>CM048749.1:213548718-216358718 GCA_026315105.1 Locusta migratoria
GCATAAGGAGGCATATGATGCACCTGTTTGATCAGTCTGTGTAGTTCTCTTCCGTGAAGATGGTTTATAACCGCCGGCCGCGGTAGCCGAGGGGACTGAGGCGCTTCAGTCACGGTCTGCACGGCCATTACGGTCGGGGGTTCGAATCCCCCCCTCGGGCATGGATATTTGTGCCGTCCTTAGTTGTAGCTTGTTCATAAGTAGTTTGTAAGTTTAGGGACTAATGACCCTGTAGTTAAGTCCCATAGACTCTACAAACATCGGAACATTGGTTTATAACCGAAACCGGTAGAAGAATGAAAAATAATAAACAGCTGATGGTTTACAGAATGCATTTCCTCAAATATCTTACGGCTGTTGAACCACATCTTAATAAAAATTTGAACTAAAATTGGCCAAATCGGTTCATCCGTTCTCGAGTTTTAGCAAGACTAACGAACAGCAATTCATACGTACACATATTGCTGGGCACGGTTTGTTGCTCACGTAAACCTGCTATGATATTGCCTAGAGCCACTGAAAATATCCACTTATTAACCAGTTTTGGATGGGTCTTGCCGCCATCATCAGAACTCAGAAACACAAATAAGAGCACAAATAAATTCACCTCTGAGGCTAATGTCAGCAAACACTAAAAGTCTTAACGCGTAAACAGTCTACAATGCTGTTTACATACCTGTGTAAACGTCGTTACCCAACTATCGTCAACATATATTTAAGCATTTCGACAGTTCTTGGGTGTTGGGGTATCGAATTACATTCAACGATAAAGATGGACCGGGATTCGAACCCGCAATTTCCGCTTCGGGCCAGTGGTCGCCTTAAGCAATTAGGCTATCCAGGCACGCTTCCCTTGCAACCCAAATTCTCAACTTCCACCCACTTCCCATTGATTCCTCTTACTCGCAGCCTATACTGGATTCCCGCAAGGGATCGAGCGTTTGAATGCGTCCGCATTGAAATAGGCATTGCCTGTTGTGGCCATATTTACAATTATTGATATGGTGTCTCCTTCGTACATGTCCGAAAAGAACAGACACCATATCAATAACTGCATTATTTGTGTCTGCAGGGCGTACTGCATTAATCAAATGATGAAAACTGCCCTGTATTGTCTCCACAACACGTATCGCGACGGAGACGCGTCCTGCTGCCCAGCTATCCCCAGCACTCATGACACATAGCTGCGCTAGCTCGCGATGTGTTCACAAGCAGACTTATTAAACTGACCGCTAGGTGGCGTACATGGGTCATAACGTATCTCTTAATTACCAATGTAGCTTTAGCGGTAGTTGCTGTCGCGTGTTTCAAAATGTTCAAATGTTTGATAAGCTTATGGGACTCAACTGCGTGGTCGACAGTCCCTAAACTGGCAAACTACTAATAAACTAACTGATACTAAAGACAACACAAACATCTATGCCCGAGGTAGGATTCGAATGCGTCGACGGGGAACGGCCTCGCGCATCGGTGTATAGCGCCTCAATGCGCTCGGCCACTCCACTACGGAATCGCTTGTTTACACGACAAAATTTTTAGTGCCTGCTGACATTAGCGATGCATGTAAATTTAGAGCGCTGGCCTCTCTCTTTCACGCACTTTCAAGGTCACGCGGTACGGTGCAGTATTGCGCATGCGCAACTGACGCCCTGCGGCTCACAGAGATGCATAGAGGTGCTTCACACACACCCCATTTACATGGGCTCCCAAAACCGGATTTCGTAAACCGATTTCCCAATTCCGCTTTTAGTTGGTCATGTAAACACTCCAAAATCGATTGTGGAATACGCTTCTCTAAAGCGGTTTTCCAGTTCCACAATCGTTTTTGGTGCCCATGTAAACGCAACCGTTTTTGAAGCGTTCTTGACTTGTCAGATTGTGTTTTCTTGTTACGAATTTTCGGCACATATGGAAAGAGTGATATTTTCTAATGTGAAATAAAAGTATAAATATTAGAGTGAACATAAATCTTTGTATTTAAACAAAGAAAAATAGCGCCGGCCGCGGTGGCCGAGGGGACTGAGGCGCTGCAGTCACGGTCTGCACGGCCACTATGGTCGGGGGTTCGAATCCCCCCTCGGGCATGGATATTTGTGCCGTCCTAGTTCGTAAGTAGTTCATAAGTAGTTTGTAAGTTTAGGGACTGATAACCCCGTAATTAAGTCCCATAAGCTTTACAAACATTTGATTTGAAAGAAAAATAGCGATTGTGCAGACTTAATAAGGAACTGAATCAGCTGTTTTCCAGCCGCCATATTAAGTGGTTTAGGAAATCCGATTCAGGCTATTCAATGTAAACACGACAGCGAAAAACGGTTTACGAAAATCGGATTTCGTCTTCCGGAAGATGTGTTGCATGTAAACATAGTGACAGAGTGCATCCCAGAGCTACTACACCAAGCAGAATCGCTCCTCGGCTTTTGGCAAAAAATGTGTTTTTTATATATAAGGAGAAAAGGTAAGGACACATACTTTATTTAACTTTTATAATAATATACAACATCACCAACAACTTTAATTTCATAACAATGGCCGGATCCTTTAACCCATACATAAAAACCCTCTTGTTCATTAATTTTGCGATGATTCCGGTCCTCAATGAAAAAGTCAAATGGCACGTAAAAGTTGCGGTTAGATAAGAGCGCGCTATATAAGCCGTGCTTCCGGTAAGACAGTCAGTCGTGTGGCTGCCGCATATGCAACAGCATTGAACGGCTTCAGAGATGCATCGTTTCAGGAGAAGATTTCGGCGTTACCGCCTGCCAGTGTATAAGGCTATAGATGATATTGAAATTACTACATCGCAGGGTGTTGGAGGTCACGTGATCCTTCAGGGTGCATCCATGTTTGTGGAGCTTCAAAAATGTTTGTATAGCTTATGGGACTTAACTACGGGGTCATCAGTCCCTAAACTTACAAACTACTTATCAACTAGCTTATCCTAAGGACGGCACAAATATCCATGCCCGAGGGGGGATTCGAACCCCCGACCGTAGTGGCCGTGCAGACCGTGACTGGAGCGCCTCAGTCCCCTCGGCCACCGCGGCCGGCTTTTGTGTTTTGAACTTTACTACAGCTAATAACAGTCAGGCAAGTCATGGGAACGGATGGATAACAGTTGCTGTAGTACCGTACAATGGTAGCACTGTTAAAGCAGTTTCTGGATTGGAGAGCTTTAATAGCAGAGATGTTATTGCTTTCCGTACATTTGAAGTAGCTGAAGTGTACAATCGTGACATTGGGACTTCTTATTTTACGTGCAATATGCCTTTTTCATTGATCTTCTTTTCTGTTTGATGGCGGCAAGATCCGCCGAAACAGGTTAAAACAAGTGGAAATTTTGAGTCTTGGGAATATCACAACAGTTTTATTAAATAACTAGCTGGTAAACTCGGTAATGCCCGAGTATATGCGTATTTTTCAAGTCTTATACACAAAAAAATAAAAGTGTGGAAAATATTTCACCTTCGTGTATTCATGAAAACAGCTTACAAAATATGAAACAGTAAAAATAAAACAAAAAACAAAAATTCAGCTCAATACTTCTGATATCATATATCCTTCACTATGGGCCGTACAATAATATAATTTTCCAGATTTGTAGAGTAGTATGGGGAAACTGTCTACGATGAATAAATAGTGGCTGAATGAAATCTCGTAAATCACGCATCACGTGATGGGAAAGTATATGTGACTCATTGTTTACGACCTCGTATCTCCTGGATTATGTGTGGTAGGTACCTTTTAACCCCACAGCGATTGTTGACTTATAGTAAGCAATATGTGTACCAAGTTTAGTTGAAATCGGCCCATTATATTAGCAGGAGATTGGAAAAATAAAGCATGATGTAGCAGTTATTCAGAAATTTCATTGTTTATGATGTCATATCTCCTGAAATATCTGTCGTACTATGATGTAAATTTGAAGGAAAATTACGTTTATATGTGCCTAATGTCTGCAAAATACTTCGTAACTGGTGTTAGCAGTAAAGACGTAATAAACCGAAACCTCATGCGTGATGATGCGGTTTTTCATGAACAAGTTTATGACTTCATATCTCATGAACTACATGTCGAACTGTGATATAATAGCAATGGAACATTCAGTGGTATGTATGTATACTGCATGTGAAATGTCTCGCGAATACAGTTTACACTGTAGAAGCAATGACTTGTAACGTCATGTCATATACCGTAGATATATATAGCAAATGTACAATTGTTTGTAAATCTGTGGGACTTAACTGCTTTGATTATTAGTCCCTAGGCTTACAAACTACTTAAAAAAACTAACCTAAAGACCGCGGCCTATAGATATACATCATAAACATCGGAAAAGTAGTAAGCGATAAACTTTTTTTCCTTTCATCATTTTTTGGGGTTGTCAGCGACTAAAAGTTTCTTAAATATTAGAAATTTACATTTCTATTGCAAATCGCTAAGTTATCTCATTCTGAATTAGTTGACGTTATCACGCGCCGCAAGATAGGGCAGGTTTTATTGTTTATGACGTCATATCGTATGAACTATGTATGGTAGGTAGTTTTTGCCACCATAGCAAATGATTCCTGATCTTAAAGACTATTTGTACGAAATTTGTTGGAAATCAGTCAATTAGTTTAAGAGCAGATGTAGGATATTATCGCACAAATGTCACTGCTTATGACTTCATATGTCCTAACGTATATGTCGTTGGTGGCTCTTACCCCGAAAGATATTGGTGCCTGATAGTAAGGAGCAGTTGTACCAAGTTTGGTTGAAATCGGTCCATTAGTTTAAGAGATGTGAAACATACATACATACTGTTTTCTGTTTTGCTTGATGACGACATCCTCCTGAGTAGTCCCCGCCTGGAGATCGGAATGGGGGACTATTTTACCTCCGGAATATTTTACCCAAGAAGACGCCATAATCATATAGTCATACAGTAGAGCTGCATGTCCTCGGGAGAAGTAACGGCTGTAGTTTCTCCTTGCTTTCAGCCGTTCGCAGTAACTGCATGGCAAAGCCATGTTAGCTGATATTAAAAGGCCAGCACAGTCAATCATCCAGACTGTTGCCCCTGTAACTACTGAAAAGGCTGCTGCCCCTCTTCAGGAACCACACGTTTGTCTGTCCTCTCCACAGATACCCCTCCGCTATGGTTGCACCTACGGTACGGCTATCTGTATCGTTGAGGCACGCAAGCCACCCCACCTCGGTAATGTCTGTGATTCGTGGGGACACACATACAACCAATTTTATAAGATTTATAGATATGTTACACAAAATTATAAGTGGTTCTCTGCAAATGGATTCTCATTAAAATGTGGTCAAACACAGAGGACAAATTTCATCACAATAAATAGTTGGTTTTGGAGTTCTTTCACCAAAATGGTCTTTGCACCCATTCATTTTAGTGTTATTGTAACTAAAACGAGTATATTAATTCCGTGTATAAAAACTGAATAGTTTGGGTATATTTAAATTTTATAATCTTGCTTCTCTTGAAACAGTTCAAATGATAAGAAAGTATTGTGTTCCTGCCAGCACTACAGCTAGCGCAAAACTGTCGAATACTGCGAACAGGTAGACTTTTACATGGTAAACGAATCAATATCAAGTCATTATGATGAGGATGTTTGTTCGTCTGTACAACTACAAATAAGAGGCGAATTTTTTGTTAGCAGCCGCGTTACGTTTTATTGGTAGTAAAGCATCTTCAGTAGTCTGGCATGTCAGATAATCACAATTTGTTTTGTGTGTGGATCGAAAAAAATTCGTTAGCAGAACATGTAAAGTACTGTTTGGTTACTTACGGCAATTTTTAGTCCTGGTTTTCACCTTAAATCATGCAGTGCCGATTTGTTTCCTGCAGTACTGTAGATTCTTCATTTCGAATCACTATTATTCTCCAGATCTCCACTTTCACTGCTGCACTGTTCATATTTACATTTTTCACACATCAGGTGTATTTGTTTTGGACGTGAATGAGACAGACAAATACCAATGAGCTGGTGTAGATCAGCTCAATTACAAATACTGTGATAATGGTTACATTGGTATGACTAGCAGAATATTTGACACTAGATACAAAGAATACATCAGAACTTGGAAGTACGGTACAAACCATTCAACATTTGTAGACCACCTTAAACAAGAGCACTACAGGCCCAGCACCCAAGAAAAAGACGTGAAAATCATACAGTAGAGACAGACACCTTCTCCCTTTTCAAGAAAACCTCCACATACGCAAAGCATTATCACACAACAAACAATTGCTCAACGACCAAATAAATATTGGAAACCAAACATCGTATAAAATAGAAAAAAAGAAAAAAAATCACACAAACCCCACAAGTTCTCTCAATCTTCTCCCACATCTCACTACTCATCACTCCACATCTAATATCAATTTACCCCTTCACTTCATCGACACCTCTTCAAAATCAAAACATCTTGCCGCCACTTTTATCTTCCATCTCACTCTACATTCTACTGCAACCACTATTCAGTCTTCTTAGCCCTACCACTCCCCTCCCAATAAACACCCATCAAACAAATGTATAATTTCGTCACTACTCCATATCGCTTACATCACAAATAAATACACTTTAGCATTATACAGGCTGAAAAGTATTTAACCCAGATAGAGCGGAATTATTTTTCGTTTAATTTTTTCTCAGAAGCTATTAATTACATTCATATGACTGCGCAAGATAGTTATAAGTGATTTTTTCATAATCACGTCATTAGTTTTGCAATACTGCTGTTCTTTCTGGAATGACGTCAAAATGAATGTTTTATGATTTTAATCGGATGAATCACTATTATTAAAACAGCATTTAAGATGAAATATACAGGTATAAATTTCTCAAAAATTGAAAAAAAGTTCAAGAAATATAAACCCAACTACAAGGGAGTCTTATGTATGTTCTGTATGAACCTCAACTTTGCAGCTCTATCCAACCACATTGCAATCTACAATACAAGCTAAAATTGATCTGCAATGGAATCAGGTGATTCAAAGAAATAAAATATGACACTGTACACGAATGCTTACAGATAAGAATAAAAAAGTAAGGTTCCGTTTTCGTCCTTCTGGAAGAAAGTCAGCTCTATCTGGGTTAAACCGACAAACTCTGGGAGGTTGTAGGGGACACCAAAACATATATTTTTCCCTAATGTCGTTTTTTCCTATGAGGACTATTTAAACCGGTGGAAGCCGTATTGAATGGCAGGCACTATTACAGTTTTCTCGCCAGAGCATTGCCAGAATTGCTGGAAGACGTCCCACTCCCTACAAGACAACGCATGTGGGTTCCAACATGAACAGGGCGCCGGCACATTTCAGTCGTCGTGTGCGTCGATTCCTGGACCGACGGTAGAGGTGGTCCCGTACCATGGCCTGCTCGATCCCTAGATATGTCCCCTCTAGACTTTTTTGTGTGGACGTTTTTGTTTACGCAACTCCTATTACATCAAAAGAGGATCTGGTTGCCCGGATAGTAGAAGCAGCAGGTACTATTCAGGATACTCCTGGGACTTTTGCCTGTGTCCGACAGAACATGATCCGACAATGTAACCTTTGTTTACGTGTCAAAGGAGGCATTTTGGAAAATCTACTGTAACTGAAATTGGGTTTTGTTAATATATTATCTCCTGGTAATAAAAAAAATTGGAAAAGTGTTTGTTGGTTTAATTAATTTGCCGCCAGAGAAATCTTCCTCTACTTGTTTAAATACTCCTCACAGGAAAAAAAATGACATTAGGGAATATGTTTGTTTTGATGTCCCGTAAAACATACCAGAGTTTGTCGGTTTAAATACTTTTCACCCTGTATATACATATAGATACTACAACACACTGTGCACACTCATTCAAGTCTAAAACAAATACACCTGGCGTGTGATAAACGTAAATATGAACAGTGCAACAGTGAAAGTGGAATTTGGAGAGTAATAGTGATTCGAAATTAAGAATCTACAGTACTGCAAGAAACAAATCGGCACTGCATGATGTAAGGTGAAAACCAGGATTAAAAATTTCCGTAAGTAACCAAACAGTACTTTACATATTTTGGTAACGAACTGTTTTCGGAAGAAGAAGGAAGCTTAGGGTTTAACGTCCCATCGACAGCTTGGCATTAGAGACGGAGCTTACGCTCGGAGTTTTGGGTAAGGACGGGGAAGGAAATCGGCCGTGCCCTTAGAAAGGAGCCATCCCGGCATTTTCCTGGAGTGATTTAGGCAAATCACAGAAAACTTAAATCTGGATGGCCGGGGGTGGATTTGAACCACCATCCTTCCGAATGCGAGTCCGGTGTGTTACCACTGCGCCATCTCGCTCGGTGATCTGTTTTCGATCCACACATCAAAACAAATTGTAAATATCTATAATTCCAGTCCAGTGAAGATGTTTTACTATCAATGACACGAAACGCGTCTGATAACAAAAAATTCGCCTCTTATTTATAGTTGCATAGACGAACAAACATCCAAGTCATAATTAAATAAGCAACTACAGACGTCATGGTCACACAAATTAAGAATATCAAGACAGTTCGTAATTTCCAAAGGTTGCAGTTAACAGGAGGCTACGCGGAGCGTCGGTACTGGTTCTCAAGCAGAGCTGACCATTAGGGATTCCGGCAGTGGCATAAGTCGCGGCATCTATATTTAGCGGGCGCATTCATTTGCTTGCTGTCCGCAGCCCGCCGCTCCTACACCCGGCTGCTACACCGGGAATACTAATATGCAGCTGAAGGCACGCAACTTTTGCAACGCACCGTTAACTCCGACCATCTCATTCGTGGCTTTTATTAGGATGAAGGTGATGTTTATCACAATCCTAGTGGCGACCACCAACTAGCTTACGATGCTTCGTATCGTGCCCTTGTAGCAGTCATCTCGATCATACAGTCACAAACAAGAACGAAAATCCTGTTTTAGGAATGCCTGGAGCAGAAGGCGAACAGATTTTTACCTTCCATGGTTTGCGCTCCACGACTTTGATATGTTTCCAGTACTCTGAGGTTTGCAGTTATCAGTCGATTTTTTTTTTAAATTCTTTATTAGCAAATCATGATTTCGGCCAGTAGCTGGCCATTATCAATGCTAAAAAGTACAAGAAAAACTGTTACTACATGAAAATGTTATGTAAGTACCACTTCTGTCATTATGACAGACATAATGTTCTAATTAATTATACATACGATGTGTTTAACTGAAGACAATAATATGGATAACTCACACCACGCCAAGTATGACAACTGGACATTTTTGCCGTTTCAAAACTACACAAACACTGTTTCAAAAACGAAACTGGATGACGTCATAGAACATCATTTGGGCAAGTGCTGCCCTCTACAGTATAACGAATATAACAGTTTTTATCAACAGAATAAATAAAATAGAGAAGTCAAAATAATAAAACATGGCTTTCATTTTGGTCGCAGTACAGAGGATATAAAATGCAGAACGGCAATGGGAAGAAAAGCATTTTTGAAAAAGAGAAATTTGCTAACATCGAACATTAATTTAAGTGTAAGGAAGTCTTTTCTGAAGGCATTTGTATGGAGTGTTGCCTTGTATGGGAGTGAAACATGGACGATAAGCAGTGTGGACAGGAAGAGAATAGAGGCTTTTGAAATGTGGTGTTACAGAAGAATGCTGAAGATTAGGTGGGTAGATCGCATAACCAATGAAGAAGTACTGAACAGAATTGGTGAGAAAAGGAATTTTTGGCATACGCTGACTAAAAGAAGGGATCGCTTGGTAGGACACATTCTTAGACATCGGGGAAT
The DNA here is from genome assembly GCA_026315105.1 of Locusta migratoria. Taxonomy (NCBI): domain Eukaryota; kingdom Metazoa; phylum Arthropoda; class Insecta; order Orthoptera; family Acrididae; genus Locusta; species Locusta migratoria. The sequence continues at coordinate 213,558,503 of CM048749.1, forward strand.
CGTAAATTTAGAATTGGAGGGAAGTGTGTGGGGTAAAAATCGCAGAGGGAGACCAAGAGACGCGTATAGTAAGCAGATTCAAGTGGATGTGGGTTGTCGTTCTTATAAGGAGATGAAAAGGCTTGCTCAGGATAGAGTAGGGTGGAGAGCTGCATCAAACCAGTCTCCGGACTGAAGACCATAACAACAACGGCTTTCATTTAGGACAAGTTTTCAAAAACCTCGAAATAAAATGTTGTCATAAAAAGTAAAACAGTTAAAAGTAGTCGTTCTACACATTGTCACTTGTTTTCAGAAAATAGTTTCAAAGCCATGACAAACCGTTTACGAAAAATAAAAACATTTCTGTATAGGTTTTCGGATTATTTGTCAATTAACGATTGTACAAAGTCGTTTGATACATATCAAATGGAAAAATTACAACAGCCTGGTCGGTTTTTGCATTTGATATGACAGGGGAAATATCCTCCGACTTGTAGAAGAATATCGTACTTCCAATTCCAAAGAAAGCAAGTGCAGACAAATGTGAAAATTACAGAACTAACAGTTTAATAAGTCATGGGTGCAAAATACTAACACGAATTATTTACAGACGAATGGAAAAACTTGTGGAATCCAACCTCGGGGAAGATCAGTTTGTATTTAGGATAAATGTAGGAACACGAGAGGCAATACTCACATTACGACTTATCTTAGAAGATAGGCTAAGGAAAGGGAAACCTATGTTTTTAGCGTTTGTCGATTTGGAGAAAGCTTTTGACAATATCGACTAGAATACACTCTTCCAAATTCTGAAGGTATCAGGGGTAAAATATAGGGAGCGAAGCTATACAAAAACCAGACAGCGGTTTTTAGAGTTGAAGGGCAAGAAAGGGACGCAGAGGTTGGGAAGGGAGTAGGACAGGGTTGTAGCCTTTCCCCAATGTTGTTCAACCTGTACATTGAAAAGGCAGTGAAGGAATGGAAGGAGAAATTTGGAGATGGCATTAAACTGCAGGGAGAAGAAATAAAAACATTGCGGTTTGCCGATGACATAGTATTTCTGTCAGAGACCGCAAAAGATATGGAAGAACAATTGAATGGGATGGACAGTGTCTTGAAAGAAAGATATAAGATGAAGATTAACAAGAGTAAAACGAAGGTAATGGAATGCAACGTCAGAAAATCAGGCGATGCTGAAGGAATTAGATTAAGTAACGAGACAATAAAAGTAGTAGATGAATTTTGTTGTTTGGGTGGCAAGATAACGTTTGATGGCCGAAGTAAAAAGATATAAAATGCAGAATGGGTATGGGAAGAAAAGCGTTTCTAAAGAAGCGAAACTTGTTAACATCAAATATTAATGTAAATGTTAGGAAGTCCTTTCTGAAAGCATTTGTCTGGAGTGTAGCATTGTATGGGAGTGAAAATGGGAGGATAAGGAGATCAGATAAAAAGATGATAGAAGCTGCTGAAATGTGGTGCCACAAACGAATCATGAAAATTATATGGGTAGATCACGTAACTAATGAGGAGCTGCTTAACTGAATCGGGGCGAAAAGGAGTTTCTGGCATATCCTGACTAAGAGAAGGGATAGATTGGTTGGACACATTCTGAGACATCAAGGAATTGTCAACTTAGCATTAGAAGGAAGCGCGTGGGGTAAAAAAGACGTAGACCGAGGGACGAATATAGTAAGCAGATTCAAAAGGATGTAGGTTGCCGAACGTATTTTCTGGTGAAGAGACTTGCACAGGACAGGGTAGCGTGGAAAGCTGCATCAAACCAGTCTGCGGACAGAAGACCACAACAACATCTATCAAACGACTTTGTACAATTAATTGAAAAATAAGAAGAACACATATACAGTAATGTTTTTACTTTTCTTGAACGGTTTATCATGGATTTGAAACTATTTTCTAAAAACAAGTGACAATGTGTAGAACGACTACTTTTAACTGTTTTACTTTTTATGACAACCTTTCATTTTTGTAAACGTGTCATAAATGAAAGCCATGTTTTTTTTGTTACTTTGACTTCTCTATTTTATTTATTCTGTTTATAAAAACTGTTATATTCGTTACACTGTAGATGTCAGCACATGCCAAATGATGATCTATGACGTCACCCACTTTTGTTTTTGAAATAGTATTTGTGTAGTTTTGAAACGGCAAAAAAATGTTCACTTGGCGTGGTGTGAGTTATCCATATTAATGTCTTCAGTTAAACACGTGGTATGTATAATTAATTAGAACATTGTTATGTCTGTCAGAATGACATAAGTGGTACTTATGTAACATTTTCAGTAACAGTGTGTTTTTCTTGTACATTTTAGCATTGATAATGGGCAGCTAGTGGCCGGAAGCATGATTTTCCAGTAAAGAATTTTAAAGAAACATCGACTGATAGCTGCAAACCTCAGAGTATTGGAAGATTTTTACTAAGCACAAGTTTCGATCATATGACGGTATTCATCATAAAGCAAAGAAAAATCAACGCTGAACCACGAAATAATTAATAAATAAGACATAAATCAGTAGATGTGGTTTACACGTTGTAAGGGGTGAGGGGCTTATTTGTATGCCACATCTTGAGGCATTTTCGGTTTCCGTTCAGATATGTTGGTAACGACAGAGTTAGTGTATCTTTGGGAATGGCGTTGTTGCATCGCGTGAGACAGACAGCGCAAAGTTTCCTTTTTCGAAAAGATGTTGAAATAATTCATAATTTCATTATATGTGCGACTACTCACTTGGATTTCAACAGAGATAAGAGTCCTTTTGATACTGATTTTTTAATTCCCTCGCGTTAGAATCCAGATGGAGAGTGTGCATTTATGGGTTTAATTCAAAACGATTCCTTGATTTTTCGTTAATAAGCGTTCTTTTTTATTTTTTATTGATAGAATAAGGATAAATATTTAGTGTTAAAAACAATTAAACACAGAAGTACTACATAAAACCAAGAAAGGTAAAATACTAAATCTTTTAGAAGCTCTGGAAGTTAACAAAAATCTAGTCCATAATTCTCATCTGATTCTAAATGACCACTTACAGGTAAGTGAATCCCTACTGTTAAGTCTTGCATGATACAGTTCAATTAGCCGCCCACCACAGAACATATGAGCGATTACAATTTCATTTTATTTTATTTATTTTATAGACAATAAAAACATCAAATACCAGTGCTTCTTGAGGTCACAAAAGTGCCAGTTCAACATCAAATTGATGACAGTGACGAATTCTCTTCCCTGAGTGCCATCCGACAATTGTTCAGTCCACAAGTCCTGCCTCTCTAGGTCGATATCTTCGTTCTTGATGCTGTGGTCGCGACGAGACACCCAGTACACTGTCGAATAGTGCGTTTGCTGTTTTTCAAATAACGAGCGATTCGCTGAATACTCCAATCGGTTTCTTTGGAGCTCATTTAGATATCCTCTCTCGAATGTTGGCATCACCTTTCTGTAAGGAATAGTTACTGTCCCACTGTTATACGGATGAAATACGGGACAACTTTATACAACGCTATCGATATGCCTCCTCTTTACTACTCATGCCAGATGCACGGTGAAACTATGCTTTCAGAATGAGACTATCATTCACTGACTGCTAAAGTCTACAATTTTCCGTGTGAATACGTAATTGTGTCAAATTGCCACAATCCCTTCGTGTTGCGTCGAGATTGATTGTCTTGTGTATTATTTTGATCACCTCCAGAGTTCTATACCTAAGTTTACATCATCACCTATATCTGCACTTTGTACGCCACTGTGATTGGGTGGCGGAGGATACCTCCCATTGTACTATTTCAGCCGCGGTGGAGTGGCTGAGCCCTCTTTTTTTTATATTATTATTATTATTATTAGTATTATTATTGTACAAAGCATTTATACACAATATGCAAAAAAATTACGACTATTGCTCCTGAAATCTATTTTATACTTCCAATATGTTGTTTATCTTCTGTTGGTTTGTTGTAACTTCAGAAAATCATCGTTGCAAAACTTGTGATACCTCCTTACTTTTAACTTATTTACTTATTTACATTCTTATTTCAGGGTATGAAAGAGGAAATTTTGAAATTGATGTTTGTATTTGGCTAGCTTCTGTAACTTGTTCTGTTCTTCTTTAATATACATCACAAATTCTTCTAATGTTGTATTTTTGTTTCTAATGATGTAGTTTATAAATTTTCCAAGTAGCCGAAGATAGCTGTTGTGTTTCAAACTGGGGTATAGATTCCAGTCTGGATATAGTATATCCTCTACCGATATTTCATTTTCCGACGTCCTGTTGATAATTGCTAGTTTTTTTCGGGTCCACTTACAGATGGTATTTCGGTCTCTGCAAACAAAGGTATGTGCTATTGTGTCTACCAATTGGCAGTGGTCACAATATGGGTCAGGCTTCATTTTAATTTTATACAGTTTTCTCCTGTTGAAACTTTTTCATTAACAATGTCATACCACACAGATTGCTCATCTGTCGTAAGGATCTTATTATTTATGTTTTTCCAGATATTTTTCCACTTTTTGTTTGAATATTTTAGCTCTGTAGGGTTTCGTTGGTGTCCCCTAATCAGTGAAATGTGCAACTTCGAAGTGGTATATCTGTGAGCAGCTTCTTGTAAATAACTCAATTCTGTGTAATATTTACAGACATAGGCTAGTTGAACATTAATGTGTCCCACATTTACTGGTGTCCTCTGACTTTTCGAGACCAAGTGAGTAAAAAGGTATTTTGGTAATACCAAGTTGGATGCTCTGTAACATTTTTGTGGTTTTCTTAATAAAGAATGCAGTGCACTGTGATTGGACATCCTTGACTCTATCAGTGCGAGGCAATGTCATTGTTTGGAGGGAGGCTTTGAAAATGTTGCCTCTCCATACCCTCTGAAAAGGACATTGCTGCGGAGCGCGAGGTTGCTCGCCGTCGGTGGTTCGAGTACTCCCTGCGGAATGAATGTACTTAGTTTAAAGTAGTTTGTAAATCTAGGGCTTGACACCCATAGCAGTTTGGTACAATAGGTTTACCAACATTTGTACCCGTTCCTATTCAAATGTTTGTAACTCAGTTTGACCAAACTATTGCGCTTATCAGTCCCTAAGCTTACAGACTACTTAAACCAACCTAAACAAACTTAAGCTAAGGACAATATACACACCTCGAACCTCAGTTGGCGAGCAACACCGCGCACCGCAGCAAGATGTCTTAGAGCGCTCTGTCACTCCACTACGGCTAATATATTAGTCCGTCTGTCGCAACTGAAAGAAAATCAATAATTGTTTTCCATACGCGTTTCACCTTTATTATATGCAATGCATCACCAGTGCCAGAACTGTTTCTGTTGTTGTGGTCTTCTGTCCTAATGCCGTATTCATGCAGCTCTCGCCAGCCGCGGTGGCCGAGCGGTCTGCGGCGTGCAAGGCATTACTATTAGCTAGTTCATAAGTAGTTTGTAAGTTTAGGGACTGATGATCCCGTAGTTAAGTCCCATAAGCTCTACAAACATTTGAACATTTTCATGCTGCTCTCCAAGTTACCCTCTCGTGTGCAAGCCTGTTCATCTGTGATTAAAACGCCAACCTATATCCTTTTGAAAATTCTTTCTGTATTCGTCTCTCGGTCTTCCGCTGCGAATTTTACCACTCACACTTCGCTCCAATGACGATTTCCTAATGTCTCAGAATGTGTGCCACCAATCGATCCCTTCTCTTGGTCAAGATATGCTAGAAATTTCGTCTCGCCCTCTCCAGTTCTGTTCAGTAGTTCCATCTACTCTTCATCAGTAGTGTAGTAATGGCACACGGAATCATCGTGAATCGCCCGTTGACGTTAGTGTCATGAGGGTCAGGTACTGTTACTACCTCCCACCTCTCAACGCTAGGCCATTTGCCCGACTGCTAATCAAAAGACGTCGCCACCCATCTATCCCGGTAGTACATGACGAACAATAGCACACTTAAGGATGATTGTCATCGAACATGTAATTATTAATCCAGTTGCCCTGATAGCGGCATTCCATTTGCCCTAATAGTGTGTCAGTGGCTACTTCCGCATATTCCGCCTATGGTGCCACTTATCATTGTACTTCTTATACTACTGAATATTAATATTTTTTACGCTTTTATCGTCAATATCGATTATTACTGTCAACTACATCGATTATTACTCTTTTTCATCCCACTCCTGTTTTTCTTTATTTATTTTTACCCTTTAAATTATGAGGCTCAGCCATAGATACTTTGTTAGCAGCTGATTGTTATTCCTTGGATAATCTCTGCACTTAGCTTTTAGTCACCTGCTAGCATGTACATAGATTAAGCTACAATACTAAAATGTAAGTGTAAATTTATCCCTGTATATGAACATATTATTGTTATTATTTGCGTACATTCCCCTTAAGGAGAGCGCTTAAAACACAAAAATCTAGCTTTTATTCCCGTCTTTCTTCTTCTTTTTTTCTTCCCAAAAACCTTTCACTTTGTGCCTTCTTTTGTTCATCTATCCATGTTCGTCTGTTGTTTTTGTGTTGTGACTTAAAGTCAACTTTTTGGTTTCTGATTTTTTCCCTAGAGGTTTTGCGGTCTTGTATGTCTTCCATAGAGATGTTTAATGTTTTCAGGTCTTCTATGGTTTCTTTGTACCAAGATGTGCCCAGTTACGATGTAGAAATTATGTTGAATATTCTTTTAGTTAGTCTGGTGTCATTCATACTGGCGATATGCATGAAAAATTTTGCTCTGCGTTTTCTGATATGTGTCGTGATTGTTTCAGAGTGTCTGCATAGTTCTTGCGTGGGTCTTTTTTGCCAGATATTTTCTCTAAAAACTGCAACGTGGATTTTTCTAAGAATTTTCCTTTCTTGTTTTTCAATCACCTTGATTTTTACCATTCCTTTGGTGCTCGTAGTTTCTGATGCGTAGAGAGCTTCTGGTAAGACTACTGTGTTGTAGTGTCGTAGTTTTGCGGCCGTGGAAATACATTTTTTATTGTAGTGGGACCAGGTGAGTTTATAGGCTGTCTGTAATTTTGAGACTCTTCCATCGTTTGCTTTTGTGTTTAGTCCAGATTTTTGCATGATTTCGCCTAAATATTTAAACTCACTGACTTGTAGAATTTTTCCGTACTTTGTTTTTAGTGGGAGTTTATCTGATTATTTTTGTATCAAAAAATTGTGTTTTTTCATAAGAAATTTGTAGACCGGTTTTCATGGCTATCTCGTGGAGTTTTTCTAGTGCATGTTGTGCTTCCGTCCTGGTATTCGAGAGTATGGCGATGTCGTTTGCAAAAGCAAGGCATTTTATGTGGGTTATCTTTTCCTTATTTCTGCCTAGTTGAATTCCTTTGACTTCTCCTTCCCATGTACGAATAATTTTCTCTGCATTGAATAGGACGGGTGAGAGACCATGGTCTTGCCGGACGCCGGTTTTGATTTCGAAGGGCTCTGATAATTCTCCCATAAATTTGACTTTGTATTTGGTGTTGGTTAGGGTCTCTTGAATTAGATTCCGGGTTTTAAGGTCAACTTTCACCTCTCTTAGAGTCTGGAAGAGTGTGTCTTGGTCAATGAAGTCCACAAATGCAGTGTCTTACGCATAGGATAGTTCGGAGATTCCAAATCTGTTCGCTGCAGGAACGGTTTTTCCTGAAGCCCGCTTGATATTCCCCAATTTGAGGGTCAATCTGTGGTTCCAGCAGGTTTAACAGGGCTTTGGAGAGAATTTTGTAGTTTTGTCTCCTTTTTCTTTTTCTTTTTTTTTTTTTTTTTTTTTTTTTTTTTTTTTTTTTTTTAAGTGGGTGAATGAGAGCCGACTTCCACTCTTCCTGGATTTTTTCTGTGAGCCAACAGTTTTCAATAATTTTGTGGATTTTGGGTGTGATTTGTGCATGATCCAATTTCAAAATTTCTGCGATCAGAGCGTCTTCACCGGGTGCTCTGTTGTTTTTCAGTGCTTTCGTTATTTCAATGATGTCATGTAGGGTCGGTGGCTGTGAGTCTGGATTGGGCTCAGGAGTTTCAAAGTGCAATTTTTCTGAGGGACTTTTGCAGTTGAGCAATTTGTTAAAGGATTGAGCGAGAATTTCACAGTTCAAAAATGTTCAAAGGTTTGTTAAGCTTATGGGACTTAACTACGGGGTCATCAGTCCATAAACTTACAAACTACCCATTAACTACCTTATACTAAGGACGGCACAAATATCCATGCCCGAGGGGGGATTCGAACCCCCGACCGTAGTGTCTGCCGTATTTAATAACTCGGTTTGCAAAGGGTAAACAAGGAAGATAACACACACAGTACAAGTCAATGCAGAGTCAACACAACCAAAGATGACCAAACATCAAAACTATCGATAGTGACTTAATCAACAGGTGAGGCAGCATTAATTTGGTCCCTCTGTTTTTTGACGATAGACAGTGCCGTAGTCCAAGCAGAACTTAAACAAAAACCACCATATCTGTTTATAAGGTCGCTTGCTAGTTTAATTTCAACAGCTTCCTTAACACTATCCCAATAGATGGAAGTGCATGCCAGAATCTCCGAGTTGTTGTATTCCATAGGATAACCGGTGTCAAGACAATATTCTGCAACAGCGGATTTGTTTGGCTGTTGTAAGCGCGTGTAACGTTTATGTTCAATACATCGGTCTTCCACAGTCCTGATTTTTTACCAATATATGACATGCCACAACTGCAAGAAATACGATACACACCCGCTTTACGCAAACCAAGATCATCCTTTACGGACCCCAACAGGACCTTTATCTTAGAAGGTGGTCAAAAAACACATTTCACATCATATTTCCGCAAAATAAGACCAATCTTGTTGGAAATTCTTCCTGCGTAAGGCAAAAAGGCCATAGATTTAGGTGCCACTTCATTACTATCGTCAATCACCCGTTGCACAGAAGGCTGATAGCGCAATGCACGTTTTATCTGTCTCTCACTATAACCATTCTGACGAAAGGTCTCCTCGAGATGGGACAACTCAGCTGACAAACATTCATGATCTGAAATGACATGTGCCCTGTGGACCAATGTACTCCTTCACGCTGAGCTGGATGGTGATAACTATCAGCTCGCAGATACAAATCTGTGTGAGTATGCTTCATATAAACAGAGTGTCCCAATGTACCATCAACCTTCCTTCTGACCAACACATCAAGGGAAGAAAGACAGCCATTCTTTTCCACCTCCATAGTGAAATGAATATTCGGGTGGATTGAATTTAGGTGTTCCAAAAAACCGTTTAAATTCTCACTCCATGAGGCCAAACGACAAAAGTGTCGTCTACGTATCTGAAAAAACACGCAGGTTTCAGAGTTGCTGACACTAAAAGCACGTTCCTGGAAATCCTCCATAAACAAATTGGCCACAATAGGTGACAACGGGCTTCCCATTGTAACTCCATCAGTTCGTTCATAGTACTAACCATTGAATAAAAAGTAAGTGGAAGTCAGAACATGTCGAAAAAGATTTGTTAACTCGACAACAAACTTCACCTCAATTAGCTACAACGAATCTGAGAGAGGAACGCCAGTGAAGAGAGATACAACATCAAAACTCACTAAAATATCAGAGTCATTCAAACGCAATCCTGAGGTATTAAATACGCTTGCACATTTCTTCCTTAAGTGCAGTTGTGCCTTGAGAATGGCAGGCTGCCCTCTGCCGAAATATCGGCGGTTGTCGACTACGTCACCCGGCAGCATACTCGTAAGTTGTTTCAACATTCATTGCGCCGGGAAAAATTAAGGTTTGACAAATGTAAGGTTCTCACAAACTGGTCACCTGGGCTACTAACGTCCCAACCCACCATTAGGCCCTCCTCCACCACTTAAAATTACTTTTTTAATTCCTAATTTGCGTATCAAATTAATAGCGACACCCTATGTTTTTGCAGATGTCTTGCTGTTCGCCACCAGCTACGCTCCCACGCGACCAGGTACAGGACTGGAAACCGCGCCCCCTAAAAATAAATAAAATAATATAAAATAAAATATTACTTACCGACGTACAGGTTGCATTACTCTTTGCTAAGCCAAAATTGAAGAACCGTAATTCGGGCAATACGTTTACCTAGAATATTAACTGACTACATCAGACATGTACCTACACTGATCACGAGAGTTTCTGACCGCCTCCACAACTGATCACTTGGGCTACAGGGGTCGACAGGTCATTCACCAATGCTCCCAACTATTTTTTGTTTCTCAATTAATGTATCAAATCAATTGCGGCATCCTATGTTTTTTGCATTAACATTTAGAACATTCCTTTTTCTCGGAATCAGTACACACAGTTTTAGTAATAAAACATCGAACCTCAAGTACAACTAGAATGAAACGCAATTTTGCAGGTAAATATGGATACAGCATAAATAAATTCGGTGTAATGCTATCAACAAATTAAAAAAAATTCAAAGTCAGACATTTCGGACTATCCAAAAAAACTGTTCCCTCTTTCGGAAATCGTTCGTCCCCTAATGTTACTGGGTAAGATAAATGTGTCTCTTCGTATAGACGATGCTTGCAGCACCCGACGGACGTGTTTTAAAAAATAGTGCACGTTAGATAATAAACAGAATGTAACGGTAACGATAGTCACAAACATGTGTGCATATCGTAACTAACACTTTCGTTGTCTAGACGTGTTAACAGTAACGTGAATACAGCTCAATCTCCAGTGTTATCGCAAACACACACACACACACACACACACACACACACACACACATACATAATGTTCTTTCAGCAAGCTACATAAAACAATTCTTACAGTTCTATCTATAAGCATATGATTAATGTTTAAACAAAGTATCATAACTTTTTATAATTTTAAGCATTTTTCTCCACGCTCTTCGTTTAGACTAATACGCAACAGCCAACGGACGGGTTAAAAAAAAAAAAAAAAGAAAAAAAAAGAAAAAGAAAAAAAAAAGAGCGCATTAGATAATAAATGGGATGTAACGGTAACGAGTAATCAAAAAACGAACCTGTGTGTCCATCTTAACAAACACTCTTTTCGATGTTCAGATTATTTAGAAAACAATTCCAAACAAACCAGAGTCAAACATTTGAGACTACCCAAAAAATAAAATAAATTTCAGTTCACGGAACTCGTTAGCCACCTTAGGTCTCTAGAGAAAATAAATGTATACTACATCTTGATACACTCTGATAGGTATTGTAATACAACTCGTATGGTTTGCATAATTTACATGTAAGACATAATACGAAAATTCATCTGTCACAGGCAGTGGCGGTTCGTGTAGGTTTATCTAGGGTGCTCAAAGGAAGAAGGATAAGAAAATTCCAAATCTGATAATGAAAAAAAAGGTCCTCATCAATCCCGTGTAAGCAAAAAATTTTACACACGGTCAAGGTTCGTAAAAATGTTTTACATTTTTCGCGAAACGGTTAGTTTTATCATGAAAATAGTTACACACTGTACAATTTTTGTCTCAGCCATCTACAAAATCCTGATACTTTTTTCCCTAATATTTACCGTTCTGAGAAGAGCCGTTTTAAAGTTGTACCCTAAATTATACACACTCGTTTCCATGCTACCTATGAAGTACTGTACTTGGCACGTATTTTTTAATGTAGTTTCCTTGGTAGACCTAATCTGCGATCTACTTTACTGGTTAAATGAAATCTCAGGACTTATTCAATAATCTCCTCCTTTTACATCCTCCGGAGTCGACGTAAATTGTTGCAACGGCGAGGTCAAAAGTACCATAAGATTTAATGCAATTCACAATATTGGAGGGCACATAAGGCTTCTGTATTATCATTGTGCCTTTCAACTGACTGCCTGTAAGTGCTGTCGAGTTGTTGTGTAATATCGTGTTTATCTAAGAGGTTGTGCTGTAGCTTCGCAGTCATATGTAAAGAAGAACGCTCGAGTTTCTTTATCTTCTGTGTTAAATGTCCGAGATCGTCAACGCCTATTACACGTCTAAGTTACTTCACGCCCAGAATTTTCTTTGGCGAACACGAAAAAGAGTAAAACTTGTTTGTAATTTCATAACCACACATCCAATATCTTTCCCATATATGTTTGGTTCAAAAGTTCATACAATTTCTTTACTTTTATTATCAGATTTCTTCTTTATAGTAATTTGATATCAGGTATCGATCTCCCTATGTCTCAAGCATTATGAACGTTCTCTGGCGATCCCACAGAGGTAATTAACCTTTGCTTGTCTTCTCTTTTCTTTATCATTGACGGATCGTCATTTTGTTTTCTATTGTAAAAAGGAAGGAGAAAGCGCTGCTTTATCTCAGTCAGCAATTGTTCTTCGAATAATTAAAACAAATCATTCAGATTACTATTCTCTTACGGCTTACCTGCATTGCTCCATGTGAGTGTGAATTGTCTCATAATATATAAAAATAAAATGGTATATAAATTATAATAATTTAATTATCATTATTGTAATATTTTATTCCTCAGTAGTTTTATTTTAGGTTATATGGTATCTTGTGGACGCCATTACATTAATCACCATTCAAATTTATTTTGTACGAACCTGCAATTAGTCTCTCTAAAAAAAATTTTTACTGATTCAAAGATAGAAATTCTCCACCAACTACGAATATTCCATGATAAGGAAATGCCGTATTATAACGTTTCCTACCGCCCCCAACATATTCTAATAATAATAACATAAACGTATAATTAGAAATAGAGGCTCAAGAATAGATTATTGGTATCTTTTCCCCCATATTCCTAATTTTATTTAAACACAATGCAGAAAGGCTATGGGAAGAAAAGCGTTTCTGAAGATGTTAATTTAAACGTTAGGAAGTCCTTTCTGAAAGCATTTGTCTGGAGTGTACCACTGATGGGAGTGAAACGTGGACGATAAGGAGTTCAGATAAAAAGTTGATAGAAGCTTTTGAAATCTGGTGCCACAGACGAATGATGAAAATTAGATAGGTAGATCACGTAACTAATGAGGAGGTGCTTAACCGAATCGGGGAGACAAGGAGTTTCTTGCATATCCTGACTAATAGAAGGGATAAATTGGTTGGACACATTCTGAGACATCAAGGAATGGTCAGGTTAGCATTAGAAGGAAGCGAGTGGGGTAAAAATCTTAGAGGGAGACCGAGGGACGAATACATTAAGCAGATTCAAAAGGAGGTAGGTTGCTGTACATATTCTCAGATGAAGAGGCTTGTACAGGACAGATTAGCCTGGAGAGCTGCATCAAACCAGTCTGCGGACTGAAGAGCACAACAACAACAACAACAACAACAACAACAGGCAGGGATCGTTATAGCTTCTCTTGAAGTGAAAGGGAAGAGAAATTCAGTCTCTCTTAGCTTCTGCTCTGTATAATCACACAGATTAACTTCACAATTAACAGAGTACAAAACTGACAACTCACGTCTTCAAACTCACAACTGCATATCCTCACGCTGTTGTGTGTGACCAGCTGTAAAAGCTGCTGGCTGAAGAACTGGCCGCGGCGAACTGGCCGCGCGTACTGAAGCGGCCTATTACGGTGCGCGCGGCCTTCCGCCGTCGGGGGTTCGATCCCCCCCCCCCCCCCCAGTATGGGTGTTTGTGTTGTCCTTAGTTTAGTTTACCTTAGGTTAAGTAGTTTGTAAGCTAGAGACTGATAACCATGTTGTTGAGTCCCATAGATTTACAAACATTTGAACATTTTTGAAGAACTGGGGAGGAAGAGGAACTGCACGCCAGTGAGGTGCGGCAGTATGGGCGGAGGGGGGGGGGGGGGTTGGAAGGAGGGGAGGCTTTGGCGGAGACACGACGGAACTGAGTTCCAACCAATAAATAGAATAAAGCGAGGTGGCATTATCTATGCCTAGCACATATGTCAGTTGAAGCCTGTCCACTATCTTGGTCAGTTCAGGAAAGCTATTTCTCCGTTCAAACTATGCGTTAAGTCGACTCTCTTGCTGTTAATGCATTGAACTGACAGTCACGGCAAAGTATGTACTTTCAAACAATATACTTTATAGTAACGAATACTCATTATAACATGTTCCAAACCTATTTTCAACGGCTAATTTGCACTCTTTTAACAAGTCGTACATCACGGCAAAACCATTGGACGTTTTATTCCGGTTTTAAGTGATATAAAACATTAGCTCTACAATACGAACACTTCTCCAAAGTGACCAATATGGCGGAGGTAGGCTTCACTTTTTCAGCATAAGGGCGTCTCCCTGTATTCTAACCTCCTTGGTTCCAACACTGGAGATAGGAGAGCCCCTGCCCCCCCCCCCCCCCCCCCCCCGCGCTTCCGTCGTCACCCCTCGCCAAGGAACTCAGTGGCTGGAAAGCGGTCACCGGGGGTGCAGTACTTGATTTTGCACCAAGGCAGAAGCAGATCAGGCAGAGCTGACTGCCAGTTTTGAATTTGACAGCAGGCGTCAGCAGGGAGGTTCATATACATTACTAAATAAGAGGGCGGGATAGTAGATTATTTAAAAATCAGCAGCATTGTATACTGTAATGTTCTCTCAGAGGCGAATATTTCTGTGGGGGTTCTTTGCTCTTTTGCGCCATAGGATGAACCGCCTCTGGTCACAGGAATGTGACAATACCACCAAACACGCTCTTTGTTTAGACTAAGTCTGCACCCCCCATGGGGCTCACGGTTCTTTAGTGAGTATGTGCGTGGCGAGCACGAGGGCCCCGAGCTAATGCAGTCTTCCTTCCTTCTTTACTCCCCAGACTGCATTCCCTTTCCCCCTTCCCTCCTTTCCTATCCTCACTCCTTCCCCTCTCCAACGGGGGACTGATAACCTCAGTAGTTTAGTCCCCCTAACCCAATCAAACAACACAACCAACCAACTAAGTCTGCAACAGCCGACACACGTGTTTCACCCTCTGTTTCCTGACACAAGAGAAAATTTACTTTTATACATTTCTTTTGTAGATTTTATGCTGTTATTGCCTCAAAATGCACTATAATTTTATGTAAAATTTTATTTTATTATTTTCAACTTTTTTCACTGCCGGTACTCAGAAGTACCGTCAGGCTGCATGGGCAGAATCACAACATGCGCAGAAAAATGCTCCGATTTGTAAAACTTGTATGTTATTAGACAGAAAAATTCAACATATTTACATTATAAAATTAACAAGAACTTTGATTTTATGTTTTTCTGCAAATTTCACATTAAATTTTGCTTCTAGAGCAGCGTTTTGACAGTGTAAGATTTTCACATACATATCATATATATATAGTGACATGTCATGAAATTGTAAGAAACAGTTCTTTTTGTCATTGCAACACAAATACACTTTACATGCACTAAACTGTTAATGTGGTCTGGATTGAACTTTGAAGAGTTATTTTTATCTTTATTAGAGTTTCTCTTTCTGAGATTGGGCACTTGCTGCTCATTCATTAGCCCTAGTGCCACAGCACGCCTGAATTCCAGCATTGGTAGTGCTCCATGTAAATCACTGAAAATAATAATAATAATCTCGTGTGGCTCATTGACCTGGTGCAAGTCTTTCAATTGGATGCCACTTCGGCGACTTGTGTGTCCCTAGCCTACCCCAGTTATCCAACCGGGGAAAGGCAACCTACAGCTCAACGTGGCCGGCCGCGGTGGCCGAGGGGGCTAAGGCGCTCCAGTCACGGTCTGCACGGCCACTACGGTCGGGGGTTCGAATCCCCCCTCGGGCATGGATATTTGTGCCGTCCTAGTTCGTAGGTAGTTCATAAGTAGTTTGTAAGTTTAGGGACTGATGACCCCGTAGTTAAGTCCCATAGACTATACAAACATTTGAACATTTGAGCTCAACGTGGAATCCGAACCACGCGTCGTCCTGGCGCCTCCTCACATCGTTGAGAGGTGAAGGATGGGTTAAAGGGCAGACTGAAAAAATCCGAGGTCCGACCAGGATTTGAACCCGCGCCTCTTCGGTTTCCAGTCGAGCGCTTTTACCCCAACACCACCGGGCCCGACATCACTGAAAATGACATGAGCATTGACAAAAGCAATTTCAGTTGCCCCGCAGAAGAATGGTGCCAACATTTCTTTGATCGCCTGTTAAGACCATAAGTTCATCGTAATCTGTCTGCATGATCCACCCCACCCATGTATTTATTGCAATCGCATATGATAACTGGACATGGTATAGTCATTCTAGTGCCATCTTCCTACTCTCTCGACACTACACTCTGTTCAGTGGTATGAATTTAAGGCAAAATACACTACTTTATTCTCCCTCCATGTCAGTATGTTCCGAAATATCAGTGGGAACGTCCTCATACAAAATTTCTTCAATCTCTGCAATAGCCACCACTTTTTTATTTTCGTCCATCTGTGTGATGAAAACTGGACGGAACGACTGGAGAGATGTAACGAATTGTAGCTGCAATAATGTGTTTGCACAACCTGACAGTACTAATAAGTCCACTTTATGATTTCCAATTTATCTCACTTGCTTGTTATGTAATGATAAAAAACAAAAAACAAATAGTGCATGTTCTAGCATTGAAAACCCAACTGAAGTTTCAATAAATTGCGCACAAAGCCAGGTAACAGCGAGGAAACAAACACTATCTTCTGGTTTCACAGCAGCGTGCGAAAAACAATTACAATCTCTGGCTGCCAGAGAAGTCTATGTATCGCGTAATAACGTCTGTGAAACCGTAGAGCAGAGGTACTGCTATGTCCCGACAGGCTCTCAGATTACGAAACTGAATTATAAGAAAAAAAGTACTTTTAAGTACCGTCAGGCAAAAAGGGTTAAAAAATGGCGTGCATTAGATAATAAGCGGGATGTAATGGTAACGATCGCCACATACTTGTGTGTCAATCTTAACAAACACTTTCGGTAACAGCAACAACAACAACAATAGACATGTAGTTTATAAAAGAAAACTAATTTACTGACGGAAATAAAGAAATCGTCAAGGACATCCTATGATTGAAGCACTACATCTCCATAGAAACTATAGATTTAGAGCACCGTAGTCTACACGCACAGTATTTTACTGACCATACACAACAGGCAACGAGAGCCCACTGTCAGTCAGCCGCTGCTATACCGGTGGACGCCAGTGTGACAAGAATGCGTCTAAATATAGATCTTCAAGCAAAGTTATCAGTCTTCCAGACGGATTGACGACATTCCTCTCTCTCTTACAAATCATACCAGCCTCACTTTGTGGCCGCTTTTAAAACAGAATTACCAAGTTCCGAAATTTAACACTCTTTCTCTTTAGCGACCATGCCCTTTTACAATATTAGACACTGCACACAATTCTTTTCGAAATGTACCATGTCTTCACAACGTTTCCTTAGACCGACACCGGTATCTGACCCTCATGAAACTAACGTCGACGGGCGATTCTCGTTGATTCTGTACCCTGTTACTATACTACTTTCATCATTCGTCCTTAGCACATTTCAAAAGCTTCTATCCTCTATCTGTCTGAACTCCTTACAGGTCACATTTCACTCCTGCAGGCTATAATGATATATTCCAGACAAATGCTTTCAGAAAGGGCTTCCTAACATTTAAATTAATATTGGATTTCAACAAATTTCTCCCCATTAGAAATGCTTTTCTTCCCAGAGCCATTCTGCATTTTATATCTTCTTTACTTCTTACTTCTTTACTTCTTTACTGTCAGACGTTATCTTGCTACGCAAGTAACAAAATTCCTCCACTACTTTTATTGCCTAATTACCTGATCTAACTCCTTCAGCATTGCCAGATTTTCTTACACTTCATTCCATTATCCCGGTTTTGCTCTTGTTAATCTTATAATTTTCTTTCAAGACACTGCATCCGTGTCATGCCTTTAAACTCTTATAACTGCTGTCTGGTGTTTGTACGTGTATAACTTTCCGTTCCCTATGTTTTACCCCTGCTACCTTCCCAGTTAAAAAGAGTGTATTCCAGTCAAAGTTGTCAAAAGATTTTTCCAACTAAAGAAATGCTAAAAACGTAGGCTTGGCTTTCCTTAACATATCTTCTAAGATAAATAGTAATGTATTGCCTCACGTGTTCCAACATTTCTCCTAAATCGAAACTAAACTTCCCCAGGGACAGACTGTACCAATTTTTCCAATCGTCTGTAAAAAATTCGTGTTTTTTGTTACCTTAACTTGTTAAACTGGTAGGTCTGTAATTTTCACACCTATTTTTTTTAACTGGAGTTATTAGATTCTTCTTGAAGTCTGAGAGTATTTCCCCTGTGTTATACATTTTGGCTCTCCCTACGATGTCTGCAGTTCAGAGAGAATGTCATCTACTCTATGGGTCTTGTTTCGACTCAAATATTCATGTGCTCTGTTAAATTCTTCTTGCAGTATCATATTTTCTGTTTCTAACCCCCACAAATAACAATATACAGAAAATCGTTTGTAAGAATTTGTATATTTCAAACCACTGATGATGCCAAAGACTGGTCCGCTTGATTATGGTGAGAAGGACTGACGTGGGCCGCGGGCGGGAGCATTTTCAGAAAGAGACTAATGTTTTATTGCAGTAAAATGATTGAAAGAGATCAAGGTTGTGGTTGTTATACAGATCAACACTCATTCACTGATACTCATGCAAGCAGTCTTCACCACTTTAATGTAACCAATTAAACTTCACAGTTGTGCGGATGGTGCAAAAATTTCTGAAAACTTGCTGTGAAACATTGAAATTTATCAAAGACGCTGGCTTGTATATTTTTTAAACAGATGTAATATAATAATAGCGCAGATTTGTTATTGGTTGCATTTCTCTTATGTCAGTCTTTTGTACAGTTTTGGAACATGTTTTATGCTGAAATATTATAACATTTGTACAGAACGAGAATCTGCCGTGTAGGAATAAACATGAGTTCAGAAAGCAATGTTAGTGTGAAACCCAGCCCACTACGTTCGTCCGAGTACTCCAGAAAGCAATGAATAATGGCTTCCAGGGTAGATGCCTTGTGACTTGAGATCCGCACGTTCCGCACTGTCACCTCATGAAAGAAACTCGAGCATATGGAATATCAGAAAAACTCTCATTCTAAAGGGGCAGGAGTCTTCCGAGGTGAAAGTAATTTCCAACGTTCTCCAAGAAAGTGTTAGAGGTCCTTCACAATGCATATAATGACCTGGTACGAGGCGCGCCTTAAAAGTAAGTTTTCCTTATTTTTTCAAAACAAAGACAACATACGTGAAAAACGTTATTTGCAACAGGTACAGCAACGTTTGAGGTATTGTTCGTTATATTCGTCGAAAGATATGAGACACTTCTCATACTGTGGAATCAACTTTCGTAGTTCTATGTCGCAGATGTCTGCAGCCTGTGAAAAGAACCACCGTGTGACAGTCATTTTCAGCTCTTCCTGTAAAGCAATTCGGGACCTGCGACGTGCCATTCAGAACATGAGGTGTGGAATCTCACTGCAGGTGTTTTGTTGCTCTCGCTCTATAACAATGCCCGCCACCACACGCCTCGGCGCAAAGCAAGTGTTTCGCAAAAGTTCGACTGGGAGCTATTTAATACTCCTTCATACACTTATGGTATTCGGCCAAACAATTTTCACGTTTTCTTGCACTCTAGATATTCCTGCCCTCCGCGCGAGCGTTTTGACAACGACGAAGAGCTGAAGGCGACTTCATACGTTGGTTTCATTCACACGCGTCAGACTTCTATGACACAGGAAAACAAAGTTGATCCCTCGAAATTAAAAGTGTCTTCATTCGAAAATATCTCATGCTTTGCTGTACCTGTTATAAATAAAGATGTTCTTTGCTTTATGGATGCTGTGACAAGTCTGATTTTATATCTTTATTAGTTTAATAATAGTATCAGAGTTTTCATATCTTAGTTTGGACTTGTAAATTTTATAGAAGCCAAGCACATGGTTGGCAGTAGCATGATGCAATCGATGGAAATGATGGGGAAAGCATAACGGATAGCACAAATCATGTATGGACCGTAAGAAAGCACGACAGTGTACCACAGACGTGATCTGATTGGCTGCCGCCTCCCATCTCCATGCTACCATTCCTACATTTCATTTATTAATATTTACAGGGCGTAGATACGAGGGGGGACAAGTAGGTTCAATCCCCCCATAACGTTTTTATTTTTTATTTTATTTTATTTTTGTCACTTGTGTTAAAATTAAAAATTGACAATAATTTGTGTAATGAATATGAAAGTTAGACTGAAAACTTTGCCAACAAAGAGAGGTACCAGGGTCTCTGTAAGTTGCTTAGTTGAGCTTTGGCTTCTTACTTGTTGTCGGAACACTTTGTCTGGAGTATCTTATTGGTGGCCTTCGTGAGGCCTAGGCAAGCGTTACCAGTTAAACACAAATAATAATAGTAATAATAATAATAATAATAATAATAACTGCTCAGGTAACCACCACCTAACCTACAGTAACATTGAACAAGTATTGTTAAATTCCAGCGAGAAACACGCTCCACAGACAGACAAGTACACCGCGAGGCTTGCCTACTATGTAACGACGGTCATCGTGTCTTATGTTTACTACTGCTACCGACTTCAGTGATCTACTGACTTTATTACTACAGTAGGGCGGCACAGACACAGAAAAATACATTTTTAACGAGTGTGATTAAACGAGAACAAATTTATGACATCACAACCTTATTACTTCCGTGTATAATTTATACCACTGCACCCACCATGCCTAAAGTAGCAGCATTATATAGCAGACTGATTAAATTCCCAAACTTTTGACAGATATTAATCGTGTGAAAGGAATTGTTAGTTTCGACGTTTTGGATCTAATTTTCAAATTTGTATTTTATTGAAATAAGTACCTCTGTAGGATGTCAGAGCTTAATAATACTCGTATTAACGTAATCTGTAGATATTTGCTTTGATTTTGTGTCTCTAAACCAATTGTTTCGCAAAATCTAAGGCTTTAAATTGACGTTCTTAGTTATATTTTGCAACTGACGCCATGGTGGGGAATTTAGACAAAATGAAGTGTAATACATATGCACACATTTTGTGAAATAGGCACTTGCAGAATGTAGAGAATGTTGTAGTTCTGAAGTGCCAAAAACTGTATTTCTGACTTTTGCAGTGTCTTAATCAAGTCTAGATTATAAAATCTACTTTCATTCCAAATTTACATGACAAGTACTTGAAGCCTTCTATATGTCTAATACAATAGAGTGATAAGTATAAATTAGAAGAGTTGTAATACTTATTTACTTCTATTTATTCATCGTGTAGGTTTATCCTTGATTTTGAAATGTATGGCGTCATTACCCCGGAACCCAGGGTAATGGCATTACTGCGTATACTTTCACAATATATTTTTAACAATAAAACTTAACAAAACACATGGCTGAAAAAATTATAATAAAGCAGTATAGCTGCGAAGCTGTGGTATTATTATGTACGAAAGAGACACACTTTTAATAAGGTCTCCTCTATATGTTATTTGTCTTGAGTGCTTTCGATTTTTTACGATGGATGACAACATATGACTTGAGCCAGATGTGTTAGTGCGGAAGGTATTTCTAATTTAGTAGTCCCTATAGCGATTACTTTTGTTCTGAAAATTAGGATTATTCTGTATGTTATGTTTAAATAATTTACGGAAATATAGTTGGGCAACGTCTTCGACAACAGGCAGTATTTCGGGAGGTGAACACCTAGGTCATTTTCACGTTATAACAGAAAAGACTTGCTCTTCATGTCTACAATATTTTTCAGTAACGCTTCATTCTTTTATCAACTACTCACAAACTTTTCGAAATTCATAGAAAGAATCGTTAGTTTGTTTTATGAGGGGGGGGGGGGAGGGTTGGCTTTGGGATATGTCAACTGTGTGAGGACACCTCAATATAGCTCTGGCTCTGAACCCTTCCTAGAGGAAAGATTTATCTACGCCCCTGAATATTTAAGACAGTAAACATTAGATAATAGCGTAATTCCAATGTAACACTTTTCTGTTAAAAAGCTTTCATTTGAACACATTTGGTACTTTGTTCATTGTAATTTATATAAACAAAATACTAGCGATGAAACTAGAAGGTTCGTTTGGCGCCAAAAAGACAGAAGCAGCAACTAGCAGCCACGCCTGGCCGAGCACAGTCCAGTGCCGACCTTCGAACTGTTAACATGTAGCACGTAGCATGTAGCATGTTGCCTCATTACGGAATATTACAAAACTTCTACATTTATTATCAGGAACTAGTATTTATTGTAATGTGAATATCATTCAATGTACAGCTCAGATTTGTGGAATTCGCTAAGCGTATAAACGGTGGAAGAATAAATTTAAAATCCACTGGCATCGCGTGTTTTATGAAGAAAATCGTAGTTTGAGCCCTCAATCATTTTCACAGCGTTTTAGCTTCAGACATCAAGAATCTGCAACCTGTGTGTTGAAACTGCGTGGGACACTATCTACTTCCAGTTCTAAGGTCGTTATTAGAAGAAAAAAAAAAAAAAAAAAAAAAAAAAAAAAAAAAAAAAAAAAAAAAAACACCAGACTCAAGAATTGGCGAAACCTAAGGCCCCTCATGCAATATGCGTTACGTAGTGCAAATAGGACCATAAGTGCATACATCCCTTGTAACAGAAGTGAGGATGGAGCAGGGGAAATTTATAAGAGGGTGGAAGATTGTGATGAGGGACTGTTAGGAACTTTACAACTAGACAGTGTTAACATCGTATAAGAAGACGCTCTCGGCCAGTGACTATTTTCTTCTCCCCTCTTGATGAACTCTTTTATTTCATTAGACGAGCCATGTAAAATAAATTTCTACCAGGCAAGTGGTAATGCGTCACGTAGAAAACGTTGGAAGTCCAATTTAGGTTTTTCGCGGATGATGCTGTAGTATATAAGGAATTCGCTACGCTGAAAAACTAAGGGAAGGGGTTCAACATCAAGTCGACATCATGTCATTAGGCTGCTGAGCAGAACCTGCTCTGTGCCTGCCACTAGAGATAATATACACATGCGAGCGCTTCGAAAAACACATCAGAAACCTCTCTGCTTTCATAATTGTTCCGTACAGTATTGTGATTAAAATTTCTAATTACTTACTTTTGGTGCGTACTACATTAAGATAGAGAAAGATGTCTTCTTTTGCAGAGACAATTGTACTTAGAGTTATAATTCGACTTCTAAATATATAGTTCTATCACTAAAGGTCGATTTCAACTTCGTGCTTGTCGAAGGTAGGTTCAGGAGAAGAAATGCAGAAGGATTATGAGCGATTAAAAATATTGCTTGGGGGGCTCGCCATCACTTTATGAAGTAGTTGCTCCATGAAACAACCAGCCCAGTACATTATGAATACCAAGGTTTCATTATCTACATCTGCATGGATACTCTGCAAGCGAGAATGAAGTGCATGGAGAGGATTAATCGAACCCCTTTTATGACATTTCTCCATAGTTCCATTCTCTAATAGCTCACGGGAAAAAGGAACACCTAAATCTCTCTGCTTCCGATCTGACTTCTCTTATGTTATTATGACGATCATATCTCCCTATGTAGGTAGGTGCTAACAGTGTATGTCCGCATTCGGAAGAGAAAGTTGGTGAAAGAAATTTGCCGCGGCGGAGCAGTCGAGCGCATTGAGGCGCTATGCTACGATGTGAGAGTCGTTTCCCGTCGGGGGGTTCGAATCCCCCCCCCCCCCCACGGGCATGTGGATGTTTGTGCTGCGTTTAGTATTTGTTAGTTCATAAGTAGTTTGTAAGTTTAGGGACTGATGACCCCGCAGTTAAGTCCCATAAGCTTTACAAACATTTGAACATTGATTTGAAAGAAATTTCGCAAATTGATCTCGCCGCAAGCAACAAATAACTCCTTTCCTTTAATGATTTCCACCCCAACTCGGGTATCATTTCTGTGATACTCTGTCTCTCCTATATCGCAATAACTCAAAACGAGCTTCCCTTCTCTTTCTCTAAATCGTTACCACCTAGTGTGGATCCCACAATGCAGAGCAATACTCCAAAATAGAAAGGAAAAGTGTAGTGCAGTCAGTTTATTCAGTAAAAGTGTTGCATCTTCTAAGTTTTCAGCCATTCAAACGTAGTTTATAATTATTAAGGGTCAATTACCATTTTTGCACCATGAACATGTCTTATCTAAATCATTTCGTAGTTACTTTTGATCTTATGGTGACAGCATCATCCACCAATAGTCTAAGAGAGCTACTCAGATTGTCTCCTAAATCGATTATAAAAATAAGGAACAGTTGGGGCCCTATAACCCTTCCCTATGGGACACCAAATATCAATTCAGTTCTACTCGATGATTTACCGTCAGTTGCAACGCACTGTGTGTTTTGTGAAGGAAATCACGAATCCAGTCGCAGAACTGTAGCGATATTCTATAATGAACGCAATTCCATGAGAAGGTGCTTGTGAGGTACAGTGTTTAAAGCCTTCCGGAAATCGACAAATACGGAATCTATTTGACATCCCTTGTCGATAGCACTCTTCACATCATATGGATAAAGAGTTAGCTGTGTTTCACAGGTACGATACTTTCTGAATCCATGTCGACTATGCGTCTACAGGTCGTTATCTTCGAGGTAGGTAATAATATTTGAGGTATATGTTCTAAAATCTGCTGCAAACCGACATCAGTGATATAAGCCAGTAATTCTGCGGATCACTCCTATTATCTTACTTGCATATTGGACTGACCTGTGCAACTTTGATGTCTTTGGGTACGGAACGCTCGTTGAAAACACAGGTGTGATAAAAGTGAATGTATTTTACATTAGAATTACGTAATTCCTTTTTTTAAATTCTAAGTTTATGATCGTTTTATAGTAAGTACAGTATTAACGAAGAATAAAAGCAAAGCCTGAAGATCGTTTCCAGGAATCAATTAATAACTAACTGAAGATGTTGCAACGAGTAAATGTTGACAAATTCGAACAAAAACATACAACCTTTTTTACAAATTGACCATACTTGGATATTCCTTAACGAGTATAATTTCATTGTATGTCTTACATGATAGGAGAAACACTTTTCATGCAAAATGTATTTCTCTGTCGGAAATCGTGTGTAATTGAAGTGTGTCCCATTAACAACAACAACAGAAGGCCATTCTGTAAAATACTTTTTTTTTAGGAAGGTAGTATCAATAGAAAGAAAATTACATTCGTTGGTTTTGAGATCCTTCAGATAGTAGCATTACGGGTTGTTGTGGGGGTCGCGAAATATTTTTACGAGGGTGCGTTGGAAAATACTTTTCCCCTGTTCACTGTGGGCAGAGATGTGTATGGGAAAAAAAAAGAAAAAAAAAAACGAAATAGAGTGAAAAATTAAAGCTAAGATATATCTTTATTTTTCTACGTAATTTCAGAGTACAGTAAGACATTTGCAAGATCCAGTCGGTTAGCCGTGTGATCCAACGCACCGCTTTCCGAGACGGGGGTTGTACCGGCCACGGTTCGAATCCACCCGTTGGATTAACGAAAGGTGTCGGAGTACCGGCCAGCCTGAATGTGGTTTTTAGGCGGTTTTCCACATATCGCTAGGTGAATACCGGGCTGGTCCACAAATCCCGCCTCAGCTACACGCTTCGCAAACATTTCGTAACACTTTACACTATACACAGACATTTGGGGTACACATTTCCTCCTGGGGTCATAGGGTGGCGACAGGAAGGGCATCCGGCCACCCCGTAAATATTAACACGACAAATGCGATTAACAAAGCCGACCCTACTAGTGCGGGAAAATGGCTTAAGAGAAAGAAAGATTGAGACATTTGCAAATCGCTTTATAAGCTTCAAAAAGCTGCCCAGCCCAGGAAAAAAATTCGGACGAACCGTTGAACGGCTATGGGCGAAAGACGACTCAGCAGGTGAACGCGTATGTGCAAGACACCGATACACCATTGGGTAGAGGTCGACTATCAATACGGAAATGACATTCTCTTTCGGATTGTGACGGGGTATGAAACATGGGTCCATCATTACACGCCCGAATCGAAGGGCGCATCCATAGAGTGCAAACGTCCGTCACCAGCCGCGGTGGAGTAGCCGAGCGCTCTAAGGACCCTAGCTGCGGAGCGCGCGATTACTCGCCGACGGAGGTTCGAGTCCTCCCTGGAGCATGGGTGTGTGTGTGTGTGTGTGTGTGTGTGTGTTGTCCTTAGGTTAGTTTAAGTAGTTTGTAAGCTACGGACTGATGACAACGCAGTGTGATCCGACAGATTTACAAACATGTGAACATTTATGCAATCTCTGATTTTTTCATGGAAGACTTTTTGAAACTTATAAAGCGGTATGACAAATATCCCAATGTAGTTGAAAATTATGCGGAAAAATGGAGATATGTTTTATCTTTAATCTCTTGTTCTATTTTTGGCCCACTTTAGGTTACGGTAGTAGCACTGAAAGTGGGCCTTTGCGATTGTCTTTTGACAGCTGGAAATTTAAATGAAAATGACGATTTAACCATTCATCAGACACGAAAATTGAATAACCGAATTTGTAGAGGAGAAAATTCTCTACAACTTTGCTCTCTTATGGGTTTTTTTTTTTTTTTTTTTTTTTTTTTCATATCTCGTTCGGTTCGGAGATATTTGCAAAAATAACGGCGATTTTGGGATGTCTGTCTGTTCGTAACGTGTTCCCTGTTTTTAAGACGAACCATTCAACCGATTAGCACCAAATTTTACAGACATAATTGTAGGCCCCCAGAGACCAGAACCTCCCATTCTTCAAATTTTTCGGACAAAAATACGGTAGTAATACCAAAAAAACCGTTTGTAATATAATTGTAATTGCAAACGACCCGTGCATCTGACACGAAATGTGAATAACCTAATTGGTAGAGGGGAAAATTCTCTACAACTTCGTTGTATGGTGTTCTTTTTTTCATATCTTGCATCGCTGCAGAGATATTGGCAAAAATAACAGCGATTTGATGTCTGTCTGGCTGTAACGTGTTAACGTTCAATCGTTCGGCACGAAATTTTACAGACATAATTGTTGGCTACCAGAGAGCATAACCTCGCTTTTTGAAATATTTCGGACTAGAAATACGTTAGTAATGCCAAATAAAGCCGTTTGCAATGTAATTTTAATTGCAAATAAACCTTCCAATTCTCTCGAAAATTGAATAAACGAATTTGTAAAGGAGAAAATTCTCTACAACTTTGTTCCATTACGTTTCTTTTTTTTTTTTTTTTTTCATATCTCGTATCGTTTGAGAGGTATTTGCAAAAAATAACGGAGTTTTGACACCCTCCATTGAATTAACGAAATGCGGCCGTTCGCAGATGTCACGTGACATTACTGGCCCAGAACTGTCTCTGGCATACGCCATTTTGCGTTGCGTATTTGATGATTTTGTTATTGTAATTTGCACGTTGTCATTTCAAAGCAATGGCGCACTGAAGAATTAACAAAAACACGTTGTTCTTCGTACGATAAATGATAATCTAGTGTCTACAAATGCAGTATTAGCAGCAGTTAACAACAGCCATCAATAGTATGAGAGCCGGTCGCGGTGGCCGAGCGCAGTGCGGCGCGCCAGTCACGGTCTGCACGGCCACTGCGGTCGGGGGTTCGAATCCCCCCTCGGGCATGGATATTGGTGCCGTCCTTTGTATAAGGTAGTACATAAGTAGTTTGTAAATTTAGAGGGTGATGACCCCGTAGTTAAGTCCCATGAGCTCTACAAACATTTTAACATTTGAACAATAGTATGAGATTAAAGAACGCAACTTCTAGTTGTTAGCCATAGCGTATTGGGCAATGTGTTACACTGTGACGTTGGAGATCTGTGGTTCGGAACCAAAAAAATGTTCAAATGTCTGTAAATTTATCGGACCAAACTGCTTGGTTATCAGTCCGTAGGTTACAAACTACTTAAACGTAGGTAAACTAACCTAAGGACAAACACACACACCAATGCCCCAGGGAGGACTCGAACCTCCACGGCGAGCAACCGCGCGCTCCGCAGCGAGACGCTTTAGACCGCTCGGGGTTCGGAACCCGCCACTATCTAAAATCTTTTTTTCCTAAAAGGGTTTCGGACTCTCTTATTGATTAATTTTTTATTGTTTAGATAATTGTTTTGGCCGAAAATGTTTGCAAAATCTTATAAAACTACAAATCTAAAGTGGGCCGCAAAACACGTCAGTGCGATTTTTTTTTTCCTTTCATACGCATCTATGACCACCTCGTACTTGGAAGGGGGGTGAGGTCGCGTATCGAAAAAGGTTGGCAAACACTGATCTAAACTGAGTCTTCCTGGCAGATTAAAATTGTATGCCAGAACCGGGACTGGAACCTGGGGACTTTGCCTTTTGCGGGCAAGAGCTCTACCACTGAGATACCCCGACACGACTCACGACAGCACCCCATAACTTTACTTCCGCCAGTACCTCGCCTTCTACTTTCCAAACTTCTCAGAAGCTCTCCTGCGAAACTTACAAGACTAGCACTCCTGGAAGAAAGGATATGGTGGAGACATGGCTCAGCCACAGCCTAAGTTTGGAAAGTAGGAGGCGAGGTGCTGGCGGAAGTAAAGTTGTGGGGCGGTGTCGTGTCGGGGTAGCTCAGTGGTATAACGCTTGCCCGCGAAAGGCAAGAGTCCCAGGTTCGAGTCCCGGTTCCGACACACAATTTTAATCTGCCAGGAAGTTTCATATCAGCGCACACTCCGCTGCAGAGTGAAAGTTTCATACTGATCTAAACTGTTCCGTTTCTGCAATGATCCTTTACAGAGGGAACTTGAATAAGAATGTACGTTGGTAACCAGCGGGTCATCTTCCGGGATGGCGAGCCGGGCGTGATAAAGTGGAGGCGGCGGCGTCCGTATTTGCAGACACGCGCTGTTCGTGCCGCGGGTGCTGGAGGGGCGGCCGGAGGACGTGGGGCCCAGCAGAGGAGAGGAGGAGAGGAGGAGAGGTGAGGAGAGGCAAGTCGCGGAAGCGACCGCGGAAGGCGCCGCCGGCGAGACGGCTAACGGGTCGAGGGGGGCGGTAGCGGGGGCGGGGGCGGGCGTGGTGGCCACTCCACAGCAGAGAGCAGGCCGCGCTTCCGCGTATATAGGAGCGGCCCAGCCACTGGCCGCTCTGACGACAGGTAACAACAAGGCTCCAATGTTGTAGTGTGATAGCCATGAACGCTAGGCGTATTCTTTGACTCAACAAGTTTCACTGTCCCAGAATGAAATTTTCACTCTGCAGCGGAGTGTGCGCTGATATGAAACTTCCTGGCAGATTAAAATTGTGTGCCGGAACCGGGACCGGAAGTAAAGTTGTGAGGCGGCATCGTGAGTCGTGTCGGGATAGCACAGTCGGTAGTGCGCTTGCCCGCGAAAGGCAAAGGTCCAAGGTTCGAGTCCCGGTTCCGGGACACAATTTTAATCTGCCAGGAAGTTTCAAGTTTCATTGTGTTGATCACAAGATATTGTCACAGAAGTCAAGCCGGCTGCGGTGGCCGAGGGGACTGCGGCGTGCCAGTCACGGTCTGCACGGTCACTACAGGCGGGGGTTCGAATCCCCCATCGGGCATGGATATTTGTGCCGTCCTTAGTATTAGCTAGGTCATAAGTAGTTTCTAAGTTTAGGGACTGATGACCCCATAGTTGTCCCATAAGCTCTACAAACATTTGACAGAAGTCAAGGATGGGCCCCTCCACGCCCACACCAACGTGGTGACCATCACAAAAGTTCTTCTGAAACCTCCGTATTTGGTTAGTTTGCTAAGGTGGATCACGGGATGTGGGAACCGCTATGTTATCCGTACGTGTGGGCACGATCACCCCTTAATACGGTGCATCTGGAGATAGTATCGGTCGAAAGGTATACGAAGGGTAAAGGTATGTAAGGGCAGAGGAAAAAAAGTGCTAAGGCTAGAGCCAAGGGAAAAAAACCTCTGCGACAGTGGGGTAGGTTTTAAAGGCAGTAGCGGTATGCTATCTGCGACAGATCATGCAAGGTTTGGTAATGTTAGTAAAGGGTATATCTCAGTACCGTTAACTTTGCTAGGTTTGTCATAAAGAATAAGCCCGGTTGGTGCGAGGTTCTGCTGCAGCTGAGCTCCTGTGAAGTCTCCTGAGTCGGCTGCGGCAGAATACCTGTGAACATAGCCAAGTTTGTCATGATAGACAGTTCGGTCATAGAACTGGCTAATGTGGGATTATATAGGTTTGTTTGTGTTCAGTGCGTTGAATATGATTTCCCTGCCTTGCCTGTTGGTCGGCTGTGAGCTCAGCTGGCACTGCCAGTCAGTTTGCTGTTCTGCAGGGGTTCGCCATATTCATCGTGTTTGCGAGTTGGTGGTCCCTATGAAAAAATTCAAATGTTTGTAGAACTTATGGGACTTAACTACGGGGTCATCAGTCCCTAAGCTTAGAAACTACTTATGAACTAGCTACGACTAAGAATGGCACAATTATCCATGCCCGAGGGGGATTCGAACCCCAGACCGTAGTGGCCGTGCAGACCGTGACTGGAGCTCCTCAGTCCCCTCGGCCACCGCGGCCGGCGGTCCCTATGACCGTAGCTGGTTAGTCTCTGAGGAGAAGTGTTTTAGGTCGTTTATGTTTCCACCTATGGTTGTGAGCCTAGCTCCCCAAGCGTAGTATGAAGGGATTGATTGTTCGAGTGTCTGGAGTTTTTGTACAGTCGTGTGGCGAGTTTCTTGAATACCACCGAGAGTCGCTATAGGCGGTATTCATTGTGAATATCCACGGTGCGTCTGTATCGTGGAGCGTTGCTTATGATGCGTAGTACCTTGTTCTGTATGAGATGCAGCCGGCGTAGCTGGGTTGGCGCAGCGTACGGAGCACCGTACGTCATCAGAGGTCTAATATGTGTCATGTAGAGGTTCCTCAACACCCGGCCACTAAGTTTGCTTTCCCAGTTGAGCATTGGGTAGAGTTGTTTGAGCCTCGCGTTTGCTCGGTTGGCTATGTGTTGTAAGTGGTCCCCCGATGTGAGTTTCCGGTCCAGCCAGACACCGAGGTATTTGTCACAGAAGTTGGAACATACGGAATAAGGGGAGTAACACACAACTGGTTCATTTATTACTTTTATATTATATTATATTATATTATATTATATTATATTATATTATATTATATTATATTATATTATATTATATTATATTATATTATATTATATTATATTATATTATATTTATAAGCATAAAGTGACCTTCTGCAGTACCAAAACGGCTGTCATGTCCACTCTAAATGGGACACAGTTAAGTGGGGTGTCGCCCCAGTGTTCCGTTCTGGCCATTAAAATTGCTACACCAAGAAGAAACGCAGATCAAATATTTTATACTAGAACTGACATGTCATTACATTTTCACGCAATTTGGGTGCACAGATACTAATAAATCAGTACCCAGAACAACCTCATCCGGCCGTAATAACGGCCTTAATACGCCTGTACTAGTACAGATGCCCATTTAGCTTCAACACGATACCACATCAAGAGTAGTGACTGGGGTATTGTGACAGGCCAGTTGCTCGCCCACCATCGACAAGACGTTTTCAGTTGGTGAGAGATCTGGAGAATGTGTTGACCAGGGCAGCAGTAGAAGATATTCCGTATCGGAAAAGGCGCGTACAGGACCTGCAACATGCGGTCATGGATTATCCTGCTGAAATGTAGGGGTTCGCAGGGATCGAATGAAAGGTAGAGCCACGGGTCGAAACACATCTGAAACGTAATGGCCATTGTTCAAAGTGCTGTCGATGCGAACAAAAGGTGACCGAGACGTGTAACCAATGGCACTCCATACCACGTCACTGGGTGATGTGCCAGTATGGCTGACGAAAACACGCTTCCAATGTGCATTCACCGCGATGTCGCCAAACACGGATGCGACCATCATGATGCTGTAAACAGAACCTGGGTTCATCCGAGAATGTGGCGTTTTGTCATTCTTGCACCCAGGTTCGTCGTTGGGTACACCATCGCAGGCGCTCCTGTCTCTGATGCAGCGTCAAGGGTAACCGCAGCCATGGTCTCCGAGCTGACACTCCATGCTGCTGCAAACGTCAACTGTTCGTGCAAACGTCCCCATCTGTTGACTCAGACGTGGCTGCACGATCCGTTGCAGCTATGTGGATAAGATGCCTGTCATCTCGACTGCTAGTGATACGAGACCACTGGGATTCAACACAGCGTTCCGTATTACCCTCCTTAACCCACCGATTCCATATTCTGCTAACGGTCATTGGATCGCGACCAACGCGAGCAGCAATGTCGCGATACTATAAACCGCAATCGCGAGAGGCTACAATCCGACCTTTATCAACCTCGGAAACGTGATGGTACGCATTTCTCCTCCTTACACGAGGCATCACAACAACGTTTCACCAGGCATCGCCAACTGCTGTTTGTGTATGACAAATCGGTTGGAAACTTTCCTCATGTCAGCACGCTGTAGGTGTCGCTACCGGTGCCAACCTTGTGTGAGTGCTCTAAGAAGCTAATCATTTGCATATCACAGCATATTCTTCCTGTCGGTTAAATTTCGCGTCTGTAGCACGTCATCTTCGTGGTGTAGCAATTTTAATGGCCAGGAGTGTATAAGTGACATACTTCAAGTCCGAAATGTCGCATGAAGTCACTGATGAGATATGCGCGAATTTTTCAGTTTCGGTTACTACACAGGGACTCTGTAGAAATACAAAGTCCACGGCGTTGCGGCTTTCTGTTTATTGGCGCGTTTCTAAATATTCATCGTCAGACCTTAAGCCTGGGGTAAAGTTGCACACTAATCGTATTACGTCATGGCCCTGCATAGTTCAGCAGGCCCTAGACGTTATACGATTAGTATGAAACTTAATCCCAGGCCTTTGTATTTCTACAGAGTCCCTTATAGCACTGTCTAATACGTTCATAATAAAGACAATATGGGATATAGTAAAGGACGAAACTGGTAGAACCGGATATGAAGAGCAGCACATAGCACTAAGAGTAGATGACAAAAAGGTAACAGATGTGTGCAGTGTTGCTGCAATTTTCAACAAGCATTTCTTAACTATTACCGAAAATATCGGATTATCAGGGTCAGTAACTGCACCAATGGAATATATCACACCTGTGACTACAAATAACTGCAGTAATATGAGTATGACACTCACAACACCACTAGAAGTAATGTCCACCATAAAATCCTTAAAATAATAAAAAAAAGTCCAGTGGCTATGATAATATATCAACAAATTTGATTAAAAAGTGTGCTTCTGAGCTTAGTGATATTTTAACTCACTTGTGTAACCAGTCTTTTATCAGTGGAACATTTCCAGAATGGTTGAAATATGCTGAAGTTAAGCCATTACTTAAGAAAGGAGATAAAGAAATTCCATCAAATTTCCATCCAATTTCACTTTTGCGCGCATTCTCAAAAATTTTAGAAAAGATAATGTACAGTCGTCTTCTTAAACACCTTACCACTAATATACTATTATCCGTGTCACAATTCGGGTTTTTAATGGGTTCTAATATTGAGAAGGCTATCTATACATACAGTGAAAATGTACTCAATTCATTAGACAATAAATTACATGCCACTGGTATATTTTGTGACCTGTCAAAGGCATTTGACTGTGTAAATCACAATATACTTTTAAGCAAATTAGAATATTATGGCGTAACAGGAAGTGCTGCAGAATGGTTCAAATCGTATATCTCCAATAGGAAACAAAGGGTGTCAATAGGAAAGAGAGGTGAGCTGAACTATCAGGCCTCATCAAATTGGGAACTAATAACATGCGAGGTCCCCCAAGGTTCTATCTTCGGCCCCCTGCTTTTCCTTGTGTATATCAATGACCTCTCATCATCGACATTATCGGAGGCCAAGTTTGTTTTATTTGCACTAATTAAATTTTCATGGACATTAATAAATGGTTCTTAGCCAATTCTCTGTCGCTAAACCTTGAAAAAACACACTATATGCAGTTTAGGACTTGTAAAAGGTTTCCTGCCAGTATATGCCTAGAGTATGACAACAAGGAAATATAAGAAGTTGACAGTGTCAAATTCTTAGGATTACAGCCGGATAATAAATTTAACTGGGAGGGGAATACCAAAGAACTGCTGAACGCCTAAACAAGTCCCTGTTTGCTATGCGAATGTTGTCAGATATA
Source organism: Locusta migratoria (assembly GCA_026315105.1). Lineage (NCBI taxonomy): Eukaryota > Metazoa > Arthropoda > Insecta > Orthoptera > Acrididae > Locusta > Locusta migratoria. The sequence continues at coordinate 213,592,574 of CM048749.1, forward strand.
GGAGATATAAAAATAAAAAAGCTGGCATATTATGCATATTTTCACTCCATAATGTCGTACGGGATTATTTTCTGGGGCAACTCATCAGGCCAAGCAAAAGTTTTCAAAGCACAAAAACGTGCGTTACGGATCATTTGTGGTGTCAACTCGAGAACCTCATGTAGAGGGCTATTTAAGGAACTGCTTCCCAATACATTTATTCTCTAATGAAATTTGTCGTTAAAAATATATCTTTTTTGCAAACCAATAGCTCAGTCCACGGGATCAATACTAGAAACAAGAATTACTTGCATATAGATTTAAAGTCACTTACTTTGGCTCAGAAAGGTGTCCAATAATCAGCAGTACACATTTTCAATAACATGCCAGCAGCCATAAAAATTTAACTCACAATAAAGTACAGTCTCAAAAGAGTCTAAAGGATTTTTTGGTGGCCAACTCCTTCTACTCCATTGATGAATTTCTTACCAGAAGTGGTTGATGTAAGTTATTGTATATAATATTCACAAATATGAATACTGTGTTCAGTTTGTCTTCAGTACAAGTTTTGTGCAGCAATGTAATCATTGTAAATCAGTGTAAAAATATTTAAAAAAAGTAATTGCTAAGAATTTTAATATGCAATTAGTAAATTAGTAAGTAGTAATAAGTTTTCGTGTCCTTTAAAATGTAAATATTTTTAAGATAATTGTTTTTCCTGACCAATTCCACAACCACAATGGGATGGAAGATACATTAACACATATGCTCTCTTTTTGTAAGTATGTATTGTGTATTTTGTTCTGACATTTTTTACATCAATTCGGATCTACTGGAACGAAAAGTACATCTAATCTAATCTAATCCAAGTATAACAGGTATTTTGAAGATATTTCTGTTTGCTGATGACGCTAGCTTTATTTAGTATCAAATAATAAAGTTAAAGGAAATAAGTTTGTGGCTTGTAGAAAATACATTGATGCTAAATCACAGGAAGACTCAGTTTGTACAGTTTCTAACACACAATTCAACAAAAACTGACATTTCAGTTACCCAGAGTGGGCATTTGGTAAGTTGACATATCAAATTTCTAGGCCTTCAGATAATAAGCTGTCGTGAGAAACCCATATTCAGGATCTTGTTCAAAACCTAAATATTGGGTATTGTACCATTAGAACCGTTTCTGAATAAGTGATTTACTACATGAAAAATAGTCTATTTTGCATATTGTCATGCGCTTTTGACGTATGGTGTTATTCTTTGGGTAAATTCTCTGATTATAATAATTTGGCGTGGCTCATTGGTCTGGTGCAAGTCTTTCTATTGGACTTGGCGTGTCCCTAGCCTACCCCAGTTATCAAACCGAGGAAACGGGACCTACAGCTTAACATGGAATCCGAACCACGTGTCGTTTCTTGGGTTGAGAGGTGAAGGCTGGGTACCCTCAGACTGAAAAAATCCCAGTTCCGTCCAGGTTTCGAAGCCGCGACCCTTATTTTCAGTAGAGCGCTTTACCCCAAGACCACCGGGCCCGACACAATCTTCTGATTAAAATTACTCCTCTGATAAAAAAAAAAAAAAAAAAAAAAAAAAAAGCTTTTATTGCGCAGAAACGAGCTGTTCGAACAATATGTTGGGTAAGCTCGCATACCCCTTGTCTACTTATGTTTAGCAGCCTCCCAATTCTGGCACTGGGCTCTCAATACGTTTGTTGTTTATAATATTTCGTCATTCCTAAGAAAGCAGTTTTCATTCACTTAATACTAGACAGCAATCCTATCAGCATTTTGATCACACCTCCTTGACCCTTATGCATCAATTTTTAATATGCAGCCACAAGAATTCAAAGAGCTTAGTAGTAATCAACGCACTTTCAAGACTAAAATGAAAAGTTTCTTCATGATTCACTGTTTATCCTGTAGAGGAATTCATGGAACCATTACAAAATTAAGCTAATTCCTATGTTACGTTGTTGCATCTTTTTATTTATGCTTACACCCGTTGTGTGTTTATGATTGCTTTACATTTCACTTCAACAATTACTACTCCTTTGCTGCAATATGATGCACTGAGTCATTCCATAACCAGGGAGGATTGCTCCTCGATTGGGTATGTGGAACATGATAAATATAAATAAATAGACATGAACAGTACAACATTTTTGTAGTGATACACACATGAAGTCATCTATAATAAGACGCAAATGAGATATAGACAAGAAGTCATTCGGAAAACTAATGTTGTAGTGATATAGACATAACGTCATCAGAAAAGACACTTAACGTTGTAGTGATATAGACATGAAATCATCCATAAAAAAACTCGCTTGTTGTAGTGATATAGACAGGACGTAATCAGTTGAAAGATTCAAATGTGTAGTGATATAAACATGACGTCACCAGTAAAAGACTCGATTATAATAGTCATAGAGATGTGAAGTTTGTTCTTGTGATATAGGGATGACGTTAACTGTATAAAATCGTGACAGGGTTGCCAAATAATCTTCTCTGATTTCCTTATAGAAAACTCAGTAAATATGGCGACACGCGTCTGGTGGAGTCAGAAAGATATAAAGTCACGTATTCAAGGCTAGATAATACGCCAGTGATTTGCAACGGATGTTAAAGAACAACCTGTGCATTACACCGCTTGTAACGTTCCGTATCTCAGTCAGTAAAATTGGAATACTCACTGTTTCACTTCGCCAATAAACTCAGTTGCTCCATCCAAGTGATCGCATAATCCTGCACTTGAAGCAACTCTTGTGCATTGCGAAAGACTCGACCGTTTTCTAGGGATGATGATTCGTGAACGGAACGGATTCAAAATATGATAAGTACGCACCAAAATCATAAGGCAAGCTATACAAATTCGATTTTCAAACAATCTCGACTTAAATTACGAGTAAATCTATCAATAAACGCGAAGTGATGTCGTTATATTTTAAATAAAAATGAAACCTTTCGAAAGAAACAAAAAACTCGTAAAATTTTTAATATGTAAAGCCGAATCAGTAGCTTCGTATAGAATGTTAGTTTGTAATCGCTCTTAGCACTCTAACTGACGTATACTTAGCAAAATACCTATGTTAACTGAGGCAATAGGGTCATTTCTTTACTGTTCTACGAAAATAACAGCGCCTTTGTAGGTTCATTGCTGAACTACGCCATACTTATAACCATGGAAAAATACGCAGCCGCACCATCTATTAGCACGTTGATGCACTACGTAACAAACAACTCCATTGGTTCCTTACTGTATTCCACCATAGTTAAAAGCATATGGCATATACTTAGAACTTCAGACTGATACTAATCCGATGAAATGTAGCTTATATTGTTACATACAGCTTATATGTTGTCCCAAGCTACTCTCAAATTTCTTGTGAAACCCCATGAAAGTTGGTGTTAGGCCGTACAGATACATACGATTTAGACAAATTTATAAGTTATGATACATCTACTTTCTATTATCTGATTTCCAACAAATGAAGCCCCTCTCTAACGCACGATATGCTCTAGCTGCCTGGGGAAATCCTAAGAAAACTCGTCTAGTAGTTTTGAAGACTGAAGTGTTCAGCAACAGATCTATTATTGAAGAAGAAACAAGTGACGTATTGAGACCTTCATTGGTTATGACACAACGCTATCAATTCATTTTTTTTTTATTTTTTTTTTTTATTTTATTTTTTTTTTTTTTTTAGAGGTCGCATTCAATCATATCCTTACAGATTCCTTTTTGAAACAATGCTTATAACTGTATAGACGCCACATGTATATACAAGGCGCGTCCAGAAAGTAAGTTCCGTTTGGTTATATAAAACGAACGGGTACAGATACAGAAAAAATATTGATTGTACAAAAATCTACAACTGTTAAACTACTTTTCTACATAGCTTCCGAAATTTTGTAGGCAATTGCCATAGCATGGCACAAGGTTTTGTGTGTCTTTCTCATAGAATGTTGCCACCTGTGTATTCAACCACGTGGTCACATGTTCTTTCAGCTCTTCATCATCGTTGAAGTGTTGTCCACCAAGGACAGATTTTAGGTGTAAGAAGAGGATTACTGTCAAAAGATTGTTTTTTCACCATAATGCCTGACCTCACACACCGAATGTGACCAAACAGTTCTTACGGAAATTTCAATGGGATCTGTTTGATCATCCTCCATACAGCTCGGACCTCTCTCCTAGCGACTTTCATCTCTGCTTATACCTAAAATCTGTCCTTGGTGGTCAACACGTCAACGATGATAAAGAGCTGTTACCACATGGTTGAATACACAGGCGGCAATCTTCTGTGAAGGATGAATGCAAAAACTTGTGGCACGCTATGACAAGTGATTACAAAATTTCGGCAGATATGTGGAAAAGTAGATTAAGAGTTGTAGAATTTTGTGCAATAAAAATTTCTTGTGTATCTGTGTACAATTTCATTTTATTACCAAACGGAACTTACTTTCTGGACGCGCCTCGTATATAATATGCTGGTGACGGGCAATGATCCTTTCGTTAGTGGAGAGAGGTGGACAACTTTGAGGCCCTTACTCTTACGGCAATTAGTTTCTGAAACTACGAGTTTGATTACTGTAGGTAAGTTAAAGCTGGGAATTTGTGTCTGACGGAAGGCGTGCTTAGGTAGTCCCTGCAGCTGTGGTGATCACTGTGTCCCTAGTTGTGTAGTGGTCAGCGCAATTACCTAGAAAGCAGGAGACCTGGGTATACATTTTCAGCTTTGCCCATTCTCAGTTGATGTCATATATTCTGTGAATTTAATAGTTATAACGCTACTATCCAGTTACTCGTTGATCACTATGGGGTTGTGACAGAAGTCATTCACACAATAGGACCATACAGACATATCTTCATTTGATAATCGCACAAACTTTTAAACAGAGGACACAGTAATAGGCATCCCCATTGTAGAGGAGCAACTGAGTCGTCAGGTCGAGATGGAATCTCAGTTAGGTTTTACAAAGAATTGGCCTCCTACGGATGTTTGCTGATGATGCTGTGGTGTACGGGAAGGTATCGTCGAATGATTGTAGTACGATGGCAGCTAGCAGCAAGTGTAGAAAGATGTAAGCTCCTGCAGATGAGTAGGGAAAACAACCCCATAATGACCGCATACAATACACAGACTCGTCAATTAAATATCTAGGCGTAACATTGCGAAGCGAAAAGAAATGAAACGAGCTTGTACAGACAGTAGTAGGAAGGTGGATGGCCGGTTTCAGTTTATTGGGAGAATTTTCGGAAGATAATGTTCATCTGTAAAGGAGACCGTGTATAAAACGCTTATGTGATCCCGTCTTGGCTATTGCTCAAGTGTTTGATATCTGCATCATGTCAAATTAATGGAAGAAAAAGATGCAGTTCTGAGGCGGGATTTAAAAGGAAAACACAGATGCAATTCAGAGGTGGGAGGTTTATTACTGGTAGGTTCGATCAATGCGCGAGTATTACAGAGGTGCATCAGGAACTCAAATGAGAATCGTTGGAGGCAATGTGACATTTTTCTGCAGGAAGAGTCTACTACGGCCAATTTACATTTTACGTAAAGCCCACAGACATAAAGTAAATACATTAGGTCTCGTACAGAAACATACAGGCGTCCGTTCTTTTCCTTTCCCACGTTCTGTTTGGTAGTGGAACAAAAAAAGAAATGGCTAGCAGTGGTAACAGGCACCATTCGCATTGCAACTTTAGGTGGATTGCGGACTATGTATGTAGATATAGATGTTGATTTTGTTACTGCCACACCAACACCTGAATTTCCCAAGTGAGCTACTGCCCACAAAACACGTCCCCACTGGGAGCAACTCCAGTATAACTCACGACTTTCTCTGACGACAGTGACTAAACTGAAATAAAAAGCCTCCTATAACCATGTGTGGAAGAGTGACAGAAACATAACGTCACCTGTAAAGACGTGATAAGGCCACCAAATGAATACCGTCTACAGATTTCCTTTTAGGAAAGTTCTGTTATCTTCGCGACACGGATGCGTTATATTGGATCAGTAGTAGCAAAAAATGCTCTCGCTGTAATATCACAATAATTGAGGGAAAACCAGTATGGTCTCTTCATTAGTTCTTTCACGGTAGTATCGGTCAATTCATTTGTGATTTTTGTAATGTGGAATTAAATTATTATAAATTCCATATTGAAGCAAATATTACGTACTAAAGCTTTTGCAGTAGGTCAGGAGGCATCTTACATATGACGTTAAGTCAGCAACAGACAGTTTTCTATCGATATAAACGATACAGAAAGTTTAGATTATCTTTGTTACGCTGATTTTAACTGCGTGAGAAGAATGATACCAGTAGAAGATCTTGCAAAATAACGTTATAGAGAGTGAACATATTTCAACTGTTATAATTTTATAACACAGTGTTGGTGTAAGTAAATGTTGACGAAGATATTATGAATGTTATTACGATGTGATGATATTTTTATTAACAAAGAGAAAATTACTACATTAAGTGGGAGGCATTTTTCTGTGCAGGTATTTCTTTGGAATGTAGGTCTGCACGGAAGTGAATAAGAATTTCGATGAAGCATTTCGCCCTGTTGTTGACTATAAGTAAAAAAAAAAAAAAAAAAAAAAAAAAATACAGAATGTAAAGAGAGTAGGATGTAATTAATTGCTGTGGAAAGGTTATGTTCAGAAATTACTTCCAAAATTCCATCGCATGCTTTCAGAAAGATCAAAAAGTTTATCATAAACCATTTTTCAGTTAATTGGAGACTGTTTCAAGATATTATGGCCTCTATCAGCAATTTAGTTAAACTATATCATGTCACTGTGTCAGGTTAATTGGTTAAATCTCTTTATTGTTTGGTAGCGGTATGATCGTGATTGAAATTTAAAGGAAAGTTTACTTCTTACATTGTTGATGATTATAAATATAATAAAAATGTCGGACTTCGTGAGCGAAGACAGACTCGTTATTTAGTTAGGATTGAGTGAACACTCGGCCGCTAAAATAGGTCTACTGAATTACCTGATCTCTAAGTGATTGCAAACATTGGAGCTAATGGAAAGACAATCAATTTGAATAATTTGAACACATTTTGGGTAAAGTTTATAGTTATTATATTGAACCAAAAATTAATGCATAAGAATGGATGAACGTATTTTTAAAATATGTTGAATAGAAGGAGACGCATTGAATTAAGGGAAGACGGAAGGCAACTGGGCTCAAAAATTCGATTTTTAGATTTTAGCGTATTTGAAATGCCTGGTATTTCCTGCGTGAAACAGTTTTTGTTTTATATAAATCCGACAATTTTTTCGTGAGGTATGATGGTTTTTCTGACGCTCTGTGCAATCTGGCCAGGCTTTCCGTTTTGCGCCATGCGGAGAAAATGCACACAGCATTGTTTTACTCCTTATATATTTCATGCTTCTATTGTTTTTATCGCTTCAATGTTTTCTACCCTGTATCTATTACCGATACTTTTTGTTCCGATCGTGTCTGTTATTGTTTTCGAACGTTAGTGGTTGAAGTTGGTGAAGTTTGTTGAGAGTGAAGTACGTCTTGATTTGTATTTCCGTTGGTCCCGTGTGTTATTATGGCATGGCCATAAGAAGAAACGTAGAGAATTTAGAAAACATGAAAAAAGCTGCATGGGCTATCTATTTCCATAAGCTACCCACAAATGAAAATCCTATGCACTCTCTTTGCCCAAATGGTACCTTGTTGAAGAAATGTATTTATGGGAAAACCCAAAATTTAAATTAATGTGTAGATTCTGTCATTTGGACCAGGTTACCAAAAACTGTATTTGTTCAGATCACAACCCTCAAATTTGGTGTTTATGATGCTATTTTATGCTTCAATGACGGTGTAACTAGAAAATTGGATGTTTTGGAATTATTGGGCAAACAATCTAGTGGAAATACTGCAAAATCCATGGTGCAAATAGATAGAGAGAGAATCCGCAAAGCCGATATTGCTAATTTAAAATGCACAAAAGAAGCTAGACAGGAAAGAAGAGGGACCAAGAGAAGAAAAGAAGATCAAATGTTCAAATGTTTCTAGAACTCATGGGACTTAACTACGGAGTCATCAGTCCCTAAGCTTACAAACTACTTACGAACTAGCTAAGACTAAGGACGGCACAAACATCCATACCTGAGGGGGGATTCGAACCCCCGACCGCTGTGGCCGTGCAGACCGTGACTGGAGCGCCTCAATCCCCTCGGCCACCGCGACCGGCAAAAGAAGATCAGTAGGATTCAGATGATGCTCAATATGGTGCAGGAAAATATTTGTGCTAAGTAATTCTCGTCAATAATTATACTAGAATTGCAATAATTAACTTTAAATTAATTTTTATTATTATTTGATAAACTAATGGGGTTAGAAAGATGAAATTTGGTCTTTTTGTACTGAAGATGGTAGTAAATCATTACAAGTAAATTGAGAACCACAAAACAATCATTAACTGTTTTATAATAATTAATGTACTAAAAAAGTTAAATTTTACCGGTGAAAGGATAAAAAAAATAGCTCTAATGGTTTTGAAGAAAAATTATGTTCATTTTACTTGTAAATTGAGACATATATGTTATATATACGCAGTAAAAACTTCGTTGTTTTATCACTTACAGTTCCTTTGAAAAGTGTACCTATTCAAATGGTAAAATAGCATTGGCTCCCCTTAAAATTTGTATTATAGCCAGAATTCGAACCTAAGACCTTCTGCTAACTAGGCAGACAGTTAAACGACTCAGACATTGCGACCTTATGGACAGAGTCATCGCACGGTCTTACAGCACGTTTCCCTTCACAACACAACAATTCTCCTTCATGTTCCTCTATTTTTTGAATATTTGTTTGCTGTCTATTGACATGACACCTTTAGAGGTGTCAAGGTAATGACAGTTTGCTAAGGAACAGAAGCGTTTGGGTGAGCAGACGTCCTGTATTTTATGGGATCGTCCTTTTTTTTTTTTTTTTTTTTTTTTTTTTTTTTTTTTTTTTTTTTTTGCCGAAGTGTCCCGTTGTCCCGACAAAATAAATAACGGACTACCTTGTCCCGTTTTTCTATAATGGTCCCTTATTTTTTCAAATGTTTAAATGTATGTAAATCTAAGCGACTCAACTATTGCGGTTATCGGCCCCTACGCTTACAAACTACTTTAACTTATGCTAAGGACATCAGACACACCCACTCCCGAGGGGAGCGGACACTAAACTCCGACGGGGAGCAAACGAGCGCTCCGCAGCAAGGTGCCTTAGAGCGCTCGGCCACTCCACCGCGGCAATTAATGAAGCTCATTGTTTGGTACTACGTAATGCTTTCATATGGCGAGGTTCTGAATTGGTTATTGCTTCGAGACATTTCATTTAGATTTGTCGTTTTAAACTAATTAACAGCCACCATTTGTGTTACTTTTTCACATAAATACCAAAAGGAAGTAAGGCGAGTTTTCATTTCCGAAATTATAACAGCAAAGCGATAAGTTATTTTCACGTTGAATGGAAGTACGTTTTTCCATAGAAACTGGAGGTCGGTTTCATGTCCAACAAACACGACCTAGCTCTTTAAACCAAAACCACAGTCCCAAAACTTCCTCATAAAGTGTATCTTTTGTTGCAAAACGTAAGAATGGCGTCATCATAATAAAGTAAGAGTCTTGTTACTGAGGAAGTCTTGTTAGGTTTACATGTAACGAAACGTAACTGTCCCCACAAGTCCATGGAGTGAACCACGTGTTCAATGTTAAAAACGTATGTGACACGGTAAATCACGAATTTAGAAACCGACTTGTTGAAAAATATCTCAACTTATTTCATGTCCTGATATCTGCTGCAAAGTTTGCAGTTCATAATTTCTTTTGCACAGTGTCTATCGGACGCCATTGCTTTATGGACTGATGAAAACAATATTATGCAGCATCTTAAAAATAAGTCTTTGCTATATCGATAAAACTTTCAATATTACACCTCTTAATTTTCACAAATCTGTATTTCAAATATACTTCTGAATTATGTATATAATAGCGTTCATTCTTAATGAAAGATGTCGTTGTAAAAAATTGACGTATGGTACTGAGTTTGCATATGACAACAATAAAATATTTACGCCATTAGTAAAGCAACGTATTTTGACGCTTTTTACTGATGCGAGTCTTGACGAAATGGCATGGTGGTGTATGTAGCTGTACTATGCACCAAATATTTGAACTCAAATCTATTTTACTCATACAATATTCACAAAATGTGCCTTAATTTCACCTTGTAATGTGTGTCCCGTATTTTGATTTTGGAAATCTGATCACCCTAGTTTAAGGCGTGAATGTGGGCAGCACACTGTAGTGGGTGTAGGTTGTGTAAGATATTTAGAGGTGGAGAGGCTTGCGCAGGACAGAGTTGCGTGAGCCCAGCATCAAAGCGCTGAAGACCAACGGAGTGGCGCGGCGTGTAAACAGGTGCAGAGCACAGTGGCCAGAGAGAGCGGCCTCTGTTTCGCCGGCTGTTTGTGGGGGTGAGGGGGGGGGCGTGGGCACTGGGCAGCTACGGCCTTGCCACGCAGCCGCTGCTCGCTGCTGCTACACACGCCGGTGGCCCGCGGCTCCACCGTCGCCAAGGACTAGGTCTCACCTGTCCTTAACTCCCACCACCCGATCACAGTGCACGCTAAATACCAACGAGCTATATAAACTACATAGAGTGGCTTTCTCTTAAAGCTCTGTATAGGGAAAGTATGGCCAGCCTGCCAGCGGCAGCCATGCTGGGCCTATTCCTCTCCTACTTACGCACCGACCGCTGCAACGTTACCAGCGCTTAGTAATACTTATCAACCGATTTTGAGAAAACTATTCAGTGACACAGTTTTATGTTAACTAGTATTGGCTGTGGTCGAAAATCGACCAATTGTGTTGGGGGTAAAATTTTACGTATCATATCGGCGACCTCGCGTGATTATGTTGGCAACATCAACAACACGATAGAAAATATTCGCCCATTTGTTCGAACCACATAGAGTGACTCGATTAGTGTATCGTACAGACCATGGACTGTCGGCCGCGGTGGCCGAGGGGACTGAGGCGCTCCAGTCACGGTCAGCACGGCCACTACGGTCGGGCATGGATATTTGTGGCGTCCTAGTTCGTAAGTAGTTCATAAGTAGTTTGTAAGTTTAGGGACTGATGACCCCGTAGTTAAGTCCCTTAAGCTTAACAAACAAATGAACATTTGGATTTAGACCATGGAGTAAACAAATGATGCTGTTCCTGCGTTATGGTTGACAGATTCTTGTATGTACCCTCGTCCACTCAGTAAAGCGAAGATTCCATGAGAAAACATCAGCGTCGTTAAGCGATTGGCTAAAATGAAGACTCACAGGATTCTCACTATTCAGCGTCTGTTATCATAGGAGACCGCTGGAATATTTGGTAAAATTTAACCGGCACTGGGAGGTATGATACAGTATCTTTTACGTGTTAAGGAAAATGCCTGACACAATAACAACAAATAAAAACGGAACTATTTACTTTTCATGGCATTTTCGAATTATATACTTTTCATTAGCCTAATGTTTGAAATGGAACTACAATTTCGGTGTTCGTATATTTATACAACTCCAAGAAATAATGTTATTTCGATACTGCGATACTCAGAATTCCAGAGCTGATAACATGTCGACTTCGTAGTTCCACCCGTGCACCGCTACATGCCTCTCCCGGCGCGTCATCATTTATATTGGCATTCTCGACTTCGTAGTTCCACCCGAGAACCGCTAGATGCCTCTCCCGGCGCATCATCCTTTATATCGGCATTCATATGAAAACATCCATTTCCTTTAACCACTCTTAATCACTGCGAGAATGAAGCATTTGAACGGCACAAGAAAGTGAGTTGGGAGCACTCCGTTTCGATATTCACTTATTTTAATACGTTATTTTAATACTGCAGATGCGCTGTATTAGAGGTCGAGGCGCATAGCCAATCAGTGAGCTGATTGTTGGAGAATGTAGAACATGATCCAAGCCGTAGACAGGAAAATTTCTACTTCCTTTTACCACTTTTAATGGCTAAATACGCACATAATATTTATATTCGTGAAATCTACGACAAAAAATCTTTCAAAATATGTAACTTTCACTGGCCTTCTTGTACGAATAAATTAGTAATCTGTACCACAATTTTCGTGTTAGCGTATTTATATAATTCTGTCAGTATTCGGGAGGAGTTTTAACCCCAGAAAGCCCCCTCTGGCTACGCTCATGCGTATGGTGGCTCGCATAGTATGTATGAAGATGTAGATTACCGCGGGGGTGGAGATAGGAAAAAAAAATTCTTTAAACCATTCAACGTTGTGGTTAAAGTTCATGTTATCAAGTCCACTTTTGACAGTTTTCTTGACACTTTCCTATCTTCCCTTTACCTCATTCAGGTTACAGCGAGCAGCGTGCTAACTCGTCTAGTTGTAACAGACCGAACGTTGCACGTGAGGCCCGTAGGCGGTTGTCACTTAATATTTGACTAACCTGGTGTCTTCTCTCTCGTAGATGTCCCCAGCGCCGAAGCAGCACACAGGTCGTAGATTCGAAGTTTTCTGAGGTGAGGCTGAAATTTATAGTGGTAGATACTGTGGCTGTCTAACTACCATTGACGAAGTCGATGAAATCCTTCAGAGATGCCAGTGGCTCTTTTATTTTGACCAATCACACGAATACAGAAGCCACAAACTGCATTTTGACGGCAATATTAGTTTACAAAATTCACAAAATTAAAAGTCATTGCACATTTTGACATACATTGCACGCACTTTACAAATATTTTTAGCCACATTATCGACCTATTAATACAAGGCTGGTTATCCCAAGTGCCGCTAGATGTTTACCGTGTCGGGGCTCGCAGTGAACTGACTAGCAGAGGAGCTGGGCACCATGCTAACGTATAGCACTTCTAGAACGCCACACTCACTCTTTACCTAAAATACTTAATCTAATAAATGTACAAAACAGTAGTGTAATCATAAAAAATTAATTAACACACATAATAGTAATAAAATTAATAACTGAATTTTTATTTATTAGATAATTAATAAAATAGCTGGGAGGTTGTGGCGTGTAAAGATATAGCAACATCCAATCAGATCACTCTTAGAGAAAGGGGCGGAGTTTTCCCATGGGACCGTACTTACAATACCATCTGGCTACTATATGGCACAGCCACTTCCTACTATCCCATGTCTATTACATTATCATCATCATCATCATCATCATTAGAGACTGATTATGCCTTTCAGCGTTCAGTCTGGAGCGTAGTACCTCTAATAAAATTTCTCCATGATCCCCTATTCAATGCTAACATTGATGCCTCGTCTAATGTTATGCCTTTTACCTCAAAATCATTCTGCACAGAATCTAAGTACTTTTTTCTTGGTCTACCTCGACTCCTCTTACCCTCCGCTGCGAACTCATGAGTCTATTAGGTAACCTTGCTTCTCCCATGCGTGTAACATGACCCCACCATCTCAGTCTATTCGCTCTAACTGCTTCATCTATCGTGTTCATTCCCAGTTTTTCTTCGATTTCCTCATTATGGACACCCTCCTGCCATTGTTCCCAGCTATTAGTACCTGCAATCATTCTTGCTACTTTCATATCTGTAACCTCTACCTTATGAATAAGGTAACCTGTATCCACCCAACTTTCACTCCCATACAACAAAGTTGGTAGAAAGATAGAGCGGTGCACCGCTAACTTGGTCTTGGTACTTACATACTTCTTTCAGAAGAGAGTCGATCTTAGCTGAGCACTCACTGCATTAGCTTTGCTGCACCTCGATTCCAGTTCTTTCACTATGTTGCCATCCTGTGAGAAAATACATCGCAGGTACTTGATACTAACTGTTCTAACTTTGTTCCTCCTATCTGGTACTCAATCTGTTTGAATCTCTTTCCCACAGACATTACTTTCGTTTTGGAGATGCTGATCTTCATATCATAATCCTTGCACCTCTGATCCAGCTCTGAAATATTAGATTGGAACCTTTCAATCGAATCGGTCATTACAACTAAGTCATCCGCATATGCGAGACTGCTTGTGTTCACCTATTTTAATGCCGCCCTGACAGTTTACGTTTTTTCAACATATGATCCATGAATAGGATGAACAACAGTGGTGACAGGTTACAGCCTTGTCTTACCCCTGAAAATACCGTGAGCCATGAGCTTAATTTGCCAACTACTCTAATTACTGCCTGACAGTCTATGTAAAGCCCTTTAATTGCCTCCTATACCATAATCTTGTAGAACTGGCAGTAGCTTCCTCTTAGGGATACAGTCATAAGCCTTTTCTAGATCTATGAAACATAGATACAATTCCCGTTCCACTCATAGCACTTTACCATTACCTCCCGTAAGCTAAAGATCTGGTCCTGACAGCCTCTAAGCCAAACTGATTTTTATCTAACTTGTCTTGAATTAAAAGATGAAAATGAGCCTCTTAGAGGCTGTCAGGACCAGATCCTTAGCTTACGGCAGGTAATGGAAACATGTTATATGAAATTTTAATGTATTTCCTCTATAGTATCACCACCTAAAATACTTCCAGTTCTTTCACTACGTTGCCATCCTGTGAGAAAATACATCCCAGGTACTTGAAACTATTACATTATAAGTAACTGAAATTATGAAATAAAATAAGGCAATGGCTGCTGGCTTCCAAGCCAGTACCACCACAATATGAATCGAGAGACGGTGCTAGTGGAACCCCTAAAAATCCAGAACAGAGTTTGTGAAGCTACACCGGCGGGAAACGTGCGTTTCCGGGGAGTCGGATATTCAATCTGCGGCATCGGCTCGTCGGCGGAAATTAACGGCTCGCTCACGCGGCGGCCGCGTCGTGAAATTCGCCGGCGTCGTGTGCTGGCGACAGGCGCCACGCTTCCTGTCCACTGACGGCGGCCGGCTGCTGCACGCAACGAACCCACAGGCTACACGATACAGCCACACTCTGCAAAACCAAAACCCCAAACATCTGCCCAAACACCTGGCAAAGTCATAATGATCTAAGCCGCTTCAGCTGTATGGTGTTCTTTATTAACAAACTAGTTTCGTGGCATTAGAGCCACATCATCAGAGTTATCTGTATACAAAGAAGAGAAAATGCCAGTAACAATCGCGTTATGCTATTTTACATTTAAGCTGTTGTTGTTGTGGTCTTCAGTCCGGAGACTGGTTTGATGCAGCTCTCCACAATACCCTATCCTGAACAAGCCTCTTCATCTCCACATAAGAACGGCAGCCTACATCTGCCTGAATCTGCTTACTGTACCCATCGCTTGGTCTTCCTCTGCGATTTTTACCCCACACACTTCCCTCCAACGCTAAATTCACCATTCCTTGATGTCTAAGAATGTGTCCTACCAATCTATCCCTTCTTTTAGTCAAGGTATGCCAGAAATTTCTTTTCTCCCCAATTCTGTTCAGTACCTCCTCATTAGTTACGCGATCCACCCACCTAATCTTCAGCATTCTTCTGTAGCACCATATTACTGTTTATCGTTCATGTCTCACTCCCATACAAGGCAACACTCCATACAAATGCTCTCAGAAAGGACTTCCTTAGGCTTAAATCAATATTCGATGTTACCAAATTTCTCTTTTTCAAGAACGCTTTTCTATCCATTGCCATTCTGCATTTTATATCCTCTGTACTGCGACCATCATTTGTTATTTTACTGCCCAAGTAACAAAACTCATCCACCTCCTTTATTACTTCGTTACCTAATCTAATTTCTTCAGCATCGCCTGATTTTCTTAGACTGCACTCCATTACCCTAGTTTTGCTCTTGTTAATGTTCATCTTATATGCACCTTTCAGCACACTGTCCATTCCGTTCAATTGCTCTTCCAGGTCCTTTGCTGTATCTGACAGAATTACTATGTCGTCGTCAAAACGCAATGTTTTTAATTCTTCCTCCTGAACTTTAATTCCTTCTCCAAATTTCTCCTTGCTTTCCCTTATAGCTTGTTCAATGTACAAATTGAATAACAATGGAGAAAGACTACAACCCTGTGTTACTCCCTTTCCAACCACTGCATCCCTTTCATGCCCTTCAACTCTGACGACCGCTGTCTGGTTTTTTTACAAGCTGTAAATAACCTTACGCTCCCTATATTTTACTCCTGCTTGCTTCAGAACTTGAAAGAGTTTATTACAATCAATATTGTCAAAAGCCTTCTCCAAATCTACAAAAAAGCTAGAAATGTAGGTTTGCCTTTCCTTAATCTATTTTCTAGGATAAGCCATAAAGTGAGTATTGCCTCCCGAGTTCCTACATTTCTCCTAAACCCAAACTGATCTTCCCCGAGGTCGGCTTCTACCAGCTTTTCCATCCTTCTGTATACGTTTGGGCTATGGATATGAAAACTGTAGGTGAAAGTACTCACAAGTTATTTCATATTTTTCACTCTCAGTGGACTAGACGACCCAACTTTCTCTGGTCCTATTCTGTAAAATGATAAATAAATCGGATTGCCTGAGTTGAAATAATGTGGAAATGGTGAATATGAGAAAATTAAGCGTCCATACCGGTGGCGGACGTTGCGCTGGGGCCGACCGTCGTCAACGATGTGGTGCTCGTAACACAAGTGCGTATGAGCGAAAATCAAATTGAGCATGAGGCGGTTAGCGCTTTTAAACAAGTGTTCTAGCAGAGAAGGTTGGGCTACGTCTTTACAGATTACCACAATTGTTCTTAACGATGTAGTACATTTCATCACTATTTTACATCCTTAACAAGAAGCCTCCATATAAAATACAGATTTACTGAACACAAGTTTCAGTTTGGTAATAAAATGCCACATGAATAATATCTTACACTAGCTGAAAACCCGGCGTTGCACGGGTATTTATTTATTTATTCCTGCCATTTTTCAGGTATATATATTCATTTGTATAAGGGCTGCATGTCTGCGAAATCTCTTGGGAATACAGTTAGTAATAAAGAAGTAATAGATTAAAACTTGGTGGGGGAAGGGGAGATTTTCCATGAACGTTGCTGTTAATATGGTCGTATCTTATGAACTACGTCTCGTACTGTGATACAATTTAGAAGGTACACTCAACTATATGCGTGTGTTCTGTCTGTAAAATTTCTTATCGCTACAATTTGTAGTGTTCAAATTATAAATTGTAACGTCATACCGAGAGCGGTAGTTTTACTCCATAAACATCGGAAAAGTAGTAAGCGAGAAACTTTTCTCCTTTCATCATTTTACTGTTTGCCAGCGAGAAAAAGTTTAATAAAGGTTTGAAATTATGTTTAAAGTTTGTTGCAAGTAGCTAAGTACTGTCATTCTCATACAGTGTATTTCGAAAGTCTCGCCGCATTATATGGCATTCTTTGCGATTACTATTGGTTATGACGTAATATATTTTGAACCATGTGACGCATGTGATTCTTAACCATGCAGCCTACCTCATGGTAGGGAATGTGTGTACCAAAATTTGGTTGAAATAGGTCCAATGGTTTAGGAGAAAATGAGCAGCATTGTCGCTAAATGCAACAGTTTTTCCTGCATCGTATTGTTTATGGCGTCATATCTCGTGAACTATGTATCGTACATGATTCTTTACACTTACGGAGACCGTCCTCATAGACTGAAGCTTACGTGTACAAAATCTGAAAAAAGATTGGATCAAAACTGTAAATTTGTATGCAACACGCAATATGGCAAACAACCTTTAGTTTGAACGACTGGACACTGCTTCTACGCGGTGGAGGGACACTACTTGACGGTCCATACTTCGAACGTTCCCCCCACTGCAGAAGCATGAAACCAGACCGCACAGGCTAGAACAATGTTGCTGGATACAAGTTTATAATTTTGCCGGCGGACGAATACTGTGGTTCGACGTACGAAATAACAAAACCAACGGGAGAAGCCTTGTCGCCCTCAGTTTGTGACACAACAACACAGTGACCAACGCCGTTTTCCAATCATGTGTGCGAACAGTATGTAATGTAAAACGATAATTCATGTATTTTTCGTCATTATTTGTATTTTTTGTAATTTATTATGTATTTGTATATTTTGTTTCTGTAACATATTTGCATTGTCCTGCTAATTTCGGTATATGTCAAAAATAATACTGTAAATGTAGTGGACACGCTGGGTTAGCAAGTGCTAAGTATATGATCATCTTTGAGTAGGAAGTTTTATCGCTGGTAGCGCAGAGGAGCACAGAGAGAGGAGGAGTCGTTGTTCAGAAGTAGTAGCGGACAGACGTATTATTGAGACGGTGCGCGCAGTGGTGTACGGCAAAAGTACATGAAGGAGAATGCGTGTTAGATTGGCACTAGTGGAGGAGACGGCGAACAGGCAATATTATTTATTCATACGGGCACAGCTCAAATAATTAATAAATGCATCAAGAGGAATGCTGTGGGCCCAAAATTGTAATTAATATTCGTCGCCAAGAAGAGCCTGTGTTTGCCAGTTGTTAAGTGCCAACAGTCTCCAATCAGCAGCACCACGTCGCACACCAAAATCCGCAAGATCTGTCCAGTTTGTCTTAGCATGTACAGCTAACCAGCGTATTAGTGATAATTGTTCAATAGTGAACACTATTATTTGTGAACCTGTGTTTGAAAATCATTACGCATAGTCATTGTCCAGACAGGTTCCTTCCTCATCCATTGTTTCACCGAGAATATTCACAAAGTTATAGAAAACTAAAAATCAAAGTCATTAAAGACAATGTGACAGTGATTAATAGTAATTCGTTCAGAAAATATTACTAAATGTAGCTTATGCCAGTGTTGCTAATCAATAGGTTGCTAAGTGGAATGCAATTGCTAGACTAACTTTCAATTTCAAGGGATATTTCAATAAATGTGGAAAGCATATTATTTTGAGGTAAAGTTTTTACTTGCAAGTACTGACTAGTGAGAATAGTGATTGGTTGTAAGTGTTTGAAATGCTAATAATTCCTGGTTAAAGAAAGAGCAAAAGTTAATCAGAAGGTTAAACAGTTCTTTTCTAAATATTCAGTGTTATCACAAGTCATTAATTAATTTTTGAGCTTGCCATTAGTACAGTTAATGGTTCAGTTACAACTTGATTATTGCTAATGCACATGGCATACTCGCTGTTGATTAATTTCTAGTACTAATATAAACAATTAACTATTTGAAGCTGTAAATAGTAAGTATTACGATGAGAGTTTTGCTGCATGTTGCATTTACGTTGCTATGGCTTGCATTTCGCTGTCTTACATTCAACCCCTGTGTTAATGAACTATTTCTCAGTAACTAGTATATTGTCAGTGTCTTTTGTACCGGATTTGATGCACATACTGTGATGCACTGCCCACCCGAATTTTACGTAATTTTTCACGTTGTTAATTATCTTTGCTATTAATGAGACCCCACTAAATTATTTGCTCGTGCAACGAGCTGGCGACCGTAAATCAATAAGTTATTAGCTTTTTCCAAATTAATCCCTGTGTTCCGTTTGTTCCGCATTTTTTTTTCATTTAAACATTAATCATTTTATTCCAAATTTTACTTTCCTCGTTCTTTATTCTTATCGATCGTTGTCTACCAAAGAGGTACAGTAACGTTCCGGTTATAGCCTCCGCTACATCATCGGCTTCATTACCGATAGCTTTTCCACCCAATTAAGATAATTAGGCACACGGGGTCATTTTTCTAATTATCGTATACTAACCGGTGGTGACGAAACAATGAAGGTGGTAGATGAGTTTTGTTACTTGGGTAGTAAAATAACATGCGATGGTCGCAGTGCAGAGGATATAAAATGCAGAACGGCAATGGGAAGAAAAGTATTTTTGAAAAAGAGAAATTTGCTAACATCGAATATTAATTTAAGTGTAAAGAAGTCTTTTTCGAAGGCATTTGTGTGGAATGTTGCCTTGTACGGGAGTGAAACATGGACGATAAGCAGTGCAGGCAGGAAGAGAATAGAGGCCTTTGAAATGTGGTGCTACAGAAGAATGCTGAAGATTAGGTGGGTAGATCGCATAACTAATGAAGAGGTACTGAACAGAAATGGCGAGAAAAGGAATTTTTGGCATACTCTGACTAAAAGAAGGGATCGCTTGGTAGGACACATTCTTAGACATTGAGGAATCGTAAATTTAGCATTGGAGGGAAGTGTGTGGGGTAAAAATCGCAGAGGGAGACTAAGAGACGCGTATAGTAAGCAGATTCAAGTGGATGTGGGTTGCCGTTCTTATGAGGAGATGAAAAGGCTTTCTCAGGATAGAGTAGGGTGGAGAGCTGCATCAAATCAGTCGCCGGACTGAAAACCATAACAACAACAACAACCGGCGGTGTAGGACGGGTAGGGTTATAAGTTGACCGCTAGTATTGAAATGCATTGGTTGACGAACTATGATGCGTAACTTGCCGCCATTGTAGTGTATCTTGGTACTGACTCACTACATCAGCCATAAACTCCCCGCATCTTGTTCACAGTCGCCCGCGAGCTTATAGACATTCAACTATTTGCATATAGAACGATAGCTGTAGCACCAGCGCTGCCCATGCGTGGGCTCAATTGTACATTCTCTTGCTAAAAGGTAACCTCAGAATTCTCTCAAAGGGATGGGCAAGTTAATAGAACTATCATGTACTTCAATATGTATTTCCATTTTTATCTTGTCCTACAACTAGACATTCTCACTGTCAGGTTGTGTTTTACATCTTGTGTTTCACTGTGTTTCCAATTGTAACATGCTACCTCGTATTTCAATGTGTTAATTTCCTAGTATAATGGCCATATATTTTAACTGAAGTGTCAGAAATCTGCTCAGTAGTCTTCTCCTGTTGCTATCATTTTTATCCATGAACCCATTAAGGACCAAGCATTAAAATAATATTTTTGTATTGAAAATAATGTTTATTTTATCTAACTGTACACTAATCTAGACATAAATATACAAGTCGTAAATAAAGTACAGCAAAAGGTTGCGTTTACGTAACTTTGGGACAATAAGGAGTCCTATTTCGCACTTTTATGAAATGTTTGAAAACAATTTGCACGGAGATGCACATTACACTTCTTGCATTTCTAAATTGTTGTACTTTTACATAACCAACATCTTCTTACTTTCTTTTCCTCCCCTATTATTATGTGGCCCACATCATCACATAGCGTATTTCTTTCGGAAGAGAGCATTTGGACGGGCGTCCGTAATGAGTTTGTGACACTTGCGGGGAGTGACCCTTGCGGGGAAAGGGAATGTGTAGACACTTGCGGTGAGACCCGGACGCTGCAGGCAGTGAACAGGGTGTTCCAGAAATAGAGATACACCACCCCTCCTACTCCACGCCCTCCAGCCGCTACCTGTGCCATATTCAAGGAAAGGCCCACCGAGCGAGGTGGAGTAGTAGTGGATATGATTGTAAACCACTGCCTATTACCTTAGACCTTTCTGACTGTACTGAACAGGAGTTCCGTGTATTCCGTAATTTATATTGATACAGTTAACAGGCAATGTAATTTATAACCAACTATTGGCTGCCAATTTCGCTTCATTTTTCCTGGAAGTCTTGCAACTTGTTTCTCCCTGTTGGTTTATGCCAAGTTCGTAGTAAAAATGGTTCTATATGACGGTGATAGAAAATAGAATTTACCTTTAGCATTTTTCGGTGTCTGACATTCCCTTACACATTCCGTATTTCATACATTTCTTAGATGTATTTGTAATTCGAATACAGCCCAATCATTTTGGGCTCTACGAATAAACGCTTCAAGTATGTAAAATACTCATTGACTTTTTATTAACGTTTTTTAATTGAAGTTTTAAGGACGTCTCCTATTAAAGAGCGAAGTAGCTATTTTTAAAGAGATGGAAGTTGCGTGATAGTAGGGTTAACTGCATAGCGGTCAATTTCATCAACGTATCTGTGCAGTATGCCTAATATATTTATTGCTTGCGCAGGTGTCTTGATATGACTAGTGTTCTGAATAATATGCTTTTAGGAGGTATGTCTGTGGAAAGTCATCGTCTTGTAGTAGCAGATAATGTCTTAATAACTCTCCAAACATTATCACTATTAAAATACCTTTTCGTTTTCAGGAGGAACACTCAACGAATTAATATGTAGTTAGAACAAGTTACTATATTGCTCTTCAGCTTGCAAATGGTTGTGTAATTTCACTGACTTTCGTGTTATGTTGACAATGTGGAAACTTGACAACAGCAGTGCTAGACTTCTTGGTGTGCCTGTATCCAGGAAAAGACATTAGCCGCCCCAAGGGCCCCGGGTTCCCCGCAAGTGTCACTCCCCGCAAGTGTCACTCCACGCAAGTGTTCCAACCCCGTCCGTAAGTGCATTTTCCTGTCCTGAGGGGTTGCAGAATCTGTTTCCTTCATTCTTGGCAGCAGCATCTTCTGATTTCATTAGGGTCATGCGTAAGTATGATCGAAATTCAAGCTGTGACCTTTTTTTTCCATTTGCGAGATTGTAAATTTTTCATGAATTCATAAATACACTGTCTATCAAATAGGTGAAGAGGGGCCACCACCATTTCTTGCCTCTTATACAAATTCTGTAATTGGCGATACCATTATGGTGTAAATCAAATCCACCCATATGTTGATAGTACTGAGCTATTACCCTGGGTTGGGGCAGAGAAGTACTTTTCTTTTCTTTTCCAGTGTATCTTTTTGCATTTTCTAACAGCCTGGATGGTGCCATTGTTGGTAATTACTGTCACAGTGGAATTTTTTCTTCATCTGTGATCCCATCAACGTATGGTGGAATATACATGCAATCAATGCTGTCTGCAACCTCAAGTTCATCTTCATTCAATATGGCCATAGGTTCCGCATTAGATAGGTATTTCGTATAATAATCAGACATTCCTAAACAAACAAAAATCCCTGTATATACTGTTTTCATACATTTAAAGTTGAGCTGTGGTAAAGTATGATTCAATTTGTAATATGCAAAAGTAAATAAAACGCAAAACTTGAATAAACTGACTTACTGGTACCAGCAAATATATGACCAGAGTTATTGTTCCATCTGTAAACACACTGAAACTGCAACGAAGCTGAAAGAATATCTTCCAAACAAAGGCTAACAGTCAAACTGTTTGTGCAGCAACAGGATATCGATATACTAGTGTGGTAGAATGAAGCAGCCATGTTTCACAAAATACATACATGGCAGTCCCAAAGTTGCGTAAACGCAATATTATTGTAAATAGCAAAAAAATAGTCTGAATTCAATCTGAGGTCTGTAAACAGCAATGTAGTATGATAACAGAAGTTCGAAAGAAGTTCACTGCATAAAATTCGTTTAAATATCATGGCATGCTAATTAGGAAGGTTCAAATGTTCAAATGTTTGTAGAGCTTATGGGACTTAAGTACGGGGTCATCAGTCCCTAAAGTCACAAACCGCTTATGAACTAGCTAATATTAAGGACGGCACAAATATCCATGTCCGAGGGGGGATTCGAACCCCCGACCGTAGTGGCAGTGCAGGCTGTGACTGGCGCGCCGCAGAACGCTCGGCCACCGCGGCCGGCAATTAGGAAGACAAATGAAAACTTTTGTAATGAAACACACACTTTTATCTGGAAATTTGAAAATTCAAGGTGGCCGACTTTATGGTCAGTGGTGTAATTAAAATGCATGAAAACTTTGTTTTAGTTTTAGCTACATTTCTCTTTCAGTAATACATAACGTAAATCAATGAGCTACATGTAGTTCAAAAAAGTTGAGATGTTTGTAATTCTATCGGACCAAACTGTGTGGTCATCAGTCCGTAGCTTACAAACTACTTAAACCTAGGTAAACTAATCTAAGGACAAGATACACCCATGCCGCAGGGAGGACTCGAACCTCCACGGCGAGCAACCGCGCGCTCCGCAGCGAGACGCTTTAGACCGCTCGGCTACTCCACCGCGGCAGCTACTTGTAGTCTCACTTTCTTATTGCAAGATATGAAAATCAATTTGAGACAAACTGCGTCATTTCACAAACACTATGACAAGTTGTTGTTGTTGTGGTCTTGAGTCGGGAGACTCGTCTGATGCAGCTCTCAACCCTACTCTGTCCTCAGCAAGCCTCTTCCTCTTATCCTCCTAAATAGCAGTTTATAGGTGCATCGGATGAAAGGAGGACCTGGGCTCTGGAAATTAAGACATATAAATATATTTTGGTGTGAAGAATGTTCAATTAATTTGACATTTAATTGGAAAATGTCTTTAAAATACATAATAAACTGTGTTTGTTTGAAAGAAACATATCAGTACTCGTTTACACTGCGCTAAATATTCATAATAATAAGTTATGGTGCACAATAGAATTAGTTTATGTTATCACTGAGAACAAACACCTTCTAATTAAAGTGCATGGGTTAATTTTTTTCTTATTATTTTAATTTCACATTACTTGTAAAATTAAACGTCCTTTTCTGAAGGCCATACCCAGGCCTTTCTAGTCGGTGTCGTGCATTCAACAATGGCACTGTCATACGGTCATTATTTAACCTGGAAATAAAACATTATTCCAAGTCACAAGAACAAAATCCTGCTCCTGTAAGAAATCTTTTAGCATTTCTTTGTCTTCTTTATTTTCGTTGTCTGGAAGATTACTACGAAGGGGTGGATAAGAGGCCGGAAGTTTATAATGAATTGGAGAATGCTCAGTTGTTGGCGTACAAATTTCATCTTCAGAAGTCATTCTCTCCAGTGTTCCTAATACTATACGCCATTTTTAGGTTATGAACACGCTGTTACCTAAATATATTAATTCTACTGGACGTTCCTTAGCTAGAACAATAGTTATTTTGTGAAGGAATGTATATAAAACGTAAATTGTACTTTAGCTTGCAGGCAACTTCTGTGACTAGCATGGTGAAAGTAGAAGTTTTCTGGCAGTGACAATCCTCGGTTTCACTACAAAACAGTGTAACGTTAACTGTGAGAAGACGCGAAAAGCAGATGCAATGCTGAGGGCACTCGACGCAAGCTCGTGCTACTACCCGTCGACGAAATGGTCAATCAGCTGGTGCATTACAGAACGCCCAAACTGATTTAAAACATTTTTTTTTCTTTTGGGTCCAAGTTACACCCCTGGACACAAGTAACCTCAGCTTACGGTACTTCTTCAGTTACGCGATATACTCACCTAATCTTCCGCTTTTGTCTGTAACACCGCATCTCAAAAACGTCTATCCTTTTCCTGTCTGAACAATTTATCGTCCATATTTCACTATGGCTATGGAGATGATTTTCCATAGCTCCTCACGAACTGAATAATCAGAGACTACTGTCGTCAACTAGTAATGAAGCCAATACGCTCGATAGTTCGAGGTGAACGCGATCGGAACCACCTCGATATTGTAAGTAATACTCGTCAAAATATGAACTGTAATAAAATGAAAGTATTTACATATGCTCCAGTTGTCACAATGTAAAAATGTCCTAACGACATTCTAGGATGAACATACTTTGTTATACTGACATGGATCGTATTTAAGGTTTTAGTGTTTTCGTTTTAATTTACGTTTTCCTTGGCTTTCTTCTTTTTAGAACTTGAGAACGGGCTAACGTAGGCCCGAAACATGACGTTCGGGCATTTTTACATTGTGACTACTGGAGCGGAAACTTCAGTGCGAACGTTCATTCAGTTGTGAGATGGCATCCAAACAAACTATTTACATATGCATTTGCATAGACAGAATAACAATAGGGGTCTAATTATTTATTTAGATAGGTAATTGTGAAGTGCCTTTTGTTTGGCGGCAATGTCACGCCGCCGTCTCTAGAGCAGTACGTCAGTTGGTGTCGCCATTCTGACAACAGATGTTCGTGCAACAAGGCAGCGAGGTAATCGTCGGTGTTGATTGCTTTGTCCTGTGCATTGAGCTGTTTTCTCCCTATCTACATTTTGCAATAATGTTTTCATGAACTATCATGTCATTAAAAAAAGTAGAAGATCGTTGCAACTATTTTATGCGCGACTGTACTACACCTTAAAACCTCGAACTTCTTTATGGAAACCATCATTATTAAAATTTTCGCCTCTCGTTCCAGAACTCCTCACGCTAGCCGCAAGACCACAAGGTTCCTGTGCTTACAATCTGCTCGACGTTGCTTATCTTTCGCATGGACTGCCCTTATTTTATATTTAGCTTATTCTTTTCATAGTTCTACACAACTCCTTCCTGTTTTCTCGATTGATCTGTGTTCAGTTTTTCAGGGCCTATTCATTGCTCCAACTTATAACTAAATCTGAGGGGGGTGAGATGGAGAGGTTCCCTTGTAACAACGACAATTTTTTGATAATTTTCAGTGTGCCATTGCTTTGAAATGACAACACTTCAGCTATAATAAGGAAAGTATAAAATACAGAGAAAGCAAGACAGCGTATGCAAAAGAGAGTTTCGGTTGAGGGGTGTGACTGATTTCCGAACGCCAAATGTACGCTGTGTTCCATCCAGGCTATAATAATTCGTAACTACTACTGGCAAAGAAAATAAAATTTGAACAAACTACCAAGGCAAGACAGGTCATAATAGTATAACGGAAAAATGTAATTAATATGTGGGCGAGATAATAAAATAATTATTTAAATACGAAAAAGTCAAAAAAGGAATATGTTTGTCAAAGCTTAAGTCAAATATCAAATCATTTTGGCTGTTTGTTAAAATACGGTCAGAAGGAATATTACTTGTTGGGTACATAGACATTATCACAAAAGTAGAGTCGTTATCGTAAAGCACATAATTTTTTATTATTTGGATTTTTATTATTTTTGTACAAAATGATTAAAAAATAAATACATAAATAAAAAAATTAAAACGTAAAACAACAAGCAAATCTAAAGTGGGTCGTAAAACACGTCAGTTCGATTTTTTTTATTACGAAGAAGTTGGGATCAAGCCCTCCTCAGAGCATTGCAGTGTATGGGAAGTTGTGACTTTTGTGTCCCGACTTCGTCGCCGCTTTTGTGTCCCAGCCTCGTCGTAGGTGTCGGTAGCCGAGTGAAACGAGACCGACACGCTGGTGCAGGTACGGAGGGGAGCAGCCAGAAACTATAAACACTCGAGTAAATTAGAAAGAGATATATTGCACAGAATGTAACAATACTTAGCTTTTACATAGTACTGCAGAATGTTGATACATAGTTGTTAGAGGCCTGCCTAGTGCCTGTACAATAGCAAAGTCTTCACTCGTGCCTATCTGATTACGAAGGTCCTAACTCGTTGCTATCTCAGTCCGAAGTGCGAAGTGGACGATGTCCTTCAGTGGTGGCCACGAGCGGAGTCGTCGCAGAGGGCGCTCGTGGCCGTCGTCGCGAGAACGCCGCGCCGTGCGTGCCTGGCGGCGCGCGGCGAAAGTAGGTGGCGCGCACTTTGCACTTGTGCGACACCACACCCCTCCCCCCCAAACCGCCGCGCCGTCGTGGCGTAGGGCTGAGGGCCACGGCGACGGCACTGGGAGGAGGGCCTGGGCGGGGGCGTTACTGGTGGGACGGGCGTCGTAGCTGAGGCCGGGATCGAGACGCCGTCCGCGCCCCGGCATCCGCCTTGCGATCCTCCAGGGAACCCGCCGAAACCTGGGGAAGGGCGCCCGCCCCCGCCCAGAGGGAGCAGGTCATCTTCTTCTGAGGTGCGTGGCCCAAGCTGGGGGGGCCCGCACGGTCCCGGAGTCCCTCTCGGTGACGCTGTCATCTGCGGCGGCGACAGCGGCGGCGACGACTGCGTCGGATGTACGTCGACGTCCATAGGGATCTCGTAGTCCGGGGACGAACGATGTGGCTGTGCTCCCTGGCGGTGAACTGGGTCTGGAATCAAGAAACCGGAGACAGGATCGCGCGGTCTGTGCAGGCGCAATTGGTTTGCGTGGCGCCGCAGCTCCGACCCTGTGGAAGAACGTACAACAAACATATTGCGGCCAAGCACGCGTTGAATGGTGCCCGGCAACCATGTCTTCTTGTTTCCAGCAAACACCCTGTACAGCACCGGCGTAGAAACCTGAAAACGCGTAGCGCCATACGAACCGACTCGGTGCGTGGGAGGCTGCAGCAGGTGAAGGAGAGTGCGATGACGGCGGCCGTGTAGCAGCTCGGCAGGAGACGGGCCGTCACGTGACATGCACCGATACGTAGACAGGAAAATTTGAAGAGCTTGCTGCCTGGAGTGCTGACCTTTCATCTTCTCCAT
Source organism: Locusta migratoria (assembly GCA_026315105.1). Lineage (NCBI taxonomy): Eukaryota > Metazoa > Arthropoda > Insecta > Orthoptera > Acrididae > Locusta > Locusta migratoria. The sequence continues at coordinate 213,620,742 of CM048749.1, forward strand.
GTGAGACTTGAATGTTCGAACGAAACGTTCTGCTTCACCATTGGACTGAGGGTGAAAAGGTGCGGTGGTGATATGCTGAATGCCATTCACACGACAAAACTGTTGAAATTCCGCACTAACAAACTGAGGTCCATTGTCACTGACGATAGTTTCAGGCAAGCCTTCGATGCAAAACACTGATGTTAAGGCACTGATTGTACTAGAAGCTGTCGTTGAGTTCATGGCAATCACAAAAGGAAACTTGCTGAAAGCGTCTACAACGATTAACCAGCGCGTATTCCAGAAAGGTCCGGCAAAGTCAATGTGTAATCGTTGCCATGGTCCCTTGGGGCGTGGCCAGTCTGAGAAACGTTGCGGAGGAGCCGCCTGATGCTCCGCACAAACAGTACACTGTGACGTCATGCTCTCTATCTGAGCGTCCATACCAACCCAGGTACAATGACGTCTGGCCAGTTGCTTTGTCCTAACAATGCCCCAATGTCCTTGATGCAGGAGGCGTAACACTTCACGTTACAGGGAACGAGGAACAATCACTCTTGCTTGGTCGTTGTCGGTATGCAACAACAGTACACCCTGACTTAAAGATAATGCATGACGTTGTGCAAAATAACGTCGAACCAGAGGCCGATCAATGTCTTTGGCTCTGGCAGGCCACCCTGAGCGAACAAAACGTGCTACCACACTTAGGTCTGCATCCGCAGCTGTTTCCTGTGCAACCCGACGAGAGTTCAACGGAAAGTCTGCGACAGCGGAAGCATCTCTGGAGTCTATCTGACAACATGCTATTTCTGAAGAATCAAACGACACATCCTGGCCAACCGGAAGTCGGGAAAGTGTGTCCGCGTTAGCATGTTTAGTGGTAGGTCGGTACAAAATCTCATACTGATAATTAGACAATATCAAGGACCATCTCTGAAGCTTTTGTGCCGTACGTGGCGGAATCGGCTTTGTGGGTGAGAACAACGACGTGAGAGGCTTGTGGTCTGTCAACAAATAGAATTTTCTGCCATAGAGATAATGATGAAACTTTGTGACGCCGTAAATGATTGCTAAGGCCTCCTTTTCTATCTGACTGTAATTCTGTTGCGTCGGCGTCAGTAGCTTGGATGCAAAGGCAATAGGACGATCGTGACATCCAATACGATGTGAGATTATAGCGCCGAGACCGTACGATGAGGCGTCAACTGCTAACACTACAGGCTTCTGAGGGTCAAAGGGAATCAAACATGCATCACTGAGTAGTGCAGACTTTAGTTTGTCAAAGGCAACTTGACAATCTTTGGACCATACAAAAGGAACATTCTTCCTACGTAAGTGATGCAGTGGAGCTGCAATCTGAGAGGCATTGGGAATAAACCTGAAATAATAGTTAAGCTTTCCGATTACTGCTTGCAATTCATGCACATTCTTAGGAGGAGGCAAGTCTTTGATTGCTCTAAGATGTGACTGTAAGGGATGAATTCCTTGGGCATTAATCACATGGCCTAGGTACTCTATTTCAGTTTGAAAAAACGAACACTTTGATTTATTACAACGTAGACCTGCTGCAGTCAAAACCTTGAAAAGGCACTCCAGGTTTGCTAAATGTTCTTCAACTGTACGTCCGGATACCACAATATCATCTAAATAGTTCGAACAACACGGTACAGAAACTGTCAGCTGTTCCAAAAAACGCTGAAAAATAGCGGGAGCGGAAGAACTGCCAAAGGGTAGGCGTTGAAATTGAAAAAGGCCCATGTGAGTATTAATGACGAAAAACTTTTTTGACTCGTCATCAAGTGGAATCTGTAAGTATGCCTCTGCTAAATCAATCTTGGAAAAGAAACGAGACTGTCCTAATTTGTCCATTAGTTCGTCAGGTCTGGGCAGGGGATAAGTGTCTACAATTGTTTGACTGTTCACTGTTGATTTGAAGTCCGCACAGAGACGAAGTTTTCCTGACGGCTTGGGTATAATTACTATAGGCGAGGCCCACTGACTCGCAGAAACAGGAGAAATCACCCCACTATCTTGCCAACGTTTAAGTTCTTCGGCAACTGTATCACGCAAGGCGATAGGCACTGGTCTAGCTTTACGAAATTTTGGAACTGCAGATTCTTTTAAAGTTACATGTGCCACGAAGTCTTTTGCACAACCTAGTTCCGGCGAAAACAAGTCACTATATTTGTCACACAATGCATTGATTTTATCCTGAGGCACTATTGACGAAATTTGAAGCACATCTCTTTGAATTGATAAACCAAACAAGTCAAAAGCATCTAGTCCAAAAATGTTCTGTGTCGATTTGGCCTGAAGAACTACAAAAGCAATTGTTTTTGTTACACCTTGAAAAGAGGCGGGCAGGCTACATGTTCCTAGCACGGGAATATTTTCACCTGTATAAGCTGTTAACACTTGCTGTGACGGCGACAATTTTGGCGAACCCAGAAGTTCATAAGTATCTTTATTAATTAATGTAACAGCGGAACCACTATCAAGCTGAAATTGCACAGTCTTATTTTCTATAGAGAGAGTAACAAACAGCTTGTGCTTCTGGCGCACGACCGGTGCGCGAATGTGGGCAACGTCTAATACATATTGTTTTCTGCGCTTGCGCGGGTTGCGTGCGGTAGGAAGCGGCGCATACTCGGCACACAGCGGATTAACCACACTGTCACTAGATGACACTACCGCCGGATCGGCGTCCGCGCAATGCGAGGCTACTGCGCTAAAATTACTTTGAGTAGCTACACCAATTCTACTGTCACTAGCTACACAGTACTGGGCACTATTACAAGGAGCAGTTGCAGAAGGCACTAATTTCACTACAGGAATGCACTGTTCATAGTCATTTTGCTTGTCCCGAACCCTTTTCCGTTGCACTGTTTTACGCGCTCGTCGGCGCTTGCTACGTGGTGCACTATATAGTTTTGCAATAGGTGCAGAAGAACTTTCTTGTAATTGAGAACCAACTAAAGCACTGTTCAATTCCACAGCCCGTATAACATTTACAGAATGAACCGTTCTCGCACTTTGCGAAGCACCGTTTCTAACGGTACCGTTCTTTGAGTTTTTAATTTGCATACACACAGACTGTACATGTCCTGATTTGCCACATTGATAACAGGTTGCGTTGCGACTAGGGCAATGAGCACGCTTGTGGCGAGACACACACTGGGGGCAAGATTTACGTACATTTTTCTGAAATGAGCGTTGGCGCCCGTTATTCAAATTACTGTGTCTAACACTACGGGGCGACCTTTGCGTCGCACTTTTACACTGGCTACTGTTCACCGTCTGTTCAGCACGGCCGATAGAAAAATAAGAATCACTAGTGCTATACTGAGAACTACGGCTAGGAAAGCGACCGTTGCGGCGCACTGAATTTACACTATGGCTTTGCATTTCTACATCTGCTAAGTCAAAAGTATCATGCGCTTCTATAAGCTGCAGTACACTGTCTAATGAAGGGTCAGGCTGTTTCAGAATTGCTGCTCTAATTCTGGGGTCCTGAATATTCTGCGTAATCGCATCCCTCAACATAACGTCACTATACGAAAGTCCACAAGAGCAAGTAAATTTACATTGGCGGGTTAAGCCCTTCAATTCCGTGATCCATTCTTGGTGTGACTGCTGCGGTAATTTTTTAAGTCTGAAAAATCGGTATCGTGCAGCGGCTACAAGAACTTTTCTCTCATAATGAGCATTCAGTGCATCTACAATTTGTTCAAAGTCTACATCACGAGGAGATGCGTGCGGGAATAGTTTTTGCAGTAACACGAAAGTTTTGGGGCCCACCACAGACAATAAAAGATGCTTAACAGTCTGACCTGTAAGTTGATGAGCCGCGACGAGTTCTTGAAACTGCGCCAGATAATCACTCCATTCTTCCTCACGTTCGTTGTATTGGCGAAACGTAGGAAGTGTTGCGGCGGCAGGTGTGGGCTGCTGAAGCGGCGGCTGTTGTTGTTGGTTAGCTGCCCGCGCTGTCAGCTCGGCCACCGCCTGGAGCAACTGGGTGATTTGCGCCGTCTGTAACTGAATAATTTCCATTAAGTTTGGGTTCGGGGTAGTGGCCATGCTGACCGATTAGGCGCCGCGCATACAAGTAACTTATAACAAAACACAAATGCAATATGAAAGAGGACGCTCTGCAACAAAAAAGTCCACAAAATACGTAACAGAATATGTTCCCCCAAAAATCTTATAATAAGGGTGGGTGGGCGGGAGCAATTTTTGCGTGCTCCGACTGCTGCTGTCTGGCTGCTGCAAGCGGGATGGTCCAAGGTTCTATCACTCCTCGTCGCCACTTTTGTGTCCCGACTTCGTCGCCGCTTTTGTGTCCCAGCCTCGTCGTAGGTGTCGGTAGCCGAGTGAAACGAGACCGACACGCTGGTGCAGGTACGGAGGGGAGCAGCCAGAAACTATAAACACTCGAGTAAATTAGAAAGAGATATATTGCACAGAATGTAACAATACTTAGCTTTTACATAGTACTGCAGAATGTTGATACATAGTTGTTAGAGGCCTGCCTAGTGCCTGTACAATAGCAAAGTCTTCACTCGTGCCTATCTGATTACGAAGGTCCTAACTCGTTGCTATCTCAGTCCGAAGTGCGAAGTGGACGATGTCCTTCAGTGGTGGCCACGAGCGGAGTCGTCGCAGAGGGCGCTCGTGGCCGTCGTCGCGAGAACGCCGCGCCGTGCGTGCCTGGCGGCGCGCGGCGAAAGTAGGTGGCGCGCACTTTGCACTTGTGCGACACCACAGTGACAGGTAAAAGGACTTTTCGAATTTTATAGTAGTGTGTTATCGGTATTCTGCGTTTGCTTCGTTTATTTGACAGTAATAAACCTGTAGAGTATATTCGTAAATCAGAGAATAAACAGAGTCAATCGAAACACAAGTATAAAAAACAATTGTTGTTATTAATAGTACTAATAATAATGGTAATTATGATAATAATAATAATAAGCCACCCCCGTGAACCACAGACATTGCCTAGATGGGGTGGCTTGCGTGCCTCAACGATACACATAGCTGTACCATAGGTGCAAACACAGCGGAGGGGTATCTGTGGAGAAACCAGACAAACGTGTGGTTCCTGAAGAGGGGCAGCAGCCTTTTCAGTAGTTACAGGGGCAACAGTCTGAATGATTGACTGAGCTGGCCTTGTAACATCAGCTAACGTGGCTTTGCCATGCAGTTTCTGCGAACGGCGCAAAGCAAGGGGAAACTTCAATCGTTACCTTTCCTGAGGACATGCAGCTCTACTGTATGAATATATGATAATTGCGTGTTCTTGGGTAAAATATGCCGGAGGTAAAATAGTCCCCCATTGGGATCTCCGGGCGGAGAGTACTCAGGAGAATGTCGTCATCAAGAGAAACAGAACAGACATTCTACGGGTCAGAGTGTGGAATGTTCTAACCCTTAATCTCTTAGGCAAGAACTTAACGTGGTTTTGCATGATGTACACTATGTTAAGAAAATGAAAATCTGATGAGTATCCACGGAAGTATATCGTTTGAAAGTACATACTATGAACTGCCTGTCAATTCAATCCATTAGCCGCGGCAGAGCGGCCGAGCGCATTGAGGCGCTATGCTACGATGTGCGAGGCCGTTCCCCGTCGGAGGTTCGAATCCCCCACTCGGGCATAGATGTTTGTGTCGTCTTTAGTATAAGGTAGTTCATAAGTAGTTTGTAAGCTTACGGACTGATGACCGCGCAGTTAAGTCCCTTAACCTTAACAAACATTTGATCATTTGAAACAGTCCATCAAACGTAAGACGATCGGTTTAACGCGTACTTTAAATGGAGAAATATCATTCTACAACTCACTAAGACAGGGGAAATATTTCAAATGACGTATCTTCTTTGCATAGATAACGAAATCTCTTCTTTGTTTTGACCTTCTTGGTTTCATACCTGGCAATTTTATGTGAGTCTATAATGTTGTGTCTGCATCAAACCGTTCCACTCAGGTTGAAGTTTTTTTCCATCTTTAATATTTAGCGTTGAAATTAACGTGTTTGAATTTGACGGGTGGAGAGTCGTGGTTTTCTGGGTCTTGATGCTGGGCTCCTGTTTAAACTAAGGACATGTGGGTTTTGGTTTAGTTACGGCCATTGTAAGTTCTGCCTTACTGTTGCTATGTTACACAACATAACCAAACATAGAACGACAGACGACAGCTGGCACGCCGGGTAATTGTAAGAATCGGTTAATTCCTTTCGCAAAAGAAATCAACTGAGTCCAAATTAATGCTCCTATAATGACTTTAAACCCTAACCTTCCTGTTATTTTGACATTCTTAGATAAACAAGTGTTACATCTATACAAGGCTCTTTGAAATTTCAAATGTTTGTAAACCTTATGGGACGTGTCTGCGGGGTCATCAGTCAATAAGCTTACAAACTACTTATGAACTACCTTATACTAAAGACACCTCAAACATCCATGCCCGAGGGAGGATTCGAACCTCCGACGCGGGACGACGCGCGATCCGCAACGTGGCGCTCCAGACCGCTCGGCTGCCCCCTCGCGGCACAAGGCTCTTTACCCACACGAAGTGATGAGTGCTATCGATAAGGGATCTCAAATGATTCAGTATTTCTAGATTTCCAGAAGTCTTTTGACACCGTACCACACAAACTGCTTTTAATCAAATTGCGTGGTTATAGAATATCGCCCCACATTTTTTTTACTGGATAGGGGATTTCCTGTCAGAGAGGACACAGTTTGTAGTAATCTTTGGTAAGGCATCTACTAAAACAGCGGTGGTATCCGGCGTTCCACAAGCTATTGGTCCTCTGATGTTCCTTATTTATATAAACGATTTTGGAGAAAATATGAGCAGCTCTGCTAGTTTTTATGCTGATGACACCGTCATTTATAGTCTAGTAAAGTCATCTGGCATTCTACGGATCGGAGCGTGGAATGTTAGATCCCTTAATCGGGTAGGAAAATTAGAAAATTTAAAAAGGGAAATGGACAGGTTGAAGTTAGATATAGTGGGCATTAGTGAAGTTAGGTGGCAGGATGAACAGGATTTCTGGTCAGATGAGTACAGGGTTATCAACACAAAATCAGTTGGTGGTAACGGAGGGGTAGGTCTCATAATGAATAAGAAAATAGGAATGCGGGTAAGTTACTATGAACAGCATAGTGAACGCATTATCGTATCAAAGATAGACACGAAGCCAACACCGACCACAGTGGTGCTAGCTTATATGTCAACTAGCATGGCCGATGATGAGGATATCGAAGAAATGTATGAGGAGATAAAAAAAATCATTCAGTAAGTTAAGGGAGACGAAAACTTGATTGTGATGGGGACTGGTACTCGGTAGTAGGAAAGGGAAGAGAAGGAAATGTAGTTGGTGAATATGGGCTGGGAAAAAGGAATGAAAGAGGAGATCACTTGGTGGAATTTTCCATAGAGCACAATTTAATTATCACTATCACTTGGTTCACACATCATGAAAGAAGGCTGTATACGTGGAAGAGACCATGAGACACTGGAAGGTATCATATTGACTTTATAATGGTAAGGAATAGATTTAGGAACCAGGTTGTAAACTGTAAGACATATCCAAGGGCAGATATAGACTCTGACCATAACTTGTTGGTTATGAACTGCAGATTAAAACTTAAGAGACTGCAGAAAGGTAGAAAAGTTAGGAGATGGAACCTGGACAAATTGAAGGAACCAGAGGTGGTTGAGAGTTTTAGAGGAAGCATTAGGCAAGGATTGGATGAAATGGGGGAAAGTAATAAATTAGAAGAAGAATGGGTTGCTCTGAGAGATAGGAAAGTGAAGGCAACAGAGGATCATATAGGCAGAAGGACAAGGCCTAATTGAAATCCCTGGATAACACAGGATATACTGCATTTAATTAATGGGAGGAGAAAATATAAAAATTCAGCAAGTGAAGCAGGAAAAAGTGAGTACAGACGTCTGAAAAATGAGATTGACAGGAAGTGCACACTGGCGAAGCAGGAGTGGCTACAGGACAAATGTAGAACCGTAGAAGAATGCATAACTAGGGGAAAAGATAGATACCGCCTACAGATATTTGAAGACAAGAAAAGCAGCTGTATGAATATCAAGAAATCAGACGAAAAACCAGTACTAAGCAAAGAGGGGAAAGCTGAACTGTGGAAGGAATATCTACAGGGCCTATACAAAGGAAATAAACCTGAAGGCAGTATTCTAGAAAGGGAAGACGAAGTGGAGGAAGATGAGATAGGAGATATGATACTGCGAGAAGAATTTGACAGAGTGCTGAAGGACTTGAGTCGAAACAAGGCCTCTGGAGTAGATGATATTCCGTCTAAACTGCTGCTTTCGATAGGGAGCCAGCCATGAAAAAAATGTTCAACCTGGTATGCAAGATGTATGACACAGGGGAAATACCCTCCGACTTTAAGAAGAATATCATAATTCCAATTCCAAAGAAAGCAAGTGCTCAAAAGTGTGAAAATTACATTACTATCAGTTTAATAAGTCATAGCTGAAAATACTAACACGAATTATTTACAAACGAATGGGAAAACCTGTGGAATCTGACCTCGGGGAAGATCAGTTTGGATTTTCGAAAAATGTAGGAACACGGGAGGCAATGCTCAGATTACAACTTATCTTAGAAGGTAGGCTAAGGAAGGGCAAACCTACGTTTTGGGCGTTTGTAGATTTGGAGAAAGCTTTTGACAATGTCGAGTTGAATACACTCTTCCAAACTCTGAAGGTAGCAGGGGTAAAATATAGCGAGCGAAGAGTTATATTCAACCTACACAAAAACCAGACAGCGGTTATTAGAAGGGCAAGAAAGGGACGCAGAGGTTGGGAAGGGAGTAAGACAGCGTTGTAGCCTTTCCCCAATGTTGTTCAATCTGTACATTGAGCAGGCAGTGAAGAAATGGAAGGAGAAATTTGGAGAGGGAATTAAAGTTCAGGGAGAAGAAATAAAAAATTTGCGGTTTGCCGATGACATAGTAATTTTTTCAGAGACTGCAAAGGATCTGGAGGAGCAATTGAATGGAATGGACAGTGTCTTGAAAGGAAGATATAAGATGAAAATTCTACATCTACATAGAGACTCTGCAAATCACATTCAAGTGCCTGGCAGAGGGATCATTAACAACTTTCATAACTTTTCTCTACCGTTCCATTCTCTAATAGCGCGCGGGAAGAAAGAACACCTAAATCGTTCCGTTTTCTATCTGATTTCTCTTATTTTATTGGGATGGTCATGTCTAGCAAAATATTTTCACATTCAGAAGTAAAAGTCGGTGATTGAAATTTCGCAAACAGATCACGCCGCAATGAATAACGTCTTTCTTCTAATGATTTCCACCCCAATTCTTGCAACATTTCCGTGACGCTTTCCCCTCCGTAACGTGATAAAACAAAACGAGCTGCCCTTCTCTGAACCTTCTCAATGTCTTCCGTCAGTCCCACCTGGTGAGGGTCCCACAAGGGGCAACAGTACTCCAGGAGAGGACGCACAAGTGTGATGTAGGCAGTCTCTTTGGTGGAGCTGGTGCATCTTCGAAGCGTTCTGCCGATGAAACGTAACCCTTGGTTCGCCTTCCCCACAATATTTTCTATGTGTTCTCTCCAGTCAAAGTTGTTCGTAATTGTAACTCCTAGGTATTTGGTAGAACCTTAAGGTTTGACTGATTTATCGCGTAATTAAAGTTCAGCGGATTTCTTTTAGTGGTCATGTGTATTACTTCACACTTTTCTTTATTTAGTGTCAATTGCCAATTTTCGCACCCTGCAGAAATTTTGTCTAAATCGCTTTGCAGTTGCTTTTGATCCTCAATTGATTTCACTAAACGATAAACGACAGCATCATCCGCGAACAGTCTAAGGGAGCTATTCAGATTGTCTCCTAAATCGTTTATAAACACGAGGAAGAGTAGGGGACCTATAACGCTTCCCTGTGGAACGCCAGATATCACTTCTGTTTTACTCGATGACTTACCGTCAATTACAACGAACTGTGTTCTTTCTGATAGGAAATCGTGAATCCAATCGCACAATTGGGGAGATATTCCATAAGCACGCAATTTCATAAGAAGCCGCTTGTGGGGTACAGTGTCAAAAGCCTTCCTGAAATCCAGAAATATGGAATCGATTTGAGATCCCTTGTCGATGGCACTTAACACATCATGTGAATAAAGGGCAAGCTGTGTTTCGCAAGAGTGATACTTTCTGAATCCGTGTTGGCTACTGGTTAATAGCTCGTTCTCTTCGAGGTAGTTCATAATATTCGAACAAAGTATATGTTCCAAAATCCTACTGCAAATCGACGTCAATGAGATAGGCCTGTAATTTTGGGGATCACTCATATTGCCTTTCTTGAATATTGGAGTAACTTGGGCAACTTTCCAGTCTTTGGATACGGATGTTTCGCTGAGTGATCGGTTGTAAATTATTGCTAAGTACGGAGCTATTGCATCAGCATACTCTGAGAGGAATCTAGTTGGTATACAATATGGCCCGGAAGATTTATTTTTGTTTACTGACTGAAGTTGTTTTACTACTCCAGGAACATCTACTTCTAAGTTTCGCATGATGGCATCTGTTCTTGGATTGAATACTGGAGTGTTCACTTCGTCTTCTTTGGTGAAAGAATTTCGGAAAGCTGTGTTTAGTAATTCTGCCTTAGCAGTACTGTCATCGGTAGTATTACCATTGCCGGCCGCGGTGGCCGAGGGGACTGAGGCGCTTCAGTCACGGTCTGCACGGCCACTACGGTCGGGGGTTCGAATCCCCCCTCGGGCATGGATATTTGTGCCGTCCTTAGTTGTAAGTAGTTCATAAGTAGTTTGTAAGTTTAGGGACTGATGACCCCGTAGTTAAGTCCCTTAAGCTTAACAAACATTTGAACATTTTATTAGCATTGCTATCGCGTAGTTTGTGTTTTGCCGCTAGTGTACTTCACATATGACCAGAATTTCTTCGATTTTCTGCAAGATTACGAGACAGGATTTCGTTGTGGTAACTACTATAGGCTTCTCGCATTAAAGTCCGCGCTAGGTTGCGAGTATCAGTAAAAGATTGCCAGTCTTGTGGATTCTGTGTCTTTTTAAATTTTGCATGTGTTTTTCTTTGTTTCTGCAACAGTGATCTGACCTGTTTTGTGTACTACGGGGGGGTCAGCCCCTCTTTTATTAATTTATTTGGTATAAATCTCTCGATTGCTACTGATATTATGTCTTTGAAAGTAAGCCACAGCTGATCTACACTCGCATTTTTAGTTTTGAAAGACTGGAGACTATCACTCAGGAAAGCGTGAAGCGAATTTTTTATCTGTTTTATTGAATAGATATATTTTTCGTTTATTTTTGGTGCATTTGGGCATTTCGACATTCAGTTTCGCTACTAGAACTCGATGTTCGCTAATCCCTGTATCTGTTTTGATGCACTTTACTAGCTCAGGATTATTTGTTGCTAGGAGATCAAGGGTATTTTCGCAACCACTTACTATTCTAGTGGGTTCATGAACTAGCTGTTCGAAGTAGTTTTCAGAAAAAGCATTCAGAACTAGATCGAACGATGTTTTATATTTGCCGCCGGTTTTGAATACGTAATTATGCCAACATATCGAGGGTAAATTAAAGTCGCCACCAATTATAACAGTATGCTTCGGATACCTATTTGAAATGTGATTCAAGCTTTCCTTGAACATTTCGGCAACCGCATCGTCTGAGTCAGGGGGCCGATAAAAAGATCCAATTATTAATTTATTCCGGTTGTCAGGAATAACCTCTACCCAGACCAACTCACAGGAAGTATCTGTCTCAATTTCGCTGCAGGATAAACCGTTAGTAACAGCAATAAACACTCCACCCCATATTTTATTTATTCTATCCTTTCTGAAGAGCATTTTGCCCCTTGGAAAAAATTTGCCCGAACTTATCTCAGGCGTCAGGCAGCTTTAACTACCTACAACGATTTGTGCCTCAGTACTTTCTATCAGCGCTTGGAGCTCTGTAACTTTCCCAATACAACTACGACAATTTACAACTATTATACCATGTTTTTAAGATTTGCTTTCTTCCTGTGTCTGACCTGCCCCCTTTGAGACTGGAACCCATTTTGTGTATTCGCCGAGACCATCTAACCTAAAAAACCGCCCAGTCCTCACCACACAGCCCCCGCTACCCGTGCAGCCGCTTCCTGAGTATAGTGGACTCCTGACCTATTTAGCGGAACCCGAAAACCCACCAGCCTTTGACGCAAGTCGAGGAATCTGCAGCCCACACGGTCGCAGAACCGTCTGAGCCTCTGATTCAGACCCTCTACTCGGCTCTGAACCAAAGGTCCGCAGTCAGTCCTGTCGACAATGCTGCAGATGGTGAGCTCCGCTTTTATCTTGCAAGCAAGACTGGCAGTCTTTACCACTTCTGATAGCCGCTCGAAACCAGAGAGGATCTCTTCCGATCCAAAGCGACACACATCATTGGTTCCGACATGAGCCACCACTTGCAGCTTGCTGCACCCTGTGTTCTTCATGGCATCCGGAAGGACCCGTTCCACATCTGGAATGACTCCCCCCAGTATGCACACGGAGTGCACATTGGATTTCTTCCCCTCCCTAGCAACCATTTTCCTAAGGGGCTCCAAGACTCGCCTAACGTTGGAGCTCCCAACTACCAACAAACCCACCCTCTGTGAGTGCCCGGATCTTGAAGGCAGCGGGGCGAGTACAGGACAAGCGACACCATCTGCGTCAGGAACATCCTCTGACACAGAGAGCGCCTCGAATCTGTTGGCAAGACTAACCGGGGAGGCCTCCATTTCGGTCCCCTGGGAAGTCTTACGCCGCCTGACACGCGCTGAGTAGACCTCCCAATCCACCACGGATTGGGGGGCTACCTCCTCGCGGGCAGTGAGCGGGCTGGCCACAGCCGCAGACCGATCGGAGGGCACAACAGACGCACAGGGCGTCTGCTGCACCCCCGCGAGCGGCCCACAACAGCGGCGCCCACCCGCCGCAGTCTCAAGCGAAGCCAACGCCGCCTGAAGCTGCGAGCGAAGTCAGTAACTCTGCCTCCATCCGTTCGCAGCAGTCACAGTTCCTAGCCATTCTAAAAACCTTTGTTTTTTTCCAAGTAAGTACGTCTGAGGACACAGAAGTTTGATAAACAGTGAGCTTCGAAAAATATGAAGCTAACACTAAACTGTTTATTAACGGCGAATCTGAAAAATATATACGCGAGCTAATAAATCAAAATAACAACTGAACTGACAACTAAACGCGATTCTTAGTAGATAAACACGCGAGCACACTAAGGATTTAAGAACTGTAAAAGAAAGCACACACGAAACGAAAATAAGTCGCTTCTATTAAGAAGCCGGTTATCTTACAATGTAGAGCAGCTGCTGGTCACGTGTGCACTGGCCGCCGGTCACTGAGCAACTGTGAATAAAATAACAAGAATAAAACGAAGGTAATTGAATGTAATGTCAGAAACTCAGGCGATGCTAAAGGAATTAGATTTGGTAACGAGACAATAAAAGTAGTAGATGAATTTTGTTATTCGGGTAGCAAGGTAACTTCTGATGGCCGAAGTAAACAAGATATAAAACGCAGAATGGCTATTGGGAGAAAAGCGTTTCTAAAGAAGCGAAACTTGTTAACATCCAATATCAATTTAAATGTTAGGAAGTCCTTTATGAAATCATTTGTCTGGAGTGTAGCACTGTATGGCAGTGAAACGTGGACGATAAAGAGTTCAGACAAAAAGATTATAGAAGCTTTTGAAATGTGGTGCTACAGACGAATGATGAAGATTAGATGGGTAGATTACGTGACTAATGAGGAGGTGCTTAACCGAGTTCGGAAGAAAAAGAGTTTCTGGCATATCCTAAGAGAACTGATAGATTGGTAGGACACATTCTGAGACATCAAGGATTAGTCAACTTAGCATTAGAAGGAAGTGTGTGGGGTAAAAATCGCAGAGGGAGACCGAGGGACGAATACAGTAAGCAGATTCAAAAGGATGTAGGTTGCCGAACAAATTCTCAGATGAAGAGACATGCACAGGACAGGGTAGCGTGGAGAGCTGCATCAGACCAGTCTGCGGACTGAAGACCACAACAACAATAATAATAAGAACGGCAATATTAATAAGAACGGTAATAATAAATTACTGCTGGATTGACAGTACTTTTACATATGGGGAACATATAACACATGGTGTACGTAGATGGAGAACAATTTCCAACGTAATGTAGAAAAAAAACTTTGGTATTACCAGGGTATGAACCCAATACCCTTGAAAGACAAAAGTACGCTCTATCGTCACGGGAGCTCCACAAGACCCACTCTCACTGATACGCTTTCCCTGTACTCCGTGGGACAGGTGTCACTTATTAGGCCTACTTCCTGCTTAAGCACGTGCTCCTGAACGGGAGCTCGTAGCACGATCGGAGTTACGACTGATTGTCGATATACAACGTTTGGTACCGATGACTGGCTGACATCTGTAGGTTTGAGTGTAAGCTGTCTGGCGGCAGTCGTCGTGCCGGGCCGTGACGTCACGGCTCCAGTTTGTCTCCGGCTGCTGGCCAGGCGGAAGGGAAAGCCCGCCACGCCCTGCCGGCCATTGTTCTGACACCTGCGCTTCCCGCCCTCTGGAGAGAGTGACTGCCTTCAGCGGGAGACGCCCAGCGTGGCGACAGCGACAGCGGCAGGAGCACCACACTCCCAGCAGCCTGCCGGCTTTCGCAATGCGCCGAGGCATCTGCGCGACGCCCACCGGGCCGGCCAACCAGTGTAAACAACCGCGCGCCTGCACTCTCCGTGTCTACCTGTTGTACCAGCTGCATACAAGTTGCGACACCTCCTACTTTGTTTTCTCTGCTCTGACTACTGATCAGTGTTGCCAGATGGCAGAGAGAGTAAATACCTACAGTCTCACAAAAATGTGCCTACGTGAAACTTCCTGGCAGATTAAAATTGTGTGCCGGAACCGGGACTCGAACCCGGGACCTTTGCCTTTCGCGGGCAAGCGCTCTACCGACTGAGCTATCCCGACAAGACTCACGATGCTGCCTCACAACTTTACTTCCGCCAGTACCTCGCCTCCTACTTTCCAAACTTCACAGCTCTCCTGCGAAACATGCAAGACTAGCACTCCTGGAAGAAAGGATATGGGGGAGACTCTGCAGAGTGTAAGGTTTCATTCTGGAAACATCCCTTAGGGTGTGGCTAAGCCATGTCTCCACCATATTGGCCAAAATTGAGAACTGACTTGGTTCAAATTAATAACAGGAAGTTAACGATACAGTGGACAATATACGTAGCACACGACATTACACACAGGCATTAATAAACAAGCCACCACAATTAAAGTTATTTAATAAAGGTGGCTAAGAAAAACGTTTATGGCGCAACGGAACTTAAACATTAGAAAATGGCATCTGAGCTTGTTCTCAGCACTGCTGAAAAATAATATAAAATAAAAATGGGGAAAGGTGCTCGAAAACTACAATTTATAGGCAAGTCAAAACTATACTGAACTTAACTTGTTTATTCATGTCCAATGCAAGCAAAATGGGGAACCAGTTTTGTTAATACAATACAAATGCATCTCCTTTGCATAATACTGACGATGCCCAACATTGAATTTAACATAAATTGCACAGACTACTGGGGGGGGGGGAGGATTTACAAACAACACTCACTCGCTCACACACACGCAATGCAACAGCGTGCTGAAGCGAGGCAGAAGCAGGCGCCGCTATCGTAGGCGAATTTCAGGAAAGCCGGAGGTAACACACAACACAATATACAATAAAACTGCGAAGATGGCTCTGGTCTGTCGTGCCTGATTTTAGATCGTGCGTGAGTATAACAAAGTTGCATCTAGACTAGACCGCGAGCGAACACGCTAACGGCGACACATGGCTACGTTACATGATCGCACTCCACTGAAGGTGAAGTGGTTAAAAATCGGATTCATTACACAAAATCACGGTGAACTCTTAAGCTGCAATCTGAGAGTAAACTATCTAGGCACTGGTTTTATGAAAAGTAGCGTGAATTCAGGTGACTAGCTGGAAAACCCTGAGTTCGGACCCACGTGGTTCCGAAAACCGATAAAATTGTATATATTCAATTTCCGAAAAATAAAGAAAATTAACTATGGCATGAATCCCCTAGAACTGCGTAGAATTTCATAAGGAAGCCACTGAAATGCAGCAATATGTGATTGCGCGCGTTCACAGAGACGAAAGTAGTCCAGTCTCAAAACCCGGAAAAGTGAATAATTGCAAAGTCAGAAAAATAAAAACTCCAGCATGCGGAGGAGAAACAGCAAAATTAAAATAGGGGGGGGGGGGGGGAAGAGAAGATTGCGAAATGTTAGTAGAAATCAGAAGGATACATGCGTAGTTGTTTGCCTGATGGGCATGGAACAAACAATAGTGGAACCTGAAGGCATTGTTCTAAGAACCGATCACGTGGAACACATATCACTCACGGTAGAAAAGGATAAGAAAATTTTACATGCACTGTATAAGAATGAACATCGTCTGTTAGAAACCGGGCCCCACAAAGATAGAAGGAATTTACACAGAGTTCGTACACCGCCGTGTAATCACAAAAGGTTTGAATATACCCGGCCGTTATCAAACTGCAACTAGTAACACATACACCGCGTTTATCTGTTGGAAATAACTGGATTGAAAAACTAGAACACATTTCCGTGCACGATCGGAAGGAATATTCCAAAAAATGAATCTAAGTTCAAGAGTCTAAGTTAAACATGCTAGACAACGAATCGCTACCATCTCCGCAGACACTAGAGCAGAACCAAACTTACCTCACCACGATCCCAGCACAAAGTGACCACCGAGTGGCCAGGAGGCGTGGAAGCTACCGGAAACTGGCAAACCCGAGCGGTGGTGGGGAGAGAAGATCGTGAGGCTCACCCTGGAGAGGGCTCGTCGACTGGCTTCTAACCGTAGGGTGCAGAAACCTCTTTGGTCCCATCACAGCAGGGGTTGGTAACGACAAACTATCGACTCCGAGCCAGAGAGATCCATGGAAAGCGAGCTATCACTACCCATATTCAGACAGCCATTAGATTCTCACACATCCACTTAACAGTAAAGTACACATTCTCACAGGGACAATAATAAATTATTAAAATAACAAATTCCTAGCGATATTAACTAACATTTCAGAAACGTTTATTTTTAAACATGAAATAAAAATGCTATTCCGCATGCCTCGAAAAGATTAGGGTAGTTTTAACAAAATGCTAATCTAGCGACATCAAATAAATTAAAATTTTATAAAAAATATATGGAAGACGACAGACGGTCGTCTTTCAACAGACACTGACTGAGCTCTACCAACAAAACAAACAATGGCACGATGCGCTCAAAGGAAGACTACACTGTTTCTAAAAACGCGGATTTGAATCTAATATGCACGAGAGCACAGTATAAATTTTGAAACTTAAATGAAAACGCGCGGACAAAAATCAAAATAGTACATGTCGCTTCTAATCAGAAGCCGGCTTCACTTACAGAAGGTGGCGTCTGCTGCTTATCGGCCGGCAGCTAAACAGATATCAATCGTTTTTTCATAACCGAAAATTCCGCGTACATTGTTGCCTGTTCAACCAACGTCGAAAGAAATATTAAATTATCTCCTTTCGGAGTGAACATGCTTGTCACCAGCCTGCGATACCTTACACCTAAACTACCCAAAGGAATAATAAGAGCGTATGTTTAAGGTAATATTTGCTTTAAGCACAAAATGAAGTTATACAAGAAATTAATTTTGTCATTATAAAATTGCACTGAGAAACCTTATATATATATATATATATATATATATATGTGTGTGTGTGTGTGTGTGTGTGTGTGTGTGTGTGTGTGTGTGTGTGTGTGTGTGTCTACACCTACATCTACATGCATGCTCCGCAATGAACCCAAAGGTGCGTGGCGGTGGGTACTCAGTACCTCTACTAGTTACCTGCTTTCCTGTTCCATTCCCATATAGAATTTGGGAAAAACGAAAACTTGTTTGCATCCGTACGAGCCCTAATATCTCTGATCTTATCCTTGTGGTCTTTAAGCTGAATGTAGTTTGTCGGCATTAGAATCGTTCGCCTCAAATTCCGGCCCTCTAAATTTCTTCTACAGTGTTTCTCGACAAGAACGTCGCCTCCCCTCCAGTAACTCCCAGTTGAGTTCCAGAAGCATTTCGGAAACATACGCGCATTGATCGAATCGACCAGTTACAACCCTCGCTGCCCGCCTCTGAACTGCCTCTACGTCCTATAAATCAATCTGGTGGGATCCCAAACACTTGAGCAATACTCAAGACGGGGTCGTACAAGTGTTTAATATAGGGTCTCCTTTACAGACGAATCATACCTTCCCACAATTCTTCCATTAAAGCGAAGTCGACCATTTGCCTTCCCCACGACTGTCCTTAGATGCTCGTTCCATTTCATATCACTGTGCAGCGTTACGCCAAGATATTTAAATGACGGGACTGTCAAGCAGCACGCTACTAATGCTGTATTCGAACATTACGGTATTGTTTCTTCTCTACTGGGCCCGCAGCATATACAAGGTCAAAAATGACATTATCGTAATATAGAAATCCAAGCTAACAATATTTATTCAGCTGATGCAAATTGACTGCACTACAAGCTTGTTTCGGTTTTTGCTATTTTCAAGTGGACGTTTAAGTTGGACTGATGTTCATGAAGCATATTATAGTGTCTTTTTGTGACAAGATGGTAAGGTCACGTTTTACATCATTACTTTTTTTTATTTGACAGATATAGACACTGTTTACTCTGTTGATACTTTATGTTTACGGTATTGTTTCTCCTATTCACCTGCATGACTTTACATTTTACTGCATTTACCGATCGCTGCTATTCATGACACCACCTAGAAATTTATATATAAATGTGGCGCCCATTCCGAAAGAACAAACGTCACTTCTGATCCTGCAGTTGTTATTCTTTCATATTCATAGGAATATATGGCATCAACTACAAAAGGGGAAAGCTGAAAATGTGTGCCCACCCGGGATTTGAACCCGGGCCTCCCACTTTCTAGGCAGTTGCGCTGACCACTACACCACTGGGGACACAGTGATAACCACACCTGCAAGAATACCTAAGCACGCCTCCCGTCAGACACAAATTTCCAGCTATATCCCGCCCACAGTACTCAAAACTCGTAGTCACTTTGTACTAATTCCCGTAAGAGTAAAAACTCAGAACTTGCCCACGGGCAATGATCCTTTCGCTAGTGGGGAGGGGTGGGCAAGTTTTGGAACCGTTACTATCATGAGAATTAGTACAAACTGACTACGAGTTTGAGTACTGTGGGCAGGGTAAAGCTGGAAATTTGCATCTGACTGGAGGTGCGCTTAGGTAGTCCTTGCAGAGGCGATGATCACTGTGTCCCCAGTGGTGTAGTGGTCAGCGCAACTGCCTAGAAAATGGGAGACTCGGGTTCGAATCCCGGCTGGGTACGCATTTTCAGCTTTGCCCATTCTCAGTTGATGCCATATATTCCTACGAATATGACCTAGAAATTTGGTCCAGATCGTCGTGAATCCTGGCAGTCAATGACTATAGACCACAGCGTCATCAACAAACAGCCGCAAATTACAACTCGCTCTGTCCGTCAGACCATCTATGTAGACAGAAAATATTAGCGGTTCTATCATACTTTCTTGGGGCACCCCTGATGATACCCTAGTCTTTGGTGAACATTAGCCATCGAGGACAACGCACTGGGTTCTGATACTTAATTAATCTTCGACACACTCATATATTTGGGTACCTATTCCATATTCTCGTACCTTCGATAGCAGTCTACAGTGCGGTACCGTGTCACACGCCTTTCGAAAATCGAGAAATATGCAGTATGTCTGTTGCCCTTCATCCATAGCACACAAGAATGATTTCCAGTCCGTGGCGTACAGCAATCAGTGAGAATAAATATTCCTTTAGTAAAAAACCGTCTTGATTGCAAATTGTTTTACCCCTTATATAAAACACTTCATTCAGCCAAGTTTCGGTTTCGGTGAGCTCAATCACCATCCTCAGAAAGTCCAGTATAATCACTACAAAAAGTTATACAATGTCTACAAACTGCAAAGTTATTGTGGTATACAAATAAAATGACAGTTAACAAAACATGTACATTACCTTAGCGTCATATATAAAAATAGAAACATAACCTTCTAACACACGTAAACATCTTGTTAAAGTTTTTCTTCACACGGTGGTTCGTCATAATGAATAAAATGTGGTCTTGGCCCAAGCAAACAGGAGACTGAACAGGAAAACATTGCTCAACAGAGTTGCTACAGGTCGCCAGTAGGTGGCAGTGGTGTCAAAACAAAACAATATGGATGCAAAGTCAACTTCAAAGAAACATAGTACTGTGAAGTTACAATCCTATTTATATATATTTCTTTATATAATATAAATGAAGAGATAAAGTTTCTCATATTATGAGAAGACAACTAAGTCACTGTGCAAGTAGCCTAATGTCTAGATAGAGTAGAAATACATAACTATAAATGTAGATAAAGTAATATATACACATTTCCAAATACAGAGAAGCGTCCTACAGTGGAGTCGTGAAATACCTTTTTCTTTTCTTTTCTTTTTTTTATAGTATGTAATATATAAAACTTAAGATAATAATTCTCATATTATGAGAAAAGAAGTCAGTCGTTGCATAAATAGCTTAATGTCGACGTAGAGCAGAAGGAAAAAGTTATATCTACAGATTAAAAACCAAGAACATTAATAATAAAAATGACATACAACTGCAGTTAAAGTTAGGTATAGGGTTCTATCTCCAAAGTCATTTGAAGATTTTAAACTTTTCCCTTCAGTTAAATAAGTGACACAAAGTCTACATTAACAGTAAAGGCTGAACCATATACAGATTGTATATTCCTGTGAAGAGTAAAAATATTTATATAAAACAAATGAGTAAAAACCTTAACATAGATGTTAAAAATGTATAAAATAAGCAAGTAAAAACTTTAACATTGATGACTACAGCATGACATTAAGACTATGAGGTGTAAAGTGTGCCGGGCGCGGTGGCCGAGGGGAATGAGGCGCTCCAGTCACGGTCAGCACGGCCACTACGGTCGGGGGTTCGAATCCCCCCTCGGGCATGGATATTTGTGCCGTCCTTAGTATTATCTAGTTCATAAGTAGTTTGTAAGTTTAGGGACTGATGACCTCGCAGTTAAGTCCCATAAGCTCTACGAATATTTGATTTGTAAAGTGTAAAGTACCACTCATGTTACATGTAAAAGAAGCAATTTTACAGAAGAGTAGCAAAATGTAAATAATGAATGAAAAAAGGGGGAATTACATACCGTAAAAAATTTAGAGGCTAATAATGACTCCTTATTTAATGACGCGTTTCGCCCTTTAGCAGGGCATCTACAGATTATCTGCGTGACAGAATTTACACAAAATTACAAGGCGTAATTACAAAACGGAGATAATGGGACATGGGCTTATTTTGTCGTCTAGCTAAACGCTAAAATTAGCCCATGTCCCATTATCCTCGTTTTGTAATTACGCCTCGTAATTTTGTGTAAATTCTGTCACGCAGATAATCTAAAAATGCCCTGATAAAGGGCGAACGCGTCATTAAATAAGGAATAAAACAATTTGCAATGAAGACGGTTTTTTACTAAAGGAATAGCAAACAAAATGTCATGAGACTAAAGGTGTGTGTGTGTGTGTGTGTGTGTGTGTGTGTGTGAGTGTGCGTAATAGCCGGCAGGAAAATGCGTGTGCTGCTAAATATACTGCAAGGTCCTATGGAAGAGAATATGTCTTCCGATATAAACATTTGCCAGCAGAGTGTCGCTGCTGATAAACCGCTTCCTGACCCTGCGATCTGTGTACCGCAGTCTGGCAGCCGGCAGCTCGGGGTTCGGGGAAAATACCGGCGTGCAGAGAGAGCGCTTCCGCGATTAGGGCGCGCTATTTCGGTTCGCCGGTTCCGCTCCTCGCACTTTTGTCCCCAGCCAGTAAATCTTGGCAATGTCTCCACTGACGGAACGCGCCTGACGCTTCTGCAGAAACCGACTCCAGGGTTATGATATCATGAATACAGAGTTGGTATCACAGACTCAGATGTCTTTTTTTTCGTACCAACGCGGCAAGTGGATGTCTGGCGTGACAATAGAAGAAAGTAAATGGAAACCCGAGGTTTTAAATTTCACGTCTGAGAAATCGTGTGGCAGCCAAAAGGAACTCCATTACACTCCCGGCCATTAAAATTTGCTACACCACGAAGGGCGTTCCACAGGGTAGTGTTATTGGTCCTCTGCTGTGTCTTATTTACATATACGATTTAGGGGAAAATCTAAGTGGCTTTCTTAGGTTGTATGCAGATGACGACGTCATGTTACCACTGCGCCACCTCGCTCGGTGAAAACAATGAGGGTGGAATTGATATCACAGAGGTGATATCAGGAGTTCCACAGGGTAGTGTCATTGGACCTCTGCTGTTCCTCATTTACATAAACGATTTGGGAGAAAATGTAAGTAACTCTCTTTGGTTGTTTACAGATGACGCCGTCATTTACCGTCTAGTAAAATCATCTGAAGATCAAAACCAACCGCAGAACGATCTAAATAAGATATCACTATGGTGTAAAAATTGGCAATCGACTCTAAATAATGAGAAGTATTAAGCCGTCCATATGAGTACGAAAATAAATGTGTTAAACTTTGTTTACAAGATAATTCAATCAAAAGTGAAGGCCGTAAACTCCACAAAATACCTAGGTTTTACTATTACTTCAGACTTTAACGGGAAAGAAAACTTGGATAATGTGGTGGGAAAGGCGAACCAGACACTGTGTCTTATTGGCAGAACCCTTAAAAGATGCAACAGAAGTACTAAAGAAACTGCATACACTACGCTTGTCCGTCCTTTCTTGGAATGTTGCTGCCTAGTGTGGGATCTTTATCAGGTGGGTTTGACGGAGGACATCGAAAGAGTTCAAAGAAGGGGAGCTCGTTTCGTATTGTCTCGATACAGGGGAGAGAGCGTTACGGAAATGACACAGGATCTGGGATGGGAATCATTACAACAACGGCGCTTATCGCTGCGGCGTGGGCTACTTACGAAACTCCAATCGCCAACATTCTCCGCCGAATGCAAAAATATATTGTTGACTCCCACTTACATAGGTAGAAATGATCATCAGAATAAAGTTCGAGAAATCAGAGCTCGAACGGAGAGATTCAGGTGTTCTTTCTTCCCGCGCGCTATTCGAGAATAGAATGGGAGATAAGTAGTATAGCCAGGCACTTAAATGTGATTTGCAGAGTATCCCATGTAGATGAAGATGACGTGCAACAGACGCGAAATTTAACCGACAGGATGCTGTGATATGCAAACCATTAGATTTTCAGAGCATTCACACAAGGTTGACGCCGGAGGAGACACCTACAACGTGGTGACATGAGGAAAGTTTCCAACCGATTTCTCATACACAAACCGTTCGATTGCACCAGTTCCGAATACGTTTGTATTTCTTGAAAGACGGCTGTCTGCCGTCTTTCCTAGGTTTTTAACTTGTAAATTATCTAAGCTTACTAGACAGCCTCTCGTTCGGAGGCACGAGGAATATCATTTCATTTCATGTTTTAAAATGTTAGTTTCGGTAATACTGCTGGGATTTTATTATGTTAATAATTTATCATTGTGTCAATGAATGTGGCAAGATGAATGGTTTCTCCGTGACGCCACTGTCCCTGTGAGAATGTGTACTTGCTGTCTGTATGTGCATGTATGAGAATCTTGTAGCATGGGAGTCTCTGTGTATGTATGAGAATTTTCGTTTTCGGCTGCTGGCTGCTCGGTACTAGTGTATCGATAGACAGTCGTTACCAAACTCTGCTTTTGATGCTACCAAAGAGGTTCCTCCACCCTTTGGTTACAAGTCGGGTTGGCAATGTCCAGTTAGCGAGCCTCGGCAAGACGCGCGAGTTTCAGCTCCCCCCACCACATCAGTATTTCCTGGGGTTTATACCGATTTCCGGTGGATTTCCGGCCTTTTGGCG
This sequence comes from Locusta migratoria, assembly GCA_026315105.1. Classification (NCBI taxonomy): domain Eukaryota; kingdom Metazoa; phylum Arthropoda; class Insecta; order Orthoptera; family Acrididae; genus Locusta; species Locusta migratoria. The sequence goes on from CM048749.1 coordinate 213,644,844, forward strand.
GGGGTCTCAGGGGCCGATAGGACATTCTGTAGCTGTGCTTCGAGCTGGTAAGACCTGATTTTCTTTCCTCCTTTGAGATGGTAGCGATTCATTGTCTGCTTTGTTAGACTTCTGATCTTACGTTCATTTTTCGGGATAAGTTTCCCCGATCATGTGCGGAAATGTATTCAATTTCATTTCGGTGATTTTGCGTAGGTAAACGTGTTGAATATGCAATTAATTCGGTTTGATGATGGCTGGGAATCGGTAACCTGGTCTAGCAGTCTGCCTAGTAATTCAATTCAATGTTTCAGATTTATTAATGATATCTTTGACATATTCGGGACGAAAATCTGTCTCAGAGAATTGAATATTTGTATTTACATTGATATTCATATAATCTTAAACAGAAATGTCCATTGCCGAGGAGCTATTCCGCTGCATGGAGAGCCTTGGTAGTAGTGGTAATGTTCTATGAAACACAGAAGCTGAATTAAAGTTTGTGACGTGAAGGAAATCGTGCTTAGACTATTCCGAGGCGCGTGAATCGCTAGTGATGCGGTGATGTAGGTTCGATTGCTGGTGGCATCACGAATTTTAATTCAATGCTTCAGATTTATCATTAGTGTCTTCGACATATTAGAGACGAAAATCCGTCTCAGGGGTTGTATATTTGTAATTACAAAGATATATTCTCAATGTGCAAATTAAAAGTCTCATTCTTCTTATTTTCCTAAAGCAATGAAAGCTTGTAACTAGGTCGTTAAATACCTGTTTATCTGTATGTGTAAAAAATTGTTGATTTACCATACTGGTTCTGCTGAATTTATTCTCAAATGTTGTGTAGGTTCTTTTTTATTTGTTTATTTATTTTATTTTATTTATTTATTTATTTTGTATGTGCGTGAAATTCTGTATAATGTGAAATTCTGGATAAAATAAACATTTTGAGTGATTAATCACAATTTCTCGTGTGCTTAAATCGTGAAATTGCCTTGCCTCGTCAATAATTCTGTTACTGAATTTACCGAATGCAGTATATAACTGCGACGTAAAATGTAATGCTCCGCCCTTAGTCCCACTTTTTAAAGGTGCTCCGCTACTCAAAAGAGTTTGAGAACCCCTGATGTAATCTATTTGCAATAACTAGTGCAAAGAGAGTTTGCATGAAACGATATCCGCACAGGCAAATAGGTAGGTGAATCACCATATGTACATAAAATTATTTCAGATCTGGTGCGCTATATATATATATATATATATATATATATATATATATATATATATATATATATATATATATACCTCCGCGCCTTCCTGCCACTCTCCTCCTGCCCCTTTCTCCTCAGCCTTCTCCTGCCGCCCCTTGTAGATGAAAATTTAACATATATCAGCCCAATATCACGATGTTCGAGTAAACGGTGTCACAGTAAGGTGTACACCGTACGAAATCTGATGTAGACAGTGATGGTTCTCTATTTTTGAAGGGCAAGTGTGTAACATTTCACCACGATAGGAATAAAACTGTTTATTGATGTCTACGTCTGTCGTAAAGTAACCTCCGCCATGCACCGTACGAATTCTATGTGCACAATGAGCACGCTCTTGTTTTGAAGATCAAGTGTCCAACATTATATCGCAATCCAATTAACAGTATCGCAGCGCATAATATATTAATTTACTCCGAAGTGCACGATGCCCATACAAACTTAACAATTTCGATTTTTCAGCTTTAACTTTGGGTTTCCTATCTTTTTTTTTTTTTTTCTTCTACACCACCCCTGTATTAATGCGAGAAAGAAATAATTCAAATCGGTCAAGCCATTTCTGAGTTTTGGTGAGACTAATGCACAGCAACTGATATGTGTATAGAAACTAGTGCATAGCTTGGTTGCATAAGACGTTAGCGGTGTAGTGAGCTCCGCGTTTAACCCCTGATGGACTATTCAGTTATGAGGGCTGATCGGTAACGTCTTCAGCGAAATGGTGTGAAGAGGATGAGATGGATGAGACTGCGGGACTGAAGAGGGGTGGTGGCATGGCATGGCACCGGTATCTCGCTTCTAGAGCTCTACAGTTGTTCAAGTGGCAGAATAACGACCCATTGTTACATTCTTTCCAGGAAGGAAACATCCCTGGAAGTACCTGGAACTGAAACGCGTCCTCCAGATCGTGAGCACCCACATTAACATGTCTTGGACGTCAGAGAGCTGAATTTAAAGGCAGCACCTTGAGGAAAATGTGGTACAGTCCTTGTCCGTATCTACATGTGTGACTTAATGTGGTACTGCGAATCCCCCTTCCTGGAGCGGATAGTTTCCGTCTTCCTGGAGGAAAAATAAAGGAACTGAAAGTGACGCCTCCTGCATAATGTCTATAACTGATGTAGATCCTAGTGTTTGAAAACTAACGTACAGAATAAGAAACAAGCCTGCGTTTCACCTCCAGTCACTATAGAGCTGAGGAAACTCTCGCCTTCGGTCTCAAAACGTACAAAATATTCGAGAATGGCACTGTTCATTTCTACGTATCAGATTAGATTAGTTGTTCGTACCAAAGATCCCATACTGGGGAGATCCTCGTGGATGTGAAACAATTCACATAGAATCTGATACAATACTAATAATAGAAATACATACGTCATTTGATTCTTTTCAAAAATTCGTCATTGGAGTACAAGGAGTTGGACACTAGTAAGTTTTACATACTCTTCTGAAACTGATCTTTATTAGTAGCTAAATATTTTATGGTTGCTGGTAAATTATTCAAAATCTGTGTTCCTGAATAGTGACACCTATTTGAACTAAAGTAAGTATTTTTAAGTCTTTGTATATATTGTTTTCATTCCTAGTATTGTATGTATGAACTGAGCTGTTTGTTGTAAAACGGAATTTATGATTTATAACAAATTTCATTGAGGAACAAATGTACTGAGTGGCAGTAGTTAGTACATCCAGTTATTTGAAGAGGTTTCTACAGGGTGTCAGTGAATTTACTCCACATATAATACGTATTACACGCTTTCGGATTCTGAAATTTTTTGCTTGATTTGAAAAGTTACCCGTAAATATTATACCATATGACAATATAGAATCAAAGTAAGCAAAATAAGCAAGCTTTTTTTTTTAATTTTTATCGCCTACGTCTGATAACATTCAAATTGCAAATACCCCAGGAATTTAACACCGTCGACCTTTTATATCTGCTCTTCTTCATATTTTATGCATATACTACATGGAAAAAAATGTTCTGAGCTGTATGTAATGAGTATTTCAAAGTTTAATTGCAATTAGTTGGCTAGAAACCATTTCTTAATGTACGGTACACGAAAATATCATTAGCAGACATTTCTAGAACTACGCTCGACAAGCTATTTATTGCAGTACTTGTATCATCTGCAAAAAAAAAAAAAAAAAAACAAAAAAAAAAACGAACTATACTTCTGGCAGTGCAACTGATGATAAGTCATTAATGTGTACAGAAAAAGGAATGGCCCTAAGATGGATCCATGTGGGCATCACGTGTGATTTCTTCCCGATGATGACTGATGGTTTAATTCACTAGTTTCTTGCGCTGACACCCTTTGTTTCCTGTTATCGATGTGTGACTTGAACCATTTTGCAGCAATGCCCTTGATTCCACAGGCTTGTAATTTACTTAAAAGGATGTTGTGGTTGACACAATCAAATGTCTTTGCAGAATCTCAGAAAATTCTTGCTGCTTGTAATTTATTGTGTAATGAAGTCAGTAAATTCTCACTGTAGGTGTAAATGGCCTTCTCGATATAGGAACCTTTCAGAAATCCAAACTGTGTGCTGGATCATATTTGTAGTCAGGTGGTTGAGAAGCTGCTTGTGTATTACCTTTTCTAGAGTGCTGTCAAAAGTGAAATCTCTCTGAAGTTTGATGGCAACTATCTCCTTTCTTGAATAGAGGTTTAATATCTGCATATTTTAGCCAATCAGTAAAGTTAACTGTATGAGTTAAATTGAAAGACAATGTTCCTCACTGCATTAGAAAATCTCTATTAAGGTCACTAGCAACCAAGATGTCTTTGTTTCATCCTGTTAAATAACCCAATAGAGCTTCTAGATGATTTACGAATAGATTATAATTTCCAGCAGATGCACTCTTCTAAATGCTGCGCAGGACATAATTTATTAATGTCAATAGCCTTGATTTTATGACAGTTTTTAGATTGCGATCATTTAGTCGACCTTTTACGATTTTACGACCAATAGTTCGTGACATGTTTGGAATATTGAATGCAGGTCGAAAATTGTCGAATGGTGATTGGGGAAATTGTTCTTCAGTTTTCTGTATTACATCATCAGCCAAACAGATGACTCCCCGCTACTGTTTTCATCGTGAATTTCCTTCCTTACGCAATTGAAATTCCGTACCAGTCACATACTGCCTTGACATTAGGAGTAAGTCCTTCCCATAAACTGAAACAATTTAGTTGTGATCATTTATAACAAAAATGTTTGTAAACGTAAGAGGTCAAACTGCTGAGGCCATAGGTCCCCACACTACTCAAACTAAGGACACCAGACTCAGACATGTCCGAGGGAGGACTTGAAGATCGAACAAGAGCGGCCACGCGATCCATACCGTGGTGCCTAACATCATGCGAGGTCATTCCCACACGGCCTCATCACAACACTAAACAACGAGCTGCTCATTGTTGAGAATTCACATTCCTTCCTTTGGCTTCCTGCTACAAGGCGTGGTATCAACTAGTTACTCCCATAGACGTTACATGCTACAGCTGCAAACGTTCAGACGTTTGTAAACCTATTGGGCCAAACTGCTGTGGCCCTCTGTCCCTAGACTTACAAACTACTTACACCAAGGACAACACACGCATCCATGTCCGATGGAGGACTCGAAACACCGGCGGGAACGGTCACCCAATCAATAGCATGCCTTAGACCACGCAGCCATTCCGCGCGGCTAGGGCTATATGTTTGCATGTACATGGTATACTCTGCAAATCACATTTAAGTGTCTGGCAGAGGGTTCATCGAACCACCTTGTTACTAGTAATCTACCATTCCGTTCTCTAATAGCGCGCGGGAAAAAAGAACATCTGAATCTTTCCGTTCGAGTTCAGATTTCACTTATTTTTTTCTGACGATCATTTCTACCTGTTAGTGGGAGTCAACAATACATTTTCGTACTCGGAAAGAATGTGGGTGATTGGAGTTTCGTAAGAAGACCACGCCGCAGCGATAAACGCCGTTGTATTTATTCCCATCCCAGATCCTATATCATTTCCGTGACGCTGTCTCTCCTGTATCGTGACAATAAAAAACGAGATGTCCTTCTTTGGACTTTTTCGATGGCTTCCGTCAAACCTACTTGATAAGACCCCACACTGGGCAAGAATACTCCATATAAGGACGGACAAGTGCAGCGTATGCAATCTCTTTAGTAGTTCTGTTGCATCTTTTAAGTGTTCTGACAATAAAACGCAGCGTCCGCTTCCTACGACATTATTTATGTGTTCTTTCCAGTTTAAGTGTGATGTAATAGTAATTCCGAGGTATTTAGTGGAGTTTACTGCCTCAAATGTTATTGATTTATCTTGTAAATAAAGTTTAACGGATTTCTTTTCGTACTCATGTCGACGACTTCACACTTCTCATTATTTATAGTCAATTGCAAATTTTTACTCCATATTGATATCTTATTTAGATCATTCTGCAGTTGGTTTTGATCTTCATATGACTACTAGGCTATAAAAGACGGCCTGATCTGCAAACAAACTAAGAGAGCTGCTCAGAATTTCTTCCAAATCGTTTATGTAAATAAGGAACAGCATAGGACCAGTAACACTACCTTGTGGTACGCTGGATATCACCTCTGTTTTAGTCGATGCCTTACCATTGATTACTACAAACTGTGTCCTCTCAGACAGGAAATACCCTATCCAGTCAAAGAGGGTGGGGCGATATCCATAACCACGAAATTTGATTAAAAGCAGTTTGTGTGGTACAGTATCAAAAGCCTTCTGGAAACCTAGAAATACGGAATCATTTGAGACCTCTTGTAGATAGCACCCATCACTTTGTGTGGGTAAATAACCTTGTGCCGCGCGGGAGTAGCCGAGCGGTCTGGAGCACCACGTTGCGGATCGCGCGGCCTCCCGCGTCGGAGGTTCGAAACCTCCCTCGGGCAGGGATATTTGTGTTGTCCTTATTATAATGTAGTTCATAAGTAGTTTATTGACTGATTACCCTGCAGTTAAGTCGCATAAGCTTTACAAACATTTGAACATTTGAAAGAGTCCCGTATACATGTAACACTCGTTTATCTAAAAACATCAAAATAACAGGAAGGTTAGGGTTTAACATCCCGTCGAAAGCGTGGTCATTAGAGACGGAGCTGCCGCACGGATGTTGAGAAGGGTGTGAAAGGAAATCTGTCGTGCGCTTTCATAGGCACCATCCCGGCTTTTGCTTGGAGTGATTTAGGGAATTCACGGAAAACCTAAATCTGGATGGCCTGAGGTGGATTTGAACCACCGTCCTCAAAAATGCAAGTTGAGTGTGTTCACTGCAGCACCTATCTCGATACACCCCAAATAACTTAATACTCGTATACAATGTTGTTCGGTACACTGTGCTGAATCACGTCTAGAATCGCTGTGTACACGTTCACAGATGGGAAAATGCATATCACTCTCTGCAACGGAGAGCCGTGCGAAGAATGGAAGCAAGACAGCCCTCAACAATGTACCCAATGGCTTACGGTGGATAGTTCTGTTGTTTCTCGGATGTGGCGACAACGTAAGCTATATCCTGAGGACCAGCGCAAGACCGTTCACGTGTGATATCATAAATAGAGGACGTTTACTTGCCTGCGAAGGCGCGTCGGTACCGCCATAATACTGCACGTCAACTGCGATTTGACATCGCAGCATGTACTGGAAGAGTTGTATCCAGGCAGACTGTGTACAGATGGATTCGGCAAACTGGCCTTTACTGTAGGAGATCTGCTGTACCCGAACCCCTGACGCGTCTTCGCTGAAGAGAATGGCTGTAGAGTATCAACATGCTACCTGGATGATCGAACTGCGAACCAATGTTCTTTTCACGTATGAATCCCGATTTCGTCTGTAGAATGATTCTCGTCTGATTCGCTTCTGGGGACAACGTGAATTGAATTCTGGGCCCGAACATTGTGGAAAAATATCGATATCGACAGGAATCCCAAATGATGTGGGGAGGAATTTTGTAAGCATAAATACGATTTCATTATCTGAGCATTAATTTCGACTCAGTTGACTTCTTTTGCAAAAGGATTTAACCGATTCTCACAATTACCCGGCGTGCCAGCTGTTGTCTGTCGTTCTATGTTTGGTTATGTTGTGTAACATAGCAACAGTAAGGCAGAACTTACAATGGCCGTAACTAAACCAAAACCCATATGTCCTTATCTCAAACATGAGTCCAGCATCAACACCCAAAAAACCACGACTCTCCACCCGTCAAATTCAAACACGTTTATTTCAACGCTAAATAGTAAAAGAAGGAAAAAAAACTACAATCTGAGTGGAACGGTTTGTTGCAGACACAACATTATGGACTCACATAAAATTTCCAGGTATGAAGGTCAAAACAAAGAGGAGATTTCGTTATCTATGACAAAAAGAATGTAATTTGAAATCTGTCCCCTGTCTTAGTGAGTTGGAGAATGATATTTCTCCATTTAAAGTACGCGTTAAACCGATCGTCTTACATTTGAAGGATTGATTCAAATGTTCAAATGTTTGTTAAGGTTAAGGGATTTAACTGCGGGGTCATCAGTCCCTAAACTTACAAACTACTTAAGAACTACCTTATACTAAAGACGACACAAACATCTATGCCCAAGGGAGGATTCGAACCCCGACGAGGAACGGCCTCGCGCATCGTAGCATAGCGCCTCAGTGCGCTCGGCCGCTCCGCCGCAGCTAATGGATTTAATTGACAGTCAGTGGATAGTAGGCCTACGCACTCTCAAACGTTATACTTCCGTGGATACTCATCAGATATTTGAAAAGTTATTTGTAATACAAATTTTCATTTTCTTAACATGGTGTACATCATGGCAAAACCACGTTACGTTTTATTCCCGTTTTAAGTGACATCAAACCTGAGCACTTAACCAACATTTCTGCAAGAATCAGCAATATGGTGGAGGCAGCCTTCACTTTTTTCAGTTTAAGTGCGTCCATTGAATTCTAACGTTGTGTATGTAAATGATAAGAAGTAAAATGATATGGTTTAAACTGCATTTACACGATAAATCAGTCAAATCTGAAGGCCGCAATTTCACCTAAATACATAGGAATAACAATTAGGAGCCACTTTAATTGGAAAGTACACATAGAAAATATTGTAGGGAAGGCGAATCAAAGATTACGTTTCAATGGCAGAACAGTTGCAACAGTTCTACTCACTGGCGGACTAAGGCTGTCGGAGGTCCGGAGCGGCGACAAAACAAATTAGCCCCCCCCCCCCCCCCCCGTCCACTTGGAAATACATATATTACTATAACATGGTAAATTTTGAGACTTGGAGGACCCCCAAGACGAGAGGCACAGGACAGTCCAAAAAATAGCTTTCGAGATTTGGAGACCTCAGAACGAAAGGCCCAGACCGCTGAGAAAAAAAAGTACTTGCGAGGTATTTGGAATTGGGCTGCAAATCTTTAAAAGAAAAGCGTTATTCGTCGCGGCGGCGTGCATTTGCAAAATTTCTCTCTTCAACTTTCTCCTAAAAATGCGAACATATTGTGTGAGCATGCCCCTACATAGGCAGACACGACCATCGCAATAAAATAAGAGAAATCAGATCTAAAGCAGAATGGTCTACGTGTTCCCTTTTCCCGCGCGCTATTAGAGAATGGAACGGTAGAGGAATATCATGAAAGCGGTTGGATAAACCTTATTCCAGTCACTTACTCTAAATGTGGTTTGAGGGGTACATTTGTACCGGTGGTTCAAATAGCTGCAGTGGTTAGGGGTGTGTCTTTGTTGTGCCTCTCAGTGTTATCGTGATGCAATGACTCAGTTACAGTAGTCGCTATGTGACCATCCCGTCAAGTGAACGGGTCAATAATGCGTCGAGCGGTTAATCAGCATCCCGAAGGACCCTGGAGAATACCGCGTATCCGCTCATTATTGCTCTGATACCAGCACTTGATGGAATTTGAGAGCGGCATCGTTGGACGTCCACGGGTGGCTGGCTGTCGTTTCGTCCAATATGCAAGCATGTACTGCGTTCGGACGCGACGGAAATTCGACTAAACTCTCCCTTACAGGTCTTTCGACTTCTGTATCTACATTCCGGTTTCTGAAAAAGTTGTATAATCGTTGGATTCTTGTATTTTACGCCTATTACCTTCAGAATTCTAAAGAGTGTATTCTAATAAAATTATCGTTTTGCCCAAATATGCAAATGCTAGGAAAGAATTGCAATTGTAAGGTAAAAAAATGTTCAAATGTTTGTAAATCTATTGGATCAAACTACGTGGTCATCAATCCGTAGCTTACAAACTACTTAAACTAAGGTAAACTAACCTAAGGACGACATAAAAGTTTTCTGGGTATGGTACCGCGTCATGATGTAGGCTATTACTTATTTAACCAACGTTTCGGCCAACGTTACAGTGGCCTTCATCTGGGTAACTGGTGTGAGCTGGTTCTTACTACACTTTATATTACTTACATTTAGACATTACGTCATAATTTTTTAAAAATAAGCGATGTTATTGGTGAATGTATTGCGGAAGAGTGGAACTTTATTTTTGATAGGATGCTGAGGTGGAAGGGATGGGGGTTAGCCGTTGCCTATTGCTTCTTGCATAGCGAGACATGGTTGGTGTTCATCGGCGAATGGGGTGAGGGCTTCCGTATCTCTCCTGCTGGCCGTGGGCCGCGCGGCGGCAGTAGCTTACTGGTGACGCTCGCGTGTTGTGGTGTGCGTGCGGCCTATTGCGCTGTGATGGCCGGTAGCCAAGAGGGGGCAAGCCTGAGTCCATCTTCTCTATTCATGTTATTGGGGTGTTTAACAATTTCGATGGCTTCCCTTATCTTACGTTTGACCATCCCTGGTTGCTTGGCGAGTATTGTGGCATCGTTAAATTTTATCTTCCTGCTGCAATCTTGCTGGTGTTCGGCTACTGCAGATTTATTGTGTTGGCCTAATCGAATGTAGCGTTCATGTTCCCGTATGCGTGTTGCCACTGCCCTCCCTGTCTCACCTATGTACACTTCCCCACACTCGCATTCCACCTTGTATACTCCTGATGCATGTAGTGCGTCTATGTTGTCCTTTGTGGAACCAAGAGCATCCTTGACCTTGCGACTGCTGTAGAAGAAAGGCTGGATTCCTACCCGGCGAAGATGTTTGGCAATGCGATCTGTGACGTTTTTTACATAAGGTAAGCGTGCTGCTGGCTGCTTTTTGTTGACTTCCTGCCTACTGATGTTTCTTTTATTTGTGTCCATGGCGGTGTGGATCACTCTATGCTTGTAGCCATTTGCCAGAAATGTTGTTTTTAGTTTGTTGAGCTCAGCTGTTTTGTTGTCTTCATCACTTAGTCGTTGCGCGCGAATCGTCAGTGAGCGGATAACAGAGTTCTTCTGTGCTGGATGATGGTTTGATTGAGCGTGCAAATACCTGTCGGTATGTGTAGGCTTCCGATATACCCTGTGCCCAAGTGTGCCTTGCCTAGTTCTATAAATTTCCACATCTAGGAATGGAATAGCGCCATCCTTTTCGATCTCTAATGTAAATTGGATCTTCTTGTGCAATTTGTTTAGATGTTCATGAAACTTGTGTAGTTCCATCTCACCGTGGGGCCATATTGCAAAAGTATCGTCCACGTATCTAAACCAGCATCTTGGGCGTAAAGGGGCGGAACAAAGTGCTGTTGCTTCGAAGGCCTCCATGAAAATGTCGGCTGCCAACGGGGATAAGGGAGACCCCATTGCTACGCCGTCTGTTTGCTCGTAGAATCTTTCTTGCCACTTGAAGTAGGTCGAAGATAAACACAACTGAACCAGGTCGCATATATCTGGCGGAATATGTTCTTGTAGGATGCGAACAGTTTCGTCTACTGGCACATTGGTGAATAATGACTTTATGTCGAAGCTGACCATGATGTCCGTGGGTAAAATTGTTACTTCCTTAATGCGTTCTATAAAGTGTGTCGAGTTCTTGACGTACGAGTCAGTTTTCCCAACTAGAGGTCTTAGTTTGGAGGCTAGGAACTTTGCCAAATTGTATGTCGGCGAATTAATTCCATCCACGATCGGTCGTAGAGGCTGGCCACTCTTGTGTAGCTTTGGCACTCCATAAATTCTAGGGGGAGTTGGAACGCTAGGAATTAGTCCCTTGGCCGTGTCGACGTCAATTCTTGAGTCTTTAATTGCACTCTGCGTCTTTCGAATTATCTTAGCCGTGGGGTCAGTCTTCAGTTCCTTGTAGATGGGATCGTTTAATAATTCTTTCATCTTGTCCTCATACAGCACTGTGTCCAAGATGACAGTGGCGTTCCCTTTATCTGCCTGAAGTATAACTATTTCTTTGTTGTTCTTTAATTCTGTGATGGCTGCTCTTTCCTCGCGTCTGAGATTATGCTTCGGTGGCTTGGCACGTGTTAATATTCGGACAGTTTCCTGCCGAATTTTCTCTGCTTCTATCGTGGATGTGTGACGAAGTGCTGCTTCCACGGACACGATGATTTCTTCTGTGGGGATCCGCTGTAACGTTGGCCGAAACGTTGGTTAAATAAGTAATAGCCTACATCATGACGCGGTACCATACCCAGAAAACTTTTATGTCATCTGACTCTGGCCGCGGAAGCCTACGTAATTATATCAACAACCTGTATGGGCAGGAAGTGTACAGCACAATTCGACAGCTGGAGATGTTAAGGAAGAAGAAAGGGAAACTAATCAACGACTTAATCTATCTGAAGAGGTGTCGGGACCAGGACATCATACCTAAATTCCTGCAGCTTAAACCGAACATCAACACCAACAAAGCAAGATCCATCTACAGAAGAGCCAGTATATCACTACTGAAGGAGCGGATTCAGCAAGTACGAAGAGAACTTGACTCCTACAATAGAAGATTGCTACATATTCATCTGCTGCTATCAGCTTCACTGTCGCCGAATGACTGGGATAATGTCGACAAAATCACTCACTTACAAGCATGTTCTACTAATGAAACTGTTGCTAGACGTCAGAAGAGAAAATTCGAGCAGCTCGATAAAACGACACGTAAAGATACGCAACGACTAGATGCATCTCGAACGGTGGTAAATCTTTCGTCTCACTCTATCAGCAATGCAGCCACGGAAGTACTTAGCAAGGGTCTAAACTTTGCAATCACACCTCAGCGGATCCCCACAGAAGAAATCATCGTGTCCGTGGAAGCAGCACTTCGTCACACATCCACGATAGAAGCAGAGAAAATTCGGCAGGAAACTGTCCGAATATTAACACGTGCCAAGCCACCGAAGCATAATCTCAGACGCGAGGAAAGAGCAGCCATCACAGAATTAAAGAACAACAAAGAAATAGTTATACTTCAGGCAGATAAAGGGAACGCCACTGTCATCTTGGACACAGTGCAGTATGAGGACAAGATGAAAGAATTATTAAACGATCCCATCTACAAGGAACTGAAGACTGACCCCACGGCTAAGATAATTCGAAAGACGCAGAGTGCAATTAAAGACTCAAGAATTGACGTCGACACGGCCAAGGGACTAATTCCTAGCGTTCCAACTCCCCCTAGAATTTATGGAGTGCCAGAGCTACACAAGAGTGGCCAGCCTCTACGACCGATCGTGGATGGAATTAATTCGCCGACATTTTCATGGAGGCCTTCGAAGCAACAGCACTTTGTTCCGCCCCTTTACGCCCAAGATGCTGGTTTAGATACGTGGACGATACTTTTGCAATATGGCCCCACGGTGAGATGGAACTACACAAGTTTCATGAACATCTAAACAAATTGCACAAGAAGATCCAATTTACATTAGAGATCGAAAAGGATGGCGCTATTCCATTCCTAGATGTGGAAATTTATAGAACTAGGCAAGGCACACTTGGGCACAGGGTATATCGGAAGCCTACACATACCGACAGGTATTTGCACGCTCAATCAAACCATCATCCAGCACAGAAGAACTCTGTTATCCGCTCACTGACGATTCGCGCGCAACGACTAAGTGATGAAGACAACAAAACAGCTGAGCTCAACAAACTAAAAACAACATTTCTGGCAAATGGCTACAAGCATAGAGTGATCCACACCGCCATGGACACAAATAAAAGAAACATCAGTAGGCAGGAAGTCAACAAAAAGCAGCCAGCAGCACGCTTACCTTATGTAAAAAACGTCACAGATCGCATTGCCAAACATCTTCGCCGGGTAGGAATCCAGCCTTTCTTCTACAGCAGTCGCAAGGTCAAGGATGCTCTTGGTTCCACAAAGGACAACATAGACGCACTACATGCATCAGGAGTATACAAGGTGGAATGCGAGTGTGGGGAAGTGTACATAGGTGAGACAGGGAGGGCAGTGGCAACACGCATACGGGAACATGAACGCTACATTCGATTAGGCCAACACAATAAATCTGCAGTAGCCGAACACCAGCAAGATTGCAGCAGGAAGATAAAATTTAACGATGCCACAATACTCGCCAAGCAACCAGGGATGGTCAAACGTAAGATAAGGGAAGCCATCGAAATTGTTAAACACCCCAATAACATGAATAGAGAAGATGGACTCAGGCTTGCCCCCTCTTGGCTACCGGCCATCACAGCGCAATAGGCCGCACGTACACCACAACACGAGAGCGTCACCAGTAAGCTACTGCCGCCGCGCGGCCCACGGCCAGCAGGAGAGATACGGAAGCCCTCACCCCATTCGCCGATGAACACCAACCATGTCTCGCTATGCAAGAAGCAATAGGCAACGGCTAACCCCCACCCCTTCCACCTCAGCATCCTATCAAAAATAAAGTTCCACTCTTCCGCAATACATTCACCAATAACATCGCTTATTTTTAAAAAAATTATGACGTAATGTCTAAATGTAAGTAATATAAAGTGTAGTAACAACCAGCTCACACCAGTTACCCAGATGAAGGCCACTGTAACGTTGGCCGAAACGTTGGTTGAATAAGTAATAGCCTACATCATGACGCGGTACCATACCCAGAAAACTTTTATGTCATCTGACTCTGGCCGCGGAAGCCTACGTAATTATAACCTAAGGACAACACACACATCCATGCCCCAGGGCGGACTCGAACCTCCACGGTAAACTAACCTAAGGACAACACACACATTCATGCCCCAGGGAGGACTCGAAGCTCCACGGCGAGCAACCTTGCGCTCCGCAGCGAGACGCCTTAGACCGCTCGGCTACTCCACCGCGGCTTGTAACGTAAACACGACTAGGTTTTAGGTGACCATAATTAAATTAATCAACAGTACTCCAAGGAAGATGACTAGGTCACAGTACTGAAGATATTACATCAGTTTTATTATTTACTATTTATGACGCATTTCGGGTTTTATCCATAGTCTGCTCCTGAGTGACAGCTACAAGGTAACATCTTACAGATGACAAGTACGAGGGTTGGATCCTAAATAGTGGCAACACTGCTGTGGAGACACTGTGCAGTGGAATCTACTATTGTCGCTGATAGCACACGTTGTTGACTTGCTTACATCCGAGCAAATGGACTCGCCCGTCCCACGTCATCGGCGTACGCACAATCGAGGGAAATACAAGCACTTGTGAGCGAGCGGTCTAACGTAACGGTGTCACTATGTTTTCGAAACAGGAACAACGGATTTGGTTCAAGATTGAACGTGCCAGCGGTCATACAGCACGTCAGTGTCACCAAGGTCTTCAAGAGGTGATCCGTGGCGGGGCACCGTCCCTACACTGCGCGGGTTCTCTGGCGCCACTTGTCGCGACTATCGACGGATCCGCCATCAGAGTGGAGTATCTTTGCCTTATGTGTGGACGTTTTGGAATTTTGCTGAGGGCTGTTAGTTGGCGTCTGAACTCCGAGCGGGTGTTTTGGCCGACAGGGCGGGCTGGGGCGACAATCTTTGTTTTGCGCGGAACTGTGGTGTCCGCTGTGGATGGCTACCGCTGACCAGTGTGCTCAGCTATTGAGGGAATTGTGTCCATATTCCAATGTTGTCGCCGAAGTCGCCAACTCTGCCGAAATTTCAACCATGTTATTTGAAAGTGAGGAGCGCTAGTTTTGCTGAGCAGCTCCTTGGATTCCAGGAAGCTCCTGACACAAGATGAGTGTTGTACCAGTTATTGAGTCCCTTTAGTATTAAGTATAATAACTGTACTGTGTGCGTGGTTTTATTGTTGTTGACATTGGTACCGAACTGTTACATCCAAACCATAAAGACAAATTCTTCCGATTAAGCGGTAAACATTTATTTACGAGTTTGCTGTGCGCAAAAAATAAAAATAAAATAAAATAAAAAAATAAAAATAAAATAAAATAAAATAAATAAATAAATAAATAAAAATAAAAATAAAAAATATAAAAATTAAATAATAATAGTAATAATTTTCAAATGTTTGTAGAGCTTATGGGACTTAAATAAGGGGTCATCAATCCCTAAACTTACAAACTACTTATGAATTAGCTAATATTAAGGACGGCATAAATATCCATTCGCGAGGGGGGATTCGAACCCCCGACCGTAGTGTCCGTGCAGACCGTGATTGGCGCGCCGCAATCCCCTCGGCCACCGCGGCTGGCAGTAAGCTGTGCTTGGCAAGTCAAGTACGTGAAGGAAGCCTATAACTTGCTTATCGTAGCTGCACTGTTGATATTTTGTGGGCCAGAAGTTGTTACTTACAGTAAATAAATTGGAAGGCCTCTCCTTTTAAGATTTGGTATATATATGTGATTCATGTTGTCCTTGGTCAGAAACTGCCCTAGCTGTAACTATGTTTACAGGTTCCGTGCTTGTGGGCCCTGTGTCCTGTTGCTTGTCACATCAGCGCCGCGGTGACGCCTGGCTCGTCGCAGCACGCAGAGATCCAGAAGTCCCGCGCACATCTTTTGGGCGCCTTCTCCTTTAGTCAAGTTTTATTTCCTACTCTTTCCGTCTTGAGAGAGGTCGTGGACGACAGTCAGGGGCCACTGAGGCGTTTTTAGTTGTTGGTCTTAAGGATATTAATATTTCTCATGTAAAAGTTCACACTTATGTAATTTGGGGGATTAAGCAAGTAAATTTAATTCGGATTTCTTCTATTTATACCTTATTAGCCATTTTTCTTATTTGTATTTTATTAATGAACTTCGTGTTTTGTTTTGGTTTTTTTAAAGGTTATACATTTTCTAAGCAGGGCGAATAAAGTCCGGTACCTTGTCTGTTGCTTTGGGCTAATTATTGTGAAAGATAGTGTTTCTATTCTGAGTAAGTGAAATTGTAATTTTATGTTTTTCCTTCATGCCCTGCTGTTTCGCATTTTGGCTTGTCAAGTTATTGTTTAATCAAGTTTAAAGCTGTGTTAAAGGTTTGTCCTTTGCTCTAGCCAGTTATTTGTTAATGAAGTTTAAGGATAATGTAATTCTTTTATTTTACACACTGCCCAATTAGTTGTAAACATCATGCTAAAGAGTTGTCAGGGGATGTTCGTTGGATAATATTGTTTTTGTTTTACGGTGTATTATTGATAAATAGATTATTATTAAATAGAATGACAAACCACACGTGTTTGGTCCCGCCCTTCCTAGTAGTTTAATAATATAGCTTCCTTGCTTTCGAAATCCTGACCTCAAGAGGCATGTGGGGAAATGGCATTGCCATACAGAACAGTGGCACGTTGGGTAAACGCCTTCAGCGAAGGTCGGCAAACTGTGGCAGACATGTATCGGGCAGGTTGTCCTAGTGTCTCTAAAAGAGAAGTGCATACTGTTGCGGTATTAGTGAACAGTGATCAACGCCAGACGATTTCCGAGATCGCTCACGAAACCGGATTAGCGCATACAAATGTGCTTCGCATCCTGAAAGAACGCTTGTGCAAGCGAAAAATTGCATCGCGATGGGTTCCGCATGAATTGACGGACATTCAGAAATGGAAGCGTTAGGACTCTTTTCAGACGCACTTGGAGCGCTTTGAGCGAGAAGGAAAGGCTTTCTTACGCCTTATTGTAACAGTGGATGAGACACGTATAGCATGTAGAAAGTTATGGTGTTTTCGTGTACAAGTGTGATGGTGTTATCATAACGCATTACGGTTGACCACGGCAGACCGTCACGTTACAGTATTATTGTTCTCTTTTGGAGCATCACCTGCGAGCAGCTTTGCGAAAGAAGCGGCAACACTTTCAGCGCAACCCATCCATCATTTTGCACGAAAATGAGCGGGTGCATATACCGTAAGCTGTGGCTGCTCTGTTCGGACGATGGGACTGAGAAGTATCTTCATGCACCATACTCCACGAACGTAAGTTGTCCTGACTTTCATTAGATTCCGAAGATGATTGAACTACTTTGTGGCATTCGCTTCAGAACTGTTTCAGAGTTTTGACAGGCATTAGGCCGCTCCATTCGCACCATGAACAGAACGGGCTCTGCTAACGGTATACTACGCCTTACACATCGCTGGCAACGGGTTCTACAGAACCCTGGTGACTACTTTGAAGGACAGTAACAGCTGCAAACATGTAACACTTTTGTATCGGTTGTGAATAAACAGTTGCCACTATTTTAGTTCTAACCCTCGTACATAGATAACTAGATGTTCATAGTCCAGTCACTGGCAGGCTTGGTAGTCATTTCTATGTGTAGCTTTCGCTCGCGAACATATGCGTATCTGATGATGGATAAAACTTGAACCGCATCATGAATAATAAAGTCTTGCTGTGCCTGATGTATAGCCTTCAATATTGCTACTTAGCCAGCTTCCTTGCAGTATCACTGGTTATTGTACAAAAGAAGCCTTGCCTTTCCTTAATCCAAGATACGTCAGTGTGTTAGTATCGTTTCTCATGTTCCTACATTTCTCCAGATTCAATCAAGGTAAGTCTGTAACTGTTTTTTAGTATTTATTATTATTATTATTATTATTATTATTATTATTATTATTTGCTCTATGAATAAATTAATGATAATATTTTTCAACATTGAGTTGTTAAACTAATCGATAAATATTATACAAACATGTAGGCCTATGTGTGTGTGTGTGTGTGTGTGTGTGTGTGTGTGTGTGTGTGTGTGTGTGTATTTTTGACAAGTCCTGCTAAACTACCGTACCGATTTCAACAAAGCTTGGAACCCAAACTCCTTACTATCACACAACAATCGCTACGACACATAGCACACGAGATATGACGTCATAAATGGTAGTCACAAAAAAACTCGTTGCGGCGGATTAGCCGTGCACACTGAAGCGCCGTGCTCCGGTGCGCGCGGCCGTTCGCCGTCGGGGTTTCGAGTCCCCTCTCGGTCATAGATATTTGTTTTGTCCTTAGGTTAGTTTCCCTTAGTTTAAGTAGTCCGTAGGTTATGGACTAATGATCAAAGCAGTTGAGTCAGATAGATTTACTAACATTTTTGAAAACAAAAAACTACCTTATCATGCGACGTAAATTCATTCGTCCACTGTTTAAGATTAACAGCATGCAAGTAACTTTACATTTAATTTCAAACTTTTACGAAAAACTACGGCAACCAGAATGAAGTTAAAAATTATTACTTCTGCACTATTAATTGCATTCGCGAGACATTATTCAGACAGTATACACACAAATCACTGAATACACATTACAGTACGATAGTTCAGAGGATGTGACGTCAAAAATAATTAAATGCATCAAAATGAGCTGCCGATCACGAGTGAGATTGTAATTAGCACGAACGCCATTTGTAACACAATTCGAGGATAGAAGCTTTAGAAATGCGGTGCTAAAGACCAATGCTGAAGATTACATGGGTAGATTGCATAACTAATGAGAACATGTTGTTGTTGTGGGCTTCAGTCAGTAGACTCGTATGATGCAGCTCTCCACGCTACCCTGTCCTGTGCAACCCTGTCCGTTCGGCAACCTACATCCTTTTCAATCTGCTTAATATAATCGTCCTTCGGTCTCTTTCTACGATTTTTACCCCACACACTTCCTTCTAATACTAAGTTGACAATTCCTTGATGTCTCAGAATGTGTCCAACCAATCTATACCTTCTCTTAGTCAGGATATGCCAGAAACTCCTTTTCTCCCCGATTCGGTAAAGCACCTCCTCATTAGTTACGTGATCTACCCATCTAATTTTCAACATTAGTCTGTAGCACCACATTTCAAAAGCTTCTATCATCTTTTTATCTGAATTCCTTATCGTCCACGTTCGCTACCATACAATGCTACCTTCCAGACAAATGCTTTCAGAAACGACTTCCTTACATTTAAATTAATATTAGATGTTAACAAGTTTCGCTTCTTTAGATAGATTTTTCTTCCCATAGCCATTCTGCATTTTATATCTTCTTTACTTCGGCCATCAGAAGTTATCTTGCTACACAAATAACAAACTTCATCTACTACTTTTATTGTCTCATTACCTAATCTAATTCCTTCAGCATCGCCTGATTTTCTGACATTGCATTCCGTTACCTTCGTTTTACTCCTGTCAATGTTCATCTTATATCTTCCTTTCAAGACACTCTCCAATCCATTCAATTGCTCTTCCAGATCTTTTGCGGTCTCTGACAGAATTACAATGTCATCGGCAAACTGCAATGTTTTTATTTCTTCTCCGTGCACTTTAATGCCCTCTCCAAATTTCTCCTTCCATTCCTTCACTGCTTGCTCAATGTACAGTTTGAACAACATTGGGGAAAGGCTACAACCCTGTTTTACTCCCTTCCCAACATCTGCGTCCCTTTGTTGCCCTTCGACTCTAATAAGCGCTGTCTGGTTTTTGTATAGGTTGAATATGACTCTTCGTGCCCTATATTTTACCCCTGATTCCATCAGAATTTGAAAGAGTGTATTCCGGTCAACATTGTCAAAAGCTTTCTCCAAATCGACAAACGCTAAAAACGTAGGTTTCCCTTTCCTTAGCCTATCTTCTAAGATAAGTCTTGATGTGAGTATTGTCTTCCGTGTTTTTACATTTCTCCTAAATCCAAACTGATCTTCCCCGAGGTCGGATTCCACAAGTTTTTCCATACTGATATACTGAGCAGAATTGGAGAGAAAAGAGATCTGTGTATATCTTGACTAGAAGAGGAGACCGACTGGTGGGCATACATTTCGAGACATCAAGGAACCGTCAGATTATAATTGGAGGAAAGTGTGTGGGGTAAAAATTCCAGTAGGAGACCTTGAGACGTATACAGTAATCATGATCTAAGGGGTGTTCGTTACCCCCTTATTCAGATATGAAGAGGCTTTCATCGGATAGTGTATCGTCGAGAGCTGCACCAAGCCAGTCTCTGGACTGACCACAACAACCCCATCAATTAATTAACATTATAGAAAACACGATTTAGGCACATGAAATTAGTTATCTGAAGTATTTTAACCTCTTATTTCGACTCATATACGTCAATCACTCCCTAAAGTTTTTTTTAAGGGGAGGCGGAAGGCAATTTTATCCCTATTCTGCCAATGCTATTTTACCCTTTGAATAGGTACACGTTTCAAAGGAACTATAAGTGATAAAACAACGAAATTCCTACTGCATATATATAACAGATATGTCTCAATTTGTAAGTAAAATGAACATTATAACTCTAATGGTTTTGAAGAATTTTTTTTTATTCTTTCACCAGTATAACTTTTTAGTACATTAATTATTATAAAACAGTTGATGATTGTTTTGTGGTTCTCAGTTTATTTGTGATGATTTATTACCATCTTCAGTACAAAAAGACCATATTTCTTCTTTCTAACCCCATTAGTTTATCAAATAATGGTACCTGAAAGTAAAAAAAAAGTAGTTTAGAGAAAAGTCAATTTAAATTTTAATATTGCAATTCTAGTACAGTTATTGATGGGAATTACTTACCATTAATATTTTCCTGCACCATATTGAGCCTCATCTGAATCATACTGATCTTCTTTTCTTCTCTTGGTCCCTCTTCTTTTCTGTCTAGCTTCTTTTGTGCATTTTAAATTAGCAATATCGGCTTTGCGGATCTTCTCTTTTATCTATTTGCACCAAGGATTTTGCAGTATTTCCACTAGATTGTATGCCCAATAATTACAAAACATCCAATTTTCTAGTATACCATCATTAAGGCATAGAATAGCATCATAAACACCAAATTTGAGGGTTGTGATCTGAACAAATACAGTTTTTGGTAACGTTCGAAAACAATAACAAACACGATCGGAACAAAATGTATCGATCGTAGACACAGAATAAAAAACATTGAAGCTATAAAAACAATAGAAGCATGAAGTAATATACAAGGAGTAAAAGAATGCTGTGTGCATTTTCTCCGCATGGCGTGTAGTATTACATTAAAAATTTTCATTCGATAAATAATGTATTTACTATGCTTATCGCTGACCACAGCTTTCTCTTGCAGCTAATTAGGTTCGTCTTATATTTTTGATGTTCTTCTATCTTTTACGAGCTGCCCATAACGCATTTTGTGCACTTGGTCTTTCATCTTTCCTACCTCATTGGGAACAGTCGCACGTCAGGGACATGTTCATTATTAAATGTAACTGTGTGAGAGATCGTTTTCTTACGAAACATGGCGAAAATATAATTAGTTACGAATAAATCTTTTACTTATTTCAAATGACCCACCTTTATTAATTCATGAAGTGTTTCTATTTTTCCAGCAGTAATCTTGATTATGTAATATGATGCTTGGACCCATTGTTTGACTTGTAACTATAATTTACTAGATGTACTTCGAGATCTCAATAGTTTTAATTTTCATGAATGTGACTTTCTAGTAATGCCTGCAAATAAATCTTCGGAATTAAACGAAATCCAATCGATTTAAAGAGCCTTTTGTCACGAAAGTTAACATTTTTTTAAACGGTCATTCAGTTAGTACAATATGCTCCAAGCCAATCAAGCATCATTTTACACAATGCAGCAAGAGTTTTTTATAGCTGCATCTGCTACATTCAGTCAACTTAACATAATCATCATGGTAAGTAAGGTCATAGCGGAATCTGCTAGTTTCTTTGTGTAATATTGTGCTCCGGAGTTGCTTTCATTCCAAATTACTACTGCCGCTAAACTTTAAAAGTCAGGTTCCGCTACCTTTTTCGAGTCTTCTAATTATAAAGTTACCTAAATGTGTCAGATCCACCAAATTACTTTCTTGTATTATTGTACCGTTAGTGAACTTTAATAGCGGCTACGAACAGTAACAACTACTCCAACACCTAATCGGAAGAAAGAAAACGCAATATTACAAGCGTAAAACGGAAGGTGTGGCCATATTGCACAGAGCGTCAGAAAAACCATCATAACTCATAAAAAATTGTCGGATTTATATTAAAAAACTATTTCATGCAGGAAATACCAGGCATTTCAAATACGCTAAAAACTAAAAATCGAATTTTTGAGCCCAGTTGCCTTCCGTCTCCCTTTAACGGTATCTTAGGTGTGAATGCAGTGTTGTCGTAACAGGCTTGCAGTGATCAAATAATGGAAAGTATTTCTCGCAGAGCTGCAGTGGGCAGGTTTGCGACGGGAGCAGCGACCACTCGGCACGCAGCGGGAGTATCCGCTTTGGCAGAGAATGATTGGCCGCCTGCTCAGACGCAATGCACGCCGGGTCTGTGATCAGCTCCTGGGAGCAGGGCTGCCAACAGGGCGCGGCGCGGGGGGAACTCCCGCTGTGACGTCACCAGGGTCACACGCCGTTCAATGTCATCCCTAGGCGTTACCGTGTGCGGCGTGCGTACAATGGCTCCGACTACTCACATAATATTAGCGTGCGGGAGGACGACAAGTGGCATTGACAACATTGGTCACTTTTCTTTAAAAATTACTGACTTCATACAGGTAAAGTCAAAACAAAAGTAACTTTATTTACGGTATTTAACGTTACTAATTTCAAGAAGCTATGCCAGTGTTTTCCAAACTTTCCCTCCTGGCGACACCCTTTTATAGCTTACAGTTTTGCGCTACACCCTTTTACTAACGTATATACATACGGTAGATTTTCTTTTATGAATTTATCAATTGTTTTAAAAATTATCATTGATTGTCAGACTTTATATAGTAAAAGAAACACTTTTTTGAAGATTGACTTTAAAAATGTCCTCTCATAAAACAAACAAACAACTGCACTATAGCACGCATGCGCAAATTTGTTTTCCTCCATCACGCCGCACCACACCCGCGATCAGTTTACTTCGGCACTTCGCAGTGCACTCCTCTACGCCTCCATAGGTCTGTTACAATTTGATGACTCTAATTAAAGACCTTCAGTTTTTATTTTTACAATGGCCACCTTCACTCCATTGGCGATCTACGGGTAAGTCATTCTAACAAGTTTTATTGCTCCCCACATCCTAACGATTACTTTATTTTGTCAACTGACATTGGTGCAACCTCCCCCCCCCCTCAACTACCCTTCCCCTATGATTTATTTTATGACTATGAACACAAAATTTGTCACGTGTCCGTTTTTTACCTTTAGGTTTTATCGACAATACGGTAGTCCCACATTTTAACGTCCATGTTTTTAATCATGAAAGACACCGATTTGATATTGGACTTGGACCCATGTATTCGGCACTATTGAATTTTTAACCGATTGACGGATGAAAGCAACTAGAATGTTGGGACTCTGTAACGAATTATGAAGAGGAAAAAATTGTAAGTAATACCTTGTTCCATTCATGTATCGCGTTTATCGAGTTATTGGTCCTGTAATTTTAATTATTGTTTTGTTGTTTTACACAGTAACACCTGAAGATGCGTCTCTATTGACGCGAAAACGGTAGTGGAGCTGTATATAAAAGGATCTCAATAATCAAAACAGCTGACGCGGCTCCAGAATTTATTGGTTGTTTTATGAGAGGGCATTTTTAAAGTCAATCTTCAAAAAAGTTTGTCTTTTACTATATAAAGTCTGACAATCAATGATAAAGCAATTTATAAATTCATAAAAGAAAATGTATCTACTCAGCTCAAATGTTCAAATGTTTGTATAGTTTATGGGACTTAACTACGGGGTCATTACTCCCTAAACTTACAAACTACTTATGAACTACTCACAAACTAGGACTGAAGACTACAACAACAACATGGGACTTAACTACGGGGTCATGAGTCCCTAAGCTTACAAACTACTTATGAACTAGCTAAGACTAAAGACGGCACAAATATCCATGCCCGAGGGGGGATTCGAACCCCCGACCGTAGTGGCCGTGCAGACCGTGACTGGAGCGCCTCAGTCTCCTCGGCCACCGCGGCCGGCTCTACTCAGCTGCAGATGCCCCAATTATAAAATAACTTGTACATATGGTGGAATTTAGATGGTTATAGCGGTGTGGAGGGGGGAGCGTCGGAAATAAAGCATCGCTTAAATGTAGTTTGTAAACGATACTGAAATCCTCGTACGCGTTTACATGTTTAATGTTGATCCTGACTGCAGCAATTACATACACTCATCGCAAGAAAATGAAACATTAGGAACTACAGAGATGTACAACAGAGTAACACGGCAGACAACAATGCCTAACTCACACAGTAATACTTGCTTCTTCTACATGCGACCCGACTTCTAAAACACGAAAACTGAATTTCGGAAACCGGTTTTCGCTGTCGTGTGTACATGTCAGGGCCAGATACGGTTTTGCTGGATCGATTGAAAACGGCATCTGGAAATTAGCTGCTCGGTTTTCTGATTTAGACAGCACAGTTCAATATTATCACATTATTTTCAGAAATAAAGATGTTGTATTTATGACAAGTGATGAATTATTATTTAAGTTCTATTGTTAGATTCTTCCTACACCACGATCTCGGAAGTTCCGACATATTCGGAAAAAAATGGATAAATATTTGTGGCAAGTAAGAATATGGTCCCAGAATCTGTTACATACAGGAAACTGAAAGAAAAAAATATTAACGCATACCAGTGCTCGAACCAACGATCACTGCATTTAAAATACTACTCTCAGTTAATCACCCGGCCATACTCCATAGTAAACATCGCTACTGAATAGCTTTAGTCAGTGGACAATAGTGACTGCTTTTACACTCTGTGACATCTTTTATTGATTGACATTTAATTGTAAGAAACGCTACCGAGGGTGACGTGGCTTTGATAAATCCATTAAAAAACGCTCAGGTGCAGCTTTTTGAGAAAGAAAGCAGACAACAGTGAAGGTTCGTTCAAGCAGCTGCCAGTTCCAGCAAACTGCGCATGGGAAGAGCTGCTATGGAGTATCAGCAGCAGTTCTGCGCATACGCAGTTTGCTGGAATCTGGCAACTGGCAGCTGCTTGAATGAATCCTGAGTGTCTACTGCTGCTGAAGCAGAGCTGCCACCTAGCGGCTGAGCACGCAATTAATGTGCACCGATCATTCCTTTAATACGTGATCTGTGTGGTGCTCTGAATGAAGAGAAGGATGATTAGCTGTAGGCGAGTTTTCAGGGTAGTAATATTTTGTGTTATTTGATAAGTTTTTTTTTTTTTTTTTGTTTAGTGTCTAAATTTGTTAGTCTCGCGACACCCTTGATACTACTACGCGATACCCCAGGGTATCGCGACACCCAGTTTGGAAAGCTCTGAGCTATGCTGTGATTTTCAGAAGCCAAAATTTCCCACGGTGTAAAGTCAAAACTTTCATTAATTCCTTAGGTGTACATACTTTGCTAATTGTGGTTAATAGCATAATTACGTGTACAGGCTTCTACATGAGCAAGGGATTTGTTATTAATTATTTAACCTCGTACTCAGCTGTCATATTCAGTATTCAAATACCTCCTGGTAGTAACTTGTAGACTGTTCTGTTTGACATGGTTAATTAATAATTAATAACAATTCCCTAGCTTATGTAAAAGTCAGTAGACGTCATTATGTTGTTAACCACCATTAGCAAAGCTTGTAAACCTATTGGTTGTAAATTAATGAGTTTCTCTTTTCTCTATAGGGAAATTTGTCATTTGAAAATGACTGTAGAAATTAGTAATATGAATTACCATAAATAACGTTAGTGCGGCTATTGAATGACATTGCAAAGCCAACCTACCAATCACAGAGCCAAGAGACGCAAAATTCTTGGAGAAACTGTAGCTGGAGAGCGAGTGTGACTTGGTGAGAAACCAACGAAGAAGACACTTGGTCCGCCGCCGGAGAAACGGCACAAAGGTGGGCTGCGAACTAACTCGTAACTACTGTAATTCAGCAAAGTCAGTGTCAGTCCTGTGTCTAAGTCAAATTTGCCTTTCCAGCTGATAAAACGTCAGAGAAAAGAAAAATTTGTTTCAATTTATTTGCGAAGGTGTTCCGAATTGATTCTGTATTAGGAACAGAAACAGAAGTGGATGCCGGTATGCAACAGCTTCTCAAGACTTGAGGACATCAATTTCCATCGATGTGGATTCTATTTGTTACTACAAGTCTTCGTGGAACGTAATGATAACGTACTTGCCGTACATGATAAGACTTGTTGCAAAATAAACATATTGCATATTTATGCGGACAGCGTTTGAGGCCGTGGCGGACGAAACATTCTGGGCAGTATTTTCAATTATTGGAAGAGTTCCGGAAAGACTGTTTGCGCTGTGCCGGGCGATGCGGAAGTTGTTTACAAGTGGTCCGCAGTGTGCATCGATGTGGAAACAGCGCGCGGCTGTGGGCCAACGCTCGTGGCGTGTTATTGACAGCGGAGACGACCGGAAGACACACGTCACAGTATGAAACACATGTCAGGGCTGGATCACTGTGCTGCAAATTATTGAATGGATGCGGTCGTCTGTAACGTTTGGTGTGATTGCAACCGAAAAGGACTTGCCACAAACAAAATCGACTTCACGGTAACGAGTAAGAGCTCTAGGTCTTGTGGGCCACACTTTGTAGCCGCGGAGGATTGGGCGAGCAATAAAAAATGTCTCTCAAAAAATTTCGTCCTGCGCATATTTCCGGCAGTAAATTGACGTTGAGATGGGTGTGTGTCCCATACGTCAGTGTGTTTCAGAATTACACTACTACGCCAACAAACTTGTAATGGATGTATTAGGAAACCCATGCCCGAAAACGCCATTCAACGACGTTATTGACAGTCCAAATTACAGGCACCAGCTCCTACCGCTAGACATCCAAATGTTCAAATGTCTGTTAATCTATCGGACCAAACTGCGTGGTCATCAGTTCGTAGCTTACAAACTACTTAAACCTAGGTAAACTAACCTAAGGACAACACTCACATCCATGCCCCAGGGAGGACTCGAACCTCCACGGCGAGCAACCGCGCGCTCCGCTGCGAGGCGCTTTAGACCGCTCGGCTACTCCACCGCGGCGCTAGACATCCCCTCCAGCAACTTCGACGCTCTGTAGCGTCATTGGATGACGTTTCCGGGCATGGGTTTCTACGCTCACTTTGTTCCCCAAGACACCTCCCACATTCCATAGAAGTTTTTTGGTGTGGTAGTGTAATTCTCAACACAATGACGTATGGGACACACACCCACCCCAATCTTCGACGTCCATTTACTCCCGCAAATATGCGCAGGACAAAATTTTGTGAGAGTTTTTTTTTTTCTTTTTTTTTCTGCTATCGTGTGAGGAATCACGCTGCAAAGCCCGAGTGCGCGAATTTAGATTCACTCTGTGTATCAAAGATAAATATGATATATCTGAGGTAAAATATTGAAATATCGGCTTACAAAATTATCGGCTGCACATATTTAATGTGGCACTGGCTTTAGCTGTATATTTAAACATTGATTAAAAATTCGATATTCCCTTTGTAGCATGAATAAGGAAAACATTTAATGAGAAAATTTGTAAGTTAATAATTGCACTTTTTGCTGCTGAAAAGCTTCTATTACAATAGCGTTTGGTCGAATGTTGTGTTGATAACTAACAGGTATGCACATCATACATATTCAGTGGTGAAGGCAGGATTTCGGGCTGTAGGGGAGGGGGGGGGGGGAGGGTTGAGAGGTGGTGTCTGAGCTCATGGGAACTGTTTGCAAGCGTGCAGCCCCTCACTGGTTTTGCCCCTGTGCAGTGTCACTCTAGTTAACCTCTCATTCCTTAGGTTCTTTGTCATTGGCTACATATCGAAATGAACCTTATTTCACGCTGATGTAGAAAAAATAATCAAAATATTTTACACATTGAAATCATTGAAAGAAGAAATTTTCGAGTGCACCATTGAGAACCTCGTCGTTGCCGACGAATGCACTGCTGATGACATGATTCCCAGTAAGTCTTTCGGTTTCCAGAACACCTCACGTCGACAGTCATCTTTTCACATTGCTGCCAACACCAGCCACGTTGCAGTTTCTGTCGTTAGCGCTGAGCGCCATTGCTTTTATCGGCACCCCCTTTACTTCATCCACACAATCAATGAGAAAGAATGGATGGGATAAAGTAGCAAGACTCTTTAACACAACGAAAGTGAAATTATATTCCACTACAACTTCAATAGAAAATTTTTAATAAGGAACTCATTATTCGTGCGATCTACAATTCTTTATTAACAGGTTTGCAGCCAAGATCACTTTCTGCATTTAATTACATTAGATGTTTCGGCGTGCTAGACGTCATCTTCTGACCTTTAGTAATTTTACATGAATTCACTGCTATTACAACAACTTTTTACATTTTAAAACGGTGTACATCCACATTGATGTGTCATCAACATAAAATTTACAAGTCAATAATAAAACGTCTGAACCCATCTTTCTTGTGGCCTTACAGCAGTATTGAACTTGGATTCTGAAGTGCCTCTGGCTAAGAACAGAAAGGAAGCTTAGGGTTTAACGTCCCGTCGACAGCGTGGTCATTAGAGACTGGGCTTACGCTCGGATTTTCGGGGAAGGACGGTGGAGGAAATCGGCCGTGCCCTTTGAAAGGAACCATCCCGGCACTTGCTTGGAGGGATTTAGGGAAATCACGGAAAACCTAAATGTCGATAGCCACTGATGGATTTGAACCACCATCCCCCCAAATCCGAGTTCAGTGTCTTACGACTGCGGCACCTCGCTCGGTCTGGTTAAGAGCGTAAGAAAGATGGGTTCAGAAGTTTTATTATTGACTCGTAAATGAGGCAGATGAGTTTGTCACTTGGGCAGTAAAGAAATCTATGATGTTCGCAGTACAGAGGATATAAAATGCAGAATGGCAATGGGTAGAAAAGCGTTCTTGAAAAATAGCAGTTTGTTAACATAGAATATTGATTTAAGCCTAAGGAAGTGTCTTCTGAAGGCATTTGTGTGGAGTGTTGCCTTGTATGAGAGTGAAACATGGACGATAAACAGTGCGGACAGGAAGAGGATAAAGGCTTTTGCAATGTGGTGCTACAGTAGAATGCTGAAGATTAGGTGGGTACTGAATATAATTAGGAAGAAACGGAGTTTCTGGCATACCTTAACTAAAAGAAGGGATCGATTGGTGGGACACATTCTTAGACATCAAGGAATTGTGAATTTAGCGTTGGACGGAAGTGTGTGGGGTAAAAATCGAAGACAGACCAAGAGATGGATACAGTAAGCAGATTCAGACAGATGTAAGTTGCAGTTCTTATGTAGAGTTGAAGAGGCTTGCTGAGAATAAGGTATTGTGGAAAGCTGCATCAAACCAGTTCAAATTCAAATATTCAAATGTTTGTATAGCTTATGGGACATCAGTCCCTAATCTTACAAACTACTTAGGAACTACCTTATACTAAGGAAGGCACAAATATCCATGCCCGAGGGGTGATTCGAACCCCCGACGGTAGTGGCCGTGCAGACCGTGACTGGAGCGCCTCAGTCTCCTCGGCCATCGCGGCTGGCCATGAGACCAGTCTCCGGATTGAAGACCACAACAACAACAACAATAATTTTTATATTGATGACAGATCAATGTGGATGTAGACCGTTTTACTATGCAAAAAACTGTTGTAATAGCAGTGAATTCATGTAAAATTACTACAGGTCTGAAGATGGCGTCTAGCACGCCGAAACCAGGACTGTAATTAAAAGAAGAAAGCGATCTTGGCTGCAAACCTATTATTAAAAAAAAAATAATAATATTTACCGAAAATTGCGAAAAAAATGTAATGAAAAATAAAAATATATTCATTTTGATATCGATATTACACCAGCCGCGGAGGAGTAGCCGAGCGGTCTAAAACGCCTCGCTGCGGAGCGGGCGGTTGCTTGCCGTGGAGGTTCGAGTCCTCCCTGGGGCATGGGTACGTGTATTGTCCTTAGGTTAGTTTACCTCGGTTTAAGTAGTTAGTAAGCTACGGACTGATAGATTTACAGACATTCGAATTTGATTACGACAGCAAATTTATCAATGGTTTATGAAAAATATTGATATTGCGATATATAGAGAGCCTTAGTATGCAGCCACGGTGTCCCGTCGGCGCCTTCGGCCCCTTAAGCGGCAGGTCCGACCTCAGGCGCCGGTGAGAACCCTTGAGCTTCCGGCGGTGCCGCGGTCGCGCGATGCGGCCCGCGTGCCGGCCGGTCGTGTAGAACGGCTGACATACCAGCGCCGCTGCTAGCGGCCGGAAGTGCGTGTCAGACGTGAGTTGTAGCTGCGAGCGCGGCGGCAGCTCACCACTCCACGGCACACCGCACAGGCTGCGACGCGTTCGCACGCAGCGGCCGGTGCGTGTCGGCGCGCCGCGCTGCGCGGTGTACGCCCACGCCCACGCGGCCGTTGCGGGAGTCCCCCCCCCTCCTCCCCCTCTGCCCCTGGCCAGGTGGCGACCTTCGCCGCGGCCGTCGGCCGCTTAAGGACGGGACGGGGCGGTAGCGTCTCCACCGCTCCCACCGCGCACGCCGCAGCCATCCGGGGCTCCGTCTTCAGCCTGATTTTTAATTCTGATTCTTGAGTTTCTCCCGGCGAATTTGATAATCAAAATATACACGGGTGTACTGCCGGTCTATAGTGTCCAGCGGGCACAATATTTCTGCGATCATAAATGTCGCCATCATCAGGTGAACTGACTGAGCTGGAAAAGCGCCGGCACGGAGATCCACACGCTGCGGAGGCTCGAAGGGAACTGTGACTCTGATTATAATCTTAGCAAAGCTTGGGAACCAGCAACTGCGTTAATTAAGAGTAAATCTAGCATATCATGGCAGCCATCACCGAGAAAAATCGACTGTTTCGCGAATGGCAACTTACTCGCCAACCGGACACGAAGCGCCGACTGAACCGCATGAGGCGGGAAATCAAGGCCGCAGTCGAACACCACCGTAACCAGGATTGGGCAGACCTCGTGTCAACGCTCAACCCTGACGACGGCAGCGCCTGGAGGGTCGTGAAAGCTTTCCTTCGACGCCGTCAACGTATACCGCCCCTCTTGGTCGGAAACGAATACGCCAGTGACCCAGACGCAAAGGCCAGTGCGCTGGCTGACGCGTTTGCTGCAAATTTCACGCCAGTGGAAGACGTCGTCGATGAAGAGCATATTCGCAGAGTCGCCGATCAACTGCCAATACTCCTCGACGCCAGGGAAGAAGATGACGTTATTGACCCAATAACAGAAAACGAGGTTGCAACGCAGCTTCGCTTGTTGAACCAAAGGAAGGCGGGAGGTAGCGACGGTATCACTAACCGCCTACTGACGAACCTCCCTCAGGAAACACATCGGCTCCTAGCGGACGTCTTTAACGAGGTCCTCCGCTCGGGTGTCTTCCCCAATGCATGGAAACATGCAGAGGTGGTAGCAATTCCGAAAACAGGCAAAGACCCACGAGAAGTGACCAGCTATCGGCCCATTAGCCTGCTGCCATCCCTCTCGAAAGTGTTCGAGAAATTGTACGTGACAAGATTGCTAGAACACGTCACGCGAGAGAACATCATACCGGACGAGCAGTTCGGTTTCCGAGCCGGTCACTCCACCAGGCACCAGCTACTAAGGCTGGTCGAACCGGCAATGCGGGCACTGGAAACAAGGGCATTCCTTGGTGCAGTGTTTCTCGATGTCTCCCGTGCTTTCGACTCCGTCTGGCACGAAGGCCTAGTGTACAAACTCTTTGTTCACGGGCTCCCGACGTCCCATGGAAGACTGCTGCAGTCGTACCTGTCCGAACGGAGTTTCCACGTAAGGGCAGAAGACGGCAGATCCACAGAAAGGCGGATATGTGCGGGAGTGCCGCAGGGTTCGGTCATCGGCCCCCTGCTGTACTCCCTGTACACTGCTGATGCTCCGCGAGTCGCAAGCGTCGAATTGGCACTATACGCCGATGACACGGCGCTTTTCACCCGCAGTATGAACGCGCTCACAATGCGACGCCGACTCCAAGTTTGCTACGACGCCCTGGGTGCATGGGCCACTAAGTGGCGGTTGAAATTCAACGCCGCGAAAAGCCAGGCAGTCGTCTTTACTAGACGCAAACAGCCCGACGCGCTACCGCCGATCGAGATCCTGGGGACTCCCATCCCCTGGTGTACAACGGCGAAATACCTAGGGGTAACCTTAGACCAAAGGCTCACCTGGAAAGATCACGTCAGTAATGTAAGACAGAGGGCCACAGGACGGCTACGCGCCATTTACCCACTGCTCAACCCGCAGTCGCCACTACCGTCGGAACACGGCAT
Organism: Locusta migratoria; assembly: GCA_026315105.1. Lineage (NCBI taxonomy): Eukaryota > Metazoa > Arthropoda > Insecta > Orthoptera > Acrididae > Locusta > Locusta migratoria. The sequence continues at coordinate 213,677,595 of CM048749.1, forward strand.
TACGCTGTACCTGTCACTGGTCCGCCCTATGCTCGAGTACGCGTCCCCAGCCTTTGGGAACGCCGCCGACGTCCACATCAATCTGCTGCAGACCATTCAGAACCGCGCTCTGAAGACTGCCCTGCATCTTCCAACGCGCTACCCAACCGACCAGCTTCACGAAGAAGCCGGCATTCTACCGCTCCGAGAGAGATTCCGCATCACCGCCAGGACCTTCTACGAGAAGACAGAGCAGTCCCACAACCGGTTCATCCGGCAATTGGGGACACAACACAACTTCAGGCCAACAACCCGCTGGCCTGACCTGCTGCGAGATTAACAAAATCTCGTAACAACCCAGGAAAAGAAGAGAATATAATAATACATCGTCAGTAATCTGACAGTCTAAGTCCACACATACAGCGAGGTACTAATAATTTTTCCCTATGTTTCAGGTACAGCAGGAATAGCAGCAAATGCTTAGCCTGCACAACCATCGGACCAAGCTCGAGGTCCGTCAAGAAAGCGAGCGAGCGACTAGAACCCAGTTCCCTTCGAGCAGCCGTAGCGTGCGGATCTCCGTGCCGGCGCGTTTCCAGGAGCTCATGATGGTGACATGTATGATCGCCGAAATATTGCGCCCATTGGACACTATAGACCGGCAGTACACCTGTGGATATTTTGATGATTATTAATTATTTATTCACTAGCAAACCCGGCAACGCTTCATAGTAGCTTCCTTTCCCCTTCCTTTGTCCATCTCCCCCTACCTTCACACCACTCCCTCTCACCCCACACCATATCCATCTCCTCCCCTTCCACTCTGCGTCTATATCATCTCCCCTTTTTAAATCCATTTAAATCCAACTCTCTGATCTTGTTTATTGTTATTGCAATCGGGAACTTGATTGGCGGTAGAAGTCAAAATGGACAGGTAAATGAATTGGAAACGGGTTATTAGAGAGTCGTTTCGAGCTGCTCTATCTGTGAGGTTACTAGCTTCAATGGTCGCACGTTTAATTGTTGCATTCTACGAACAGGTATGATTATAACTGCAGGCATAAAAACAACTTTCCTGTTTTATGTTAAAAATGACTGGGAATTAAAAAACAAAACCGCACATGTTTACAGCTCAGCTTAGCATATTTTTCTCGCAGCGAGCAGTATAAGAAATGTTTCTTACAACACATGTATATCTTCTTATGATTCTAAGTAATTGCAGCATATTCGTACTTTAATTATAGAAATTCCATATGAAACAAAACAATTAATTGAAATAAAATAAGTGTCATGGTAGTACAACGTTTCGAAAGTCTTAGTGTTGCATTCATTTCTTGTCTTATAAGGAATCTAATTGAAACACGATTAACAACATTGCTATATACCGGTAAAATTTTACAATCCGCGACACATGCGTGGTATAGCTATGTCGGTAACAGCTGTTGTATCGTGAGAATGAAGCCGACCAGTCGCGGCAAAGCTTGAGATAGCCAATGAAATTTTAGATGGCGACAGTTTGTTCCGAAGCCAACTGATGCATCCGCTGCGTAATCGACTGCTGAATTGTATCTGTACCGCAAACGTTCAATTATAATTGCCACGCGTGGCCGACCGTTTTGTCAACGACCCAAATTATCTCGTGCGTAAACTGCAAATGAGGGAGTCGAACTCGACTGTACCCTTTGTTTCAGAGTCATAACGGATCGTGCTTGAGAATTTCTTTTCGATTTACCTCCAAGCGCCGTGTACGATCTTCGTCGGTCTCATTGACTACGATCACGTAGTATGATTGCGTTGCACGTACGTCGACCGATATTACGCCGACGCAATGGAGGCATTGTTCTAAAAAATAAACCACGAAATGTACTTAATTTGTTTGTAACACTCAAAAATACCATGAAATAACATCAATTCTATCTTTGCAATGCTCCAAAGGTATGATCACCACCGATAACATCATAGAGGTAAGAATAATACGGAGGGGCTTATAAAAAGAAACAACGTTTCATGTAAAATCTGTCTGACAGTTTTAACCTTGTGTGCATAACGCCATCCATCTCCCTTTATTCTAACATCCTTGGCGTATTTGTTCGTTCTGTTCCAGCGTATTTGGTCGCTAGGGGAGTAGCGAATGAATAATCTGATTGTTGGACAATCTAGAAAATGATCTCAGCTGCAAGCGTAGTTTCAGTTTTTCTCAAATTCTGCTACAGTACGCAGTCAAACGGGACAAAAAGTATCATATGTCCGTCTCCTGCTTCTAAGGTACCTTCCCACCAATTTTGAGCCAAATCGGTTCAGACGTTCTTTAGTTATAAAATCCAAAGGTCCTAGGATTTTTATCTGTCACTTTCCACTTCTCTCCCCTCTGGCAGTATTGCCCATGTGAAAAATACCGACTAGCTCCGTTGTTCGGAACCCACGTTAAACTGTAGTTCCCCCTATAAGTTCCTGGGTAAGTCAGTTCGAAGGTCGGAGGAAGGCAACGGCATACCACCTCCAAACAGGACCATGCCCAGTAAAGCACTGTGGTGTTCAAACCAATCTTCGGATTGTTGCCTGCTTTGTTTCACTAAGTGTGTTTGCCTCTGTAACTTATAAAATAATAGGTGACGGGAAATTTTAATGCGATAAGTCAGCACAAGAAATTTTTATTGTATTATTTTCCAAAGAGTTATACCACAAAGATATAATTTTTAAATGGAACAATAGTATATTCTATCGTGTATTGGATTCGTTTAAACCAGCTACGTCCAAATCAATATAAACTACATTCCTATCACTGTTACTTTGGGAGCTACAACCCTTCAAAGTTCCAGGGGCGGAGGCTGCGATAGCGCAGCTGACTGGCCGAGTGGCTATCCCCTGGGGCACGGCCCACTGTCTCATGACCACCAGCCAGTGAGCTACGCTGTCGTAGCCTCCACCCCCTAAACTTTGAAGGGTTGTAGCTCCCAAACTAACAGTGATAGGAATGTAGTTTGAATTGATTTGGACGCAGCTGGTTTCAACGAATCCAATGCACGATAGAAAAAACTATTGTTCCATTTAAAAAATTATATCTTTGTGGTGTCAATCTTTGTAAAATGATACAATAAACTATGTTCGTAGCTCCGCAGAAAGTGTAACATTTCGTGTGTTGACCTACCGCATTAAAATTTCCCGTCACCTATTATTTTATATTATAGTCGACATGGTCGATTATAGAGAGTCCGCAACTGCACTACGTTATTTTAAATGTGTTTATTTCCGTCAACAGTTGCTATAAAATTGTTTCATTACATGTTTCGATCACTTGGATCATCTTCAGATCTTATAGTTGCGTCCGCAACTCGTCTGGCTGAGTACTAATTATTTTTTTAATTAATTATTTTATACGTTACAGTGGCAAACACACTTAGTGAAACACCCTGTATATGTATATATTATTTCAAATTTTGCGTTGAACCGAGATTTGATCCCTGATTTCCTGCTTCGGCCCAGTGAAGACAGCGCCGGCTTTAGCGTGGGGTGACCCGGGCGGTAGCCCAGGTCGCCGAGGTATTGGGGCGCCAACGCCACTATTGTAATTGTTTTCCTTTATTGTAATTGTAAAGCCACCACTGTCGGCGGCAGGCTGGCAGTAGCATCATCACGCGCTCTTCGGCCTACAGATTTTTAACAACGGGCATGATCCACAAATAAAATACAATGGAGATTAAAACAGTGAAATATAAAAAAGACAAGGTGGAATTTTGAAGATAAGAGAATAGTCATAGGCGATAAAAGAAGCATGTATTTCGTAAAATAATGGCCACGGTGACGGTAAAAGCACATTGTCGGACACAAACAGGAAGAAATGCGGAGACACTGGATAAAAGACGCTGGCGACACATGTATTAGATGCGGCAGTCGCACCGAGTTACAAGGCAATTAATGGACGCACTGTCACACCACTGATGGCAAATCACAATCGCGAGTAGCCGAGCGATGTGCAGCGCCACGTAACGGATCGCGCGGCCTCCCGCGTCGGGGGTCGCCTTTCGGGCATGGATGTGGGTGTTGTCCTTAGGTTAGTTTAATTTAGTTTAAGTAGTTTGTAAGTCTGTGTTCAAATGTTCAAATGTTTGTATAGGTTATGGGACTTAACTACGGGGTCATCAGTCCCTAAACTTACAAACTACTTATGAACTAGCTAAGACTAAGGACGGCACAAATATCCATGCCCGAGGGGGGATTCGAACCCCCGACCGTAGTGGCCGTGCAGACCGTGACTGGATCGCCTCAGTCCCCTCGGGCACCGCGGCCGGTCTGTAAGTCTATGGACGACCAACGTACACTCTTGGCCATTAAAATTGCTACACCACGAAGATGACTTGCTACAGATGCGAAATTTAACCGACAGAAAGAAGATGCTGTGGTATGCAAATGATTAGCTCTTCGGAGCGTTCACAAGAGGTTGGCGCCGGTGGCGACACCTACAATGTGCTGACATCAGGAAAGTTTCCAACCCATTTCTCATACACAAACAGCGGTTGCCTTATGAAACGTTGTGATGCCTCGTGTAAGGAGGAGAAATGCATATCATCACGTTTCCGACTTTGACGAAAGTCGGATTGTAGCCTGCGGTTTTAGTATCGGGACATTGCTGCTCGCATTGGTCGTGATCCAAAGACTGTTCGCAGAATATGGAATCGGTGAGTTTAGGAGGGCAATATGGAACGCCGTGCTGGATCCCAACGGCCTCGTATCATTAGCAGTCGAGATGACAGGCATCTTATCCGCATGGCTGTAACGGATAGTGCAGCCACGTCTCGATCCCTGAGTCAACAGATTGCGACGTTTGCAACATAACAACCATCTGCACGAACAGTTCGACGACGTTCGCAGCAGCATCGACTATCAGCTCGGAGACCATGGCTGCGGTTACACCCTGACGCATCACAGGCAGGAGCGCCTGCGATGGTGTAAGCAACGACGAACCTGGATGCACAAATGACAGAACGTCATGTTTTCGAATGAATCCATGTTGTGTTTACAGCATCATGTTGGTCGCATCCGTATTTGGCGACATCGTGGTGAACGCACATTGGAAGCGTGTATTCGTCATCGCCATACTGGCGTATCACCTGGCGTGATGCTATGGGATGCCGTTTGATTACACGTCTCGATCACCTCTTGTTCGCATCGTCGGCACTTTGAACAGTGGCCGTTACATTTCAGATGTGTTACGACCCGTGGCTCTACCCCTCATTCGATCCCTGCGAAACCACACATTTCAGCAGGACAATACACCACTGCATGTTGCAGGTCCTGTACGGGCCTTTCTGGATACGGAAAACGTTCGAATGCTGCTCTGGCCAGCACATTCTCCAGATCTCTTACGAACTGAAAACGTCTCTTCAATGATGGCCGAGCAACTGGCTCGTCACAATACTCCAGTCACTACTCTTGATGAACTGTGGTATCGTGTTGAAGCTACATGGGCATCTATACCTGTACATGCTATCCAAGCTCTGTTTCTCTCAATTCCCATACGAATCAAGGCCTTTATTACGGGCAGGGGTGGTTGTTCTGGGTACTGATTTCGCAGGATCTATGCACCCATTTTGCGTGAAAATGTAATCACATGTCAGTTCTAGTGTAATATATTTGTCCAATGAATATCCGTTTATAACCTGCATTTCTTCTTGGTGTAGCAATTTTAATGGTCAGTAGTGTAGTTTGGTCACATAAGTATTACAGCATTTGAACATCTAATTTTGAAAAATCGAAAATCGTTGGACTGTTGGCCCCGCAGAGGGGGATGGGGGCTGGAATGAGGGAAGGAAAAATGGAGAAGAAGCACTAGGAAGGGGAGGGAAAGGAATCAGAGGGGAAGGAAGGGCACAAAGGGAAGGGATAGGGAGAGGGTGGAGGAAGGAGGGCGTTGGATCTATGGGGAGGGGTGTGGGAAGGTTTATGATTGGTAGGAGGGGACGGTGTCATTCGGGAGGGGAGGTGGTGAAAGTTACCCTGGGAGAGGATGTGGAGAGTTTGGAGGTGAAGGGAGGGAGGGATGCAGTGGTGAAGGCGTGGCAGAGGCCCAGGATTGGAGAGCCGCTACTGTACCGCCACTACTACAATTTACAATCGCCATCTTGCATTGCTAAATGCGGGCTTAATTCACGGTACCGGAAGGGAAGACGCGGTGAAAGCACTCTATTGCCTGCACCCATCCATGTCTGAACCCGAACTTTGTCCGACATCACAAAGACATTCATAATAATCGCATACTGAAAATGCACAGTGTCGTGGCGCCGCTATTCACCACAGCGCCGGCAGTCCACCCAGGTTGCCGCGGCACTGCGAGAAGGGCGATAAGTCCCTCTACATCTCCATCTACATCTACATGGGATACTCTGCAAATCACATTCAAGTGGCTGGCAGAGGGTTCATCGAACCACTTTTATACTATTTATCTCCCATTCCAATCTCGAATAGCGCGCGGGAAGAAAGAACACTGAATCACTCCTTTCGAGCTCTGATTTCTGTTCTTTTATTCCTGATCTTTTATGCTTATGTAAGTGGCAGTCAACAGTATATTTTCGCATTCGGAGGAGAATGTTGACGATTGGAGTTTCGTAAGTAGCCCACGCCGCAGCGATAAACGCCGTTGTTTTCCCATCCCGGACTCTGTATCATTTCCGTAACGCTGTCTCCACTGTATCGTGACAATACAAAACGAGCTGCCCTTCTTTGGACTCTTTCGATGTCCTCCGTCAAACCCAACTGATAAGGATCCCACACTGGGGAGCAATACTCAAAAAATGGACGGACAAGCGTAGCGTATGCAGTCTCTTCAGTAGTTCTGTTGCATCTTTTAAGGGTTCTACCAATGAAACGCAGTCTCTGGTTCACCTTTCCCTCGACATTATCTTGCAATTTAAGTCTGAAGTAATAGTAATTCCTAGGTATTTTGTGGAGTTTACGGCCTTCACTTTTGATTGATTTATCATGTAAACAAAGTTTAACGGATTTCTTTTCGTACTCATGTGAGCGCCCTCACGCTTCTCATTATTTAGAGTCAATGGCCAAGTTTTACACCCTACTGATATCTTATTTACATCGTTCTCCAGTTGGTTTTGATCATCAGATGACTTTACTATACGATAAATGACGGCGTCATCTGTAAGCAACCTAAGAGAGCTGCTCAGATTTTCTCCCAAATCGTTCATGTAGATAAGAAGCAGCGGAGGACTAATAACACTACCCTGTGAAACGCCGGATATCACCTCTGTTTTAGTCGATGCCTTACTAGCGATTACTACAAACTCCCCTATCCAGTCGCAAACTTTGTTTGTATAGCTTACGTGACTTAACTACGGGGTCATCAGTTCCTAAACTTACAAACTACTTATGAACTAGCTAATACTAAAGACGACACAAGTATCCATGCCCGATGGCGGATTCGAACCCCGACCGTAGTGGCCGTGCAAACCGTGACTGGCACGCCGCAACACGCCACAGCGGCCGGCTAGTCGCAAATTTTGGGCGATATATCGTAACAACGCAATTTCATTAAAAGCCTTTTGTAAGGTACGGTGTCAAAAGCCTTCTGGAAATCTAGAAATACGAAATCAATTTGTGATCTCTTCTGTATAGCACCCATCACTTCATGTGAGTAAAGAGCTAATTGTGTTTCGCATGAACGATATTTTCTAAATCCATGTTGACCTTGGATCAATAGATCATTCTGTTCGAGATAACTCATAATATTTCAGTATAGGATATGTTCCAAAACGCTGCTGCAGATTAACGTCAATGAAATAGGCCTGTAGTTTAGTGGGTTACTCCTACTGCCTTTGTTGAATATAGGTGTGACCTGTGCAACTTTACAATCTTTTGGCTACAAATACTTCTTTGAGCGAGCGATTTTATATGGCTGTTAAGTAAGGAGCTATCCCTTCAGTATGATCAGACACACACGTGTGTGTGTGTTCTGCTTACGTTGCAAGCCTATGGGGTATGATAACCCTAGTAGTTAAGTACCAAAGATTTACGAACATTTCAACAAATCTCAGCCACAATGCATATTTACGGGTCCTACGTGAACAGCATCTGCAGTGCTGCACGTCAGTCGTGACAAGGGGCGATGTTTGCGGTTCGAACCTGCTCGAATCTTTATGTTATCACACGCGATATAAGGTTCTTTGAGAATCGTCTACATGCAAGGAGGTTAGAATACATGGAGACGCCGTTAGGCTGAAAAAGTGAAACCTGCCTCCGCCATATTGCTAAGGTTTGGAGAAGTGTTCGCATTGTAGAGATAATGTTATTTGTCACATAAAACAGAAATAAAACGTTCGACGGTTTTGCCTTGATATACAACGTGTTAAACGAGTGCAAATTAGCCGTTAAAAATTAAGTTTTCAAATATAATATGCTGAGTATTTATTACTATTTATTCAAGAAAGTATATTTTTTGAAAGAACATACGTAGGGGACTGTCAGTCCAGTGCATTAACAGTAAGAGGGTAGATTTAACACATAGTTTTAACGGAGAAATAGCAATCCAGCATTGAGCAAGATGGCGGACAGGCTTCAACTGACGTATGTGCTCTGCATAGATAATGCCACCTGCCTTTATTCTACATGAAGAGGTTATAAAGGATGTTCCAACAAATCAGCGAGCTAATAATCTGTATATGAAACAACACGATGTCAAATGAGATGCGTGTAGGATTACGCTAGACGCAAATTGACAGGCGTATAGCGCTCGCGGCGCAGCGCAGCCCAGCACGCGTTTTTTTTTTTTTTTTTTTTTTTTTTTTTTTTTTTTTTTTTGTGACTGACGTATTGTAACGAGAGCCCGCAAATTGGTACGTAATACAACGCTGACGGGACCTGCGCTGCGCCAGGCTGCGTGGCTCTGTGGCTGACTGTAGGGCCCTGTATTGGAGAGTAGCGCCAACCTTTTATGTGTGGCTTGCCGACAACCGCCGGCTGCTATTGGTCAGTTGAGCGCGGGTGGGGCACGTCCGCCATTTTAGGCCTAAGCAATCCATCAGGGTAAATGGCATATTTCACTTAACTAGCTGTTATTTTAGCATTTAGAGGTGTTGAAAATGTGTAGACTCATTATGTATTAAATTAAGAGCTTAACATAGCATATTCCATTTTTATATGACGAAAAGTGCCGCATTGTTGGCAGTGAATTTTTATACTAAGACAGTCCGAGGTAGCAACTAGCAAGTTTTACGCATTCCACAAGGCGAAAGAGATGCAAAAAGACGCGAATTGTGGGTACACCGCATTGGAAGAAAAAATGCATACCCATACGAGACTGCAAAATTTTGCAAAGTAAGTGAATTTGTATTGAAATATCGAGTAAACTTCTAGGTTTATCTGTTCAAGTTTCTCGCGAGCAATGTTGGACGGACAACACATGTAAGAGAAAAGATATTTTTAAAAGATACAAATACATGAAAATCTAACATAATGTGCCGTATTTGACAAATTTCGTATTTATACTTAGCCTGCATATTACGAATGTTTGGTTGGTAAATGAAACCGCCCATTAAATAGATCACCAAAACTCGAATTTTAAGATAAAGTTTATTTTGCTGAAGTAGCCAGCAGTGCGAAAACAATGTGTAAAAACTTAAACCTTCCCAAAATGTTAGCTCAGTTAATGTTATGTGATAATATCACATGTAGGTTAGCACACAACACCTATCAACATTAGGCACTAGATTAATGAAAAGCAACATGTATTATTTACATCTACTTTGATAGAAACCAATATATTAGAGATAAAAACGTCAGTCCTTAGCTAATTTGAAAGTAGGAAAGTTACTTATTGCGAAAGCAGTGCATTTGGTACAGGGTTTAAATTTTAGCACGAAACAATTTTACAAATAGTTTGCTCAAAAATAAAGGTCTTGATTTTTTCTTAATATTCGCTGTAGATGTGATGAAACGATTAAAAACTTAAGTCCATTGTTTACTTAACGTATTGTTATACGACGTCGATGTACAGACCGGTTCCCTTCATCATAAATGTTAATTTAACAGCGCCGTGCATAGCGCTGCTATTGCCAGATAGGCCTACAATGGCGGCGCTCGCCCGGTTGGCGGTACTCTCCCAGTACAGGGCTCTAGCTGACTGAGGCACAGGTTTCTGCGCCAGAGCGTCGCTCGTGCTGTGGGAAAGAAGGCGACGCGGGGAGGGAGAAAGCCTCAGCCACTTGATCCCTCTGACCAACCTGCACACACAAGTTCCTCATTCAGTAATGTTTTGATTTTCGCCACTTAAGCTCTGGATATTTTTGCTGTTGGTACTTTTTTCTGGTTATTTATATCGGTATTGCTCTTCTGCTTTCTTCGCGGTAGGCATGTTGCTGAGAAAGTCAAATGTCCGCGGTGGAGTAGCCGAGCGGTCTAAGGCGCCTCGCTGCGGAGCGCGCGGTTGCTCGCCGTCGGAGATTCGAGTCGTACCTGGGACATGGGTGTGTGTGGGTTGTCCTTAGGTTAGTTTACCTTAGTTTAAGTAGTTTGTAAGCTATGGATTGATGACCACACAGTTTGGTCCGATAGATTTACAAACATTTGAAAGTCAAATGTATATTAATTAAAATTTTTTTGAATTATTTGAACTCTTCTTCTCACAGGGCACACCTGGCTACCTATCATATTCCTGACAGGCATTAGTCTCGGTTACAGTATACTGTCCATCAACTTATGTAATGGATCAATTGATTACTTTCCGCAATGATAGAAGAAAAGTTAATTGATGTAGTGAGAGACCGTGGGAACTGTACGATACAAAACATGGTGGCTTTATGAAGATAAAAGTACCGGGTATGGAGTGATACTGCACATGATTTGAGTTTGAAATTGTGAACGCCATTTCCTTTCAATCACAAAGTATTTCCTTGGAGATTTGAAGTTTCTTTTCATTAATGAAAACAGGAACGCGTGTGCACGTTGCATGTCACGCAGGAGAGTCACGTCACTATTCCACTGCTATACGCGTCTGATTTTACGCCTAGCCATAAAGGACGTGGCAACAAATCTGTGAGCTGATAATATCAGAAACACATGAAACATTAGGATGTCAAATGAGAGCCGTGTAACGTTTATGAGTAAAATATCCTGATGATATGTTTCATTAGGAATGTAATGTTGTGTTTGGTACAAGTGGGATACATGTCGCAACGAGAGATAAATTAAATTTGTAAAAAACTTTTTAAAAACTGGTGCTATGTAAAGAGAATATATAAAACTTTGTACAAATAACAGGTGAATGGGTTGTAGTTACAGGATTTAATATATAAGATGCAACTGGAATCGGACAAGCGACCGTAAAACTTATACTTGGTAATCCAGTAAGCTACACCTGTACTACGCTGGCCGTTGAAATACCTGACAATGTCAAAGTTTTTGTTGTTGTTGTGGTCTTCAGTCCGCAGACTGGTTTGACGCAGCTCTCCACGCTAAACTGTCCTGTGCAAGTCTCTTCATCTAAGAATACTTTCGGCAACCTACATCCTTTTGAATCTGCATACTGTATTCGTCCCTCGGTCTCCCTCTACGATTTTTACCCCACACACTTCTTTCTAAAGCTAAGTTGACGATTCCTTGATGTCTCATGATGTTTCCCACCAACCTACCCCTTCTCTTCGTCAGAATACGCCAGAAATACTTTTTCTCCCCAATTTTGTTGAGCAACTCCTCATTAGTTACGTGATCTACCTATTTAATTTTCATCATTCGTCTGTAGCATCACATCTCAAAAGCTTCTATCATCTTTTTGTCTGAACTCCTTATTGTTTACGCTTCACTTCCACACAATGCTACACTCCAGACAAATGCCTTCAGATAGGACTTCCTAACATTTAAACTAATATTGCATCTCAACAAGTTTCACTTCTTCAGAAACGCTTTTCTTCCCATAGCCATTCTGCATTTTATATCTTCTTTACTTCGGCCATAAGAAGTTATCTTGCTACCCAAGTAACAAAACTCGTCTACTACTTTTATTGCCGCATTACCTAATTTAATTCCTTCAACATCGCCTGATTTTCTGGAGCTACATTCCATTATCCTTGTTTTAATCTTGTTGATGTTCATCTTATAACCTCTTTTCAAGACATTGTACATTCCATTCAATTGCTCTTCCAGATCCTTTGCGGTCTCTGACAGGATTATTATGTCATCGGCAAACCGCAAAGTTTTTATTTCTTCTCCCTGAACTTTAATTCTCTCTACAAACTTCTTCTTGCATTCCTTCACTGCTTGCTCAATGTACGGATTGAACAACAATGGCAAAAGGCTACAACCCTGTCTCACTCCCTTCCCACCCTCTGCGCCCTTTGATGCACTTCGACTCTAAAAACCGCTGTCTGGTTTTTGTATGAGTATAACTCTTCGCTTCCTATATTTTACCCCTGATACCTTCAGAATTTGAAACAGTGTATTCCAGTCGACATTGTCAAAAGCTGTCTCCAAATCTACAAAGTTAAAGTATTCTTCTAATAAGGCTTATTTAGTACTTATGCAGTTGTTGATGGTTTGTACACACAAAACAAAAACTCATTAACGACATAGTCGAAAGTATTTGTACTCATCGTTGTGTTTTCTAAGAATCTGGTGATCTTAATAGTGTATATATGTGTTTTATGTCATGAATTAAGTAAAGCACGTACATTCCTCGGTTCGTAAATTTAATGTACAGCTCTGTGCCGGCCGCGGTGGCCGAGTAGACTGAGGCGCTCCAGTCACGGTCTGCACGGCCACTACGGTCGGGGGTTCGAATCCCCCCTCGGACATGGATATTTGTGCCGTCCTAGTTCGTAAGTAGTTCATAAGTAGTTTGTAAGTTTAGGGACAGATGACCCCGTAGTTAAGTCCCATAGACTATACAAACATTTGAACATTTGTACAGCTCTGTTTTTTCGCTTATTTCGGGAAGTAAATAAAACTGTACTGTCTTACTCTACGTTTTAGGTGACAAATTTTTGCTGCATCTGATCGTTTCTAGCGGCCAACTTGTAGCGAGAAGCTGCCGCGCGCACTCTGCACACCCGGCCATGTCGCCGAATGTCGCCTCTTGTAGCGGCAGTGTCGCATAGCGGAATGTCTCAGGCTTTTGCAAAGTATTTATTAAGGCAGGGAAGGAAGAAGGTTTAGGAAGGTAAAGATTGACATTAGCTGCATTAGGGCACTGAAATTATACAATGGCGACAGGTGAAAATGTGAACCGCGCCGGAAATCGAAGCCGGGTTTCTCACTTCGGGCCCGCGGTCGTATTAAAGCTTTCATTCCCACATTGTGAATTCAGCTTTGGAACGATTAAAATTCAGTGTTGTCTGTATTAATACAGTGGATTAAACATCAAAATATGTGTTTCAAAATTTCTTATCGAACTATTGTTTTCTTATGTCATGTGTCTCATGCACCACACAGACGTTTGTACAGAGGTATTTTATTACTTGGGACGTTATTTTGTTTATAGTTAACACTTCCAGATTAATAATGCTAGCATGATATTCGCCACAGCACCAAAGACAATTCATTTCTGGAATAAAATAAAAGGAACCGCACTCACGTTTACATTCACAGCCCTGTACAGACGACTACGCAACACAACCTCCAAGATGGATAGATTAATGCCTCAGAAGTGGCTACACTCCGTTCCAAGCGCCAAATTGTTGTACTAGAAACTTGTTGTTCCTCAATGATTAAAGATTCATACGCAAAATACGATATAAATCAGCTTATAATACATTCAAAATTCATCGTAAAGATTGTGCTGGATCAGCAACTGGTAATATAGTGTAAACAATTTATTTTTTCGAGACAATGGCACTATTTAGGAGTTGGTAACTAGTTTCGGACTTGATCGCCTTATTCCAACCGTAATAATACACTGCATGAAGCAAATGACTGTTAATACATAATTACATTACAATTTAAAATCGGTTAAAACAGGCCTCCAACGTGTACACGTGGATAATGTACAGATTTTATCAGTCATTTGCTTCATGCAGAGCATTATTACGGTTGGAATAAGGCCAACGGTTTGAAAATGGACAATCAAGTCCGAAACTAGTTACCAAATCGAAAATAGTACAACTGTGACGGAAAAATGAATTGTTTTCATTATAATACGTTGTTGTCGTGGAACAACACTAGGAACGAAAGGGTTAACCACTTGGCTACCATCGCCCGCCTCCTGTCCGTCTCAAATTCTTTCATGTCGCGCGCTATGGCTGTAGCGCCCCTACCGTCCATGCCCCTCTTACACTCACCATTACGGATTCCCCTGCGAGGTCGAACGTATGTGCGCATCGGCGCTGAGTTAATTGCAGCCGACGCCGTTTTCGCATGTAAATACTTATTATATTGGTATGGTGTCTGAAAGCCGTTCCGGCTCCTGTTTCTTCAACTGACCCTGTCCTTGATTTAAGTACTTGCGCAAGTACCATCGATGTTTCTGTGCGTGCGCCGCTCGTGGAGCTGTTTGATCTATCGCACGTCGATTGTCTTGTGACTGGTGTTTTCCTTGCTACGTTTGGCGCTACGGTGGCTCGCCGAGGCAGTTGGAGAGAGGTTCTGGAAAGGAGTTTGAGACGATGCATGGTATCACCAAGGTTGAGTTATTTTGATTATGGGGCCGTTTGTGTCCCGCTTGTGTATCGAAGTTGTTCTGCGTGGGACTCTGTCTGCACGCCATGAGCTGAAGACGTTGGTCCGTAGAGGCCTTTCTGCTTCCTGTCAAGATAATAGCAGCTCGGTGTGGGATGTCTACTTCGTCTCCCGGCTGTGTGGTCGCCTTCCTAGCGGCCGTGCGACACCGCGTCCGTCCGTCGCCAAGCGTCGGAGCTGTCAATAACTGGTAGAGTACTTCGCACTCAGCCCCGGCTGCGCCTCGCGTCGTTCCAGCAGCTTTTCATCTGGGATCTATGAAAAGTTTCCGGGCTTTGGTTGACACCCTCCTCCTACACCATCGCGAGGGTGCCTGCCTTGTCGTGGAGTAAGAGATAAGTGAAGTGACTGATACCCTCCTGCTCCGCAAATTTTTGGGTGTGAATTTGTCAGGGTTGGTGGTCGTTCCCCATGGGTCGTCGTTGCCTGTCTGTACGTCGTTAGTTTGTTTATTGAAGTGTTATACGCACTTTTAGTTCGGTTCAATTGAATTACACTTTTTTCTTTGCTTTTGAGTAGCAAGTACTCTATATACATTACCTTGGTTAACGTAACTGGGGAATTTATCTGGTTTGTGCCCCTCTGCTGGCTCGCATCTCCACGGGAATAGCTTTATTCTTATTTATTATTATTATTTTATCTTCTCGTTGCAGATATTTTTTCTCCGTGCGGCACCGTCCGTTTGTGTAAGCCCCCTCGTGTCAGAGCTGTAGTTCTTGCTGACCGTTGGGCACGTTATTGCCGGCCGCGGTGGCCGAGCGGTCTGCCGCGCGCCAGTCACGGTCTGCACGGCCACTACGGGCATGGATATTTTTGCCGTCTTTAGTATTAGCTAGTTCGTAAGTAGTTAAGTAGTTTGTAAGTTTAGGGACTGATGACCCCGTAGTTAAGTCCCATAAGCTCTACGCTCTTTTTGGCACCTTATTCCTCTCCTTACTGTTTTGAGTCAGCTCCTCTGTTTTACCTGTCTGGTTGTATTAAATTAACGAGTGGCCAGCTCCCGCACCTCAGTGCGATTTTCCTGTCACTAAGCTAGACTGGTCTCATTTAAACTGCAGGGCTCATTTGTATATTTTATTGTGTGTTGTTTAATTGGTCTTCTGCCTATTGCTATCATTGAGCACAGTTTCCTGCTACTAGTTAAAACTCAGATATTGCTTAAATTTTTGAGCTCGCCGCTAGTGTGGTTTGGTAATTGTATTTTTAAAGGGTTGTGTTCATTTAAAGTTTGGAAGCTGAGCTTTTTTCATTTAAACTGCACGGGTCACTTGTAAATTCTATTGTATTTACAAGGGTTGCTTTCATTTAATCACTTTCGCTTAGATTGCTGGGCACATTGTGTCTTTTATTGTATTTTAAAAAGAGTTGCTTTTACTAAATTAGGAGCCTTATTTTCTTCTCTCAACGTGGCCTTCTGATTTGCATCACTTTGTAAGGTCCCTATGGTCCCGACATAAGTCGGTTTTCTGTAATATTTTTTACACATGTAAACTGGTCACAGATGTATATTGTGAGTGGCACAGTAATCTTTGGAAGTTCTCTTGTTTAGTAAGCGCTCTGGCTGCGAGAGAGAGCAGTCAGTAGCAAGTCTGTTGCGAGCTGTGTTGGGAGTTACCTGTTGGGTGAGGTAGCGCGAGGACGCTGTTGGAGAAGGCAGTTGTTAAGTATATGTTGCAGCACGCTATTATTGTAATGTATTATGTTAATTTAATTTTTCTACTTCATATTTTTTAAGAATACATAATTTCTAATATTCAACTTGCGTCCTGCGTCCTCATTTGGTACTTAGTTTCTCTCTCCTTTCGTTTTCTTCATTTATGATTACTGTTGAACTTAATTGCTACCCACGTATCATTTTTGAAAATTTTAATACTGAAATACTGCATGACGCGAGCTGCTTGCTGTTTCCTGTTTCCAGTTTCGTAATTAGAACATACGAGGTAACTCAATTTTTATTTTATCTGTGTCGCAGTGAGATTGTTTCCCCCGTTTCATTATTCAAGTTCATCAGTTTCGTTGTACGCTTTGGGAGTACTTTAGACAGGGCAATAAATTCTAGTGTTTGAGTTTCCCCATTTCCCGGGCGTGTCCGTTGCTCTTAGTACCGAGCGAGGTGGCGCAGTGGTAACGCACTGGACTCGTGCCATCCAGATTTAGGTTTTCCATGATTTCCCTAAATCATTCCTGGCAAATGCCGGGATGGTTCCTTTCAAAGGGCACAGCCGATTTCCTTTCCCGTCCTTACCCAAAACTCCGAGCGTTTGCTCCGTCTCTAATGACCAAGGTGTCGATGGACGTTAAACCCTAAGCTTCCTTTCTCCCTCCATTGCTCTTATTAATTTTTTATTCTGAGGCTTACCTCGGTGGTCGTAGTCCCCACATTGTTCGGTTCTTTTTTTAAGTTTAATTTTTCTTTCACGTATGTAGTACGCGCTATTGATCAATTACCATTAAACAGAACTGATTCCAGATACCTTGCAAATTTCTATAAAAATTAGGCCTTCAGCCTCTGAGTGTAATTAAAACAAATGGAACCTGAACTGACTGTACCAACCAACTACCCACAAACCGCTCCCACAAACCTACCCTTTCAGTCTGTTCTTTCGGGCACCAGTATAATAAGTCACACGCTGTCGCTCGCTTTCGTCGCTACGTAGTAGTCTTGTATAGTTCGCGAACGAACTAGTTCGGAAGAGCGCTCCTACAGGCGAACTACGCGAAGTAGTTCGCACATCCCTCGCCTCTTAGTTCGTCCGCTTCTTTTGCGAAGACTGACGGTGAACAGCCAGTTGCTCAGCTGTAGTTTCATAGTTCATGCTACAAACTTTCTTTTCTAAGGTATTCAGCAGTAATCTGTATAACAGTAATCTGTATACAAAGTAGTTGAATACCATTGTATCATCCATTCGTGTAAATAACTGGTTTATTTGTTTAAGTATTTGATGTCTTAATTGCCCAAAAATACAGGTAATAGCACACGCTTGGACAACACTGAGCATTACATAAAAAATCTGCCACAACAAGAGAAAGAGCTCTTTTAGTAGCGGTAGAAAAAGCCAAAAAGAGCGGACGAACTAAAAAGAGCGGACGAACTAAAAAGAGCAGACGAACTAAGGAGAGCGGACGAACTAAGGAGAGCGGACGAACTAAGGAGAGCGGACGAACTAAGGAGAGCGGACGAACTAAGAAGAGCAGACAAACTAAAACGAGCGGACGAACTAAAACCAACGGTCGAACTAAAAAGAATGGACGAACTAAAAAGAGCAGACGAACTAAAAAGAACGGACGAACTAAGGAGAGCAGACGAACTAAGGAGAGCAGACGAACTAAAAGGAGCTGACGAACTGAAAAGGGCGACCTACTTCGCGGCCGAGTTGCAAACTAAAATATACGCGATCGGCCGCGAACTAAAATATGCGGTACCGGGCGGGAACTGTTACGCCAAACGTATCTCGCTTCTTAGTTCGTTGAATTCTTTTCCGAAGACCGACGGGCAATAGCGAGACGGCGCGTAGCAGAATTATAAATCACGTTTTTGCCTTCTGCTGATAAGAGCCATTTCTAGGTGAGCGTCTGCCTACTAGATTACCTAGATCAGTGCTCCAAAATTTTTGCACTCTGCAATATCTGACTAATAAATTCCATAATGCCAAGATATAGAGAAAACTGTAAACTTAAACGCGAGAAATTATCCACAAAGTGTTTTTTTTTTTTTTTTTTTTTTTTTTTTTTTTTTTTTTTGTTGGTTTGCGTGAATCGTTAGCGGCTCAAGCAGCAAGCGCATGGAGCAGCTAGGTGGCGGGGGGGGGGGGGGGGTTGAAGTTCTCCCTCCACCTGCATGCGCTGACCACGCCGCTCAGCCGTCACTAGGAGCGGACGAACTAAAAAAGCGAACTAGTTCGCGGCAGAGCGCTCCCGATCGCGAACTATTTGCGCAAGTCTACCCTGAACTACTACAGCTTTCTAGAGCACCTCCGCATCCTGTCCGTCGCTCGGAAAACAGTCTCCGATTACCCATGTACATCCTCTCCTCAATGATCCTGGGGCTCTGCCTTTCCTAAATCACTACAGCCCTCCCTCTCTTCACCTCCATACACTCGACATCCTTTCTGAGGGTAACCTCCGCTTCCTTCCCCTCCCACTGACGCCCTCGGTCCCGAAATCTATCCCTTCTACCATCTCTAAATCCTTCCCTCCCTCTTTTCCTCGTAGATACACCACCAACTCTCCCCCACTTCTCCCACTCCATACCAAAACTTGGCATCCTCCCCCTCTTCCCTCCACCCTGTCTTCCCGGAAACTCGCGCTCACACACCTCACCCCATCCTCTGTCGTGCCTCCCTCCCCCCTCAGCCGAGTGTTTTATCAGCAGCAATGACAGTGGTCCGTATGTTGTGCAGTGCTTGTTCAGTACATGTTTTTAAATTGTTGCAACCGCCGTCCTGGAAGAACAAGTTTCGGCAGTGTGCTTTTTTTTTTCTTGTGTCTCCGTTGTTACATGTGTTTTATTCTCGTTGTGGCCTTTTTAATTTCTAAACATTGTTTCAATCACAATTTCTTGTACTGTTTGTAAACTTCCCCAGTTCATTTTTAAATTCTCTCATTTCATCTCCATGTCTCTTTTATGTCTACTTGTCCATTGTCAAAACCAAATGGTAAGGCATCGTCTAAAAAAGGTGTGATCGGCTGTTCCACAGGGTAGTGTTATTGGTCCTCTGCTGATCCTTATTTACATAAACGATTTAGGGGAAAAATCTAAGTAGTTGTTTGCAGATGACGCTGTCATTTATCGTCTAGTAATATCACCTGAAGATCAAAACCAAATGCAGAACGATCTCAATATCACTATGGCGTAAAAATTGGCAATTGAATCTAAATAATGAGAAGTGTGAATTCGTCCATATGAGTACGAAAAGAAATCCGTTAAACTTTGTTTACAAGATAAATCAATTAAATGTGAAGGCTGTAAACACAAAATACCTAGGAATTGCTATTACTTCCGACTTAAACTGGAAAGAACACGTAGACAATGTCGTGGGAAAGGTGAACCAGAGAGCGCTCCCGATCGCGAACTAGTAAGCGCAAGTCTACTACGTAGGACGCTACCTTTCAATTGCCGCGCTGCCACCATTGAATAAGGCAGAGACGGGCAGGCGCGGCGCTAGCAGTTACAATAGCAGCGCCGCCTCGCGGCTGTCAGCACGCGCGCACGTGGCCGCTAATGACGGGCACGCCCCTGTCGCTACACGTGTCACGTGCCACGTGTCACGTGCCGGAAGCACGGCGCGCCTGCACGCAGTGTCCAGCTCGTGTCCGCTAGCTTCCGCCGGCCGCTCGGCGTCTTGCGAATGGCCGTTACTGCCGCGGCGCGCCGGTTCGCCGAATCGCGCATGCAGACACGCGGCCTCCCGCCAACACAAAGGCTGCGCTACCGGGCTTCACAACACGTCCCGTCGTGCTGCGGTACGCGCGGCCGTTCGCCGTCGGCGTTTCGAGTCCCCCCTCGGTCATGGTTGTTTGTGTTGTCCTTAGGTTAGTTTAGATTAGGTAGTTTGTAAGCTATCGACTAATAACCACGCAGTTGAGTCCGATAGATTTACGAACATTTTGAAGAGGCACATCCATTAACATGAAATTCCAACCCTTCCGTAACCCCCGGTATCTCAAATAGGAATCCCTGTTTTTATTGCAGATTTGGATTCTCCGTGAGAAATACGTAAATTTTTTTATGAAACATTTACTTCGTTTCATGACAATTGGCACTTTAATATATCGCCCCCCATCCACACCCCTGACAATGGATAATAAAGTGACTGACTAATGATCTGATTAACACAAGCAACAACTCACTGATCAAGCTGGCCACAAATAAACATTGGTGAAACATGGAATGTCCTTTCTTTCTCTCCTCTCTCCGCCCCCCCCCCCTACCCCCCTACCCTCTCCACCACTCTCACGCTCACAAAAACTAACGAAAACAGTAACTACCACACACACACACACACACACACACACACACACACATCGACACAGACAACAGAAACTAAACACAGTTGACACAAGGAGTCGGTCGCGGTGGCCGAGGGGACTGAGGCGCTTCAGTCACGGTCTGCACGGCCACTACGGTCGGGGGTTCGAATCCCCCCTCGGGCATGGATATTTGTGCCGTCCTTAGTCTTAGCTAGTTCATAAGTAGTTTGTAAGCTTAGGGACTGATGACCCCGTAGTTAAGTCCCATAAGCTTTACAAACATTTGAACAAAAGTAATACAGTTTGTTGGCTCTCCAGTCGAATTGTGCATGGACAGTCTGACAACTAATATAAGGTGCACGTTATGAAATCTGAACATTTCATTTGCCCACATTATTTTTCACACACGAGATTAATGTGTAGACAAATCGCCGGCCGCGGTGGACAAGGGGACTTAGGCGCTCCAGTCACGATCTGCACGGCCACTACGCTCGGGGATTCGAATCCCCCCTCAGGCATGGATATTTGTGCCGTCCTTAGTCTTAGTTAGTTCATACGTAGTTTGTAAGTTTAGGGACTGATGACCCCGTAGACGTCAACTATCTCTAGGTTTAACACTTCCAGTTTCAGCAAACTGTTGGACAATACTGCGAAAATATGTAACAGGCAAACACATTAGCATACCTTTGACGAGCATCTTTAACATTTCTACAAACCTGAAAGTACGAGGAAATGATATCTGCTCTCTCGGCAACCTTTAACATCGTGAAACAATTGCGCAGATATGTGTACAGTCGGAATCATTGAACTACAACGAACAGTCTAAGCACAGATTTATAGCATGATCACAGGCTGTTCTCCATTCGCTTATTGAAGGTGTCACATGATAGCACTATCGAAAATATCAGTGTAGTTTAATTTTGCTAATCTGATGTATATTTGCTTGGCACATTACCGTTTTGCAACAATTTTCAACTCATTGTTAGTTGTACCGATTACAGTGCCATCTATCATAAAGCAATGTTTCATACAAAAGTTACATGTTTTTCACGTAAAATCAAAATCTGTAATAAAAATTCCCACGGTCATGTTTTGCGCCTCACTTTACGTTTTGCTGCAGTTTTATGACTTTGTTGCAAATATTTCGGACTAAAATAATAAAAATATAAATAGTACAAAATTAAGTAAAGTTTTATTATTTATTAGGTTATATATTTATATTGTTTATTATGTTATATATTTTATATTATTTATTGGAACGTTTTTAATAGAGGCTACTTACTCTTACTCTTATGGGAATTAGTTTCAAAATTTCGAGTTTGAGTACTGTGGGCAGGGTAAAGCTGGAAATTTATGTATGGCGGAAGGCGTTCTTGCAGGTGCGGTGCTTACTGTGTCCCCGGTCATGTAGTGATCAGTCATCTGTCTAGAAAGCGGGAGACCCGGGTTCGAATCCCGGCTGCGTACACACTTTCAGCTTTGCCCAAATCGCAGATACGATATGCTACTTTGTTTCTTACTTAATTTACGAAACATATCGGCACTATAACGACCTGTTTTTGGGGTGTGATTGATGTGATCTTGTATGAACAACAACATATTAATAGGCGAGATTTTTCAATATATACAAATACACATTTTGCCGAGGTGGAGTGGTGGAGTGGCCGAGCCTTGTTGCGGGGCGCACGGTTGCTCTCTGTCGGAGGTTCCATTCCACCCTTGGTCGAGCACGCCGATTTCAGCACAATGAATTCCTTTTGAACAAATAAGTTTGTAAATTACTTCTGATCTAAAAACGTTTGTGGACAGTACAATTCAGACTCTACTTTTACGATAATATGTATGCACCCAACAGACAGTATTTTCTGACAGTATTTTAACACGCGGTCAAAATTATTTCATATTTCAGAGTTTAACATCGACAAACGTACCCTTTCCTGAATTTTACCCCTTTAAACTATTTTTTTAATATATTTCTATTTTCCACATCTAATCTAAATTTTTCTGTTAAAATTTTATCACCTGTAGGCTGTGGTAGTTCATCTTCTTGCTCAAGTTTATTATCCTTACCTTTACTGGTTTTGTAGTGTTTTACGTAAAATTAAGTGAAAGCGTCAGATCGCCGATATTTTTGCAAATATCTCTGGAAAGTTGTGAGTTATGGAAAAAATAGACTATCGGAGTAAAATTGCAGATAATTGTCTCCAATACAAGTATATTTATTTAATTTTCTTCTCAAATGAACAGTTAAGGCTTTATTTTCCAATTGATGTTCGTGCAATGGAAAGACCTGCACAAGCGTTCTATTTCTAGTGTCACTAAGTTATTTCTCGACAGAAACGTTGAAAAAAAAGGAAAAAAAAAAAAAGGTTCTGGTCGCTGTCAGCCAACAATACCGTCTGTAAAATTTGGTGCCGATCCGTTCAACGGCGTGACCTGAAAATTGGTAACACGTTATACACGCACAGACTGGGTGAAATCTACATTATTTTTGCAAATATCTCTCACTCATCAGGGGCACATTACTTAATCTTGGAGACCACCTGGCGCCTCTCTGCAAGGGTCACAACCTGGTTTGCTCCCCTCCTCCCCCCCCTCCTTTTTCGACCTGGCACTGCGCAGTAGACAGATTACGATCAGAATCTGAAAATTCAAATGTTTGTAAAGTCTATGGGACTTAACTACGGGGTCATCAGTCCCTAAACTTAGAAACTACTTATGAACTACTTACGAACTAGGACGGTACAAATATCCATGCCCGAGGGGGGATTCGAATCCCCGACCGTAGTGGCCGTGCAGACCGTAACTGGAGCGCCTTAGTCCCCTCGGCCACCGCGGCCCGCTCAGAAACTGACTACAACAGTTGAAAGTGGGGAATATATATACAGGGTGTTTCACTAAGTGTGTTTGCCTATGTAACTTATAAAATAATAGGTGACGGTAAATTTTAATGCGGTAGGTCAACACAAGAAATGTTACGCTTTCTACGGAGCTATTGACATAGTTTATTGTATCACTTTCCAAAGCGTTACAGCACAAAGATATAATTTTTTTAAATGGAACAATAGTTATTTCTATCGTGCATTGGAATCGTTGAAACCAGCTGCGTCCAAATCAATTTAAACTACATTCCTATCACTATTAGTTTGGGAGCAACAACCCTTCAAAGTTTCAGGGTCAGATACCACAAACGCTGCGCATAATGCAAATGTGTGCGGCCGAGTTGTAACGTTGCCGGTGTCACGGAGCGAGAAGCTTCCTCGATGCGCTGTTAGACTGCCGACTGTCGCCGCACACGACCGTATACCCGACAGTTGGAGCCACACAAACAACCGGGTCTCAATATACCACAGTTACTGACATCGGATGACGATGGCATACACGAACAACGAGTACGTTGACATGTTGCTGATGCTCGCCGAGTGCCGACACGATGCCACTGAAGCAGCCACGGCGTATGCTGCGAGATATCCTAGGCGAAGAGCCCCGGCAGCCATTACGTTCTTACGTGCCGAACAACGACTTCGGGAAACAGGCAGCTTGGTAATGCGCCGCAGTAACAGACGAAGACCTGCAAGAAGTGAGGAGACGGAGGTGTTTGTTTTAGCTGCACTACACCACGATCCTCAAGTCAGCTTACGAGCTGTTGCTGCAGTCGCTGGTGTCAGTCTCACATCTGTGTGGCGTGTAGTACGCGGCCACAGGTTTCACCCGTACCTCCTGTCACTGACCCAGGAGCTGCATGGGAACGATTTCCGTGCAAGAGTGACATTCTGTGAGTGGGCCATGCGTAATTTCACGCTGGTGTCTTTACAAAGTGTTATGTTCTCCGATGAGTCCACGTTCACAAATTATGGTGCAGTGAATCGCAATAACATGCACTACTGGGCCGCAGACAATCCTCGGAGGGTACGACCTGTCGATCGTCAACGTAGGTGGTTTATTAACGTGTGGTGTCGAATCCTTGGGGATGAAATCATCGGTTCACACCATTTCCCAGGTACACTGACAGGTGAGTTATATCGCGCTTTTATAGCCGACAGTTTGGATGGTCTCCTTGAACATGTGTGTCTACACACGAGAGTCCATATGTGCATGCAGCACGATGGTCACCCAGCCCATTCTGCGCGTGCTGTTGTGGAAGAACTAAACTACAGATTTGCAGGAAGATGGTCCTCATTCATGGCCCGCAAGGTCGCCCGATTTAACACCAGTAGATTTCTTTTTGTGGTGGTATCTAAAGTATCGTGTTTGTGTCACTGAGCCCATATCCCCAGATGATCTAAAACAGCGGATCGAGGACGCATGTCGCTCAGTCACACCAGCGATGTTAGATCTCGTCCGCAGATCCTTTCGACGGCGCATTGCATTATGCATTGAGGAACATGGACACACATTTGCGCCGGCCGCGGTGGTCGAGGGGACTGAGGCGCTCCAGTCACGGTCTGCATGGCCACTACGGTCGGGGATTGGAATCCCCCCTCGGGCATGGATGTTTGTGCTGTCCTTAGTCTTAGTTAATTCATAAGTAGTTTGTAAGTTTTGGGACTGATAACCCCGTAGTTAAGTCCCATAGACTATACAAACATTTGAACATTTTGACAAACATTTGAACATCTCATGTAAATCAACTTCCCACCGCCATAATATCCATCACCCACCACACAGCCATGTATTATGTGTGGTATCTGCCCCTGAAACTTTGAAGGGTTGTAGCTCCCAAACTAACAGTGATAGGAATGTAATTTAAATTGATTTGGACGCAGATGGTTTCAACGATTCCAATGCACTATAGAAAAAACTATAGTTACATTTAAAAAATTATTTGTGGTGTAACTATTTGGAAAATGATACAATAAACTATGTTCATAGCTCCGCAGAAAGTGTAACATTTCTTGTGTTGACCTACCGCATTAAAATTTCCCGTCACCTATTATTTTATAAGTTACAGAGTCTTTCTTACACCTTCCCCCTCTTTTATATATATATATGAGGGGGAAGGTGTAAGAAAGTTTTTTCTTCTGCAAATTAGTGTATTAAATTTTCGTCTCAGGTGAACTGTTAAGCCCTTATTTTCATTTAAAATTCAAGCTGTTGACAGGCAATCGAAAGGGCCCAATTTAGCGTTTAGTATCGTCATCTAGTCTGGGCCAGTATAGGGGTTCCTATATAAAATTTAAAAGTCACACTGTCTCCCGCCCCCAGGGGTGGTGAATAGGGATCGATCATTTTGATAATACTATGTCACTTTTCGAAGTGAACAACTTTTATTGCATCTCTATTTTATTCGATTTGTATTTTTTCAAATATTCGGAAAGAGTTCTAAACGCCTCACCCCATATGTCCTATCCATCTCCTTTGCATTGCGTAATGTATCGGTAATTTTTCCGCCCCTGGAATGCGTAGATTCACTGCCGGTCGTAGTAGCCCAGTAGCAACAAATAGGAGTGATATTCGCGGAGCAGGTGTGGGGTGGGCAGTAGCGGTACGGATTGGGCAGCGCGCCTCTCGCAACGCACAGGTGTCGCGGTCGCCCTGGCGTAGCAGCAGACAGCAAACCGGTCCCCAGCCTCAGCTCAGACTTGCGTCACTGGAGAGGTTCCGCGAACCATTTGCATCTCCAGCGCGTGCCGGGGGGGGGGGGGGGGGAGGCAGCTAAGGCAGGACACCGGCCGACACTCAATGCTGACTGCCGGGCTGCCACACGAGGATACTCGCCACACACTCTCACTTGTGGTCTATTTTGTCCATGGACGATGGGCTTCAGCCGTATACACAGTAATGAATAATAACACCGTCAGCTGTATTCTCATTTTATTAATTATTCCCAACCAGTTTCAATGCACCAAGCCACCGTTTTCATGCTCTTGTAACAGGGTAGTCTGCATTTATCTATTATAACGGCCTGAAGATGATGACTTGGTCCACTGAAAGTGATTGCCAAAACCCTATGAGACCACACTACATTGGTCATCAGTGCATAGTCTTAAACTACTTGAGTAGCCTATTATCAAAGACCGACATCTGTCGTTTACCAGAAACTGAGATATACGTTGTTTTTTTTTATTGCGAAACGCAGAGGTAATATATTTATAAGCTGATTTGAGAATTACCAACTTTAATACTCGAGGATCTATACCTGGAAGTGGCTAATATCAATTTGATTACTCGAGGACCTTCAAATTGTGCTTGAAAATACAGATGTCCGTCTTTGAAACCAAAACGATAGCTGTCTTTTGATGTGCACACGCTTTCAAATATCCGTTTTTGATATACAGAGATTCGCTTACTGATGAGAATTTTTTACAGGTGTATAATCTGGGAAATTATAGGAATATCAATATAAACTGGTAAATATTAATTTCTGAACTCTATTACACATTGGAAAATGAAGACCCACGGTAATCATAATAATCTTTTTAATATTATATACAAAAAGAAATGTTACAACCCTGAATCTCTAAAATTATTACCATAAGGTCTGTTGAAAATGTCTCCAGATTTTTCCGTAAATATCCTTACGTTATTTCTTACATCGAACTTCTTTCCAACAAGTGATAATATCGTAAAACACACGTTAACTTTGTTTCTTTTTAATGTTCATTTTTCGCTTTTCAGGTTGTCTCAACCGCTTCCTAGCTTTTCCTTTAGACGCTGGTGATATGTTCCATTTCATTCGCATTATGATGGTTATTAGTAATAATACTATAAAAATTACTGAAAAACTTAAGTACGGGCTAATACGTCTTAGTACCTGGCACATACTATACGGGATTTCAAACTGGTTGCCAGTCTTATATAATATACATAAAAATTGAGGTGTTTGTGCGTATATTTCGCACTGAAGTCAAAACTACACATCGCAAACGAGTAGTGTTTGTATGTGGTAGTAGGTATCAGTCTCCCATTGTGCACTGTGGTGGTAGAGGATTGATAATGATAAGGGGGTAGAAGATATGGGAGTTGAAAGTTATCGACTAATATAAAATTCTACGTGTGAGTGTCAATATTTTGATCTTCAGCAAAAACTATACAATGGAGACGAACGATATCTATGTTTTTTAGTACAAAGTCTCCCGTCGTACACCGTAACAGTTCCGTGGCGATAGCTATAAGAGATTGGAAGATATAGTCGATGAAAGTCGTCAGCTTATATAATATTCGCACTGAAGACCTGCTATGACTTTCGACACTATGATAGCTAAGAGGTTATATACAGCGAAACGTCATGCACATTCTTCAGTAGTTTTTCTGCAAAGAGCTGAAGAATTTTGAAAAAGCTCAATATTGCAGTTTGAAAAGTAAAATTACCAATAAAGATGTCAAATCGTAAGAAAGAAATTTCGAGTTCTCAAACCATTTCTAAAGGATAGACAACGGCGCTGAAAAGCGACGATAGGAAGTTTAAATTTGTAGACATTGTTTATCTTACACTGTAGGCAGCAGCGATGTTTAGATATTCACATCCCCAAGGGGGTGAAATAGAGGATGAACGCCGGCCGCGGTGGCCTAGGGGACTGAGGCGCTCCAGTCACGGTCTGCATGTTTGGAATTTTAAGAAAAAAAG
This sequence comes from Locusta migratoria, assembly GCA_026315105.1. Lineage (NCBI taxonomy): Eukaryota > Metazoa > Arthropoda > Insecta > Orthoptera > Acrididae > Locusta > Locusta migratoria. The sequence goes on from CM048749.1 coordinate 213,705,781, forward strand.
TGTTTCGGGATGTTTTGAATTTTGCCCCAACGGTGCAATAGGGGTTGGCAAGTTGTATCAAAATACTTTATTAGAAAAGCATTTTTAAAACCAAATCTACGAAAATTTGTAGTTACAAATAGAAACAACCAATCCAACCATCCAGTCTGCGCGTGCGAAGCAGCGGGAATTAAGCTAATCGGAGAATATATAAGAAATGCGTTCCCGGAGCTTTTCGTGACATTCGCGCACTGATCTAACCTACCAGTAACGAACCTAGCCGCTCGCCTCTGAACTGCTTCTATGTCTTCCTTTAAACTGATCTGCTGCGGGTCCCAAACACTTGAGCGCAGTACTCAAGGAGTGGTCGTACAAGCGTTTTATACGCGGTCTCCTTTACTGATGATCTTCCTTACTCATAACTGCCGTTATATGTTCTGCAATTTTACGCCACCGTAGTTGGAGTTTGTCGAATTCTGTGTCAAAAGAGAAAATATTCAAATTTCCAAATGTTTGTAAATGTATAGGTCTTAGCTACTGAGTTATCAGTCTACAGACTTAAAAAAACTAGTTAAACTAACGTAAGGACAAGACACACACACCCACCCACCCACCCACACACACACACACACACACACACACACACACACACACACACACACACACAAACACACACACACACAAGCCCGAGGAAGGACTCGAACCTCCGACGAGGGATAATCGCGTGCTCCCTAGTAAGGTTCTCGGTGCTCGGCCATTCTACCGCGTCAAAGAGAAAATTATGCGAATTTTGCATAATTAACTCCGTCCCAGATACCCCATAAACAAATCTAGTCTTGCAATTGAAAATGTTAGTATGTGAATTAAGTATACACAGAGCAGACTGTCTGTTAGCTTTCAGCCCTTAGGAGATGAATGAACTATTCTTGCTTTCAGCACAGGGAAATTAGAATGTGTGTTTAACCCATTCATACACAGTTCCGACTACAACACCAGATGTTTTTAAGCAAAATTGGCATAATTTTCTATTTAACAATAGAATAGTCGTGTAGGATCTCGCAGATACACGTTCTCGGATTAGGTGACCCGCGCATCAGCGGTCCTAAACATTCTATTGTTCATTTTCATAAAACGAATCTTGAGTTGCCAGTTGCTGTTTTTCCCCTCGTTTTGTTCACTTTTTCACTGCAACGTCTAATTAAAGCGAACAGTGAAATGTTGACCCTGTACATCGTAGAAACAACTCGACCACCAATGGTGGTCCTAGTGACGCAATCATTGCAATGTTAATGACACAGCATTCGTCAATATTCACTTAAGGTAGAATAACATTGACTAACAAACCTACTGTATGACATAACAGTAACTTGGCTCAGCAGTTTAGTTAAGCTACATCAGTTTACTTGTTCAAATTGTAACGACAGAGTTTAAAAAATTAACCGAAGATATATTTCATCCCGGATCGTTTCTCTCTCTCTCTCGTATATCTCAGAACCCTGATCAGTATTCCCTTCTTTCTTTCTGGACACGAGAGGAAGAACAGCGTTCCACTTCAACTGTCTGTTCCTGTTCAAAATATTCAAACGTTTGTATAGCTTACGGGACTTAACTACGGGGTGATCAGTCCCTAAACTTACAAACTACTTATGAACTAGCTAATCGTAAGGACGGCACAAATATCCATGCCCGACCGTAGTGGCCGTGCAGACCGTGACTGGCGTGCCGCAGTCCCCTCGGCCACCGCGGCCGGCTGTCTGATCCTGTCTTTCCGAACTGTTTAGACCTATGTGCGTCGGCCCTGCTATCCATGTTTTATCTATGTGAGTATAGTGCGGTCATTTGTAAAATAAACCTTAAAAAATGTTGCCAAAATTTAATATGACTGGCATTTTTCATTTCAATCTGCGCAATTAATAACTGGCGAAGTAATTCAGCCTGGTTAAGTTGTGCAATTGATTTGAACGCCATTACGGCTGACGAACGTTCGTGGAGTGATTGTTGGCACATTTATTAAATTTTAAACAAAGTCTTTGCCGTTCATAATTAATGACCATTTTAGAAACTGCACTCGCGTTTTCTCTTTGTCATGTTAAATATCCAAAGTTCGATAATTCTCAGTTTGATATTTTCACCGTGACTTACACGTCGGGTCCGGTGATCTTAGGGGAAAGCGCTCAACTGGAAACCAAAGGTTCGCGGGTCCGAAACCCGGTCGGACCTCGGTGTTTTCAATCTGCAATTTAACCCATTCTTCACCTCTCTCTTTGTGAAGAGTCGCCAAGAACGACACATGGTTCGGATTCCACGTTAAGCTGTAGGTCCCCTTTCCCCGGTTGTATAACTGGAGTAGGCTAGGGACACGCAAGTCGCCGAAGTGACGTCCAATTGAAAGCCTTGCACCAAGTCAATGAGCCACACGAAATTATTACTACCGTGACTTACCATGGACACTGAACTAATATTTAACGTGAGGTCAGCTGCACGAAACAGATAGCGTAACCAGTCCAAAAACATTTCATGACGGTGATTTATCTTCATAAATACGCATTGTATTACAACTACAACACTGGAAAGAGATGATGTGATAAATGAGTGACAGTAAGGTAAAATCCGTCTCTTTTTATAGTGTAACTGCCACCAACATCTAGCCGCGGTGGAGTAGCCGAGCGGTCTAAAGCACCTCGCTGCGGAGCGCGCGGTTGCTCGCCGTGGAGGTTCGAGTCCTCCCTGGGGCATGGGTGTGTGTGTTTGTCTGTAGATTAGTTTACCTAGTTTTAAGTAGTTTGTAAGCTACGGACTGATGACCACGCAGTTTCGTCCGATAGATTTACAGACATTTTTGAACCAACATCTAGTCAAAACAGCTTTCAAAATCTTTAAAATATCCAAACTAATTCCACCGTTTATTTAGTAATTCCTATCAGTGAAATAATATTTACGAAATTTTAACTAAATTTGACCCCTCGATCAGAATTAGAAAATATGTACGAAATTAAATCAGAATAAAAAATGAACCTTGTAGTAATTCTAACCCTAAGGCAGTTCCATTACAAACTGCATTGATTTTGTTAATAAAACTCTTCTGGGTATTAGACCGCATCGTCAATATATGAAATATTTCACCGACGTTTCGGCTGCTATTGCAAGCGGCCATCTTCTGGGTAAACATAACACCCAGAAGATGGCCGCTTGCAATAGCAGCCGAAACGTCGGTGAAATATTTCATATATTGACGATGCGGTCTAATACCCAGAAGAGTTTTATTAACAATGACAACGGCCGCGGAAGCCTTCGTTTACATGCAGTGATTTTGATTAATTTTAAAAAATGGGAAGTAAAAGATTAGTTTTAATTTTGACGTTCAATAGGTCGCATTTTTTTAATATTTGATGTAGAGACTTGAAAATGGTGAAGTAATACGAGAAAATTATTTGTGTGTCTAATAAAATATAAAAAGTGATGCTGGCTTATGAGACATATTAAACGTATGTCTCGCAAATAAATTAGCCATAAGCACACTGCACTGAACTGACATTAGCCTTCTTGTAATTCCCGACACGGTGACGGACCTATGCTTGGCCCGTGAAGTGCAGCAACTGGCCGCATTGTAGCGTAACAAGTCATCGGAAGTCCGCTGTAGGAATACTGAGCCATACTGGCTGCACAACTGCTTATTATTGATAAATTTGGTGCCGGAGCAGGATTTTAAGCATGAAATGAACTCTCGATAATGTCCAATAAATGTTTCACGGGATTCACGTCGCACGTTCGGAATGGCCAAATCATTCGATTCAGTTTTCTAAGATGTTCTAGAAATGTTACGGCCTCGGCGAATTGAAATCCACAGAAATTCCACCGTTGTTTGGAAGCGCAAAGTCCATGAATGACTGCAAACTATCTCTAATGATCCAAACATTTCCAGTAAATGATCGGTTGAGTTGAACCAGAAGACCCAGTGCATGTAAAGTCTGCCCACATTATTATGGAGACACCGCTGGTGTGTACACTGGTGTTAACAACTTGGTTCCAATGCGCCGGGGCAGTCTGCGCCACATTCAAACCGTTGTTGTTGTTGTGGTCTTCAGTCCGGAGACTGGTTTGATGCAGCTCTCCACAATACCCTATCCTGAGCAAGCCTCTTCATCTCCACATAAGAACGGCAACCTACATCTGTCTGAATCTGCTTACTGTATCCATCTCTTGGTCTTCCTCTGCGGTTTTTACCCCACACACTTCTCTCCAACGCTAAATTCACAATTCCTTGATGTCTAAGAATGTGTCCTACCAATCTATCCCTTCTTTTAGTCAAGGTATGCCATAAATTACTTTTCTCCCCAATTCTGTACAGTACCTTCTCATTAGTTAAGCGATCTACCCACCTAATCTTCAGCATTCTGTACCACCATATTTCAAAAGCCTCTATCCTCTTCCTGTCCGCACTGTTTATCGTCCATGTCTCACTCCCATACAAGGCAACACTCCATACAAATGCCTTCAGAAAGGACTTCCTAAGGCTTAAATCAATATTCGATGTTAACAAGTTTCTCTTTTTCAAGAACGCTTTTCTACCCATTGCCATTCTGCATTTTATATCCTCTGTACTGCGACCGTTATTTTACCGCCCAAGTAACAAAACTCATCTACCTCCTTTATTGCTTCGTTACCCAATCTAATTCCTTCAGCATCACCTGATTTTCTTAGACTACACTCCATTACCCTAGATTTGCTCTTTTTAATGTTCATCTTATATGCACCTTTCAGCACACTGTCCATTCCGTTCAATTGCTCTTCCAGGTCCTTTGCTGTATATGACAGAATTGCTATGTCGTCGGCAAAAAGCAATGTTTTTAATTCTTCCCCCTGAACTTTAATTCCTTCACCAAATTTCTCCTTGCTTTCCTTTATAGCTTGCTCAATGCACAAATTGAATAACAATGGAGAAAGGCAACAACCCTGTCTTACTCCCTTTCCAACCACTGCATCCCTTTCATGCCCTTCAACTCTCACAACCGCTGTCTGGTACAAGTTGTGAATAACCTTACGCTCCCTATATTTTACTCCTGCTTGCTTCAGAACTTGAAAGAGTTTATTCCAATCAACATTGTCAAAAGCCTTCTCCAAATCTACAAAAGCTATAATTGTAGGTTTGCCTTTTCTTAATCTATCTTCTAGGATAAGCCGTAAAGTGAGTATTGCCTCTCGTGTTCCTACATTTCTCCTGAACCCAAACTGATTTTCCCCGAGGTCGGCTTCTACCAGCTTTTCCATCCTTCTGTATATAATTCGTGTTAATATTTTGCAACTATGACTTATTAAACTGATGGTTCTGTAGTTTTCACACCTGTCTGCACCTGCTTTCTTTGGAATGGGGATTATAACATTTTTCTTAAAGTCTGAGGGTACTTCACCTGTGACATACATCTTACACACCAGGTGAAACAATTTTGTCATGGCTGGTTCTCCCAGAGACTTCAGTAGCTCTGAGGGAATATCATCTACTTCAGGGGTCTTGTTTCGACTTAGGTATTTCAGGGCTCTGTCAAATTCATCTCTCAGTACAGTATCTCATATTTCATCTTCATCTATATCCTCTGCCCTTCGTACAATATTGTCTAGAAGTTCATTTCCTTTGTAGAGCCCCTCTATATACTCTTTCCACCTTTCAGCTTTCCCTTCTTTGCTGAGAACTGGTTTTCCATCATTGTCCTTGATATTCATAGAGCTGTTATTCTTATCTCCAAATGTTTCTTTTATTTTCCTGTAGGCTGTATCTATTTTTCCCTATTTAAACATTCTTCTACATCCTTGCATTTGCCTTCTAGCCACTCCTGCTTAGCCATTTTGCACTTCCTGTCAATCTCATTTCTTAGTCGTCTGTACTCCATTTTGCCTGTTTCATTTACTGCATTTTTATATTTTCTCCTTTCATCGATTAAATTTAGTATGTCCTGTGATATCCAAGGATTTTTTGTAGGTCTTGCCTTCCTACCTATTTTGTCCTCTGCTGCCTTCACTATTTCATCTCTCAATTTTACCCATTCCTCCTCTACTGTTTTATTTCCCCCCGTTTCTACCAATTGCTGCATAAAGCTCCCTCTGAAATTCTTAAGAACTTCAGGTTCCTTCAATTTATCCAGGTCCCATCGCTCTATTTTCCTACCTTTTTTTTGTTTCTTCAGTTTCAGCCTACAGTTCATAACCAACAAGTTATGGTCAGTGTCTATATCTCCCCCTGGGTATGTCTTACACTTTAAAACCTGGTTCCGAAATCTATGTCTTACCATTATAAAATCTATCTGGTACCTTCCGTTGTCTCCTGGTCTCTTCCACGTATACAAACTTCTTTTGTGATTGTACCAGGCGGCTTCCTCTTTCATTCCTTTTGCCCAGACCATATTCACCTACTATCTTCCCTTCCCTTCCTTGTCCTACTACCGAATTCCAGTCTCCCATAACAATTAAGTTTTCCTCTCCCTTAATTGTCTGCATAATTTCCTTTAGCTCCTCATATATTTCTTCGATTTCCTCATCATCGGCAGAGCTAGTTGGCATATCAAACTGTTGTCGGTGTTGGCTTCGTATCTATCTTGACAATGATAATGCGATCACTGTGCTGGTCATAGTAGTTTACCCGCATGCCTATTTTCTTATTCATTATCAATCGTACTCCTGTGATACCTCCAACTGATTTTCTATTTATAATCCTGTACTCACCTGACCAGAATTCCTGTTCATCCTGCCACCTAACTTCACTAATTCCCACTATATCTAACTTAACCTGTCCATTTCCCTTATGCGAGGGAGAAAGGGAGGGGGAGTGAGTCTCGCGAAATCTCACGTAACGTTTTCGGGAAGAAACAGTTTGAAACTGCGTTCAGTAAAACATGTTTCACGTGTAAAATATGGCTACATCCTACGCTGTAATATTTATCGTGGTTATACAAACAACACATAGTGAGTAGCCCGACATTGTTTATCTAATGATATACGATCTCTTTTTAGACACGCGTTTTTGTCGTAACTGGAACGCAACACCGGGTCAGCAACAGTGCTGGTCACCCGGGCGCCTCTTTCACGCTGCGTGAAGCCCAGGCCAGTAGTCTTGTGTAGTTCGCGAACGAACTAGTTCGCAAGAGCGCTCCCACAGACGAACTACGTGAACTAGTTCGCAATTCTCTCGCCTCTTAGTTCGTCCGCTCCTTTTCCGAAGCGCGCAGAATCGCGTGATTTCCTTCTGTCAGTTACCTTCATTTCGAGCTGAGATGTAGCTCAGCTGTAGTTTCATAGTTCACTGCCACAAGAAATCTATTTTAAAAATAAAGTACTACGAGTACTCTGTATGCAAAGTAGTTGAATACCATTGTATCACCCATTCGTGTAAATAACTAGTTTATTTGCCTAAGTATTTGATGTCTAATAGCCCAAAAATACGGGTAATAGCACACGCTTTGGCAACACTGATTCATTATGTAAAGAAGCTGTCATAAAAAGAGCTCTTTTAGTAGCGGTAGCAAAAGCCAAAAAGAGCGGACAAACTATGAGCAGCGGAAGAACTAGGAGCAGCGATTGTGCCAAACGTATCTCGTTTCATAGTTCGTTGGATTCTTTTCCGAAGACCGACGGGCAATAGCGAGAGGGCGCGTAGCAGAATTAAAAATCACGTGTTTGCCTTCTGCTGATGAGTCATTTCGAGGTGAGCGTCTGCCTGCTAGATTACATAGTTCAGTGCTACAAAATTTCTGTTTTGATGTGTTCTGCACTCTGAAATATCTGACTAATAAATTCCATAATGCCAAGATATAGAGACAACTCTGAACTTAAACGCGAGAAATTATCCACAAAGTGTTTCTTTCGGTTTGCGTGATATCGTTAGCCGCTCACACAGCAGGCGCATGAAGCAGCTATGTGGGGAAACTACCCCCTCCACCTGTACGCGCAGACCACGCCGCTCAGCAGTCACTGGGAGCGGACGAACTAAGAGAGCGAACTAGTACGCGGCAGAGCCACGAACTAAAGTGAGCGCTTCCGATCGTGAACTATTATGTGCAAGTCTACAGGGCAGTCCGCTCAGCTACGGTCATAAGGAGATTTCCTTTCATGCACGCTAGTAAGGGATGTCATTTACTGTAGCAGTACTTCAAAGAGAGACTCTTGTGTATAAAAAACACATATGGTCTCCTGAAAGTCGCCCTCCTTCCTCAGTTTTTGACATATTTGAAATGAATCTTTCATACTCCTCCGCATTTTCTGTACCTTTAAACCTAAAGGACATGAATGGATGTATTACAGATTTGCTGTTTAAAGTGATATAATTTTACGGGGTTTTATTACAAATAATTTTTCTACGACAGCTCAACATTTCGTATTATTTATATTTTACGTAATACATTTCGAGGACTGGTTTCCATTTTGAAGTGTGTTATCTGTGTGCTATGCCATTTATTCATGGTATTTTCCACGTATGAGGTACTGTGTTGTTGTTTTTGCCGTATCATATAAAGCCATGCGAACTTTTTATCTTACAAATAATATTTACATATATAGATCTATAAAGTTCAATCATTGTTTCAAAATTGGGTATGGTTTGACGCAATACAGTGAGAGCAACAGAGCAGTGCAATATCTGACACGTGGGAAACATGAATAAATTGCATAGCACACAAGAAATTCATTTCGAAGTGAGAATCAAGCACAGGTTAAAGTATTTACATTGAAATACGCATTGTCAAAAATCTCACGTGATATTAGGGGGGAAAAGGTTTAAGAAAAGGAAGGGAAGCACGTCATTAATAAACTGACGCCCCATTAGCAGCTGAAACGGGAACTCATCTGATCGAGCCACTGATTTCCAATGGTAATAGGGTCCAACCGATACGGTCGCTAGGCAGAAAGCGGCACTGTATGTGATAATAATAATAATTTCGAGTGAACATTCATTGAAATACATACCAACGAATTTCAAACACAGGCTTCTTTCTTATATATACATAAACTGGGGAAATACTGTTATAATGACTGTTGTAAATGACATAATGATACTAGTAACTTTGTATACAGGTTAAGTACTAGAGTGGAATTCAGTGCTATCACACTTATTTCGTTTGCTATTTTAGCTGTAAAAGAAAACGTAGTCACGGTTTGAAACAGGATATTTGCTCATTATTTTAGCGCAGAACATAGAAACACAAACAAATTCATATCTGAAATGCAGGAAAGGTAATGCAATCTACGTTAAAAGCGTCCATAGCAACCTTGCTAAAGACAAACATTTTGGTAGACTCATTGATTCTAATCAATGACTTTCAACATATTCCATAAATAGTGAATAATTCCTTAGAAAAAAGAGCAAGGTAATAATAATAATTCCGTGTGGCTCATTGGCCTGGTGCAAGTCTTTCAATTGGACGCCACTTCGGCAACTTTTGTGTCCCTCGCCTACCCCAGTTATGCAACCGGTGAAAGGGGACATATAGCTTAATGTGGAATCCGAACCACGTGTCGTTTCTGGCAACTCCTCACATCGTTGAGAGGTGAAGGCTGGGTTAAAACGCCGACTGAAAAAATATCCGAGGCCGAGCGGGCTTCGAACGCGCGACCTTTCGGATTCCCGTCGAGCGCTTTTACCCGAGACCACCTACCGCGACGATGTTCATGATGTCATGCTATTAGCAAAGGTACTTGAGCGATTAGCCTATTACCATAGTCCATTAACACAATTTCGCCGCACTGTCCTAAAGGACGCATTCGTCGATCATTTAAGGCAACATTCTTCTTCCGTTAGCACTGAGTTCGCAAAAAGTCGCTGCTGATAATCATTAGGGGCAGGCCATTGGCCACTGCGTTGCCCGAGGTGACAGGAATGCCTGATGTGATCGGAAAGTGCCATACTTCCAAAATAGCTCTCTGGCGCGACATCTTCTAAATGTAAACAGCAGGTTTGTCCAAAACACCGCAAGAACTAAAGCAGCTTTTGATGAAGAGTGCTCTCATCAATCATCAAGGGCATTCCTGCATCAGGTAAATGGAACAACTAGGAAACGAACTTGGTGGATGATCCCTGGTGCTCTATGTCCTGAAAGGATTTGCAAGGCATCATAAATCACTAACGGTGTGTTGTAATGCTGAAAGGTCACGAGAACCGCCATACGTTTTATGTAAATCGGAGAAGCTGTGGAGCCCGAAGACGGAAAATAAACTCAATGAAACGTAATTATTTTTTTTTCTTTCACCTTTGACTGTCACATAGACACAAACATACTTTCAAGTTGGGTGGCATTAGGCCAGACACTCTTCAGCATTGGAAACACACGAAAATCGCATGGAGTAACAAGTTAAAAGGTTTAGTATGAAGGTGAACTCTAGGAAATCTGGAGTAATTTTATTGGATGTTCAAAATGTTCAAATGTCTGTAAATCTATCGGACCAAACTGCGTGGTCATCAGTCCGTAGCTTACAAACTACTGAAACCTAGGTAAACTAACCTAAGGACAACACACACACACACACACACACACACCCATGCCCCAGGAAGGACTCGAACCTTCACGGCGAGCAACCGCGCGCTCTGCAGCGAGACGCTTTAGACCGCTCGGCTACTCCACCGCAGCAGGTAGTTTCGCAACCCCACTTACTGACCTGTAGAAAGAAATATTCGTTCTGGATATGCTACACAATAAAAAGTATTACTGTCCCCGTTAAGTTGGCCGCTGAGATACATGCGCGCATTGGCAGCTATCAAATGATTCACGGAAGAGGAAAGTGGTATTTGGCAACAGAACTGTAAACAGGAAAGGAACTTATCATCTGGGATGATAACGATGGAGCGCCGCGATATCGCCGTTCTGTTTGTGTCTGCGCAAAACGTTTCACAGATAACACCTACAGCGACATGCAGCCAAGTATTCATACACAGATGTGTCATCATGCAGAATTAGCAGGAAAAGGCGAAGCGTCAGTTAAGGCCGTAGCAGCGGAGGAAGAGGATATAAATTGCTTGACTGACTCATCGTCCGTATGTCATCCACCAGATGGATTCTCAGAATCGAAAATAATTAATGTACCTTCACAATGTGAACTCACAAAGTCGTAGGACGTGAGAATAGGGACTCTCTCACAAGCACAACAAAATTCCAACAACAATTTAGTGTTCTTTTTTTCGTTTCGGCCATCTAAGGACCACGCACCAATTTTAATGTTTCCTCCTTTGTTCTTCTTTCTTTTTCCTCCAGTATTCCTTCATCTTTTCACTTTGCATCCTTTTTCTCTCCTCAGACCACTTTACTCTTGCCTTCTTCTCTCTCCTGCCTTGGAATCCTTCCATTTTTAACACATTCTTCTTAAATGATTCTCTTTCTGTTGCATCTTTTTCACTTATATTGTTTCTTTCCAGTCCTAACTTCTTGAATCCATGCTATTGTTGACTTCTCGTCCCAGAGATATCTGGGACGAGAAATCTGTTTGGTTAGCCTGCTGCTGTTCATTCGGTATAAATGTCCAAAAAATAGCAGTCGCCTCTTCCGTAGTGTTTCGGTTATGTTTTCTATGTTGCGATAAACTTCTGCATTACTTCTTAGTTTCCATACCTCTGTATTTCTTAGTGGACCAAGTATTTTTCGAATGATTTTTCTTTCTAGGTCTTCAAGTTTATGTGATTTGTAATTCAGTACTAAACATTCACTTGCATAAAGACATTCTGGCTTTACTACTGTGTTGTAGTGCTGTATTTTCAGATTTTTAGATAGAGACCTTTCGTTGTAAATGTTCCTGGTTATACCATATGCTCTCTCCATTTCATGTACTCTTTCTTGTACAGCAAATTTTTCTAGGCCATTTTTCTGAATCATTTCTCCCAAATGTTGTTGTTGTTGTGGTCTTCAGTCCGGAGACTGGTTTGATGCAGCTCTCCACCCTACTCTATCCTGAGCAAGCCTTTTCATCTCCTCATAAGAACGACAACCCACATCCACTTGAATCTGCTTACTATACGCGTCTCTTGGTCTCCCTCTGCGATTTTTACCCCACACACTTCCCTCCAATGCTAAATTTACGATTCCCCGATGTCTAAGAATGTGTCCTACCAAGCGATCCCTTCTTTTAGTCAGGGTATGCCAAAAATTCCTTTTCTCACCAATTCTGTTCAGTACCTCTTCATTAGTTATGAAATCTACCCACCTTATCTTCAGCATTCTTCTGTAGCACCACATTTCAAAAGCCTCTATCCTCTTCCTGTCTACACTGCTTACCGTCCATGTTTCACTCCCATACAAGGCTACACTCCACACAAATGCCTTCAGAAAAGACTTCCTTACACTTAAATTAATATTCGATGTTAGCAAATTTCTCTTTTTCAAATATGCTTTTCTTCCCATTGCCATTCTGCATTTTATATCCGTTGTACTACGACCATCGCATGTTATTTTACTACCCAAGTAACAAAACTTATCTACCACCTTCATTGTTTCGTTACCTAATCTAATTCCTTCAGCATCGCCTGATTTTCTAAGACTGCATTCCATTATCTTTTTTTTTTTTTTTTTGCTATTGTTAATGTTCATTTTATACGCTCTCTTCAACACAGTGTCCATTCCATTCAACTGCTCTTCCAGGTCCTTTGCTGTCTCTGACAGAATTACAATGTCATCAGCAAAACGCAATGTTTTTATTTCTTCCCCCTGAACTTTAATCCCTATTCCAAATTGTTCCTTGCTTTCCTTCATCGCCTGCTCGATGTACAAATTGAATAGCATCGGAGAAAGGCTACAACCCTGTCTTACTCCCTTCCCAACCGATGCTTCCCTTTCATGCCCTTCGAGCCTAATAACTGCGGTCTGGCTTTTGTACAAGTTGTAAATGACTCTCCTTTCCCTGTATTTTACCCCTGCTGATTTCAGAATTTGAAAGAGTGTATTCCAGTCAACATTGTCAAAAGCTTTCTCCAAACCTACAAAAGCTAAAAATGTAGGTTTGCCTTTCCTTAATCTATCTTCTAAGATAAGACGTAAAGTGAGTATTGCATCCCGGGTTCCTACGTTCCTCCTGAATCCAAACTGATCTTCCCCGAGGTCAGCTTCTACCAGCTTTTCCATTCTCCTGTAGATAATTCGTGTTGAAATTTTGCAACTATGACTTATCAAACTGATGGTTCTGTAATTTTCACACCTATCTGCGCATGATTTCTTTGGAATGGGGATTATTACATTTTTCTTAAAGTCTGAGGGTATTTCGCCTGGTTGTTGAATTCATAAACTAGATCTGTTACATCAGCTAGGGTACCATTGAAAATAATCAGGATGTCATCGACATATCTCTTGTAGAAGAGTATTTTTCTGCTTATTGTTGGAAGTATTGAGATTCAACGTGATTGACAAATATATCGGCAAGGAAACCTGAGAGACAACTACCCATGGCTAAACCGTCGTTTTGTTTATGAAAGGAGTTGTTAAAAGAAAAGTAGTTGTATGTGGTAAGTAGTCGTAATAGTGACACAATTTCAGCAGTTTCGTCTGGAAGAAGGTTTTCTTTCATGGAGAGGTTTTGCTGGATGATGTCGATGGTTTGTTCTAGAGGTACATTGTAAGCTTTGTTTACCAATTATACTGTCTTCTTAACACAAAATTAGCCCATGTACCATTATATCCGGTTGTAATTCCGCCTTGTAATTTTGTGTAAATTTTGTCACGCAGATAATCTGAAGATGCTCTGCTAAAGGGCGAAACGAGTCATTAATTAATAAATATTTTGCAATCAAGACTGTTTGAAGGAATATTTAAAAGTAATCCTCAGAGAGACCTAGGTATAGCCATCAACACAAGTCGTCAGTCATTACAGTCTGAATGGATCCAAAGCATTTAATAGTTCTTTCATGTTTCTGGTCCTCTGGCAAAATTTTTGCTTTACATTTTTCATGATATTGGAGTAACCCTGTCTTACTCCCTTCCCAACCGATGCTTCCCTTTCATGCCCTTCGAGTCTAATAACTGCAGTCTGGCTTTTGTACAAGTTGTAAATAACTCTCCTTTCCCTATATTTTACCCCTGATGACTTCAGAATTTGAAAGAGTGTATTCCAGTCAACATTGTCAAAAGCTTTCTCTAAATCTACAAAAGCTAAAAATGTAGGTTTCCCTTTCCTTAATCTATCTTCTAAGATAAGACGTAATGTGAGTATTGCCTCCCGGGTTCCTATGTTCCTCCTGAATCCAAACTGATCTTCCACGAGGTCAGCATCTATCAGCTTTTCCATTCTCCTGTAGATAATTCGTGTTAACATTTTGCAACCATGACTTATCAAACTGATGGTTCTGTAATGTTCACACCTGTCTGCGCCTGATTTCTTTGGAATGGGGATTATTACATTTTTTCTTAAAGTCTGAGGGTATTTCTCTTGTCTCATACATCCTACACACCAGTTCAAACAGTTTTGTCATGGTTGGCTCTCCCAGAGACTTTAGTAGCTCTGATGGTATGTCATCTACTCCTGGGGCCTTGTTCCGACCTAGGTCTTTCAGGGCTCTGTCAAATTCATCTCTCAGTATAGTATCTCCTATGTCATCTTGATCTACTTCCTCTTCCCTTCCTACATCATCGTCTCTAAGTTCATTTCCTTTGTAGAGCTGCTCTATGTACTCTTTCCACCTTTCAGCTTTCCCTTCTTTGCTGAGAACTGGTTTTCCATCAGAGTCCTTGATATTCACAGAGCTGTTTTTATTATCTCCAAATGTTTCTTTTATTTTCCTGTAGGCTGTATCTATTTTTCCCCTATTTATGCATTCTTCTACAAATTTGCATTTGGCTTCTAGCCACTCCTGCTTAGCCATTTTACACTTCCTGTCAATCTCATTTCTTAGTCGTCTGTACTCCATTTTGCCTGTTTCATTTACTGCACTTTTATATCTTCTCCTTTCATCAATTAAATTTAGTATTTCCTGTGATATCCAAGGATTTTTTGTACGTCTTGCCTTTCTACCTATTTTGTTCTCTGCTGCCTTCACTATTTCATCTCTCAATGCTACCCATTCCTCTTCTACTGTTTTATTTCCCCCTGTTTCTGTCAATTGTTGCCTAAAGCTCCCTCTGAAATTCTTAAGAACTTCAGGTTCCTTCAATTTATCTAAGTCCCATCTCCTTATTTTCCTACCTTTCTGCATTTTTTTCAGTTTCAGCCTACAGTTCATGACTAACAAGTTATGGTCGGAGTCTATATCTGCCCCTGGGTATGTTTTACAGTTTATCACCTGGTTCCGGAATCTATGTTTTACCATTATAAAATCTATCTGGTACCTTCCGTTGTCTCCTGGTCTCTTCCACGTATACAACCTTCTTTTGTGATTCTTAAACCACGTGTTTGTTACGATTAAATCATGTTCCGTGCAAAATTCTACCAGCCGACTTCCTCTTTCATTCCTTCTGCCCAGTCCATATTCACCTACTGTTTTTCCTTCTCTTCCTTTTCCTACTACCGAATTCCAGTCTCCCATCACAATTAAGTTTTCCTCTCCCTTAACTGTCTGAATAATTTCCTTTAGCTCCTCATATATTTCTTCGATCTCCTCATCATCGGCAGAGCTAGTTGGCATATAAACCTGTACTACTGTTGTCGCTGTTGGCTTCGTATCTATCTTGACAATGATAATGCGATCACTGTGTTGCTCATAGTAGTTTACCCGCATTCCTATTTTCTTATTCATTATCAATCCTACTCCTGTGATACCCCCAACTGATTTTGTATTTATTATCCTGTACTCACCTGACCAGAAATCCTGTTCATCCTGCCACCGAACTTCACTAATCCCCACTATATTTAACTTCAACCTATTCATTTTCCTTTTTAAATTTTCTAGCTTCCCTACCCGATTAAGGGATCTAACATTCCACGCTCCGATCCGTAGAATGCTAGTATTGTCTTTCCTGATGATAACATCCTCCTGAGTAGTCCCCGCCCGGAGATCCGAATGGGGGACTATTTTACCTCCGGAATATTTTACCCGAGAGGATGCCATCATCATATTTTCATACAGTGGAGCTGCATGTCCTCGGGAAAAGTAACGGCTGTAGTTTCCCCTTGCTTTCAGCCGTTCGCAGTAACTGCATGGCAAGGCCACATTAGCTGATGTTACAAGGCCAGCTCAGTCAGTCATCCAGACTGTTGCCCCTGTAACTACTGAAAAGGCTGCTGCCCCTCTTCAGGAACCACACGTTTGTCTGGCCTCTCCACAGATACCCTTCCGCTGTGGTTGCACCTACAGTACGGCTATCTGTATCGTTGAGGCACGCAAGCCACCCCACCTCGGCAATGTCTGTGGTTCGTGGGGGTGGTTCTCCCAAATATTTAAATTTATTTACTCTCTTTATCGGCCCAATATCTCTTAGTAGGATTTCTGGAGTATTTTTTATGTTTGTCATAAATTTCGTTTTCTCTACAGAAATTCTTAAACCTGCTTTGTTGGCTATTTCTTCTAAGAGATTGATTTTTTAATTTTTTTTTATATTTTTTATTTATTTTTGTCTATTATTTGTATTCTAAGGAGAGTGAACCTTGTGGGTAATGCCGAGTCAAAGAGTAGTCAGCGGGAGTAACTCATCTTTCATTGTCACTGCTCGACTTAGATCGGGCGCCATGTTCTGTCTGTCGTGTAGAAGTAGTGGTAGCACACTAACCTGGAATGTTAGGAATGAACCTGAAATTAAACAAGCAGTTCCATTTGTTTCAATTTTCCTAATTGATTGAAATTATCAAAGGAATGGAACATACTGAGTCGTAGCGCCATCCCGTGCTGTGAAGCTAGCAAGCCGTAGTTAGGCTCATAGGACAGAGTGCCTGCACGTAGCTTTGGTGCGGTCCGTTGGTGCAATGCTCATCAGATGACTCCAGCGTACAGACATTTAAGATGTACGAAATCGCAGCGCCACATTAGCCGAGCTGCTGAAGGCGTCTTATACGACACTGCGAGGCTGTTCCCGCTGGAGGTTCGAGTCCTCCCTCGGGCATAGGTTTGTGAGTTGTTCTTAGGTTAGTTTAAGTAGTTACCATAAGCCTAGAGACTGATGACCACAGCAATTTGGAGCAATTTGCTCCCATAGATTTACAAACATTTGATTCTTTTTTCGCAAAATGCAGTGTGAGCTTGAATCATTTGGATATTTCTATGTTTGAAAATGTTGGAAAACATTTGAATTTGAAAAGGTTCTGTGTTTATGAAGAATAAAGGTAAGCAGGGTCTTTTTATCATTATTAGGCGCTTTGCGTAATTGTAGTCCATCTCTAAAAATCAAATGTTTGTATAGCTTATGGGACTTACCTACGGGGTCATCAGTCCATAAACTTACAAAATACTTATGAACTACTTACGAACTAGGACGGCACAAATATCCATACCCGAGGGGGGATTCGAACCCCCGACTGTAGTGTTCGTGCAGACCGTGACTGATGCGCCTCATCCCCCCCCCCCTTTTTTTCCTATCTGTAGTCCTGTCCGTCGCGGACGCTGTTCGTGTTTGTTCGTTCTTGCTCGATGTGTTCTTTGGCTCAGCTTTTTTATTACCGGGCGCGCTGAGCCACGGCGCCCAGCATCCCCTCGGCCACCGCGGCCGGCAGTCCATCTCCTACAGACATTCAACATGAAGGGTTTAATTTTCGTCTTTTATGTCCGTTCTTAAAAATAATTAATAGTATAGTGCATGATTTCAGTATGTTTTACTGTACCATAAAAAAACGGACTCAGTGTGATGTAAACAATTTCGATTTTTTTATTTACATTCTTTTTCTTTGTTGAAAATGACGGTAGAAGTAAATGGGTTCCTGAAAAGATTTGTGTAAGATATTCCCAATTCTTAATCATAATTTTTGTGCAATATTGTTTACGTTCAAAATTCAAATGTTGAAATGTTTGTTAAGCTTAAGGGACTTAACTACGGGGTCATCAGTCCCTAAACTTACAAACTACTTATGAACTACTTATGAACTAGGACGGCACAAATATCCATGCCCGAGGGGGATTCGAACCCCCGACCGTAGTGGCCGTGCAGACCGTGACTGGAGCGCCTTAGTCCCCTCGGCCACCGCGGCCGGCTGTTTACGTTCATATACAAATATACAGGGTGTTTCACTAATTGTATTTGCCTCTGTAACTTATAAAATAATAGGTGACGGGAAATTTTAATGCAGTAGGTCAACACAAGAAATGTTACACTTTCTGCGGAGCTATGAACATAGTTTATTGTATCATTTTCCAAAGAGTTACACCACAAAGATATAATTTTTTAAATGGAACAATAGTTTTTTTTATCATGCATTGGATTCGTTGAAACCAGATTCGTTGGTGGTCATGAGACAGTGGGCCGTGCCCCAGGGGATAGCCACTCGGCCAGTCAGCTACGCTATCGCAGCCACCGCCCCCGGAACTTTGAAGGCTTGTAGCTCCCAAACTAACAGTGATAGGAATGTAGTTTAAATTGATTTGGACGCAGCTGGTTTAAGCAAATCCAATACTCGATAGAAAAACTATTGTTCCATTTTAAAAATTATATCTTTGTGGTGTAACTCTTTGGAAAATCATACAATAAACTATGTTCATAGCTCCGCAGAAAGTGTAACGTTTCTTGTGTTGAACTAACGCATTAAAATTTCCCGTCACCTATTATTTTATAAGTTACAGAGCCAAACACACTTATGAAACACCCTGTATATAAAGTGCCTAATGTAAACTTCAACCTCAGGTGTTTTCGTATTAGTCATTCGTCCCGAAACCCAATTTATTATTTGTTTTAAATACTACTGAGATGGAGTGCGGGTTCGCATTGCACTGCTGCGAATTCTGTAGCTAGGTTTCAGTATTTTTGGCAGTCATTCGGAGGGCAGTTGCGTACGAGTAGGCCATAAAATCAGTGTCAAACTCAGATCTATTTGCCAACCAGTCACTTCTGCAGAAAGCTGAGGTCCTATTGTTCAAGCAGTTCCAATCTTTAATAAAACAGATTATTTCTTATCGGTCAAATTGCTCATTCTATGAATAAAGTCATAGGGTCAGAATAGGTTTTTTATTACATGTTGGGTTTTTGTTCAAAATCATGCTTACCTAATTGGATAAAGCGTTCAGTCAGATTACCAAGTTTTATAGTGTAGATTCACTTTTTACAGCCAATCATACACACATAACTACACACAACGCAATTGTTTGAGAAGTCACTAAAGTACAGTCAAGCAATTTTTATTAACAACCTGCGAGTAAATTATAAAACAATACTATTTTAATTACAACACCAATCTTTATAGACTTATTTTGAGCAACAACAATCCTTACAATTATATGATTAACAACTTTCATCCTGTATAGAGGAAGAATAAGTACGTAATGCATGAACAAGCAGTAAGTGTTTTAAAAATGTTAGCAGATTATCTACTGAATACTTTGCCGTACATGTCTATGAGAAAGTACTTATAAAATAGGCGTTATTGTACGTCTCAATATTGATAATCATAATGCTTTCTAGATTAGCTGCTCCTTAATTGTTTTTATAAATAAGGTGATTGTTACATAGCTTTAGACACACCAGAATGAACATAATCAATTCTTATGCCAAAGATGCTACGTAGGAGCATTATTACATTATACAGGGTGTTTCACTAAGTGTGTTTGCCTTTGTAACGTTTAAAATAATAGGTGACGGGAAATTTTAATGCGGTAGGTCAACACGAGAAATGTTACACTTTCTGCGGAGCTATGAACATAGTTTATTGTATCCTTTTCCAAAGAGTTACTGCACAAAGATATAATTTTTTAAATGGAACAATAGTTTTTTCTATCGTGTATCGGATTCGTTCATACCAGCTGCGTCCAAATTAGTTTAAACTACATTCCTATCACTTTTAGCCTGGGCGCTACAACCCTTCAAAATTTCGGGGGCGGAGACTGCGATAGCGTAGCTGACTGGCCAAGTGGCTATCCCCTGGGGCACGGCCCACTGTCTCATGACCACTAACCAGTCAGCTACGCTGTCGTAGCCTCCGCCCCTTAAATTTTGAAGGGTTGTGGCTGCCAAACTAACACTGATAGGAATGTAGTTTAAATTGATTTGGACGCAGCTGGTTTCAACGATTCCAGTGCACGATAGAAAAAAGTATTGTTCCACTTAAAAAATTATATCTTTGTGCAGGAACTCTTTGGAAAATGATACAATAAACTATGTTCATAGCTCCGCAGAACGTGTAACATTTCTTGTGTTGACCTACCACATTAAAATTTCCCGTCACCTACTATTTTATAAGTTACAGAGGCAAACACACTTAGTGAAACACCCTGTATACAGTTTTTCTTTTTGCTATACACAATACATCGGATTTATTTGAAAAAAAAAAATGCACCAGCAATGCTTACTAGTCAGGCGCGGGAGTGGAACCCAGTACCTCCGTGCACCACCGTTTCTGAACTGTTGGACCTGCTGTCCTACGACCGCATTGGAGCTTACCGATAGCCACACCGGAGCAGGATAATGGGCAGCCTAACGTAACGGTTCTCTGTCGCCCATCGGATTGCACTGCTGCCTCGGACTCGCTCTCGACGATCGTAAGCGTTTCCCGAGCGAGGTGGCGCAGTGTTTAAAAACTCGAATTCTGGAGGACGCTGGGTCATTTATGTTTCCCTAATTCGCTCCAGGCAAACTCTGGGATGGTGAATAGGGCACGGTCGATTTCCTTGCCCATCATTATCAAAAGAATGCGAACTTGAGCTTCATCTCCAATGATCGAGCTGTCAGTTGGGGGCGTCCAGCAGTCCCTCCATTTGGTGGAACATGCAGAGAGAGAGACAGGAAACACAGTACAGGAGCATTCCTTCTCGACATCGAGAAAGCATTCGACAAAGTCTGGCATGATGGCTTAGTGTATAAAATGGCCCAGTTAGGCATCCCAGGACACACCATCAAGATAATCGACTCGTTCCTTTCAGAGAGGAAATTCTCTGTCAGGTGCGGTAGACACACAAGTACGATCAGGAAAGCTGTGGCGGTAGTCCTACAAGGGTCTGTCCTCGTCCCTCACTATACTCGATCTACACAAACAACATGCCAAAATGGGCAGGAAACGAACTGGCGCTCTACGCAGATGACACTGCGGTATTCAGGAGTAGTAGCAACGTTATCTTCGTCACAAGAAAGCTCCAGGTGCACTTAGACGACATTTCAAATTGGTGCAATGCTTGGAAGGTCAAAGTCTACGCTGACAAATCGGTGACTATTATGTTTACCAACAAACTCACCCCTCCAGACAAAAAGATAACGGTAGCAGGGAAGGAATTAGACTGGAGCAACAACGTACCATATCTCGAACTAGTACTCGACCAGTGCCTAACATTTGTCAGACAACTAACATGGGCAAAAAACAAGGGTAACACAACATTCATCCAACTGTATCCCCTTCTCAAAAGCCAAGGTCTACAAATACATACCAAGATGAGACTGTACAGGTCCTCCATTCTATCGAAGATTCTCTATGGTTCTGAAGCGTGATCGACGGCAGCGGATACACACCTCACAATCTCCAGACATGCCAGGACAAGGTTCTGCGTACCATTACCGGCGCAGACCGATACAAGCGAAACACTCACATTAAGGAACAATTAGGGGAACCATCAATCCCTATACTCATAAAAATAAAATAAAATAACCCTTTACGAAAAGGCTTCATCTTCACGCCACCACCTAATTCATCTGCTAGGAACAAACTATCCAGATGCGTCAAACAGCCGGTCGCGGTGGCCGAGGGAACTGAGGCGCTCAAGTCACGGTCTGCACGGCCACTACGGTCGGGGGTTCGAATCCCCCCTCGGGCATGGATATTTGTGCCGTCCTTAGGATTAGCTAATTCATAAGTAGTTTATAAGTTTAGGGACTGATGACCCCGTAGTTAAGTCCCTTAAGCTATACAAACATTTGAACATTTGCTTTAAACAGAAGACCTAAAAACACCTTAACCAGACACTTCAGGGAATAAACACAGACATGTCACACAAACAGTGACACACACAAATACAACGTAGACACTATACCCAAGCCATTCTCGTTTATCATTAAGCCATGCTAGAAGTCATACGGGGTATAACCCTGTGGTGCTTCAGTGGGACACAAAGAATCAGTTATAATGTAGTCGGCGGGGTCGAGGGGGGGGGGGGGTGCGTTAAATCGTAATCTTTCTTCTATTTTGTTGTTTCAAACGTTTGGGCGATGATTGCGGAAGGACTGGCGCGAAATACACTACCCGCTACTACATCAGATCAACTAAATGTGATTGTCCCTGTAAGCCACGAAGTAATAGGCGACGGAAAAGGTTATTGCGGTACGTCACCACAGTGACGCAGCCAACGTTTATTTCTGGGGGGGTCATTTTTTAAAAAAATAAAGCCTACTGCAGAGGTGTCCTACACCCCTCCCCCCCCCCCCCCGCGGCCAATGACTGGCACCTCCCCTCCCCCCACACCTGAAATATTAGGTCCGGGATTCCGAGTTTATTTCGTGATAAAATGCTTTCGCCATTTAATATTGAAATTAAATATCTTTTATTTCACGTTTTGTAAATTATTTTATAAAGTGTGGCCAAAAGTACTCATTCTTCACCCACCGTCCACAAATTTCAATGACGCAGTTTGCTTCTTGACCTCTGCCCCACTGTTGGCACCTAGGGTGACTTTATTAATGGTAAAGTGTTCTTGTTAGTCGCTATCAGAAATATAAGAAGTTCTCCGATGTTATGAAAGTAAATTAATATGAGACTATGTGTAAAAATTGAAATAAAACAACAGTATTGTTGTTGGTAGTTTTTGGTGGCCTTCGTAAGATTCCATCCGGTGTCGCCGCTGACCTGTTAACCAGGTCGCTGCATATAAACAATCGGCTCGTAACTTCAGCGTAGCAGTAACAATAGCGGCAGCATCAGAGCTGGTCGCGGTGGCATAAAACCTCTCACAGTGACAGCAGCACACGTACACAGGGGCGGCATCACGGTGGCGAATAACTGTCACGTTCACTTGTGCTTGGAAGATTATAGTTACGTTGTGATTTATTACATGTGTACTTTTCAAATTACGGTACCAGCCTACTTTTACTTTAAAAAAATTATAAAATATTTGGGAGGTGCCTTGGAGGGGAGGCTTCAGCCACATTAGCCCCCTCCCCCCTCCGCCCCCATGTCTGCGCCACTGGGTCACCATAAGAAAGGCTACACTGTTGCGGTGCTATGAACATACTTTACTGTATTATTTTCCAAAGAGTTACAGCAAAAAGATACAATTTTTAAATGAAACAATAGTTGATTCTATCTTGCACTGGAATCAGTAACACCAGCTGTGTGTACATCAGATTAAATTACATTCCCATCACGTTTAGTTTGGGAGCTACAACTCTTCAAAGTTTCAGGGGCAGATGCCACACGGTGAACGTAATACATGGCTGTGTGGTGGGTGATGGATGTTGGCAGATACCACAAGCGCTGCGCATAATGCAATGCGCCTTCTAAATGTGGTGCTGCCGAGTTGTAACGTCGCCGGTGTCACGGAGCGAGAAGCTGTTAGACAGCCGACTGTCGTCGCACACGGCCGTATACCCGACAGTTGGAGCCACACAAACAACCGGGGCTCAATATACCACAGTTACTGACATCGGATGACGATGGCATACACGAACAACTAGTACGTTGACATGTTGCTGATGCTCGGCGAGTGACGACAAGATGCCACTGAAGCAGCCATGGCGTATGCCGTGAGATATCCTGGTCTGGCAGCCATTTCCTTCTTACATGCCGAACAACGACTTCGGGAAACAGGCTGCTTGGTAATGCGCCGCAGTAACAGACGTAGACCTGCAAGAAGTGAGGAGACGGAGGTGTTTGTTTTAGCTGCACTACACCACGATCCTCATGTCGGCTTACGAGCCGTTGCTGCAGTCGCTGGTGTCAGTCTCACATCTGTGTGGCGTATAGTACACGGCCACAGGTTTCATCCGTACCGCCTGTCACTAACCCAGGAGCTGCATGGGAACGATTTCAGTGCGAGGGTTACATTCTGTGAATGGGCCATGCGTAATTTCACGCTGGAGTGTTTACAAAGTGTTATGTTCTCTGATGAGTCCACGTTCACAAATTCTGAGCCGCAGAGAATCCGCCTGTGGGTACTACCTGTCAACCGTCAACGTAGGTGGTCTATTAAAGGTGAGTTATATCGCGCTTTTATAGCCGACAGTTTGGGTGGTCTCCTTGAACATGTGTGTCTACACACGAGAGTCCACATGTGGATGCAGCACGATGGTCACCCAGCCCATTCTTCGCGTGCTCTTGTGGAAGAACAAAACAACAGGTTTGCAAGAAGATAGTTGGTGCGCCATGATCTTCATTCTTGTCCCGCAAGATCGCCCGATTTAACACAATAAGTTTTCCTTTTATGGGGATATCTAAAGGATCGTGTGTATCTCACAGAACCCACATCCCAAGATGATCTAGAACGGCGCATCGAGGACGCATGACGCTCCGTCACACCGGCGATGTTACATCTCGTCCGCAGATCCTTTCGACGGCGCATTGCATTATGCATTGAGGAACATGGACACACATTTGAACATCTCATGTAAATCAAGTTCCCACCGCCATAACATCCATCACCCACCACAAAGCCATGTATTATGTACAGCGTGTGGTATCTGCCCCTGAAACTCTGAAGGGATGTAGCTTCCAAACTAAAAGTGGTAGGAATGAAATTTAAATTGATGTATACACAGCTGGTGTTATTGATTCCAGTGCATGACAGAAACAACAATTGTTCCATTTAAAAATTGTATCTTTTTGCTGTAACTCTTTGGAAAATAACAGACTAAAATATGTTCATAGCTCCGCAGACCGTGGAACGTTTCTTATGGCGATCTATCGCAATAAATATTTCCGTCGCCTATTCTACATC
The DNA here is from genome assembly GCA_026315105.1 of Locusta migratoria. NCBI lineage: Eukaryota > Metazoa > Arthropoda > Insecta > Orthoptera > Acrididae > Locusta > Locusta migratoria. The sequence continues at coordinate 213,730,694 of CM048749.1, forward strand.
TACATGCATACTCCGCAATTCACCGTAAGGTGCGTGGCGGAGGGTACACTGTACCACTACTAGGCATTTCCTTTCCTATTCCACTCCCAAATTGAACGAGGAAAAAAAGAATGCCTATATGCCTCCGTACGAGCCCTAATTTCTCTTATCTTGTCTTTGTGATCTTTACGCGAAATGTAAGTAGGCGGCAGCAAGATCGTACTACACTCAGCTTCAAATTCCGGCCCACTAAATTTATTCAACAGAAATTCACGAAAAGAACGTCGTCTTTCTTCCAGCGATCCCCAATTGAGTTGCAGGAGCATTTCCGTGACACTCGCGCATTGCTCGAACCTACCGGTAACAAATCTAGCTGCTCGTCTCTGAACCGCCTCTATGTCTTCCTTCAAACCGATCTGCTGCGGGTCCCAAATACTTGAGCAATACTCAAGACGTGGTCGTACAAACGTTTTATACGCGGTCTCCTTTACAGGTGAAGTACATCATCCCAAAATTCTCCCAATAAACCGAAGTCGGCTGTCTGCCTTACTCACAACTGTCCTTACATGCTCGTTCCATTTCATATCGCTCTGCAATGTTACGCCTAGATATTTCAACGACGCGACAGCATCAAGAAGCTCACTACTAATGCTGTATTCGAACATTATAGGATTGTTTTTTTCTACTCATACGCTTCACCTTACATTTTTCTACATTGAGAGCTAGCTGCCATTCTTCGCACCAACTAGAAATTTTGTCTAAGTCATCCTGTATGCTATTACAGTCAGTTACAGACGACACCCTCCCATACACCACAGCATCATCAGCAAACAGCCGCATATTACAACTTACTCTGTCCATCAGATCATTTATATAGATAGAAAATAATAGCGGTCCTATCACACTCCCCTGGGGCACGCCTCACGATACACTCGTCTCTGATGAACACTTGCCGTCGAGAACAACGTACTGCGTTCTATTACTTAGGAAGTCTTCCATCCAGTCACAAATCTGTTAACCTATTCCGTAAACTCGTATCTTCGTTAGCAGTCTGCAGTGTGGCACCGCGTCGAACGCCTTTTTGAAGTCGAGAAAAACACAATCCGCCTCTTGCCCTTCGTCCATGGCTCGCAAGATGTCATGTGAGAAAAGGGCAAGCTGAGTTTCACATGAACGGTGTTTCCTAAATCCGTGCTGATTCATGGAAAGAAGCTTTTCCGTTTCAAGGAATTTTACTGTATTCGAACTGAGAATATGTTCCAAAATTCTACATGAAACTCATGTCAACGATATTTGCCTGTAATTGTGTGGGTCAGTTCTCTTGCCTTTCTTATAAACGGGAGTCACTTGCGCTTTTTAGTGAACTTTGCGCTGAATTAAAGATTCGCGATAAATGCAAGCTAAGTAGGGGGCCAACGCCGCAGAATCGTCTTTGTAAAACCGAACTGGTATTCCATCCGGACCAGCAGACTTTTTCGTATTTAGCTCTCTCAGCTGCTTCTCTACACCGGAAACACCTATTGCTACGTCTCCCATCAGTTCGTAACTTACAGAGGCCAACACTTCGTATGTGTAAAGTAGGAAGGGCTGTTATACCCCAGAAACACATCCAGACCCTTTTTCATACAATGCAGAGACGCTTATCAGCTGTTATAACCAGCAATAATAGCAACACTCACTGCTCATTCCATCTTTATTATGAAGCTGTATTTTGAATACAGTAATGTGATCTTTGTACAACGAGCTATCTCGAAAATAAACTGGGCTTTGGTACCTCCAGCCCTTATTGATGTTGACGTCACGAAAAGTGGGGCTAATGCCTGCATCACAGGCAAGTACTAGCGCCGAGTGGTCTCCACATCGTACAGCATATAACAGGTAGCTATACGTAAGTAGCGGCCATTTAAGTGCCTTGTAAACACCATTCCTCGTCTATAATTCCGAAAAATGTAATTTGTATAATTTTTAAACGAGCGACTCGTTCTGATTGTCATAAGTTGTGTATAAATTTGTTGACTAGAACACAAAAGTCATCAAAAATGAAATGGTTTTGCAACCGGATTGGTCGAAGAGAAAAAAGTGGGTGTTTCTGGGCTTTTTCGGAGGTTCCATAGGCCAACAGAAATATTCAGCTGTTACATGAAAGGTAGTGTGTGACTTAATGAAATAAATTACTCCCCAACTTAAGAAAAAAATTCAATTGAGCCTCAACATAAACACGTGGGAAGTGTTGTGTTTAAGAAGAAAGTAAGATTGTTAATTACATTACAGGAGGACAAACACAAAGTAGTTACTTCCATAAAGTATCTGGGAGTAGATGTAAGGGCGATTTCAAATGGAACGACCACCAAAATCAGTCGTGGGTAAGGCAGATGCCAGGCTGAGATTCTTTGCAGGAATACTCATGAACTGTCGTCCTTCAACAAAGGATGTAGATCACAAGACTCTCGTTGTTGCAGCGCTTGAGTACTGCTCATCAGGGAGGGATCCGCACCACGTGGGGTTAATAGAAGACATCGAGAAGGAAGGAAGGAACCTTAGGGTTTTACGTCCCGTCGACAGCGTGGACAAGCTTCCTGGGGTTTTATTTGCAGACGGAGAAGTTAGTACTGCTTCCTCCCACAAATCCCCTAAAACCTCCGCATTCTTGCGGATGCTGTTGCGTAGCAGTGTGCGTTTGTACCGCCCTACAGTACGCACGAGGTGCCGTAGTTGCTGTCCAAGTCTTTATGGAAAGCAGAGAGTTCTGACTAACCTGTTGTCTTCTATAGTTGTGTCCCCAGCGCAGAAGACAGCACACAGGTCGTTGGTTCTTCTACAGCATACAAGTGAGGCTAAAATAAGTTCTGTATGATGGAAGAATAAGAAGCGACTTGCGAGATTTTTTAATTGTCAGGGATGCCATTTATTAATTAAATAATATAATATGAGCAACTATTGTTAATATGACACGGCCTATGCTGCCCATAGCTCATGTTGAGACCTCGACTGTTATTACATTTATGCAAATCTTTACTCATGACCGGCGCGGTCCGGCGCGTATAGTGGTCAGCTCGAGACTGAAACTGCGGCGCGTTGCGAGAGGGCACCTGACGCTCTATTTCGCGCCAAAACAGGGCCGTCGCGCACCTTCTGCAAAATTGCTCTTCTCTTGTTACAATAAGAGAAGGCATCTTAAACGTTTTAAATTGTCAAAACCTAGCCTGTTCTTGAAAGATATGTATTACAAATTCTCAGCTCTGAATAATTAATATTTAATTTATAATAAACAAAAGTAATTTCATAAGAAATCACGTGACGTGAAATGCAGCAGCCAATGCGAGGAGAGTACCAGTGACATAGGCGGGCTTTCCCACGGGAACCAGCACCTACTGTGCCATATGCTACTGCTCCCCACTCCACATTTCAACATATGCTGCACTTCTGTCTTTCTTCCGCATTTAAGACGCGTACGCGTACGCGTACGCAAAGAAACGGCCAGCGGCCAGAAATATGAAGTGGCCATAGGCCAGGAATATCACACCTGGTCATTAGAGACGCAGCTAAAGCTCGGATTTTTGGGTAAGGATGAGGGAAGGAAATCGGCCGTGCCCTTTGAAAGGAACCATCCCAGCATTTGCCTGGAGTGATTTAGGGAAATAACGGAAAAACTAAATCTGGATGGCCGGAGGTGGATTTGAACCACCATCCTTCCGAATACAACTCCAGTGCGTTAACACTGCGCCACCTCGCTCGGTGACATCGAGAAGATCCAAAGAACAGCAGCACGTTTCGTTACAGGCTCATTTAGTAAGCGCGAAAGCGTCACAGAGATGGTCAAGAAACTCCAACGGCAGACGCTGCAAGAGTCTCTGTAGCACTGTGCGGGCTTCTGTCAAACTTCCGAGAGAGAATATTTAATGAAGAGTCAACCAATATATTGCTTACTCTACGTGTATCACCCGAAGCGACCGCAAGGAGGTCCACACGGAGGCAAACAGGCAATCGATTTTTCCGCGAACCTTACGTCAATGGAATAGGAGGAAGTCACAACAGTACTCACACTCCGCCACACACCGTGAGGTGGCTTGCGGGGTATGGATGTAGATGTAGATTGACGAGAAGTGGGAATAAACTCCAGAAAGAAATACATCTTGAATCACCAAGGAATCTCGTGTTCAGAGCACATGTTTACCTCGATTCAGCAGGCGTATCGGGCATCTCCGTATTGACCACCGTGTGACGATTTATGACACAGTGCGTCCTGTAGACTGTTCACATGGAACTGGGGAACTGCATGGAACATCGTACATGAGCAGTTGCAATTTCGTAAAGTTTGTGTACGAACTTTTTCCATGTGTGATGTCAACAAAGCGTATAAGGTGCTAACGACGTCTTCTGGTATAGCTATCCATGCTGCGTTAACCTGTTAATAAAGTTCATCTGTGGTGTTTTCCATTGTCACACAGCACGGCACCAGTTATTTCCTTTGGCGAGTTATGCTGGTACAAGGCGAAATGCTGACATCATGTGACGTGCAGCATGTGCTCCATCAGTGAAGTCTTGTGGGAACGAGCGTCATAGTCCACCAAAAGGAACCCTTCTCCAATGGCACAAGTGCAGGGAATAACAAAACATGAAGGATCTGTCTCTATACCTCTGAGCAGTCAAAGCGCTGTTCTTAACGAAAATACTGACCCCTGCCAACACTATTCGTCCACCACCACTATACCGTGATGTTTGTTGTACATAAGCAGGATTGATCCGAGTTCCACCTTCTCTCCAGATGAGGGAGAAAGATTGTCTGGCTGAACACAAATTCTTGATTCATATGTGAACAGATCCCGGCGCCATTATTTACGAATCCAATCCTGATGTTCCTGCGCCCATTTTCTGTGGGCTGAACGGTGTCGTGGTTTTCACGGGACACACGCCATAGGCTTCCTTGCGTCGAGGCCACATTCCCAAAGGCTACTTCTGACTGTTTGTGTTGATATTGCTCGTCCTGATGCTGCCTGGAGGGTGCGATGCAGTTGAGATGCACTCAGCCTCCTGTCTCGATGGACTTTTAACCGGATATAACAGTCATCTCTGTTGATGTTACCCATCGCTAACATTGGCATTGTTTCTTAACGGTCCCTGTTGTCTGAAAACGCGACCAGGTCCTGGAAATTACACTTTGGGACACTCCAAAAGCTGCAGTCAACTCCGTCTACCCGCTTCCAACCTTCATATGGCTATATATGCCATAGCTTCGTGTAAGTCATCTTGTTGTAGCCTTGCACTACCTGCCCACTGCAGTGTCTGAACCCAACTCTTTCTGAAATTCGTTTGGTAAACACGAATCAACGCCAACACCCTCTGCAGCAACTTTCTGTTGTTAGATCTCCGTTCCCGTAATGTTATATATTATCTCCGCTCCGTAGAACCGACAGAAAGACGTCGAACCCTTTTAGTTCATTCTGATGATCACAATACTTCAGAATCTACATATTTCAACTGATCCCATAATGATTTTGACCAATGTACACTATTGGTCATTAAAATTGCTACACCAAGAAGAAATGCATGTGAGAAACGGGTAGGGCCTACACACTGCATAAATATATTATACTAGAACTAACGTGTGCTTACATTTTCACGCAATTTGGGTATCTAGATCTTGAGAAATCAGTACGCAAAACAACCACCTCTGGCCGTAATAACGGCCTTGATACGCCTGGGCATTGTCAAACAAAGCTTGGATGGCGTGTACAGGTACAAATACCCATACAGCTTCAACACGATACCGCAGTTCATCAAGAGTAGTGACTGGCGTATTGTGACGAGCCAGTTGCTTGGACACGTTTTCAATTGGTGAGAGATCTTGAGAATGTGTTGGCCAGGGCGGCAGTCGAACATTTTCCGTATCCAGAAACGCCCGTACAGGACCTGCAACATGCAGTCGTGCATTATCCTGTTGAAATGTAGGGATCTAATGAAGGTTATAGCCACATCTGAAATGTAACTGTCACAGTTCAAAGTGCCGTCGATACGAACAAGAGGTGACCGAGACGTGTAACGAATGGCACCCCATATCATCACGAAGGGTGATACGCATGTATGGCGATGGCGAATACACGCTTCCAATGTGCGTTCACCACGATGTCGGCAAACACGGATGCGACCATCATGATACTGTAAACAGAACTTGGATTCATCCAAAAACATGTCGTTTTGCTATTCGTGCACCCACGTTTGTCATTGCGTACACCAGCGCAGGCGCTCCTGTCTGTGATACAGCGTCAAGGGTAATCGCAGCCATGGTCTCCGAGCTGATAGTCCATGCTGCTGCAAACGTGGTCGAACTGTTCGTGCAGATGGTTGTTGTCTTGCAAACGTCCCCATCTGTTAACTCAGGGATCGAGACGTGCCTGCACGATTCGTTACAGCCATGCGGATAAGATGCCTGTCATCTCGACTGCTAGTGATACGAGACCGTAGGGATACAGCACGGCATTCCGTATTGCCCTCCTGAACCCACCGATTCCACATTCTGCTAACAGTCATTGGATCTACTATGAAAAGTTTCTCTCAATGAGAGACACATACGACATGAGGAAGCATGAGGACCATAAATCTATGTCGACGCCACTGAGATCTGACCAACTAGGAAGCGCGTCCCCGCGCGGTCCCGCCCACTGCAGCGCCTAGCCGCGCAGGCAACCCGCGCAGCGCACTTGCCGCGCCAGAAGCCGGCTCCGCAAGCCAAACACGTATCCGCGGTCCAGTAAATTTAGCCTGGCGAATGGACGCATCCGCTTCCGCAACCTCTTGGCACCTCTCTTTTCAAAGCAGGGGAGGAGCAGGAGGAGCCTGTGATTAACGACTTTCTACGGCGGTCAATAAGCGGTTTGCGGAAATCCTTTCTGTTAGGAGAAACGGTAGAGGAAGAGCGGCGTGGGGGAATTGCTGGAGGGAGGGGGAGGGGGAGAAGGGAGGCATCAATGGAGGTCACTAGCTTCTCAAAGCAAAACAAAATAATTTTGCATAAGCTTTTATGTATTTACTTATGTGAGTTTCCACGTAATCGTACTCAAATTTGGTCATTTAGATGTTAGGCGAACAACATGAAATTTGTCATATTCACTGAATATATGACATCAACTGCGTTTGGGCAAAGCCGAACATCTGTACCCAGCCGGGATTCGAACCCGGGTCTCCCGCTTTCTAGGCAGTTGCGCTGACCACTACAACACTGGGGACACAGTGATCACCGCACCTGCAAGGACTACCTGAGCACGCCTCCCGTCAGATACAAATTCCCAGCTTCGCCCTGCCCACAGTACTCAAACTCGTAGTTTTGAAACTAATAACCGTAATAGTAAGGGCCCGAACTTGTTCACCCCTCCCCACTAATGAAAGGATAATTGTCCGACCCTGGCATATTATATATAGACATGTGGCGTCTGTTCCGAAAGAGCAGACGTCGCTTCTGATCCTGCAGTTGTTACTCTTTCATAGTCACAGAATATACATCAACTGCTAATGGGCTAAGCTGAAAATGTGTACCCAGTCAGGATTCGAACCCGGGTCTCCCGCTTTGCCCAAACGCAGATGATCTGAATATAAACATGAAAGAATAACAACTGCAGGATCATAAGTGACGTCCGTTCTTTCGGAACAGACGCCACATGTATATGAACGCCACATGTGTATGAAACTTTGTGCCTGTGTTTTGTTACATATACCTAAGTCATGCTAATGTCTTACTCTTCGCTTCTGTAATAAAGCCCGTAATTTAACAAAGTTATGTACAGAAGGATGGAAAGGCTGATACGTGCAGAAGTGATCGAAGATGAGTTCGGATTCAGGAGAAATGTAGAAACACGGGAGGCCATACTCACGACTTAGGTCAAGGAAAGACAAACTTAGAGATTTCTAGGTTGTATAGATTTGGAGAAAGCTTATGCGAATGTGATTGCGATACACTCTTTCAAATTCTGAAGTCAGCAGGGGTAAAATATTGGGAACGGAAGATCATTTACAACTTGTACAAAAGACAAACAGCAGTTATTAGAGTGTAAAGGCATGAAAGGGAAGCATTAGTTGGGAAGGGAGTAAGACAGGGTTGTAAACCTTCAAATGTTATTCAATTTTTACAAAGAGCAAGCTGTGAAGCAAAACAAGGAGATTTTGGAGAAGGTATAAAAGTTCAAGATAAAGAAATACAAACATTACTTTTTGTCGATGACATTGTAATTCTGTCGGAGACAGCAAAGGACTTGGAAGAACAGTTTAATGGAATGGACAATGTGTTGAAAGGAACGTATAAGATGAACATTGACAGGAGCAAAACAAGTATAATGGAAGACAGTCTAACAAAATCAGGTGATGCTGAAGGAATTAGATTAGGTAAAGAAACAATGAAGGTGGTAGATGAGTTTTATTACTTGGGCAGTAAGATAACAAATGATGGTCACAGCACAGAGAATATAAAATGCTTAATGACAATGCGAAGGAAAGCGTTTTTAAAAAAAGAGAAATTTGGCGACGTCGAATATTAATTTAAGCGTAAAGAAATCTTTTCTGAAGGCATTTGTGTGGAGTGTTGCCTTGTACGGGAGTGAAACTTTGACGATAAATAGTTGAGACAGGAAGAGAATAGAGGCTTTTGAAATGTGGTGCTACAGAAGAATGCTGAAGATTAGGTGGGTAGATCGTGTAACTAATGAGGAGGTACTCAACAGAATTGGCGAAAAGTGATTTTTGGCATGCCTTGGCTAAAAGAAGAAATACATTGGTAGGATACATTATTAGACATCGAGGAATCGTAAATTTAGCATTGTAAAGAAGTGTGTGGGGTAAAAATCGAAGAGGGAGACCAATAGACGAATATAAAATTCAAAGGAAACTTTTCACTCTGAAACGGAGTGTGCGCTGATATGAAACTTCCTGGCATATTAAAATTGTGTGCCGGATCCGGGACTCGAACCTGGGACACTTTAATCTGCAAGGAAGTTTCATATCAGCACACACTCCGCTGCAGAGTGAAAGTTTCATTCTAGAATCATCCCTTAGGCTGTGGATAAGCCATGTCTCCACCAGTCTTGCATGTTTCGCAGGAGAGCTTCTGTGAAGTTTGAAAAGTAGAAGGCGAGGTACTGGCGGAAGTGAAGGTGTGAGGCGGCATCGTGAGTCGTGTCGGGATAGCTCAGTCGGTAGAGCGCTTGCCCGCGAAAGGCAAAGGTCCCCAGGTTCGAGTCCCGGTCCGGCACACAATTTTAATTTGCCAGGAAGTTTCATATCAGCGCACACTCCGGTGCAGAGTGAAAGTTTAATTCTGGAAACATTCCTTGGGCTGTGGCTAAGCCATGTCTTCACCATATCCTTTCTTCCAGGAGTGCTAGTCTTGCATGTTTCGCAGGAGAGCCTCTGTGAAGTTTGGAAAGTAGGAGGCGAGGTACTGGTGGAAGTAAAGTTGTGAGGCGGCATCGTGAGTGGTGTCGGGATAGCACAGTCGGTAGAGCGCTTGCCCGCGAAAGGCAAAGGTCCCAGGTTTCTCGTCACGTTTCCTGCACACAATTTTAATCTGCCAGGAAGTTTCATAAAATTCAAATGTTTGTAGAGCTTATGGGACTTAACTACAGGGTCATTAGTCCCTAAACTTACAAACTACTTATGAACTAGCTTATACTAAAGACGTCACAAACATCTATGTCCGAAGGGGGGATTCGAACTCCCGACGGGGAACGGCCTCACGCATCGTAGCATAGCGCCTAAATGCGCTCGGCTGCGCCGCCGCGGCTAGACGAATACAGTAAGTAGATTCAAATGGATGTGGGTTTCTGTTCTTATGAGGAGACAAAGAGCTTGCTCATGATAGAGTATGATGGACAGCTGCAGCAAACCAGTCTCCGGTGTAAAGACCATAACAACAATAACAACAACTATATGCACACAGTTGGAAAACACCTTAGGTTCCCGGAAAGGGGAGTGGGCAGGATAGGGTGGCGACTGAAAAGGCCGGGTATAGGGCGTACCGTTGAGCCTGACAAATCGAAATATCTTTAAAACTATGCATTGTACACAAACACTGACACAAAAGGACATCTGCATGGATCAGACTCCCTCCCTGAGGGTGGGTTGTGGCCAACTTTTAAATTTTGAGTAGTAACCCTATTTCTTGTTGAAGATTTCGATTCCTCGCCAAAAACTACCCTAGTGGTTCCTCGACGCATCATTCAAGTTGTTGTTGATGGCGCTGTATTCGCAAAAAAAAAAAAAAAAAAAAAAAAAAGTTACTTCCGGTTATTACCGTGAATGCCGCGATTGAATGGCCGAGCGCTCTGAGCCGGCTTGCTGCGGATCGCGCGGTTGCTCCCCGTCAGAGGTTCGAGTCCTCCCTCGAGCATGGGTGTGTGTGTGTGTGTGTGTGTGTCTCCTCCTTAGGTTAGTTTAAGTAGCAGCCTAGGGACTGATAACCACAGTAGTTAAATCCGACAGATTTACAAACATATATTAATTTTTTTATTCTCTTGTGATTGCACTTTAGACTGAATAATAAACAGGTGTTCAGTGAGTCTTAAGAAACGTACCTAAATATACCTGTGAAGCACCCGCCTCGACGTTCCGTGGACAGTTTGTAAAGCAAAATGAAGTCAGACCACAGTGCGCTGGCTTTAATCACGATCCGTGGTTAACGGTATGGCCGAAGAAGCACTGTCGTATTACCCCACCATATACAACACAAAGCCTCGAATATAAATAAGCAGACAACAATCACTGATTGTGAAACCTATACCTTTCTCTTATTGGTCGGTTACTTGTTTCTCTGATGTGTGTTTTTCTATTTTAAGACAGTTCATCGCCTCTAATTATTGATTTACCGCCGGCCGCAGTGGCCGAGGGGCTGATGCGCTCCAGTCACGGTCTGCACGGTCACTACGGTCTGGGGTTCGAATCCCCCCTCGGTTATGGATAAGGTAGTTCATAAGTAGTTTGTAAGTTTAGGGGCTGATGACCCCATAGTTAAGTCCCATAAGCTGTACAAACATTTGAACATTTATTAATTTACCAACCGTATCACTGGCGGGCAGGTAGTCGGATTTTAAATTCAGGACCGTTGCACGTATTGTCTTACATTGCTGAAAAAGTACGTATCATTGTCCACGTTACTGTCTAATGTTTCGAAACATATGATGAATCATATTTAACATATTACATCTCAATCTATCAAAAGTGGAATATATTGTGTCGAGCAGTCGTACGTAACTTTTGGCGAAGAAATTGCTATAAACAACGGGGGTTAAGATTTCAGAGTTGGCTGCCTTTGCCACATCAGGGGCCAGTGTTCGTAGTTTAATTTCTAATGAGATATATGTCCCTCTTAGAGATATTAATTTTCTGCTTGGGACATTTTTGAACGCAGTGTGTATTTTTCAACTTATTTGTCAGGTTAAATGGGACGCCCTCTTTATCAATAATATCATGCTATTTTGTCAAAAACTGACATTCTGAGCACGTGGTTGAGTACAAAATGCAGGTTGATTCTTACAATGAAGAAAATAGCAACCAAAGACATTTCATTATCGTAGTTCTTTGCTAAATAGCGGTTTCAAACCCGTTTCAAACTTTCCAGTTCATCCTAAGACAACTGTTCACGTCCACAGACATCAATTTTGTCATCTACATTTCGATTATTGCACATAATTTTGACTTGTGTCAGAAGTCTTTGTTTATGCGGTGTCCAACGACACAAAAAGGTGATTGTAATGACGTACTTGACCGTAAATATGACTAATATTTGTCAGTATCATTATTAATGTGATTGGTTGCTGTTTTCTTCATTGTAAGAATCATCGTGCATAATATGAAACCAATAACACTGTTCTACATGGGTCATTCTTCTCATATGGAAATATGTGTTTCCAAAGGATTTTCACGTGATAAATTCAAATATTAAATCAGAAATTCGCTATCAGGCACAGTATTTTAGTTATGCGAAGATGAGTGTTTAAACTGACTGATAATTTAAAGGTGGTGTTTTGAAAAATATGCTGCATATAAGCATGAAGACGACAAGTTGAAAATATATTGCAATGATATTGGGATTGCAACAAGCCTACACGAAATATGGATGTTTTCTGTGTAACTGGGACAGAAATTCCCACTATAAAAGAAAGCTTTGGCCTCAAAGGAGCTGGAAAGTGGGAGAAAAAAACTTACAGAATTAGAAATTGGTAGCTATTGAAGATGTTCTTCTACCACCTTTTCATATCAAGCTAGGCCTTTTTAAACAGTTTTTAGAGGCCATGAATATATTTGAACAAGGGTTCATATACCTTTCAAAAATGTTCCCTCGACTTTCTTCCGCAAAAATAAAGGGTTTATGTGGGCCCCCAAATTAGAGAACTTCAAAAAGACCCACAATTTGAAGAGTGCCTTTCACCCAAAGAAAAAAATGGTATGGATCACTTTCAAGAATGGAACTGGAAACATTCTAGGAAGAAAAAGAGCTGACAACTAAGAACAATCGGTATAAGAAGTGATAGATGCATATAGATTATAGGAATTTAGGATGTAACATGTCATTAAAAGTGCACATCCTGAAAACTGTAGTGATGTTTCCGCCGAACACGGTGAAAGGTTCGATCAAGAAATAATGTTCTTGGAAAAGCGTTATGAAGGGAAATGGATGCCTGCAATGCTTGCCGACTACAGCTGGAACATTATTCGAGAGGGCACCATTCTTCACAGGAGAGAAAAAAAAAAGACAGTAATACATTGCTTTTTATCATTCACAGCATAGATATACAAACTTATAGCGTTGCTTATAACTTGAAAGCTATGTCTGACACGGAAAAACTAATTACAGATTTGAATTTAGGAGGTGTGTTTACATATGAATCACGTGTGATAGCCCCCCGTTTTTTTTAGTCCCTCAACCGTTAGGGGTAAAACCCAGTGGGGCTCTGGGCAAGTAAGGCTAGCAACCTGCTTCCCAGGTACTTCAATATCATGCTGGCAACAATCAGAGCAAAATTCCTCGGACCTCTGGAGGTGATGGAGTTCCCACCTCTAACTGACAGACCAGGGACTCCTCCGATACGACTCGGCAAATGATCTGGAATGAGATGGGGAGCTATTAATATCAATGGGGATTACAATGGGAAGAAGGTAGAGCTGGCGGAGGCTTCAAGTAAGATGGGGTTAGATGTTTTAGCTGTTAGTGAGAAAGAGGACGAAGTCGGAGAATACAAGGTCTACCTGTCAGGAGTCAAAGTAAGAAGAGCACAGGGGGGTGTAGGGTTTTACATCAGGAAAGCAATCGAACCCAGCATAATTGCAATAAGGTATGTAAATGAACGACTGATGTGGGTAGATTTGGTTGTCTCTAGCAAGAAAATTAGGATTGTGGCAGTGTATTCACCCTGTGAAGGGACAGATCGAGATGAGATGGACAGATTTTATAACGCTCTTAGTGATGTAGTTGTTAGAGTGAAGGATAAGGGTAGTGTTTTACTCATGGGTGATTTCAATTCCAGGATAGTAAATCGAACAGAAGGTTATGAAAAGGTTATGGGTAAGTTTCTACATCTACATACATACTCCGCAATTCACCGTAAGGTGCGTGGCGGAGGGTACACTGTACCACTACTAGGCATTTTCTTTCCTATTCCACTCCCAAATTGAACGAGGAAAAAAAGAATGCCTATATGCCTCCGTACGAGCCCTAATTTCTCTTATCTTGTCTTTGTGATCTTTACGCGAAATGTAAGTAGGCGGCAGCAAGATCGTACTACACTCAGCTTCAAATTCCGGCCCTCTAAATTTACTTAACAGAAATACACGAAAAGAACGTCGTCTTTCTTCCAGCGATCCCCAATTGAGTTGCAGGAGCATTTCCGTGACACTCGCGCATTGGTCGAACCTACCGGTAACAAATCTAGCTGCTCGCCTCTGAACCGCCTCTATGTCTTCCTTCAAACCGATCTGCTGCGGGTCCCAAATACTTGAGCAATACTCAAGACGTGGTCGTACAAGCGTTTTATACGCGGTCTCCTTTACAGGTGAAGTACATCTTCCCAAAATTCTCCCAATAAACCGAAGTCGGCTGTTTGCCTTACTCACAACTGTCCTTACATGCTCGTTCCATTTCATATCGCTCTGCAATGTTACGCCTAGATATTTGAACGACGCGACCGCATCAAGAAGCTCACTACTGATGCTGTATTCGAACATTATAGGATTGTTTTTTCTACTCATGCGCATCACCTTACATTTTTCTACATTGAGAGCTAGCTGCCATTCTTCGCACCAACTAGAAATTTTGTCTAAGTCAACCTGTATGCTATTACAGTCAGTTACAGACGACACCCTCCCATACACCACAGCATCATCAGCAAACAGCCGCAAATTACAACTTACTCTGTCCATCAGATCATTTATATAGATAGAAAATAATATCGGTCCTATTACACTCCCCTGGGGCACGCCTGACGATACACTCGTCTCTGATGAACACTCGCCGTCGAGAACAATGTACTGCGTTCTATTACTTAGGAAGTCTTCCAGCCAGTCACAAATCTGTGAACCTATTCCATAAGCTCGTATCTTCGTTAGCAGTCTGCAGTGTGGCACCGTGTCGAACGCCTTTTTGAAGTCGAGAAAAACACAATCCGCCTGTTGCCCTTCGTCCATGGCTCGCAAGATGTCATGTGAGAAAAGGGCAAGCTGAGTTTCACATGAACGGTGTTTCCTAAACCCGTGCTGATTCATGGAAAGAAGCTTTTCCCTTTCAAGGAAATTTACTATATTCGAACTGAGAATATGCTCCAAAATTCTACATGAAACCGATGTCAACGATATTGGCCTGTAATTGTATGGGTCAGTTCTCTTTCCTTTCTTATACACGGGAGTCACCTGCGCTTTTTTCCAATCACTAGGAACTTTGCGCTGAATTAAAGATTCGCTATAAATGCAAGCTAAGTAGGGGGCCACTGCCGCAGAATAGTCTTTGTAAAACCGAACTGGTATACCATCCGGACCAGCAGACTTTTTCGTATTTATCTCTCTCAGCTGCTTCTCTACACCGGAAATACCTATTGCTATGTCCCCCATTTCGGAATTAGTACGTTGATCAAATGATATTTGTGCGGTCCTCCTGCGTGAAAGATTTCTTAAAGGTTAAATTTAGAACTTCAGCTTTCCGTTTGCTTTCTTTTCTATTACTGCCCCGGAATAATCAACTAGTGACTGGACAGTGGGCTTTGACCCGCTTATCGATTTTACATAGGACCAGAATTTTTTCGGGTTCTCGGAAAGATCTTTTGCTAAGGTATGGCTGTGATAATTATTGTATGCTTCACGCATCGATCTTTTTATAGGCGCACGAATCTCTACTAACTTTTGCCTGTCATCATTTGCGTGTTCTTTTTTGAATCGAGAGTGCAACAGCCTTTGCTTTCTCAGCAGCTTTCTAACATTATTATTATACCACGGTGGATCTTTTCCATCCTTAATCGTCTTTACTGGCACATATTTCTCTAACCCTTCATTAACAATGCATTTAAATTTAGTCCACAATTCCTCTACATCCATAGTCCTAGAATTAAACGATGCCCATTCATTTTCTAAGTGCGATCGTAACATTTGCTTGTCGGCTTTTCCCAACAAAAACATGCTCCTAGCCTTCTTGACTGGTTTATGTACTTTGGTCACCATCGACGCTATGACGATATCATGATCACTAATTCCTGTCTCTACACAGACATCGTTAATAAGGTCAGGCCTGTTTGTGGCTATAAGGTCTAGAATATTTCCATTGCGCGTGGGTTGCCGGTTTAACTGCTCAAGACAGTTTTCGGAGAATGTGTCCAAAAGTAGCTCGCAAGACTGCTTGTCTGTACCGCCTGAAATATAACTAGCGAGGTCCCAATCTATACTTTAAGGTTGAAGTCACCTCCGACTAATATTACATGGCCCGGATACCTATGCACTACCTGGTGTAGACTTTCCTTGAATGATTCTAAAACTGCTACAGCAGCACTGGGGGGCCGGTAAAAACACCCAACTATTAACTTTACTTTTTTTAGACCTGTTATGCGTGCCCAGATAACTTCACAGTTACTTTCAACCTCGATCTCAGTAGAAACAATATCTTTGTCCACAGCGATGAACACTCCTCCTCCAGTTGTATCAGATATATCTTTCCGATATACATTCCACGCTTCGCTAAATATTTCTGAACTTGCCACATCATCATTTAGCTAGCTTTCGGTGCCTAAAACTATCTGAGCGCAATAACTTCCATGTAGCGCTGCAAATTCGGGAACTTTGTTTCCAATACTCTGTAAGTTCGCGGCTAATATTTTTATGTTCGAATTTTTGTTCCGAACGTGTCCTGAATTCGCTGTTTGAATGCTGACAGGCGAGTGCTCATCAGAGTTAGCACCTAGCCTAAAAACCCCCATGTGCACTCCACAAGTAATCTGCTACCCGAGTAGCCGCTTCCTTAGTGTAGTGCACCCCTGATCTATCTAGGGGCACCCTACAATTCCCCACCCGATAACGCAAATCCAGAAATCTGCAGCCATGACTGTCACAGAGTCGGCGAAGCCTCTGGTTCACACCCTCCACTCGGCTCCAAACCAAAGGACCCCAATCAACCCTGGGAACAATGCTGCAAATCGACAGCTCTGCTTGCACCCCGCGTGCGAAGGCAGCAGCCTTCACCGATTCCGCCAGCCGCTCGTAGGACCTGAGGATGTCCTCAGAACCCAAGCGACAAGCGTCATTGGTGCCGACGTGAGCTACGACTTGCAATCGACTGCACCCCGCACCTTCGATAGCCGCCGGCAAGGCCGCCTCCACATCTCGGATGAGGCCCCCCGGCAAACACACCGAGTGCACGTTGGAATTCCTTCCAGATCTGGACGCTATCAGCCTAAGGGGCTCCATCACGCGCCTGACATTGGAGCTCCCAATAACTAATAATCCCCTCCCCCCGTGCACCTGCTCGGACCCTGCTGAAGGAGTGGCCACACTTTCACTCACAGGACGAACGGGCGCTGACGGACGTCCAGCCTCCACATTGGCCTTCCGCCTCGAGCGACGCGAACGCCGTACAACCCGCCACTCCCCTTGCGGAGAAGGCGGCTCGACGACGTCCGGTACACCTGAAGGTGCCTCGGTAGCAGGGACAGAGAGCGTAGCGTGGGACACCTGAGGTGTCCCACTCGACGCACCAGACTCCCCACCATCCCTGCACCCCGAGACAGCAGCCTGAAGACGGCTGACCGTAGCCAACAGCACGCTCAGCTGTTCGCGAACCGCGGCCAACTCCTCCTGCGTCCGCACACAGCAGGCACACATCCTATCCATCCTATCGATACAATTAACAGCAATTAACAACTTTAAAGAAGCCTAATACTCTAATGAAGGCGGCTGGCTGCTGACTTAACTGTGGTCAGTGGTAACTACACTGTCGAATCAACAAAACTGAGTCCGGCAGCTTTAGCGCTGTTCACGCTGCGGCACTCGTGGCAGCTGGCACTGGACTGACTGACAACGAGCTTAGTAACGGTCTCTGGCTTGTTTTGAAATACACCGGTCAAAGACGAAGACTAAACACAACGGTATTTATCAAATACGATAGAATAAACTATTAAAACAGTAGTACAAACGAAATCTGCAAGTATGCGGGAATAAACCTCTTAAAACAGTACTACCGAAAATGAACTAGACTGGCAAATTAAATTTGACACAAATTAAATTCAGATACTTAGCGCTGTTGAAGCTCCGGCACTGGTGACAGCTGGCACTAGAGAGGATATGGAGGCCAACAGGAACGGAAAACAGCTCTTGGATTTCTGTTCCAGTATAGGCTTAGTTATCACAAACTCCTTCTTTAAGCATAAGGACATTCACCGCTATAATTGGGAAGGAAGGGGAACCAGATCTGTCATTGACTATATAATAACAGACCAGGAATTCAGGAAGACAGTCAAGGACACACGAGTTTTCAGGGGATTCTTTGATGATACTGATCATTACTTAATCTGCAGTGAAATTGGTTTTATGAGGCCAAAAGAGCAGAAAGTCAAGTCCATGTGTAGAAGGATAAGAGTGGAGAAGCTTCCAGACAAGGAAATTAGGCAGCAATACATAGCAATGATTTCGGAAAGGTACCAGTTCGTTGAATGTAATGATTTACAGTCACCGGAAGAGGTGACACAATACTGGCACAGGGACACACTACTGGAAGCAGCTAGAGAATGTCTTGGAACAGGTAGGAAGAAGCAGACAGCCTGGTGGAATGACACAGTCAAGGCAGCCCGTATAAAGAAAAAGAAGGCATTTCAAAAATGGCTCCATACTAGAAATGAGGCAGACAGAGAAAGTTATGTTGAAGAAAGAAACAAAGCCAAACGGATAATTGCAGACTCCACGCAGAAGTCATGGGAAGACTTTGGAAACAAGCTAGAAATTCTAGGTCAAGCCGCGGGAAAACCATTTTGGAGCGTAATTAGCAATCTTCGAAAGGGAGGGAAGAAGGAATTAGCAAGGGTTTTGGACAGGTCAGTAAAGCTGCTAGTCAATCCTGTGGATGCCTTGAGCAGATGAATATTTTGAAGAATTGCTCAATGTAGGTGAAACGTTCAATGATGTGTCAGATTATCAGGTTGAATGGGATAGGAACGACGATGGAAACAGGATCTCATTTAAGGAAGTGGAGAAAATGGTCAGTAGATTACAGTGCAATAAAGCGGCCTGGATGGATCAAATTAAGCCGGAACTCGTCAAATACAGTGGAATATCAGGTCTCAAATGGTTACACAGGATAATTGAGAAGGCGTGGGAACGGGACAGGTTCCGTTTGATTGGACGAAAGCGGTAATCACGCCAATTTTCAAACATGGAAAAAGAAAAGATTGTAACAACTATCGAGGTATCTCTTTAATTAGCGTTGTAGGTAAAATATTCTCCAATATTGTTGAAAGGAGAGTGCGCGTATTAATTGAGGACAAGTTAGATGAAAATCAGTGTGGGTTTAGGCATCTTAGAGGCTGTCAGGGTCAGATCTTTAGCTTACGGCAGGTAATGGAAAAGTGCTATGAGTGGAACAGGGAATTGTATCTATGTTTCATAGATCTAGAAAAGTCTTATGACCGTGTCCCTAGGAGGAAGCTACTGTCAGTTCTACAAGATTATGGTATAGGAGGCAAACTTTTGCAGGCAATTAAAGGGCTCTACGTAGACTGTCGGGCAGCAGTTAGAGTAGATGGCAAATTAAGCTCATGTTTCAGGGTAGTTTCAGGGGTAAGACAAGGCTGTATAATCTGTCACCACTGTTGTTCATACTATTCATGGATCATATGTTGAAAACAGTAGATCGGCAGCGCGGGATTAAAATAGGTGAAAACAAAATAAGCAGTCTCACACACGCGGATGACTTAGTTGTAATGGCCGATTCGTTTGAAAGGTTGGAAACCAATATTTCAGAGCTCGATCAGAGGTGCAAGGATTATGATATCTCCAAAACAAAAGTAATGTCTGTGGGAAAGAGATCTGAACAGTTTGAGTGCCAAATAGGAGGAACAAAGTTACAACAGGTTGACAGTTTCAAGTACCTGGGATGTATTTTCTCACAGGATGGCAACATAGTGAATGAACTGGAATCGAGGTTCAGTAAAGCTAATGCATTGAGTGCTCAGCTAAGATCTACTCTCTTCTGCAAGAAGGAAGTAAGTACCAAGACTAAGTTAGCGGTGCACGGCTCTATCTTTCGACCAACTTTGTTGTTTGGGAGGGAAAATTGGGTGGATACGGGTTACCTTATTCATAAGATAGAGGTTACAGATATGAAAGTAGCAAGAATGATTGCAGGCACTAATAGATGGGAACAATGGCAGGAGGGTGTCCATAATGAGGAAATCAAAGAAAAAGGAATGAACACCATAGATAAAGCACTTAGAGCGAACAGACTACATCTTCATCTATATCTACATAGATACTCTGCAAATCACATTCAAGTGCCTGGCAGAGTGTTCATTAACTACTTTCATAACTTTTCTCTACCGTTCCATTCTCTAATAGCGCGCGGGAAGAAAGAACACCTAAATCGTTCCGTTTTCGATCTGATTTCTCTTATTTTATTGGGATGGTCATGTCTCCCTAAGTAGGTGGGTGCTAGCAAAATATTTTCACATTCAGAACTAAAAGTCTGTGATTGAAACATCGCGAACAGATCACGCCGCAATGAATAAAGTCTTTCTTTTAATGATTTCCACCCCAATTCGTGCAACATTTCCGTGACGCTTTCTCCCCCGTAAAGTGATAGAACAAAACGAGCTGCCCTTCTCTGAACCTTCTCAAAGTCTTCCGACAATCCCACCTGGTGAGGGTCCCACAAGGGGCAACAGTACTCCAGGAGAGGACGCACAAGTGTGATGTAGCCCAGTCTTTTTGGTGGAGCTGGTGCATCTTCGAAGCGTGCTGCCGATGAAACGTAACCTTTGGTTCGCCTTCCCCACAATATTTTCTATGTGTTCTCTCCAGTCAAAGTTGTTCGTAATTGTAACTACTAGAGTGAGTTGGTTGGGTCATGTTACACGCATGGGAGAAGCAAGGTTACCTAAGAGACTCATGAGCTCGGCGGCGGAGAGTAAGAGGAGTCGAGGTAGACCAAGAAGAAAGTACTTAGATTCGGTGCAGAATGATTTTGAAGTAAAAGGCATAACATCAGACGAGGCATCAATGTTAGCATTGAATAGGGGATCATGGAGGAATTTTATTAGAGGTACTATGCTCCAGACTGAACGCTGAAAGGCATAGTCAGTCTCTAATGATGATGATGATTATTTTTTTCTTTCAGTACTGTGTAATCAATAGTAAAAGAAGGAAGAAGTGGTATAGTACAGTGTAATCAATAGTAATAGAAGGAGGAAGACGCACTTGCATAAGCAACCAGCGTGGCAGCCATCAGTGAAGGCTCGGCAGCGCAGCCTACCGCTGTGCTACAGCCCGTCGCAGGCTGCCAGCGACTTCCGCGGTGTCCAGCAGTAGGCTCTGGCGTGGCATGCAGGCATTTCCTGCGGAAATACCGCCAGCCTGTCTCGCTCCCTTTTACTGGGAGCCGGCCACTTTCTAAGAATCTGTTCGCTCTGCATTACTTCGTTTGCCGTGACATTCACAAATCAACATTCATGCTCTCCAACCACAGGCACGACGGGAACTACACTAACGAGTCAAAACGTGCGGACCGACGTCCACCAAGAGATTGAATACCGTCCACTGACGTTGTTGGCATGTCATACGGTAAAGGGCAGTATTAAGCGAAGCACAGACGAGCGCGTTTCATTCTAAATCACCAATGTGGAGCGGAGCGAAGTCCATGTAGATAAACTACTGAGATCTGATGTGTTTCTCTGCCGCTATCAAAAATTCAGCATACTTCTTCGTAACCTCTATATCTGTCTATATCCTCAGCGACAATCCACCACAAGTTGCGTGGCGGAAGGTACACTTGACAGCAAAAAAAGTGGCTCACTGCTGAATGCAACCCAATTAACTTGGCTGTGTTGCAGGTCCTCTAAACACCAAACCCCTGTGCGGAACAGTCTCTCGACTATAAACGATAGATACCACAAGGGACACTAGAGAACATAGTTCATTAAGGCTAAGGCGGCCAACATTTACTTGATGTGAAGGAGGACTAAGATCACGTGACTCATTGTGCCAGTTATCCTGAAACTAGGAAAGAAATGTAGGCTACAAATGTAGCTTACTCATTTACTTTTAAAGTAACATATCTAACATGAGTGACATTATAATCTTAATTTCCAATATTTATTTAGAGTTCACAAATATTTTCTCGTGCTCCTTTTTTGAATGTTTACATGTTGTTTCTCCGTTACATTCCTCGGGTCTCATTCGTTGTCTGTATTACTTTTATTTGTTCCAGCTCCAAGGGCATCGTGCTACACGTTTTGATACGTAGGTTACTCCCCCCCAAAGAATTATGTTTTTCTTTAACCTCGAATTGGATAAAAACTACTTTTTAAAAGCATTTGAACTATTGTATTAACGAAGGTCTTTCAATGAAGTGCAGAGATTAATTCTGCCTTACTACATGCAATGCTCACTCACTTACTTTGTTACATTTTTAGAATTTCACCACCTCTTTATTCCTCAAAGCATTAAAATGAAAGCTGATATTGTATTTGCATGTCAGATTTTAAATACGTTTGTACAGACAGTGATAATATTACATCATGTTTGCCACTTTGAGCACAAAAAGAAACTCCGTTACACTTATTGGAACGTACTTCAGAAGGCACAGAAAATATGCCAGAAACACAATTTTTAATAAGTCATCATATCTCTAAATGCAGTACCACCTTAAAACAAAAACAGCTCCCACTGCTAACGAATTTATCATTTTGAAATAGTCAGATAAGTGTATCTTTTTCTTCTTTTATACTTCATGTGAGAACACTGTCATTTATTGGTAGATGATGCACTGTGAAGTTGAATTGACAAGCAGTATGACATAGCGTGCCACACATGATAGTTTCAGCTCGTGCTTTTAGACCAACAATTTTAAGATTACTGGAATGCGGGACCCTCTTGCCATTTTGCGGGACATTTTCAGTAATTGAGTAGCCTAATATCAAACATGTATATCTGACCTAAGGGTCGAAATTTAGTTAGCAGTCGATCTGAAAGGAAGTTTTTCCGCTCTTTTCATTGGCGAAGTCCGGTTTTTTTCCAAAAATTGACGTAAATGTGATTTATCACACGTTAAATTTGATTGTTCACATCAAAAGCGGACACCTACATAAGAGCTTGATATCAAATTCGGACACTTGTTGTATGAAGCAGTGTGCACCAATGGGAACACAGTATATGATCACATGACCTCGAAAATCAGACATGGCGGCAGCATGAGCCAGGTACTAAGACGTATTAGCCCGTACTTAAGTTTTTCAGTAATTGTTTATAGTATTATTACTAATAACCATCTTAAAGCGTGTGAAATGGAATATAATATACCACCAGCGTCCGAAGGGAAGCTAGGAAGCGGTTGAAACAACCAGAAAAGTGGAAAATAAACAGTGAAAAGAAACAAACTACACTGTTATACCGTAAGGTGTGTTGTACGAAATTATCACTTGTTGGAAAGACGTTCGGTGTCAGAAATAACTTAAGGAAGTTTAAGGAAAAATCTGGTGACAGTTTCAACAGACCTTATGTCAATAATTTCAGAGATTCAGTGCCGTAACATTTCGTTTTGTATATAAAATTAAAAAGATTATTATGATTATTGTAGTTCTTCAGTTTTCCAATATCTAAAAGAGTTCAGAATTTAATATTTTCCACTTTATGTCGATATTGCTATAACTTCCCATATTATACATCTGTAAAAGATTCTCGTCAGCAGTAAGAGAATCTCCGTGTATCAAAAACGGACTTCTGAAAGCGTGTTCACATCAAAAGCGGACACCTACACCTTTTGGTTTCAAAGACGGACATCTGTATTTTCAAACACAGCTTGAAAGTGTTTGAGTAATGAAATTGATATTAGCCACTTCCAGGTATAAATAATCCAGTATTATAGTTGATAATGCTCATATCAGATTACAAATATATTAGCTCTAAGTTTCCCGATAAAAAATGACGTTTATCTCAGTTTCTGGCAAACGGCAGATGTCCGTCTTTGATAATAGGCAACACAATTATCCCAATGAGGGGCAAAGAGTGCAAATGCGGGACTGTCCCGTAGAATACGAGACGGTTGGCCGCCTTACTTTATAAACTAGTCTGACACATGAAAATCACTGTTTGCAAAATCTTCACTACAGTGCTACACTGTTGGCAAAATAGTAGATTTTTTGTAGCTGGAGTTACTGTGCTATCTAAATTTCAAAACTTCCATGTGGCCATGTGTCACAAAACAGGAAAAAAAAGTTAATACCATGCTGTTATTTCCATGTCGATGACTCGAATAACTGCTTAATCAATGGAGTTAATTTTTATGTTCACAGACAACGAACATTCAGTAACAACAGGAAAATTGGCCAATTCTAGTAGAAAGAACTTCCTAAAAACTCCAATTCGTCAAATCAGCGAGGCAGGCAACTATGAGGGAAATTCGGAATCCATTCATGACTGCATTAATAATAGGCTGAAATTAAAATTTCGTGTTATTCGCCAATAGAATGCTACCTAACGTAGCGTGGTATTTTAAACAATTACACGTCGCTGGTAATTCCTATATGCATATCGTGACATTTTCTGCTAATAGCACAGTTTGGTCTATGAGGAAATAATGACTTTATATCGTATGTTCATAGAAACCTTGCAGCAGAATGGCACCTACCAAGTAACATCAGCAACAAAACGAAATAAAGTCCCTGAAAATACTTCAAGCAACTGTCAGGGACACGGATTTGTAGTTTCTTTATCATCTTGATATCAACAATACTGGAAGATGATAAACGGATGTAATGGCACAACTGCCTACGATCTCCGTTTTGTTTATTCTTCTGGAGCCGTTTATTCGATATCTTCTTTTGAATACAAGACGTAGCATCCATAATATTTGCATATTTACGCGGCATTCCGAAAATTTGAGTGGTGTGTAACACCAGACTGGAAGTGAATACAGTCCGTTTCAGGACAAGCGTGTGCAGCACATATCTGTTGCTTAACAATATTTGGAGCAAGTCGTTTTTCTTTCGGTTAAAAGCAGCTTCCACTGCAAGTTGATGATGATACTTTTGAAATTAATGTGTATTTTTCAATGGTGTAATGTGCTACTGGACTGAGGCCTTCCCTCATGAAGGCATTTGGCAGTGCAGCGCGGCAAAGGGTCAGTTGCTGCATGCTGTGAACAGGCAAAATGTTAAAACACTGTAAATTCTTAAGGGACCAAATTGCCAGGGTCATTGGTCCCTAAACTTACACATTACTTAAAAGTTCTTAAACTGTGGCCAACACACACACACACAGAGCTTGCGGAATGTAGACGCCAGTGCCGTGATTACCCTGCTTTTGCTGCAATGCAAGCTGCAATTCTCCCATGGAGACGATCGTAGAGGTGCCGAATGTAAACTTGCGGAATGGCCTACTCAGGAATTTCCACCTGGTGAATCAGTTGGGCCAGATTTCTTGCAGACCACGCAAGGTAATGTTTCATCCAGTCCCAAAGATCAATAAGGGACAGATCTGGGGATTGCGCTGGTCGGTGTAGTTGTCACAAGTCTTGAAGAGCACGTTGGGTAGTGCGGGAAACGTGTGGACTTGCATTGTCCTGTTTGAAAAGCATATCGCCCCGTTGGTGAATGAACAGTAGCAATACACGTTGAATGAGTACTGTCCACTGTGCAATGTTCCCTCGACGATCACCAGAGGAGAACGGCCAGTGTATGATGTGGCTCACGACACCATGGTGGCAGTTGTCCGCCCTGTGTGCCTCTGTCATATACACTGCAGATTTTTTCTCTCCCCTGCACAGTACCATACACGTACGACCATCATAGGCACCGAGGTAGAAACGACTGTAATCACTGAAGATGACACATCTCGATTCAACCTTCGACAAGCGTCTATCGCGATACCACCGTAATGGCATGCATGATCGTCCATGCCCTACACTGACCCTATTCCTCTGGTGATCGTTGAGGGAACATTGAACAGAGCGCGGTACCATACTTCAACCCGTCTTCCAACCGATCATGCACCAACATGGCGATATCCCTTTCCAACAGGACAACGCACATCCACATGTATGCTGTACCACTCAATGTGCTCTTCAAGGTGTGCGTCAACTACTCTGGACAGCACGACCCCATGTCTGACTCCCTTTGAGCATGTTTGGGACCACATGGAACGGCATCTTTCGCGGTCTGCACGACCGGAACGAAATCTGGCCCAACTGAGTCACCAGGTGTAAACTGCTCTACGATCGTCTGCATGGGAGAATTGCGGCTCGCATTGCAGCAAAAGCAGGATATACACGGTACCAGCGTCGACACTGTGCACGCTTTGGTGACTGTACTCACGTTCGTATGGCTCCGTCTGTAGGAACGTGTATTGCATATATCCTCAAGAATGAATCAAAAAATTTTCCTTCTGCTGGATCGAAATCATGTTGTTCTTTTTTCATTTTCCAAGAGTGTAGTTCTAGATGTGTTCATGCTTCGACTCTGTTAGGGCCAACACCCACCCCACCCCGTGATGGACCGCACAATCGCGCTGCCTCTGCTGCTACGTTTGACGTAAATATGTTAAATTCCTCTCCTGTCATCAGAATACGAGTGGAAGCGTAAATACACTTTAAGCTCACAGGCAGAGGCCAACTCGAGGTAGAGGTGTCACTTTTACTGAAGATGGAGGATGTTCCATCAGAGAAGCTGGTAGAATGAATGGCGTACCATATACCATTGCAACCATATCCTGGGAGAACTACACTTGAAACATGTCCACTGAATGTGTGGCCGTGTTCCATTTTGACTCATTGATAAATCTAAAGTGTTTCTGCACCATTCATGTTATCTATCTGTCTGTTATTTTATTCTTTTTATTAATGATAAATGCCCCACGTTTATATATGTTTATACCATATTTATATATATATTTCCACCCGTGTGATTGAACGTGTGTGTTCATGTTAATGTGAAAGGTTGCTCTTAATATTGACTGCCGCACAATGGCTTCAGTTGCTACCTCCCGCTTTAGGCCTCGTTTTGCTGTAGTTAAGAACGCATGGCTTCGTTTGTCGTCTGCACTGGCGTCTGCTGGATGGCCAGAGACAAGCTTACTTAGCAAGGTGGCCGTACCGACCTAATCTCTGGGACCGGTTGTAGAGGGAATTGTCTTCGCCAGGTAGCAACAGTAGGTAGACAGGAGGCTCTGAACGCACTTTTCACGGCTTCCAGCGTGCTCTATATCGGGTGTACGGCAGGGGGAGGTTTTTCCATGGCCTTAAAGCGTCACTCTTCATTCCGGCTCCAACTACTGTGGAAGTAAGTACTCCGCCGAATCATGCTGAGGGGCAGGCATGCTGCAGACTTGGTTTATCAGTGATAGTTTTCTTGATGCTATGCGAGGGGAAGTGTTTCTTAATTTACACAACTCGAGTAAATCCAGTGTAAATTTATTATTTGTATTTTCATTGCAGAAATGATTGTGTGTCCAGTTTTTCTCAAATTACAATACACATGTGTGGCCTTCAGCCTTTGTGTGGACCTAGTATGTTTCAATTTACTTTGTGTTTTTTAACTAAATTTTTCACATTGCATCTGTATCAGCGACCATGTTAAATATTTCTTAGATTTTCTTGTTTGATTCTGTCTTTACTGTCTTGTATGACCAATTGCACCACGTGCTTTCGTGACAGTCATTACTTCGGCCTTCAGTCATGCTTTTACTGATACTCGCTTTCTTCTATATGAATTCTCGCTTGTGCTTTACTTGCTTATTCTAAATTAATTTCTGTTTGTAAATGCTATGAAATTCGGAGTAGTACTTAAGAATACTGAGCTGCTGTCTCCCCACACGAGTTCGTTTAGTACATAGCATAATTAAATTTGTGATCCAGACATCCGCCATCTCGTCAAGATGCCGGTTTTGTAATGCACCGCCAAGCATTATGCACGTGTCTGTGAATGAATGTGCTTTCAGCTACCCATTGTGTGGTTGCAAATTTCCTCCCACCTTACATCCTTATACATGGAGGGCAATAACAATTTTATGATGGGCAGTAATTTTGTGATTTAATACACTTTTGTACTAGGTGTGTGCTTAATCTGATCTCCCCACATTTATTTGCTTGTGTCATTTACTTATTAGATAAAGATTTTAAAGTATCAAACCTCTGCTTTATAATTTCATGCTTCCTATCCCATGTTTAATTATCTATTCATTTATTTTTTAACATTGATTTTCTGTTTGTTAAAACGTTGGCTGCTCCCTTAAGGAGTGAGGAGTTGGATAAATTTCCATTTCACATGTACTGTGGCCACTCGTAAAGTAGTTTATAGCAGCAGTGAGCGTTTTAACTTACATTTGCAGATCTCAACTGCCCGAGATCTTGCCAATTTTAATAACAGGCTACTTTCACACTGAAAGAGGCACCATCAACATTCTGGCACAGACAGGAAGAAAGTAATCTCACAACAGGGCCGGGAGCTAGTGTGTAAGAGTAGAAAAAATCCCTTCTCAACGCGAAGCAGTTGCAGCGGGAGACTAACTTTCCCGCTCCAGTGACACGATTCGCCGAAGGCGGAGGGACGCTGGACTACACGCACTAAGGTCTACCGTGGAACAAGACCTCAGCGTAGAAAATGTATTACACTGGCTGGCATTTGCAGTGCTCAAAAAAAACTTTTTCGCACGACGCCCTCAGGCTGAGCACTGCAAATGCCAGCCAGTATAACACATTATCTACGCTGAGCTCTTGTTCCACGGCGAACCTTAGTGCGTATAGTCCAGCGTCCCTCAGCCTTCGGCGAATCGTGTTTCTGGAGTGGGGAAGTTAGACTCCCGCTGCAACTGCTTCGCGTTGAGAAAGGGATCTGCATCTACCTAAATGCGTTGCAATTCACTATTTTCTATTTGGCAGGTGATTCTTGAAACCTGTTTTATTATTTCTCTACCGTTTCACTATAAAAAAGCGCGTGGGTATAATGAACAATTACACCTGACCGTTCAAAACTTGACCTCTCCATCACAATAGCCACTTCTCCATATACAACAGGTGTGTTTTTAGGCGTGTACTTTCATTGACTTGTTGCACCTTCAACGTATTCTATTCTACGAGTGACACACAGTCACCACCTCCACCTGCACGCGCAGACACAGCACCCCCTATAGAAGAAAGCTTGCGCACGCGTCACAACTGGCGGCGGTGAGAGGCTTAGAGTCCTCCGAAAGACTGTAAACATTAGCAGTGCACGCTGTTTGTAGTGCATTCTTTCGTTCAGGAGTATATTTATTTCGTAAATTGGTGTTGTGTACGGTGTGATCGCTACGCTGGACAATTTGTCTGTGTGAGAATAACGTGTGATCTCTTTTTTACTGACAAAATGCCATTTCGCTGTTCTATGCCGTAGTGTAGAGGAAATTACAACTGTGGTCGAAAAGTTACCGTCTTTAAACGTCCGGAGAAGAACAAGCTAATGGGGTGGTTACGTAAATAAAATGAATCGCAATATCCAACGGTAAACAGTCATGACTTAAAACACTTTTATAAGGTTAAACAAAAACGAAAACTTCTCATTAACTTGAAGGAGCTAAGTTGTCCTGCGAATTCTTGGTAACCATGTCTTCTTCTCCGGACGTTTAAAGACGTTGACTTTTGGGCCACAGTCGTAATTTCCTCTACATTTCGGCACAGAACAGCGAAATAGCATTTTGTCAGTAAAAAACAGATCACACGTTGTTCTCACACACAAACAAATCGTCCAGCGTAGCGATCACACCCTACACAACACCAATTTACGTAATAAATACACTCCTGAACGAAAGAATGCACTATAAACAGTGTGCACTGCTAATGTTTACAACCTTTCGGAGGACTCTACTCTAAGCCTCTCACCGCCGCCATGTTGTGACGTCGTGCGCAGGCTTTCTTCTATAGGGGGTGCTGGCAGACCACGCCGCTCAGCCGTCACTGGGAGCGGACGAACTAAAAGAACCGAAGCTGCTGCCAGCCTGCTGCCTGTACACAGGTTAGCCTTGAAATAGCAAAAAAAAAAAAAAAAAAAAAAAAAAAAAAAAAAAAAAAAAAAAAAAAGAGAGAGAGAGAGCGAACTAGTTCGCGACCCTGAGCACTCCCGATCACGAACTATTATGCGCAAGTCTACTGGCACATGCGCGTGAACAGCTGCTTGAACAAACAGAAATGTAAGCCTGCCTTATTCGTAAATGCCGCTTACCTCTTCAGGTTTCTACAATTTACAACCTAGCTCAAGTGTTTTTAGAAAATAAAATTTATATTTAAGCCCAAAGCGCCATCTGACAATTTTCGGTCGCCATTGGCGTGTTGGCAATAGTAATTTTCTCACTCCGGTTTACGCAGTTATAAATATGCGGTCGATTCGAAATGTTTGGTCACCCGTTCACAAACAATTTTCGTGATTATGTAATAGCAATGTAGCTCATGAAGCACATTCGAGAGAGCACATTTTATCTTTTCCTCTCACTGTCAACGGTTTCACCTAAAATTGCTTTTATTCTTTTAAAGGAAAGGACTTCCGAGAAACACTACATTACATGCTACAATACAGACGGTTAACTATTTTGGAG
The DNA here is from genome assembly GCA_026315105.1 of Locusta migratoria. Lineage (NCBI taxonomy): Eukaryota > Metazoa > Arthropoda > Insecta > Orthoptera > Acrididae > Locusta > Locusta migratoria. The sequence continues at coordinate 213,760,946 of CM048749.1, forward strand.
CCTTTTCCGACTTAGATGAAAAATTACGCTAGAATTATGTACTCCAGTGAAGTAGTTTGGTCAAAGATGTCGGATAAAATCTTTGACAAAAATCTTTGTCAAAGAGCTTTTACAGTGTAATACCGGCCTAAGGCCACCGGCACACGGAACGGGATAGCTAATGTTGACGTGCCGCTATCCGAGACTTCTGACGTCACATCATGCTTTTTTCCCGTTGAGGAGCCATTTTCTCCCGCGAAACGCAAAATACGATCTGCGATATTTCGGTAAGGTGCCACATTAAGTCGGAACAATAAGAAGCAACGACACTGTCTACGTCATGTTCCGGCCTTTCCTGCTTCAGTTCGGTTTATTGTTTACTTCTAGCAAGATGGCTACAGCGTGAACTAACAAATTTGTGTTGTAAATGAAGCCACGAAGGAAGAACAGTGCTTATATAACAAATAGAAAAACAATAGAAATAGCAATATTCGAATAAAGATGAAAAATAAAAAAAATTAAAAAAAAAACATGCAATGCTAACGTTTCACTGTATGCAAATAACACTTCCGGAGAATGCAGGACACAAAATCACACTGGAAACGACTCAATTATTGAAGTTCAATACTGGGTAGCGCCAGGAGATTTTTTTTTTCGTAATAATGGAGTACAATTACTTAGCGAAATACGGAACGAGAGACTAGCGGAGTGTAAAAGTGAAGTTAGGTTTCGCGATGTTCTTTTGTCATCCAATGAAACCTAGGGAATTGAATCTGTTTAGAGAAAAAAATTCTTCCAAAAAAGCGCGACAAAAATCTTCAAGTTTCAGTTTATGTCAATACTGCTATTTCTATTGGTTACCTATTTAGAATTTCCCCGCCCAAAACATCTTAATTCCCGCCCCGTTAAATTCTTATGCTTGCTTTTTCTTTTTGTTTACATTTATATTTGTGCAGTTATTTATTTCATATTGTTATCGGCGGCACATAACATTCGCATTGAAATATGAATATCGGTTATCGTCATGACGTCATGGGTCAAAGCAGACGTGTGGTATCGGAAGATCAAGTATTGTCTATGAATGGTTCTCTTGACATTATTTCGCTGCTGAATCCACTCCCGTGCCCATAATCTTCTGCGGGATTTTCTCCTCTCTTCGACAATAGCTAATAACCAGTGCTTTTGTTGGGGGGAAAAAATTAGGCTGTACTCTGTTGTTGTTATGGTCTTCAGTCCGGAGACTGGTTTGATGCAGCTCTTCACCCTACTCTATCCTGAGCAAGCCTCTTCATCTCCTCAGTAAGAACGGTAACCCACATCCATTTGAATGTGCTAACTATATTCGTCTCATGGTCTCCCTCTGCGATTTTTACTCCACACACTTCCCTCCAACTCTAAATTCACAATTCCTTGATGTCAAAGAATGTGTCCTACCAATCGATCCCTTCTTTTAGTTAAGGTATGCCATAAATTCATTTTCTCCCCAATTCTGTTCAGTACCTCTTCATTAGTTATGCGATCTACCCACCTAATCTTCAGCATTCTTCTGTAGCTCCACATTTCAAAAGCCTCTATTCTCTTCCTGTCCGCACTGCTTATCGTCCATGTTTCACTCCCGTACAAGGCAACACTCCACACAAATGCCTTCAGAAAAGACTTCCTTACCCTTAAATTAATATTCGATGTTAGCAAATTTCTCTTTGTCAAAAATGCTTTTCTTTCCATTGTCATTCTGCATTTTTTATCCTCTGTACTGCGACCGTCGTATGTTATTTTACTACCCAAGTAACAAAACTCATCTACCACCTTCATTGTTTCGTTACCTAATCTAATTCCATCAGCATCGACTGATTTTCTAAGACTGCATTCAATTATCTTTGTTTTCCTCTTGTTTATGTTCATTTTATACGCTCTCTTTAACACACTGTCCATTCCATTCAACTGCTCTTCCAGGTCCATTGCTGTCTCTGACAGAATTACAATGTCATCAGCAAAATGCAATGTTTTTATTGCGTTTTGCTGGTGACATTGTAATTCTGTCAGAGACAGCAAAGGACCTACTCGGAGGAAAACATTTTTGGGCGGTACTCTGCTCATTCCACATCACATGCGTCAAATCGACATTTTTTTAGAGCCGGCCGCAGTGGCCGAGCGGCCTGTGGCGCGCCAGTGGCGGTCTGCATGGCCACTACGGTCGGGGTTCGAATACCCCCTTGGGCATGGATATTTGTGCCTTTTTTTTTTTTTTTTTTTTTTTTTTTTTTTTTTTTTTTTTTTTTTTTTTTTTTTGAGTGTAGCAAGACACTCCACTCGCAATATGCGAGGCATTATATATTGATTTAGTTCTACCTGTATGTAAAATTCTAAGTGTCTATGTTGTACATGAGGCCCCAAATATCTATTATTGTGTACTGTGATGTGCTCCCACTGGCCCTGGCTTCCACAGAATGAATGAAACTTCGTATGTAAGAGAGTTTAGGAAGTGCTAGGTGGGCCTCGTCTGTTTTGTGTCGTCGTTTCTCTCAAACTCTGGGCGTTGAATGTCTCTGGGCAAGAAGTAGGTTTGCCAACTGCTGAGCAGAACCCAGTCCTAGCAAAGATTCCTAATGTTGCTTGCTCTTAACCTCCTTGGCTGGGGGTTGGTCAGGTTACCTGCCTGATGGTGACACTCTCTGGGCTCCCCTCCACTACCCCTCCTTGGTAACGGCTAGGAGTGGTCAAGAGAGCTATTCATTCGCCTCTTGGTTCCTGGTAGGGTAAGAACCTCTGGGTTTGGTTCTGCTGTGGCCTCGTGGCTCGACTTAGTTCAGGCTCCATAGTCATACTTATGCCTTTTTTGCGAGTTTAATTCCGGGAGTAGCAGCTACACTATGTGTAGTAGTGAGATTTTGCTTAATTTTCTACAGGATTGCTAATTTTATGTCGAATTTTGCTGGAATCTGATTCTGAGGCTCTGATGGTGTTTCGTTAGCACAGTTCTTGCACTTTATAACTTTGTGGTTTGTGGTTTGTTTCTGATAGTTGATCATGAGCCTAAGGCACTAGCTTGACACGTTATGGAAGCGAAGTACTATTTCATTGTGCGCGAGTTAACCTTCGATCTGCATTCTCCACATTGTTTGGCTGTCGACTTGGTGTATTGGTGTCGGGTGCTTGGTAAGTACCTGCATGGCTTGGCGTATGATTATGTGTGTGAAAGTGCTAGCAATTCCTCCGTTTCCTCCTATGAAACGTGATCGTAATTAACCGGTACTCAACTTTGCAGGTGGGCAATTTTAGGGCCATGTAATTGTGGATATTTTGAATATTTTGTAAGGTGTGTTTTTTATTGTAATTAAAAATAAATGGTCTTCCCCTTGTTGTTCTTGTTTTGAACAATAAATTAATTTGTTAAACTATAATCCTTTTGTGCTAATTTAAATTCTCCCCTGATCATTTATTTTGGATTAATGTGGGGTAATTTGTTCATGTATCTTGTGTCTCTGTTCCCTTCTGGAGTAGAGAATATTTGCGTTTCCGTTCCCAAAATTTATTTTTGATTTAGATCCATGACTGCGGATCATTATTTAATTGTGTGCAGTTGCCTCTAAAAATTACAGTAAAGATAGAACTGTTTGCTTAATTTATAGAATCAGAGTTTTGCTTAAGGGAACTGTATACTTCCGCCACTGTGTGAATATCGCCGTAATTAGATTTTGTGAGTAAGCAGTCAATTGTTAACTTCACAAACAAGGCAAGTTAACAGTCAAAAGAAGAGTGGGCGAGTTTCAAAGTTTAGGAACTGATGACCTCGTAGTTAAGTCCCATAAGCTTTGCAAACATTTTTTAGAAAATCAAAAACATAAATATTTAGGCATGTGACTACACTAACAAATTATAGCTATAATTTACAGATTCGAAACTCATTTTAAATATATTCAAGGGTTTAGTGTAGATGAGGGTATTACCCATCAGCTATGAACAACGACATCTTATCGTAACTAATCAGGATTGGCGTTCCAGAAGACGAGAAGAGTGCGTGTTGCTGCCGGGAATTAAAAACAGGCTTATATCACAAGAAAACCATTACAAAATTCGGACAATGGAACTGCATAGAACTTTTAAAGACGGGGACCAAGCGTTTACCGCCGGAAGAAGCAAAACTGGCAGCGTTACCAACATTTCAACATGTACACATCCCGCCGGTTGAAGTAGCATTGGTCAAAGACATCAAAATTCGTTTCTATTTTAGTTCCTCCTAGTGTTGTGGGACACTATTTTATAATCTTATACTGACTACATTACGAAAGACTTAAGTAAACATAATATTTACGGTAAATACTTTATCTTGACAGTGAGTCGTTCTCAAAACGTGTCGCGCTAAGCATGAAAACATACGTAACTTGTGCAGTGTTTCATGATATGATCAGTGGAAATTAAGTCAAAATGTTTCGCTTTGGAGATAGTTTCTTAAACGCTCTGGAGTCGGTAAAAAGTATTTCCTCTGTCTCGGTTCAGACTAGTCGAAATTGGCTAATTCGCAACATTTGACCGCCAGTCAGTTCATAGTTACTGTGCGAAAGTGCTATTTGAACGCTTCGACGGTCATGTTAGTAATTCCAACGAACCTAAAACTTTCCAATTTCTCTTTGCGAAATCTATTCGACAATTTACAGTTGGTCCATTTTTACAGATTTAAGAAAGAATTTTACCCGGTACCCCAATAGCGAGTTTGAATTTCAGGCGGTAAGCCGTACCGCCTCTTACCGACGCAACTAAAGCACTGCTAATAACGCTAAAACAGCTCATTCAGTAGGATCTATTTGGGCTGGGGTATATGGGGTGCAGCCAAGACTGGAGGGCGTGATTTCTCTAGGGAAACCGGCCTCAGTATTCCAGGCCTAAATCACTGCCATCAGGGCGCGTGTGGAGGAGAATTTGAGTAGGTGCTACGAAGATCGTAGCATCGATATCTATTCAGACAGCCAGGCAGCCCTGCAACAAGGTCTAAAACTGTTGCAGAATGTCACAGGGTTCGGGTGGAGCTAGGGGAAAGCAATAGAATAAACCTATTGTGGATCCCTGGCCACTCGGGGATCAGTGGCAACGAACATGCCGACAGATTAGCCAGGATGGAGGCAGAGACTCCATTTATTGGACCGGAACTTGTCCTGACCATCACCAAGGCAATGATCAAATTGGAGCTACGTAACTGGCTCAGGAGACAGCACGTAGAATATTGGAACAAAGTCTACCAACAAAAACATGGCAAGGTAATGATGCCAAAGCCATGTTTTAAAAGAAGCTCCGCAATCCTGGGCCTGAACAGGAGAGAGATTAGAATCATGGTTGGATTGCTGACAGGCCATGGGAATTTCAAAAAACACCTTCATACAATGGGAATAACAGAAGAGAAACCTAAATGTAGGATCCGTGATGACGGTGATGAAACTGCGACACATCTAATCTTCGAATGCATTGCATTGGAGAGTAAAAGGCACAGAACATTTGGGACAACTAGACCCGAAGAAATTGTGTCTAATAAAGAACTAGTAAAGGGACTCCTTGCACTGTTCAAGGGCATTGGTTGACTTTACTAGATATACAGGGAGCGATACCGCACAATAAACTTAGTTTCAGTGCGGGCAGTGGCGGGTTGGATCGTTTTGGCTTCCCTGGAAAAATCAAATCAAATCAGGATCTATTTTAAACACGGACTCTTCGACGTGTGTACTTCGCGCTCCAAATGAGCTGCAGCAGTCGACGACTTCGCGCTCAAGACTGTCGCTAGAGAGCTCTGAAAGCCCAAATTACATTAAGCAGCTTGTCCCTTGTGCCGACGAAGCTGTTCCTCGTATCGTCGTATTTCTCGTTCTCGAGCACGTTAAGTTCCTCGTTCTATCCTTTTATATATATATTCCCATCCCGAAGTGCGTTGGGCGGGCTAATGTAGTGCATGCAATGCACTTTCTAGCCATGAGGTTTACATTTTTTTAAATTTCTCTATTACAATAGTTGGTTTGCAAAAGTGCTCTTTGATTTTGTAGAGCTTAGGTATATAATTCGTTTTAATGCATATTATAAATTTGTATCTGATGGCTAATGGACAATTTTGAATTATAATACAATAAAATAATAATAGAATGATAAAATAGATATAATACATATAATACACGGGTTAATTTGTAATTATTGATACATGGTTGTTACATGTTTGTTGTGTCTCAGCCGGTGTTGTGGTGGATAACTGTTGATTTTGGATGTGCTATGTGACTTTTGGAGAGGCCGGCTTTTGGGTTGTGCGTATTTGTGTGTGTGTGTGTGTGTGTGTGTGTGTGTGTGTGTGTGTGTGTGTGTGTGTTATATATGTGTTATAGTGTTGTGTTGTGTTGTGTGAGTGTCTAGTGTTGGATGTAGTGTGGTTGGATGTTTGGATGTTGGTTTATTGTCTGGTGTCGAGGTGTAGCAGTATGACTGTATTGTGTATCAGTGGTTCCATGGTGAGGGCTAAGTCGGGGAATATTTTGGCGATGTTTCGGGCTACTGTACGTGCTGGGTTGGTATACTTGGCCGGCCGCGGTAGCCGAGGGGACTGAGGCGCTCCATTCACGGTCTGCACGGCCACTACGGTCGGGGGTTCGAATACGCCCTCGGGCATGGATATTTGTGCCGTCCTTAGGATTAGCTGGTTCATAAGTGGTTTGTAAGTTTAGGGACTGATGACCCCGTAGTTAAGTCACATAAGCTAAACAAACATTTGATCATTTTGTTGGTATACTTGTATTTTGGGTGTCGTATTGTCCGCGGCCTGGTCGTTATTAGGTGCCCCACATATGTTTGCCATAGTTTGCTAGAAGTTTCGTTAGTCTGTTTTTTAGTGGTTCGACGTTAACCATGTCGTAGAGTTCGTTGCTTGGCGTGAGTTGTGGTAGTCTAGCAAAGTTGCGTAGTAGTCGTTTTTCTGTTTGGTAGTCTTTGGGCCACTGTGTTTGATATACCTCCTAGGAGGGCGCTGGCGTATTCCAGTACCGGTGTGATAAATGTCTTGTATGTATGTCGTGTTTTTTCGGTGTTGCAGCCGTAGAAGCGTTCTTGTAGTCGTTGTACTAGTCCTTGTCGTTTCCTTGTCTTGTCTAAAAGGTGGCTGAGGTGATGTTTCCAGTTCATGTATTTGTCCAGAAACAGGCCAAAGTATCTGTCAGTGTCATTATACCTAAGTACCGTGTTCCAGAGTGTCAGGTTTATGTCTTCGTCACTTTGTTGACCTTTTTTTTTTTTTTTTTTTTTTTTTTTGGTCAGGTGTCTAAGTCGAAATATTATCATTTGTGTCTTTGTTGGGTTTGGTCTTATTCTCCAGTCCTTTCTAGTCGTCTACGGTATGCCGTAGCCTTCCTTTGTATTACTGTCGTCCGAGGTGAGGTGCACCAGTATGCAGTGTCGTCGGCGTATAGGGAGATTGTCTCGTCTGAAGTGGGGATAGGCGGAATGCGTACAGTAGCGGTGAGAGGATGCCTCTCTGTGGAACACCTGCCTGTGGGGTGAAAGTCTCTGATGCTGCAGTTGAGACGTGGACTCTGCACACTCTGCCAGTAAGGTAGGAGTGTATTATGCGGATCATTTTTGTGGGGACTCTGTGATATTCCTAGCCTATGGCCACTTCGTATTTCTGGCCGCTGGCCGTTTCTTTGCTAACATCGTAGGTGTCGTAAACGCGGAAGAGAGACAGAAGTGCAGCATATGTTGAAATGTGGGGTGGGGAACAGTAGCATATGGCACAGTAGGTGCTGGTTCCCGTGGGAAAGCCCGCCTATGTTACTGGTGCTCTCCTCGCATTGGCTGCTGCATTTCACGTCACGTGATATCTTCTGAAATCAGTTTTGGTTATTATATACAAAATATTAATTATTCAGAGCTGAGAATTGGTGATAACTATCTCTCAAGGACAGACTATGTTTTGACAGTTTAAAAAGTTTAAGGTGCCTTCTCTTATTGTAACAAGAGAAGAGCGATTTTGCAGAAGGCGCGCGACGGCCCTGTTTTGGCGCGAAATAGAGCGTCAGGTGCCCTCTCGCAACACGCCGCAGTTTCAGTCTCGAGCTGACCACTATACGCGCCGGACCGCACCGGTCATGAATAAGGATTTGTGTAAATCGAACAGTCGAGGTCTCAACATGAACTATGGGCCGTATCATATTAACAATAGTTGCTCATATTTTATTATTTATTTAATAAATGACATCTCTGACAATTAAAAATCTCTCGAGTCGCTTATTATGCTTCCATCATACAGAACGTATTTTAGCCTCACTTGTATGCTGTAGAAAAACCTACGACCTGTGTGCTGTCTTCTGCGCTGGGGACACAACTATAGAAGACAACAGGTTAGTCAGAACTCTATGCTTTTCATAAAGACTTGGACAGCAACTACGGCACCTCGTTCGTACTGTAGGGCGGTACAAACGCACACTGTTACGCAACACCATCCGCAAGGATGTGGAGGTTTTAGGGGATTTGTGGGAGGAAGCAGTACTAACTTCTCTGTCTGCAAATAAAACCCTAGGAAGCTTGTGACTCCTAAACTGTGCAGCTTGTATAGGAGGCCATTGTGCCATAATTTATCAAGCGCACGTTCTATGTCCAGAAGGACAGCGAGTGTCCACTGTCCGGTGTTAAATGCCAGGGCGACTCCACTGTTTAACCTGAAGAGAGGATCATTGGTGGAGTGTCTGTTGCGGAAGCTTGCCTGTGTCATTGGGAGGAGGTTTTCCTCGTTCACCTGCCTGTGGGGTGAAAGTCTGTGATGCTGCAGTTGAGACGTGGACTCTGCACACTCTGCCGGTAAGGTAGGAGTGTATTATGCGGATCATTTTTGTGGGGACTCCTAGTCTGTGCAGCTTGTATAGGAGGCCATTGTTTCATAATTTATCAAACGCACATTCTATGTCCAGAAAGACTGCGAGTGTCCACTGTCCGGTGTTAAATGCCTGGGCGACTCCACTGTTTAACCTGAAGAGAGGATCATTGGTGGAGTGTGCTACGGAAGCTTGCCTGTGTCATTAGGAGGAGGTTTTCCTCGTTCACCTGCCTGTGGGTGAAAGTCTGTGATGCTGAGATGAGATGTGGACTCTGCACACTCTGCCGGTAAGGTAGGAGTGTATTTTTGTGGGAACTTCTAGTTTGTGCAGCTTGTATAGGTGGCCATTATGTCATAATTTATCAAACGCACGTTTTATGTTCAGAAAGACTGCGAGTGTCCACTGTCCGGTGTTAAATGCCTGAGCGACTCCACTGTTTAACCTGAAGAGAGGATCATTGGTGGAGTGTCTGCTACGGAAACTTGCCTGTGTCATTGGGAGGAGGTTTTCCTCGTTCACCTGCCTGTGGGGTGAAAGTCTGTGATGCTGCAGTTGTGACGTGGACTCTGCACTCTCTGCCGGTAAGGTAGGATTGTATTATGCGGATCATTTTTGTGGGGACTCCTAGTCTGTGTGGCTTGTATAGGAGGCCATTGTGCCATAATTTATCAAACGCACGTTCTATATCCAGAAGGACTGCGAGTCTCCACTGTCTTGTGTTAAATGCCTGGGCGACTCCACTGTTTAACCTGAAGAGAGGATCATTGGTGGAGTGTGTGCTACGGAAGCTTGCCTGTGTCATTGGGAGGAGGTTTTCCTCGTTCACCTGCCTGTGGGGTGAAAGTATGTGATGCTGCAGTTGAGACGTGGACTCTGCACACTGTGCCGGTAGGGTAGGGTTGTATTATGCGGATCATTTTTGTGGGGACTCCTAGTCTGTGCAGCTTGTATAGGAGGCCATTGTTTCATAATTTATCAAACGCACATTCTATGTCCAGAAAGACTGCGAGTGTCCACTGTCCGGTGTTAAATACCTGGGCGACTCCGCTGTTTAACCTGAAGAGAGGATCATTGGTGGAGTGTCTGCTTGCCTGTGTCATTGGGAGGAGGTTTTCCTCGTTTCGTGCGCCGACGGCTTGAGGAATGGAGCCCCGCGGTGTCGTGGGAGCACCTGGCCAATCTGGAGTCGGGGCGCCTGCGAGGGCATGCGGCCCACGCGCGCTTCCTCGCCCCCCCCCCCCCCTCCAGGTGGCGCACAAAGAGAGGAGTCTCGGCGCGGCATTCTTGCAGGCAGGCGCAGGCGGTGCCTTCCGCCTGCGCGCTCGCGCTCGCGCTAGCGGCCACACACTCACACACGCGCCCGCCGCCCGCCGGCCGGAACAATGACCTCGCGCGCGGCCCGCCCTGCGCTGGGCGCCGCGCCAAAACCTGGACACGCCTGCCTCGCCTCGCCTCCACCTCAGCCGCCGCCGACACCTGCCGCTAGCGGCCGCGACACAGGCACTGTGCGTCCTGTCTGCTCACTGGTTCACTGAACCCCCGGAAAAAAAGCTCGCTGCGAAAAAATGTAAATAAAATAATTTAAACTATCATTCTTCGTCTCTTTCTTCTATCAGACCATTTTATATGGACATTCAAAGTATTCTTATCGCATGAGAAACGTTTTACGTCTTGAGGACAGCACCGATACGAGTCGTAAAGTGATAGTATAGGCGGCAGTGGCGACAGCGTTGCATTGCGCATGCGCGATTGAGGTTCAAATTCTCTTCTGAACTCCCTGGAGACGGCATATGGGCGCTCCCGCGCCAGGGAAGGTCGAGGGGAAACGCCGCTTTTAACATTGGCGTTGGAGCTGGTAGAGACACCAGCTGGGGTTGGAACACTTGCGGGGAGTGACACTTGCGGGGAACCCGGGGCCCTTGGGGCGGCTAATAGCTTTTCCTGGGTACAGGCACACCAAGACGTCTAGCACTGTCAACGTAACATGAAACTTGTTCTAACTACATATTAATTCGTTGAGTGTTCCTCCTGAGAACAAAACGGTATTTTTACAGTGATAATGTTTGGAGAGTTATTAAGACATTCTCTGCTACTACAATACGGTGACTTTCAACAGTCATACCTCCTAAAAGCATATTATTCAGAACACTAAACATATTAAGACACCTGTGCAAGCAATGAATATATTAGGCATCCTGCACAGATACGTTGATGTAACTGACCGCTATTTAGTTATCACGCAACTTCCATTTCTTTAAAAATAGCTACTATGCTTTTTAATAGGAGACGCAATCTTAAACCTTCAATTAAAATAACTTTTATAATAAGTCAATGAGTATTTTACATACTTGATGCGTTTATTCGAGACCCCAAAATGATTTCGCCGTATTCGAATTACTAATACATCTAATAAATGTATGAAATACCGAATATGTAAGGAAATGTCACACACCGAAAAATGCTAAAGATAAATTCTATTTTCTATCACCGTCATATAGAACCATTTTTACTGCGAACTTGGCATAAACCAACAGGGAGAAACAAGTTGCAAGACTTCCAGGAAAAATGAAGCGCAATTGGCAGCCAATAGTTGGTTATAAATTGCATTGCCTGTTAACTGTTTAAATATAAATTACGGAATACGCGGAACTCCTGTTCAGTACTGTCAAAAAGGTCTAAGGTAATAGGCAGTGGTTTACAATCAGATATCCGTATCACTCTCCTCCTCAAGACGTCTGTGTGAAGATTTATATTCAGAACATTCAAGAAAAAGGCTACTGTGGTGTTGAAACTACAAGAAGCAGCTCATTTACTCAGGAAGGGAAAACGTTATGGTGCCCATAAATTTGAATGGCTGTATCTCTTATAGTAACATTCATTTTTTGATAAAATGTTAAAATCCAATATACCAGAATTTTGTTTTTCTAAACTCAGTGCCAACTTTTTCTGTCGAAACGTTTGCAGGAAGTAGTCTTGATGTGATTTCATACTTCTATGCATTAAATTGATATTATCAGACACGTAATTTGTGTCACAAATTGCGTGGCCGGTCCGGTGGGCCTTTCTCTGAATACGGCACATGTAGCGGCTGGAGGGCGTGGAGTAGGGGTGGTGTATCCCTACTTCTGGAGCACCCTGTTCACTACCGGGCCTCCCCGCAAGTGTCTACACATTTCCTTTCCCCGCAAGTGTCACTCCCCGCAAGTGTCACTAACTCCACCAGCTCCTGGCTACTCCAGCTCTAGCGGTTACACACGAATGGTCGCGAAGGTAAGATGCTGCAGCTACTGCGCACCTCGCCTTGCTCATGCGCAAATCCATCATGAAGATAACATCTGCCCTTCATTTTTTTTGACGCATCAACTGTAAAAGCCTTCAGAGGATCCCATCATGAAGTCACTACTCTCGACCTAGCAAGAATAGCCGTGTGGTTAGCGGCATCACTTTGTCCTGTAGAAGGTAGTCGGTTGGAGACCCAATCTTTTTATAACAGACACGGTAATAACAATGAATTTTGTAATGTTACTTGCCACATATACTTTGGATGTTTTGTAAATGGTTGCAATTTTGAGGGTTAATAACATTTATACTTGTTTAAGTGTTTGGAAACCTGTGAGGGAGATAAGCTTCTCCGCATGCGTAAGGTTAGGAGAAGGTCCTGTCATGTGATCCGATGGTGGATCTTTTCTCTTTTCTTCATCGTAACTGTGTCCTTTTTTTTTTGTCACTTAACAGTGGAATCAGTTACTTCTTGTATTTCAGTGTTCATTTGTATATTCATATGTTCTTTGTGTTTATTATCAAAGAAAAATGAACAACGTTCAGCATCATTCAGAAACACATTACTCAGCTTTAGGCTTCGAAGAAAAGTGTGGAATAAAGAAGCTTGCTAGGCCGACGCCTCAGCGCAAACAAGCCGAGGTAAGACATTCTCCCGATCTTTTAACGAAAATATATGTAAACGGGAGAAGGGGGATGGCAAACTGGGGCGCTTTGCCCCGGCGCCACTTGCAGAGGTGCGCCATATTGTCTCATTGGACGCCGAGTGGCAGGGGGGGCGGACGCTGAAATATCTTGGCGCTGAACGTAAGGGGGACGCCACTATCAAGATCCGGCAATCAAAGAAGTGAACCGCCAGTCATTTGAAGGGTGTCCGGACACTTGCCACGCCGGACACTTGCCACGCCGGACATTTGCCACACTTTTACTTGCTCCGAAGGGTCGGGTGCCCCTGTCTCCTCCTCGTCCTCCCCCCCCCCCTCTTCCACCCGGCCCGAGAACTCCGTGGACGGTGTCCCGACATATACACACTGGTCGCTTCCGTATTTCGTATTACAACCGTCAGTATGGAAGTTATTACAACGGCGAAGGGCAGGCCTTTTGCCCACTACAAGGGTTGCGCGATAATAAGGTGTGCATGTGCTTACTCCGAAAACAGTATCATTGCAAGTGAAAGCTGCTTTCGAAGAACGGAGACGTCTTGAACGTAGAGAACACCTGTGAGGACCACCTAACGATGCGACCTTTATTAATTCTAAAATAAAGAGAGTGTATCAGACTTCAGTATCCTTAAATAATTTAATGATGAAGCTAGCTGGTCACAGTTCGGTTCACTAGCGTTTAATCAATACGCGGTGAAATATGAATCAACGAAGCAAATACATTAAACATCCCTCAAATGATCCTCCTGCAAACAGAACTCATAGTTAAATCTACCGCTTTTCAATTTGCAATTTCCTAATTAGGTAAAAGCTCCTACAGTTGACACGTTAAGAGAACTTTTTTCTACCTTCTAATATTATGGCCATACCGTCAAAGTTTGTGAGTTCTAAAATTATTCCTGTAACGTCAGAGCCGCAATTAGCTCCTAAAAATATATTTTTTGTTACACTCATAAGGAACACTTTAGGTTTCAAAAAGAATCTGAACTTTAGAATTGCATCTAAAATACGCACTCTAAAACAGATCTGCTCTTGAGATGAAACAAGTTCGGCAACTATAGTGTTGAAATAATTTCCATATCTCCAAAATTAGACAAGGATAGAAATAACTTTACAGTAGACGTAGATCTCATGAAGTACATTTAGATGTAGTCCTTCAAAATATGTTTCTCACCATGTTGTTGATTACCTTTAATCAGGCCAGTAAAAGCTATGGAAACAAAGAAGGAGCTTACTATTCAAAAATAATTGTTACAAAACAATATCATAAACAAATGTATTAGACGTATTTTTCTTATGCATTAGAAACTTTTGAAAACATAGTTTATCGTTTCGTCTGTAACATCACTTATTTGATTGGGTGATTTGCGCTGCATCACACAGGGTATATACTTTTATGTCATGTTTGCAGCAGTTCTCATTTAGAATTGTAGAATATTTACTTCGTCTGATTTGATGAAAGAATGTCTGAAAACTGCATTTAATAACTCCGCTTTAGTGGCACTGTGTTCAGTAACATTCCCGTCCCTATCGCGCAATAGCGGCATTCACGTAGTCTTTCCGTTGCTGTAGATAACATAGGACCAGAATCTCTTTGGATTTTCCGCCACCTTTCTACAAAGAGTTTCTTTGTGAAAAATATTAAACGAATTTCGCATTGAAGGCTGCGCTAAATTTCGAGCTTCAGTAAAACATCGGCAATCTTGGGGATTTTGAATTCATCTAAATTTTCTACAAAAGCTTTCTGTTCTGTTTTATGTACCATGGGGAACCAGTTCAGTCTCTTATTAATTTATTTGGTGCGAATCCCTTCAATGCTGTTGATAAAATTTCTTTGAATGTAAGCCACATATGGTCTTCACTTACATAGTTAATTTAGAAAAATGGAGACTGTCTCCTAGGAAGATGTCAACCGAATTTTTATCTTTTTTTCTTTTTTTAATAGACGTTTTTAACGTTTAGTTTTGGTGAAAATCTTTGTTACAGATTTGAGCTCGCTACAACTTTGGGTTCACTTTCCCCTGTATTCGTCGTGATGTTCAGGAGTATTTGTGACTAAGAGCTCAAGTGTGTTTTCGAAACCATTTACAATTTTTGTGGGCTCGTGAACTAACTGTTCAAAATAATTTAAAAAAAAAGCATTTAGAACAATATCGGAAGATGTATCTGCCACCCTGTCAGAAGGTGTACTTTTCTCAACATACGGATGGTAGATTTAAGTCACCGCCACCTATTATTGTATGAGTAGTGTACCTATTTGTGTTAAGACTCAAGTTTTCTATGAACTGTTAAGCGGCTGCATCACGACAATGCCGGGGTCGGTAAATTAAAATGTTCAAATGTTTGTTAAGCTGAAGGACTTAACTGTGAGGTCATCAGTCCTTAAACTTATAAACTAGTTATGAGCTACCTTATACTAAAGACGACACAAACATCCATGTCCGATGGGGATTCGAACACCCGACGGGGAACGGCGTCGCACATCGCAGCGTAGCGCCTCAATGCTCTTGGCCGGTCAGCCGCGGCAGTTATTAATTTATTCCGGTAGTCGAGTATAACATCTGCTCACACAAACTGATAGGAACTATCGACTTTAGTTTCGCTTGTGAGCTAGTACACATATTACATTGTGCTTTTTGCTTCTTTTGTAGTGCAGATCATAGAAATTATGGCATTTCCATTAAAAACTAGGGTGTTTCCTCTGCGACTCAGCTAAACAATGTAGAACAACAGTGTACTTTACAAGCATAGCATTCTATATTCCTTCATTTCTTTATTTCAAATTTGTACGTCGACTTTAGTGACCTGTCTAACATAGAGGCTCTTATCTATATTTTGTAAAATTATTTTCTGTCATTAATTTGAACATTGTCCCAATTCACTTTATTAACTAATATTACGCAGCAAAAGAGTAAATTTATGAAGTGTATCGTTCTTCTTTCCTCCTTTTTTCTCACGCAGTTGTAGCAAATAATATATGTACAAATGCAGTGATGAAACTTGAATGATAAGCGAACATTCGAATTATCTTTATATCGTTCCTTTCATGTTCCTTCCATGGTGATGGACTGTTTCTATCGCAATCAGTAAGTGTGGAAGAAAGCTATCATACAAACGGAGGGAGAATGGATCCATATTTGTGGTTGGAAGAACTAATTACACAGTGACATAGCCGACGGTATTACTTTCGTTTCCCGAAAGTTATAAATATTTCGATTTCGGGATATTGTAACGAAGCTGTACTTTCTGCGAGATGTCGAACAGAAATATCTCTTTCGTATTGTCTGTATCGTGTAAGATCGGAAACGGAGGTTTGGAAGCAAACAACAGGACTACGGGGAAGGGCGTCCCTTGCCTGAGGGGCCGCTGATCCGACTACCTGGCGAAGGGTCAGGTGTGGCAGAAGTCCGGCGTGGCAAAAGTCCGGCGTGGCAAAAGTCCGGCGTGGCAAAAGTCCGGCATCCATCTGAAGCACCAGTCGCCACTAGGCCACTGCACAGCCGCTCCTCCAGGTTCACCTCCTCTGACAACAAACTCCGCGAGCTTCGTCGCAAGTTCAACAATTAGTCACTCTAATCTGAAACTGAAAAGTACACAAAAAATGTTGCATTACCAACGATTCTAGGGCATCATGACCACGGTCTAACATAGATAAACGTAATGTCACGAAACTCACGAAGCTCGACGCCATCTTCAGACCTATTACACAAAGTTTAACAATTGATATGTATACATGATTGCCAAGACACTACCTATATTACAATTACATGGTTACATACCTGTCGTAATTTACATAACTTCACGACATGTTTATGTACTAAAAGAGTACATCCAGGTTGAGGCATCAATAAACCTAAAATTGGTAGTCACAAATTATATATATATATATATATATATATATATATATATATATATATATATATATATATATATATATATATATATATATGGGTCTGAAGCGAGGTACTTCAAAGTTCAATACTAATTGAAGTCCAGTATAACACTAACTGCCAGGCGGGAAAACTATATACAAAGATTCTACATGTACATTTATATAATGGTCTCTGCCCTTTGTGGTCGTCCTTTTTTAATAATGTATATTTACATTGACATATAAGAGTTACATGTAGTACATTTTCTCAAATTACATCCAACGTCAAATATATACAATTTGTATAAGTTACTATATTAAGCACCCTAGATTGTAAGGCGCTGTATCAGTTAACTATTGTGATGTTCAAAAATGTTACAATTTTTTTAATACATTGACATATAAAAGTTACATGTAGCACATTTCCTCAAACTACATCCAATGTCATATATACAATTAGTATAAATTACTATATTAAGCACCTTAGATTGTAAGGCGCTATGTCAGTAAACTTTTGTGATCTACAGAAATGTAACAATTTTTAATAAATATGTATTAATATTTATATACATACAAGTCACATATCTAAAATATTCATAGATGGTTGAAAGACAGCATATCACACTTACTAAACTATCCTACACAGATTTGTACATGTCAATAGATATATCCCTTTCTTAAGTTCGTGTTATGAATGCATGTAGTACAGTCTGTAAGGACTGGTGCGTACAGGCATATTAGTATGATAGTGGGTTGAATACAGGTAGCTAATGTGTATTTGGAGTGAAGCAACACTTTCAAAATACCTTCGAATTTAGGAGCTTTTGTGGTGCTGTAATTTGTAGCAACTAATAATTCGAAATCTCATTTGCAAAGGATGCTCAGAAGTAAAGAATGACGTTACGAATAACAAGTGTTTATTAATGGTGGTTGTTATACTTTTAAGCATAGAAGTTAGTCTTTAACCATTCACTCGCATGCTAGCTTCTGCTCTTAATCGGAGTCGCTAATACAAGAGCACTGTTTCATAATATTACGCTTCCAATAGCAGTTAATCAACAATTTCAGAAGAGCTTGTTTAGTTTTTGTACCTCATTTTTACAGAAATTATAGGCTTGTATACCAACATATTTTAGTGGTTACCTACTAGTTTGATAAAGTGAATGTGTAGCTACAAACAAATAATATTTCCTTACATAAACTGTTAATATTAGCACGTCACTTTCTTGAAGATATTCAGTTTCATACCTTCCAAGCAGCTAAAAAAAATTGTGATAGGTAAACGAAAGGCACAGTAATAAGGACAAGGTGAAGGTAATGTAGAATCTAGTCTCCTACAATGTAAAAATCGTATGCAGTTTTGAAAATATTACAATGTTCGAAATCCCCTAAAACAAAACTCGTGCATTGTGACAGTAAGCACCAGGCACGTGAAAATAATCTCAATAATAGCCCTCACAGTCATTGTTTATTATGGTGGCAGTCTCGTCGGAGTTTCTTCGGGTGAGTAGTCACAACAGGTTTTCTTCATTACCACAGCACACTGATATGACGTCGAGTATTGGGGGATTTTTCATAATGATATCTTAAAGGGCGGCAATACGTATTCAGAAATATTGTACTTCTGAATCTATTACATACTATCTATGCACTAGAATACCTTTCATGGTTTTTAATAACAATAGCAAACTTATGTCCAAATGCGCACCAAATAGTTTTTTTTTTCTCCGACATTTTAACGCAGACATACAACTTCAAAACGCTTCTGGTTTTGACAAGTCTTTTAACAGGATATGACGAGAAACAATCGGTACAATCCATTTTACTTTAGATTGACGAGAGATAGAACACATCCCGCACGTTCAATTTACTTTAAAAAAAAATGTAAGCACTAAACTTGGTTTAACCAACTGCTAACTACAACCACATAGACGTTTACTTAATGGTGCCCCATATAAACCCAGCTAACAACTTTGAGGAAAGCCCCCGTAAGACCCGGCACTCAATATGAATATTGGGACGTAGCAATAAGACATTCCACCTCATGTAATTTCAGACACCTGAAGATGCACCTATAATGGTGAGGAACTGGTTGTAACCTAATAAAGGCATGTAAGATAGCTAAGGCGGATTACGATAATTCATGGAAAGGAATCCGGACTTAATCGTCTGTATTACATTCTAGAAATGCTAAATAGCTATTTATGTTAGCGTAAGTATATAGTGTATGAATATAGGATCACAGGTAGAAGACACTATCAGCAGCTATTGCAGTTGCTGGGCATGAAAACAGATATGCGCATCGAGTCACTCCTTTTTTTCTTTTCCAGAGCCGTACGTACTCCAATAAGTGTATTTTGTGTTTGGCCAATACAGTTTAGTTTAGTCAACACGCGAAGACACATTAAGTCACAGTACCAAGCACCATGTTAACGGGCTGCTTGCTCTTAGGGTGGCCAACTTCTAATTTCGGATTTAAGGGAGATTACCAAAATCTAAAATATAAGAGAGAATAACTGAAAGTTAGCCACAAATAACTGACTTGGTTCCCATAAGATCTCACGACTTTTTATGGTGGAAGGAATTCGTCGTGAGACTTCCATTTATGTACATTTTATGTTTTTGATGGGATATCATTTCTTTTTGTAGGTAGTCCTTTTCTGTAAATTTTTTTGTAAATCAACCACGGATTTTCCTAAAATCCGTTTCCTGTCTTTTTTGTTTAGTTTGGTTTCGTTTGGTTTGATGTGACAGTGTTTGGAAAATCCGGGAAGTCGATTACATTGTTTCTGTTCAATACTTTCATCATGTATAGTGGTGCCATCTTTGGTGGATCAATATACAAATATCAAGTTAATATTGTATTTAGCATCAGTTTGTGAACTTCATAATACACGGAAGTTGCGGATTAGTGAATTAGTATTACGCAAATATTATCAAGATT
Source organism: Locusta migratoria (assembly GCA_026315105.1). Classification (NCBI taxonomy): domain Eukaryota; kingdom Metazoa; phylum Arthropoda; class Insecta; order Orthoptera; family Acrididae; genus Locusta; species Locusta migratoria. Next base: position 213,780,515 of record CM048749.1, read on the forward strand.
GTCTAGTACGGTACACGATGGAATTTTACCTACGACAGTGGTGGCGTAGTATGGTTAAGTTGGCAGCGACTCACGAATGAGACACTTCGGACACCAGTAACGGCAGAATTAGTGGCATAATCTTTTGTTATCAATAAAATTCTTCTGGGTATGAAACCGCGTCGTCATTTTATAAATTCCACCGACGTTTCGGCCGCTGTTGCAGGCGGCCTTCATCAGGGTCTGTGTCTGTGTCTGTGTCTGACAGTCAGACACAGACCCTGATGAAGGCCGCCTGCAACAGCGGCCGAAACGTCGGTGGAATTTATAAAATGACGACGCGGTTTCATACCCAGAAGAATTTTATTGATAGTGACAACAGCCGCGGAAGCCTACGTTTGCATATAATCTTTTGTGTTGACCATGAAGTAAATAATTAATTCTGTTCCTGCTCCGTAGTTGACAGGTTTTTGTACGTATGTATCCCTCAGAAAGCGAACATTTCGTTGCCAACATCTGCACACTACGCCACTGCCGTAAATAAAATTTAGCCTTTACGTCAAAACTCTAAATGTGGGAAATTTTATCAGTTTATCCCTATTTCTTACGACTGTTATAACCGTACACAAATAATTGTTGATACATTGATTAAAGTGACAGGAAGACCAATAATACTGTATTCGGTTGTGCCAGTCTAGTAATGTGTGTCTGTGGTTCTGCCAAGGAGTGTTTGTTTCGGCACCCAAAACACTGATATTACAGGACGTTTTCTTTCGATTTCATCTTACATCGATTTCTTTGAATTGAACTTGAAAGTTACCATCGATGTTTTCCTAATATCGATCATCCGTAGGGAAGATGGTAGCACTTCAATTTTTGACGTTCACTTTTTATTAAAGTTGGAATTTTAAATCGTGATCCGAGCTAATAGTTTCGAAAACATCTACTCCGTTTTACCGCTCTCAACGGGTATGTACACTCATGATTATTGTATTGTGCACATCTACAGGAAACCATCTTTCGATTTATATGTTTCATTGGCCTCCTGATAAAATTATCGTAAAAAATCGGCACATCCATTTTCAAGTTCGCGTATTGATATAATGATATGACGTGACAATCCTAGCTTGATGTTGATAACATGAACAGAACCGGCATCTCCTAGAGAAGACAGAACGCAATACTCACTCCAGAGATTTTCCTCTCTATGTCACATACCATATGTAACATAGACTGCGCGTCTCCCAGATCAATGGCGTCACCCTATATCTGCTGTGTTGTGGTTTGAAACCATAATCTAACGTTTTTGCTCCCGGTCTGAAATTCTTGGCCCGCGTCATGTGACGGAATTTTCGACATTACGAGCAACAGTTTTCTCAATTATAACTGAAATCAAGCAAGAATGTTGGTGTCATTGGTACTGTTTCCATTTGCAGCAATTTTAGCTATATCTTATCAGTTATCCTTCATTCTCTAATCAGGTGACTGATGTCATTTCTGACGACTCTTCACTTAGTAGAAAGGTGACGGCTACATAAAAATGAAATGTGAAAAAAGGTCACATCACCAGGAATTGAACACGCGATTTTCCGTACGTGAACCTAACGCGCTACCATAAGACGACCACCATCACATTGCTCGAAGTGGCAAGTTTGCAGATACTATCAAACGAAAATGTTTTCTAGATAGAATTAATTTTTACAGATGTTTGAATTTTTCCTTCCATTACAGGCTAAACACTATCTAAATACAAAATTTGACGTCTGCTAGAAGTACCTTAGAATTTTGATGGTCGCTGAGCTAATGAGTGACAGAATTAGCGATTCTCCACTGCTAATATTTCGTAAACTATAAGGTGTAGAGTAGTATCATTTGAAAATGTAGCCAGTTATAGTAGATACTCATGGTTACCGAAAATTCAGGCTTCTAATTTTGTGCGCAACTGAGATCCGGGGAGGTCGAAAGTGCTATCTTCGAGAAAAGGATGGTACGGCCTTGCGCTCGTCTTGGCGGGCACGGTAACATCTGACCTACGGAGTAGAGGAAAAGTATAACTGTAAGAACGTATCATATCGAATTCCTGTAGGCAAGTTGGTAGAGCTTTAGTTTTTTTATACCAAGAGTCCTGAGTTGAAGACATGCTCCAGGCACAATTTTTTTTACTGCAGTACGCTGGTAATTGTTATATGGGGCAACGTGCTTCTGACATGTTAAGGACTTTTCCTATTCTATACCACTGTGGTACCGGCAGTTTGCTTTTACTTCGTTTATTTGTAGCTTATTCGTAGTTTTACAGGATAAAGAAAGACAATCGGAACATAAAAATAAATAAACTGCATCATACGTGCAGCAGTATTAATATTTTTATTATTACCAGCAGTATTATTACTATTGATACTTCTTCACGTGTGGTGTAACGGTTTCTTTATTCTTGTGTTCTGATTGCTTCTGTATATTCTCTAAAACTACTAAGATACTCCACAGGTTAGCTACTTTGAGATAAACGAAGCAAAAGCAAACTATCGATAACACAGTGCTACAAAATCCATAAAATCCGGAGAGTCCTTTTGCATTTCAGGAACACTTGCCCCATATAACAATTGCCGGAGCACTGCATTTAAAAGTTCCATCGGCAGGTCTTGAAGTCATGTCTGTTGATATAACAAACACCATTTTTCATTTTTTATTATTATAATTTTTGCAGAGGGCGTTCACCCCTCTGACCTGGTGCGCTGAGCCACGGTGCCCGGCATTTCGCCACAACAGCTCGACCTAATATAGTCTCACAAAAGTGCTTTTCCGCTACTCCATAAGTCAGATGTTACTTGTTCTTATACTACATTCACGTTCTCCTGGACGACAGCACATAGCACGAATTGTATCGGAGTTTTGGTTGACACTCTATCAATATACAACGTTTGGTACCCGTCTGATTGACAGCTGGAGGGTTAGGTTTTAGTACATGGAAGGGACCGTGTAAAATGTGGGAGAACTAGTGATTTTTAGTGTGACGTCAATTTACCGAACTTTTAACTTAATCATGTAAGTTTCGGATCCAGCTGAAACTAGGAGCGGAATATTCGGTTACAGTTTGGGCCTCGACCGAAAATTATGTTTCAGTCAGACTCTCGTACGGGAGAAAGAGGTGAACAATAAGGGACAGTTGGGCATTAAAAAAGAAAGTGTTAAAATACGAGCATGGGCAAATCCAGGACTGCCTGTTGGCGGGGAGGGGGGGGCGGGGGAGGGTACAGTGAAAGAATTCTCGTCGTCAGCTAAACTCTCGCTAAGAAGAAAGACTCTGGTAGCCGGCACCCCTTTGTACCCCACGCGCAATCGAACAAAAGTCTTGAAGACTCAGTGCAGTGATAGCATGCTAGCTTCACATTCTGTAAAATACGAGGCGCGTCGAGAAAGTAAGTTCCGTTTGGAAATAAAATGAAATTGTACACAGATACAGAAGAAATTTGTATTGCACAAAATTCTACAACTCTTACTTTCCCATATAAGTGCCGAAATTTTGCAGATATTTGTTATTCGCGTGGCACCAGGTTTTGTATACCTTCTTCATAGAAATCTGCCGCCTGTGTCTTCAACCAGTTGGAAACAGTTTCTTTCAGCTCGTCGTCCATAGCGAGAGCACTAATTGGGCCGCGGCGGAGCGGCCGAGCGCATTGAGGCGCTATACTGCGATGTGCGAGACCGTTCTCCGTCGGGGGTTCGAGTCACCCCCTCCGGCATGGATGTTTGTGCCGTCTTTAGTATAAGGTAGTTCATAAGTAGTTTGTAAGTTTAGGGACTGATGACTCCGTAGTTAAGTACCTTAAGCTCTACAAACATTTTAACATTTAGCACTAATTGATTTCCTGGATCTTGTCATCAATCGCGTGAACCAGTTCTTCTGTAACCAAAGGTGAACGCCCACTTCGTTCTTCATCGTGCACATCACTACTCCCGCCATTGAACTGTCGGACCCATCTTCCCACCATCGAATCACTCATCGCATTAGGTCCGTAAACATCGCAAATTTGCCGATACATTTCAATCGGTTTCACTTTCCTCGCATTCAGAAACCGAATCACCGACCTGATTTCACAGGGGGCGGGATTTTGAATCAACGCCGACATTTCAAACAAGCACAACAAAGCGTACGTAACTGACAGCGATCTCCAAATGGCGCACGTTCTTCTCCTTGATACACATCGTCTACAGCACATGAGTGGAACTGCAATCGCAGCGCTGCAGCGGAGATAAATTGAAACGGAACTTACTTTCTGGACGCGCCTCGTAATAATAATAATAATAATAATGTGGTGTCGCACAAGTCTAAGGTGCGCGCCACGTACTTTCGCCGCGCGCCGCCATGCACGCACGGCGCGGCATTCTTACGACGTCAGCCACGAGCGCCCTCTGCTACAACTCCGCTCGTGGCCACGACTGCTGCATCGTACTCTTGGGAATCAGATAGGCACCAGTTAAGACTTGGCTATCGGATAGGCACTAGGACTCATCAGTAGGCAGTAGAGATGGGCGAAAGAGCGGTTTTCCGATAACAGTGGTTTCCGTGATCGCTACTTTTAAATCACCATCATTCTTAACCGTGATTAATCACGGTTTAGAATAGGTGTGTGAGGAATTCACGAAATGTATCCCTCTGCGATTTCTATCACTCCCGCTATTCAGTGATTGAATCGCAGCGATTCCTGGATTTCCTGCTACTTCTGTAATGTCCGCGACTTGATTTACCATGGAATTGATGGTACTGTTATGTTTCATATGCCAGTAACTAATTTATCGTCTCTTAGTTGTTATGAAAGATGTGCTTGTGAACAGAGACTGCTTTTCAGTTCAAATATGGGCGAGATACGTTTGTCAGTTCAGAATCTATCCCTGGGTCCTGGCGATTTTGTATGAGAAATCCACGTGTATGCCCATTGGTCACTGTACCTAATCGGCTATTGACTGCTACACCCGTTCTCCGCTTATCGGCGATTCGCTGCTATACCCGTTCTTCACTTAGCGGTGATTCGCCGCTATACCCGCTATTTGCTACTGTGATATTAGTACAGATTTCAGTCAACAGATGGCTCCTGCCGTTAGCTGCTGTTCGCTACTATTACCTGCTCTTTAGCTGATATTCGCTGATCTACATGCTCTTCGCTACTTAACCGTGAATGAAATCGCGGTCAGATACTAGATCACCGGGACCGTAAAAACAGCTACTTCCCAATCACCGTGATTTCTAACGAATACGTGATTCCTTGCCCATCCCTAGTAGGCAGGCCTCCATCTACTTCAACTATGTATCAGCATTCTGCAGTCATGAAAAGTTAAATATTACCAAGACTCCACAAAATATATATCTTGTTCTAATTTAGCCTAGTGTTCTAGTTTCTGCTGTCCCAGTGGCTGGTCACCTCCGTACCTGCAGACGCGTGTATCCTTTATTTCTGAGTCGGTCTCTTTCTACTCGGCCACCGACACCTACGACAACCGGCGGAGACACAAAAGTGGCGACGAGGATGGGATACAAAAATGGCGACGAGGCAGGGATACAAATAATAATAATAATGATACTGGCGGGGGGCAGGCGAACGGCCCTTGGACCCCCCTTGGACCCGCCTGTGAAGACGGGAGAAGCAGTGTTGTCGGCGGGGTTCGGCCGCTTCCGCCAGTGGCCGCGGTTGCCGCCTTCCTGCTCGCGGCGCAGTTCCAGGAACGTGGCGCCGCCCAGCCCCCGCACACAGCCGAAGCGAATGACCTTCCCCAGCCGCGGCGCCCGCCTCGCTTACAATTCCACAGCGCGACGCGCCGCGACTCAGCTGCTAAGCGACCGAGCCTCGGCCCACCGCGCAACTCACAGCTCAAACGACGCCTCGCCTCTACTGTGTTGCAGTACAGCCAGAGCATACACGATGAAAAGTATCCGGACAGCACCAAAAACGTCGGTTTCCGTATTAGGTGCATTGTGCAGCCACCTACTTCCATGTCATTTACTTCTACAACTTTATACACATGAAGTGATGGGTGCTATCGACAAGGGTTTGCAAATCGATTCCGTATTTCTTGATTTCCAGAAGGCTTTTGAGACCGTACCTCACAAACGGCTTTCAATCAAATTGCGTGGTTATGGTATATCGCGCCAAATTTGCGACTGGGTAGAGGAATTCCTGTCAGAGAGGACACAGTTCGTAGTAATCGATGGTAAGGCATCGACTAAAACAGAGCTGATATCGGGCGTTCCACAGGGTAGTGTTATTGGTCCTCTGCTGTTCCTTATTTACATAAACGATTTAGGGGAAATCTAAGTAGCTCTCTTAGGTTGTTTGCAGATAACGCCGTCATTTACCGTCTAGTAAAATCATCTGAAGATCTAAACCGACTCCAGAACGATCTGAATAAAATATCACTATGGTGTAAAAATTGGCAATTGACCCTAAATAATGAGAACTGTGAAGTCGTCCACATGAGTACGAAAAGAAATCCGTTAAACTTTATTACAAGATAAATCAATCAAACGTGAAGGCCGTAAACTCCACAAAATACCTAGCAATTACTATTACTTCAGACTTAAACTGGAAAGAACACGTAGATAATGTCGTGTGAAAGGCGAACCAGAGACTGCGTTTTATTGGCAGAACCCTTAAAAACATGCAACAGAACTACAAAAGAAACTGCATACACTACGCTTGTCCGTCCATTTTGGAGTATTGCTGCCTAGTTTGGGATCCTTATCAGGGTATGACGGAGGACATCGATAGAGTCCAAAGAACGGCAGCTCGTTGCGTATTGTCACGATACAGGGGAGACAGCGTTACGGAAATGATACAGGATGTGGGATGGGAATCATTACAACAACGGCGCTTATCGCTGCGGCGTGGGCTACTTACGAAACTCCAATCGCCAACATTCTCCTCCGAATGCGAAAATATATTGTTGACTCCCACTTACATAGGTAGAAATGATCATCCGAATAAAATGCGAGAAATCAGAGCTCGAACGGGAAGATTCAGGTTTTCTTTCTTCCCGCGGGCTATTGGAGAATGGAATGGGAGGTAAATAGTATAATGGTGGTTCATGAACCCTCTGCCAAGCACTTAAATGTGATTTGCAGAGTATCCCATGTAGATATAGGTAGATGTAGAACGACCTCAATAGCCATTAGACATCGTGAGAGACTTGAATGGGGTGCTTCGCGGTATTCACTGACCGAAAGTGGTCAGGTGATCGGGTGTCACTTGTGTCAGATTTGAGATGTTCACACTCTTAAACATCCCTAGGTCCAGTGTTACTGATGTGATAGTGAAGTGGGAACGTGGACAAGTACAGCACGACAGCGTACAGGCCGACGTCGTCTGTTGACTGACAGAGATTGCCGACAGTTGAAGATGGTCGTACAGTGTAATAGGCAGGCATGTGTCCAAACCATCACACAGGAATTCCATACTGCATCAGGATCCACTCCAAGTACGATGACAGGGGGGAGGTGAGAAAACTTGGATTTCATGGTCGAGCGGCTGCCACACATCACGCAACCCAATGACAAACGTCGCCTCGCTGGTTGTAAGGAGCGTAAGCATTGGACGATTGAACAGTGGAAAAAATTTGTGTGCAGTGGAATCACGGTGCACAATGCGACGATCTGCTAGCAAGGTGTGGGTACGGCTAATGCCCGGTGAACATCATCTGCCAGCGTGTGTAGTGCCAACAGTACAATCCGAAGGCGGTGGTGTTGTGGTGTGCTCGTGTTTCTCATGGAGGGCCCTTGCACCCTTCTTGTTTTATATGGCAATAGCACAGGCCTACACTGATGTTATAAACACCTTCTAGTTTCCCGTTGCTGAAGAGCAATACGGGGATGGCGACTGCATCTTTCAACACGATCAAGCACCTGCACATAATGCACTACCCGTGGCGGAGTGGTTCCATGAAAACATCTTTCCTGAAATTGACTGGCCTGTAAGAAGTCCTGACGTAAACCCTATGGAACACCTTTTGGATGGTTTTGAACGCTGGCTTTGTGCCAGGCCTCACCGGCCTACATCGATACCTCACCTAAGTGCAGCACTCTACATAGATACTCTGCAAATCACATTCAAGTGCCGGGCAGAGGGTTCATTAACCACTTTCATAACCTTTCTCTACCGTTCCATTCTCTAATAGCGCGCCGGAAGAAAGAACACCTAAATCGTTCCGTTTTCGATCTGATTTCTCTTATTTTATTGGCATGGTCATGTCTCCCTAAGTAGGTGGGTGCTAGCAAAATATTTTCACATTCATAACTAAAAGTCGTTGATTGAAACTTCGCAAACAGATCACGCCGCAATTAATAACGTCTTTCTTTTAATGATTTCCACCCCAATTCGTGCAACATTTCCGTGACGCTCCCCCCCCCCCCCCGTAACGTGATAAAACAAAACGAGCTGCCCTTCTCTGAACCTTCTCAGTATTCCGTCAGTCCCACCTGGTGAGGGTCCCACAAGGGGCAACAGTACTCCAGGAGGGGACGCACAAGTGTGATGTAGGCAGTCTCTTTGGTGGAGCTGGTGCATCTTCGAAGCGTTCTGCCGATGAAACGTAACATTTGGTTCGCCTTCCCCACAATATTTTTTTATGTGTTCTTTCAAGTCAAAGTTGTTCGTAATTGTAACTCCTAGGTATTTGGTAGAATCTACGACCTTGTAGACTGATTTATCGCGTAATTAAAGTTCAGCGGATTTCTTTTAGTGGCCATGTGTATTACTTCACACTTTCCTTTATTTAGTGTCAATTGCCAATTTTCGCACCATGCAGAAATTTTGTCTAAATCACTCCGTCAAGAATGGGCTGCAATTCCCCAAAAAAACGTCCAGAAATTAATAGGAAGTACGCCTGTGAGAGTGGAATTCCAACATTACCGATGGAAGGCGCCACCAACTTGTAACTCATTTTCAGCCAGGTGCGCGGATTCTTTTGATCGTATAGTGTACAACAGGCCCCTCCAACTCGAGCACTGGGTGCTCGCGCGCCCCTTGCCGCACAGTGCGGCCCCGGTGCTTTCCCCACACCACTCTCTCCTCGCCTTGCCGCAGCACGTATGTGACAGAGCTCGCTTCTTCTTGGATGCGCTGAATATCCGTTCTGAATCTCATCAAACGTTTAGCATGAGCACAAAAGGTTCGGATTTCTGTGTACCATTTTATTGCTCCATGGGAAGATTCTTTAATCCTGATGGGAAAGCACAATGCTTAATACGCTACTCTACCGTAAATATCAAAGCAGCGACATAGCACCGTCACTACGAAAATAAACATTCCGTAACACACGTGGGGATTGTCGGACCAGACAGAAGGGAACTGATTACTGAATTAAAAGTATAATAGCCACAATCTGAAGAGGTAACTGTTGTTTATTCTAAAAGAAAAACAAAAATATACCTTTTTTTTAAATTGTAATTATTACGGATCGTGTGGCCCTCCGTCGAAGGTTCGAGTCCTCCACCGGCCATGCGTGTATGTGTTGTCCTTAGTAAAGTTAGCTCAAGTTCTAAGTCTAGGAACCGATGATGACACAAGTAGTTTTGCACGTTAGAACATTTAGATCGCTGACCTCGCTTTCAAGAAGATCATCACGGGTTATTTACGTGACTTAAATCAATCGGTGCAGGGTAAAAATAAATGAATCGGTACTATGTGTGACCAAATTGGAAGTTCCAAATCGCAGGCCTTGCGTTCTAAAAGCTTCAAGAAGGGTATTTGGAAAATCTTTCCTCTGAAAATGCTTTAAATTAAGTACTTATGTCCACGTCAGGGGGTACACGAAAGCGTTACATTCATTGCATAACATTTTGAAGTTAGTTTTGAAGAAATAAAAGAACTAAACCTTCATTCAAAGGTTTTTATGATGCCTTTTTCGGTGCACACAGAGGAAGCCCCCATCATGTCTCGAAATTGAACTGATAAAACTACAGTACGATTCAATTTTGACATACTATTACTACCATTACAATATTGATTTCAATTACTCTTTATAAAGGCGTTGATCAACAAGAATTCGCGAGGATCATGCCCTTGTCGTAAAATGCGATGCTAAAATGCATTGCAATTTTCTGAACAACGATCATTTGTGAACAAATGTTTTCAGTTATAAATATTAACGAAACAAAATCAAGCTCTATTCTAATGCATCGTTGGAAGCTGTATTTCGAATTACAACTGCCAAAACGATTGTGCGTAATATGAGAAAATTTGTGGCTTCAAAGCGATGCCACAGATCAAGAAAGAATGCTGTAAATTTGTGCAAAATAAGGAGCACAATAAAATTATTCTTTCTGGCTATATACAAAACTTGTCGTTACTATTATTGGTTTCATTAATTAACAAACAACGCGACTCTCTCCGCGCTAGGCTCCTCGACGACACGTCCCCTGCTACCACTGCTGTGACAGCGCTGTGCTTGCCTCACTTGCCCCACTACACACCACCGACTGCTGCAGCAGAGAACCGATGCTTTTCCTGGTGCCCGGCGGTGTTCGCCAAGCACCTTAGTTGGAGAGGCCTGGTGTACAATCAAGCAGCACCTAGTGCTAGGTTACAGACAGGCTGTTCTCTTCAGAAAAGCAATGTGCTACGACGTATAAATGCGTAACAACAACATTCTCTCGACGGAGAGAGCTCATCCACTACAGTTTGATCGGCCTGATCTCTGCAACTACTCGTACTTCAAGCCAATGTTGCGCCAAGTTCAGTTTTTTTTTTTTTTCTTTTTTTTCCAAAATTGTGTGGGCCGGCGCAGGACAACGAAAAACATTCTCGATATGCTTTATACGAAACGTAAAAAAATACATAATAGGTACAGTTTTTCATTTTTTAAATCCATGAGCCGGCTGCGGCGGCCGAGGGGACTGCGGCGCTTCAGTCACGGTCTGCACGGCCACTACGGCCGGGGGTTTGAATCCCCTCTCGGGCATGGATGTTTGCGCCGTCTTTAGTTGTAGCTAGTTCATAAGTAGTTTCTAAGTTTACGGACTGATGACCCCGTAGTTAAGTCCCATAAGCTCTACAAACATTTGAACATTTAAATTCATGACTAATGCATATATAGGATATCCAAAAACACCATATAATAATGAACGAAATAAAGTAACATTAACCTTGAATAACACTCAGTATATGTGTGATGTTTAGGAAAAAGATAATTTTGAACCTGTAAACCCCTGGAAAGCGGAAGCACACGTTCACCGCATCTGGAAGTCACTTCATAGAACCGAATCACCAGCCCGTTAAAGATATGCTAAATAATTTGAAGATACGCCACTGAACGCATTTTTGAGGTTATAATTTACGCCTAAAATTCTGATAAAAGGTTTAAACAACTTGCAGTTTCCAATAAACTGTTATTTGAGCCCAAAGATTTCTAACTATATAAAAAGGTAAAGCAGTCAACAATCCGAAGATTAATTTGAACACCACAGTGCTTTACTAGGCTTGGTCCTGTTTGGAGGTGGTATGCCGTTGCCTTTCCTTCGAACTGACTGACCCAGCCAGTTACAGGGGGACCTACAGTTTAACGTGCGTTCCGAACTTCCGAACGACTCGATATTTTTTACATCAGCAACACCGCCAGAGGTTAAAGTAGTGGAAAGTGACAGATAAAAGTCCTAGGATCAGGCGGGTACCGAACCCGTAACCTTTGGGTATGTAGTCAGGCAGTACCACTGTGCTACCGAGCCGCACTCTATCTATCGGGTATAATATTTATCGTCTTTTGGGTGCCGCATTCCTTCATCAAAATTATTAGTTTCTCACAGTCCATATGTAGTGTCTGAGAACGTCGGACGATTTGATCGAAGAAAACAAACTTATTTGAATTTGACATATTGGCGACTGAAGTGGCGATAATAAGATCGATTACACTGTGACTGTGCCCATAGTAGAGTACTGATTTGAAACGATCGGCTGTCTTCCGCCGATGCCCGTCGTCAGTAAAACCCACACTCAGCGGAGCCACTGTGAACGCAGCCTAAGTGTGCTTCGATCCGTCAGAGTGATCATCGAAACAGCAGGCTGTGTTGATCGATTTACGACAGAACACTATGGTTCAGGACACGACGACAGAGTTCTACGTTCCGCAGAAGCGTAACCTCGAGTGGCTACACTACCTCGAAATTTATTTACATTGAAATTCGGAATTTGTGGCAGAGAGAAACTTTGAAGTATTCACGTTGATTTTTGGACTTTATCTGATTGTGCTTTCCCACCTCCTCACTTTTTATAAAAATGTTACAAACAGTATATCTACAAAATTTCATGCTGTTCAGTGGAACTGTTGTCTGAGTTTATTTTAAGAAAGCTTCTACCATACTCGACGAGGTGTCATTGGAAGAACAAAAACCTTTTTAATAAAAACAAAGACACACGTTGCAACTTTCATGATCCATCAGGTGGTATCCAAATTACAAGGTAAAAAAAAAAAATTGTAATACATCTCCTGTAATCAATACTAGGCAATTTTATTTTTACTTTTTTATTTTTCTTATCAATAATTCTGCTACCTTCAGAACTTGGAAGAATGTATTCCAGTCTACATTGTCAAATGCTTTCTCCAAATCGACAAACGCTAAAAACGAAGGTTTGCCTTTCCTTAGCCTAAGATAAGTCGTAATGTGAATAGTGAATATTGCCGCCCCCCCCCCCCCGTGTCCCTACACTTCTCCTAAATCGAAACTGATCTTCAACAAGTTTTTCCATTCGTCTGTAAATAATTCGTGTTAGTATTTTACAACCATGACTTATTAAACTGATAGTTCAGTAATTTTCACATTTGTATGCATTTGCTTTCTTTGTAATTGGAATTACAATATTCTTCCTGAAGTCTGAGGGTATTTTCCCTGTCTCATACATGTTCCATCAGGTTGAACAATTTCTTCATGACTGGCTCTCCTAACGATATCAGCAGTTCAGACGGAATAGCATCTACTCCAGGGGCCTTGTTTCGACTCAAGTCCTTCAGAGCTCTGTCAAATTCTTGTCGCAGTATCATATCTCCTATGTTATCTTCCTCCACTTCGTCTTCCATTTCTAGAATACTGCTTTCAAGTTTATTTCCTTTGTATGGGTCCTCTGTATATTCCTTCCACAGTTCAGCTTCCCCGCTTTGCTTAGTACTGGTTTTCCGTCTGAGTTCTTGATATTCATACAGCTGCTTTTCTCATCTCCAAATATCTCTTTTATTTCCCTTTAGGCTGTATCTATCTTTTCTCTAGATATGCATTCTTCTACAGTTCTGCATTTGTCCTCTGTCACTATAGACTGACCGAGTAATACTAGTTTTTATTTGTACTCCAAGCCATTTTTAACTTGCGTATCCAAGACATTTTTCTTAAATATCAGGTAGAGTAATAAGTTTCTTTTTTTTTTAATTGCTGATTTCAATAATACAGTAACATAAATTTATAAATTCGGAGAATGAAGGCGATGTTTCGTAGCTGCACAATACTGTTACGAGTTAACTTCCGTTAACGCTTTAACGTTTAACTTTTTGATCAACGGTGCCTAGCTCTGCCAAGTGGACAGGGGGCCTCATTACGTTTTGCCGCCCCCGCAGGCCACCGTCAGCCTTAAGTCAGGCACTGGGTGAGACACTTTGCAAATGTACCTTGTGCATATAATGAGGAGCGAGTACAGCAACGGATGTTATCTCGTTTTCTCTTTCCTCCCAACACCACCCACCACCCTACAGGCAAAACTAATTCGGCCAGACATCAGATACGGAGACAGCTCTAGTTTTGCAGAGGGGAAATGAAAAGAGAAGTGGCGAAGTGCGCAGACAATAGCTCGCCAGTTGACAAACGGCGAGATCTGCAGAGCTGGGAGCAGGCAGGTAGCAGTGTAACAAGTCGCTACCTGCCGGCAGCGCGGGTCACGGAGCCGCTGTATAGCCGCCGACACATGACAAAGGGGGCCCCGGCCTGCCTTGTCCGCTCCCCTTCCAATTACACCCTCCCCACACGTGGCTGTAGTTAGGGGCAAGCGGCGACCGCATGCTGCGTCCGTACATACAACCACCTTGGACTGCGTCCCAACCGGTTAACCCAGATGAGCAGTGGCGGCGCTAGACGAAAACTGGGCGTCGGCGCACTCGTCTTGCGAGGCCCCTTTCACTTTTTCATTAATGAAGAAAATGTTAAATGAGCCTTTATTATACATCAATAGTCATTATATTAAAATTCTATTAGTATAATATACGAATATTATTGCAATGACAAATATTACAATAAACAAACACAAATTAGAGGAACTTTTCACCCTTTCGTTTCACTGAATTTTTTAAGACCACGTCTTGATACTAGCTGCTATTTCGCCTTCAGTTGATAGTACTGACAACGCAGATAGTCTTTCTTGGATCATTGTGCTTTTCAAGTTAGACTTAATCAATTTTAACTTTGTGAAGCTTCTCTCGACCGAAGCTGAACTGACTGGAACTGAGAATGATGCTGGCTGTTATATAAACATTTGGATATACTTCTTCCAAATCGTTTTTTAAAATGTACTAAATAAATTATTCTGCAAGTATTTAACTAAAAATTGCATCACTGCTGCACTCATACGGAAATAAATACGGACAACTAAATAGCTGCCGGCCGGGAATGGCCGAGCGCACTAAGGCATCATACCACGGTGAGCGAGATCGCTCTCGCCGGGGGTCGAATCCCACCCTTGGGTACGAATGTTGTGTTCCATTTGTTAAGCTAGTGTAAGCTGGATGTAGGTCGTCGCTACATAACCTAGAAGTTGGAAAGCGCCATTAAACATCAAATATAAAAAAGGAACAAAAAAACTAAAATTTTGAGAATATTTTGCGAGGCCCCCACAGGCGCGAGGCCGTCGGCGGTTGCCGACGTCGCCGACGCCTAGCGCCGCCACTGCAGATAAGGCCGGTATTACACTATCAAATTTTCTTTGACAAAGATTTTTTGTCAAAGAAAATTGGACAGTTTAATATGGAACTTTGGTCAAAGTTGCCTTTCGTCAAATATTCTTTGATCAATTCTAGCCACTCTTCGTACATTTGATCAAAGAAAGCGTTCGTCTTATGTTAACTGCGGTGAGAAATATGACCGCTTGAAGCGCTAGCATCAAATCAAATGTTTGTTAAGCTTAAGGGACTTAACTGCGGGGTCATCAGTCCCTAAACTTACAAACTACTTATGAAATAGTTAATCCTAAGGACGTCACAAATATCCATGCCAGAGGGGGGATTCGAACCCCCGACCGTAGTGGCCGTGCAGACCGTGATTGGAGCGCCTCAGTCCCCTCGGCCACCGCGGCCGGCGCGCTAGCATCGCTGTAGCAGTTTCTGACGTAGTGTTTGAAAACATGACCCCGTAATTCGCATTGCGTGTCTTCCCAACAACTAAATTTATGCAGTTGTATAAGGTTGATTATAAAAACCGGCTGCATCGAGCCGAAAGCTAGATAATTGCGGAATTCATTAGCGATCAAGTGAGTAGTGTTTGCACGGCAGACGACGTAAAAAAGAAAATTAATTGTCTCTGCATCAGTTTTGCAGCGAAGAAAGCAAAAGTACATAATGACACTGTTTAATTCCCTACATATATTTTGTCAGACAAATACTATTTACACGATATATAAAACACAAAATATAAATATTTCAAAAGTTTTTGTTTACTCTAAGCGCGACCGAGCACTAGCAAAACCGGAAACAGGGCACAGGCTTCTTACCAGCGACAAATGTACTGCAATATTTAGAGCAGAACACCACTGCAGACGCATGCTTCACCATTATTGTCAGTCTTCCAAACGGCGAGAAGAACCTTTTTGGAGTGGTACAGCTGCTCTCGCCTCAGGTGTATCGTGTAATACAGCCTAATATTACATATTTGTAGAAAACGAAGTACATTGACAACCTACACTGTAGATGTCTATTATAATTAATAAAAGTACTTCACCATTTTATTTTTCATGAATATGTCTTAAGAGTACAGCTTAAATTGTTGTGAGTGAACAAACAGCGATGACATCTACAGTCTAGCTTGTCAAAAGTACTTCGCCCTTGTCTACAAATATCTGATGTTAGGCCTTATTATACGATACACGTGAGGGGAGACCCGCCGTACAAGTAGAAAACGGTTCTGTGGAAAAAAGGCACGTTTCCAAATGTCTAATCGTTTCAATTGTTGTAGGCGTATATGCAATCAAAGTGTATAAATACATATTTATAATCTATGTAATCAACAACTAAGGTTAATAACAAATATTTAATCCGCCATTTTCTATTCATTGTGACAGATGCTTTGTCAAAGAAAATTAGATAGTGTAATGTTACCATTTCACTACGTCAAAGATTCTTTCTCAAAGAATATTGAACAAAGATTCTTTGTCAAAGAAAATTTGATAGTGTAATACCGGCCTAAGTCTGATGACCTACGTGTAAGGCGCTGTGCACTAATTTACTTATTATTCTTAATTGCGATGTGATTATGTGATCATGTATCGCCTGATAACTTTCCAACTGCCGACTTTAAAACGCAGCAGTAAACTCTGTTTTTCGGTGAGACGGGGCCGAAGTAGGGTTATCATATGTCCAAATGTAAAAACCGGGGGTATTACAAACAATCAATGTGAACAAAATGGCTATTTCATAAGTCCAATGTGTACTTGAATAAGGAAATACCCCTTCCACAGCAGTACTATGGACAGGGATTGCACAATACTCGGAAGTTGTGCTGTCGTTGTCGTGGTCTTCTGTCCGCAGACTGGTTTGATGCATCTCTCCATGCTACGCTGTCCTGTGCTAGTCTGTTTATCTGAGATTATGTTAGGCAACCTACATCCTTTTGAATCTGATTACTGTATTCGTCCCTCGGTCCCTCCCTACGATTTTTACACCACACACTTCCTTCTAATGCTAAGTTGACAATTCCTTGATGTCTCAGAATGTGTCATACCAATCTATCCCTTCTCTTAAACAGGATATGCCAGAAACTTCTATTCTCCCCAATTCGGTTAAGCACATCGTCATTAGACACCATCTAATTAATCTTCATCATTCGTCTGTAGCACCACATTTCAAAAACTTCTATCATCTTTCTCTGAATTCCTTATCGTCCACGTTTCACTGCCATGCAATGCTACACTCCAGACAAATGCTTTCAGAAAGGACTACATAACATTCAAATTAATATTAGATGTTAACAAGTTTCGCTCCTTTAGAAACGCTTTCCTTCCCATAGCCATTCTGCATTTTATATCTTCTTTACTTTGGCCATCATAAGTTATCTTGCTACCCAAATAACAAAATTCATCTACTACTTTTATTGTCTCAGTACCTAATCTAATTCCTTCAGCATCACCTGATTTTTCTGACATTGCATTCCATTACCTTCGTTTTACTCTTGTTAATGTTCATCTTATATCTTCAATTCAAGACACTGTCTATCCCATTCAATTGCTCTTCCAGATATTTTGCGGTCTCTGACAGGATTACTATGTCATCCGCAAACCGTAAAGTTTTTATTTCTTCTCCCTGCACTTTAATGCCCTCTCCAAATTTCTCCTTCCATTCCTTCACTGCCTGCTCAATATACAGATTGAACAACATTGGGAAATTTGTTTATTATTATTAAGTGCGATGTGATTATGTGATCATCAGCTGGTATCACCCGATAACTTTCCAACTACCGACGGCAGAATGTGGTGTCACACAAGTCTGAAGTGCGCACCATCAGATGCGGCGACTTTTGAAAATCAGTGTGGGTGCTCTGTATCACGGTTCACAAATATTCGAAGCCAACTCTCTTGAAAATCATGCCCATGCATTTTTGAATGAGCAATACTTGATAAAAGTAAATAGGCAGTTGTCTGACCTTTTAAAGATAAAAGAAAGGAGGAAGAAAATTTAAGAATGGCTGCATTAGGACACTACAATAAAACGATCGAATTGGCGGAAGTGGATATTCAGATATAAGTAACACCCCAAAACTTCTACACGACAAATGAAATAATTTTTCACTGTACACTAATCTAACACTTTTTGTGCGAAGCTATTCTTTCTGACAAAAGCGTTTCGTAGAACACCGCCACCAAGGTTTAAAGAAATCTTTGAAATATTTTGAGATGCCGCGGTGGAGTAACCGAGCGGTCTAAGGCGCCTCGCTGCGGAGTGCGCGTTGCTCGCCGTCGGAGGTTCGAGTCCTCCCTGGGGCATGGGTGTATGTGTTTGTCCTTAGGGTAGTTTACCTTAGTTTAAGTAGTTTGTAAGCTACGGTCTGATGACCACGCAGGTAGGTCCAATAGATTTACAAACATTTGAATTTTATTTTGAGATTTTGAAGCCCGACATCAATCTTTTTCGGTCAGTTCCAAGCAGGAGCTGTATAATTCATCGAAACTTTCATTACTTCGAGATAACTTCATGACATCTCTGATAGTATTAACATAGTCCAAGGTTCTTTTAAGCCTCAGATAAAAGCATTACAAATTTCAACTGAATCTATGATTTTAATAACAAGGGAAGTGACTAACATAAATGAAAAACGATTAACTTCAGCTTCAGCATCAAATTCTTCAAGCTAAATTTCGTGAAAGAACACAATTGAATGTTCCTAAATACGTGCACCTGAAAGGTCAAAAGGACCAAAGTGCTCCAGGATGAGTAAAGCTAGCATAGTGGGTAAAACATGGACACCCATTACTACTCGCTTGGGGACCCGCGTACAAAAGTCATCATTTCTTTCACGTATGAAATATCGTCTCTTGCTGCGGTCGCGTTTTGCATTGTCTCTTGAGTCATAAGGTAGGTTTTAATTTTTCTCGATATTTTTTAAAAAAATATTTTCTACGTCAGTTTTATGTGGGTGCTCAGCACCCGCAAAAAATTCTTGGGGGTTGCACGAGCCCCGGAGCACCCACAGACTCGCCACCCCTGCGCGCCACGTACTTTCTCCGCGCGCCGCCATACAAGCACGGCGCGTCGTTCTTACGACGTCGGCCACGAGCGCCCTCTGCTGCAACCCCGCTCGTGGCCACCACTGAACTGCATCGGCCACTTGGGATTAGGACAGGCACTAGGACTCATCAGTAGGCAGGCCTCTACCTAGTTAAACTATGTACCAGCATTCCACTAGTCTTCAGTTAACAAAGTTAAGTATTATACTATCTCTACGAAATATTTATCTTGTTCTAATCTAGCTTAGTGTTTCTAGTTTCTGCTGTCCCACTGGCTGGTCACCTCAGACTCTCTACCCACACACGCGTGCATCCTACTTTCCTGTATCGGTCCCTCTCTACTCGGCTACCTACACCTAGGACAACCGGCGGCAATGAGACACAAAGCAGAACGCAACAATAAACTCTGTTTTTCGGTGAGATGGGGCCGAAGTAGGGTTATCATATGTCCAAATGTAAAAACCGTGGGTATTATAAACAATATATTTGAACAAAATGGCTTATTTCATAAGTCCAATGTGTACTTGAATAGGAAAATACCCCTTCCACAGCAGTACTATGGATAGGAATCGCAAGAATGTAGTGCACAATGCTAGGAAGTTGTGCTGTTGTTGTCGTGGTCTTCAGTCCGCAGTCTGGTTTGATGCAGCTCTCCACGCTACTCTGTCCTGTGCCAGTCTTTTCATCTGAGATTATGTTCGGCAACTTACATCCTTTTGAATCTGAATCTCCCTCAACGATTTTTACCCTTCTAATGATAAGTTGACGTTTCTTATGACCCACCGACCTATTCCTGCTATTGGTCAGGAAATGCTAAAAACTCCTTTTCTCTCCAATTCGGTTAAGCACGTCCTCTTTAGTTACGTGAACTACCCATCTAATTTCCATCATTCTTCTGTAGCACCACATTTCAAAAGCTTTTATCATCTTTTGTCTGAACTCCTCATCGTCCACGTTTCACTCCCAAACAATGCTACACTCCAGACAAATGCTTTCAGAAATGTCTTCCTAGCATTTAAATTGATATTGGATGTTAACAAGTTTCGCTTCTTTAGAAATGCTTTTCTTCCCATAGCCTTTCTGCTTTTTATATCTTCTGCACTTCGGCCATCAGAAGTTATTTTGCTACCCAAATAACAAAACTCATCTACTGGTTTTGTTGTCTCATTACCTAATCTAATTCCTTCAGCATCGCCTGATTTTCTGACATTCCACTCCATTACCCTCGTTTTACTCTTGTTAATGTCCATCTTATATCTTCCTTTCAAGACAATCCATTCCATTCAGTTACTCTTCTACATCCTCTACAGTCTCTGACAAAATTACTATGTCATCAGCAAACCGCAAAATTTTTATTTCTTCTCCCTAGACTTTAATTCCCTCTCCAAATTTCTCCTTCCATTCCTTCACTGCTTGCTCAATGTACAGATTGAACAACATTGGGGAAAGGCTACAACCCTGTCTTACTCCCTTCCCAACCTCTGTTTCCCCTTCTTGCCCTTCGACTCTAGTAACTGCTGTCTGGTTTTTGTATAGGTTGAATATAACTCTTCGCTCCCTATATTTTACCCCTGCTACCTTCCGAATTTGAAAGAGAGTATTCCAGCCGACATTGCCAAAAGCTTTCTCCAAATCTATAAATGCTAAAAGCGTAGGTTTCCCTTTCCTTAGCCTCTCTTATAAGTCATAATGTATTGCCTTCCACGTTCCTCTATTTCTCCTAAATCCAAACTGATATTCCACGAGGTCGGATTCCAAATTTTTCCGTTCATCTGTAAATAATTCGTATTAGTATTTTGCAACCATGACTTATTAAACTGATAGTTCTGCAATTTTCACATTTGCATGCACTTGCTTTCTTTGGAACTAGAATTACAATATTCTTCCTGAAGTCTGAGGGTATTTTCCCTGTCTCATACATCTTACATACCAGGTGGAACAATTTCTTCATGTCTGGTTCACGATATCAGTAGTTCAGACGAAATATTATCTATTCCAGGGGCCTTCTTTCGACTCATATCTTTCAGCGCTCTGTCAAATTCTTCTCGCAGTATCGTATCTCCTATCTCATCTTCCTCCACTTCGTCTTCCATTTCTAGAATACTGCCTTCAAGTTTATTTTCTTTGTACAGGCCCTTCCACCGTTCAGCCTTCCCCCCTTTGCTGTGTACTGGTTTTCCGTCTGAGTTCTTGATATGCATACAGCTGCATTTCTAGTCTCCAAATATTTTATTTTCCTGTAGGCGGTATCTATCTTTCCCCAATTTATGCACTCTTCTACGGTTCTGCATTTGTCCTCTAACCACTCCTGCTTAGCCAATCTGCACTTCCTGTCAATCTCATTTTTTAGACGTTTGTACTCCCTTTTGCCCGCTTCACTTGCTGAATTTTCATATTTTCTCCTCTCGTCAATTAAGTTCAGTATAACCTGTGTTATCTTGGGATTTCTATTAGGCCCTGTCCTTCTGCCTATATGATTCTCTGCGGCTTTCACTACCCTATCTCTCAGAGCTACCCATTCTTCTTCTACTGTATTACTTTCCCCCGTTTTAGCCAATCCATGCCTAATGCTCCTTCTGAAACTCTCAACAACCTCTGGTTCCTTCAGTTTATCCAGGTTCCATCTCCTAACTTTTTTACCTTTCTGCAGTCTCTTAAGTTTTAATCTGCAGTTCATAACCAATAAGTTACGGTCAGAGTCTATTCTGCCCCTGAATATGTCTTACAGTTTAAAACCTGGTTTCTAAATCTATTGCTTGCCATTATAAATTCATGAACATTAATGTCCAGAACTATTATTAATGAAATCACATCACCTACAAGATACAGTTTTCTCCAAATATGTAGATGCAATTTCCGACTCACTTCCAAACACACGCACTCTACTTCACCAAGAATTTCACAAGAATATTTTTCTTTCTCAAATAGGCTGCAACAATATTTTCACTATCCTAATCGTTTATTAAGTGTTCACCCTGGAATAAGTTAATTCGTCCTATTGCCTCATCCATGCCGTTTCCCTTAATCACTCTGGGCAAATTCCGGGTTCAAAGGGAACGGTCCAGTACTTTTCTCAACACTGACAACCCCCTCCCCCCCACAAAAAAAAAAAATCGAGGCGGTGCTCAGTCTCTAATGATAACGAAGTCGATGGGAACTTACTCTAATCTTCCTCCTGCCTCATTCATTTGCTAAAGTAATCGTTAGAATCAGAATAAAAAAAAAAAAAACATCTTTTGTTTACACAAAACAAGTTGGTCATTCTCACATTAAAAGATGAAGCGTCTGTAGTTACAGGTAACGAAATTAGTTTTAGCCCTGTGTTGCATACTGGACACTCAGGACAGCTTAATCTCCCAATACAGTTTCTTCTCACCTTCAATACAGTTTCTTCTCACCTTCATAACCTGATACGAAAATTCAAAATTCGAGAGTTTATGAATTTCCAACCGGGAGTTGAAATAGAACATTAAAAACCGGGTGGAACGTGGATATACCGGTGATTTGGTAACCCTAGGCCGAAGGCGTCCCACAATACTCGACAGTACACGATCGAAACAGGTGGCTCGGCATTGTACAATCACGTAATTGACGTAGTGCGGCTTTTTAATCTTAGCGTCTGCTGAAATGGATAGGTAACGCGAAAATTCACATAATCGAGAAGTACGTTCAGAAGGAAAAATTATAATAGGGTGATGACCAACCTACGCCAGCGTATATGGTCTCAAAATGGGATCCTTCCATTGGGGGCTTACTCCTCTAAGTTGTTCCATAATACACCAAAATTTATGTTTCATTTAAATTTCTTGCGCTTTAGTGTAAAATAATATTGCTCTTGTCTGCAGTCCAGAGAATGTTTTGATGCAGCTCTCCACCCTACTCTTTCCTAAGCAACCCTCTTAATCTTCTCATAAGAAGGGCAATCCATATCAATTTGAATCTGTTTATTGTATTCGTCTCTTGGTCTCTCTCTGCGATTTTTACTCCATACACTTCCCTCCAAAGCTAAATTCACGATTCCTTGATGTCTAAGTTTGTGTCCTACCAATCGATCCCATCTTTTCGTCAAGATATGCCAGATAGAAATTCCTTTCTCTCCAATAATGTTCAGTACCGCCTCAGTAGTTAAGCGATCTACCCAACTAATTTTCAGTCCGTATCGGTAGCAGTCACTGGCCGCCGATGAAAGGGCCCCGTTTTCAACTCCTGGCAGGACTGGGTGTTATTTATTTCTTTTTCACTTTCATCATCGTCATCGACAGCAAGTCGCCAAAGTGGAGTCAATAGAAAGACTTGCAGTAGGCGGCCGAACCCCCTCTGTTGATATCCCGGTCACGAAAAGCCATACTATCATTTCATTTTCACTTAATCTTCACCATTCTTTGTAGCATCACATAACAAAAGCATCTATCCTCTTCCTGTCTGATCTATTTATCATCTATGTTTCATTCCCGTACAAGGGACCACTCCACAGTCTTAGCCTTCAGCTAAGACTTCCTTACACTTAAATTAATATCCAGCATTAACTAATTTATCTTTCTCTAAACCACTTTTTTCCCATTGCCATTCTGCATTTTATATCCTCTGAACTCCGCGTATCATTTGTTGTTTTCTACCCAAGTAACAAAATTCATCCTCCGCCTTTATTGTTTCGTTACGTAATCTAATTCCTTCAGCATCCCCTGATTTTCTTATACTGCATTCCATTACCCCTGTATTGGTCTTGTTAATCTTAGCAGCGAAGGAATGGCTGTGACATCTAAGGCGCCTTGCTGCGGAGTGCGTGGCTACTCCCCGTCGGAGATTCGAGTCCTCTTAAACATGGGTGTGTGTGAGTTGTCCTTAGCGTAATTTAGTTTAAGTAGCTTGAACATTTGAATGTTCATCTTATACGTTCATTTCAACCTACCGACCATTCTTAACAAATAATGCATTAAAAGCAAATTTATTTTTATCAGCTACACGACAAACTTAAGTTATTAAATCGCAAAACAACAGTGTTATTTTTAATTCATTCGATAATTTGTAGATGCATGTATTAATTGCAAATATATTACGCGCTTATCGAGTTGTTGGATAGTAACACTACAGGCTTTTACTTTTTTTTTTTTTTATCATTTCATACGTTCTCCTGCAGAAGAATATATCAAAAGGGGATGTTTTGTTGTTTTGTAAACGTGGGGCTGCATTGTTAGACCGCAAAACGACCATTTTATATTCTTATTGTTCAATTCGATTGTTTTTCTATACAAGATTAACAGAATGTTCATTTAAAACTAGTACAATGCTTCTGGGTGTGGCAGCCTTTATTGATTGTAACAACGGCTGCTGAAGGCTACGCTTCCATTTAGAATGTACATTTATTTTGTCTGTTGCATATAATACTAAGTACAGTTCATAGACCTTGGACCGCGTACATCATTCGAAACAAGCAATAGCTGAACGCCTCAACAGTTCGCAGTGGCCACTAAAACGGCAGTTGTAAAGCGAACGGGTAATATCTACTATAAACCAATGCTAGAAATTGGAACTGTAATCAACAAAAATCATCTTGCAGAATTGGTTTGTATTTTTGACTAAAAACTTGTGACATTGCACCTGTATCGTACTTCGAAAAAGTATACATGCCACAGAACCTCTATGCTTTCACCATTAAACTGCTGAACCGATTTTGATGAAATTCGGCATGAAGATACTTTGAACCCTGAAGAACAACATTGCCTGCTTTAGAAAGTGTGTAATTCAAGATATTTATTGATTTTAAGTATATAACCCAAAAAATGGAACAGCTGAGCATAAACTTTTCTCTTATAGCTTCTGAGACTCTCGCAGACTTCTTCAAAAAGATTTCTTTGACTTTCGAAATCAATCACTTTTATTAAAATAATTAAAATACTTTTAATGGTTGGTATGTTGTACGTATTACGACTCAACATAATGAATACAGTGCTTACAAAAGACGCCATCGTCTTAAAACCGACGAAAATACCGCCGATGACGTGAAACTCCCGAAAGTAGTCCGCTAAAATACACTAGACTACTACCAAGAAGCAACTAATGTCGCATAATAAAAATATGATTTATTTACCGATTCTGTAAGCTACAGAGCACAACACGTGAAAGATATTTTTACAATAGACAGTCCAGCAAAACCAATTAAGCTTGAAGATCACATATTACATCCAGCATTCTCAAGAACATCAATAGTAATTTCTTCACAATTTATTGCTCAATTTCCTGTCGTTCTCTTCTTCTACTTCTTCTTCTTCTTCTTTATCTTAGCCTCGTCCTACGTTTATTGTATTATTCTCTTCCATAAGTCTTTATCCAGTGCTTTTCTCTTACAACCTTTTACTCGTCTTTTCGTCCCAATTTAGCTATTTCTTTTCTAGTCCATCTTTCGATTTTCAGATTTTTAACTCTTATTTCCATAATAGTTCTCCCCTCTTCTTTGCACTTGCTCATACTATCTTAACCTACTTTCTTCATTTTTTTCTCCATGTGGTTTGCACTTTCATTGTTCCCCTGTCGCAACTATTTCCGAATCTATCCTCGTTGTAACTCCACTTATCTACTTTCAATTATCACTTCTCACATTCAATTTCTATTTTGTACTGTGGCACATTGCAGGCCTCACCACGATTTGTACACCTTTCCTTTCAGTCTGCAGCTAACATCATCACTCAATTTCTTCCCATTTATCTATCCACCAGTTATCCTGTGTTATATCCCAGTCCCCAGACTTCTATCACTATGAATTGCGGACTCTCCCCAGGGCGATATCCAAATTGAAAGTTAATTTGAAATTCGGAAGCATGTTCTTCAACTGCAGTGCCGAAGCTCTTTGTATTACTTTAATGCTGTTTAAAGTTGTTCTGAAGAAACGAATTCATCAATTTCGTAACATATTTTTCTTTGTAGGTTGACCACATGTTGTGCAACATTTACCTTTCTATATAGCTATTAAATTGTTAAAAAAATAGAAATTTCTGATTAGCTGTTACAGTGTGTTAAAACAGAGGTGACAGAGGAAAATTTTTGTGACCGGTACTCAAACCCGGATTCTTGTAATCATTTCCGTCCCATCTCGTGCATCATTTCCGTGACATTTCCTATATTGCGATAACACAAAACGAGCTGTCTTTCTCTGAACTTTTTCTATAACCGCCATCAGTCCCCCTTGGTGGGTATCCTACAATACGCAGCAATATTCCGGAATACGACGCACAAGAGTTGTGTAGTGAGTTTCTTTGGTAGAACTGATCGAAGTGTTCTGCCAACGAAACGCCTTTGGTTTGCATTTCCTACGATATCTTTCTCCCATAAAGAATGTACATGTATAGCATACCGATATGTAAAAGAAACGTATGGCAGGCACAATAAACTAGATCTATGTGGTTCGCATCTAATTTGTCAATGTTATATATTATGTAATAGTGTATTTTTAATGACGGCGAACTTCTTGTAATTTTAGAAGTGAGAATAGCAAGTCACTTGCCAAAATGTAGGTCTGCACAATAAAGCAGTTTTTTCTTTATTTTTTTATTTTTTTAATGACGTCTGATTGCTGCAAATCATCCATTTGGAACATTTACATCTTTCTTCAGTCCGTTATGTAGTTTTGTTTGATATTTTGCAGTCGTCTCGCAACCCATCTATAAAATTGCCAGTGTTGGGGATTTTGTGTGTGTTTTAAATGTGGCACGTTCTTTCCTTTGCTTTTACTAGAGAGATCTGATAAGGTTTTGTGCACCTCGGAGTCAGTCCCATCTTTTGTTAATTTATTTTGTGTTTTTATTGTGGTCTTCAGTCAGCAGACTGGTTTGATGCAGCTCCCAAAGCTACCCTATCTTGCGGAACCCTGTTCATCTGAGAAGACGTACGGAAACCTACATCCTTTTGAATCTGTTTGCTGTATTCGTGCCCCGGTCTCCCTCTACGATTTTTACCCCACACACTTTCTTCTAACGCTAAGTTGACAATTTCTTGATGTCTCAAAATGTGTCCAACCAATCTATCGCTCCTCTTAGTCAGGATAGGTCAGAAACTCCTTATCTCCCCATTTCTGTTGAACACCTCATTTGTTACATGATCTAGGCATCTAACATTATATATAACATTAACAAATTAGATCAGAACCAGAATGCACATGCGTAGCATACTGATATATTAAAAAACGTGTGGTATTTACAGTAAACTAGATCTACGTGGTTCTCATCTAATTTGTTAATGTTATATATGTAATGTACTTTTATTGACGGCGAATCTGTTGTAATTTTAGCATTGAGAATGGCAAGTCATTTGGCAGAATATAGACCTGCACAATAAGCAGTTTTTAAATAAATAACTACTGATTACTGCAAATCATCCATTTGGAACACTTACAGCTTTTTTCAGTCCGTAATGTACTTCAGTTTTGGATATTGTAGTCGTCTCGTGACTCACCTATAAAATTTCCAGTGCTGGAGATTTTGTGTGTGTTTAAATGTGTCACGTTCTTTTCTTCGCTTTTGCAAGAGTGATCTGATAAGGTTTTGTGCACCTCAGTGTCAGCCCCATCTTTTGTTTGTTTATTTTGTGATTTTGTATGCATCTTGGGCAAGTGCCCCAAGTGGGAACTCCAGATGACTAAGCATTTAGGAAATGAAAGGAAGCTTAAAATTTTGAACATAGCTGCTATTGTCACCGACCGTTACGACGTCAAAGGATAAGAAATTTTATTTTTGCGACCGAGGGCTACATTTTTATCCTTTGAATGTATTAATTTATTGAAGCAAAAAAAGAATTAGATGAAATTCGGGACTACAAACATTTAAAAAGGGACTGTAGTTAACGTGTACTTGGGGACGCCGTGAATGTAAAGCAATACTTTCATTCTTTTGCAATTGATCAATTACATGTACCAGGGTGATATTCATCGAAGAAACAGGGGAAGCAATAATTTTGAGTGCATCTTGCGCTTGTTATGAACGTCGCCTTTTGCAGTTCATGGTTTTCCTTTTTTTTTTTTTTTTTTTTTTTTTTTTTTCTCTCTCTCAGGAATATAAAAAAGCAGGTCTAAATGTTAATATGAATAAAACAAAATACATGGTAATTGGTGGAATAAATGAAGACTTAATATTAGAAGAAGGGATGGGAAGAATAACAACTACAGAGGAATATAAATATTTAGGAGTGAAAATTACAAATGATGGGAAACAGGAAAAATAAATTAGATCAAGAATAAATGCAGGAAAGATGACTATTTATTTATTTGTTGAATGGAATTCTCTGGGACCAACACATAACTACAGATAACAAAATAAGGATATAAAACAACAGTTCGGAGCATTATTTCATATCGTTAAGAAGTGTGGACAACAAAATGGCAACTGAAATCAAAATTATTAGCTACAGAAATGGATTTCTGGAGACGTTCATCAAGAATATCAAGAAGAGAAAGAATAAGAAATGAAGTAATCAGAGAAAAAATGAAATGTAAAGATTCAGGTATTGAATTCATCGAACACAAACATCTAAAATGGTATGGACACGTCAGAAGAATGGGACAAGAAAGGCTTCCGAAATGCATACTCGACTGCACACCGAACGGAAGAAGGAAAAAGGGACAACCACCTACCACATGGATGCAGGAAGTTCAGTCAGCAATGAGGAAGAACAACATTCCTGAGGACTTATGAGAGGACAGAGAAGAGTGGAGAACAATAATTCGTAACTTAATGTAATCTGATATAGGTGCTGGAAAAATGTACTTGCATTGTAAAAACAGAATAATAATAATAATTTTTTAATGTCCCCATAGACAAATATTTTCCGCCTGGCGGATCGAACCCGCGAACTCTCCATTAAAAATTCCTATCTTTTACCGCTGATCCAAACACTGCTTTCGAAACAGACTCTTAGGGGCAGTTGACAAGCTGCATATGGTGATAGATCCGTATCAAAGTTCCTTTATTTCCTAAACGCTTGGCCGTCTGGAGTTCCCACTTGGTG
This sequence comes from Locusta migratoria, assembly GCA_026315105.1. Lineage (NCBI taxonomy): Eukaryota > Metazoa > Arthropoda > Insecta > Orthoptera > Acrididae > Locusta > Locusta migratoria. The sequence goes on from CM048749.1 coordinate 213,809,434, forward strand.
CACTTTCATACCTCACCACGCCCTCCATACATGTACCAAAAATTTGGACGAATTCGACGATGACGAGTAGGCGTCCTGTGCTTGTCAGAATGTGTCCCACAAACCTACCCCTTCTCTTATTCAGGTCTAGCTGAAAACCCGGCGTTTCCCGGGTATTTATTTATTTATGCCTGCCATTTTTCAGGTATATATTTATTTGTATAAGGGCTGTGTGTCTTTAAAATGTCTTAGGAATACAATTAGTAGTAAAGAAGAAATAGATTAAAACGGTGCGTGATGGGGCGGTTTTCCATTAACGTTGCTGTTTACGTGCTAATATCTCATGAACTACGTGTCGGAATGTGATACAATTTAGAAGCTACATTCAACTATATATGTGTATACTGTCTGTGAAATTCCCTGTCGCTACAATTTGTAGTGTTCAAATTATAAATTGTTACGTCATACCGATAGCCGTAGTTTTACTCCATAAACAGCGGAAAAGTAGTAAGCGAGAAACTTTTTCCCTTTCATCATTGTACTATGGTAGCCAGCGAGAAAAAGTTTAATAAAGGTTTGAAATTACGTATAAAGTTTGTTGCAAGTCGCTAAGTACTGTCATTCTCATACAGTATATTTCGAAATTTTCGCGCATTATATGGCATTTTTTGCGATTTGTATTGGTTATGACGTAATATCTTTTGAACCATTTGCCATATGTGATTCTTAACCACGCAGCAATTGTTACCTCACGGTATGGAATGTGTGTACCATATTTGGTTGAAATCGGTTCAATGGTTTAGAAGAATATGTGCAGCATTGTCGCAAAATGCAGCAGTTTTTCGCGCATCTCATTGTTTATGACGCTCGTGAACTATGTATCTTATGTGATTCTTACACTTACGGCGACCGTTGTCAGGGATTGAAGCTTACGTATGCAAAATTTCATAAAGATTGGAACAAAACTGTAGATTTGTATGCAACACGTACAAACACACGGACACTCTGCTTTATATATTAGACTAGCTGAAAATCCGGCGTTGCCCGGGTATTTATTTATTTATTCCAGCCTGGAGTTAGTACTTCTCCTACCATTCTCTCTCTGTCCATATTCTTTTTTCTAAAAATACGTTATCTTTATCGGAGAACATATAATAAATAACGCTGTTTACAAAATTATAAAAGCATTATTCAAACAATGGAAGATAGAAGTCAAAACACAAATGACATAAAATTCGCACGATCTCATATTTATTCAGTTATATATGGTACAATTGTTAAAATTTTCAGGTATGTATTCATTTGTAGTGCTGCATGTATGTAAAATTTCTTGGGAATACAATCGGTGTTAAAGAAGTAATAGATTACTACTTGGTGCATGATAGGGCGGTTTTCTATGAACGTTACTGTTTTATGTGCTCATACCTCATGAACCACAGGTCTCACTGTGCTACAATTTCGGAGGTACATTCAAATATATGTGTGTATACTGCCTGTAAAATTACCTGCGGGTACAATTTGTAGTGTAGAAATTATAAATTGTAACGTCATGCCGAATGCCGTAGTTTTACTCCATAAACAGCGGAAAAGTAGTAAGAGAGAAACTTTTTTCCTTTCATCATTTTACTGTGGTTGCTAGCGAGAAAAATTTTAATAAAGGTTTGAAATTATGTTTAAAGTTTCTTGCAAGTCGCTAAGTACTCTCATTCTCATATAGTGTATTTGTAAATTCTCATCGTATTATGGCAGTTTCTTATAACTCCTATCGTTTATGGAGTTATATCTCTTTAACCATATGTCGTATGTGGTTGATACTCCTACAGAAGATGGTATATCACGTAAGGAATATGTGTACCAAATTAGGTTGAAATCGGTCCAGTGGTTTAGGAGAAAATGAGCAGCATTGTCGCTAAATGCAGCAGTTTTTCGCGCATCTCATTGTTTATGACGTCATAGCTCGTGAACTATATATCGTATGTGATTATTACACCTACGGCGACCATTCTCATGGATTGAAGCTTACGTGTGCAAAATTTCATAAAGATTGGAACAAAACTGTAGATTTGTATGCAACACGTACAAACATACGGACACTCTGCTTAATATATTAGATTAGCTGAAAACCCGGCGTCGGCCGCGTATTTATTTATTTATTCCTGCCATATTTCAGGTATTTATTCATTTATAAAAGGGCTGTAAGTCTGTAAACTCTCTTGAGAATACAGTCAGTAGTAAAAAAGTAATAGATTAAAACTTGGTGCGGGAAGGGGCTGTTTTCTATAAACGTTACTGTTTATGTGATCATATCTCGTGAAGTACTTGTCGTACTGCGATACAATTTAGAAGGCGCACTCAACTATATGCGCGTATACTGTCTGTAAAATTTACTGCAGCTACAATTTTTAGTGTAGAAGCTATAAACTGTAACGTCATACCGAAAGCCGTAGTTTTAGTCCACCAACAGCGGAACGTTACTGTTTAGCTTTCATAAAGATTGGAACAAAACTGTAGATTTGTATGCAACACGTACAAACATATGGACATTCTGCTTTATATATTAGAAGAAGAAGAAGAAGAAGAAGAAGAAGAAATGCCAGAAACTCCTTTTTCCCCCAATTCTGTTGAGCACCTCCTTATTTTGTGTAATTGTAAGCAATATCTGATCTCCACTCGCACTGTTAGTTTCTAAAGAGCAATTCGCGACTCGCGCCGTAGCTCGCTGTCGATTTACACGAAGACACGCGACAAGCACCCGTAGTGAGCAGCTGTTTTTGACCGGGGAGTTGTTTGTGTGAAACGGACCCTGGGAGCTCGCAGTCCGTGTTGCGCCTCCTGGTGCGAAAAAATGTTGCCCCTCGTGTGTCGGGCGGTAGCATTGCGTGTCGGGAGCCGCGGAATGTGGCTCGCAGGCCGAACGGGAGCGATGGAGCCCATTGTGGGGGCGATCGGCCGTGGGAGCGACCATCAGCCATGGCGTAGGGGGAGGGGGAGGGGGAGGGGGTGCATTCCGCGCGGCAAGGCGCGCTCCCACAAAAGGCTCGTCAGCGGCCATCATCTGGGGGACCCGCGCCGCGGGGGTGCCGGACCCGGAAAACACCCTCCAAACACCTCACGGCTGACCTCTGCACTGACGCCACCAGTAAAGCCCAGTTTATACCAAACAAGCCGAGCGCACAAACGTGTGAAAATAGCAACTATCACCGATACTCGTGGTTACAAAATACGAACATACGAAAAGATCGGAAAGTTGCACAGGTCACACCTATATTCACAGTGGCGGCGCTAGAAAAAAATTGGGCGTCGGCGAATCGTCTTAGCGAGGCCCCTTTCATTTTTTCATTAACGAATAAAATGTTATATGAGCTGAATTGTACATGAATAATCATTATACTAAAATTCTATTAGTATAATATAGGAGTATTGCCGGCCGTTGTGGCCGAGGGGACTGCGGCGCGCCATTCTCCGTCTGCACGGCCACTACGGTCGGGGGTTCGAACCCCCCCCCCCCTCGGGAATAGATATTTGTGCCGTCCTTAGTGTTAAGTAGTTCATAACTAGTTTGTAAGTTTAGGAACTGATGACCCCGTAGTTAAGTCCCATAAGCTATACAAACATTTTTTATACGAGTATTATTGCAATGATAAAAATAACAATAAACAAACACAAATTAGAGGAACTTTTCACCTTTTCGTCTCACTGAATTTAAGACCACCTTTTAATACTAGCCGTTATTTCGGCTTCAGTTGATAGTACTGGCAACGCATATAGTCTTTCTTGGATCATTTTGCTTTTCAAGTTAGTCTTAATCAATTTCAACTTTGTGAATCTTCTCTCGGCCGAAGCTGTACTGACTGGAACGGGGGATGATTCTGATTGTTATATAAAGATTTGGATATAATTCTTCCAAGTCGTTTTCTAAAATGTACTGAAGAAATTGTTATGTAAGTATTTAACTAAAAATTGCATCACTACTGCAATCATACGGAAATGGCCGAGCGCACTAAGGCATCATACCACGGTGAGCGAGATCACTCTCGCCGGGGGTCGAATCCCACCCTTGGGTACGAATGTTGTGTTCGTACATTGGTTAAGCTACTATAAATTAGATGCAGGTCGTCGCTATATAATCTAGCACTTGGAAAGCGCCGTTCAACATCAAATTAAAAAAAAAGAAGAAGAAACAAAAAAACTAAAATTTTAACAATGTTTTGCGAGGCCCCCAGAGGCGCGAGGCCGTCGGCGGTGGCCGACGTCGCCGACGCCTAGCGCCGCCACTGTATATTCAAGAAAGGCAGTAGCAGTAACCCACTAAACTACAGGCCTATTTCCTTGGCGTCAATTTGCAGCAGGGTTTTGGAACATATCATGTTTTGAAATATTATGAATTATCTCGAACAGAACGATCTATTGACCCAAGGTCAACACGGATTTAGAAAAAATATCGTTCATGCGAAACACAACTAGCTCTTTATTCACACGAAGTGATGGGTGCTATCGACAAAGGTTCGCAAATCGATTCCGTATTTCTTGATTTCCAGAAAGCTTTTTACACCGTACCTCACAAACGGCTTTTAATCAAATTGCGTGGTTATAGTATATCGTCCCAAATTTGCGATTGGATAGGGGATTTCTTGTCAGAGAGGACACAGTTCGTAGTAATCGATGGTAAGGCATCGACTAAAACAGAGGTGATATCGGGCGTTGCACAGGGTAGTGTTATTGGTCCTCTGCTATTCCTTATTTACATAAACGATTTAGGGGAAAATCTAAGTAACTTTCATATGTTGTTTGCAGATGAAGCCGTCATTTACCGTCTAGTAAAATCATCTGAAGATCAAAACCAACTGCAGAACGATCTGAATAAGATATCAGTATGGTGTAAAAATTGGCAATTGACTCTAAATAATGAGAAATGTGAAGTCGTCCACATGAGTACGAAAAGAAATCCGTTAAACTTTGTTTACAACACAAATCAATCAAATGTGAAGGCCGTAAACTCCACAAAATACCTAGGAATTACTATTACTTCAGACTTAAACTGGAAAGAACAAGTACATAATATCGTGGGAAAGGCGAACCAGAGACTGCGTTTTATTGGCAGAACCCTTAAAAGATGCAACAGAACTACTAAAGAAACTACATACACTGCGCTTGTCCGTCCATTTTTGGAGTATTGCAGCCCAGTGTGGGATCCTTATCAGGTGGGTTTGACGGAGGACATCGAAAGAGTCCAAAGAAGGGCAGCTCGTTTCGTATTGTCACAATACAGGGGAGACAGCGTTGCGGAAATGATACAGGATCTGGGATGGGAATCATTGCAACAACGGCGCTTATCGCTGCGGCGTGGGCTACTTGCGAAACTCCAATCGCCAACATTCTCCTCCGAATGCGAAAATATATTGTTGACTCCCACTTACATAGGTAGAAATGATCATCAGAATAAAATAAGGGAAATCAGAGCTCGAACAGAGAGTTTCAGGTGTTCATTCTTCCCGCGCGCTATTCGAGAATGGAATGGGAGATAAATAGTATAATTGTGGTTCGATGAACCCTCTGCCAGGCACTTAAATGTGATTTGCAGAGTATCCCATGTAGATGTAGATGTAGATGAAACACGAATCATTTACTCTCTGTATATTCATCTTGGTCTAAGATGAATCGGACACCGCTGAATAATTTTATTGAGCGGCATCCTATATTTTAGCAAATATTTCAGAATTCATGAAGAACAGCTGCCAGCGTACGTAATTTAGTAGTAGATTTGTTGAAAATAAAACTTCAGACTTTATTTTTTAAAAGTTGAATATATATATTGTGGTGTCGCACAAGTCTAAAGTGCGCGCCACCTACTTTCGCCGCGCGCCGCAATGCACGCACGGCGCGGCGTTCTTACGACGTCAGCCACGAGCGCCCTCTGCTACAACTCCACTCGTGGCCACCACTGAACGACATCGTTCACTTGGGACTGAGATAGGAACCAGTTAACACTTCGCAATCAGATAGGCACAAATGAAGACTTGGCTATCGGATAGGCACTAGGTAGGCCTCTAGCTCAACTATGTATCAGCAGTCTGCAGTACTGAGCTATGTAAAAGTTAAGTATTACTAAGTCTCTAAGAAATACATATATCTCGTTCTAATTTACTGTAGTGTTTCTAGTTTCTGCTGTCCCACTGGCTGGTCACCTCCTATCTGCACAAGCGTGCATCCTTCATTCCTGTGTCGGTCTTTCTACTCGGCCACCGATACCTACGACGGAAACGAGACACAAAAGAGGCAACGAGGCTGGGACAGAAAATATATAATGAATGGATTTTACATGTAAATGTGTTACTTTCATGTAAAGCGTCGACCAAAATTTCATTGCCATATCTCCAAACCAGTGGATTTGGTGCATTTTGGAAATAGTGTGTGTTTTTTTATCCCCCTTTAACATAGATTTTCATAATAATAAATACATTAAATTTCTGAAAATAAGTTCTTGTTTAAGTATTTCCATCACAGTTTGCACACCAGATCTGTTCTTTAAGTCAGGTCATAAACTATTCGTGATGGAGACCATTCTTTCTACAGCAACAGTAGAGCCAGGTAGAACAAACAGTGCAAACTTTGAAAATGAGAGATCAGTGTTTACCAACTCGCTTTAGAGTTTTTCACGCTTCCTCAAAAAACTGTTTTTACATCCTTCGTTCACAATATTTTCCTTTACCTCCGGTAAAGTTTTAATACTCTGCTGAACAAACTTCCAAAGATGATGATATTTGACCTGAATCCAGTTAAATGCTTTCATCACATGAAATAGGTAGGACCATTTCGTGAAATAATCGATTAACGTCTCGCGAAACTAGCCTGAAAGTTCAAGAAATACCCTTTGCCGCACCTTCCTCTGGCAATGAACTTCAGTGGCGGCGCTTGGCGTCGGCGACGTCGGCCACCGCCGACGGCCTCGCACATGTGGGGGCCTGGCAAAACATTGTTAAACTTTCAGATTTTTTTTGTTTCTTATATATATATATATATATGATATTTAACGGCGCTTTCCTACTGCTAGCTTATGTAGCGACGACCTACATCTAGCTTACACTAGCTTAACCAATGGACGAACACAACATCCGTACCCAAGGGTGGGGTTAGACCCTCCGACGAGAGCGATCTCCATCACCGTGGTATGACGACTTAGTGCGCTCGGCCATTCCCGGCCGGCAGCTATTTAGTTGTCCGTATTTATTTCAGTATGAGTACTGCAGTGATGCAATTTTTAGTTAAATACTTGCATAACAATTTCTTCAGTACATTTTAGAAAACGATTTGGAACAAGTACAACCAAATGTTTATATAACAATCAGAATCATGCTCACTTCCTGTCAATACAGCTTCGACCGAGGGAAGCTTCACAAAGTTAAAACTGATTGAGACTAACTTGAAAAGCACAATGATCCAAGAAAGTCTATCTGCGTTGTCAGTACTGTTAACTGAAGTCGAAATAGCGGGTAGTATTAAGATGTGATCTTAAAAAATTTGGTGAGACGAAAAGTTGAACAGTTTCTCTAGTTTGTTTTTGTTTATTGTAATTTTTGTCATTGCAATAATACTCGTATATTATACTAATAGAATTTTAGTATAATGATTATTGATGTATAATTCAGCTCATTCAACATTTTCTTCATTAATGAAAACATGAAAGGGTCCTCGCAAAGACGGGTTCGCCGACACGCAGTTTTAGTCTAGCGCCGCCACTGATGAACTTGTTAATCACTACATTTTTATAGTTGAAGAAGCTGTAGTTGTCATGTGAATGCATTACATAGAACCAAACAAAGAAATTAAAAAAATCGTGCCTCATTCACTTTGAGTTAAAACCTGCTTCCTTTCTTTATTTTTTATTATGACCACATTTGTTATCCATTTCAGACAAAAAAGATCATCTTATGAAATTTGCTGCTACAGATGAGTGCTGTAGATGGGAAGATCGGGTAACTACTGAGAAGGTATGAAGAGAATTGGGGGAGAATAAAAATTTTTAGTGTATCTTCACTAAGAGAAGGAATCCGTTGTTGGTAGGTATTCTAAGAAATCAACAAATTAGTAAGTAGCGGTGGAGGGAAGTGTGTGGGCTAAATATTGCAGACGGAGACCGAAAGACAAATGAAGTAAGCAGTCAAATGTATGTAGCACGCTGTTCCTATTCAGAAATCGAGAAGCATGTATAGGGTACATTACTATCAAACCGGTCCCCGAAATGAGGGCCACAACAAGAACGTAAAGAAAGTATCGATAACTTAGCAGCGTACGGTACGCAATATTTGGGCCAAGCGACCGGCGTTCACTCATAGCATGTCACACCGCCAATGCATAGAATCACTTATTAAGGAAGTGAAAGCGCAGAAATTCACAGAAGCACAGTTTTGCATGAATGAATACTGAAACTACAGGTAGGAGTCAACACCATGGAAATTGCAATCTCTCTGCTAGAGCAGGTTCTTACGACGGAAACTGCCAGTAGCACCTCAGATTTAGTACATTTCTGGACATTAAAATTGCTACGCCACGAAGATGACGTGCTACAGAAGCGAAATTTAACCTACAGGAAGAAGATGCAATGATATGTAAATGATTCGCTTTTCAGAGCACTCACACAAGGTTGGCGCCGGTGGCGACACCTACGACGAGGAAAGTATCCAACTGATTTCTCATACACAAACAGCAGTTGACCGGCGTTGCCTGGTGAGACGTTGTTGTGATGCCTCGTGTAAGGAGGAGAAATGCGTACCATCACGTTTCCGACTTTGATGAAAGTCGGATTGTAGTCTATCGCGATTACAATTTATCGTATCGCGACATTGATGCTCGCGTTGGTCGCAGGATATGGAATCGGTAGGTTTAGGAGGGCAATACGGAACGCCGTGCTGGATCCCAACTGCCTCGTATCACTAGTACTCGAGATGATAGGCATCTTATGCGCATAGCTGTAAAGGATCGTGCAGCGACGTCTCGATCCTTGAGTCAACAGATGGGGACGTTTGCAAGACAACAACCATCTGCACGAACAGTTCGGTGACGTTTGCAGCAGGATGGACAATCAGCTCGGAGACCATTGCTGCGGTTACCCTTGACGCTGCACCAGAGACAGGAGCGCCTGCGATGGTGTACGCAACGACGAAGCTGGGTGCACGAATGGCAAAAGTCATTTTTCGGATGAACCCAGGTTCTGTTTACAGCATCATGATGGTCGCATCCATGTGTGGCGATATTGCGGTGAACGCACATTGGAAGCGTGTATTCGTCATCGCCATACTGGCGTATCACCCGGCGTGATGGCATGTGGTACCATTGGTTACACGTCTCGGTCACCTCTTGTTCACATCGACGGCACTTTGAACAGTGGCCGTTACATTTCAGATGTGTTACGACTCGTGGCTCTACCCTGCATTCGATCCCTGCGAAACCTTGCATTTCAGCAGGATAATGAACTACCGCAATGTGCAGGTCCTGTACGGATCTTTCTGGATACCGAAAATGTTCGACTGCTGCCCTGGACAGCACATTCTCCAAATCTTTCACCAATTTAAAACGTCTGGTCAATGGTGGTCGAGCAACTGGCTCGTCACACTACGCCAGTCACTACTCTTGATTAACTGTGGTATCGCGTGAAGCTGCATGGGCATCTGTATCTGTACACGCCATCCAAGCTCTGTTTGACTCAATGCCCAGGTGTATCAATGCCGTTATTACGGCCAGAGGTGGTTGTTCTGGGTACTGATTTCTCATGGTCTATGTACCCAAATCGCCTGAAAATGTAAAAACATGTTAGTTGTAGTATATTTGTCCAATGAATACCCGTTTATCAAAAAAAAAGTTCAAATGTTTGTAAATATATTGGACCAAACGGCGTGGTCATCAGTCTGTAGCTTACAAACTACTTAAACTAAGGACAACACAAACACACACACACACACACACACACACACACACACATGCCTTATGGAGGACTCGAGCCTCCTACGGCGCCTGTATATCATCTGCGTTTTTTTGGTGTAGCAATTTTAATGGCCAGTAGTGTAGTAATACGTCTCTAAGGATATCTCATTAAAAACTAAACACACATCAAGTATAAAATTAGATTTGTGTAGAACCGTGGAAAAGAAGCATAGTAGAAACAGTGATTGGTGTAGCTAACGTTGTGCAAGATCGAGCGAGTTACAAGATCCGAGAATATGTGGTCCTGTAATGTTAGTGTTTTCTGCGAAGTGGTGAATCCAAGTTCCATTATCCCTCGCATTTGTGTCATCTTTTATTATTTTCTTTGTTTCTTCAAAATTATGAACTGTTCTCTTCCTATAGTCCTGGTAATTATCATACAATAAATTGGGTGCTGAATGTGAATTAAGTGGTAAGAATATGTTACCATAGCAAGTAATGTGATTAATATTGACAACAGATAAGATGCCGCAAAGACCTGTTGCAGAAATGAAAACGGCAAGGAAGATTAGGGTTTAATGTCCCGTCGACAGCATGGTTGTTGGAGCTGATGCTCGGTATTTTTTAGGGTAAGGATTGGGAAGGAAATTGGCCGCGTCCTTTCAAATGAACCATTCCAGCATTTGCTTCAAGTGATTTAGGAATATCACGGATAATTTAAATCTGGATGGCTGGAAGTGGATTTGAACGAAAATCCTTCCGAATGCGAGTCCATTATGTTACCACTGCGCCACCTCGCTCGGTGAAAACAATAAGGGTGGAATTGATATCACAGAGGTGATATCGGGCGTTCCACAGGGTAGTGTCATTGGACCTCTGCTGTTCCTTATTTACATAAACGATTTGGGAGATAATCTAAGTAGCTCTCTTAGGTTGTTTGCAGATGACACCGTCATTTACCGTCTAGTTAAATCATCTGAAGATCAAAATCAACTGCAGAACGATCTGAATAAGATATCACTATGGTGTAAAAATTGACAATTGACTTTAAATAATGGGAAGTGTGAAGTTGTCCACATGAGTACGAAAAGAAATCCGTTACACTTTGTTTACAAGATAAATCAATGAAAAGTGAAGGCCGTAAACTCCACAAAATACCTAGGAATTACTATTACTTCAGACTTAAACTGGAAAGAACCCTTAAAAGTTGCAATAGAACTACTAAAGAAACTGCATACACTACGCTTGTCTGTTCTTTTTTGCAGTATTGCTGCCCAGTGTGGGATCCTTATCAGGTAGGTTTGACGGAGGACATCGTAAGAGACCAGAGAAGGGCAGCCCATTTTGTCACGATACAGGGCCGGCCGCGGTGGTCGAGGGGACTGAGGCGCTTCAGTCACGCTTTGCACGGCCACAGCGGTCGGGGGTTCGAATCCCCCCTCGGGCATGGATCTTTGTGCCGTCCTTAGTCTTAGTTAGTTCATAAGTAGTTTGTAAGTTTAGGGACTGATGACCCCGTAGTTCAGTCCCATAGACTATACAAACATTTGAACATTTTTAACGATAAAGGGGAGACAGCGTTACAACAACGGCGCTTATCGCTGCAGCGTGGGCTACTTACGAAACTCCAATCGCCAACATTCTCCTACGAATGCGAAAATATATTGTTGACTCCCACTTACATAGGTAGAAATGATCATCATTTCCCGCGCGCTATTCGAGAATGGAATGGGGGGGGAGAAATAGTATAAAGGTGGTTCGATGAACCCTCTGGCAGGCACTTAAATGTGATTTGCAGAGTATCCCATGTAGATGTGGCACCCATCGATGGCCTGTGCATGCCTTTTACAACATTCTTGACCTTGCAATGATCAATGCTCACACAATGTTTAATTTATATACATGTAAGAAGACTTCACGGCGAGAATGTATTCGCAGAGTAGCAGATGACATTCCTTGCCCTTGCAGATTTCATAGAGAAGCCCATCTCCCTTTGCAAGCATTTGACACTGGATATGGTTAATATGGAAATAGAAGGTATTGTCAGTCTCATGTTTCCTATAAACAACAACAGGAAATGAAAGATCAAACTTATGTTTCAACTCCAACAAGTGTGTGTGCAAAAGTTGCCAAGCCAAAACTCTTGTTCAATGTCAGAACTGTGAGTCCACCACAGTTTAGAAAATACTGTCAATATTTGTTTCTAAATAACTCCAGACAGTTACAATTATAGGTTGGAATTGTTTGTTCTTATATTTTTGCCCCTTGATTGTAACTGCAAGAAAGCATTTTACATTTTACACACTTTTGGTAATACTCGGTACTTACCTTACATGTCAGTAAAGATAAAAATCGTATTACTGCTCGCATAAATTGTGAAATTAAATATCCTGATTTAATCTTTCTATAAACATAGTAAAATTCTTTCCTTACTTGTGCGAAATAAGTTTGATAAAAGACTTAAAACGTAAAATGAAGATAACTTTTCGTTCTGAAAATTTACTTTTGACTGTCTCAATATGTAGAAACCCAAAACACCATATCAATAAAATGGTGGTATCCTAGTGTAGGTCCAAAATGACCCACATGGTACTACTAGGGGTACAGAAAAATCTGGTACTTCTAGAGTTACGCAAAGATACTGATTTCTTTCCAATTGGTATCTCTAGATTTAGTTTTGAAGGGTTTAAAGTAGGCGACTTATAGCTGGGTGAGTCTTCTGGGCGGTCGCAGGATCAATAACATACCTTCTCCAAAAACCATGCTTAGTGAAGCACTGTGTTAATGCAATCTTCGGATTGTTGACTGCTCATCTTAACAACGAGAGGTTTTGGTCCTTATACAGACTTTCAATGTGATGAGGACACTGAGCAAACAACAGAGAATCTTTAAGAAGATGCGGAAGCGTTTCTATAAGGAGGTCGGCCACAATTATTAGGTCCCAATGGTAGCAGACGCCCCCTCAATTCTTTGTTTCTGCAGCATATTCGGATATTCAAAACAGCACAAAACTTTAGACCTACACATTCGGCGCAATCTAAATTTTGACGACATGGAAAACTCGCGATATAGTTCGCGATATAGTTCGCTTAACTACTCGAAGGGCGTGTTCAAGTGTTCATCAGCAACGAATTCGACTGTCGGAATCGTGGGTTACATAAATCGGTAAATTGGTTCCTAAGTCAGGATAATTAAAATACATGCAGTTTTTGCAAATCTGTATTTATTTTTGTTATTAACCAGTGACAAGAAAGTTACGACAGTGAAATGAATATATTGTGATGAATATTTCTAAAATACAACAAACGCTATAAATCTGCTAAAAACTCATTTAAATATATTTCTTTTACAAATATACTTTACTTTTACTAATGAATGAGCAAGCCTGACACCGCTGGTCAGTTGTAAGAAGGCGCACTGTCAATATGACGAATAGTGGAGAAGGTGTTTTAAATATTTTAACCGTTTTATGTGTGACGTGCACAAGTGACCAAATGATGATACCCTAAGTGTATCCAAACCGGACGTCAGAAAAATAAACGAATTAATTGCGATCTTGGTATTTTGACCTACAAGCACCAAGCACGGGCAAAAATTGCTCGTACATTTTTCTTTTATTAAAAAATCATTTTAAAAATTCGTGTTTATTTATGGACCTTTTCCTATTTGTCTCTCACCTTATAAAGTACTACACCGTACATTTCGATGGTTACAATTTCAAAAACTTCAAATAAAATATAGAAATTTTATGCCCAAAGGTACATTTTGCTCTGGACTGGTACTTCATGTGACCATAATTCTTAGTGTCTTCTTGCAACCACCAAGCATGGAGAACAATTTTTATTGTAAAATCAGTGTCCATCACTTCTAATTTCAGTACATCTCAGCTATTTACCATAACAGACCTAACAACTGCTGAAACTATTGTAAATAAGATATAAAAATAAAATTTCACAAGACTGCGAAAGTAACTCTTTCGGTGCTATATCTGCAGGTAAACCAAGACCGCAATATTGCAATAAGGATAACGCAATGTACATATGTTTGACAGACAACATCTGGCAAAGGCAAAAAAAGTAAACTCATTTTACAGCATTCACAGCTTATTGTAATGCGGGCAAAATTTGCCCTTCCTTGGTGCTTTGTGTAATTTAAAATACCTTGGTGTTGCTAGGGTTAATACTTCAATTACAATTGTTCTATATTTCGTGTTTTTTTCTAGATATTACATCGTATCACAAAATCCTTAAATGTATTCATAAAATAAGTAATTTGTCATATAATGTATTACATTTGTCTCATTAAAATCAACAATAACTGGTTATGAAAAAAACATATTTTCATGTATCATTCTGGAAACATCCCTTAGGCTGTGGCTAAGCCATGTCTCCACCATATCCTTTCTTCCAAGTGTGCTAGTCTTGCGTGTTTGCAGGAGAGCTTCTGTGAAGTTTGGAAAGTAGGAGGCGAGGTACTGGCGGAAGTAAAGTTGTGAGGCGGCATCGTGAGTCGTGTCGGGATAGCACAGTCGGTAGTGCGCTTGCCCGCGAAATGCAAAGGTCCCAGGTTCGAGTCCCGGTTCCGGCACACAATTTTAATCTGCCAGGAAGTTTCATATTTTCATGTAAATTATATTAAATTACATTTCGCAGATTTAAGCGGCGTATTGTTCTTCATATCATATTTATAAAATTCTGCGCATGAGAGTATAACTTTGTTTTTTATTTGTATCTCTCCTTTTATGTGATTTCGTTTCTCAGACCAGACTGCATCTAAAAACAATTGTCTCTTGAGCACCATTTGAAGCAAGTAAGGACGCCATGAAAGCAAATAATTTTTGCACGTCATTAAACTTACCGAAAAAAAACACCACCTAACATTCTTGCGTTACTGAGTGAAATACGGAGCGACACAGTTGTCACAATAGCCGTAGCAGGGGGTCTGTGGAAAGAAAGAAAATAAGTAATAGCCCCCTGTAGCACTAACGCCGCTTCGGACCAAGAAGTTACAATACCGCCCCTAGTCAAGCGCGCATCCGAGGGATTTGCGGGGGACGGGGGATGGAGGCGGGCGTTGGCATCATGATCCACACATAATGATGTGGGCCGGGAACATTCCCAGTGGGAAGGAACTTACAAAATAGTGAGAAGGAACTTATAAAATGGAAATATTGCCGGGAATATTTCTTTGGCCCGGTAAGATCGCAAAAAATTGGGAATTTATGAAAATTTATGGATTTTGAATGTTTTAACACTTATGAACAGTTAAAGAAACTGATAATCAGGTTAACTATGTAAATTCACACATTTTAATCCACGATTTATCATCCTCTGCATTAATTTCCTTACTAATTGCATGCAGGACATCATTTACTTTAAGTCTGGTGGAAAAAATAATTTAAATGCGAGGTAGGATGCTCGACCCTAAGGAACTACTAGACGCCATAGGTTTTTTTTTTTTTTTTTTTTTTTTTGTGATTATGCTCCGCAGATGGATTTGGAGGTCTTAATCGTAAGAGAAAGTTTAGCTGACTACAGAGACAGCTGGTTTCAAGCTTATTATTACATTTTAATCATTAATTAATTTTAGGTTATTAATTTTAGAGCTTATGACTTGAGCTAGTTCTCGTTATGATAAGCCTATATATTTAGTTTCAAAGAGTTTCTTTCCTTTGACTTTAATTTTTTTTATTTTTTTATATTGGTTTAAGGGTAATATGTTTTCACTTGTTTAATTAAATTTTTTTTAGAGCGTTAAAGTTAATAGAAGAATTGAACTTCTGTTCATATGTTTTCAAAACATTTGCTTGTATTAAGCTAATTAAATAAATCAAACGAGTTGAAAATAATCAACCCTTAAGGCAAATATCTAATATAATTAGTTGAAAGAAAAGTCATAAATCATATAGAACCAGTAAACATAAAAAAGATAACAAGTTAAAGAAAATAAACTATAAGAATAATTAAAATCAGAAAGAATATAGCCAAAATATGAATCCAAAACAATAGTAAATAATGTTAAAAATTTTAAATATCAAGGCAAAACAACCTTGAAAGGAATAAGAAAACTGAATCAAGATAAAAATTTACCACCAGAAACAGCAACAATTAGTAAACCAGCTATGCCTAAAGGAATAAACAGAATAATATTTGTCATCACCAGATTTTGAATAATAAAATGAACGAAAAGAATAAGAAGCTGTTAAACCAGTAGAAAGAATAAAAATGAAAAAAAAAAAAAAAAAAAAAAAAAACCTAATTCAACTTACACAAACAAGCTCCAGAATAAAATCGTAGAATAAAAACCAGCCTAAAAAGGTATAACACATGAAAATAATCTGTTGTTGTTGTTGTTGTGGTCTTCAGTCCGCAGACTGGTTTGATGCAGCTCTCCACGATACCCTGTCCTGTGCAAATATCTACATTAGAGAATACGTTAGGCAAACTACATCCTTTTTAATCTGCTTACTATATTCGTCCCTCGGTCTCCCTCTACGATTTTTGCCCAACAGGCTTCCTTCTAATGCTAAGTTGACAATCCCTTGACGTCTCAGAATGTGTCCAACCAATCTATCCCTTCTCTTAGTCAGGATATGCCATAAACTCCTCTCCGATTCGGTTAAGCACCTTCTCATTAGTTACATGATCTACCAATCTAATTTTCATCATTCGTCTATAGCACCACATTTCAAAAGCTTCTATCATATTTTTATCTGATCTCCTTATCGTCCACGTTTCACTCCCATACAATGCAACGCTCCAGACAAATGCTTTCAGAAAGGACTTCCTAACATTTAAATTAATATTAGATGTTAACAAGTTTCGCTTCTTTAGAAACGCTTTTCCCCCATAGCCATTCTGCATTTTATATCTTCTTTATTTACTTCGGCCATCAGAAGTTATCTTGCTACCTAAATAACAAAATTCATCTACTACTTTTATTGTCTCATTACCTAATCTAATTCCTTCAGCATCGCCTGATTTTCTGACATTACGTTCCATTACCTTCGTTTTACTCTTTGTTAATGTTCATCTTATATCTTCCTTTCAATACACTGTCCATTACATTTAATTGGTTTTCCAGATCTTTTGCGGTCTCTGACTGAATTACTATGTCATCGGCAAACCGTAATGTTTTTATTTCTTCTCCCTGAACTTTAATGCCCTCTCCAAATTTATCCTTTCATTCCTTCACTGCCTGCTCAATGTAAAGATTGAACAACATTGGGGAAAGGCTACAGTCCTGTCTTACTCCCTTCCCAACCTCTGCGACCCTTTCTTGCCCTTCGATTCTAATAACTGCTGTCTGGTTTTTGTATAGGTTGAATATAACTCTTCACTCCCTATATTTTACCCCTGATACCTTCAGAATTTCAAACAGTCTATTCCAGTCGACATTGTCAACAGCTTTCTCCAAATCGACAAACGCTAAAAACGTAGGTTTCCATTTACTTAGCCTATCTTCTAAAATAAGTCGTAATGTGAGTATTGCCTCTCGTGTTCCTACATTTCTCCTAAATCCAAACCGATTCACCCCGAGGTTAGATTCCACATGTTTTTCCATTCGTATGTAAATAATTCGTGTTAGTATATTGCACCCATGACTTATTAAACTGATAGTTCTGTAATTTTCACACTTATCTGCACTTGCTTTCTTTGGAATTGGAATTACAATATTCTTCTTGGGGGTTATTTCCCCTGTCTCATACATCTTGCATACAATTTTTTCATGACTGGCTCTCCTAACGACATCAGCAGTTCAGACGGAATATCATCTACTCCAGGGGCCTTCTTTCGACTCACGTCCTTCAGCTATCTGTCAAATTCCTCTCGCAGTATCATATATCCTATCTCATATTCCTGCACTTTGTCTTCCATTTCTAGAATAATGCTTTCATTTCCTTTGTATAAGCCCTCTACATATTTACATATTCCTTCCACAGTTCAGCCTTCCCCTCTTTGCTTAGTACTGGCTTTCCGTCTGAGTTCTTCATATTCATACAGCTGCTTTTCTTGTCTCCAAATATCTCTCTTATTTTCCTGTGGGCAGTTTCTATCTTTCCCCTAGTTATACATTCTTCTGTGGTTCTGCATTTGTCTTGTAGCCACTTCAGCTTAGCCAGTCTGCACTTCCTGTCAATCTCATTTTTCAGACGCTTGTACTCCCTTTTTCCTGTTTCACTTGCTGAATTTTTATATTTTCTCCTCTCATCAATAAAGTTCATATAACCTGGGTTGTCCAGGGATTTCTATTAGGCCTTGTCATTATGGTCCTCTGCAGCCTTTACTACCCTTTCTCTCAGAGCTACCCATTCTTCTTCTACTGTATTACTTTCTCCCGTTTCAGCCCATCCTTGCCTAATGCTTCCTCTGAAACTCTCAAGCACCTCTGGTTCCTTCAGTTTGTCCAGGTTCCAGCTCCTAACCTTTCTACCTTTCTGCGATCTCATAAGTTTTAATCTGCAGTTCATAACCAATAAGTTATGATCAGAGTCTATATCTGCCCCTGGATATGTCTTACAGTTTAGAATCTGGTTTCTAAATCTCTTCCTTACCATTATAAAGTCAATCTGGCACCTTCCAGTGTCTCCTGGTCTCTTCCACGTATACAGCCTTCTCTCATGATGATTAAACCAAGTGTTGGTGATCATTAAATTGTGATCTGCGCAAAATTCTATCAAGCAAACTCCTCTTTCATACCTTTTTTCCAGTCCACATTAACCTACTACATTTCCTTCTCTTCCCTTTCCTACTACGAAGTTCCAATCCCCCATAACAATCAAGTTTTCATCTCCCTTAACTTTCTGAATGATTTCTTTTATCTCCTTATACATTTCTTCGATATTCTCATCATCGGCCGAGCTAGTTGGCATATGAACGTGCACTACTGTGGTCGGTGTTGGCTTCATGTCTATATTTACTACGTTAATGCGTTCACTATGCTGTTCATAGTAACTTATCTGCATTCCTATTTTCTTATTCATTATCAGACCTACTCCTGCGTTACCACTAACTGATTTTGTATTGATAACCCTGTACTCACCTGACGAGAAATCCTGTTCATCCTGCAACCGAACTTCACTAATCCCTATCATATCTAACTTTAACCTATCCATTTTTCTTTCAAAATTTTCTACCTTACCTACGCGATTAAGGGTTAGAACATTCCACGCTCCGACACGTAGAATACCTGTTTTGTTTTTCTTGATGAAGACATCTTCCTGAGCAGTCCCCGCCCGGAGATCCGAATGGGGCACTATTTTACCTCCGGAATATTTTACCCAAGAAGAAGCCATCATCGTATAGTCATACAGTAGAGCTGCATGTCCTCGGAAGAAGTAACGACTGTAGTTTCCCCTTGGTTTCAGACGTTCGCAGTAACTGCATGGCAAAGCAATGTTAACTGATGTTACAATGCCAGCTCAGTCAATCATCCAGACTGTTGCCCCTGTAACTACTGAAAAGGCTGCTGCCCCTCTTCAGGAACCACACGTTTGTCTGGCCTCTCCACAGATACCCCTCCGCTGTGGTTGCACCTATGGTACGGCTAGCTGCGCCGTTGAGGCACGCAAGCCATCCCACCCCAGCAATGTCTGTGGTTCATGGCGGTGGAAACATAATCTAGAAACACTAAAACAAACTGATGTTAAGGGCATAAGATTTACAATTGAACCTATACATCCAATATCCTGAGAAAGAACTAAATTATGAATTATAGAACCTCCACACATAATTAATAAAGACCTAATGAAGTATGAGTTAATAAGTGGAAAAAAGCAGAATTATAATAACCCATTGATACAATTCTTATCATTAAACCAAGCTGACTTAAAGTAAAAAGAGCAAGTAACACCAATTCATATTCAACCTGAGTGATACTTTCTATTCGTTTATGCTATTTTTCGAGAATACCGAGGCTCTTTCAATACTAATCAGTAAGCAGGCCGGACTTCAAAATATTATCAAAAAGACATGTTTTTGATAAACAGGCAGAAATTAATATTGCATAGTTCCTTATAATAACAAAATAAAAAATATACATACATAATTGCAATTTGTGAAATTAATGTGATTTCTACATCAAAACGTTGAAAAATTACTGTGATTTGAAGGAATTGAATTGAAAATGGTATTCGTGCTGATCTTTATGGATCGAATCCACATTCAAATGGCGATCTGTTTTCCCGACATTAATTAATTTTTTTGATAGAATTGTTGCAATATGTTCGTGGAAGCAGTATGCCCCAAAAGGATAGACCACTGGCTATCATTAAGGGAGAGTGAAAAATTGAGCGCAAACTGAACACTGTTGAGTGAGTTTTGACAGCATAGTTGAAGCGATCCACAATGCCGCCCCTCTAATTTGCCGCCCAGGCAAATGGCCGTTCATAGAGCGGGCCCTGGAGACAATAATGGGCTGTCTGTATCGCACCCTTGTGCTAGCTTTGGGCCTTTTATAATTCACGACTGACGCAAAGTCGGGAGAGTCAGCCTCCCCATCGAGAGTGAATAGGTACGCGTCGACGCAGCCCTAAAAATCGGGACGTCCAGCGAAATTCGAGCGACCGCGCCACCATCTCAAGGCCATAGCAGGGTGAGAGTGAAGGAAGGGCTTGTCAGACAGTGGCAGCTGGCGCCGAGTGGTCCAGAGGTCGGTGCAACCGCCACGCGGGAGACACACCTGCAGGCGCAACAGGTGTGGCGACGTGGCGGCAGCGGCAGGTAGCGCGTTCCCACGCTGCCTAGTGCCACAGGTGTGGCAGACGGCGTCTGCACGTGCAAGCGGCCGCCCCGCTGCACAAAGGCAAGCAACGGTCGCGGCGCGGCGCACCCCTGCCTCCCGACAAAAGGCGCATCTGCATCCAGGCGGGGGGCGAGCGCCACTACCGACCTGCCACCGCATGAGGGCGGCGCGGCGCACCAATGCAAAGACAAACCAGACACTGTCGCAACCTGCCGCCGCCACCCCTTCCTTTGTAACTACGGGCTACCTTTCATTTTCTTCATACTCTTCATTAGCGTCTACATATCCAGTCCTGGATACAGTAGAACCTCTCTAATCCGACACCTTCGGGATCGGGACCATGGTCGGAAAGACAAAAAAGGTTGGATTATCCGAAAAATCTAATATTTATCGCAAAAAATACAAAAGAAAACGATTTAAGAACTACAAGATGCCTACAGTAATATAAAAAGATGTTTTTTACGCATTGTTAAATAATAAATTAACTATAAAACGTCTACTCACATTATAATATGTGCTGGTTTTAAAAGGAAGAACGACACACAAATTACAGTACTGTAGTTACTGTAGAAACAAATCGGACACCATAACGAGTTTCCAACGATCAATCCAGCCTTCACTGGCAGGAAATTTAATTTCGACTTCCAGTTTTTTGTGCAAAACTATCGCTTTTTCTTTGAGAATTGGCCCGGATATTGCGAGTTTCTTTCCTTCTTTCTAAACAAAACCACATCTACAGTGCGTGATGTTTTGCGATTCTTTGGAGTGTTTTCACCATCAGTCGTAACTGTATAGGATTCAATGTCTTTCCGATTCTTCCTCCAATCCTTCATTGTCTCAACACCTACATTTAGTTCCTTTCCAATTTTTTCAGAGTGGGTCTCCTTTGTCCAGTCTTTTTATCACTGCTAATGCATCATTTAGTGATAGAGTTAGCTACGTGTTTACGTGTCAATCAAGACATGCTGAAAATCAAACTGAACACACAATGAATGTAATAAGTACTGTAGAGAACGCGGAATACAGCAAACAATGACTTTTTTAATCCCATCAAAGGATGAAACTGTACAATAACGTAAAGTATAACAATATGCACAGCGATAGTCACCGCAATTACAGCCCCACAGGCGCCCAGTCAGTGACAAGTCTGCACAGGCTCGCGAGCCTCAGCATGGTCGGACTAACCGGAGTGACGGACCATCCAAGGTCGGATTACAGGGGTTCTACTGTAGGCATAACATGTAAAAAACATGTTACTATACCGAAACCGGTAATGAACAAGAAATAACAATTTTTTGCGATCTGGACTCTTTTTAATTTCAATTATAACAATCGTATCAAGATCGCTGTTACAGCTCCAGTAGGCCTATGCTTTCTAAAATTAGTGAGAGTGTTCGCGTCATCACATCAACTAGAATCGTAGCACAGCTGACGCAGCACTTCCAACTTGTGTGTCAGTTCTCCGAAACGACCGTCCCGCAGTTGCGGACTAAGGCTGTTTGCAGGACCCCCCCCCCCCCCCGTCCAATTGGAAATATATTACTATAAGACATAAACTTCTGAGATTTGCAGGCCCCATAGGACGAGATGCACGGGCCAGTCTAAAAAGAATTACTTTCGAGATTTGGAGGGCCCAGCAGAAATAGATGCCAAGCGCGCTCAACATAAATAAATAAAATAAAAATTGCTTTCGAGGCATTTGGAGGCCCCCAAAGACCGGAAGCCCGGGGCGGTCCGCCCCCTCCGCCGCAGAGCCCTGCGTCGCGCTGACTTCCCGATTAGCAAGTCAATGAATGCATTGTAGAGTGCATGGAATATGCGAGAATATTTGACTTCAGGACTTTGTTAGGTATAGTTAAGAGGTGAACATACTAAAAGTCCCCGCCCCTGGGGGGTAAGCTAAAGCGGGGAGGGGGTTGAAAGGTATTATTTTTTTTCTGCTAATATCTCGGAAACGGTCGGCTTAAAAACTGTTCCAAATAAAAATGAAAGACAATTGAATTTTCTATAAAATTGTTTCGATACATATGCGTCGAATTCCCAACGGTTTTCGAGATATACGATACTGAAAAGAGACAATTTCGGAAAAAATCATCTTTACCTCACTAATTTTGTCGAACATTTACTTCTAGTAATTCACTCGATCGTTTCACACGAAATTTGTCAAAAAGAAAGTTATAGAGCATTAAATTTCCTTCAGTTTGATATGCACAGTTGCTATCTTATCTTCAGTCAATCAGAAGTGGGCTAATTTTCGATGTCCCTCCAGAAATGAGTGCTTTGAGGGGCTGTAACGTTTTTACCCTATGAAACGTGCTATTGTTGTTGTGGTCTTCAGTCGGATACTGGTTTGATGCAGCTCTCCACAATACCCTATCTTGAGCAAGACTCTTCATCTCCACATAAGAACGGCAACCTACATCTGTCTGAATCTGCTTACTGTATCCATCTCTTGGTCTTCCTCTGCGGTTTTTACCCCACACACTTCCCTCCAATGCTAAATTCACGATTCCTTGATGTCTAAGAATGTGTCCTACAATCGATCCCTTCTTTTAGTCGAGATATGCCAGAAATTCCTTTTCTCCCCAATTCTGTTCAGTACCTTCTCACTAGTTATGCGATCCAGCCACCTAATCTTCAACATTCGTCGGTAGCACCACATTTCAAAAGCCTCTATCCTCTTCCTGTCCGCATTATTTATCCTCCATGTTTCATTCCCATACAAGGCAACACTCCACACAAATGCCTTCAGAAAGGACTCCCTTAAGCTTAAATCAATATTCGAGGTTAACAAATATCTCTTTTTCAAGAACGCTTTTCTACCCATTGCCATTCTGCATTTTATATCCTCTGTACTGCGACCATCATTTGTTATTTTACTGCCCAAGTAACAAAACTCATCTACCTCCTTTGTTGTTTCGTTACCTAATCTAATTCTTTCAGCATCACCTGATTTTCTTAGACTGCACTCCATTACCCTTGTTTTACTCTTGTTAATGTTCATCTTATGAAACGTGCTAGCATGGTAAAAAACAACAGTTTAACAATGACAAGAAGGTGCTTGCAATTGAAACAGAGCCGTTTTTTATAAATGTAGCTTTTATGATAATATTATGAATCATACAGTGAACGTATTTACAAACATTGAAATTGATTCAGAATGAAAATAATAATAAAGCAACATCTTCGTTTATCTGAGGCGGAGTAGTTGAGGCTCATTTATTGCCCCTGCAGTGGATATGTCGTCAAGGTCGTCAGTAACCCCGGGAGAGGGTTAACGATAGGGATGCTCCACGACTAACATCGAAGGCCGTCACTGGCTCGGGGGTAGAATCGAGTGTTCTCACTCACTTCTTACTTCAGTTCACTTCAGAAGTTCGCCAACCGCAGAGAAAGTTTGTGTGTCGGTATTGTGTGCCACCTTTTCGAGATATTTTTTATTTATTTATGAAGAACTTGACTGTGTAGTGCGCGCAATGCCTACTCGGTGTTTTGTGTGTGATGAAACAATATATAGACCAGGTGTTTCTACAGTGACAAAAAAAGGAATACTATCACTCATCAAAGCTAGAGTAGAAAGGGGAGATACCAATGGCTCATCTTTAGAAGGTTTGGACATCCTTCTCATTCATACTGAATGTCGAAAAAATTACATCAGGTTGCAATGGCTATGTTATATTTTTGAAGACCAGTTGTCTTGGGAGAGGTTGTACAGTGGCTTCTAATGGGTACTCATATCAGAGAGCATAAAAGCATCTGAACGAAGTCGACGATATTGGCTCAGGAGGTGTGGGGAAATAAATGTCAGTCTAGAAACTAAAATTACAGTGAAGCAAGAGGATTTCCTCTCCAAATTTAACAATATGAATCAGCAGGTAAATCTGTTATGATGTAACTACAGAAAAATGGAATAAATGGCCTTCAAGCTTCAAGTGATGCTGACGTTGATATTGTGGAGACAGATAACATAATTCCTCGATTGACGTTATTGGAAAGGGTGTCGAGTTAGCTGTTCTCTTAATAGCAAAATCTCCAACTGATCGTAACATTCTGCTTGTAGAACCAGGAAGAGGAAAGGTTAAGACGTGTTTATATTCTTCACAATAGCTGCAGCAGGAATTGAAAATGAAGGAGAATGCCCATTTGTTATTATTACATGCATTTACAGTTTGTGACACAACATCCGTGCCGTATTGTAAGAGTGAAGTGGGGTTTGTCAAAATGCACCAGAAGTCCAAAATCATGCATCATGCTGCTGAGATATTTGCCTTCTTCTTCCCTGACTCCACTGAGACAGCGGGAATCACGAGTACTCTATAATGGTATGGAGCTCCAACCACCACAGAATCTCTCATCGAGTCCCGCTACAAATCATTTATAAAAGCAGCTGGGAACATAAAGCTTAATGTTTCAACTCCAGCTGTAGCAGCTGTTAAGCAGCATGCGTTCCGAACTTACCACCAAGAACGCCTTTGGTTAGGAGAGGAACCTAAAGGTGGAGCGCCGAAGTGGGGTTGGAATAACCAACTAGTTCCGAAACTCTCAGAGTTAGACGCTGCCCCTGCCGAAATGTGAAGATGGTTTTTTGTCGATGCACGAAAGAATGTGACAGTGGCAGATGTGGATGCAGAAAGTCGTTGTTACACTGCTCTGTTACATGCCTGAACTGCAAGGGCAACTGCAACGACGGAGTAAGGATGTTTTTAATTCAGGATGAAGACGACGACAGTGACACCGAGACTTCACCAATCTCGTTGTACGACGTCTCCACTATTGACGAAGATGAATGAGCCTCGACGATTCCTCCTCAGAAAAAAAAGATGTTGCTTTGAATGCACTTATTTTTCATTCGCAATCACTATCAGTGTTTCTAAAAACTTTCATTGTGTTATTCACAATATTATCGGAAAAACTACATTTACAAAAAGTGGTTCTGTTTCAGTCGGAAGTACCTTCTTGTCATTGTTAAACTGTTGTTATTTACCATGCTAGCACGTTTCATAACGTAAAAACGTTGCAACCCCTCAAAACAATCATTTCTGGAGGGACATCGAAACTGAGCGTACATCTTATAAATGATGTATTTTGTGTCCCAGCCTCGTCGCCGCTTTTGTGTCTCGTTTCCGTCGTAGGTGTCGGTGGCCGAGTAGACAGACCGACACAGCAATAAAGGACGCACGCTTGTGCAGGTACGAAGGTGAGCAGCCAGTGGGACAGCAGAAACTAGAAACACTAGAGTAAATTAGAACGATTTATATATTGCACAGAATTTATACAATACTTAACTTTTACATAGCTCAGTACTGCAGAATGCTGATACATAGTTGAGCTAGAGGCCTGCCTAGTGCCTATCCGATAGCCAAGTCTTCACTGGTGCCTATCTGATTCCGAAGTGTTAACTGGTTCCTATCTCAGTCCCAAGTGAACGATGTCGTTCAGTGGTGGCCACGAGCGGAGTTGTAGCAGAGGGCGCTCGTGGCTGACGTCGTAACAACGCCGCGCTGTGCGTGCATGGCGGCGCGCGGCGAAAGTAGGTGGCGCGCACTTTAGACTTGTGCGACACCACAATGTAACTTCTGATTGGCTAAAAATAAGATAGCAAATGTGCTTATGAAATTGAAGGAAATTTAATGCTCTACAACTTTCTTTCTGACACATTTTCTGTGAAACGATCAAGTTAGTCGCTACAAGTAAATGTTTGGCAAAATTAGTGAGGTAAAGATAATTTTTTCCGAAATTGTCGATTTTCAATAACGTATATCTCGAAAACCGTCGGGTATTCGATGTATATGTATCAAAACAATTTTACAGAAAATTCAATTATCTTTCATTTTTATTTGGAACAATTTTTTCCTAAAGCCGACCGTCTTCGAGATATAACCAGAAAACAAAAAAATGGTACATTTCCACCCCCCTTCCCGCTTTTGCTCTCCCCCCCCCCTCAGGGGTGGGGACTTTTAGTATGTTCACCTCCTAACTATCCCTAACGAAGTCCAGAAGTCAAAAATTCTCGCATATTCCATGCACTTTACACCCCTCTTTTGAGCACTCATTGACTGGACGTTTTGAGTTGTAAGGCACGCCACAGTAGCGCGATAAAGCAAAGATGAAACACCTAAAACATCTATGAAATATCAAAGGGGTTTAATACGTTATTCACTAGACGGAATTGAACGACACATGATTTGTTAGCTATTACGATTTTACAATCGTGTTAATAAAAGTTTCCTAACTTACTTGTATTTTCATACAAACAAATACTGTAACAAATGAATCACAAAGTAGCAATGTTCAAATGCAAAAGTCATGAAACTTTTCCAACCTTCAGAATCCCACAAATAAGTTGAAATAAAAAAAAAGGAAGATTATGATTCAAATGTCTGTGCATCCAGAAATCAATAACTTTTCTAAACAATCAATATAAACAAAATATTTAAAATTGGTACCTAAGACATATTTAATACGATGAACAGATATTACTACAAGTATCAAGACAAGGAAATACATTCCACAATTTACGTGACGAAATCAGAATACTGAACTAAAACTTTCCAATGTATACTGATAATCAGATTCATTGTCAGTCAGTCAAATAAAAGAGATGCAGTTACAGTTTATTTGAATTGAAATTCAAAAACATTATTGACATCTTCTTACTGAGAATTGGGGTTCGTCTCTCAGATATTATTTGTCCTTGCTTCGAAAAGATGCGTTCAAATGGCACAGATGTAGCAACAAGGCATAAACATCGCTTCGCAATTTCGAATAATGTTGGAAACATTTTTCGGTGCTCATTCCACAATTCCTACATCTGCGTCGAGATATCTTCATACAAAGCTAGATGAATCGCTCCTTTCAGCTGACTGCTGGGCAGGTCTAGGAAATTCCGTTTGCGTTCTCGTCTTCCGCAGCATGCGACGTTTGTTAATTATGCTTCGAAACAATTGCTTATAACGTTCGTCCTGCTTTGACTCAAATCCATGTTCTTTGAAACGGAGGTCAAGGAACTTTTCTTCCCAGAGAGCTTTCAAATTATGATACCTCTTCGACATTTCCTCATTTCCTCCTTTAGCTCCCCACTGTGACAACTAACAAGAGATGAAATGTAGGCAACTCCATCCGGAGTCTGGTGCATAGCGACCACATTAAAATTATTAAAATTGGAAGAACCAGCTTTGGCCGCATTACTAATCGATCTGTATTATATATAAAAAATAAAGATTTCAATGCGGCTAAAGCTGGTTTTTCCAATTTTAATAAGATATGAAATGTTGCCATCTGGATATTTCTCTCCCAGGTGATCTAGATGTTTCAGTAATCCTTTGCTTAGGAAGGGCACTTTAGATAAAGTAACACCGTTTACACTACTCAGTTCACGCGAAACTTCCTCAAAACACCGAAGAACTTCACAGCTTTTCTCGATGGTATCTCACGTTAGTGTGTCGAATTCACTCAAGCCGACGGACAGCAAAACGCGTTACAGGCACGTAGTGTCAGATACATCAATCAGAAGATTCGTCGTTTCGAAACAGTGCCGATTCAAGTTTCGACTCACTCGAACAGTTCCCTGAGTCGATTCACTGAGTCGAAACTTTAACTTAGTAGCCAACTCTGACACCTTTCAAACTCGCTCAGTTAACTGTAGGCAGCACGAGTGCGTCTCCGTGTGATGGCGCCTGTTTGTTCACTTATTGTTATCACACTCAGCGTTATGGCTGTAAACATTCCATATTAAAACGTACACACTCATGGTCCTCTGGGCGCTATTTCACTACGCTAACCAAACGGTACATCCTGTGATCCTCCATGTGGCATATGACGTATAGTGGCAGTTTTGAAGAGGAAGTGAAACATGTGGAATGACTCATGATTTTTACGTAGAGTTTATCCCAAGTAGCAGGTTCTGGTAAAATAGTAATAAAACGTGGCCAAGATATTGACAATGCTGAACCCTTAAATTGCTTGCCATATTAATGAAAAATAAACTCTCATATATTTTGAAATCCTGTGTTTTTAAGTAATGTGGGCCTGCAACGTAAACAAATGGAGAACAAATGTGGTCACAATCAAGCAAGCAAAGAGGACTTTAACTCGAAATAGGCAACTTTTTTTAGTTTCTTTTCTTAATACAACATAATATTTTCACATGGCATGTGCAATTTTTCTTGCTATAAAAATTTCGTCATTGAGCAGTTTATTTCTAGAATATAGCGAGCTTGAAGCGTCTGATTTCAGGGACATTTCAAGTTCATTACACGAAATGTTAATTGATTATATCGCGAAATGGGCTTACTTATTTATTGTGCTGAAACAATTTAACTGTTCTCAGCTGAAATATTCTCTTCTCTGAAAGTCTTCTCAGTAAAGCCTTAAAACTTTACCGAATCTGAAGAAAATAGTTTGATAGAATGATGTAAAGTCCAGCTTTATGAGGAAGTGAATCAAGTTGAAAATATATGTGAAATGAAAATCAATTAATTGAGAACTGTGAATTGCGCTGATGGTAACTGGTCTCCTTATCAACTTACTCACATCTGAAGATATCTCGTGGAAAAATTTGCAGCTCATTACTGAGTTTTTACTAGCTCTGGCACCAATGCTTCTGCAGAGTGTTCAAATAATTAACTCAAAACGAATACAACATATTTACTCAGCAAAAGGCAAAGAAAATAATTA
The DNA here is from genome assembly GCA_026315105.1 of Locusta migratoria. NCBI lineage: Eukaryota > Metazoa > Arthropoda > Insecta > Orthoptera > Acrididae > Locusta > Locusta migratoria. The sequence goes on from CM048749.1 coordinate 213,838,750, forward strand.
TTACAAGCACTCATTTTCAGAATACTTCACGTGTTGATTATTATGAAAATCAATGTGACAACAGTGAGCTCCTGAATGACATTCTTTTGCAGAAAATGACATAGACAAATAAGTAAACTGCGTTAGTTATAATAACTGCATTTCCTACTTGTTTGCACAGGACACCTATAAAACAATGATTTCTTTAATTAGTAATGCAATTTTTTTTCGACTTTTGCTGTGCTAGTACGTTTGGTTGATTTTTGTATAAGCATTTGACTTAGTATGTTTTAGTTGCTGACATTGCGGTATTTGACCCGTTAAGAAAACCGTAATTCCTATGCTTGTTGTATTGTTCTCATGTTATTTCAGCGAATAAATACTTTTCTTGTAGCAGAAATTCTTTTATACCAAAAAGTCAAATTTCCTGCAGCAAATATACACAGTACAAAAGAAGAAACAGCAAATATTACACTTTAGATTCAGGACTGATATGACTGGGGGTTAGAAACAGTGGCTTTCTTTCTTATTATAATGATAATGTATTAAGTAGTCATATTCACAGAATATATGACATCAACTGCGCATGGGCAAAGCTAAAAATGTGTAACCCGCCGGGATTCGAACTTACGTCCCCCGCTTTCTAGGCAGTTGCGCTGACCACTACATGCACAGTGATCACCGCAAGTGCAAGGACTACCTAAGCACGCCTGCCGTCAGACACAAATTTCCAGCTCATTGTGACGGGCAATGATCCTTTCGTTAGTGGGGAGGGGTGGGCAAGTTTGGAGCCCTTACTCTTGCGGGAATTAGTACATAGTGACTACGAGTTTGAGTACAGTGAGCAGGGTAGAGCTGGAAATATGTGTCTGACGGCAGACGTACTTAGGTAGTGCTCGCACTGTGTCCTGAGTGGTGTCGTGGTCAGCGCAACTGCCTAAACAGCGGGAGACCCGGGTTCGAATCCCGGCTGGGTACTCATTTTCAGCTTTGCCCATGCGCAGTTGATGTCATGTATTCTGCAACCCTTGACTGCTATCGACCGTCTCTCAGACCGCTACGAATTTTTGTATCAAAATATTTCACACATCTCTGCAAAGAGAAATTGACTCTTCCGTGTAGCTTCCTATTAGATAAAAAGCTACATGTGCCATCATTCTTGCATTCGTATTTATTAGCCCCGAGAGGTCTCCCAGACCTACCATAGTGTTAGCGTTAGAGGTTATTGTATTTTTCCGGCGGCGAAAGCTGAATCTTCTATGCACCGTGTTTTACGCGAGACATGTGGATATCCAGAACGGTTTGGTGAATCCTCAGATAAAGAATTTGATTACAGCGATATGGCCCCTTATTTTGAGATATTAGTCATCATAATACTAATTCAGAGCGTGAAGTGTGTGCAGGTTCAAACTCAATAAAACATGATTCTGCTGTCATATCGGACATAGTTACTTTTTACTTGATATTCCAGAAGTAAATTTTGACAAAATTTATCCCTTCACTGACTTACAGAATGTAGTAGTCGCTTTACATTGACAAAATGAATCGTATACTGAAATATGACTTTTCGTACAATTTATCGGAATTGAAATGGGATTTTTCCATCTAATTATTTATCGAATCTGTAATATAATCACTCTGATGATAGTCTGTGGTTGAGTAGAGAGAAAACTACTTGATGTTTTCCGTAGCACTTAAAATAAAAATATACAGTACATTTCGCAGTGTTTTATTTGTCGCCATTTTATAAATACTGTGCTGTTAAAAGAAGTCAAGTTTCAATACAGTCTACTGGCAAGAAGTGTAATGAACAACACGAAGTCATGAAACTATACGTTCCGCAAACCACTGGTTTGATATATGTAATATATAAAGAAGAGTGTCCGTATGTTTGTATGTGTTGCATACAAATCTACAGTTTTGTTCCAATCTTTATGAAATTTTGTACACGTAAGCTTCAATCCATGAGGACGGTCGCCGTAAGTGTAAGAATCACATACGATATATAATTCACGAGATATCACGTTATAAACAATGAGATGCGCGAAAAACTGCTGCATTTTGCGACAATGCTGCTCATTATCTCCTAAGCCACTGGACCGATTTCAACCAAATTTGGTACACACATTCCTTACCGTGAGGTAACAATTGCTGCATGGTTAAGAATCATATACGGTGCATGGTTCAAAAGATATTAAGTCATAACCAATAGAAATCGCAAAAATGCCATATGTTGCGACGAGACTTTCGAAATACACTGTATGAGAATTACAGTACTTAGCGACTTGCAACAAACTTTTAACATAATTTCAAACCTTTATTAAACTTTTTCTCGCTGGCAACCATAGTAAAATGATGAAAGGAAAAAAGTTTCTTGCTTACTACTTTTCCGCTGCTTATGGAGTTAAACTACGGCTCTCGGTATGACGTTGCAATTTATAATTTGAACACTACAAATTGTAACGACAGGAAATTTTACGTACAGTATACACATATATAGTTTAATGCAGCTTCTAAATTGTATCACATTCCGACACGTAATTCATGAGATATGAGTACATAAACAGTAACGTTCCGTTGTTCATGGACTAAAACTACGGCATTCGGTATGACGTTACAATTTATAATTTCTACACTACACATTGTAACAGCAGTAAATTATACAGACAGTATACACGCATATAGTTGAGTGTACCTTCTAAATTGTATATCAGTACGACACATAGTTCATGAGATATGAACTCCTAAACGGAACGTTAATAGAAAACAGCCACTTCCCGCACCAACTTTTAATCTATTACTTGTTTACTACTTAACTGTATTCCAAGAGAGTTTACAGACTTGCAGCCCTTATATAAATGAAATATCGCAGGAATAAATAAATAAATAAATACCCGGGCAAAGCCGGGTTTTCATCTAGTAAGAAATAAAAATGAGATGTGAGAGACTTGTCGATAGTAATTGTGTCCTGTCAGTGTCCACAGTAGTTAAGGGTTAAGTCTGCTTTAATGACTGTCACGAAGTCCGTCATATTCTGTCGGCTTTAAAGGATAAGTCATGTTGGTGAAGCCGGAAGTGAAGGTAACATTTGGTTTTACAATCTTCGGCAGCTATGCGCCTCGAATTTTCATTTCAGAAATGTGGTCACTCTAAGCTAAAGTCAAACAGCTGTTGTGGCAAGGAGACTATAGCACCACAAGAGCTGCGAGCGGTCACATTTGTCACTGCAGGAAACAGAAAAAGAGCGATTTCTTTGATGAAACCTAAGCCGAGACCTTAGATTTGATCACATATTGGACATCACCATTGCACTACGTCCAATAATTTGATAATGTGATACCGGTCTTATGAAGTAACAGCAGCGTGCGGTCACCGTGGCACGGCGGTCTGCCCAATGCTGAGCCGGTAGACGGCAGCTGTCCCCTCGGCTGCCTGTGTCCCCGGTAGACAAGAGACAAGGAAAGCGGGTTACGCCACCGCCCAGCGCCCACTGCCGGAAGCTGCGTTGTGTAAGGGCAGGCTTCCGCCCACGCGCCGCCGCTTTCTCCACACATCATCTGCGCCTGGCTGCCTGCTGGCTGCTGGCTGCTGCCTGCAGCTCACACCGCGGCACGCTACACTCGGCCCAGCCTCTGCAGGGCCTCTGCTGTTCCTCGTTCTTTTTTATTGGAAAATGCCCACAAAATTATGTGTCCGGGCTGCAGATCTGATTGTTATAAAGAAGAATATATCCCAGTTTTTATTCCTTTATTGTATTTTTCAACCCCCACGTTGGGACTGGCCGGCCACTCTTCTGCAGATCTACATCTACATGGGATATTCTGCAAATCACATTTTAGTGCCTGGCAGAGGGTTCATCGAACCACCGATAAACTATTTATCTCCCATTCCATTTTCGAATAAAACGGGGAAGAAAAAACACCTAAATCTCTCCATTCGAGCTCTGATTTCTCGTATTTTATTCTGATGATCATTTCTGCCTATGTAAGTGGGAGTCAACAATATATTTTCGCATTCTAAGGAGAATGTTGGCCATTTGAGTTTCGTAAATAGCTCACGCCGCAGCTATAAGCGCCGTTGTTGTAATGATTCCCATCCCAGATCCTCTATCACTTCCGTAACGCTGCCTCCCCTGTATCGTGACAATACGAAACGAGCTGCCCTTCTTTGGACTCTTTCGATGTCCTCCGACAAACTCACCTGATAAGGATCCATACTGGGCAGCAATACTCCAAAAAAAGGACAGACAAGCGTAGTGTATGCAGTTTCTTTCGTAGTTCAGTTGCATCTTTTAAGGGTTCTACCAATGAAACGCAGTCTCTGGTTCACCTTTCCCACGACATTATCTACGTGTTCTTTCCAGTTTAAGTCGGAGGTAATAGTAATTCCTACGTATTTTGTGGAGTTTACGGCCTTCACTTTTGATTGATTTATCTTGTAAACAAAGTTTAACGGATTTCTTTTCGTACTCATATGGACGTCTTCACACTTCTCATTATTTAGAGTCAATCGCCAATTTTTACGCCATAATGATATCTTATTGAGATCGTTCTGCAGTTGGTTTTGATCTTCAGATGATTTTACTAGACGGTAAATGACAGCGTCATCTGCAAACAACCTAAGAGAACTACTTTGATTTGCCCCTAAATTGTTTATGTAAATAAGGAACAGCAGAGGACCCAGTGTGTGATGAGTATTAGAAGCAGCGCCAAAACTCTGACCTGATCTGAACTGGAGTAAACAGAATCGAACGTTTTTATCACATCACAAATGAGACGCCGGCCGCGGTGGCCGAGGGGACTGAGGCGCTCCAGTCACGGTCTGCATGGCCACTTCGGTCGGGGGTTCGAATCCCCCCTCGTGCATGGATATTTGTGCCGTCCTTAGGGACTGATGACCCCGTAGTTAAGTCCCATAGACTCCACAAACATTTTAACATTTTTTAGAACTACTTAGATTTTTCCCCTAAATCGTTAATGTAAATAAGGATCAGCAGAGGACCAATAACACTACCCTGTGGAACACCCGATATCACACCTGTTTTAGTCGATGTCTTACCATTTCGTTTTGACAATGGACAAGTAGACATAAAATAGAGATGGAGCTGAAATGAGCGAATTTAAAAATGAACTGCAGACAAATGGAGAAGTTTACAAACAGTACAAGAAATTGAGATTAAAACAATGTTTAGAAATTAAAAAGATGTCATTGGCAATAAAACACATGTTACAATGGAGACACAAGTAAAAAAGGAGCACACTGGCAATAGTTGTTCTTCCAGGACGGCGGTTGCAAACAATTTAAAAGCCTGTACTGATGAAGCACTGCACAACATGCGAAGCTCTGTCACTGATAAAACACTCGGCTGAGGGCGGGCCCGTAGTGAGAGAGAAGGGAGGCACGGCAGACGATGGAGTGACGAGTGTGAGCGGGAAGTTTCCGGGAAGACAGGGTGGAGGAAGGAGAGGGGAGATGCCAAGTTTGGGTACGGAGTGGGAGAAGTGGGAGAGAGGGGTGGTGTATATAAGGGGAAATGAGGGAGGGAGGTGATTAGAGCTGGTAGAAGGGATGGATTTCGGGACGAAGGGCGTCACTGGGAGAGGAAGGAAGCGGAGGTTACCCTGAGAAAGGATGTGGAGTGTGTGAAGAGAGGGAGGGGTGTAGTGATTTAGGCGAGCCAGAGTCCCAGGATAATTGAGGAGAGGATATAGATGGGTAATGGGAGACTGTTTTCCGAGCGACGTACAGGATGCGGAGGTGTTCTAAAAACTTTAGTAGTTCAGGGTAGACTTGCGCATAATAGTTCGCGATCGGGAGCGCTCTGCCGCGAACTACTTCGCTCTTTTAGTTCGTCCGCTCCCAGTGACGGCTGAGCGGCGTGGTCTGCGCGTGCAGGTGGAGGGAGAAGTTCCCCCACCTAGCTGCTTCACGCGCTTGCTGCTTGAGCCGCTAGCGATATCACGCAAACCAAAAGAAACAGTTTGTGGATAATTTCTCGCGTTTAAGTTTAGAGTTATCTCTGTCTTGGCATTATGGAATTTATTAGTCAGATATTGCCGAGTGCAGAACACATCAAAACAGAAATTTTGTAGCACTGAACTATGTAATCTAGCAGGCACACGCTCACCTCGAAATGACTCATCAGCAGAAAGCAAACACGTGATTTTTAATTCTGCTACGCCCCCTCTCGCTTGGTCTTCGGAAAACAATCCAACGAACTATGAAGCGAGATACGTTTGGCATAATCGTCCGCTGCTCCTAGTTCGTCCGCTGCTGCTAGTTCGTCCGCTCTTTTTTGGCTATTGCTACCGCTACTAAAAGAGCTCTTTTTTATGACAGCTTTTTTATATAATGAATCAGTGTTGCCAAAGCGTGTGCAAAATATTTTTGGGCAATTTGACATCAGACACTTAGGCAAATAAACCAGTTATTTACACGAATGGGTGATACAATGGTATTCAACTACTTTGCATACAGAGTACTCGTAGTACTTTATTTTTAAAATAGATTTTTTGTTGCAGTGAACTATGAAACTACAGCCGAGCTGCATCTCAGTTCAAAATGAAAGTAACTGGCAGAAGGGAATCACGAGATTCTGCGCGCTCTCGCGTCCTCTCGTAAGACACTGGACTCTCATTCGGGAGGATGGTGGTACAAATCCACCTCCGGCCATCCAGATTTATGTTTTCCGTTATTTTCCTAAATCATTCCAGGCAAATGCCGTGATGGTTCCTTTCCAAGAGCAAGGCCAATTTCCTCCCAATCCTTCCCCGAAAATCCGAGCGTAGGCACCGTCTCTAATGACCACGCTGTCGATGGGACGTTAAACCATAAGCTTCCTTCCTTCCTTCGGGTCCTCTCGCTGTTCCCTGTCAGTCCTCGGAAAAGGAGCGGACGAACTAAGAGGCGAGGGATCTGCGAACTAGTTTGTGTAGTTCGCCTGTGGGAGCGCTCTTCCAACTAGTTCGTTCATGAACTACACAAGACTAGTTCAGGGAAGGTATAAGCTCATATTGTATCCGTGTGGGGGAGGGGAGGTGGATGCGGTAAGCTAGCCGGAGGGGGTGCCATTCAAGGATTTTGGTAGATCTGTAATAGGTGTACGAGGCTGAAATGCTGGCGGGGTGGAAACTGAACAAGATAGGGCGCAAGAGGCAGCGGTAGGTGGAGGGCTTGAAGGCCCCACGTCCCACTAGAGAGAACCTTCAGAAATAATGATATGTGTATAAAGAAATTCCGAAATATGGTAAAGGTCGCAGCAGTTTGCATCCTACGTTTTCCTCATGATCAGTTTACTCGGGAAATAAAACTAACTGGATCGTATGGTAGGTAATTATTAATAGCTTCCTTTCTTTGTGGGTTACAAAAAGTGTGGATGTTCAAATGTTTGTAAATCTATTGGACTCAACTGCTGCATTATTAGTCCATAGCTTATAAACTACTTTAACTAACGTGAACTAACCTAAGGACAACACAAACAACTATGCCCGAGGGTGGACTCGAACCCCCGAAGGCGAACGACCGCGGGCACCGCAGCTCGGCACCCCAGTGCGCACGGCTAATCCTCCGCGGCAAAAAGCGTGGATATCGGTACCGACAGGCTTATTCTTTTTAAGGCTCCATAGAAGTCGTTCCTCGTAAAACGCTGTATTTCGAAAGTTACGATTTCCCATGTTTATTTTAAAATATACCATCGCATTTGTCTTTCCGTGGTGTTTTACAACGCACTCACCCAAAATATCGAAGAAAAGATCTTTACTTTTACAGATCAGATGTCAATACGATTAATTTTGGCAAATTGAACCACAAGCTCTGGGCCGGCCCCGGTGGTCGATCGTTCTGCGGCGCGTTTGTCACAGTCTGCACGGCCACTACGGTCGAGGGTTCGAATCCTCCCTCGGGCATGGATATTTGTGTCGTCCTTAGTATAAGGTAGTTTATAAGTAGTTAGTGAGTTTAGGGACTGATGACCCCGCAGTTAAGTCCCATAAGCTTTACAAACATTTGAACACAAGCACTGGCTAATCATAGAGCACTGCGACTACTTATTCATATTACAATTTAATGAATGTCCTTCCATTTGAAAAATGTTGACATTGAACAAGAATTTCAAAACTTGTATAATTTGTGGTAATTCAAACATAGAAACAAGTGTCGGACCACGATTTCTCTCTATCGCATTTGCTAAATTGGAAAATTTAGTAACAGCTATTAAAACACTTTGGGTAAAGAAATTATCACTAAGGAAAACGTACGTAAAATCCATCAACTATTAACTAAAGTTAAGAAACGTGAAGATGATGATGATGATTCCATACATGAACAGCAAAATCTCCTCACATCCAAACGTGAGGTATGCCTCAGAATTGTTTCTTACTACTTGCAGTTTTTTTCTAATCGTTCCCAGCTGTTAACAATGGCAATTTCCTAAGTTACTGGATCACAACTGTCCGTTATTGGTCTGAAGAACATTTTGGACGTTTCTAGAAAATGATTTTGCAACACGGTTTACTCGACACGATTTTCATCGAATATTTGTGGCCACCCTATGGCCCGACGAAAAAATGAGAGAGAAGGAAGAGAGGGGAGAGAGAGATACAGAGAGAGAGAGAGAGAGAGAGAGAGAGAGAGAGACGGTGAGGAAGGGCGGGAGGGAAAGAATCTCAGCATTAGAATAATTAACTTTTACTTATAGACAGCATGTAATTGTCAGAGTAAAAATGAAATATCCCTGTAATTAACATAACGTAATTTGAGTTTTTGTGTTATGGTTCCAGTTACTTGGTTCTTGCTCTTTATTGTCAATATTTTACGATAAAAATAAAAGTTGTTTATTGTTTCGTGATTGCTTGGGAGACGAATGAGCTATTTTATATGTTTTACTCGTTTGTAAATAAAGGATTTAAGTATGTGAAACAACGATGAATTTATAGGGCTGCGTTCAGGCTGGCGCATTCAGGAGTTTTAGGTAAACGATTTATGTCTCTGGATTCTTTTCCTAGACACTTTTCCTAGTACTGCCACCAAGTATAAACAGTTTTCTTTGAAGCTACAAGTTTTGATTTTCCAATTATTGGAGCAAATTAGAAATTTGTAACACATAGGATTTCCATGTTAGTAGAAATTCTTATTGAAACACAGTCAAGTCTAATTTTCAGAATGAAATGTTCACTCTGCAGCGAAGTGTCCGCTAATATGTATATGTAACTTCCTGGCAGATTAAAACTGCGTACCGGGATAGCTCAGACAGTAGAGCGCTTGCCCGCGAAAGGCAAAGGTTGCAGGTTGCAATGCCGTTTCTGATATTCAATTTTAATCTGACAGGAAGTTTAAAGTGTAATTATGTTGATCTTTCTTCAAAACTTATCCCGTTTTTTGTAGCAGCTTTACAAAGCATGAAGAAGAAATTGATTCAGTACAAAGCAAACACAGGAAATCTGATTTTAGGTATTGAGGGAATATTAAACTTAGCGCGACATACTCATATTTACTGGCTGTTTGTTTCTGACCCGTAATTGGGCGCCCTTTTATGACACGCTGTTTTTCTAATTTCTGCATTGTTTGGTAATGACACAGCTCTTCCGGTTACTGTACTGTTCATCCACGGTAACTTGACGGTTCGTGAGCTGGCTGTTGGCAGCGGCAGGAGGCGTGTACCATGGCTGCCAGGAGGCGAGCAGCAGTGAGCTGAAGGCAGCGTAGCAGTGTTGGAAACGTTACCAGTAACAATGTGTGCAGTAATATTTCGTGTCTAGGGGCAGCATAACGTTGGCAGCGCTCCTAAATAAATGTCGTGCAATTAGTGCAGATGTTTTGTGATGCTGCCATCACTAGGCAAAATCATCTCCACTTGTCAAATCAATATACTTACAGCTAATTACTAATGCACTACTAGTTTCGGAGCACTATGGCGTCAGTCTCAAGTTCCTATGATTACAAAAAAAAAAAAAAAAAAAAAAAAAAAAAATACAATGGTTCAACCACATTAAACAGTGAAAAGTTTAATAATTTACCACAGAATAAAAAAGAGTATCGGAACACTATATTTACCAAAATTCAAAATGACAATCAAACCATGTGTGCCGCGCGGGGATGGCCGTGTGATCTGGGGCGCAACGCCTTGGAGCATGTGGCCGCTCCCGCCAGATGTTCGCGTCCTCCCTTTGACATGGATGTGTATCTTGTACTGAGTTTAAGTAGTTTGTAAGACAAGGGACCGATGACGTTAGCTGTTTGGTCCCTTCGGATTACAAAGATTTGAACATATTTTTAAACATATGCTCCAGGTTTTTGTACAGTTACCATTACGTCATTTGGCTTAATTTATATCACACTCCTGTGGGCATCACTGTATAAAATTGTAATTTTTCGAACATATTGTGCAATGGTTTGAATTTTCAAATGGTCAGTCTTATAGTCCAATTAGTCCAAAGTTGTAAATATGTAGAGAAACCTATGCCAATTTCGCATGGCTCTGTGTAGGGATTCCCATATATCCATCTGGCGAATTCATATGAATTTGATTCAGAGCTTGATTGCCCCGTGTTCAGCTGTTGGCAAGTGTTTCATCCTTTATTATATGAAGGATGGCTTAAGTGTGCCCACAGCTGAACACAGGGCATTGAGGCTCTAAAGTCACTTTTGTTTTGTGGTAAATTTAGAAAATTTACACTGTTGAATCGTAGTAATAGTTTTGTGATCGTAGACATTTAAAAATAATGTAATACACACTTACTGCAGACGAGATCGCTAGTTTACATGTTGTTTTTTTCTTACCGGTTTCGATGAACTATGTCATCATCTTCAGAAACACATTTTTTTTATAACAATTTCCTCCTATTTTCACTGCAAAAAGTTATAAGGATTGTTAAAATCTGTACAAAACCTTTGGGACTCACATAAAATAAAAAGTTACTTATGAAAATGAAATATAAGAACATTGTCAAACGATTAAAATTGGCATCACCAAAATGGTTCATCATCTGTATTGCACATTTAAAAATTATGTGTGTTCTTGTCAAAAGTAACAAGGAGACTGAATCAGGTAAACATTCCATAGGCGTGTTGCTATAGGTATACACCAGGTGGAGTGGCGACACAAAGAGACAACATGGCTACATTCCTCACTACCACAGAACGTCTCACTTTGGAATTGCAATAATTTTTCTTCCCCTACATATAAAAGATGTAACAATTATATATAAAAAATACCGAAGATTGGTTCGAAAATGACAGTGCTTTACTAGGCATGGTCCTGTTTGGAGATGGTATGCCGTTGCTCGACATTTTAGGTGACTTACCCAACCACTTGTAGACGGACCTACAGTTCACGTGGATTCATAACCATGGTGCTACTAGAAATTTTTCCCATCAGTAATATTGCCAGAAGTGAAAGAAGTAAAATGTGACAGATAAGCAATAGAACTTGGCCGGGATCGAACCTACGATCTTCAGTTTGGCACTCTACCACTGTGCTACCGAGGTGGAACCTAACAAAAGCTTCAGATTGTGCACATAACCCTGCACCGACAACAACACTTTCGCAATTATGGACGCCTATAAAGGAAGCATGGCCCAACATTCCTGAAGGGGTCTTGCAACGACTTCTTGAGTCCGAATCACATGAAGCTGCTGCAGTTCGCCGAGTAAAATTACTTTCGACGGGATGTTAGGAGGTATCCCACTGTTCATGTCACCCCAATGTGTGATGCAGTATTAGAAGCAGCGCCAAAACTCTGACCTGATCTGAACTGGAGTAAACAGAATCGAACATTTTTATCACATCACAAATGAGACGCAGGCCGCGGTGGCCGAGGGGACTGAGGCGCTCCAGTCACGGTCTGCACGGCCACTACGGTCGGGGGTTCCAATCCCCCCTCGGGCATGGATATTTGTGCCGTCCTTAGGATTAGCTAGTTCATAAGTAGTTTGTAAGTTTAGGGACTGATGACAGCGTAGTTAAGTCCCATAAGCTATACAAACATTTGAACATTTTGAACAAATGAGACGTAAATACACATACCACTTACAGTCAACAGATTCGGTATTTTGGTAAATTTACTTATGTAAATAGTTATTCAGTAATAAATTGTGATACTGGTGATCTAACATATAGTACTCATTGCTAATAGAAACTTGCACGGTGTTCAACAATTGAGGTTTCAGTATGTGGATAGGTATGGGCTTCTACAAAGTAATTTCTACGTAGCTCTCCAATGCAGTGCATTCGAATATTAGGTGTGATGCGATTTCATTGCCATCATTACAGATTTTACATTTAGGATCCTCTTCTGTTATTCCCATTGTATGTAGATGTTTCTTTGAAGTTCCCATGGCCTGTCATCAATCCAACAATGAGTTTAATCTCCTTCCTGTTCAAGCCTAGGATTACAGAGCTTCTTGTAAATCATGGAGTAGGCATCGTTACCATGGTTTTGTTTGTAGACTTTGGTCCAATTTTCTACATGCTAAGCCAGTTATGTAGCTCCAGTTTGATTGTTGCCTTAGTGATTGTCAGGGCAGGTTTCGGTCAAATAAATGCAGTCTCTGCCCCATCCTGGTTAACCTGTCGGCTTGTTCATTGCCACTGATCCCCAAATGGCCAGGGACCCACAGTAGGTTGGCCCTATTGCTTTCCCCATCTTTCTTGCTTTTTAATTATTTAGATTACTGTACAACAATACAAGATAAAAAAAAACTATCTTACAAAAAGTAAGGTATTTAAATTCTTGTCCTTTAGTCTCTTGTTGAAAACACATTACAAGATATGTAAATTTTGTTTTATATTAAGTAGGGTATTTAAATGCTCCTCCTTTAGTCTGTTGCGATTTCATTCATTATTTCTACTGCTTTGGAGAAAACCCTTTGTGGAGGAACGGAAGTCGCTGGATAGCACAAATATTTGTTGGCCATTATATGCAACAAGCTATCAGATTTTGTCCAATATTCTATAACAAAGGTATGCTAGTCAATTACAGGTTTTTCGAAGTATTAACGTAAATCAATTATGGAATCACTGACAGGTGTAACGAAATTGACGTTACGCTGTTGCGCACTCGACAAAAAAAGTAGATCATCTGATATCCGTCTGGTAGACTTCTCAGTAGCCGAGTTAGAACTCGTCATCGATGCTTCTGTTTCAAGTGTTTTACCTGCACTTGTTGCGATGGTACCAGCGTACTCTTCCTGAAGAACTTGTGCAGCGTTGTCTGCCTCTTGAAATGTTCAGTTTCTTAAACCTAGGATCTGATAATGTAACAATCATATTAACAGTCCGGTTATTAAATGGTTTCAGTCTTTCGGATCGCGTCATTGTTTTGTTTTTTCGAATGACCTGTACATTTGCATCTGAGATTGAAAACACTTTAAGTACAATGAAAACGCAGAAACAGAAGAGTACAATAGTGGGCGTACTTAATTTAAAAAGGATAATAATAGTATTTGCAGTATTCAGAACGCCCACAAACTCTTAACAAATCTATATAATGTCATTGTTTCCTCTACTAATTCCATTGTATTACAACAGCCTTACATCTTTCTCTCGCAACAAGTAAGTCTACTCACACATTTGAAGATAACAATCTGTATAATGCGTGTTAATGAATCTATGTTATTTCTTACTCAGAAACAGAAGAGGACAATAGTGGGCGTACTTAATTTAAAAAAGATAATAATAGTATTTGCAATATTCAGTACGCCCACAAACTCTTAACAAATCTATATAATGTCATTGTTTCCTCTACTAATTCCATTGTATTACAACAGCCTTACATCTTTCTCTCGCAAGTAAGTCTGCTCACATATTTGAAGTTACCAATCTGTATAATGCGTGTTAATGAATCTACGTTATTTCTTACCATCAGAACCTGATCGGTACGAGATGTGCACAACCGAAAGTTGCAAGTCAACAAGAGAATTCTCTCTCTCACGTTCCCTTCCCCCTAGCCTCCCATGTGTTAATAATATAGTATGTAAACAGTATTGACCACCTTACCTGTGCATTAAATACCTATATACAATTAACTTTCCATCTGTACTCCACACACCACGAAGTAGGCTAATAGGATCCGACAATTTTTCACGTGCCGATTAAAATAGAATTGCATGATAAATGACAGGAGCATCGATAGTTAAAACAGACTACCGATAGGAACGATAGTGCAAACACTATCGATTAATCGATGTTTAAGTAACATTACTTGCTACAGGCATTAAACCGGCGCGTCCCAAGGAGGGATACGAGGAATTTGATCACATAGCTACGTCGTTCGGACATTCAAGGTGAGTCTGCATACCCTGCCCCCCCCCCCCCCCTTGCTTTAGTGCGACGTTGTTTTAGACTCGTGTTGGTAGCGAGCGATAGCTTCAGTTGGGGTGGGGTGGGGGGGAATTGTTTATTTTCCACTTGTGTTTCCTCGTTTAGTAGAGCCGGAATCCGCTGTTATATTTGGAGTTTCATCGGAAAGGGTTAATTATCTTGCGAAATTTAAAACCCATAACTTTTTTTTTTTTTTAACTTGTTACTATTTTACTTCAGTCTTGAATCTGACTGCCTGAAGTCGGGCACTTAACGCTTACGCACCACCGGTTCAGTTATAAATAAATAAATTTGTATTAAACGTAAGGAGAGACACTGAATTAAAATTTATGCTGTGACCGGGATTCGAACACGGGCCCTCCTGATTACTAGGCGTTTTACTTTTGAAGATTATCAAAGGTATCTGTTTACTTTCAAAGTTTTTGAACAAAGATTATTGTCTTTGGGTTGCGACTCCGGGCCGTTCACCCGTTCGGCGGGCAGCCATTGCCAAGTGCCGTTCTGAGTAGTAGGAATGTGTTGTGCCCTTTCATCACCTGTTGGGCTTAGAAACTAAGTTTGTCATGGCACATCTATTATTTACGGAACGAGATATGTGTCGTTCGGGATCCGGCTCAAGGTGCCTACCGTTTTAGTGAGATGGTTTTTTAAAGGGTGCGCAGCCCGGTAAAACTTGTCAATTTAAAGGGTGGGCAGAGAACTTGAAATTTCAAATGCGAGACTGCATACCTTAAAATGTTGCCGCATTTGGTTAAAGGAATTGTTTACAGTAAAACGAGGCAGTGCTGTAATACTTGAAGGTTTACAAGTGCGACCTTAAAAATTGCGTGTCAATTTGTTAAAGTAGTTGTCTATATTAAAACCATGTAGTGTTGTAACACATTTAAGGTTTAAACGGTTGACTGCGGACTTTATGAGTTTGTGTCAGTTTCAATAAAGCAGTTATTTTTGGTAAGATCATGCACTCCTGTGATACCGTGAAGGTTTAAGAGCTTGGCTCCGGAGTTATATAAAATTTGTGCCCTTTAATTAACTAAAGTAAATTTATTAACTGTCTTTTTCTAATTCATTGTCCCATAGACAATAAACTTACCTTTAATCTTGGGCAAAATACAAGGAGCCTTAATTTCCCCAGCCTTTCCATTCTCCTGTGAGCAAATTTGATGTTACAATAATCTTTGTTCAAAATGTGTGAAAGTAAACAGATTCCTTTGATAATCTTCAAAAGTAAAACGGCAAGATCGAAAAAATATTTATTTAATGACGACTGGTTTCCCTGGGCTATGCCACCATCATCTAGTCATAACAAATTACACAAGTTAGTCATCTTATTTAAAAATATAGCTTAAATAATAAGTGCAACATAGCACATAGTCTAAATATAAAAATGCAAAAGTTAAAACATCACAGTTTGTAAGATATTGTCAGTATCTATACATCGAATTATTTTAGTAGGATCGGTCACATAGAGTGGAATATACGCACTTCCAAAAAATGTTCGACCTTTTAACCTATTGCATCAAACTACTTTAACTAACACACACAGACAGACAAATACCCGAGGGAGTTCTCGTACCACCGGCGTGAGCGGCCGCCCAGTTCGTAACGTGATGCCTTAGACCACACGGCTACTCCAGCGCGGCAGTGTAAGAACTGCAGATTAAGACGGCTCCGAAACTGAAGAGGAGGGTACTTGGAGGGCCCCGAAACTGATAAAGCCCACAAATTGGTAGGACCTGAGATTGGCCACTGCTAATATTTGACTTTACGTAAAGAAGTCTTTTCTCTTGCTAAAAAAAAAAAAAAAAAAAAAAAAAAAAAAAAAAAAAAAAAAAAATACTATTGAGGGTATCATAAATTTTGATTCTACTTTTCCTTAAAGCGTGCAGCTTTGACAAATGCCGCCACAGTTATTCTCAAAGTGATCCGGCATTAATACATTAATACAGGTTTGTTCTTCTCTCATACAACGCTAGACTACGTGCACAATGCACGGTATGGTCAGAGATCAACTGGAAACATTCGGTGCCACACTACAGTCGTTTCAATATCTGCAATAATATATTTTCTCTCAAATGCAAGGGTTTTTTACATATTATAAAATCTAAACATGATTGTTTACTTTTAAATTTGGGATTTAAGGTAAAAGAGACATTATGACTGCCGACGTAATTTTCGAGGATCATTTTGCTTCGACAGATTTAAAGGACTTTTCTGAAAGATTCGGAAAAATTTCGTAATTTATTCTAACAGATACAGGTAAAATCAATTCACAAATGTTTCTGTGTTTCTATAATGTTATGGATCGGGGGTTGATTATCGATTGCTACTTTCACGTTTCTGTATTGCTGGTTTTAAGTAAAGATTCGTACATTTTAAGTGCATATTCCTAATTTCTGATGCATGTTCTGATGCATGTTTATTTGCGGGACAGCACTTTTGTGGATGTGTTAATGCATACATTTAACATGGCTAAAACAGCTGGTAACACCGAAGCAACAGTACCAACGTCGTTCTCAATTTAGAAAAAAAAGGTAAACGAAGATTTTTTAAACCAATACTGTCAAATAGACTCTGACCATAACTTATTCGTCATGAACTGTCGCCTGAAACTTAAAAAACTGCAGAAAGATAGGAAAATAAGGAGACGGGACTTGGAGAAAATGAGGGAACCTGAAGTTCTTAAGAATTTCAGAGGGAGCTTTAGGCAACAATTGGCAGACACTGGGAGAAATAAAACAGTAGAAGAGGAATGGGTAGCATTGAGAGATGAAACAATGAAGGCAGCAGAGGACAAAATAGGTATAAAAACAAGACCTACAAAAAATCCTTGGAAATCACAGAACATACTAAATTTAATCGATGAAAGGAGAAAATATAAAAATTCAGTAAATGAGACAGGCAAAAAGGAGCACAGACGACTAAGAAATGAGATTGACAAAGTGCAAAATTGCTAAGCAGGAGTGGCTAGAAGGCAAATGCAAGTCAGTAGAAGAATGTATATACAGGGGAAAAACAGGTACCGCCTACAGGAAAATAAAAGAGACATTTGGAGACAAGGAAAGCAGCAGTATGAATATAAAGAAGTCAGATGGAAAACCAGTTCCCAGCAAAGAAGAGAAAGCTGAAAGGGGGAAAGAGTATATAGAGGGGTTCTATAAAGGTAATGAACTTAGAGACAATATTGTAGGAAGGAAAGAGGATGTAGACGAAGATGAAATAGGAGATACTATACTGAGAGATGAATTGACAGAGCACTCACGGACCTAAGTAGATGGAGTAGATGACATTCCTTCAGTCCTACTAAAGTCTCTGAGAGAACCAGCCATGACAAAACTATTTCACCGGCAGGCGACAGGCGACATACCCTCGGACTTTAATAAAAATGTAATAATCCCCATTCCAAAGAAAGCAGCTACAGACAAGTGTGAAAGCCATCAGTTTAATATGTCATGCTTGCAAAATTTTACAGAACGATGGAAAAGCTGGATGAAACTGATTCAGAAGAAATGTAGAAACACGGAAGGCAATCCTCACTCTGCGGCTTATCTTTGAAGATAGATTAAGGAAAGGCAAACCCACATTTCTAGCTTTTGTATATTTGGAGAAAGCATTTGACAGTGTTGATTGGAATACACATATTATGAAATCAGTAGGAGTAAAATGTAGGGAACGGAAGGTTATTTACAACTTGTACAAAAGCCAGACCGCTGTTATTAGACTAGAAGGGCATGAAAGGGAAGCATTAGTTGGGAGGGGAGTAAGACAGGATTGTAGCCTTTCTTAAATGCTATTTAATTTGTACATTGAGCAAGCTATAAAAGAAAGCAAGGAGAAATTTGGAGAAGGGATTAAACTTCAGGGTTAAGAAATAAAAATAGTGTGTTTTGCCGATGACATTGTAATTCTGTTAGACACAGCAAAAGACCTGAAAGAGCTGTTGAACGGAATGGACAGTGCGTTGAAAGGTGCGTATAAAATGAACATTAACAAGAGCAAAACGAGGGTAATGGAGTGCAGTCTAAGAAAATCGGGCGATGCTGAACGAATTGGATTAGGTAACGAAACAATAAAAGTGGTAGTTGAGTTTTGTTACTTGGGCAGTAAAACAACATGTGATGGTCGCAGTACAGAGAACATAAAATGCAGAATGCCAATGGGAAGAAAGGCTTTTTGAAAAAGAGAAATTTATTAATATCGAATATTATTTTAAGTGTAAGGGAGTCCTTTCTGAAGGCATTTGTGTGGAATGTGGCGTTGTATGGGAGCGAAACATGGACGATCAATAGTGTGGATAGGAAGAGGATAGAGGCTTTTGAAATGTGGTGTACAGAAGAATGCTGAAGATAAGGTGGGTGATTCGCCTAACTAATAAAGAGGTACTGAAAAAAATCGGGGAGAAAAGGAATTTCTGGCATACCTTGACTAAAAGAAGGGATCGATTAGTAAGACACATTCGTAGACATGAAGGAATCGTAAATTTGGCAATGGGGGGAAGTGTGTGGAGTAAAAATCGCAGAGGGAGACAAGAGATGAATACAGTAAGAAGATTCAGATGATATGTAATTCCATTATATAATTGTAACATTCTTGGTGTATGGAGTTCTGTCTTCATTTCAATGTCTGACCATGGTACCTTGTTTTTAACAGCACTCACTGATGATGTTCCATCATAGGGACAAAATCGATATGTTGCGAATTTTAATAAAATTAACATCTCACATCGCCTACCAAGCTGAAACCTTTTATTTCATTATAAGTCTGTGGTGCGCAATATGGAAACTAATTACAAGTATATTTAATTTGTATGCGATGACTATAAACTCAAAACTTTATACGTGAAGTGTTTTATAATCTGAAGAAAATCCATGAGCATAGCACGGTAACAATTCAGTGATCTTTTAAACTGTTCACTATAGGCAGCGAAAACGTATTTACGCGTTTCGTAGGTCAACATTAGCGCACAAAAATTCCAGAACAATTATATGGAACTTTCTTCGTAAGCTTTATAGAGAACCTATCTCACTCCATGGGCAGCACGACCTGAGAAATAAATGAGCAGGTATTCCATAGTTCTCTTGTGCACGCCAAAGGTGATCGCAAGGTCATTGGCTTGGTACTGCAAAAGATGTTCTATAAATATGGTACAGCTAAATAGGGTGTCTGCCGTCAATAAAAAGATTTCGCAATAATTTCAGGAAATGCGGTATAATGAATCAATATATTTTTCTTTTATAGTTCACAATTTCAACAGGTTGCAGAAAGAATTTCTGAAATAACTGACATTTCAAGTTCGGTTTTCTTGACGTAAAAATTAGTGTTGTAAGAGTCCGGTTCTTCATTGCTATCTTCAACTGTGGCTTTCTATTTGTTTACGTCGATTTTTTTTTTTCTGCGTTGTCTGCAACTGCACTACCAGGATTATTTCTTGGAAGCTCGGTTTTTTCTAAGATTGGATTGCCTTTGGCATACCGGACCACATATCCTTACATTTTCAGTACAACTAGTTAACTTTCATATTTGTACTCTATCTCTACAGAAAAACGATGGTAAAAAAATGCCTCGCAGAGGGTTTATCGAATCGCTTTCATGATATTTCTCTACCGTTCCATTCTCTAGAAGCGCGAGAGGAAAAGGAACACCTACATCTTTCAGTTTTCGGTCTGATATCTCGTATTTTAATACTAAGTTGTAATACTGCGCTTTTTATTTTTATTATTTTTTTCACTTTTTAAAATTTTATCTTATTTTATTATTTTATTTTTTTTTTTTTTTTTAAATCGAATCAGGTGTTGGACTGTTGGACTGTTGGACTGTTGTTCGGGCCCGCTTTTAAAGTTTACTCGCGTTGTAATATTACGGAGAAGTACTTTGGCAGATCAGGCACATTTAAATAAATTTATATATAACAGACTCAAAAAAATAGGTGGAATCTGACTTTAAAGTTTAGCGGCGGTGGTAATTTGGAATAAAAGTAACACCTGAGCACAATACTATACAAAGAAACTAACAGATTCCGCGATGACCTTTCTTACCAACATGTATGCCGCAAGTTGTTTGGATCGTAGCAAAAATTTTCAAATGTTTGTAGAGCTTATGGGACTTAACTACGGCGTCATCAGTGCCTATACTTACAAACTACTTATGAACTAGCTAATACTAAGGACGGCACAAATATACATGCCCGAGGGGGAATTCGAACCCCCGACCGTAGTGGCCGTGCAAAACGTGACTGGCGCGCCGCACACCGCTCGGCCACTGCGGCCGGCGGATCGTAGCAGATGAGGCTGTAATACTCTTGTTGCATTATGTAAAATGATGCTTGATTTACTTAGAGCGGTTTATGCAAACTGAATGATCGTGAAATATTATTAAGTTAATTCTTGTGACAAAAGACTGTTTAAATCGATCGGATTTCGTTTAATTCCGAAGATTTCCTTGCTGGCATTACTACAAAGTCACATTCATGAAAGTTACATATAATTATATCTAGAAGTT
The DNA here is from genome assembly GCA_026315105.1 of Locusta migratoria. NCBI lineage: Eukaryota > Metazoa > Arthropoda > Insecta > Orthoptera > Acrididae > Locusta > Locusta migratoria. The sequence continues at coordinate 213,859,544 of CM048749.1, forward strand.
TCTAGTATATTATAGATACAAGTCCAACAATAGCTCCGAGCATCATGTTACATAATCAAGGTTACTGCTGTGAAAATAGAAACACTTCACGAATCATTAAAAGGTGGGTCATTTTAAATAAGGAAAAGATTTTAATTGTACCAACTATATTTTCATCATCTTAAAGAGAAAACCGAACTCACACACTTACCTATGGTAGTAAGGAAGTCCCTGATGTACGTCTAATCTTAGCGAAGGGTAAAACATAAAAGATGAAGTGGCACAACCGCGTCCTGGGCAGCTCGTAAAAGATAGATGAACATCAAAAACATCTGAAGAACGTAATTAGTTGCCAGAGAAAGCTGTGGTCAGCGAATAGTGTAGCAGATATATTTTTTACTGAATAAAATTTTCAATGTAATACTACAATGTCTCCCTACGTTGGTGGGTGCTAAGGCTAACAAAATATGACTGCATTCGGGAGGAAAAGTTGTTAAAAGCGAATAACGCCTGTGTTTTAATGATTTCTACCTCAACTCTTGCGTCATTTCCGTGACTCTCTCACTCCACTGTATCGGAATAATACAAAACGAGCCGTTCTTATCTAAACTTTATCTATATCCTTTGTCAGTCTCACTTGGTGGAAATCCCGAAATGTTCAGCAATACAACAACGGCGCTTATCGCTGCGGCGTGGGCTACTTATGAAATTCCAAACGCTAACATTCTCCTCCGAATGCGAAAATATATTGTTGACTCCCATTTACTAGGTAGAAATGATCATCAGAATAAAATACGAGAAATCAGAGCTCGAACGGAGAGACTCAGGTGTTCTTTCTTCCCGCGCACTATTCGAGAATGGAATGGGAGATAAATCGTATAATGTTGGATCGATGAACGCTCTGCAAGGCACTTAAATGTGATTTGCAGAGTATCCCATGTAGATGTAGATGTAGAATACTCCAAAATAGGACGCAAAACTGTGGTGTAGGCAGTTTCTTTAGAAGAATTGTTGCATCTTGTAAGTCTTCTGCCAATTAATCGAAACTTTTGGTTCGACTTCCCTAAGATATTTTTCTGTGTGTTCGTCCTAATTAAAATTGTTCGAAATTGTAGTCCTAGGCATTTAGCTGACTTTATGGCCTGTACATTTGACTGATTTGTCGTGTAAATGAAGGTTTTAGTGGTCATAAGGATTATAAATACAAAATCAGTTGGGGGTATCACAGGAGTAGGACTGATAATGAATAAGAAAATAGGAATGCGGGTAAACTACTATGAGCAGCACAGTGATCGCATTATCATTGTCAAGATAGATACGAAGCCAACACCGACAACAGTAGAACAGGTTGCCAACTAGCTCTGCCGATGATGAGGAGATCGAAGAAATATATGAGGAGCTAAAGGAAATTATTCAGACAGTTAAGGGAGAGGAAAACTTAATTGTTATGGGAGACTGGAATTCGGTAGTAGGAAAAGGAAGAGAAGGAAAAATAATAGGTGAATATGGACTGGGCAGGAGGAATGAAAGAGGAAGTCGCCTGGTAGAATTTTGCACGGAACATGATTTAATCGTAACAAACACGTGGTTTAAGAATCTCAAAAGAAGGTTGTATACGTGGAAGAGACCAGGCGACACCGGAAGGTATCAGATAGATTGTATAATGGTAAGACATAGGTACCGGAACCAGGTTATAAGCTGCAGGACATACCCAGGGGCAGATATAGACTCTGACCATAACTTGTTAGTCATGATCTGTAGGCTGAAACTGAAAAAACCGCGGAAAGGTAGGAAAATAAGGAGATGGGTTAGATAAATTGAAGGAAAGCGAAGTTCTGGAGAATTTCAGAGGGAGATTTAGGCAACAATTGACAGAAACAGGGGGAAATAAAACAGTAGAAGAGGAATGAGTAGCATTGAGAGATGAAATAGTGAAGGCAGCAGAGGACAAAATAGGTAGAAAGGCAAGACCTACAAAAAATCCTTGGGTATCACAGGAAATACTCAATTTAATTGATGAAAGGAGAAAATATAAAAATGCAGTAAATGAAACAGGCAAACTGGAGTACAGACGACTAAAAAAATTCAAATGTCTGTAAATCTATCGGACCAAACTGCGTGGTCATCAGTCCGTAGCTTACAAACTACTTAAACCTAGGTAAACTAACCTACGGACAAACACCCACACCCATGCCCCAGGGAGGACTCGAACCTCCACTGCGAGCAACCGCGCGTCCCGCAGCGAGGTGCTTTAGACCGCTCGGCTACTCCACCGCGGCACAGACGACTAAAAAATGAGATTGACAGGAAATGCAAAATGGCTAAGCAGGAGTGGCTAGAAGCCAAATGCAAATCTGTAGAAGAATGTATAACAAGGGGAAAAGTAGATACCGCCTACAGGAAAATAAAAGAGACATTTGGGGACAAGAAAAGCAACCCTACGAATATCAAGAACTCAGATGGGAAACCAGTTCTCAGCAAAGAAGGGAAAGCTGAAAGGTGGAAAGAGTACATAGAACAGCTCTACAAAGGAAATGAACTTAGAGACAATGTTGTAGAAAGGGATCAAGATGAAATAGGAGATACTATACTGAGAGATGAATTTGACAGAGCCTTGAAAGACCTAGGTCGGAACAAGGCCCCAGGAGTTGATGACATACCCTCAGAGCTACTAAAGTGCCTGGGAGAGCCAGCCATGACAAGACTATTTGCACTGGTGTGTAGGATGTATGAGACAGGCGTAATGCCGTCAGACTTAAAAAAAAAAAATGAAATAATCCCCATTCCAAAGAAATCAGGCGCAGACAGGTGTGAAAATTACAGAACCATCAGTTTGATAAGTCATGGTTGCAAAATTTTAACACGAATTATCTACAGGAGAATGGAAAAGCTGGTAGAAGCTGACCTCGGGGAAGATCAGTTTGGATTCAGGAGGAACATAGGAACCCGGGAGGCAATACTCACTTTACGTCTTATCTTAGAAGATAGATTAAGGAAAGCCAAACCCAAATACAGGGAAAGGAGTGTTATTTACAACTTGTACAGAAGCCAGACCGCAGTTATTAGACTCGAGGGGCATGAAAGGGAAGCATCAGTTGGGAAGGGAGTAAGACAGGGTTGTAGCCTTTCTCCGATGTTATTCAATTTGTACATCGAGCAGGCGGTGAAGGAAAGCAAGGAAAAATTTGGAATAGGGATTAAAGTTCAGGGGGAAGAAATAAAAACATTGCGTTTTGCCGATGACATTGTAATTCTGTCAGAGACAGCAAAGGACCTGGAAGAGCAGTTAAATGGAATGGACAGTGTGTTGAAGAGAGCGTATAAAATGAACATTAACAAGAGCAAAACAAAAATAATGGAATGCGGTCTTAGAAAATCAGGCGATTCTGAAGGAATTGGATTAGGTAACGAAACAATGAAGATGGTAGATGAGTTTTGTTACTTGGGTAGTAAAATAACATGCGATGGTCGCAGTACAGAGGATATAAAATGCAGAATGGCAATGGGAAGAAAAGCTTTTTTGAAAAAGAGAAATTTGCTAACATCGAATATTAATTTAAGTGTAAGGAAGTCTTTTCTGAAGGCATTTGTGTGGAGTGTTGCCTTTTACGGGAGTGAAACATGGACGATAAGCAGTGCGGACAGGAAGAGAATAGAGTGTTTTGAAATGTGGTGCTACAGAAGAATGCTGAAGATTAGGTCGTAGATCGCATAACTAATGAAGAGGTATTGATCAGAATTGGTGAGAAAAGGAATTTTTGGCATAACATGACTAAAAGAAGGGATCGCTTGGCAGGACACATTCTTGGACATCGAGGAATCGTAAATTTAGCATTGGAGGGAACTGTGTGGGGTAAAAATCGCAGAGGGAGACCAAGAGACGCGTAAAGTAAGCAGATTCAAGTGGATGTGGGTTGCCGTTCTTATGAGGAGATGAAAAGGCTTGCTCAGGATAGAGTAGGGTGGAGAGCTGCATCAAACCAGTCTCCGGACTGAAGACCATAACAACAACAGTGGTCATATGGAATACATCACACTTAAATTTCCAATTTTCGCGCCATGCAGATATCGAAATCGTTCTGCAGTTGCTTTTGATCTTCTGATGACTTCACTAACCTGTAAAAGACAGCCACTTTCACGCACAAGTGTGGTGTAGGCAGTTTCTTTAGAAGAACTATTGCATCTTGTAAGTGTCCTGTCAATGAAACGAAACTTTTGGTTCGACTTCCCTATAATATTTTTCTGTGTGTTCGTCCTAATTAAAATTGTTCGAAATTGTAGTCCTAGGCATTTAGCTGACTTTATGGCCTGTACATTTGACTGATTTATCTTGTAAATGAAGGTTTTATTGGTCATATGGAATACATCACACTTAAATTTCCAATTTTCGCGCCATGCAGATATCGAAATCCTGCAGTTGCTTTTGATCTTTTGATGACTTCACTTAACCTGTAAAAGGCAGCATCTACCACGAGCAAAGAGAGTTGCTCAGATTTTCTCCTAAATCGTTTGTAAAAAAAACTACGTGTAGTCTATTTTGTGAAGGACTCACAAGATTACAAAGAAGGTAATTGAAGACAGCGTAGGTCAGGAATTACGCATAACACGCGAGCGCACAACGTGAGGAACAGCGGCGCGCGTCCTGCAGAAGGTACATGTAGCACACCATTGACGTCACGCTACGTCAGACCGGGCGACCGGCAAGTGGGAGTCGAAACCGGACTACACCCCAGTCAGCAACAGGTATAAAGTTGCCGAATTCTAGTTTCGCCTGACAGATTTGGGGCAGTTGCCGTGTTCGAGTGCTTGGTACTCGACCAGCAGGTAATAGTTGCCCAATTCGTGAGAGCCTCTGGGTACAAGGCTTTTCCTCATGTCGCGTCTGAGACGTTCACCATGACTGTCTCAATTCAGGATCGCCCTCTGCTTGTAAAGCTGTTTTAAAAGAAGCCCCAGACACTGAAGGGTTTGAAAGAAGGCGTTGTTCTGATGATTGTCGGTGGTTCGGAGAAAATGATTCTTAAATTCGAAAAGATGGGTTGATTCGATGTCAATGGAAGAAATCACTACAGCAATGCAGGACGAGTCGAATGGTTGTGTGCAAACGTGTAGAGCATGGAGAACTGCCCGAACATTAGACAAATTTGTGAACAAGGTGCGTAAATTACTACGAAACACCCTATGCTATCCATTCAAAATTACCCATTTGCACGAGGTGTTTCCTGTTGAACTGCCAGCGCAACAGACAACTTAGCTTTAGAATTTATTGTTCGCATAAGCTTAAGTATTGTGGTATGAGTGGGACAGTGCACAAATCATATTTAACCGGAAGAGTGCAGAAAGTTGAAATAAGCAGTTCACATGATATAGATGAAACAACTGATTCCTCTAAAAGGGGGTCCCACAAGGTTCGGTCTTGGGTCCCTTGCTGTTCTTAATATATATTAATGACATGCCATTCTACATTCACGCTAAGCTAGTACGTTTTGCTGATGATACAAGTATAGTTATCACACCTGACAAACAGGAATTAACTGATGAAATTGTGTATGATATCTTTCAGAAAGTTATTAAGTGGTTCTCTACAAATGGACTCTCATTAAACTTTGATAAAACCCAGTATATACAGTTTCATACAGTAAACGGCATTTAGACTTTGAACATAAATCTGTAACTAAGGTAGAATATTCAAAATTTTTAGGTGTTTGCATCGACGAGGGACTGAATTGGTAGAAACGTATTGAAGATCTCCTGAAACGTTTGAGTTCAGTTACTTATGCTATCAGTATTGCTTATTGCAAAATTTGGTGATATACATCTACGTAAATTAACTTACTATGCCTATTTTCATTCATTGCTTTCATATGGGATCATACTCTGGGGAATTTAGACATTGAGTAAAAAAGTATTCATTGCACAAAGGCGTGTAATCAGAATAATTGCTGGAGCCCACCCAAGACCATCCTGCAGACATTTATTTAAGGATCTAGGGATCTTCACTGTAGCTTCACAATACATATATTCACCCATGAAATTTGTTATTTACAATCCGATCCAATTCAAAAGTAATAGCATGTGCATAGCTACAACACTAGGAGAAAGAATGATATTCACTATTCAAGGTTACATCTAACTTTGTCTCAGAAAGGGGTGAATTATGCTGCCGCAAAAGTCTTTGGTCACTTACCAAGTAGCATCAAAAGACTGACATATAGCTAACTAATATTTAAAAAGAAATTAAAGGAATTTCTGAATGGCAACTCCTTCTACAATGTAGATGAATTTTTACATAAAACTTAAAAAAAACATCAAGAAATGTAATAAAAAATTATTAAAATATTGATTGTCAAGTGCAGACAACATTTACTAGACTGATACGTTCCACATAATTACGAAATGTCGTATATATGATCTATGGAACAAGTATTAATCTAATCTAATGATAAAAGTGGACTGAGCCGGTGCGAGTACGACGCCGCCTTTTGTGTATCGACCTATCGGGTGTTGATCGTCTGTTTATCTTTGGCGCGTGTGATCTTTGCCGTAGGCTGTGCCCTGGAGAGGGCAGGGAACCTCGTGGTCGTATGTTGACAGTGTGGAGTGCGACGCGAGCAAGTTCGGTGGGAGGCATGCACGAAGCGATGAGATGTGTGCGGAAGTCCGTACGCGGCAACATGCCACTGGGATTGCTGATGTGGTGAAGATTACCGCCGCTTCTCCAGTTGCCTACAAGTAAACGGCTGAGTTCTGTGGGGAGGGACTGTCTGCCTTACCGGCAGGTGTGGTTTTCGGACTCGGGAACGATTTTTCGAATTGTCCGTGCTCATGATGGTGCTTTTCCTGCTACAACGGCCGACTGGTATGGTATTGCGGGCTGTTACAAAGCTTGGGGAACGCAGTTTGCTAAAGTTTTACCGCTTTGACACGAAGTCGCAATCCGTTAGACAACGTTTCTCCAGCTCGCCTTGCCTAAGTGTTGCTCTGTGTTGCTGAACTACCTAATATGGGAACATTTTGTCTCTCTTCAAGCCAATTAGTCATTAATTGTGTTTAAAGTTGCTTTTATTCAAAGATCCTTGCGGGGAATTGTTTCACACACCAGTAGCTAATGCTTTTAAGCTTCTTCGGAGGGTTCGTGTTCTGCCTGGCGTCCAAATTCGTTTTATGTTTGTGTTTTAATGCTTTGCATACTAAGTAATATAGAGCTAGTTTCTATTGCCGCGAGACACCACGTAACCCGACTGCTGGCGTGACGCAGAGGATAGCGTCACCGACTGCAGTGCTGAAGGTCTCCGGTTCAATCCCGCCCACTGGCAAAAATTTATATCTTCGTAATTAACAATTCCAGAATGTTCTACATCTTTCTTATGTTCACTTGCAAATTCTACTTGTTTCTTATGTTAACTGTTCTTCTAATTTCTGGTACATTCTGTCTGTGTACAAATAGCAGAGCAGTCTGCCCGAGAGGCAGTCTGTGCTGCGTGTATGTTAAGTTCGTAATAAACGTGCTTTCAGTATAAGTGCTGTGTTCAGTTGCCTTCGAGATCAAGCCTGCTTCCATTGCAACGCGACACTATGTTGGTTGTGGCTGTTGTGGTGGGGACCGTGGCTGGCGTGCTTAGTGGGACTGTCGGCTGTTTCGTACTAGCGGCTGTGCTGTGTGCGGGGGCAGTTTAAGGTACCGTACTGGCTGCTGTACGTGTGCTCCTGTGCTAGAGAGTACGCCAGTTGGACTTCTGCTTGGACTTCCACCTTAAGTTACGTGATTGTACATGTCTTAATTATGTAAAGTTTTCACTAAAATCAGTCTACATTGTGAACTTTTGATGTCTTCAACTGGCGCCAGATTTCAGCTTCTGTTTTTCAAGTGATCCTTGTAGTGTAGTTCTTGTGGCGCGTTTTCATGTTACCCAAGGCTCTGTGCATTTTCAGACTGTAAGTGGCTTACCACGTAATTTTCTGTAATTATTGACGTAAATTATTGCACTGTGTAATCAAGTTGAAGATTAGTTGTTTCAAATTTATTTCTTTTGAGCAAACGAAAATTTTCAAAAAAAAAAAAAAAAAGTTCAAATGTTTGTATAGTCTATGGGACTTAACTACGGGGTCATCAGTCCCTAAACTTACAAACGACTTATGAACTACTTACGAACTAGGACGGCACAAATATCCATGCCCGAGGGGGGATTCGAACCCCCGACCGTAGTGGCCGCGCAGACCGTGACTGAAGCGCCTTAGTCCCCTCGGCCACCGCGGTCGGCCGAAAATTTTCTTACACTTGTAAGAGGAGTGTAGATTTTTGTTACACTTGGCTGTAGTGTTTCAAAGGTTTAATGGAGTTTTGTATTTTATTTGCTGTATCCTTTTGGGATTCTGTCTAATATCTTTAAAATAATCTTTTGGGATTTTTTTTCCTAAAATGTTAAATATATTGTTAAATAAACTGTGCGTTTCAGTGAAAGACGTTCAAAACACTCCTTCGGCAATCCTTCCACAGTTCCTCCTCTAAAGTTTGTTTGTTTTACCTTACCGCTCGCTGGCCAGGTGCTGCATAATTGGCGGTACCATGAACGATGAAAGGCAGGTGAAGATCTTATGGAACGACGAAGCACACTACCATCTGAAAGGCTAGATCAAAAACCAGACCTGTCGAAAGTGGGCAACAGAAAATCTACATGCAAATAAACCCGTACCGCCTCATCCTGAAAAGGTCACTGTGTGGTGAGGGTTTATGGCATTATTTATCAAAGGGACTTTTTTTTCCAAATAGACAGGTGTTTCCGATCCTGTCACCTGTACCTGAGCGTCTTTTGGGCATCCACGTCATTCCAGCTCTCCAACAGCGTGGATACATTTTTATGCAAGATCGATCACCTCCTCACATAGCAAATCCAGTGAAGCAGCTGCTGTAGCGCAATTTCGGAAATTCTGTGATTATTAGCTGTCATTTACCTACTGACTCGCCGTCCGGAGCACCTAATCTCAATCCGTGTGACTTCTAGCTGCGGGGCTATCTGAAATGTGTTCAGTGTTCTCCGAGTAGCTCTTAAGGTTAGTTTACACGACGACACTACGTTTCATGAATCTGCGCTACTGGCCATTGCGCATGCGCTGCAGACGTTCGCGCAACTCGTCGGCGAAACTTAACAGTTTCGGCACCTTCCAACTTTGGTGAAACTGATTGCGCGTGTTTTTAGGTTAGGTTATAACCAATGCAGAACAAAACGGAAGAAATAATTCGCTTTTTGAACAAATATGCGATGAATAGGTGTTTGTGTGATTTTAAGCAGCGGCGTGTTAGTGCTGTTGAAGCAATTATTCGTGAATTAAATATTGATGGGTTGACGATTAGTGAATTGCAGACTAAAATTCATTCAATTCCGAATACTTATACAAACGAACTATGACAATTGTGGATTTCGAAACACGGTACAGGTACTGCAGAGACGAATATCTACTTGACAAGAAACGTAATGCAATTTGTAATTTCAGTTCTGGTAACACTGCTTCACGCATAACAGTATCTTCTTTCTTTATTGCATTACTAACTCTGTTAAAAAGAAATATAAACTGCTCTCGTGACATTCTAAGTTGATTAAAATAGCTTCTATGGTCTTCAATTACAATTTATTTCAGCAAGGTCGCTAATCAACGGAGCTGACGTCTTTTATTAATCCAGTCACAAACACGAACACGTTTTTAATTCTTTTTTATGTTTAGTCTTATGCAGTGATTTCACACAGAGAAGCAATAGCTCCGCCACAACTCTTACAGATCCCAAAACTTTCATTCTACGGCGACTACGGCACACACAAAACAACGAAACTGAAGTGTATAGTATTGGCGTCGTGTCTACAGACATACACGAAATCAGTTGCGCGCAAATCATTTCCTGAAATGAGTGTCGCAACCTAGTGTTATCGTGTAGACTAGCCTTTACACCACGGTTGATGTCATTTATCGATTAGTAAAGTCACCAGAAGATCAAAAGCAACTGTAAAATGTTTTGGATATCTACATGGTGTGAAGTCATCCATATTACCATTAAAAGAAATCCATTAAACTTCCATGACAAATTAATGAAATCTACAGGCCATCAATTCAACTAAATACCGAGGAATAACAATTGCTTACAACTTAAATTGGGAAGAAGATATAGATTATATTGAACGGAAAGAGAAACATAAGATCACAAAGTTGCCTTTGTAATCTTATGGTAAACACATATCTGTCTTATTATTTTAAATTAAGATGCGGGGACAAATGTGTTACCCATTTTATACTTCCGACATGGATTCAACTCCGAATATTTTTATTGTTTCTAATATTATGACCATGACAGAAGGAAACCTGTCTGACATCTTTTGTCACAGCACTCGAAAATGGCCTAAGGCCGAAACCAGGTTGTGACAAAAAAACAAAAAAACCTTCAGTCAAATGGCGCCAATTCTTTTGAAAAAATTTATATGACTGAGGCTCCTGACGAATACAAAATCATAAGTTCTACTAAATAAACTGATTACACTACACTTCTGCGTCCTATTTTGAAGTATTGATGCACATTGTGGGATCTCGGACTGCCGGACAATTTAGAGAAATTTCAGAGAAGGGCGACTCGATTTATATTATCGCGATATAGCGGTGAGGGTCACGGAAATGATGCACGAGTGTGGGTGGAAATCTGGTGTTGTTCGTTGCAGCGAGATCTATTTGCGATATTTCTTTCACCAACTTTTTCTTCCGAGTGCGAACATGTATTGTTTGCACCCACGTACATAGGAAGACATGATCATCTTAATAAAATAAGAGAAATTTGATTGAAAACGAAGATTTAGGTGTTCCTTTTTACCCGCGAGCTATTAGAGAATGGAACTGTAGAGAAATGGCAAAAGTGGTTCAGTGAACCCTCTGCCATGCAGCTCAATGTGACTTGCAGAGTATTTACGTAGCGGTAGTATTCCGGTTGCGAACTTAGCTGAAGGCACACGTTGCCCAACACATTCTCAACATGACCACGGAAACACTTCGATCTGTTGTGGAACACTGTTGCAGGAAATGGTGGATAGCATATTGAACATGTTTTGCGCCAGTCACACGAAAATTAAAAATCCGATTTGGTTTTGATTATTTTTTATGCGGTTTTTGGCGTCAGCGCCAATTCTTCCCTTTAGATGTGATATGATCTTTTTTTAGCGTTGTAAGATTTCAAATGTTCAAATGTTTGTAGAGCTTAAGGTACTTAACTGCGGGGTCATCAGACCCTAAACTTACAAACTAATTATGAACTAACTTAAACTAAATACAGCATAAACATCCATACCCGAGCAGGGATTCGAACCCCCGACGGGGAACGACCTCGCGCATCGTGGCATAGCGCCTCAATGCGCTCGGCCGCTCCGCCGCGGCCAAGATTCATTTGTCATTTGTAGTCGACCACTATTAAATAACTGCACCATCTATTGATACATTTTCACACTATCTTTCTGCCATACGTTTTCCCCCTTCACTGATAATATTCCGTCATTCTGACCTGTGGTTTAATTTTTGCAGCGTTTTGAAAGTTCAATAACCCTGTATATACAGATGTTGATTTGTAAACAAAAAGGTTCCTGTGTGGTAAACTTCTTAGACATGTTTGAGATTTTTCAACATATCGAAATATATAAACGTTTTCTGGGTGTTGTACCACGTCATAATGTAAGATGGCTATTACTTTAATATACCCAGAAGAAGGCCACTGTAACGTTGGCAGAAACGTCAGTTATTAAAGAAATAGTAATCTTACTTTACCACGCGGCACAACAATTAGAAAACTTGTATTTAAAGTTATCCATGTTATATGAATATTTCTTGAAGTCTGTTTTGTATGAGGTAATTAATACTGCATCAGTTATTTTCACTAATATTCAATTATCACGACGCGTTTCGAAATCATGCTGCCATCATCAGGCGCATTATACAGTTATTTTTACGTGTGTGTGGCTCCATAACCTCTCTGGCACACAAAGTGAACCACTCACATGTGTAAATAACTGTATAATGCACATGATTATGGCAGCATACTGCCGATACGCGTCGTGCTAATTACATATTGGTAAAAACTGACTGATGCAGTATTAATTATTTCATAAAAATATCATAGAAAACTTTCATATTAACTGAATCTGGCCGCGGAAGCTTACGCAATTGCATCTCAAAGTATGTACTCTCGATTTGCTTTTTGTCTGAGGTACCGGTACGGCGAACGTGTTTTTACAGACACAAATCAAGCAAGTCACTCTTGGGTAAATTAGCTTTCTGTCTCGAAAAATAATCCTGTGTGCGGGCCTGCTTCTGAGTGCTCCTGTGTGTAAGGTAGTTCCCTTTTTAAGGCTATTAGTCAGTAGAAATTATGTACACATTCTAATTGCTTAACATGTAACATCCTCATTATATGAAACAATAGTCATATTTGTTTACGGCATCGGTTCCTAATTTATCTTGTAACACATATTTTATCTCAAAAATGGAAGAACTCTAATTTGTGCATGATGGCGTAAGGTCCGTAGATAACACTGAATCATTCTCAGCTCTCTCTCTCTCTCTCTCTCTCTCTCTCTCTCTCTCTCTCTCTCTCTCTCTCTCTCTTGTGTCCTGTGAACAAGTAACATTAGACACGATACTTACTCATCTGAGATCTGCATTGTATGCAAATGGAAGCAAGTGGCGTTGCATCTTTCAGTGGCTCCAAGTTTTGATTTATGATCATTGTCGCCAACATTAATAGATAATTACGTCACTGCATGAAGTCACTAACGTAACAATTTTTTTTCTGACTGCGGTGGTCATAGTAGTACATCGTGACATCGTCGGTTTCCAGGCACCATTATCTCAATCAGAAAACTTCACATTTTTATTATTATTATATACTAGTACTAGCTTATATGCCCGTGCTTCGCAACGGTTGTTGAAGGAGGGCCTGTGAGTATCAAGGATTTTTAGGGTTTCGGACTTCAGTCAGTAAAAATAGAATCCTTGTTAGATCGCTCTGTCAATAAACTTCGTTGTCCTAGCCAACATGTCAAATGTAAGTAAAAAACATTGTCAGAAACATCGTATCTTCATAAAGTTTTTGGTACAAAAGGTGAAACGTCCAAAATAAGCAAAGAAATGACGTTAAGTATTTAATACACAAAGCGAAATCAGTAACACTATGTTCAATGTTTGTTGGTATTCGTAGACATAAGATTGCTTAATTCTGTCACAGACGTTCGCTTCCTTGGTGTACTACCCCATACTTATTATGCAGCAGCGGTGTTTATTATTTCTTTGGTGCACTGCAGCGCCTCTATCGCTTGTTTGCTGTAATACGCAATTCAAACTTCAAGCATAACCTACATCTAAAACAATTTCCCTGATTCCACTTATATGAAACGAAGTTGCTCCATGCAATTCCGTGAAGTATTTCTAAGAGATGAACAGACAGTTACTGAAAACACTTAAGATTGCGATGTATCTTTTTTACATGATCTTATTTTGATGAAATCATGCCTATATGATGCCCCAATCTTAGCTCAATTTTCCTGTGAAAACCCATGAAAAGGGGTCAGTAATTTCTTTTTAATACTTCTGCGAAACGTGTTAGAAATAGGCATGTCTTCATGAATATGATGTAGTTTTCATCATACACCAGTTATATTCGCCATTTAAAACATTTATTTCATAATCAATCATATCTCTGGACAATCGGCTGAGGCATGGAAAGCTGAAATATAATATTTCGTTAATGAAGTAGAAATCACTGAAAACTATTATTATTCTAACGGTTGGCTCTCTTTCCGTTAGATGCGCTTTTGTCGATCCAAGCGTGAGACTTAAACTTCCATAGCGGTTGTACATATACGTTAGACTGTGATACCAGTATGTAAATATGGGGATTAAACACGGCGAGGACTGTATCAGTTTTATATTCATTGCGTTGAATCATATTTCAAAAGTGAAAGAGTAAGTAGTATTTTCAAAGGGTAATAAATCAGATCGCTGCCCCGAACTTTACACGAACACCCGTCGCGCTATCTATTAGTTCTTTATTGTAGAAAGATATAAAAAAGCCTAGATCGCGGACATCAATTTTTATTTAAGACGACCGGTTTCGCTGAACTATGTCAGCATCATCTGGATGATGCTGACATAGTTCAGCGAAACCGGTCGTCGTAAATAAAAATTGACGATCCGCAATCTTGGCTTTTTGATATCTTTCTACAATATCATAATTGTATCGCCTCCTAGAACATAAATAGACTCAATATTAGTTTTTTGCCGCATAATACCATTCTTACCAAGCATGAAATACACCTTTCACAGCAGAGAGTGTCGCGGCTATATGTATCAGAGATCACTGATTAGCACACACCAGCGAGCTTACTGGCACAGGCATATCAATATCTATGGCCTAAGAGACATTCATTAATGTATGTCTGGTTTTCCACCACGCTTCCATGACAGTGATCAATGTTATCTTTGAGTTTATCTGGATTTTTATCTTTGTTTTGTGTCTCTGTTCATAGTCGGTAATGTCTGGTTGACGGAAACATGTGATCTATTTAAAAAAAATGCATATTTGATATTCCTCATCGTTATTAAAGTCTGAAAGGACCGCATTGTCTGACGATTGAAAGAATAAACAGATTTTGACTCGTACCGTAAAGTTCGTAAGTCACAGAGTATATAGCTTTTTCTAAGAGTATTTATTGCTTATTTTGCGAATTTTTGCTCGTCACACTCACCCACTGCCACGCACCGCGACCAAACTCCCTTACTAACATCATTAGACCAAGGGCTATCTACCACCACAACCACGAGTGGGTGGCAGTATGTGGTCATGGAGAAAAGTCTGTCAGCACGTACACACACAAGCCTTCTATATATATAGATAGATTGCACCGTTAAGTATAGAGAGCGACAGATTTTCACGCAAAATTTGTAACATTTTAGTTAGTGAATTCTTTTAATGCAGTGCGACCAAGCAAGGTGGAGTGGTGGTTACAACAGTGGACACGCTTTCGGGTGGACGATGGTTCATATCCACCCCAGATCATCCACACAATGATAAGTACTAATTCGAAAGGTTGTGTGTCATAGATGCTACGAATATAAAAATTATATGTGAACATAGACGTTAAGAGTGATAAAAAGATAAAGAAATTTTAGGATGATACTCCAAACTCTCCATACGTTTTGCCACTATATTACAAGGTGTCGTAGGTGGCATATTGGTACAGGTAAAATTAGCTCAGTCACTTAGCACTTGGAGTTCCAATACTAAGGTACTGGGTCCGATTCCCACGGCCCACTATTTTTTTAATTCTTCGAAATGTTCAATTCTTAACTTTTTTTAAATAGTTTTTAAATATAATTAAACATTTTATATATAATAATTCTATTGATTGCCAAGTTTTAACTGGAATCACAGAAAAAAGGCTAATATTGATTCCCCGTGTACATATGACTTATTCGAGCACTATTTTACCTTTCCAGTTCCAAAGAACACAGTTCCCAATTATTCTTGCATTTGCAATTACTAAGTCTCAAGGAGAAACGTTTGAAAAAGTTGGGATTTTATTAAGAAAACCAGTTTTCACACAAGGTCAGCTATTTGTTGTAGCAAGTAGAGCTCGATCCTTTGACGGTTTGAAAGTTTGTATTTGTGAACATAGAGAACAAAGGCATTTAGCGGATGATGAAAGAATTTTCACGAAAAATATTGTTTTTACTGAAGTTTTGTAATGCAAGTGATTTCCTCATTTGTGTCTTTCATTTTCTCGTTTTTTCTCTTTGCCCTTTCTTTGAACTGTTCTCATAGCATTCACATAATAGCTATAAATTTGCAGAGATCAATAAATTCCAATCACTTTAAAATGTTTTAAATTTTCATGACTTTGCAAACAAAACTGGTCGAATTTCGACGACGGGAAATACTAACCCACACATTACTCTAAAACCACATTTAAATGCATGCCAGAGGATTCATCGAACCGCTTTCATATTTTTCTACCGTTTCATTCTGTAATACGGAACGGTAAATGGAACTTCTAAATCCTTCCGTTTTCAATCTCATTTCTCTATCGGTTGCACAAAAACGATTTTCCCTTCTTGACACATGACGCGTTTCGCCTCTTCTAGGCATCATCAGACGCTGCGGTCTGCTTATGCACTAGACCAGCGGTTCCCGACCTATGGGCCGCGGGCTGCTTGTCACTGCGCAGCGAACGCTCGTCAAGTCGAAGACAAGGTAAAAGTTATCGGCAGGTTCAGGGGTTTCACTTGCCAATCAACAAAAATGAAATAAAAGTTCTGTAGATCCTGTATCACTCGTAGAGGTATGGGCATTCTGTCATGCTAAATCTGCCTCAAAAGAGTAGCTAAAACGTACTGCTAGTATTTTTTTGTATGTTGAAAATCAACACTATCGCGTGCCACCAGGAAGCTGCACGTGTACACCCCAACAGACTGCCCTAGAGCGCTGGCAGCTCATGACCTAACCACACAATTTTTCTCTAAACCGAACTCAACCTTTTGTGTCACAGGAGTCATGAAAGAATTCGTACATAATTTTGTTCATAACTACAGACTTCATTCCCGTTCATGTTCCTCATTTTGAAGTTTTTCGTGAGGGAAGTCTCTTGCTGTACAGACATCTCGCCTTCCGTCCGTCCACCCTGGTGAACACGTGAGCAAATCCTGATATTCTGAGTCCATCATCCCTGGCTTCGTGTTTTGCTCCAGCTGAATATGCATGCCCCGTATGGAGAAGACCGACGCGCGCCCACAAGCTAGATACAGCACTGAACGATTCATGACGATTAATTACGGGATGCCTGAAAACTACAAACTGTGATCTCCTTTGTGTGTGTTCCGGAATAGCTCGCCCACAGATCAGACGGCAAACGTTGGTGATGGCTGAAAGAAGCAGACAGTGCGAGAATAGAAGACATCCCCTGTTCGGACATCAGCCAGTGGTGGCAAGATTAAAATCGAGGAAAGATTTCATTCAATTTGAACATCCACTAAATGAAAACCTATAACCGATGTGGGCACAGAAATTGGAAAAATGCAGCTTGCAATGTTGGAACATTAAAGAAAAACTTCCGACTGGATCTCAACTGGAATAGACTGGAAGAGCCTAAATAGGTGTGGTATGGGACGATCAAAGGATGACCTGTTCAAGTGGGGATACGCAGAAGACGAGCTCTGGCAATGTGGAGAAAAACAAACAATGACTCACCTGCTGAGCTGTCCATCCTTGCCGGCGCCATGCACTTCGCAAGACCTGTGGCTGGCCACAGTAATCTACTATATGTAGCCTTTTAATTAATTACAGAGGTACCTCAGACACGATTAAATAACTCGTAAATAAACATTTGAACATGCCGTGCGCTACCCTTCTGCGGGAAAGCAAAAAATGTTCAAATGTTTGTTAAGCTTATGGGACTAAACTATGGGGTCATCAGTCCCTAAACTTACAAACTACTTATCAACTACCTTATACTAAAGACGGCACAAATATCCATGCCGTAGGGGGGATTCGAACCCCCGACCGTAGTGGCCGTACAGACCGTGACTGGAGCGCCTCAGTCTCATCGGCCACCGCGGCCGGCTGCGGGAAAGCCCGACGCGTCACATTGTAAACTTGCTGTCTCAGTTCGGCGAAAGGAGTATAGTCAGTAATCTTATGTAGCACTGTACGGTTGTGCTTTCGTACTTACTGCTATTTTACTTGATTCTGGATGCTTGGTTACGGATCGGGACTTGCCGCAAGGCCAAGCAGTCAAGTGATTAAGGAACTTCCACATCAGACTTTGTAAGCAGTCACGCTGATAGTGCGTCAGCGCCGAGCTCAAGCAGCAGGAAATTACAAGGGCGACTAAAACATATTTTCGTAACTACAATCCACATTTCCTATAAGCTAAGTGTGTATTCTTTGGCGCTGAGGAAGAACCTATGCCTCAGTGTGAGATTTGCTTCGAAATGCTAGCCAACTAATGTATGAAACTAAACTTGAAAGGCATACATCAACTAACCATCATGAAAGCGTCTCTAGATTTCTTTCAAATCAAGAAAAGAAATCTATGACTGTCACGAACAAGTCGTCGAAACAGAATACACTGTGAACCACAGTTTCTCATGAGCTATCTTTGTTAATTTCAAAGAAGGGAGCAGCTCACACCACAGAAGAAGAACTTATTATACACTAGCTTATGATTACCCATTTCGCTCGGTTAAAGTATTATATCAGTAGTTTTATAAATGCAATATTGAAGGAAAAAAACTGCAATGAGAGACTTTGTGATTAGTTTTTTATTTTTTTTAATCCTCTTTATTATTTTTATTTTTTATTTGCACACATATCACGAGACAGTGGGTCGTGCCCCAGTGGCTAGCCAATCGGCCAGTCAGCTATGCTATCCGCCTCCGAAACTTTGAATGGTTGTAGCTGTCAAACAAAACGTGATAAAAATGTTATATTTGCTGGTGTCAAAAATTCCAGTCCATGATAGAAACGATTGTTCCATTTGAAAAAAAATGTATGTTTGCATAAAAATACCCTTTCTAAGTCATATTACAATCTGTTTGTTGGTTAATAATACGAGTCTCTGACTACCAAACCACTCTGTGAAAACCGCACGTCAGTCGCACTTTCTGTTTCAACAATATTTTCTGTGCAAGTGTTAGGTGATTCACCCTGTATATTCACTCATGAAATTTGTTATTAATAATCCGACCCAATTTAAGAGTAAAAGTGGTGTGCATAGCTACAACACGAGGAGAAAGGATGATATTCACTATTCAAGGTTAAATCTAACTTTTCCACAGAAAGGGGTGAATTATGCTGCCACAGAAGTGGTCACTTACCAAGCATCATCAAAACTCTGCCAAATAGGCAATTGGTATTTGAAAAGAAATTAAAGGAATTTCTTAATAGCAACTGCTTCTACAGTTTAGACGAATATATATATATATATATATATATATATATATATATATATATATTTCTGTTCGTTAGTCTCGCTAAAACTCAAGAACGGCTGAACCGATTTGGCTAATTTTAGTCTTGAAACATTCGTGTAAGTCCAGCGAAGGTTTAAACGGTGATAAAATACGGAAAAGTTGCCCGGAAAAGAGGATAATTGTGAAAAAGTGAAACAGATTTTTCCAGTGAGCTATCAAAACCGCACGTCCAAATGCGGTAAAATTTTGTACATTTCATGTTGAAAGCAAGAGGAAAGTTCGCATCATATAAAAATTTGGAAAAGTAGCCCGGAAAGTATGAAAATTTAGGAAAAACCGAAAGCGAATTTTTCTGTGAGTATAACTCAATTGCCACATGGTTGTAAGAGCATCACTTGAGTACGGCTTGCCAGGACAACGTTTGTATGAAATATTTGTTTGGAAAATCTACCGGAAAGTAGGAAAAATTGACAAAAAATGAAAGTGCGTTTTTCAATGTGTTTTTGATTGAATTCAGCACTATAACTGACTATTCGCAAGGCGGAGAGGGGTAATTCCAGTTTTTGTTTTGTTGATTATGGTCTTGGAAAAGTTTTCAGTAAAAAAAATAGGGACAGTTAAGAAGGAAAGTCGCAAAATTCGAACCAATTTCCTTTTTCAATGTGTCTCTAAATGTACTGAACACTAAGTATTTGACGTTCAAAGCAAGAGTAACGTTCTTATGAAACAAAAATTTGGAAAAGTTTCCCGGAAAATTGAAAAATTCAGAAAAAATAGATTTTTCTATGAAATATCAATACCATTCATTTGATTGCAATAAAAGTTTGCACATTTAACGTTCAAAGCGAGAGGAAGGTTTGAGTGACGTAAAAATTTAGAATAGTTGGCGATAAAATAGGAAAATTTGTGGAAAACTGAAAGATCTGTTTTCTTTGATATATCAATATCATTCGTACGATTTCGGTAAAATTTTGCACATTTGACGTTCAAAGCAAATCAATTGCGAAGCATTGCCGGTTTGACTAGCTGACCCTGTGAACTTTGTATCACCTCTTAATATAAACCTCTTAATATCACTTACCTCTTATAAAGCTACTGGGTCTAAAATATATATGACTAGCTTATATGCCCGTGCTTCGCAACGGTTGTTAACGAAGGACCTATGTATATCGTGGTTTTTTAGGATTTCGGACCTAGGTCAGCAAAAACAAAATCCTTATTGGATCGCTCTGTCAATAAACTCAGTTCTCTTAGCCAAAATGTCGAAAACCATGAATATTTACAAAGTTTGTCATATAAAAAGTGAAATTAAAGTAACGACGTAAAATCAATGTTAGGTTGTGTTCATCAAGTTAAGACTGCAGTGTGTAATTGTAGATGGCGTGAACTTCTGTAAACACTGCTATCGATGAGATCAGAAATAATAATAATAATGCGTCTTTATTCTCAATTTTGTTACACATTGCAACAGCAGCGCCGAAAGCGGCTGGCAAATTGCATTTCTGAAAACGATATTGGATAAGTGCGAACATTGATTTGTAACAGGTTTTACAAATATCTTCTTGAATAGGAATTTGGAATGAATTGTAAGACTGTGTTAATCATTAGACTCTTTTGTATAGAGTTTCTCGTGAAAGTGCTGGTCATAATGAGATGTGACAACAAGGGATGTATCTGATTCGGTAAAATTTTACTTTCTATCCTGGCGGCCTCGTGTTTTTATGTTGGCAACATCAATAACACGATATAAAATCGTTGCAAAGATGACAGATCCACTTAGAGTGTAGATAAATACTGCTGTTCCTGCTGTATGCTTCACGACAAAATATTTGCGTGTCACGCGACTGGCTTATGACGATGTCACGTGATTCTCGTTATTCAACATCTGTTGCCAACATTATTACAGGAGGCCACCGGGATATGAGTAGGACTACGTCGCATAGTTTTTCTTGACCCAGCTGTCAAACGAAAACACCTTTCACAGCAGAGACTATATTTACCAGAGATCACTGATTAGCACAGACCAGTGAGCTTTCTGGCACAGCCATATCAATATCTATGGCCTAAGAGACATTCGTTAATGTATGTCTGTGTTACCACCACGCTTCCACGACAGTGAACAATGTTCCACGAGTATTTTTATCTTTGAGTCTATCTGGATTTTTATCTTGTGATCTATTTAAAAATTGCGTATTTGATATTCCTCGTCGTTATTAAAGTCTGAAAGGACCACATTGTCTGACGATTGAAAGAATAAACAGATTTTGACTCGTACTGTAAAGTTCGTAAGTCACAGAGTATATAGTTTTTCCTAAGAGAATTTATTGCATATTTTGCGAATTTTCGCTAGTCACACTCACCCACTGCCACGCACCGCGACCAAACTCCCTTACTAAAATCATTAGACCTAGGGCTATATACCACCACAACCACGAGTTGGTGGCAGTATGTGGTCATGGAGAAAAGTCTGTCAGCACGTACACAAACAAGCCTTATATATATAGATAGATTTAAATTAATATGGTTTATATTAAGAGGTAAGTGATACGAAGTTCACTGGGTCATCTAGTTTTTAGATAAAACTTAGTAATTTTTAAAAAAATATATTAATTTTTTTTAAATAAAAATAAAATATCCTTAAAGTATTGAGTGTCATGTATAGACACCATTTATTAAACTGACACGTTCCACATCATTGTGAAATGTCGTATATACGATCTAAGGAACAAACTTAGTAATTTAAAAAAAAATATTAAATTTTTTTAAACAAAGATAAAATATCCTTAAAGTATTGAGAGTCATGTATAGACACCATCTATTAAACTGACACGTTCCACATCATTGTGAAATGTCGTATATACGATCTAAGGAACAAGTATTTAATCAGTCCAACACGTGGCCAGCGTGACTGCAGGTTGTGTACCGCAGCTCAGCAGGCTAACATAACGTGTAGCAGCAAGACTACCGCCTCACTCAGGTCACGCACAGCATGACATAATCGCCCCGGAAGCTGGTATGGCCCGCACTTCCCCTGACCTACTGGCGCTAAGGCACGTAGTGACGTAGCCTACAACACTGTGTCGCGCTGACCTGAAGAAGTGGCGTGCTTGTCGAACACAGGAAACATGCTGATGTGTACAGAGTCTCGAATCTTGCTACAAGTATCGCCAGTTACATTTTGTGTACCTTCTTACTCATTTGGATGATTTCCCTATCAATATGAAATTCTTGTTTCTTAAAGTTGAAACTGTGTGTAGATTCCGACTGTAACATGACTTGTGGCCGAAATCGAAACCGTTACCCAATATTCGGCTCCTCTTCTTGTTTCGGCCGAAACCGAAGCGGAACATGCGTAATTAAGTTAAAAATTTCTGTATTGATTGACTCAACTGTCGGTTCTTGGTAAAACATTACAAATTAAGTAACTGAACAATTGTTATTAAAAATGTTCAAATGTTTGTAGAGTCTATGGGACTTAACTACGGGGTCATCAGTCCCTAAACTTACAAACTACTTATGAACTACCTAAGACTAAGGACGGCACAAATATCCATGCCCGAGGGGGGATCCGTACCCCCGACCGTAGTGGCCGTGCAGACCGTGACTGGAGCGCCTCAGTCCCCTTGGCCACACCACTGATCTACTTCGAAGTATAGCTTATCCTTCCGACGTCTTTAGAGGGAAGCATGCTAGCTGGACGCAATGCCACAAAAAGCGCTTTCTTGATGTCATCCTTGCTATCATCCATCATGCTTATGGTCCGCTTAACGAACAAGGCCATTGCCTTTCTCTTGATGTTGACGAGGTCAAGCCCTCCATTACGCCTCGGCTTTGCTACACTGATATGTGACACCTTAAAGATACTTCCTTGCCATATGTACCTATTTGCGGCCCGCATTATGTAGTTGCCTTGCTTTTGTGTAATTGTCCCCTCGGCCACCACGGCCGGCACTTGTTATTACCTTGTTTCACAAAACTTAATCTTTACGACCTAGGTTTCGGGTTATGAGCCCATTTTCAAGTACTTCACTGATTCCAAAGTTGTTACACCAGTGAAGACAAACCATTACGATACTACAGGTCTCTGTTTATCAATTTTAACATTAGAAGAAACTACTTTTACCTTGCAATTTAGGAACTATAACGCATGCGTTACCTTATTAGAACAACTTTAATTATCTATTGTACTAATATTGTTTTTAATAATGTTATCTATTAATGAAATTACTGATCATTATTGTACTTCGAAAAAATTGAACAGTTTATAGTACAAGACCTTGCTTCTTGCCTATAGTTAGCGATATTGTTATTATCTACTATGTAGACGTTACTCATAGTCTAAAAGAGGTGAATAATTGAAATCTGTCCGTTCATTCAGTATCAATTTTGTCAATTATGCAGGAATGAAAGTCATTATTTGTTGCTATGGTTTTTATTGTGTCTAGTTCTTGTTCATGGTCTTCTTGGGTCATGGGAATTCCTCCTTAATTGACAAAATTCTTGACAAGAAAAATAAGAAAGTAGCAAGATCCCTTCTCTACCCAGTAAGCTCCACCGAAAAATCAAAAAGTAAATGGTGTAGGTTACCTTTCATAGGTAAAATTTCCAATAGGCTATGTAACATTCTGAAAGCAAAGGACTTTTCAGTATATTTCTATGTGCCACGTAACTTAGGTAAAAATCTGTTCAATTCAGAGGACAGACAGCCAGCCATTTTGAAGAGTGGCGTATATAAAATCAGTTGTAAAGAGTGTCAGTCCTGTTGTATACGACAGACAGCTCGGTGAGGCTTAGGGAACACCACAGGAGCCGGAGATTAAGAATACCAGAGTCTGCCTTTGCCCAACACTGCTTAGAACAAGAGTACAAATACACCATAGATGTAAAAATCTTACATGTTGAATGTAAAGGTGCAAAACTGACCCAACTAGAAATTTTTGGGTTGAAAAACAGATGCGCACAGCCCAAAATTTGATACTGAATGAACAGACAGAATTCCATTATTCACCTCTTATACTATGAGTAACTGCTACATAGTAGATAATAACAATATCACTAACAGTGTATATTAAAAAGCAAACAGTTAACATTACAGTCAAAATATATAATGAGATACTAACAAACATTGGCACTTCTGAGCGTGTAATACTGGTATGTACTTCAACTTTTGTGCACTTGAGAAGGATATGATCATCACTTACGGCGTTTTGATGTCCAAGGTTCCTCGGTGTCACTAGAAATACCTTGGGTTGCAGATTCAGGGTATGTACACTGATTTGGTTTCTGGTGACCTCTTCTTTAAACAGCGAGTAATCCTCTTCAAGTTCGTAGGTTTCGTCATCATTTCCTCAACTTCCTCCATAACATTTTCTTCACTGTCATCATATAAAAATTGTGGCACATTTTCACAGTTGGCCCCACTACATTTATTGCAAATTGAAAAACATTTCAAACCAGCTTTTCTGCAGGAGCACGTTCCGACACGGGTTACCTAGCATGTGCGTGAAACAATGTGGAGAAGTGCTTGAGGTGCTGGGGCTTGGCTCATTGTAACGGATATCAGACCGATTTCAGTGTAATTCCAGCCCCATTTCTCAAGGGGTTTCCACTTCCCCATTTAACTTTGGACTTGGTGTTAAGTCCGTAACGAATGATGTTACGCAGCACCTTTTGTAGGTAGCAACCTTGCAAGATTTAATTTGCTTTTTTTGTGGCAGACTTGGCGAATAGTGATACCGCAAATGATCTAGTGTGTGGAAAATGCTGACACCTCCACTATACAATGCGATACGAACCTGTTCTCCTGCCGTTATTATTTCTTCACGAATAGCGTGTGGTTTATTGAACGTACAAAGCTCTGCGTTAAGCTGTTCCTTTTTCTTAACAATGTTGCAGCACTTAATTTTGCCTTCACCGAAAAAAGCGGTTGTTGTATCACACCCGCTAAAAGCGTGAGTGAACACAATATACTCACTGTCAGACTTGTAAGATGGAGAGGAAAACCACTTGTCTTCTGTACTTCCTCTTCCCGGCTTAAAAAATATAAAAGTTTTCCATGTCTTGTCCTCGAACGGTCATGAGTACAAGCAGGTCAACATCTTGTGACGTACCCTCTTATCTTAATTCTTTCGTTCTAGTTTGTACTCTACAGTTTAACCTTTATTTCTCTTACCACTGGGTGGGCCTACCCAAGCGCTGTTCAACTGACAGCAACGGCTTCCATACACAGTATGAAATGTGCTTGGTAATTTCGCGTAGGCTTTATCCTGAGCATGCATCTATACTGGTTCACACTTATTTCGGTCTATGTTCACATGAACATACCGGCTTGATTAAACTTGACAAATGAAACCGGCGCGCAACGGATAACGCATTTTTTTTGTTTTTTGTTTTTTGTTTTTGTTTTTTTTTGTTTAGAATTAACGGAACCAGTACACATCCACCTCAAGAAAGGATACGTCTAATTTTAAACCCCCAGGGTAAGTTCGAACAAATACCAATCTCAATCCTCATAATGATTGTGAGATCCCTTTGTTTCCCGTCCAAAATGGGAAGCATTGAAGGAGAAGCTGAGGGGTAAATCAGTTATTCTGACACAAAATTTAATCAAAAGGGTTTAATTTTTTAGACAATTTGCTATAAATATTGCTCAACTGGCCCCCTACTGCTTTTAACTACTCTGTACACTATTCAATGTCACACATGGTGGTGAGGAGGGGGGTAGGAAATCTGCACACAAACGGACATAAAACATGCAAATCACTCACTGCATGATTAGCGCAATGCTCTATAATTTACTGCTCAAACTAATCCTGCTGGTCGAACAGTAAGTGTACTTGTGGACGCAATGTACAGAACAAAATTTACGATTTCTTTAAATTTACCTAAAGACATTTCATTAAATCAAATTCCACTTCCCCACTTATGACTTTCATTATCTCTTGTGCCGCGTTTCTTACCACATTCTGGAGAATTTTGCACAGCAAGCAGCACCAGCGTCCGTACATCTCGATGGTCTCCTTCCAACCCCAGCTAAAGATGGCTCCCCTCTACCTCAACCGTCCGCCAATTCGAACCACGCCAAGAAGACGCGCCCTGATTGGCGGAGGCAGGTGCAGCCAGCTGGGCACCTTCCTTTTACTCGTTCGCGAATCCACCTCCTACCATCGACCAGCAGCAAAGCCTGCTAAACTCTTTGCAACACTAGCTGCCTACACAAAAAGCGAAAAACTCACAAACTACCGCCACTATCATGCTAAAGTACCCCTACTGGTTCAACTATGCTCAACCACTCCTTCGCTCACGCTGTGATGGGAAACATGGGAGTGTGACATGAACAAAAAAAAAGGGAATAAAATATAAGAAAATACAAACTCGCCATCTCTGCTTCTACTTCTTTGCCCTTGCCAGTCGGCCATGAAACCACATGATAATGCTCAAGTTAAATCAATTTATATTGAAGAGAGCAAACATTACTAATATAAGTGAGAAAAACATGAGCAAGGTAGGAGAAATTGGCAAAATCGATTAGGTGGAGCAGTGAGGCGATATGACAGTAACGTCTCAATCTTCTTCCACAATAACAACACTTCCAAAATATTTAGTTCTTGAAATATCAGTTGTGACAATCATAAGGTGGCCTATAGTAAACTTCGGCTAGTTATGAACGAATCACAATAGATGAGTGGCCACAAACCACCAGCCGTGGCGGAGTGGCCGAACGCATTGGGGCGCTAAGCTAGGATGTGCGACGCCGCTCCCCGTCGGAGGTTCGAATCCCCCTCGGGCATTGATGATTGCGGTGTCTTTAGTATAAGGTAGTTCATAAGTAGTTTGTATGTTTAGGGACTGAAGACTCCGTAGTTAAGACCCTTAAGCTTAATGAAAATTTGAACATTTTGAATAGAAATCACCATGTAGCATACAGAAAATTTGAACACCTGGAAATGGGATGGTAAATTCCAACATGTAGTATATATATATATATATATATATATATATATATATATATATATATATATATATATATATACATCATCAGAAACTAAAATAAGTGTTCAAAAATTAGGTATTTTGACACTTTGCACAAATTTTGAAAAATTGGCCTTTTTTTTGACGGACTGTAGCGCCTTAAACGGAAAAGCTTCTTTCTATGAACCAGTACGTGTTTAGGAAACATCGTTCATGTGAAACTCAGCTTGCCCTTTTCTCACATGACATCTTGCGAGCCATGGATGAAGGACAACAGGTGGATTGTGTTTTTCTCGACTTCAAAAAGGCGTTCGACGCGGTGCCACGCTGCAGACTGCTAACGAAGATACGAGCTTATGGAATAGGTTCACAGATTTGTGACTGGCTGGAAGACTTCCTGGGTAATAGAACGCAGTACGTTGTTCTCGACGGCGAGTGTTCATCACAGACGAGTGTATCATCAGGCGTGCCCCAGGGGAGTGTGATAGGACCGCTATTATTTTCTATCTATATAAATGATCTGATGGACAGAGTAAGTTGTAGTTTGCGGCTGTTTGCTGATGATGCTGTGGTGTATGGGAGGTTGTCGTCTTTAACTGACTGTAATAACATACAGGATGACTTAGACAAAATTTCTAGCTGGTGCGAAGAATGGCAGCTAGCTCTCAATGTAGAAAAATGTAAGGTGATGCACTTGAGTAGGAAAAACAATTCCATAATGTTCGAATACATCATTAGTAGTGAACTTCTTGATGCTGTCGCGTCGTTCAAATATCTAGGCGTAACATTGCAGAGCGAAATGAAATGGAACGAACATGTAAGGACAGTTGTGAGTAAAGCGGACAGCCGACTTCGGTTTATTGGGAGAATTTTGGGAACATGTACTTCATCTGTAAAGGAAACCGCATATAAAACGCTTGTACGACCACGTCTAGAGTATTGCTCAAGTGTTTGGGACCCGCAGCAGAACAGTTTAAAGGAGGACATAGCAGCAGTTCAGAGGCGAGCAGCTAGGTTTGTTACTGGTAGGTTAGACCAATGCGCGTGTGTCACGGAAATGCTCCGGCAACTCAATTGGGGATCGCTGGAGGAAAGACGACGTTCTTTTCGTGAATTTATGTTAAGGAAATTTAGAGGGCCGGAATTTGAAGCTGAGTGAAGTATGATCTTGCTGCCGCCTGCTTACATTTCGCGTAGTGATCACCAAGACAAGATAAGAGAAATTAGGGCTCGTACGGAGGCATATAGGCATTCTTTTTTTCCTCGTTCCATTTGGGAGTGGAATAGGAAAGGAAATGCCTAGTAGTGGTACAGTGTAGTGTCCGCCACGCACCTTACGGTGGATTGCGGCGTATGTATGTAGATGTAGGTGTTGGGAGTAGAAAAAAATTGTAACAATCAGATTTGTAGAGAATTTTGTGCTTTTTAAAAAAAGAACATAGCCGTATAAGCTATAGGAGAGCAAATAACTGATGGAAGTCCGAAAGTTTCGATGTTTTTTGACCGCATAAAGTTTTCTCAAGAGAAATTTTGTTGGCAATACTTGGTTTTATAATGTTTCCAACCATATTAACGAGTTAAAAAATAAAATCTTCTACCCCATCTTTTGCAAGGTATAGGCTTCTTTTTCTGGCAGTTTCACTGGGCTATAATGGACAGGAGTTATGCCAATTTGCGCTTTTAACAATTTATAATTACTAACACGATTTACAGAAAGAATGACAGTCACAAGTTTACTTGGAGTGCAAGAGGATTCAGGTCTGTGATTGATTATGTCCTTGTTAACGATAAAATGTAGAATCTTATGCAGTATATACATGTTTACAGAGGAAGTGACTTAGGCAGCGATCATTTCTTTTTAGATAGTAAGATAAGGATACTATCAAAATGGAAAAGAACAAAGTGCAAAACAAACCACAACATGAGGTATTCAAAGTACGCTTGTCAGAATTTAGCATTATAAGACGATAAGTGTAGAGTGCAAGAAAAGATCGCCTCATTAACATTCAATAAAGACATCGATATAGAATAGAATAATATTAAGACCTGCATCACTGAAGCAGCCAAAGAAGCCCTTGGTAAAAGTAAGAAAACAAATGGCAAAAGACGCCTCAGAACATGGTACACAGAAAACAAACAAGTCATCAAAGAAAAACATTTAGCTTATCTGAAATTTCTGCAAATAAAAAGACCAGAGAGTTGGGAACAATAAAAATTAACATGCTGCGAAACAAATAGTACGCAAAGAGAACCAAGAATCATGGGATACGTTCTCAAGCGTCCTAGAACACGATGTACACGACAGACAGAAACGCGCACACAAAGTCATGAAAGCCTTTAAAATTTCTAGTAATATAAAATAATGGCTTTCCGAGGAAAATACCAAATCAGATCAAAAATTGTCTTGGATAATTCACTTTTAGAACAAATCTCTCATAGCTCATATTAAAACACAAAAATTCCAAGCTGTGTGTGGTACCATAAGCAGAACATTTGGCCATCGAGTACAAAAAGATACTATTTTAAAATTTTATAAAGTGATAGCAGTTCCTGTACTATCTTATGAAAGCGAAAGCTGAGTTACTACAAAGAGACAAGAAAATAAAATCCAAAGTGTAGAGCTGAGTTTCCTGAGAAAGACAAAGGGCTGCACTAGAAGAGACATGATTGGGAATGACGATATCAAAAAATGATTAAATATTTTCAGCATCAACGAGAAAATCACACAATATCGAGAAAACTGGAGGCAACACCTTCTTAGAATGCCAGAGCACAGAATCCCCCAGAAGATCCTCAAATAAAAATCGAATGATAAAGGACATATTGGAAGTCCACGGAAAAGATGGAAAAGACTGTTAGGCAACGGCCTAATCCATTAAAGGAAGATGATGATGTTGATGAAAGCAGTTGTAATAGAGACCAGGTACTGTTTCTTTAGACTGACAGGATTTCCGATGGGCAGTGTCCACGATTAACGACAGAACTAATACTGATGTCCTTCACACATGCAAGCATTGCATCACTCACGAAAAACAGAAATTACAACCGGCACAAATTTTCATAAGTTCAAATCAAATCTTCAAATCTTTGTAAAGCTAAGGTACCAAGCACCTGAGGTCATCAGTCCCTAGACTTGCAAACTACTTAAACTAATTTAAACTGAATAAATATTTGTTCTACTGATGCAGCTAAATATTTTTGTAGAAATCTTCCCATTCCATTTTTACGTGGTGTGGTACAGCAACCGTGTTCAGTTGAATTCTTGAATAAATGAACGTCTTGATTGCAAATATTTTGTATTTCAATGACGCTTTTCGCACGGTTAGGGCATCTTCAGATATCTTGCATGATGTCCCCGTACCTTAGGTCGTCAACATATTAATACGACTTGGCGTCGGTATAGGTACTAGTACCGCCTGAGGCAGCGTTTAAATTATTTTGTAATGCGAGTAACGGACAATAAAGCTTAGTGTCCACAACACTATAGGTGTACGTCTGTCTATACTTGCAGGTATTGTGTCAGCTCCATTAAACTGGATATCACAACACAAAAATCGTCACTTACGCTGTATTTTGTACACGGGTAGGCCTAAGTCACGATTATTATGTTGCATATTCTGAGTAATGGAAGAGGCACAATATCTTTAAGCAGACGGGGAAAGTTATGGTTTCTAACATTAGGATAAAACACATACCTCAGTATTTATTCTGTCCGATTTTCGAACTTCAGTAGCTAACCTAAAAGAGACAACTGCAGTGAAAGTGTGTCAGGAAATCACACATTGAAACATTTCGACCAAATTTACCGATATAAAATTTGTTACAGTTTTCAAATGTAATTTTAAAAATTCCTGGGTTTTTTAAATTTTGCTGTGTTGGTTATGGATTGACGTAGTTTCTTTGTTTGAAAACTGCATGAATATTGTTTGAGATACTGCATATGAAAGTTGTAGGAATATACTTAAGGTTTTTTATTTTATTTATTATTTACTTTATTTTTTTTTTATTTTCTTATTTCGTGGTATTTGGAGCATGTTGTGGTCAAGTCATAAAAAAAATATCAATTTTGTTAATAATAAAAAAAGTTCATGCCAGGTAAATGCTATCGGATTTATAGATGTTGAAACAATGTGGCTAGGCACTATGGACTACCTTCTTGGTTGCTGTTAGGAGTGAGATAACAATGTATTAGTTCTTGTGCTCTCTTGATATTTTTTAATTTATTTTTTAATCTAAGCAGGTTTTCTTCAATGATTTGTAAGGTTTCGTGCATGGAAAAGTTTGTATAGAGGTTTGTTATGTCCAAAGATAGGACTTTACTGTTTTGTGGTATTATACTATATTTTTGGGGTTTGATTCCATTTTTTGGAACGGTGTGCTCAGCGACAACAAAACTATTTTTTATTGTCTTTGAGAAAATTCGAGAATTTTTACAGCGTATTTATTGTATGTGTATAGTTTTGTGAGTAATGTGTTACTTTTTTTACTTTTGAGATAGGATGGACCATCTATACAGTTTACAATAGGGCACACAGGTGAATTTTCTTTATGTATTTTGGGTTGGGATCAAAGTGTTGGTATTTTAGGGTATATGATAATTATTCTTATCGGTTTCAGGTAATATTGTTTCGGGAGCGGCCGCGCAATTTGTGGCAAGGCGCCTTAGAGGGCACGGCCATTTCCACTTGACATAGTGATAAGTAATTAAATATTTTTGACGACGTTGCAGCGTTCAATGAATGAAATAAATCGCAATTTGCGATCAGTTATGGCTTCACTTTACTAGGTTTAGATGGAATACCAAAGTGCGGCGAATGAAAATTTGTGCTCCGCCGGGACTCGAACCCGCGATCTTTCAGATTTGGGTGTGGTGGGAGACATGCAGGGAAGATTCCTCTGCAGTGGGGCTGGTCACTGTGTCCTCGGTGGCGGAGTGGTCAACGCGTCTGCCTAGTAAGCAGGAGATCCCGGGTTCGAATGCTGGTCGGGCAGAAATTTTCATTCGCCGCACTTTGGTATTCCATCTAAACCTAGTACAGTGAAGCCATAACTGATCGCAAATTGCGATTTATTTCATAGTGATAAGTCTTCAATAAATTGTACAGCTGATGCTGATTCATATTCGTAATTGCGAACTAATTTCAAATGTTCTACATCTACATGGGATACTCTGCAAATCACATTTAAGTGCCTGGCAGAGGGTTCATCGAACCACCATTATACTATTTATCTCCCATTCCATTCTCGAATAGCACGCGGGAAGAAAGAACACCTGATCTCTCTGTTCGAGCTCTGATTTTTCGTATTTTATTCTGATGATCATTTCTACCTATGTAAGTGGGAGTCAACAATATATTTCCGCATTCGGAGGAGAATCTTAGCGATTGGAATTTCGTAAGTCGCCCACGCCGCAGCGATAAGCGCCGTTGTTATGATTCCCATCCCGGATCCTGTATCATTTCCGTAATATTGTCTCCCCTGTATCGTGACAATACGAAACGAGCTGCCCTTCTTTGGACTCTTTCGATGCCCGTTAAACCCACCTGATAAGGATCCCACACTGGGCAGCAATACTCAAAAAATGGACAGACAAGCGTAGTGTATGCAGTTTCTTTAGTAGTTCTGTTGCATCTTTTAAGGGTTCTGCCAATAAAACGCAGTCTTTGTTTCGCCTTTCCCACGACATTATCTAAGTGTTCTTTCCAGTTTAACTTTGCAGTAATAGTAATTCCTAGGTATTTTGCGGAGTTTACGGCCTTCACTTTTGATTGATTTATCTTGTAAACAAAGTTTAACGGATTTCTTTTGGTACTCATGTGGACGACTTCACACTTCTTACTATTTAGAGTTGGTTTTGATCTTCAGACGATTTTACTAGACGGTAAATGACGGCGTCATCTGGAAACAACCTAAGAGAACTACTTAGATTTTCCCCTAAATCGTTTATGTAAATAAGGAACAGCAGTGGACCAATAATACTGCCCTGTGGAATGCCCGATATCACTTCTGTTTTAGTCAATGCCTTACCATCAATTACTACTATCTGTGTCCTATCTGACAGGAAATCCCCTATTCAATCGAAAATTTGGGGGAATTTTGATTAAAAGTCGTTTGTGAGGTACGGTGTCAAAAGCCTTCTTGGAAATCAAGTAATACGGAATCGGTTTGAGAACCCTTGTCGATAGAGTCAATCACTTCGTGTGAGTAAAGAGGTAGTTGTGTTTCACATGAACGATATTTTCTAAATCCGTGATGACCTTGGGTGAATAGATCGTTATGTTGTTGGTAATTCATAATATTTGAATACAGGATATGTTCCAAAACCCTGCTGCAAATAGACGTCAATGAAATAGGCCTGTAGTTTAGAGGGTTACTGCTACTGCCGTTTTTGAATATAGGTGTGACCTGTGCAGCTTTCCGATCTTTTGGTACAGATCATTTTTTGATAGAGCGGTGGTATACGGCTGTTAAGGAAGGGGCTATCTCTTCAGCATAATCAGACAGAAATCTAATGGGTATTTAGAGTCAATTGCCAATTTTTACACCATAGTGATATCTTATTTAGACAGTTATGCAGTTGGTTTTGATCTTCAGATGATTTTACTAGACGGTAAATAACGGCGTCATCTGCAGACAACCTACATAGATTTTTTCCCAAATCGTTTATGTAAATAAGGAACAGCAGAGGACCAATAACACTACCCTCTGGAACGCCCGATATCACCTCTTGTTTTAGTCGATGCCTTACCATCGATTACTACGAACTGTGTCCTCTCTGACTTCTACCGGACCAAACTGCGTGGTGCCGGCCGCGGTGGCCGAGGTGACTGAGGCGCTCCAGTCATGGTCAGCACGGCCACTACGGTCGGGGGTTCGAATCCCCCCTCGGGCATGGATATTTGTGCCGTCCTAGTTCGCAAGTAGTTTGTAAGTTTAGGGACTGATGACCCCGTAGTTAAGTCACATAAAAAACTGCGTCGTAATCAGTCCGTAGCTTACAAACTACTTAAACTAAGGTAAGCTAACTTAAGGACAAACACACACACCCATGCCCCTGGGAGGAGTCGAATCTCCGACGGTGAGTAACCGCAGCGAGGTGCCTTAGACCGCTCGGCTACTCCACCGCGTCTGAGATTTCCGATATTCAATTACAACTTCTCTGTCCTCCACTCTGTTATAGTCGATGCCTTACTATGGATTACTACGAAGTGTGTACTTTCTGACATCTACCGGACCAAACTGCGAGGTCATCAGTCCGTAGCTTACAAACTACTTAAACTAAGGTAAAGTAATCTAAGGACAAACACACACACCAATGCCCCAGGGAGGAGTCGAACCTCCGACGGTGAGCAACCGCAGCGAGGTGCGTTAGACCGCTCGGCTACTCCACCGCGGCTGCGAACTCATTTCCGATATTGAATTACAACTTCTCTACCCTCCAGAAAATTTGGTTTGGTACACTGCTGGGAGTAGAGAATGTTGTTGTGGAGGAAAGTGTACTTTGGTTCGAGGAAGATGTTTAAAATTCGCAGGAGGACAGGGGTGGAATTTGGGGCGTCTACGACAGCAGCTCGGCACCAATATTAGCCCAGGAGCGAGAGAGAGTCCCTCGCCATATAGGATCACGATACGGCGGGAGGAGTGGGGAGGGGGAGGGGGAGGGGGAAGCCGGTCGGTTGTTAGGCAACGGCGGTCGGTCGCCCGGAAGCGAGCAGCAGGCAGGCAGCAGGCAGCGAGCAGACAGCGGCGGCGGCGGCGGGCAAACAGAAACAGGAATCCGCGAGCGCCAGAGTCCCACTTTCCCTTTCTCCGTTACGTAAGGTTACGTCAGGTCCGACAACCCACTTCCACGACAGCCGGCCGGTCCGCAGCGCGCTTGCGCAAGTCTGCGCCGCCGACACCCGCGGACGACGCGTCGCGGCGCTACGCTGTGCGTGCCTGCGTGCGTGCGGATGGTGCGCCTTCTCGCTGCGTTCGCACCCTGCACTTCCGCCACAGAATAAGAAGTATACAGAAAGGAAACTCCCGCTGCAGTGCAGTGCAGTAAAAAGAAAGAACTGTGTGTCAGTAGTTGGAGCTGTTCCGTTTTTATTATGGGCAGCAATAAAATAAAAGGCGCCGATGGTGTTCAGCACCTAATTGCCGCAATAATTCGAATACAAATAAGAATATAAGTTTCTTCACCTTCCCAAAAGATGCTGAACAGTAAGTGAACGTCGCTATATGTGTAATGAAAGTTAAATGTTATCAGTTTCGAATGAAAGCAATGTGTGCATAATTATTAAAAGTAGCCTTGCTTCTTCTCGCTGTTGCTGCAGCAGTTCAACAGCATCGAAATGTTGAAGTACATTTATATTTTATAAGTTTAACGTTGCAGGGAATAATATAAAATGAATGAGAAAGAATAGTGCGTAAGTAGGCAGGTAAAATTTTACCTACGGCATTGGCGGTGTAGTGTGCTAATGTTGGTAACGAATGTCTTCGGATACTCAAACAAATAGATTAAGGGGAAAATTATTTTACGCTGTTCCTGCTCTGTGATTGACAGATTCCTCTATATGCCCTTCTCCAATCAGTAAATTGACACTCCTAACGCAAATACAACTTTTATATATGCCCAGGCGTCACTAGTTCTGTGTAATCACACTGTACTGCTAAGTCTGACTCAATATTTTGTGCGAATTTATTCGTGTCAAATAAAACCTGGCAGTTGTAAAGTCACTTTCTTGTTTATAAGTAATTTCCCAAACATAAATCCGCGTTATTTGGGATTTTTCTAGAGATAAGCACCAAATATAACGAGCATCGATTCCACTGTACATTTTCGTAGTTGTATTAAAATTTAGGCCTATTGTTTTTCGTTGAATTACAATTAGGTGCAAGAAGAGGACGCAAAATAGATGAGGTCATAATGAAAAGCCGTTTCCTTTCGTAAAAGTCGGTGAGATTAGCTGCAGTTCGTAAAAAGTCAATTTCCAGTCAAAGTACTAAGTGGCTATAGTTCCGCGTTTACTGCTTTTCAATATGGCGTCGAGCGCAACGCTTGGTAACATACAGATCAAAGGCGCCGCCCCCAGCTTTCCCTTCTGTATACTCCCTATTCTGTGGTTCCGCCCTTCTGTTCCTCAAGCCACCCCACTCATTCGATTGCACGGATCAGGGGCGGCCAGGCAATCGGCAAGGGGGTATCCCGTTGGCAAGCAGGCAATCCCTTTTCGCCGGCCGCGGAGGCCGAGGGGACTGCGGCGCGTCAGTCACGGTCTGCACGACCACTACGGATTGCGGGCCATGTACCCAGAATCAGAGACGGGCCCTCCCCCCGTCTTTTTTCACTGTTGTGTGCAGTAGTTTATCAAAAAATGTTCAAATGTTTGTTAAGCTTAAGGGACTTAACTACGGGGTCATCAGTCCCTAAACTTACAAACTACTTATGACTACCTACAACTAAGGACGGCACAAATACCCATGCCCGAGGGGGGATTCGAACCCCCGACCGTAGTGGCCGTGCAGACCGTGACTGAAGCGCCTCAGTCCCCTCGGCCACCGCGGCCGGCCAGTAGTTTATGATTGCAAGTTTATATCGTAATCGTGCTCTTTTTAGAATGTACTTATACTTGGTATAACACGGAAGAAATTTGATGCGGTAAGATTCATTTATAAAACGCGGGGGGGGGGGGGGGGTAGCGGGGGAAGAATCAGAATTATAACTTGTGAAACTTTACAACAGAAGTTGAACTAAAGGGGCTGATGTATTTCAATAGAGACAATATTAAATTTTATTCAATACAAATCTCGAAGGAGCAACTTCAGCATACTTTTGAATTACTGTATCAGGAATTAAGTGAATAGTGAAGCATTAAGGGGGGGAGGGTGGGATGATCCCCTTCATCCTCTAGTTAAGCTTAATAGAACACTTGTCGGTACTTCTGGCAGAAGATAAGGCGGAATTGCTGTACACACATGAAAATTTCGTCTTTGAAGGAAGTTAGCAGGAAGAAAAAAGCTGATACATCAATTCGTTTTCAAGAGACGCCAGAATTAACGTCAAACTGCTGCACCTACGGCATGACTAGAGAACGAATGTCTAAGCGGTATGACAATCAGAGTAAAACGGACAAAGGAACTAATTATGTCATGTTTTCATAGCTGCTACCTAGTCTACTTGGCATTTAATACTAGAAGGATCGCATGCAAGGCACTGTGTATTAGAACCTCTGACGCCAAATTGGTCCCATGCAGTTTCATTGCTTATACGACCACATTGTGAAAGATAATTCATTGTTATCATCATATGTAATATTCATACAATATATGACATCAACTGCGATTGGGCAAAGCTGAAAATGTGTACCCAGCCGGGATTCGAACCCGGGTCTCCTGCTCTCTAGGCAGTTGCGCTGACCCCTACACCACTGGGGACACAGTGATCACCGCACCTCCAAGGACTACCCATGCACGCCTCCCGTCAGATACAAATTCCCAGCTTGCGTGCATGGGTAGTCCTTGCAGGTGCGGTGATCACTGTGTCCCCAGTGGTGTAGGGGTCAGCGCAACTGCCTAGAAAGCAGGAGACCCGGGTT
This sequence comes from Locusta migratoria, assembly GCA_026315105.1. Lineage (NCBI taxonomy): Eukaryota > Metazoa > Arthropoda > Insecta > Orthoptera > Acrididae > Locusta > Locusta migratoria. The sequence goes on from CM048749.1 coordinate 213,897,061, forward strand.
CGAATCCCGGCTGGGTACACATTTTCAGCTTTGCCCAATCGCAGTTGATGTCATATATTGTATGAATATTAAATAATAACAGCTGCAGGATCAGAAGTGACGTCTATTCTTTCGGAACAGACGCCACATGTATATATATAATATGCCGGTGACGGGCAATGATCCTATCGTTAGTGGGGAGGGGTGGGCAAGTTTGAAGCCCTTACTCTTACGGGAATTAGTAAAACTACGAGTTTGAGTACTATGGGCAGGGCGAAGCTGGGAATTTGTATCTGACGGGAGGCGTGCATGGGTAGTCCTTGCAGGTGCGGTGATCACTGTGTCCCCAGTGGTGTAGGGGTCAGCGCAACTGCCTAGAAAGCAGGAGACCCGGGTTCGAATCCCGGCTGGGTACACATTTTCAGCTTTGCCCAATCGCAGTTGATGTCATATATTGTATGAATATTAAATAATAACAGCTGCAGGATCAGAAGTGACGTCTATTCTTTCGGAACAGACGCCACATGTATATATATAATATGCCGGTGACGGGCAATGATCCTATCGTTAGTGGGGAGGGGTGGGCAAGTTTGAAGCCCTTACTCTTACGGGAATTAGTAAAACTACGAGTTTGAGTACTATGGGCAGGGCGAATCTGGGAATTTGTATCTGACGGGAGGCGTGCATGGGTAGTCCTTGCAGGTGCGGTGATCACTGTGTCCCCAGTCAGTGTCGCTGCGAAAGCGGTCGAGTGCACACCGCTGGGTTGTTTACACCAGCGGGCGCGCCGGCGGAGCCGCAGCCTGTTGACGGTTATTGTGAGTATTGCTCTGCGACTGCAGTATGGAAACTCTAGTTCGAACACGCACCCTGAAGTTCGCATTTAAATACGGATACGTGCGACCGACAATTCTGGAACTCGACGATTGGTTACATGACACGATTCACCTAGAAGACGACGACGTTGTAGGCTTTGCTTATGATTTCGTAGCCAATGCTGTATATGTACAAGTTCGTAATGACGATATCTGCCTGCGAACTATGACTCGAACTGACGGAAAGGCAACGTTCGCTCACTCAAATGGCGCAATTAGTGAGGTTACAATAACTTGTTCCGGACTTGGCCTCAAGTTGGTTCGTATTTACAACCTACCGTTTGAAGTCAACTTAGATCGTATACGAGAGGCCCTCTCCCCTTAAGGGTCGGTGCTTCAAATTCAAAGAGAAAAGTGGACAGGTCTCAGGCACTTTAACGTTGACAACGGTGTAAAAATCGTGAAGATTGATTTGAATAAACATATACCGTCCTATATCATAGTACAGGGGTTCAAAGGTCTTGTCACATACGACGGACAACCTCGTACATGCGCTCATTGTGGATCGTCAGAACATATGAAAGCAGCATGTCCACAAGCGAGACCGCGACAATTGCCTCGCGAGGTAGTTACCACTGACCGAGCGCCGCCTACGGGCACTAGAACGTACGCACGAGTTACTCTAGCTTCAGACACGGACAGTGCTGATCTTTCCGAACACGGCGACGAACACCAGAAGCAGACATACGAACAGGAAGTCGTGTCGGCCGAGATTCATATTGTTCCCTCCGCTGCTGCATCAAACGATCCCGCACCCAACACCTCCGTGCCGAAACACTCCTCCGCGACGGAGTCGGGGAATGTACTACTACACTCCAACGACACCATGGAGACGGAAGTATTGCAACAGTCTGAAGATCCACCCACTTTGCAGCCGTTAGAATCTGTCTCAGTGCCAACAGGGTGCCCTGGTGGTGATGACAGACGTTTGGAAAGTCCGCAGAACCCAGTCAGCGAAGTAGGAAACCAAAAACAGAAGTCGTCTAAAACCAAACGACCACTGAGGACACAAAGTCAGGGCGAAACGCAGGAACTGGACCCGAAACCACAGCGCGTTAGGAAAATACTCAAAAAGGATGGGTATGATGAGCCATCTCACGAGCAAGACCGTTCACAACCTTTGTACCCGGAGACGGAGGAAACTCATGAACGTCGATGTGCAAGATTCCGCGCTTATGGACACTGTACCGTCCCTCCCAAAGATCAATTGGGCGGACGAAGTCGGTGATTAATTGCAACCTCTACAATCATGCAAGACTTTAAGTTAGCCACTTTAAACATCAATAGAATAGAGTCCGACGTCAAATTCCAATGCTTTAAGGACTACCTACAAGCTGCAGAAATAGATATCGCGTTAGTACAGGAAGTGGTCTCCACCAAAATAGGACAGATATTTGGTTACACCTCCATAATTAATATTGGACCCGAAGCTGGTACCGCGATTTTATGTAAGGAAGGCATCCAGTTTACTACAGAAGCCCTCTTAAGCTCGGGTAGAGGAATCTCCATCAGTATACAAGATTTGTTACTTGTCAATATTTACGCGCCATCAGGAAGCAACAATAGGCGACAGAGATGTGATTTTTTTCGAGACGAAATAGTCACACTCTTCACGAGACAACGATGCAAACTAATTTTAGCTGGAGATTTCAATTGTGTTTTACGTAAGCAAGATCAAGCTCCAAATTTTAACTTTTGCGAGGAGCTGCGACAGCTTGTTAGTGGCCTTCAAGTCACGGACACTTGGATTCATCTCCGGCCACACGCCGTTGCGTACACATACATCAGCAGTGTGTCTCAAAGTCGAATCGACAGAATTTATGTCAGCGATGATTTTAAAACCAGTGTTATGGCCTGCGAGATGTGGCCGATAAGTTTTAGTGATCACAGTGCCTTTCAAGTAGTCCTGAGACACACACCACAGAAGACCTTTTTGGGACGCGGACTGTGGCAACTTAATGTCTCCCTCATTAATGACGACTCTCTCCAACAAGCGATCGAGAACACCTGGCAACGATGTCTTCAGCGAATACCGCGTTACGCCAGACGTATTGAATGGTGGCTGGAGTGCGCCAAACCACAACTACGAAAATGTATTATTCAATTCGCTAAGGATAGAGCGCATTGGAAGAAACGATCACTGGAATACTTCTTTGCGCTCCTTCGTGATTTGTATAACAAACCGACATCCACGGCTGCGGACGTCATCAAAATCAAAAAGACTAAAGCAAAAATAGTGGCGCTTACGAGACAATCCTTGGAGGGCATCAGAATACGAGCCAGAAATGTCAACGACATAGAACACGAAAATGTTTCCATCTTCCACGTAATAAAGGAAACGAAGAGAGCCAGGCGACAAATGTTACACAAGCTCACGGATGAGCAGGGACAGGAGTATACACATCAAGGTGAAATCAAGGCATACGTTGCAAGATATTTTACGAACCTCTTCGCTGCATCGGCGACGGACTTGAACGTAATGCGGACGTTTTTATCAAATACCACGCAAGGAATAGCGGACGAGGATAACGCAGAGTTGCTGGAAAATATAACTTGTGCAGAAATTGCAGATGTTATCGCAGAAACGGCGCGAAATAAAGCTGCTGGTTCAGACGGTCTGCCTATAGAATTCTACGACCGGTTTTGGTATTTACTCGGGCCTCAACTCACCGAAGTGTATAACGAGTTAATGTCCGGCAATGACTTTCCTTCGAACTTCACTGAAGGCATCCTCGTTCTCATCCCGAAAACGCCGCATGCTGGCGGCCTGCAGAATTTTAGACCAATCACGCTTCTGAATACGGATTTTAAGATATTGACTCGTCTCTTGAACAAGAGAATGAAACCGTTCCTTCGCAAGATTATTGGTCATTACCAGAAAAGTGCGGTTACTGGGCGTTCAATGTTGACCATACTCGCCGAATACAGAGACTTAATTTACCTCACCTGGATATGTCGAAGCAAAATGGCACTGGCATTCCTCGACTTCGATAAAGCATTTGACAGAGTCGACCACAATTTCTTATTTCAAGTTATGAGGACTATGGGCTTCAGCGATCGATTTATTTCAATCATCAGGCATTGCATCTGCCATACGACATTCAGATGCAAAATTAATGGTCAACTCACTCCATCTATGACACAGCAGCGAGGTATCCGACAAGGATGTCCACTGTCTACGACTCTGTATGCGATAGCTGTAGAACCACTCCTCCGAACGTTATACATCAACTTGCAAGGGTTACAGATTTTCAATACAAGAACAGTATGCCAAGCCTACGCCGACGACGTCAGCGTCCTTGTCAGCTCCAGCGAAGAACTCGATACCACCAAGAGGATAGTTCAAGAGTATACTCATGCTTGTGGTGCCAAGGTGAACGAGCGGAAGTCTCGGTTGCTATTATTAGGACTATATTGCATCTACGTGGCTCCCTATAACCGAGACCAGGAAACAGTTGGGACTGATTCTCACGGCTAATCCCCGTATCATGGTACAGCTCAACTGGCAAGAAAAACTTAACATCATACGTGCGACTCTACGGGATAATTCTACAAGAAGTTTAGACCGCATTCAAAAAGCCTTCTTCATCAATGGCTACGTCTACAGTAAAATTTACCACGTAGCTGCAACTTTACCTATCCCCAACACTACAGCTCAGAAAATGACAGCCAGTGCAAGTTGGTACTTGTGGAGACGCAACATCTTTAAAGTTGCTTTTCGTACAGGGTCACTTAGCTACAGTAAGGGAGGCCTCGGGCTCAAAAATTTGGAAGCGCAGTGTACGGCACTATTTGTTAGCAGAACCATCAAAATTTTGCAGGCCGATTACAATTCGATAACCAAAAATTTGTTTGTCCGCTTAGAACCTGCGGACAATGCTGTGCCAGTAAACCTCGCCCGTATCAACCCGGAACTGGACCACGTCAGAAAATTTTACCTCGAAGTAGGCTATATACGGGCAACTCAACGGACTTACGATACTGCATCACTCTATCGCACATTCACTGACATAGTGCCACAGAATACAATCGAGCTGAAATATCCACTTTATAACTGGACTGCTATATGGAAAAACATCCATAATTCAGTACTTAGTACGAAAGTTAGATCCACCTGGTATGACGTTGTAAATGATGTCATCCCTACTGGCGAAAAGATGTACAATATCAAATTAAGAGCCACGCCGTACTGCACTCGGTGCCAGCTGCTGGACACGTTAGCGCACGCATTTGTCTGTCGAGATCAGACTGAAATCTGGACGTGGACTAGAAGAAGACTAGCTCTTATGACCCGCACTACCGCACTGAACATTACTGTACATGACATACTGCGCCCTGATTGGAAATATTACCCTGACGCCAAACATAATAGTTACACATGGCTTCTTGGACAGTTTATTTACTATGCGATTAATCGGAAAGCTCCTGCCTTACAAGATTTCATACTCTATGTTCACGACCAGCATTACGTTCTACAAAAGCGTTCCAAATACAGGACTTTGTTCCAAAACTTTTTAAAGGTTTCACTTACGTACTGAATATCATTTCATTTGTTTGAATTACAAGCTTTTTTCTTTCTTCTTGCTACACGAAGAGTGGGCAGTTCTTACTCATTCCATAGAGCATCATTTTAGTTTCGTATTATGATTTGAAGGGAAGACGCAATTGATTTGTTCTGCAATATAACACTGGTACCTACAGCAGAGGAATGTTTTGTTTTATGGCATTTGAAGCCGACGCCGAAGAAGGCGAACACTGGTGAGCGCAAGGAAAAAAAAAAAAAAAAAAAAAAAAAAAAAAAAAAAAAAAAAAAAAAAAAAAAAAAAAAAAAGGTGGTGTAGGGGTCAGCGCAACTGCCTAGAAAGCAGGAGACCCGGGTTCGAATCCCGGCTGGGTACACATTTTCAGCTTTGCCCAATCGCAGTTGATGTCATATATTGTATGAATATTAAATAATAACAGCTGCAGGATCAGAAGTGACGTCTATTCTTTCGGAACAGACGCCACATGTATATATATCATCATATGTACTTTTATCGATTTTTAACAATGGGAGGTACAGATTGGAATGTTGATAATATGAGGATACCTAAGAACTCACCATAAAGATGATCTCTGAGCAGCCAACAAACTCATATTTTCATTCATACAACTTGTAAATTTGTGGCCATGACCTTCGTCAGAAAAGATGACAATCACTCACACAGTCAATCACTCCGACATAACTCATCCATACATGACCGCCATCCCCAGCCGACCTACTTTAATCATAGCTGGAATGAATGGCATTGTTGTCGCATATCGAAACAACAAGGAGACAACAGTTGGTTTTATTTCATACGCAGTATTACAAGGAAACATGTCGAAAATACAGAGAAATGCCCTCAGGGGCTTCCAGATGGTAATCGTAATACTTAGGAATCTATTGGAAGTAGAACACTCTAAAAGAGCGTGCACAATACTTTGAACACCTTAGTTAATACACATACAATACCATCAAATGGCAATGACTAAGAGCATCATTCAAAGTAATCGTTTAAGATAAGCGGTTTATCATCAAAATCGGCTACAATGTCCTGTAGAATCTTCTAAAATTTCGCTGGATGAAAAATATTCAACACGTTTTTTTCAGTTTGTTTTATAATTTCAGTAACTAAAAAATTAAATGATTAAGGACTGGGTTCGGGCCCCCTTCAGCACCGGGCCCTGGACCCATGGGTCCACCCAGCCCCACCCTTGTGGGGGCCATGGTCTGGGGTTCGAATCCCCCCTCGGGCATGGACATTTGTGCCGTCCTTAGTGTAAGCTAGTTCATAAGTAGTTTGTAAGTTTAGGGACTGATGGCCCCGTAGTTAAGTCCCATAAGCTATAAAACATTTGAAATATTTGAAGCAATCCCTTTTCCTCTTAAGCCCTTTCTACACGGGGAGTGACAGCTTACGAGATTATTTGATTGGGTAGTACTGCTGTGAAGCTGGTTAATTCGCAAATTCTTTATTATAGGTCACACTTCATGTATAGCATGCCCTCAAAAATAACGCGTTTCGGCTTTACCATCATCAGATTAGCATCTACAAACATAGAAAAATCGCACTGACGTGTTTTACGGCCCACTTTAGATTTGTAGTTTTATAAGTTTTTCCAAACATTTTGGACCAAAATAATAATCTAAATAATAAAAAATTAATTAATAAGAGTGAAACCCTTAAAAAAAAAAAGTAGGTTGTGGCGGGTTCCGAACCACCGATCTGTAGCGTCATAGTTCAACGACTCGTCCACGACGCTACGACTATCGATCAAAAGATGAGTCCTTAGTAGACACTACTGTAATTCGTTGCTTCTGCGCATGTGCATTGTGCAACACACAATTATATTTAGAACTCCACACTGGGCACAATACATCGATCATTAACGTCATAGACGTACTTGCGATGGATTGCCTGCTGGTTTATACAGGTACGCAAGGCAGTCAGTTTTCACCAAGATGTCGATCGTGTAAAATGGACTTCTGTGCGCGTTTACGCTGCCACCTCCCTGCCCGCCGGCCGGGCATGGTGATGGTAATAATAATAATAATAATAATAATAATAATATCGTGTGGCTCATTGGCCTGGTGAAAGTCATTCAATTGGACGGCACTTCGGCGACTTGCGTGTCCCTAAGTCTACTCCAGTTATCCAACCGGAAAAAGGGGACCTACAGCTTAACGTGGAATCTGAACCACGTCTCGTTTCTGGTGACTCCTCACATCGTTGAGAGGTGAAGGATGGGTTTACCCCAAGACCACCGCCCCGACTTCGATAATGCTGAATAAAGCCCACTGCCTGTTACTGGCGCATTTATCCCCCCACCATAGAAGCTGCTCGCTACGATTCTCGCCAGACAATGATATCAAACTAGTTTGTTTTCGCGCCGTATGTCCTGAAACTTGAGCTGTGATTGGTTTCTTCAAAGTCACTCTATCCGTGCCGTATTTGTCAGCTGCTCGCTGCCTGCTGTCTGTCAACTTAATTGTTCGTACTCTAAATTATCCTGGTTGGTTCGTATACGAATTCCTGGTTGCCAAGAACTTGAAATTAAAACAACAAATAAAAATAAGAAAAATTGTGAAAGTTTCTTTTACTTTCTTTTCTCTGCCTCTATAAATGCTTTATCTACTTGACAGAACTGGTTTTTCTATAATTTTTTGGAAGAGCAGCTGAACGGAATGGACAGTGTGCTGAAAGGTGTATATAAGATGAACATTAACAAGATCAAAACAAGGGTAATGGAGTGCAATCTAAGAAAATCCCGTGATGCTGAAGGAATTAGATTAGGTAATGAAACAATAAAGGAGGTAGATGAGTTTTGTTACTTGGGCAGTAAAATAACAAATGATGGTCGCAGTACAGAGGATATAAAATGCAAAATGGCAATGGATAGAAAAGCGTTCTTTGTAAATAATTAAATGCCAAGATCGCGGTATTTCGTCTTCATTTATGAGAGACGACCGGTTTCGATGTACACAGACATCATCTTCTGGTCTCTGCACTAAATAGTAACATTATTACATAAATACATATTGTAGCCAGTATTTATGTAATAATGTTACTAGTTAGTGCAGAGACCAGAAGATGATGTCTGTGTACATCGAAACCGGTCGTCTCTCATAAATAAAGACGAAATACCGCGATCTTGTTATTTAATTATTTACATTTACAAGATCGCTCCCTGACATGAGCAAATTGTATAAAAGCGTTCTTGAAAAAGAGAAATTTGTTAACATCGAATATTGATTTAAGCCCAAGGAAGTCCTTTCTGAAGGCATTTGTGTGGGGTGTTGCCTTGTATGGGAGTGAAACATGGACGATAAATAGTGTGGGTAGGAAGAGGATAGAGGCTTTTGAAATGTGGTGCTACAGAAGAATGCTGAAGATTAGGTGGGTGGATCGCGTAACTAATGAGGAGGTTGTTGTTGGTTTTTGAGGGGGCTAAACAGCTAGGTCATCAGTCCCAATGAGGTGGTACTGAACAGAATTGGAGAGAAAAGGAATTTCTGGCGTACCTTGACTAAAAGAAGGGATCGATTGGTAGGACACATTCTTAGACATCAAGGAATCGTGAATTTTGAATTCGAGGGAAGTGTGTGGGGTAAAAACCGCAGAGGAAGATCAAGAGATGGATACAGTAAGCAGATTCAGACAGATGTAGGTTGCCGTTCTTATGTGGAGTTGAAGAGGCTTGCTCAGGAAAGGGTATTGTGGAGAGCTGCATCAAGCTAGTCTCCGGACTGAAGACCCCAACAACGGTTTCCTGCTAGTTTCAGCTATATGCGATATTAAGAGGAGCCCTTGATAGCAGTTCTTAATACACGTCACGTGATGCTGCTGACTTATGTCCAATAGTGTGGTGGCTGCATTTCGATTCTTTGTTGTTTCAGAGATAATTATGCACCTAGATCAGGTAGTGGAATCTTGGATCCGGTGGGATCCAGTGATAACATTGGACAAAACAACAAGTACAGTGTCGATTGTGGTGATATGCGTACTCACAACCAAGCGACACCATCTTCATTTCTTCAGAACCAACACCATTCGCCCCTCCACTAAAATTGTATCAACATTGTTGGTCCGAATTTTCACCCGCTTGGCCAACTGGAGTTTGTGACACTTGCGGGGAGTGACACTTGCGCGGAAAGGGAATGTGTAGACACTTGCGCGGAGACCCGGACGCTGCAGGTAGTGAACAGGGTGTTCCAGAAGTAGGGATACACCACCCCTACTCCACGGCCTCCAGCCACTACCTGTGCCGTATTCAGGGAGCGAGGTGGAGCTGTAGTAACGGCCCGGAGATATCACAGCCTCATTCAACAGGGAGATAACACGTATACAAATATCACTCGATTTACAATACAGCACCATGTAAAGAGGAATGTGATGAAATCGGAATTGAGCGCAACCGTTGCCAACTACAATTTCGGATTTACTGCATTTTGAGTCAGAATTCGAATCTATATTCGCATTTATCGCAAATGCGAATTTTTCCTGTCCCTAGTAATACCTCTAAAAATAAACAGCTGATCAAGGCACTAAAAGCAAGGGCAGATCTTTAGGTGTATTACTACAAATAACTAAAACACAATTTGATCGTGGAATTATATACAATCTCATTATAAAGGTTTTTTGAGGTGGTTTTGAGCAGCTTTTAAATATGTTAGGAATAGCATTATGAAATATAGACAGCTACACCTTATGTTTATTATGAGATATCGATTTCGGCTAATTTCAGGTCATCTTCAAGTCTCAAACAACAGGTGTTACTTATGCATTTTTCCAGTGGCACTCATAACCTGCGCGGTGGCCGAGGAGGCTAAGGCGCTCCAGTCACGGTTTGCACGGCCACTACGGTCGGGGGTTCGAATCCCCCGTCGGGCAAGGATATTTTTGCCGTCCTAGTTCGTAAGTATTTCATAAGTAGTTTGTAAGTTTAGGGACTGATGACCCCGTAGTTAAGTTCCATAGACTATACAAACATTTGAACATTTTGTTTACACACGAGGTCTAACGTTGTTAATCGCGTTAGCGATGAAAACAGAACCCAGAATCTTTGCGTCTAATTGATACATATATTGGTGTGATGTCTTATTTCGAAAAAAAACAGACATCACACCAATACATAATAAAGTGGAACGGTACGATGTCGTTACGTAGCACAGCACAGCCGACTGGAAACGCAGGAGAAGTGCAAACAACGTTCTCTCCACAGAGGTATGATTAGGTTCGACGTAGACTTCTACAACATACAGTCTACACGGCGAAGATTACACCAAAAAAATTTAACGTTTCGTCTACTTTGGCGATAGCAACCAAATTTTAACATCGTGTCTACTATATAAAGATGTAGCAACACAAAACGCTTCAAGTCCAAAACTTCACTGATTTTCGAGTTCTGAATTTTTAATATGTTTTTAATGTTATTACAGAAAAAACATATTTGGAACTCACACTACAATTTTCATATGGCAGAATTTGTAGGTAGATTCACAAGACATAAGTCAACGGTTGTGTGCATTCATCTTATGAGAAATATCAATCATTTGTTTTCATTGTTTACTTCAAATTTCTCTTTTAAGTTTCTTTAATTATTAGTACTTAAATGTGGTTATGAAATAAATAAATTACGTGTATATGTGTAGTCTTATGCGGCCAAACTACTTAGATCATTGGTCGCTAGACTTACACACTACTTAATCTTACTTAAAATAACTTAGGCAAAGTACAAACAAACATACCTATGTCCGAGGAAGGACGCTAACCTCCGACCGGACCGGCCGCGAAATTTGTGACACAAATTACATGTTTGATAATATTAATGCATAGAAGTATGAAATCACGTCAAGACTACTTCCTGCAAAAATTTCGACAAAAAAAAAAAAAGTTGGCACTGAGTTTAGAAAAACAAAATTCTGGTATATTGGATTTTAACATTTTATCAAAAATTAAATGTTACTACAAGAGATACAGCCGGCCGCGGTGGCCGAGGTGACTAAGGCGCTTCAGTCACGGTCAGCACGGCCACTACGGTCGGGGGTTCGAATCCCCCCTCGGGCATGGATATTTGTGCCGTCTGTAGTCTTAGCTAGTTCATAAGTAGTTTGTAAGCTTAGGGACTGATGACCCCGTAGTTAAGTCCCATAAGTTGTACAAACATTTGAACATTTGAACAAGAGATACAGCCATTCAAATTTGCGGGCACCATAACGTTTTCCCTTCCTGAGTAAATGAGCTGCTTCTTATAGTTTCAACACCTTTTTCTTGAATGTTCTGAATATAAATCTTCACACAGACTTCTTGAGGAGGAGAGTGATACGGATATCTGATTGTAAACCACTGCCTATTACCTTAGACCTTTTTGACTGTACTGAACAGTAGTTCCGCGTATTCCGTAATTTATATTTATACAGTTAACAGGCAATGTAATTTATAACCAATTATTGGCTGCCAATTTCGCTTCATTTTTCCTGGAAGTCTTGCAACTTGTTTCTCCCTGTTGGTTTATGCCAAGTTCGGAGTAAAAATGGTTCTATATGACGGTGATGGTAAATAGAATTTATCTTTAGCATTTTTCGGTGTGTGACATTCCCTTACACATTCCGTATTTCAATTCCGTATTTCATATATTTCTTAGATGTATTTGTAATTCGAATGCAGCCAAGTCGTTTTGGGGTCTACGAATAAACGCTTTAAGTATGTAAAATACTCATTGACTTCTTATTAAAGTTTTTTAATTGAAGGTTTAAGGTTGCATCTCCTATTAAAAAGCATAGTAGCTATTTTTAAAGAGATGGAAGTTGCGTGATAGTGGGGTTAACTACATAGCGGTCAATTACATCAAAGTATCTGTGCAGGATGCCTAATATATTTATTGCTTGCGCAGGTGTCTTGATATGCTTAGTGTTCTGAAAAATATGCTTTTAGGAGGTATGACTGTGGAAAGTCATAGTCTTGTAGTAACAGAGACTAACTCTCCAAACATTATCACTATTAAAATACCTTTTTGTTTACAGGAGGAACATTCAACGGATTAATATGTAGTTAGAACAAGTTACTATATTGCTCTTCAGCTTGCAAAGGGTTGTGCAATTTCACTGAGTTTCGTGTTACGTTGACAGTGTGGAAATTTGACAACAGCAGTGCTAGACTTCTTGGTGTGCCTGTACCCAGGAAAAGGCATTAGCCACCCCAAGGGCCCCGGGTTCCGCGCAAGTGTCACTCCGCGCAAGTGTTCCAACCCCGGCCAACTGCCTAGTTAGCAGGAAACCCAGCTTCGAATCCTATCTTCGGCACAGATTATTTGATTGTAACACTTGCCAGCAGCTGAGATAAAAATTCCAGGAAAAATATCTATTTTCAACTATAAGACGTATTCCTTCTTGCCGGCCGCGGTGGCCGAGGGGACTGAGGCGCTCCAGTCACGGTCTGCATGGCCACTAACTGCCGGGGGTTCGAATCCCCCCTCGGGCATGGATATTTGTGCCGTCCTTAGAATTAGCTAGTTCATAAGTAGTTTGTAAGTTTAGGGACTCATGACCCCGTAGTTAAGTCCCATAAGCTATACAAACATTTGAACATTTCGTATTCCTTCTTGCGCTGACTGCAATTAAGACATTTATTTTACACCAGAAGCGTTTCGCTTTTTATTTTAAAAGCATCTTCTGTGTTCTGTAAACGATACAAAGGTTTGTACAATTCGTTTTTTATATACAGATTAAAACAGATTCTTTTTGTGCACATTAGACGCTATGTGTTTTGAAATTAATATTCATTCTACAGACGGAGTTACTGTCTATTCGTTACATTACACTGATGTTTCTCCGTCTTCTTGCCTGGAGTCGGTTTATTCCTAACGAGCGGTTTTTCCCCCTTCCTTTTTTTCCCACATCAGGAACTAACCAACACGAGCTAACAAGTGGGAGGAACAGCATGGGGATGTAAAGAAGAGACAATAACACAGTCAGCAGAATGAATAAAAATTTCAAAACACACAGCCTCTAATGTGCACAAACAGTTGACTGTTCTCCATAAAAGTCCTGATTCTGACTTTCGAAGACCTTGTAATACAACAACACGTGACTACTACCTACTTACGCTATGTGTAAACCATCTACGTGTTATTCAGGCGTAAATATTATTGGTTTGATTACTTATTGTCATATGTTGTGTAATTGTCACTTATGCGTTTATTTGTGTTGTTAATTGTGACGTAGAATGAGGTTGAAAGTAGGCAGCCATAGGCTGAAGTTAATTATTTATGGACTTTTAGCTTTATTTTTGTGAACCTGAACGTGTATCCGCCTTATAGCTTTAATTTGTATGTGAAAGTCATCCATGATCCATAATCTCAGTCCATGTTTGTAATTACTGCACATTATAATGTCTTTGCAACTGCGATATAGCATCTGCGCTACAGCAGCTTCTTTGACTGCTGAGGCGAGTAGTAGAGAGTGAGCTGTTGAGTAGTAGAGTCGAATCCCTCATTTTCATGATTGTGGCATTTTTTATTTTGTTGTATGGTACGTGTTGAGTTTTTGAGAAAAAGATTTCCTTTTAAATGTAAATGTTCACGTACCAGTAAAGTAATCAGTCGTTACATGCCACTGAATCTGACTGTGAGAAATAATGTTCACAGAAGTACAGATTGTTTTACTTACAGGGCCTAATTTTGGTTTTTAAATCCGTTGCGCACATAAGATTAGAGAAACTCCTTGATTTAAATAGAAAGACTTAATAAGAATAGGAAACTTTCACTTAACAAACTTTCTTCAAGCTTTCACTTTCACTTAATAAACATACAACAAGAAGCTTTCAAGGTGATGTCATGATTTATGTATTTAATATGAATACAAAATCAAATATTGTACGATGAATGTAGCAGACACGCTGGGCTAGTCAAGGTCGTTGCTATTGTATAGTCATCTTTGGAGTAGGTAACTCGCTGGCAGCGCAAGGGCGCGCGGCGAAAAAGTTAGTTGGAGAGTGTTGCTCGAAGCGGCCGGTCTGTGTTGGTCGGTGTGGCTATAGTACGTGGGGCCTATGGAGTACATTGATTTGGCACAAAGTTACGGTAATAGGGCATTTTGCAAATAATACGGGCACAGCATTTATCCAGCAAGTTGTAATAGTCAAGAGGAAAGCTGTGGGCCCAAAGAGTTTGTCCTACGCCAAGAAGAATTTGCTATTGTATGCCAACAATGCCTGCACCACACCACATTGTCTCCATCCGAAGTAAGATCAAGCCAGCTGCTAGTTAATTATCATGTACTACTACCCAGCGTATTAGCGATAAACTTCAGTAGCGAAAACTGTTCTTACGAAATACCTGGTGTCGTCCGAATCACTCTCCCAGCTCATCAACCAGGCAGGATCCTTGTCCTATTCGTTATTATTCCGAGAGAAGCCCTATTTAATTACAGACTGCATAATTGCTTCTGTAACTTCATAAAGAGTGCAGCAGCAATGTTGTTTAGTTAAATATTTGAGTAGTTCGACGTTATTGAACATAGATAAATTCCAAGTGTTAGTGACCAGTAAATATTTTACGAGTTTTGCAAAGTTTAACAACTGATTAGTTGTAGGCTTTGTTTGTTGCATAACGGTAGTTCAGTTAAAACTTCATCAGAGAAATCAGACTATGATAATAAAAGGTTAATTATTAATAATATTAAATCAAAATTGCGGTTCGAGTCTTAATGATCTTTGCTTACGTAAATTTGTGATGAACCAGGTAGTGACATACTTTGATCATTGCAACTGGTATAGCACTTACCATTCATAAAGTTAATGAATCTATGAGCAATAAATCAAGCTTTAAGGTGAGGTATTTGCAGTTTGATAAGTCCTGAGTTGTATTTGTTACCGCGCTTTGGTACTTGTTGCTTGCCGCCAATTCGCTATTCTACCTTTGATATGCAATTTTGTTGTTTTATACCTGAGTGTCTTTTGCAGTCTTGCCTCGTTGTTCTTAGTTGTGTGTGTTTCATGCCCTACCGTCAACATAATTTCGTGGTTTAGTGATTTGTTAGTAATCTGACAGTCACTAATTCCCTTTGTTATTATGCTTTTTGTTGTTCGTTTCGCGAGCTGGCGACCGTTTATTTGCTTACCTGCTATATTGATATGTCAATATCGTTGGTAATATTTCCCCATTTTATTAATATTGGGTTATTTTCCAAAATTTTTCCCTTTTTTTCTTTATTGGACGCACCTTGTTACGAGAGTGCGAAAGTAGAACGTCGTCACAGTTGTATCTTCCACTACACTAGCTGTTTCATTTCCGATAGCTTTACCCGGACAATTAGATAATTTCAGGCACACGGGTTTAATTAGTTGTTCAATACATTGCCGATAGTTGGGATGGTAAGGTTACAACCCCTCTCGTCATTTTCAGTGTACACGTTGTCAGAGAAATTATCATGCACGAGAAGTAAAAACTGCTGTGAAGAGGTCAATACAAATAGTTCGCTTATATGTCAGATAAATTGTAAACTCGGACTACAGCCGCATATTATGTATAAATCATTAGTTTTCAAAGTTCCTGGCAGATTAAAATTGTGTGCCGGAACCGGAATTCGAACCTGGAACCTTTGCCTTTCGCGGCCAAGCGCCCTACCGTCTGAGCTATCCCGGCACGCTTCACAGCGCACAAATTTAATCTTTTCAGAAGTTTCATGTCAGAGCATGCTCCGTTGCAGAGTGAAAATTTCAATCTGGAAATATTAATTTTCCTTGCGCAGGCAACCGTGGGAAAACACCATTCAGTGAACATTAAAGCACTAGCCGTAGTCTACTTGCAAGCGCATCGGATTTGGACGGCCTGAAAATTTCGTCCGTCCAAATTCCAGTAGTGAACCATTGGAGCGTATTGTGGCTTACACACTGGCCGACCATGGACACGGACCGGCACTAGAAAGAGCCATTTAACAGTCGGCCGCTGCCACTGTTGACCAGTCACCGTCGTCATCATCATCATCAGGTCTAAGGCAGGTCTTCACGTGCAGCCCTCCATGTAGTCCTAAGGTTTGCATCCTTCTTCTTCCATTCACTGCTATCCACCAGCAGACAATCTCTTCTCATCCAAGCCAATTATTTTTTCTCTTTCTGATTACCTTTGACATCTGCCTTCACCCATTCTTCTTAACACCTCATTTCTCACTATCTCCACCCACATTACCCCTACCATCCTCCTCAAAGTCTACATCTCAAATGCTTTTAATATTATTTCGTCCTACTTTCTTAGTGTCCATGTCTCAGTTTCATATTGTGCCAATCTCCATTAAAATCATTTTGTCTCTCCCTCAAATGCCTGTCAATACACCCACGTTCAAGACTCCTCTACTTATTAAATGCCTCCTTGGTTATTACTATGAGGGTTTTCTCTTCCTTGTGGCATCTCATATCTTCCGTAACTATGATTATACCGGGATTTGAAAGCACTAACTTTCTGTATCAGCGCAGGAGTAGCCGAGCGGTCTGAAGCGCCACGTTGCGGATCGCGCGGCTTCCCGTGTCGAAGGTTCGAATCCTCCCTTGGGCGTGGATGTTTGTGTTCTATTTAGTATAAGATAGTAGAAGTAAGTTTAGTAACGGATGACCCCGCAGTTAAGTCCCATTTGCTTTACAAACATTTGAACATTTGATTAACTTGCTTAGCCTTACAGTTGTTCCTACTTTTGTCCTCCTCTTATTCTCATCCCCTATTCCAGGTCTTACTGAAACACTTTAACATTTCATAGTTCTTTCCTTCTCTGACAGTAAGACCATATCATCTGGAAATCGAATATCTTGTATTCTCCTTCCACGTACCCGAATACCTCTGTTTTGTTTTAAACATTTATACATCATGTCTTCCAGATATATGTTAACACTACAATGGTCGCGTCACTAGGGGAAGCATTGGTGGTCGCGTTGTATCTGTGAGATACAGGGTTAACACTGCACCCTTAGCATTAATTGGTTAGGTTGGATTGGGTTGTATGGTTGGGATAGCTGGCTAAACTACTGAGGTTATCAGTCCCCCGGTGGGGAGGGGAAGGAGTGAGGATAGGAAAGGAGGGGAGGGGGAAAGGAAATGCAGTCCGGGAAGTAAAGAAGGAAGGAAGACTCGGGGCCCCGTGCTCGCCACGCACGTACTCACGAAAGAACCGTGAGCCCCCTGCGGGGGCAGCATTAATTAACCTCGGATATTGCAGTGAATAAGTAAATAAAACGAGGGAAGGATCATGTAAGTATTACAATAGCAATATTTATTTTATGAAAATTAACAACAGAATCAAAATATCCACGGTCTATAGTGTCCAACGGGCACAATATTTCGGCGATCATACATGTCGCAATCATCAGGTGAACTGACGGACTGAGCTCGAGCTCCTGGAAACGCGCCGGCACGGAAATCCGCACGCTACAGCTGCTCGAAGGGAACTGGGTTCTAGCCCGGTAGCGGGCGATTTAAATACCCTCGGCCCGCGGAGCGACCCCTCCGCGGTCCGCGGTCGCGCAGTGGAATTATGAAAATTAACAACAGAATCAAAATATCCACGGGTGTACTGCCGGTCTATAGTGTCCAACGGGCACAATATTTCGGCGATCATACATGTCGCAATCATCAGGTGAACTGACGGACTGATCTCGAGCTCCTGGAAACGCGCCGGCACGGAAATCCGCACGCTACAGCTGCTCGAAGGGAACTGGGTTCTAGCCCGGTAGCGGGCGATTTAAATACCCTCGGCCCGCGGAGCGACACCTCCGCGGTCCGCGCCCCGCGCCGCGGTCGCGCAGTGGAACCGACTGCGACGGCGTCTGAGATGACGTCGGTGTGAGGGCTCTGTCTGCCGTGGTCGTCACTTCGTTACGTTTGCTGGATTTACTCTTTATGTTTCCTGTCGCGTGGGTTGCCTATTCCAGGAATATGTATCTGTGAGATCGTAAGAGACCATACTAATGTTAAACAGTATTTAGGAGAGTCAGCAGCCTTGCCTAACTCCACAACTGATTGTAATTTCCCCCATCATTTCATTCTCATTCTGTATTGGTTTTTTCTATTGCAGCCTTTCCCCAACTTTATTCAATTTGTACATTGAGCAAGCTGTAAAGGAAAGCAAGGAGAAATTTGGAGAAGGAATTGGAGTTCAGGGTGAAGAAATAAAAACCATGTGTTTTGCCGATGACATTGTAATTCTGTCAGAGACAGCAAAGGACCCGGAAGAGCAGTTGGACGGAATGGACAGTGTGTTGAAAGGTGTGTATTAGATGAACATCAACAAGAGTAAAACAAGGGTAATGGAATGCAGTACACGAAAATCAGGTGATGCTGAAAGAATTAGATTAGGTAACGAAACAATAAAGGAGGTAGTTACTTCGGCAGTAAAATAACACATGATGGACGCAGTACAGACGATATAAAATGCAGAATGGCAATGCGAAGATTAGCGTTATTGAAAAAGATAAATTTTTTAACATGGAATATTAATTTACGCGTAAGGAAGTCCTTTCTGAAAGTATTTCTGTGGAATATTGGCTTGTATGGAAGCAAAACGTTAACGATTAACAGTGCGGACAGGAAGAGGATAGAAGCTTTAGAAATGTGGTGCTACAAAAGAATGCTGAAGATTAGGTGGGTGGTTCGTGTAACTAATGAGGAAGTATTGAACAGAATTGTGGAGAAGAATTTCTGGCATACTTTGACTACAAGAAGGGATCGATTGGTAGGACACATTCTTAGACATCATGGAATCGTGAATTTAGCATTGGAGGGAAGTGTCTGGGGCAAAAACCACATAGAGAGACCAAGCGATGAATATAGTAAGCAGATTCAAATAGATGTATGTTGCCGTTCTTATGAGGAGATGAAGAGGCTTGCTCAGGATAGAGTAGGGTGGAGAGCTGCATCAAACCAGTCTCTGGACTGAAGACCACAACAACAACAAACTAAACTATACATTATTATTCATACAGACAAGGACGATTCAAGCGCATGATCAACTTTACAAATCAAAGAAAATTATGTACCTTTCACGTTGGCCCTCCGACCAGGGTGAACTCCTTACAACCCACCACTCGCCCTGCAGTGAGGGTGGAGCCACCCTGTCGGATATACAGGAAGGTGCCCCGGAGCACAGAGCATGGCTGAAAGCAGCGACACCTAAGGGTCCCGCGGAATATACCAGGTTCCCAGTTGTTCGTTCTAACTGCTTCATCTATGGCGTTCATTCCCAGTTTTTCTTTAATTTCCTAGTTATGGACACCCTCATGACATTGTTCCCATCTATTAGTACCTGCAATCACTCTTGCTACTTTCATATCTGTAACCTCTACCTTATGAATAAGGTAACCTGTATCAGCCCAGCTTTCACTCCTAGACAACAAAGTTGGTCGAAAGATAGACGGTGCACTGCTATCTTAGTCTTGGTACTTACTTCCTTCTTGCAGAAGAGAGTAGATCTTAGCTGAGCACTAACTGCATTAGCTTTGCTGCACCTCGAATCCAGTTCTTTTACTGTGTTGCCATCATGTGAGAAAATACATCCCAGGTACTGTTCTAACTTTGTTTCCCCTATTTAATCTGTTTAAATCTCTTTCCCACAGACATTACTATCTTACGGAAATCACAAAATAATCATAGGAAGGCAATGACAAGTAAATTTCATTTCCTACTATTACCAGCAAGAACTGATCCCAAAGCTGTTACGCGATACACCATTTTACTGTAATGGATATGGTGAGATTGTGCCCCTAGAAGTAGCATAGGTGAGTTTGGAGATCAGGTGTATGTTTGAAGTATATCGTGTAGCGAGAATGTCACAAGCAACTCCGAGAAGAGCTTTACACGAGCGCTGGCTGATGTTCCAGCCGGCATTGTGTAGCGGATTAACGATTTCAACGAACGCCGAGAGCATCTGAACAATATGATAGCGGCGTCAGCTGAAATTCCCGCTACTGGCAGGAAACTTCATTCGAGAGCACTCAGGCAAGGTGCTGGCAAGGGCAAATTACATGGGAGGCGTCGACCGTAAACTTAGAGGGGTGTTGTTAAATTCGAGGCAACCACTCAGTAGCCGATACTTTACAGAAGCACAAAGCGATGCGAGAATCTGGAAGGTGGGATGTTAGTGCCGAGAGAACTCGAGGAGACGCAGAGCAGGTGTTGTAGCTTCGAAAGACTGTAAATTTCCTAAACGAACAGATACCCAACAGGTGAAATAATGAAGCATCAAACCGTTTCGCATGAACAAAATGTGTAGGACTGGTTGGCGAATGCTCGTAAGTATTATGATGTGGGGAAGAATGACGGAAAACTAAAAGGAAAAATAAACTTTCTGGAGAAAATATGTTGGATTTTGAATATTCATGATGTTGTTTAGCTATTCACTCTGTAATATTGCATTATGTTTCTCACATTATTCTGCCTGCCTCAGATTTACAATTCGTGCGCCTAAGCACATACTTTGAATTTGTATATGTTCGAATATTTTATGTATAGCGTTTCAGATTTTTAGACGAGCACTTTTTTTTTTTTTTTTTTTTTTTTTTTTTTTTTTTTTTTTTTTTTTTTTTTTTGTCCTCGGTAAGATTCGGTATCCATTCCTCCCGCGCTTGTAGTTTTTGGCAATATTTATGATACATTAATCTAGTGAAAAGAGCATAATGTTAGCATACTTATTATTTAGAATTCATACTAAAAGCTTCTTGTTGTAATTTTATTAAGTGAAAGTGAAAGCTTGATGAAAGTTTGTTAAATGAAAGTTTCCTATCCTTATTAAGTCTTTAGATTTACATCAAAGAGTTTCTCTAATCATATGTGCGCAACAAACAAAATTAGGCCCTGTAAGTAAAACGATCTGTACTGCTGTGAACATTATTTCTGACAGTCAGATTCAGTGGCATGTAAGCACTGACTACTTTACTGTTACTTGAACATTTACATTTAAAAGGAAATCTTTTTCTCAAAAAACTCAACACAATCAGGAAAATGAGGGTCGAGGTTGAGCTGAAATAAGAAAAATTAGTCAGGCTTGATTCCATATTGGAATGTGAGCTCCACGACTGTATTTGCTTTGTGGTAATTATTCAGCAATCAGTCGTCACAAATATAAATTATTTATTTGTTGGCAAATCCGGATTTCGACCACTGTGTGGTCATTATCAATGCTAAAATAAATACAAGAGGGCCAGTTAGAATAACATGCATGTCAGATTATAAGCTAATTGTACAAGTTTCAGTTATAGTCAATGATATAAATACATACCTTAAAATAAATTAAAATACTTAAAATATCTCGACCTCCATGTAGGAGGTTGCGTTTTTACTGACGCAGCTGTTACACAGTTGACGTCAGCATGGGTCATTTGTGACTAAGGCGCCCTCTTTAAAGTTACATATAAGTAACAAATTTATATGATGTATATTTATGGTAGAGAAAGTTACATTTTATTGTAATTTTAGTAGGCATTTTAACTTTAAACTGTTCTTTATTAATGAGTCTCGTTTACTGTTTGTATATAATTGGTAGTAAAAATGTGTACTAATTGGTGTCTTACAATATATATATATATATATATATATATATATATATATATATATATATATATATATATATATATATGTATATATATACAGCAACTCTTTTAAAATATTTTATATAAAACTGATGATCTGTTGATAATTTGTTCACAGGCAAAATCATAAAATCAAATGATGTCAATTTTAAAAAATCAAATGATGTCAATTTTAAAAAGTAGCTGTAGTAGTAAGTACAGTCGTCAGATGGTGCTAACCGACGTCTATCCCAAACTGTCTTAGAGCGTTTATCTTATAAAACATGCTTGTCTGTTAGGGTTTTCATTAAAACATGTAACAGATGTATTCTAGTGCTAAAAGTACTGTATATTCCTGTTGTATACATAAAAATACTTGATGGGTACAATATTTGTCACTGTATGAAAGGTACTCGCATGTGACAGGTGGGAAGTTTAGATGTAAATATCGGCCGACCAGTGCATGTGTTGGTTTCAGCTTTATGTAGCTGGACTCAGCTGATTTTTGAATAGCTCCCAGAAATGGGAACTTTTCGATCTCGTTTGCTCATTGAGCAGTGTCACTTTATTGGAATTAAAGATACATACCTTTGTTGAGTCTTCAATATAATACAATGGTTTTATACAATTCCGTTCCATACAAATATTGTCTTCCTCTTGATACAGAATCCACTGTCCAATATAATACGTTTGTAGTCACTAATATAGAGTGAAATAAATCAAACTCAATACAATCATTGCTGACCAATTCAACCTTGATACACAACACAGTTGTCATACGTCTGTCAGCCAGCCTAGCCCACAATCGACTCTTCTGCTCAACAGGTCACTATCTACTATTCGCCTCAGCGTCAAAGAAGCTTCAGTAGCGCAGATGCTACATCGCAGTTGCAATGACATTATAATGTGCAGTAGTCACAAACATGGACTGAGATTATCGATCATGGACGACTTTCACATACAAAATAAAGCTATAAGGCGGATACACGTTCAGATTCTCAAAAATAAAGCTAAAAATCCATAAATAATGAACTTCAGTCTATGGCTGCCTACTTTCAGTACATCTTGAAGTTTATCTTATGGGCGGCTGGAACAGAGTAGTCGGCAACAGATTGTTAAAGGACAGTAATGACCGTACAATCATTGTGCTCGCAATACGTCTCTGACATCCGTATGGTCAATTTTTGGTACCTTGAGCAGTGGATGATTCGGTCACTCGTCCTCTAACAATGAGGTCGTCGCACTCCTACACCAGTCTGACACAGACCCTTGCGTTGTAGTACATTTGGTGGCTGTTTAAATTTTAATTTTTTTCCGCTTCATGCCGAACTCGGTACGTAACGTTGGCTCTTTTGCGCCGAATCGTACGCACAGCAGACGATAATAGGCACGCAACCACCACCAGTGACGCCTATCCAGGTTTGGCTGAAAGCAATCAATTTAAATTAGAATATTAATTATCGGATGTCTAATCTATTTATTGCCGGGTAGGAACGAGTCAACTCTAACCAATATATGGCAGGGCCATGATGATATACGATTAGTATTAAACTTTACCCTAGGCCTTGATTCTGATGATGACTATTTCGAAATGCATAAATAAAAGAACAGCCGCATCACCTCCTGTGGCCTTTATATTTCCACACGGTTCCTAACAGAACTTTTTAACCCTTCTGATCGTATGATTCCAATGGAATCACTAACTAAACTGGCTTGTGGTGCCGATATGAGACAGCAAATGTTTCCGAAGTGAATAATATTACGTTGTAGTTCTGTTTTCAGTCGACAGATTGTAGCACCTTCTTGGTCGATAGCAGTCGATTGTTAGTTCTCAAACTTCAACGGATTGGCGTTCCTGTTTTGGCCTCCTTTGGAAGATAATGTCAGGTTCGTTCTATGTATATATAAGGACTTGCTGAAAACCCGGCGTTGAGATATGTTAAGAAATAAGACTGTCTTGCATAAATTATAAATGCAATATCCATACAAAAAAAGATAATAATCAAAATACAAAGTCACATAAAATTCGTACGATCTCATATTTATTGAGTTGTCTGCTGTACAATTGTATAATTTTTCAGATATGTATTCATTTATACAAGTGATATATGTCTGTAAAATTTGTTGTGAATACCAATAGTAGTAAAGACGTAATAGATTAAAACTTGGTACGTGATGGGACGATTTTTCCATGAATGTTACTGTTTGTGCGCTCATATCTCTTGAACTACGCATCGTACTGTGATTCAATTTCGAATGTACATTCATCTAAATGTTTATATAATGTTTGTAAAATTTCCTGTGGCTATAATTTGTAGTGTAGAAATTATAAATTGTAACGTCATAACGAACGCAGTTTTTTTGTCCACGAGCCTCAGAAAAGTAGTAAGCGAAAAACTTTTTTCCTTTAATTTTATTGTGGTTGTCAGCGAGAAAAACATTATAAAGGTTTGTTGCAAGTCGCTAAGTACTCTCATTCTCATACAGTGTATGAATAAAGTCTCGTCGCATTATGTGGCAGTTGTTTTGCGATTCCTATTGTTCATGACGTCATATCTCCTGAACCATGTGTTGTATGTGATTCTTATCCCTGCAGGAACTGTTACCTCAGAGTAAGGAATACGTATATAAAATTTGGTCGAAACCGGTCCATATCTCCTGAATTATCGACCCTATCGCCAAACCGTTTCTTAGGTGACGTAGTCTTCCTATAAATTATAGTCTTGCCAAATTTCAACTTCATTGGTGAAGTAGTTTTTGAGATTTCGTGTTCAGTCAGTGAGTGAGAGAGTGAATGAGTATCCTTTCGCTTTTATATAGATATAACTTTTATCACTTTGTATTGCTTGCAGAATTATAAAATAATGTGCTTATATTACATTTTTCGAATGTGTTCCCGAAAAACTATTTTTTGTCTTCAGTGATTCCATTCGGAATCAGTAGGAGTTTGTCATGAGCATATGTTAACATATGCTGATCTTCTTTACTGTTGCTCATGCAGATATTTAATACCTACTATCCACATTTATGTGTTATAAATGTGTAACAGTTAGTCATGAGTGTTGCAGATAATTTGACTTAACATCAGAACCACAAATTATTTGTTGAAAATTGGTTGGCCTCCTGTGATCTGGTTGTGGAACCAAAAACGCTGATAATCTCTGATAAAGAATCGAATAGCAGCGTTCTCTCTGCAGACAGTTGCTTCTTTGAAACAAAATGATCGAGGATCTTATGATTACAGAAATAAATGAGAACATCAGGGTGCTAAAATGGTTTGACAATAAGAGAATCCACATTATTTCTTCATACAAAAGTCAAGAGACCGTTGAAGGTATAAGACGATGGTCAGTTCCTGCTATGCATTTTGTGAATGTCCCTAGGCCTGCCATAGTAGCTGAGTGAAACACTATTATGGGTGATGTCCAGCTGAATAACATGCTAGTACAACTCTCTACAACAAATATCAAGGGACATGGTTCAGTCTCAGAATAATATTTCATCTTGTCAACAGGATATATGTTAGTACAGAAGATATTGTGGAAAAAAATGTAAAATTCAGACTACTACTTTAATATCTGACTGATATTCAAATCAAATGTTCAAATGTTTGTAGAACTTATGGGACTTAACTACGGGGTCATCAGTCCCTAAGCTTACAAACTACTTATGAACTGGCTAAGACTAAGGACGGCACAAATATCCATGCCCGATGGGGGATTCGAACTTCCGACCGTAGTGGCCGTGCAGACCGTGACTGGAGCGCCTCAGTCTCCTCGGCCACCGCGGCCGGCTCTGACTGATATTGCAGGAGGTCTTTTGAAGAGGGGTACAACAAAAGTCGTCCGACCATTTTACCAACTCCAAACTCTCTCTGATTTTCTCTAGTACATCGCGATCTCCTCTCCGTCCATTTTAAATTGCTGTTTCGTTTCCAAACTTGTACTTTGCATTCGAACTCCGTCAGTAAATTCTCTTCTAGCCTTGTACGAACCCC
Source organism: Locusta migratoria (assembly GCA_026315105.1). Taxonomy (NCBI): domain Eukaryota; kingdom Metazoa; phylum Arthropoda; class Insecta; order Orthoptera; family Acrididae; genus Locusta; species Locusta migratoria. The sequence goes on from CM048749.1 coordinate 213,922,980, forward strand.
TTTATTAGCTTTCTTATGAAATACTACGTATTTCTAGGGGCTGCATGCCGTATTTCTTAGTTGATTTACTCCTACTTTGAATTTATTCCATTTTTCTGATTTTTGAAGACTGGACTTTGTCCATCCGTGTAAACCCTTCCCAATCGCGTCTAACTGTATTCCTTATGATATCCTACGCATTTCTAAGGGTTGCATGTCGTAGCTATTTTTCTTCATTTTTCGGAAATTGAATTTTATATTTTTTACTAGTTTTCGGAACCACGTGGTTCCGAACTCCGACTTCAAGGGTTTATAGCTAGTCACTTGAGTGCACGCCACTGCTCACACACCAGTGCCTTCCTATTGTGTATTCTTGCTGCGTAATCTGTGATTACATTGATTTTTGTTGAAATGAATTCGATCTTTACGCACGTCGCCTTCGCCTTGTAATGTATGAGACACGTGCCTTGTGTCTCAGAAAGTCTCATCCTCACTGTTTGATTTAAATGGAAATTATTCTCACTATTATCACGTACCATCTCAAGTAAAGAAAGACAGACCAGAGCAACCTACGAAGTTTATTTTCCTCGAGTTGTGTGGTACATCCTGGTTCGCTGAATTTTGCCTACGATAGCGGCGCCTGCTTCTGCTTCGTATCTGCACGCTGAATTGGGGGATTTTCGCTTTGCTTCGCGCGTGTGACTGGATGAATGCTTGTTGATTGAAAATCCGTCCCCCGACGATGTTCAGTTCAGATTACTTTAACTTAACATTCAATGGAATGTATTTTTGTTGTTTAACAATTGTTTGAAGTGAAAGCGTAACTTTCATAAAAAAGTAATATATATATATATATATATATATATATATATATATATATATATAAATTTTTTTTTTTTTTTTTTTTTTTTTTTTTTTTTTTTTTTTTTTTTGAGGTATCCTGCACATGTGCTCAAGTCTTACAGATTCACTATTTTTTGAGTTCATAGCGCCAACAAGAGCCATAGGTACATTCTACTGTTAGGTGGTGCTGTGGCGCGAAATCGGGTGCCCTTGAACTCGCGGGTCGATGTGGCTCAATTGCTAATCACCTCTGTCGAACATACTACATAATTTGCGTGTGCTGTGAATATTAAATTCCTACCTCTAGTCACGGTTTTTAGAGGCTGCGTGTAGATATTCTTTGACTGGTTCTCTCTGAGGTGGAGATGGCAGCAAACGTTAGGTCCTGCGAAAATCCCCCCCTCCCCCCACCACGACCACTCTTCTACCAGCAGGGCTCGCGCAAAGGTAGAGAACAATAATTACTTTGTCTGTATTATATCTGATAAACGTCAGTGGATAACTTATAATTCTATTTACGTTGTTTTTCAGGTTTCCTGAATGAAGCTATTACTAGAAGCTCCTTTATTTGCTTCAGTTCTTACTACCTATCCCTCTGTAGTTAAATAACAGTTTGATGCTATGGAAATAAATGAAAAGCTGTCATTCTGTGAAGAGTCAAGTGTTCCACATTGCTACGAAAAAATAGTAGCAACAATATTTTATCTTCATATGTGGAAAAGCTGGTAGAAGCTGACCTCGGAGAATATCAGTTTGGATTCATGAGGAACGTAGGAACACGGGAGGCAACACTCACTTTACGGCTTACTCTAGAAGATAGATTAAGGAAAGGCAAACCTGCATTTCTAGCTTTTGTAGATTTGGAGAAAGCTTCTGACAATGTTGATTGGAATGCACTCTTTCAAATTCTGAAATCAGCAGGGGTAAAATACAGGGAAAGGAGAGTTATTTACAGTTTGTACAAAAGCCAGAGTACAGTTATTAGACTCAAAGGGCGTGAAAGGAAAGCATTACGTGGTAATGGAGTAAGACAGGGTTGTAACCTTTCTCCGATGTTATTCAATTTGTTCAAATGTTCAAATGTTCAAATGTTTGTATAGTTTATGGGACTTATCTACGCGGTCATCAGTCCCTAAACTTACAAACTACTTATGAACTAGCTAACACTAAGGACGGCACAAATATCCATGCCAAAAGGGGATTCGAACCCCCGACACAAGTGGCCGTGCAGACCGTGACTGGAGCGCCTTAGTCCCCTCGGCCACCGCGGCCGGCTATTCAATTTGTACATAGAGCAGGCGGTGAAGGAAAGCAAGGAAAAAATTGGAATAGGGATTAATGTTCAGGCATTTTGATGATGACATTGTAATTCTGTCAGAAAGCGTGTAAAATGAACATTAAGAAGAGCAAAAAAAAAAAAAAAAAAAAAGATAATGGCATGCGGTCTTAGAAAATCAGGCGATGCTGAAGGAATTAGATTAGGTAACGAAACATTGAAGGTGGTAGATGAGTTTTGTTACTTGGGTAGTGAAATAACATATGACAGTCGCAATACCGAGGATATAAAATGCACAATGGCAATGGGAAGAAAAGCATTTTTCAAAAAGAGAAATTTGCCAACATCGAATATTAATTTAAGTGTAAGGAAGTGTTTTTTGAAGGCATTTGTGTGAAGTGTTGCCTTGTACGGGAGTGAAACATGGACGATAAACAGTGCGGACAGGAAGAGAACAGAGGCTTTTGAAATGTGCTGCTATAGAAGATTGCTGAAGATTAGGTGGGTAGATCGCGTAACTAGTGAAGAGGTACTGAACAGAATTGGTGAGAAGAATTTTTGGCATACCTTCACTAAAAGAAGAGCTCGCATGGCAGGACACATTCTTAGACATCGAGGAATCATAATTTTAGCATTGGAGGGAAGTGAGTGGGGTAAAAATCGCAGAGGGAGACTAAGAGATGGATACAGTAAGCAGATTCAGAGAGATATAGCTTGCTGTTCTTATGTCGAGTTGAAGAGGCTTGCTCAGGATAGGGTATTGTGGAGAGCTGCATCAAACCAGTCCTCGGACTGAAGACCACAACAACAACAAGAAGTTTAGGGACTGGTGACCCCATAGCTACGTCCCATAACCTTATAAATATTTGAATATGTTTTGAAATCCATCCATGAATACGTCTTCCGTTTTCAAAATACTCCATCGTTGTCAGGTACGTTGCTGTTCCATACACGGTATGTTCCTCTTAGAACATCGTCAGACCTTAAATGTCAGCTCAGAGTAAGCGTATTTATATAGCTTGAACGATCTATTGGTTGTGTCATAAAAACTTTGTGGCGATTTTTAATGTAGTAATAGTGTTTGATCAGATATGATATAATGCCATCAAAGTTGTAATATGTTGTTTAATTTCGATGTGCTCCGTTTATTTACGGAAGGTTAAATCCCTTGACTTCGCCTTCAGCTGCCCTGTTTACTATTCTCTTGAAAACCTATTTAAGTATTGGGTCTTTTCTTACTTGCTCTCTAACATTTTTAGTCCTGTTTAAGGTTGGTTAAATTTCAAAACATGGGCTTCATCCGTTGCAAGCTTTCTTGTAACCAAATTATGTTAGGGATTGATGTTCAGACTTGAAACGTTTTGTTAAATTATTAAGGCATTATAAACGCGCTTCAACCAATGAATTTTTTTCTTTTTGTTTGCAACTTTCATATTAAAACTAGAAATATTGCGTAAATTTTGAAATGATCAAAACGGGCTTGACTCCCTGAAGGTTTCCTAATTTATCATTATTTTATTCTTCAAATTAATACAAGCTATTGTTCAAATTCTTAAGCAATTAAATTTGGGTTTCACCCAATGACCAATTTCAACTAATTTTAAAGAAAATAAATTCATTAAAGTAAATTGATTTTATTCATTACCCACCCAGTCCTTTCACTTCGTTTTTATATTAATTTTGAATCCAAATTTGAGGTCTCAGAAGACTACTGCACTGTTGCTTGTAAACATATGTATTTACACATCTGAGTATTACCATATACTGCTTATGAACAGGTTTTGTAATGTAAAGAGACTACGGCATAGGATTTCTTAACCCTAAACTACCAGATTCTAAACTCGTGTGTTCAATTCAGTGCGTACAGTGCCCAGCAGTTATATTGCATCTTAACGTGTAAAGGAACATACAGTGGATGAAGCAGAAGAAGTTATTTGGTAGGTATTATGTAATTCTTCAACAAGCCCAGATATAATTTGTACACATACAAGAATAACGCGGACATTACGTATGCATAGGTTCCAGTCGTATCATTTACAACTCATTCAGCTTCTTTGATCGGGAGATGGATAGTTGAAAATCTCCCAGTAATCCCATTTATACTCTTCACTGGTGAAGCCCCGCTCGTGACAGCATCAATGACACTCGTAATTCACATCAGCGGTCCGAAGAAAACCAACATGCCAGTATGGAGACACATTTTCAAAAACGCTTTTAATCTCTATAAAATGTAGGACTTTGTAAAATGAATCTACTGCTGCTGTTGTCAAACTATTCTGACGAATATATATAGGCGCGTCCAGAAAGTACGTTCCGTTTGGTTATATAAAACGAACGGGTACAGATACAGAAAAAATATTGATTGTAGAAAAATCTATGTAGGCAATTGTCATAGCATGGCGCAAGGTTTCGTGTGGCTTCTTCATAGAATGTTGTCGCCTGTGTATTCAACCATGTGGTAACATGTTTTTCAGCTCGTCATCATCGTTGTTGTCCATCAAGGACAGATTTTAGGTGTAAGAAGAGGATTACTGTCAAAAGATTTTTTTTTTCACGATTATGCTTGACCTCACACGCCGAATTTGACCAAACAATTCTTAAGAAAATTTCAATGAGACCTGTTTGATTATCCTCCATACAGCTCGAACCTCTCTCCTAGCGACTTTCTTCTTACACCTAAAATCTGTCCCTGGTGGTCAACACTTCAACGATGAGAAAGAGCTGTTACCACATGGTTGAATACACAGGCAGCAACCAACTGTGAAGGATGCATGCAAAACGTTGTGGCACGCTATGTCAAGTGCCTACAAAATTTCGGCAGTTATGTGGAAAAGTAGTTTAAGAGTTGTAGAATTTTGTGCAATAAAAATTTCTTCTGTATCTTACAAGCTTCCTAGGGTTTTATTTGCGGTCGGAGAAGTTAGTACTACTTCCTCCCACAAGTCCCCTAAAACCTCCACATCCTTGCGGATGCTGTTGCGTAGCAGTGTGCGTTTGTACCGCCCTACAGTACGCACGAGGTGTCGTGGTTGCTTTCCGAGACTTTACGGAAAGCATAGAGTTCTGACTAACCTGTTGTCTTCTACAGTTGTGTCCCCAGCGCAGAAGACAGCACACAGGTCGTTGGTTCTTCTACAGCATACAAGTGAGGCTAAAGTTCTTTATGATGGAAGCATAATAAGCGACTCGCCATATTTTTAATTGTCAGCGATGCCATTTATTAAATAAATAATAAAGAAATTAGCAACTATTGTTAATATGATACGGCCTATGCTGCCCAAAGTTCATGTTGAGACCTCGACTGTTATCACATTTACGCAAAAATCTTTACTCATGACCGGCGCGGTCCGGCGCGTATAGTGGTCAGCTCGAGACTAAAACTGCGGCGCGTTGCGAGACTAGAGGGCACCTGACGCTCTATTTCGCGCCAAAAGAGGGCCGTCGCGCGCCTTCTGCAAAATCGCTCTTCTCTTGTTACAATAAGAGAAGGCACCTTAAACTTTTTAAACTGTCAAAATCTAGCCTGTCCTTGAGAGATATTTATTACAAATTCTCAGCTCTGAATAATTAATATTTAGTTTATAATAAACAAAAGTAGTTTCAAAACAAATCACGTGACGTGAAATACAGCAGCCAATGCGAGGAGAGCACCAGTAACATAGGCGGGCTTTCCCACGGGAACCAGCACCTACTGCGCCATATGCTACTGCTCCCCACCCCACATTTCAACATATGCTGCACTGCTGTCTTTCTTCCGCGTTTAAGGCACGTACAATGTTAGCAAAGAAACGGCCAGCGGCCAGAAATATGAAGTGGCCACAGGCCAGGAATATCACACATCCCCTTCCTTCGGAGATTTCCAAACTTGGAATTTTCTCAAAGACAACAGACAAGTTGGAAATAAGAACCCTCTAAATTTTGAAAAATAGTACCCATTATCTCTCAAGAACTTACATAAATATTGAAACCATTACTTCTAAATCTCCCCATCTAAATCAAAAATGATTACACAAAAAGGTAAAGAAACATCAAAATTATAACCCTGCCTAAATTGAACTTGGGCAGCTATGAATTAGCTAACTTTACAACATAAGAAACTACATGTAAATGCTGATATACACCTAAATATCCTTCTGAAAATACACACACAAAAACTTCAAAGTTACAAATTACTTAATACATTGTATGAAAATGCACAGAAAACAGACGATTAAACAATAGATAAGTAACACTGTTACTTAGAATTATTCCAGGAAATACAGGAGGCACGAAGCCTCTCAATAGTTGTGATTTAAAATCGGCGTCTTGCCGTCCATGTTTACAAAATTCATTGGCACCTTGCCATTTGAATATATGACATTTAGACTTTCGGCTCATGGCCTCTTATAACACCAATTAAATTCTCGGCACATTGCCGTCCATCAATACCACCACAACTCCGATTGTTGCCTTAAGCACAAATGAAACTATTTTTTGACACGAGGCCATTTATCACTTATATCGCCACAATGCCGTCTAACAAGCTTCTCAACACTGTCTCTTTTTATTAATTGAACTGCCTACTCACTTTCGGCTTTGCATTTTTCACACACGCATTGAGTGAAAATTCAACACTAGGCACTCATGACTTTATACTTTTAATAATATTTCTCATAGCCTACATTGCACTGCTGGCTTCACACGCTTGTGCATACAAAGGATATACATAAAGTGGTACAAAAAAATATACATACAAATACATTTATAATATCAAATCAATGCAGACATTTTGCATATTGAATCAATAATAATAAACATATTGGTCAGTGTTTGGTAATTACCGATCAACTTTAAGTTTCTTTTTCAGGTCATTGACCTTTCTCATACTTCTTCAGTTATCTATTCTGTTATAAATTTAAATATCTTTAGTGACACACTTTAAGATATATTAAGTCATATATATATATATATATCCGTTTCCTAATTGGGTCACTGACCCTTCATTCATTGACAATACTCTATATTGTCAACAGGTGTTACCTCTATTCCCATATTACAATTGGCGACACATGCCATGTTTAATATTTAATACCGTACTGTTGGCAAACAGATGCCACGTTTATATTCACTGTAATAGGCTACAATAGCTTGTCATAATGCTTAATATTTAATGCAAAATGCAGATCACAGAAATCAACAGAAACTATTTGCTGCATAAATGCAAAATATAATTCCGACTGACGGATGGTTGCTTTCATTGACAGCTGACCGTGAAATTCCATTATGTATGATATATACACTCCATAGTATATGTTGTTTATCGATCTGATGTATTATGATTTCCTGAGGTTTGTGTGGAGGCGAAACAGATCAAAATATCATATAATTACTCATGTACTTATTCATAGATGTGTATGTGTAAGAGCATAGGACAAATGTGTTCCAAAATGGTGCCATTTCTGCTACTATGTATTCCTAATTTAAAAAAATGTAGAGTGAGGAAAACACTACGTCCCCTACCTATTTTCAATATTCCAGAAATGACGACTTCACTGCCGCCTGAAACACCATATATATATAATCATAATGAGTCGACTTCCAGGCCGGATCCACCAGTCACCTGTACTTGACCCTTTCTTACCACTTCACTACATTCTCAATAATGAGCCTATTTCCAGGCCGAATTTATCAGTCACCTGTACTTGACCCTACTTATCTATCACCTTACTACCTTCTTAATTATGAGCCTATTTCCAGGCCGAATTTATCAGTCACCTGTACTTGACCCTACTTACTACCTTCTCAATACTTGCTTAAAAATACACATAGCAGACCATACACCTCGTTCCTCATACCATTCATAATGTTTTACATTGCCTATGTCCAACAGCAATTTTTACTAAATTCACTCACCTGTTGTTGCGCCGTCCTCTTCTCAGCGTCATATATTACATTATAATCATGAGCGTAAACAATCTTTGAATAAATTAAATAAAAATCCACCAATAATGTAGTCAGCTATTTTCAATGTTATGTTTCGTTCTGAGGAGATCTGTGTCTGCCACCTAATTTTACAAAAGTAACTCGTGCTATGCAGATGTTTACTGCTGAGTTACAATATTTACCATACTCCATATTTGTTACATATTCACATTAAGCCAAATTCAGTACGTATTTAGTCTGTATATCTCGTATTCTTCCTTACTCATGTCAAATTCTGTTTTATATACTCGTCTAAATCAGTGTTTTCGTCCAATCTGGTATTTGGATAGAGAAGAAAGTAAAGACGATAGACAAGAGTTCAGATTGAATAGTAAGAGGAAGAACTAACAGCGTGAAAGGAAAGGAAGTAAGCTGCTAGTTAACTAGGGTACCTGGTAGGCGTCAGTTACCTGGCAAAGCAAAGAGCGCTATTGCCCCCTGAGGTATGGATAGAGAAGAAAGTAAAGAAGATAGAAAGAAGATCAGACTGAATAGTAAGAGGAAGGAAAGGAAATAAGCTGCTAGTTAACTAGGGTACCTGGTAGGCGTTAGTTACCTGGCAAAGCAAAGAGCGCTATTGCCCCCTGAGGTATTTGTACCTATTTTGTGAGAAATTTCTTGATGTCCATTACGTTGTACAAACCTCTACTTTTTCCTGTCTTTGGGTGTGCAACTTCCACTGCACTAGGATGTGCTATCCTTATTATTTTGTATGGTCCCTGATAAGCTTCATGAAATTTCTTAATTTCAGAGCTGATTTTTGATGACCTTAATCTAGACTTTACCAATACCAGTTCATTGACCTGATATGTAACTTTCTTTATCTGTGCATTATGTTTACGTTTACGTTTTTCAGCTTTCTCCTTAATTCTTTTAATAGCCAACTCCCTTTTCTCATCAATAGACAAATCATCTCTAGGTGGAAAGTCGACTAATTGCTCTATCATACTAGGAACCCTCTCCCCAGTTAATAACTCCAGAGACGGAATTTCTGTTGTGGAATGCGGTAACTCATTAATTACTCTTTCAAATTCGTCAACATAATCTATCCAGGTCTGATGCTTTCTCGCACAATATGTACGAAATAACCTGTTAAGCTCTCTCATGACCCTTTCACTCATATTTGATTGGGGATGATATTTAGATATAAAAATTGGCTTTATGTCAAGATCTTTTAACATCCTTTTCCAAGTCTCAGAAATAAATTGTTCCCCATTATCGCTAATGATCTTTTCTGGCTTTCCTATTTTGTTTACATAATCATTACGAATTCTGTCTGCTACAGACTTACCTGTGGCTCTCCTCAGAGCATACAACTTCACGTGTTTTGACAACATGTCAAGTACTACAAATAAATATTTGTATCCTCCTCGAGATGTTGGTAGAGGCCCATATAAATCTACACAAACTTTCTCTAGAATACCTCATGGTATCATACTATGCATTACTGCCTTGCCACTTACACTGGAGATTTTGCTTTTCTGACATTTGCTACATGTTTTCAAAATCTTTTGAACAGTTTTTTCCATATTGTTAAAATAACAACTTTCTTTAATTTGATCAGTACATTTCTTTGCCCAAAATGTGCATATGTATAATGAACAAACCATACCAGAGTTTTAATATAGTGTTTTGGCCAATATATTTTCCAATGTTGTTTCTCAGGGTCAGCCCTTCTATACAGAATGCCCTTGTATATGGTGTAGTACTTCCTCACTTTGACACTCGTTTTCTTACTCCATTCAGCTTTTATCATCTTGATAACCTCATCCTTGTTTTGTTCCCTCCTCAAATTTTGCACAATGCTTCTAATTTTATCCTCTTCATCAACTTTTGTCAAGTATAACATGGAAACCTCTTCCTGTCCTGTATCATTGAACCCTGTTTTATCCATGCCCTGGGGTAACCTTGACAACGTATCTGCCACAATATTGTCTTTCCCTGGCAAATATCCTATGGTAAAATCATACTCTTGTAAGGCAATTGCCCATCTTGTTAATCTGTTATGTGTGAGTCTGCAATCCATAAGAAATGACAAGGCCTTATGGTCAGTGAATACTTTTACTTTACGACCGATTACATAATACCTCAACTTTTTGAAAGCCCACACAACACTCAAGGCTTCTTTTTCAGTGACAGTACTTCCTTCCCCATTTGTTAAGTACTCTGCTGGCAAAAGCAATACTTTTTCTTTCTACCGTTTCCCCATTTTCTTTAAACTGACACAAATGTGCCCCCAATCCATATTCTGATCTATCTGTGTATATGCAAAATGGGAAGTTCAAATTTGGGTGTGATAAGGGAATGCCATTACACAACACATCTTTAATGTCCTGAAATTCTTTCCTGCACTCATCCGTCCAAATCCAGGTGGCATTCTTTTTAGTTAATTCTAACAGGTTCTTCGCATTAAGTGCTTGATTATTCACAAATTTGCGATAGAAGCTCACTGTTCCCATAAAACTTTTAATTTGCTTCCTATTCTTAGGTTCTGGAAAATTTCTAATAGCTTCCAGCTTATCTGGATCAGGTTTTATGCCCTCAGCTGAAATGACATTCCCCCAAAATTTAATCTCACCTTTTCCAAACTCAGACTTTTCCAAATTTGCACTAATGTTGTTCTTTTCAAATTTATCAAGGACTTGTTCTAATATTTCGTTGTGTTCCTTCCAATCTTTAGCTGCAATTAAAATATCATCAATGTAAACAGTAATTCTGTTAAGCAGATCTTCCCCCAATACTTTATCAAGCATGCATATGAAGGCAGATGTTGATATTTTAAGACCAAAAGGTAATACTCTGAACTGATAACACCTTCCTCCATATATAAAGGCAGTGCATTTGCGACAGTTTTCCGTTAGAGGTGTTTGCCAGAAGCTAGAAGTCAAGTCTATGCTTGTTAATATCTTGACTCCATGAAACTTCTGAACAAGTTCCTCCAGTATTTCGGGCCTATCCATTTGTGGTAATATAATTTTATTTAAAGCTCTTGCATCTAGTGTGATCCTAACTGAATTATCTTTCTTTGGGACTATAACAAGAGAATTAGAATATTCACTACCAGACCTTTCAATAATGTTCCATTCTATCATTTTCTTTATCTCCTGCTCCACTGCTTCTCGTTTGGCTAAAGGGATGGAATAAGGGTTAAATCTAAAAGGTTCATGGGGCTTGACTTTAAATTCATACTTGTAGTCTCTCATGCAATCTGGTTTCTTTGAGAAAGCACTTTTATGACGTAAAAGAATGGCCTCTAATTCCCCAGCTTCCTGTTCGTTTAAGCCATGAATATTTACAATCTTTTCCTTATTCTTTATTTCTATACTTTCCTCAACCTGAGGTTTCACCTCTATAAAGAAACATTTTCTTTCCTCTGTTTCAATATTCCAAAACATTTGTTCCCTTATTACCTGCACCCGAGGTTCATTACAAATATTAAGTGGGTTATGGTTTCCTTGAAAATGAAACATTTGCTCTTCCTCACCTTTTATCACTCTCACGAGACCTGCATTGAAATTCAACATAGCCTTGTTATTTATAAGCCAGTCTGCGCCCAAAATCAAACTGACACACAGTCCTGTGACTACCATGGCATTTACAGTGAATTCACGGCCCTGTATTTTAAATTCGAGCAACACCTGTTTCTTAATTATTTTACTCCTTGCCCCACAAGCAGTAACCACCTTAACTCCTTGTACAGATAACTCTGGAACTTTTGTTTTACTTTTAATCTTTTCATATAAGTCATTTGAAACCGCGCTAATCTCACTACCAGAGTATAAGATTGCTATGGCGTCTGTTGTTGTTATGGTCTTCAGTCCGGAGACTGGTTTGATGCAGCTCTCCACCCTACTCTATCCTGAGCAAGCCTTTTCATCTCCTCATAAGAACGGCAACCCACATCCACTTGAATCTGCTTACTATACGCGTCTCTTGGTCTCCCTCTGCGGTTTTTACCCCACACACTTCCCTCCAATGCTAAATTTACGATTCCCCGATGTCTAAGAATGTGTCCTACCAAGCGATCCCTTCTTTTAGTCAGGGTATGCCAAAAATTCCTTTTCTCACCAATTCTGTTCAGTACCTCTTCATTAGTTATGCGATCTACCCACCTAATCTTCAGCATTCTTCTGTAGCACCACATTTCAAAAGCCTCCATTCTCTTCCTGTCCGCACTGCTTATCGTCCATGTTTCACTCCCGTACAAGGCAACACTCCACACAAATGCCTTCAGAAAAGACTTCCTTACCCTTAAATTAATATTCGATGTTAGCAAATTTCTCTTTTTCAAAAATGCTTTTCTTCCCATTGCCATTCTGCATTTTATATCCTCTGTACTGCGACCATCGCATGTTATTTTACTACCCAAGTAACAAAACTTATCTACCACCTTCATTGTTTCGTTACCTAATCTAATTCCTTCAGCATCGCCTGATTTTCTAAGACCGCATTCCATTATTTTTGTTTTGCTCTTGTTAATGTTCATTTTATATGCTCTCTTCAACACGCTGTCCATTCCATTCAACTGCTCTTCCAGGTCCTTTGCTGTCTCTGACAGAATTACAATGTCATCAGCAAAACGCAATGTTTTTATTTCTTCCCCCTGAACTTTAATCCCTATTCCAAATTTTTCCTTGCTTTCCTTCACCGCCTGCTCGATGTACAAATTGAACAACATTGGAGAAAGGCTACAACCCTGTCTTACTCCCTTCCCAACTGATGCTTCCCTTTCATGTCCTTCGAGTCTAATAACTGCGGTCTGGCTTTTGTACAAGTTGTAAATAACTCTCCTTTCCCTGTATTTTATCCCTGCTAACTTCAGAATTTGAAAGAGTGTATTCCAGTCAACATTGTCGAATGCTTTCTCCAAATCTACAAAAGCTAAAAATGTTGGTTTGCCTTTTCTTAATCTATCTTCTAAGATAAGACGTAAAGTGAGTATTGCCTCCCGGGTTCCTATGTTCCTCCTGAATCCAAACTGATCTTCCCCGAGATCAGCTTCTACCAGCTTTTCCATTCTCCTGTAGATAATTCGTGTTAAAATTTTGCAACCATGACTTATCAGACTGATGGTTCTGTAATTTTCACACCTGTCTGCACCCGATTTCTTTGGAATGGGGATTATTACATTTTTCTTAAAGTCTGAGGGCATTTCGCCGGTCTCATACATCCTACACACCAGTTCAAATAGTCTTGTCATGGCTGGCTCTCCCAGATACTTTTGTAGCTCTGAGGGTATGTCATCTACTCCTGGGGCCTTGTTCCGACCTAGGTCTTTCAAGGCTCTGTCAAATTCATCTCTCAGTATAGTATCTCCTATTTCATCTTGATCGACTTCCTCTTCCGTTCCTACAACATCGTCTCCGAGTTCATTTCCTTTGTAGAGCTGCTCTATGTACTCTTTCCACCTTTCAGCTTTCCCTTCTTTGCTGAGAACTGGTTGCCCATCTGAGTTCTTGATATTTGTAGAGCTGTTTTTCTTATCTCCAAATGTTTCTTTTATTTTCCTGTAGGCGGTATCTACTTTTCCCCTTGCTATACATTCTTCTACAGATTTACATTTGGCTTCTAGCCACTCCTGCTTAGCCGTTTTGCACTTCCTGTCAATCTCATTTTTTAGTCGTCTGTACTCCATTTTGCCTGTTTCATTTACTGCATTTTTATATTTTCTCCTTTCATCAATTAACTGTAGTATTTCCTGTGATATCCATGGATTTTTTGTAGGTCTTGCCTTTCTACCTATTTTGTCCTCCGCTGCCTTCATTATTTCATCTCTCAATGCTACCCATTCCTCTTCTACTGTTTTATTTCCCCCTGTTTCTGTCAATTGTTGCCTAAATCTCCCTCTGAAATTCTCCAGAACTTCACTTTCCTTCAATCTATCTAAGTCCCATCTCCTTATTTTCCTACCTTTCTGCAGTTTTTTCAGCTTCAGCCTACAGTTCATGACTAACAAGTTATGGTCAGAGTCTATATCTGCCCCTGGGTATGTCCTGCAGTTTAAAACCTGGTTCCGGTACCTATGTCGTACCATTATAAAATCTATCTGATACCTTCCGGTGTCTCCTGGTCTCTTCCACGTATACAACCTTCTTTTGTGATTCTTAAACCACGTGTTTGTTACGATTAAATCATGTTCCGTGCAAAATTCTACCAGGCGACTTCCTCTTTCATTCCTCCTGCCCAGTCCATATTCACCTATTATTTTTCCTTCTCTTCCTTTTCCTACTACCGAATTCCAGTCTCCCATCACAATTAAGTTTTCCTCTCCCTTAATTGTCTGAATAATTTCCTTTAGCTCCTCATATATTTCTTCGATCTCCTCATCATCGGCAGAGCTAGTTGGCATATAAACCTGTACTACTGTTGTCGGTGTTGGCTTCGTATCTATCTTGACAATGATCACTGTGCGATCACTGTGCTGCTCATAGTAGTTTACCCGCATTCCTATTTTCTTATTCATTATCAGTCCTACTCCTGTGATACCCCCAACTGATTTTGTATTTATAATCCTGTAGTCACCTGACCAGAAATCCTGTTCATCCTGCCACCGAACTTCACTAATCCCCACTATATCTAACTTCAACCTATCCATTTCCCTTTTTAAATTTTCTAATTTTCCTACTCGATTAAGGGATCTAACATTCCACGCTCCGACCCGTAGAATGCCAGTATTGTCTTTCCTGATGATCACATCCTCCTGGGTAGTCCCCGCCCGGAGATCCGAATGGGGGTCTATTTTACCTCCGGAATATTTTACCCGAGAGGATGCCATCATATGTTCATACAGTAGAGCTGCATGTCCTCGGGAAAAAGTAACGGCTGTAGTTTCCCCTTGCTTTCAGCCGTTCGCAGTAGCTGTGTGGCAAAGCCACATTAGCTGATGTTACAAGGCCAGCTCAGTCAATCATCCAGACTGTTGCCCCTGTAACTACTGAAAAGGCTGCTGCCCCTCTTCAGGAACCACACGTTTGTCTGGCCTCTCCACAGATACCCCTCCGCTGTGGTTGCACCTACGGTACGGCTATCTGCATCGTTGAGGCACGCAAGCCACCCCACCTCGGCAATGTCTGTGGTTCATGGGGGTGGGCTATGGCGTCTATGTCCTTAATTTCTACTTCCAAAGCTGGTTGGTAAATATCTTTAATATCTTGCCTATTTTCCTCTAATAGAGCATCTTTGATACCATCCCTTTCATCATACCCTAAAAATCTTAAAAGAGGTCCAGTACCTTCGGCTGTTCGCGATTGGACCAGGTCCGAACCGCCTATTAGTTTTTCGCATCTCTTAAGTTTCGATTTCTGTTATTACCGTGGTCCGTATCTTGATTGCTATTATAGTATTCTCTATTATCCCTTTGGTGTCCACCTCTAGCCCTGCCTCGGTAGAAATCACCTCTTCCTCTCCTACCTGGACTACAACTGTGATTTGACCTTCTGTTGTCAGCCCAATTATTGTTTTCATTATTCTGGTGAGCATCATCTCGACCAGAATCTCGGTTATTACGACGATTTGTACTCCACTTATGCTTTCTCCAATTCTCTCCTACCTGTTTATTGTCATCCAGTATATCTAAATGTTCCAAGACTGGTAACAACTGCTTAACATCAGTTTTACTAGCGTACATTAATTCCTTTTGTACATGTTTGGGAAACTTAAGTAATATAATTTCTATTAGGTCAGACTTTTTAATGGGATTCATTAGGTACTGATTCTTTTCCCAATAGTGCTGGAAAAATTCTTTATAACTACCACAACCACTGTTTGTGTAATTGGTACCTTGCAAAATTTCAGCGCGTATACTATTTTGTGTACTTTCAGACCAATACTGATTGAGAAATGCGGTAACAAATTCTTGATATGTTTTACAAATGTTTATAGCTCCTGTTCCCCATGATATGGCATCACCTTCAAACCTACTTGCTACGAATTTCATCTTTTGTTGTTCTGTCATGTTATTAGGAATAACACCATCGAACTGCCTGATGAAAGCAACAGGATGTACACTACCTGTCTTTGAAAAATTGTGAAATTTGTATGAATAAGGATTATTTGCAACATCAACTATGTTACTTATACTTTTCTTACGTTCTTGTTTCACCCACACTTCAAGTTTTCTCCTAAGTTCATTTTCAATGGTGCTAATATTTTCCACTAAATTACATGAATCTGGCAGCTCATTCAGTTTCTGCTCGATCTCTGTTAATTTACTGTGAAGTGCATTTGTATTACTTGTACATGATGTGCCTACCTGTAACACTTTATTGTCAATTAATGCTACATTTCTGTTCAATTTTTCGATGTCTGATTGCTGTGATAGATATCTGTCTTTACATGTTTTACTTACGCTAGCCTGTTCTCTTCTCAAACACTCTACATTATTTGTAACAGTATACAGCGTGTCACTAATAACCTGTAATCTTTCGTTAATTTTGCTTACTTCAGAGTCCACCCTGTGCACAATGTCATTTTTACAAATATCCCATTCCTTTATTTTCAAATCTAACTGTTTAACACACTTTTCTGTTTTTTCTTCATTAACAATTACCCTGCTTTCTAAGCCCTGGAATTTATTATTTACACTAGCCATTTGTGTACGCATTTCCTCTACCGCACGGTCTAATCTTTCATTGTTTTGGTCAAGTTTTTCTGCTAACTTATTTATGCTTTGTTTTTGTTCTTCTTTGTTTTGATCAAATTTTGCATTAATATCGTTTGCCAACTTATTTATGCTCTGATTTTGTTCTTCTTTGTTTTGATCAAATTTTGCATTAATATCGTTTGCCAACTTATTTATGCTCTGATTTTGTTCTGTTTTAATTTCATTTGCCCAATTATTCATGCTTTGATCTAACTTAGCAAGCATGTTATGATTTAATTTAGCTAACATATCACTAAGCATTGATATAATATTATTGTCAATACCAGTTTCCTTCTCTCCACTACTTTCTACCGGCAACGTATCAGCTGAAGCTGTGCTATGGCTTCTGTCACTTGATACCTCCATCTGCTCCTCTGTTATGCAGGCGCCAGACACATTTTCTCTGACAGCTGCATCCAGATTTACCACGTCAGTATGGTTAGGAGCGACAGATTGACAAACTTTTGTATCTCTCTGCAAGTCACTTACAACATTTTCAACAGCACTTTGTTCTACATTATGTGTGCTATTGATCTTATTAACCTCCATATCCTGGATAATATTAGATTGCAATTCACTCATATTCGCTACAAAATATGGACTGATATTGTCACCCTGCATCTGAGGTTGTTGACCTGAAAGATCATTGCCTCCATTTTGAACACATTCTCTGTCCCTACTTCTGAGAGAATACCTGTATTCTCCCTGTTCTTGCATCTCTAATTTACTTTTTACGCTAGTGTTTAATTTCAAAATTTTACTAACAGATATACACAATTAATTATAATTTACAGGAGTTGGCACTTACTCCCGTTTTTCCTCGCGTCGCGATGTGCAGTTGTTGCGACGTGAAGGCTGGTGGTTGTAGCTCCGCTAATAGATGGAGTCGTCGTCTGCTGCTGCTGGCGATGTTTACGGCTGTTCCTTTTAGGCGCCGCACCCCTCTTCTGTCTGCTATGGCGCTGAGCGTGGCTGTTCCGTCGACGTGGCCGGTGAAGTGTTGCGACGCCGCCGTTCTGTAGCTCTTCGATTCTTGAAGTTACGTAATCCAGTGGACCGCGAACTCAACACTTGCACTTGCTTCACTAGCTTACATCAACTGGCTAACGGTCACTTTATTTATAAAATTCTTGATGTCTAACAGTTCGCGAATCACTTCCACCGTTTATCGCCTCACTATACCTGTATATTTCGTTCCGAAATGTTCTTCCCCGCAAGGGATGCCATGTACAGGCTTCCTAGGGTTTTAGTTGCGGTCGGAGAAGTTAGTACTGCTTCCTCCCACAAGTCCCCTAAAACCTCCACATCCTTGCGGATGCTGTTGCGCAGCAGTGTGCGTTTGTACCGCCCTACAGTACGCGCGAGGTGTCGTAGTTGCTTTCCGAGACTTTACGGAAAGCATAGAGTTCTGACTAACCTGTTGTCTTCTATAGTTGTGTCCCCAGCGCAGAAGACAGCACACAGGTCGTTGGTTCTTCTACAGCATACAAGTGAGGCTAAAGTTCTTTATGATGGAAGCATAATAAGCGACTCGCGAGATTTTTAATTGTCAGGGATGCCATTTATTAACTAAATAATAAAAAAATTAGCACCTATTGTTAATACGATACGGCTTATGCTGCCCATAGTTCATGTTGAGACCTCGACTGTTATCACATTTACGCAAAAATCTTTACTCATGACCGGCGCGGTCCGGCGCGTATAGTGGTCAGCTCGAGACTGAAACTGCGGCGCGTTGCGAGAGGGCACCTGACGCTCTATGTTGTTGTTGTTGTTGTTGTTGTTTTAAGGGGACTAAACAGCTAGGTCATCAGTCCCCTGTTCCTAGCTAAGAGTCCTCTGTCAAGAGTATAAAAAGTAAAACACAGCTTCGAAAATGAAAACTCACAAATGGGGTAAGCTGACATTGGAGAATTCGGTGACAACACAAAAGGAAGAGACACAATAGGGAAACGAAGTCGAGATCTAAGCTAAAGCTGGACAGCAGAAAAAACACGGCTGGCTGATCACAGAGAAAAAACAGGATGAGCCAGCCATACTTCACACACTAAAAACCCCTCGGTAAATTACAGAAGGGTCTTAAAAGGGTTTAAAATCGCTGTATAGGTGGGGACCTGAAGAATCAGGCTATAGTACCCACCACTAGATGGATTTGTAAAAACCAGCTGCGCGAATAAAACTTAAAACAGAATGAGCCCTGGAGGCATCGTCGCCTAAAACTAAAGGTAGCGCGTCTGGTAGGTTAAAAGACTGGCGCAATGTAGCTAAAACTGGACAGTCCATCAGAAGATGGACTACTGTCAGCACTGCTCCACACAGACACACAGGTGGGGCCTCACGGCGGAGGAGATGACCGTGGGTCAGCCAGGTATGCCCAATTCGGAGGCGGCAGAGGACAACTGACTCTCGACGTATGGGCCGCAGTGAAGACTTCCACAGAGTTGTGGATAGCTTCACTGCTCGGAGCTTGTTTGTTCCACTCATGGTAGACCATTCAGCACTCCAAGCATCACGCACCTTCTTGTGCAATGATAGCCTGAGGTCTGATTTCATGACGCCAATGGTGAAGGGAGACGCAGTGGTGGCCTGTTTGGCCAACTGGTCAACACGTTCATTCCCCGGTATGCCGACGTGGCCAGGGTTCCACAGGAAGACCACACATCGGCCAGATTTGCCAAGAGAGTAAGTAGTGTCTTGAATGGACTGCACTAACGGGTGACGAGGGAAGAACTGGTCGAGTGCCTGCAAGCCACTCAGGGAGTCACTACAGACGACAAATGACCCCCTGGGGCAGGCTCGGAGGTGTTCTAGAGCCTTGAGGATAGCGACCAGCTCTGCAGTGAAGACACTACTTTCACGGGGCAATGAATGTTGTTCGACGTGGTCGCCATGGAG
The DNA here is from genome assembly GCA_026315105.1 of Locusta migratoria. Lineage (NCBI taxonomy): Eukaryota > Metazoa > Arthropoda > Insecta > Orthoptera > Acrididae > Locusta > Locusta migratoria. Next base: position 213,942,575 of record CM048749.1, read on the forward strand.
ACATGCATACCCAGCACGACCATCAGCTAGGGAACCATCAGTATAGATGGCTTCAGCACTACGGAAAGAGTTGATGAGATCCAGGAACTGGTGTCGGAGTTGCGTTGGAGAAACGGAGTCCTTTGATCTATTGGACAGATCCAGACAAAGCTGAAAACGGGGGATGGACCAAGGAGGGGTTTGAAAGGAATAGTGGAAAGTGGCAGGGAGTGGTTGGGATTCGAAGGACGAAAGTAGAGAACGAACGCGGACCGATATTGGGTAACCCGACCGAGGTCGTCTTGGAGGAATAGGGAGTGCAGCGCCTGGAAAAAGAAGCCGGTGGTTCGGATGGTGTGGCAAGGCCTTAACATGGGCAACGTACGAAGCCAGCAGGTGCTGCCGGCGGAACCGCAGAGGAAGGACATCAGCTTCAACTAGTAGGCTTGTCACAGGGCTCGTGCGGAAAGCGCCTGTCGCCAAACGAACTCCACAATGTAAGACTGGGTTTAATGTTTGCAGTGCTGAAGGTGCAGCCGAATCATATACTACGCAGCCATAGTCTAGGCGCGACTGGATGAGCGCCTTATAAAGTTGCAGGAGCGTTGGGCGTGACGCTCCCCAAACAGTATGGCTTAGACAGCGTAGAATATTAAGGTGTCGCCAGCACTTTTGTTTGAGCTGGCGAAGGTGTGGCACCCAGGTGAGACGGTTGTCGAACAACATGCCTAAAAAACGGTGCGTCTCTTCGACACGCAGCAGGTCATCAGCGAGATACAGTTCGGGTTCAGGATGGACCGCCCGACGCCGACAGAAATGCATCACCCGGGTTTTCGTAGCGGAAAATTTAAAACCATGAGTAAACGCCCATGACTGCGCCTTTCGAATAGCTATCTGCAACCGCCGTTCAGCAACGCCGATGCTAGTGGAGCTGAAATACATGCAGAAGTCACCGGCATACAACGAGGTGTAAACCGATGACCTCACAGCAGTAGCAAGACCATTGATAGCGACCAAAAATAAAGGGACGCTAAGAACGGATCCCTGTGGGACACCGTTTTCTTGATAGTGAGGGGAGCTGAAACAGGAACCAATACGAACACGAAAAGACCGTTGAGCGAGAAAATTCTGTATGAATACAGGAAGCGAACCGCGTAAGCCCCAGTCGTACAGCGTAGACAGTATGTGGTGGCGCCAGGTGGTGTCGTACGCTTTTCGCAGGTCAAAGAATACAGCAACCAGATGTTCGCGGCGTGTAAAGGCTGTACGGATGGCCGACTCCAGTGACACGATATTATCGATAGCGGAGCGGCCACGACGGAACCCACTCTGTTGTGGGGCCAGGAGTCCCCGGTCCTCAAGGATCCACATAAGCCTCTGACTCACCATCCGTTCGAGGAGTTTACGCGGAACGTTGGTGAGGCTGATTGGGCGGTAACTATCAGCCACCTGTGGATCAGCCCCAGGCTTCATCACTGGGATGATGATGCTATCCCGCCATTGGGACGGGAAGACACCCTCAAGTTGGAGAGAAGTTGGCGTTTAGAGTCTGCTGACAGATGTCGGAGGAACTGACTATGAATGCGGTCGGGTCCAGGGGACGTGGCTGGGCATGCGGCAAGTGCGCTTTCGAACTCCCATTCGGTGAAAGGGATGTTGTAGATTTCCTGGCGTCGTGTTCGAAAGGATATCTGTTGTCTCTCTGTGCGCTCTTTAAGGGCGCGGAAATCCGCATCATATGCAGCGGTCGCTGAGGTGCGAACATAGTGGTGTGCCAAATGCTCAGCTATTATGAGAGGGTCAGTGCAAATCGTACCCTGAATGCTGAGACACGGAAGTCCCACTGGTGGGCGGTGGCCAAAGAGGCGTCGAACTTGCGACCATACCCGTGAAGGTGATGCTCGGGAGCCAATGGAGGCGACATAGCGCTCCCAGGAGGCCCTCTTGCTTTGCTGGATCAATCACCGTGCCCGTGCACGGAGACGCTTGAAGGCAACAAGATGTTCGACACAAGGGTGGCGTCGGTGGCGCTGTAGTGCTCGCCGACGTTCCCGGATGGCCTCAGCTATTTCCGGCGTCCACCAGGGCACTGACTTACGGTGGAGTGATCCACGTGAGACGGGTACGGTGTTCTCGGCAGCAGAAATGATGGCACGTGTGACCTGCTGAACAGCGGTATCGATATCAGCCAGAAGAGGAGTGGGAAGCACAGCGGCTATGAAATATGCTGGCCAGTTGGCCCTATGGAGGGACCAGCGAGGCAGACGGTCAGCAGGTGGACACTGTGGGAGCGACAGGAAGATAGGAAAATGGTCGCTGCCACACAGGTCATCGTGGACCCTCCAAGTGAAGTGCGGAAGCAGGCTTGGGCTACAGACAGACAGATCTATGGCAGAGAATGTACCGTGTGCCACGCTAAAGTGTGTAGCAGCACCAGTGTTCAGGAGGCAGATGTTCAGCTGCGTCAGTAGAGTCTCAACATCTCTACCCCGTGCCGAAGTCTGTGTGCCACCCCACAAAGTGTGGTGGGCATTGAAATCCCCCAAAAGAAGAAAGGATGGGGCAAGTTGGGTGACCAAGGCAGCGAGGTCTACAGGAGAGACAACCTCATCAGGCGGGAGGTAGACCGAACATATGGTAATGTCTTGCACTGCCCGGAGCCGAACAGCAACCGCCTCTAGTGGCGTTTGAAGAGGCACGGCAGCACTCGGGACAGTGGCTAGGACATAGACGCAGACTCCACCGGAAACTCTGCCATAGATAGAGCGATTTTTAAAATAGCCCCGGTAGCCTCGAAGGGCAGGGGACCGCATCGCTGGAAACCATGTTTCCTGAAGAGCGATACAGAAAGCAGGTGTTTGGCTGAGAAGCTGTCGTAGCTCAGGCAGGTGGTGGGAAAAGCCACCACAATTCCACTGGAGGATGATGTTGTCTCCTGGCTGTACCGCTATGATGAATACAGGAGCAGATCACTCCATTGGATCATCTGCTACCACGCGCTCTGAATCCACAGAACCAGAGACCTTAGTTTCTGGGGAATCAGTAATTGCGAGATCCTCAGGAGATGCGAGGATCTCGACTTCATCCTCTGAAGAAGAGGATGTGGGTGGTTGTGGCTTTGAAGCCACCGAACATTCTTTTTTCTTGTTTCTCTTCTTCTTCTCCTCTCGCTGGCCCTTTGGTTTGCTGGGCCGTGAGGGCTTCCCAGAAGCGGCATCCGGGACGGAAGAAGAGCAAGAAGCTCGTCGACCGGCAGGTTGTGGATCTGTAGGCCGTTGGCCAGGATCCTCCGGAGCGCTCTGAGTAGCCACGGAAGGGGGTGTCCCCTTCTCAGCGAGAGGGGCCGGAGAAGGCTTCTCCTTCTCCGGCTTAGAGGTGGGGACTCGCGTCCCCGATGATTTAGCGGGTGTTGCTCCCACGGTGAAAAGTGTGGGAGCCACCGAAGAGGAAGCGCCCCCAGCTGGTAAGGGGGCAGGGACATTTTGTTGGGCCTGAGAGCCCACTGGTACGGATTGCACTGACTGGTTCATAGACACAGTGGAGGATGACAGTGAGGCTGCTGTAGCATAGGTGTTGACCTGGCGCACAGGGTGGAGCTTATGGTACTTCTTCTTTGCCTCTGAGTACGTCAGTCGGTCTCTGGTCTTGTACTCAATGATCTTTCTTTCTTGGTGCAGAACTGTGCAGACAGGCAAGCAAGGGGAGTGCTTTTGGCCACAATTAACACATACTGGAGGAGGGGTGCAGGGGACGTTCGGATGGACAGCACGTCCGCACTCCCGACATGTAGGGTTGGCATCACATCGGGAGGACATATGCCCAAACCTCCAGCACTTAAACCAGCGCATAGGGGGAGGAACGTAGGGCTTTACGTCGATCCGGTAGACCATCACCTTGACCTTCTCGGGCAATGAATCACCCTCGAAAGCCAAGATGAAGGCACCGGTCGCAACCCTATTGTCCTTCGGACCCCTATGGACTCTCCGAATAAAATGTACTCCCCGCCGTTCTAGATTGGCACGCAATTCCTCATCTGACTGCAGCAAGAGGTCTTTATGAAAGATGATACCCTGTACCATGTTTAGGGTCTTGTGCGGCGCCAAAAGAGGGCCGTCGCGCGCCTTCTGCAAAATCGCTCTTCTCTTGTTACAATAAGAGAAGGCACCTTAAACTTTTTAAACTGTCAAAATCTAGCCTGTCCTTGAGGGATATTTATTACAAATTCTCAGCTCTGAATAATTAATATTTAGTTTATAATAAACAAAAGTAGTTTCAAAAGAAATCACGTGACGTGAAATACAGCAGCCAATGCGAGGAGAGCACCAGTAACATAGGCGGGCTTTCCCACGGGAACCAGCACCTACTGCGCCATATGCTACTGCTCTCCACCCCACATTTCAACATATGCTACACTGCTGTCTTTCTTCCGCGTTTAAGGCACGTACAATGTTAGCAAAGAAACGGCCAGCGGCCAGAAATATGGAGTGGCCACAGGCCAGGAATATCACAATCTGTGTACAATTTCATTTTATTACCAAACGGAACTTACTTTCTGGACGCGCCTCGTATATATACGATTTGTCAATGTAAAGAAATGCTGCATCATGTACAAGCATTCAAAGTACTGTATACACATATTAAATACACCTAAAATGTTTCATGCCCAAATAAACGTGCAAGCTCATTAAATGGAATCGTCACAGCTCCTTATTACGTCACAAGATCTGCCTTAACAATGATCCTTTTATTATTATTCTTTATTTGATAATATTGCTTAATCTGAATGTTATGAGAATAAGACACAGCAAAGCACTCTGGTTCCAAGGAATTACAGTAAGCAAATTTACACTGTTCTAATATCTTTAAGCACCTTTCTTTCCTCTGCAACGGTCCGTCATTTTTAAATTCACAAAAAGAACATTGCTGTGACGATTATCTTTTTTACACTTTTTTTCATAAATAACATCACACTTCAAAAATCATTACTCCTTTAGCATAATCATTCAAACTAACTACGAGAGTGTAGGTATTAACTACTGAAAGGAGAACCATAGACTTCTAATAAAAAACTCCATTTAAGAAAGGTCAAATAACAATGAAATTAAAAGTCGTGGTTGTGCAATCAAATTTGCAACAAACTATAGACATATAAATACAGTATCAGTACCTTGCGGTGACTTCTTTTCACAATGAAATAATGTGAGAGATGCCTGACTCATCGCATAATATACCTATGTATAATCAGTATCTGCCGCCATTGCGGGCAGATTCAAAAAATGGACCTGCGTCCTTACACTTCCACAGACAACTCAGAAGTACTGTCCTACCCAGTGTTGACAACTCGTAATTGCGAAAATATCGTACTACATACTCTCAAAATTATAGATTTTGACTCAGAATTATCGTACATCATATAAAAAATGTTAAAAAAGCAAATACAATAATTAATATAAAAAATAATGCTACATTACAAGGAACGGTGTACAACGAAATAGCGGCATCAGTGCGAGTTGATATATATGTATATATCACGTCCGAACGACAAGACGCAGAGTCTTAAATATTTGTACAGTTACTAATTTATACCTGAGGAAGGTTTTACTCACGGTTTTATAGCGATCTGATAGGTATTTAGTAATTGTAAAAATATAACGCGAAATGCGGAACAATAATTAGTCTTTAATAATAATAATTATTGGTTGCATTGTTGCTTGAGGGTTGATAATGATAAAGCTAGTATTTAAGCTAGTATATCGCACGTTTGACTAACGTGTCTTTACTTTTTACAGTAGAAACTGATCCATTTACATTGATGCATCCGCATATCATCCCGTGAGATTTTTCTTAAACAGAAAAAGACAGTATTACGCTACACTGATTCCGCTTCTTCGATGTACAGCGTTCTCTGTAATGATATTAGCAAAACTAACACTTTTAGTTATTAAATATTCGTGCCTCAGACATACGTGAAGTAATAGTAGTAGTAGTAGTAGTAGTAGTAGTAGTGGTGGTAACAAGTAGTAGTCACTATTATAGTAACATAAGTCTTATGATGAGTTTAATGTAATTTCACTTACCTTATATGTATCGACAATTCGTATTGCTTTAACTGAACTTCATAAGCACGGTATAAATGGTATCTTCAGCCGGAAAGAGATCGATGTTTGGCCAGTATCGTACAAGGTACTATCGTACATCGTAAAAACACTGAAATTATCGTATGCCCCCATAATTATCGTACTTGTTGGCAACACTGGTGCTACCTCGCAGCTACAGCCGAGTGGGTGAACAATAGATAATATAACACGGTACGTGTATATCTTTGGCGTTTACTTCAAACCTAAGGAGGCGTACCAACATAAAATTCAGTTTGCGGCATCTAGGACCACCGCATAGTGCCACCCTTTTATAGAAAACGGTGCACTACAAGATTTAGTGCCACAGTCTAGAGCCATTCTTATTTCTTGTACCTCCGTACTAACCTATTTCACCTTCTCTGTAAATGTGTGATGTGGTATGATAGACACTCAGTTGATTGGATCTGTCGAGTTACCGCATCGTCTTACACCTTCCTGAATAGAAACTTCCAGCATTATTCGAATAGATTCCTTTGGCTACAAAAAGCCGTATGTTCTTCCAACAAGACAAAGCTCCTGCATATTCCAGTCGCAGGTGACACGTCTGAACCTGAAATCAGACTTTCTATAGCAGTTCACTGTCGTTAGGTATGTTACTGTACTCTATAACGGGTTAACATTTGCTGCAACCTAACTGATTCAGGCAGCCAGGAGCGCTATAGCATTTTTATATACATTTGTAAACGCGAATGAATCGGTTGGTTTTGAAACTCATTAGATACAGTTTTTGAAAATTTCGTTTAAATGACGAAATTAAACTTTAAATGTAGATACAAGATATCGCCCGGAAATATTATGTGTGCTGCACGAATGGTCGTGAGGAGATGTTAAATATTTGCTTTTGTTTTGAAACTTCATATGTTACTAACGAACGTAATTTTCCGACAGTAAAGTGCTTTACCACTAGAGTATGTCACCAACATTAAGGGCTGGTAACACGAGGGTATTCAACGCAAAGGAATTGAAGGAATTGTAGCGTCTGTTGGAAGAACTGCTACAATTTCGTACAGGGAAAAATATCCCAAAAGAAAACTTACTGACAAAATGGTTGCAATAATTTTATACGACTATTATATTTGTGCATTTCACTTGTAATCACGATGTATAATAATACAGGTTTTAGCATGCATACAGTTAACCAACGTTCATCAAAATAATACACTACTGGCCATTAATATTGCTACACCAAGAAGAAATGCAGACGATAAACGGGTATTCATTGGGCAAATATATTATACTAGAACTGACATGTCATTGCATTTTCTCGCAATCTGGGTGCGTAGACCCTTAGAATTCAGAACTCAGAAAACCACCTCTGGCCGCAATAACGGCATTGATAGGCCTGGGCATTGAGTCAAACAGAGCTTGCATGGCGTGTACAGCTACAGATGCCCATACAGCTTCAACACGATACCACAGTTCATCAAGAGTAGTGACTGGCGTACTGTGACGAGCCAGTTGCTCGGCCACAACTGACCAGACGTTTTCTGTTCGTGAGAGATCTGGAGCATGTGCTCGCCAGGGCAGCAGTCGAACGTCTTCCGTATCCAGAAAGGCCCGTACTGGACCTGCAACATGCGGTCGTGCATTATTCTGCTGAAATGTAGGGTTTCGCAGGGATCGAATGAAGGGTATTCACACGGGTCGTAACACAAATGTAACCGGCACTGTTCAAAGTGCCGTCGATGCGAACAAGAGGTGTAACCACTGGTACCCCATACCACAAGCCGGGTGATACGCCAGTACGGCGATGACGAATAGACGCTTCCAATGTGCGTTCACCGCGATGTCTTCAAACACTGATACAACCATTATGATGCTGTCCTGTCTGTGATGCAGAGTCAAGGGTAACAGCAGCCATGGTCTCCGAACTGATAGTCCATGCAGCTGCAAATGTCGACGAACTGTTCGTGCAGATGGTTGTTGTCTTACAAACGTCCCCATCTGTTGACTCAGGGCTCGAGACGTAACTGCACGATCCATTACGGCCATGCGGATGATGCCTGTCGTCTCGACTGCTAGTGATACGAGGCCGTTGGGATCCAGCACGGCGTTCCGTATTGCCCACCTGAACCCACCGAGTCCATATTCTGCTAACAGTCATTGGATCGCGACCAACGCAAGCAGCCATGTCGCGATACGATAAACCATAATCGCGATAAGCTACAATCTTTATCAAAGTCGGAAACGTGATGTTACGCATTTCTCCTCCTTACACGAGACATCACAACAACATTTCTCCAGGCAACGCCGGTCAACTGCTGTTTGTGTATGAGAAATCTGTTGGAAACTATCCTCATGTTCGCACGTTGTATGTGTCGCCACCGGCGCCAACCTTGTGTGAATGCTCTGAAAAGCTTATGATTTGCATATCACAGTATCTTCTTCCCGTCGGTTAAATTTCGCGTCTGTAGCACGTCATCTTCGTGGTGTAACAATTTTAATGATCAGGTGTGTAATATGTAAGTATCTATGAATTTCTTTGCGCCATTCGATTATTTTCCAGAAAATACGTACGAGATTCAGACTATCTGTCTTACTATCTCTGATGCTAGAAGAGGAATAAAAAAGTTGTGCTGTAAGACTTGTTATCATGAAAATAGTAACAAAATGTTTAAGTACCAGTGATCAGTTTCCTTCAGTTGTATTATCAGTGTAACGGCCTTTCTCTGTTCCCTTATGGAGTCTGATTAATGAGTAAAGTTCGCTGTTGTAAATATTCATGTCAGAAGTAACCCGTTCAGCTGCTTCAAGATAGTCCGCTTCTGCGTCCTAACGTTATTGTTCCCCACAGTATTTCTTGTTCTTTCCTTCAAGTAATGCTAGTGGTTGGAAGTAACAAAAGATATCCCTGTAAGATCTTTCTAGACGCACTGCTGCTGATGATTACAATTTGGGCTACTATTTATTTTTCTGAAATCGTACTTAACTTAAACAAGACAAAGTATATTTGCAGTAATTCATTAACGTATATTACACTATTTCTGACGATATTAGGCTCCACGTAACGATCTCCTTTCTTCCATGAGCAATTTTCAGGTTTAAAGTAATTTGTTTGTAAACAATCTCTTTCATTTACGCACATGCTTGCTTTTAAAAAATAGAAAAAAAGACGTTATAGCAAGATTATTTTTGAATGATTATAGTAAAGGTATCTTCAAAATGTAGATCATTTGCAGATACACACCGAGAGGCATTCTGCCCAAAACAGTTATAATATTATAGTGAGGACGCTTCTCCCATTTTTCAGAGATTTCATTACATAAAACAGATCTTCCCAACGAGTGAAGTTGTACCTCGTCACAGAAACTTCGCTATCATCAAGGAAATAGTAAGCTTGTGTGATAGAGTGTGAGTCAGCGATTACTAATACATCCAGGAATGAGATACTAGTCAACCTTATGCTAGATAATGACACGTTTGCTTATAGGGCCTGGTTGCCCCCTATTTATTTTAGAAAACGCTCCCATCCGTTGATTCCCAAGATAGAACAGTGACTAGAGGTGAGGTAGTCTAGTCAGAAGGAAAACGGCCACATTTTAAGACTCTTAAATTGTGTTCCCAGTATCATTATGATTCCAAGAAAAAGGAGATACTCGAAAGGCACATAGAAGAAAACTGGAAACGACTCTGTCTACACGCCTTCAACATATCAGGTGATATTAATATCGAATACAGATGTGGTATCTGTTGTTCTGGACCTATATTAGTAGTGATATGTAGGCATGTGTGTCAATTTTTACCTCTATCTACATTATTCCGTAATTTATTAAGTTTTCAAATTTATACTGACTTTTTAATCACCCAGTATATTGTATATATCTCACCAGATTCCCTAATTATTTGTAGGATGTATATTTCTCTTGCTTAATATAATTCTCAGACTGAGAGTAACCGGCGAAAACTATATAGCATTCTTTTATTTAATTTCTTGGTTGCGAAGCTAGTTAACACAGAATCACGAAGTATTTCACGATAAATCGGAATTTTATTCAGATTACTTTACTCATGTTGGAAATATCATAGTTTGAAGCTTATCAGATATTTGCACGATCAGTTAGGCATAGTGATTACTGAATAGTTATTGAAAGATTCGATCGCATACAGCAAAGAATCTCTCAGCACAAAATGTTCAATGTTTGTAAATCTCTGGGACTTAAATATTGTGATTATCAGTCCCTAGGCCTACAAACTACTTAAACTAACCTAAGGACAACAGACACACACACGCCTACGCCCGAGGGAGGACTCGAATCTCCGACGGAGAGCAAACACGCGCTCCGCAGCAAGGCGTCTTAGAGCACTCGGTTGTTCCACTGTCACAATATCTCAGTACCCAAGGCATAAAAAGATGTATCTTTCACCCTGCTCAAACGAACCAACGAACTATACCTTCACATTTGCAATATAACAGCATCACCTTTTTCACTGGATATATATACTTTACTTCATAGATATACATACAGAGACGCGAAACCCACATCTCGTGTATCTGATTATCTTCTCCTTATGTTTTATTTAAAAAGCAATAAGGGCACTACTGGTGACTACAGAAAATATTAAATAATCAGTGGTGATGGATGACTTACGTCTGATTATTGTTACATGAAATGAATAAAAATTTGAAAGAACGGGACGAAACTCGTATTGTGTAACGCACTGAAAGCTGCAGTGTAGCGTTTAACGGATGGGGCTTTTGTCCCTGGATGTTTGCCTTTCACAGACAGCTCTGTTAACTACGAAATCACAGTTTGCTCCGAGACGCGGAAGAGTCAACAACGGCGCGCCGAAACAGTGTAAACACTTCCTGCTCGGTGGGTACTGAATAAGCAGAAACAGTGATAGATTTGTACCAGAGTTCATTGCACACGAACGTAAATGTTCAAATGTTCAAATGGTTGTATAGTCTATGGGACTTAACTACGGGGTCATCAGTCCCTAAACTTACAAACTACTTATGAACTACTTACGAACAAGGACGTCACAAATATCCATGCCCGAGGGGGGATTCGAACCCCCGACCGTAGTGGCCTTGCAGACCGTGACTGGAGTACCTTAGTCCCCTCGGACACCGCGGCCGGCACGAACGTAAAGGAATGAAACAACGGACGTCAAATATTTTTAATTTCTTTATTTTTCAAGTGGTTGACCATAAATGGACCTGCTTTGTAAACGTTTTTACTCTGATCTGAAGATGATCACTTATTCATTGTACGCCGATAGAGGGTATGGTAGGAATGGGTTGAGCTGTGAGGAGATTCTGCCCCTCGTAAAAATAATTTTATTTTTAATTTTAAACAAAATTTTGAACTTCTATTATAGCCAAAATAATAACAATTTTATTCAACGTAGCAGTATCCAAAAGATTAATAGTTTATATTCAATGCACACAATGAATCCTTAAATCCTTTCTGTTAATTAAGAAACACGTCTTTAAAAACTGTTCCATAGTACCTTGCTGTACAGTACAGTCTTTAATATAAGAAAACCAACTGAACTAAAAAGGCAAGCACTTTCATTAAACAAAATAATTTCATTTGTCAGCAACTGTACAGTGTCTATTTTAAATAACATTTTTTGTTTTTAAAAATAAATAAGAGCACAAAGTAGGAAACGACCACAACCCTGTAATAAGATTATCTGTCCACACTCTAGCACTTGGATGCCTAAAGATAAGTTTACCAGATTATAAGTTCAATATAAAATTTTGAATGCACGTAACTTACGGCGTGCGGACCAATTTCAAATAATATCAAGAAACAATATCAGCCACGAGTATTTATTGTAAATATCAAAGCAAGTGTGGACTCGCAATTTGAAGACAGTTACAGAGCCAAGTACCCATTTAAATGACGCAACGTATGCAGTGCCAGTTAAACTTACTCCAATACCACTGCATAACCACAACAGACTAGCGTCGCACTTTTTGACCAATGGGCCTCTTTCAAGTTACTCGTAATAGCACTGTAACAACTACAACCAACTAAAATCATGTGTAGGACGACCTACAGTACACTCACACCGGCGAACTTTGCTGTCTACAAGATTCCTTTAATAGAAAAGCCACGGTAAAACACTCTTGTGGCACACTGCGTTCAGCGATATACACCTCGTGTAGTGTCTTCTTCCGAGCTACTCCTCCCGATGTAGTCCGTCACAGCGTGCATTCGGACCTGCACCGGCCGTTCCCCCTTGGTAGCTCCACAACCGTCGGCTGTCCACTCTGCTGACTCCGCCTCGGGCTTGGTCTCCTCACCTCCACGTCTTATGGTGGCGATTGCAGCGCCCCCAAGTAGGTCTCGCAGGCGACCTGTGGCGCGGGTTTCAACCATCCGCGGCACCGTGACGTCCCATGACGCACACATTGAAACCGGTTATCATATAAATAAAGGACTTTCAAATAAATTACGATCTTGGCTGTGACTTCCTGTTGGAAGTTTTCATAACTCGGCTCACTCACTTATTCATAATAACACTATAACAACTACAACCAACTAAACTCATGTGTAGGACGAACTACAGTACACTCACACCGGCGATTTTCGTAGTCTACAAGATTATTTTAATAGAAAAATCACGGTAAAACAGACTGTGCTGAAATGGCCCAGTGGTTCTAGGCACAATGTCAGGGACGGTGAAGCCGCTCCCGCCGGAGGTTCGAGTCTTCCCTCGGCAGGCGTGTATGTATTTTGACCTTAGGTTAGATTAAGTGGTTTTGTAAGCCAGGGGACTGCTGGACACAGTACTCTGGCCCCACATATTTACATACAACATTTTTCACTTGCGTTAGCATGTAATGTAAGTTAAAATGTGCAAATGTTTGTAACTCTATGGGACTCAATTCCATTTAGTTATTAGTCTTTAGGTTTGCAGACTACTTAAACTAAGTTAAACTAACCTAAGGTCAATACACATCCACCCATGACCGATGGAGGACTCAATTTTCGACGGCGAGCAACCGTGTGCTCCGCAGGAAGGCGTCTGTTAGAGCACTTGTCCTCCCCACTGCGGCTGTAATGTATTACGTGTCGATGCCCCATGGTAAGAAAAACCTAAGTGCTGGCTGTGTTAACGTCTATGCAAAAAGGCCTTTCAACGTACTTGTTGAAATCGGAGAGAGAGAGAGAGAGAGAGAGAGAGAGACAGATGTAGGTAGACAACACCATACGACGCTCGGGAAAATATTAAAGTGCCCACATTTGGTTAGGTTACTTAATTCCGGATATCTGAGTGTCTTGCATGCTTAGTGCTGCACTCAGATCCTCGTTCCGATAACCAGAGGCTATGGTAATTTTGGAGTGATGGACTGAGTTTGTTGGCGGCGCTAGAAATAACTTAAAGCCCTTTCTATACGAGACGTGCAACACGCACAAGAAAGTGGCTGTCAGCTGCAGCGCTCCTTGCGGTAGACAGTCGAACTACAAAGAAGCGTTCAAACGGCACGCGTTTGTCGAGTCGTCTGCTTCATGTGTTTATTTGGTTTTGTTGTCAACTTACAGCAAGTGAATCGCCGTGTTAAGATCGCTTTTCGAAACTGTAAGATATACCGTGATTATTCTGATGATTAAAACATTTATTTGTGTTTTAGACTACCACTGTGGAACAGTATATAATTGTTTTCGTGCAGTTCATGCGAACTACGTCGTTCACATGTGTTCCAGCTCCGGCAATTTGAGCCGACTATGTTTATGATGAACAATTTCAGGTGTCTATACGTAGAACTTTCACTTTGATAAAGCTTCAAATAATGCTCACCAAAAACAAATCTGTTAACTACAGTACAGCATGTTTCAGGAAAAATTGCACATTTTTTAGAAGATGGTAATAAAGACGATTTGAAATTAAAATGTCATATAATGTGTATCCAATTATCTACAACAAACTTCAAGTACTTGCAAATTGGGATATTTTGACTGATTCTTTCGTCGGTTCTTGGTAGATCACCATATTGACTTTTATGTAAATAACTGATTTACGACGTCTGAATATGTCCTAGTAAGCCGAAAACCTGGTAACTAAGTGGAAATGAACCTGTAGAACATACAGAAAATTCTACTTCGAAGTCAGTGTGATGATGTACTACCAAGAACAGACGGATAAATCAGTGAAAATGTGTTGATTTACATTTGCTCTAAGTTTGTTTGGCTTTCATGTAAACAGCTACATCTCTGTATTCAATAAAAATTTTAGACATGTTATATGAAATGTTTAATGCAATTCTTCTATAGTACCACCTCCTACAATACGACTGAGTCGAAAAACTACGTTCTTCTCAGCAGGAGACAAGTACACATTCTCAAACAAATTCGAGACTTGGATTCGTTTGTCAGCCGGGTTCCCCATTCGGTCGTCTGCGCATGCGCGAAGCACTTCCATAGGATCCATCCTATTCCGTCTACTAGCGACCGTATGCGTACATCTTGAGCAAGTGGACGCGTCCACACGGTACGCGGCCACGTGAGCAGTGCATCAGGGGTAATCTCGTAAGCTCTGACTTCCCGTGTAGAAAGGGCTTAAGAAACCATTGCGAGCGTACGGCGCACGTATCTGTTAAGAGCGCGACGCCATTTCGCGTTTACGGTCAATGGGAGCTGACAACCGATTCGAATGCCTTTCCCAATTGCGGCACATGAACATGTCGGTTGTTCCCCAGACGTCTCGAAAACCCAGAGATGGTCAGATACGTCACTATTTTTGTTAGTAAGAGCTCATGGAAGGGTTCGAGTGTGATGCAAATCCCATGAAGTCATGTAACAAAGTATCCAAGGCAGGGCCAGATCTAGGACATTTGCCAAGGGGGGTAAGCTTAAATTTGCCGCTCCTTCTTTCACCCCCCCCCTGTAAGAATCGACTTTTTGACGCTAATTGTGTAACATATTTCTAAATAAATGTCACAATCTCACTACATGAACTTATTTTGTTGATTGAATTAAGAGCAAAGGAAAACGGAACAATTTTAATACATACAAAAGTATTACAAGATTATTCATCGTACAAAAATCATTTCAAAATATTGCTTTTCGAACTTTTTTTGCTGCAAAACTGTTTTTGATATCATCATAGTTTAGAGAAGCAGCTCGTTTGTGCTCTATGGATATTATATTTAGATTTGTCAAGCATTCGTGCTCCTCAAGTGTATTTAATTACTTTCAGCTTGCTGAAACTTCTTTCTCCAGACGAAACTGAAACTAGAATGGTAAGATGTATTTTAACGCTGTAGTAAGGTTGGAATCCCCCTCTACCAATTTATTTTTATAAATTAAACTTAATGTTTATGATGCAGTGGAATCTTGCAAGGCTCTGTCTACTGCCAGCGCATGTTATCTGAAACTTTCAACTTCTTCCTCGCTAAGATCTTCTGCCAGTTCCGCTGCTTTGGCCTTCAAGTCCTTCACTTCCATTTCTCGAATTTGCACCCACACAAAGAACTAATCCCCCCAGGGGGCCCACAGTTCTTTTGTGGGTACGTGTGTGGCGCGCACGGGGCCCCGAGCCGGAGCAGCCTTTCTTCTGCCCCAGGCTGCTTCACTTTCCCTCCCGGTTTATGCCTTCGCCCGGAGACGGGCATATTTCGTGAGATACGGTGGTTCTTGTTGTGCTTTTCCTTCCTTCGTTCCTTCCTTTCTTACCCTTCGTTTTCTGTCTTTCTCTCCTTGAACTCTCCTAGCCTTCTTCTCCTCATTAGTCTCCGCCTCGGCGTTTGAGACACTTCTTTTCTTTCCTTCTTTCTTTTCCTTTCCTATCCTCTTCTTCTTTCCTCCCTGTGCGTGTCTGAAGGCCGACCCACGCATTATCGTGCGTAGCAGGTGACGGGGTAACGCGTAATTCCCCGCCCCGGGTAGACATGTAAGGCACGTACGTACCCCCTGGTAAAGGCCAGGCCCAGGGAGGGGTGATTACCCGAGCTGGTACCTTCCGAACGTGCCGATTGGTCCCTCCGTCAGTTCTCGGGAGGTGTGACCTGAGGTGTGAATAATCACCTAAGGCGGGTAAGCCCTCGGAGAGGGCCCCCACTAGGAAGGAGCGCGCCATCGGAGACGCCGGTAATCACGGGGGACACTTCCGCGATGACTTCCTCCTTATCTTCTTTCATGACGTTGACCCACAAACGTAAGTTAGACTCGCCTCAGCCTAAAAAGACTCTGCCTAATGTTCCTAAATATCTGGTTGTCTCTCGCACCGACGGAAAGGATTTCAATTCTGTCAATCCTTTCGTTATACAGAAAGGTGTAGATGCAATTGCTGGCCCTGTTAAAACCTGTTCACGTCAGCGCAATGGCACATTGTTGCTGGAAGTGGAAAGTGCCTTCCAAGCCCAAAAACTGATACGTACTACGTTGTTGCACACTTTTCCAGTTAAGGTCGAAGCACACCGCACACTCAACTCATCACGGGGGGTAGTCTTCACGAGATCCCTTGATGGGTTGTCTGATGAAGACATCCAATCGTATATGTCCGATCAGGGTGTGACAGCCGTCCACAGGGTGATGAAAAAGGTCGATAACCAATTGACACCGACTCGTACTGTGTTTTTGACGTTCGACAGAGTTGACCTCCCGTCGAAGGTCAAAGCAGGGTATGAAGTCATCTCCGTCCGACCTTATGTGCCTAACCCAACGCGCTGTTTTCAATGCCACAGGTACAACCATACCCGTGAACATTGCCCAAATGCAGCAAAGTGTGTCACTTGTGGTAGGGACGCCCATGAGGGGGATTGCCCACCTCCGTCCCCTCACTGCCTAAACTGCAACGGTGACCATGCGGCTTCCTCTCGCGACTGCCCTGTATACAAAGATGAGAAGGTAATCCAGCAAATTCGGGTTACGGAGAAGGTATCAACATCTGCCGCTCGAAAGTTGTTGGCGAGTCGAAAGCCCACTGTCCTCCCAGCGGGTACATACAGTAAGGTACTCACCTCAACTCGACCTACCAAGGATTCCAGTACCCAGACATGTGACTTGACTTTCGCTGACACAGTTGTGCGATCCGCCAGCCCGAAGATTGCCCGTTCCACGTCCCCGCTCCCTCTTGCTGCTTCTAGGGTACAGTCTTCGTCAAACTCTAGTAAACCGCGGGCACCTAAACAAGATGCCCGGACCTTGAAAAAGGAACCCGTCCGTGAGGATTTTCTGCGTTCTCAGGCTTCCCAACCGTCAACTGCCTCTTCCCGCCGTCACTCTTCCAGAAGAGCTGACAAGAAAAAGAGTTCCTCTCCTTCCCCGCCGAGGCGTGACCCATCTGTCGCGCCGTCCAACAGTTGCCGGCCTCGGCCGTCTTCTGTTTCACCGGGACGCTCCGTTTGCCGGGCGCCCGGCCCTTTACCGGCGGTGGAAACTGCCCCTCCTGATCAACTCAGGGAGGTGGCAGGCGCGTCGGGCGAACCAATGGAACATGACCCTTTGCCCCCAGACAGCGATAGCAGTGCTCCCTCGAAATCCGGTCCTCAGCGGCCGTCGAGGTGACCCCGCTCGCTACTTGGTTTTTATCCTTATTTCTTTTCTCATTTTTATCATGGCGCTCCTTCAATGGAACATTCGCGGCTTTCGTTCTAATCGGGAGGAGTTAAAACTACTCCTTCGATTGCACTGCCCGCTTCTAGTCTGCCTCCAGGAAACTAAGTTGCGTCCACGTGATCGTGCAGACTTTCCACACTACACCTCTGTGCGGTTCGACCTGCCACCCGTGGAAGGTGTCCCAGCCCATGGAGGGGTTCTGATGCTTCTTCGAGACGACGTCTATTTCCATCCCATTTCCTTGCACACTCACCTACAGGCAGTTGCCGTCCGCATCACCTTATCCACCTTTACCTTCTCCCTCTGTAATATATATTCGCCATCGTCATCTGCCCTTACTAGGGCAGATGTGCTAAACCTTGTTGACCAGCTCCCTTCACCTTTCGTGTTGGTAGGCGACTTTAATGGCCACCACCCCCTATGGGGCTCTCCGGCACCTTGTCCGAGAGGCTCCCTTTTGGTGGACATTCTCCACCACCTCGATCTTGTCTGCCTCAACACCGGTGCACCGACCTTCCTTTCTGACACAACACACACTTATTCCCATATAGACCTCGCAATATGCACTCCTCAGCTTGCCGGTCGGTTTGAGTGGTATGCACTTTCTGACACGTACTCGAGTGACCATTTCCCTTGTATCATCCACTTCCTACATCATTCCCCATCTCCACGTCCCACCAGTTGGAACATTTCTAAAGCCGACTGGGGGCTTTATTCTACCATGGCTGTTTTTCACAATCAGAATTTTCCCAACTGTGACAGTCAGGTCGAATACCTCACAGAGGTTATTCTCACTGCTGCTGAACGTTCCATACCTCGTACATCCTCTTCTCCACGTCGTGTCCAGGTCCCTTGGTGGACTGCAGCCTGCCGCGACGCGCTTCGAGCCCGGCGCCGTGCCTTACGCACCTTCCGCCGCCACCCAACTTTGGAGAATTGCATCAATTACAAACGTATGAGAGCGCAGTGCCGTCGTATCATAAACGACAGCAAGAAAGCTTGCTGGACAGATTTTACTAGTTCTTTTAACCGTTTTACTCCCTCCACGGTTGTCTGGGGTGGCCTACGCCGTTTGTCCGGCATCAAGGTCCACTCCCCGATTCCTGGCCTGACCGTGGAGAACGCGGTCCTCGTGGACCCAGCTGATGTTTCCAAACGCATTGGGTCGTTTCTTTGCGGAGGTTTCGAGCTCTGCCCATTACCACCCTGCCTTTCTCCCTCGCAAACAGGTAGAGGAGGCACGGCCGCCTTCTTTCCGCTCTTTTAATCGGGAAAATTATAACGTCGCCTTCACCATGCAGGAGCTAGATCGTGCTCTCGCCCTGTCCCGGTCTTCTGCTCCCGGGCCCGATTCCATTCACATTGAAATGCTGAAGAACCTCTCTCCAGCGGGCAAGTGCTTTCTTCTTAGTACCTACAATCGCATATGGGCTGAAGGTCATGTTCCCACAAGTTGGCGTGAAGCCATTGTTGTCCCCATCCCCAAACCAGGGAAGGACAAACACCTTCCTTCCAGTTATCGTCCTATTTCTCTGACGAGCTGCGTCTGTAAGGTGATGGAACGCATGGTTAACGCTCGGTTGGTCTGGCTCCTCGAATCTCGCCGCCTCCTGACTAACATCCAATGCGGTTTTCGTCGACACCGCTCTGCTGCTGACCACCTCGTTACGTTGTCGACCTTCATTATGAACAACTTTCTGAAGAAGCGTCAAACAGTAGCCGTGTTCTTCGACTTGGAGAAGGCATACGATACCTGTTGGAGAGCGGGCATTCTCCGCACATTGCACACATGGGGCCTTCGGGGCCGCCTTCCTCTTTTCATTCAAGCGTTTTTGGCGGATCGCAAGTTCCGGGTGCGGGTGGGCTCTGTTTTGTCAGATACCTTTTGCCAGGAAAATGGGGTACCACAGGGCTCCGTCTTGAGTGTGGCGCTCTTTGCCATTGCAATCAATCCGATCGTGGACTGCCTTTCAGCCGACGTCTCCGGATCTCTTTTTGTTGACGATTTCGCAATTTATTGTAGCGCCCAGCGGACGTGTCTCTTGGAGCGTTCTCTCCAACGCTGTCTTGACCGTCTGTATTCCTGGAGCATCGCAAACGGCTTCCGATTCTCCACTGAGAAAACTGTGTGTATCAATTTTTGGAGATACAAGGAATTTCTTCCACCTTCTCTACGTCTCGGCCCGGTTGCTCTCCCTTTCGTGGAGACTACAAAATTCTTGGGACTCATGTTGGATCGGAAACTTTGCTGGTCCACGCACGTGTCCTACCTGGCTGCCCGTTGTGCCCGATCCCTTAACGTTCTTCGTGTCCTCAGTGGCACGTCATGGGGAGCGGATCGTACCGTCCTGCTTCACCTTTACCAGGCCATTGTTCAGTCGAAGCTCGACTATGGAAGCCTTGTATACTCTTCAGCACGGCCGTCGATTCTCCGCCGTCTCAACTCTATCCACCATCGTGGATTACGTCTGGCGACCGGTGCATTTTATACCAGCCCTGTTGAAAGTCTGTATGCCGAGGCTGCTGTATTACCCTTGACCAATCGACGTGACATACTCTTATGTCGGTACGCATGCCGCCTACGGTCGATGCCCAACCATCCATCTTACAGATTATTTTTTGACGACTCACTCGATCGCCAATATCAGTTGTCTGCGATTGCCTTGCTTCCACCGGGAGTTCGGTTTCGCCGTCTGCTACAACGGCTCGATTTTACCCTTCCTTCCACCCTTCGGTTGAGCGAAAGCCCATTGCCACCGTGGCATCAGGCCCAGGTTCGCACACACCTCGAACTTAGTTCGCTCCCCAAGGAGAGCACTCCGGATTTGGTATTCCGCTCGAGGCTTGTCGAACTCCGTTCGCGGTTCGATAATGCCGTATTTATTTACACTGATGGTTCCAAGAGCACTGCCGGTGTCGGATCTGCCTTCGTCGTTGGGGACAACCGTTTCCAATACAAGCTCCCTGACCGGTGCTCAAACTTCACGGCTGAGCTTTTCGCCCTCCACCAGGCCGTTTTGTATACCTGCCGCCACCGCCACCCTTTCTATGCCATATGTTCTGACTCCCTTAGTGCCCTGCAGAGTCTTAAGGACCCTTTCTCGAACCATCCTCTCGTGTATCGGATCCAACGCTCCCTCCAGTTGCTGGCGGATGACAGCTGTCACGTTTCTTTCCTGTGGGTCCCTGGCCATGTGGGTGTGCCCGGGAATGAGGCCGCCGACACAGCAGCCAAGGCAGCAGCTCTTTTGCCTCGCATGGCTACCTTTTGCGTCCCATCGGACGATGTTAAACGGGCTCTTCGCCGGAGTATCGTGTCGCAATGGCACAGTGTGTGGCTTTCACTGTACAACAATAAATTGCGAACTGTCAAACCGATCCCGACCGCTTGGAGGACATCCTCACGCCCCTCTCGGCGGGAGGAGGTCATCCTGGCTCGGTTGCGGATCGGTCATTGCCGTTTCAGCCACCGTCACTTGCTATCCGCCGAACCTGCACCGCTATGCTCCTGCGGTGAACTGCTGACAGTGCGACATGTTTTACTGACTTGTGTTAATTTTAATCATCTCCGTGTAGCCCTTCACTTTCCGTCTACTCTGGAGGAAATTTTAGCTGATGACACACGAGCAGCTGCTCGAGTTTTGCGTTTTATCAATTTGGCCAACTTATCCAAGGATATTTAACTCTTTTAATTGTCTTTTATCTTTCGTTTTTAGCCTATTGTTGATGTTCTGACAGTCTACATTTTTTTAGATCATAGCGAATCTATGTTCTTGGCTGGGCGCTAATGACCATGGAAGTTGTGCGCCCTAAAACCACAAAAAAAAAAAAAAAAAAAAAAAAAAAAAAAAAAAAAAAAAAAACAAAGAAGTAATTTTTGCACCAATTTTCTCAAGCGCGGTAAACCTGGTACTAAGCTCTGTCAATTATTCCTTATTGTTTCTACGAATGTTGGATACTTTATCCTCACACATCTCATCGGCCATTTCCTTCTCTCTTCGAAATCCTTTTTTTGGAGAATACCGTTGATACCTCATTATGTCCTGCTAGCACTTTGGCTTCAGAAATAGCTTCAGAGGTATAAGAATCATATGAAATATGAATATTCATTTATCTGAAAAAGGAAATCTATGCAAATTAATAAACATTGTGCCTTTACTTAAGCAATAACGCAAACATCTCCCTCATCCTGGCTAATATGTAGTACATTTTTAAAGTTTGATTAGCTGAGTACCTGTGACAGGGCAACACTGAAGTCAGCAACCAGGAATTTTAGTTTTATTAAATGATTTCGGTATTTCTTGCAGTCATTTTACTTTTAATAATTCTGTGTCAAAATTTGTCGCCCTCTGTATTTTGCCGCCCGGGGCAACTGCCCCGTTTGTTCCCCCCTAGATCCGGCCCTGTCCAAGGTACTCTGAAATCTGATGGGGGCTCCAAAGTAGTGTGGGTATCCTCACTGGAATGGACTCTGTTCTCTGGAGATGATACCTACAGGCAAAAGACCACAATAACGACCAAGGAAGAGATGGATGAATGGGATAAGACAAGACGTGCAAGAACCTGAGGCCTGGAAGAACTGGAAACAGCGAAGAATCGCAATGAATGGAGAGCCTTGATTATATCATCGCCCGGTCAACTGGACCTGATCGCGTAAAGTAACTAGTAAGTGGAGGTTCATTTTGTTTCGCTGCCGCGCGACTCCTATCTGCATCGCTACTGCTGTGCGTAATGGAGTTTAATCTGCGGGTCAGCTTTCACGCCGCCGCAGGCTGCATCAAAGTGCACGGCGGGCGCTGCGATCTTAAGCGTTCATTCATGCGGCAGGACGTTAACCTAAATTATGGCGTGATGCAAAAACAGCAGCCGGCAGGCAGCAGGCAGGCCAGTGGGACGGAAGGAGAGAGTGGAGCCGAGTCGAGTGGTGGACCGGTCGCGGCGCGGCGCGAGGGGCCGCAAAAAACCGCGTGTGTTGCCTCACACGGCGCGCGACCTGGCCGGCACCTGCTCTGCTCTGCCCAACTGGGCGGGCAGCGAGCCCTGGACCTGTGGGGGTGCGTCAGGGACTCTGCACTAGGGTCCCACTGTGCCAGACGCGAAGGAGTCACAGGTTACTCCTCTGTATCAACCTCCCCCCTCTCAGCCACCAACAAATATAGCCTGTCTTAGCTAATGTGCACACAGGTGGGCTACTTCCAGCACCAAGCCCGTAGATTTCACGGGTCGCGCGCCGTTGTTAAAGGGCCAATAAGTAGGTTCTACTGGCCAGAGTGTTTGTCGATAATAAAGCGCTGTGCTTTGTTTTCACACTTCTTATCACAGATACATAATGTTTATAATGTTAGTTTCGCGCATACGTAGATCAAATTTCGTAGATCCTGCCGGGATACAGAAATTCTTGGCGATATTGAGTGTTAACAATAACCCTCTCATTCTAATGTTATGATTTGAGCTTTGTAAAAATTAAAATTCAGTGTCTTCTGTATTAATACACACTAAATATAAAAATATGTGTTTTAAAATTTTTGATCGAACTGTTACTTTTTTATGTCATGTATATCATGCACGACACAGACGTTTGTATCGACTGATTTCATTACTTGTTCAAATGTTCAAATGTTTGTTAAGCTCAAGGGACTTAACTACGGGGTCATCAGTCCCTGAACTTACAAACTACTTATGAAAAGGACGGCACAAATATCCATGCCCGAGGGGGGATTCGAACCCCCAACCGTAGTGACCGTGCAGACCGTGACTGAAGCGCCTCAGTCCCCTCGGCCACCGCGGCCGGCTTCATTACTTGGGACGTTATTTTGTCGACAGTTAACATTGTCAGATCATGCTTCCCCTATCGCTCCGCCTCTATGCTCCTTCGTTCGTGACGCCACCTATAGCACTTGGAGGGGTAACCGTCTAGTCTGCCGAACGCTGTTGGCAAGCGGGTTGCCCTCAGCCCCTGTGAGGCCAATTGAGGAACTATTTGCCTGAGGAGGTAGCGGCTCCGTCTGCAAAACCAACACATAGACAGGCAGTGCGAGGCGCTAACCACGTTCCTCTCCATACCGCATCTGGTTTCACCTTGTGGCGGAGGAAGACACGGTGACCGGTCGGTACTCGGTGGCCCTCGAGGCCTGTGGGAGACGTTTTGTTTTTCAAATATATTAATAAAAAAATACACTTCCTTCAGATTATTAAGCCAAAAGTGCCAATAAAATATACTCATTTTACAATCCGACGAGAAATCCTTTATTTAACTTATGCTTCAAAGTGGAGATGTTTAAACCCTTCTGAAGATGATGAATCACTGAAACCGATTAAGAAAAGTTTATTGGTGGTCTTGGCTTAACAACCTGAAGAAGGTGTATTCTTTTTAATATTATAAACACATTGCACTCCACAGGCGCAACATGACAGGTAACTATAATTGTATATTTACAACAGCTGCAATATCGCAGTGTGACGTCTGCTATTTCGGCCACATGTTTCTTCGGTTTTTCCTGGCATAATCGTTGATCGCATAGTCGACTGTTGTACTGCCATTTCACAGTGTGCCTGTTGGGCACTACCAACCTGCAGTACACGCGAAAATTGTTTGATCGATATAAAAATTGTTTTAATCCATACAGGGTGCTGGGAATTTCCCGTTACAAACTTTGGTGGCTAATAGAGTAGACTGAGTACGTAATATTCTAAAACGGAATCCATGTCCAGAAATGTTGAATGGTGTTATGAGAACTTCTGTATCTTTCTGCAGCAAACCTCTTGCACTGAAGCTCTTTGAGTTCAATATTTTAGGAGGATGTAGCATGAACGAAAGAAAAGAAAGTAAACATGTACACAATAACGCATAACTTAAGAGTTATGAGCAGTTGACTAGTAGATGAGAGGTGTTCATAGTCTCAAGGTTGAGGTAATACGTGGTTATAAGTCTTTGGGTACGTATTTTACAGCCCACTTTTACAGGACTTTTTTCTTGTTCTGGTCATTAGCAACCCCTCCAAAAACATTTCAATAGAACAGATTAGTTTCACAGTATGTAACAAGTCTTAGTAGCTTCAGTGGAAGACATTTACGAACCTCGGTTGATAGAATACTACACACTCATTCTTCTCTACAAGACCTCGGGTATTTACCAACAGCCAGTGTAAATAATAATTAAATCCTACCGCAGGTAACCGGGCAACTGAGAATGGCTGGATTGATTTGGATAAAATTTTTACAGGAATGCTCGATTAGTTCGATTAAGGATTTAGTGAAAGTTGCCCGGAATACTGGAAACTTTGGGAGAAACTGAAATTGTGTTTTATATATAGAGCTTTAAATTTGTGTGTTAACTGAATACTGTCACGCACGACTACAAAAATGGCTAAAAATGGCTATAGGTATTTTTGTTTCGTTATAGCTCTGAAGTTTCCTGGAAAAAATGGAAAAATTGCGAAGGAAGTTAGAAAATCCTAAGAAATGTAAAAAAAAAAAATATTACTTTTTTACGTACTATCGATCTTAAATGATGATAACAACGACGTGTTAGGCTTTGTCGCTATGATAGTAGTAAATGCAATGTTGAAAGTCGCATTGCAGCCCAAATAGAAACAAAGTTACTTTTTATTTTTTCTTATTCGTGGCCGGGATTAATTAGTAAAAGTGAATATATTTTAAAGTAAAAATAAAAAATGTTTGCATCAGTGAAAGTACATTTTTTATCCCAGTGTTTTTAAATCGTTGGGTGTCAAATAAAAAATTTCTGCCAACCCCCGCCACCTCCACCGAACTGGAACGAAACTACGTTATACCAAAGGAAACAAATTTAATTATCATTCTTTTGTTAGAATTTTTTTAATTGTTGGACAAAGTTCTTCTGTTTTTTTATTTATTTTGTATTTTTTTATCTATTTTTGATTGAGAACATTATCCTAGTTTTAAAGACTTCCGACAGAAAAATGTATTTTGCTTAACCAGTGTTTCGCATTTCAGGCAAGACTCAGACGCGAATTACGTCCATTAAGAAATGTTCCACTGTATAGCCAATTTGTAAAGAAATAGATTCTTTTTCGAATCTTTCAGAGTTATTGTATCATGATCTTTCACCTTTCGATTAGTTCCTAAAAATAGTTTTCAGTCTCTGCGCTTATTTATCATTAACTTACAGTATTATGAAACAATTTACTATCTATCTAATTCATAATCAATATTACACTAGAAACTCCGTAATTTTAACATTAAATTAATTTCGCTTAGGCATGGAATATTGTATTACTAAAAAAAAAATGTTCAAATGTTTGTAAAGCCTATGGGACTCAACTACGGGCTCATCAGTCCCTAAACTTACAAACTACTTATGAACTACTTACGAACTAGGACGGCACAAATATCCATACCCGAGGGGGGATTCGAACCCCCGACCGTAGTAGCCGTGCAGACCGTGACTGAAGCGCCTCAGTCCCCCCTTTTTTTATTTTTTTTTTTCCTCAAATGCCATAAACAAAACATTCCTCTGCTGTAGGTACCATTGTAATATTGTAAAACAAATCAATTGCGTCTTCCCTTCAAATCATAATACGAAACTAAAATGATGCTCTATGGAATGAGTAAGAACTGCCCACTCTTCGTGTAGCAAGAAGAAAAAAAAAGCTTGTAATTCAAACAAATGAAATGATATTCAGTACGTAAGTGAAACCTTTAAAAAGTTTTGGAACAAAGTCCTGTATTTGGAACGCTTTTGTAGAACGTAATGCTGGTCGTGAATATAGAGTATGAAATCTTGTAAGGCAGGAGCTTTCCGATTAATCGCATAGTAAATAAACTGTCCAAGAAGCCATGTGTAACTATTATGTTTGGCGTCAGGGTAATATTTCCAATCAGGGCGCAGTATGTCATGTACAGTAATGTTCAGTGCAGTGGTGCGGGTCATAAGAGCTAGTCTTCTTCTAGTCCACGTCCAGATTTCAGTCTGATCTCGACAGACAAATGCGTGCGCTAACGTGTCCAGCAGCTGGCACCGAGTGCAGTACGGCGTGGCTCTTAATTTGATATTGTACATCTTTTCGCCAGTAGAGATGACATCATTTACAACGTCATACCAGGTGGATCTAACTTTCGTACTAAGTACTGAATTATGGATGTTTTTCCATATAGCAGTCCAGTTATAAAGTGGATATTTCAGCTCGATTGTATTCTGTGGCACTACGTCAGTGAATGTGCGATAGAGTGATGCAGTATCGTAAGTCCGTTGATGTGCCCGTATATAGCCTACTTCGAGGTAAAATTTTCTGACGTGGTCCAGTTCCGGGTTGATACGGGCGAGGTTTACTGGCACAGCATTGTCCGCAGGTTCTAAGCGGACAAACAAATTTTTGGTTATCGTATTGTAATCGGCCTGCAAAATTTTGATGGTTCTGCTAACAAATAGTGCCGTACACTGCGCTTCCAAATTTTTGAGCCCGAGGCCTCCCTTACTGTAGCTAAGTGACCCTGTACGAAAAGCAACTTTAAAGATGTTGCGTCTCCACAAGTACCAACTTGCACTGGCTGTCATTTTCTGAGCTGTAGTGTTGGGGATAGGTAAAGTTGCAGCTACGTGGTAAATTTTACTGTAGACGTAGCCATTGATGAAGAAGGCTTTTTGAATGCGGTCTAAACTTCTTGTAGAATTATCCCGTAGAGTCGCACGTATGATGTTAAGTTTTTCTTGCCAGTTGAGCTGTACCATGATACGGGGATTAGCCGTGAGAATCAGTCCCAACTGTTTCCTGGTCTCGGTTATAGGGAGCCACGTAGATGCAATATAGTCCTAATAATAGCAACCGAGACTTCCGCTCGTTCACCTTGGCACCACAAGCATGAGTATACTCTTGAACTATCCTCTTGGTGGTATCGAGTTCTTCGCTGGAGCTGACAAGGACGCTGACGTCGTCGGCGTAGGCATGGCATACTGTTCTTGTATTGAAAATCTGTAACCCTTGCAAGTTGATGTATAACGTTCGGAGGAGTGGTTCCACAGCTATCGCGCAGAGTCGTAGACAGTGGACATCCTTGTCGGATACCTCGCTGCTGTGTAATAGATGGAGTGAGTTGACCATTAATTTTGCATCTGAATGTCGTATGGCAGATGCAATGCCTGATGATTGAAATAAATCGATCTCTGAAGCCCATAGTCCTCATAACTTGAAATAAGAAATTGTGGTCGACTCTGTCAAATGCTTTATCGAAGTCGAGGAATGCCAGTGCCATTTTGCTTCGACATATCCAGGTGAGGTAAATTAAGTCTCTGTATTCGGCGAGTATGGTCAACATTGAACGCCCAGTAACCGCACTTTTCTGGTAATGACCAATAATCTTGCGAAGGAACGGTTTCATTCTCTTGTTCAAGAGACGAGTCAATATCTTAAAATCCGTATTCAGAAGCGTGATTGGTCTAAAATTCTGCAGGCCGCCAGCATGCGGCGTTTTCGTGATGAGAACGAGGATGCCTTCAGTGAAGTTCGAAGGAAAGTCATTGCCGGACATTAACTCGTTATACACTTCGGTGAGTTGAGGCCCGAGTAAATACCAAAACCGGTCGTAGAATTCTATAGGCAGACCGTCTGAACCAGCAGCTTTGTTTCGAGCCGTTTCTGCGAAAACATCTGCAATTTCTGCACAAGTTATATTTTCCAGCAACTCTGCGTTATCCTCGTCCGCTATTCCTTGCGTGGTATTTGATAAAAACGTCCGCATTACGTTCAAGTCCGTCGCCGATGCAGCGAAGAGGTTCGTAAAATATCTTGCAACGTATGCCTTGATTTCACCTTGATGTGTATACTCCTGTCCCTGCTCATCCGTGAGCTTGTGTAACATTTGTCGCCTGGCTCTCTTCGTTTCCTTTATTACGTGAAAGATGGAAACATTTTCGTGTTCTATGTCGTTGACATTTCTGGCTCGTATTCTGATGCCCTCCAAGGATTGTTTCGTAAGCGCCACTATTTTTGCTTTAGTCTTTTTGATTTTGATGACGTCCGCAGCCGTGGATGTCGGTTTGTTGTACAAATCACGAAGGAGCGCAAAGAAGTATTCCAGTGATCGTTTCTTCCAATGCGCTCTATCCTTAGCGAATTGAATAATACATTTTCTTAGTTGTGGTTTGGCGCACTCCAGCCACCATTCAATACGTCTGGCGTAACGCGGTATTCGCTGAAGACATCGTTGCCAGGTGTTCTCGATCGCTTGTTGGAGAGAGTCGTCATTAATGAGGGAGACATTAAGTTGCCACAGTCCGCGTCCCAAAAAGGTCTTCTGTGGTGTGTGTGTCTCAGGACTACTTGAAAGGCACTGTGATCACTAAAACTTAGCGGCCACATCTCGCAGGCCATACCACTGGTTATAAAATCTTCGCTGTCATAAATTCTGTCGATTCGACTTTGAGACACACTGCTGATGTATGTGTACGCAACGGCGTGTGGCCGGAGATGAATCCAAGTGTCCGTGACTTGAAGGCCACTAACAAGCTGTTGCAGCTCCTCGCAAAAGTTAAAATTTGGAGCTTGATCTTGCTTACGTAAAAAACAATTGAAATCTACAGCTAAAATTAGTTTACATCGTTGTCTCGTGAAGAGTGTGACTATTTCGACTCGAAAAAAATTACATCTCTGTCGCCTATTGTTGCTTCCTGATGGCGCGTAAATATTGACAAGTAACAAATCTTGTATACTGATGGAGATTCATCTACCCGAGCTTAAGAGGGCTTCTGTAGTAAACTGGATGCCTTCCTTACATAAAATCGCGGTGCCAGCTTCGGGTCCAATATTAATTATGGAGGTGTAACCAAATATCTGTCCTATTTTGGTGGAGACCACTTCCTGTACTAACGCGATATCTATTTCTGCAGCTTGTAGGTAGTCCTTAAAGCATTGGAATTTGACGTCGGACTCTATTCTATTGATGTTTAAAGTGGCTAACTTAAAGTCTTGCATGATTGTAGAGGTTGCAATTAATCACCGACTTCGTCCGCCCAATTGATCTTTGGGAGGGACGGTGCAGTGTCCATAAGCGCGGAATCTTGCACATCGACGTTCATCAGAGATTCCTCCGTCTCCGGGTACAAAGGTTGTGAACGGTCTTGCTCGTGAGATGGCTCATCATACCCATCCTTTTTGAGTATTTTCCTAACGCGCTGTGGTTTCGTGTCCAGTTCCTGAGTTTCGCCCTGACTTTGTGTCCTCAGTAGTCGTTTGGTTTTAGACGACTTCCGTTTTCGGTTTCCTACTTCGCTGACTGGATTCTGCGGACTTTCCAAACGTCTGTCATCACCACCAGGGCATCCTGTTGGCACTGAGACAGATTCTAACGGCTGCAAAGTGGGTGGATCTTCAGACTGTTGCAATACTTCCGTCGCCATGGTGTCGATGGAGTGTAGTGGTACATTCCCCGACTCCGTCGCGGAGGAGTGTTTCGGCACGGAGGTGTTGGGTGCGGGATCGTTTGATGCAGCAGCGGATGGAACAATATGAGTCTCGGCCGACACGACTTCCTGTTCGTATGTCTGCTTCTGGTGTTCGTCGCCGTGTTCGGAAAGATCAGCACTGTCCGTGTCTGAAGCCAGAGTAACTCGTGCGTACGTTCTAGTGCCCGTAGGCGGCGCTCGGTCAGTGGTAACTACCTCGCGAGGCAATTGTCGCGGTCTCGCTTGTGGACATGCTGCTTTCATATGTTCTGACGATCCACAATGAGCGCATGTACGAGGTTGTCCGTCGTATGTGACAAGACCTTTGAACCCCTGTACTATGATATAGGACGGTATATGTTTATTCAAATCAATCTTTACGATTTTTACGCCGTTGTCAACGTTAAAGTGCCTGAGACCTGTCCACTTTTCTCTTTGAATTTGAAGCACCGACCCGTAAGGGGAGAGGGCCTCTCGTATACGATCTAAGTTGACTTCAAACGGTAGGTTGTAAATACGAACCAACTTGAGGCCAAGTCCGGAACAATTTATTGTAACCTCACTAATTGCGCCATTTGAGTGAGCGAACGTTGCCTTTCCGTCAGTTCGAGTCATAGTTCGCAGGCTGATATCGTCATTACGAACTTGTACATATACAGCATTGGCTACGAAATCATAAGCAAAGCCTACAACGTCGTCGTCTTCTAGGTGAATCGTGTCATGTAACCAATCGTCGAGTTCCAAAATTGTCGGTCGCACGTATCCGTATTTAACTGCGAACTTCAGGGTGCGTGTTGGAACTAGAGTTTCCATACTGCAGTCGCAGACCAATACTCACAATAACCGTCAACAGGCTGCGGCTCCGCCGGCGCGCACGCTGGTGTAAACAACCCAGCGGTGTGCACTCGACCGCTTCCGCGGCGACACTCGAGTCCCCTCGGCCACCGCGGCCGGCGTATTACTAAACCTTATTTATTTTACTGTGTAAGTAGTTCCTCTTGTGACTGCGATCCTCTCAACAAGACTTTGCGAACCCTCTGGGGATCGCGACCCAGAAGTTGAAAAACACTGCTTTAGCCCAAGAAATTGCCCCACAGCTTCACTTACGCAAATATCTTCCAAACATCGCAGTTCTGCTGCTTCTGTTACTGGGATCGTTTCCAAAATGAGTGTTTCACTGGAACGGAGTGCAGTACCCTTACTTAAAAGGGCGACTAGTCTAGAAAGTTGCACAGATATATTTGGGGAACGAGGCACTCGCAGAAGTAAAGCAGAGGGGGGGGGGGTGAGTTGCGAGAGGCGTGTCGATAGCTGTCGGAAGGCAAAAGTCCGTCAGTCGTAGTCCTTTCACAGCAGTAGGCGTATGCACGCGCATCGCTTCTGCTGTCCACAGAACCTACACCACCGATAGAGGACACCGCGGTGTTCTCGTGTGAATCATGAAGCGTAGGTAGCGATCAACGACCTATATAAACAACATAGACTGCCTAAGTGCTGCCATACTTGAAGCAAATTGAAAGCTCGGCCGCCATGTTTTAGAACGTCACGTAGGCGTAACCAGTCGTCTGCTATAGCACTGAATCATACCTCTTTCACTTTGTGCAATGACTTAACAAACCATTATCTACCTGCTTATTGTTATTTTTATAGCCAAGCTAATATGGATAAAGGATAAATGATAGACAACAAGTGTTCGGTAGACAAATCGCTTTAAACAATATTAATTTCGTGTACATTTGCCTAATCTGCTTACCTCTTTTCTCCGCAGATTTGGCTTTATATAAATGATGTATTCTACAACTGAAGTAATGTTTTAATAACAGCTTTATTGGGCTGAAGTAAAGAGATTCCTCCCAAACTTCTGAGGATACCATTAAGTGCCGGTAGTTGGTAAATAAAGTAGGTCTGTTTCCCAACATTCTAAATACATCTACATACATTCGCAAAAGAAAATTTTTCTTCCCTCATGACGTTTCATGATTCCTCAGAACCGTTTCTGCCACTTTGAAAAGTTTTACAAGATTTTTATAGGGACTGAACAGACTGTCTTTTATACGTTTTAATCCGGTTACTCCTGTTTTATTCTAACTTTTAGGAGCAAAGAGAACTTCCAAGCTATCTAAACACTTACGCTTTTTACTCACTTACCTAATGATGCTTCCAGAAATATATTTAACTACTTTTTCAGAATATGTCAGCATTTCGTATTCTGGCCCATAGTCATGGTCAAAGTGAATAGGCCTCTGAATGACTTAAATCATGATTTGCAATAGGTAATAAAAGAGGTTCCATGTCTCCTGCTTGGCTACATGACATATCTTCTAATGAAGCTGATTCAGCTATTAGCCAGAAGCCGGTTTATATCATTCGTTGCTTACAGGATTTCTCCTCAAAATGCGATGAAGAGATGTAACTGTATGCAGTAGGTTTCCACTTATCTCATCTCATATTGGCTAACCATAGTTTTGTAAGTTCTTCATTTTTCAAAGGAAAACTGAAAAATATAATTACAGCTTACTTTAGTTACAGTTAAACACAAACACAACAGCCCATAGGATTGTTGTATGCAGAAATGAGGTAAGTACAAAAGACGAGTACACGAAATGTTAGAGACGAAAACATACAAATACTAACTGAAAATACGATATTCCAACAGTCTCATTACTGCGATTCGTACAGTTATATGCTGCGCATACACTCGGCTAGAGTTCAGCTTAATAAATAGCCTTTGAAGCTTACTACGATACATAAAATGTGAAACCAAAACACGTAAATAGCGTAGGTCTAACTTTCGTATTCGGCGCACTAGACGTTGAAAAAATAGCTGCCACAGTTCCTGGTTGCTGCCACAAAGAGCGCTGTTCACCCAGAGATAGCCACTCTATGTAGTTTATATAACTCGTTGGTCGCGATCGCGTAGCTGAAATTATGGCCGCTAGGGTACAGCCAAAGACCTTGTAAAAATAACTAGACTCCCGAACGGCGCTGCTGTCGCGGGATAATTTGAACCTTCGGCCGGCCGCCATGATAGTGGTAAGCGTCAGATAAATAAGAGTGTTGTTAGCAGGCAAATCGTGTATTAGATAAGTACTGCGGAACATATACTCAGTTGGTAGTCACGTCTGTATTGTTTGACTACTGCAGTACACATAAAGCACGATGCTGAAGAGCTGCACAGGTTTTAAACGCATAAATAGATTTAAGAAAGGAATAACAAGAATGAATACTGTCTTCTCATATATATTTCTCAGTAATACAAGTAAACCCTACTACATGTGTTCACCTACTCTTACTCAACAAGCTGTTAGTCAAGACAATATAGGATTGAATGAAATAAGAGGGTTTTACAATACTGGTAGTTCTTAAAAAGGAAATACTTAAGCAGTACTGGTGGACAGGAAGTTAAAAAAGTTTCATTTCATGATTGTGCAAAATAACTATTCGGGGCACGAGATCAGTTGCCTCACTACAGTTCGAATTTTTGTTTATGAGATTAATATTAGGAACTTGTAACACAGAATTTAAAAGTCATCTGCTTTACAAACTGAAAGGGGTTTGCAGAACTGTGTATAGTTCCATATACGAATGACTCATAGCCACAATGGATGCACATTGTAAAGTTGAACCCTGTGATGACAGTTGCTGACTTTTGAGCAGTTCACACTACTGTAAGGTATTTGGCTTACAACGTTGAAAATGTTAAAATTCGTGTTATATACCCCAATGCTTAGTCAAGAAAAGCTATTTTACAGCTATGAATCTGGTGGGATATTTCATTTTCACAGCTGTTTCAGGCAGTCACGTTTCATTTTTTATCCTATAAAATACCTATCTAAATATCTGAGAGCAGCCACTCAAGCAAAGACGTAATGTATTGTGAAACTCTTCCAAAATTAATGTTTGTAGAAAAGTTTCGCCATCGTAGAATATACTGAGAAAATGCAAGGTACAGTGTTGTCGAAACCCCTGATATTCAACAATTTACTATTTTTGTTACCTAATTTGGCCCCGGATGCACCACTGTAATTGTCGATATCACGTTTCATGACGTCAATCTCCTGTTCACGTCGTATCATTACGGCGACGTCGTCTGCGTAAGCACGGACTTTAAGAGTGACTTCAGACATGGAGATACCTGTTAACGAAGCACCCAATGATCGTAACAAAGCCTCCAGAGATAAAACAAACAAGAGCATTGAATGGGGACTGCCCTGGGGTAAACTTTGTTGGATGGAGATTGGTAGTGTTAGTTGTCTGTTAATCTGCACTCTCACCGAAATTACTGTGATGATGTTCTTAATAACTGTCCGTGGCTCGTCCTTAAATTCCACTCTTGCCAAAAGCCGCAATATGTACGAGTGATTAACGTGGTCGAAGGCTTTATTAAAATCCATAAAACAGAAAGCACATTTCAGGTTGGTAACTGAGGGGATGGTTAAAATGTCTCTGATTTCTGAAAATGCTGACATAACGGATCTGCCTGGGGTGCAGTCCTGATGAGGTCTATTTTTTTATCAGCGGAGTCATTCTGGTGTTGACAGCTCTAGCAACAGTCTTGTAATCAAAGTTAAGCAGGGTGATGGGTCACAGGTAGCAGTTCTGCACGCAGTCCGTCATCGGTCGGTCGTTCGGAGTACAGGCTGGAGTACTGCCTATATATTTCCGCTACTACGTCATTCTCGTGCGTGAGCGTGCCTCCGTTTTCTATTGCCATTTCGTCTATAAAAGAATGTTTTCGGTTGGTTTTGTGTTTGATTGATACAGGAAAGTTGTTTCAGACTGCACTACGGATTTCACTTTACATTTTATTTGTAACCCCTCGAGCTGTCGGCACTTAATAATGATTAATTTTACTTTAATCGCCTTTATTTGTGCTGTATATATGTTTGTATTTGCTTTCTCATACAACTCCCGTAACACGGTTCAGTAGAATTCGGTTGTCCTTTTTTCCTCCCTTGCTTGTTCATAACAGTAAGTTATTAAACATCGACATAGCCTCTTTTTGGCAAAGTTCGTCCACCACTTTACTTCTGAGGCGTATCGATGCAGAGACCGTAAACACAGCGACCAAGTTGACATGAAAAGTTCGTCTACAACTATGTCCTGCAGACCGGACACGTTAAGCATCCACCGTCGTCTGGATCGCCTGGTAGGTTGCGGTTCCAGGTTGATAGTGATGGCGTACATGCAGAGGTCGGAGCAGGGGGCAGGGATGACGTCCACTGAGAGGAAATGTAGATTCTGTCCAAGCGGCTGCTGGAGGTTGAGCTAAAATACGTAAATTTCACGAGAGTTGGATAAAGCAATCCCCACGTATCTTTAAGATTCATTTTGGAGACTAAATCACGCAAATCTTTGCAGAAATTAAAATGCGGCCTCTGATCTTTCGGATGTAAAACACTATTAAAATCGTTTCTTACGATAATATTTACAGAATTTTTTGGAGCAGATATATGATGTCGACTTTAAAAAACGGATCGGTCTACTTTATGACTACTGCCTTAGGGGGCGTGCAAATTTATCACCGTCACGCCATATATATAGGGCAACTCAGACCACGACCTGAATCCAACTTTTCAGTTTCCAAAATGGGGATTCCTCCACGCACCAATATAGCCCTACCGGTGCTAAGTTCGAAAGCAACATTTTCAATGTAATGAAATCCAGGAATAAAAAAGTTCGGAGTCGTAACTTCCTGCAATAGTGCGACATCGCCCTTAGAATCATAAATGAAATGCTTTAACAATGCAATTTTCAGATCAGATTTTATTTTGTTAATGTTGCTTCCAGAAATATATTTAACTACTTTTTCAGAATATGTCAGCATTTCGTATTCTGGCCCATAGTCATGGTCAAAGTGAATAGGCCTTTGAATGACTTAAATCATGATTTGCAATAGGTAATAAAAGAGGTTCCATGTCTCCTGCTTGGCTACATGACATATCTTCTAATGAAGCTGATTCAGCTATTAGCCAGAAGCCGGTTTATATCATTCGTTGCTTACAGGATTTCTCCTCAAAATGCGATGAAGAGATGTAACTGTATGCAGTAGGTTTCCACTTATCTCGTCTCATATTGGCTAACCATAGTTTTGTAAGTTCTTCATTTTTCAAAGGAAAACTGAAAAATACTTTAGTTACAGTTAAACACAAACACAACAGCCCATAGGATTGTTGTATGCAGAAATGTGGTAAGTACCAAAAACGAGTACACGAAATGTTAGAGACGAAAACATACAAATACTATCTAAAAATACGATATTACAACAGTCTCATTACTGCGATTCGTACAGTTATATGCTGCGCATACACTCGGCATGATTTCAGCTTAATAAATAGCCTTTGATGCTTACTACGATACATAAAATGTGAAACCAAAACACGTAAATAGCGTAGGTCTAACTTTCGTATTCGGCGCACTAGACGTTGAAAAAATAGCTGCCACAGTTCCTGGTTGCTGCCACAAAGAGCGCTGTTCACCCAGAGATAGCCACTCTATGTAGTTTATATAACTCGTTGGTCGCGATCGCGTAGCTGAAATTATGGCCGCTAGGGTACAGCCAAAGACCTTGTAAAAATAACTAGACTCCCTAACGGCACTGCTATCGCGGGATAATTTGAACCTTCGGCCGGCCGCCATGATAGTGGCAAGCGTCAGATAAAAACGAATGTTGTTAGGAGTTAAATCGTTTATTAGATAAGTACTGCGGAACATATACTCAGTTGGTAGTCACGTCTGTATTGTTTGACCACTGCAGTATACATAAAGCACGATGCTGAAGAGCTGCTCAGGTTTTAAATGCATAAATCGATTTAAGAAAGGAATAAAAAGAACGAATACTGTCTTCTCATATATATTTCTCAGTAATACAAGTAGCTCTACTACATGTGTTCAGCTACTCTTGCTCAACAAGCTGTTAGCCAAGACAATGTAGGATTGAATGAAATAAATAAAGGGTTTTTACAATACTGGTAGTTCTTAAAAACGAACTACTTAAGCAGTAATGATGGACAGGAAGTTCAAAAAGTATCATTTCATGATTGTGCAAAATAATTATTCGGGGCACGAGACCAGTTGCCTCACTACAATTCGATACTGCGTATAGTTCCATAGCCACAGTGGACGCATATTGTGAAGTTGTACCCTGTGACGATAGTTGTTAACTTTTCAACTTTTCAGCAGCTCATGCTCTTGTAAGGTATTTCGCTTAAAGCATTAAAAATGCTAAAATTCTTTTTATATACACTACTGCTTAGTTAAGAAAAAGTTATGGCATACTTCGTGTTCTTAAAAGAATTTGGTAGTGGCTGGTTGCTGTTTTCACAAGGTAAGACGCTATTTTACAGCTATGAATCTGATGGGATATCTCATTTTCACAGTAGATTTTTAACATTAGCTATTTCAGGCGGCCCCGTTCCATTTTTTACGCTATAAAATACCTATCTAAATATTTGAGATCAGCCACTCAAGCAAAGACGTAATTTATGGTGAAACTCTTCCAAAATTAATTTTTGAACAAAAGTTTCGCCATCGTGGAATATCCTGAGAAAGTGTCAAAAAATCGTATCTTACAATAAATTCCGCTGATATGCTGCTCATATAACACTAAAAAACTAAATGTTATAATTAGGTTTGGTTAGAAAGAAGAATCGCTACAACGTATGTGTAATAAATTTACCGACAACCAATAGTTGCTGTATATTCAAAGAGTCTGAAGCTGTTTTATAGTTATATATTTGAGACACAGTTTTCGCGATTTAACTCGGATGAATACACACTCTAATCAAAAGAGTCTCACGCATATTTAAAGTTGGCGCGGAAGTTTGCCACCACAATGGCCGCCGATGCGCTCTTCAATCTGCCCGCTGTTCGCGGTCGACCGCTTACTAAACTGTGAGGGCTTGGGTACAGCCGACTACGCCCTCAGAGTCTACCTAAAGAGTCGCAAAACTCCCAGTGATTTTATGCAACTTCGAGACTGCAGCGCTACCGAGCGCCTGGGTCGGTAGAAACAACCCGCCAAACGATTGTGTGTAGCAGCACATTCAAAATACTATCGTATTTAGGAGTATTTGTGGCGCTAAAAATTGTAGCAGCTATCAAAGATACGAGCATGAAATGTGGGAAGCAGGAGAAAAATGTTACGAATGTGTTCAGAAAACATCTAACAATTAGTTCCCTTAGAAACTTCGGCTCGTAATGAGTATCTCGAATGCTTCAACATTATTTGTTTGTATAGTCTATGGGACTTAACTACGGGGTCATCAGTCCCTAAACTTACAAATTACTTATGAACTACTTACGAACTAGGACGGCACAAACCATGCCCGAGGGGGTATTCGAACCCCCGACCGTAGTGACCGGGCAGACCGTGACTGGAGCGCCATAGTTCCTCGGCCACCGCGGCCGGCCAATATTATTTAATAATATTGTTGCTGTGTATAAATTCCTATTATAGTTAATCAACTATTTTCAGTAGAGCGTGCTTAGTTCTGTACTTCAGTTTCACAAAAGTGTATATAATGACATATTTTGGCGGTTACTTATTAGTTTGAAAAAGTGAATGTGTAGCTACAAATAAATAATATGTCCATGTATAGTCAATATTAACACGTCACATTCTTCAACATATTCTATTTGATACCTGAAAGTAACTAAATAAAAAACATAAAAAAACATAATAGGTACACGAAAGGCAAAGAAGCAAGGGAAAAGTGAAAAGATCGTTTATAACGAGATAATCTAGTCTC
The DNA here is from genome assembly GCA_026315105.1 of Locusta migratoria. Taxonomy (NCBI): domain Eukaryota; kingdom Metazoa; phylum Arthropoda; class Insecta; order Orthoptera; family Acrididae; genus Locusta; species Locusta migratoria. The sequence goes on from CM048749.1 coordinate 213,981,372, forward strand.
CAAGAATGTAAGAGTCGTGTCCAGTTTTGAGTATATTAAAGTATCCGAAATCTGCTAAAACACGAAATGAATGTAAAAGTACGCACCGACAAGGCGAATATAATCATAATCAGATCCTTTTCTAGATTTTTCTTCTTCTTCTTCTTCTTTTTTTTAGTCTCTTCCAGGTATTTCATTTTGTTTTAAAATTATTTCGTCTTCTTTTAAACCGTGAACCGCCACTCGACGATGTTTCTTACTGCCAGCTGTTATTTTTTGTGTTATTACTATATTTTTTATTTATAGTTAAATAAATAATTCTATGTACTCTGCTTCCCCGCAGAGGTACACAAAAAAGTACATTCTTGAATGCTGTTCATCTTAAAACAGAAGTGTTAGTGAATAGATTTCTTCATTACAGTAAATTAAAGCCAAACAAATAGAACACTTTTCCTCGTGAACATAAACTAATTTCGTTGTATGATGCGGTACTCTGCCGAGTTGATTATCTTATTCCGTGTTATTCAAAGACTATGTCTAACATGTTTCCAAATAGTTTTTTGCCGTTGGTGATCTTTTGAATGATCCAGCATGCTGTGCCATGTAGCTCATAAAGCTGCAGGAGTCTCCTTCTCCTCTTATGTGAACCACGTAGTTAACATACACTACTGGCCATTAAAATTGCTACACCAAGAAGAAATGCAGATGATAAACGGGTATTCATTGGACAAATATATTACACTACAACTGACATGTGATTACATTTTCACACAATTTGGCCGCATAGATCCTGAGCAATCAGTACCCACAACAACCACCTCTGGCCGTAGTAACGGCCTTTATACGCCTGGGCATTGAGTCAAACAGAGCTTGAATAGCGTGTACAGTTACAGATGCACGTGAAGCTTCAAAACGGTACCACAGTTCATAAAGAGTAGTGACTGGCTTATTGTGACGAGCCAGTTGCTCGGCCACCATTGACCAGACGTTCCCAATTGATGAGAGATCTGGAGCCGGCCGCGGTGGCCGAGGAGACTGAGGCGCTTCAGTCACGGTCTGCACGGCCACTACGGTCGGGGGTTCGAATCCCCCCTCGGGCATGGATATTTGTGCCGTCCTAGATCGTAAGTAGTTCATAAGTAGTTTGTAAGTTTAGGGACTGATGACCCCGTAGTTAAGTCCCATAAGCTTTACAAACATTTGAACATTTGAGAGATCTGGAGAATGTGCTGGTCAGGGCGGCAGTCGAACATTATCCGTATCCAGAAAGGCCCGTAGACGATACAGGACCTGCAACATGCGGTCGTGTATTATCCTGCTGAAATGAGTAGGGTTTCGCAGGGATCGAATGAAGGGTAGAGCCACGGGTCGTAACGCTTCGAAAATGTAACGGCCACTATTCAAAGTGCCGTCGATGCGAACAAGAGGTGACCGAGACGTGTAACCAATGGCACCCCATACCATCACTCCGGGTGATACGCCAGTATGGCGATGACGAATACACGCTTACAATGTGCGTTCACCACGATGTCGCCAAACACGGATGCGACCATCATGATGCTGTAAAGAGAACGTGGATTCATTCGAAAAATGAACTTTTGCCATTCGTGCACCCAGGTTCATCATTGCGTACACCATCGCAGGCGCTCCTGTCCTGTAACCGCAGCCATGGTCTCCGAGCTGATAGTCAATGCTGCTACAAACGTCGTCGAACTGTTCGTGCAGATGTTTGTTGTCTTGCAAACGTCCCTATCTGTTGACTCAAGGATCGAGACGTGGCTGCACGATCCGTTATAACCATGCGGATAAGATGCTTGTCATCTCGACTGCTAGTGATACGAGGCCGTTGAGATCCAGCACGGCGTTCCGTATTGCCCTCCAGAACCCATCGATTCCATATTCTGCTAACAGTCATTGGATCGTGACCAACGCGAGCAGGAATGTCGTGACACGATAAACGGCAATCGTGATAGGCTACAATCCGACTTTTATCAAAGTCGGAAACCTGATGGTACGCATTCTCCTCCTTACACGAGGCATCACAACAACGTTTCACCAGGCAACGCCGGTCAAGTGCTGTTTGTGTATGAAAAATCGGCTGGAAACTTTCTTCATTTCAGCACGTTGTAGGTGTCGGCATCGCCGCCAACCTTGTGTTAATGCTCTGAAAAACCTAATAATTTGCAAATCACAGCATCTTCTTCCTGTCTGTTAAATTTCGCGTCTGTATCACGCCATCTTCGAGCTGTAGCAATTTTAATGGCCAGGAGAGGAGTTACGTAACAGCCACATAACGAAATTGTTTTATGTGATTGGGTAAAAATTTGTGTCTGGCCGCAGTGGGATTTGTGCCTTGAAGTTTTCTTCGTGCTCCTTACCAACACTGCTAGTCGATTCCTGACCCACCGCCACCGCAAGTGGAACGGTGAATTAAGACGTCGACCTGTCCACACTGGAGGCACAGGTCCGAGTCACTCTTCCCTATGGCATTAGTGGCAACGGTGTTGTTTACCACCCTATACCATGTGACTGCTATGTCTGAAGTGAGCATTTTTAAGCTAATATTAGCTCATACTTTCGTCCAGTTTGTGGCAGGATACTTGAGGTCAATGTTGTTTGGTTTCTCTTTTTCCACTCTCGTCGTACGTCGAGTGTTCTTTAGTCTTCTTCTAATCATACTGACGTCCGTGTAGATGACTTGCAGGAAGAAATCTCTGATGTACTTCATAGTTTATCCTTCCGACGTCCATAGGGGGAAGCATGCTAGCCGGACGCAATGTCACAAAAATATGACTTTGAGAATATGTAAGTATTCTCTTTCCGGACTTTTTCAGTGATGTTAACCGTCTTCCAGTTACATACAAATAGCGTACCTCACATATTTTGCATCACCGCTCTCCAGTTATTGGGGTTTCTCTCTAATTTGATGCCTAGCATTTTATGCGATTCCACAATTTGTGCCCTAGGTACAGTTGAGTTGTCGAAACCCCTGATATTCAACAATTTAATATTTTTATTACTTACTTTGGCCCCAGATGTACCACCTTATTTGTCGATGTCACGTTTCATGATGTCGATCTCCTGTTTACGTCGTATCATTACGGCGACGTCGTCTGTGTAAGTTCGGACTATAAGCCTGATATCAGACACGGAGATGCCTATTAACGAAGCATCAAGTGATCGCAACAATGGCTCCAGAGATAAAAGAAACAAAATTATTGGAAGGGGACTACCCTGGGGTACACCTTGTTGGGTAGAGATCGGTAGTGTTAGTTGTCTGTTAATCTGCACTCTCGCCGAAATTACTGTCATGATGTTCTTAATAACTGTCCGTGGTTCGTTCTTAAATCCCACTCTTGCCGGTAGCTGCAATAGGTAAAAGTGATTAACGTGGTCGAAGGCTTTATTAAAACCCATAAAACAGAAAGCACATTTCAGATTGGTAACTGAGGGGATGGATAAAATGTCTCTGATTTCTGAAAATGCTGACATAGCGGATCTGCTTGGGGTGCAGGCTTGACGAGGTTTGACAATGTTTTTGATCAACGGAGTTATTCTGGTGTTGACAGCTCTAGCAACGGTCTTGTAATCATAGACTGTCAAAGCTTTTCCTTCCGCGACGTTTTCGGACGAAAAATACCGAGCCCTCCTTCATGTCTGAAGGGATTGTAGCGCCCTTGATTATTTCATTTAAAACTTCAGTAAAAACTGTACCAATGATATTCCAGAAACGCGTATAAAACTCTTTTGGGAGGCCGTCTGGTCCTGGCGCCTTATTGGACGGTGAGCTGACAAATAAATAAAGTGTCCTCAACGCTAAAATCTGTTAAAAACTCTCGATTTAAGTCTTGAGTGATTTCTTGATCCATAACTTCAGCAAGAAATCCGTCATCGGTCTGTTTTTCGGAATACAGGCTGGTGTACTGACTGCATATTTGTGCTACTATGTCATTCTGATGCGTGAACGTGCCTCCGTTTTCTATTGCCAGTTCGTCTATAAAAGAATGTTTTTGGTTGTTGTCTCACACTGCACTACGGATTTCGCTTTACATTTTATTTGTAACCCCTCGAGCTGTCGGCGCTTAATACTGATTAATTTTGCTTTAATCGCATTTATTTGTGCTGTATATATGTTTGTATTTGCTTTTTCATACCACTTCGGTAACACGATGCAATAGAATTCGGTTGTCCTTTTTTCCTGTCTTGCTTGTTCATAACAGTAAATTATTAAACATCGAGATAGGCTCTTTTTGGCAAAGTTCGTCTACCACTTTACTTCTGAGGCGTATCGATTCATAGACCGTAAACACAGCGACCAAGTTGACATAAGTCCGTCTACATCTGTGTCCTGCAGACGGGATACGTTAAGCATCCACCGTCCTCTGTATCGCCTGGTAGGTTGCGGGTCCAGGTTGATAGTGGCGTAAACGCAGTGGTCGGAGCAGGCGGCTGGAATGACTTCAGCATCGACGACACGTCCTCTCAAACGAGAGGATATCTATATTCCGTCCAGGCGGCTGCTGGAGGTTGAGGTAAAACACGTAAATTCCACGAGAGTTGAATAAAGCACTCTCCACGTATCTTTAAGATTCAATTTGGAGTCTAAATCACGCAATCTTTGCAGAAATTAAAATGCGGTCTCTGATCTGATGTAAAACACAATTAAAATCGTCTCCTATGATAATATTTACAGGATTTATTTATTTATTTATTTATTTATTTGAGCAGGTATATGATGTCGACTTTAAAAAAACGGATCGGTCTACATTATGACTACTGCCTGAGGGGGCGTACAAATTGATCACTGCCACGCGATATATATAGGGCAACTCAGACCACGACCTGACTCCAACTTTTCAGTTTCCAATATGGGGATTCCTTCACGCACCAATATAGCCCTACCGGTGCTAAGTTCCAAAGCGATTTTCAGTTTAATGAAATCCAGGAATAAACAAGCTCGGAGTCGTAACTTCCTGCAATAGTGCGACGTCGGCCTCAGAATTATTAATGGAATGCTTTAACAATGCTATTTTCAGATCAGATTTTATTTTGTTAATGCTGATGCTAATAAACTTGTTCAAATGTTTGTAGAGCTTATGGTATTTAACTACGGTGTCATCAGTCCCTAAACTAACTAACTTCTTATGAACTAGCTTATACTAAACACGGCACAAACACCCATGTCGGAGGAGGAATTCGAACCCCCAACCACAGCGGCTGTGCAAACCGTGACTGACACGCCGCAAACCGCTCGGCCACAGCTGCCGGCAATAAACTTGTACGCTTGTAGCATGTAGCTGGTTAATTTATTTCAGACGCATAGGCTCGTCCCCGTCATCGAACCAATCAAGTACTGAAGTAACTTTAGAGGAGTCTACTTTACTATTGATTTTATAAAACACTTCATTTAGCCAAGACCGCTAAAAAATTATTTTTGTCCCTTAACCGGTTTCGGTGAGCTCACTCACCATTTTCAGAAAGTCCAGTACAATTACTTAAGTTCATATGTAAAAATAGAAACATAACCTTCCAAGACACATAAACATCTTGTTAAAGTTTTTCATCACAGGGTGGTTCGTCATAATGAATAAAATGTGGTCTTGGCCCAAGCAAACAGGAGACTCAAACAGCTGTCTTCTGTTTGCTTGGGCCAAGACCACATTTTATTCATTATGACGAACCACCCTGTGATGAAAAACTTTAACAAGATGTTTCCGTGTCTTAGAAGGTTATGTTTCTATTTTTACATATGACGCTAAGTGATTGTATAGGACTTTCTGAAGATGGTGACTGAGCTCGCCGAAACCGGTTAAGGGACGAAAATAAAATTTTAGTGATCTTGGCTGAATGAAGTGTTTTATATAAGCTGTTGATCGCTCTCCAGTGGCGTAAAATGCCTTTTTATACTACTGATTTTATCCGTTGGTTCTTTACTCTGTGACTTGTTCCGACTGCATTCCGATTTGGCTGGATTCTGGTCTTACTCCTGCCATCTCTACTTGCCTTTTTCTGTGGGCTGCCCTAAAAGGGTTCCTAAGTTGGCCACTTTGATTGAAGTACCAGCAATGGATCTCTTCCCTCGCGCCTCTTCGGAAGCGGTTTCCTCCGCCGCGCTGTTTTCGTGTTTGTTCGCTTTGTCAGGTTGCCGGTAAACACTGACGCTTCCGGCTTGCTTATCAACAATGGCCGGCTCGTGTTGTGTGTTTACGTCCCCGGACTCTTGTTTGTTTTCTGCGGCCGGTTGCGTGGCGACGAGCTGTTGACAAGCCGGCGCCTCGCTTACGTCACAGCGTACATCCTACTCCAATATCGTGACAAGTTGTTCTGATACTTCGCTACGGGGCACGGTAGGCAATGAAAACCTTACTTGCGCTTGAGCGCTGCTGTTTCCTGTTTGCGAAGAAATCGGTTAATGAATTTGATTATTGATGGATTCGCTAACATTTACCGGTTGCTGGATATCGTCCATTGCAACATTTTTCTGACACAGACACACTTTCGTCAGATCTAGCATCATCCGTCCGGCGTCGCTTAAAAGTTTGGGGTTGTTACCGCTAAGCGGGTTCTGTTCCTGGTCCTTTTCTCGAGGGAATGGTGGGAATTCCTCCTCGAAAGGTTTGCTTGCATTGTTCACGTAGTCACTGGTTTCGGGTTTTCCACTGGCAGCTACTGGGGTCATGTTACTAGGTCCGCTTAAGTTTGTCGCTGTCGTATCTCTTCAAATGTTTGTAAATCTATCGGACCAAACTGCGTGGTCATCAGTCCGTAGCTTACAAACTACTTAAACCTAGGTAAACTAACCTAAGGACAACACACACACACACATGCCCCAGGGAGAACTCCATCCTCCACGGCGAGCAACCGCGCGCTCCGCAGCGAAGCGCTTTAGACCGCTCGGCTACTCCACCGCGGCATCGTATCTGTAACGTGAGTTTGAGTACTGTCACTCTCGTGGGACACTTTTGTCGCACATGACCACTCTGGTTACATATGGAACACGTGGACTCTTGATCAGTATATAGAATCTATGCCTTTGTAGCACTACTTCGCGATAGTAACATTATAATAGCCATTTCCGTCAATTTTGAATTTTACTAAAATTTTTACGAGGCAGAATTCAGTTTTTTTTTTTTTTTTTTTTTTTTTTTGTTTTTTTTTTTTAAAGAAATTAGTTCTAATTTTTGTAATACAGAATAGTCAAGTCCACAGAATAAGTTGGAAAACTAGTATAAATAGTACCCTCAGTCGTGTTACTCTCTCTCTATGTATTCAGTTCCCTATGAGTTAGGTCTCCGCGATTAGCACACTATGAGTTTAATTATGGGTTTAGTTACGAACTTGTTAATTTGCGACAAATTCATTTCTTGTAAAGTATTGAGATTTTGATAGGATCAGGTGAATAACGCTAAAGTGTTGCGCGATTTGCGACAGTAATATCTATGGACTTTAGATCGGGTTAGGCTTCAGAAGATAGTTATAAAAATTCTGCCTCCTGAAGATATAATGATCAATGTTAGATAGATCAGAATAATAATAACTGTTTTATCAAGAGTACTAAAACTTACATTATGAACTTTATTTAAGAAGATCAAAGTTGATATGAACTGTAAAAGAGATCAGAGATTTTGTTGTAAAACATTAACTGTGAAAAATATAGTTACCGAACTGTGAATTATTGAAGTGTTTTTGTGCAAGTGCATTTATTGTATACTGTGTGATTTTTGAAGAATATAGAAACGAGTGAGTTTTAAAAAGTGTATTAACAGAGTTCTTCCGTAGTTAGAACCTTTACCAAATCAGTGATATTTTGAACCGTGCATAAATGAATATCTTTGACTGTGATAGATCGTAATACGTAGTAAAAATTACTTAATCCGCTATTCAGTGAGATGAATCGTATTAAAAGCAAACTTCCAAAGACTATTTCATGAAAGGTTTAAGTAAATTAATACTTGTGTAATTAACTTCGTTGTAGTGAACTGCCGGGACAGATAAAGAAGATAAACTTTCATAACAATATATAGCCCCTGAGATAAAGAATCTGTATGTTCAAACCTTTTTAATAAAGCTGAGGACATTAAATAGGGTCAGGAAAGTAATACTTCGCAGTACGTTCAGGTGAAATAAGAAAGAATAATTCAATTTGATCAATCAAACAGGAGTACCAACCTAAATTTTTTAAGTACAAGATAAGTAAAATTTGATAGCCTATTACAGTATCAAACCGAAGAAGACTTAAGTTACGTAATTGCCTACCATAAATAATTATCATCAATATTTTAAAGAACAGAAAGTTACCTCAAAATACGAAAAACGTTACAGCTTTTAACCACATACCGTGATATGCGACGGAATGTTAGGTTTTATGTGTATCTCGACTGATCTGATACCGCTAAATACTTGCAACCGATCTCGTTTTGACTACATTTCGTTCCTAATGCTCTTTACGTCACCGTGCTGAGATAGGACTTCTCTCAAGAAACAGTTTTCCAAGTCGGGAGAGAAACTTAAAATCCGTACATTTTTGTACTCTACGCCAGCGTTATAAATTTGGACAGTGCTTACAGAGCCGTCGCGATGTTGGAACGGCACGCCGGCGCTGTGTTGTTGCAGTATTTTCTCCAGTACGACAGGATTCAGCAGCTTCTCAAAAAAGCAGTATAAGTCCAGATCGTAATACGCCGTATGAACTAGATCTGTGGTGATACCTAGAGTATCCGCAATCCAGTCGTGTATTTCTAGGGAGCTTGGTTGAACTGATCCTGTGTCCTTATTAACCCGCGAGAACTCGCGAATTTAAAACGTATGCGATCGATTGCGTGTATAGCATTTTTCTGACAGTCAAAGACCAGTTTGTAATGTACTTAATATGTCTAAATAAGTATTTCTAGTTGCATTTATAAGAAGACACACATATTTGCCTGTTTAAAATTGGTAAAATTCCTAGTGTTCTAAAATTACCATGAGCAAAATGCTCACATTGCTAGTGCTCACGGGTTAAACTCGAGTTGCAGCATGTTTTTCCTTGAAACCACGCAGGCCATTGTGCAAATTAACCCACGTGAGCTAATTGCATGTATCACGTGAAAAACTAGTTACACGAACACAAAGAAACGCAATATAAACAACAGCGCTTACATTTGTAGTTGAGCACATACGGTTGTAATTCACTTCTCCTCCTAAAACGTTTTTGGAAGATACGACTCAGCTATTGTGAGCCGTATGACTTACACTGCACTGACATTTTGTTATTACAGAGGATATAAAATGCAGATTGGCAATGGTACAAAAGCGTTCTTGAAAAAAAGAAATTTGTTAACATCGAATATTGATTTAAGCCTAAGGAAGTCCTTTCTGAAGGCATTTGTGTGGAGTGTTGCCTCGTGTGGGAGTGAAACATGGACGATAAACAGTGCGGACAGGAAGAGGATTGAGGCTTTTGAAATGTGGTGCTACAGAAGAAGATTAGGTGGGTGGATCGCGTAACTAATGAAGAGGTACTGAACAGAATTTGGCGGAAAATGAATTTCTGGCATACCTTGACTAAAAGAAGGAATCGATTGGTAGGACACATTTTTAGACATAAAGGAATTGTGAATTTAGCGTTGGAGGTAAGTGTGTGGGGTGAAAACCGCAGAGGAAGACCAAGAGATGGATACAGTATGTAGATTCAGATAGATGTTGCTTGCCGTTCTTTGTGGAGTTTAAGAGGATTGCTCAGGATAGGTTACTGCGGAGAGCTCCATCAAACCAGTCTCCGAACTGAAGACAACAACAACAACAACAACAACATTGCAAACCAAAATAGGAAACATCTATAAAAGATTATGGTGAGTGTTGTATCACTTCCTACCGAAAATTAATTACGTAATCAGTTAGTTTTAAAACACGTTACAAGTAATCAATATTCATTATTAAAACTTAGACCTGGTACTTGATGTGATTCAACTTAAAATTAAAAAAGAAACATTTTGGAGGGACGCTATACCTGCTGAAGTTCTTTTGGCATTGACGCTTCAATTTCTTGCTACAGGAGACAGTTTTAAAAGCCTATACTTCCTTTTTAAAATAACCATACAATTGATAACACTGGTAGAGCACGAAGTTTGTAAAGCAATATGTGAAACTTGACAATAAATGTTAGGTAATGTTAATTTTAAGAATTGCATTAAGTTATTAAGTGTCTCTGAAAATTTTTTGATTTCACTGATCGCCCCTAAATTTTGCCGTGGCTTATCGATTTTTGTGGTTGCTTTCACAAATGAATCACTTTCTGAAACAGTTCTAATATTTACAAAGAGACTTTGTAACTTTAAAATAAACGGCGACGAAGAACGTACGAAGAAAGAAACGGTTTCGAGAAGAGCGGACGACAAAAATTGAATGAAACGTTGGCGCCATTGTGTGTATGACGTACCCAATTGGCCCAACGTCCTTTGATGTTCGTCAAAATACCGACGAGAAACGGAGCCGTACCAACGTTGGAGCCAACGTTGGTTCCAACGCTATTTCACCGATCCACACATTGGACGAACACTGTTGGCGCCAATGCTGGTTCCAATGTGTGGATCCTGCCTTAGACTGTCATGCCCTAGCTCAGAGCTTTCCAAACTGAGTGTCACGACACCCTGGGGTGTCACGATGTAGTATCAAGGGTATTGCGAGACTAACAAATTTAGACTCTATACAGAAAAACTTGTCACAAAATAACACAAAATATCCTTCTCTTCATACTTCCCTGAAGACTCGCCTGCAGCTAATTATCGCCGGCCGCGGTGGCCGACGAGACTGAGGCGCTCCAGTCAGGGTCTGCACGGCCACTACGGTCGGGGATTCGAATCCCCCCTCGGGCATGGATATTTGTGCCGTCCTTAGTGTTAACTAGTTCATAAGTAGTTTGTACGTTTAGGGACTGATGACCCCGTAGTTAAGTCCCATAAGCTTAACAAACATTTGAACATTTGAGCAGCTAATCATCCTTCTACATTAATTGCGTGCTCAGGCGCTAGGCGGCAGCTCTGCTTCAGCAGCAGTAGACACTCAGGGTTCGTTCAAGCAGCTGCCAGTTGCCAGATTCCAGCAAACTGCGCATGTGCAGAGCTGCTGCTGAGACTCGATAACAGCTCTTCCCATGCACAGTTTGCTGGAACTGGCAGCTGCTTGAACGAACCTTCACTGTAGTCTGCTTTCCTTCTCAAAAAGCTGCACCTGAGCGACTTAATGCATTTATCAAATCCACGCCACCCTTGGTAGCATTTCATACAATTAAATGTCAATCTATGACACAGTGGCTGTAAAAGCAGTCACAATTGTCCACTAAAGATATTCAGTAGCGATGTTTAGTATGGAGTACGGCCGGGTGATTAACGGAGAGTAGTATTTTAAATGCAGTTATCGCTGGTTCGAACCCTGGTTTGCGTTAATATTTTTTTTCTCTCAGTTTCCTGTTGTAACAGATTATGTGACCAGAAATGACATATTCGTACTTGTCACAAATATTTATCCATTTTTTCCGAATATGTCTGGACTTCTGAGGGCGTGGTGAAGACAGAAGCTAACAATAGAACTTGAATAATAATTCATCACTTGTCATAAATACATCCTCTTTGTTTCTGAAAATAATGTGATAATATTGAACTGAAAGGGAACAACCATTGTGCAGTCTAAATCAGAAAACCCTGCAGCTAATTTCCAGATGCCGTTTTCAATTGATCGAGCAAAACCGTATCTTTCCCTCACAAGTATACACGACAGCGAAAAACAGTTTTAGTGTTTCGGAAGTTGGGTCGCATGTAGAAGAAGCATTGTTGTCTGCCGTGTCACTCTGTTGTACATCTCCGTAGTTCCTAATGTTTCCTTTTCTTGTGATGATTGCACGTAATTGCTGTGGTGTCGCACAAGTACAAAGTGCGCGCCACCTACTTTCTCCGCGCGCCGCCATGCACGCACGGCGCGGCGTTCTCACGACTACAGCCACGAGCGCCCTCTGCTGCAACTCCGCTCGTGGCTCCCACTGAACGACATCGTCCACTTGGGACTGAGATAGCAATCAGTTAGGACCTTCGGAATCAGATAGGCACCAGTGAAGACTTGGCTATCGTACAGGCACTAGGCAGGCCTCAACTATGTATCAGCATTCTGCAGTACTGATCTCTGTAAAAGTTAAGTATGGTATAAATTCTGTTCAATATATATCTCGTTCTAATTTACTCTAGTGTTTCTAGTTTCTGGCTGCTCCCCTGCGCACCTGCACCAGCGTGCTATCTTTAATCCTGTGTCGGTTTCATTCCACTCGGCCACCGACACCTACGACGGAAACGAGACACAAAAGCGGCGACGAGGCGGGGACACAAAAGTGGCGACGAGGCTGGGACACAAAAGTGGCGACGAGGAGTGATAGACGAACCTTGGACCAGCCCGCTTGCAGCAGCCAGACAGCAGCAGTCGGAGCACGCAGAAATTGCTCCCGCGCACCCACCCTTATTATAAGAATTTTGGGGGAAGATATTTTGTTACGTGTTTTGTGGACTTCTTTGTTGCAGAGCGTCCTCTTTCATATTGCATTTGTGTTTTGTTATAATTTACTTGTATGCGCGGCCCCTAATCGGTCAGCATGGCCACTACCCCGAACCCAAACTTAATGGAAATTATTTAGTTACAGACGGCGCAAATCACACAACTCCTGCAAGCAGTGGCCCAGCTCACAGCGCAAGCAGCTAACCAACAACAACAGCCGCCACTTCAGCAGCCCACACCTGCAGCCGCAACGCTTCCTACGTTTCGCCAGTACAACGAACGTGAGGAAGAATGGAGAGACTATTTCGCGCAGTTTCAAGAACTCGGCGCGGCTCATCAAATTACAGGTCAGAGAGTGAAGAACCTTTTCTTATCGATTGTGGGCCCCCAGACCTTCGTATTATTGCAAAAACTTTTCCCTCACGCGTCTCCTCGTGATATCGACTTTGAACAAATTGTAGATGCACTGCATGCTCATTACGAGAGAAACGTTCTCGTAGCCGCTGCGCGGTACTGATTTTTCAGACTGAAAAAATCACCGGAACAGACCCACACGCAATGGATTACGGAATTGAAGGGCTTAACCCGCAAATGTAAATTTACTTGCTCTTGTGGACTTTCTTATAGTGACGTTATGTTGAGGGATGCGATTACGCAGAACATTCAGGACCCCAGAATTAGGGCAGCAATTCTAAAACAGTCAGACCCTTCATTAGACAGTGTACTGCAGCTTATTGAAGCGCATGATACTTTTGACTTAGCAGATGTAGAAATGCAAAGCCACAGTGTTAACTCGGTGCGCCGCAACGGACCTTTTCCTAGCCGTAGTTCTCAGTGTAGCACTAGTGACTCTTACAATAGTACAGGCCGTGCTGAACAGACAGTGAACAGTAGACAGTGTAAAAGTGCGACACAAAGGTCGCCCCGTCGTGTTAGAAACAGTGATTTGAATAACAGGCGCCAACGCTCATTTCAGAAAAATGTACGTAAATCTTGCCCCCAGTGTGTATCTCAACACAAAGCGTGCTCATTGCCCTAGTCGCAACGCAACCTGTTATCAATGTGGCAAATCGGGACATGTGCAGTCTATGTGTATGCAAATTAAAAACTCAAAGAACAGTAACGTTAGAAACAGTGCTCCGCAAAGTGCGAGAGCAGTGCATGCAGTCAATGTCATAGACGCTGTGGAATTGAACAGTGCTTTACTTGGTTCTCAATTGCAAGGAAATTCTTTTGCACCTATTGCAAAACTATGTATTGAGCCACGCCGCAAGCGCCGACGAGCCCATAAAACAGTGCAACGGAAAAGGGTTCGGGACAAGCAAAATGACTATGTACAGTGCAATCCTGTAGTGAACCTAGTGCCTTCTACAACTTCTCCTTTTAATAGTGCCCAGTACTGTGTAGATAGTGACAGTAGACTTGTTGTAGATACTCAAAGTAATTTTCGTGCAGTAGCCTCGCATTGCGCGGACGCCGATCCGGCGGTAGTGCCATCTAGTGCCAGTATTGTTAATCCGCTGCGTGCCGAGTCTGCGCCGCTTCCTTCACTACGCAGCCCGCGCAAGCGTAGTAAACAAGTTCTATCAGACGTTGCCCACATTCGCGTACCTGTCGAGCGCCACAAGCAAAAACTTTTTGTGAATCTTTGCATAGAAAATAAGAATGTGAAATTTCAGCTCGATACTGGTTTCGCTGTCACATTAATAAATAAGGATACGTACGAATTTCTGGGTTCGCCAAAATTGTCGCCGTCACAGCAAGTGTTAACAGCGAACACAGGACAGAATATTCCCGTGCTAGAAACGTGTAGCCTGCCCGCCTCTTTTCAAGGTGTGACAAAAACAGTTTCTTTTGTAGTTCTTCAGGCCAAATCTGCACAGAACATTTTTGGACTAGATGCATTCGATTTATTTGGTTTATCAATTCAAAGAGATGTGCTTCAAATTTCGTCAGTAGTGCCTCAGGACAAAATAAATGCATTGTGTTAAAAATATAGTGACTTGTTTTCGCCGGAACTAGGTTGTGCAAAAAACTTCGTGGCACATGTTACTTTAAAAGAATCTGCAGTTCCTAAATTTCGTAAAGCTAGACCAGTGCCTATCGCAATGCGTGATACAGTTGCCGATGAACTTAAACGTTGGCAAGATAGTGGTGTGATTTCTCCTGTTTCTGCGAGTCAGTGGGCCTCGCCTATAGTAATTATACCCAAGCCGTCAGGAAAACTTCGTCTCTGTGCGGACTTCAAATCAACAGTGAACAGTCAAACAATTGTAGACACTTATCCCCTGCCCAGACCTGACGAACTTATGGACAAATTAGGACAGTCTCGCTTCTTTTCCAAGATTGATTTAGCAGAGGCATATTTACAGATTCCACTTGATGACGAGTCAAAAAAGTTTTTCGTCATTAATACTCACATGGGCCTTTTTCAATTTCAACGCCTACCCTTTGGCAGTTCTTCCGCCCCCGCTATTTTTCAGCGTTTCTTGGAACAGCTGACAGTTTCTGTACCGTGTTGCTCGAACTATTTAGATGATATTGTGGTATCCGGACGTACAGTTGAAGAACATTTAGCAAACCTGGAGTGCCTTTTCAAAGTTTTGACTGCAGCAGGTCTACGTTGTAATAAAGCAAAGTGTTCGTTTTTTCAGACTGAAATAGAGTACCTAGGCCATGTGATTAATGCCCAAGGAATTCATCCCTTACAGTCACATCTTCGAGCAATCAAAGACTTGCCTCCTCCTAAGAATGTGCACGAACTGCAAGCAGTAATGGGAAAGCTTAACTATTATTTTAGATTTATTCCCAATGCCTCTCAGATTGCAGCTCCACTGCATCACTTACTTAGGAAGAATGATCCTTTTGTATGGTCTAAAGATTGTCAGGTTGCCTTTGACAAATTAAAGACTGCACTACTCAGTGATGCATGTTTGATTCCCTTCCACCCAAAGAAGCCTGTAGTGTTAGCAGTTGATGCCTCGTCGTACGGTCTGGGTGCAGTTTTGTCACATCGCATTGGATCTCACGATCGACCTATTGCCTTTGCGTCCAAGCTACTGACGCCAACGCTACAGAATTACAATCAGATAGAAAAGGAGGCCTTAGCAATAATTTACGGCGTCACAAAGTTTCATTATCTCTATGGCAGAAAATTCTATTTGTTGACAGACCACAAGCCTCTCACGTCGTTGTTCTCACCCACAAAGCCAATTCCGTCACGAACGGCACAAAAGCTTCAGAGATGGTCCTTGATACTGTCTAATTATCAGTATGAGATTTTGTACCGACCTACCACTAAACACGCCAATGCGGACACACTTTCCTGACTTCCGGTTGGCCAGGATGTGTCGTTTGATTCTTCAGAAATGGCATGTTGTCAGATAGACTCCAGAGATGCTTCCGCTGTCGCAGATTTCCCTTTGAACTCTCGTCGGGTTGCACAGGAAACAGCTGCGGATGCAGACTTAAGTGTGGTAGCACGTTTTGTTCGCTCAGGGTGGCCTGCCAGAGCCAAAGAGATTGATCGGCCTATGGTTCGACGTTATTTTGCACAGCGTCATGCATTATCTTTAAGTCAGGGTGTTCTGTTGTTACATACGGACAACGACCAAACAAGAGTGATTGTTCCTCGTTCCCTGCAACGAGAAGTGTTACGTCTCCTCCATCAAGGACATTGGGGTATTGTTAGGACAAAGCAATTGGCCAGACGTCATTGTACCTGGGTTGGAATGGACGCTCAGATAGAGAGCATGACGTCACAGTGTACTGTTGTGCGGAGCATCAGGCGTCTCCTCCGCAACGTTTCTCAGACTGGCCACGCCCCAAGGGACCACGGCAACGTTTACACATTGCCTTTGCCGGACCTTTCTGGAGTACACGCTGGTTAGTTGTTGTAGACGCTTTCAGCAAGTTTTCTTTCGTGATTGCCATGAACTCAACGACGGCGTCTAGTACAATCAGTGCCTTAACATCAGTGTTTTGCATCGAAGGTTTGCCTGAAACTATCGTCAGTGACAATGGACCTCAGTTTCTTAGTGCGGAATTTCAACAGTTTTGTCGTGTGAATGGCATTCAGCATATCACCACTGCACCTTTTCACCCTCAGTCCAATGGTGAAGCAGAACGTTTCGTTCGAACATTCAAGTCACACATGGAAAAGATGAAAGGTCAGCACTCAAGGCAGCAAGCTCTTCAAATTTTCCTGTCTACGTATCGGTGCATGCCACGTGACGGCCCGTCTCCTGCCGAGCTGCTACACGGCCGCCGTCACCGCACTCTCCTTCACCTGCTGCAGCCTCCCACGCATCGAGTCGGTTCGTATGGCGGTACGCGTTTTCAGGTTTCTACGCCGGTGCTGTACAGGGTGCTTGCTGGAAACAAGAAGAAACTATGGATGCCGGGCACCATTCAGCGCGTGCTCGGTCGCAATATGTATGTTGTACGTTCTTCCACAGGGTCGGAGCTGCAGCGCCACGCAAACCAATTGCGCCTGCACAGGCCGCGCGGTCCTGTCTCTGGTTTCTTGATTCCAGACCCAGTTCACCGCCACGGAGCACAGCCACATCGCTCGCCGATGGGCCCAGCTTCCCCGGACTACGAGATCCCAATGGATGTAGACGCGCCTCCTGTGCAGTCGGCCCCTTCGCCTCCGTCGCTGCCTCAGCTGCCAGCGTCAACGACAGGGACTCCGGGACCGTGCGTGCCCCCGCCGCCTGGGCCACGCACCTCAGAAGAAGATGACCTGCTCCATCTGAGCGGAGGGGTGCGCCATTACCCTCGTTTTGGCGGGTTTTCCGGGGGATCGCAAGGCGGATGCCGGGGCGCGGACGGCGTCTCGATCCCAGCCTCAGCTACGACGCCCGTCCCACCAGTAACGCCCCCGCCCAGGCCCTCCTCCCAGTGCCGTCGCCGTGGCCCTCAGCCCTAAGCCATGACTGCGCGGCGGTTTGGGGGGGGGGGGGGGGAGGGGTGTGGTGTCGCACAGGTACAAAGTGCGCGCCACCTACTTTCGCCGCGCGCCGCCATGCACGCACGGCGCGGCGTTCTCACGACGACAGCCACGAGCGCCCTCTGCTGCAACTCCGCTCGTGGCTCCCACTGAACAACATCGTCCACTTGGGACTGAGATAGCAACCAGTTAGGACCTTCGGAATCAGATAGGCACCAGTGAAGACTTGGCTATCGTACAGGCACTAGGCAGGCCTCTAACAACTATGTATCAGCATTCTGCAGTACTGATCTCTGTAAAAGTTAAGTATGGTATAAATTCTGTTCAATATATATCTCGTTCTAATTTACTCTAGTGTTTCTAGTTTCTGGCTGTTCCCCTGCGTACCTGCACCATCGTGCTATCTTTAATCCTGTGTCGGTTTCATTCCACTCGGCCACCGACACCTACGACGGAAACGAGACACAAAAGCGGCGACGAGGCGGGGACACAAAAGTGGCGACGAGGCTGGAACACAAAAATTGCTGTAGTCAGGATCAACATTAAACATGTGAATGCGTACGAGGATTTCAGTTTTGTTTACAAACTATATTTAAGCGATTATTTCCGCTCCCCCCCCCCCCCCCCCACTGCCGACGCTAGAACAATCTAAATTCTACCATACGTATTTATATTAGTGAAAGGATATCGCGCAAAAGCTATAAAAGGGTGTCGCCATGAGGGAAAGTTTGGAAACCATTGCCATAGCGTCTAGCCATTCATTTACGCGGTCGCGGCCTACTTGCCTGACGAAAAACGGCAGGTCCGAGGTCTCCTCTTTCGGTGATGCTGGCTGGACGTTACTTCCGTCAGCTGCTATTGACTGGTTTATATGCGACATTGCGCGGACCGTTTCACTGCTGCGGATAGGCTGTATCGGAATATGGAAATTACGTAATACCGCAGAAATTACGTAACTTTAAGAGCTATCATTTACAAAAAATCTCGCTCCGGCGTCTCGAAACGCTTACAAAAATTGCCGTTTCTATGATGCATGAATCTCGAGGTGCATCGTCCGTTGTATGTAGCACGAACTATTTCGAGAGTGCAAACAGGTATCGTTCTGCTCTCAGTTTTAAATAAAATTTTAATTTCCTATTTATACTTCGAATACTGAGTTTATAAGCTGAAATTCAACCATACACAAAACCTACGCTATGGATTTTAAATCTGCAAATTCTGTAAGTTTTCCGAAGTAGTTAACTTACGCTACTGTCCATTCACAATGGGAAATCAACAATATCATAAGATTATTTGGGATATAATACGTAGTAGAAACATCACACAGTTGAAAATTCAGCCCCAAGTGCGGAAGATGGTGGAATCAGTATTGGCACTGGCCGCCATTGCTGGTTTTAGGCGCTGTTGCTCTCTTCAACATTGAATCAAAGAGGCTCTACATATATTGCTGGGGCTGAATTATATATGTGAATCTCCTAACACTTCCGTTTCCGCAATATCTGCGGTGCAAGTGTTAGGTGATTCACCCTGTATATACAGGGTGTTTCACTGTGTTTGCCTCTCTAACTTATAAAATAATAGGTGACGGGAAATTTTAATGCGATAGGACAAAACAAGAAATGTTACACTTTCTGCGGAGCTATGAACATAGTTTATTGTATAATTTTCCACAGAGTTACAGCACAAAGATATAATTTTTTAAATGGAACAATAGTTTTTTCTATAGTGCACTGGAATCGTTGAAACCAGCTGCGTCCAAATCAATTTAAACTACATTCATATCACTGTTAGTTTGGGAGCTACAACCCTTCCATGTTTCAGGGGCAGATACCACACGCTGTACATAATACATGGCTGTGTGGTGGGTGATGGATGTTATGGCGGTGGGAAGTTGATTTACATGAGATGTTCAAATGTGTGTCCATGTTTCTCAATCCATAATGCAATGCGTCGTCGAAAGGATCTGCGGACGAGATGTAACATCGCCGGTGTGACGGAGCGACATGCGTCCTTGATGCGCCGTTTTAGATCATCTGGGGATGTGGGCTCTGTGAGATAAACACGATCCTTTAGATATCCCCACAAAAATAAATCTACTGGTGTTAAATCGGGCGACCTTGCGGGCCATGAATAAGGACCATGGCGCCCCAACCATCTTCCTGCAAACCTGTTGTTTAGTTCTTCCACAACAGCACGCGCAGAATGGGCTGGGTGACCATCGTGCTGCCTTCACATATGGACTCTCCTGTGTAGACACACATGTTCAGGAAGACAACCCAAACTGTCGGCTATAAAAGCGCGATATAACTCACCTGTCAGTATATCTGGGAAGTAGTGTGAACCGATGATTTCATTCCCAAGGATTCCACACCACATGTTAATAGACCACCTACGTTGACGGTCGACAGGTCTTACCCACCGAGGATTGTCTGCTGCCCAGTAGTGCACGTTATGGCGATTCACTGCACCATAATTTGTGAACGTGGACTCATCAGAGAACATAAAACTTTGTAAAGACTCCAGCGTGAAATTACGCATGGCCCACTCAGAGAATGTCACTCTTGCACGTAAATCGTTCCCATGCTTCTTCTGGGTCAGTGACGGGCGGTACGAGTGAAACCTGTGGCCGTGTACTATACACCACACAGATGTGAGACTGACACCAGCGACTGCAACAACGGCTTGTAAGCTGACATGAGGATCGTGGTGTAGTGCAGCTAAAACAAACACCTCCGTCTCCTCACTTCTTGCAGGTCTTCGTCTGTTACTGCGGCGAATTACCAAGGTGCCTGTTTCACGAAGTCGTTGTTCGGCACTTAAGAACGTAATGGCTACCGTGGCTCTTCGCCTAGGATATCTCACGGCATACGCCGTGGCTGCTTTAGTGGCATCTTGTCGGCACTCGCCGAGCATCAGCAACATGTCAACGTACTCGTTGTTCGTGTATGCCATCGTCATCCGATGTCAGTAACTGTGGTATATTGAGCCCCGGTTTTTTGTGTGGCTCCAACTGTCGGGTATACGGCCGTGTGCGGCGACAGTCGGCAGTCTAACAGCGCATCGAGGAAGCTTCTCGCTCCGTGACACCGGCGACGTTATAACTCGGCCGCACCACATTTAGAAGGCGCATTGCATTATGCGCAGCGTTTGTGGTATCTTCCCTGAAACTTTGAAGGGTTGTAGCTCCCAAATTAACAGTGATAGGAATGTAGTTTAAATTGATTTGGACGCAGCTGGTTTCAATAAATCCAATGCACGATAGAAAAAACTATTGTTCCATTTAAAAAAGTATATCTTTGTGCTGTAACTCTTTGGAAAATGATACAATAAACTATGTTCATAGCTCCGAAGAAAATGTAACATTACTAGTGTTGACCTATCGCATTAAAATTTCCCGTCACCTATTATTTTATAAGTTGCAGAGGCAAACACACTTAGTGAAACACCCTGTATATTCAAGTCAATAAATCGATACCAAAACGTTACATGTTTGCACATATTACTGTCCTTCAGAGTAGTCACCAGCGTTATGTAGAACCATTTGCCAGCTTTGTGGAAGGAATAGCGTACCGTTAGCAGACCCTGTTCTGTTGTTGGTGCAAATGGAGCGGTCTACTACCTGCCGAACCTCTGGAACAGTTCTACTACCTGCCGAACCACAGGAACAGTTCTGAAGCGATTCCCATGAGATAGTTGCTTCATCTTCGCAATCAAATCAAAGTTACAGTGACTTAGGCTTTGCGAAAGAAGCGGCAACAGTTTGTGGGCAAACCACATTTGCACGACAATGCGCGGCCGCATACAGCGCAACCTGTGGCTGCTCTGTTCGGTCGATGAGACTGGTAATTACCGTACCATCCACCGTAATTCCCGGGCTTAAGTCCTTGTGACTTTGATTTGATTACAAAGATCAAGGAGCCACTTCGCGCCATTCGCTTCAGAACTGTTCCAAAGATTCGACATGATCAAAACCATAGGCTCTGCTAACGGTATACTACGCCTTCCATATCGCTGGCAACGCGTTCTACACAACGCTGGTGACTACTTTGAAGGACAGTAAGAGCTGAAAACATGTAACACTTTTGTATCGGTTTTCAACAAATAGTTGTCATTATATCTCTATATATAAAAATGAGTTGGTTTGTGTGTATCTCAAAATTTCAAAAATTTCTTCACCGATTGTCACAACGTTGCACTGTAACACAGGAAGGTTTTTAGATATCTATTTACATAATATATATATATATATATATATATATATATATATATATATATATATATATATATGAGTGAGAGAGAGAGAGAGAGAGAGAGAGAGAGAGAGAGAGAGAGAGAGAGAGTTACAAAAGGATACGGCCAAACTTTCAGGGAACATTCCTCACACACAAAGAAAGAAAATATGTTTTGTTGACATGTGTCCGGAAACGCATAATTTCGATGTTGGAGCTCATTTTATTCCTTCTCTTCAAATCACATTAATCATGGAATGGAAACACACAGCAACAAACCTTACCAACATGACTTCACTTTGTTGCAGGAAATGTACAAAATGTCCTCCGTTTGCGAGGATACTTGCATCCACCCTCCGGCGCATGGAATCCCTGATGCGCTGATGCAGCCCAGGAGAATGGCGTATCACAGCCGCACACAATACGAGCACGAAGAGTCTCTACATTCGGTACCGGGGTTGCGTAGACAAGAGCTTTCAAATGCCCCCATAAATGTAAATTGCTCGGTAAAATAGTAGAAGAGTGCGAGCGTATGAATCGAAAAGTTGCGAGTTCAGTCCCCGCCAGATTCTACGTTTTTTATCTGTCTCTTTCTACTTCTTTCACCTCTGGCAATGTTGCTGATGTGAAAAACGTCAAGAAGCGCCCTGGTTCCCATGTTCCAATGTTTGTAAATCTATCGGACCAAACTGCGTGGTCATCAGTCCGTAGCTTACAAACTACTTATACCTAGATAAACTAACCTAAGGACAACACACACACCCATGCCCCAGGGAGGACTCGAACCTCCGACGGCGAGCAACCGCGTCCTCCGCAGCGAGACGTCTTAGACTCTCGGCTACTCCACCGCGGCGCCCTGGTTCCGAACTCACGTTGTAGTCCCCCTATAACTAGCTGGGCAAGGTAGTTCGAAGGTCGGAGGAAGGTAATGGCATACCACCTCCAAACAGGACCATGCCTAGTAAAGCACTGTGGAATTCAAACCAATCTTCGTACTGATGACTGCTTTACCTTTGCTTTCGAATCGGCTAAAATATGGTCGATTACAAGATGGCGCCCATGGCCAGTACATACGTACCGTAAAAGATAGACCACCTTGTCCATGCCATTTTCTGACGAGTTTTTGAAATAAAAGGACGTAGGGGAGAGTAGTACACAGCGAAACAAAAATTACCTTTTTGATTGTTTCGTATAAAATACTGCTCACAAAACAATTTTTTTTATTCATTTGAAAGAACAATACTTTGTCAATATTTTGGAACAAAGAATAATAACTTTGCTACTAATTAGTAAGTGAAATAACAATTTTAAACAACCTCCGCAAATGTTCACTATGTACCGTGTATGGTACACAGTGAAACATCTGTCATTATTTCTATTCATTACTTGCTGAGCAAGAGACGCGTATAGTAAGCAGATGCAAATGGATGTGGGTTGCCGTTCTTATGAGGAGATGGAAAGGCTTGCTCAGGATAGAGTAGGGTGGAGAGCTGCATCAAACCAGTCTCTGGTCTGAAGACCATAACAACAACTTGCTGAGTGACTTATAAAAACATAAATATCTTTGTTAAATACAAGTACAACCATTAACATATACTAAATTTTGTTCAGTGAATACAAAGTCCATCAAAATTGATTGGAAAACGAATATACCGGTGGTTGGAGAGTTTCTTAGTAACCACAGGCAACGCTGCTGGCAAAATCACTGCAATATCCTTATGTAAAACACAGACTATGCCTTCTGCAACTGGGAATAAAAAACAAGTAACATTTTATTTTATTTTATTTTATTTATTTATTCCTTATTATTTTCAGGATGTATAAGACTGCATTCACAGTACCACATTGTTTTGGAATTAGAGGAAAATGTAGTCACCAATCATAATGACTGGCTTCAAGATAAAAAGATCTAATGACACATGTAGCTCTGTTTCACTGGATGGCCTTCATCTTTGTCACTTTCTTCATCACTTTCACTTGAAGCTGTTTTACTTACACACCACTGCGTACCATACACAAGTGTTTCACTGTGTTCCAAAGTCACCATAAACTAAAAAGTTAGTCACAACTCTTAACCTATGTAGCTACCAAATCTACAACTGGTCAATATATAGCTAAAGATGTGTATCTTATCACAAAACATGGTATTTCTTTTAGCTGTATGTTATATCGGAGATATTAAACTTACAAAGATACATTAAATGTAACTTCTGACCACCGAAAACCAATAATAACGTATGGAAAAAAAAATCAAATGTCAGTAAATCTATCGGACCAAACTGCGTGGTCATCAGTCCGTAGCTCACAAACTGCTTAAACCTAGATAAACTAACCTACGGACAAACAGACATTTAGACCGCTCGGCTACTCCACCGCGGCATAACGTATGGAAACAAGAATAATCAACAAAACTGTCCACCATTATAGTCAAAGATGTACTTTATCATAATTAACATACAGGGATACCAACAAATAGAAAAATAATTGCCGGCCGCGGTGGCTGAGGGGACTGAGGCGCTCCAGTCACGGTCTGCACGGCCACTACGGTCGGGGGTTCGAATCCGTCCTCGGGCATGGATATTTGTGCCGTCCTTAGTATAAGGTAGTTGGTAAGTAGTTTGTAAGTTTAGGGACTGATGACCCCGTAGTTAAGTCCCATAAGCTTACCAAACATTTGAACATTTTTAGAAAAATAATTACTAAAAACAATTGAGATGGAATGTTTTAATGTTTACCGAGTGTCACTGTGAACTACTCTCCCCTACTGCGGCAATTGGCTCAACCCGCGCAGGCCGATATTTGCTACAGATGGAGGCGGAAGGCGACGGACAGACGGGGACAGTTTAAGAACGGAATGAATGCACGCCGGCTGTTTAGTTGGAGGCAGCGGTGAGGCTGGCTTCCCCGGTAGCCTGAGCGGCGGCGCCTGCGCAACGCGTCGATTAGCAAACCTGTCGGTTAGCTTCCTGCCGCCGCCGCAGAACCCCGGTGACCCAGTAACGCCGGCGCTGACATCACCGCCGCCTCTGCAGTTCTAGCCGTGGGCGATCCGGCATCACTTTCTACCTTTCGGCCGCCACGCGTCTCCGCACCATCGCTGTCCCCCGACTCTCCATCTCGTTCCTTTCTTGCACTCTCCCTTGTGACTCGTCGAGGGAGTTCACGTTGGTTGTCTTGTGTTTTGGTTTCAGCTTGTGACTTGTAAGCTGTAGATACGGCTTCACTTTCACAGTTGTACATCTACATCTACATCTACATAGATACTCTGCAAATCACATTAAAGTGCCTGGCAGAGGGTTCCTTAACCACTTTCATAACTTTTCTCTACCGTTCCATTCTCTAATAGCGTGCGGGAAGAAACAACACCTAAATCGTTCCGTTTTTGATCTGATTTCTCTTATTTTATTGGGATGGTCATGTCTCCCTAAGTAGGTGGGTGCTACCAAAATATTTTCATATTCAGAACTAAAAGTCGGTGATGGAAACTTCGCAAACAGATCGCGCCGCAATGAATAACGTCTTTCTTTTAATGATTTCCACCCCAATTCTTGCAACATTTCCGTGACGCTCCCCCCCCCCCCCTCGTAACGTGATAGAACAAAACGAACTGCCCTTCTCTGAACCTTCTCAATGTCTTCCGTCAGTCCCACCTGCTGAGGGTCCCACAATGGGCAACAGTACTCCAGGAAAGGACGCACAAGTGTGATGTAGGCAGTCTCTTTGGTGGAGGTGGTGCATCTTCGAAGCGTTCTGCCGATGAAACGTAACCTTCGGTTCGCCTTCCCCACAATATTTTCTATGTGTTCTCTCCAGTCAAAGTTGTTCGTAATTGTAGTGGATGGATGGGTTCAAAATTTTATTTGTCACCTCAGTATGAAATTTAAGTTGGTAGACCTGGTACTTCTTCGTAATTAATAAAATTTATATCTTTGTTCAATTTTTCATACTGTAAATATTGGTTCTGCGTATCAATTAAAATTAAAGACTTTTTATAATGTTTGAGCATGAAATTCCGTTTCTCGGGGGCTGATATTTAATAAACCGAAAAAACTAAATCATTGAGTCCCGGTAGTTCAGACAGTTTGAAGCCCATCACAAAAGATATTAGTTTCGTTGCAGCAGCTGCCAGACTGCTTGACGCGCATGCGCAACGCTGAAATTGTGTTACAGCACTGCCTTCTCCTGCTTCTGGCTACTTGGAGTGTGGCTGTTTGGTGTTCCAGCAGTTGCCGCAAGCAGACAGACGCAACCCTGAAAATAATTCCAGGCGCGGTCAAGCTGCCAATTTCCGCATGCGCAGAAAGGTCTGAGTTAGAGAGGAGTAGACATCACGTGGTGTGTGTTTGTAACGTGTTTTTCGATTATTTCGAAGTCACTGCAATCCCACTTGACATCAGATATTTCTCGTTTACATTTCTTCGTTATTAGGAAGGAAAGTGTTTTAATTATTCCTTTAAACCCACCCTCACCTGCAGCCAGAAACAGTGCAAAAAGCGTTCCAGCACTACAAGTATCAAACAAGGGTTTTTACGTCATAGTAGCTGCGCATGCGCAGTGATACCTGTTTCTTAGCGCTTGAAACTAGCCGTCTGGCAGCTGCTGGAACGAACCTATTATTTCTACCTGATTCCTTTCTATCGAATTATTCTTTAGAACAAAAATTCATTAGAAGTTTCTTCTAATCAAATCTGTTAAATATTTCTTTCACATATTAACTGATTCATTACGAATTTCACAGATATATGTTCACTTTTAGAATCTTCTTGGGTGTGGCGGGGGGCGTGCGGTAGGGGTCCTCTGCAGTCGGGTTGGTCACTCTGTCCTCGGTGGCGGACGGGTCGGCGCCTCTGCCTGGTGGGCGGGGGATCCCGGGTTCGAGTCCCGGCCGGGAATAGGTTTTCATTCACCGCGCTTGGGTGTTGCATCTGAGCCTGGTGCAGTGGAGCCGTGACTGATCGCACATTGCGTGTATATATGATTTTTTAAAATTAAAAGCTTGTTAATGCCAATAACAACTGTTTCCCTAATTACTATTTGACTACTCCCTTCTTGGTTCTTGGAATATGGCAGCCCTGTGCTCGGCAGAACACTGTGGCTAAGGAAAGTTTCTTGATGTGGAATGAAAAATTTAATATTACGATTTTCGTTCTGTGTTTTGGAATTTGTTTTCTGCGTCTTTTCTCGTTTAGTATCTGCTCGCTGATGGCGTCATTAGTCAAAAGCAGACAGGTGGTATGGCGTTCTTCAGTTATGAGCGGGTGGTATCGGGTTCTTTAGTGTTGCACGGATGGTATCGGGATCTTCAGTACGACTTGATAGAAATATCCTTATTTTGGTTCTTGGAATATGGCAACCCTACTGCCAAAAGATCTTGCAGTAGCTGTCAACCCGAAGTTTGTTTCACAGTGACAAAGATAAGGAAGAACTCAATAGTGTCAATGGATGACATTTCCGGACTTGAGGTCTTCATGTACTCACTCTCCTGAAAGAGTCATCGTGATTTATAATGGGAATTCCCGAAAACCCTTTACATTTCAAAAATATACGGCCCATGTCTTTCCGAATGTTCATCGGAGAGTTGTGTAAAAAATTGTAATAATTTTATCCAGAACTTTTCGAGATTTTGGTAAAATCTTAAGAGTCCGACCGAAACATGATTTGCGGCTGAAAACGAAACCGTAACCGAAACTTTCGTAGTTAAGTTAAAATTTTGGTAAATTTACATTACACCACAAATCACTAGTTTTTCGACATTTCGCAAGATCCCCTCCCTATATTAATCCTTCATGAGTGTATGTAAGCTTAACCAGGAGTCCGTAGAAGATGTCATGTGAGGCGAACAGATTTAGACAAATCATGGATACTTTTATTAAACTACTTCCAAACTGGATTCTATTCTTCTCGTTGTGACATTTTCTACCTAAAATCGTTAAAGTACGTTAGAGAAGAAGTAAACTGAACTCGATACAGTGGAGACCCGACTTTTGAGTCTCGGAATAACGAGTTTCGCATTAATTCGAGCGTCATAAAAAAAACAAAAACTGCGAGTACATTCTGTCTTCACTGAAAAAGGCACTCCACCACTGTATCGCGAAGTAAAAAGTTCAAAGACTTTAAAACCTTTAGTCTGGAAATGTAAGTGCCTATTTAAACACTGTGTTTTTAAAAAATCATATTTTGAAACATGTATTATTTTCAGAGTCGATATATTTCTTTTTCGCACATAAATTTCGATAGATCGATGTGGTCCAGGTGCCGTTTACCTAGAATTAACGAGACTCTACTCAACTGTATTGTTGCCACAAATTCGACAGTCCTGCGTACCTCCTTGTTGGAAGATACTCTTTAAGTACACAACAGACATGGCAACTAGATACTACGAAATGCTAGAGCCTGGACATGACTACCATAATACAAAATATGCAGGAAGTAATAACTTATTTGATTCTTAAGCACACTCTTTACAATTTTTTGTTGGGATCCCTAGCTTTCTGTTGCCATCTTCATTTCCGTTTTTGCAATCGACAGCTTCTTGATGATGTCACGTCGTTCAAATATCTAGGCGTAACATTGCAAAGCGATATGAAATGGAACGAACATGTAAGTACAGTTGTGAGTAAGGCGGACAGCCGACTTCGGTTTATTGGAAGAATTTTTGGAAGATGTACTTCACCTGTAAAGGAGACCACATATAAAACGGCTTGTACGACCATATCCTGAGTATTGCGCAAGTGTTTGGGACCCGCAACAGATCAGTTTAAAGGAAGACATAGAAGCAGTTCAGAGGCGAGCGGCTAGGTTTGTTACTGGTAGGTTCGACCAATGCGCGAGTGTTACGGAAATGCTCCGGCAACTCAGTTGGGGATCGCTGGCCAGAATGAAACTTTGCAGCGGAGTGTGCGCTGAAAGGCGCGGTGGAGTAGCCGAGCGGTCTAAAGCGTCTCGCTGCGGAGCGCGCGGTTGCTCGCCGTGGAGGTTCGTGTCCTCCCTGGGGCGTGTGTGTGTGTGTGTGTGTGTGTGTGTGTGTGTGTGTGTGTTGTCCTTAGGTTAGTTTACCTAGGTTTACGCAGTTTGTAAGCTACGGACTGATGACCACGCAGTTTGGTCCGATAGATTTACAAACATTTGAATTTGTGCGCTGATATGAAACTTCCTGGCAGTCTTGCAATGTTCGCATGAGATCTTCTGTGAAGTTTGGAGAATAGGCGGCGAGGTACTGGCAGAATTGAAGTTGTGATGACGGTCCGTGAGTCTTTTCTGGATGGCCCAGAGGTGGAGCGCTTGCCCGCGGGGGGCGGGGGTCCCAGGTTGGAGTCCCGGTTCCGGCACACAATTTTGATCTGCCAGGAAGTT
The DNA here is from genome assembly GCA_026315105.1 of Locusta migratoria. Classification (NCBI taxonomy): domain Eukaryota; kingdom Metazoa; phylum Arthropoda; class Insecta; order Orthoptera; family Acrididae; genus Locusta; species Locusta migratoria. The sequence goes on from CM048749.1 coordinate 214,010,400, forward strand.
TCACATCAGCGCACACTCCGCTGCAGAGTTATTTTCTGTTCCAAAGCGAATAATCAAATCAAAAGACGGGATCGCTGGAGGAAAGACGACGTTCGTTTCGTGAATTTCTGTTGAGGAAATTTAGAGGGCCGGAGTTTGAAGCTGAGTGTAGCACGATCTTGCTCCCGCCTACTCACTTTCCACGTGGTGATCACAAAGATAAAAGAAATTAGGACTCGTACGGAGCCATATAGGCATTCTTTTTTTCCTCGTTCTATTTGGGAGTGGAATAGGAAAGGAAATGCCTACTAGTGCCTCCGCCACGCACCTTACGGTGAATTGCGGAGTATGTATGTAGATGTAGAATATTAGGGAACTAAATACTTAAATAATTGTTTCAGACTTGTTTAAGTATCACAGATACTCTAATTTGAATATTTACAACAAAATCACTATCATACAAAACACTTTATGAGTTCACAATGCGTGATTATTTTCGTCACAGTCTCATGTATATTAAAGTCTCTGGATCCTGTTACATTGATTACATACTTTAACTCTTCCAGATACATTTTTTAAAAGTTATTTCATTAAACTTGACAATAAGTTCAAATTCCAAAGTCACTAATTTATTACGGGAGGCAGAAGTTTCTAATTCTTCCGTCCTAGCCTATCCCGATCGAAGTCCAAAGATAGTGTACGCATTCGAATATGATCACGATATGAAAGTTTATATTATTAAATAAATACTTCTTCTCGGTTCCTTCCTATCTTCGAAATAAACCGCGTATAATACTTCGAAACTAATCACGGAGAGCTATCACACTCCGAGATCTAGTAACATAGAGAGCAAGTAACGCAGAATAATTCAAGTGCGGGTACTATTTATAATAGCAACCTGACAAATGATCTTCGATATACGAAGTGTTTTCACCTACGTATTCCTTGGATACTGTTATTCTGAATTACTCTGATCTAATTTGAACTTGCTAAAATTTTGAAAAATGAGAAATTTCGGCCTCTAAACAAATAATTAAAATCACGTAACGGTGACACATATTGGAATATGGTGATTCTAATGCTATAGTCGCAATGTGGTGTTACAATTTCTCTCTCTCTCTCTCTCTCTCTCTCTCTCTCTCTCTCTCTCTCTCTCTCATACACACACACACACACAAACACGCAGATGTTTTCTTTTCACTGTATACGAGATCGATCGAAGAGAGGATAGAGAACAAATAATGGTAAACTTATGCCCGAAAATGCAAGGCTTTTACGCTAAAGGCATTTTAATCAATCACAGTCTGTTACAGAGACTGCTGTCTAATATGCGCTATATCATGCAGCAAAATTACAGTATCTGAAGAAAACGGTTTCCATGTACACTCACGGTAAAATAACCACTTCAGGCGGCCAAAATCAAAGATGTTAAATATTTTGTTCTTTTATACTTAGAAACATTTCAGACTTTAGGGTTGATTTACATTCAGACTTGCCAACATTTTGAAAGTATCTGTCTGCCTACAATGTAATATTTTATTTATTTATTTCTCATTCATAGGCCTGCTACCTTTTACTATAAAGCAGGACGTACATCTCTATTTTTAAAAGTTGCGTTATACAGTATTTCATTGATGTAAGATATTTGAAGCATTTCAAACAGTTGGAGATAAGAAAGGAAAGAGAATATATATATATAGTTGTGGTCTTCAGTCCGCAGACTGGTTTGATGCAGCTCTCCATGCTACCCTATCCTGTGCAAGTCTCTTCATCTAAGAATACGTTCGGCAACCTACATCCTTTTGAATCTGCTTACTATAGTCATCCATCGGTCTCCCTCTACGATTTTTACCCCAAACACTTCCTTCTAATGCTAAGTTGACAATTCCTTGATGTCTTAGAATGTGTCCAACCAATCTATCCCTTTTCTTAGTTAGGATATGCCAAAAACACCTTTTCTCCTCGATTCCGTTAAGTACCTCCTCATTGGTTATGTGATCTACCCATCTAATTTTCATCATTCGTGTGTAGCACCACATTTCAAAAGCTTCTATCATTTTTTTATCTGCACTCCTTATCGTCCACGTTTCACTCCCATACAGTGCTACACTCCAGACAAATGCTTTCAGAAAGAACTTCCTAACATTTAAATTAATATTGGATGTTAACAAGTTTCGCTTCTTTAGAAATGTTTTTCTTCCCATAGCCATTCTGCATTTTCTATCTTCTTTACTTCGGCAGTCAGAAGTTATCTTGCTAACCAAAAAACAAAATTCATCTACTACTTTTATTGTCTCACTACCTAATCGAATTCCTTCAGCATCGCCTGATTTTCTAACATTGCATTCCATTACCTTCGTTTTACTCTTGTTAATGTTCATCTTATATCTTCCTTTCAAGACACTGTCCATTCCATTCAATTGCTCTTCCAGATCTTTTGCAGTCTCTGACAGAATTACTATGTCATTGGCAAACCGCAATGTTTTTCTTCTCTCTGCACTTTAATGCCCTCTCCAAATTTCTCCTTCAATTCCTTCACTGCCTATTCAATGTACAGATTGACAACATTGGAGAGAGGCTACAACCCAGTCTTACTCCCTTCCCAACCTCTGCGTCCCTTTCTTGCCCTTATTAAACCGCTGTCTGGTTTTTGTATAGGTTGAATATAACTCTTCTCTCCCTATATTTTACTCCTGATACCTTCAGAATTTGGAAGAGTATATTCCAATCGACACTGTCAAAAGCTTTCTCCAAATCGACAAAAGCTAAAAACGTAGGTTTCCCTTTCCTTAGACTATCTTCTAAGATAAGACGTAATGTGAGTATGGGCTCCCGTTTACCTATATTTCTCCTAAATCCAAACTGATCTTCCCCGTGGTCGGATTCCACAAGTTTTTCCATTCGTCTGTAAATAATTCGTCTAAGTATTTTGCATCCATGAATTATTAAACTGATAGTTCTGTAATTTTCATACTTGTCTGCACTTGCTATCTTTGGAATTGGAATTACGATATTCTTCTTGTAGTCGGATGGTATTTCCCCTTTCTCATATATCTTGCATACCAGGTGATACATTTTTTTCACGACTGGTTCTCCTAACGATATCAGCAGTTCAGACGGAATATCATCTACTCTAGGGGCCTTGTTTCGACTCAAGTCCTTCAGCGCTCTATTAAATTCTTCTCGCAGTATCATATCGCCTATCTCATCTTCCTCCACATCGTCTTCCATTTCTAGAATACTGCCTTCAACTACATCTACGTGGGATACTCTGCAAATCACATTCAAGTGCCTGGCAGAGGGTTCATCGAACCACCATTATACTATTTACTTTCCATTCCATTCTCGAATAGCGCGCGGGAAGAAAGAACACCTGAATCTCTCCGTTCGAGCTCTGATTTCTCGTATTTTATTCTGATGATCATTTCTACCTATGTAATTGAGAGTCAACAATATATATTCGAATTCGAAGTAGAATGTTGGCGATTTGAGTTGCGTAAGTAGTCCACGCCGCAGCGCTAAGCGCCGTTGTTGTAATGATTCCCATCCCAGGTTTGTATCATTTCCGTAACGCTGTCTCCCCTGTATCGCGACAATACAAAACAAGCTGCCCTTCTTTGGACTCTTTCGATGTCCTCCGTCAAACACACCTGGTAAGGATCCCACACTGGGCAGCAATACTCCAAACATGTACGGACAAGCGTAGTGTGTGCAGTTTCTTTTGTAGTTCTGTTGCATGTTTTAAGGGTTCTGCCAATAAAACACTGGTTCGCCTTTCCCAAGACATTATCTACGTGTTCTTTCCTATTTCAGTCTGAAGTAATAGTAATTCCTAGGTATTTTGTGGAGTTTACGGCCTTCACTTTTGATTGATTTATCTTGTAAACAAAGTGTAACGGATTTCTTTTCGTACTCATGTGGATGACTTCACACTTCTCATTATTTAGAGTCAATTGCCAATTTTTACACCATACTGATATCTTATTCAGATCGTTCTGCAGTTGGTTTTGATCTTTAGATGATTTTACTAGACGGTAAATGACGGCGTCATCTGCAAACACCCTAAGAGAGCTACTTAGATTTCCCCTAAATCGTTTATGTAAATAAGGAACAGCAGAGGACTAATAACACTACCCTGTGGAACGCCAGATATAACCTCTGTTTTAGTCGATGCCTTACCATCGATTACTGCGAACTCGTCCTCTCTGACAGGAAATCCCATATCCAGTCACAAACTTGGTGCGATATACCATAACCACAGAATTTGATTAAAAGCCGTTTGTGAGGTACGGTGTCAAAAGCCTTCTGGAAATCAAGAAACCTATTAACCAATAGTCAGCACGGATTCAGAAAGTATCACTCTTGCGAAACACAGCTTGCCCTTTATTCATTTGAAGTGTTAAGTGCCATTGACAAGGGACCTCAAATCGATTCCATATTTCTGGATTTCCGGAAGGCTTTTGACACTGTACCTCACAAGAGGCTTCTAATGAAATTGCGTGCTTATGGAATATCTCCCCAGTTGTGCGATTGGATTCACGATTTCCTATCAGAAACGACACAGTTCGTTGTCATTGACGGTAAGTCATCGAGTAAAACAGAAGTGATATCTGGCGTTCCACAGGGAAGCGTTATAGGTCCCCTACTCTTCCCCGTGTTTATAAACGATTTAGGAGATAATCTGAATAGCTCCCTTAGAGCTCCCTTAGACTGTTCGCGGATGATGCTGTCGTTTATCGGTTAGTGAAGTCAACAGAGGATCAAAAGCAACTGCAAAGCGATTTAGACAAAATTTCTACTTGGTGCGAAAATTGGCAATTGACACTAAATAAAGAAAAGTGTGAAGTAATACACATGACCACAAAAAGAAATCCGCTGAACTTCAATTACGCGATAAATCAGTCAAACCTTAAGGTCGTAAATTCTACAAAATTCCTAGGAGTTACAATTACGAACAACTTTGACTGGAGAGAACACATAGAAAATATTGTGGGGAAGGCGAACCGAAGGTTACGTTTCATTGGCAGAACGCTTAGAAGATGCACCAGCTCCACCAAAGAGACTGCCTACATCACACTTGTGCGTCCTCTCCTGGAGTACTGTTGCCCCTTGTGGGACCCTCACCAGGTGGGACTGACGGAAGATATTGAGAAGGTTCAGAGAAGAGCAGCTCGTTTTGTTTTATCACGTTACGGGGGGGGGGAGGGGGGAAGCGTCATGGACTTGTTGCACGAATTGGAGTGTAAATCATTAAAAGAAAGACGTTATTCATTGCGGCGTGATCTGTTTGCGAAGTTTCAATCACCGACTTTTAGTTCTGAATGTGAAAATATTTTGCTAGCACCCACCTACTTAGAGAGACATGACCATCCCAATAAAATAAGAGAAATCAGATCGAAAACGGAACGATTTAGGTGTTCTTTCTTCCCGCGCGCTATTAGAGAATGGGACGGTAGAGAAAAGTTATGAAAGTGGTTAATGAACCCTCTGCCAGGCACTTAAATGTGATTTGCAGAGTATCTATGTAGATGTAGATGAATCGATTTGCGAACCCTTGTCGATAGCACCTATCACTTCGTGTGAAAGCTAGTTGTGTTTCGCATGAACAATATTTTCTAAATCTGCGATGACCTTGGGTCAATAGATCGTTCTGTTCGAGATATTTCATAATATTTGAATACAGGATATGTTCCAAATCTCTGCTGCAAATTGACGTCAATGAAATAGCTCTGTAGTTTAGTGGGTTACTCCTACTGCTTTTCTTGAATATAGGTGTGACCTCTGCAACTTTCCAATCTTTTGGCACAGATCCTTCTATGAGAGAGCGGTTTTATATGGCTGTTAAGTAAGGAGCTATCGCTTCAGCATAATCAGATAGAAATATAATGATTATACAGTCCGGTCCAGAAGACTTGTTCTTGTTAAATGATTTTAGTTGCCGCACTACTCCGATGATATCTACTTCTACGTTACTCATTACGGCCTCTGTTCGTAATTCGAAATCTGGAATATTGGTTTCGTCTTCTTTGGTGAATGAGTTTCTAAAAGCTATGTTTAGTAACTCTGCTTTAGTAGCGCTGTCATCGGTAGGATCGCCATTGTTATCACGTAGTGAGGGTATTGCTTGTGTTTTTCCCCTATTATATTTAACATATGACCAAAATCTCTTTGGGTTTTCAGTCAAATTTCGAGAAAGTATTGTAGGCATCTCGCATTGAAATCCTCGCTAAATTTCGAGCTTCTGAGTAGGATCGGCAATCCTGGGGATTATGTGTTCGTTTAAATTTAGTATGCCTTTTCCTTTTCTTTTTCATCAGTGTCCTGACCTGTTTTGTGTACCAAGGGGGATCGCCTCCTTCTTTTATTAATTTATTTCGTCTAAAACTGTCAATAGCTGTCGATACCACTTCTTTGAATTTGAGCCACATCTGGTCTACACCTACGTTTAGTGTTAGAAACGTGTGGAATCTGTCTTTCAAGAAGCATTGTATTTTATTTCTATCTGCTTTCCTGAACAAATATATTTTTCATTTATTTTTGGTAACTTTGGGACTTTCGTTATTCAATCTCGCTACGACAGCTCTGTGTTCACTAATACCTGTATCCATTTTTATGCTCGTTATGAGCTCAGGATTATTTATTGCCGAGAGATCAAGTGTGTTTTCACATCCATTTACAATTCTAGTAGGCTCATGAACTAACTGTTACAAGTAATTCTCGGAGAATGCGTTGAGTACAATTTCGCACGATGCTTTTGCGTACCTCCTGATTTGAAAATTTAATTTCGCCAACAGATCGAGGGTAAATTAAAATCATTGCGTACTATTATCGAGTGAGTCAGGTACGTTTTTGTAATTAGACTAAGGTTTTCTTTGAACCTTTCTGCTATTGTATCGTAAGACTCGGGTACAACCTCAACCCGTAATAGCTCGCAGGAATTATCAACTTGAACTTCGCTACACGAAATACTACTTTTGACGGCGACAAACACGCCTCCACCTATTTTGTTTAATCTATCCTTTCTGAACACCGTTATATCTTTTGCAAATACTTCTTCGGAACTTATTTCCGGCTTGAGCCAACTTTCACTGCCTATAATGATGTGTGTTTCGGTGCTTTCTATTAACGGAGTTCTGGTACTTTCCCGACACAGCTACGACAATTTACAAGTGTTATGCCAATAATTTCCAGATCTAAACTTCACCTGTGATCCACCTGCACTCTTTGAGATTGCACATTTTGTTTTTCCCCGAAGCCCTCTATCCTAAAAAACCGCCCAGTCCACGCCACACAACCCCCGCTACCCATGTAGCCGCTTCCTGCGTATAGTGGACTCCTGACCTATTTAGCGGAACCCGAAAACCCACTACCCGATGGCGCAAGTCAAGGAATCCATCCGGTATGCACACGGAGTGCACGTTGGCATTCTTCCCTTTCTTGGCAGCCATCGCTCTAAGGGGCTCCATCACCCGCCTAACGTTGGAGCTCCCAACTACAAGCAAACCTACACTCTGTGAAAGCCCGGATCTTGTAGACTGGCTGGTGACCTCAGGATGAGAGACACCATCCGACTCAAGAACGTTGTCTTGAACAGACAGCGCCTCAAACCCATTCGCAAGAAGAACCGGGGAGCCTCACGATCGGTCCCCCGGAATGTCTTGCGCCTCCTGCCACGCATTGGAGCAACCTCCCACGCAACCACGGGTGGGATGTCTGCCTCACTGCTAGCAGTATCAGGGCATGTCGATGGCGCAGGCAGATCGGTGGAGACGACGGGAGTCCGTTCGGTCACCACTACCGGCTAACAACAACGAGCCGGCCGCGGTGACCGAGGGGACTGAGGCGCTCCAGTCACGGTCTGCACGGCTACAACGGTCGGGGGTTCGTATCCCCCCTCGGGCATGGATATTTGTGCCGTCTTTAGTATAAGGTAGTTCATAAGTAGTTTGTAAATTTAGGGACTGATGACCCCGTAGTTGAGTCCCATAAGCTTAACAAACATTTGAACATTTTTGAACAACAATGACGCCCCTCGATCGCAGCCTCCAGCTGTGCAACCGAGATTAACACAGCTTGAAGCTGGTAGCGAAGTGTCACCAGCTCAGGCTGCATCCGCACACAGCAGTCACAGTCCCTATTCATGATTACAGTGCCGAGAAAACAAAAACTACAGTCGCGATGCGATCAAAGGAAGATTGCACTGTTTGCTAGAACGCGGATTTGAATCTAATATGCACGAGAGCACAGTATAAATTTTTAAAATGAATCGAGAATGCGCAGAAAAAAATCGAAATCAGAAAACAAAGACAGACGACTGTCGCGACGCGATTCACACGGGGGAATAACACACTAACCAGATACTTCAAGTTTATTTCCTTTGTATAGGCCCTCTATATATTCTTTCCAAAGTTCAGCTTTCCCCTCTTTGCTTAGTATTGGTTTTCCAGCAGAGTTCTTGATATTCATACAGCTCTTTTTCTTGTCTCCAAATATCTCTTTTATTTTCCTGTAGGTGGTATCTATCTTTCCCCAAGGTATGCATTCTTCTACGGTTCTGCATTTGTCCTCTAGCCACTCCTGTTTAGGCAGTCTGCACTTCCTGTCAGTCTCATTTTTCAGACGTTTGTACTCCCGTTTTCCTGTTTCACTTGCCGAATTTTTATATTTTCCCATCTCACCATTATTAAGTTCAGTATATCCTGTAAACGAGTTACCAACTCCTAAATAGTGCAAGTGTGACGGAAAAATTAATTGCTTTCAAAATTGTAGATTGTTTGTGTGGTGTCGCACAAGTACAAAGTGCGTGCCACCTACTTTCGCCGCGCGCCGCCATGCACGCACGGCGCGACGTTCTTACGACGACAGCCACGAGCGCCCTCTGCTGCAACGCCGCTCGTGGCCACCACTGAACGATCGTACACTTGGGACTGAGTTAGGAACCAGTAAAGACTTCGGAATCCGATAGGCACCAGTGAAGACTTGGCTATCAGTTAGGCACTAGGCAGGACTCTAGCTCAACTATGTATCAACATTCTGCAGTACTATGTAAAAGTTAAGTATTGTATAAATTCTGTGCAATATATATCTCATTCTAATTTAGTGTTTCTAGTTTCTGGCTGCTCCCCTCCGTACATGCACCAGCGTGCTATCGTTATTCCTGTGTCGGTCTCATTCCAACGGAACGAGACACAAAAGCGGCGACGAGGCTGGGACACAAAAGTTTGATCATTTTGGAGTGTGAGTGGAGCCTTTCAGAGGAACAAATGGACTTGGAGAGCTCTGCGGAGGAGTCGCGGTGTAGGAGAAAGGGCAGCGTCGGCGCTGGTCGTGGCATCGGCCGCCGCCGCCCGCGGCGCAGCCTCTGGAGAGAGCGCGGCCACTCCCAGTCACGGGCAGGCCTGCCAGCCAGTGGTGGATGGGCCCTGCTGGACCGGGGAGCCTCGGGCGCCGGTCGCCTCTGCCTGGGCCTCGCAGCCCGCGGGTCGCGTTGCGAAACCAGGAAGGGCAGCAGCCGCTTCCTGCTGCCACACACGCCCACGCCACGCACACCTGCAGTGACAGGAGTCCACCATTAAAGGGCAACACCTGCAGCTCTGCCTCAACGACGTGATTACCACCTGATACTTGACCCAAAGTACAAGGCATATCTACAATCTTACATAAATACTCAGCAACTCACGTTCAGGTGTGTCGCCGCGCGGAAATAGCCGAGCGGTCTGGGGCCCCACATTGCGGATTGCGCGGCCACCCGCGTCGGAGGTTCGAATCCTCCCTCGGGCACGGATGTGCATGTTGGCCTCAGGTTAGTTCAACTTAGTTTAAGTAGTTTATAAGTCTAGGGACTAATAACCCAGCAGTTACATCCCATAGATTTACAAATATTTCCAGAAAGCTTTTGACACCGTACCCCACAAAGGGCTTTTAATCAAATTGCGTGGTTATGGTACATCGCTCCAATTTTGCCATTCGATACGGGATTTCCTGTCAGAGAGGACACAGTTCGTAGTAATCGATGGTAAGGCATCGACTAAAACAGAGGTGATATCGGGCGTTCCACAGGGTAGTGTTATTGGTCCTCTGTTGTTCCTTATTTACATAAACGATTTAGGGGAAAATCTAAGTAGCTCTCTTAGGTTGTTTGCAGATGACGCCGTCATTTACCGACTAGTAAAATCATCTGAAGATCAGAACCAACTGCAGAACGGTCTAAATAAGATATCACGATGCTGTAAAAATTGGCAATTGACTCTAAATAATGAGAAGTGTGAAGTCGTCCACGTGAGTACGAAAAGAAATCCGTTTACTTTGTTTACAACATAAATCAATCAGAAGTGAAGGCCGTAAACTCCACAAAATACCTAGGAATTACTATTACTTCAGACTTAAATTGGAAGGAACACGTAGATAATGTCGTGGGAAAGGCGAACCAAAGACTGCCTTTTTATTGGCAGGACCCTTAAAAGATTCAACGGAACTACTAAAGAAGCAGCATACACTACGCTTTCCTTTTTTGGAGTATTGCTACCCAGTGTGCGAGCCTTATCGGGTGGTTTTGACGGAGGACATCGAAAGAGTCCAAAGAACGACAGCTCGTTTCGTATTGTCACGATACAGGGGAGACAGCGTTACGGAAATGATACAGGATCTGGGATGGGAATCATTACAACAACGGCGCTTATCACTGCGGCATGGGCTACTTACGGAACTACAATCGCCAACATTCTCCTCCGAATGCGAAAATATATTGTTGACTCCCAGTTTCGTAGGTAGAACTGATCATCAGAATAAAATACGACAAATTACAACTCGAACGGAGAGATTCAGGTGTTACTTCCCGCGCGCTATTCGAGAATTGAATGGAAGATAAATAGTATAATTATGGTTCGACGAACCCTCTGCCAGGCACTTCTATGTGATTTGTAGAGTATTCCATGTAGATGTAGATTTGAACATTCCGAGGCGTGGCAGGGGGTTTATTGTTCATTCTAACAGACCAGCACAATTCCAACAGGACAGTGCAACAGTCCACACGTCCAAAACTGCTGCAGAGTTTCTCCAGGTACACTCTTCTTCGTATAAACTCCTCCGTTGGTCACCAAACTCCGCAAACGTGAACATTATTCCAGAATGAAACTTCCACTCAGCAGCAGAGTGTCCGCTGATATGAAATTTCCTCACAGATTAAAAATGTGTGGGGGAACCGGGACTCGAACCTCGGACCTTTGCTCTTCACAGGCAAGTGCTCTACCTCTGAGCTATCCCGGCACGCTTTACGGTCCATCCTCACCAATTCTGCCAATACCTTGCCTCTAACTTTCCAAAAGGTAGACGTCCCAGGTTCAAGTCCCGGTTCCATCACACAATTTTGCCAGGAAGTTTCATATCAGCGCACACTCCGTTGCAAAGTTTCATTCTGGAAACATTCCTTAGGCTGTGGCTAAGCCAGGTGTCTCCACCTATATTCTTTCTTCTACAAGTTTTGCAAGGTTCGCAGCAGAACTTCTGTGATGTTTTGGAAGTAGGAGACGAGATACTAGCAGAATTGAAGTTGTGAGGACGGACCGTAAGTCGTGTTCGAGATAGCTCAGTGATGGTCACTTTGTACATTACGTTGTGTCTAGGTTGGATGGTGGTGGCCATTGGCTTTTGCCAGTTCATGTCTAGAGCTTGCTCACAACTGCCACACTTCAGAGAACAGCTCGCTAACATGCTGAATCTTACAATAAACAGAGAGGGAATCGGTTAATTCCGGCAACAGGTGCTGCCGTTTGGTGCCGTGTGAGGGAACAGCTGAGGCGAGGCTGCTGGGAGGCACCGCGGCCAGGCCTCGGGCTGCCAGGTGCTGCCGTTTGGTGCCGTGTGAGGGAACAGCTGAGGCGAGGCTGCTGGGAGGCACCGCGGCCAGGCCTCGGGCTGCCAGGTGCTGCCGTTTGGTGCCGTGTGAGGGAACAGCTGAGGCGAGGCTGCTGGGAGGCACCGCGGCCAGGCCTCGGGCTGCCAGGTGCTGCCGTTTGGTGCCGTGTGAGGGAACAGCTGAGGCGAGGCTGCTGGGAGGCACCGCGGCCAGGCCTCGGGCTGCCAGGTGCTGCCGTTTGGTGCCGTGTGAGCGAACAGCTGAGGCGAGGCTGGTGGGAGGCACCGCGGCCAGGCCTCGGGCTGCCAGGTGCTGCCGTTTGGTGCCGTGTGAGCGAACAGCTGAGGCGAGGCTGGTGGGAGGCACCGCGGCCAGGCCTCGGGCTGCTACGACTCGCCCTCCTTGTCTCCACCAGCCTGCGACTGACTGTGACAGTTGTGGCTGCCAGTGAGTTGAGATGATTCTGTTATCAACACTACAGTGTTGAATGTGGTAAATTATTCAAATGTTTGAAAAGCTTAAGAGACTTAACTGCGGGGTCATCAGTCCCTAAACTTACAAACTACTTATGAACTAGCTAACACTAAAGACGACACAAACATCCATGCCCGAGGGGCGATTCGAACCCCCGACGGCTGACAGCCACGCGCACCACGACACGGCGCTCCAGCACGCGCGGCTAATACGCCGCGGCGATAAATTATTGTGAGAAAAGAGAATGTTTTTTTTTTTTTTCGAGTATCAGGTTGTGTTACATTCTGGGACATTCAGATTTTCTTTTCTACTTTGAATTAGTTAGTTTGAGACTAGAGAAAGTTTGATTTTTCGAGCATAGGTTGTGTTTAAAAAAAGAAACAAACTGGTTAGACGGCTCACCAGTGTTCTTTTTGTCTTTTGTTTTAAAAAGAAGAATATTTTGTTTTGAAAGAAAGGCAACTAAAAGAAAAAAAAAGAAAGAAAAGAAAGCAGAAGACCCGGGCTTCGAGTCCCGTAATTAAGGAAAAAGACATTGAGAGGGTTCAGAGAAGGGCAGCTCGTGTTGTTTTTTCGCGTTACAGAGGGGGAAAACGTCACGGAAATGTTGCACGATTTGAGGTGGAAATCATTAAAAGAAAGACGTTATTCGTTGCGGCAAGACCTATTTACGAACTTTCAATTACCTACTTTTACTTCTGATTGTGAAAATATTTTGCTAGCACCCACCTACATAGGAAGACATGACTATACCAATAAAATAAGAGAAATCAGATCGAAAACGGGACGATTTCGGTGTTCTTTCTTCGTGGTGCTGTTAGAGAATGAAGTGGTAAAGAAATGTTATGAAAGTGGTTATGAACCCTCTGCCAGGCCCTTAAATGTGATTTGCAGAGTATCTATGTAGATTTAGATGAAGATGTAGAGATGAAATCAGTCTGACCACCTCTCTGGTAGTAAAATTTTATTGAATACCACTATTGCCGATAAAAGTTTATAAATTTGCGTAAATCTAAATTTGTCTCTAGAACTTTATTATAAATGCCAAAGATCAAACAGTCCGTTCCGTTAACGTATTAATCTGCAAAATACCTGAAAGTTATTTATCTGTTCAAGTTTATACAGTGTAAATCAATTCTTAATTTCGTACTGATCGATAAATCAATTATACTTCATAGGTTTCCAAATGATCGTTTGAACGTACTGCCCACGAAAGATATTAATACTGGCGGGTCTGGTCCAATTCGATTTATATTCGGATTTTAGTTTATGATATGAAAATGAAATGAACTCTCTTTCGAGTTATTTCGTTATTCCTCACAATATTCTTTTAATCGCATCGACCAACTAATGTTCTAAAATAAGCCCTTCCGCGTATTTTACATAGTCCGCAGTATGGGCCACACCGTTCAATCTCGATAAATTAACACGAGCGGCCATCATTTATTTCCTCGCTGCGTACTTGTGTTCAAACTTTACATCGCGTTCTAATTGAAATATTTAACACGCACTTTTAATATATAACTGCAGTTAACACGCAAGAACATTCGGTAACGTTTGATAACATTCGATAATCTGTAACAACCTCGGAATTTAGCATATGGACACCCTTACACAGAGAAAATATCCGAAACAGTTTAAATTCTGTGCCGATACCCACAGTTTTACTTTGCACCCCATGAATTTAAATACTAACGTTTCCCCGATAAAACTGAAAATCGATCTTATGAAATTTCCAAATGTAAATATCCAAATAAAAATACGTTAATAACCACATATAAAATTAACTTCACATTAATCAAAATAACGAGTGTAATACAGTACATGGAGTATCACACAGGCTGCAGGTTCAGTGAGCTGACGTATTTTCTGGTGTAGTATTTTTTTTTAATTTTTTTTTTTTTTTTTTTTTTTTTTTTTTTTTTTTTTTTTTTTTTTTTAGTGATGATGGAAATTTTCCACAGTGATTCAGTTGCACGTTCGTGTTGAAGCCAGGAGATCCGTAACAGATAGGATCCTCTTTGGCATGGATCAGGACTAATATATAGTATCTCTGACTTCCAAAATCCTCAAACACCATCCTTATGCTCTAGGTCGTGATTTACCTCCCCCTTCCTTTCCCCTTTCTATTTTCTTCCCTTGTCTTTTACATGAAGAAGGAATCCCTGTTCCGAAAGCTTGTTTTATTTTCGTCCTTTTTTCTTTCTGTGTGTGACTATCGGCGGTACAGCAAAAAGGTAAGTACTGGACAGCCAATCTATCCATTTTGAAAAAAGAAAAAAAATGTGTCCCTCAAGTTTACGTTCACAAGCGTGATAGTTGTGTGATGGAACGCGTTTAGCACTACACTTGTGACGCGTGCACCTGGGCTAGAGCTCCTAAATACCCAAGCTGAATCGTCCGACATGTTTTCCCCAACTCAGTTGGAATCAAGCAGCGATAACAGCATCGAGGCACATGCCTTCCAACATTCATAAACAAATTCGCAAAAAAAATTAATTAATTAATTAAAAAAATAAAAAATAATAAAAAATAAAAATAAATAAATAAATTGTTACTTATATCTCTATATCGTGACGAAGTGCCCATTATTTCGTTAATATTCACAGTTTGGCACTGAAATAAGAGATTCAACTAAATTAGGAAAAGTTTGCAATGAAAAATAGTGGTTGCTATGATATTCCGTTTCGTGCATCTTACACCCCATGTTGTTACCGATGAAATTTTCCTTACATATTGAATTTCGAGTTAGGAGGAGATCTCTACCCCTCACCCATCTCGTAAAAATTTATATAGCTATCTCATAATGTCAGGATGAAATATCGCGCATCTCATTTCTGTATGAACGTTTTCTTATAGTGTCAGGAGTCTTCTGTCTTCATTGTTCACTCTGATAATTTTCATGTCTTGTTCCGTGTTGGATGATTCATGTTCATGTTTTATTACATGCCAATGGGGAATGGTTATTTTCATACTTCCAGCGCTAGCAATGAATAAGAAATTGATTAATGGTCAGATCAAAAAAAGCAACAACTCACTGACCAAGCTGGTCATAAAACTAGTGGAAAACACTGATGAAAAATAAAATGTCCTCCATTTTCATTCTCTCTCTCCTCTTCCTAAGCCTCCTCCCACTCTCACAAAAACTAACGCACGCACGCACACACGCACACTCATACATACACACACATATACTCATATACACAGAGAACAACACAAAGAAGAAACAGCTGATACACTCAGAGATGCAAGGAACACAAACAAAAGACAATGAAAAACAACAGTTGACAAGACTACACACTGTAAACAAACCCTCACAAAACCAGCACAAAGTGAAGTAAGGAAATAAATGTGTTCATCAAGAACCATCTGGAGCATATACACACAGCTCCACGACGAGACGTATGAAGTAACACAAATAAAGGAAGTAATACTGAAAAATTTAATCAACCTCGCAAATATCTTGTTCTACAGAAATTGTTTCTAACCTAGTAGATTAGAATTTGAGAAACTGTTACACAGCAAAGATTGTGAAACATAGTGGCGATGCTTCGCAAATGAAGAAGCGGAACGGGTATGGCACAAAAGCGCTTCATGACTTTGTAACAGACGGAAATACACCCCCACAAATTTTCTAAGCAACTAAGGCCGACGGAAAACGAAAAAATGTTGGGAACTAAAGATTTACTAGTTTTAAAGAGGTGAACTATATTTCAGTCTGATTATGTGCGAGAATACCAGGAAATTACAGATACCTAGGATGTAATATCTTCACTAGCTAATGAACTGACCTGTTTTCATTTCCCCACTCAATAAAGCATTCTATATCGAAATATTCAGAATGACCTCCTCAAATAACTAAAAATTGAAATTGAATATTACATAGAAATGTAGACACAGCACGCCCGTGGTAGTTTGCAGCAATTAAATTTAATAGTTTAAGATGTTGGCAACAATATTTTTAAGTGTGGGTGTTATGTAGAAATAACCTCTGCCTGTTGACGGGCGATCGGATCAAACGTTCAAATGTTTGTTCAGCTTGCGGGACTTAACTACGGGGTCATCAGTCCCTAAACTTACAAACTAGTTATGAACTACTTACGAACTAGGACGGCACAAATATCCATGCCCGAGGGGGGATTCGAACCCCCGATCGTAGTGGCCGTGCAGACCGTGGCTGGAGCGTCTCAATCCCCTCGGCCACCGCGGCCGGCGGCGATCGGATCCCACTGCGTCATATTTAAGTGAAATGATGTCAAATTACAAAGTTTTCACAGAGTTCCTGTTTGTAGTGGATGAAAATTTGATGTATTTTGCTCATTCGCCTAACGTGTTTTCCTAACTTCAATAGCAAACCAGTTCCTGGCATGTCGAAAAAATGTATGTTCGTAAACTGTCAGTATATCCTCCTAATAAATTATCGCCGCAAGTAAAACTAAAATGAAAATGTACTTTGTTTCTCCACATTGTTGAGACTTGCACGTTCATACAGTGAGTAGTTAGCTGGTGTGAGCGAGGTGAATTGAATGCGAAGTAACGCGTGAGCTTCGTCCGCAACATGGCAACTCCTACAGCTTGGGGAAAAAAATCCCGGACCGTTCAGATCGGGTTTATTGGAGTCTTAAGGTGCTTGACAATGACAACCAACTACAACAAACTCAGTTGACAACTGTTTTCAACTCGAAGTTTGATTTTGTTACCAACTGTTGTCAACAATTGTTTTCATTTGCGAGTTAGAAAAAAAAGTTGAGTAAAGTTTTTCTAGAGTTTGCAGTTTATGTTCAGTGTGCAGAATTTTGTCGGAGTTGGGCAACTTGCGCATGCGGGTTGCCGTGTCGTCTGCTGTGTGACTTAGGCCTGTATTACATTACAGGTATGAACAATACGAAATATTTAAGACAAAGCATAATGACTAAAATAACCGGTTAAAATCGTACAAAGAAAAAAATAGTATTATAAGTGGCTCACTGTGGATGATGATGAGGAGGAAATTAAATGGACTAAAAGATTTATGGAGGTGAATATATGAAATATATTTTTTTCTCTTTCTATAACCTAACCTACTTAATTCCTCCTTATGTTATTTATATTTTTGTTCACTTTTGTCTGAAATAATACGTGAAATTTGTTCAGAATAACAGCCAAGATCGCTTCTAGTTTTTACTTAGATAACCGGTTTCTTCAGTTTAACCGCCTTCTTCGGATCTTTCATTTCATTCCTCAGATCATCGCAACTAAAATGAAATGAAGATGGCTGTGAAACTGCCGAAACCGGTTATCTAAATAAAAATTATACACGATTTTGGCTGTTGCTCTTAATAAATTGATTGAAAGGATTGCCATACCGCCATCCCCCCCCCCCCCCAAACATGACAATTTTTTATGTAATACGTGAAATGGTAGGATACACTGCAGGATCAGAATACGTATTTTTCTGCATTCTGGAATAGCTTTTATCTGTTGCTTTAAATGAGACAATATCCAGCAGAAATGGTATTCATGATTTGCATAATGACACACTGAACCACTTAGCTTCATACTTTTTCATGATTAGCACAATGCGTTTGGAGATTTAACAAGCGCAGGTATTTTTGCGGATATTTTATGAGATGCTTTGGAAAATCAGATAAAAGGAATATCAGACGGTAGTAAACTATAAAAAGACTTTTGCAGTACATGATGCAAAACGATGGACATGCAAACGTAACATGAAAGAACAACGAAAACATTTTGTCTTCTTTATTACGGTAAATTCCCTAAAGAGGTTATGTTAAGCATGAAGGAAAAAAAAGCACGTAACTTGTTCATTGTTTCATTATTTATACAGTGACACAAATTTAGGGCTTCTTGAAACGTAGTTTATAATGAATTAAAGTATTTGTAAATATGTTGGTGAATGGAAATATTTGGTCGCCCATTCTCAAACAATTTTCGTGATTATGTGCTCGCATTGTAGGACGTGTAGTACATTTGTGCAAGCACTTTTTATCTTTTGCTCTCACCATCCACTGTTGCACCTAAAAGTTTTTAAAACTTTTTCCTCTTTTCAAAGTATTCAGTCGCCAGAAACATTAAATGCTATTTACTGTCTGTTATTACAATAAAAACGCCAAATGTGTGTTTATAAGAGTTTGAAATTATTGTCAACATTTTGCAACAGTTTTAAGTTTGGCAAACTCACAACTATTTTAAGTCTATTAGACTGGCAACAGAGGCACGTTTTCGTTTGTTCGAGTTGGTTTTCAGTGCGAAGGCACTGTAGTGGGAGAAAAGCTGATCCTGCTAGAGCCTTGAATCGGCTCATTTTTGCAGGTAAAACATGCTTATTTATGTCAATATTAATAATTTTTAATGTTTATGTGTTTTATGATATGAGTGTCAAAAAATATGTGTTTGTTTTCTTGTTTCATGTGCGATGACAACGGCGCTACCTAGGAGGTTAAAATAAAGGGAGATGGCAGTATCTATGACGAGCACATACATCAGTCGAAGCCTGTCCGACATCTTGGTGAGTTACGGAATGCTATTTCTCTGTTAAAATTATACGTTAAGTCAGCCCTCTTGCTGTTAATGCATTGAATTGACAGTCAGTGCGAAGTATGTACTTCCAAACAACACTTTTCTTGGATAAATAATCATGGTAAGATATTTGAAAAAACAATTTTAATGGTAGTTTTTAAGCTTTTAACATGTTGTTTATCATGGCGAAAACTGCTGTCGTATTAGTCATGTTTTAAGTGACCTAGAACATCAGCTCTACAGTACGAAAACTTTTCGAAGACTCAGCAATATGGTGGAGGCAGGCTTCACTTTTTCAACATAAGGGCGTCTCCCTATATTCTAACCTCTTTGGACGCAACCCACGCGAACAGCATCTTCTCTGCTGACACCAGATGTCATAGAACTGGCTAACAAACGTCGCGGGTCGACAACCACGGGCCGAGAGAAGATCTTGTTAACGGAAGCCGATGCAAACTGTCATAATAAAATGATTTTTTTTTTTTTTACTGTAAATGAAGTTTTCCTAATTATGTATGTTACAAACAGTTCCAGTACTATGATGACTTCCTATGATAATACTTACTGATGCTATGCATGTGTATACATCTTTTATATTGATTTGTGTCAATTTAAATAAAACTCGAAATGTCAGAGTGTTGGAGAGTGTTACGTCAGCCATCAACTGCTGTGCTGAAGTTAATTTCTGAATTTTACTAAATAGCCTATTTAAGATGTTATAGTATTTTAATTTTATAGTATTTAATTTTGAGCTTAATACCCTCTGCTATATAGCCCAGAAAAATGGTTACAGCCCATCTGTGGTCCACCAGCTGTATAAGGAGCGTGTCAGGCTTACAGAAGAGCAGAGGTATACCTCGACCGCGAAATTAGCTGAAGAAAAAATACGAACTGCGTTCCAATTCTAGGACCTTTCACCTATAATATACCCAAATTATTCCGTAATACCAATGTACAAATTGTCTTTTCTCGTGGAACAAATATACAACAAATTCTACCACACAACGAGCTTCTTATTAGACAGCCACACGTAGCTTCAGGCGTTTATAAGCTTAAATGTGAAGACCAGCTGAGTATGTGAGACAGATTGGGAGGGCATTCAAAACACGTTTCAATGAATATTTGTTAACAAAAAAGGGGCAAATAAAGAAATACTCTCCTTTTGCCGAGCATTTAAAGTCTTCTGGCCATCAAGCTCCCACCCTAGATAATTTAGAAAGTTTGCTTTATGCCCAAAAAGGACGGAAGTTAAACATTCTGGAAGAATTTGAGATTTCTAAGCGGGTTTATTTTAACCACCCGAGACTTCTAAACGATCAGTTCACCTCAAAAGACCAAACATTTTTCGTCACTTTTATGGAAATTTTTAAGTAATATTCTGTTATATAATTGGGCATCCTTACAAATTGGATTCATGTGATATTGATACTTTATGTAAATGGTGTCCATATTTTAAATTAACAAGTGTTATCCTACGGACCCAACACCTACAGTGTTGTGGACACTTAGCTTTATTGGCGGTTACTCGCAGCACAAATCTGAACGCTGTCTCAGGCAGTACTTGTGCCGGCCGCGGTCGCCAAGGGGACTGCAGCGCGCCAGTCACGGTCTGCACGGCCACTACGGTCGGGGGTTCGAATCCCCCTCGGGCATGGATATTTGTGCCGTCCTTAGTGTTAGCTAGTTCGTAAGTAGTTTGTAAGTTTAGGGACTGATGACCCCGTAGTTAAGTCCCATAAGCTGTACAAACATTTGAACATTTTTCAGCAGTACTTGCACTTATACCGACGCAAGTCGTATTAATATGTTGACGACCTAAGATACAGGGACATCATACAAGGTAAATCTTGCAGTATCCATTCAGTTGAACAATGTATCAATCTGTTTTCAACGGTCAATGTTACCGGATGTCAATGGTTTACACATTATCGTCTCTGTAAGATACCCTATGACCGCATTTTAATCTAAAAATGTTCAGATGTTTGTTAAGCTTATGGGACTTAACTACGGGGTCATCTCTCCCTAAACTTACAAACTACTTATCAACTACCTTATACTACGGACGGCACAAATATCCATGCCCGAGGGGGGATTCGAATCCCCGACCGTAGTGGCCGTACAAACCGTGACTGGAGCGCCTCAGTCCCCTCGGCCACCGCGGTCGGCCTTTTTAATCTAAACACCGTCCACCACAGAGTAGATAAAACATTAGTACCGTACATTATCACAATTTCTTATCAACAGTTTCAGATTGGTTAGTACCTAAAATTTTCGAAATAATGTCATGTAAATATTGTAAGTTCTGTGTCAATCTTTTCTTCTTTGTCAGACACCTGAAGATGTCCTAACCGAGCAAAACGTGTCATTGTAATAAAAAAATATTTGCAATCAAGACGTTTTGTTAGTCAAGAATTTAATTTTTCCGTTACTCGTCTATTGTATGAGAACGGTCAGGATCGAAGTCTGGTTCGGTACACCTGACAACTTAGATTTACTCGTTGTTGAAACTATGATGAAGGGCAAAATATGACATTATCGTAATATATAATTCCAAGTTTGCTGCTAACAATATTTATTCAGCTTGTGCAAATTTACTCCACTACAAGCTTGTTTCGGCTTATGCCATTTTCAAGTGGACGTTTAAGTTGGATTGACGTCCATAAAGCATATTAGAGTTAGTGTCTTTTTGTGACAAGATGGTATAGTCACGTTTTTTCTCGTTAATTTTTTTTTTTTATTTTACAGGTATAGACACTGTTTACTCTGTTGATGCTTTATGTTGATGAAGGTAAATTTGAATCGGTCTTCCATACAGCACCTTTAGTCGGGCCTGTGTTTCTCCACGGCCACGGCGTGTACCGCAGTACGGTAGCAGCGGCGCCTACATTTGTGACGTAGGCAGCCCGCAAGACGGTGCGCGCCGTTTGCGGTGTCTCGTGGCCGTCAACTGAGAGACGTTCACCGTCTTCTCCCTCCCCAGCCAGCCCCGCCTGGCCGCAAGTTGCGTCACTGGGGACTGTGATGGGTGGCGCGGCCTACCCCACGGTAGCCGCCTGGCGCCTGCTCACTGCAGTAATAGCCGTCCAGACAGTGGGAGGGGTGTGTGGCGCCAGGCGAGATGCGCCTCTCTCCACAGTGCCGTCGCCTCGTTGTGAAACGCGTCTCCACGACAAGCAGGCGGCCTTTAGCGTGGCTCATCACCCAGGCGTGCCATTTCTTTACGTTCAGCCAGGAAACGGCAGCACGGCACTTAGCCTTGGCGCTCTTGATGATCCTACTACAACTCTTCCTCCTTCATCTACATATATTCACTCGGCAAATCACATTTAAGTGGTTTATCAAACTGCTTTCATAATGATACTTTCACTATGCAGAGGCGTGTGCGCTGATATGAAACTTCCTGGCAGATTAAAATTGTGTGCCGGAACCGGGACTCGAACCTGGGACCTTTGTCTTTTGCGGGTAAGCGCTCTGTGGATTTTAATCTGCCAGCTGATTTAGTTCATCCTCCAAGTAAACTAGCTCACAGATTTGGTTTGCGCTCTCCACCAAGGTTTTAATGATACCTCTTTTTTTACCTCGGATGATGGTTTAATTCCTTGTATCGATCAGTGTGTATGTTCTTTCTGTATACCTTATGACCCAGAGTCCCGTCCTCCCGTTTAATTACCGATGCATCCAGGAAGTTCACCATTTTTCTCTTTCTCCATCGTGAACTGTATCTTTTAATGCTATTGAGATGCAGTAAGAAATCCAGCCCCTCTTCACCATGGTTCTACACTACGAAGGTGTCGTCAACATATCGGTACTACTTAGCTGGTTTCTTTCTGACCGTCTGTAGCACATGCTGTTCGAAAAACTCCATAAACAAATTGACAACAGCTGGACTGAGAGGGCTACCCATAGCCACTCCGTCAATGTGTTCATAAAACTCCTTGTTGTACTGGAAATAAGTTGTAGTAAGGCAGTGTCTGAACAAGGTCACAATGTCAGGTGGAAACACATCTCCTATATATGAAATTTCGTTTGCAGGAACCACAGTAAACAAGGACACTACATGGAAATTCACAACAGTATCACTCGGGCTGACATTAATCTCCTTTAGTTTCTCAAAAAAATGCAGAGAGTTTTTTTTTTTTTCCTAATGTAAGGCTGCTAGCTTATACTAAAGACGTCACAAACATCAATGCCCGAGGGGGGCATTCGAATCCCCGACGGGAAACTGCCTCGCGCATCGTCGCATAGCGCCTCAATACGCTCGGCTGCTCCGCCGTGGCTGAAGAGGTTAGCAGACAGCTTGCAAGACTAGCACTTCTGGAAGAAAGGATATGGTGGAGACATGGCTTAGCCACAGCCTAAGGGATGTTTCCAGAATGAAACTTTAACTCTGTAGCGGAGTGTGCACTGATATGATTGTAAGTGGCAGAATGTAAGTTTCATTCTGGAAACAGCCCTTAGGCTATGGCTAAGCCATGTCTCCACCGCACCTTTTCTTCCAGGAGTGCTAGTCTTGCATGTTTCGCAGGAGAGCTTCTGTGAAGTTTGGAAAGTAGGAGACGAGGTACTGGCAGAAGTGAAGTTTTGAAGCGGCATCGTGAGTCGTCTCGGGATAGCACAGTCGGTAGTGCGCTTGCCCGCGAAAGGCAAAGGTCCCAAGTTAGAGTTCCGGTTCCGGCACACAATCTTAATCTGCCAGGAAATTTCTTATCAGCGCTTTCATAATATTTCTCTATCAATCTATTCTCTAACAGGGCGAGGGAAATATGAACTTTTAAATCTTTCCGTTTTAGAACGAATTTCTCGTATTTCATTTTTACGCTCGTGTCTCCATATGTAGGTGGGTGCTAGCAAAATATGTTCGCATTCGGGGACGAAGATGGTGAGAGAAATTTCTCAAATCTCGCCGCGACTAATAACGCCTTAAAACAATTAAATTAATTTAAAAAAATAAAAGCCCCCTCGGGCCTATATGTTTGTGCCGTCTTTAGTGTAAGCTAGTTCATAAGTAATTTGTAAGTTTTGGCACTGATGACCCCGAAGTTAAGTCTCATAGACTCTACAAACATTTGAACAATACATCGGGTGCACGTCATATCAGACGATGAAAACCTCAACGCAAAATCCTGGAGAAAGTTTTTAAAGAGAATAGCCAAATAAGTAAGGCTATGCACAATTTTAATAAAAAGAAGCAACGCATAGAGGACACTGATGACGACTACAAATATGTCTTCTAAAATAGGCAGATTGCTTCCGAGCACCAGCTAAGAGCTTGGCCTTACTGGTGTCCGTTAAATATGATTTACAATTGAGAAAAGAGGGGCGTTTACAGAACTCCCTGTGAGTTTGGTTCTGCATATATAGGCCAAACGATACGAACTGTACAGTAACGACGTACAGAACACGACAGATATATTAAAATTGATAGTAGCAGAACGCTGTATTTCTATGGAACACGCAATGGAATATAACAGAACAAAAAATTTAGCTCTGGTTTTAAGGATTTAATTATTAAAGAATCAGTGGAAATACATCTTGCCGGCAATCTTATAAATCAGGTTTGATTCTATGGTGACACTTGTGCTCAATGACTGTTTATTTGATTTGAAGAAAATTTTTAAGGAATCAGTCGTACATATTAATTTATTCACATATCTAGATTTCGACCACTGTGTGGTCATTACCACTGCTTAAAACAAAACGGTTTAAACACGTAAAATATTTCGACCAACTATGTTTACGTTCATACGTTTTAAGCATTGATATGATCACACATTGGTTGAAATCTAGATCTGTGAATAAATTAATATTTACGACCGATTGCTGAAAAATTCTCTACAAATCTTAAAAATGCTAACAACGACTTTCACCTATATAAAATTTAGAATTAATGAGTTTGGAAATAATTTTTTCCCTTTAGGAAATCAGCAGACTGTTATGTTTCGACTGCCGGTACCGACGTTGAGACGACATTTTCAATTCGAAAAATTGGAATCCCGTAGTTGATGTTATGCCGTCACAGCGCAGTCGACGTTAAATATCGATAATCAATAGTTGACTTTCATAAGTATGTTAGTATTCAGTGGACACGTGTTTTTGGTTATGGACAACTTTGAGCACAACATGCTCTAGTCTTTTTCGTCTCATGTCATAATTTTATACTTTCGATTAAGACACTCTTAGATGGTGTAGAAATCTGGATAAAATGTATTTAATTTCAAAGCAACTTGCTCGGCTGCTTATTTGCATTTACAGTAGATAATCAATGACTAGAAGATTGTTTCTCTTCTACCACCGCGGGTAGCAGATACAACTGGGATGTATCGCGCTTGTCAACGCCTAACTCATGCGCAAAACTACTCCAGCACTTTGGGCATGCGCATGAACCAATATAATTACCGTGACTGTAGCCGAGCGTTTCGGTAGGTACTCTCCTGAAGATGCCCAGACGTCTCTGGGCCAAAATATCGTGACAGAATATCTACGGAATTCGGCTGCACACCCGTAAATTACTGGAAAAAAAAATTACGGGATGTTTCCCTTTCAAAGGACATGGCCAGTTTTCTTCGCCAGCATTAGCAAAAATAATCCGAAGTTCCGAAGTTGTGCTTCGTCCCTAATGACCACGTTACTGATGGAGCATTAAACCCATTTTGAACAAATAATTGTGATAATGTCAAGTAATTTAGAGAAATGTATAAAGCAAAACTGAACATGGCGGAGGAGACATCCGCCTCCCCCCCCCCCACCCACCCATGAATATACGTCACACGAATTTTTCTTTGTTCTGGCCGCCTTTCAATGACTACTTCTGTGAAAGATTTCCGGGCTTGGAAGATCCAAGAGTGACATACTGTGGTGAAATGTATATATAAAAAAACAGTCTAGATTCCAATTATATTTATTTGCATCAACTAGTTTCGGTCCTTTCTTGTATCACCTTCAGGTCTGCAACTCCATTGATGGCGTGGCGCTGGGCAGGTGCTTGGGAGCCTTGCAGTGCGTGAGGAGTGACACGGTAAACAGTGAAACATTCCATCTCAATTGCTTTAGTAATTATTTTTCTAAAAATGTTAAAATGTTTGTAGAGCTTATGGGACTTAAGTACAGGGACATCAGTCCCTAAACTTACAAACTACTTATGAACTAGCTAACACTAAAGACGGCACAAATATACATGCCCGAGAGGGGATTCGGACCCCAGACCGTAGTGGGCGTGCAGATCGTCACTGGCGCGCCGCAGACCGCTCGGCCACTGCGGCCGGCGCCACGGCATCAATGGCGTTTTCGGACCGAAACTAGTTGATTTTATGAGGTGGGGTAGGAGTTCAATATTACTTTTAATTGTAAGTAAAGATAATTGACCATCGTTAGTATTTTTTTACACTCGAAAATCTTACTGATAGATCGTAACTGTCTATCAACTTTGCTCATTCAAAATACAGTTCACTTCTAAGTGTATGCCCTATTACTATCGAAGAGTTTAATTAGTTGATTAATAATTTTGATTTGTAGTGCATCTGATTGCTTCACTGAAGATCCTACTTACCACTCCACGTCATAAATATTTCCAGTGGATACACTGTGTTGCAAACTGGATTAAGCTGTAGCCGGCCGCGGTGGCCGAGGGGACTGACGCGCTCCAGTCACGGTCTGCACGGCCACTACGGTCGGGGGTCCGAATCCCCCCTCGAGCTTGGATATTTGTGCCGTCCTTAGTATTAGTATTAGTTTAGGGACTGATTACCCCGAAGTCCGATATGCTATACGAACATTTGAACTTTTTTTTTTTTTTTTGATTAAGCTGTAATTGTGTTAACACAAAAAAAATAATTATGTGTGTTTTATCGTGATTGATAATGTACACTTTTGACTATCTTTTTGAAAGTAACTGATTTTTTGTTTTTGCTGTGGGTTTTGTTATACCATGACAATTGCAGTACACATGTCTCTAATTAAATGTTTTAATAGGAGAATGACTACACTGTAATTAATTGAAATTCCTGTAGCATACAATAAAGATTGATTTAAGTAATCTGTGTTCAAATTAAATCGGCTTTGACTGATAGAACAACAAATGTCTTAGCCACCTGAAGTTCACTACTCGGGTTATTTTCTTATCTGTACTCTTTTAAATTATTATTGCAATTTATTATCATAAGTTTCATTTGAAAAAACATTTATAATTCTTGTTTAACTTTTATTAGTTAACACTAATGCTACATCAGTTCACATAACAAAAACAGTTTAGGGCTCAACTTTAGGTGAGAATCCTCCACGATATTTTCCAGTACAATTATAATTTCACCAACAATCACAGACACCCATACTGTAACTATGCTGAACATGCTCTCCTTGCGAGGCAATACAAATTTATACAAATGTCATTTTGACTGATTCTTCCGTCGCTTCTTGGTAGAACATAATCAAATAAATTAAAAAACACAATTTTGTGTGTGTTCTACAAGTTTATTTTTGTTTACTTAACCGGTTTTCGGCTTATTAGGCCATCTTCAGAGTACTTACTGCTGTGTCAAAGATGTTACAATGTTTAGATACAGTATGGGAAGAGATGACAACTGTCTACACTTAGATCGACCTACATAGTACTTCTTTGACATTGTGTTATTACAGTTATCAACTTAAAAACTAAACAGTAATACATGAATATACAATGTGTGAAGGATAAAACAAGGAATAAATTTGAATATAACCTGGGAACTGAAACTACCTACTATTACAAACAAACTGATAATGCTGATAAATAAATATATATAAGTGCCTTGTTAATAATTCTGCACCATAATTATAGATGGTGTTACATATGACAGTTGTAAGGACAGGTTTGGAGTGGCATCAAAAACTTAGAATGAATAGTTACTGCATTAGATTGAACTAAAACAAATCTGTCTAATGAAATTAATATTCTAAAAATTTAGGTGGATGAAAATGAATGTTATGTTGTAAGCTACACTGGGACAGAATTTTCAAAACTTAAAAATAAGCCATAATAAATAAATACACAGGAGTTAGGGACTGAGGGGGTAAGCAAGGAATCCAGTTTTTTGAATTGATATTGAAAATGTGATTGTCTGACTTTGATGTATTAGTTATACAAATAAATAAAATGCTAGGTCTACATTTAAGGTTTTTAGTTTTTTGTAATGGAAGAATGGAACGGTCAGTGTGGCAGTTGATGGAAAACTTAGGCAATTGATTGTGCTATGAGGAAATGTATGAAGAGACTGGAACTGACAGGGTAGGAGGTAATGTAACTCAGGGATGAATTAAGTGAAAGCCAATAGGGGTGAACTGTTTAGTTGTGGTTGATCATTTAATACTAAATCAGGGTTATGGGCTAGGTGTTTATTGATTTCAAGAGCTTCCAATAAGTTAAGTTTTTGGCCCTTGTTTGCTAAGTGAAGGACTTGAAACAGTGGCTGGTAGCTATGGCCCTCACTCAGTACATGCTCAGCAAATGTGGACTCCTGATTCTGTAGTTTCCAGATGCGTTTATTTTCAGCTAGTCTAGTTGCTATGCTTCTGCCTGACGGACCAATATAAAACTTATCGCAATCTTTACAAGTAGTTTTATATACTCCACTGTTGTTTAGAAAAGGAGTCTTGTCTTTGCTATTAAATATACACTGAGCTGTGGTGTTTTTCGTGTGGTAGGAATCCCTGTAGTTGCAGGATTTCAGTGGTTTAGATACTTGTTGTGACATTTTTCCTATTTAAGGTATTGTACACCATTTCCTGCATTCATTGGAGTGGAAGTCAGAGGGAGCATAGAGGAGGGGTACAAATTTCTTCTTTTTTTGTGCAAAATACCATCAATCAGGGCTGGATTGTAGCCATTGGTTGTGGCAATAAATTTTATGGTGTCTAATTCTGATCTGAAATTCTCTTTAGACATGGGAACAGATATTAGGCGATGCACCATGGAGTGGAAAGCTGAGTGTTTGTAAAGTAACTGGGTGTTGTGAGGAGGCAGGTATTACTGTGTCTGTAGATGTAGTTTTCCTGTAGATTTTGAAAGAGTGTGTATGTTTAGTGATATCTGTGGTCAGATCTAGTAAATTTATGGATTTGTTACCATCTTCATTGTGAACTGAATGTTTTTGTGTTGGCTGTTTAAGTTTTGAAAAAAATGTGTTGAGCTGTCTTGTGGTACCTGTCCACAAACACAGTACATCATCCACATATCTGTACCAGTATTTAATATTTGAAGGGTTCTTTTCTCAGAAAATGTTGTTCAAAATTATCCATAAATATATCTGCTAAAAGTGGACTGAGTGGGAATCCCATAGCTAATCCATCTATTTGTTTGTATAGAGCTCCTTAAAACTGGAAATAATTTTGTGCCAGGCATGTCTGAGTGGCTACTCTTAACTCATTCACTTCTACTGGATTGATGTTAGACATATACATCAACTCAGAATTTCAACACATTCCCCCACTGGTATGTTGGAAAACAAACTACATACATCAAAAGATACTAATTTAGCAGTATTTGGTGTAGGAACATCTACTATCTTATTTACAAGATCCAATGTGTTCAGGATTCCATGCTTGGCTTTGAATTTTGTTTTACTTTTAATTAACATGTCCAATTTCTTGGCTAGTTTGTAAGAAGGAGCAGTGTATGAGGACACCACTGGACGGATAGGTACTAACTGTTTATGTAACTTAGGTAGTCCATGTAGTTTTGGAGGGGTAGGATTCATGTTGCTTAAGGACCGTACTTCATAATCTTTAAATACGCTTTTGCATGAACTAATAACACTATTAATTTCCTCTTTGAATTTTGTGGTAGGATCCTTATGAAGGAATTGGAAACATGCAGGGCTGAGGAAGTCATTGTTCTTTTGGAGATAATCTAGTTTGTTCAAAAGTACAATACTGTTGCCTTTAACAGATCGTGTTGCAATGATATCCTGTAGTTGTAGTTTCTTCCTGAAGTTACTGAGGGTATGAAAATCCTTAGCCAGTAGAGTGTTGCAGTCAAATGTTGCTACTTTCTTCATTGCATGGGCAACTAAATGTTTTGCTGTAAGGTCTTTATCTAGTGCATATTTAATTTATTACACAAATGTTCATCAAGTGTCCATTCCATTCGAATGAGTCTGTTCCGCGATACGCGAATTGGTCTTACGAGGGAGACACGTTACGAATCCGTTTCCTTTTTTACACGCGCAACGCGATCAAGACGTACGATGCGATAACCGAGTCTGACACTTGCAGACACCCATGGACGACATCCACACACGACGAGACCCACTCGCAGACTCCGACTGTCTCTCAGTTAACAATACACTTACGCAATAGGACGCGCTACTGTCATTCTACTGTTTTCACATATACGACATCTTTGCTCAGTGTCTTTACACATATACGTAAGAAATTGAAATGTACAATTAAAAAAAAAAACATATGAAACAAATAACAGTACATATAAAAATAAGGAATTAAAAAGAAGTAAAAATTTACAAAAAAAATTATATATATATATATATATATATATATATATATATATATATATTTACAAAGGTTTGCAGATTCACTCAGTGCTTGTCTGCAATAATCCTGCAGATGTAATATCATCTGTGACCTTACAATATAAATAAAAATCATTGCACTCTAGACTGTTTTTTACATATACATTTAAATATAAGAGTGATTTTTATCCCAAAAGTGAAACAAAAATGTTTCCAAAAATATATTCTGAAATAACATTGTGGCTGAGACTCATTTCTTAAACCGTCCGTCGGCTACCACTTGTTGAAACAGTTGTGAGGTCCCTGGTATAACGCTGACTGCAGACGTGATACACTCGTGATGTATGATGGTGCACCAGGATCGATTTGCTGAAGAGGGAGGCTGAAGCTACCTGAAAACCAGTTCCCAGTAACGAGGAGGTGCAGCCCAGCGAAACTCCCAGAGTATCCTAAGCAGCTTAGCGTGGACTTACGTGGAAATCCAGACACCAGCCGCCCTGTTAGGTAGGGCTGAAGTAAGGGTCTTACGAAACTCACTACCGTCACCGTAATAAACTCTACGAAGTACTCCATCCTCTATATTCACCCCTTAATGCATAGTGTAGCTGATCTGCTACATACCTTATTTTTCCCATTTTCACTCAAACTGATCAACATTTTACCACAAATTCATTTGTAGCTGCTTCTATACATAGTATTACATATGCAAGTAGCTCAGCATATGCTAGACAGTGGATTTTAATATCCTGCTACTTAGTCCCAACTATTATTTCACTTTATGCATCCATTTTATTATTATTTTCTTTTCAGAGCAGTTGAAGAGGAGTGTGACATGCCGTAATTTTACCTTACATCTGTTTTTATGTCGTATGTCTTAGATATTTCACCCCGAAACTTTAGTTTCGTTTTTCGCCTGTAAGCGCTTCACGAATTAAGTTTGCTAGTTTAGTTTTAATGCCAAATTTTCGAATCACTTTATCTTGTGTTTCTCTATCGACCGAACCACATACCATTTCAAAACCTATAAAAATCACCGCCATGTCATCGAAGTTTGTATGTAAAGGATAATTGATTTTACGCTGAAAACCTGTTCTCAGGGAAACACCACCTTTAAGGAACAAACAGAACATTTGCCATATTTTAGCCCTAGCATTCGACTCTGCGCTAAAGTTGTACCAATAGCTCTGATATAGGACGCAGTTATGAGCTTTTTAATGTGTACCTTATGCGAGGGTGAAGGTCGGGGTGAGAGTTTAAAATAGGGAAAGATTAATTTTTGAAACTCACAACCACCAGCTGCGAACCAAATTCCTAAACATGCAAAAACACTGGAACTGTTATTGCGACTGTTTGACTCGTTTTCTAGGGGATGATATCACACGTTCGCAGCTTTCCTTCCCTGCATATGATTAACAAAACAAATTCATAATAAATTCAAGTTCATGAGAGAAAAGGGTGTACTAACTACTATTTTTGAAAACACGTGAAAGTTCACTTTATGTTGTTTATTTCACAATACTTGAACCCTGTGGCTGATACGTCTGTACGTCGGCACATTTATCAAATAAAGTTATAGCTCGAGAGCCCCCAGACAAAATGAATATTTGTCGCGAATTGTTTTCACACCGCGTGGCTGTCTGAAACACCGTTTATGTTCATGCCTATGCGACGACACGTGTTACATTAACAAATCACAGTCACTTTAATTCAATGCGATGCACACCTTGTTCCACCGGCTAAATATTCACAAACACACAGTAGCACTCGATTTAACTTGGTGCAGTCTACGACGAGCAACCACACGTGGCGATTGCCACAGACAAATCTCAAGTCACCACCTCGAGATCCACATGCCGACTGATGCAGAGCGACGCCGCCCGGCCAGCTACACCACGTACTCGCGTCTCGTCACTTCCTGCCCTCGCGCGCGCGCCAAAACTCAACTGCCGGGGTTTTTTCCCCTATGTCTTCAACTTCCCCATGTGAGCTGTTGTAACCGATTTGCCAACGTACAGCGCTCAGCCAATACATTTCTAAAACTTTACTTAAAATCAAAATAATTACACTACACATTAAATAAATTGTCTTCTTAGGTTTTTATATTGGTATAAACATACTTTGTACTATTTATCATAATCGTGCAATTTCTTATGTCACAGATAAGTGATTTAACTGAATACTTTAAGATAAAATACACAAGATTAATTGAAAATAAAATGAGAAATAGTTAATATATTATTTTTATAAACAAACATTGCCATGCTAGTTGTGTAACTGTCTTGTCTTCGTTGGTAATTTATTACTTTTCATTGTCAATTTAAAATATTACGTCAGATGTGACTATATCAGCTAATGTATTGTTTATTTGTCAACAGGCTATTTTGTAATGAGGGCCTTAAAGGTTCCTAACTGCATCGTATTACTTCAAATACCAGTAGTATTACAATATTTGTGCATTGCACTGTGCCTGGCACTCGCCATTGTCCCTCTCTCCCCTCACCGGAAACGAACTGGAAAATCCTAAGTTGGAACAAGCCACCAACGTCGGCCTGCTCGCTGGCCTCCCGTCAGCTACAAGCACACAGCAAATCTCAACGTGGAGAATTTCTACCTATGGCCTAACTATAAATGTTGTCACCCAACTGTGTACATACATTGCTACCATAATTAATAAGATTAAAATTGTGTAACATTTAGTGCATTCGCATGGTCAATGTTTGCAGTGAACTTCATACTGTCTAATTATCAAATGCTATTGATTACCGGTATTTCTATTAGGCGGTAATCTCACACTTACTCCACGTGCTCTCCAGTTTTTTTTTTTTCCTTATATATCACTCACTCCGTCTCATTAAGAGGTTCGCATTCACAATGCCGATGAAGAAAAAGATTGTCAAAGTGTACGGCCTCTAAACCGTAGCTTGCTGCAATAGTTCTCTCTGCTTTGAACACTTTCATGTTGCAGTTCACAATCTACACATCTTATAAAATAGGTAAAATATGAGTATGTACGTTCCACATCTCCTTCTAAACTACTGGACCGATTACTACCAAACTTGGCGCACTTTTTCCTTTCTATCAGACAACAATCGCTGCCGGGGCAAGAACCACCTATGACACCACACATAAGGAGATATGACCTCATAAACAATGACAGTTGTGAAAAACGGCTGCATCTGCTCCTAAACTAATGACCAATTTCAATCAAGTAGGGACCGAGCGAGGTGGCGCAGTGATAACACACTGGACTCGCATTCAGAAGGATATTAGTTCAAATCCAACTCCGGCCATCCTATTTAAATTTTCCGGATTTCCCTAAATCACTCCAGGCAAATTCCGGGATGGTTCCTTTCAAAGGGCACGGCCGATTCCCTTCCACATCCTTACCCAACATTCCGAGCGTAAGCTCCGTCTCTAATCATCACGCTGTCGAGGGGACGTTAAACTCCAAGCTTCCTTCCTTCCAACCAAGTTTGGTGCAAATATTCTTTAAGCTCAGGAATCATTTGCTATCGTGGCAAAAACCACCTACGATACATAGTTCATATGATATCACGCTATAAACAGTTAAACTGCCCCAACTTGCGGTGTGTGAAAGCGTGATGTAAAGCTTATGAGACTTAAACTGCGGGGTCATCAGTCCCTAAACTTACTAACTACTTATGAACTAGCTTATACAAAAGACGGCACAAAGAGCCATGCTCGAGGGAGGATTCGAACCCCCGATGGGGAACGGCCTCGCGCATCTTAGCACAGCACCTCAATGCGCTCGGCTGCTCCGCCACGGCATGATTTTATTCCTCAATTATTTGAGAATGAGAGTACTTAGCGACTTGCAATAAACTTTAAATACAATTTTAAATCCTTACGAAACTGTTTCTCTCTGAAAACCCCAGCAAAATGATGGAAGGAAAAATGTTTATCACTTACTACTTTTCCAATGTTCGCGACATTTGGCATGGCGTTACAAGTTATTACTTTTACATTGTAAATTGTATTCGCGAGACATTTCAGAGACAGTACTGGTTCATGAAAGACCGCATAAGCCGGCCGCGGTGGCCGAGGGGACTGAGGCGCTTCAGTCACGGTCTGCACGGTCACTACGGTCGGGGGTTCGAATCCCCCCTCGGGCATGGATATTTGTGCCGTCCTTAGTTGTAACTAGTTCATAAGTAGTTTGTAAGTTTAGGGACTGATGACCCCGTAGTTAAGTTCCTTAAGCTTAACAAACATTTGAACATTTGAGACCGCATAACACATGAGGTTTCGATTTATTACGTCTTCACTAACACCATTCTCGATATATTTTGCAGACATTAGGGACATATAGCACTGAATGTACCTTCAAATTCACATCATAGTACGACACATATTTCAGGAGATATGACGCCATAAACAACGATATTTCCGAATAACTGCTTCTTCATGCGCTATTTTTCTACATATCCTCTTAAAATAATGGACCGATTTCAACTAAACTTCGTAAAATATTGCTTACTATCAGACAAAAATAGCTGTTGGTTAAAAAGTACCTACGACTCATAATTCAGGACATATTACGTCATAAACAATGAATCACAAAAACTTTCCCATCACCTGACGCGTGATTTACGAGACACCATTCATGTACTAGTTATTCATCGGAGACAGTTTTCTAATATACCTTCTACAAATCTGGAAAATTACATTATTGCAGGGCACATAGTCAATGATATATGATAAGTATTGAGCTGCATATTTCTTTGTTTCATTCTTTCATAATTTCTAAGCTGATTTCTTTGTTTCATTCTTTCATAATTTCTAAGCTGATTTCATGACTACACGAAGATGAAATCTTTTGCGAATTTTCATTTTCGTTTCTAATATGACTGGAAAAATGCATATATACCCGGGAAAACGAGGTTTATCAGCTAGTGGCAGTATAAATTAATGGAATGAATGTGTACGTCATTATAGAAGTAGCTTTGCGCTCTTTTGTTATTAACGTTTCCGTTGTGCATTTTTCTTCAATGTGGTGTAAATAGAAATATCGTAAGTTCTGTTGCATATGATACATAAATGCTGTTCTTTGGTTTAACCAAATTTGTAAATCGATGGAACGATTTCGTCAATTCATATATTTATATTGCAACTAAAGTTTTTAGGGTAGAAAAGTTGAAATATTTGCCCATAAACGGGAAAATCAAGACCGCAATTCATGATTCTCAGCTTGTAAAATTTTAAAATTTTTCTTTCCTTCAAGAAAGTTTAGGGACCAAAAATAGAAAATTCCGACAAATGCCGAAATCAAAGGTCGTTTTTTTTCTTTATTACATACTGGATGTAAAGGGCAGTAAGAACAACGTATTTCGTATGATCACTCAGCATGAAATTTGACAAACGTCTGTTCTTTCTCATGGATCAGGTTTTTATACTGCGCAAGCCACCATACGGTGCATGGTGGAGGGCACCTTATGTCACCTTCGACAAAAAATGAAGGGCCGCGGCAGAGTAGCCGAGCGCATTGAAGCGCTATGCTCCGATGAGCGAGGCCGCTCCCCGTCGGAGCGTTCGAATCCTCTCTCGGGCATGGATGTTTGTGCTGTCTGTAGTATAAGTTTATAAGTAGTTTGTAAGTTTATGGACTGATGACCTCGCAGTTAAGTCCCATAAGCTTAGCAAGCATATAAATTTGACAAATTGAACGACCGCCTTGCATTATTCCTAAATGCGGGTAAATTGTGTTTACCCCCTAACAGTATCTGATTTATATTCAACAACACTGCCACAGCATCGATTAGGTCATTCTGTATAAGAGATGAGGTGCCGTTATTAACGGTAACTGTCTGTAAATGCTGAGACATTGTTACATCATAATTATCCAAACATTTTTTCAGTTCTATGTAATTCTCTTTTTTTAATGAGTCCTCTCATCGTAGCCTCAAAAGGAACTTTGTTGTTTTGCAAGAAGCAACACTGCGTAAATGAATCTTTTCAATATATTTCCATTTTTATTTATTTATTCTTCTTACCTTATCATTGTGCAACCGTCAAAAATCTTTTCCTGATAATTCAGTAAACTGTTGAGCTGCGAAAGTTTTTATTGGTGTAAAAGTTATTATTATATGAGCTGTTGCTCTCTGAAGTTTATCTAGAGCCCATATTAAGTACGGTAAATTTACGAAACCCATCGTATTCCTAGGAGTTCCTCAGCTTCAAAAAACAAGCACGGCCAGAAATAAAGTTTCGGTAGCTCCCATGAACCTGAAAGCCACACGTATTTATTAAAATTTTTCACATTAAAATACCTCTTGAAAGAGGTTCTTATTTTTCCCTCTTGTTCGCAATGCAAGTAAGGAAAATCTGGAGTAGGCGTTCCGTGTTTTAGTATCACTTACTTATCCTCGTAGTTCAAGGGCGAGTACATTCTTTTCACTAACTCTTTTACTACACATTGCTCATGCATTTTGAAGAATTAGCACAGCGCCTGTCTCTGTACACTAGAAAAAAATAACGCTATCACACCTGTTGAGAACCGTAAGGAACACACTAACACGCCCTACGTTGCTTTAAATACCAAGTACTACGCGACATTCTCCAAGAGCGAGTCGAGTCCGTTCGGTATATTTCGCAGACATTCATGTTGGTGCTGATTTCATCACCCCCCTCACCCTTCTTTCTACCACTTAAGCGAAAGCTGCTGCCCTAATCGTCCGAAGTTCTGCTATCCCCACTGTTCGACGGTAAACATCGAGACATATTCAACACTATGCGCTAATTCTTCACTATGGAAATTGGATGTTATTACAATTAATGTTAATATTGCTTATTAATTACTGATTTTCTTTAGATATGGGCTATGGTGATA
The DNA here is from genome assembly GCA_026315105.1 of Locusta migratoria. Taxonomy (NCBI): domain Eukaryota; kingdom Metazoa; phylum Arthropoda; class Insecta; order Orthoptera; family Acrididae; genus Locusta; species Locusta migratoria. The sequence goes on from CM048749.1 coordinate 214,047,568, forward strand.
GCTTTGATAGCCCGAAATACGCGCCACTGGAATCTAATCTTCAGCGGTAGATTTAACTACATGTTCTGTTGTTAACAATTATATATTTTTGACGACGATACAGCGTTCAATGAATGAAATAAATCGCAATTTGCGATCAATTATCCATCTAAACTCAATACAGTGAACTGATCGCAAACTGCGATTTATTTCATTCATTGAACGCTGTAAGTCGTCAGAAATATATATTGTATATAAGCCGAGACTGGGCTCCTGACGACAATTAATTGTGTCTCGATACCTCATGGTCTGTTCTCCCTGATGCGGGAATACAGTAGTATTCAGGCTGCGAGCATTACAGAACAAATAGGAAAGAGACAGCGTGGCGAATGGAGATTTGGGTATGATGGGAGACGTACAGAGAAGAGTCCTTTGCAGTGGGGCTGTTCTCTGTGTCCTCGGTGGCGTAGTGGTCAACGCGTCTGCGTAGTAAGCAGAAGATCCCGTGTTCGAATCCCTGCCGGGCACAATTTTTCATTCGCCGTACTTTGCTATTTCATCTAAACCGAATACAGTGAAGCCATAATTGATCGCAAATTGCGATTTATTTCATTTTCTGTTGTTGTCGGAACTGCTTATCGGCGACCTTTCTCTTACAAACAAGGCTGCATATCAGACAAACTAGTTGGTCAACAGTCGAGTTGCAAAAAATAGTTCTAATTTGTAAATTTACGGCTATTAATGTCAATCAATGGCGTCTGTTCTTTCGTACAGGTACACAAGACAGAAAGCATATCTATAGTTGTATGTTCAAGATGTTCAAATGTTTGTAAATGCCGGCCGCTGTGGCCGAGGGGACTGAGGCGCTTCAGTCACGGTCTGCACGGACACTACGGTCGGGGGTTCGAATCCCCCCTCGGGCATGGATATTTGTGCCGTCCTTAGTATAAGGTAGTTCATAAGTAGTTTGTAAGTTTAGGTACTGATGACCCCGTAGTTCCATAAGCTTAACAAACATTTGAACATTTTTTGAACTAACCTAAGGACAAACACACACACCCATGCCCCAGGGAGGACTCGAACCTCCACGGCGAGCAAAAAAATGTTCAAATTTTTGTACAGCTTATGGGACTTAACCTACACGGCGAGCAACCGCGCTCTCTGCAGCGAGACGCTTTAGACCGCTCGGCTACTCCACCGCGACATAGCGCCGGCCGCGGTGGCCCAGGGGACTGAGGCGCTTCAGTCACAGTCTGCACGGCCACTACGGTCGGGGGTTCGAATCCCCCCTCGGGCATGGATATTTGTGCCGTCCTAGTTCGTAAGTAGTTCATAAGTAGTTTGTAAGTTTAGGGACTGATGACCCCGTAGTTAAGTCCCATAAACTTAAAAAAAAAAATACGCGGCATAGTTGTAGGTATGCGTCTAACAAAGAAATGTCAATTTTTGTGCGGATGAACTCGTAAGCCAGAAGCCTTGCGGTAATACAGAAAAAGTGCGAGTACGTATAATAATAGGCAGGGACACTAGAACTGTTATGTGCAGTAAGTTGAGAATTTGTACAGGCTGGCAAGTCTGTCCCGTTTGGTTAAGATGACAATTGACCCAGCGCGGGAAATTCGTGTTCGAATCGCATTTAATTTAGTTCAGTGCCCTTAAACACATGAAATGTTTGAATATTTCTTGTACACCATTAAAATATATCCGCAAATATAGTATTATTGCAGACGTAAACTTTCGAAAATAACTGCTGTCACTGATTGTAAGCTACAAACAGTAATCGCGCCATCTATTCATTCTTTCGTGTACTCTGGAATAAACGAACCACCTTATATTGTTTTGTGTAAGCCTAAGGAATCTTAAAATTTCTAATTAGGATTTTTTTGACCGATCCTGTTTTGATGAAATCAGGTCTACATGTTGCCCCAATTTACTGTCAAATTACATGTGGAAAACTCCATAAAAATTCGTGTAAAATGATTACCCGTTCTGTCACGTAGATAACCCGAGAAAGAATAATAAAACACTTTGCAAGCAAGACCGCTTTTGTTGTAAAAGAAAATATATGTATAAATTCGTCTAGCAGGTTTAGAGATTAGCCTGTTCAGACAAAAGGACAGATACGACTGTTACAGATAAAACTTTAATTTACATTATCTCCTTATTCCAAGAGCATGCTGATAAAGTAACCTGCATGTTCCCACAAGTATCGCTGACGCCACCTGTGATATCTCTTTGGAAATTAGTTGAGTAGTTTCGGAGACATACACAGCAGTTTTAGAGTTTGGCGTTAGTATAGCTTGCGAGTTTTTTTACTTAAATTTCTATTGAATGTTAACAAATTTATCTTTTTCAGAAACGCTTTTCTACTTATCACCTTGTAACACATCATAGTATATGTTACAGGAAAGTTATTATTTAACTGTTGACTGCTGATTCGGCGAATTTGACATACAATACATTTCGGGTGGCGAGCTCAAATTCCTTGCCAGCGCCTGGAGCTGTGTCACAGTTACGAAATGTACATATTCTTCTTCATGACTCGGGGTCTTTGACGAGATGGAGGATTATCTACGAGGTAAATTAAAAACAACTTTGCAGATATAACCACGATTTAATTACAAAACATTGCTGATACAAACTGATATAGGTTTGACGGTGAAAAAGGATACAGAGCTAACTGACAAAGAGGGTGCAGAGCCTCTCCTTATATAAGATACAAACAATAGCGAAGTAGTAGCAGGCGAGGTACTGGCGGAAGTAATGTTGTGAGGCGGCATCGTGAGTCGTGTCGGGATAGCTCTGTCAGTAGAGCAATTACCCGCGAAAGGCAAAAGTCCCAGGTTAGATTTCCGGTTCCGGCACACAATTTTAATCTGCCAGGTGGTTTCAATAGCGAAGTGTTCATGTATTGTTAAAATCAGTTTAAATAATAATTTACAATTACAATTGAATGAATTATTTTACATTAATAATTACATTAGGTTATTTAGGTGATTCGTATTACATTACATCGTAAAATCATTTAAGAAACAACGTGAAACAATGTGAGTACTAGTTTTCAATAAGCTTTCGGAAAGAGAATCATAAATTTTTGATATATTTTCATTTACACAGCCTTCTAATTATCAAATCCATCCAGTGCGTAAGAAGTTTTACACAAATGTTATCTGTTACATGTTCTTTTAGATATATGTCATTATTAAGAAACAATTACGACAATTCCTACGTGTATTATAGTGACGCGATTATTAAACATTATAACATTGCAAAACAAATCATTTTAAATATATTTTAGTGTTTCGAATGTTATTCTGAGTATTTAATTGGCGGATATTTGATTATTAGAAAATGTACATTTACTAACAATTTATCGCACCTATTTCAGTGTCATTATTAATTATCGTTCGTTAATTGTCAAATCGTAACTAAATGGCACCTTGCAACAAATATGTCTTGCAGCCACAAAATACACATTCGACCACACCTCCTCTAGTGTAAAATATACTAAACACTCTACATTACGATCCAACCCGGAATTGGTCTCTTCATAACAGGTCCTATATGTGTCTACATCTACATACACACTCCGCAATCCACCGTAAGGCGCGTGGCGGAGAGTACACTGTACCACTACTAGGCATTTCCTATCCTATTCCACTCCCAAATAGAACGAGGAAAAAAAGAATGCCTATATGCCTCCGTACGAGCCCTAATTTCTCTTATTTGTCTTTGTGAACACTACATGAAATGTAAGTAGGCGGCAGCTTCAAATTCCGACCCTCTAAATTTAGTTAACAGAAATTCACGAAAGGTCGTCGTCTTTCCTCCAACGATCCCCAATTGAGTTGCCGGAGCATTTCCGTGACACTCCCGCATTTCTCGAACCTACCAGTAACAAACCTAACTGCTCGCCTCTGAACTGTTTCTATGTCTTCCTTTAAACTGATCTGCTGCGGGTCCCAAACACTTGAGCAATACTCAAGACGTGGTCGTACAAGCGTTTTATACGCGGTCTCCTTTACAGGTGAAGTACATCTTCCCAAAATTCTCCCAATAAACCGAAGTCGGCTGTCCGCCTTACTCACAACTGTCCTTACATGTTCGTTCCATTTCATATCGCTCTGCAATGTTACGCCTAGATATTTGAACGACGCGACAGTATCAAGAAGCTCACTACTAATGCTGTATTCGAACATTATGGGATTGTTTTTCCTACTCATGCGCATCATCTTACATTTTTCTACATTGAGAGCTAGCTGCCAATCTTCGCACCAACTAGTCAACCTGTATGCTATTACAGTCATTTAAAGACGACACCCTCCCATATACCACAGCATCATCAGCAAACAGCCGCGAATTACAACTTACTCTGTCCATCAGATCATTTATATAGATAGAAAATAATAGCGGTTCTATCACACTCCCCTGGGGCACGCCTGACGATATACTAGTCTCTGATGAACACTCGCCGTCGAGAACAACGTACTGCGTTTTATTACTTAGGAAGTCTTCCAGCCAGTCACAAATCTGTGAACCTATTCCATAAGCTCGTATCTTCGTTAGCAGTCTGCAGTGTGGCACCGCGTCGAACGCCTGTTTGAAGTGGAGAAAAACTAAATCCGCCCTTCATTCCTGGCTCGCAAGATGTCATGTGAGAAAAGGGCAAGCTGAGTTTCACATGAACAATGTTTCCTAAACCCGCGCTGATTCACAGAAAGAAGCTAATCCGTTTCAAAGAAATTTACTAGGGTAAGGTGGTACAAATTCGATATAGGTACAATTCTGGTCAACATAAATTTTCGCGCCATTTGTCAGTCTAGTAGTGTCCCGTTGTAAGGCATTGTAGCGTAGCAGGTTTCTACAGCTCCTCCGGTCTTTTCCAAGAATATACCACTTTGTGCTAATGAGAAATAAATTTTTTCACGTTAGAAGGTAAGTGAAGCTACTTAGTCTAACGAGCTCTTATAAATTTCCTATTTAAGGGTGACTAGATTCTCTACCCAAAATACAATCTTTGGTACAACGAAGTATGCGTTGGTGCCTGACGGAAAAAGTGCTTTTTATGTGGAAGGTTCCCTTAGTCAAAATTCTACTAGGAAGTGATCATAATTGTACATTTTCGATCGATTACAATTCTGTAACTTTTTTTTGTGCCTATACCGACATTTGTAATTGTCTAATATTTGTGTTACATATTAGTTAAACATCCAAGAACAAGTGCTATAATTAAAATTACATCTTTTCTCAACGTATTTCCAGTTACAATAACATTTGTCCGAAATGATCGAAATTGTACCACCTTACCCTATATTCTAATTGAGAATATGCTCCAAAATTCTACATAAAACGGATGTCAGACGGACCTGTCTCGTTACAACCTGTACTTATCAGCTTCGTACCCAAGTCTGTAAGTTTTTCAAGCACTTTGATATCCGCATTTCACATTAAAGACACTGGTTAAGCTGAAATTTCTGCCTACTCCTACGTCGCACAGGGACTTTTGTCAGTGTTGAAACGTGAGACGTTTCGTAGTTTCAAAACAGAGCTGAAGTTGGACATGTTTTATGCAACTGGCGCCTCTGCTGCACACTTTTCCCGATTCTGCCCGGTCCCCGGCGCTTGCAGACGAGTAAAGGTCGCGCGGAGTGAACGCCGTCTCCCAGCCGGCCGCCTGAGGCAACCCAGGGCTTTCCCTGGAAGGCGCTCCGGCAGCAAGAATCGCGGATTACACACGCCTTGCGCCACGAGGTCGCAGCCGCGGAGGAGCGGCTAAATCAAAAGTGCAGCCAGCGACCCGTCTCCACAGCAGCGGGCAGGCCACGTTTGTTCTGCCCTGCTGACACTCTTCCACGCCTTTCATAGTCATCTCTCTTAGGTAACGAAGCTATCTCTAATGCAAGCCGGGTGAATCGCGTAACACTCAACATCCCAATTATTTCCTGCACTACGGTTGAAGATACCGGAACCTCGTTTTCGGTGAATAATAGTGCACAGAGCAGCACTTAACTCTTTAAACATAGGGACAGGCAATGAATTAATATTTGTGCCGTGCCCGGGATTCGAACCCAGGACCTCCTACTTACGAGGTAGGCGCTTTACACCTCTTTTTTCTGTTTCTTTTTTTTTCTTTTTTCTTTTATTTAAATTTTTTATTTATTTATTTATTTTTCCCTTGTATTTACAGTTCTCATTTGGTTTGCTTTTGCGAGAATTTTGTAAATTAAAATATTCTTCTTCAAAATATAAGAAAACTCATGTTTTTGTTTTTCTTCTTTTATTATTTTATTTGATTTATATTTTTTATTGTGCGTTTACTATGCAACTAACTAGCCTCAAAGTCTGTCTTTTCCATTTTTTACTGCTTTCGCAGTTACCACAATCCTTAACGATTTTTATCATTTTGAATACGTTGTTCATCTATGTTATCTTCTCTGAACTTCGAGACCGTCTGTCGCTGTTAAACTAAACTTTTATATATGTATATATAATGCACTACCTTGCAGAAACATAATTAATTAATTAACGAAAGAGTTATAAACGCAAATGCCTTCTCTTTGGTATATTAGTGCTGCAATGCCACTATAGTAACAAAGGCAAGAAAAAAAAAGTTTCTCACTTGTAGGAAAACAAAAGATTTTCCTCATATATAGAAACAAATAATTCCAAACATTATTCGTATATTTCTAGTTTTCTTAATCAATCTTAATTTAATTATTCTTTTTTTTCCTTCTTCTTCTTCTCAAGGGCATGAATATTTTTTTATCGAACACGTAATTACCGTTTCGATGTACACCTAATCATAGCTCGCAACGCCGTTTCAGGGTTCTGCTGAGGCCTTCACGGCTACCGTAGCGGCCACGGGGCCCTCGAAGTCCCCACCGTACTTCACCCTCAACAGCACTCCCCTACTTTGGCATGCAAACCACAATCAGGTTAGCCGACTGAAGTTAGAATGTCATGTCATGACATGTTATGCTCAAGGACCAAAATTTTCAACATGTTTCCAAATATCTTTGTGTGGTCTTTCCACCTGTACAGTTTATAGAATTCCCCTTTTAGAAATTGTTCGTATTCCTGTATACAGGCATTCCCTTTCTTTGTTAGGACGTAATCAATGTAATTTCCTAGTAGCCATAGAATTGCGTTGTTTTTCTGTTGGGGAAAGTATACTTCGTCTGGATAAAAGATGTAAGCTAGGGTAATTTCTCGTCCGTCACTTCGCTTGAGGAATGCAATCTGCTTCTTCACCGCATTCCATACGTCGTTATAGCCTTGACAAATGAATCTATGAGTTAATGTATCGATTTCACATTAGCTAACTCACCGCTGCAGCAAAAGTGACTGCTCGGACTGTCTTAAAGCACGTCTCCCTCCACACCACATACTTTAATTCTGCCTCATGTTCCCTATGAAATGCCTATCAAATTTCCAGGGCTCTCCTATATTGGAATAGCACCGCAGCAAAGAACGCGAATAGGAACTATCCCTTGTTCCTCAGGCTGAGGTGATATAAATATCAACAAATAATACAATTCCTTAAGACAACATTGTCCCTTTATACCAAAGCTTTTAAACGTAAGTAGAGGTATTGAATTAAAATTTGTGCTGTGGCCGGGATTCGAACCCGAGCCCTGGCAATTTCATACGCATTTCACAGGGAATATGAGGCAGAATTAAAGTATGTGGTGTGGAGGGAGACGTGATTTAAGACAGTCCGTGTAGTCGCTTTGACTGCGACACTGTGATAGCTGAGTGGTCTAAAGTGCATACCTACTATGTAGGAGATCCTGGGTTCGAATCCTGGCCACAGCACAAATTTTAATTCAATGCCTCTCCTTAGGTTTAATACCTTTGGTATAAAGAGACAATGTTGTCTCAAGGAATTGTATGACTTAACTCTTTGTTGTACAGAATTTATGCAATACTGTGTGATCCTGAACTTAATACGCAGTTAACACTATTGTTGTCTGACTGCCACTATGCAATCCTACTGTAAGTTAAAATTTTCAAAGCAATACTGAAAATTTTGATCATAAAATTATAAATTTACTATTTAGTTTATGTGTAATTATTATCGGTATTCTACTATGGCTCGGACTTTTGTTAAGGCTTTACACTGAGTGAAAGAGGTGACCCTAAAACTGAACTACCTATTTGACTAAATGTGAACAGAATCTTCGATTTTCTGTCAATTTATGCATTATCTTCCAAATAAATTTCTAAAATCCACTGAAATATAAGCCACTAACACAGTAATAACAAAGTTGAGCGATCGAAGTTACGCCTAAAGTTTCTTTAGCTATGCTAAGAAGGTATATGCTTCAGTGCTGTAATAACAAGTAAGGAATGTCACTGCACTTTAAATTAACAAATCTGAGCACTATTTTCTCATAAACGAACTTTGTGGTTGACCGTATAAAATTCCTGGGATTACAGCTTGATAATAAATTTAGCTGGGAGGAGCAAACCACAGAACTGCAGAAACGACTTAACACATCTGTATTTGTAATAGGAGTGGTATTAGAAATAGGATAAAAATAAAAAAAGCTTGCATACTTTGCTTACTTTCGTTCCATAATGTCATGGTATAATATTTTGGGGTAACTCTTCGAGTCAAGGAAAGGTTTTCAGAGTCCAAAGGCGTGTAATACGTTTTATTTGTGGTGTAAATTAACGGACATCCTGCAGAAGCCTCTTCAAAGAACTGGGTATATTAACTATTACCTCTCAGAATATTTATTCCTAAATGAAATAATATATTCCTTTTCCCAACAAACAGCTCAGTTTATACCTACAATACTAAGAACAAAAATGATCCACACAAGGACTTAAAAGCACTTACTTTAATTCAAAAAGTGGTATACTACTCAGGAACACATATTTTCAATAATTTATCAACAACCATAAAAAATTTAGCTACAAATATCAGTTTAAGAGGAGCCTAAAAGACTTTCTAGTGGCCAACTCTTACTACTTAAATGACGAATTGTTTATCTGTATTCATCTACATCTACATCTACATGCGATACTCTGCAAATCACACTTAAGTGCCTGGCAGAGGGTTCTTCGAACCACCGTTATACTATTTTATCTCCCATTCTATTCTCGAATAGCGCGAGGCAAGAAAGAACACCTGAATCTCTCCGTTCGGGCTCTGATTTCTCGTAGTTTATTCTGATGATCCTTTCTACCTATGTAAGTGGGAGTCAACAATATATTTTCGCATTCGGAGGAGAATGTTGGAGTTTCGTAAGTAGCCCTCGCCGCAGCAGTAAGCGCCGTCATTGTAATGATTCCCATCCCAGATCCTGTATCATTTCCGTAACGTTGTCTCCCCTGTATAGTGACAATAAGAAACGAGCTGCCCTTCTTTGGACTCTTCCGATGTCCTCCGTCAAACCCACCTAATAAGGATCGCACACTGGGCAGAAATACTCGATGAAAGGACGGACAAGCGAAGTGGATGCAGTTTCTTTAGCAGTAGTTTTTTTTCTTTTTTTAATTTTTTTTTCTTTTTTTTATGGGACTTAACTACGGGGTCATCAGTCCCAAAACTTACAAACTACTTATGAACTATCTTATACTAAAGACGGCACAAATATCCATGCCCGAGGGGGATTCGAACCCCCGACCGTAGTGGCCGGTGACTGAAGCGCCTTAGTCTCCTCGGACACCGTGGCCGGCTCTTTAGTAGTTCTGTTGCATCTTTTACGGGTTCTTCCAATGAAACGCAGTCTCTGGTTCGCCTTTCCCACGACATTATCTACGTGTACTTTCCAGTTTAAGTCTGAAGTAGTAGTAATTCCTAGGTATTTTGTGGAGTTTACTTTTGATTGATTTATCTTGTAAACAAAGTTTAACGGATTTCTTTTCTTACTCCTGTGGACAACTTCACACTTGTCATTATTTAGAGTCAATTGCCAATTTTTAAACCATAGTGATATCTTATTCAGATCGTTCTGCAGTTGTTTTTGATCTTCGGATGATTTTACTGGACGGTAAATGACGGCGTCATCTCAAAACAACCTAAGAGAGCTACTAAGATTTTCCCCTAAATCGTTTTTGTAAATAAGGAACAGCAGAGGACCAACAACACTACCCTGTGGAACGCTCGATATCACCTCTGTTTCAGTCGATGACATACCATCGATTACTACGAACTGTGTCCTCTCTGACAGGAAATCCCCTCCCCAGTCGCTTGAGAGGCAGTGCGGGATGACGTCCTGTTGTGTTGGGTTGGTGCAGGAGGCGGCGGTTCGTGTTTTGGGCGTGTTGACCCTGCGGTCGGTGGCCGCTGGCAGCGCCCGGTGGACAGGGTGGAGGAGGGGCGGGGGTGGCCGCACATTCTGCGCACGCGCCTCCCCCTCCTCCCCCGCACGTCGTGGCGACGCGCGTGCGTGCCGACACGCCGCCTAGCCGCGTGACACCTGGACACCGCGCACCTTCCTGCCGCCGAGCCGCGCGCCTCCATTCATACGTCATCAGCCGCGTACCTCTTGTTTACTGTCCAGGGCCATCTGAAGGGGAAAATCTTTGTTTCAGGGCCATAAGCTGAGGTCTCTGTCGCGGATTTCAGCCGTAAATAGATATATTTAAAATGTAGAAAGATTTGTCTGATTAGCAAAAGTGACAAAAAGCAGATTCAGAGTACTCGACGGCTCAACACAGAAGTTTTACATGTAGGCGACTCCATCCGGAATCTGGTGCAGAGCGACCACATTAAAATTATTAAAATTGGAAGAACCAGCCTTTGCCGCATTGAAATCCTTATTTTTTTATATACAATACAGATCGATTTCGTTCAGTGTCTCGCCATCCTCAGTGCTGCAAAAAAAAAAGTCAAAAGAACATAAAATCAGCTTCTAGAACTCACACAAAAATTGAAAAACGTAACTGACAATTTTCGAATGGTTCAGAGTTTTTAACATGAAGATAGAAGTCATTAATGAAAACTAAGAAAAGAAAGGGGCCTAGAATTGAACCTTGTGGTACACCATGGATTAATTTTGATGGCATTGGAGTTCATTTTTTTCCATATGTTTGATCTCTGTTATGGATGTAGATGTAGAGTCATGACACAACCCCTCTTATAATTACACTTAAGAGGCAAAGAAACTGGTAAGTGTCAGGGCGAGAACCGTTCCACGAAACATCTCCGACGTCAACTTCCGTAGCCGAAAGCCTGCTCCTCTTCCCTTTCTGACTGCCCGACATAAAGGTTTACGCCTCGCCTGAGCCTGTAAAAACCGACAATGGACTGTTGACTGGAGACATGTTGCCTGGTGTGACGAGTTTCGTTTCTACATCTACATGGGATACTGTTGAAATCACATTTAAGTGTCTGGCAGAGGGTTCATCGAACCACCCTTATACTTTTTATCTCCCATTCCATTCTCGAATAGCGCGCGGGAAGAAAGAACACCTGAATCTCTCCATTGGAGCTCTGATTTCTCGTATTTTATTCTGATGATCATTTCTACCTATGTCTGGGAGTCAACAATATTTTTAGTATTCGGGAGTGAATGTTGGCCATTGGAGTTTCGTAAGTAGCCCACGCCGCAGCGATAAGTGCCGTTGTTGTAATGATTCCTATCCCAGATCCTGTATCATTTCCGTCACGCTGTCTGCCCTGAATCGTGGCAATACAAAACCCATCTGATAAGGATCCCACACTGGGCAGCAATACTCCAAAACAGAACAGACAAACTTAGTGTTTGTAGCCTCTTTTGTAGTTCTGTTGCATCTTTTAAGGGTTCTACCTATGAAACGCAACCTCTGGTTCGCGTTTCCGACGACATTTTCTACGTGTTCTTTCCAGTTTAAGTCTGAAGTAATAGTAATTCCTAGGTATTTTGTTGAGTTGACGGCCTTCACGTTTAATTGATTTAACTTGTAAACAATGTTTAATGGATTTCTTTAACGTACACACGGGGACGACTTCACACTTGTCATTATTTAGAATCAATTACCAATTTTTACGCCATACTGATATCTTATTCAGATCGTTCTGCAGTTGGTTTTGATCTTCAGATGATTTTACTATATGGTAAATGACGGCGTCATCTGCAATCAACCCAAGAGAGCTACTTAGATTTTACCCTAAATCGTTTATGTAAATAAGGAACAGCAGAGGACCAATAACACAACCCAGTGGAACGCCCGATATCACCTCTGTTTTAGTCGATGCTTTACCATCGGTTACTACAAACTGTGTCCTATCTGACAGGAAATCCCGTATCCAGTCGCAAATTTGGGGCTATATACCATAACCACGCAATTTTCATTTGTATCAAGTGGATGGCCGTATACAGGTCTTGAATCCGTGAACGCTGCAAGTCAGCACGGGACTGTTCAGCTTGGTGGAGGCTTTGTAAAGGTGTTGGGCGTGTGCAGTTGGAGTGCTATACGCTCCCTGATACTCTGTCAGGTGACACTTATCTATGCAGCCTGGCTAATCGCCTCTATTCATTCATGGTCATTGTGTATTCTGACGGGTAGTTCCATTGATGAAGACACCAGCAAATGTAAGTTGATTTCATTAGCAAAGAAATAAAAACGCACACACACACACACAGAGAGAGATAGAGAGAGAGATACCACTCACAACAATAAACATTTTTGTATATACCGTATATTTCCGCAGATAAGATGATGGTTAAATCATAAAAAAAGTCCCCAGTACCCGAGGTCGTCTTATACGATGATACAAAAAAAAAAAAAAAAAAGATTGAAATTTAGTCTGATATTGGTAACTTCCCCGATGTGCTGCATAGCGCAGCTATAGCGAGGCTTTGACCTCCAAACGATATATATTGAAGCGGTTAAGTATCGTAACGATAGGTACCGAACAGACGAATGTTTCATCTTCTTCTTTAGTACTTAAGAGCGCGCAGCGCCCGATTCTCCCATTCAGAGACTTTCGCTTATTCCATACATATCGTTTCGAAACGTATCGATTCAATATATATTGTTTGAAGGTCGAAGCCTCGGTATGGCCGCGCTACGCAGAACATCTGCGAAATTATCCTCAAATTTACATCGTGGAGGAAATATTTACGAAAAGAAAGTTTTGCGCAATTTTTTACAAAGATATTCGCTTTTCAACCATTATTAATTTACTGAGTGGACAAGGGTACAAACGATAACCTATATGCCATAAACCACAAAGAGAATTAATTATTTACAATGTAGCTTGATTTTACAATGTGGCTTGTCAAAAATAATTTCTCAATGTATCCAGAGTCGCAATGAAACGATTAGAGTACATTGATTTACGGAGCAGTGAAACGGTTAAAATATTTCGGAGCTATACGCAACAATTGCGGCTTCCTTCAAAACACTTTAACTTCTCGGGCAATTCGTGTGTTTTCAGTCGCATATGTGCGTCGACGCGTTTAAGTGTCTCTCGGCGAAAGAAATTATTTCTTTTTTAAACTTCGTGGTGTAAAAAAAAAAAAAAAAAAAAAAAAAAAAAAAAAAAAAAAAAAAAAAACATGCTTCTGCAGAATCGGCTACAGGATAACACTAAACGCATGAAAGTTCAAAATCGGAACGAAAACAATGTAACAAAGGGTGAAATCCAGGTGTACCAATCACTAAAACTGCTTATGGCGGCTTCTAACGGCATTTTTCGGAACTTCTTGAAGCTTTGCCTCCGCAGGCATAGTTTTCGATCACGAAAACTGAAAGAAAGTCTGGCTGCATTCGGGTAAATACGGTGACTTGGGGATCGTCTTACACCCAGATATATGCTTCAACTATAAAATTTTGATGAAAATTTGTACCTCCTCTTATCTAAAGGTCCTCTTATCTGCGGAAATATACGGTATATGGTTGCAGATGAAAAACTGTAATCGAAGACCCACAGGGATGATGTAGTACAACTAACTAATACAACATGTAAAACAAGGTATATATACATATATGAAATTCTTGTAAATAAGTCTGATTATCAGCATGAACTTGTAATAAATGTAAAAAACTGAAAATATTTCTGACGTTTAATTTTAAAGCAATAAAAGGGACACACTGACGATTCTACAGCTGAAGCCAAATATGTACGGGCCTACGAAAAACGAAACAATGAACAATGTTTTTCTCAAGGTCGATGCTTATCCAGTAGCAACTAAAATATTTATAAAGCAAACACGGGCCAAAAAATGGCTTCACCATTAAGATGATTAATTCCAGCAGGAGAATGCATACCTCACACCACCAGAATTGCTACAAAGTGACTCTTCTGAGTTTAAACACCTCGGTAGCCACCAAATCCCCATGTATGAACATTACTGAGAACATCTGGGATGTCTTGCAACGTGATGTTCAGAAGAGATCTCCACCTGCTCGTACTCTCACTGATTTTTGGCCACCCATACAGGGTGCATGGTGACAGTTTCGTGCAACACCACTTCAGGCATTAGCCGAGTCTGTGCCATGTCGTGTTCCTGCAATTCTGCTTGCCCATAGGGGATCCTACATCATATGAGGTAGTTGTACCATTCTATTTGTTTCTTCTGAGTAATCGTCCACATATTTTTCAGTTGAAGAAATCAGAAAATAACAGCAACCAGTCACCTTTCTTGATATTTATTTACCACTACCGGTTTCGAACTGCCTGGCAGTTCATCATCAGGCCGTATACATGTTTTATATGTTGCTCATAACATTGTGGAACTCGTTTGGCTGTCGTGAAATAGAAAATTATGTGTGAACTTAGACAGAAAACCAACACCGATTACAGCAGTACAAGCGTATATGCCAACTAGCTCTGCCGATGATGATTATATCGAACAAATGTATGAGTAGATGAAAGAAATTATTCAGAAAATTAAGGGAGCTGAAAACTTGATTGTGATGAGGACTAGAACTCGGTCGTAGGAAAGGGAAGAGCAGGAAATATAGTAGGTGAATACGGACTGGGAAAAAGAAATGAAAGAGGAAATCGCTTGGCAGAATTCTGTGCAGAGCACAATTTAATGATCACCAACACTTGGTTTAAACATAACGAAAGAAGGCTGTATACGTGGAAGAGACCAGGAGAAACTGGACGGTACCAGATTGACTTTAAAATGGAATAAATTTAGGAACCAGGTTTTAAATTGTAAGGCATATCCAGGGGCAGATATAGACTCTGACCATAACTTATTGGTTATGAACTGCAGATTAAAACTCAAGAGACTGCAGAAAAATAGAAAAGTTAGGAGCTGGAACCTGGACAAATTGAACCACTTCATAAAAAAGGTGATACATTGGATGTCAACATCTACCGCTCAATCTCACTTCTGACTGCTCTATCAAAAATTCTTGAAAAAGTAATGTATTCCAGTGTAACTTCATATATTAATAAAAATAAAGTTCTAACAAAATGTCAGTTTGGTTTCCAGAAAAGCTTTTCAACAGAAAATGCAATACATATTTTCACTAATGAAATATTAAATGCTCTGGATAACCGTAAATCACCCGTTGGGATTTTTTGTGATCTATCAAAGGCCTTTGATTGTGTTAACCATGGAATTCTTCTAGATAAGCTTAAGTACTGTGGTATGAGTGGGAAAGTGCACAAATGGTTTAAATCATACCTAACTGGAAGAGGTCAGAAAGTTGATATAAGTAATTCAAATAATATACAAAAAACAGCCGAGTCCTCAAACTGGGGAATTATCAAGCATGGGGTGCCACAGGGTTCGGTACTGGGACCTTTGCTGTTCTTAATATATATTAATGATTTGCCTTTCTATATTCATAAAGATGCCAAGCTAGTTCTCTTTGCTGATGATACAAGTATCGCTATCACACCCGAATCACAGGAATTAACTGATGAAATTGTCAATGAAGTATTTCAGAGAATTATTAGGTGGTTCTCTGTAAATGGACTCTTTAAATTTTGAAAAAACACAGTATATTCAGTTTCACACAATAAATGGCATCACATCATTAATTAATATTGACTTCAACCAGAAATCTATAGCTAAGGTAGAATATTCAAAATTTTTAGGTTTATGCATTGATGAGGGGTTAAATTGGAAGAAACACATTGAAGATCTGCTGAAACGTTTGAGCTCAGCTACTTATGCTATTAGGGTGATTGCAAACTTTGGTGATGTACAACTCAGTAAACTAGCATACTATGCCTATTTTCATTCTCTGCTTTCTTATGGCATTATATTCTGGGGCAATTCATCATTTAGTAAGAAGGTATTCATTGCCCAAAAGCGGGTCATCAGAATAATTGCTGGAGCCCACCCAAGATCATCCTGCAGACATTTGTATAAGGATCTAGGAATCTTTACAGTAGCTTCACAATATATATATATTCACTTATGAAATTTGTTATTAACAATCCAACTGAATTCAAATGTAACAGCAGTGGGCATAGCTACAACACTAGGAGAAAGGGTGACATACACTATTCAAGGCTAAATTTAGCTCTGTCACAGAAAGGGGTTAATTATTCTGCCACAAAAGTCTTTGGTCACTTACCTAGTAGTATCAAAATTCTGACAGATAGCCAACTAGCATTTAAAAATAAATTAAGAGAATTTCTGAATGGCAATTCCTTCTACACATTAGATGAATTTCTAGATAAAAGTTAGTACTTTAGGAAAAACTTAAAAAATAAAAAAAATAAAAAAATCAAAAATCAAATATTGAGTGTCATGTAATATGATGCATAGACACACTTCATTTAACTGACACGTTCCACATCATTACGAAGTGTCGTATTCATGATCTATGGAACAAGTATTAATCTAATCTAATCTAAACAGAGGTGATGGGGGGGGGGTTCAGAGGGAGCATTGGGCAAAGATTGGCTGACACGGGGGAAAGTAATACAGTAGAAGAAGAATAGGTAGCTCTGAGAGATAGGGTAGTGAAGGCAGCACAGGATCATATAGGCAGAAGGACAAGGCCTAATAGAAATCCTTGGATAACACAGGATATACTTAATTGATGAGAAGAGAAAATATAAAAATTCAGCAAATGAAGAAGGCAAATGGGAGTACAGACGTCTAAAAATGAGGGTGACAGGAAGTGCAGAATGGCTAAGCAAGAGTGGCTTGAGGAGAAATGCAGAACCGTAGAAGAATGCATAACTAGGAGAAAGATAGATACCGCCTACAGGAAAATAAAAGACGCATTTCGAGACAAGAAAAGTATCGGTATGAATATCAATAACTCGGATGGAAAACCAGTACTAAGCAAAGATGGGACAGCTGAAAGGTGGATGGAATATATAGAAGGTCTGTACAAAGGAAATAAATTTGAAAGCAGTATTCTAGAAATGGAAGATGATGTAGAGGAGGATGAGAGGGGAGATACTATACTGCGAGAAGAATTAGAAAGAGCACTAAAAGATTTGAGTAGAAACAAGGCCCCTGGAATAGATGACATCCCGTCTGAACTGCTGATATCGTTAGGAGAGCCAGTCATGAAGAAATTGTTCTATCTAGTACGCAAGATATATGAGACAGGGGAAATACCCTCCGACTTCAAGAAGAATATAGTAACTCCAATTCCAAAGAAAGCAAGGGCAGACAAATGTGAAAATTATAGAACTATCAGTTTAATAAGTCATGCTTGCAAAATACCGACATGAATAATTTACTGACGATTGGAAAAACTGGTGGAATCCGACGTTGGGGAAGATCAGTTTGGATTTAGGAGAAAAGTTGGAACACGGGAGGCAATACTCACATTACGACTTATCTGAGAAGATAGGCTAAGGAAAGGCAAACGTACCGTTTTAGCGTTTATAGATTTTGAGAAAGCTTTTGACAATGTTGACTGGAATACACTGTTTCAAATTCTGAAGGTAGCAGGGGTAAAACATAGGGAGCGAAGAGTTATACTTAACTTATACAAAACCAAACAGCGGTTATTAGAGTCAAAGGGCATGAAAGGGACGCAGAGGTTGGGAAGGGAGTAAGACAGGGTTGTAGCCTTTCGCTAGTGTTGTTCAATCTGTACATTGAGCAAGCAGCCAAGAAATGCAAGGAGAAATTTGGAGAGGGAATTAAAGTTCAGGGAGAAGAAATAAAAAGTTTGCGGTTTGCCGATAACATAGTAATACAGTCAGTGACCGCAAAGGATCTGGAAGAGCAATTGAATGGAATGGACAATGTCTTGAAAAGAGGTTATAAGATGAACATCAACAAGAGTAAAACAAAGATAACGGAATGTAGCGTCAAAAAATCAGGCGATACTGAAGGAATTAAATTAGGTAATGAGGCAGTAAAAGTAGTAGACGAGTTTTGTTACTTGGGTAGCAAGATAACTTCTGATGGCCGAAGTAAAGAAGATATAAAATGCAGAATGGCTATGGGAAGAAAAGCGTTTCTAAAGAAGCGAAACTTGTTGACATCCAATATTAGTTTAAATGTTAGGAAGTCCTTTCTGAAACATTTGTCTAGAGTGTAGCATTGTATGGAAGTGAAGGGTGGACAATAAGGAGTTCATATAAAAAGATGATAGAAGCTTTTGAAATGTGGTGCTACAGACGAATGATGAAAATTAGTTGGGTAGATCACGTAATTAATGAGGAGGTGCTCAACAGAATTGGGGAGAAAAGGAATTTCTGGCGTATTCTGACTAAGAGAAGGGATAGGTTGGTGGGACACATATTGAAACATCAAGGAATCGTTAACTTAGCATTAGAAGGAAGTGTGTGGGGTAAAAATCGTAGAGGGAGACGGAGGGACGAATACAGTAAGCAGATTCAAAGGGATGTAGGTTGCCGAAAGTATTCTCAGATGAAGAGACTTACACAGGACAGGTTAGCGTGGAGAGCTGCATCAAACCACGGACTGAAGACCACAACAACAACACCAAGTTATAAGTACACTCTCAGATGTTAAGTCGAAATAATTGTATTCAGACCAATAATTATTGACGTGAGAGAATCAAAGTATGTCGAGGAGTTGTCCAATAACATCTTTGCATATTGTAAACAAATGAATCCACTAACGTGGTAAAGCAGAACTTTTGCATAGGTCATTATACTGAATCTGGTAGTGTTTGTTCATACATTGCATTCAGAGGAATTTACAAAATATGTTGTTGTGGTCTTCCGTCCGGAGACTGGTTTGATGCAGCTCTCCATCCTACTCTATCCCGAGCAAGCCTTTTCATCTCAAGAACGGCAACCCACATCTATTTGAATGTGCTTAATATATGCATCTCTTGGTCTCCCTCTGCGATTTTTACCCCACACACTTCCCTCCAATGCTAAATTTACGATTCTTCGATGTCTAAGAATGTGTCTTACCAAGCGATTCTTTCTTTTAGTCATTGTATGTCAAAAATTCCTTTTCTCACCAATTCTGTTCCTCATCATTAGTTATGCGATCTGCCCATCTGATCTTTAGCATTCTTCTGTAGCACCACATTTTAAAAGCCTCTATTCTCTTTCTGTCCGCAATGTTTATCGTCCATGTTTCACTCCCGTACAAGGCAACACTCCACACAAATGCCTTCAGAAAATACTTCCTTACCCTAAAATTAATGTTCGAAGTTACCAAATTTCTCTCTTTCAAAAATGTTATTTTTTTTCCATTGCCAGTCTATATTTTATATTCTCTGTACTGCGACCATCATTTTTTTTACTGCCCAAGTAACAAAACTCATCTACCACCTTCATTGTTTCGTTACCTAATCTAATTCTGTCAGCATCGCTTGATTTTCTTAGACTGCATTCCAAAATATTAAATCATTTACATCGAAATTACGGGTATTTTAGAAATTAGTGCCTCGAAACAAACTTAATGAATATTAAGATTTAATCTGATTTTACCACATATGAATTATGATTATTTGTAAGTATTTTACTTTTTGAATTTTGAGTAGCTTTTATCTAATATCAACACTGACAATTTGAAAACACGCAATAAATATCAGTCACTCATACTTTCTATAAGTTCGCGAACTTTCAAAACTATTCTGATGTGAAATAAGATTTTGCTAACCGGTTTGATAACTTGTGCAATCGTGTAGACAGTAGTAGACATTTGTCTATTGACATAACTTTACGTATATAATAAATACGGTAACCAGTAGTTCGACACTGGTTTCCCCATCTTGTGTATCATTAAGGGGACACTCACTCACTGCCAATTAAGATAATTTGAAATGCATTGGTAGTAATACACCGCAGTTCATTGTCGGATCCGCAGTTTGGTTCCGACAGTGACAACTAGCTACTTCTACCTACAAGTACTACTCGCGGCGTTCTCCGTAACAAGGGTCCATGGCCGAGGCGGATTAGCCGTGCGCGCTGGGGCGCCGTGCTGAAGTCCGCGCGGCCGTTTGGCGTCGGAGGTTCGAGTCCACTTTCGGGCACGGGTGTTGTGTTGTCCTTAGGTTAGTTTACCTTAGTTTAAGTAGTTTTTAAACTACGAACTAATAACACTGCAGTTGAGTCCGATAGACTTTATGCAATAAATCCTAAATGCTGCTTTAAATATAATTATTTTTATTACACTATATGCCTGTTTCGGCTTTTAGCGCCACCGTCAGGTGATCTGCGAAAAATGTTACATTAGAAATACATCAAATTTTATGATTTTCGTAATTGTAAATACTATTACTAAATATTACATACGTCTGCTGGTCATGACATACATCGATGGTTTTATTGCTGTCAGTCATTTATTTATTGCTTTGAATTTTAATTATTGCAATATTTCTGATGACTTAACATTTACGTTGTTTTGAATTTTAATTATTGCAATATTTCTGATGACTTATCATTTACGTTGTGATGTGACAGCTTTTTGATAACCAGAATGTAATATGGTTACATACTGTTTGCTTATTATTACGATAATGTTTGCTACCGGTATTTAAGAGGTTGGTTAATGTATGTCTTTGCATATGTCGAGAGATTTTGTTATCTTAGCCGAAGAAATATTGCAATAATTAAAATTGAAAACAACGTAAATCAGAAATGTCATGACCAACAGACGTATGTAATATTTCGTAATAGTATTTACAATTGCGAAAATCATAAAATTTGAAGTATTCATAATGTAACATTTTTCGCAGATCACCTGACGATGGCGCTAAAAGCCGAAATAGACCTATAGTGCAATAAAAATAATTATACTTAAAGCAGCATTTAGGATTTATTGCATAATGTCTACTAATAAAAATGCTTATATTTAAAGCAGCATTTAGGATTTATTGCATAATATCTTTAAATAACATTTATAGTGCTGCAGGCCCAAGAGTAACCAAATTGAGTTCGTTAGATTTACAAATATTTGAACCTTGTTTTATTTTTTATTTTTTTTTTTTTTTTTTTCCAATAGTCCATGAAATTGCGGGCGGTAGTTCGTTTCGCGACCCTCCGTTCCACAGCCCGCACCAGACCACATGTATGGTCTAACATTCCAAAAAAGCTACCGACCGCGTGGAACTAATAACATTAAAGCTGTGTTAAGCAATTCTGCTTCAGAACTGTCATCAGTAGCATCACCGTTACTATCGCATAGTGAAGGTATTGATTCTGTTTTGCCGCTATTATACTTTACATACGACCGTAGGCGTAGCCGGGATATGATTTCGGGACGGGTTTCTAAAGAAAGATCACTGTAATTATGTGTAGGGCCTACTCTTAATAGAAATTTAAATGGCGCTAACACAGTATATATCATATTATTTTCCATTGCAGAGGACTGGATACTTGACAGTCCTCATGGTATAGAAACAAAATTCGAAAAAATTCTTAAGAATCTATGTATTCTCCAAAAGAGGGATAAGCCAAATCATGACAGGCAGATGTGGATCGAAACAAGGATAGCAATGAGAAACGCAGTGCGTGAAGCTATCAGTAGCTTCTGAATGATTAACAGAGAATCATTGCCTAACTCGATTTTTTTTTTTTTTTTTTTTTTTTTTTTTTTTTTTTTTTTTTTTTTGTGATGTGAAAGCTGGCAGTGGCAAAAATTTTTACAGAAGAGACTCTTTGACTAGACGGGAAACTTGATTCGTTCACATAGGAACTTTAACAAATATTACTGACTGCCATTATAATTACTAACATTGGTGTTCAAAAACATCTCAAATGTCTAAACCAGAGCAAAGCTCCATGGCCCGATACTTTCTGCACAGAATCTCCGCCGGAATTAGTCCGCCTCTATACCTAATTTGCCGTGGAATGCATGTCACACTCATAGATGAGACATAGTAAGTGAAGACACTTGATAAAAAACTTAATAAAGTTCGTATTATTTTAGTAGTAATCGAGGTAACTTAATACGTTTAACACACTGTGAGACAAGACGTTCAATTCCTCAGTGTTTGCAGTTATAAATAGGATCAGGTGTGCACCTCTATCTCGGAAACATGCCGATGGCCGTGACTGTCTTTCTACATGGCTCTAAAAAAAAACATGGGAAATGTTTGGGGAAATGGTGGCTGTATGGAGCAAGTGCAACGATTTACCAGTCTCGGTGAAATGTAGGCGGTCTTAATCCTGACACAGAATGATGCCAGTTTTTGTTGGCTTTGTCATCATTTCGGGAGGCGTTTAAACCTCAGAAACCAACCCCTGGCCACGCCCATGTATTTCATAGGATTCTCTACCCAATTACGTGACAGGGTTTCGTTGTGGAATTTATTATTAGCTTCTCGCATTTAAGGTCGAGCTAAATTTCGAGTTTCTCAAAAGACTGCCAGTCGTGAGGATTCTGTGTCCATTTAAACCTGGCATGCTTTTTCCTTTGCTTTTGCAGAAGTGATCTAACTTGTTTTGTGTACCGCGGTGGGTCAGGCCCCTCTTTTGTCAATTTGTTTGACATAAATCTTTTAGCTGGCCGCGGTGGCCGAGGTGACTGAGGCGCTCCAGTTGCGGTCAGCACGGCCACTACGGTCGGGGGTTCGAATCCCCCCTCGGGCATGGATATTTGTGCCGTCCTAGTTCGTAAGTAGTTCATAAGTAGTTGGTAAGTTTAGGGACTGATGACCCTGTAGTTAAGTCCCATAAGCTTAACAAACATTTGAACATTTAAATCATTTAATGGTTGTTGATATCACTTCTTTGAACGTAAGTCACATCTGATCTACATTATATTGTCAGTTTCGAAAGTCTGGACATTCTCACTCAGGAAAGCATTAATAGAATTTTTATCTGCTTTTTCGTTTAATTTTGATAGCTTTGGAAAATCCGATATTCATTTTCGCTACAACAACTCTGTCTTCACTAATCCCTGTATCTCTTTTGATTCTCTTTATTAGCTCCGGATTATTAGTTGCTAAGAGGTCAAGCTGTGCCACCGACGTTAACACAGCCTGAAGCTGGGAGCGAAGTGTCACCAGCTCAGACTGCATCCGCACACAGCAGTAACAGTTTGTATGCATTATTACGATACCCAGAAGAACTAACGACTAGAAAGACTCGGTGTAGAACCGACAGACGCTAACTAAAGTAAACGAAAACTGCTAGAGTTGGTACTAACCCAACGAAAACAAAACAGACAGCTGACGGGATTCAGACGGCGGAAAAATACACTAACGAGATGCTTAACGTACAAATTAATATACGCGCGAGCACAGAAACAGAAGACGGCGAAAGAGTACACTAAACAGATATTTATGCAAAACTGAATCTAATACACACGCGAGTACAAGATAATTTTAATAAAGCAATAACGTCACAGAACAGTCAAAATATGTCGCTCCTAGTAAGAAACCGGTTACAATCACGAGAATCGGTTTGCTCTGAACTTCGCTCTGCTCTCGGCTATTGCCGCGCTTCTTCAGAAAAACTTTTGTTCCCATAGCCATTCTAAATTTTACATCTTCGTTACTTCGGCCATCAGAAGTTATTTTGATACTCAAATAAGAAAACCCATTTACTACTTTTATTGTGTCATTACCTAATCTAGATAGATACCGCCTACAGGAAAATAAAAGAGATATGAGACAAGAAAAGCAGCGGTATGAATATCAAGAAAACAGACGGAAAACCAGTACTAAGCAAAGAGGGGAAAGCTGAAATATGGAAGGGGTATATAAAGGGCCTTTGTGTATTTACTTATTTATTTGTTTATTTAGCCTGATCAGATTAGGGCCATCAGGTCCTCTCTTACATCGGACCAGGGTTTTACGCATACAGTATTTCTTTACATGTGAGTTACGTAACATAAAAATGATTTTTACAGATAAATAATTAGTAACATAACTTATACAGGTTGATTACATTTAAAAGGATGTAAATAAAAGGTATTGACTTAACTCTAATAGGATTAATACTAGCAGTACCACTGAGAAACCTTCTGCTGCTGCTGCTGGTGTAATAATAGAAGTAACAACATTGATATTAGCAGATACAAGATGTACTTTTGAATATATCGAGACTGGTTTAGGCATGGCGAATTCTGACAGAAAGAAGTTAAGAAAGCTGTACCTGGCGAGAGCAACGGCAGTCGGAGAATATCTGGGAGGAGGAATGGATGTGACGTACCTAGACCGTAGGGTAATGTAGACTGGCGTAATTATTGCTTTAGTAGATAATCCATTAACTGACTGATGACCACGCAGTATAGTCCCCTCTAAACAACAACAACAACAATCAATTAACTGTCGTTTGAAGCTGGCAGTGTTATTCACTTCTCTGATATACTGAGGTAGGTTGTTCCAGAGCCTGGTTCCTGCTACTGAAAAGGATTTTGAGAAATCGGCAGAGTGATGGATAGGGACAGAAAGGGTTTTGCTCTGACAGGAACGAGTAGTTCTGTTATGTTGATCAGATAAGATTGTTAAGGTCGATGAAAGATATGTTGATAAGAGTGTAGAGGAAACAGAGTGTATGAAAATCTCTGTGCTTGTCAGCACGGAGCCAGGAACGTTGCTTATAAGATGGTTAAATGTGAACAAAGAGACGGATGTTACATATATATGTCGAACGCAGGCATTCATGATTAGTTCCAGACGCCGTGAGCTTTCCCAAGAAAGACCTTGCAAGATAACACCACTGTAATCAATAATTGAAATTACAAGTGTTTGTATAAGTTTCTTTTTAAGATCGAGAGGAAAAAACTTCTTATATCTCTGTATGGCATGAAGAGATGCTGATGCCTTTCTACACACGGCGGCTGTGTGCTCAGCCCAATTTAGCTTGTCGTCTGTTATCATTCCCAGACTTTTTGCCGAGGGCGAAAAATAGATAGGTGTGTCATTTAATATTAATGATGGTTGAGATTCGCGGTATTTGTGGTTAATGAGCCTAGGACGACCTACCAGAATCGCTTGTGTTTTACTTGGATTGAGATTTAATCCGATATTCTGTGCTCACTTTGATAGTGCACGCAGGTCAGAATTAAAATTCTCAATTGCAGTCTTCAGGGTTTTTGGTTTTGCACTTAAATACAACTGGCGGTCATCGGCATACATGTGGTATTTACAAAAGGACAAGACCGATGATTGTCATGGACAAGACCGAGCCGGCCGCGGTGGCCGAGGAGACTGAGGCGCTCCAGTCACGGTCTGCACGGCAACTACGGCCGGGGGTTCGAATCCCCCCTCGGGCATGGATATTTGTGCCGTCATTAGTATAAGGTAGTTAATAAGTAGTTTGTAAGTTTAGGGACTGATGGCCCTGTAGTTAAGTCCCATAAGCTTAACAAACAGTTGAACAGTTGACAAGACCGATGATACAAAAGAAATAAATTTCATGGTAGTGTTCTAGAAATAGAAGGCGGAGTGGAGGGAGAAGAGATAGAAGATACCATACAGAGAGAAGAATTGGACGGAGCACTAAAGGATTTGAGTCGAAACAAGGCCCCTGGAGTAGATGATACCGTCTGAACTGTTAATATCGTTAGGACCGCCAGTCATGAAAGAATTGTTCCACCTGGCATGCAAGATGTATGAGACGGGAAATACCCTCCGACTTCAAGAAGAATATAGTAATTCCAATTCCAAAGAAAGCAAGTGCAGACAAATATGAAAATTACAGAACGATCAGTTTAATAAGTCATAGTTGCAAATTACTAACACAAATTATTTAGAGACGAATCGAAAAACTGGTGGAATACAACTTTGAGGAAGATCAGTTTGGATTTAGGAGAAATGTAGAAACACGAGAGGCAATATTCACATTACGACATATCTTAGAAGATATGCTAAGGAAAGTCAAACCTACGTTTTTAGCATTTGTAGATTTGGAGAAAGCTTTTGACAATGTCGACTGTAATAAAATCTTTGAAATTCTGAAGGTAACAGGGGTAAAATATAGGGAGCGAAGAGTTATGTTAAACTTATAAAAAAGAAGACAGCGGTTATTAGAGCCGAAGGGCATGAGAGGGACGCAGAGGTTGGGAAGGGAGTAAGAGCTGTAGCATTTCCCCAATGTTCTTCAATCTGTACATAGATTAAGCAGTGAAGGAATGCAAGGAGAGATTTGGAGAGGGAATTAAAGTTCAGGGAGAAGAAATAAAAACTTTGCAGCTTGCCGATGACATAGTAATTTTGTCAGAGACCGCAAAAGATCTGGAAGAGCAATTGAATGCAATGGACTGTGTATTGAAAGGAAGGTATAAGATGAACAAAAACAACAGTAAAACAAGGCTAATGCAAAGTAGAGTCAGAAAGTCAAGCGACGCTGAAGGAATTAGATTAGGTAATGAGACAATAAAAGTAGTAGGTGAGTTTTGTTATTTGGGTAGCAAGATAACTTCTGATGGCCGAAGTAAAGAAGATATAAAATGTAGAGTGACTATGGGAAGAAAAGCATTTCTGAAGAAACGAAATTTGTTGACATCCAAAATTAATTGAAATGTCAGGAAGTCCTTTCTGAAAGAATTTGTCTGGAGTGTAGTATTGTATGGGAGTGAAACGTGGACGATAAGGAGTTCAGATGAAAAGATGGTAGAAGCTTTTGAAATGTGGTGCTACAGACGAATGATGAAAATTAGATGGGTAAATCACGTCACTAATCAGAAGGTGATTAACCGAATTGGGGAGAAAATGAGTGAGTTTCTGGCATATCGTGACGAAGAGAAGGGACAGATTGGTGGGACACATTCTGAGACATCAAGTAATCGTCAACTTCGCATTATAGGGAAGTTTGTGGGGTAAAAATCGTAGAGGGAGACCGAGGGACGAATACAGTAAGTAGATTCAAAAGGATGTAGGTTGCCGAACTTATTATCAGACGAAGAGACTTGCACAGGACAGGGTAGCGTGGAGAGATGCATCAAACCAGACTGCGGACTGGAGACCACAACAACCTAATCTAATTCCTTCTCGTGATTATCTGACGTTACATTCCATTACCCTTGTTTTGCTATTCTTAATATTCATATTATACCTTCCTTTCAAGACACTGTCCTTTCTATTCAATTGCTTCAAATGTTTGTATAGCTTATGGGACTTAACTACGGGGTCATCAGTCCCTAAACTTACAATCTACTTATGAACCAGCTAATACTAAGGACGGCACAAATATCCATGCTCTAGAGGGGATTCGAACCCCCGACCGTAGTGACCGTGCAAACCGTGACTGGCGCGCCGCAGTCAGCTCGGCCACCGCGCTCGGCTTCAATTGCTCTACAGGTTCCTTTGCTGATTGTTGTTATTGGTTTTAAGGGGACTAAATAACTAGATCATCAGTCCCCTCCTTTGCTGACTCTGACGGAATTACTATGTCGCGGCAAACAGCAAAGTTTTTATTTCTTCTCCCTGTTCTTTCTCCAAATTTCTCCTTGCATTCCTTCACATCCTGCTCATTATATAAATTGAATAACACTGGTTGAAGGCTACAAACCTGTGTTACTCCTTTCCCAACCCCTATGTCCCTTTCATGCCTTTAGACTCTTATAACTGCTGCCTAGTTTTTGTACAAGTTGAATATAACTCTTCGGTGCCTATATTTTACCACCGACACCTTCAGAATTTGGAGCCACTACAAACTTGAACAGTGCCTCGTTAGAAACATTGGTCCGAGGCTTTTTGGAGTCCTGCCAAACAGGAATCTGTTCTTATCTGACCCAGTCACGTTTTTCCAATGGTCTACGATCCAACCGATGTGGTCTCGAACTGTGGAGGTGATTTCGATCTGTTAGCGAAGATACTCGAAGCGGTTGCTTGTTGCAGATTTAAATCTGCTCATACATACCGGTTATGGATTTTCACCGCCTCTTCTGAATCCTGTGCAATTGTTATGTAACATCTCGGATGTAAACAGTGGCTCTGCGGCACACTTCAGCAACACCCATTCAAACAACCGCTGTATGCCGTGTTGATCTACTGGTCATAGCCCCTCAATGATACATGATGTGGGTACAGCAATTATTCATGTAGAACCCCCAGGCAAGTGAGAGAGCCAAGTCTCCTGCTGCTGCTGGTAACCGTCGCACATGATTCCAGGGTGTTCTTCCAATGAACGTAGCAAAACGTCCTACATTTCAGGCATGCGAAATAAGTAGGGCCTTGCACTACCACACTTCTGAGAAGCTACCGTACCAAAGACGGTGAAAAAATATGACGAACAGTTTATCAGAGGGAACGCTGCGCTGTGGATATTTTTCAGCATAGAGGCACGCGTTTACAGGCTACTTTAGACAACCTGTATAGGGAGAGAATGGCCATGAGTGATACCGTTGCTGATTGGCTGAGAAGTCAGGACGCCATGTTATTACCAAACTTGGCGGGCTTTCTATACGTGTGAATAACTACTGTGTACGTTTCTGTACCGTAGAGTGTCTTAAATCCGTCTGACAGCGGTTTTACTGTACAGTTATTTACTCGTTGTAATACGGTAGGCAGTGCTACATTTTTGCAAGACAACTGTCAGTTCTATCCTACGTAAATTGAATACCTCCCTGGAATAAGGATGTAACCCACCAATTTTCGAAAAGTGGAAATAGGATGTATCTGCATGCCTCTAGGCTGTGGTGCCATCTTGTGTCATATATTTGAACATCAAGCTGGTTTACAACAAGCTGAACGTTTCCCTCCATGGAATAAGGATGGAACCGACAGCATTAGAATTTAACAATGTGACTTTTTTGAATGTGGTTTCAGCATACCAATGCCACTTCAAAATAAGTTAAATGACGAGACCTGCAAACCACAATAACATTGTAAAATCATGCTTAAAATGAAGTTTCAAATCTATATTCTGAAATATTTTGTTTTCATAGTATTTTGTTGAGATGTTCATTCACATTGTTATTTTCTTTATTATTATTATATTACTTCCTTTAATTTGAATACTAAGAACATGTACAATATGTCTCTTATGTTACATGTAAGAAATACTCCAAAAATATTGCTGATCACACATCCTTTTTCCATCGTATCACTTCCAGTTATTATGTTATAACAATAAAATATTGCTTTTAATAGGTGAACACATTTGTACACTTGCATATGCGAGTTGCAATACTGTATATCACAAAATAGGCCACACAAACAATTTTCCTCTCTCCAGAAAACTTACTGATTTGATAGTTACATCCTCATTCCAGGGAGGTATTCAATTAACTTACATTAGCAAACATGCTGTTGGTAGCTCCGTAACGACAATTTTAAAACTTCGGGACAATTTTTGAGATTCTACATCTAAGTAAATACTCCGCTATCCCCATTATGTATCTGGCGGATGATTAATCAAACAGCTTTTATATTTCACTACGGTTTCATTCACTAATAGCGCGCGTGAAAAAAGGAACACCTTAATCTTTCTGTTTTCGATCTGATTTCTCTTATTTTATTATGATGGTCATGTCTCCCTATGTAGATGGGTGCTAACAAAATATGTTCACATTAAGAAGAGAAAGTTGGTGAAAGAGATTTCGGAAACAGATTTCGCTGCAACGAAAAACGCCTTTTAGCCCAGTGAAACTGTGAGAAGAATAAAAGCCTATACTTTCAAAAGGTGGGGTAGAAGAATTTTTTTAACTCGTTAATACGGTTGGGAAGATTAGAAAACCAAGTTTTGCCACCAAAATTTCTTGTGGGTAAACTGTGCGGTAAAAAAACTTTAAAAATTTCGTCATTTTTTTTTTAAATTTTGTTTATCTCCGTTATTTGTGCTCCTACAGCGTTTACGTCTTCGTTCTTTTTCAAAGAGCATAAAATTCTGTACAAATTTGATTCTTACCATTTTTCTACTTACAATATCTAAGGCGCTACAGTCCGTTAAAAAAAATTCGATTTTTCAAAATTTGTGCAAAGTGGCAAAGTTTCTAATTTTAACACTGTTATTTCAGTTTCTGTTTGTGAAATATAAATATATTATATATCATGTTATATTATTCTATAAAATAAAAAGAATGAAAAATTAAAAAAACGGGAAGTGGTAGTACAGAAGACAATTGGTTTTCCACTACATCTTACAAGTTTTACAGTGAGTATATTCTGTTCACTCACGCTTTTAGTGGATGTGATACAACATACGCTTTTTTCGGTCAAGAAAAACGAACAGCTTAACTCAGCGCTTGGCACATTCAATAAACCCAACGCTACTAGTGAAGAAATAATAACAGCAAGAGAACAGGTTACTATCGCATTGTATAGTAGAGGTGTCAGCATTTCCCTCCCACGTCTGCCACAAAAAGGAAATTAAATCTTGTAAGGTTGCCACCTACAAAAGATGGTGCGTAACATCATTCTTTACGGACTTACCACCAAGTCCAAGGTTGTATGGGAAACTGGAAACCCCTGCGAAATGGGCCTGGAATGAACTGATATCGGTCCGATGTCCGTTACAATGAGCCAAGCCCCAGGACCTGAAGCCTCCACATTGTTTCATGCACATGCAAGGTAAGCCGTGTCGGAACGTGCTCCTGCAGAAAAGCGGGTCTGAAATGTTCTTCAGTTTTCAAGGAATGTATTGGCATCAAATGTGAAAATATCCCAAAATTTTTATTTAAAGACAGTGAAGAACATGTTATGGAGGATGTTGAGAAAACTAATGACGAAACCTACCAACTATAAGAGCATTACTCGCTGTTTAAAGAAGAGGCCAACCTGGGACCAAATCTATGTATATACCCTGAATCTATAACCCTAGGTATTTCTGGTGACACCGAGGAACCTGGTACATCATAACTCCGGAAGTGGCGCTCATAACCCTCTCAAGTACGCTAACGTTGAAATACAATATCACGAATATTATGCACCCAGAAGTGCCTATATTTGTAAGTAACTCATTATGGATTTTAATTATAATAAAATAATGGAAAGTCCAGGCTGGAATTAATAATATAGTGAGGACAGTTTACAACTGACCGCAAAGACGTGGCGACGAGCTGCGACAGGCAGGTCGTCGCCACGTCTTTGCGGTGAGTTGTAAACTGTCCTCACTATATTATTAATTATAATAAAGCTACTTATTTTAATGTTAACTGCGTGTTTTTAATATACAAGAAAATTAGCTTCCTAATTAGGTTGCTTATTGCAGCTAAGAATAGTTCAGTTGCCTGTCACACTTTGTGTATGTGTGTGTGTGTGTGTGTGTGTGTGTGTGTGTGTGTGAGTGAGTGTGAGTGTGAGTGTGAGTGTACCTATATATCTTAATTATGTACTTTTACATTTATAGTTTCACAAATACGAGGGCTGAGGTGGCCTATAGTAAACTTCGGCTAGTGATGTATGAATCACAATAGATGGATGGCCAGAAATCACAGTGTTGCATACAGAAAAAGTGAATACCTGAAAATGAGATGGTAAATTCCAACATATAACATGATGTATAATATATTTGTATTACACAAAAAGAAACTGAAATAACAGTGTTCAAAAATTAGGTATTTTGCCACTTTGCACTAATTTTGAAAAATCTAAATTTTTTTAACGGACAGTAGCGCCTTAGGTATTGGGAGTGTAAAAAATGGTAACAATGCAATTTGTAGAGAATTTTGTGCTCTTTAAAAAAGATCCAAGACGTAAAAGCGATAGGAGCACAAATAACTGTGACATTTTAAAAAACTAAAAAAAAGGCCGAAATTTTCAGTTTTTTGACCGCACAGTTGTACCAAGAGAAATTTTGTTGGTAAAACTTGCTTTTATTACCTTCCCAACCATATTAACGAATAAAAAATAAATTTTTTTACCCCATCTTTTGCAGGGTATAGCTACTATTTGACTGGACCGTTTCTTTTAATGATTTCCACCCCAACTCGTATATTATGTCTGTGTACACTCTCCCCCATATCTCTGCACTTTCTCTATATCATCCGTCAGTTGTTGGGGCCACAATGCGCAGCAACACTCCCAAATAGGACGCACAAGTGTCGTGTAGGCAGTTTCTTTAGTAGAACTTTTCTAAAATAAAATTTTGATTTGAGTGATTTTATGAGTGTAACTAATAATGTGCATTACGCAGTCATTCAGGAGAATCAAGAGAAATGCCTGGTTGTTCCGAAGTGAAGATGGCTATCTGACGTTTGTGTTCTCAGGGAATGAAGAATGTCGGAAACAGTGGGCGCTGTAAGTTAACCGAAAAGGCGGGAACCGTAAAGACGACTTATTGAAACAACGAATTTCTTCTTTGTGTGCGAATTATTTTCTCTCCCCCCCCCCCCCTTGCAAGAAGTCTTATACTCCCGTGTCGTAGGTGGTGCGTACTAAGTTCGTATTTTCTTTATTAGTTCATAAGTTTTCTTTGACACGTCATTCTACACAATATGTTTTGGCTCGGAACCCAAGTCAACGCATATCCAATTGGCACCTCTCCCCTGGCTGTGTGTTGTTGCCTGTTCATATTCTTATACTTAGTTATGCTATGTAACATCAGAAAGCGGAAGGCGGGAGTATTGACTCGTCGTGGATAATCAGGTTTGAGTCAGATTCTGCTATTTCATTTGAGAAAGTATTGATATTTTTTCGATTTTCTGTGGCACAATATACCAAAACGTATGTCCAGAATGACGTTTTTGGTATTTCCCAGTGTTAATTGATAGGAACAGACGTAAATGCATCAATGTGGAAGGAAATGGATAAGAGTTTACTAATTTCATTGATGGATATCAAGACAGAAAACCCTGAAAACGCTTCATTTTCTTTGCGATACATCACATGAAGCGTCTCTCTTTCTTATTCAATAACTGCCAATTGTCGATGTTACTAGAACATTGTAGCCGCGGTGGAGTAGCCGAGTGGATTAACGTGCCACGCTGCGGAGCGCGCGGTTATTCGCCGTCGTTGGTCCGAGTCCTCCCTGGGGCATGGGTGAGTGTGTTGTCCTTAGGTTAGTTTACCTAGGTTTAAGTAAAGTCTAGGGACTGATGACCACGGCCGGCCGCGGTGACCGAGGGGACTGCGGCGCGTCAGTCACGGTCTGGACGGCCACTACGGTCGGGGGTTCGAATCCCCCCTCGGGCATGGATATTTGTGCCGTCCTTAGTGTTAGCTAGTTCATAAGTAATTGTAAGTTTATGGACTGATGACACCGTAGTTAAATCCCATAATCTATACAAACATTGGAATTTGATAGGCCTATATATATACTGCGAATTTTCCACAACACACTTACCGCCAGTGCCAAATTTACGATGCCTTGATGTCTGAGAATGTGTCCTACCAATCGATCCCTTCTTTTAGTCTGCCTACTCTTTGACTAGACCGGAATTTTGATTCGTTTACAAGAGAACATGAAGTATTTCTGAATGGCATTGTAATTATCTACTAAGGAGCCGCGCAGGAGTAGCCGAGCAGTCTGGAGCGCCATGTTGTGGATCGCGCGGCCTCCCACGTCGGGGAATCGAATCCTTCCTCGAGCATGGATGTTGGTGCTGGCTTTAGTATACTTAGTTCTTATGTAGTTTGAAACTTTAGGCATTGATGACCCCGCAGTTAAGTCCCATAAGCTTTACAAACATCTGAACATTTTTAACTAACATTAGTGTTGAAAAACCATTCTAATCTCTAACGAGCAATGAAGCTACCTGGTCCGACAGGGTTATTGACAATTTCTACATAAAATCGCCACCGGATAATCCCCCTCTTTACCATAATTCACCGGGTCTACCATGAGCGAAGAATTGTTCCTAGTTATTGGAAAACAGGCAAGTCATATTCATGTTGTTGTTGCTGTGGTCTTCATTCCGCAGACTGGTTTGATGCAGCTCTCCAAGCTACCCTGTCCTGTGCAAGTCTCATCCGAGAATACGTACGGCAACCTACATCCTTTTGAATCTGTTTCCTGTATTCGTCCCTCGGTCTCTCTCTACGATTTTTACCCAACACACTTCCCTCTAATGCTAAATTGACGATTCCTTGATGACTCAGAATGTGTCCCACCAACCTATCCCTTCTCTTAGGATATGCCAGAAACTTCTTTTCTCCTCTATTCGGCTAAGCGCCTCATTAGTTAGTGATTAATTTTCACCATTCGTCTGTAGCACTACATTTCAAAAGCTTCTGCCATTATTTTCAACTTCTTATCGTCCACATTTCACTTCCATACAATGCTACACTCAAGACAAATGCTTTCAGAAAGGACTTCCTTACATTTAAATTGGATGTCAACAAATTTCACTTCATCAGAAATGCTTTTGTTTCCATAGTTATTCTGCATTTTATATCTGCTTTATTTCGGCTATCAGAAGTTATATTGCTACCCAAAAAACAAAACTCATGTACTACTTTTATTGTCTCATTGCCTAATCTAATTCCTTCAGAATCGCCTGACTTTATGACGCTACATTCCATTATCCTTGTTTTACTCTTGTTTATGTTGATGTTATACCTACCTTTCAATACACAGTCTATTGCATTCAATTGCTCTTCCAGATCTTTTGCGGTCTTGCGTTCTCTGACAGAATTATTATGTCATCGCCAATCCGCAACCAACACTAAAATTGATGTACAGATTTTTAATATTAATTATACAATGTAACTTACATAAATCTGAAGGAGTTATGCCATGTAGTGCATAAAATAAAAATCTGTGTACGCAGTGGTTAAGTATGGCGAAAGGACGTTTTCATGTATGTTAGACGGCGAAGCTCCGCAAGAAGTACAGGTATAGCGAGAGTTGCTTTCTACCTGTTGAGCTACGAGGTCGAACGTCTTGTCAGCAGTGGAAATCAAAATATCGCGATAACGGAATAACGTCATTTCTTGGCTCCAGCGTTGGAGGCCCGTGAATGTATCACAAGTTTTAACTGTTATTTTAAATTTTAAAGCAACTAGTGATGTGTATTAACAGAAGATAATGTACAAGATTTTAGCAGCCATTTGTAACATGCATTGGATTATCACGGTTTGTAAAAGGCTAACGGTTTGATAATGGACTGTAGAGTCCGAAACTAGTCACTGAATTCAGAATTGTGCAACTGCGACGGACAAAATAAATTATTTTACAAAATACTCCTCGTTGCTAATCCCAAACTATCATTACGATGGATTTTCATAATGTTTGTTTCTCTTCACACTGAAACAGCTGCGCGGATTTGAATGACATTTGGAATGGAGATTAGACCCTGAATTAACGCATGAGCTACCTTTAGTAAGCCACCGTACGGTGCATGGCGGGGGTACCTTACTGTGTGTTAACACCTTTGTTATTCTTCACGCAGAAACGGCTGGACGGAATTTAATGAAATGTGGGTATTTTTTCATGAAGGAGATTTTTATTATCTGCAAGCCAATGAATCAAGTATGGCGGGTATTTCTAAATGATACCGACAAACTTCGTTGGGTGATAGAGGATGGCTTGATGACCAAAATGAGGTGGGGGACCCGTGGTCGGAAACGTCACCCAACGCGCTACCCTTCGTCATAATTATTACAGGTGATGGCGCCTGCCGCTAGGACACCCTTCGGGCGGCGAACACGCTGTTCTATGCACACACAGACCACGGGCAGGTCTGTAATACGCGGTTTTTGATATTCGGGGATTGCGAGTGATTGCAGCGATCGCCGGTGTCTTATGAATGCAATGCTCTCTTGCCGTAATGGCTGATAGTGACGTACTTGGGCTTCTCCCCATGGTTTATTGCCTCTGAAAACCTCCAACACAATCTACTATGCTGTACACTATAGCATAGTATAATGCATGTAACTGACATCGAATTACAGTGTTACTATGTTGTGTTTTGTAGACTAACGTCGTCTTGTGCAGCAGCCATCACCATCTACGCTTCTGGAGCGTACAGCGATGCGCCACATGATATGAATAACGGTAGATATTTCGTGATGTCGACACCTTTATTATATTTAATGGATTGATACCATAAATGCAAGGAAATGAAGAGGAGCAATACGTGTAGACAGCGACAGGCGATGCACTATAGTTTTCACGTTCGTTGTGTTACGTTTCAAAAAATGTTCAAATGTTTGCAAATCTTATGGGACCCAACTACGGGGTCATCAGTCCCTAAACTTACAAACAACTTATGAACTACTTACGAACTAGGACGGCACAAATATCCATGCCCGAGGGGGGATTCGAACCCCCGACCGTAGTGGCCGTGCAGACCGTGACTAAAGCGCCTCAGTCCCCTCGGCCACCGCGGCCGGCTGTTACGTTTCCGGACATGGTTTCCCTACCTCATTTTGTTCCTCAACCCATCCTCTACCACCCCACAAAGTTTGTCGGTATCATTAATGGCCAGTTTGCCAATGTCTCGTTAAGTTCCAGTTAATATTTTAACTTGTCGTTAGCGAAGAATTGCGTTTGTCAATGTTTCGTTATCAGTTAACCTGACGTTAAAAGACCTCAAACAGGACGTTAAGGAGTAGAATTCTGGTCGTTACACGGCTAACTAACATTTAAGTGAGAATCTGTATAAAAATGGTAAAATTCCAAAGCGTTAAAATACCGCAGTGTATTCACATGATAAATACCTTTTTATCGAAGAAAATAACGGAAGTACTACATGTATTGCGTGGATATGGTATATCACCCCAAATTTGCGACTGGATAGGGGATTTCCTGTCAGAGAGGACACAGTTCGTAGTAATCGATGGTAAGGCATCAACTAAAACAGAGGTGATATCGGGAGTTCCACAGGGTAGTGTTACTGGTCCTCTGCTGTTCCTTATTTACATAAACGATTTAGGGGACAATCTAAGTAGCTCTCTTAGGTTGTTTGCAGATGACGCCGTCATTTACCGTCTAGTTTGAAGACCAAAACCAACTGCAGAACGATCTGAATAATGTATCACTACGGTGTAAAAATTGGCAATTGACTATAAATAATGAGAAGTGCGAAGTCGTCCACATGAATACGAAAAAAAAATCCGTTAAACTTTGTGTACAAGATAAATTAATCAAAAGTGAAGCCGTAAACTCCACAAAATACCTAGGAATTACTATTACTTCAGACTTAAATTGGAAACAACACGTAGATAATGTCGTGGGAAAGGCGAACCAGAGACTACGTTTTATTGGCAGAACCCTTAAAAGATGCAACAAAACTACTAAAGAAACTGCACACACTACGCTTGTCCGTCCTTTTTTGGAGTATTGCTGCCCAGTGTGGGATCCTTATCAGGTGGGTTTGAAGGAGGACATCGAAAGAGTTCAAAGAATGGCAGCTCGTTTCGTATTGTCACGATACATGGGAGACAGCGTTACGGAAATGATACAGGATCTGTGATGGGAATCTTTACAATGGCGCTTATCACTGCGCGGTGGGCTACTTACGAAACTCCAATCGCCAACATTCTCCGCCAAATGCGAAAATATATTGTTGACTCCTACTTACATAGGTAGAAATGATCATCAGAATAAAATACGAGAAATCAGAGCCCAGGTGTTCTTTCTTCCCGCGCGCTATTCGAGAATGGAATGGGAGAAATTGTATAATGGTGGTTCGATGAACCCTTCGCCAGGGATTTGCAGAGTATCCCATGTAGATGTAGATGTGGATATGGAGAAAAATAGTGTAGAAAGCAGATTTTGGAAAATTTTATCGTCATATTTCTCGCCACCATACATGAATTTGGTATATTGCAGATATGTAACATATCCTTAAAATGATTGTTACGGTGTCAAAATACAATCATACGGGTAACGACCATTTAAGTAAGAATCGGTGAGATGAAAATGGATGGAATAAGAGATGTGGTTGACAATGAAGAGAATTTCAAAATCTTGGACCACCTAGAGGTCATTGCCCCAATAAGGCGTCCTAGACATATTTATGTTCTTCCAAATCATTTTGAATCTTGGGATGATGCCGAATTTGTTACGCGATTTCGTCTTCGAAAAAATGTTGAAATGTTTGTAAATCTATAGGACGTAACTGCTTGGTTATTAGTCCCTAGCTTACAAACTTCTTAAACTCACAAATATGTGACAAAGTTCAGCCCACCCAGTTGCAAAATTTGATAAAATACTTTGCTCTAGATTTCGGCACCATCTAAGGGTGCCTCCACCAGAAGAATAAAAATTAAAACATAAGACGCGCAATTAAGAACTTATATAAAACTATGCAAGATGCTAGTAAAAGGCTAGCAAGTCAAAAATAAAATAAAGGCAGCTCATGGCGTTCTGTTGGCTGTTGAGCAGCACTGTAAGCCTAACACAGGCGAGCTGCCTTTATTTTATTTTTGATGTAACTAGATTCCATTTTGTGTGTCAGCCCACCACAGAATTATAATGAAATAACAGGTTTTCGCTTGGTAGGCGATGTGAGATGTTTCTTTTATTTAACTTCAAAACATATCGATTTCGTCCCTATGATGGGACATCAGTGCTGTTAAAAACAAGGTACCTTGGTCAGACATTGAAATTACAATAAGATTACATACACCAAGAATGTTATACTTATAAAATAGAATTACATACCAGAATTGCAAGTCATGATGACCTATGTGTCTGCTTAAAAACATTTTTATCAGTCATGTCATAAAGAACATTTAAAGGTCTTGCCGGTACAAGTCACAACAATAAAATCAGGTAGCCGCTTACGTACACCTACGCAGCTTAGCTTGTACATAGATGGTGCCTGGCGCCCTCTTTGTTTAAATCAGTTACATTGTAACATTTTTAAAAAGAAAATGGGTTCAAACATATTAAAAGCTTAAAAAGATAAAAATGGTGATTCTAGGTGAATTAAAGTTTAACAACTAACATACACAGATTATGCATTATATGATAAAAAATATAAATAACCATTTATCAGCGCCCTCAGGCGGGTAGGTATTAAAACATATCTTTAAAAATTTAAAATTTGTCACGATCAATTGTTAAAATAAGTTACATTGTATCACGTATAAAATACTATCTGTTTAAAAATATATACATATATATATATTTAATTGAGACTAGCATAAAAGGTAAAGTCGTTGCAAAGCACCAATGCATGTGTGTGAGAGTGTTAGAGAGAGAGAGAGAGAGAGAGAGAGAGAGAGAGAGATCAGTTCACGCCATCTAGTTTTTCAGAATGATACTATGCTGGCCGTCTTTGCTTAGTTGGTACAGTGCGTAAAAATCAAAATATAGAAATGTACATGAAGGTTCAAATATGATTACATTGCGTCTAAACATAGAATATAGAAATATACATGAAGGTTCAAACATGATTACATAGGAGAGAAACAATCGGTTTTTTTATACCATATGCGCTTACATTGTCCAGGTGACATTGGTATATGTGGTTCTTATAGGTCACTCAATATAACTACAGCTACTGTGACTTTATATCCAAACTACCGCATGAGCACAAGGGCCCTCCCCCCACAGCAGAGGGCATCATCCGGTTCCTGACTATTGCCCTCCAAAATATCCACCCTTTCCAGCGCCCTCACACCCTCCTCCAAGTCTCCCTGGCCGCTCGCTCCCTCTTCAACCTTGATTTTAAGGCTACAACCTCCCAAAATCACATCAACTTCACCTTCTCCCGAACCGACCGACCTCACACCCTAGTTTAGTCCCCACTACCGCTCCCTTTTCCTCTCCCTCTCCCCACCTTTCAACCTCATTATGGCGCAGCAACAATTTAACATTCTGTACTCCAATATTCGCTCCCTTCCCACCAATAAGCTCCTCCTGATGAACACCTTAAACCAACACCGCGTGGATGCCTTTCTCCTCAACGAAACCTTCCTCCTCCCTCACATACATGTCAGTACCACACCCTATATCCTACACCGTCACGACTCTCCCCATCCCCCTGCACGAGGTGGAGTGGCTTTTGGCCATCTCCGACACCACCC
Organism: Locusta migratoria; assembly: GCA_026315105.1. NCBI lineage: Eukaryota > Metazoa > Arthropoda > Insecta > Orthoptera > Acrididae > Locusta > Locusta migratoria. Next base: position 214,087,663 of record CM048749.1, read on the forward strand.
AGTTCGGCCACATCCCCTCCTCAACATCCCTTATGAACATCTCATCCACACCCTCTTCCTCCCTTCCCTCACTGTCACCTGTGCTACTATTTATATCCACTCCCATGTTCCCATCCCTTATGACTTCCTTGCTCACATCGATAGCACCTTCACGACCTACGTGGTCGCCGCTGACCTCAATATCCACTCCCGCACTCCTGCCGAACTCCGTCGGTGGCATCAGTTCATTCCTACCATCAATGGCGACATTGTCGCACTCCCATGCCACACCCGACCCTGTAGTAACACCACCCCTGATGTCGTCATTGTCTCTCCCAATCTCCTTGGGCGCATCACCGCCGACGTTCTTGACCCCATAGGCAGTGATCACGACCCTGTTCTCCTTACCCTCACACACAATGTCCATCGCCCACAGAATCCTCACCCACCTCCACCTCCTAAACTCGTCCATGACTACTGCCGAGCAGACTGGGATGCCTTTCGCCTCTCCATCACTCATCAGGTCGAAAGCCACCATCTCCCCCTACACTCTCCCGATGATATCGACGAAGCTGCCTCCTTCCTTCAGCAGACCTTGTCTGATGCTATCCATTCGCACATCCCTACCAAAGCTGTCCAGCCGCACCGTCCCACACTCCCTCCACAGGCTGTCCTTCTGCGGGAATCCCGCCGCCTGTACCGCTCCTTTCTGCGAACCCGTGACCGGGATACACTCCTCCGCCATTGGCAACTCCAGCGACACGTGCGCAGCCTCCTGACTGCCAAAAAACGCCGGGACTGGCATCAGACAGTGACACGGCTTAATGCCCACCTCCCAATCAACTCGTCTCGGTATTGGAACGCCTTCCACCGCCTCACTGGATCGAAACCTATACCCACATACCCTCTCCTCCACCTTGACCAGCCCCTTCCTGATAATGCCAGTAAGGCTAACCATTTTGCCTCTTTCCTCTCTGATGTATTCTCCATCCCTGACAATCCTAACTTTGATTATTCCTTGTTCCCAGATGTCCATGAAAAAACCGATGTCTCCATCCCACCCCTGGCTCTTGGCTTCCATTACCTGAACCACATCCTCCCATCGGACATTAACACCCCCATCACTGCACACGACATACAATTGATACTGCGCACCAAACGCAACACAGCTCCCGGCCACGATCGCATCACATACCGCCACCTCAAAGAATGTCCCCTCCCTTTCCTCACCACTCTTGCTTCCCTCTATACCACCATCCTCTACACTGGCTGCTACCCCCGCCTGTGGAAAATCTCCCGAGTCCTCATGTTCCTAAAACCCAACAAACCCCCCTCTGATGCCTCCTCCTACCACCCGATTTGCCTCACCCCAGTATTCAGCAAGGTCTTCGAATCCATTCTGTCCCGTCGCATCCATCATCACCTCCACCTCCACCGCCTTCTCCCAGACACCCAATGTGGCTTTCGTCCTTCCTTCTCCACTGACGACCAACTCCTTCGACTTACGCAACTCCTTTCCCCCCAGCTAAATTCCCGTCGTGCCGCCATCTTTGTGTCCTTAGACCTCGAACGGGCCTACGATCGGGTGTGGCATTCTGGCCTGCTCTTCAAACTCCAAACCTATGCTCTTCCCATCAACCTCGTCCGGGTCATTGCCTCCTTCCTCTCCGACCGGCCCACCTATGTTACCGTCCACAACACCGACTCCCGTCTTTTTTATCCCTCTGCTGGTGTGCCCCAAGGCTCTGTCCTTCCTCCCCTCCTGTACCTCCTGTATACCTCGGATATGCCTAAGCCTGCCCCTCCCGTACACCTTTTCCAATATGCTGACGACACCGCTTTCCCTGCCGTAGCTCCCACCCTTGCCCGTTCCAACCGCCTGCTCCAAGAATACCTTGACCTCTTTGCCGCTTGGTGCAACCAGTGGCTCCTGTCTATAAATCCTACCAAAACCCAGGCGATCATCGTAGATCGTACAACCCCTTCCTTCCGTCCCCGAGATTTTTATCTGACCCTCCATAACCGTCCCATTCGTCTCACCCCTACCCTAAAGTACCTGGGCCTCACTATTGATCGCACCCTCTCCTGGACTCCCCATCTACACACTATCCAAGAAAAAGCCCGCTCCCGCCTCCGCCTCCTCAAACTCCTTGTTGGCCGAACATGGGGCCTCAACCCTTCTACCATCCTCTATACCTACAATCCAGTCCTCTGTGTCGCCCATCCCGCCTAGATCTCCGCTCCCCCATCCTTCTACAAATCTCTGGAGATACTCGAACGCCATGCCCTCCGCCTCGCCTTCCGTATCCCACTTGATCCCCCTTCCCCCACGCGGATCCTCTATGATCTCATTACCTTCCCCAGACTCGTTCTGTTTATTGAAAATCTCAGCCTCCGTTACATATCCCGCAAATCAGATCCGCCTAATCCTCTAGTCCATCCCCTCCTCTCTGCACCAGGTACATTGCCGCGCCTCCACCACTGTATTCCCCCTGCTCTCCACTTGTCCACCCTCCGGATCCTCTCCCGTGGCAACTTCCGTACCCTCCCCCTCCCGGATGATGCCCTCCGAACTGACATCTACCCTTCATACCAGCTTTGATCCTTCTCCTTGCTCCCTCTCCCCCTTCTCTCCCTGAGGGCCCCGACTATCCCTCCCTTCCTGTCCCTTCTCCCCTCCTCCGTCCCTCCGGATCCTCCTCTTACCGCCCCCCTATCCTTCTTCCCCGTGGCTTCCTGGGACATCATCCCCCCCGTCCCTTCACCACCGGCTCTGTGGCTCCTCCCCACCCTCTCAATCTCCTTTCATCTCTTTTCCCCCCACACCACATCTTCAATGCTGTCAGTTCCCCACCATCTACAGAACCTCCTTTGTGCTTCGACAAGTGTGGTGTGTTTTAGTTTAAATTGTTTTATCTTACAACAGTGGACGGCCAACCCGCAGCCGACACCGTCAGTTTTAACTTGTGTATCTCTGGAAGTGTGTGTTGTGTTTTTTGTTTTAACTCCAAATAGCGGAGGTCTCACCATGGCCGCCGCCCTATGCTCATTTTAATAGTGTGTGTGCGCCACTGACATTCGAGTAACTGTTTTTATTCACCACTTTCGCCATTCCAAGTGTTTTATGCCACCACTGTTTCCTCCATTTTAAATCTCCATTTTATGTCTGTATTACCTCCAAAATTTTATCTCCTTTGTGTTTTTATGTTCTCCGCTGACAAATTTTATTTCTGTAGGCCGAAGAGCGCAAGTGAGCTTTTTTAGGGGAATTGAAACGACAATAAAGGAAAAAAAAAGAGCACAAGGGATGAACTTGCAATCCAGGACATGGGACTTTGTGTACAAGATAAATCAATCAAAAGTGAAGCCGTAAACTCCACAAAATACCTAGGAATTACTATTACTTCAGACTTAAATTGGAAACAACACGTAGATAGCGCTACATGGCGCATACGTCGCTACTTATTTAAAGAACATATATTGAAATAAAGCTAATTACAACATGTGGACTTTACAGAGTGGCGTTGTTAGAAACGAACATGAGCTCCATACGAACTAAAGCACGTGAAATAGGACTATTGCTTCTAACAAAATATTGTTCTCATATGTACTATGTGCATCTGCGGAGATATAAAGGGAAATTTGGCCCTTCCCAGCCGTTTGACTTCAGTGTAGACGAGCTCAATTTTTCATACCAGGGTTGATGTAAAAAAACTCCCAGAAGTAGGTGCTTTTCATCGCTATCTGTTCGTTGAGCAGTGTGCATCCTGGTGTCCTTCCGTTACAGAAAATCTCCATCTCTTCAAGCAGATCGAGATACCTCCCCTTATTTCAAGAATCGGGAGTTTATAGATTATCATGTTCTGACTGTGATGCTGTCTACATCGGACAAACTGGAAGGAAGCTTGAAATCAGATTCCGCGAACATGTGGCGTTAGACAGGCGTGATATTGCTGACAAGTCCAACTTCGCAGCTCACCTTATTAATTCCGGACATACCCCTCCTGACCTGACTTCACAGTTGAAACTTTTGCACAGAGGAAATAAGGGGAGGTATCTCGATCTGCTTGAAGAGATGGAGATTTTCTGTAACGGAAGGACACCAGGATGCACACTGCTCAACGAACAGATAGCGATGAAAAGCACCCACTTCTGGGAGTTTTTTTTCCATCAACCCAGGTATGAAAAATTGAGCTCGTCTACACTGTAGTCAAACGGCTAGGAAGGGCCAAATTTCCCTTTGTATCTCCGCAGATGCACGCAGTACATATGAGAACAATATTTTGTTACAAGCAACCATTTAACGTGCTTTAGTTCGTATGGAGCTCATGTTCGTTTCTAACAACGCCACTCTGTAAAGTCCAGATGTTGTAATTAGCTTTATTTCAATATATGTTCTTTAAATAAGTAGCGACATATGCGCCATGTAGCGCTAATGTGTATATTCCCCATGTCCTGGATTGCAAGTTCATCCCTTGTGCTCATGCGGTAGTTTGGATATAAAGTCACAGTAGCTGTAGTTATATTGAGTGACCTATAAGAACCACATATACCAATGTCACCTGGACAATGTAAGCGCATATGGTATATAAAAAAAGCCCGATTGTTTCTCTCCTACGTAATCATGTTTGAACCTTCATGTATATTTCTATATTCTATGTTTAGACGCAATGTAATCATATTTGCACCTTCATGTACATTTGTATATTTTGATTTTTACGCACTGTACCAACTAAGCAAAGACGGCCAGCATAGTATCATTCTGAAAAACTAGATGGCGTGAACTGCTCTCTCTCTCTCTCTATCTCTCTCTCTCTCTCTCTCTCTCTCTCTCTCTCTCTCTCTCTCTCTCTCTCTCTCTCTCTCTCTCTCTAACACACACACACACACATGCATTGGTGCTTTGCAACGACTTTACCTTTTATGCTAGTCTCAATTATATATATATATATATATATATATATATATATATATATATATATATATATATATAAACATAGTATTTTATACGTAATACAATGTAACTTATTTTAACAATTGATCGTGACAAATTTTAAATTTTTAAAGATATGTTTTAATACCTACCCGCCTGAGGGCGCTGATAAATGGCTATTTATATTTTTTATCATATAATGCATAATCTGTGTATGTTAGTTGTTAAACTTTAATTCACCTAGAATCACCATTTTTATCTTTTTAAGCTTTTAATATGTTTGAACCCATTTTCTTTTTAAAAATGTTACATTGTAACTGATTTAAACAAAGAGGGCGCCAGGCACCATCTATGTACAAGCTAAGCTGCTTAGGTGTACGTAAGCGGCTACCTGATTTTATTGTTGTGACTTGTACCGGCAAGACCTTTAAATGTTCTTTATGACATGACTGACAAAAATGTTTTTAAGCAGACACATAGGTCATCATGACTTGCAATTCTGGTATGTAATTCTATTTTATAAGTATAACATTCTTGGTGTATGTAATCTTATTGTAATTTCAATGTCTGACCAAGGTACCTTGTTTTTAACAGCACTGATGATGTCCCATCATAGGGACGAAATCGATATGTTTTGAAGTTAAATAAAAGAAACATCTCACATCGCCTACCAAGCGAAAACCTGTTATTTTATTTTATTTTTGACTTTTACTAGCATCTTGCATAATTTTATAAGTTCGGACTTGAGCACACTGCTCGAAATGTAGATCAAGGTATTTTATCAAATTTTGCAGCTGTTGGGCTGAACTTTGTCAAATATTTGTAAATCTACAGTTGCTGCAGTCGACAAGCTATGTTTAAAACCATCATACTTTAACTAAGCTAAACTAACCCAAGAACAAGTCACAGACACCCATGCCTGAGGGAGGACTCAAATCTCCGATGCGGGAGGCCGCCCGATCCGTAACGTGGCGCTCCAGACCACGCGGCTACTCTAGCGCGGCGCGTCTTCGAAAGTTCACTGCGGGAACGTTGCATGAAAAACTGCACGACCGTCTGAAGAGTCCAATAGACAAATATGTATTTTGTAAGAGTTTTGTCGTAATAGGAAACAGACTACAATACTTATATCTGCAAGCTTATTAATTCAAGATGCTTGTTGCACCTACTGTAAGGCCTAAACTGAATTCTTTTTCAGAGCTACAGGAACAGTGCACTTTCGCCTATGTGCAAGTTATGGCTTGCACTAAGGTACTATGCACTTGTCAACATGCTCATTGTTCATTGCCGTTGGGGACTTCGTTGGTGTGTGCGAAACGTCTGCTTATAAAGCTGTTCGGGAGTTGACACTGGCGCTAGCCTTTCTCGGTCCAATGTGTCCTTATTTTTCTTGATTAATGACACAAGACTCTCGCACTCACTTCCTTAAAGTTCGAGCTTCTTTCACGTTTGTTTTCCATAGCGCCAAATAACAATTGTCTGCTAACCTTTTCAGCGGCGTCGGAGCGGCCGAGCGCATTGAGGGGCTATGCTACGATGCGCGAGGCCGTTCTCCGTCGGGGTTTCGACGTCTTTAGTATAAACTAGTTCATAAGCAGTTTGTAAGTATAGAGACTCCGCAGTTAAGTCCCATAAACTTTACAAACATTTGAACATTTGCTAACCTCTTCCCTGTTAGTCAAATATGGCGAACAGCTGTTCATTCATACGGCCCTTAATGTTTCTATTGCCAACAAAGTCGAAATATATCATCACGTTTCCTCCAGGTAAACAAACGATAGGTGTATCTGGTAATGATAAACGCAGTGCACTTAACTAACACATTTAACTGGGCGTTAAAGCCATCTTCCCGTTTACTAACCAGAAGGTTAACGAGAGATGGACGAACCGGCCCTTAGAAACACCCTGTATGTATGTTTTCATATACAGAAGGGATCGATTGGTAGGGCACCTTCTTAGAAATGAAGGGTGAATTTAGCGTTGGAGGAAAGTGTGTGGGGTAAAAACCGCAGAGGAACACCAAGAGATAGGTACCGTAAGCAGATTCAGAGTTGAAGAGGCTTGCTCAGGATATTGTGGAGAGCTTGTAATATTTCTGGCTTAAAGCCATCATATTAAGATCAAAGTATTGCTTCAGTGCAGCCGGCTAGGACCAGTAGGCGACAGATGGTAAAAGCTGGTGAGAACCACGACACGTGGTACAATAGGTCGGGTTCTCATGGGAAAGAGCCCTCGCAAGTTTCCCCGAATTCTAGGGAAGTCCCCGAGCGGCAGGCACTGGACGCCGATTGGCTGTAGCACTGGCAGTCACGCGCCAAAACGAAATCATATTTTTGTTAATATTCAATAAACTAATAATATATTCAATGTCAAACTCAGTTCATAAAAACTCCTCAAAGCTAAGCTATGCCCTGCGCATGTAAAACATATTAATAAGTGCTAATTCTATAAACAAAACAATTTCAGACGGACGATACACGGCAGCCATGTTTACGCGCCAAATTGCGGAACGAAGACAGCCTTGCATCGAGCCGCCACAGTTCAGTTCAGAACAGGCAGTCGGAAGAGTAACAAGTGACTTCAGTACGCGCACTCGGTGAAGTAACATGGATACGTAGGCGGTCATAATACATTGTTTAATCATCTTAAAGCAAGGGAAATGACTTTATATTTAATTTCATTTAAAACAATCTGTGTCAAATGGATGTTATATTATGCAGTTTACTGGTTTTCTGCTGACTTTAAATAAATAAGTTGGCAACCCGATTTCCGAGGATTTCAGTTTTATTCAGTAACTAGATCAGTTCCTACTAATAATTTAGTCATTTCAGCCTCATTTAAGAAATCCGACTTGCTTGCTGTCATCTGCGAGGGGACGACATCTATAGAAGACGTCAGGATGGTGAACTTTTAGAGTTTCTACTCTTCACACAGTGCAGTGGGGGTAACTACAACCCTCGCGTACACTGTCATTGCGACACAAACGAAAAACATGGCAACATGGAGGAGGAAAGGACATGATATAAGACCGGTTAACATACTCCCTATAGACATTATTCCCGTTGTAAGCTGCAGCAAACCAGTCTCCGGACTGAAGAGCACAACACAGGAGGGAGTAAGTGGAGGAGGAGACCGCCAGAAAGGGGAGGGAAGAGACGGACAGAGAGAGGGGAGAGGAGGAGAATGAAAGAGGGAAGATGGCGACAGACAAGTGATAAGAGATGAACAGAGGGCCGCGGTGGAGTAGCCGAACGGTCTAAAGCGTCTCGCTGCGGAGCGCGCGGTTGCTCGCCGTGGATGTTCGAGTCCTGCCTAGGGCACGGGTGTGTGTGTTTGTTCTTAGGTTAGTTTACCTAGGTTTAAGTACTTTGTAAGCTACGGACTGATGACCACGCAGTTTGGTCCGATAGATTTACAAACATTTGAACATTTTGATGAACAGAGGGAGGGGGAGGAAGAAATGGACAAAGAAACAGACAGGATGGAGGAGCAGGTGAAAGGAAAGGAGGAGATGGACTAATGGACGATTGAATATTTATTTCTATCATTCGTAACTAAACAAGCTAACAAATTTGAATCGTTATTAGGTCAATTACTTCTTCTGCTGCAGCAACACGCTGGATACCAGTTAGTCCCACTCCAATCAAGGACTCGCTGTCAACGTACGCTTCCTTTCTTCATTCACCGCAGGAGAGGGAGTAGATTGTTCTTGTCAGATGTCTCGATGTATGCTAATGGGTTCACTGGCATCTTATAGCAACCGGTCGTTTCAGCGTAGCCAACGAGCTAAGATTGCGCGAGGCGGTGTTTCTCAACATCGGAATGAGGAGCCGATTGGCTCGGCACCTGCGCACAGTGGCAAATTCGCGAATCTGTGCCGAGCCGGGGGGATTACAGGTGGGGGAGTGGAGTCTGGTCTCCCCACCACCTGCTGGAGTGCCTGGCGAGGCGCGCCGGTAGCGAAGTGGCGCACTGGGCCGCTTGCGCCATTAGGCGGGGGACTGCGGAATTATTAGCTGGGCGGCTGCGGAAAGAAAGCAAAACGAGGCAGGGGAGGGGGGGCGCGAGGAAGGCCCGCTTGCTCAAGAAGGAAGGCCGGGATTCCGGCAGGGAAGGCGAGCCGCTTGCGCAACCGCCTTACGTCAGGCCTGTGTGCGAGTGTGTGTTATGTGTGGCCGCGACTTTCACCGCGCCGGCGCTGCTGGGAAGTCGCCCGAGGGGTGGCGCTGCACCCGGCCGTTCTCCAGTCCTGTCACGGTCGCCAACTACTCAACACGTAAGGCCGCCACGGGCCACGCTTTAGCAGGACATGTCAGGCCAAATCGTGGTCCACGACCAAATACATGCCCATTCGACTCGGACGCGGCTGTGCGGCTGTGCAGCTGCTGACTCGATCGCACAGCCATGCCATCCTTTTCTCGATGCTACTCAACAGCCCCCTGTAAAGTCGTTCCGGATGAAGCTAGTAGCCTGAATTTTCAGTAACCCACAAACGGAGATTACTACTATTTACAATGTTAATCATAACTTTGTGTAAGCTTGTATATATAGTGTTTCACTAAGTGTGTTTACCTCTGTAACTTATAAAATAATAGGTGACGGAAAATTTTAATGCTGTAGGTCAACACAAAAGATGCCACACTTTCTGCGGAGCTATGAACATAGTTTATTGTATCACCACAAAGATATAATTTTTTAAGTGGAACAATAATTTTTTCTACCGTGTATTGGATTCGTTTAAACCAGCTGCGTCCAAATCAATTAAACTACATTCCTATCACTGTTAGTTTGGGATCTACAACCCTTCAAAGTTCAGGGGGCGGAGGCTGCGATAGCGTAGCTGACTGGCCGAGTGGCTATCCCCTGGGGCACGGCCCAGTGTCTCATGACCGCCAGCCAGTCAGCTACGCTGTCGTAGCCTCTGCCCCCGGAACTTTGAAGGGTTGTAGCTCCCAAACTAACAGCGATAGGAATGTAGTTTAAATTGATTAGGATGCAGCTGGTTTAAACGAATCCAATGCACGATAGAAAAAAAAACTATTGTACCATTTAAAAATTATATCTTTGTGCTGTAACTCTTTGGAAGATGATCCAATAAACTATGTTCATGGGTCCGCAGAAAGTGTAACATTTCTTATGTTGACCTACTGCATTAAAATTTCCCCTCACCTCTTTTTTTATAAGTTACAGAGGCAAACACACTTAGTGAAACACCCTGTATATATATATATATATATATATATATATATATATATATATATATATATATAGCTATGTCTATTATCATGAGCAGTAATTTTATTCCATCCCTTCTAATTTCTCCCTGTTCGTTTCAGTACTGTAATTTTATTTGACAATTATCACATGGTTGTAAACAATAACCATTCAAGTGTAATAATTGTATATCTCTCACCATCTGATATGTGACAAACCACTTTGAACCACACCTGGCTTACCAGGACACATTATATGGCATTTTCCGTTTTCTTATCTTATTACACACGATGTATTGAGCATCTGTTAGCCGGTAATACCTAGACAATGTAATCAAACTTGGCGTCCTATAGTAGTATCTATGCATCAAATACACATTGTTTGTTAGAGCATCGTTATGATGTCCACCATTACAACCTTTACTTTCCGTGATTCTGAATGAATATGGATTTATTAATAACTGTTAATTTGTTTATAATATCCAGCTCTGCCACCTTACGATTCATTCTCTACATCAACCATTCTGACTCACTCATGATTTGTAGCATGACAAAATATGTGGTATTTATTCATTTTTGTTACCCCATAAGACATGTCTTAAATAGCATTTGTAAAAAGTAACATTTTTGTTTTTTGTATTGATAAAATGTAATTTTACCTACCGTAATTTTACTTGTCACGGCGCCACTAGGTTTTATGTTCAAGAACGGCACGCCATCTGGTGACCAAACTCTGTAAACCTGTATTACCTTTACCGTGGCTTCAGTCTGCTTCTTAATGTTACAAGAACAACATGTAAGCATCTGTACTGACGTACTTGTAATCTATGTATGCAGGATTCTGATGATGGACCAGGCCGAAACGCGTCAAATAAAGTCATATTTTAACCGCTTTATGACTTTAATCAATACAGCGACCTATGCAGCCTATTGCAGACTTTATTTATATTTACTATTTATATTTATTTTTCAAAAAAGTTCAAATGTTTGTAAATCTATCGGACCAAACTGCGTGGTCATCAGTCCGTAGCTTACAAACTACTTAAACCTAAGTAAACTAACCTACGGACAAACACACACACCCATGCCCCAGGGAGGACTCGAACCTCCACGGCGAGCAACCGCGCGCTCCGCAGCGAGACGCTTTAGACCGCTCGGCTACTCCACCGCGGCTATTTATTTTTAACGGTCATGCTGTAGGTATACCGGTTCCCAGAAGATCATCGAAGTTAAGCACTGTTGGGCTTGAGTAGCACTTGGATGGCTAATTGGCCGGGTCTGCCGAGCGCTGTTGGCAATTCGGGATGTACTCCGCCCTTGTGAAACCAAATGAGGAGCTACTCGATTGAGAAGTAGTGGATCCGGGCACGAAAACTGACATAATGGTCGGGAGTGCGGGGGCGCCGAGGAAGTGCCACTCCATGCCAAATCCGTTGACCTCAGTTGGTCTCTCGAGGAGTTAGTAACGTGAGAACGTGGAACATGTAGACAGTTGTGCGAAATCCGGGATCCCCATCACACGAAGTGATGGGTGCTATCGATAAGGGTTCGCAAATCAATTCCGTATTTCTTGATTTCCAGAATGCTTTTGACACCGTACATCACAAACGGCTTTTAATCAAATTGCGTGGTTATGGTATATCGCCCCAAATTTGCGACTGGATAGAGGATTTCCTGTCAGAGAGGTCGTAGTAAACGATGGTAAGGCATCAACTAAAACAGAGATGATATCGGGCGTTCCACAGGGTAGTGTTATTGGTCCCTTGCTGTTCCTTATTTACATAAACGAGTTAGGGGGAAAATCTAAGTAGCCCTCTTATGTTGTTTGCAGATGACGCCGTCATTTACCGTCTATTAAAATCATCTGAAGATCAAAGCCAACTGCAGAACTATCTGAATAATATATCACTATGGTGTAAAAATTTGCAATTGAGTCTAAATAATGAGAACTGTTAGGTCGTCGAATGAGTACGGAAATGAATCTGTTAAACTTCGTTTACAAGGTAAATCAATCAAAAGTGAAGGCCGTAAACTCCACAAAATACCTAGGAATTACTATTACTTGCGACTTAAATTGGAAAGAACATGTAGATAATGTCGTGGGAAAGGCGAGACTGCGTTTTATTGGCAGAACCCTTAAAAGACGAAACAGAACTACTAAAGAGGCTGCATACACTACGCTTGTCCGTCCTTTTTTGGATTATTGCTATGCAGTGTGGGATCCTTATCAGGTGGGTTTGACGGAGGACATGGAAAGAGTCCAAAGAAGAGAAGCTCGTTTCGTATTGTCACGATACAGGGGAGACAGCGTTACGGAAATAATACAGGATCTGGGATGGGAATCATTACAACAACAGTGCTTATCGCTGCGGCGTGGGCTACCTACGAAACTCCGAACGCCAACATTCTCCTCCGAATGCGAAAATATATTGTTGACTCCCACTTACATAGGTAGAAATGATCTTCAGAATAAAATACGGGAAATCAGAGCTCGAACGGAGAGATTCAGATGTTCTTTCTTCCCGCGCGCTATTCGAGAATGGAATGGGAGATAAATAGTATAACGGTGGTTCGATGAACCCTCTGACAGGCACTTAAATGTGATTTGCAGAGTATCAATCCCATGTAGATGTAGAAAGGCAGAGGCTGCATCCCAAGTAGCTACACTGGCCCTTCCGCCGTATCTGCCTCCGCTTGGTTTAATTGACCGCTCTGCATGATGCCGGCTAAGGCTAAGGAAAAGTGGCATTCTGCAAATTATAAAAAGCAACAAATATATTTCTGTACCTTGTATACGGGGAATGTTTTCATCTATCGAGATGTACAAGTAATTAACATTTTTTCATTGCAAGGTCGGTTTTTTTTTCTACACTCATTTGACAACTCTTACGATAAGTACTACAGCTTGATGAATATCCAATAATTCTAAAATAAAATTAAGCTAAAAAAGAATTAACCTTCGCACTGCCAAAAAAGTTCCGGTATACAACAAACATAAAAGTTAACTAAATATAACATTAAAGTATGGCATCACCCTTCTGCTATAGATTGCCAGTTTGAATCATTCTTTAGCGCTTCCTGGCAACCAGTTACGGAATGAAATATCATTGCTTTCAAACTCGAAATTTTGACCTAGGATATTTGAATGTACTTGTTTTTTCACTTCCATCACTAGTTCTTGGACACAGTACAGCTACTTCCTTCTGACGTACAGTAAACGAGAAACATGAAATGTTTTTAAATCTATTGAAACTTACATGCCTTGGTAGAGAGCTGCGGAAACCTATAATTTGTTCTCTTCCAGACTGTTAAAAGTTTGTTGTCTGAAGCCGAATTATTAGATTTAGTGAAACATTAATCAGTCTTTTTGAAAATGTGTTCAACATTGTGGCCTTGTTTTTTTTTTTTTTTTTTTTTTTCCTTTTTTTTTCTAGATGGTAAAATTCGTTGAATCTTTTCAAGTCTAACAGTCTTTTACGGCTGTTTTGTTGACTAATGGTTTAGTAACAAATATACGCGAATGGCTATGTGGAATTGCACTCAAAGGCATCGCCGCATTCGTAATATTTCTAAAGGCTATGACCAAAAGTTAATAAAAATATTACTCATTAGGGGAAATTTCACAAATGAAAAACCTTCAGCCATTATTTTTTTGGAATTTTAATGACATGTTTCGAGAATACATTAACATCATCAGACCCTTATAAGATCCATGCAGTAATGCGAAACTAGCCATCCATTATAATACTGCATTAGAACCTCTCACACCAAGATGTAGCTGACAACTGTCAAACCAACCATGGTGTGAGAGGGTGTAATGCAGTAGTATAATGGATGGCTAGTTTTGCATTACTGCATGGATCTTATAAGGGTCTGAAGATGAGAATAATGTATTCTCGAAACATGTAATTAAAATTCAAAAAAATAAATAAATAAATAAAAATAAAAAATAACGGCTGAAGGCTTTTCATTTGTCAATTCAATACATCGCCGTCGTCCCATCATCCGTCTAAGATGGATATACAGAGACATTAGGGGAAAAGTCCGCGAGGAGATGCAGAATACTAAGACAAACTTTAAATATCCATGAGAATAGAAAAAAATCTGTAAGTGAGACGAACGAGGCTACTAATAGACTTTAGGAAAAAATCTCGAGATTGATGTCGACTCAAAAACTTTTCTGTCCGATAAACAAAAAGAAATTATCTAAGGCAATGACATACTGTGTATAGAATTTATTGTTCTTTGGGACGATCTATATCAATTTATACAAGTTTCCAGCCAACATCGCGTCATTTATTTACTGATGTCCGGTTTCGTTGTTCACAGACGTAATCTCTGATCTCCTATATTTTACAATATCATAATATATATAATATATCATAATATATCATAATATAATATATCATAATATAATATATATGATAATGTCATATAACTAAAGGATATAGTTAAAACCGTACAAGATACGAGACTGTAAAATATAGGAGATCAAAAGATGACGTCTGTAAACGTCGAAACCGGTCATCCATAAATAAATGACACGATCTTGGCTGGAAACTTGTATATGCAATGACATACATTTAAACAAACAAATTGCGTAATGTACGTCATAACCATTGGAGATGGTCTAAATAAACTTAATGGAGGTGAAGATAACACATATATGGCTAAACGAGTCACTCCATACAAATGTTGCAACCTCGACTGAGAATATCACGAAGATTGCTATATTTATATTCTGAACGAAGCCGCAAATTAATTCCAAAAACATTATGTAAGCGCAGAAAAGCCTCATAAACTAATAGAAGTAATAAGATTTACTGGTTACCATTAAATGGAAGTGCGAAATAACCGCAGTATCGCACCATAGTAAGTGGAAAACAATTGGACTTGCAGAACGTCCGCAGAAAGGCGTCTCAGTATAGCGGCCGAGAGCAACTGCTGGTCGGGTAACAGATTGTCGGCGTCCCTGTAGATTAACTGCTACCTGCTCGCACGGGTTTTGTCACAAGTGTGACTCCTAACAAGTGTTCCAACCCCCTCTCGAGGCTTGTCGGACGGAGTTTAGTTTCCGAGCCCGTGATACAATACTTACGACTTATCTTACAAGATAGGTTAACACTAGAATGATCGCGTACGAGCTCACAAATACATATTCCTAGCGGTGCACTGTTGACACTCTATCTCACAGATACATGGCGACTACAAATGTTCCTCCTAGTGACACGACCACTGAAGTGTTAAGGAAAGGCACACCTCCATTTGCAAGTTTTGTAGATTTCGAGAATGGACAATCTTGACTGAAATACACTGAAACGGTAAAGTCAGCACGATAAAATACAAGGAACGAAGAGTTAATATACAACTTGTGATTTTAAACATAGCTTTTCTTGAAGCAGTACCTATTGACGGTAAGTTGCGATTACAGTACGTACACAACTTGTACAATAACCAGAGAGTAGTCATGAGTGAAAGGCCCTGAAAGGGACGCAGTGATTGGGAAAGGAGTAAGGATTGTAACCTTTCCCCACTGTTACTCAACCTGTACATTGAACAACCTGTGAAGGAAAGGGTAATTTAGAAAAAGAATAAAATAACATAAAAAGAAATAAAAGATTTGCATTTTTCTGACGGCATTGTCATTCTGACCCGAGACAGTAAAGTACCTGGAAAAGCAGTTGGATGGAATTGACAGTGCCTTGAAAGGACGGTATAATATGAACATTAACAAGAGTAAAACAAGTGTAGTATCATATGGTCTAACAAAATCGGGAAATGTGAACGGTATTATAGAGGGCGTCATATAAGAAGGCGCTTCCACGCATAGGGGCGGAGCGATGTGAGGAGCGTGGAGGGGAGGAGCTACGGCCGAGCGCCAACAGTGGAGCCTGCGGGAGAAACACTGCGTAACTCGCGGCCAGCCTCACACCTGGAGAATGAACATCATTGGCTGTCATTGCCGTGATGGAGGGGGATGCGAAGAACGGCTGAAAACTGGGCCGCCTTCGTAGCTGACGCCGACTATAGGTTAGGTAACGAGTCAATAAAAGTAGTTCACTACGTTTGTTATTTGGGCAGTAGAGTAACGTATGATGACCATAGTAAAGAAAGTATAAAATGTAGGAAGTCTATGGGACGAAAACCATTTATGAAAAAGAGAAATTTCTTAACAACGAATATATATTTGTGTGTTAGGAATACTTCAGTGAAAGCATTTCACTGGAGTGTAGTTTTATATGGGACTGAACGTGTACGATAAGGTATTCAGACAGAAAAATGATAGAACAGTGGCGGACTAAAGCTGTTGGAGGCCCGGGGCGGCGGTGAAACAAAATGAGGCCCCCCCCCCCGCCCCCTGTCCACTTGGAAATATATTACTACAAAACAGTGACTTTTGAGATTTGGAGTCCCCCACAGGACGAGAGGCACGGATAAGTCTAAAAAGAATAACTTTAGAGATTTGAAGGCCCCAGCAGAACGAGATGCCAAGCGTGTTCAAAAATAAATAAATAAAATTAAAATAAAAAGAACTCTTGCCCATCAATGGGGCGGTCCGTCCCCTCCGCCCCCGCCCCCGCCCCCCCCCCCCCCCCCCGCCTTAGTCCGCCACTGTGATAGACCATTTCAAAATTTGGTACAACAGTAGAATGTTGAAGATTAGATGGGTAGATCTACGGTCTTAGGAAATCAGGCGATGCTGAAGGAATTAGATTAGGTAACGAAACAATGAAGGTGGTAGATGAGTTTTGTTACTTGGGTAGTAAAATAACATGCGATTGTCGCAGTACAGAGGATATAAAATGCAGAATGGCAATGGGAAGAAAAGCACTTTGGAAAAGAGAAATTTGCTAACATCGAATATTAATTTGAGTGTAAGGAAGTCTTTTCTGAAGGCATTTGTGTGGATTGTTGCCTTGTACGGGAGTGAAACATGGACGTTAAGCAGTGCGGACAGGAAGAGAATAGAGGCTTTTGAAATGTGGTGCTACAGAAAAATGCTGAAGATTAGGTGGGTAGATCACATAACTAATGAAGAGGTACTGAACAGAATTGGCGAGAAAAGGAATTTTTGGCATACCCTGACTAAAAGAAGGGATCGCTTGGTAGGACACATTCTTAGACATCGAGGAATCGTAAATTTAGCATTGGAGGGAAGTGTGTGGGGTAAAAATCGCAGAGGGGGGGCCAAGAGACGCATGTAGTAAGCAGATTCAAGTGGATGTGGGTTGCCGTTCTTATGAGGAGATGAAAAGGCTTGCTCAGGATAGAGTAGGGTGGAGAGCTGCATCAAACCAGTCTCCGGACTGAAGACCATAACAACATCTACATCTGCATGGGATACTCTGCAAATCACATATAAGTGCCTCGCAGGGGGTTTATCGAGCAACCTTTATACTATTCATCTCCCATTCCATTCACGAATAGCGCAGGGGAAGAACGAACACCTGAATATGTCCGTTCGAGCTCTGATTTCTCGTATTTTATTCTGATGATCTTTTCTGCCTATGTAAGTGGGAGTCAACAATATATTTTCGCATTCGGGGGAGAATCTTGGCTATTGGAGTTTCATAAGTATCCCACGCCTCAGCGATAAGCGCCGTTGTTGTAATGATTCCCATCCCAGATCCTGCATCATTTCCGTAACGCAGTCTCTCCTGTATCGTGACAATACGGAAGGAGCTGCCCTTCTTTGGACTCTTTCGATATCCTTCATCAAACTAACCAGATAAGGATCTCACATTGGGCAGAAATACTACAAAAAAGGACGGACAAGCGTAGTGTATGCAGTTTCTTTAGTAGTTCGGTTGTATCTTTTAAGGGTTCTGCCAATAAAACGCATTTTCTGGTCCGCCTTTCCCACAATATTATCTACGTGTTCTTTCCAGTTTAAGTCTGAAGTAATAGTAATTCCTAGACATTTTGTGGAGTTTACGGCCTTCACTTTTGATTGATGTATCTTGTAAAAGAAGTTTAACGGATTTCCTGTAACTAAAGAGCAGGTACTGAACAGAATTGGGGTGAAAAGAAACGTGTGGCACATATTGACTAAAAGAAGGGATCGAGTGGTAGGACACATTCTGAGACATGAAGGAATAGTCAGTTTAGCGTTGGAGGCAATCGTGGTGGTTAAAATGGCCAAGGCAAACCGAGAGACCAATAAAGTAACCACCGTCAAAGGAATGTCAATTGTCATTGAGACCAAATAAGCACAATAAAGCACACACCTTGTACAAAAGTGAATTAAATCATAAAGTTACTGCCTATAATAAAATTGTTTCTGCCCTTTATGAATATGGAAGTATCATGGAAGGAAATTTGCAAATACACATTGGATAAAGGAAAGCACATTTATTCACTCATTCACACACACATAATGCTTGCAACACATTACTCAAGCGGGAACAATTCAAAGCAGTGGCAAAAAGAAGTGTCGGTGGCATTTTGATGAGATAGCGTGTGTCTTCAAACACAATTTTTTGTATCCCATCCTCGTCGCCACTTTTGTGTCTCTCTTCCGCCGATTGTCTTAGGTGTCGGTAGCCGAGTGGAGAGAGACCGACACAGGAGGTAGGATGCGTCTGCAGGTACGGAGGTGATCAGCCAGTGGGACAACAGAAACTAGCAACACTAAGCCAGATTAGTATAAGAGATATATTTCGAAGAAAGATTACAATACTTATCTTTCATAAGTTTCATGACTGCAGAACGCTGAGACATAAATTATCTAGGTAGAGGCCTACTGATGATTCCTAGTGCCTGTCAGATAGTCAAGTCTTAACTCGCGCCTATCTGATTCCCAAGTGGTCAATGCATCAGTCGTGGCCACGAGCGGAGTTGCAGCAGAGGGCGCTCGTGGCTGACGTCGTAAGAACGCCGCGCTGTGCGTGCATGGTGGCGCGTGGCGAATGTACGTGGCATACACTTCATACTTGTGCGACACCACACAATTAAAACTATGCACCAAACGAACTCATGTGTGGGGAGGCAGCGGCAAACTATCCTTAAGTACCACAAGGTGTGCGAGCACGGTGAATTACATAGAATTTACAAAAAATAAATTAATTTAGAATAAGCAAGTAAAGCACACACAAGAATACATATAGAAGAAAGCTAGTATCAGTAAAAGCATAGCTTAAGGCCGAAGTATTGACCGTTACAAAAGCACATCGTGCAATCAGTCATACGAAGACAGGAAAGATGGAATCAAAGCAGAAATACTGAGAAAGAATTTAGCATGCTTGCGGAAATAGACACCACACGAAAACGTTAGTTAAAGAGTAACATGGAATTCAAACTAAGTTTACACAAAGGCCACACACGAGTATTCTAACTTGAGAAGAACGGATACAAAATACGAATTACGATTGGAAATACGAATACTAAATTTGCACTGTGCTGGGGTAGTTCAGTCGGTAGAGCCCTTGCCCGTGAAAGTCGAAAGTCCCAGGCTCGAATCCCCATTCTGGCACACAATTTTAATCTCAGGGAGTTTCATATTAGCTCACACTACACTGCAGTCTCAAGGTTTTGTTTTGTTATTTAATTAGTTTCCTAACAGCATTTATGGTCACCATATCAGTATAAAAAATATGACTTGGGAGTCGAATGACAACATAATCTACTATTCAAAATAGCTCATGTAAGTATACTTCATTCTTATGTGATTATGTTTAGTTGGATAAGCGAATTTGGATTATTCTTATTTCATAATGTTGTAGCATATTTCCAAATCATTGTTATTATATTCATTCTTAAGGTATTATATTGCAGTGTAATTGCTAAGTCGTTATTGTAGAAGTAAAGATGTTTAATATCTATATGTCACTTTAACACTGTTGGATAACGAGTTACATAACATGACAACATTGATGAATAGCTGGTTTCATATATGCTAATAAATAACCGATCCAGTGCTGGGACCAGAGATCGTGGTCATGCGTGCATACTTATGTCGAGTGATAGTGTGAATGCACTGTGTTTCCTCTTCTGATGAAAGCTATGGCAGAAAATGTGTGTGAATGTGATTGTCTATTTTACGCACCTGTCTGTGGCTCAGCGATCGTCTTTACAGCGAGTAAAGTAATACTGATAACTTTTATTGGAAAAAAGGGGGGTAAAATGAAAAATTTCAAATTTAATCACTGTCTTCACTACTTTTGAAGAAGTGTCGAATGTGACACCATGATCTTGGTTACATATTGTACAGCGACGATCCATATTTTTTGTCTGACTGTTTGCAACATTCCACGCTGTTGGTATTAAATGCTCTACTGATGAACTCAAAGTTCTCTGGAACAGTCGTTACTGGTGTTACGTACGTAAGGGGCTTACATAACCCCAAAGGGATGGGAGCACAAAGGCCAAGGAACAGTTCAGGCCCAATTACTCTCCGACTGAATGTGCCTGTTTGTGAGAAATTGGCTGGTCCGGTGATCAAATCATGCTGGAGCACAGTCTAGTGGAAACGGGTGCTCATTTGCTCGCGAACGTCCTCTAGTAGCTCAAACAGCGTCAAATTCCATGCACTGTTAAAACAATCGAATACGGCCGGAGGTTTGAATCCTCCGTCGGACATGTATGTTTTTATTGTCATTAGAGTACATTAGTTTATTTTGTACGACAAGGGATGGATTACCTTAGCGGTTTGGTCCGATAAGTTTATAAACATTTGAGTAAACAGCCCGAGTTCTGTGATAATTTGAGACAGCAATACAATGAAGATGGAACCACGGTGAAAACACCACGGTTAAACATCAGGTTGCCCCATGGTTAGAACTGAGTGATCACATAATGGTTGTGTAAGGGGAGGGGGGGTGGACAAAATAATATTTAAAATAGAGAGAACCAGCTTTGTCCACGTTGCAACCTTTATTTTTTATTGCAGATCGATTTGAGTCAGTGTCTGACCATCTTCAGTGCTGCAAAAAGTCAAAAAATACTAAATCAGCCTCTAGACGTGAAGTCATTACAAAATTAAGAAACGTAATAGACAATATGCGGACGTATAAGTCATCACAATAAGAAGGGAAAAATACAACATAGTATCATACCTAGAGTCCAAGCCCTGTGGGCCCACAAAAACTTGTACTTTGCATGTTATCATAAGATAAGAATATATTGTGGATGTCAATAATAAACCGATTTCTTAGCTGCAAACTTACTTGCGTGTGTGCGAATGGCACCCAATAAAAAATAAAGTTTTCATTGAGGCCAAAGCTGGTTCTCCCTATTTTAGTAATTTTAATGTGGTCGCCCTGCACCAGACTCCAGATGGTCTACATGTAAAACATTATTTATCAATTGGCCTATTTATTTATCACAATATTTATTTATTAGTAAGAGCTAGTCCACTGTTGCATTTGAGAACAGCTGTAACTCATCTAGCAACAGATTCGTAAAGTCTGTTTATAGTTTCGAACAAAATGTCATCAATTCTTGTACCAAAACATCCAGCAACTACTCCAACGACGTTGAAACTGTAAATTGGTTCCTCAGTGTCTGCGCTAAAGCTCCCCATAACGGTTCAGTTATGTTGACACATGGCGCGTTTTCTGTCCAGAGGAGATGTTTGATAATTATCTGATGCTGTAGAAAGCACCTCTGAACCTTTACTGTCTGCGTTTGTACCTGCATTAACATTTTGGAATGTTTATTAGCAATATGTTACTCATTGTAAGCAGTTTCGTGTCTAGAATGTTCAGATATTCATTCACAGGTATCCGACCACGATTAGAAGCCCGAAACATGATGGATCCTCCCTCATGCTTCACTTTATGAAACATTCATGCCGTGTGGTAAGTTTCCTTTGGGATTTTCGGCTTTCTATTACTGATTTTCACCCTAACTCGTGAATCATTTCCGACACTCTCTCCCGTGTATCGCGATAATATAAAACGAGCTGCCCTTCTTTGAACTTTCTCTAAATCGTCCGTCAGTCCTATTTGTTGGGGATCCCACGATGCGCAGCAGTACTCCAAAAGAGGTGTCACAGATGCAGTGTAGACAATTTCTTTAGTAGAACTGTTATAAATTCTGGTTAAGCTTTCGTTCGCCTTCCTACGATATTTTCTATGCGTTCTCTCCAGTTAAAGTTTTCTGTAATTGTAATTCCTACTTGAATTTACGGACTGTAGATTTGAGTGATTGATTGTTTAAATAAAGTTTGACGCATTCTTTTTTTAGTCCTCATATAGATGACTGAACACTTTTCATTATTTAAAGTGCCAATTTTGCACCATTTAGATATCTAAATCCTTTTGCAGCTGCTTTTGATTTCAGGCTGACTTTACTAACCGATAACCGATAAACGAACGTTCTAAAATAGCTGCTGAGATTGTCTCCTAAATCGTTTATAAAGATAAGAAACAGTAGTGGTCCTGTTACACTTCCCTGGAGAACGCCAGATATCACTTCTGTTTTACTAGATGACTTTCCTTCAATTTATAACGTTGTGTGTCCTTTCTGACTGGAAATTGCGAATCCATTCGCATAACTGCAGCGAAATTCCCTAAACATGCAAAGTGATTAGAAGCCACTCGTGAGGTACAGTGTCTAAAGCAGTGTCCAGAAACTCCCGGTAGAGCCAGAATAATACTTGGTGGGCGGGCAGACTCGTCATGATAATTCGAAATCAAATGTTTGGAGAGCTTATGGGACTTAACTACGGGGTCATCAGTCCCTAAGCTTACAAACTACTTATGAACTAGCTAAGACTAAAGACGGCACAAATATCAATGCCCGAGGGGGGGGGATTCGAGCCCCCGACCGTAGTGGCCGTGCAGACCGTGACTGGAGCGCCTCAGTCCCGAGAGGGGGGGGGATTCAAACCACCGACCGCAGCGACCGTGCAGACCGTGACTGGCACGCCGCAGACCGCTCGGCCACTGTGATGATAATTGTGCGAAGCTGGCAGCACTCGGGAGAGCTGTGTGCTGACCCCGAGTGATACCAGAGGGAGACGCGGCGGCCGATCGGTTCAGTGCACTCGTCTGGCTTTGATCGTCTGGCTTAGCTTTAGTTTCTTAAACCGGACAGTGACTAAATATATGTAAATACAAAGTAAATGCTGTTCCTTGCTACCCGTTTTAATTGAGAACAGCTGTAAGGTTGTGGCAATTTTATTCAAGAAAAAATTCGTAGTAGTCCAAGTAAGGTATTTAGGTAAGGAGAGTTTGGAAATGTTCTCCGAAAAATTGGAAAATGCGAGAAAAAAGCGAAAGTGCTTTTCTTATTCTGAAGACCATAATTTATAATTTTAACGATGGGAACACGTTTATTTATTCATTTTTGTTTGTTAATGATGATCCTGAAAAATTGGAAAGAAAAAATGAGATAGTTACAATAGAAAGTCTGAAATTTCTAACAAACTATAAAAACCATCTTTTTGTCCTTCCTTAATATTTCGGTGATAGGAACGACACATTTCGAAAAGCTTTTTCACTCCGCAAGCCACCGTATCGTGCATGGCGGAGGGTTCTTCGCTATATAAGGACACCTTCACCGATGAAAATGAATTTGAGATGTATTTGCAATTTTTCATGAACAGAGGCGCAATTAATTGACTAAATGATGGAAACGAGAAGAACAAGAAGAGAAGGGAGATATGGACGTAGGAGGAAGACGAGATGAAAGACGAGGGAGGAGTGGAGGAGATTGTTAGAAATAGAGGAGGCGCGAGGACAGATAGGTGAGAGTAAGAGATGAGTAGACGGAAGGAAAAGAGAGATGGTCTCTTACAAGATTGGAATTTATAAGAAATGTAAGAAATGTTTCTATTAATACATATACCGCTGTTTATATCGGACGGAGGGGAAGATAGGGACAGGTGTGATGCGGGAGGAGGCAGAGGTATACTGCGGAGAGGAGATGGAGTGGGGAGAAGGAGGAGATGAACGGAGAAAGCAAAGAGGACCAGATGGACAGAGGAGCGAAGAAAATATTTTTATTTTGGTGACGCGTGGCAACAATAGCCTAAGAATTATCATATGGACCTAATATATTCAACATTAGAATGCGGTAACAAGTTTTATGTCCTTTTAAATGTAAATATTCTTATTTTTTTCTAACTAATTCCACATCCACACAGCCAATTACATTTGAGGTCATATCTGATCTCATTTTGTAAGTAATTAATGTGTATCTTGTTTTCTCACATGTTCTACATCCAAGAGGACCTCTGCAGTTCGAACTTACTGAAACGAAAAGCACATCTAACTTAAGAGAAGATGGACTAGGAGAAAACTGAAACAAATAAATACTTGGGAAAGTCGGGTATTCTGCTAGTTAGACATTACTATTCGATAGGCAGAAAGGTACTGTTAGCAACATTTACTCTTCTGTAAGTACTCTGCTCGTGGCTAGGTGCATCGTGATTTTCTGGTAGTCAAAGCGAATTCGGACCCATGTTGCAATCCAGGCAGTGCTTAGAATTTGAATAAATGTTTTAGTAATGGCTTCCGGTACAAGCAGTTACCCCGTTTTTGCCAACGGCCTTGTGACGTCGAGAAATATGATGCACGCTTAGGGTTTAATTCTCCGTCGATAACGGGCTCATTAGGGACAGAGTGCATACTAGGCTAGTTGTTGTGTAGATGGGGAAGTAAAAATCGGCCTTGCCCTTTGTGTAGAGTGATTTATGGAAATTGCGAATAACCAAATTAGGATGGCCGGAGTTGAGTTTCAACCGTCGTCCTCTCGAATAAGAATCAGTTCAAGTCGTGAAAGATGGCAGAGGACAAAGTTGAAAGGCAATCTCTTCTCGACTGTGTAAAACGATGCAACACCGAAATTCTGAGAAAACTGGAGTATGCTAGAGATAAATCCTTGTGATGCGTAATATTTACAAGTACTAAAACGGAGCATTAAGAGTGGAGAACAGATACGTTAATAATACTGCATCATTCACAATTGTAAACAAGAATCAGCTTTAAAATCTTTCTCGAACCGAGACTTGTATTTACCCTTTTTACAGAGCGCTCGCTTTGATTTGAAAAGCAGGTTCCGTTGTTTGTAAACAAATTGGACCAAACTGGTGTGGTCATCAGTCCCTAGACTTATAAACCAGTTAAACTGCTCAATGTAACTTGCCAGTGATCTGCTGGAAAAAACAGTAAGAATTTTCATGAAGTTTATAAGGCTCATACTACATAATGTGAATCCTGAATACAAACAAATTGTAAGACAAGGAAAAGTGTTTGAAGGGTGAAGATTCTGCTATAGATTAATCAGAATAGCTTTCATATAAACTTTGTTTTATAAACAGTAATTTAAATTTTTTACTGCCTGTCTATATTTGAAGTATATATATACTTATTAACTACTTCTCTTAGATGCTTGAAACTTTGTGCACACATTGACGATCTTCTTATCTAAAAAGCAGACTGCAATCAAATGATTTCAATTAATAGTTATCATTCTATAAATACATATATTATAGAATCAAAATTCAGGTAATTTTTATAATTAATCTATATTTTTCCTCCTGGTGATAGCAATCTGGTATCTGTAGTCTACTGTAATCCAAACAGTAGCCTGAAACATCAAAAAAATTTCAGGCCTCTAGCCCTCTTCCTTTTCTTGCTCCTCTTTGTTATTCTGGCCCCTTTGGTAGCCTCAAGAAGCCCATTTTTCGCCTTCGGCCACTTTCAAGGAATCAATTGCAATCAATTCTTGTCTCATATTGAAACCATTGAAACCAGGAGTTAGTCCCTAACTCCAAAACATCACACCTGCTAATTGCGCCACCATTAAAGCAAATAACTGCAGGTAATACACTTAATCAACAAACACTGTTTTAGGCAGGCGTTAACATATCGCATGGTTGAAACATTCATTAACATTTTGTGTATTTCAACGTAAGCACTGTGACGGTAGTTTAGTGTCACTTAGGTCCCTGTATATGGGCTTAATTGTTTCCAATATGTGAAATGGTGTGCATTTGCAACTCCTTTTTCGTCTCCACACCGTATGCCTACACCACAGTCTCAGGGATCACGCTGTGGATGGTCATCCGTAGAAGCTTTATGGAAGGAGGTAGCCCATACTGCATTCTTCATCAATATCGCCTGGATTTCTTCTTGTGGCTAAACCATAATAGAGCTGCAGTTTGTCCACCGCTTCCTCAGTAAGACGACCCCACCACCAATCGGTTTTCCATCACTAAGCTTTTTTTATCGACTTTTATCAGCACACCCTCTTTTGGACATGACCAAAAGACTAACTTTTCAATTTTGACAGTTATTCCATATGGCAAATAATAATGCCATTTGACATTCAACAGCAGCGAAAACACTGAGCGGTTGAGCGGCCGAGCGCATTGAGGCGCTTTGCTACGATGCGCGAAGCCGTTCCCCGTCGGGGGTTCGAATCCGTCATTAGTATAAGCTAGTTCATAAGTAGTTTGTAAGTTTAGGGACTCATGACCCCGCAGTTAAGTCCCTTAAGCTTAACAAACATTTGAAACATTTACATTTGGAAATACGGTCGTTGCCGCATACCGACAGATATTCAAATTTGTATTTAAACGTGTTCCTGATCCGAATCTATTCATTTAACTACCAGTTTGTTCACAAAAGTCTAACTGGTGATTTAAGATGAAAAAAAAGAAACGAATTTTTGAAGCAGTTTCACTAGCATGTGACTTTAACCTAAGGACAACACACACACACCCATGCCCCAGGGAGGATTCTAACTTGAGACGGCGAGCAAAAATGCGCTCCACAGCAAGGCGCCTTAAAACACTCGGCAACACCACGTCTTTGATTTGAAAATGAACTAAAATGTCTGAAACCGGTAATCAAAAAACACGAAAAACTGACTTCTGTGGAACTTCTACTGCTGATTATACAAAACTTATTTTATTCCTGCCTGGAGTCAGTACTTCTCCTACCCCTTCTCTCGCTGCGCATCTCCTTTTTTCTAAAAACATGCTATATTTATCGGAGAATAAATAAGAAAGGCTGTCTCCCATAAAGTACAAAATTGTAAGTGCAGTATCCAAACAAAGAAAGATAGTAATCAAAATACCAATGACATATAAAATGCGTACGATCTCATATTTATTGAGTTGTATGTTGTAAAGTTGCATAATTTTCCAGATATATATTAATTTGTATAAGTAATGTATGTCTGTAAAACCTGTTGCGAATACAATTAGTAGTAAAGAAGTAATAGATAAAACCTGGTGCGTCACGGGGCGATTTTCCATAAACGTTACTGTTTATGTGCCTATATCTCATGAACTACGTGTCGTACTCTGATACAATTTAAAAGGTACATGTAGCTGTATGTGTGTATACTGTCTGTAAAATTTCCTCCGTCTGCGATTTGTAGTGTAGAAATTATACATTGTAACGTCATACCGAATGCCGTAGTTTTAGTCATGAACAGCGGAAAAGTAGTAAGCGAGAAACTTTTTTCCTTTCATCATTTTGATGTGGTTGTCAGCGAGAAAAAGTGTAATAAAGGTTTGAAATTATGTTTAAAGTTTGTTGCAAGTCGCTAAGTATTCTCATTCTCATATAGCGTATTTATGAAGTCTGGCCGCATTATGTGCCAGTTTTCTGCGATTCCTATTCCTTATGACGTCATATCATCTGAACCATGAGTCTTATGTGATTCTTAAACCTGCAGCAATTGTTATCTCACATAAGGAATGTGTGTACCAAATTTGGTTGAAATCGGTCCAGTGTTTTAGGAGAAAATGAGCACCATTGTCGCTTAATGCAGTAGTTTTCCGCGCATCTTATAGTTTATGATGTCATATTTCGTGAACTATGTGTTGTATGTAATTCTTACACTAAGACGACCTTCCTCATGGATTGAAGCTTACGTGTACAAAATTTGAAAAAGATTGGAATAAAACACACAAACATACGGACGCTCTGCTTTAGATACAAAGATTTGTAAAACTGTATCGTGTCAGCACATAGTAATAATTGAGGAAGTTACAGTGGAGAGAAAACTGGAACAAATATAACAAATAATTGAGGATACATGGCGCAAGGGTTACTCTGAAACGAAGAGGATGGTAAGGGAGATTTCGCAATAGGTCGCGTAAAAATGTTTCTCAGTTTATCGGTATTAACTAGCTACACTCCCGTGTTTCACAATAGAATTAGAAGGGTCATTTCATACTGTTACCTGTAAGGGTTCTACACCTCAGCTGGTAGAAACTAAACTCTTACAAGGTACTTCGTCAATCAATTCGTTTAATTATGAGATTTCTGTGCTTTATTCCGTTTCCGACAAACTTTCGAATATACTCCTACCACTAAGATTAAAAACTAAAACTGAAATGTATGGAACTCATTTTTCTTTGGGGCGATCTATATCAATTTATATTCGTTTCCAGCCAAGATCGCGTTTTTTATTTATGGACGACCGGTTTCGACGTTCACAGATGTCATCTTCTGATCTCCTATATTTTACAATGTCTTGTGCAACCAGTGTGGACATGTATACTGTAGATCCAACTTCACCATCAATGTTTGTATACAACTACTCCATGACAAACGTAATGAAAGGATATAGGTAAAACCATATAAGATATGACATTGTAAAATATAGGAGATCAGAAGGTGACGTCTGTGAACGTCGAAATCGGTCATCCATAAATATAAAACGAAATCTTGGCTGGAAACGAATATAAAATTGAAATGCAATAAAATAAAATGATATAAATAGACAGTGGCATCTAACAGCCACCAAGAGTTTCTTTAGTGTATTACGCCATACACATCGTGTCACTAACATAAAAATCCAAAATTCGAAGCTGAGCAGACTCCGAAAACTTTGAATCAAGATTCTTTTGTTGCGTGTTTCGATTTTGATGAAACAAACCCTTTATGTTGCGACAAGCTAGACTTAGTAATTTCGGTGATTTGGGTGTTTGGAATGTTAATCAGATAGACACGACAGTTTTGCATTAAAAAAAAAAGAAGGTAATTTCTCCATTACATGATTTTGCTTTTTTTAAATAATAAAAAAGGAGAGCCTATATATTGTCGTTGGTTAACTTCAGATTTCTCTGAAAATGCCACGAAAATTCGTCTCGTGGCTTTGAATATCAATGTATTCATGGAATCTTTTTCTGCGATCCAATTTCGATGAAATAGTGCCCTAAAGTTACCTATGAAAACTCCTAGAAATTTCGAAGTTTTGCAGATAGTGTAGTCCAGAACATTAATGGCATTTATATGAAGGAGGAATCGATATGTGGAACTTTGCCATAGTGGTGTGATTCGTCAGTTCTCCAAGAATTGCAGTCATATAAGTACCCAAAATATGTGCACCACTTTCATCGTTTAAAACTGGAACATAGGTTCAATTGTGAGACACTGAAAGTAATAACAATAATAAAATAATAACCCCCCCCCCCTGCACAATCATCTACGACCTAAGAGGAGTAATAAGGTATTTGCTGCCCAATAATACAGTTCCTTCATAACCCCAGTGCAGAAATTCGCTTTAGGACGGTAACTGGGAGCGACAATATTCCATTTTCTTGTCGAGAACTTGTTTTTAAATAAGGTCCAGCAGGTTCCTCAGTCTCTCTTTTGTGTCCTGCTTCAGCCAACTCGTAGCGTCCCCGTCTTGAAGTATGTGGTTGCTGCAACGGGACTCGTGTAGGTATCGTATGGACCATGTGACAGCTAACGCGCTCACGAGAGTACCGTTAGTTAAGAGTAATGCAAACAGACCATAACGTTTGTCAAGCACGACGTGTTATCGTCTTGATTTACTAGATCGGAAGATGTACCGCGGGCCCGTACACAGCAGCTACATGCCGATAACTGTCCCTTACAGGCTAGCTAACGAACTGCCGTGGCGTGCTGTCGTTTCTCACTGAGTACATTTATATCTCTGTCTCTTCATTATGTGCTTTTCAACATTATCCCCTCTCTCCATCCCCCCCTCTCTCTCTCTCTCTCAAGCTAGACAACCAGTGCATTTCCAACTGTTGGAAGATATTTATAAAGCTGGAATGAAACTTTCACTCTGCAGAGGAGTGTGCGCTGACATGAAACTTCCTGGCAGATTAAAATTGTGTGCCGGAACCGGGAATCTAACCTGGGACCTTTGCCTTTCCCGGGCAAGCGCACTACCGACTGTGCTATCCCGACACGACTCAAAAGCTTCTATAATCTTTTTGTTTGAACTCCTTATCGACCACGTTGCACTGCCATACAATTCTCCACTCCAGACAAATGCTTTCAGGAAGGACTTCCCAAAATTTAAATTAATATCGGATGTTTTCGCTTCTTTAGAAACGCTTTTCTCCCCATAGCCATTCTGAATTTTATATCCTCTTTACTTCGACCATCAGAAGTTATCTTGCTACCCAAATAAAAAAAAATCATCTACTGCTTTTATTGTTTCATTACCTAAACTAATTCCTTCAGCATCGCCTGATTTTCTGACATTACATTCCAGATCATGTTCATCGTATATCTTCCTTTCAAGACACTGTCCATCCCATTCAATTTTCCAGATCCTTTGCAGTCTCTGACAAAATTACTATATCATCGGAAAACCGCAAACCATTTTATTTCTTCTCCCTGAACTTTAATTCCTTCTCCAAATTTCTCCTTTCATTCCTTCACTGCTTGCTCAATGTACAGATTGAACAACATTGGGGAAAGGCTACAACCCTGTCTTACTCCCTTCCCAACCTCTGCGTCCCTTTCTTGCCCTTCGAATCTAATAACCTTTGTCTGGTTTTTGTATAGGTTGAATATAACTCTTCGCACCCTACATTTTATCCCTGATACCTTCAAAATTTGGAGGAGTGTATTCCAGTCGACATTCAATAGCTTTCTCCAAATCTACGAACCCCAAAAACGTAGGTTTGCCCTTCCTTAGCCTCCCGTGTTCTTACATTTCTCCTAAATCCAAACTGATCTTCCCCGAGGTCAGATTCCACAACTTTTTCCATTCGTCTATAAATAATTCGTGTTAGTATTTTGTAACCATGACTTATTAAACTGATAGTTCTATAATTTTCACACTTGTCTGCACTTGATTTCTTTGGATTTCGAATTACGATATTCATCTTGAATTCGGAGGGTATTTTCCCTGTCGCATACATCTTGCATACCAGTTTGAGCAGTTTTTTCATGATTGGCTCTCCTAACGAAATCAGCAGTTCAGACGGAATATCATCTACTCCAGAGGCCTTGTTTCGACTCAAGTCCTTCAGCGCTCTGTCAAATTCTTCTCGCAGTATCATATCTCATATCTCATCTTCCTCCACTTGGCCTTCCCTTTCTAGAATACAGCCTTCAAGTTTATATCCTTTGTATAGGCCCTATATATATTCCTTCCACAGTTCAGCCTTCCCCCCTTTGCCCAGTACTGGTTTTCCGTCTGAGTTCTTGATATTCATACAGCTGCTTTTCTTGTCTCCAAATACTTCCTTTATCTTCCTGTAGGCGTAATCCATCTTTCCCCTAGTTATGCATTCTTCCACGGTTCTGCATTTGTCCTGTAGCCACTCATGCTTATCCAGTCAGCACTTCCTGTCAATCTCATTTTTCAGACGTCTTACACGTATATACAAACTCTGTTTATTTCTTATACAGTTGTAACGTGTGTTACAGAAACAGCACTTCTCCACGTGATGAAACTATACAAATTATTTACTTTTACGTTGTCACATAGGCAATAATTACAATTCCATGTCCAAAGAATAGATCTCCCATTTCTTATACACGTGATAGATGTGTTATTTCAATATATACAGTAGGTATTGCCTCTGAAACCTCGCAAATGTCAATAAATCATATAGTGTCAAGAGGTGGAGAAGTGCTGTTTCTGCAATACGCGGTTCATTTAAAAAATTTTCATATGTTTGTAAATCTACCGAACTCAACTGCTTGGTCATTAGTCCGTAGCTCACAAACTACATAAACTAAGATAAACTAACCTACGAACAACAAAAACACCCATGCCCGAGGGGGGACTCGAAACCCCGACGGCGAACGGCCTCGCGCTCCGCAGCACAGCTCCCCAATGTGCACGGTTAATCCGCCGCGGCACGGTTCATTTCAATTCGTAACGAAAGAGATCGAAAATTATACAACCATTATTATCAAACAACTTGTAGTTGATTGCTTATTATACGAGAAAATATAATTATCTCCATGAATGTAAGGTATTTACAGAAAAGTATCAAAATTTACTACATCCACAACGTACACAAATAGATTACATGGCTTACGCAAGATGTCAACTTTATTTTCATAGGCGTGCGTTAGTTAACACATTTTGTCGTTGTTGGCGAAAACAATAACGTAATCAAAAAGTGTAATTTTTACTACTTCAAAAAATGTTAGGAAATAAACTTTCAATTCCATAAAATTCGAAATTAATTTATTTCTTCTTCTTAGGTGCCACTTTGAACTGAAAACCTCATGCGCTCTCTACATTCCCCCACCAACCATTTCTGTAGCTGACTTTCGTGTCTGTTCTCCTAGTCCCAGACCATCCCCTCTCTATCCCTATTGACATTCATCCTTCCTTCCTGTTCTTGGCCCCTTCTGCGTTTTAAGGATCCTGAGAATGCTGTTCGCGGAATCCTTTCGTATTCCATCCTAATTGGATGCCCTGCCCGCATCAACCTTCTTTTCCTCGTCCTTCAATGTCAGCTTCTGAAAATACATCTGCTAGTTCCTGGTTTTTACAGCCCTGTCCACCTGTTACTGAGTCTCCTTCCTGCAGCAAAATGTTTTCCGTGACATGTTTCTCTCAAGGACTACCACTTTTTGTTCATCTGTCTTCCTTAATGTATTTCTCACACATATTGAGTTACCGGGACACAGTCTGATTTTAAAACTTTCCGATACTGCCCTATTGCTCAGCACGTTCCAAAAGCCATAACAGTATAAAAGTGGAGTGTGTGTGTGTGTGTTTGAATGAATGCTAAAGGTAGTATGTGTCTGGGGCGAGCGTGTCACTGTTTGTATTAAGAGACCGTCCCCGCTAAAATGCACAAATAAATGTTCTGTTTTAGTTTTGGTTACAAAATAATTTGACTAAGCAATGAGACTTAATACCTTCCTTTGCCCTGTTACAATAATTGCATGTGACATGGGATGCAATGATCTTTCATAAATGTGGTTTAGTTTGATACGCAACGGATAACACCTAAAATAGTATAGTAGTTAATAAGTTTACAGTAATTAAATTCGTAATTGGTTTACACATTAATCTCTAGTGTGAGGGACAATATGAGCAAATGAAAAGTGCAGATTTGTTAGCATGCACCATATACCAGTAGCCAGACTATACAATTCGACTGCGAAACCCACAAAAAAAGTGTGTGCTACTACTATGATAATTTTGTCACTTGAATAAACAAGATGTCAAACAAAGATATTTGAGATTAATTGGATACTAAAATCACTGCACTTGATAATGTGCCTATCTGAAACAATTACCATACTGATTCAACGTAATAAATAAAATGTCCTACAAATCTGGTAAAGATTTCAAGCATCACTCACTAAAAGTATTTCTTATCTCTTTACGTGATCTACTTCTCTTCTCATCAGACAAATCACTTTAACAGTTACTAACATTAATTGATGTAATAATTTGAACCTTCACAAAGACTGAGAAAATCTCTAACTATGAACTTTACTGGATTTATGAACAAACTACTTCCTGCTCTCATTAATAGATCAATTGATCATGACAAAATCCCTACACTGAACTGTTCTAATTAGCACATAAATTTACAAACACAATAATTATGCAACACTATCATAAGAGACAATGATCAGAACGGATAGCAATTCAAATTGGTGAAAGGAACGAGGAACTGGTAAAATGACTTAGGGTTAAATGATAAATGCAAGCTGCACTAAACAGTATTCATTAGCAAAAAACCAAACACCAACTACAATAGTTCAAATACAGGCTACCATACATAACAATAGAAAAGTACAAGTTTACCTTATTTGAGACAGATTAATTTCCATACAAAAATTACAATCTGCAGACTTGGCTGCGACTGTATGAATTTTTACTCTTCGAATCTAACACACAGACAGACTAACCCGACAGTTCCACGACCACTACTCATCGACTCAACTGTACCATAATCAGACATCGACTGCTCTCCACGACAGTCACACCTCGACTCCTTAAACGCAACAACTGCGAATGCAAGACACTCCAAAGATAAAACAAAGTCTTTGGTTTACAGCAAAGATGTGAAAATAAGTACAGTATCTTATATCGATTAATGAAATGGAACAAAACATTACATAAATTTGTTTTCTACAGAATTATAGCTTAGGTTTTTGTAACAAAACATGTTCAAGGCTGTATGGCAGGCACAAATTAAGTGAAAATTATTTTGCGTACTCAAGTATTAAATTGATTTAAATAGGGAAAACTTTTATTTCTAGTGTTAAACTGTTATTGAGAAACATTTATTCTTTTCTTGCAACGAGTACCTTTTTAGAAAGTTACTGTAATCGGAAATGTTTATGTCACTAAGTTAATAGAACTGTCTGGATTTTGTGAACACGAAGGTGGTGACCTGCTCTCCTGTTGTTCTCTTGCCTTCACAAATGTTTTGTTCTCTTCACGGTGCATTCATATATTTATAAGATTCGCAAAATTGTATTTTAAAGTGATGTTTTTGAAAATAGAGTTTGGAATCAATAAAATGCAAAATAATAATAATAATAATATACAGAAAAGCGTTTCAATCATAACGTCAATCGCATATTTATAACCAAAGAGTGAGAGGTTATCTGCAGACTGTCTACAAGACAGCCAATAGGCCTTAAAGGTAATCATTTTATTTGTAACTATTCTTTTCGAGCTGGATATATAAACCGCCTCATTCGAATTTCGATTAGTAAAGTCTACTTACACTGATTGTGGTTATTGCTGTTTGTGTGTTTCGTCAGAATTCGTTATAAATGTGTTCCATATTTCACACCAAATATTTCATTAGTATTTCGTTTCTGGGAAGGAATACTACAATTGTCTCCGGTGACAAAGATACCGGTAGGAGTGCCCCAGGAAAATGTGATAGGACCGCCGTTTATATCCAATCTACGTAAACGATCTACGTAATGGGCAATTTGCGGTTATTTACTAGTGATTCTGTGGCGTACGTTACAGTGTCGTCTTGAATGAATGTAGTAGGATGACTGTAGTAGATATGACTGATGTATCGTACTAAATTAAGTTTAAAGGATTTCTCTTAGTGCTCATATGAATGACTTCACACTTTACATTATTTAGAGCCAAGTGCCAATTTTCGCACTGTGCAGATTGCTTATCTAAATCGTTCTAAAGTTCCTTTTTTTCATCTGGTGGCTTTACTAACCGATAAACGACAGCATCATTTGCATACAACCAAAGAGGACTACGCAGTTTTTTTCCTATATCTTCTTTCTTCGTCTTCATATGTAAAGTAGTGTGTCCGTGAGTTTGTGTGTTTGTATTGCATACAAATCTGCAATATTATTCCAATCTTCAAAACACGAGTAAGATCTATGTCTACATAAAATTTCCAATGGTTCACAGTGGAGAATACTTAATTTACAGACTTCTATAATTTTATTCCGTTCTTGATGAAAATTTGAAACTTGAACTTCCAAACATGAGGATAAAATTTCGTTTTGTGCATGGTGACGGGTCCTTTAGTTTCGGTATATATTTATACAAAATTTACAGTTTAATAACATGCATCTTTAACCATCAGCTCTTTTATTAAATCATGAAAATCGACGAGTTTCGGTCCAGAACCATCATCATAGATAAAGAGGAATTGAAACAGTTTAGTTAACAGCATTAAATAAAATAGATCTGGCTGAAAACAGCAGGAATCACTTTCGCTAAAATTGGTTTTGTGGTGGTCTTTGACTCATGTAATTATCACAGTGCACTCCATAGTATTCAGAGTCCATTCTCGTATTTTATGTTTGTTTGACTGCTACGATAACCTAGTATGACGTCTGTAATTTTAGTGAAAGTGACTCCTGCTGTTTTCAGCCAGATCTATTTTATTTAATGCCGTCGACTAACCTGTTTTAATACCCTTTATCTATGGCGATTGCCTGGACAGAAACTAGTCGATTTTAAGCATTTAATAAAACAGATGATGGTTAAAGATGCATTTTAATAACCGAAACTTTGAAAATTTTCAGTTTTGCACACTCCTCCTTCAAGACGATATACAATAAATTTCCTATGGTTCACGGTTGAGAGTCCTTTACTTACAGGCTTCTTCACCAGTTAGTCTTGTGCATTTCGCGAACGAACTAGTTCGAAAGAGCGCTCCCACAGGCGAACTACGCGAACTAGTTCGCAGATCCATCGCCTCTTAGTTCGTCCGCTCCTTTTCCGAAGACTGACGGGGTACAGCTAAAAGACGCGAGAGCGCGCAGAATCGCATGATTACCTGCTGCCAGTTACCGTCATATCGAGCTGAGATGCAATTCAGCTGTATTTTCAGAGACATTGCCCAATGCAATTCAGCTGTATTTTCAGAGACATTGCCCAAAAATACCGGTAATAGCACACGCTTGGGCAACACTGATGATTATATAAAAAAAACTGTCATAACAAAAGAAAGAGCTCTTTTAGTAGCGGTAGCAAAAGCCAAAAAGAGCGGACGAACTAAAACGAGCTATTTCGTGGCCTAGCTGCGAACTAAAATATACGCGATGGGTCGCGAACTAAAAAATGCGCGATTGGTCGCGAACTAAAATAGGCGTGATCGGTCGCGAACTAAAATATGCGCGATCGGTCGCGAACTAAAACATGCGTTACCGTTCGCGAACTATTATGCCAAACGTATCTCGCTTCTTAGTTTGTTGGATTCTGTTCCAAGGACGGACGGGCAATAGCGAGATGGGCGTGCAGCAGAATTAAAAATCACGTGTTTGCCTTCTGCTGATGAGAGCTATTTCGAGGTGAGCGTCTGCCTGTTTGATTGCGTAGTTCAGTGCTACAAAATTTCTGTTTTTAAGTGTTATGCACTCTACAATATCTAATAAATTCTGTAATCCCAAGATATAGAGATAACTCTAAACTTAAATGCGAGAAATTATCCACAATCTGTTTCTTTTAGTTTGCATGGTATCGTTTGCGGCTCAAGCAGCAAGCGCATGAAGCATGCGCAGACCACGCCGCTCAGTCGTCACTGGGAGCAGACGAACTAAAACAGCGAACTAGTTCGCGGCAGAACCGGGAACTAAAATAAGCGCTCCCCTTTGCGAACTATTATGCGCAAGTCTATCACCAACCTACAATTTTATTCTAATCTTGAACAAATTTTGCACACTTGGCCATCAAAACAAAGAGTAAGGCTACTGTGGGTGTAAAGATCACGTACACTCTTTGACAAAAAACCTGGCCGCCGGCCGGCCGCCGCTGAGCCTACGTCCGAGCCGATCGCGACATGGGACAATAAAAGTGGCCGCGCTGATTCGCTCTAAGTCCGGCTATCTGCACAATCTGGCAACTCTGTAGACTGCGGGAGTTCATACAGTACTACTTGTGTGCTGTTAGGAAACGAGTCGGGTAGCTACATCCGTAGTCTTGCGGTAAAGTGCGCGACTTGCATGTGAAAGTACTAGCGTTCGAAACCGACTGTTGACAAAATTTTTAATTTCACGTCCCTCGTGCGTGCTGATGCCACATGTGTAAGGGGAGCATATGCATAACGTATTTCACTTTTGATACACTGT
This sequence comes from Locusta migratoria, assembly GCA_026315105.1. Classification (NCBI taxonomy): domain Eukaryota; kingdom Metazoa; phylum Arthropoda; class Insecta; order Orthoptera; family Acrididae; genus Locusta; species Locusta migratoria. The sequence goes on from CM048749.1 coordinate 214,125,507, forward strand.
TAATAACATTTCGGCCCAATAACATCGCCACAGCACTTGGCAGAGCTCTCCGCGGCCCACTCGCCGGCAGCAGCGGTGGCGGCGCTACACAGCGCTGCCTTGCCCTCTGCCCACAGCGCCCGCTGCCGCTCATCGCCCTGGATACGTAAAATGCTGTAGTGTTGCTCAGTGGTGATCCACAACACAGGTTGCGATGTGTATTTCAGACACGATATCAACGGAGCAGACCACCCATTTTGAATGATGAGCATATTATTATACTAATACATAATACATTAGAGAGTCAAAACATTGTCATAGTCATTTATCTAATTAAATTGCACTCTACGATGGTTAATACTTGTTTGTGGCCGGCCGCGGTGGCCGAGTAGACTGAGGCGCTCCAGTCACGGTCTGCACGGCCACTACGGTCGGGGGTTCGAATCCCCCCTCGGGCATGGATATTTGTGCCGTCCTAGTTCGTAAGTAGTTCATAAGTAGTTTGTAAGTTTAGGGACTGATGACCCCGTAGTTAAGTCCCTTAAGCTTAACAAACATTTGAACATTTGAACTTGTTTGTGGTTTAAATCGCGATCCTTTTCCTTTCAGGAAAGCCCTTCATGTAATTTGTTATTGTCATCACTTCATACGTTTTCATCAAGACACAGTGGATAACTGCACTACAATGTTTAGTGACGTTGTTTGATTCCTTATGGTAAATGTATGAGCTAAATTATGTGAATACGTTTCAGCGCACGTTCTAAAGCAACACAAGGCACACTGCAAGGTTCGTGTCTTCATGTCTAATTTCTACTGTAGATATTTTGTATGAACGAACTATATTAATCATTATGTTCACTTCCTCTGTCTCTCACATATTCACATATTCAATGCTGAGCCTCTAACGCATCGCGAAAGATAACCCGAAAGTCACCTATGCGAATTATAGCATTCCTTGAGTGAAAAAGTTAAATTTCTATCTTTCATACCACATGGGCATTATACAGCAGAGTCATGAAAGTAGAAATGTCAAGTGAACTTAGTGAGACAATTCAGTACTACTTGCGGAAGTAACTGCACTGTCACAGTGTTGCCAAATATTAGCAACGATGTTGCCAGTTCTTAGCTGCACTAGGAAGACCTGTGTAGCGATAAGCGACGCGAAATCGCGCTCGTCTCATACGGGCTTCTAGAGGGGAGTATCGGATTTTGGTTAATAAGCGGCGCTATCTCCTGCTGGTATTTAATTCGTCCAGAGGCCGAAATTAGCGTTAATATTTTTTGAAGCCTAACAGCATTATGATATAATTTCAGCAAATGGCTAGAGAAGTTAAACATACTGATATTTTTCTTGCAACATACGGCTGGTCAAAGACTGAGATTTGCAAACTTCCGTCAAGATTTCAGTCCCCCCCCCCCCCCAAAAAAAAGACTAAAACAATTACATTGTTATATTCCAGCAAAAGCTACTCTTTTCATTTTTCACGAAAAGTTACTGTAAAGCAACATCGCCCCATGCGTCACGAAAAACTTCGCATCTTGAAAGTGACTGCGTTTGAAAATGCAGCCTTACGACCGTACAAGTAACATTTCAAATGCTGGTTTGTTTGAAAGCCAGAAGAAACATAATTAACTGATTATGTGTGCAACACAGTAATTAGTTTATTTGGGGATTCAGAGGCCAGGATACTTAAAATTACGGCCATGAACTCAGAAACTAAACTGTATATGTGAGAAATGTGCAATTCTGAGGTTTTTCATCTGTAAACATATACATATATTGCATAGACTACTAACGAGCTTAATGATTTCGCAGTTTTACAGCCTTGTTGGGCCAACAAATGATAATGAGAATCTCTTTGTTGACACACTGCAATTAGTTTTGGTATTTCGTTGCTGAATGCCGTTTATGACACTTTTCGGAGGAGAAAAATAGACCTGAAGCCACACACATCACTAGTACAACGACATCTCATTTATCAACTTTGTTTTTGTAGATCAGGAGACGAGAATGGCGCCACCGAGCTAAAATGAGAGTACTGGTTCAGTTGTCTGACATTTGTTGGCAGTTAATACAGACAGTCCCGACATAAAACACAAAATTGTTTGCAATTTAAACAGGGGTCGACCTTCCTGCGGTCGAAAATTTAATTCAGGATAACAGAGTCATATTAATTCAGTGACTAAACTCATATCCTTAAGAATATTGGAAAATACCTCGAATGCTGGAAATGAGGAAACGATCAGAGTTGTCCAGCGTCGTAAGCAATACTCCCAAACAATAGCAAGAACTTCTTGGGAATCCCACAATATCCTCATTCCTACAAACAGCATGCTAACTGGCTTTTAGCCATGCTGCGCTACCAAAGGCCATTATAAGTGAGCTTTCTGTCCGAAATCAGACAACAGCATTGAAAAATGTTGATGAATAGATGACTTACCCTCATCAAAGTCCGGGGAAAGTTTCTTTTAACAAAACAAAGAAAGTGCAAAACGACTACTTTCTCCAAAATTCCAAAGGACATGTCAGTTTTGTCATACGCGGCTCACATTCTAGGAATATCACAAAAATGAGCATCTGGCCTTTACCTTCTTAGAGCAGCTATTACGCAAGTTTTTACCGATAATCATAAAACTCACCAGACGGCTTTTGCTGCAGAATATAGCGACTTCTATTAGACCCCGTAACCTTTCCCGACTAGAAACTGTTTTTTTCGTATAGTGATGCCCCTGTTTAGGTGAATTATAATGTTACTGTTTAATGTTGCTTCAGAAGAACTTTTTCCCTTAAATATTTTTTTCTTTGCAGGTGGTTCAAAGTGATTGTAATAATTAGTTTCCCTTCAAATTAATTCATTTATTCGATCTACTATTTGTAAAGTAATTGCAACCGCGAAAAGTGAAATTGTACTATAAGCCAAACAGTTTGGTTACTTTAGGTCTATCGTCCATGGGCAGAACGCTTCCGTCTGAAATATCTCCACGAAAGGCAGAGAAGCCGACGGTTCTCTGTCATAGTAGAGTTCGGCTCGGGTAGCCGGTCCTCTGTGGAGAAGAGATGTAATTGTATGTTGAAGAAAGAAGTCATATCTAAGAAACCTGCCTATTAATTTTATTTTATTCCTGTATTTATATTTTTTCATGCTTATATTCTCACAAAATAATGAGAGATCTTTTTCTCTGCAAGTAGCTACCTTTGGTCGTTTCCGACCCCATTACATTTTCCGTTGTCTTTAGATGGATCATACTTTGTCTCTGCCGGTCCCAGATCTCACGTCGAAAGAAAAATGTCCCTCCACATCATTCATTTCGCAGGAGGCGATCGTATATTTACCACTGGTATATTTACTTGTACGAATATTGTTAGCAACCGTAAATAGTTTGCTCTTGCTGTTCGTCTCCTTAATTTTTCCTATAACTCTCCTCGTGAAGTGGATGAACTGCTGTGCTTTATTATTGTTAGTACCATTAGTGTTTATATCAAGTTGAGCTTTGAATTTGTATTTTTTATTACCGTTACATTTGTTTGTTCAGTATGTTTCACAGTATTGAAGCTCAACAAGTTCTCATATCCATTAACATAAGCTTGTTAGAACTAATGTATAACGATCATTTTTGTCTTGTTTCATCCGTAAAACTTCCTCTCAAAATGTGGAACACTTCTTTTAACACCCTACATTTGAAACCGATATGTAGGCAGAGGAAATTCACGACTTACTCATTTATTAACTTCATTGATAATGATAATTTGGATCACATTTATTTACAATTTTTTACTCAGACCATTTAATTTTTTTAATAGCGGTAAAATTACAGTCCTCTGCATTCTACGGCATCTGTTCTAAATCAATGAATAAGAGATACGTCAATACGTTTATTTACTATCTTTTCATAATACTGATTTAAACCATGGCACAATTCGTCGATCAATTTTAATTTTAATCGTTGTAACACGTATTTATTAGGTTGCTTTATTGTCTATTGTATGTTTGTTACAAATTTTACAATTGATTTTATACTAACGATAGGCCAGAAACTTAGTTGTCGTAGCTCAGAACCGTGTGTCAATGCAATATTCACTCGCATTCGTTTTTACGAGTTGGTGTAGTGGTAATGCACTGGATTCATATTCGCTGCACGGCGCTTCGAACTGGCCTTCGGCCATTTGGATTTGAATTTTCCATGATTTTGCTAAATAAGTCTAGGCAAATGCCGGAATGGTCCCTGCGGCAGGGTACGGCGGATTTCCTTCCACGTCCTTATTATAACAAACCTTAACCTTCCTTCTTTCTTTCGTGTCTCGTGTGCAATTCTTTGTTTATGTGATTCTTCAGTTTCTCCCGGCGTATTTGATGATCAAATGTTTCCGTGTGTTGGTACAAATTTTGCAGTTCATTTCAAACCAACTTCCCACTGAACAAGAGACCTTAAACTTTCAACTTAACTTAGAACTGGATGCCACTGCTACATTAACGCCATTTCTTAATTGGTGTGTGGTGGAGAGCACTTTTTATACAACTGCTGTTTCCTCCTGTTTCTCTTCCAGTCGTGAATTGTTCGCCGTTAAAACAATTTCTGGTAAGACTTAATGTGAGTTCATATCGTCTTATCCTTTACCTTCGCGATCTTTCCGTGACTAATACGTAAGGGAGGTCAGGTGAAATAGAAATAAAAGAAATTTATCGATGTCTGTTGTATTCTCATGAAAACGTTTGAAATTGAATGAAAAATTTCACACATACAAAATTTGAAAAGTGTAAAACAATCATTTAAATGAAAAATGCATGTAAAATGGTTTTAAAATAGACTAAGACGTATAAAGTAAATTTTGTCCATTCGAAAATTGCTACCGCGTTAAAGATAGTTCCAAAAATAATTTCGAATTTTTAATAGCTATGCCAGTCATCATAGTAACACTGGAACGTAAAGTGTTCTTTCTTCATGAGTAATGCTACCAGTAGCGATTAGTCGCCATCGACTTGAAGGGCAATTTATTTCATTAACTTTCTGAAGTCGATAAGAGGTATAATGCAGCGGCGGCAGCCACGGTCGTTTTGGTAAATGCGGCACAACGAGCGAGCGAAGGCGCGCCCGTCCGGAAACGGAGAAGGCGGAGCGCGCCTGCTGGAGGGAAAGGAAGCCATCAAACGGAGTTTAACAGATGTTCGGTAGACCTCCCCGAACATTCGTGATGTGACTGTAACATAAGAAATAAATGAAATTCACGAATTGTATTGAATGGTTAGTAAATTAATGTCGTCCGCTATCTGCCGACGATACCGATCGAATGATAATCTATCGACGTGAGATACATGGCACCTAAAAGTCACCATAAAGTTTGTACTCTAAAACCTATCACCGCGCTGTAGTGAGCAAATTGCAACTAAAACTATGTCTGCAACGCATCCGGCCATCAGACTACGTAACATTTTATGAAATCAACGAGGCAGGCAACAGTAAGACAGATTCGGAAGCTATCGAGCATCTCATCAAGGAACGTGCTAAAAATTAGAGTTTGATTCAAATGGAACACTATTTAACGTAGCAAGATAACAGGTCGCTTGTAATTTCCATATTGACCTGGAAACATTTTATTTTATCAGGAAGCAAACTCGAAGGAAACTGGTCAGCATTTGAGTATTTTCAAAGACTTTTCTGCGACAAATTGTGAGTCTTTTTGCTATTTAATGGAGTAAAGTAAACATAACGATATGGCTACCTAGGATACAACCATAAACCCAGAAACAAAACTGGAAAAACCCTCAATGAGGTATTCATTGATATTTTCTTTACTCTTTTAAAATAGCTGGCCACATGGCACATTTGGAGGGCACAGTGTCTCGAGCATGATTGGAATTATGGATCCTAACATGCAGGACGCCAGCTACATAAACTCGTTCATCTGGCCACCAATGTAATCAAGATTTTCCAACGTCGTAATTAGAGTCTATTGTTTCGCAACGTTGGCATCATGTAGATATGAGTCCGATTTGTAATTCTGCAAACAGTTGACTTTTTCTTGTCACTTCCATTAAAAATTTTGAAAAATTAATATCAGAATATGCACATTGTAGTAGTTAGCTGAATTGTGTTCAAGAAGGTCGTTTCATACATTACTACTCCTACTCTCTTTCACGTTGCGAGCAATCTTCCTCAGCTGTGAGTAAATCAATGACGTAAGGTTTACAGCAGTAATGTCTAGTTGTATAATAGTCACTTTCTAAACCCCTAGCTCATTTCGAAATCGGGTCAGTTTTGTTGCAAAAGCTGGATCTTATCAATTCGTCTCGTTATGTCTTTCAAATGTTCAAATGTTTGTCAAGCTTAAGGGACTTAACTGCAGGGTCATCAGACCCTAAGCATACAAACTACTTGTGAACCACCTTATACCAAATACGACACAAACAGCCATGCCCGAGAGGGGATTCGAACCCCCGACAGGGAACGGCCTCTCGCATCGTAGCATAGCGCCTCGATGCGCTCGGCCGCTCCGCTGCGGCGTTACGTCATTAAATTATCCGCTTACTGTCAAACAAATCCATTCGTGTCTCCTGGCAAGCTCATAGTATATGCCATAGCCGCCTACATCTAGAATATCAAATGACATCACAAACAAAACGAAATAAGATTTTCTTAAATGAATTTATCAGTTGTTCTAAAATGATGGTAAACTTTTAAATATTGATAAAACAACTTATTTGTAAATTACTTTAAATGTTGTCATCACATAAAGTAAATAATCAATTCTGAAGCCGCGTCAGCTGTCCTTGCTTTACAGGTCCATGACCGTTTTCATGTTTTTAAAGACCCATCTTCAGGTGTTAAATTTTTTTCAAATGAAAATTTATTACAGAGACCCAACGTTCTAATCGCTTTCATCTGTCATTGAAATAAAATTTCATTAAATAGGCCCGGATATATGGAACGAGTCCAACAGAAATTATTACTGTCATTCGCAATAAAAACCAAGGACGATAAAAATTAGGACAAATTGTGGTGTCGCACAAGTACAAAGTGCGCGCCACTTACTTTCGCCGCGCGCCGCCATGCACGCACGGCGCGGCGTTCTCACGACGACAGCCACGAGCGCCCTCTGCGACAACGCCGCTCGTGGCCACCACTGAAGGACTTCGCACTTCGGACTGAGATAGCAACGAGTTAGGACCTTCGTAATCAGATAGGCACCAGTGAAGACTTTGCTATTGTACAGGCACTAGACAGGCCTCCAACAACTATGTATCAACATTCTGCAGTACTATGTAAAAGTTAAGTATTGTTACATTCTGTGCAATATATATCTCTTTCTGATTTACTCGAGTGTTTATAGTTTCTGGCTGCTCCCCTCCGTACCTGCACCAGCGTGTCGGTCTCATTCCACTCGGCCACCGACACCTACGACGAGGCTGGGACACAAAAGCGGCGACGAAGTTGGGACACAAAACAAATAGTCGCGTAATTTTGATTACTGTATTGTCCATGAAACCAGTAGATTGCCGACGAAGTGAAGGTGTACAAACTAAAGAAGACTGTCTAAAGAATACAAAAACCGGTAGAAACGGGTTTGTATTTTGTTCGTCATTGCATCACGTATTACGGCAAAGTAAAAAACTTACGAATATGCACAACTACCCACTTTCTTTCTTTTGTTTTTAGCTTCAAGAGGACTAAATTCAATACATGCTTGTCTAAACATGATTTGTTTATTCCACTGCACCGATGCTTTGGGTATGTTTCCATAATAGCTGCTCATTTAGGTAATATTCCTTGAATGTGAGACGCACATGACAAGACTCAACGTGTATTCAGTCCGTTTTCGGACAACAGTGCCTAGTATCATTGTAGAAAATGATCGTTCGCACAAGTTTTTCGTTTTGATACAAAAAGTTCTCACTGAAAGTTGGTGAGGGTAAGTGTTTGATACCTTATTGTATAGTGACGGGTGGGGCAACGTTCATTTCCAGTAACATTTAATGAGAAAAAAATAGCTTTTTTTAGGCGGGGGGGGGGGGGGTGAAACTGAAATCGTGATGGACGTATTCATATCTTAGTCTTTAACCTGCCGTATGATGCAAGAACAATATCAGTATGTTTAACTTCGCTAGTAATTTGACGAAATTATATCATAATGCTGTTAAGCTTCAAAAAATATGAACACTGGATTCGGCCTCACTGGACGAATTAAATATCTGCATCCTAAAGTGTGACGATGGCAACTATCAGGAGATAGCGCTGCATATTAACCAAAATCCGATACTCCCCTCTAGAAGCCCGTATGAGACGAGCGCGATTTCGCGTCGCTTATCGCTACACAGGTCTTCCTAGTGCAGCTAAGAACTGGCAACATCGTTGCTAATATTTGGCAACACTGTGACAGTGCAGTTACTTCCGCAAGTAGTACTGAATTGTCTCACTAAGTTCACTTGACATTTCTACTTTCATGACTCTGCTGTATAATGCCCATGTGGTATGAAAGATAGAAATTTAACTTTTTCACTCAAGGAATGCTATAATTCGCATAGGTGACTTTCGGGTTATCTTTCGCGATGCGTTAGAGGCTCAGCATTGAATATGTGAGAGACTGATGGCACCAGGCGTCAGCGAGTGGTTGGCTGTGTGTTTCTGCTTGTGTCTCGCAATGCAACGGTGGTGTGAGTCGGCGGTTCTAATCCTGGTTGGAGACCGTGGCGGTGGTATTTCGTTTTACTTTGTTTTATTTTACTTTATACGCTGCGGATTGCAAGGAGAAACTCTTTAATGGAATCAGAAGAAAGGCTTGATACAATAAGCTTTCACAAAGGTCGACCCAAAATTACGAAATTGTACTAGATGTCTTCTTTACTTCGCCATACAAACGCCTTTGAAGGAATTCGAATTGACTTTCCTCGATACGAATTTTTACTATTTCCTTACGACCCACACGCTAGGGGATGCTTACAGAGGAAGTGAACATAATGATTAATATAGTTCGTTCATACAAAATATCTACAGTAGAAATTAGACATGAAGACACGAACCTTGCAGAGTGCCTGTGTTGCTTTAGAACGTGCGCTGAAACGTATTCACATAATTTAGCTCATACATTTACCATAAGGAATCAAACAACGTCACTAAACATTGTAGTGCAGTTATCCACTGTGTCTTGATGAAAACGTATGAAGTGATGACAATAACAAATTACATGAAGGGCTTTCCTGAAAGGAAAAGGATCGCGATTTAAACCACAAACAAGTATTAACCATCGTAGAGTGCAATTTAATTGGATAAATGACTATGACAATGTTTTGACTCTCTAATGTATTATGTATTAGTGTAATAATATGCTCATCATTCAAAATGGGTGGTCTGCTCCGTTGATATCGTGTCTGAAATACACATCGCAACCTGTGTTGTGGATCACCACTGAGCAACACTACAGCATTTTACGTATCCAGGGCGATGAGCGGCAGCGGGCGCTGTGGGCAGAGGGCAAGGCAGCGCTGTGTAGCGCCGCCACCGCTGCTGCCGGCGAGTGGGCCGCGGAGAGCTCTGCCAAGTGCTGTGGCGATGTTATTGGGCCGAAATGTTATTAACAGTGTATCAAAAGTGAAATACGTTATGCATATGCTCCCCTTACACATGTGGCATCAGCACGCACGAGGGACGTGAAATTAAAAATTTTGTCAACAGTCGGTTTCGAACGCTAGTACTTTCACATGCAAGTCGCGCACTTTACCGCAAGACTACGGATGTAGCTACCCGACTCGTTTCCTAACAGCACACAAGTAGTACTGTATGAACTCCCGCAGTCTACAGAGTTGCCAGATTGTGCAGATAGCCGGACTTAGAGCGAATCAGCGCGGCCACTTTTATTGTCCCATGTCGCGATCGGCTCGGACGTAGGCTCAGCGGCGGCCGGCCGGCGGCCAGGTTTTTTGTCAAAGAGTGTACAACTCATAGTTCAGAAGATATGACGTCATAAAAAATGAAATGTACAGAGAACTGTTGTATCATGCGACAATGTTGCATATGTTCTCCTAAACCACTGGATAGATTTCAACCAAATTTCATGCACATATTCCTTACCGCATGGTAGGAAATGCTGTATGGGTAATAACACCTAGAATTCACAGTTTAGGAGATATGACGTCAAAAACGGTAAGATGTATTATAAACTGCCGACTGACGCAAAACTTTTAGTCTGCAACGTCTTCACTACTACCTTTATTCACAAAACATTTCGCTTGCAGTTTTCTAACATTCTAATCTACACGCTCGGAAAATTACATTAATGTGTGACACTTTTACAGTAGAAATGACGTTATAAGGATTAAGCTACGTGCAAACAGAGCTATAGCACGTAATTTACAAACACAGGCGAAATTAACATAGTGGGACAGAAGGCAATGGAATGGTGGTAAGGAGGAGGTCAACTAACATAATAATGGGAAAAAAATAAGTTCCCAGGCAACGCCGGGTACTAAGGCTACTACCACATAAAGCCAAGTCGGTGTTTAACATTGTTAGCAAATATCTCGAAATGTTCTTGATGGATTAACTCTGAAGTTTTACACGATGCTGCAATAAACAATTCGAAGAGACATAGGGTATATATTTTACAAAAAAAAAAATACTGCAGTAATAAATCTTTTATATCTAAGTGAGAGTGTTCGGTTGTTTCTAACATATAATAATCAACAGTTTTATTCTGAGCTCGATGAAATTTTCCTTACTCAACCTTCAAAACAAGAGGAAAGTCACTGGCTAAGGTATGTTATAGGGTATCTGCCAACAAATTTCTACACCAGTCTACAATTTTTTTTCGATATTTATGAACTTTCGCATAGAACATGTGGAACATTACAAGATTTCATGTGGTGGAAGGCCTAGGGTACCTTATAAAAGAGTTCGACACCATTTCACCCACAACCACGAAAGGTGGTTGATATACGTAATTTTTCATATACATGCGGAGGAGGAGATAGGCTGAGAGAAAATCGCAATAAAGAAAATTGAGATTTAATGCCCAATCGACAGCAATAAGGGGGATAGACAGAGAGGGGGCAAGAGATGAGCCAGGGGAGGAGCAGGTGATGAAGAGAGAAAGAGGCGAGGAGGAGAGGGACAGAAATACGAAGATGAGACTGTGTAAGTAATGTATAAATGCCCTGGCAACGCCGGGGTCAACGCAAGTCTTCTTCTTATTTTCTTTACATGTAGTGTGTCCGTGATTTTGCTTGTGTGTTTGAATTGTATGCAGATCCACAGTTATATTCCGATCTTAATGAAATTTTGCACACTTGATCTTAGAAACAAGATGAAATTTATTGTCTAGGTAAATTTTTGCATGGTGCATGGCGGTGCGTAGTTTACCTACGAACTTCGCCAAAATCTACCACGGTTTCATTCCAATCTTGATGAAATTTTGCTCAATCTGCAAAAGAAGAGGAACATCACAGTCTACCTAAGATTACACACGTTGTTTGGCGGAGGGTACCCTGCAATAAACTTAGATGCCATATCAACTGATCAACAAGAAAGTTGACAGAGTTATACTATTTTTTATAGCTGGAGTAAGCAATGGACTTAGGAAGTGGAGGAGGAGTTCAACAGAGAGTCGAGGGGGTGACTGGGAAAGAAATAGAAAGGTGGAGAAAGGTAGAGAGGGGTAGAGGCAGATGAAGAGAATGGGGAGATGAGGAAATGAACAGAGAGAGATTGCAGAGGAGAAGATAAAGAGAGTGAGAAGGGAAGAGAAGGTGGACGTATAGAGGAAAGGGAACGAGAGATGGACTAAGTTAAGACTGGAATAAGTAAGTATCCGGACGACACCGGGTTTTCACAGAGCCTTTATGTGATGTATAGAATGTCCTTGTATTTGTCTCTGTATTGCGTAAACATCTAAAGTTTTATTGCAATCTTGACAAAATTTTCCATACTTGACCTTCAAAACAAGAGGAAGTTCACTGTCTGCATAAAATTTCGTACGGTGCGTATCTGCGGTTTTATTACGATCTTATTGAAACTCTGCATTCTTCTCCTTCAAACCATAAAGGAGACAGTCCATATATTTTTTAAAAAAATATGCGATACAGCCAACCGGTTTCATTTTTTTTTTTTTCTCTAGACCAGGTTTCGTTGCCACTCACGATAACTTCATCAGAAGAAATAAAATTTACATGACAAACGAAGTCAAAATTGAATATTAGGGCGAGGCTTGCTCGAGTTGAATGACGCGAAATATTGGCTTCAATTACGGCGATTCCGCATCACGGGACGGAATTCGCAGATTGTCGTGGGTTTAGTAGACCAGCGGAAGCCTACTACATCAACGGCAAATTGGCCACCGATTACGTCGGTTTAAATGGCAAACCACCCATCAAACAGACAGGCCAGTTTTTTAACCATTTTTACCTGTATGACACAAACCGGACGGTCAAGCCATGTTATGTCTGAGGAGCTGAGGAGGAAAATAGCCAGCGTATGGACCTGACCAATGATCACCGTTAGCTGGTTGCAAAACCGGTAGAGCGGGTCCGCGTCACTCCAAATAAAAAACAGCTGATGTTGATCAACGGCCTTCCATTCAGTTACTTCCAATTTTAGAATTTCAGGTATTTTCACATCTACATTTCTGTTTGAAAGTACCTTTAATTACGTATCATTTAAATGAATGGTGAGGTTATTCTACCATATGCAACATACGTAATTTTCAGTTACACTCCTGGCCATTAAATTGGTTCACCACGAAGATGACGTGCTACAGACGAGAAATTTAACCGACAGGAAGATGATGCTGTGATATGCAAATGGTAGGCTTTTCTGAGCATTCACACAAGGTTGGAGCCGGCGGCGACACCTACAACGTGTTAACATGAGGAAAGTTTCCAATCGATTTTTCATACACAAACAGCACTTGACCGGCGTTGCCTGGTGAAACGTTGTTGTGATGCCTCGTGTAAGGAGGAGAAATGCGTACCATTACGTTTCCGACTTTCATAAGGGTCCGACTGTTGCCTATCGCGATTGCGGTTTATCGTATCGCGACACTGCTGCTCGTGTTGGTCGCGATACAATGACTGTTAGCAGAATATGGAATCGGTGGGTTCAGGAGGGCAATACGGAACGCTGTGCTGGATCCCAACGGCCTCGTATCACTAGCAGTAGAGATGACAGGCATCTTATCCGCATAGCTGTAACGGATCATGCAGCCATGTCTCGATCCCTGAGTCAACAGATGGGAACGTTTGCAACACAACAACCATCTGCACGAACAGTTCGACGACGTTTGCAGCAGCATGGACTATCAGCTCTAGACCGTGACTGTGGTTACCCTTCACTCTGCATCACAGACAGGAGCGCTTGAGATGCTGTACGCATCGACGAACCTGGATACACGAATGGCAAAACGTCATTTTTAGATGGTTCTATATACAGCATCATTATGGTCGCATCCGTGTTTGGCGACATCGCGGTGAACGCACATTGGAAGCGTGTATTCGTCATCGCCATACTAGCTTATCACCCGGCTTGATGGTATGGGGTGCCTTTTGTTATACCTATCGGTCACCTCTTGTTCGCATCGACGGCACTTTGAACAGTGGCCGTTACATTTCAGATGTGTAACGACCCGTGGCCTTACCCTTCATTCGATCCCTGCGAAACCCTACATTTCAGCAGGATAATGCACGACCGCATATTTCAGGTCCTGTACGGGCCTTCCTGCATCCGGAAAATGTTCGACTGCTCTCCTGGCCAGCACATTCTCCAGATCTCTCATCAATTGAAAACGTCTGGTCAATGGTGGACGAGCAACTGGCTCGTCACAATACACCAGTCACTACTCTTGATGAACTATAGTATCTTGTTGAAGCTGCATGAGCACCTGTACACGCCATCCAAGCTCTGTTTGACACGATGCACAGGCGTATCAAGGCCGTTATTACGGCCAGAGGTGGTTTTCCTGGGTACTGCACCCAAATTGAGTGAAAATGTAATCACATGTCAGTTCTATTATAATATATTTGTCAAATGAATACCCGTTTATCATTTGCATTCTTGCTGGAGTAATTTTAATGGCCAGTACTGTACTTTTCCCAAACATGTTTCAGCACATTTTGTGGGGTGGTTTATTTTTGTTCTGAAAATTATAGTGTGTTTTACAATTGTCTTTTAAGATACACCTAAAATGTTTTTACAGGTTATCAAACAAATGTAACTATATTGGATTTGTAAAATTAGGCCTAGAAATACATCACACTTTTCTACATACCTTTACATCTACTTATAAAATCATTGAGTAAGTAGTCTACTAATTACTTGTTGTAGTAATAATTATTTACAAACCTGTCATCTGCAAACTACTTATGAACTACGTTACACTAAAGACAGCACAAACATCCATGCCCGATGGGGGATTCGAATCCCCGACGGGGAACAGCCTCGCGCATCACAGTATAGCGGTTCAATGCGCTCGGCCTCTTCGCCGCGGCTCAAGCAGAAAAAGAAAAAAAAAAGGGGAAGAGGAAAAGGCGACGATGGATGAAAAATTGGCTTAGAATGTGTTCTACACTTGGCCACATTAACATGCTAAAAGGAACTTGCGGGCGAGCCAGATGATTATCGGAATTTTTATGGATGAATGAGGAAGTTTTCAGCTAATTGGCGAACCTTGTTTCACCTTATACGCAAAAAGAAGATACCGTGATGAGGGAAGCGCTCAGTGCCCGTGAAAGATTATCCATTACACTGGCAACAGGAAAAACTTTTTGAAGGCCTCGAATTTTCAACGTTCACAGCACTCACTACTATCAGCTCCATAGATGATTTCTTTCACCTGTCTTTCCTGTAGAATTCACGACGCTGTCATCACGTCTGCAAAGCACGAAATCTAGGCGGGAACTGTCGTGTATGCACGACTGTTCACAAATTAAACGAATGGTAGGGATTTAATAGAAAGTGAGGCAGCGAAGTCATAACACCCCTTGTATCTCCTCAACCGTAATAGATACAAAGATGCCGTTTGGACAGTGAATTGGAGGGACAGGAGCTACTTGATTACATCACATTTCATGTTTGTGCTGGTTTTTTTTTTTTTTTTTTTTTTTTTTTTTTTTTTTTTTTTTACAGAGATACGAGGCCATCTTTTTTTTAAATGGAACTCTTTGTTAAATTATAGCGTAACATGACGGGCTTAAGAAGACTGAACAGATATGTGTATATCATAAAAATTTGGCGAATAGTTTTTGAGACACGGATAAGTTCTATCGTATTCGGCCTTAAAAGTGGCATTGTCCAATGCCACCAACTTTCCTGTTGTGTAGACTACGCGGTAAACGTCATGAGTCTGTCCTTACACAAACAACGCCGCTTTGAAGGCCGAATTCGATACGGGAACATATGTGTCTCTAAAAGTATTCGATTAAATATTATGATATACAGATATTCGAAGCAGTCTTTTTAAGCCCAAAAGAAAAAAAAACACTAAAGATGGCGTCATATATCTGTAATAAAAATAGCACAAGCATGAAATGTCATGTATTCAAGTAGCCCCTTCCACTGTCCAAACTGCATCTTTGTATCTATTCGGTTGGGACCACGGCGGATTAGCCGTGCGTACTGGAGCGCCGTGTTGAGATGCGCGCGGCGGTTCGCCGTCGGGGGTTCGAATCCCCCCTCGGACAGGGATGTTTGTGCCGTCTTTAGTGTAAGGTAGTTCATAAGTAGTTCGTAATTTTAGGGACTGATGACCCCGTAGTTAAATCCCATACGCTCTACAAACATTTGAACTTTTTTTTTATTCGGTTGGGGCGACACTAGGGGTGATATGAGTTAGCTGCCTCGCCCTGTATATTGACGTCGCACTTCCTGATACTCTACTTCTACATATCTTATGTTAAAATACAAGTTTTGGGGATATTTCATTTACCCTGCAGACTTTCGTACTGGGTAAGTATAAATGCGAAATGCATCAAAAACGGCAGATTGTTGCAGCAGAAACTATACTTTATTGCCGCAATACCGCCCTTACACGATACAACATATTGCGCAAAATATTGAGTGACCGTCAACATTTTTACAGCTCGGCAGTCTCCTTCAATATATTGCGCAAACCGTCAATACTGCTTTCAAACGGTAAATATTATTGTGCAATATTGAGTATTCCACAATAAGTATTGAGCGTCTAAAGACCCCTTTCATATACACTACCGCTCATTAATTTCAATACACTCTGGTATTTCAGATCAATCAGTTTTTGTAGGTATCGTGAATCTATATGATTCCACGCATCTTTAACAATATCCGTGAGATGTTCTGGATATATTAACTTCCCTGATACGTCTGTCCACATTTCAATGAGATTACAGTCGGGGCTTTGGGACGGTCATACCATATCTTTCAGTACTTTCTGTTTTTCCTTTGATGCAATGTAGTTCCTATAGTATTCCGACCGATGTTTTGGGTCATTACCTGTTGTAAGGTGAATCCTTTTTCTATTACGCGCAATCCAGTTGGTATTGCATGATTTTGAAGTATGCGTGGTACTGCTTCTGATCCATACATCTTTCTATTTTCACAATGTCTCCAATTATATCTCCGGCAAAACATCCCCAAACCATAACAGAACCTCTACCGAGTTTAACTGTAGGTAGAACACACTGGGCTACCCTTTCCCCTACAAATCGGCGAACAAATGTTTTTTTTTTTTTTTTTTTTTTTTTTTTTTTTTTTTTTTTTTTTTTTTTTTTTTTTCTGGTCCCAAAAATCTCGAACTTCGATTCGTCGGTGAATAAGACCGTTGTCCACTCATCTGATGTCAAATTTCAATGTTTTCTAGCCCATTCAAGTCTCTTCTGTTTATTTATGGGCATTAGAAGGGGTTTTCTTGCTATAACACAACCTTTCAAGCCGGCTTCGGTTAGTCTTCTTTTTACTATTGCAACAGATATTGTTGTCGCGTTCATTTCTACCAATTCTGCACGAATTTGGGGCGCTGTTTTGAATCTATTTCTTTTACTGGTTATTCTGATATATTTATCATCATCTTTAGTTATTTGACGAGGTCGTCCTGGTCGTGGTATGTCAGTATTGTTACCTGTTGTCTTCTGGCGGTGAATGGTGTATTGCACTCCCCCTATAGACACACTACACTGTTTCGCAATCTGGCGAATAGATAAGCCTGCTTGGCTAAGTGCTACAATTGCAGCACGTTTTTCTATGTATACCTCCACTCGTGGAGCCATACTAGCGATGTCTACACTTCAACTGTCACGAAGGAACTGACATGCAGGAACCAGATGTTATGTATTGTAGCAGTGCTTGACGTTCGCTGCGGACACCACATCACTACTGAAAACAACACAGGTGCAGCAAATGCGGCATCCCTCGGCAAATAGGTAAACAGATAGATACATAAAGTTTATGCACACAACATTGTTTCTTGGATACTACTGTATCTCGATTACCACAAACAAAAATCATGACACGTGGACAACTGTTGTACTATTCCTTTGCTTCCTCAACGGTACCCACGGTATCAGATCTTATCTACGGAGAACTACCGTATAATTCTGCAGATAAAACGATCTTCAGATAAGAAGAGGTAGAAATTTTCATAAAAATTTTATAGTTTAAGCATATATATCTGGTGTATAAGACGACCCACAAGTTACCGTACTTACCCGCAGCCACACTTATTTTTTTGTTTTTGTTTTTTTTTTTTTTTTTTTTTTTTGTTTTACTGCGAAGTTTAAAAAAGAAATAATTTTTTTCACCGAGACATTTAAACGCGCCGATGCACATATTACGCGGGTGAAAAAACTGGAATTGCCCAAGAACAGAAGTAAGGCGCAATTGTTGCGTGTAGCTCCTAAATATTTTAACGCTTTCACTGTTCCGTACGTCAATATAATCGTTTCAGTGCGACTCTGGATATATTGAGAAATTATATTTGACTAGCGACATTGTAAAATCAAGCTGCATTGTAAATAATTAATTCTATTCGTGTTTTATGGCATATAGGTTATCGCTTTTACCCTTGTCTACTCAGTAAATTAATAAAGCTCGAAAAGCGAATATCTCTTTATAAATTTGCTCAAAATTTTGTTTTCGTAAATCTTTCCTCCACGATGTAAATTTCAGGATAATTTCGCATTCGTCTGTTCGATACCTATCGTTTCGATCCTTAACGCTTCGATCTATATCGTCTGGTGGTCTAAGCCTCGCTATAGCCACGCTATGCAGCACATCTGCGAAAGTGGTAATGGTAATGTTTGTATAGCTTATGGGACTTACAAACTACTTATGAACTACCTTATACTAAGGACGGCACAAATATCCATGCCCGAGGGGGGATTCGAACCCCCGACCGTAGTGGCCGTGCAGATCGTGACTGCAGCGCCTCAGTCCCCTCGGCCACCGCGCCCGGCCATCAGCGAAATTACCAAAGTGTATATATACAAATGAATTGCTGTTCGTTAGTCTCGCTAAAACTCGAGAACGGCTGAACCAATTTGGCTAATTTTAGTCTTGAAATATTCCTGCAAGTTCAGGGAATGTTTAAAAGGCGTTAAACTATGGAAAAGTTGTCCGGAAAAGAGGAAAATCGGGAAAAACTGAAAAGCTTCTTCCAGTGAGCTATCAGTACCGTTCGTCTAATTCCGATAAAAGTTTGTGCATTTCATGTTGAAAGCAAGAGGAGGCTTCGCATTAAATAAAAATTTGCAAAAAGCACCCGGGAAGTAGGAAAATTTAGGAAAAACCAAAAGCGATTTTTTCTATCAATAACCCACGTTAAACTGTAGGTCCCCCAATAACTGGCTTAAAAAAATAACGTGGTTGTAAGAAATCTCTTGAGTACGGCTTGACGGGACAAAATTGGAAAATTTTAAAAGAACTACTGAAAGTGCGTTTTTCAATGTGTTTTTGATTGAATTCAGCACTATAACTGACTATTCGCACGACGGACAGGGGTAATTTTTTTTCATTACAGTCTTGGAAAAGTAGTGATAAAAAGAAAAGAGGTACAGTTAAAAGGAAAGTCGTAAAGTTCTAACTAAGTTCCCTTTTCAATGTGTTTCTAAATGTACTTAACATTATAAGTTGAGAACCGTTCATCCGATCGCTATAAAATTTTGATCATTTACGTTCAACGAAAGATGAACGTTCTAATGAACTAAAAATTTCCGAAAGTTACTCGGAAAATTTGAAAATTCGCGAGAAACTGAAAAATCTTTTTTAAATTGGATAGCAATATTATTCGTCTGATTGCGATAAAATTTTGCATATTTGATATTAAAGCAAGACTAACGTTCTTATGACATGAAAATTTGGAAAAGTTTCCCGTAAAATTGGAAAATTCAGAAAAAATAGACAGATTTTTCTATGAAATATCAAAACCATTTATCTGATAGCGATAAAATTTTGCACATTCGACCTTTCGAAGCGAGAGGAAGGTTTGAGTGAAGTAAAAGTTTGGAATAGTTGGCCAGAAAATAGGAAAATTTGTGGAAAACAAAGAGTTCTTTTGCACATTCGACCTTTCGAAGCGAGAGGAAGGTTTGAGTGAAGTAAAAGTTTGGAATAGTTGGCCAGAAAATAGGAAAATTTGTGGAAAACAAAGAGTTCTTTTCTTTGGGATACCAATATCATTCGTACGATTGCGATAAAATTTTGCACATTTGACGTTCAAAGCAAGAGTACATACATACTAGCAATTGCGAAACATTGCCGGGACGACTAGTTCCAGACTAAATTTGAATTTTATTTTATTTTATTTATTTATTTATTTATTATTATTATTTTTTTTTTTTTTTTTTTTTTTTTTTTTTTTTTTTTTTTTTTTTTTTTTTGTACCGTGGTGTAAGACCACCTCGGGTTTTGAGGCCTTTTTTTATTATCTTATCTGCGTAAATATGCGGTAGATGAAAATTACTGGGTGTATTGAAATTTAGGAGCGGTAGTGTACATAGATTTCAAGACACCCAATAATTTTCATCTACCGCATATTTCCGAAGACGATAGTTATGGGCGGTAGTGTACATAGGTGTGCGCCTCGGTGGTAGAATGTCAGACTACAAATCCAAAGGTTGCGGGTTCGATCCCCACCAGGTTCTACGATTTTTATCTGTCACTTTCCACTTCTTTCACCTCTGCCAGTATTGCTCACTTGAAAATTACCACCGTGGTTCGGAAGCCTCGTTAAACTGTAGGTCCCCCAATAATTGGCTTAAAAAATAACGTTTATTAAAATTTGATGTACAAAAAACAACATTTACACTGGTTTTACATGAGTGAGTTTTGTTTTATGTATTACATTTTATCATTTTTAGTGTCCCTGAAAGAGAAGAAAAAATATTTTATGAGCTATATTTTTTAATGACAGAAATGCATTAATGAGTTCTTTTATTACTTTGTCTTTTTTCACTGATTTAGTTTCGCTTTATTCTGTCCTATGCGGTAATTTTGCTTGATTATTCTTTTGGCACCCTTTTCCATATTTATGACAGAACAAAAACACGAGTAAGTAAATAATTGTAAGATAAAATTGTAATAAAGGAAAAACTTGGGCAACACACTAAGAAAATGCATCAATCGCAAAGCTAAAGTTTGAGGCTACAAGCGAAATTATTGGGCAAATATGGAGCATACTATTACATTGACAAATTATTATAAACTAAAAAAAAAGAACGTTAGCCGTTCATCTAAGCAGGGTATGTATAGGACATACAAGGGCTATCATAGACAACATAAAAAAACACATAAGATAAATTCGTAAGGCAAGGCTGGGTAAGTCAGTTCGAAGGTCGGAGGAAGGTAACGGCATACCACCTCTAAACAGGACCATGCCTAGTAAAGCACTGTGGTGTTCAAACCAATCTTCGGATTGTTGACTGCTTTACCTTTTTATGTATGGAATAAGCGAATGTTTCTGAACCGGAGAATCGGGTGCTATGCGCCCTCACGTACTAAAAGAGAGAGAATAAAATCATAACATTCGCCTGTTCGATACCTATCGTGTCGATACTTAACCGCTTCGATATATATCGTTTGGTGGTCGAAGACTCGCTATAGCCGCGCTATGCAGCACATCTGCGAAATTACCAATTTCAGACTAAATTTGAATCTAATTTTTTTTTTATTTTTTTTATTTTATTTTTTTTTTATTTTTTTTTTTTTATTTGTACCGTCGTATAAGACAACCTCGGGTTTTGGGGCCTTTTTTCTATGATTCAATCATCGTCTTATCTGCGGAAATATACGGTAGATGAAAATTATTGGGTGTATTGAAATTTATGACCGGTAGTGTACATAGATTTCAATACACCCAATAATTTTTCATCTGCAGTATATTTCCGAAGACGATGGTTATGAGCGGTAATGTCCCTAGGTGTGCGCCTAGGTTACACAGGGGTAGCGTGGCAGACTACAAATTCAAAGGTTGCGGGTTCGATCCCGCCACGTCCCAGGCTTTTTATTAGTCACTTTCCACTTCTTTCACCTCTGGCAGTATTGCTTACGTGAAAAATACCGAGTACCACACTGGTTCGGAACCCACGCTAAACTGTAGGTCCGCCGATAACTGGCTGGGTAAGTCAGTTCTAAGGTCGGAGGAAGGCAACGGCATACCAGCTCCAAACAGGAAATGTTCAAATGTTTGTAAATCTATCGGACCAAACTGCGTGGCCATCAGTCCGTAGCTTACAAACTACTTGAACCTAGGTAAACTAACCTAAGGATAACACACACACCCATGCCCCAGGGAGGACTCGAACCTCCACGGCGAGCAACCACGCGCTCCGCAGCGAGACGCTTTAGATCACTCGGCTACTCCACTGCGGCTCCAAACAGAACCATGCCTAGTAAAGCACTGTGGTGTTCAAACCAATCTTCGGATTGTTGACTGCTTTACAGTGTACATAGAACAGCGGGGGCCCACAGCACTCCATTGCGGAACGCCGGATATCACCTGCGTTTCCCTCAATGAGTGTATTACAGGCGCGCTTCCTGCTCTATCCGCCTGTCACCTTCTTTTGAGGTCAGCGAGCGTGACACGGAGAGGGAGAGGAGGATGAGGCGGTCGGCTGGACCAACAGGTGTAGCGCGGCGCCTGGGGCCGAGCCGCGACCTTCCGGCAGCCTTTCATTAGCCGCACAGTGGATGGGGGGGGGGGGGGGGGGGGAGGTGGAAGCCTGCCGCTGCGACCTGTTGCTGCTCACCCACTTTCCCCGCAGTGGCGTTGCGTCAGGGGCCGGAAACGTGGACGCGGGCAGCAGGCGGCGGCGAACCAGCACGTGACCACGTGGCCACCGCTCCAGCCGCGGGGACCAGAGCTACCTGTGGCCAGGCGTACCAACTCCAAATGTTCAAATATTCAAATGTTTGTAAATCTATCGGACCAAACTGCGTGGTCATCAGTCCGTAGCTTACAAACTACTTAAACCTAGGTAAACTAACCTATGGACAACACACACACCCATGCCCCAGGGAGGACTCGAACCTCCACGGCGAGCAACCGCGCGCTCCGCAGCGAGACGCTTTAGACCACTCGGCTACTCCACCGTGGCAACACAGTGTATCCACTGGATATATTTATGACGTGGGGTGGTAAGTAGAATCTCCAGTGAAGTAATCAGATGCACTACAAATCAAAATTATTAATCAACTAATTAAACTCTTCGATAGTAATAGGGCATATACTCAGAAGTGAACTGTATTTTGAATGAGCAAAGTTGATAGACAGTTACGATCTTCTATCAGTAAGATTTTCGAGTGTAAAAAAATACTAACGATGGTCAATTATCTTTACTTACAATTAAAAGTAATATTAAACTTCTACTCCACCTCATAAAATCAACTAGTTTCGGTCCGAAAACTCCATTTATGCCGTGTCGCTGGGCAGGTGCATGGGAGCCTTTTAGAGTGTGTCACTCCTCAAGCACTGCAAGGTTTCCAAGCACGTGTCCAGCTCCGCAGCGAGACGCTTTAGACCGCTCGGCTACTCCACCGCGGCGTACCAACTCCCTACCATGTACAGCTGCGCCGGTACTGCCTTCCGAACGTAGACTGACTACCTGTTGAGCAAGTTCTCTGAATGTACGTATGTGCCCTCGACGATGCACCGAGATATGACAGGCTATACGAAGATCGCCAAATCTAGATTCTACATGTACAAGCTTCCTAGAGTTTTAATTGCGGACGGAGAAGTTAGTACTTCCACCCACAAGTCCCCTAAAACCTCCACATCCTTACGGATGCTGTTGCGTAGCAGTGTGCGTTTGTACCGCCCTACAGTACGCACGAGGTGCCGTAGTTGCTTTCCGAGACTTTACGGAAAGCATAGAGTTCTGACTGACCTGTTGTCTTCTATAGTTATGTCCCCAGCGCAGAAGACAGCACACAGGTCGTTCGTTCTTCTACAGCACACAAGTGAGGCTAAAATAAGTTCTGTATGATGGAAGCATAATAAGCGACTCGCGAGATTTTTAATTGTCAGGGATGCCATTTATTAAATAAATAATAAAAAATGAGCAACTATTGTTAATATGATACGGCCTATGCTGCCCATAGCTCACGTTGAGACCTCGACTGTTATCACTATTACAAAAATCTTTACTCATGACCGGCGCGTGTAGTGGTCAGCTCGAGACTGAAACTGCGGCGCGTTGCGAGAGGGCACCTGACGCTCTATTTCGCGCCAAAACAGGGCCGTCGCGCGCCTACTGCAAAATCGCTCTTTTCTTGTTACAATAAGAGAAGAGACCTTAAACTTTTTAAATTGTCAAAACCTAGCCTGTCCTTGAGAGATATTAATTACATATTCTCAGCTCTGAATAATTAATATTTAGTTTACAATAAACAAAAGTAATTTCAAAAGAAATCACGTGACGTGAAATGCAGCAGCCAATGCGAGGAGAGCACCAGTAACATAGGCGGGCTTTCCCACGGAAACCAGCACCTACTGTGCCATATGCTACTGCTCCCCACCCCACATTTCAACATATGCTGCACTTCTGTCTTTCTTCCGCGTTAAGTCACGATGTTAGCAAAGAAACGGCCAGCGGCCAGAAATATGAAGTGGCCACAGGCCAGGAATATCACACCTGCACCACCGCGAACATCGAATTATTGTCTCGAGTCACTGTTGAGTAGTTGCCTAAAGCACCGAATTGCTGGTCATAATCACAGTAATTTGGGGAGGAAGTGGGTTGCACTCTCGAATACCAAACAAATTAGCAAAAGAGGGGGCTGACCCGCCTTGCTACCCCAAACAGGTCAGAACACTCTTGCAAAAGCAAAGAAAAAGGATCAAAATTACTACACATTTACGGGCTGTTATGCCGTGGTCTAGTGCATTTATTATTAAAACCCAATGTTTCGTCCCCGACTGATGAGGACATTCTCAAGGGGGATCGTGGCACTTTTGGATGTCCGATGCACACCCTGGCTCGCTACTGACTGAAGCCAAATTCCCTTTACAAGGGCTCGCGCGCAGTGGTGTGACGTCAGATGTTTTTGACATGCGCGCGCAATTCGTCGTTGCCGATTGCCTCATTCCGTTAATATCGTCCCATGGTGGAAGACTGTTACATTTCTTCTTCAAAACCGGAATCCAGATACTATTTAGTTTCACGCCCTCCTCCATCCTATTGAAATTATTGGGGTGTTATACAATTTCTATAGCCTCTCTATACAGTTTTTCGTGGTATCCATTTGTGGCTGCTAAAACCTGAGTCTTATCAAATTGAATAAGGCGGTCCCCTGGTTGAGAAACATGTCAACCTCTCCCCTTCTACAGTTCCCCTTGTGCTCATCTAGTCGTTTTTTGACTGTTCTTTTTGTGGTACCCACGTATTCGTCTCCACAGCTACACGGAATCCTATAAATTCCTGGTTTTTCCAGATGTTTGCGAGCATCCTTTGCCGAAATCAGGTGATCCTGTATCTTCCGAGTAGGTTTGTAAATGACGGCAACATTCTGTTTCGTCAAAATTTTACCGATGCGGTCGGTGACGTCCTTAATAAAAGGTAAGAAGACTTTAGATTTCACAGGAACCCTTTCGTCGTTTTCAACTCTACGTGTCGGTCTCAAAGCTCTCCTTATCTTTGTAGACGAATAGCCATACTTAAGTAAAGCATTACTCAGGTGTTTCAATTCCGCCGCGGTGGAGTAGCCGAGCGGTCTAAAGCGTCTCGCTGCGGAGCGCGCGGTTGCTCGCCGTGGAGGTTCGAGTCCTCCCTGGGGCATGGGTGTGTGTGTTTGTCCTTAGGTTAGTTTACCTAGGTGTAAGTAGTTTGTAAGCTATGGACTGATGACCACGCAGTTTGGTCCGATAGATTTACAAACATTTGAACATTTTTGTTTCAATTCCGCGTCGAGTAATTCCGGTTCGCAGATGTTCCTTGCACTGTCCGCCAACGTCTTTATAATGCCCCGCTTTTGCTGTGGTCGGTGGTTTGAATCCCGGTGCAGATAACGGTCTATGTGTGTGGGCTTCCGATAAACTGTATGGTTCAACTGCCATTCCCCTTTTTGAAAACTGACACGTCAAGACAATTCAGTTTTCCGTCTGCCTCCTTCTCCATGGTAAACTGGATTCTAGAATTAATTCCGTTGAGGTGTTGAAGAAAACGATCTAGTTCGTCTATACCATGTCTCCACACAACAAACGTATCGTCTACATATCGAAACCAAATAGCAGGTTTTTTGTTTGTTGTTTTCAATGCTTGTTCCTCGAATTTTTTCATATAGAAATTTGCTATAACCGGACTAAATGAAATCTGGATTCCGGTTTTGAAGAAGAAATGTAACAGTCTTCCACCATGGGACGATATTAACGGACGGCGGCAATCGGCAACGACGAATTGCGCGCGCATGTCAAAAACATCTGACGTCACACCACTACGCGCGAGCCCTTGTAAACGGTATTTGGCTTCAGTCAGTAGCGAGCCAGGGTGTGAATCGGACATCCAAAAGTGCCACGATCCCCCTTGAGAATGTCCTCCGCAGTCGGGGACGAAACGTTAGTTTTTAATAATAAATCCACTAGACCACGGCATAACAGCCCGGAATTTTTAGTAATTTTGACCATTCCGGCCATGAAAGTTTACATTTTACAAAGACAAAGGATGCCAAATTTAAACACATACAACTGCAATAAGATATGTAAATGAATGACTGATGTGGATAGATTTGGCCATCTGCAGCAAGAAATTTAGGATTGTGGCAGTGCATTCACCCTGTGTAGGGACAGATCAAGATGAGATGGACAGATTTTACAATGCACTTAGTGATGTACTTGTTAGAGTGAAGGATAAGGATAGTGTTTTACTCACGGGTGATTTCAACAACAGGATAGGAAATAGAACAGCAGGTTATGGAAAGGTTATGGGTACGTTTGGAGAGGATATGGAGGCCAAGAGGAATGGAAAACAGCTCTTGGATTTCTGTTCCAGTATGGGCTTAGTTATCCCAAACTCCTTCTTTAAGCATAAACACATTCACCGCTATACTTGGGAAGGAAGGGGAACCAGATCTGTCATTGACTATATAATAACAGACCCGGAATTCGGAAAGACAATCAATGACACGCTTGTTTTCAGGGGGTTCTTTGATGATACTGATCATTATTTAATCTGCAGTGAAATTGGTTTTGTGAGGCCGAAAGACCAGAAAGTCAGGTCCGTGTGTAGAAGTATAAGAGTGGAGAAGCTTCAAGACAAGGAAATTAGGCACAGATACATAACAATGATATCGGAAAGGTACCAGTTAGTTGAATTTATTGATTTACACTCACTGGAAGAGGTATGGTCAAGGTACAGGGACAAACTACTGGAAGCAGCTAGACAATGTCTTCGAACAGTAGTGTGTAAAGGCAAGAAAAAGCAGACAGTTTGGTGGAATGACACAGTCAAGACAGCCTGTAAGAAGAAAAAGAAGGCATTTCAAAAAGGCTCCATACTAGAAGTCAGGCAGACAGAGAAAGTTATGTTGAAGAAAGAAACAAAGCCAAACGGATAATTGCAGACTCCAAGCAGAAATCATGGGAAGATTTTAGAAATGTTAGAAACTCTGGGTCAAGCTGCGGGAAAACCATTTTGGAGCGTAATTAGTAATCTTCGAAAGGGAGGGAAAAAGGAACTAACAAGTGTTTTGGACAGGTCAGGAAAGCTGCTAGTCTATCCTGGGGATGCCTTGAGCAGATGGAGGGAATGTTTTGAAGAATTGCGCAATGTAGGTTAAACGTTCAGTGATCTGTCAGATTGTCGGAATGGGATAGGAACGACGATGGAAACAGGATCTCAATTGAGGAAGTGGAGAAAATTGTCAGTAGATTATAGTGCAATAAAGCGGCTGGGGTGGATAAAATTAAGCCGGAACTCGCCAAATACAGTGGAATATCGGGTCTCAAATGATTACATAGGATAATTGAGAAGGTGTGGGAATCGGGACAGATTCCGTCTGACTGGACGAAAGCGGTAAACACGCCAATTTTTAAACATGGAAACTGAAAAGACTGTAACAACTATCGAGGTATCTGTTTAATTAGCGTTGTTGGCAAAATATTCTCAGGTATTGTTGAAAGGAGAGTGCGAGTATTAATTGGGGAAAAGTTAGAAAAAAATCAGTGTGGGTTTAGGCCTCTTAGAGGCTGTCAGGACCAGATCTTTAGCTTACGGCAGGTAATGGAAAAGTGCTATTAGTGGAACAGGGAATTGCATCTGTGTTTCATAGACCTAGAAAAGGCTTATGACCGTGTTCCTAGGAGGAAGCTACTGTCAGTTCTACAAGATTATAGTATAGGAGGCAAACTTCTGCAGGCAATTAAAGGGCAGCAGTTAGAGTACAGGGTGGTCCAAAAGTCCGGAAACACCCTCATAAAATTCAAATGAAGAAACAAACAAGGAAACAGAGTCCCTACACACGAAGAATGGGAATGGGGAAACTTTATAGGCTATGTCACCAACATGGCGGCCATCTTGAAAGTCGCCATCATGGATTCAACTCCAAAATTTTAAATAGGAAGGTGGTCATGTGACATATCAAACAGATAGAGAACTTCGCCAGAAAATCAATGCAGTTGTTATTTTAAACATAGCCTTATTCATTCTCAGGTTATAGCCAATTACTTGCGGCAGCGTGCGTATTACGTGCTGAGAAGTAATAAAATGGAATGTGAAACGCTGCAAAGTGACTATCCCATGCCTGATATGTTACATGTGTTTAAATGTTAGGTATGGTTAACTCATGCAAACGTTTTAATCATTGTTTCCTCATTCACAGGTTACAAAATATCCTTAACACATGAAAAACACATTGAAATCATCTTGATATCATGAGAAAGAAGAACACGCGTCATTGCTGGGGATTTCAACAGTCGTCACTCAACCAGACAGCCCATCACTCACAGCGCAGTTGCCAAGCTTTTGGCCAAATTCCGAGCAACAGGTTCTGTCGCAGATAAACCGAAGGCTGGAAGACCAAAATCCGTCACCGATGAAGCAACAACAGTGAGCGTGTTGGCATCATTTAGTAAGAGTCCGCAACGGAGTACTCGTCGCCTGTCAGAAGAATGTGGGGTTAGCCGTACCTCCATTTTGAAAATTTTATCGCAGCGCAAATGGCACCCGTACAAAGTTCAGCTGCTCCAACTCCTGAACGCGGATGACCCAGACCGTCAGGGTATACATCACAGAATGGCTGACACAGCAGCTGCAGATAAACCCACATTTCCACTATCCGGTGCTGTTCAGCGATGAAGCGAATTTCTTTATCAATGGTGAAGTGAACAAGCAGAATCACAGATATTGGTCCGACACAAATCCGCACTAGATTGCTTCCAAAACGGTCGACTCACAAAAAGTGATGGTCTGATGTGGTGTGTGGGGTACGAAAGTTGTGGGGCCTTCTTTTTTTTATTGATGGTGCGTTAACAGCCAACGGTTATCTGGATGAAGACGTGTTTGCCTCATTGTTAACGGAGGACGGGACATTTCCGGAATTCTTCCAGCATGATGGAGCCCCACCACATTATGGGCACAATGTGCGAGCACACCTGGATGTGTAGTTGCCTCAAAAGTGGATTGGTCGTAGGGGTGCTGTGGAGTGGCCAGCACGTTCACCAGATTTGACTCCTTTGGATTTTTATCTTTGGGGTCATGTCAAAGCACTGGTTTATTCTGTGAAAATATGGGATTTGCATCATCTAAAGTAGCGCATTGTTGATGCATGTGGTCAAATTCAGCCAGATGTGTTTGTCAAAGTGCATCAGGACTGGGTTTGCAGGATCGCATTAACAATCCAAAATAATGGACAACATATCCAGCCATTCCTATGACTGTTGGTGGTCTCTCGGGAATGTGTAACACCGGCTTAATGTCTCTTCGGCACATAACACACATGCTTCCGAGCGTCTCACCGCTGCCACATGTAACTGGCTATAACTCGAGAATGGATAAAGCTATGTTTAAAATAACAACGGAATTGTTTTTATGGTGAAATTCGCTATCTGTCTGATATGTCACATGACCACATTCCTATTTAAAATTTTGGAGTTGAATCCAAGATGGCGGCTTCAAGATGGCCGCCATGTTGGTGGCATAGCCTATAAAGTTTCCCCATTCCCGTTCCTCGCGTGTAGGGACTCTGTTTCCTTGTTTGTTTCTTCATTTGAATTTTATGAGGGTGTTTCCGGGCTTTTGGACCACCCTGTACTCTAACTGCTGCCCGACAGTGTACATAAAGCCCTTTAATTGCCTGCAGAAGTTGGCCTCCTATAGCATAATCTTGTAGAACTGACAGTAGCTTCCTCCTAGGAGCACGGTCATAAGCCTTTTCTAGGTCTATGAACTAGGAACTACAGTTACCTTTCTGTCCTTCTAAATAGTCACCTCCCATAACTATGCATCGCTGAGCTCTGTGATACATGTGCTGAAAACTTAGCACGAAGTCGTTCAAAAGCCTCGTCAAGTTTCCTTGTCATCATCATCATCATCATCATTAGAGACGGATTAAGCCCTTCAGCATTCAGTATGGAGCATAGTACCTCTAATAAAATTCCTCCATGATCCCCTATTCAATGCAAACATTGATGCCTTGTCTGATGTTATGACTTTTACTTCAAAATCATTCTGCACCGAATCTAAGCACTTTCTTCTTGGTCTACCTCGACTCCTCTTACCCTCCGCTGCCGAGCTCATGAGTCGCTTAGGTAATCTTGCTTATCCCATGCGTGTAACATGACCCCGCCATCTCTGTCCGTTCGCTCTAACTGCTTCATCTACGGTGTCCATTCCCAGTTTTCTTTGATTTCCTCATTATGGACACCCTCCTGTCATTGTTCACATCTATTAGTACCTGCAATTAGTCTTGCTACTTTCATATCTGTAACCTCTACCTTATGAATAAGGTAACCTGTATCCACCCAACTTTCACTCCCATACAACAAAGTTGGTCGAAAGATAGAGCGTTGCACTGCTAACGTAGTCTGGTACTTACTTCCTTCTTGCAGAAGAGAGTAGATCTTAGCTGAGCACTCACTGCATTAGTTTTACGCAACTCGATTCTAGATCTTTCACTATGTTGCCATCCTGTGAGAAAATACATCCTAGGTACTTGAAACTGTCTACCTGTTCTAACTTTGTTCCTCCTATTTGGCACTCAGTTTGTTTAAATCTCTTTCACACAGACACTACTTTCGTTCTGGAGATGCTGATCTTCATATCATAATCCTTGCATCTCTTATCGAGCTCTGAAATATTAGTTTGCAACCTTTCAATCGAATCGGCCATTACAACTAAGTCATCCGCATATGCGAGACTGCTTATTTGGTTTTCACCTGTTTTAATCCCGCCCTGCCAGTTTACTGTTTTCAACATATGATCCATGAATAGTATGAACAACAGTGGTGACAGGTTACGGCCTTGTCTTACCCCTGAAACTACCCTGAACCATGAACTTAACTTGCCATCTACTCTAACTGCTGCTTGGCAGCCTACGTGAAGCCCTTTAGTTGCCTGCATCAGTCCGTTCCTCGTGTCCATCCACACTGAAAGAATCATCAAACCTCGACAAGGTGGATTACAATTAAGAAAGTACTTCCATGAACCGTCTGCTAGCCGTATTATTGTGATATGAAGAGTAACCATGTAGATGTAGATGAAGTTCCCTTCCATACACTCAAACTGAAGATGTTTTCTTAAAATATATTTTTAAATAATAATGACAATAATAATAATATTCTGTATAAATAAATCCCTGTTTCCATTGGTTGCGTCATAACTTGAGAACCGCTCGACCGATGTGCCCAATCGCAGTTGATGTCATATATTCTATGAATATTAAATAATAACAACTGCAAGATCAGTATATATATATGCCGGTGACGGGCAATGATCCTATCGTTAGTGGGGAGGGGTGGGCAAGTTTGAAGCCCTTACTCTTACGGGAATTAGTTCATAACTATGAGTTTGAGTACTGTGGGCAGGGCGAAGCTGGGAATTTGTATCTGACGGAAGGCGTGCCTAGGTAGTCCTTGCAGGAGCGGTGATCACTGTGTCCCCAGTGGTGTAGGGGTCAGCGCAACTGCCTAGAACGCAGGAGACCCGGGTTCGAATACCGGCTGGGTACACATTTTCAGCTTTGCCCAATCGCAGTTGATGTCATATATTCTATGAATATTAAATAATAACAACTGCAAGATCGGAAGTGACGTCTATTCTTTCGGAACAGACGCCCCACACACACACACACACACACACACACACACACATATATATATATATATAATATGCCGGTGACGGGCAATGATCCTATCGTTAATGGGGAGGGGTGGGCAAGTTTGAAGCCCTTACTCTTACGGGGATTAGTTCATAACTACGAGTTTGAGTACTGTGGGCAGGGCGAAGCTGGGAATTTGTATCTGACGGGAGGCGTGCCTAGGTAGTCCTTGCAGGAGCGGTGATCACTGTGTCCCCAGTGGTGTAGGGGTCAGCGCAACTGCCTAGAACGCAGGAGACCCGGGTTCGAATACCGGCTGGGTACACATTTTAAGCTTTGCCCAATCGCAGTTGATGTCATATATTCTATGAATATTAATAGCACTATATTTGATATTATTGTCTGGGTATCGTAATTCCTCACAGGGAATTTCTGTAACTGCCACTTTGAGTGGTGAGATATACAGTGTCATCGTTCAGTCTATGGGGCTGATACTTTCTACCAAAATTTTCCTCAGAGTTTCTAGACTCTTCTTCAGGAATGGGTAAAAGTAGATTATAAATTTGCGATAGGCCGAGATCACAGCGAACGAGGTGGATCCACGGCAGCTTGGTATTTAAAATTTTGTGCTTCAGGAAGGTTTCAGTCCTAGTTGTTCTAAGGCTTTCTGAATACGCGAGCCCCTTGTAACTTTTATGATGTTGCCTGTACGAATTAATCTTCAACTCCGCGATTATAAGAATAAAGATTTTTGTACCAATTTCATTCATAAAATATTCTGATAAAAGTCTGATCAAATAATTTAGACAGGGGTGGATGAAATTAATACACGAAATGACTGAATAGAATGCAGATTGGGGTTGAGGCGACATAGAAAGGAACGTTACAGAGAAAAGTTGCAGAAATTAACCCGTTGTCGCTTCTTTCCGGAGTTCTTGATTACAGCAACAGAATGTTAAGCTGTTGAATGGTTTATATACATTTTATCATACTTACCGTAATAGATTAATGTTCAGACTGTTTACCTCGCAAGTCATAGTTGACGGACCGTGTACTGAAGTCTGATAAACAAAGTAACAGACAGACTTCGCAAAGCTATTAATACGAATGCAGGTTCCGAAAGGAGAAAGGCAATGATATAAAGTAACTGTTTTAGATTTAGTCATGGAAATATGCGAAGCGAAAGTGATGGCGTCTGAAAAGAATGTTAGGACGGAATAGCGAGGAGCTGAAAACCTCAATGATAATGAATAATTAAGAAACTTCAATAAATGAAAACAGGATGGAGGTATTGCTATTAACAAAAAGACGGTATATTTCGAAGTAAAATGTAACAGCAGTCACACTTACATCTCGGAGCAGTCTGCCGACACGTCCACACTAAATAGCCTCAAACAGGAGAGTGTGTGATCGCGGTTCCGTCCTCTCGGCTCGCCAGAAGAAAAGAAATACGAGCGAAACATTTTCAATGATAGAATATTACTAGGAGGAGGGAACCAAGGCAACAAGCGTCGCTGATCGATAAAAAACATCATTTAATTGTGTATCGTTACACCTTTCCAAGTAACAAATACTTTAGCGACCGTACCCCCCCTCCCGTCTTTCTTCGAACCGTATCACAACTATGTGTGTAATTTGAAAGGGTCCTAATTTAATTTTCTTTTGTTGATACAACTTAATCTGAAAAAGAACGCATGCAATTAACATTAAAGGATGCTTTTTTACTGAATTTTTAATTGAGTAGTACGTCCTATTTCAAGCGTATGTCCTTGATATAAGACAGGAAAATATATTTTGCATAAAGAATGTTTCGCATTTCATGTAATACTTAGAAATGAATTATGCTCCCTAAGCATAATTCTCGACTTCAAAAAGGCGTTCGACGCCACACTGCAGACTGCTAACGAAGATACGAGTTTGTGGAGTAGGTTCACAGATTTGTGACTGTCTGGAAGACTTCCTAAGTAATAGAACGTTCTCGACGGCGTGTGTATCGTCAGGCGTGCCCCAGGGAAGTGTGATATGACCGCTGTTATTTTCTATCTACATACACGATCTGATGGACAGAGTAAGTTGTAATTTGTGGCTGTTTACTGATGATGTTGTGGTGTACGGGAGGGTGTCGTCTTATCTGACTGTAATAGCATACAGGATGACTTAGACAAAATTTCTAGTTGGTGTGAAGAATGGCAGCTAGCTCTCAATGTAGAAAAATGTAAGGTGATGCGCATGAGTAGGAAAAACTATCCCTAATGTCCGAATATAGCATTAGTAGTGAGCTTCTTGATGCTGTCGCGGGTTTCAAATATCTAGGCGTAACATTGCAGAGCGATATGAAATGGAACGAACATGTAAGGAAGTTGTGAGTAATGCGGAGAGCCGACTTCGGTTTATTGGGAGAATTTTGGGAAGATGTACTTCATATGTAAAGGAGACCGCGTATAAAACGCTTGTACGACCACGTCTTGAGTATTGCTCCAGTGCTTGGAACCCGCAGCAGATCGGTTTAAAGGAAGACATCGAAGCAGTTCAGAGGCGAGCAGCTAGGTTTGTTACTGATAGGTTCGACCAATGCGCGAGTGTCACATAAATGCTCCGGCAACTCAATCAGGGATCGCTGGAGGAAAGGCGACGTTATTTTCGTTAATTTCTGTTGAGGAAATTTAGAGGGCCGAAATTTGAATCTGAATGTAGTACGATCTTGCTGCCGCCTACTTACATTTCGCGTAAAGATCACAAAGACAAGATAGGAGAAATTAGGGCTCGTACGGAGGCATATAGGCATTCTTTTTTTTTCCTCGTTCTATTTGGGAGTGGAATAGGAAAGGAAATGCCTAGTAGTGGTACTGTGTACCCTTCGGCACGCAGCTTACGGTGGATTGCGGAGTATGTATGTAGATGTAGTTGCAACGTCACTCTGTATAGTCAATTTCCAAAGGAGTAATTATTTATAAAAGTTCGTCTTATATGAGGGGTGCGATGTATTGAATTAATTTAATAAGGAAAACAGCCAAGATCGCTCATAATCTTTATAGAGATGACCTGTTTCAGCAGATTATCACAAGGCAACTATAATGTTGGTGAATAAGTATCTTTTAAAAGGTTTTCATTGTGATCTGGTAAATGAAATTATACCAGTTTAATATGCCGAAACTGATTATATTGTCATAAATTATAAGCGTTTTTTCCAGTTTTCCTTAATAAAGTAATTCTATTTTTTTTTTAATTTCACAAAATTACGTATTACTTCTAGTTCATTTAGTAAATGATTACTTCCTGAGAACATTTTTCAGTCTTTCGGTTAATTCGTCGTTAATACAGTATATGTTTCATGAAACAATTTACAAATATTCAAATGTTTATAAATCTAAGCGACTTAACAGCGTTGGTCACCGCTCTCTAGGATTACAAACTACTTAAACTAACTTAAAGTAACTTATGATGAGGATAACGAAAACACCCCTGCCCCAGGGAGGACACGAACCTCCTACGCCGACCAACTGCATACTACACAGTGAGTCGCCTTAGAGCGCTAGGCCACTCCGCCGCGGCAAACAATTTACGTTCGATTCAATTCTGAATAAACTAAACTAAATTTCAGTTTTATTAGGCCTGTCTCATTGTTCATTGCATTGTGAAACCCCAAGCATTTAGACATGCACTGGTCTGCTAGTTAAACGCATGTTGAATAAGTTGTATTTTGAAATATATTTTCATAGATCATGTATAGAATTGATCAAAAACCGGTAAACGGCACACTTGGCTGAGTAAGTTCAATTTATCTTAGTGTACTGGCAGCTTCATGGCAGTAAAATTCACCGCATCGTGTTCAGAAGTTTCTAATGCCCGTCAGCCTTGCAGTTAATTGTATTTTCGGTAATTGTGTAAACTAGCTTACTGTTAGTTTCATTAAAAATAAAATTTTGAGTTCAGTTGAGTATATCTTGCTACGTTTGTTTTAATAGCAATAAAATTCGTCTCAAGATTAAGGTCATATCTAATAAGGATTTTATGTGTGAGAGAGATTGTAAACTTATTTATCGAAGTTGTTTCCAAGAAGGAACTGACTCCCGTTTAATTGCAGGAGTTTCACAATTGTTGCTCCCCCATGCCCTGCTTGTTCAAAGTCCATGACTTTATTGAACATTTAAGAAGTTATAGTATGTTATTTTTCTTAATTGTCATTTTTATGGAGTGTTCTTTAATAAATAAATGTGTGTGGATAACTTCCCGATGGATTGAATCGCGTGATCCTCCCAAAAATGAAAGGAGCGTAAATGCTGACATTAGCTGAGGTGGATACAAGTGGACATCCAACACATTATAGTGGATCCGAGTCTTAGCAGACGGGCGAGCCTGCAGTTTTTCCTGTAGGCAACCGGCAATGCAGGGCCGTTTGACTGGTAGCAGTGACTCGGCGCCTTGCTAATAACACAGTCAGCAACTGTTATGTTTCGCTGCTCCATTTACTCGACACTTAACCATAGGGTCGCATTGGTATTATCTCCACCCTATTACACGCAGCATGCATTAAACGCTATCCATGACTATAGCAATCGACTGTGTGGAATAAACTTCTCAGTGATATATCATCATTAGATCAGATAAACAATCCCACATTTACGTAATGCAACCTACAGAGTTTGACTGCAAACTAGACCCACTATAAAACAAAGTCATCAGGCTTATTCTGTCAAAAACTACTGAACAGATTTTGATATGGTTTTCTTCAGTGGGCGGTGAGCTTCATTAGGAAGGTTTAGGTGTGAAATTAATTAAGGTGCGTGACAGTGCGTCAGAGTGGCAATCAAGAAACCTCGATATGGAGGTTACTATTAATAAAAGCTCTGTATATTCTTACGAATTTCCGGCACATTTAAAAATGCTTCAAACACCAACAATTCGCAATTAAATTAATGAACCATTAATAGCTTTTCACTCGGCCAATTGTTTGTTCCTAGTCACGACTAACATCTAAACATGATACAGTCACCGAACATTACCACTGGAAATATTTCGTAAACCACAACAAATACTGAATAACTAACTCCACAGACCGGAAGTGGTTTATTTGGTTAATACAATCCATTAAAATGCACGGGAGTATGATTTTTAACACAAGCATGTCTTTTTAAATGGAACGTGGTATTACTTTTAGCACAACTGAAAATAGAAATAAATACTTAATCAATGCCGTTTGTTACAGTGTAAGATGTTATAATTACTTCCAGAGTTATTGTAACCTAAAGTTGCCTCTTGAAACATCAGACTTTCAGTCGCGTGTTGTAACAAACATGAAACATGATCACCGATCAGCATCTGCAGCGGTACGTTTACGAAGACTACAGTGTTTACAAGTTTGGCTGTAATGCAATGTTTTGGTTTGTTCTAGTTGTCTCAGTGTCTGCATGTGAAGCCTGAGGTTATTGTTATTCTGAATTAGTCTTTTTATTCGGCATAACTGTGCTACACACTGAATCAGTGTTGTAAGAGGTGTGAAAATGGTTTATTGTAACTCTGAAAAGGCGTAATTGGCGAGCACCTAATTGGCCCCACTTCACTGAAGACACCCAGACGGCTGCAAAATGATCTGCCAAGTTTGCTAGGAAATATCCCGCTGGAAACGCATAGACGTCTGTGGTATCAACACGGCGGTGCTCATTCTACAGTTACCATTAGGCTGACCCTAGACAGAATGTTAGACCGGCGTTTCATAGGACGAGGCGGACGCATAAATTGGCCAGCCCGTTCCCCTGATCTTATGCCTTTCTTTTTATAGGCTACGTTAAAGGAGATCTTTGCCGTGATTTGCCTACAACCCCAGAGGACATGAAACATCGTGCTAAGGCAGTCTGTGGCAACATTGCTCCAGATGCTCTGCGGCGTGAAAGACATTCATTACGCGGTAGACTGCAAATGTGTGAAGCAAATGGTGATCGGCACTTTGAATATTTGTTAGCCTGAAATGCAAGGAAACACTCTCCTACATTCTGTAATAGAAAAAAAAGTTATATGTTTTACTAAATTCTAATATTAATGTACACTTTCTTCAGAGAAAAAGACTAATAGAAAAGTTAGTGTTAGTATGTGGACGTATTGTGCTGTTCAGATCTCATCAATAGCTACGTGACGTCACTGCTTTTTTTTTTTTTTTTTTTTTTTTTTTTTTTTTTTTTTTTTTTTTTGGATCTTTGATTAAGTCTTTTCACTCCGATACATACGATTGATCTGCTGAGGAGTTTTGTTTACAATAACTCTGGATGTAATATATATACAGGGTGAATCACCTTATACTTGCACCGCAAATATTGCGAAAACGGAAAGTGCGATTGATGTGCAGTTTTCACAGTATGGATTGGTAGTCAAGGCCTCGTCTTTTGAGCCAATAAACGGGTTGTAAAAATACCTAGACAGTGTATTTTTTATGCAAACATACAATTTTTCAAATGGAACAATGGTTGTTTTTTTAATGCACTGGTATTTTTGACACCAGCTGTGTAGAAAGAATTTTGAAATACATTTTTATCACTTTTAGTTTAGCAGCTTGAACCATTCAAAGTTTTGGGGCGGAGACTACGACAGCGTAGCTAACTGCCTGGTTGTCATGAAACAGTGGGACGTGCCCCAGGGGCTCTCTACTCGGACAGTCAGCTACGCTGTCGCAGCCGCCGCCCCCAAAACTTTGAACGGTTGTAGCTGTCAAACTAAACGTGATAAAACTGTCATTCTTTGTACACAGCTGGTGTCAAAAATTCCATTGCATGATAGGAACAACCATTGTCCGATTTAAAAAAAACTGTAAGTTTGCGTGAAAAATACTATTTCTACGTAATATTGCAATATGTTTGTTGGCTAAAATTATGAGCTCCTGACTACGAATCCATTCTGTGGAAACCGCACATCAATCGCGCTTTCGTTTCCGCAATATTTGCTGTACAAGTGATAGGTGAGTCACCCTATATATATATATATATATATATATATAGGAAAAACCTAGGTTTGTGTAAAAAAATCATATTTCGGTGCATTTGTAATGGCTTGTATTAACGAAATACACCAGCCCGTCTCTTCGCTTTCGGTCTGTGGAATTAGTTATTCAGTATTTGTTGTGGTTTACCAGATATTTCAACTGATAATTTTGGGTGACTCACCCTGTATCATGTTTAGATGTTAGACGTGACTAGGAACAAACAATTAGTCGTGTGAAAAGCTATGAACGGTTAAGTAAATTCCAGTAACTTTTAAATGCATTAAAACTACTCCAAGTAGGATGAACATGAGTTACTTTTTAATCTTATCAACATACTCGACACAACAACCTTGATACGATACTACTAACAGAAAAAAGTAGGTATATGCGTTCAGCTGGTAAAGAATTAATATACTCTCATATTTATCGATTCCCTAGTTGGTTCTTGATGAAACATTTTCAATTAAATACACTGAAACCCGCTTGTTTTGTGGGGTTGAGCTCATTTAAAGATACTGTCTTAGTTTAAGTAGACTTCTAACTGAATTGATGCCTTCATGTATGTGTCCCTACTTTCCATTTGTTTGTATTTACTACATACATCATTATTTTCATCTTATTCGCAGATTTTAGTCCTCGAATAATCGTATTTTTCTCCTGTACTACATTCTGGTGGCCATGTCATCTGTTTCTTCTTTCAGTAAGGGACTTCCATTCGCTATTCCTTTCAGTATTTCTTCATACTTGATATCTCCAGCGTGGTCAAAGTGTATGTACTAATAGCTCTGAGGCTATGACATGCACTGTCAGTGGAGTACAGTTCAGTGGTTGATGCCGCCGGGGTTTGTTTTGGGGATGCTGTTGTTTCTTAATTACATAAATGATACGACATCTAGTATAACAGTTAATTCTAAAATATTTCAGTTGATGATGACAGCAGGTAGGTAGTTAAGGATGTTGCTAGCAATATTGACAGTCAAGAAATAAGTCCATGGCTCATAGAAAATAAACTCAAATCAAATGTTTGTAAATCTATCGGACCAAACTGCGTGGTCATCAAACCGTAGCTTACAAACTACTTAAACTAAGATAAACTAAGGACAACACGACAACACACACACACAGCCATGCCACAGGGAGGACTCGAACCTCCGACGGCGAGCAACCGCGCGTTCCGCAGCGAGACGCCTTAGACCACTCGGTTACTCCACCGCGGTGAAAATAAACTGACGCTGAATCACAGTATAACTGAGTTCATACAGTTTCTAATACACAATTAAAAAAAAATCTGACATTTTGAATACACAGAATTGGCATATGATAATTGAGACCGGACAGTTCAAATTTCTAGGCTTTCATATATATAGTAAGCTGTCGTGGAAAGCCAGTGTTCAAGATATTATTCCAAAGCTAAATGTTCCGTTATTTACTATTGGAAAAATATATGAAATTAGTGATAGTTAAACACAAAAAGTATTCTATTTTGATTATTTTCGTTTGCTAATGGTGTATAGTATTATTCTTTTCTGTTCAGGGTAACTCTTTCAAACGTGTGGCACAGAAACAAGCAGTTGGAACAACAGGTGGTGTCAGCTCACGACCCTCTTGTAGACCCCTGTTCAGTAGCCTGGGAATTCTGTCATCAGCCTCGCAATACAGATTTTCGTAAATTTGTTTTGTAGTTAATATCGGCTTATTTTCAAGTTTTAGCACCTTTCACTTAGTTAATAGTAGGCAAAAATAGACTCTACATTTGGATAACAGCTTCTTGACTCTTGCGCAATAAGCTGCCACAAAAATTGAGAAATGTTAGTAGGAATCCACAAAATTTGAAGTTCAAACTGTAGAGTTTCCCCATGCCCCACTCTTTCTCTTCTGTAGAGAAACTGCTACACTAATTAAAGAATTACGCTAATTTATGAGTTACAGTGCTTATTTTATGAGTGTGTTTAGGATTCCTGTACGTTTGAAATCATCTATTGCTACTCTTCCGTTACAATTTCATATACTGACTCTTTCCATAACTGTGGAGACT
Organism: Locusta migratoria; assembly: GCA_026315105.1. Lineage (NCBI taxonomy): Eukaryota > Metazoa > Arthropoda > Insecta > Orthoptera > Acrididae > Locusta > Locusta migratoria. Next base: position 214,166,183 of record CM048749.1, read on the forward strand.
TACTCCTCAATTGAGTCCTCCGAAACATTATATATGTTACAGTCCGTTTTTAGTTAAAACGCATTATCACTAGTTAAAATTAGTTGATACTGAGCCACTTCGCCGAAACGTCTATTGCCTAGTTAAGACTAGCTTTATTTGACACTTGCTTTTGACCAGCAGCAGTTGTAACGAAGGCTGTCAGTATCACATAGTTTTCAATGTAATAAGAAAGAAGTTAAAAAAGCTGATTGGCAACTGACAATAAAACCCCGCCCTGTTCCAGATAAACTTATTAGGGCGGGGGTGTATAAAATCCTGTGTGCATCGTGTAATAAATTTTATATAGGACAAACCGGACGTGACTTCAAAATTAGGTATCGAGAGCATGGGTATGCGACTAAAGGGAGTGCATTGGGTGACCATTTACGTGAACGTCAGCACCATTTGAGGAACATTTACGATGGTTTGACAATTCTGCACGTTAGTAATAAGGGTGTTTCATTGGATATCGTGGAAGAGATAGAGATTTATATTAGCTAACAGAGTTCCCCGGACCTACTAATTAATGATCAGTTGGTGGGGTCTCGTAATTGGTTCTTTGATTTTTTTTCATAAATATTAGATGAATGGCAATGTATAAAATTGTCGGGCGTATGGACTGGCGCCCCGTTTCCCTTGTCTTAGTGTACCAGTGAACCTGATTGCCTTTTCAAGTTTCAATGCCGTGTTTGTAAACTTCTTTCCGCCACTCAGCAGCAGCTGCCCTCTGGCGAACGGCTCTCATACGCTACGCCTGTCACATTTATGTTAAGACCTGATTCGAGGAAATTCTTAATTTTGTCCATGTTAATATTATGCAAATGTCTGTACAAGACTAAATATTTTATTTTGTTTGTATATATGGACTGTTATATTCATATATCTTTATGACGTCTTAGGTGAGGTGCTGCCCTCACGTGGTTTGTTCAAATGTTTGTACAGCTTATGAGACTTACCTACGGGGTCATCAGTCCCTAAACTTACAAACTACTTACAAACTACTAAATACTAAGGACGGCACAAATATCCATGCCAGAGGGGGGATTCGAACCCCCGACCGTAGTGGCCGTGTAGACCGTGACTGGCGCGCCGCAGTCCCCTCGGCCACCGCGGCCGGCACGTGGTTTGTATTCGCCCTAACGGCACTGAAAAAAAAATTTGATTTCAGTTTTAGCTTTCGACGAATGTACTAAGTTTTGTACACACATATTAATGTTACCAGTGTTTGATGAGTGGCGAGCCACTACTGGCCATTGTGTTTTGTCTATGCTTAAATGGGTAGTGTTATCGTTTGTTTGGATGCCATCTCACAACTGTATGAACTATCGTACTAAAGTTTCCGCTCCAGTTGTCACAATGTAAGAATGTCCGAACGACGTGTTTCGGGCCTACATTAGCCAATTGTTCCAATGTTTGTTAAGCTTATGGGACTTAACTACGGGTCATCAGTCCCTAAACTTACAAACTACTTATGAACTACTTACGAACTAGGACGGCACAAATATCCATGCCCGAGGGGGGATTCGAACCCCCGACCGTAGTGGCCGTGCTGACCGTGACTGGAGCGCCTCAGTCCCCGCGGCCACCGCGGCCGGCCCTACATTAGCCCATTCTCAAGTTCTAAAAAGAAGAAAGCCAAGGAAAACGTAAATTAAAACGAAAACACTAAAACCTTAAATGCGATCCATGTCAATATAACAAAGTATGTTCATCCTAGACTGGCTTACCTTGAAATCTAAAACATATCTGCCCTAAGGCAACGTCAAACGGAAAATATTTGCGGCATATGCGCAATATCAACAGGTAAACATTCCTCACAGTATAAAATGTTGCTAGTTGGAGGCACAGTTGTGACCTGCTAACTATCTGCTCTGCTATATCAGGGATAGTCCAAACGGTACCCACTACCAAAGATAAGCCTACCATATTGCTACTATCGAAAGTAAACCCGTCTAAAAACACAATTTAAAATGTATCCGAAAAACCTCTAACAGTAAATCCGCCAACCCCAACCGAAAGGAACCAAATGCGAGGGGAAGTTTCACTGTTTATCGAGAAGGACATTACGAAAATGAGTCCAGAAATGTTCTTTAGACAATTCCGTCTGTTCATTTAATATGCTATTCGGTTCTTTTCTTAACGAACAAAAAATTTTTCAACCTCCTCCAGGCGGGGGTAGTGTTATGGTATGTATAAATTCTTTCTTGTGTCATTTCTCTTTATGTATCACATTTACTTTTAACTGTTTGACTGTACATGTATTATCTTAGTTTTTACGCTTACCACGTACTCTGAAGACGTGCTATGCCCGAAACGCGGCAGTACAAAAGGAATAAATTTATCGTTACCTGCATGGTTTTATTGTCAGTAGCCAATCAGCTTTTTTAACTTATTTCTTATTACACTGATAATTATGGCTGCACACCTCCATCAAGACTTAAAGTCTGACCTTCAATCTAATAGTTTTAACTAGCAAGAATGTGTTCTAACTGAACAAGAGAAGGCTTCACATTCAATACACGCCCCTGTAAAAATCAGTGACGACATAATTATACCAATTCCTGTCGTCGACAGAGCAACAGCAAATCTCCATAATGTTACTGGAGTGGTTCTTCAGAAAAAAGGAAAAGGGATTGCACAATATTGGAACGAAATATGGGATACTGGACAAACTGTATTGCAGGTATATAATACTTAATTGATTTCAATAATTAGGGGCAGATGTCAGACACATTCATTAGTTCATTGATTTAATGCTCTGAAAATGTTGCTAACTATTCAATTAAAATTCATATTTTGAGATTTAGTTACTACATTGTAATATATTTTCTAATATGTATTAAGTATCTAATCGCCTTTCAAAAAAGCTAATTAAAAGTTCTATTCTACATCCGAATTAGAGATGTCCAAAGAGAAAATCTTGCTACTGGATTACGTACCAGACACAAATGTACCATTAAGAACTGCCGCCAAGATGGCGGCTTTACGATCAGGATAAGGATTTGTTCGGTGTAACTGTAACAAGGCGTGTATTTCAAAACAATGGTTTCGTAAAAAAAAAGAAAAACTTTGTAACTCAAAATGTCACGACAGTTCGCATTTTATCAAGTGTACGAGTAATTACTATACTTTTAGTGTATGATTATTTTGTTTTCACTTTCTTAAATAAAATTGTTAATATGACTCTGTAAAGTTCCTCAAAATGTTTGTTCAGTGTATGGTTTTTTATAATGCTGTAATTAATGTTAATGACGTAGATATATGATCAATATTCTCAACAATTATTATATTTGCCAATACAAATGTAGTTTTTTTTTTATTTTAATCAACGCGTAATTGCTCTTACTTTTAATAATTACCCCTAAATAAGTTAAGTGAAAACTAGTTTTGTCTAGTTTATTTAGAGTGAGTAGTTACTAGTTTAAACTAGTTGCTACTGATAACCTTCGTTACATATTTTGATGAAGTGACTCACTATAAACTACTTTTAACTAGTAAGAACGCGTTCTAACTAAAAACGGATTTGGACTGTAACACACACACACACATATATATATATATACCCTCTCGGCCAGAAGTAAATGTTTGTGACTATATTCGACAAGTTGTTGCAGAATTAACACATCACCCAGTTCAAGCAATTTCCAAGAAGATGTGGTACGGAACCTATCTAATTTCACATACTTCACAAGGTTCACATGCTGATCACTTCAAAGTTAGTAAAATTTTACTACTGAAGTATTTTTCCTCGGGATTTTGAACAGTTTGGTAGCCACAGCTGTGATATGCATTGAAAAACATATTCATGAGGTTTCACACTTTTCTCCCGTGGTGGTTAGTAAAAGATTTTTTTAACAAGATATTCACTCTTCTCTTTGTCAGAATCAGATTCTCTATAGGGCATTTTAGAGTTTGCTTCTGAAACTGTACAACCGTGAATATTTTTATTACTAGTCAATTCAAGCAGATTATTGACAACAAGTGAATTTAAAACGTAATAATTTACTGAATTCTATGACCAAGTTTTGCCTGTTATACATACGACCTGAAGTTGTCGCTTTGTCTTCACCTAACGCCTTACTACGTTAATGGAAAGTGAGATGGATTTTTACAGCACACGGCTGGAAAACATATTCTGTTGTACTTCAAAAGTTACAAGGGACCTGTTTGTGCGAAACCAGCTAGTAACATGTAAGAGACTGACTATTTTTTCATTAATTATTCTTCATTTATCTCTAAAAAAAATCTTTTATCACCACCAAAAGAACTGATTTCGACTCTTGATTTAGTGTTCAGAATAACACAATACTGATGAAGCATTTAATCGAGTTCTACTAAATGACTATTGCAATTCATTCCTGTGCAGAAGAGATGGATTCCCGCATTGTATTACCTGAATAAACTAGTACAGACCTACAGTGACTTTTGAGTTTCTGTTTTAGTCCGAAACTAAAAACAGAAAAACATTCTTTAACATGTATGCTCTAATTTGTCGTATTGAACCACTTCCTTGGTAACTAATTGTTGACATTCATATTCCATCACGGCTTCTTAAAAATTACTGCGACTACTTCAAAAGCAAAAGAGACGTCTTACTGGTACGTCTGTGCTTCCTGGGAGTAATTAATGTCTGTTTTGTACAATTAAATAGTTGATTGGGCTTCTAAAACTGTTGTGCGTCGCAAAAAACTGCTGTCTCATATGAGTATTTAATTTACTTTACTTCTGAAATACATGTTAGGAAACTTTTAAATATGAGTGTGAAAACTCTTAGATGGAAGCATACACTGTGTGAAATGGACAAACACCTGATGAATGAAAGACTTACAGACCATTTAAACTAACGTATACCCATGCCTGCGGGAAGACTCTCCAACTGGGAGCGGCAATGAGATCCGCAGCAAGTTGCCTTTAGTTCGCATTGTCGTTAAGGTGCGTCACACGTTGAAGACTTAAGGCTAGTCTGCACGACGACACTAGGTTGCGACACTGGTTGCATGAAATGAGTTGCTCGCAATTGGTTTCGTGTATATCTGTCGACACGGCTTCAACACTATGCAGTTCAGTTTTATTGTTTTGTGACTACCGTAGTCGTCGTAAAATAAAAATTTTCGCTGGTGTACGAGTTGTGGCATAGCTGTTGTTTGTCTGGGTGAAATTGCTGCGTAAGAAATGAAATGTTTGTACAGCAGATTTCATGAAGACAGTAACTTATGTCGAACCACGAGAAAATCGTTTAGCATTAAAAAAAAAAGAGAGAGAGAGAGAGAAAGGACCAAGAACTAAGAGAAGGAAAATGCGTTCATGAGTGGTTAAAGAAAAGGAATGATTTTTCGCACGTGAAGCTGCGGACGAAAATCGGAACAACTGGCTCGAAAGATTCACTAAATTGTTTTCGAATGAGCTCAGAATCATACGACAAAATACTTTGGATGTTACGAGACAAAATCGAGAAACGAGATACAGTTAGGAGATATTGTAAATGCGACATAAAGTCGTTGAGGAGGCAGGCGACCATGATGAAATGATTAGGTAGTACTGCTGTGAAGCTGGTTAGGTCGTTAATTTTTTATTATAGATCACACTTCATGTAGGGATATTACGCCTAACGCTTGCGTTCAACTGTTTTACTTTTAATGGTAAAATATACCTTCAGAAGGACGGTCTGGCAATGGGTTGCTGCCTTTCAGGCCTGCTGGCAGATTATCATTCATTTGGAAAGTAAATTCTTTGCTAATCATGGGTCAATATGCGACAAGATTATTCTGTATCGCAGATATGTTGAAGATATTTTCGTTACACTTAAAGGTACGGGATCGATCATAGATGAGGTTGCGGGGTCTTTTAATCTATTACATCCTAAGATACACTTCACGGTAGAGGTAGAATCAAACAGAAGCATTAATTGTATGGACTTGAACATCACCAGACAATCTACGGGTTTTTGTTTAGACATATTTAGAAAGCCCTCTACCACTGATGTCATTATTGCAGCAGACTCGTTCCACCCAGGCGCCCATAAGAATGCTTTCTTTCGGTCAGTGTTCCACAGGTTGGCTAAACTGGATCTTGACGCAACAAGTGTTAAAAAAGAAATTGATATAATCACACAAATAGGTGTAAGTAACGGGTATACCAAACGTGCGATACAGAACATTCGTAAGTCAGTGTTCAATAAAAGAAAGAGACCTAACTCTATCCCCTTCAAGAATCAATCTAGATTTGTGTCTATGACCTACACAGGGCATTTCTGTGAACAAATTGCTAACGCCTTCAAGAAAGCTAATATAAAAAAAGGATTCCGGTCGCGCAATAAACTTAAGACAATATTGCGTACCTCTATTGACAGCAAGCAGAGTAAATACAAAAAATCGGGAGTCTACAAAATAGCTTGTGCATCATGTGATAGTGTTTACATTGGACAAACAGGGCGTCATTTCTCAGTCAGATTTAGGGAACATTGTAATAAAAATTGTACAGCTATGGGGTGTCATCTCAACGACAAAAATCATCATCTAGATACGATTGAAAAATCCTTAAAGGTCCTTCAAGTAGAGCCGAAAAACTTGGACCTAGACATTCTGGAAGATATTGAAATTTATAAATGTTGTAAGGGAAACCCAGATGGGATTTTGAACGAACAAATCCGTTCCCACAGGAAATGGTTCTTTGACATTTTTCAGGATTTATTATGAACACTGCCTAGCCCGCTTGTTCCCTGTATGTAACTATGATGAATGCTACCGCTTTCTACAATGCAATTACACCTCCTTATCTAATGTAAAGTGCCTTGTGTTAATTTTACGGGTAATATTTGTTGTATCGTTGGCTACAGCCAACTGTCACAAGAAGCGCTAACCATATTTTTGAAAACACCTCTGACAATGTTTTGGATTTGTCGAGCTGTCTATCTCATTTTAAATGAAATATTATTCTGTCACCTATTTTATTTTATTTTCCTTATGTCGTTTTAACTTTGACTACATGATACTTGTATAGCCTGTCATGATTAACAACAAAAAGGTTTAACAGCTGACAAATTTATGATAATTTTTTTTTAACTTTTGTACAATTGTTCTTTTAAAACCTTTGTATATTTTTTGAGGTTTGAGTCGATTTCCTGGAGGTGGTCCACGATCACACAGTGATGAACAGACCAGATGTATTTCGCAGCATTGGCCGTTAATGTTTTATTTAAAAAACCACAGATCGATTTCAGTCACCTAGTGACCATCTTCAGTGTCCTTCAAACAAGCATTATGAATGTGCTGAATATAACTGCATCGGCACACAAAATATTGCAGTAACTTTGACACTGCAATTTTATGTTTGCCGTTGCAGTTACATTCAGGTCATTCATAATGCTTGTTTGAAGGACACTGAAGATGGTCACTAGCTGATTGAAATCGATCTGTGATTTCTGTGTTTTTTTTAATAAAACATCAACGGCCAGTGCTGCGAAATACATCTGGTGTGATCAGCTTTGTATATTTTATACTTTGTACAAGAAGTGCACAGCTGCCCTATGTAATTTATATGCATAACCTTATGTAATATGGCGCCACTTTTGGCCTTGTAATGCCACCTGGTGGCAAGAAATGTCTACCTGGACAGTACCGAATGTGTTAAAGTTTGTTGTCTGCTTTTGTATGTGTATCAAACAACTTCTTACATCTGTTCACGTGTGCACCCGGCGCGGAAGAGGTATAACACGACGTAAATCATTATTTTTTTGAAATGTAACTTACTACTTTTTCTGTCAACTGAGAAATTGTGTTATTTTTATGTTTGTAGATGGTAATCTGATGATGGTAAAGCCGAAACGCGTCATTTTTGACGGCACGCTATACATGAAGTGTGACCTGTAATAAAGAATTTGCGACCTAACCAGCTTCACAGCAGTACTACCTAATCGAACAGTTATGAGACCCTTAATTTCATCGGATAGACGATTTAACTGTGATTTTACGAGTTTTAGCCCAGAAAGATCATTTCAATTTTTAAAGTTCAGTGCAATTGTGTCCGCTTACACAACTAGTAAAATTCTCAGTGAAAACGATGAAGGAGTTACATAACATATATAACGTAAGATAAGGCAAGGAACCCGGCTCTAAGTGTAATGGTACTGCAGAGACGTCGTTACAGAGCTGCAGCCGCCGAACGTACATCGATAGGCGAATCGAACAGCTGATTACTACCGCCACGGTGGCGCGCACATGTAAGCGTAAATACCTCTTTGCCGCCGACCGACATCTGTGATGCGCATGCGCAGTGCCGGGGCGCTGGTGCATTTAAGGCCGCGCCTGGCACCTTGTCGGCAGTCCTGCGACTCACCCTGAAGATGGCCGGACGTTACACGACCGAAATATTGGAAGAAACTGAATTCACGAGGCTGCATGCCCAAATTTATTGGGGTCCTGTGAGATTACCGCCCAATAGAAATACTGGTAATTAATAGCATTTGATAATTAAACAGTATGAAGTTCACTGCAAACATTGAGCATGCCAATGCACTAAATGTTACACAATTTTAATCTTATTAATTATGGTAGCAATGTATGTACGCAGTTGGGTGACAACATTTATAGTTAGGCCAAAGGTAGAAATTTTCCACGTTGAGATTTGCTGTGTGCTTGTAGCTGACGGGAGGCCAGCGAGCAGGCCGACGTTGGTGGCTTGTTCCAGCTTAGGATTTTCCAGTTTTCGTTTCCGGTGAGGGGAGAGAGGGACAATGGCACAGTGCAGTGCACAAATATTGTAATACTACTGGCATTTGAAGTAATACGATGCAGTTAGGAACCTTTAAGGCCCTCATTACAAAATAGCCTGTTGATAAATAAACAATACATTAGCTGATATAGTCACATCTGGCGTAATATGTTTAATTGACAATGAAAATTAATAAATTACCAATGAATACAAGACAGTTACACAACTAGTATGGCAATGTTTGTTTATAAAAATAATATATTAACTATTTCTCATTTTATTTTCAATTAATCTTGTGTATTTTACCTTGAAATATTCAGTTAAATCACTTATCTGTGATATAAGAAATTGCACGATTATAATAAATAGTACAAAGGATGTTTATACTAATATAAAAACGTATGAAGATATTTGTTTAATGTGTAGTGTAATTATTTTAAGTAAAGTTTTGGAAATGTATTGGCTGAGCGCTGTACGTTGGCAAATCGGTTAGAACAGCTCACATGGGGAAGTTGATGACGTAGGGGAAAAAACCCCGGCAGCTAAGCTTAAGGCGCGCGCGCGAGCACGCGCGCGAGCACGCGCGCGAGGGCAGGAAGTGACGAGTCGGGAGCGAGTGGGGTAGCTGGCCGGGCGGCGTCGCGCTACAACAGTCGGCATGTGTTCTCCAGGTGGAGACTTTAGATTTGTGTGTGGCAATCGCCACGTGTGGTTGCTCGTCGTAGACTGCACCAAGTTGAATCGAGTGCTACTGTGTGTTGTGAATATTTAGCCAGTGGAACAAGGTGTGCATCGCACTAAAAGTGACTGTTTTGTTAATGTAACACGTGTCGTCGTATAGGCATGAACATAAACGGTGTTTGAGACAGGCACATGGTGTGAAAACAATTTGCGACAAATATTCATTTTTTCTGGGGGCTCACGAGCTATAATTTTTTGTTGTTGATAAATGTGTCTATGTACAGACGTATCAGCCACAGGGTTCTAATATTGTGAAATAAACAACATAAAGTGAACTTTCACGTGTTTTCAAAAATAGTAGTTAGTACACCCTTTTCTCTCATGTACTTGACTTTATTATGAATTGTTTTGTTAATCATATGCAGGGAAGGAAAGCTGCGAACGTGTGATATCATCCCCTAGAAAACGAATCAAACAGTCGCAATCACAGTTCCAGTGTTTTTGCATGTTTAGGAATTTGGTTCGCAGTTGGTGGTTGTGCGTTTTAAAAATTAATCTTTCCCAATTGTAAACTCTCACCCCGACCTGCACTCTCACAGTCCTCTATTTTCACTTCCAGCTACTGCAGGAGACAAATTTCAGGTAACTGCTTATAGTCATTAAGCTTCTACCCATATAATCAACTGATCTCTGGGTTTAGAGAAATGGACTGCCACTATAACATTCGATAAACTGTACCATTAATTATTTACTCTTGTGTCCTGCCCAATGCAGATTCATTCAAAGCCTATCGAGATAGAACGGCAAATGTAAACAAAAACTAATGGCTATGCGATAAACGCAAGCGCAATGAGGCTGTTTTGTGAAATACTGTAAACATCTGAACAACGAGTATTGTCAAACTGGAAAATATTTTTGGGACCATCAATACTGTTCTTTTAATAACATGTTTGCAGCCAAGATCGCTTTTTTCATTTGATTATATTACAGGTTTCGGCGTACTAGACGTCATCTTCAGACCCAACACACACACAAGGGTTATTTTTTTTTTTTTTTTTTTACAAAACGAGCTGCATTATAGCAAATCATTGAGTTAAAATAAGCATTCTTGTATTATATTGGGTGGCAAGATTGAGCATTAATAATCTGATCAGTGGCCACAGAACCATTGTTCTTCACTTCTTCAGTAAATTTTATTCTTTTATGCATAGAATTAATGGCCGACAAGTATTCCTGAATCTCATCGTTATTACCTTCCATTAAGGTAATGATATCGTCAACATATAGTATACTAGCTTAATCCCGTGGCTCCGCTCGCGTGTTGGTTGATTATGATAGATAAGCTATCTTTCAGTAGTGTGCTATGAGACTGGTTTTGAAGGACTGAAAAATATTCCTATCAGATTGCAGAAGTCTATGCAGTTACCGTTTATCAGGAAAGTAACTAATGTGGATCAAATCACACGTAAAAATGCACTCGTTTCGAAGAATCCAATCACGAAATTCAACAGTAATGATTGTAATAATATCACAGATCGATCACTTGATGTAATGCGCGAAACTTCAAATCGATTTTTTTAAAGAGATGTATTAAAAGAAATCTTTTTTACTGCTTTATTTATTTATTCTTATATTTCCTTATTCGTATGCTTGTCCTTACAGAGAAAGAGCTGAAGACATTGTTGCACGCATACACCAAAGATATGGTCTGTGGCATCAGGTTTCGCTGTATGTAACCTCCTTGCTATAGAGTCGCAAACGTCATCGCTGGCCTTCAGTTCGATTTTTTAAAATAATTTGACGACTTTCAACCACCACATCTTCCACCCCCTTATAGCTATCGGCATGGAACTGCTATGGTGTACAACGGGAGACTTCGGACAACAATTACACACAGATTATTCGTTTGCGTTCTGTAGTTTTCGCTGCAGATCGAAATATTCACACACACACACACACACACACACACACACATAGAATTTTATATACACCGATAAGTTTCCATCCAAATATACTCCACCATTTTATCATTATCAACCCTTAAGCAACAATGCAACCAATAAAACCATTTTCAAAGAGTAATTATTGTTCCGCATTTCGCGTTATATTCTTCAAATTACTAAATATCTACCTGTTGCTATAAAACCGTGCCTAAAACCTCCCTCAGGTATAAATTAGTAACTGAACAAATATTCAAGTTTCTGCATCTTGTCGTTCGGACATGATAAGCGTACACTGAACAGACATTCACATTTATAGATATAGATGGTTTTTGCTCTCAAGTTACTGTATGAAGCAAAAAACATATTTTATAGATGGTTGATAAAGATGTTTGCCATGGTACCAGATAAGCAATTCCCTACGGCTAAACCATCAGACTGGTGATATATATCTTGTCATTAAATGTAAAATAATTAAATGAAAGGGAGAGTTCTAATAGTTCTATAAACTCAATTATCTCTGCCATCCGAAGTTTGTGGTGTTATAAGAGGTTTTGCTTAATCACTTGGATAGACTCTTTTACAGGAAGATTGGTATACAGATTTTTTTTATATCAAATGAAACCAGAGTGGATGGTTCTGCGATATTAACATCATTAATCAGATTAGCAAGTTCTAGACTATAATTACACAGTTACATACTTTTAGTAATCTTACATGAATTCGCTGCTATTACAACAATTTTTTACATAGTAAAACGGTGTGCATTCACATTCATGTGTCATCATCATAAATTTTACAAGTCAACAATAAAACGTCTGAACCCATCTTTCTTATGGTCTTAACCAGAGACACTTCAGAATCCAAGTTCAGTACTGACTGAAGAAAAGTTCAATACTGACTATTAGGCAGGAAGCCATAGACGAAGATGTTACACGGACAGAGTACAGTAGAATATATTACTTATTGGTCCTTGCCTTTTAGGCAGACAGGGTGTTACAAAAAGGTACGGCCAAACTTTCAGGAAACATTCCTCACACACAAAGAAAGAAAATATGTTATATAGACATGTTTCCGGAAACGCTTAATTTCCATCTTAGAGCTCATTTTATTACTTCTTTTCAAATCACATTAATCATGGAATGGAAACACACAGCAACAGAACGTAACAGCATGACTTCAAACACTTTGTTACAGGAAATGTACAAAATGTCCTCCGTTAGCGAGGATACATGCATCCGCCCTCCGTGGATCTAGCAAAATCTAGCAAACGTAACGAAGTGACGACCATGGCGGACAGAGCCCTCACACCGACGTCATCTCAGACGCTGTCGCAATCGGTTCCACTGCGCGGCCGCGGCGCGGGGCGCGGACCGCGGAGGGGTCGCTCCGCGGGCCGAGGGTATTTAAATGGCCCGCTACCGGGCTAGAACCCAGTTCCCTTCGAGCAGCCGTAGCGTGCGGATCTCCGTGCCGGCGCGTTTCCAGGAGCTCAGCCCGTCAGTTCACCTGATGATGGCGACATGTATGATCGCCGAAATATTGTGCCCGTTGGACACTGTAGACGGCAGTACACCCATGGATATTTTAATTAGTTTAAGTAGTTTGTAAGCTACAAAATGATGGCCACGCAGTTTGGTCCGATAGATTTACAAACGTTTGATCATTTGATTTGAAAGGATGCAATAAATTCTACAATTAAATAACCAGTGGAAAATAAATGAAAGGGAAGTATTTGCAGGAACAACAATAAAAGGAATTTAATCCCATAACAAAAGCACAAGTCAAACTGAGTTGATCTCTTTATTGAAAAAGAAATAATATTTGCACAGAATAAAAGCGACTAGATTTTAATAAGTTCTTACTAATTGATATTTCTCGTCTGTGTAAAAAAGGGATGACTAGGTTCTGTGATTGACTAGAGAGACAGTATACATTTGTTGCATCAGTTGACATAGGAAGCTTCACAAACTGGAAAGAATCGAACTGCACTGGTTTTTTAGATAAAAAGTAAGTTTATGGATTAACGTTCCGTCAGCAGCTTAATCATTCGCGACTCAGCACAAATTCGAACAGTCCACTGACACAAAATGAAAATTATTAGAAAGATATTTCAAAAATAAAAAGTATTATAAAAATAGAACTATGTGTAACCACAGGCCCTCACCTTCTGTGCATGACTAGCATATGCGGTAAGTATTATCTAAGAATTTTCTTGGGAATCTTTTCCTTTCGTACTATCAAGTTTTATCAGTGACAATCAAAATTTTCTAGCACAACTTCGCATTCTTACTTTGTTCTACTACTAACGTCATATTGAATACGAAATACATTTTTTACACTTTTGAAAATGTGTTTTGCAGTGTAATTACTTCATAAACTGTCCCAGAAATTCCAATTTGTATTAATGAAGGGACGAGTTTTCCTTCAGTAGTTGCACTTGCGAGGAAAATTCTCGCTATATTCGGATATTTCTTACTGATTACTGTGTCAGTTTTTGACTGGAATACAGCTTAAAAATTGTTAAGGTTGTAGGGGTTAAAATGTAGGGAAGTAAAAATTACATACGATTTGACCAGAAAGAAAAGAGTAGTTAAAAGCTTCGAAGGGCATGAAAGGGACACAGTGATTTGGAAAGGAGTAAGCTAGGGTTGTAGTCTTTCCCAAACGTTATTCAGTCTGTACAAGCAAGCTGTGAAGGAAAGCAAAGAGATATTTGAAGAAGGAATAAAAGTGCAGGGAGAAGAAATAGAAAATAGTAATTTTGTCAGAAAGAGTAAAGGACGTGAAAGATCAACTGAACGGAATGGACAGCTTTTTGAAACAAAGGCGTAATGTGAGCATCAACAAGAGCAAAACCTGAGTAATGGAATATATGTAACAAAACCAGGCGATGCTGAAGAAAGGTTATGTAACAAGACAATAAAAGAAAATGAGTTTTGTTATTTGGGGAGTGAAATAATGTGTGAAGGGTGAAGTAAGGAGATATAAAATGCAAAATGGCTATGGGAAGAAAATCATTTCTTAGACATAGAAATTTGTTAAGAAGTCTTTTGTGGAGGGATTTGTCTGGAGTGTAGTCTTGTACGGTAGTTAAACGTAGTCGACGAGGAGTTCAGAGACAAAAATCACAGAATATTTTGAAATTTTCTTCTACAGGAAAGTTATCTGGGTTGATTCCGTAAATAATGAGAAGGTACTGAACAGAACTGGGAAGAAATTTCTGGCATATCTTGACTAAAAGGGATCGATTGGTAGAACCCATCAATGGATCGACAATTTTGGTTTGGAGGGAAATTGGGGGGGGGGGGGGGTGAACGGCAGAAGGAGGCCGAGAGATAAATAAACAGGTACAAAAGAATGTGGCCTGCCGTTCTTATTCAGAGGTGAAGAGGCATGAACAGGACAGGGTAGCGTGGAGAGCTGTTCCAAACCAGCCTGTGGACTGAAACTAAATGCTCTGCTTTACCGCTAGATCAGAGAAGGTGAGAGATGGAAGTGACGGCAGTGCGATATGAAGCACTGTTCAACTTTTAACATGCGCTTGACGATAATGTTTGGCACTCGATAGCGAGATACGTAATGAGTCTAGAAGCGTTATTTCAAAAGCAAAACATGACAATCGTTTGATGTACGCGGCAGGTTGACTAGAAAAGCGAAAATGTAGTGCCTGTAAAGAACACCCCAACCGCCCCTTGGATGTAATCATCAAGTGCAGTTTCGAAAAAGACTATCCGTGTGCGATAATATTTTTCCGATGCATTAGTTCTAAGTTTCCTCTCCTACTGGATAAGGGAAGCATTTCAGGCTTTGCGACGACACTTTCTCTGTCCTCGTGTGTTCTCAAGCAGTGTCCCCCGCTGTCTTAGCTCATTTAAAGACAAACGTTACGCCTTTGAACTCCGCGTTTATCGTGCAGGCTGGCCATAGGTCCTGCGACGCCCTCTGCAGCAGTCAGATGAGTTGCTGGTGGTAGCAGGTCCTCAGCAGACCCTCAAAATCGCAGTCGACGCCTTGCAGGTAGCAACCAGTCCCGCACACCTGCCAACACAACACAATAAGCTATTTAGTGTCAAGTGAAAGGAAACATAATATTGTTGAAGAACACAGAAAGTCAAGTACCCATTTTGATGCCAATTTTAAAACATGCCAATGAAACTTCTGTAATTCGAACTGTCGTTTACCTAGATGTGATGAAACGGTACTATTTGTGCACTTTCATGGTTTTGACAATTTACAATCTGTTCGTTCGATAATATCAAAGACGATGATCAAAATTTAGCAGGTCATTTATTTATTTGTCAACTTCAAGTTCATTACGCCATGCGGGTGAAAACAGGAATGCTGAGATTCTTAACCTTCGTTCTCGAAACTGGTTCCTTTGTTAGAGGGACTTCCTTTAAGCAGGAGTAGCTATTAGGTGGGTGGATCGCGTAACTATTGAGGGGTACTGATCAGAATTCGGGAGAAGAGGATTTTCTGGCATACCTTGACCAAAAGAAGGGATCGATTGGCAGGACAAATTCTTAGACATCAAGGAATTGTCGTTTTAGCGACGGAGGGAACTGTGTAGGGTTAAAACAGCATAGGGAAACAGACATGAATATAGTAAGCAGATTCAAATGGATGTAGGCTGTCGTTCTTATGAAGAGGCTTTCTCAGGATAGAGTAGGGTGGAGAGCTGCATCAAACCAGTCTCCGGACTGAAGACCACAACAACAACATAATTAATATAAAAAATTGCACCTTCCGTCAGTTACACATTAAAATAAAAGGACTACTTTTCGTATTGAACTATCACTTATTTCTGATACTTAGTTTTTGATAAAGATCCTGAACATATGCTTTCCACGACAGCTTAGTATCAATCTGGACGTCTACAAATTCCAATATTTTAGTTCCACTTAATGTGTGAAATGTCAGTTTTCGTACAATTGTACCACGTCATGGGTCTGCTGAACTATACTAAAGCAAAGTAGCAGACATAACCGTCCAAGTAAACGAACGGTGTCGCCAGGTAGCCTTTGTGTACATAAGGAATGTGGAAGTACATATATAAAAACCATAAAAGCAACAAACTAGATTGCCATAAGCACTTAAGAATTTTTTTCCCTTCTCCTTTTCAGCATCAAACCAGTCTCCGGATTGAAGACCACAATAACAACAACAACCTATCAGCCGTCTTCAGTCACCAACTACTATAGGAATTTTTCCATGAGTAACAAACCCCACGCCAGCCGCGGTGGCCGAGGCGCTACAGTCACGGTCTGCATGGCCACTACGGTCGGGGGTTCGAATCCCCCCTCGAGCATGGATATTTGTGCCATCCTTAGTCTTAGTTAGTTCATAAGTAGTTTGTAAGTTTAGGGACTGATGACCCCGTAGTTAAGTCCCATTAGCTATACAAACATTTGAACATTTTTGAACACCCCCACGTCCTACTACACTGTCACCTATGAGCTTTGACAACCCCTTCTTATACCTATTGAGGTGCAGACCATGCCTAGTGGAATCCGACCTTTGTATAGCCTCCACTGGCACCACTACTATGAGAACCATGCCCTCTGTCATCAGCGTCTCCGCTCCTCGACCAATCCCTTGAGTTTGTACACGATGGAAAATATCACGTTGTATAAGCATAATTAGACGTTTAGGATATTTATGCACTGTTATAACTAAGTAATTTTTGACACTATTTATTGCAAATCTAATGACATGCTTGAGAACACTGAATTACGTGTGATTTCCTGGTGTGTTGCTTTCATTATGTGCATTAGAATGTGACTTGTGGTAGAAAGCAGAAGTTGTGAATGGAAATGACAGTTTTTGTATCCATCTGGGCCCGCTGCTTCATATGCGTTATCTAACGACATTGTAAGAAATTTAGCTGTTCCAAGTCGCTGCTATATGAAAATTATTTATTAATCACGACAGGCCTGTTTCAGCATAATTGCCATCTTCAGGACGCCATACAAAAGAGATACAAATCCTTCAATATGTCGCAGTACAAAATGATTTTCATCTCAAAATTGTCACAGAAATTTATGATTATATATATATATATATACCCACCACATATATAGGAAAAATATCTCGCACTATCAGTGCAATACTATTAACGTAAAATTTGATTAGCAGACACGACAAATTCTTCGAACCCTACTCCAATCAGGACATATAAAAACACCTATATGTACAAATCATGGAATATATAAAATTACATGTAAACAACGTGATATGTTTTATATAGGGCAGACTGGAAGGAACATCAATATCCGACATCATGAACACGTTAGAAATAGTGACAACAACACATTAACATTCTTCCCAGAACTTGAAATCACAAAAACATATAGCTTAAAAATAGGACGAGCTATTGACATTTTACACATTATACAAAAGGGACCTATGGTGAACGTCCTTGAAGAAATTGAAGTTTATTCAAACTCAATGATTTACCCTCAAGAAATTTTAAATGAGCAGATCGATATGTAACATAAAAACTATATCGAAAATTTTGTTTGTGTTATACTGCCAAAGAGATAGTCAAGCGAAATCTATAAAAATAGCAAAGATCATACTATTCGAAATTAATAGTAATCGCTGCAAACAATAAATTACGCTAATAATAACATTAAATCGCAGAGAGGCTTGCAAATCATAAGGACGGTTGACATAACCAGTTCTAAACAACATAATTATAAAAGCTGGCAATTTGATTCGAACTCGGGTCTCCTGATTTGTAGGCAATTGCGCTGACCACTACACCAATGGGGACACAGTGATCTCCGCACCTAAGCACGCCTCCCGTCAGACACAAATTTCCAGCTTTACCCTGCCCATAGTACTCAAACTCGTAGCCCCCCACCCCTCCCCACTAACGAAAGGATCATTGCTTGTCACTAAAGGCGTCTGTTCAATTCGTAATTTAACGAAACTTACACAGACAGAGATATTAATAATACCAATGAAAGAGAAACGATTGTAACCATGGACCATCGCTGCCTGAGCTGTCGATATAGCTGTAACCATACAACATGGCTGACTGAGCTGTCAAAATAGCTGTCAGAACACATAAAAATTAAAAAAAAAATTATATTCGGAATTATGAGAGCGTTCTGTGTTCACTATTAACAGCAATAAAATAGTTAAATCATTATGACAGCAAATAAGACAGCGATGTTGCAAGGAAGTAAACTTATTGTTCCTTTGTTTTTTCCTTATATTTAGCACGTTAAAAATTGTAATATTATTCCTTTACTGTCTATATTACCTTCACAGAAACCTGAAGATGGCAGTTGTGCTGAAACAGGCCTGTGGTAATTAATAAATAATTTTTCATTCAGCAGCGTCTTTGAATGACTAAATTTCTTACAATGTCAGAAATAAGTGTTATGTTTTTTTATTTATTTTTTTTTGTTTTTTTTTTATGATGATAGAGTTCTAGCGTAAGCATTGTTTCGCGCCGTTCGGATCGTTGGGCGCCAAATGTGTCCCCTGTTGGGGACGGACGTCTGACCGCCGGACACGCGGCTTCAGGCGTGAGGCTCACCTGAGGTCGCCGGCGTCACATTGCAGCCAACGTGTCAAACGTGTGAAAGGAGCCTGTAGTAGAACAACGGCGTGTCGCTGAAGGTCGCATGTGCTTGTCACTATACGTCGCTCACAAAATATTCTTGCTGCCTACAAAATACACTCCTGGCCATTAAAGTTACTAAACCACAAAGGCCGGCCGAGGGGACTAAGGCGCTTCAGTCACGATCTGCACGGCCACTACGGTCGGGGGTTCGAATCCCCCCTCGGGCATGGATATTTGTGCCGTCCTTAGTTGTAGGTAGTTCATAAGTAGTTTGTAAGTTTAGGGACTGATGACCCCGTAGTTAAGTCCCTTAAGCTTAACATACATTTGAAACCACAAAGATGACGTGCTACAGACGCGAAATTTAACCGACAGGAAAAAGATGCTGTCATACGCAAATGATTCGCTTTTCTAGAGCATTCACACAAGGTTGGCGCCGGTGGCGACACCTATAACGTGCTGACATGAGGAAAGTTTCCAACCGATTTCTCATACACAAACAGCAGTTAATCGGTGTTGCCTGGTGGAACGGTGTTGTGATGCCTCGTGTAAGGAGGAGAAATGCGTACCATCACGTTTCCGAATTCGATAAAGGTCCGATTGCCGCGGTGGAGTAGCCGAGCGGTCTAAAGCGTCTCGCTGCGAAGCGCGTGGTTGCTCGCCGTGGAACTTCGAGTCCTCCCTGGGGCATGGGTGTGTGTGTGTACTTGTCCGTAGGGTAGTTTAACTTAGTTTAAGTAGTTCGTAAGCTACAGACTGATGACCATGCAGTTTGGTCCGATAGAATTACAAACATTTGAACATTTTGAAAGGTCAGATTGTAGCCTATCGCGATTGCGGTTTATCGTATCGGGACATTGCTGCTCGCGTTGGTCCCGATCCAATGACTGTTAGCAGAATATGGAATCGGTGGTTCAGGAGGGCAATACGGAACGCCGTTCTGGATCCCAACGGCCTCGTATCACTAGCAATCGAGATGACAGGAATCTTATCCGCATGGCTGTAACGGATCGTGCAGCCACGACTCTATCCCTGAGTCAACAGATGGGGACGTATGAAAGACAACAACCATCTGCACGAACAGTTCGACGACATTTGCAGCAGCGCCTGCGATGGTGTACGCAACGACAAACCTGGATGCACGAATGGCAAAACGTCATTTTTTTTCGGATGAATCCAGGTTCTGTTTACAGCATCATGATGGTCGCATCCGTGTTTGGCGACATCGCGGTGAACGCACATTGGAAGCGTGTATTCGTCATCGCCATATTGGCGTATCACCCGGCGTGATGGTATGGGGTGCCATACGTGCTACACGTCTCGGTCACCGCTTGTTCGCATCGACGGCACTTTGAATAGTGGCCCTTACATTTCAGATGTGTTACGACCCGTAACTCCACCCTTCATTCGATCTCTGCGAAACCCTACATTTCGTCAGCATAATGCACGACCGCATGTTGCAGGTCCTGTACGGGCCTTTCTGGATACGGAAAAGATTAAACTGCTACCCTGGCTAGAACATTCTCCAGATGTCTCACCAATTAAAAACGTCTGGTCAATGGTGACCGAGCAACAGACTCGTCGCAATACGCCAGTCACTACTCTTGGTGAACTGTGGTATCGTGTTGAAGCTGCATGGGCATCTGTACCTGTGCACGCCATCCAAGCTCTGTTTGACCCAATGCCCAGGCGTGTCAAGGCCGTTATTACGGCCAGAGGAGGTTGTTCTGGGTACTGATTTCTCAGGATCTATGCACCCAAATTGCGTGAAAGTGTAATCACATGTCAGTTCAACGTGACAATATTGCACAAGTCGTCCTAAACAAATGAACCGATTGCAACTAAATTTGGTACACATATTCCTTACCGTGAACCGTCAGGTAACAGTTGCTATAAGGGTAAGAACCACATACGACACATGATTCAGGATATATGTCAAACAATGGGAGTCGCAAAAACTGCATCATGTGACGAGACTTTATTCATACACTGTATGAGAGTACTCAGTGACTTGCAACAAACTAAGAATGTGTCCTATCATCGATCCTTTCTTTTAGTCAAGGTATGCCAGAAAAAAAAAAAAAAAAAAAAAAAAAAAAAAAAAAAAAAACAGGCATAGTACGCTGATTTACTGAGATGTCTGTCAGTAAAATTTGCTATAACCCTAATAGCATAAGTAGCTGAACTCAAACGTTTCAGTAGTTCATCAATGTGTGTGTTACAATTCAATCTCTCATCAATGTAGAAACCTAAATTACGTGAATATTCCACGGTATCTACAGACTTCTGTTCGAAGTCTATGTTTAATAATTTTGTAATGGCATTTTCTTTACAGAAGTATATAAAATGTGTTTTATTGAAATTTAACTAAAGTCAATTTACAAAGAATTGCCTAATTATTTTTTTTTATAACATACAATTCAATAAATATGAAATCAGGTATACTACGATGGGTTAAAACCTGTCACGTCATCCACGACATAATACATTTCTAATTGACTACCAAGACGCTCATGTTTTCCAGTCAGCTTAAGGAAATTCCTGGAAAGCTGACACTACTGTTGACAACCTTGAGCTGTGCAGCGCACACGGCTGCGAGCGAAAGCAATGGACATCTCTAGAGTTACAAGGAAAGGAAGGTAATTAAACAGAATACATAAAACGAATAGCCATTACTTCAGACAGATCAACCTTGTAACTTAAAGAGACTGCCATTTCCAGTGACACTTGAATTTTCTGCTACGATTAACAAATCACAGTGCAATCTGTTAAATATTGCGGAGTGGATTTGACATCTGTTTCTCACACTTACCGCTTTAAGTCGCTTGTTCAAGCGTGGGCTCACCAAAGAATTTATTCATACTAGCTCCTAGACAAGTAACAAGAAATATTGTTGGTAGGTTCTGAATTAAATTAACGTATGAATGTTACATATCATTTTTATTTAGATTACTATATTCCTTTGTTTGAATTCTATATTTATAATTTTGTACATTATGCAAGACACCCTTATTTTTTATATATTCTGTCATAAATATGACACATAAAGGAGATGGAGAGAGAGAATAGGGATAGGAGAAGTATTAACTCAAGGCTTGAATAAATAAATAAATAAATAAATAAATACCCGGGAAAGCCGGGTTTTCAGCTAGTCCTAATAAATAAAGCAGTCTTCGTGTGCTTCTGGGTTCGTGTGTTTGTATTGCATACAGCAGCGATGAAGTGGCCGAGCGCTTTAAGGCGCGGTTGCTCCTCGTCGGAGGTTCGAGTCCTCCTTGGGATATGTGTGTGTGTGTGTGTGTGTGTGTATGTGTGTGTGTGTGTGTCTCCTTAAATTTGGTACGTGTATTGCTTACCTTGAGGAAACAATTGTTGTTGCGGTAAGAACCACCTGCGACACATGGTTGAGCAGATATGACGCGTATGGTGAGTGGCGGAGGGTATTTTACCTACAGATCTAGGCAAGATCTACAATTTTATTTCGATCTTGATGAAATTTTGCACACCGAATTTTCAAAGCAAGGCGAAGGTCACTGCCTACACCAAATTTCGTATGGCACATGGACGAGGGTAATTTACTTAAGGGCTTTATTCCGATTTTGATGGAATTTTGTACACTCGACCTTCAGCAAGGCACCGTATGGAGCGTGGCAGAGGGTACATTACAATAAATTTCACACTCTTCCACTGATCGCCATTTAAGTTGATACATGTGTGCGGTTTGTCATAAAGAGGCGTAGGAAAGGATGGCACAGTAAGTACATCCGACCACTACTTTAAAATGAACCATGTCAGATCCATAGTTATGGGATGAGGAGATGAACTGAGGAGTCGGTGCTGAAGGACAGATGAGCAGATGGACAGAGGTCGGTGTCAAGAGAGAGAGAGAGAGAGAGAGAGAGAGAATGAGATGAACACAGCTGGGAGAGAGCAAAAGACGGACAAGGAGAAAGACATTCAGATGTCACCTAACGATGCCTTAAGGAAAAGAGAAACTGTTCGTGATTAAGTAACTATTATTTTGTAGAATAGTAGCAAGTTTTCCCCATGTAATATTAAATTATTTAAGTTCAGAATGCATGCGAGTCGTCAAGGAGACTGAGAAAACTTACTACTAGCTAATATTAAAACAATTGTCATCGAACAAGAACCAAAAAACGACAAGAAACCAAGAAATATATACATTTTTTACTCACGATGAGTAATGAACAATTACAAAAACACATTGCCGAGGGACAGACTTGTAATATAATTACAGCAAACAGTGTGAAACATATAGCTATGATCTGGATGCTTAAGCTGTCATTGTCGTCACAGTAGACAAATTTCATAGTTTTCAAAATGAAAAGCCAAGATCGCACATTAATAGTTTATTAAATGACGACCGGTTTCGGTGCACTGTGTCACCGTCATCTGGTCACATATGTGTTATAAGCTGGTCATCTTGTTAAAAAAAATTGGGTATAAAAGAACAAGTGCAACATTCCACTTAGTCATTATATAAAAAATACACAAGTTAAAAACATGACAGCTTACAAAATAAGTTATTAATGTGCGATCTTGGCTTTTCGTTTTGAAAACTATAAAGCGATCAGATCTCCTCCAAACCCGACTATGTCAGGTAATCTTGGGCAAATTTCAATTTTTCCACATGGAAGGGAAACTGCTGCAGGCTGGTCTGACTGAAAATGATTGAAAAGGCGACGTGAGTGGCTCAATCTGTACCTTACCAGCTTGCAGTAAACAGTGTGATAAAACCAAACATGACGTTTCTACACGGGAAGTACGGACTGGTCACTCACCTTGTCAGAACTGTCATTCTCCTGCCGAGGAACAGAGTACTGGCATTGATGTGGCGACGGCAGCTGGTGGTCCGAGGTTGAATTCTCTTTGTCGCTCGTCTGCAACTAAACACACAGGAACACATTAATGAATGGGCTAGGGAACACACATGTTGCTGTACTCAGCTATTGACTCATAAAATATCAGTTCGTCTCTGACCAATGCAGGAGTTCTAACACCTTTTACTTAACAAGCATTATGAAAAGTGATTGATCGGTATTGTGATCTACACTCAGTTCAACTTATCAACTCTGATTTTCTAAAAGATACCTAGACTGAAGAATAGGGACAATTCGTTTAAGAAAATATTGTCTTCAACTTAATCACGGGATGTAAGTAAATGAAGGTGAGAACACTGTACTCCGACATAAGCACTTTCTGATATCAGACACATTTGATATTTTTTAAGAGTTAAAAATGATTTTGTGCACACTTTGGGAGTAAATAAATAATTTATTACATTCAGTTAACATTAACACCGTAACTGATTTTGCTATCTGTAATTTTATTCAGACGGTCTTTAATTAACTCAAAATAAAGCTCTTAATCTTTACTGGATAAATAGCTGGGAATTTTCATATCTCGTATTGACATTCGACATTAAACGAGTACAGAAGTCGCAAAAAATTCAAGTGATCATCGTTATTCTCTCTTTTCACGAGATTTGTTGTTGGTTGCTATAGACTCTACTACTCTAAATACTTAATAAAAATGTAGTTAAATATAAATACTTGGTTAGTATTGCTCTCACTGTGAATGTAGAAAGAAAGGTGGAAAAAATCGAGGTGGAGTTGGAGCAGAAAATTTGTTCAGGCAATGACCTCAGCATTTCTCCAGAAACCTTGCCCTACAATATCACTTAGGAAAACTGCTCAAAATATTCTCCCAACACAAGATTCATCGCCACCTTTCTCGGGTGGTTTCTTTCGACTTCGTTTTGAAGTCTCCGATGTTTCTGGATATTCAGAAACGTCATATCCCACTGGCAAAATATGAAGCTTCAAGTATAGCATTTACTTATCCATCGAGATACCCACAAAAAAAACTTGACGGAGACTACCTTCTCTCAAAGTGTCGCTAAATTGCATCAAACGTATTATGCTGCTTCTAGGCTTCTTAAGCGACTGCCTGGTGCTGTGCCTACCATCTCTTCCACTGTCTTTTGCCTCCCAGTATCGCTTAATTATCTCAAGCAGCTTAACCGATAAAATCAACGCTCGTTGCTACTAGCTCAGATTAAAAGAACGATACGTTTTACAGATAGCGAAGATGGCCAGAGATCTTTTCTTCAGGACGGATGGAAATCAGCGAAATGCCGCAAGCAATGGCTCATAACTGGCAGGCGCACTAAGTTAGTAGTATATACATGTGGCGTCTGTTCCGAAGGAACGGACGTCACTTCTGATCCTGCAGTTGTTATTATTATTTAATATTCATAGACTATATGACATCAACTGCGATTGGGCAAAGCTGAAAATGTGTACCCAGCCGGGATTCGAGCCCGGGTCTCCTGCTTTCTAGGCAGTTGCGCTGACCCCTACACCACTGGGGACACAGTGATCACCGCACCTGCAAGGACTACCTAGGCACGCCTCCCGTCAGATACAAATTCCCGGCTTCGCCCTGCCCTGCCCAATCGCAGTTGATGTCATATATTCTATGAATATTAAATAATAATAACAAATGCAGGATCAGACGCCACATGTATATATATAATATGCCGGTGACGGGCAATGATCCTATCGTTAGTGGGGAGGGGTGGGCAAAGTTTGAAGCCCTTACTCTTACGGGAATTAGTTTCATAACTACGAGTTTTGAGTACTGTGGGCAGAGCGAAGCTGGGAATTTGTATCTGACGGGAGGCGTGCCTAGGTAGTCCTTGCAGGTGCGGAGATCACTGTGTCCCCAGTGGTGTAGGGGTCAGCGCAACTGCCTAGAAAGCAGGAGACCCGGGTTCGAATCCCGGCTGGGTACACATTTTCAGCTTTGCCCAACCGCAGTTGATATCATATATTCTATGAATATTAAGTTAGTAGTGTTTGGATAACTTGAGAATTTGCGTCTGACAGGAGTGGTATTGGTCAGCACAACTGCCTTGTAAGGAGAGGGTCTGGGTTCGAATCCTGGCTGGGCACAAATTATCCTCTTTCCCAATTGAATTAATTCGGTGCCCACTGGCATCTAACGTCGTATATCCTGTATCTTATTTGCAGATAGCTACGGCATGTTCAGGGCTCCCGCAGGGAGGCTGTTAGTGAACCCCTAGTGACAATTCTTTTACGAATGTGAAAAAGGGACCTGATTTTTATCATCTGAAATACTCGTTATATATATATATATATATATATATATATTTACCGATAAAATGACCATTAATCGGCACTGTCCGAGTAATCGGCACTTCAGTCGTAAATTTAAAACACGCATTTCATCACTAAATGGATCCATTATCTATAAATAAAAATTTACATTCCATTGGCGATAAATAGGGTCTCGGCACATTTTGCACAGCCGAAAGTAAGGAAGGTGCATCATATAAATGTAATTATTTTAAATTGAACTGATTGTTATTACAAGGTCTTGCGCATATCCATACGAAAGCAGGTGGATTTATGTGGAATTTAACAATTCGTTACAACCAATATTGTAGAATAATATAGGGTTTACACACGATATTTACTGTGAATCCCCTTAAGATGCCGATGAGTAGTACCTTGTGTTATAAAACATAATTATAACAATTTTCTGAAAAATTCTGAACAGTGCGCATGGGGATAACTGACATCAAACCTGCGGACGCTCTGCACTGTTAACGACAATGCTCGATGAATGATGCCCCATGTCCTCTTGCAAAGGACACAATAGCACAGGGTAGTGTCATTGGTCCTTTGCTGTTCCTTATTTACATAAACGATTTGGAAGAAAATCTAAGTAGTCCTCTTAGGTTGTTTGCAGTTGACGTCATTTACCGTCTAGTAAAATCTGAAGATCAAAACCAACTGCAAAATGATCTGAATAAGATATCACTACGGTGTAAAAATCGGCAATTGACTCTAAATAATGAGAAGTGTGAAGTCGTCCACATGAGTACCAAAATAAATCAGCTAAACTTCGTTTACAAGATAAATCAATCAAAAGTGAAGGGCGTAAACTCCACAAAATACCTAGGGATCATTATTACTTCAGACTTAAACTGGAAAGAACACGTAGATAATGTGGGAAATGCGAACCAGAGACTGCGTTTTACTGGCAGAACCCTTAAAAGATGCAACAGAACTACTAAAGAAACTGCACACACTACGCTTATCCGTCCTTATTTGGAGTATTGCTGTCCAATGTGGGATCCTTATCAGGTGGGTTTGACGGAGGACATCGAAAGAGTTCAAAGAAGGGCAGCTCGTTTTGTATTGACACAATACAGGGCAGACAGCGTCACGGAAATGATACAGGATGTTGGATGGGAATCATTACAACAACAGGGTTTATCGCTGCGGCGTGGGCTACTTACGAAACTCCAATCGCCAACATTCTCCTCGGAATGCAAAAAGATATATTGTTGACTCCCACTTACATAGGTAGAGAAGATCATCAGAATAAAATACGAGATATCAGAGCTCGAACGGAGAGATTTAGGTGTTCCTTCTGCCCACGCGCTATTCGAGAATGGTATGGGAGATAAATAGTATAACGGTGGTTCGATAAACACTCTGGCTCTTTGCAGAGTATGCCATGTAGATGTACGTGAATGTGAGGAGGATTCTTTTGTAAACAGATGATCATTTGTGTGTGACCTAATATTTCGCAAAGTTTTTCGCTGAGGTACTGAACACCATATGTTCAGTGTAATATAGCAGGCTTGGTTGGTGTGCCGAACTAGAAGACTTCCACGTACGCTCCAACAGCTGGGTGCACTGGCGATCTCTGGCAGTTGGTAGCACCTAGCAAGTAGACAGCCCGCTCAACAGCAGCGTTCGCTGGTGTGCGTACATTGCGGCGCTCCGGTAACTTTAAATGTCCCCACTTCAGTAATAACACTTCAACTGAAATATTGGTTCCTTCAGAACTGGAAATTTCAGCAAGAGGCACCTGTAACATCGACAAAGCAAGAATCATATCCGTCATTTGTTTCATTCATCTTCGTGGATGCAACCTTGGGGCGTTCAGCTTCTTCCTTCTTTTTTCACCTGTTTCCTACGTACGCGGGGTCGGTGTGGTTAATCGGATATGGCGTGTTTAGTGCAAGGGGCAGCCGGATGTCCTTCCTGCCGTCACCCAATTATCCACCCTTCTCCTCCCCCTCCTCCTGGAGGAAATGAGTGTTCCCCAACTGCTTATAGTAGGAATGCACAAACGATAATCGTGTTCGAACATGGCCAAGATTCCCGATACAGCACAGATCTCAATACAGTATCGAATTGTTGGAACATTCAACTGACAAATTACGCGCCTTGCGTATCTACAAACGATGCACTTGAAATTTTGAAGTAAACCAAAAAGTGTTCAAATTTTTGTAGAGGTTGTGGGACTTAACTACGGCGTCATCAGTCCCTAATCTTACAAACTACTTATGAACTACCTTACACCAAAGACGACACAAAAATCCATGCCCGGGAGGGGGGGGGGATTCGAACCCCCCGACCGCAGCGGCCGTGCAGACCGTGACTGGCAAGCCGAAGAACGCTCGGCCACTGCGGCCGGCTGAAGTAAACCGTCTACCGCTTTGGTCAGAACTTATTAAATAGGAAAGGCAAGTACATCCACAATAACGAAGGACATCACTTTGAAAAACAAACAGTATATGTTATTTTGTTTGAAACAGTCTATAGGGGACCTGTCTGATATCACTACAAGATATGATCCACTAATAAAAATATCTGCTACTAATAACACAATTGTTTAGTCCCTTTCAAAATCAAACCATTAATAACACAATTACTGCAAAGGTAAAAACGTTGTTCCTCAAAATATGTTACAAAATTCTGAATCTTTCATAAAACGTTAATACTGTTTAATGGGATTATAAGAGGTTGCAAAGGGGCATTTTATTCCTTTTTCATCATCTTGAAAACAAGAGTAAAAGAGATGAATTGAGGAAAGAATTGATAATTTAATACACAGTGAATTAAATAAGTCATAATAGGAAAACTGTAACTGCGACCACGGGAAGAAACAGCGCACGAGCTGCTGGATAGGTAATACCAGCAGACATCCATAGATTGCAGCACTACAATTTTAAATCCCGATAGGTCTCCTTTACTTGCATATTTATTACCTGCTCCCTAGAACCGACAACACTCTGAATATCACACTTTTTATTATTAATCTCCATAGCACATTAATCACATTGTTCCCTTTATCAATAGTTCCGTGCACAGCGCCGAAAAGATTTGTGAATGTTGAAAAATGGAATAATCCCATGGCATTTTTGGCCGGAGTATCCCATACGGGACTGTTTGGCCACAGTAGTGCAAGCGCTTGGGCGACTTGTGTTCCGATGATGATTAAGACATCTAGATCTAGGATACTCTGCGAATCACATTCAAGTGCCTGGCAGAAGGTACATCGCGATTGCTCTCTTTTAATTGTATAAACTACTTATCTCCCATTCTATTCTCGAATAGCGCGCGGGAAGAAAGAACACCTGAATCTCTCCGTTCCAACTCTGATTTCTAGTATTTTATTCTGATGATCGTTTCTACCTATGTAAGTGGGTCTCAACAATATATTTTCGCATCGGAGGAGAATGTTGGCGATTGGAGTTTCACAAGTAGCCCACGCCGAAGCGATAAGAGCCATTGTTGTAATGATTCCCATCCCAGATCCTGTATGATTTCCCTAACGCTGTTTCCCCTGTATCGTGACAGTACAAATCTAGCTGCCCTTCTTTGGACTCTTTCAATGTCCTCCGTCAAACCCACCTGATAAGGGTCCCACACTGGGCAGCAATAGTTCAACAAAGGACGGACAAGCGTAGTGTATGCAGTTTCTTTTGTAGTTCTGTTGCATCTGTTAAGGGTTCTGCCAATAAAACGCACTCTCTGGTTCGCTTTTCCCACGACATTATCTACATGTTCTATCCAGTTTAACACGCAACACCAACTTCCATGCCGGAAATCAAACCGGTTCCCTTGAACTGGTAGTCAGAGACGCTGCCACTGAGCTACTAAGTATCTGTGAACGTTTTATCGCTGTAAGTCGTGGTTGGTAATTTCTAACGTCGCTAGATAGCGTAGTGAGCGAACAATCCGAGATTACGCGAACTGTGACGTAATTTGCTTCAACTTCGAGTCGTGTTCAAACCCAGCTGTAGCATATAGTATTATACACTGGTCAAAACAAATGTGGAATCAGTTGAGATCCCTAGTTTCTGAAGTATTGTCATCGGCAGAATGAACTAAAACAGTTCGACGTCTTTCTGTCGGTTCTACGAAGTGGATACAGCAACGTTACGGCAACCGAGATAGTGGTAATGACAGATAGTAGCTGTAGAGGGGGTTGGTATTGATTTATGTTTACCACACGAATTACACAAGGAGTTGGGTTCAGGTAGTGTAGTGAGCAGGTAGTGCATACAGCAACAATGTGATTTACCCGAAGCTATGGCATGGGGAGACGTAGGAAGGTTGGAAGCGGGACACACACAGAGGGAGGCGGCTGCAGCCCGAAGTGTAATTTACAGGACCTGGACCTGATTTCAGACAACGGGAGCTGTTAAAAGAAGGCAAGTCCAATGTCGTCCACGGGTTAAGACTCGTTGGAATTCCTTGGAGGCAACATTTTACGAGAGATGTATTAAAAACTTATGAGGGTGACAAATGTCTATGAACTGCTACGGTGGTAAAGTCGAAAAGAGACATCCACAGGTGCGATAAACGCCTAAGCTATTACTGTGGTAAGGCATAAAAATAACTACAAATAACTGTCACTGTAATAATAACATATTCTTTACAGTGCATTTTATTTATAGCCTATCCGAAGTATGTAGTATGACAAGTAATTCTAAAATATTTCTGTTTGCTGATGACACCAGCTTGGTAGTGAAAGATGTTGTTTGCAATATTGACACAATACACAATATCGAATAATGCAGTTCAAGAGAGTTTATACATTTTCTAGGACAGTATTCAACAAAAACATTTCCATTACACAGAATGGGCATAAGTGAGACTGAAACATTCAAATTTCTAGGCGTTCAGATTGATGCTATTCCGCCGTCAGAAGCAAATTTTCACAATCTTGTTCAGGAACTATCTGAAATAGTGACAGTTCAATTAAAAAAGTAGTCATTTGCTAATGACGCTCGCTGTTGTTTTTTTCAGTTGTTTCTACTGAATCAAAAAAACGTATTTATGGCGCAGAAACGGGTGGTTCGAGCAATAATTGGTGTGTCTAAAAAGTTCTGTGAATGGTGTCATATCTGAGACTTACAGCAGGTGTGCGTGCATGCGTATGGGGAATCGATACACAGCTTGCATTGGAAGTGACTTGCAGTGTAAAGAGGCTGCGACCACATCTCGTGGAATCGGTGTACTGCTGGTTCAAATGTTTGTAGAGCTGCTGGTGAGCATCACAGAATGTTATCGGGGCCACGCTACTCTGCTGGACTTCGGAGTTCGGTGTGCGCCTGCGAGGCATGCTTCCCGTCGCATCCGCCTGTTGTCGGGGTGGCACGCCGATGGAATTACTCGGGTCGCACTTTTTTTTTTTTTTTTTTTTTTTTTTTTTTTTTTTTTTTTTTTTTTTTTGAAAAATGTTTGTTATGCTTAAGGGACTTAACTACGGCGTCATCAGTCCCTAAACTTACAAACTACTTATGAACTACCTACAACTAAGGACGGCACAAATATCCATGCCCGAGGGGGGATTCGAACCCCCGACCGTAGTGGCCGTGCAGACCGTGACTGAAGCGCCTCAGTCCCCTCGGCCACCGCGGCCGGCTCGGGGCGCTCTCTCCCTGGTTCTGTAGAGGGGTGCCTTTATTCCGTTGCTTCTGTAGCAGTTCCAGAGCCGGATTCCATGCAGTACTGAGTTGATATCCTGCTTTTCGGTTTATCAGGCCCTCCCCCATCTTGATTTCAATTCACTCAATTATTATCCAGAACCTGGGGTTTTGAGCCATGATCCTGGTTTTGTCGTAATCCATGTTATGGTCCGACTCCAGACAATAGCAGACTTTTTGGCCTGTCATAATCTGGTATGTCTTTGATGTTCCTTACATCTTATGTCAACTATTCTGGTGGTTTGACCGAGATAAGACATACCACATTCATATGGTATCTGGGCTACCCGGTTTTCGTATCCCAGGTCGTCCTTGACGCTCCCGACGAGTGTCCTACTCTTGTTTGGTGGGCAGAATACTTTTTATTTTGTGTTTCCTTAAGATTCTGTTGATCTTGGCAGATATAGGGCCTGCATTTGGTAGGAAGGCTACCTTCTCGGTCTCTTCTTCTTCTTCCCCTGTTGTATCTGGGCGTCTGGTGGGGTGAAGCGCCTTGCGGATATCTCTGCTCGAGTAACCGTTGTTTTTCAACTCTTGCTGAAGATGATCCAGCTCTGCTGCTACGTTGTCTGAGTCGGAGAGTGTTTTCGCTCGGTGTACCAATGTTCTCAGTACCCCATTCTTCTGAGCTGGGTGATGGCAGCTAACTTCTCCTGTGGTGTCGTCACCATTTCACTACAGACAACGAACAGCAAACAACAGTGCCAGTGCGGCGGTATTTGGAACTTCTACCCCGGCTGTTTAAACTGTAAACTTTTCCTAACCCTATAACGTTGGAATCATGTTTCTGTCAATTTAGATGAAATAGGGTAAGATGACTACAGTAAGATCGCAAATTATTTATCCCCCTATTTTACACCTAACTGAATACTTCTGATAAACAATCAAAATTTTGTTCTCAATTACAGATTTCGTAGTTTTTCTAAATGTAACATTTACGGCGAATACTCTGACTTTTTGCAAACGATATCAAACACGTCGTCTACCCTCGTTTGCGGGTGAGATGACGAATGTCGGCGGCTAATTTGACGAAGGAAAACGCAATTCGATAAACATAAAATATTTTATTTTAAGCAAATGAGTGGCATACAATTGCCTTGCGCCTCACATCCGCCGCCGTGAGCTTGATACAAGCAACACAAGCCCATTTACGCCACGCGGGAGTAGCCCAGTGGTCTGGAGCGCCAGGGTGCGGATCGCGCGGCTTCCCGCATCGGAGGTTCGAGTCCTTCCTCGGGCATGGATGTTTGTTTTTAGTATAAGTTAGTTCATAAATAAAGTTTAATGGCTGATGACCCCGCAGTTAAGTCCCATAAGCTTTACAACCGTTTTAACATTTCTTTAGCCCATTTACGACAGCGTGAACAACCTACAAAGTCTCTAATTTACGACAGTCACTGCTGATTCCACAAAGTTATACTGTAACGAAGTCACGATCGTCATCGTCGTCTTCATTGTAACTGACATCGAGGATTAAAGAGCGCTTCATCAGATTTGTTTCATTATTTCTTTATTTTCCTTATTTCTCTGTTTTGTTATTTCTTCTCCCGTATGTCTACTACTTGTCATTCAATTTCTCTGTTTTTTTTATTGTTTCTTCAGTTTGGTATCTGTTTATGATGTGTAATGAGAGCAACGTTTTCCTCTGCTACCTCTTCGCTGCTGCATACACCACTGCATCATTCTATACCTTCTGCACAAGGCTCATCGATTCCTGCCTTCCTGTGCCCATTGCTACACGTTGACACTTTATTTATACTTGTTACACACGTCAATTACTGCAAGTCAGTATGAAATGCTCATTAAAATAATGTACAAATTATTTGGGAAAGAAGACGAGTCGTCATCTTGGCCGCCTAGTAAATTCGTCAACTTACCCGAGACAGCCATTCATAATTTCAACGTAAGAACAACACTTCATTAAATTCTCCTCGTAGTTTAATACACAGGGTGAATCACCTAACACTTGCACCGCAAATATTGAGGAAACGGAAAGTGCGATTGATGTGCGGTTTTCAGAGAATGGATTGCTAGTCAGGCACTCGTATGTTTAGCCAACAAACAGAAAGTGTAATCTTTATGCAAACATACAGTTTTTTTAATGGAACAATGGTTGTTTCCATTTTGCACTGGACTTTTTGACACCAGCTGTGTACAAAGAATTTTGAATGACATTTTCATCACGTTTAGTTTGGCAGGTACAATCGTTCTAAGTTTCGGGGGCGGAGGCTGCGATAGCGTAGCAGACTGGCCGAGTGGCTATCCCCTGGGGCACGGCCCACTGTCTCATGACCACCAGCCATTGAGCTACGCTGTCATAGCCTCCGCCCCCAAAACTTTGAACGGTTGTAGCTGCCATACTAAACATGATAAAAATGTCATTCAAAATTCTTTGTACACAGCTTGTGTCAAATATTCCGGTGCATGATGGAAACAACCATTGTTCCATTTAAAAAAATTGTATATATGCATAACAAATACACTTTCTATTTTTACAATCTGTTTAATGGCTAACCATACGAGTGATTGACTACCAATCCAGTCTATGAAAACCGCACATCAATCGCACTTTCCACTTCCGCAGTATTTGCGGTGCAAGTGTTAGGTGATTCACCCTTATACATTAAAGAAATAGCTATTTTGCTATTTTGGTGAACGGAAATATTATAATCAAATTGTGCGTAAATATAAATGACTGTGTCTCAGTGCTAAATGTCGGCAGTGGGCTTCAGTATATACTGTAGCACACATAGAGTGCTCATGCATAGAAAGGCAATCCCTTCATTTGCTGCTTTGTCTCGTCAATCTCATTAATGATTCGTCATCTTAGACTAATCGTCATCTTACCCTACATTCCCCTAGTTTGAAAGAAATAAATGTTTGAAATCTGTTCTTTCTTTTTGAATAACCCTGCATATAAAATAAAATAAAGAAAAAGGATCCTCGTGTACTATAGTTGGCGTCATGTAGGAAGGCGCTTCCGCGCATGGAGGCGGAGAGGTAGGGGAAGTGTGGAGGGGAGGAGCTACGGCCGAGCGACAACAGTTGCGCCTGCGGGAGAAACATTGCGTAACTCGCGGCCAGCCACGCGCCTACAGAATGAACATCATTGGCTGTCATTGCGGTAATGGAGGGGTTGCGCAGAACGGCTCAAAACTGGGCCACCTTCCTGCGTGATGCGAACTATAGGCAGTGAACGATTAAAGCTCTGTATAAGGAAAGTATCGCCATCCTTTTCGGCGCCGCTTGCCGCCGCCTGCGGCTCATGATTGGCTGAAATTGAGAGAAGTCTTGTGAATTTCATGTTTGGGTTGTACTTTTGGATGTTCTTAAGAAGTGAAGAAGGGAGGTAAACATAGTACTTTTATTATATATCAGAAATGCAGGAAGATGGTCTGACTGATGAAAGTCGTCAAACTATGAGACCAGAAGCAACCTTCGATTCTTCTAGCAATTCATAATACAAATTAATAGATTAAAGATTCACTGGCGAATGGATCACATAGCAGATATCTATATAATTTTAACTTGAATAAATTTGTGAAGAAAATTCGTGCCTAATGTGGTGAGGTTAAATTATTCAAGCGTCGTTCGTTTTATCTGTGGGTGGTTGCCGAAAACATACAAATTTTGAACATATTAGTGAGTGAACTAGATTCTCGTTTAGATATGAAATTAATACATAGTTCCTGAAGCAAGCTTTTCTCATTCTTTTTCATGTGTGTAATTGCGGGAAACATAGAATTGAAACAAGGCAAATAAAGATTACATTCAAATGCAATTGGCGTTGTAAAGGCACGTTTAATTTCTCTTTTTGGTAAAAGTCATGTAGCGGGTATCCCCTTGCATTTCTCGTAGTTCATGTAAGATATAAGTACATAATACGCAAGAAAATCATCAAAGACTTATCCATAAATAGTTTTCTTCATTTACGCTACGCTCCGATGATGACATGTCGCGGTGTATTCGAATAGTTGGCTATGGTACAGGTCAGTCTGAATTTATTGGTGAACTCTTTAGCTCTGGAGCCACAAACCAAGCAGTTTTCTTAAAATCGGACGATAAGTATTCCGCAGAGCTACCAGGTCCACATGGACAGAAATACGCGAAGTTCCCGCATGTCTCCGTCGGATATAACACCCTGTATCTCGAGAATGAAAAGAGTTATCGTTCTTCTCTGAACCTTAAATAAAATGTCGATATCTTACCTACATTTCGTCGCAGCATTCTATGTGCTAAAATCAACCATAAGCAAAGTCTACGCAACGCGACTTTTCCTCTGCAAACTCTTCAAAATTTTGCGCAGTAGTTTACTTAATTTGATGTAGCACGGAAACTATACGTAATAATGAATAGAAAATCAGATCATTATCGAGCGAATACGTCACACTATAACACGTGAAAAAGTTAAATTTTTTCATTGAATAGTTTTCTCAAAATCGGTTGACAAGTATTCTTAAGGGCTGGAACGTTGTAATGGTCGGTGCTAGAGGTCTGCAAATCGCCGTTTTCGCTCGCTCGTACTCGATCGAGTGCGCAACGCTCGGCGGTGGCGCGCCGAGTGTGTTACGCTCGCAACGAGCGTGTTGACACTCGAACGAGGCTGCGCGGGGCGGGGCGGGCAGAGGCCGCTCAGCGTAGTGCTGCCGCTGTACTCACAAGGAAACCTACCCAAGTCACTCTCCGATTTTCATGAAATTTGCATATGTTATAATACATGAAAAACTATGGGACACGTATTTTATATATATTTTAGCGTCGGAGAAACATATTTAAGGGATGAAATGGACCCTCCAAAGTTGTCTCTAAAATAGAAATATGGTGATAACTTAGAGACTAGTGAAGCGATTTTAATGATTTTGGTATGAAAGTATATTTTGATAAAAGACAAATTTCATAGATTCTACTTCGAATAACTCAAAATAATTTTTTGAGCAGAAAAAAATTGTTCACTTTAGGGGTAGCTGTCCCTCTAATTGTCACTCCCCCTGCAATGTACCTAGGCCGATCTCTTATCAAGAGATACTTTCATACCAAAAATTATTAAAATGGCTTCACTAGTCTCTAAGTTATCGCGATTTTTCTATTTTAGCGACAGTTTTTGAGGGACCATTTCCCCACTTAAATATGTTTTTCCGCTGCTAAAAAAAATACGTGTCCCATAGTTTTTCATGTTTTATAACATATCCAAATTTTATAAAAATTGGAAGCTGACACTTGGGTAGGTTTCCTTGTCAGTCGCTACGGCAGCGGCTCTGTGGCTCTGAGGTGTGGGGCGCTGATGCGTCTGACGCACCCCCGCTAACTAAAGGAACTAAAATCATTTCTGCTGTAGACGTGTATTCCTGTTTAGTAGCACGTAACCGCAATATCATTATACCGCAAACGAGACAAAAAAAGGTTATTTTCATTGAAATGCACAAAAGTGAATGTTACCGTACAACAAAGTATACATCGAAAAGTAAAACATTATCCCCAAACTATTCGTTGGTGGCATTGTAATTGCAATGTACTGTTAAAATATCATTGACGCGTTGTAAATCGAGTCAAGTTCTTCTATCAGAGATCAGGTTCCCTGCCGCACTGAAAGTGCGTTCACTAGCTGCATTTGAGGCTGGCACATAAAATACTCTTTTTGCCAATGTAGGAAAGAGAGTACTGTTGTGTTTCTACCATTCAAGCAGATTGTCGTCATCACCATCAATTCGTGCTAAATAAAGGTCCACCTTATTGGTGGAATGGCCTCGCGCATTTCACAGTCCACCCATTCCAAAAGCTCGCACTTCATTCTTTTGGCTTGTTCACCCGGGTGACATTCTTCAGACGGCCCTAAATAAATATAGCACGGATTTCAGTGAAACATCAGGAGCACCATAAATTCGTACAGCTGTGTAAAGTAAACAATTGGAATAAGAGGATTTAAAACAGTTATATGAGCATTAGAGCGACATATGACACTGGCACGGAAGAAAGTGCGGATATATTGCACAAAAGCTTGCATACGTTGTTTATTATGAAGATAAGAAACACGACGGTGGCATCGGGGGATATATGAATGTTGCAACTGGAAAAATTCCAGCCGGCCGCGGTGGCCGAAGGGCGCCGGGCGCCGTGGCTCAGCGCGTCCGGTCAGGGGGCCTCAACGCCCTCTGTAATAAAGCTGAGCCAACAACACACCGAACAAGAACGAACAAACACGAGCAACGTCCGCAATGAACAGAACTACCAATAGAGCAAAAAAAAAAGGGGGGGACTGAGGCGCTACAGTTACGGTCTGCACGGCCACTACGGTCGGGGGTTCGAATCCCCCCTCGGGCATGGATATTTGTGCCGTCCTTAGTCTTAGCTAGTTCATAAGTAGTTTGTAAGCTTAGGGACTGATGACCCCCGTAGTTAAGTCCCATAAGCTATACAAACATTTGAACTTTTTTTTTTTTTTTTTTTTTTTTTTTTTTTTTTTTTTTTTTTGAAAAATTCCCGTTGAGGACTTAATCGGAAAAGGTAGAGGTGCAGCCACTACGCACAGTGCCAAAATGCTACGGGAATATAGATTAACGGGGTGCAAGAGAGATTCACAAACCTAACCTAACGGGTGTAAATCAATATCGTGTATTTAATATCAATATAAGAGACGAACAAAGTAGTCTAGGACTTGAGAGTGATAAGAGAAATGTATATAAAATACAATCATTTCCTCGTTAAGACGGCAAGTAACACCTGCCACTAAACAGTCACTAACAGTCCACAAAATGGGAACAAGAAAGAAAGAAAGATCCTGGAAAACTCATTTAGTAAATGATCTTAGCACAGAAACTTTATATTAATCACGTATAATAACCTGTATGGTAAAGTATAAAATGCGAAACTGAATAGCTAGTTCAACTGGAACTTTCGTAGCACCCGGGAGAGGTAACAATTCCAAATTTCGCTGTCAGGATGTATTCTGTAGCGTCTAGTTTGCTCCGGCCCTCGCCTTGTACTCGAGTGGCGCTGCGGTGGGCGACCGAGTGGCGAGCGGGCAGTGTGGACGGTCGGGCCGGTCGAGCGTGCGCCGCTCGAACGAGCGTGCAGGAAGTCGAGCGCAGACACACGCCTTGCCGCAAGCTGCAGTACCGACACCTGTCGGACTGTCATAGAACTACATGTGCCACGCAATTCGAGCGAGCAACCGAGCGAGGTGCAGACCTCTAGTCGGTGCGTAAGCCGTAGCGGAATAGGCCCAGCATGGCTGCCGCTGGCAGGCTGGCCATACTTTGCCTATACAGAACTTTAGTGAACGATTCCTTTGCCCGCGGGCTTTATAATCACAGAGGATCATCGTAGGCATAGGTCCTAGATACAGCGGGAACGGTAGCACGGCTGGCGACCTACTTCAGAGCAGTCGGTGAAGTGAGTCCACGGCGATGTAGACGCGTCGTCGTGGACGCCGTGGCGCTCGTAGTGCAGGCTCGCCGGGCCGCCGTGCATGTTGAGCTGCTGCTGCAGCTGCCGGATGTAGTCGATGGCGCGACGCAGCGTCTTCACCTTGCTGACGCGACGACCGCTGCAAACAGAGGAAAACATTCGGTCTCGCCAATATTTTTTATTGTTTTAACCCCGATAAGGGGCAGGCTGGCAGCAGCTAAGATGCTGCTCTTCAGCCGAGAGCATACAGATATGGGAACGGGAGATTTAAAATAATAAAAACAGGTGACAAATGTGAAGAATTTAAAAGTAGACACGGTGCGATAAATGGGTGGAATGACAATGACTGTGAAAAGCATGACAAATGTACATATTCAGAACTTAAAAAAAAAAAAAAAAAACCACGGAGGATAAAACTTTTTATGCTGAAAAACGGAGCGATGACGACGAGATGAAAAGACACATTTCTAACACATGGTAACACTATGTTCTACCTGTGCGGCGGTTGCTGATGTTTCAAAAACACACCTACACCCGAAGCACTAAGTCACTGCACACTTAAAATCAATGACACGGAATTAAAAACCACTGAGTAGGCCCCGCAATAAAGAGGGAAGGCGAAGGGAAGTGCGGTGGTCAGAAAAGGAGGGGAGGGGGACGGAGTGGGGATGGGATGGAAGGACTCCAAGGGAGTGGGTGTGGGGGGGGATCCAAGCGGAGGAAGGGAAAAAGATGGGTGGAGGGGGACGTGCCACTAATCAACAAGAAAGGCTAAGGTTGATAGGAGGGGTATATGTCAGGACGGAGGGCATCATCCACGAGAGGAAGTTGATGGAAGTTGATTTGATTTGATTTTTTCAGGGAAGCCAAAACAGTCTTGGTCCAACACGCCACTGCCCGCACCAAAACTAAGTTTATTGTGCGGTATCGCTCCTTGTATATCTAGAAAAGCCAACCAATGCCCTTGAACAGTGCAAGGAGTCCCTTTACCAGTTCTTTATTAGACAATTTCTTCGAGACTGGTTGTCCCCAATGTACTGTGCCTTTTACTCTCCAATGCAATGCATTCGAAGATTATATGTGATGCAGTTTCATCACTGCCATCACAGATCCTACATTTAGGGTCCTCTGCTGTTATTCCCATTGTATGTAGGTGTTTTTTGAAATTCCCATGGACTGTCAGCAATCCAACCATGAGTCTAATCTCTCTCCAGTTCAGGCCCAGGATTGCAGAGCTTCTTTTAAACATGGCTACGGCATCATTACCTTGCCACGTTTTTGTTGATAGACTTTGGTCCAATATTCTACGTGCTGTCTTCTGAGCCAGATACGTAGCTCCAATTTGATCATTGCCTTGGTGATTGTCAGGACAGGTGCCGGTCCAATAAATGGAGTCACTGCCCCCATCCTGGCTAATCTGTCAGCATGTTCGTTGCCACTGATCCCCGAGTGACCAGGGACCTACAATGGGTTTACTCTATTGCTTTCCCCTAGCTCCACCAGAACCCTGTGACATTCTGCAACAATTTTAGACCTTGTTTCAGGAGCTGCCAGTGATCTCAGGGCTGCCTGGCTGTCTGAATAGATATAGATGCTACGATCTTTGTAGCACCTACCCAAATTCTCCTCTACACACGCCCTGATGGCAGTGATTTCGGCTTGGAATACTGAGACCAGTTTCCCTAGAGAGATGACGCCCTCCAGTCTTGGCTGCACCCCGTATACCCCGGCCCCAACGCCTTAGTCTGCTTTTGACCCGTCAGTGAACCAGACAATATCCCCCGTACGGTGTCGAACTATTTTCTCCCACTGCTCCCTGCTTCCAATTGTTATATTGAAAGGCTTGTTGAAGCAGTATGGGGTTATAATGTAGTCGGCTGGCATTTCCCCAACCTTTCCTATATTTACCTTACTCACTATTTTAGCGTGTGATTCTGGATATCGCAAAGAGTTCCAGTTGTTGCCAGTTTTGAGTCTGTATGCACCAGCCACTGCCTCCATTTTGACCCAAAGGTGTAATGGGGGCATATTCAGCATGGTTTCCATCCCAGCCGTTGGTGTGCTGCTAATTCCACCTGTTATGGCTAAGCAGGCTAATCTCTGCACATTACCAAGCTCCTTAGTAGCAACCTGCTGTTCTACCTTCTTCCACCACACGACCACCCCATAGGTGATCCAGGGTCTAATCACTGTGGTGTATATCCAGTGCATACCCTTGGGGCTCAGGCCGCAAGTTTTGCCATAAACTCTCCTGGTACTTACAAGAGTACCTTTTGCCTTGGAGCAAGTCGAGCTTGATGGAAGTTACCCTCGGATAGGATGTGGAGAGTATAGAGAGAGGATGGAACATGCTGGTAAAGGCATGAAAGAGGCCCAGGATTCAGGAGGATAGGAGAACCAGAGGTTGATGACATTCTATTTTGCGGGAGGCACCTTTTGCCTTGGAGCAAGTGGAGCTTGTTGGAAGTTACACTCGGATAGGATGTGGAGAGTACGGAGAGAGGAAGGAACATGCTGGTAAAGGCGTGACAGAGGCCCAGGATTCAGGAGGAAAGGAGAACCAGTGGTTGATTTTGCGGGAGGTGTACAGGATGCGGAGATGTTCAAGGAATTTTAGAAGGTGGGGGAAAGAGATAAAATCATAGAGGATCTGTGTGGTGGAAGGGACACGGATACGGTAAGCAAGGCGGAAGGGATCTGGAGGGATTTATAGTAGGAAGGCGGAGCGAATATCCAGGCGGGATGAAAGCTACGCAAGACGGGACGCATTAGGGAACGGTAGGTGTAGAGGATGGTGGAGGGGTTCAATCCACATGTCCGGCCGGAAAGGAGCTTGAGAAGGTTAAGGTGGGAGTGGGCCTTTTGTCGGTTTTGTCGGTTTTAATGTGACGATTCCAGGAAAGGAAACGGTCAAGGGTGAGGCCTAGGTATCTAAGGGTGGTGGTTTGCGGGATGGGGCGGTCATGGAATGTAAGTTAGAGGTCATGGTGGCGGAAGGAGCTGGTGATACAACCTATAATGATTGCCTGGGATTTGGTAGGGTTGACAGTTAGGAACCACTGGCTACACCAGGAGGAAAATTCGGATAGGTGAGTCTGGAGGAGGTGTTGCGAGCGAGCGAGGGAGGAGGCGAGAGCTAGGAAGGCGGTGTCATCAGCTCATCAGCGTACGGGATGCTGGGGTTGAGCACAGACAAATATATACAAACGGGAAACCTCCGTAGGGGGCCGGTCCTATGCTCAGGGGTGCGGGGAGGAAGGGCTTCCAGCAGTTCCGTAAGATGTCCCATAATGGCGCTGCGATCAGAAGCAAGTCTTTAAACTGGCCAGAGCAGGCGGCAGGTAGCAGCTGTCCCCACCACCACCTCCCCTCAAACGCCAGCTAGCCGGACACAGCCGTGGCCTCGTGGCAGGCGGCACAAGCTCTCCCCTCAGCCTCCCCTCCACGCTACCCTCTGACGTGCGAGAGGCACCCTAAGCCAGCGATCCGCCTGACACCTGCTAGCATCTTACGGAACTACAAGGGGAGCGTAGGACAGTGGTTTAGGGGGGAGCTTCTCCTCTGTATATGTTACTCTGTGGGTTGAGGCATATCTGCGGTATATAGCAGATAGAAGGGGGGGGGAGATGACGGATCCCTGGGGCACCCCAGCGGAGGGGTAGAACAAACGGGAGTTGGAGTTGTTGACAGTGTCTTACCGACCTCGCTACACTGCTTTACACTGAAGAGCCAAGGAATCTGGTAGAGTCGTGTGTATTCGAACACACAGATACGTAAACATTCCGAGAACGGCGCTGCGGTCGGCAACGCCTGTCAGTGTGATTTGCGTAGTATTTACGTAGATGTAGAAACAGCCGTCGGCACACGGAGCGTTTGTCTGAACGTGTTTGGTCAACGTGCGGAGTCCGACATACGGCTGAACGCTCGGAGACGGCGCGACCTGTGCATACGAGACTGACTCAACGAGCCATACGCGACCGCAGCCGCTCCAGCGACAGCTGTTGACGGTGTCAGGAATTCCTCTTTTTATCTCAATTAAATCGCTTATTTCCGCGCTTGCGCATATGTTCCTTATGTTTTGTGATATAGCCCTACATATGTAACAACAAAATATCTGTGAACATAAGACTCTCATAAAAGTTGCATGTTATGGCAATAACTGCAACGAATTATAAAAGTCTCATGAGACTGTGCGTTATAAAATAAGAAAAGGCTTTCACCTCAGGCAAACGTTATTACAGCAGCCTCGCTTTTTAGTAACACTTGCAGGTCATTCTACCACGGCCAACGTTACTCTTCAGTAAAAGAATGCTAAGAAGGTGTAAAATGCAATATATGAAACAATAAAGTGCGTATTTTACTCACTTATCAGAGGATGCACACATCTGTTTACATAGCATCGAATATTATGCAGTATACTTCTAAGAAATTAATAGGAAAGTCTTTGAGTCTATCTGAAAACCAGAACATAAGAAGAAAAATATCTCCTTCTGAGGAATCGTAAAGCCGGCCGCGGTGGCCGAGGGGACTGCGGCGCGTCAGTCACGGTCTGCACGGCCACTATGATCGGAGGTTTGAATCCCCCCTCGGGCATAGATATTTGTGCCGTCCTTAGTGTTAGCTAGTTCGTAAGACCATAAACGTGATCTGCTGCTAGGAAGCATCGTTAAACACAATAGCTATATATGTTAGTGACCACTAGAGTTGGCTACGGTTTC
Organism: Locusta migratoria; assembly: GCA_026315105.1. Lineage (NCBI taxonomy): Eukaryota > Metazoa > Arthropoda > Insecta > Orthoptera > Acrididae > Locusta > Locusta migratoria. The sequence continues at coordinate 214,210,076 of CM048749.1, forward strand.
ATGGTTTCGAAATAGGTTTCGATACACACAACAGTTTCAGTGTTTCAAAACTGGCATCTTTCACGGTTTCGAAACCATGCGGTTTCATTCCGTTCTGTTTCGGATCACATTCGCGGTCGATTGTCGATACACTGAAACCGTTTCTTCCTGTCGATTTCACGGTATCGTGTCGGTTTCACCATTTCATGTCGGTTTCACAACACCAGTGTTTCAAACCACTAATGCAGAAACGCCGAACAGACTAATGGTATCGAAATGTGGTGTTTCATTTTACTGAAGCTCCACACAGATACACATATAACTTACTAGTATATAAACCATTTACAGAGTGTCAAATAGTAGTTGACACTCTTGAGTCTGCAGCTTATGATTACTGATATCAAGATTCGTTTGCAAGAGACTGCTGTATTCCGAAATGACAATGTCTGCTTTATAAATAAAAGAACAATAAAACAACGTTCACTATTTGCATTGAAAAACCAGTTAAATTCTAGGGTTATCTATCATATTAAAGACACACGAGTGAAATTACATTCTTTAAAATAAGATACAACATGAAGCCTGAAATGACATTTTTTATACTAACAAGGGTAGATCGCATATTTAATCTCGTGTTAAAGAGTTGGTTTCTTATTAGCGAAATGAAGTTACCTACTGTCGTTATAATTTTTCGACACTCATGTTAAAAGAATTGCGGCGGTGGTGTAACGGTCAAGACGTACAAGTGGTGAACTTGCCTCTTACTTTATTATTTTTGTAATTCCATAGCATTACTTGTGTGCTCTTTATTCTCTATAATTTATTTAGTATGTATAGAAAGTAGCATTTATGATCCATCACTGTAATATGCGTAGCGTATTGCAGTTTGTGAGTTCCTAACGGGGGTAAACTTTTACCTACCATACCGGCGGCCTCGTGTGACTATGTTGGCAACATCAACAACAACACAGGAGAAAATCTTTATCAACATGTTCCGTACAGACCAAGAAGTAAATATATACTCTATGGTTGACAGGTTCTCGTATGTACCCTTGTCCACATAGTGAAAAATATTGCCCTCCTAGAACGAAGATTTCATGACAAAACATGCATTGCTTCACGGTTCCATGGTTTCGAAACAACGTATGGTTCAGTTTCATTCGTTTCGAAACCGTCAGAGGTTTCACTTTTCCCATCTCTACTGCCACATGTTTCTCAGATGGCAGCAAATTGTGCACTAACGGACAGCTGATCCAACTTCCAAGATTGTCCATAGGCTTAACCGCTGTCATTGGTAGCCACATGCATTCCAGTAATTCCGTTACAAGATGTTTGATTTACTGACTGATTTTATGACAAAATTTCAAGTTCCTTGACTAGAATGTTAATTATATAAAACACTTTAGCACGCAAGTTGCAGAGTATAAAGTAAATTTCTTACGAACAGGCAAAAGACACTGGGTCTTACAGGAATGTTCATAACACCACACGTATAGGTAATTGATTTGTGACAGCGGGCGGTAATGATTTCTAACAATCTCCTGTAAATTGGGAATTGTGAAACACAAGAGGCTCCCCACGTAAGCTTCAATGTTACTTAGACTGGCCGACAGATGGCAGGACGACGTGCTGCCTCCGAAACTATGGCCGTCCTTTAATTCCTCCCAGCAACTATCGAACCATCCAACAGATGTCTCTGCGGTCACGCTACTACTACCTATACAGAGCTTTAGCTACTACTAGAGCCCTGTTCTCTAGCTACTACCGCCCGCCTTGGCAAGTCTTCGGTTCCCGCTTTCTGATGTTTATTAGCCATCTTTAAACAAAAGAAATGCAATCGATATCGTCATTTATATACATACCCACTTAAATGTACAATTACATACATATTGAATGCTTAAATATGCAGTTACATAAGTGGCATTCATATTGTGAAAGAATGATAAAATGTTTTATCATAATACACCTTAATCCTACTCTAACAATTTTAGAACGTTAGGTCATCTTCAGGGCTTGATGAGAATTCTTGTAGTGTATAAAATGGTTTTCTTTTAGCTATTACTGTATGGTGTTTTTTAAACATACTCAACGACAAGCCGTGTGCTACTTCTAGCAACATGTTAAATCTATATCTATATATAAAAGGCTTGTGTGTTTACGTGCTGACAGACTTTTCTCCATGACCACATACTGCCACCCACTCGTGGTTGTGGTGGTAGACAGCCCTTGGTCTAATGATGTTAGTAAGGGAGTTTGGTCGCGGTGCGTGGCAGTGGATGAGTGTGACGAGCAAAAATTCGCAAAATATGCAATAAATACTCTTAGGAAGAGCTATATACTCTGTGATTTACGAACTTTACGGCACGAGTCAAAATCTGTTTATTCTTTCATGCGGTCCTTTCAGACTTTATTAACGACGAGGAATATCAAATACGCAATTGTTTTTAAATAGCTCACATGTTTCCGTCAACCACACATTACCGACTATGAACAGAGACACAAAACAAAGAGAAAAATCCAGATAGACTCAAAGATAAAAATACTCGCGGAACAATGATCACTGTCGTGGAAGCGTGCTGGAAACACAGACAAACATTAATGAATGTCTCCTAGGCCATATATATTGATTTGCCTGTGCCAGTAAGCTCACTGGTATGTGCTAATCAGTGATCTCTGATACATATAGCCGCGACCATTGATCTCTAGAGATCACTGGCCGCGACACTCTTGCTGTAAAAGGTGTTATCGTTTGATAGCTGGGTCAAGAAAAACTATGCGACGTAGTCCAACTAATATCCCGGCGGCCTCCTGTGATAATGTTGGCAACAGATGTTGAACAACGAGAATCATGTGACATCGTCATAAGCCAATCGCGTGACACGCAAATATTTTGTCGTGAAATCAAGCATACAGCAGGAACAGCAGTATTTATCTACACTCTATGTGGTTCTGTCATCTTTGCAACGATTTTATATCGTGTTATTGATGTTGCCAACATAAAAACACGACGCCGCCAGGATAGAAAGTCAAATTTTACCGAATCAGATACATCCGTTGTTGTCACATCTCACTATGACCAGCACTTTCACGCGAAACTCTTTTGTATAAAGTCTCATGATTCACACAGTCTTACAATTCATTCCAAATTCCTATTCAAGAAGATATTTGTGAAAACTGTTACAAATCAATATTCGCACTCATGTAATATCGTTTTCAGACATGTAATTTGCCAGCCGCTTTCGGCGCTACTGTTGCAATGTGTAACTTTATGAACAAAACAAAACATTGAATTTTCATTGTTCCGAAGCACGGACTTAAATTAATTTCACTCTTAGTATGAAAAACTTTATGAACATTCATCGTTTTCGACAAAGACTTCTACTTAAATTTGACATCTTGGCTAGGAGAACTGAGTTTATCGGCAGAGATCCAACAAGGATTGTGTTTTTGCTGACCTACGTCCGGAACCCAAAGAACCATGATATACACAGGACCTTTTTTAACACCCGTTGCGAAGCACGGGCATATAAGCTAGTAGTTCTATACGCCCAGAGCGCGGCTCCCAGCAAAACCCCCAACACACGGCCTGTACTGGAGGTCATTGGAGTCAGACCAGGAGAAGGCTGGAATCAGACTGGAGACTGGTGCTGGAGTGTCACAAAGCACCCTCCGCCATTCACCGTACCTACTCGGCAGACAATGTGGTTCCCTCGGGTTAAACGTCGAGTGAGCGATTCGTCGAGTTCGCGGAAAAACCGTGTGTTTTGTTAGAGTCCGTGAGCAAAGTAGTATCTACTAGCACCACACGAAATTCTGCGAGAGCTTCCCCGTGTTTTGAGCGTCAAGTGTACAGCTTTTATTATTAATATTATTATTTTATCATTTGAATTCTTTCATCACTTCTTGGTAGAACAATTCCATATTTAGAGTTTAAACAAATAAACTGTTTTAATTCTAATGATTTTTTTCTCTTCAAACTAATTGTCGCGTTATTATACCATCACCAGGAAACAACTGACTAGCGTCGACTAGTAACGCTAGTTCTTTGATTTTCTAACATATTACTGAAAGACGTACACCAACACAAGAGGTTCGTTCCAGCAGCTGCCAGACGGCTACTTTCAAACTCTAAGAAACAGGTGTTACTGCGCATGCGCAGCTACTATGACGTAAATACCCTTGTTTGATACTTGCACTGCTGGAACGCTTTTTGCACTGTTTCTGGCTGAAGGCGAAGGTGAGTTTAAAGGAATAATTAAAATACTTTCCTTCCTAATAACGAAGAAGTGTAAACAAGAAATATCTTATCTCAAACGGGATTGCAGTGATTTCGAAATCATCGAAAAAGCGCTACAAACACACACGTATCACGTGATGGCAACCCCCCCCCCTCCCTCTAACTCAGGCCTTTCTGCGCATGCGCAGATTGGCAGCTTGACCGCGCCAGAAATATATTTCCGGGTAGCGTCTGGCTGCTTGCGGCAACTGCTGGAACAACAAACAGACACACTTCAAGTATCCAGAAGCGGGAGAAGGCGCTGCTGGAACACAATTTCAGCGTTGCGCATGCGCGTCAAGCAGTCTGGCAGCTGCTGGAACGAACCTAAGATCTTCCGTTGCAGGATTCGTTGACAAGTGTTGACTTTCTTCTCACGTTATCCTACACAAACTTTCTCCTCCGAATGCGAACATAATTTTGCTAACAGACGTCCACATAGATAGACGCGATAACAATAATAAAAAAATAGGAGTGAGGTGGAAACTGTATCATATCAGTGTCCTCCTCTGTCAGCTGTGCAGTGACAAGAAAGGAAAACTTCACAAAGAATGCCGCACTATAAGACCCCGAGTAAAATGTTTGAAAATCAAAGAACTAGCGTTTTTTGCATAGACCAAAGATAACATAGATGCGCGTGTCCCAATCTCTGCTGTGTTGCAGTTCGAAACCAACATATAAAATTGCCACGAGTGACGTGACTGAGTTTTCGTTATTATGAGCAACAGTTTTTCTCATTTACAGATGAAATCAAGCACTGATTTTAACAATAAAACCACTTCTCGCATTCCTATTACATATCTAGCAGTAAAGGTAACGTAATTTGGGTTAAGTCTAGTCTCCGATACCACCCGTCGGCTTTCACCAAGGGCGTCACTTATTACGTCATTATTTCCATCAACGTTTCTATTTATATTTTCGCTGATAAATCTGTTCCACAGATAATACTTACTTGAGAATGTACGTGTAGGTCACTATTTCGTGAATTTTTTATAATAAAAGCCCCTTTTTAATATATGATTTCTTACAAGTTTAAAATATGTAATTAATGATTATTAAACGCATGGAATGTATTAAATTTTGTCCTTTGTTAAATGAGCGTAAATTGTTTTATAGCTATGTTACGTGTATTTTGATATTTTTTATATGTAGTGTTACTGATTTTTAATGTTCATAATTGCTAAAATATAGATTTATACCTTTTTTGTTTAGTCCTTGTATAATAATTTCATTTCCGTTAGAAAAATTGAACTTTTCTTTTTCATTCCAATTACGATATGTCCGTTTGTATACTGTGAGTTTGATTTTTTGTATACAATACATTTATTTAGACATAATTGTTATCATAAAATGCGCATATGTACTCGTAAAATAACAAAATATTTCAATTGTGCGCGATTGTCTAATGGGGAAGTCACATGATTGCCAACATAAACAACTTTCGTTTCCACGTCTGTAAGTAAAATTTAACTGATCTGGGCATCATTGTGAGCGGCATATATAAGTGAAACAAAAGTGCGAGGATTTGGTACTGGTAACTAGAGCTAATTTTTTATAGGGCATATGTAGATATCGACACCAACTAAATGCGTACATACGGATACTTTAGTTCCCGATACCAACTGTCCTAATTTTTACAGATATATACCAATACAGGTCAAGTCTAGACACCGCTATTTACGATCTATATTTTAAATAAAAATATACTTTACTTATACATGTGAAGATTAGATAGTGTTATCTAATAAATACTGGTGAAATTAAAAATATTAAGGGCTGCTATCGGTGCCTGGACTTGACCTATATAGCTCAATTCCATATAGCGATACCTAATAAGTATTGGTGAACCACAAAATATGAAGGGTTGGTATCGGTAACTAGACTTTACCTATATAGGTCAAGTCTATATAGCGATACCAGCCCTTCATATTTTTCTTTCACATACATATATTGCCTATCCAATTACGATATATCCGTTTGTATACTGTTTGTACATGACAAAAATATGAAGATCTGGTATCGCTATCTAGACTTGACCTATATACGTGAAGTCTAGTTACTGATATCAGTTCTTCATATTTTCTGGTTCACAAAGTATAAATGACTGGTATCGGTAACTGGACTTGACCTATATAGGTCAAGTCTCGATATCACTACCAAATAATTTTATCTGAAATGTGGTTTTGCGTTTTATTTTGTTCCAATTTAATATGTTCCCACACCCACTCTAAACCCCCAATTTCACGCGGTTGTACCGTTAAGGTTTATTAATATTAATTACAACGTGTTGTAATTATGGGACTTTATTTTTTTAACATTTTTATATGTTCCGAGTTAGCATTTATCCGGCCAAAATCTCCAATTTTCTCGCGGTAGTCTCATTATGTTACTTAGATACTTTTTATACCGCTCAGATAGTTATTCTCTTGTCACATTTCTATAATTTCGCTGCATATTTCATTTGTTATCTAATATTCGTTGTCGTTCTTTAACGTTTATAATGTTACGTAATCTCACTTTCATTTAATTCGAGTCGTATACACATTTGTGTACTCCAACCACAAACATACATTATGTCTTTGACTCAACGAAAAACGATGATTAATATATTCAATCGTTTATTATAATGCGATCCTTGTATCAAAAGTATCGTGACCGTAATGTCTCTGGACAAAGTATGACGTCATTGTTCAAAGCCGACGACTGGTATCGGACACCCTACTTTATCCCGTAATTTCATCCTATTATTAATACAGAGATTTTCGTGTTTGCATGTGCCCATGTGAAAAGTACCGTATTGCCAGTTATTTTTAGAAGCAACAGATTTACATATCCTCTGTGTATGTGTTACGCTATGAATCATTTACTTTTTGCAACTTATGAATGTGATTATCGATGGAAAGATACTTCAAGATGCTCTTGAGCAAGTTTATACGTAAGCAAGTAAGCCATTTCTGATGAAAATCTGCTTTCAATAACGTTATACATAACTAAACATTCATACAGACTATTCATTATACCTATAAAGTCATTTCATGCCGAGTACATCGATGATGTTTCCTCTGTACCCTATTATTTAATGTAAAAACCCAATCCTTTGTTTGTTTGTTTTTGGCATCGCGGTCTGTGGCAATAATCTTAAAATATAAACGGATGTATTTCGTTAAAATCGGTCATTATGGATGCAAACAGATTTCATTTCTTATGAAAACACAACGAAAAATTTCTCATGTATTGTTGAGGAATCGTAAAGAAGCTGATTCACCTTTTAAACTGATATTTGATCTCTACTCCTGTGTAAAATACAAACTAAAAGACTCACAGCACAACGACAACAATCTTTCACTTAAAATATGTAGTTCCGTTGCGTGTAAAAACACTGTCAATACGTTTCATCGAGGCTCCTGTAAGAACTGTAGCTATCACATTAATTCCTGCAACTGTAGAGAACTAACGCCAATTGTACTACTAAAGATATGATAAGAATACGCTAAAACGTTTTATTGTTCAAATATACGTTTAATTTGCACTACAAAGGATAAGAACCGCAACTCTTAGCTACATTTCGCATTACTCGTAATGATGAAAACGCTTTCCTGCCCTGAGTCACGTGACTTAGATGTTGGTTTCAGTGTAATGACGTCACGCGCAGTATATTATCTATGTTCTATGGTTTGTTGCCATAGACCAAAGATAACAGACTGCGCGTGTCCCTATCTCTGCTGTGTTGTGGTTTGAAACCAACATCTAATACTGCCCCGAGTCACGTGACGGAGATTTAGTCATTATGAGCAACAGTTTTTCTCATTTATAGGTGAAGTCAAGCGTTGATTTTAACAATAAAACGACTTTTCGTATTCGTATTATACATATAGTAGTAAAGGTAACGTAATATCTTATTCGTAATATCAATGCAGTGATTGTCGTGTTTACATGTGGCCAGGTGAAAAGTAACGTATTGTCAGATATTTTTAGAAGCAACAGAATTACATACCCTCGGTGTTAGTGTTTACGCTATGAATCTTTTACTTTTTGCAACTTATGAATGTGATTATCAATGGGAAGATACTTGGGGCTGTTCTTGGGCAAGTTGATATGTCAGCAAGTAAGTTATTTCTGCTGAAAATATGCTTTCAATTACGTTATACAAAGCTAAATATTCATACAGACTATTCATTATACCTATAAAGTTGTGGGAATCGCCGTCAGCACAGTGAATTTTATATTTATTTTTGAGAAGAGCAGACTTTACTTTTTATTTTCTTTACTCTTTGATTACTAACTTACTCTCTGATTTCCCTAGTTACGTTATGTTTGTTCTCGTAAATAAAGAGTATTTCGAGTGTGTCTCAACGAAGCTTATTTATTAATTTAAAGTAATTGCTACGACGATAAGACGCTACAAAGTCATTTAATGCCGAGTACATCGATGATGTTTCCTCAGTACCCTAATATTTAATGTAAACAGCCAAAACTTTGTTTTACGTTTTGGCATCACAGTCTGTGGCAAAAGTCTTAGAATATAAACGGTTGTATTTTGTTAAAATCGGACATTATGGATGCTCAAAGATTTCATTTCTTATAAAAGCACAACGAAACATTCCACATGTATTATTGAGGAATCTTAAGGATGCCGATTCTCCCTTCAAACTGATATTTGATCTTTTACTCTTGTGTAAAATACAAGCTCATAGTACAACAACAACAACAACAATCTTTCGCTTAAAACCTGTAGTTCCGTTACTTGTAAAAGAGTGTCAATACTTTTCATTTAGGCGCATGTAAAAACTGTAGCTATCGCATTAATTTTTGAAATTGCGGAGAACTAAAGCCAATTGTACTACTAAGACGTTTTGTTGTTCGAACATACGCTCAATTTCCAATACAAAGGAAAAGAACTACAATTCTCAGCTATATTTCGCATTAGTCATAATGATGAAAACGGTTTTCTGCCCCGAGTAACGTGACTTAGATGTTGGTTTCAGTGTAATGACGTCACACGCAGTCTATATTATCTATGGTCTATGTTTGTTGCCAACGGTAGTCAGCTGTTTTGTGTCGATGGCGTAATAACCTGAAAACTATATTTAAAAGAATAAAACATCTGTAGAACAAAAACAGTTCATTCGTGTTAGCCCGAAATGTGCAGAATTTAATGAAAATCAGAACAAAACTATCTATTTGAATGCAGTAGAACTAAACAACTGTACAATGAAAAACGCACTTTCAGTTTTTCTCAAATTTTCCGGTAGATTTCCCAAAACCTTGTCCTGAGAATTGCGAACTCAACAAAAGTAAGACCAGACAAATCGGTTGAGACATTCTCTAGTTATCGCGTAACAAAGGGAAATACTGATTGATTTTTATGCAGGCTAACATATAGATATAGGAAATTACCTGATCGGCTGTGTTAGACCATTCGCGTATTATGCTGTCCTTTATCGGTTAGTCAAGTCACCAGAAGATCAAAAGTAACAGCAAAATGTTTTAAATAATATATCTTCAACGTCTTTAATTGACAATTGACTCTGAATAAAGAAAAGTGTCAAGTTAGCGATATGAGCTCAAAAAGAAATCCGTTAACTTGCATTTACACACATATGCAGCCGTAAATTAAACTAAACACGTAGGAATGACAATTGCTAACATTCAATTCTAAAGAACACAGAAAATATTGTGAGGAAGGGAACCACAGGGTACGTTTCAACGACAAAACAGAAGATGCAACAGTTCTACTAAAACCAGCCTACACTACACCTGTGCGCCCTGTTTAGGAGTATTGCTGCGCATTGTGGGATCCGCGTCAGGTGGGACTGACAAGAGGATATACCGGGCGATCAAAAGGTCAGTATAAATTTGAAAATTTAATAAATCACGTAATAATGTAGATAGAGAGGTAAAAATTGACACAGATGTTTGAAATGACATGGGGTTTTATTATAACAAAAAAAGGTTAAATAATGTCCGGCAGATGGCGCTTCATCTGATCATAAAATAAATAATTAGCGTAACAAATTAAGACAAAGCGAAGATGATGTTCTTTACAGGAAATGCTCAACATGTTAAGCATCATTCGTCAACAATAGCTGTAGTAGAGGAATAATGTTGTGAACAGCACTGTAAAGCATGTCCAGAGTTATGGTCAGGCAATGACGTCGGATATTGTTCAAATTTTTGTTAAGATTAAGGGACTTAACTGTGGGGGTCATCAGTCCCTAAACTTGAAAACTACTTATGTACTACCTTAAACTAAAGACGACACAAATATCCATGCCCCAGGGGTGATTCGAACCCCAGTTCTCCCATGCGTACTTTCACTAGTAAGGAAGTTTCTCGTATCTAAAACTCCATGAATTACGAACGTAGTTCATATGTAGTTATACCGGGTGATCAAAAAGTCAGTATAAATTTGAAAACTTAATAAATCATGGAATAATATAGATAGAGAGATAAAAATTGAGACATACTTGGAATGATATGGAGGTTTATTCCACAAAAACAAGTTCAAAAAAGGTCCGACAGATGGCGCTTCATCTGATCAGAAAATCAATAATTAGCATAACAAATAAAGATAAAGCAAAGATGAATTTCTTTACAGGAAGTGCTCAATATGTTCACCATCATTCCTCAACAATAGCTGTAGGTGAGGAATAATGTTGTGAAGAGCACTGTAAAGCATATCCGAAGTTATGGTGAGGCATTGCCGTCGGATGTTGTCTTTCAGCATCCATAAAGATGTCGGTCGATCACGATACACTTGCAACTTCAGGTAACTCCAAAGCCAATAATCGCACTGACTGAGGTCTGGGGACCTGGGAGGGCAAGCATGACGAAAGTGGCGGATGAGTACTCGATCATCACCAAACGACGCGCGCAAGAGATCTTTCACGCGTCTAGCAATATGGGGTGGAGCACCAACCTACATAAAACCCCGTATCATTCCAAGCATGTGTGTCAATTTTTACCTCTCTATCTACATTATTCCGTGATTTATTAATTTTTCAAATTTATACTGACTTTTTTATGAGCCGGTAGAAGAAGTTCAGAGAAGGGCAGCTCGTTTTGTACTATCGCGATGTAGGGGAGAGAGTGAGACGGAAATAATGCTCGATAATGCAAGAGATCTTTCACGCGTCTAGCAATATGGGGTGGAGCACCAACCTACATAAAACCCCGTATCATTCCAAGCATGTGTGTCAATTTTTACCTCTCTATCTACATTATTCCGTGATTTATTAATTTTTCAAATTTATACTGACTTTTTTATGAGCCGGTAGAAGAAGTTCAGAGAAGGGCAGCTCGTTTTGTACTATCGCGATGTAGGGGAGAGAGTGAGACGGAAATAATGCTCGATTTGGGGTGGAAATCATTAAAAGAATCTACTTCCGAAATATCCTTCACCAACTTTCTCCTCCGAATGCGAATATATATTGTTAGCACACACATAATAAATTTAGTTGTATTTTCAATACAGAGTGTTATCAGACATAGGAGACATAAAAATAACAAAGCTTGCATACTTTGCTTACTTTCATTCCTTAATGTCATATGATATAATATTTTGGGGTAACTCTTCAAGTCAGTAAAAAGTCTTCAGAGTCCAAAAACGTGTAATACATATTATTTGTGGAGTAAATTCACGGACGTCTTATAGAAGCCTCTTCAAAGAACTGGGTATATTAACTACTGCCTCTCAGTATATTTATTCCTTAATGAAATTTGTCATAAATAATATATCCCTTTTCCCAACAAACATCTCAGTTCATACATACAATACTAGAAATAAAAATAATCTACACAAGGATTTAAAAGCACTTACTTTAGTTCAAAAAGGGGTCCACTACTCAGGAACACACATTTTCAATAATTTACCATCAAGTATAAAAAATTTAGCTACAAATAAAGATCAGTTTAAGAGGAACCTAAAAGACTTTCTAGTGGCCAACTCCTTCTACTCCATTAGTGAATTTCTAAATTGTACCAAATGATACATGCACTCATACTATATTAGTATTATTATATTATCAACAAAAAAAGAAAAAAAAAGAAAAAAGAAAAAAAACCTTAAAAATTTATGTATCTGTATTTGTATTATAAGTGTATGTATTTGTATTTATATTATTAGTATTATCTGTTATTCAACATGTAAATTTTGTTTCTTGACATGTTCTACATCCACGAGGATCCCCTCAATATGTGGAACTACGGAACAAATAACTAATCTAATCTAATCTACATAGGGAGTCACACCGTCATAATAATAAGATTAGAGGAATCAGATCGAAGTTGAATCACATCAGTGACCGTCTCTGTCAAGCAGGCAGTGTGAGGCTCCCAGAAAACAGCAGGTTTATGGCGGCGAGAATAGAGCCTGACGCTAAATTGCGCTGTCAGTGTTGCGACGGAATTTACGGCAAGGGCAGCTCCGCGGCGAACCAGCCGACATTTCATGTTCCCTGATACTGACCAACTATAAAGCAGCCGGGGATGTAATGGCAACGGCAGTGTGACGGAGGATATAACTTTGGACACTAATCTATACTAACTAGCTGAACCCCCGCTGCTTCGCATGCGTAGGCTGGTTGGTCTGCACCAGTTGTTTCTTTAAATCCCGATGAAGAATCCATATCCTAAGTTTCGTAGTTATAGCTTGAAATTTGAGTTAACAGCACCGTATCTTTGAAAATCAATTTTTGCATCTCGTATTTCACCCCCTTATTGGTCGAATTTCCAAAAATACCGAAACACTTGTCTTTTAAATTCGAACCCCGAATCCAAACCGAAAATTTGTAATTTTAACTTCAAAATTGCCTAAATAGCAACATATTTTCGAAAAACACCCCCTCTCCAATTTAACCAAGCTGATGGTTGAATTTCCAAAAATACCGAAACACGTATTTTTTTAACGTCTAACCAACTATACAAATATCAATTTTTTGCAGCTCTAGCTTCAAAATTTTATCAATAGCAACGTGTTTTCAAAAAGGATTTTTGATCCTCTATTTAACCCTCTTACTTGTTGAATTTCCAAAAATACTAAAAATCATGGATTTTTAATCCTGACCAAGATTCCATATCCGACGTTTCATAGTTGTAGTTTGAAATTTGAGTTAACAGCAACATATTTTTGAAAATCAATTCTTTTGCATCACCTATTTTACCCCCTTATTTGTCAAATTTCAAAAAATTCCGAAATACGTGTCTTTTTAATTCGAACCCTGAATTAAAATCCAAAATTTTGTAGTTATAGCTTCAAAATTGCCTAAATAGCTACGTATTTTCAAAAAACATTTCATACCCTAATTCACCCCCTTACGGACGGAGTATGGAAAAATCACTTCTTAAATGACGCCTACAGAGTAAGATCAACACCCTCCACAAATTTCAAGTTTCTATCTTCAGTGGTTTGGGCTGGCCGATGATGAGTCAGTCAGTCAATATATAGAGATAATAAATCTGTAAATGTAGGCCTGTCGCTGTTCATTTAAATCTTCAAAACTACAAGACGAATCTTCATGCGGTTTTCACAGGAAACATAAGGAAAGGTTGGGTCAACATATAGGCATAATTTTATCAAAATCGAATCACGAAAAAAAAAAAGATATCGTAATTTTAAGTGTTTTCAGTAACCGCCATGTCTGTCTGTTAAAAACCTCTCATCTCCAAAACTACTTTACGAATTTGCACGGGGTTTTCACAGGTAACTTGAGCGTAACGCTGGACATCATTTAGACTTCGTTTCATAAAAATAGGTCCACGGAAAAAAAGAATATCGTGAATCTAATTTTTTTTATCTACGACCGTCACGTCTGTCTCTTTGCACACGTTTATCTCCAAAACTACTTGACAAATTTTCATGGGGTTTTCACACCTAACTTGCGCATATCGTACGGTTACTTAAAGACTTCAATAATTGAAATCGAATCGGACAAAATAAACATATCATAATTTAATCATTTGTTTAAAAGCCATCCTGTATGTCTATTTGTTGAAGGAAATCTACAAAAGTACTACACGAACTTTCAGGGATTTCCACAGATAAATTGAGAATAGTTTGGAGAGTAATATAGGCTTCATTTCATCAAAATCGGACCAGAGGAAGGAAAGATATCTTAACTTGAAGTTTTATGTGTAGACTATGCTTATAAGTATGGTGTAGTACAGAAAATCTCCAAGAGTACTACACGAACATTCATGGGGTTTCATAGGTCAACTGATAGTACTTTGGGGTGACATATAAGCTTATTTTAATCAAAATCGGATCACAAGAAGGAAAGACATCGAAATTTGTAGAGTCTGGTGTGTGCTGTGCCTGAATTGCAGCGTAGTATAGCAAAGATCCGCTAGAGGCGCTGTTATATAGTATACATCATAGACCAAAGATAATATAGACAGCGCGTGACGTCATTATAATGAAACAAACATCTAAGTCACGTGACTCGGGGCAGGAAGCCGTTTTCATTATTACGAGCAAAGTGAAGTGTAGCTGAAAATTGAAATTCTTATCCTTTTTACTGGAAAGTAAGCTTATAGTTTAACAATAAAATGACTTGTCATATTCTTATTAGACTTTTATAGTACAGTTAGCGTTATCGCTCCACAATTTCCAATATTATTGCGACGTCTACAGTGCCTACGTGCCTAGATGAAACGTATTAACAGCTTTTGTATTTTTTTAACGAATGATTGTTTTTGTTGTACTGCGAGTCTTTTAGTTTGTAACTTACATGGGTGTAGAACACGAAATTACAGTTTGACAAGCAGCAATAGTTTTCTTGTGATTCCTCAATAATACATGTTGTGCTTTTATAAGAAATTAAATCGGTTGGTATCCATTATGTTCGATTTTGACGCAATACAAGCGTTTATATTTTATGACTTTTTTCACATAGAGAGATGCCAAAAAGTAAACGTAGAAAACATTGGTCTATTTACATTAAATAATAATCATCGATGTACTGACGAGAATTAGTTTTATAATGATTACATCATCTTTAGCTTCGTATAACGTTATTAAAAGCAGTTATGCACCAGATCAGCTGAAATAGTTTTTCCATCGATAATCACATTCATGGGATCGAAAACAATAAAAGATTCATCATGTACAACAAATACTGAGTGTCTGTAATTCTGTTGGTTGTTAAAAGAACTGACAATACTTTTTCACCTTGGCATGTGTAAAACGCTAATCACCGTTTTAATAATGGAATTGTGGAGAAATTACATTACTGTACTACAAACGTGTAACAGAAATAATAGAAGTCGTCGTATTGTTAAAATCAACTCAAGATTTCACCTGTAAATGAGAAAAACTGTTGTTCATAACGACGAAAACTCAGTCACGTGACTCGGGGCATTTTAGATGTTGGTTTCAAACCACAACACTGCAGAGATAGGGAAACGCGCAGTCTATTTTATCTTTGGTCTATGATATACATATAACAAAGATCTTCGTTGATGTTGCGTTTTTTTATTCACATAACGAAGGCGTAATAAACTGAAAGAAGGGCTACGACTTTCTTTACGGCAGCGGTATAGTGTATTGCCACCCCCATGAACCACAGACATTGCCGAGGTGGGGTGGCTTGCGTGCCTCAACGATGCAGATAGCCGTACCGTAGGTGCAACCACAGTGGAGGGGTATCTGTGGAGAGGCCAGACAAACGTGTGGTTCCTGAAGAGGAGCAGCAGCCTTTTCAGTAGTTACAGGGGCAACAGTCTGGATGATTGACTGAGCTGGCCCTGTAACATCAGCTAATGTGGCTTTGCTAAAAAAATTGTTCAAATGTTTGTAGAACTTATGAGACTTAACTACGGGGTCATCAGTCCCTAAGCTTACAAACTACTTATGAAATACTTACGAACTAGGACGGCACAAATATCCATGCCCGAGGGGGGATTCGAACCCCCGACCGTAGTGGCCGTGCAGACCGTGACTGGAGCGCCTCAGTCTCCTCGGCGACCGCGGCCGGCTGTGGCTTTGCCACACGGTTACTGCGAACGGCTGAAAACAAGGGGAAATTACAGCCGTTACTTTTCCCGAGGACATGCAGCTCTACTGTATGAAAATATGATGGCATCCTCTCGGGTAAAATATTCCGGAGGTAAAACAGACCCCCATTCGGATCTTCGGGCGGGGACTACTCAGGAGGATGTTGTCATCAGGAAAGACATTACTGGCATTCTACGGATCGAAGCGTGGAATGTTAGATCCCTTAATCGGGTAGGAAAATTAGAAAATTTAAAAAGGGAAATGGATAGGTTGAAGTTAGATGTAGTGGGGATTAGTGTCGTTCAGTGGCAGGATGAACAGGATTTCTGGTTAGGTGAGTACAGAATTATAAATACAAAATCAGTTGGGAGTATCACAGGAGTGGGACTGATAATGAATAAGAAAATAGGAATGCGGGTAAACTACTATGAGCAGCACAGTGATCGCATTATCATTGTCAAGATAGATACGAAGCAAACACCGACAACAGTAGTACAGGTTTATATGCCAACTAGCTCTGCCGATGATGAGGAGATCGAAGAAATATATGAGGAGCTAAAGGAAATTATTCAGATAGTTAAGGGAGAGGAAAACTTAATTGTGATGGGAGACTGGAATTCGGTAGTACGAAAAGGAAGAGAAGGAAAAATAGTAGGTGAATATGGACTGGGCAGAAGGAATGAAAGAGGAAGTCGCCTGGTAGAATTTTGCACGGAACATGATTTAATTGTAACAAACACCTGGTTTAAGAATCATGAAAGAAGGTTGTATACTTGGAAGAGACCAGGAGACACCGGAAGGTATCAGATAGATTTTATAATGGTAAAACGTAGATTCCGGAACCAGGTGATAAACTGCAAGACATACCCAGGGGCAGATATAGACTCTGACCATAACTTGTTAGTCATGAACTGTAGGCTGAAACTGAAAAAACAGCAGAAAGGTAGGAAAATAAGGAGATGGGACCTAGATAAATTAAAGGAACGTGAAGTTCTGGTGAATTTTGAAGGGAGATTTAGGCAACAATTGACAGAAACAGGGGGAAATAAAACAGTAGAAGAGGAATGGGTAGCATTGAGTGATGATATAGTGAAGGCAGCAGAGGACAAAATAGGTAGAAAGGCAAGACCTACAAAAAATCCTTGGATAACACAGGAAATACTAAATTTAATTGATGAAAGGAGAAAATATAAAAATGCAGTAAATGAAACAGGCAAAATGGAGTACAGACGACTAAGAAATGAGATTGATAGGAAGTGTAAAATGGCTAAGCAGCAGTGGCTAGAAGCCAAATGCAAATCTGTAGAAGAATGTATAAGAAGGGGAAAAGTAGATCCCGCCTACAGGAAAATAAAAGAGACATTTGGGGACAAGAAAAGCAATTCTACTAATATCAAGAACTCACATGGAAAACCAGTTCTCAGCAAAGAAGGTAAAGCTGAAAGGTGGAAAGAGTACATAGAGCAGCTCTACAAAGGAAATGAACTCGGAGACGATGTTGTAGGAAGGGAAGAGGAAGTAGATCAAGATGAAATAGGAGATACTATACTGAGAGATGAATTTGACAGAGCCCTGAAAGACCTAGGTCGGAACAAGGCCCCAGGAGTAGATGACATACCCTCAGAGCTACTTAAGTCTCTGGGGGATCCAGCCATGACAAGACTATTTGAACTGGTGTGTAGGATGTATGAGACAGCCGAAATACCCTCAGACTTTAAGAAAAATGTAATAATCCCCATTCCAAAGAAATCAGGCGCAGACAGGTGTGAAAATTACAGAACCATCAGTTTGATAAGTCATGGTTGCAAAATTTTAACACGAATTATCTACAGGAGAATGGAAAAGCTGGTAGAAGCTGACCTCGGGGAAGATCAGTTTGGATTCAGGAGGAACGTTGGAACCCGGGAGGCAATACTCACTTTATGTCTTAGATTAAGGAAAGGCAAACTTACATTTTTAGCTTTTGTAGATTTGGAGAAAGCTTTTGACAATGTTGACTGGAATACACTCATTCAAATTCTGAAGTCAGCAGGGCTAAAATACAGGGAAAGGAGAGTTAGTTACAACTTGTACAAAAGCCAGACCGCAGTTATTAGACTCGAAGGGCATGAAAGGGAAGCATCAGTTGGGAAGGGAGTAAAACAGGGTTGTAGCCTTTCTCCGATGTTATTCAATTTGTACATTGAGCAGGTGGTGAAGGAAAGCAAGGAAAAATTTGGAATAGGGATTAAACTTCAGGGGGAAGAAATAAAAACATTGCGTTTTGCTGATGACATTGTAATTCTGTCAGAGACAGCGAATGACCTGGAAGAGTAGTTGAATGGAATGGACAGTGTGTTGAAGAGAGCGTATAAAATGAACATTAACAAGAGCAAAACAAAAATAATGGAATGCGGTCTTAGAAAATCAGGCGATGCTGAAGGAATTAGATTAGGTAACGAAACAATGAAGGTGGTAGATGAGTTTTGTTACTTGGGTAGTAAAATAACATGCGATGGTCGCAGTACAGAGGATATAAAATTCAGAATGTCAATGGGAAGAAAAGCATTTTTGAAAAAGAGAAATTTGCTAACATCGAATATTAATTTAAGTGTAAGGAAGTCTTTTCTGAAGGCATTTGTGTGGAGTGTTGCCTTGTACGGGAGTGAAACATGGACGATAAGCAGTGCGGACAGGAAGAGAATAGAGGCTTTTGAAATGTGGTGCTACAGAAGAATGCTGAAGATTAGGTGGGTAGATCACACAACTAATGAAGAGGTACTGAACAGAATTGGCGAGAAAAGGAATTTTTGGCATACCCTGACTAAAAGAAGGGATCGCTTGGTAGGACACATTCTTAGACATCGAGGAATCGTACATTTAGCATTGGAGGGAAGTGCGTGGGGTAAAAATCGCAGAGGGAGACCAAGAGCCGCGTATAGTAAGCAGATTCAAGTGGATGTGGGTTGCCGTTCTTTTTGAGGAGATGAAAAGGCTTGCTCAGGATAGAGTAGGGTGGAGAGCTGCATCAAACCAGTCTCCGGACTGAAGACCATAACAACAACATAGTGTATTGATGTTGGCAACGGCCGTTGACACCATTTTGAAAAATCAGTAATGTACAATGGGGGGAATAATTTGTTGTATTGATAATGAAATAAATAACGTTCTTCCCATCAGTAAATTAATGATCTCCCTAAAGCCAATATTTCGTTACCAACGTTAACATAGTAAACCGCTGACACTCCAAGTAAAATTTAACCCAAGTACGACACAAAAAAATAAATCATTTACTAAGAATTGATGGTTTTGTAGTGCTGCTAAGAAACAATGATCGTGTGTGCGTACTCCCTCAGTAACAGTGAATTAATAGCCGCAATCTTATCTCTGCAAATACGAACTAACATTGAACAGCGAGTTGCTATTACACTTTGTATATTCACAGCTTCACGACATATCTTTGCTTCTTTTGACAGGAAACATTTGTATTTTAAATATAACGACATTCCTTCGCTTCTATCGATGCCCTAATTTACATAAGAATTCTTTGGAAGGAAAATCGAATTTATGTACTTCCCTTTTTGATTTCGGTGTATCCTCATTACATTTTGAGAGCGTTATGTTTAGGAATGCATCGAAAACGCCATAGTACAAGAAACGACAAAGTGAGGCGACGTTAGTTACTTACTACACCAAATAACTAATTATGGCGTTGCTGCGTATTTTTATTCTCATAAATATGGTGTAATACAGTACAAGAAGGGGTACAATTTTACTTACGGTGGCGGTGTTGTGTGGTAATGTTGGAAACGGGCACTGAATGCTGTTTCAAAAATCAGCCACGTAGAATGATGAAAATATTTCTTTACGTTCACGATGAAATAAATAATTTATGCTGTTCTGGTCAGTAAATTAATCCTCCTCCTAAAGCAAATAGCTCCTTTTCGCAGAGCAACCACATAAGATGAAATAATATCTAAATAAATGTGTTACAGAAGCAACAAGAAAGTTAAAGCGTCGCTAAATGGGCCATTTACACAGATAAAGTCAGCGATTAGTATTTTTTTCCAATATCACGTGCCAATCCTACCTTAGTTTTGAGAACACAAAATCTGTTCTGCGCATCTGAAAGCTCTCTCCAGAGATATTTCTACTCTGTTCCTGTCACAAGAGATACACACGCGAGAGACAAACTCATCAGTAACCTCTCTGCTTTCATAAAATGTTCGGTACACTATTGTGATTTAAATTTGTAATTACTTTTGGTGCGGACTACATTGAGAAAGATGTCTTCATTTGCAGAGACAATTGTACTTATAATCCGACTTCTGAATATATAGTTCTATTACACAAGGTCGATTTCAACTTCGTGCTTAACGAAGTAATCATTGAAGAACGTGGGGACATGTAGTAGCTGAAATAGTGGCCGATGCTGCTAACCACATGCTTACTTTATCGCACATTGACACCACCTTGATCTCTTATTAAAACAGACTTGAACTGCTCTGTTGATTGAATTACCAGACTTTCAGCATTCGTCGAGTTTTTGATAACAGGGAGCACTGCATACAGAATAACTATATTGCCCGAGTGCAACACTGCAACATACTATGCTTCAGCATTCACTTTCTGTGAGAGATATACAGTTTATTACTACACCATAGAACCAACACATGGCGCTGTTATTAGTATTAGTATTTTCCATCTCAACGATAGACGTGTTTTCTGAAGTTAACGCGAAACAGACATTCTTATTTTTATGAACACAACCTAACATTGAATTTACATCGTTCTGGAGTATGGACTTCAGTTAATTTCACTTTTTGTATGAAAAACCTGAACATTCGTCGTTTTCGACAATGACTTCTACTTAAATTTGACATCTTGGCTAGCAGAACTGAGTTTATTGTCAGAGCGATCCAACAAGGATTATCTTTTTGCTAACCTACATTCGGAACCCAAAGAACCATGATATACACAGGTCCCTCTTTAACAACCGTTGCGAAGCACGGGCATATAAGCTAGTCGAATAATAAAAACTACCTAAAAATTATTCTGTAGACTGTGTTTGATTGCATAAACACGAACTGCCTACACCATCGACGCCAAGTATTAAAATATTCCTGTTATTGTCCGTAATTACATGTAACGAACTCCTTGCTTGTGAATATATTGCTTTATTGTGCTGTGAGAGAAATCCGGAAAGAATCGCAGAATCGAGTTTAGGGATCATCTTTGCCTTTGCTAACCAACCACAAGTCGCTATTGGAGAAGTCTGTTCCTTCCACCATGGACGATGTTTGAAACTGCAAATAGGGGTACCAGATTGTAAGGCTAAAATATGTGGTAAAATTCTCAAAATGCCGGTATTTTGACGTTGTCGTCGGGAGAAATAAATTTGTAAACAAAAATAACTTTCTCTTTTGAAATCAATTAACAACAAAAAGACTTAAAAGTTTTGGCAGATAATTTACATTTAATTTCTACATTTGAAGTTTTATTGGGGATTGGATTTTACATACTCCACCAATTACGATCATGAAGCAATATTCAGAAACGTTTAAAATGGCAAGAATTTGTATCAAAGTTGGGCATAGTTATTAACTTGGCCCTTCTTAAATTAAGCCCGCTCCGAAACCGATTAATCAATGCTACACACGCTTGTGCGGGGAGACTTCGCAAATTATGTAATTTTTTAATTAGTATACATTCTGATTGTATTAAAAAAATACCAGATTTTGTTAACTGACGTGTCTTTGTATCCAGATGGCGTTTGTTCCGTTCGACAATGATGCTATTGACAGAGTGTGCGAATTCACAATATTGTTTTGTACTGGACCTTACAAGAAGCTGTTTGTCATGAGGTTCAGTATTTTCTCTGAAGCCTGGACACTGTACAAAAGGTCGGGAGATTCCAGACAAATACTGACCATCTGGCAACCCCAGCTGGAAGCATTAAGTTTTCACGCGTGCCTACACAATGCATCGTATACGTGTATGTATCTGGAAATAAAATTAATTGCTCCCAGAATTGATGAAAAGTTAGTGTAAGTACTAATGACTATCGTAGTTAAGTCCCTTAGATTCACAAACATTTGAACATTATTTGAAAAATACCGCAATTAAGTATTTAGAACAGTTGCAGCATCACATACCGACACCTTTTCTTTCGGACTTTCCGTACTTCTATTCAGATTTTTGCACCTTGTTAGTGATGTCCTGAAATCACCATCACACCTGGACACTTACAATATATGGCACGACCGTAGGGTCAGGGATTCGTCTGAAATTTCTTGTGGTGAAAGAGGACCCCTAACACCTCACTTGGTTAAAATATTAGGACGCACTACTCGGAAAATCCCGCAAAAATCGATCCAAAGTTTCTCAGGTGTCTTATGAGTATAAAAATGTTAGCCCACTGCCAGCCGCCATCTGGCCTAGATGGTTAGTCGGGCGCCGTGGCTCAGCGCGCCCGGTCAGGCGGCTGAACGAACGCCCTCTGTAATAAAAAAGCTGAGCTAACCATTCAACGAACAACCGCGAACAAACTGAATGAACGACCGCAAACCATAGATCTACCAGATGAAAAAAAAAATGGTTAGGACTCGCACTCTTACGCCAGAGGTCTCAGGTTCGATTCCTCCTTTGGCACTCTTTTTCTTCTGTTTCATTTTCTTTTGCAATTCCACCAATTATTCAAAAAGTTTCTCAAATCTGCATTATTTTTAAAACATTTTATTAGCTCAAGAACGTAAAGTTTTTCAATCACTAAAAAATACTCATGCTCGTTGTTATATTTCGTTTTATAGGGTTTCAAGGTTTAAAGGGGCTTTGTAAGGGGTCCCCTTGGGATTATAACGGTCATATGCGGATAGGACAGTGCGCGAGCCATGAGAAGTAAATGGCAGTTTGTTTTTCTATTTTGTCGTGAATGCTCTTTTATATGTTGCGCAAGATTTCGCAAAAATTATTTCTTTGTTTTTTTTACGATAATTACAACTGCGGTTCTCGTTTATAATTATTATATGTAAAAAATTGAATGTTTCCCTATCGACTGTGTTATTCTGGTTAAAAATTCAATGTTTCTCCTCATATGCGTTACAATGAAAAATGTAAAAACCACCACTATGAATTGTGTTGTTGGACAAAAAGAAAAAAAATTTTATTTAGTAATGTAACTAATTTGTTAAAGATAATGTAAGTTTGGGAGGCTTTCTGAATAATTGGTGGAATAACAAAAGAAAATGAAAAAAGTGCCAGAGGAGGAATCGAACCCGAGACCTTTGACGTAAGAGTCCAAGTCCTAACCATTTTTTTTTTTTTTTCATCTGGTAGATCTATGGTTCGCGGTCGTTCGTTCAGTTTGTTCATGGTTGTTCGTTGAATGGTTGGCTCAGCTTTTTTATTACAGAGGGCGTTCGCTCAGCCGCCTGACCGGGCGCGCTGAGCCACGGCGCCTGACTAACCATCGAGGCTTAAACGGCGGCTCGGCAATGGGCTAACATTTTTATACTCATAAGACACCTGAGCAACTTTGGATCGATTTTTGCGGGATTTTCCGAGTAGTGCCTCCTAATATTTTAACCAAGTGAGGTGTTAGGGGTCCTCTTTCACCACAAAAACTTTCACGAATTCCCGACCCTAGGGTTGTGCCCTCTCCCTGTAAGTGTCCAGGCGTGAAGGTGATTTCAGGACATCACTAACAAGGCCCAAAAATCTGAATAGAAGACAAGTCCGGAAGAAAAGTCGTCGGTATGTGATGCTGCAGCTGTTCTAAATATTTAGTTTCGGTACTTTTCAAATAATGTTCAAATGTTTGTAAATCTAAGGGACTTAACTACGATGGTCATTAGTACTTGCACTATTCTTCGATTCTGGGAGCATTTAATTTTATTACAACAGCAATTAATATGCAATCAAATAATACAACTATTTGTTTGATCAGTAGCAATTACTATTATTATCATTACCAGTTCTAGCTGGAGGAAGTAACTTATGCTAAGGACAACACAAACACTAATGCCCGAGGGAGGACTCGAACTCCCGCCAGCCAAAGGCCGCTCGCACCGCAGCTGGGCGTCTAAGTGCGCAAGGCTGTTCTGCCGCGGCATGGTATTTTTGCCTCAAGCTGATGTTAGGTGTTGTATTCAAACAAGACGGACATAAAAATATCTACCAGAAACGGAACTCGGACCCGCGTCTCTTGCGTAATATCCAGTAATAGCCACCCGGGCTCACAGCTTCACCCACCTGCATGGGTAGTCAAGCAAGTATGTCTTTCGACTCAAATTCCCACATATCCTCCTACTTCGACTATTATACACCACGGTTAGCAACTAACCTTATATTTCCAGCCAGGAGTGTAGTCCTCATGTCCATCGGTCGATTTCGTGAATATCCCTCAACGAGGTCTGTATTAACAACAGCTGCGGCATCACAGAGCGTCTGTTATTTCGGATCCAGAGTATAATGGTTATAAAGCAGGAGAACATATTGGAATTTGAGTGTGACGGGTTACATGCTTGAGTCGTCCATGAAGCTGTGTGAAGCAGGAGATCGGGTTCGAGTTCCGGGCCTGGCACAAATATGTCCATATTTCATCACAACACGTAGTGACAGCTGAGAGAAGAAGACCCACAACTAAACGAATGTGGGAAACATAATAGATGGAGAGACATTGCTAGACAGATACTTTAACCTCTCAGCCACGGACTGTCTTACAGCACGTTCCCCTCGGAAATATAAACTTCAAATTCTGTCTCATGCTCCCTTATGTGTTACTTAGCAATGTTGCTAAGGCTCTCCAATAGCAGAACAGCAACCACCAGAGAATGTTAATGGGAACAGGCCTGTCTTGTACCTCAGGCTAGTTAATAAAAATAGTACTCGACCTGGTCTACTTAGGAAAGGCGATGATATCAGACTGGTTTGTGTTTCGCGCTACGACCATCGCCGCCCGGCCTGAAACTTGCACTGTGATTGGTTGCTTCAAGAACACTGTAGTAGAGTGGCATTTGACTGTTGCGCACGTGGAACTCTCTTGACCTTCACCACAGAGTAATATATACAGAGAAGAACCCCCCCCCCTCTAAACCTCTGTCTTACGCTCCTGTCGAAGTTCCGTAAGTTGCCAGCAGATGTCAGACGGTTCCCTGACTTACTACCGGTAGACAACACTACAGCCGCTTCTGAGGGTGCCTCTCGCACATCAGAGGTTAGCGTGGTGGAGAGGCTGAGGGGAGAGCTCATGCCGCCTTCCACGAGGCCACGTGTGTGTTTGAGGGGAAGTGGTGGTAGGGACAGCCGCTACCTGTCGCCTGCTCTGGCCAGTTTTATAGGGATGCTTCTGACCTCAGCGCCATAATGGGACATCTTACAGAACTGCTCTGGCCCTCCCTCCTCGCACACCTGAGCATGTTACGGGCCCTTACAGAGGTTTCCTGTCTGTGTATATTTGTCGGTGCCTTCACACACGATGTTGTTTGTTTATAAAACTCTTCTGGGTCGTCAATATATCAAATACTTCACCGACGTTTCGGCCACTAATGCAAGCGGCCATCTTCTGGGTACACGTAACACCCAGAAGATGGCCTCTTGCAATAGTGGCCGAAACGTGATATATTGACGATGCGGTCCAACACCCAGAAGAGTTTTATGAACAATGAGAACGGCCGCGGAAGCCTTCGTTTACACGATGTTGTTTGTTAGAGGTAGTTTCAGCACTGGCAGCAATGAGTGAAAACCTAGAGCACATGATTATTATACATGTAAAAGCGATCTGGATAGTTTTTGAGCTGTTGGTAGTACTTTTGAAAGTATCCGTAGTGAGAACGTTCAGCATTCAAAGGTTTACTCCATACATCCTCTTTCTCCTCCTTTCCAATTACATTTTTATAGCAAACAAATCAACGTCACTGTCGCCAGACGATGTGGAGAACATGTTTCGCACTTGAGCAACAGCAGTTGTGCACCTAGCTGTAATGTAACAGCTGCAGGAGAATATACAAGGCGAGCAGCGAGGTGCCTGCAGCGTGAATGCAACAAGGCTGCCGGCGAGTAGCGAGCTGCAAGGTGCCAGCAGCGAGCAGCTACCTGCCAGCAGCGAGGTGGCAGCATAAACGCACCCTTAGAGTCACTCTATTTTACGGTACTTGAATATAGGAAACTGTGTGTCAGTAGGCTGATGAGCCCACCTGGCGGCGGTGGAGGCGACGAGCCTGCGCAGCCTGGAGAAGGCGCAGTTGACGGCCTGCACGCGGCGCCGCTCCCGCGCGTTGCGCCGCTCCACCAGGTGCGGCGCCGGGGGCGGCACCGCCAGCAGGGCGTCGGCCGCGGGGGCGGCGGAGGCGGCGCCAGGGGGCGGCGCGCGGGGGCGGCCGCGGCGGCCGCAGTCCGACACCATGCGTCGAGGGCGGAGGCGGCGCCGACTGCTGCGGACAGCGAGAGGGCGTGTCTCGTGCGTCACTTCCAACACCGACCTGCTAGCAGAAGATAGTGCGGTTTATACAGACGAGGAAGAAGGCGATGAAACTTTCACAAATGAAGGAAGTGACACCGATGAGAATCAAGATTGACAGGGCAGAAATCTCCCACTGTCATCAACCCAAACCAGACCACCTTTACACTAATGTGGATACGAATCTAACCATCAAACATGTAATATTACTATGTAATGGGGCATGTTAAATAACAAATAAATATATAAATAAATAAATAACACCTGAAACACAAGAAACAAAATAGACTAACATCACCAAAACTATGGAAACTGTGCTGGGTGATCGGTGGCTTGAAGGAAACATTCCAAGCTACTCAACGCCCAGCACAGTACAATGCAGCTAACCACGAGAACACCCCCTATTTATAATAAAAGCAAAGAGAAAATACATATATACAAATGCTTACAGTTCTTACAATTATAATGTAAAAAATTACAATTCGTGCATTTTACAATAATTAGATGTAGTGGAGAACATAAAAACATGATTGCTTACATGGTTGTTATACATACGTCGAAAATCAATGTATTCTGAAACTTGTTAATTTTAATTTTGGGCTTAACAATGTAATGGGAAAGAAAGAAATTTATATATATATAGGGTGTTTCACTAAGTGTGTTTGCCTCTCTAACTTATAAAATGATAGGTGATTTTAATGCGGTAGGTCAACACAAGAAATGTTACACTTTCTGCGGAGCTATGAACATAGTTCATTGTATCATTTTCCAAAGAGTTACAGCACAAAATTATAGTTTTTAAATGGAACAATATATTTTTCTATCGTGCATTGGATTCGTTGAAACCTGTTGCGTTCAAATCAATTTAAACTACATTCCTATCACTGTTAGTTTGGGAGTTACTACCCTTCAAAGTTTCAGGGGCAGATACCACACGCTGTACATAATACATGGCTGTGTGGTGGGTGATGGATGTTATGGCGGTTGGAAGTTGTTTTACATGTTCAAATGTGTGTCCATGTTCCTCAATCCATAATGCAATGCGTCGTCGAAAGGATCTGCGGACGAGATGTAACATCGCCGGTGTGACGGAGCGACATGCGTCCTTCATGCGCCGTTTTAGATCATCTGGGTATGTGGGCTCAGTGACAAATACGATCCTTTAGATATCCCCACAAAAAGAAATCTACTGGTGTTAAATCGGGCGACCTTGCGGGCCATGAATGAGGACCATGGTGCCCCAACCATCTTCCTGCAAACCTGTTGTTTAGTTCTTCCACAACAGCACGCCCAGAATGGGCTGGGTGACCATCGTGCTGCATCCACATATGGACTCTCGTGTGTAGACACACATGTTCAAGGAGACCACCCAAACTGTCGGCTATAAAAGCGCGATATAACTCACATGTCAGTGTACCTGGAAAGTAATGTGAACCGATGATTTCATCCCCAAGGATTGCACACCACACGTTAATAGACCACCTACGTTGACGGTCGACCGAAGATTGTCTGCGGCCCAGTAGTGCATGTTATGGCGATTCACTACACCATAATTTATGAACGTGGACTCGTCAGAGAACATAACACTTTGTAAAGACTCCAGGGTGAAATTACGTATGACACACTCACAGAATGTCACTCTTGCACGGAAATCGTTCCCATGCAGCTCCTGGGTCAGTGACAGGCGGTACGGGTGAAACCTGTGGCCGTGTACTATACGCCACACAGACGTGAGACTGACACCAGCGACTGTAACAACGGCTCGTAAGCTGACATGAGGATCGTGGTGTAGTGCAGCTAAAACAAACACCTTCGTCTCCTCACTTCATGCAGGTCTTCGTCTGTTACTGCGGCGCATTACCAAGCTGCCTGTTTCCCGAAGTCGTTGTTCGGCACGTAAGAACGTAATGACTGCCGCGGCTCTTCGCCTAGGATATCTTACGGCATACGCCGTGGCTGCTTCAGTGACATCGTGTCTGCACTCGCCGAGCATCAGCAACATGTCAACCTACTCGTTCGTGTGTGCTATCGTCATCCGATGTCAGTAACTGTGGTATATTGAGCCCCCCTTGTTTGTGTGGCTCCAACTGTCGGGTATACGGTCGTGTGCGGCAACAGTCGGCAGTCTAACAACGCATCGAGGAAGCTTCTCGCTCCGTGACACCGGCAACGTTACAACTCGGCCGCAGACATTTGCATTATGCGCAGCGTTTGTGGTATCTGACCCTGAAACTTTGAAGGGTTGTTGCTCCCAAACTAATAGTGATAGGAATGTAGTTTAAATTGATTTGGACGCAGCTGGTTTCAACGATTCCAATGCACGATAGAAAAAACTATTATTCCATTTAAAAAATTATACCTTTGTGCTGTAACTCATTGGAAAATGATACAATAAACTATGTTCATAGCTCCGCAGAAAGTGTAACATTTCTCGTGTTGACCTACCGCATTAAAATTTCCCGTCACCTATTATTTTAGAAGTTACAGAGGCAAACACACTTAGTGAAACACCCTGTATATATAGACAATTTCTTTCTTTCTTTCCTGTCACATTGTTAAGCCCAAAATTAAAATTAACAAATTTCAGAATACATTGTATTTCGATATATGTGTAACAACCATGTAACCAATCATGTTTTTATGTTCTCCACTACATCTAATTATTGTAAAATGCACAAATTGTAATTTGTTATATTGTAATTGTAACAACAACTGTAAGCACTTGTATATATGAATTTTCTCTTTGCTTTTATTTTATTTTTCTCTTCTTATCTCTACTTATGTTAAATACTCAAATTATGTAACAATAATGAACTAATGTATAACATGTAAAACTGCAAATGTACGTCCTGCTTTATATTAAAAGGCAGCACGATTATAAATGAGAAATAAATAAAGAAAATAAAGGTTCATACAGAAGAGTTACCAGATGCAATATTTTGGTAGAGCTCTGCAAAGGCTTGAAATCAAATTAGGCTGGAAGTCATCTGTTTTGATTCTATTACACAATTGTTTCGCAATTATTACTGTACTTCACGCACCAATTGTCAATAATAAAATATATATGTCAATACGACCTGTTTCGGACATCATTATCCTATTATCAAGTTCTGTAAAACAAGGAAACGTAGAATAATAAGGGCACTACGTACCATAAAACTTATCTGCTGCTAGGAATCGTCGTTAAACACAATAGCTGTGTATGTACATTGACAAAAATAAAACTTGCGCAGTACCACACGTTTCTCAAATGGCAGCAACGTGTGCACTAACGGACAGCTGATCCAACTTCAAAGATTGTCCATATGTTTAACCGCTGTCATTGGTGGCCAAAGATATTCTAGACAAGATACCTAACATTTATTCAAAAAATCAGTCACTAAATAAAAGGTTTTGTAACGGAACTACGCTCTAAATTTTTCAGTGAAGTTAAAAGCAAGAAGTAGATATTTAATACATGCACATACATCAGAGTACTCAAGGAGGAGGTTGCAAAAATGTGTCTAGTAATGGTTTTCAGATAGTTGATCATGCTGCTGGAATCCGCTCTCAACGCACAAAAGATCTCTGATTTTTATGAATAAATGTTAGGTATCTTGAATATAATATCTTTTGCCACAATGACAGCGGTTAAGCATATGGACAATCTTTGAAGTTGGATCAGCTGTCCGTGAGTGCATAACTTGCTGCCATCTGAGACACAGGTGGTACTGCGCAAAGTTTTATTTTTGACAATGTACATACACAGCTATTGTGCTTAACGATGCTTCCTAGCAGCAGTTAAGTTTTATGGTAAGTAGGAGGTTAGTTTCATTGGAATATTCGTGGTACAGTCGTTTGTATATCGTGCCCTTATTACTCTACGTTTGCTTGTTTTACAGAAATTGATAATGGGATAATGTCGTCCTGAAACATGTCGTGTTGATATATATATATATATATATATATATATATATATATATATATATATATATATATATATATATATATTAGTATTCACAACTGGTGCGTGAAGTACAGTAATAATATAGGTTGAAAGTGGAGACAACATTCCTGCCCTGTCCAATATGTTAGGTAGGGCAGACATTGAGTGTGGCATCCATTCTAATGCACAGTTGGGAGTACCATTTTGGGATAAAATTAATACAGTCCAGATCGCAGAATTGTTATTTTTTTATTTCATAATTGGTTTCGGTCAAGCGTAGACCATCATCAGATGACTAGTGCGACGGTAGCAAGTGCTGGCGGTGAACACGGCGAACCGCACAAACGTGGACTTGGATGCAAACGTGTATCTGCATCTACACGGGATACTCTGCAAATCACATTTTAGTGCTTAACAGAGGGTTCATCGAACCACCTATACACCATTTATCTATTCCATTCTCGAATAGCGCGCGGGAAGAAAGAACACCTGAATCTCTCCGTTCGAGCTCTGATTTCTCGTATTTTATTCTGATGATCATTTCTGACTATGTAAGTGGGAGTCAACAATATATTGTCGGCATTCGGAGGAGAATGTTGGCGATTGGTGTTTCGTGAGTAGCCCACGCCGCAGCGATAACCGCCGTTATTGTAATGATTCCCATCCCAGATCCTGTATCATTTCAGTAACGCTGTCTCCCCTGTATCGTGACAATACGAAAAGAGCTGCCCTTCTTTGCACTCTTTCGATGTTCTCCGTCAAACCCACCTGAGAAGGATCCCACACTGGCCAGTAATACTCCAAAAAACGACGGACAAGCTTAGTGTATGCAGTTTGACGTAGTTCTGTTGGTTCTTTTAACGATTCCACCAATAAATCGCAGTCTCTGGTTCGCCTTTCCCACGACAATATCTACGTGTTCTTTCCAGGTTAAGTCTGAAGTAATAGTAATTCCTAGATATTTAGTGGAGTTCATGACCTTCACTTTTGATTGATTTATCTTGTAAACGAACTTTAAGGGATTTCTTTTCGTACTCATGTGGACGACTTCGCACTTCTGATTATTTACACCGTAGTAATATCTTATTCAGATCGTTCTGCAGTTTTGATCTTCGGATGATTTTACTAGACGGTAAATGACGGCGTCATCTGCAAACTACCTAAGACAACTACTTACATTTTGTGTAAATAAGGAACAGAAGAGGACCAATAACACCACCCTGTGGAACGTCCGATATCACCTCTGTTTTAGTCGATGCCTTACCATCGATTACTACAAACTGTGTCGTATCTGATACGAAATCCCCTATCCAGTCACAAATTTGGGGGGATTAGTTGGCTGTTAGGCCAATAATCAACCATTCAACTGATATAACTTTTATTAGTCGTCTTTACACCAACACAGTATACATCCAACTGGGCGAATCGTCCGCTACATAATCCAAAGAGGCTCATGTGAGCCAAAGATAGAGTACATATACATCGATAATGCGGTCGATTCGCCACATAAGGCCCCCCCCCTCAGTATGGAGTACAGAATTAACAATAAAGCAACAAAAGTCAAATATTTAATAAAGTCGTTCTGTTAAAGATTTAACAATCAAATTTCCTGGGTACTTGAAGTGATTCGAAGTCACACACTCTTGCAAGACAGTCCTACAGTTATTGTTGGATCCCTGTACTGCACATTTCCTGCAAAAAAAAAGAAACTTACTGTAGAAACTATAGAATATTGCGCGCAACTCTTTTTATTAATTAGTAGTTATGTTTTACTGATTAGAAATATTTCTAGTGATTTAGTGCCCAAAATGTTTTATTACTATGATATTAAACCCTTGAACACTTCGAAATTATTTATCCTATTGCCCGTGATGTGGTAGGAGTCAGAATCCAGTATCACATGAACAAGTTTTTTAAACTTATCTTCTTGAAAAAAAAAAAACTCTATTAATAAAAAGAAAAAGAATGGAAATCCGAATGCACTGGAGCACTTCACAGAGTTCAATAAGTTTCAATAGTTTCACATAAATCATCCGTGTTAGTAAATTGACACTACGAAACCGATATTTAAAAATTCAGGCCTCCATGTAAACACGACAGCAAACTCAGCATTCGGTTATTGAAAATAGATTACGTCTTCCGAAAATTGTGCCGCGTGTGTAAACGTTGAGATGTGATACAATGGTGGCATCTGACATCTCTTCACTGGAGAGTACACCAGTGCTGCCTCTCTGACTTACACAAGACGGTTCCATGACGGTGGCAACAATTACACTCCGCTTTTCGGAAGAATACATGGCTGGCTTGTGTTGGCAGAACTGTTCACATCGTGTTGCTCTGAAGACTTCCAAGCAGAACACGGACAGCGCCTGCGGTTCCGCTAACCTGCTAGACACACGCAAGCTCGGGTTGCCGCAACGACGTATTTAGGCGCAGCTACCACACTTTTAAATAACAGCATTTACTTCTTAAGTGTTGCAGCCTTTTTCTAAAATTACGAAATACTTCGGGACATAAACATAGTAGGTATTAAATCTTCTGGGTTGTAAGGCCGTGTTCTTGGAATCTTTCTGCCGGCAAGACTCAACAGACGAACAACCTCCGAAGAAGTCCGACACAGTATCGGACGAAACGTCAGGAAGGAACAAGATTCCAAGAACACGGTCTTAAAACCCAGAAGACATACCTACAATGTCAACCAGTCGTGAAAGCATTGTAAAACGACTTTCTTCGGTATCAATATAATGCTGGGGCTCATGAATGTACATATTTTGAAACATTCTAAAACGAAAGAATGTGTTTTTTAACACAAACTTGTGGTTTTTTAAATGGACACCCTATAGTATTTCGTCAGCAATCTATAACATGACAAAATTCACAATGGTCATGAACCTAGGAAGAAATTATAACCTTTTATTCCATTTAATGCTGCACTTTTTAATTAATCGAGAGGTGTTACTGATAAACGACCACCGTTTCCGCTTTTCGCTATTCTCAGGTCAAAGTTTATAGGATATATTGAGCAAGGTTTTCACTTTTTTTGCACTATTAGTAATTACGTAGTGTAGGTCACTCCAGTAATACTAGTGCAAAAAATAACAACCTTCTCCATACATCTTAAAGAATATAAACGGTGTTCCAGCTATCTTGCTGACCTAAAATATCTCTGGAACAACAGCAGCTATTGTAAAACGACTTTCTTCGGTATCAATATAATGCTGGGGCTCATGAATGTACATATTTTGAAACATTCTAAAACGAAAGAATGTGTTTTTTAACACAAACTTGCGGTTTTTTAAATGGACACCCTATAGTATTTCGTCAGCAATCTATAACATGACAAATCACATGAACAATGGCGTTGATTGCATCGCAATATTCCAATTACATCCCGAGATATTGCGACGCGAAGTTGACGCTTGAAATACGCGAAACGCGCGGCTAGCGCGCGTCCTGAGTCTCGGCGAGAACCCCATGCTGCTCAGGACGTGCGCTAGCCGCGCGTTACGCGTATTTCAAGCGTCTACTTCGCGTCGCAAATATCTCGGGATGTAATTGGAATATTGCGATGCAATCAACGCCATTGTTCATGTGATTTGTCATGCTATGGATTGCTGAAGAAATACTATAGGGTGTCCATTAAAAAAATGAAAACATAAGTTTGCGTTAAAAAACGCATATGCTTTCGTTTTAGAATGTTTCAAAATATGTACATTTATGAGCCGCAGCATTACATTAAAACCGGTGAAAGTAGTTTTACAATATGTTGTTTTTCCACAGATATTTTAGGTGAGCGAGATAGCTGGGACTCCCCTATACATTATCACAAAAACTACGAAGTAAAGCACTTCAGGACAGTTGCGAAGGACGAAAATCTGAAACGGTCGTCGTCTTTAAGTAACACCTGTCAGTTAAATAAAAAGTACAGCATTAAATGGAATAAAAGTTTAAAATGCCATATCCTGACTTAATTTATGCTGCGGGTGCACCAAAAAGGAAACTAGGAAGAAATATTCTATTGAAATTTACAAGTGTTGCAGTCGAGAAAATGTCGTAAAAACTATACCTCGCCAGTTAAAAAAATCGGGATTTTTTTAACAAAAATTTTATTCTGTTACCTCTTACTTATTGTGCATCATGTTCTTCGAAACAGTCACCTCCACATTTCATTCACCGCTCCCAACGACGTTTCCACTTCCGGGGGCAGTCTTTGTACGCATTTTTCTGAATCAATCGAGGGGGACTCTGAACTTTTTTTGTCTATTAATAGAAATCTTCGTCCTTTCAACGGGGTTATCAACTCTGGAAATAAAAAAGCCCGCTCGGTCCAGTTCTGCAGAGGGCAGGCGTTGAGACAGCACAGTGGTTTCAATGCTCGTGTCGTGTTGCTGAAGTTCAGAGACTGCAAGCTGTTTTCCAGACTTTGTTCGACGTGATTCTCTTAATTTTATATTTTGTGTTCATATCCTCAGAACCTAAGGTCTTCCTTCGATGAATATCAACTACATACGGATCAGAAACGTCGTGACGTAATTGTGATCTTAAATTCATTCAGTTATTCATAAGGTCCTCGAATATTTTCTGTTCCGTAGTGTAGGCATTCCTTACTCTTGAATGTCTTTGGGTCGAAATATTTTTATAAAAGAGGGACAATGTTTTCTTTCCTAGTGCGAACATTTTGTTAGCACCCACCTACATAGGGAGACATGATCATCATTATAAAATTAGAAAATTCAGATCGAAAACGAAAAGATTTAGGTGTTCCTTTCTATCGAGCACTATTGGAGAATAGGACGGTAGAGAAATATCAATAAAGCGGTTCGATTAACCCTCTGCCATGCACATCAATGTGATTTGCAGAGTATTTATGTAGATGTAGGTGTAGACATTTTACATATACACCCGCTGGTGCAGGATTTCGAGCTTAATGTGACCACGGGATTATGTCCCCTAAATGTTCGATGGGGTTCATGTTGGGTAAAAAGAGTAGCCAAGTCATAAGCTGAACAATTATGGCCCGATAAAAAGGCACTATGTCATCCATAAAAATTTCATTCTGGTTTGGGAACATGGAGTCCATTAATGGTTGTAAATGGTCTAAAGATAGACGAACATAACCATTTTCATCAATGTTCGCCTGAGGTGGACCAGAGAAAGCAGTCCATTCAATGTAACAACAGTCCATACAATTATGGAGTCACCACCATCTTGCTCATTGCCTTGTTGACAACTTCTTGTTGTACCCAATCGTCAACTGTTACCAATTGAAATCAGGACTCACGTGACCTAGCCACGGTATTCCAGTTATTTAGTTTCCAACCGTTGTGGCCAAGAGTCTAGGAGACGCGGTGCAAGTGATGTTCTGTTAGCAAAGGCACTCGAGTCGGTCTTCTGCTGCCACAGCCCAATAACGCCAAACTTCGCCTCGCAGTCCAAATGGATACGTTGGCCATACGTCCCACATTGATTTCCACGGTTATTTCACGTAGTATTGCGTGACTGTTAGCACGGACAACGCTGCACAAACGCCGCTACTGCCGGACGTTAGGTGCACGCCGGAATTACACCACTAGCCATTAAAATTACTACTCCAAGAAGAAATGCAAATGATAAACGGGTATTCATTAGACAAATATATTATACAACAACTGACATGTGATTACATTTTCACGCAATTTGGGTGCATAGATACTGAGAAATCAGTACCCAGAACAACCACCTCTGGGGCCGTAATAACGGTCTTGATACGCCTGGGCATTGAGCCAAAAAGAGCTTGGATGGCGTGAGCAGCTACAGAGGCCCATGCAGCCTCAACACCATCCCACAGTTCATCAAGAGTAGCGACTGGCATATTGTGACGAGCCAGTTGAACGGCCACCATTGACCGGCCGTTTTCGATTGGTGAGAGAATGTGCTGGCCAGGGCAGCAGTCAAAATTTTTCCGTATCCAGAAAGGCCCATACAGGACCTGCAACATGTGGTCGTGCATTATCATGCTGAAATGAAGGGTTTCGCGGGGATCGAATGAAGGGTAGAGCCACGGGTCGTAACAAATCTTAAATGTAACGGCCACTGTTCAAAGTGCCGTCGATGCAAACAAGAGTTGACCGAGACGTGTAACCAGTGGCACCCCATACCATCACGCCATGTGATACGCCAGTATGGCGATGACGAATACACGCTTCCAGTGTGCGTCCACCGCGATGTCACCAAACACGGATGCGACCATCATGATGCTGTATACAGAACCTGGAATCACAGAGTGTCTGTTCTAGACACATTGCTACCAAGCGGATTATTTTAGATGGAAACTGGAATTCTTTAGTGCTTCGATTATAGTATATCATATTATTATCTAGGATGATGTAATCCTAATCAGCAGCAGTAAGGAAGAGGTGAGAAGAACGGCAAGCTCGTACTCCCAGATTGCAAGTAAAGCAGTCTTGCAAGTCAGTGAAGACAAAACGCAATACATGATCCTAAGCAAGTCGGCTAGTGATGGGAACCCGCTCACGGTGGACAATCTCCGATTCATAAGGGCCAGTACTTTCAAATTTTTTGGTAACCTCTTTAGTGACCAGAACCTCTGTAAAATTGAAATGAATGCAAGAATTGTTGGAGGCAACAGAGCATACTTTAGCCTTCAGGACGTGATAAAAAAAAGGTCCCTGACAAGAAGTTTCAAGACCAGGTTGTCTCAAAGTTTCAAATGTTGTTTAGTCTATGGGACTTAACTACGGGGTCATCAGTCCCTAAACTTACAAACTACTTAAGAACTACTTACAAACTAGGACGGCACAAATATCCATGCCCGAGGGGGGATCGAACCCCCGACCGTAGTGGCCGTGCAGACCGTGACTATAGCGCCTTAGTCTCCTCGGCCACCACGGCCGGCTGTCTCAAAGTATAATTATGCGAGTGGTTATGTACGGCTGCCAAAGCCTCACCCTCAGAAGAACAGATAAACAGAAACTACTGGTTTTCACACGAAAACTCCTCCGAAAAATCTATGGTCCTGTGATAGATCCACAAACAGGAGAATGGCGACTTCGAAAAAAAAATCAAAAGAGCTTTAAGCACAGCAGGACATTATAAAAAGAATGAAGAGAAGAAGGTTGACCTGGGCTGGACATGTAGCAAAGATGAGCGAAGGGACGATACCCCATGATGTGTTGCTGGGAACGGTAGCTGGAAGGAGATACCGGGGACGACCACGGACAAGATGGAAAGACATTGCTGACAGAGACACCGAGGACATGAGACTAGGAGCAGGTGAGTGGTTGCAAGAGGCTCGCAACCGGGAGCGATGGAGGAGTGTAGAGCAGGCATATGGTCACTAAGGGCCAAGCCACGGATAAGTAAGTAAGTAAAATTACGGAGTCCATTACGTATTGATTAGATAATAGATTGTTTTATAATGCAGTGTGTTAATGATGAATAAACACAAAACTTAGTTTTCAGTATCCAAGCGATAGGTAAGAGAACATGATACACTTACTAATTCTGGAAAATTAAAAAAAGTGAGCTTCTTTACAAATTGTCTATTGTGGGACCTTTCTTAATGAGTATAAATTTCTTCTAAGTCTCGCCTGAAATACGACAAACTCATTAAGTAACTTGCGACATTAAGTGCGAATGGGTAAAATTGAAAACGCATCCCCTGCAGTCGCGTTTATGTCTACAGCACTGCGTACCAGACATCATCACAGCTGCACGGACTACTCTAGGACGCCTCCCGTCAGACAAGAATTCTCAACTTTTGCCGGCCCGCTATTACTCAAACACGTCGTTTTCTCAAACTGATTCCAGGAAGAGTAAGGGCCTGGGAGTTCCCCCGCAGTGAAAGAGGGATCATTGCCCGTCACCGGCTATTTATATAAGTTACTTATTGGCCCACCTTAGGATGGATGGATGCTTAGGGTTTAACGTCCCGTCGACAGCTTGGTCATTAGAGACGGAGCTAACGCTCGGAGTTTTTGGGTTAGGATGAGGAAGGAAATATGCCGTGCCCTTTGAAAGGAACCATCCCGGCATATGCCTGGAGTGCCACCTTATGTTACAGCTCGAAATTTAAATGAAAATAACGCCTTAACCGTTCATCTGACATGGAAGATGAATACATGAATCTGTAGATGAGAAATTCCTCTACAACTTTGCTGTCTTATGTTTTTTTTCCATATCTCGCATCGTTGCAGAGATATTTTCAAAAATAACGGCGATTTGACGACATCTGTCTGTCTGTTCAAATGTTTGTATAGTCTGTGGGACCTAACTACGGGGTCATCAGTCCATAAACTTACAAACTACTTATGAACTAACTAATACTAAGGACGGCATAAATATCCATGCCCGAGGGGGGATTCGAACCCCCGACCGTAGTGGCCTTGCAGACCGTGACTGGAGTGCCTCAGTCCCCTCGGCCACCGCGGCCAGCTGTCTGTCTGTAACGTGTTCCCACTTTTTAGGTCGAACTGTTCAATGGATAGACACCAAATTTTACAGAAATAATTGTTGGTCGACAGAGACTAGAACCTAACTTTTCAAATAATTCGGACAAAAACTACGTTAGTAACACCAAAATACAATATAATTTTAATTGTAAACAAACAGGTCATCTGACACGAAAATTGAATAGCCGAATTTGTAGAGCAGTAAATTCTCTATAACTTTGCTTTCTTATGCTTTTTTCGTATCTCGTATCGTTTGAGAGATATTTGCACAAATAACGGCGATTTGACATCGTCCATTGATTATACGAAAACCAGCCGTTCGCAGATGTCACGTGACATTCCACGCCCAGAACTCTCTGGCATACGCCATCTTGCGTTGCGTATTTGATGATTTTCTTATTATAACTTACACGTTGTTATTTCAAAGCAGCGGCAAATTGAAGAATTAACAAAACACGTCGTTCTTCGTACGATAAATGATAATCTAGTGTCTAAAAAATGCCTTATTAGCATCAGTTAAATGCCATTAATAGTATGAAAATAAAAGACCAATTAATTAACTGTTCACCGTAGTGTAGTGGGCAGTGGTTCGGAACCCGCCACTACCAACAATTGTTTCTCCTTTTTTCGTAAAAGGGTTACGTGTTGGGTGCATATATATGTCGTAATCATATCACGATAATTTTTTATTATTTACATTATTATTGTTGTCTAAAATGTTTGCCAAAAATTATAAAACTACAAATCTAAAGTGGGCCATAAAACACGTCAGTGCGGTTTTTGTTTCTTAAGGATTCCATCACACGAGGAGTGATTTTAAGTAAGTACCGTCTTGAAATTAAAAAAAAAGCCTGTACCTTATCTACTTTTCTACACAATTTCCGTCAATATTGAGGCACTTGTCATAACCTTGTTCCAGTTTTTGAATAGCCTCCTCATAGAAGTCTGCCGCCTGACTTGTTAACTACTGCATCACAACCGTTTTCACTTCGTCATCGTCTTGCTCGGTCACAATGCCATACAAAACTCCACGAGAAACGTTAGGAAAGTCATCCCGCAAGGAGGAAATAATAAAGCGTCTGTTTTCTAAAAAATGTTCAAATGTTTATAGAACTTATGGGACTTAAATACGGAGTCATCAGTCCCTAAGCTTACAAACTACTTATGAACTACCTAAGACTAAGGACGGCACAAATATCCATGCCCGAGGGGGGATTCGAACCCCCGACCGTAGTGGCCGTGCAGACCGTGACTGGAGCTCCTCGGTCCCCTCGGCCACCGCGGCCGGCGTCTTTTTTTCTCTCACCTTATTGTCCACTTCCTGCACCAAACTTTCATTAACGACCGAAGGACGCCCATTCCGTTGTTCATCGTGCACATTTGTACGGCCATCTTTACATGCTCTCACCCACTTTCTAACCATTCCATCACTCATACTGTTTTCTCCGTAATCTGCACAGGTGAAGATCAATCGTTTTTAGGCCTTTAGCACTAACAAGGAGACGGCACGACCGTGGGTTCGAGCATTTGTCCGAAATTTTATGTAGTAAAAGAGGACACCTAACACCTCACGTGGTTGAAATATTAGGGCGCACTACTCGGAAAATCCCGAGAAAAATCTATCCGAAGTTTCTTAGGTGTCTTATGAGTATAAAATGTTAGTCCATTGCCGAGCCGCCGTCTGACCTAGATGGTCAGGGCTCGGACTCTTATGCCATAGGTCTCAGGTTCGATTCAACATTCTGCACTTTTTTGTTTCTTCTATTTCATTTTCTTTTGTTATTCCAACAATTATTCAAAAAGGTTCTAAAACCTACATTATTTTTAAAACATTATTTTAGCTCAAGAAACATATACTTGCTCGTTGTTTTATGGGGTTTCAAGGTTTAAAGAGATTATAACGATTCTTGTTTATAATTATTATATGCATAAAAATTGAATGTTTCCCGATCGACTTTGTTATTCTGATTAAAAACCAATGTTTCTCCTCATATGCGTTACAATGAAAATGGAAAATCCACCGCCATGAGTTGTATTGTAGGACAAAAAGAAGATAATTTTTATTCAATAATGTAACTAATTTATTTAAGATAATGTAGGTTTGGGAAACAGTCTGAGGCGCCTAAGATACTTCGGATCGATTTTTCTCGGGATTTTCCGAGTAGTGCGTCCTAATATTTTAACCACTTGAGGTGTTAGGGGTCCTCTTTCATCACACAAAATTTCGGACAAATCCCCGACACCACGGTCGTGCCGTCTACTTGTAAGAAATCGTATAACAGGCCGTACTTCACAGTCAGTGGGACTCACGATTATCGGGGGCATCCTAAACACTCAGTACACAACGTAAACAAGGAAGTATCAGACTGTAATGGCGTCAGTGCGTAGACAATAGATGTAGCTACCCAGTGCGCATAAAACTATTGAGATATCTTAGCAAGTCTCTGTTTAATTTCAAATCGGTACTTACAAAACATGTAGGAAAGTAAGTGCTCAACGACCACAAAGTACCTATTAAAAATATTAAATGGAGCAGCAATAGTCCTGAAAATCTTTTGCTTTTACTGTCGCAAATCTATTTCAGTTAGTGAGAAACCACCT
This sequence comes from Locusta migratoria, assembly GCA_026315105.1. NCBI lineage: Eukaryota > Metazoa > Arthropoda > Insecta > Orthoptera > Acrididae > Locusta > Locusta migratoria. Next base: position 214,251,734 of record CM048749.1, read on the forward strand.
TCAGTGATGATTTCAAATTAAAAACGTATACCTAACATATAAATGTACCATCCTGCACTACCTAGATATTGTGATATTGTGTCAGATCTATGTGTAATTTTATAACACCTGATGTGAATTTCTGGTACGTATCAACTACTTACAACGTTCGTGCTCAATAGAAATTGTAATTACTTTGTTATAGCTTTGATTTGGCGTATTTCTTCTTTTTTTAATTTTGCATCACCACTAAAGATAGTTTCTCAGTAACTGAAATCGATTTGCGACAGTGAAAGCAAAAGGCTTTTATAACCAATGCTGCTCCATTTAATGTTTTTAATTCATTTTTCTGTTGAAAAATCATGTAACAATATGATAATGTGTACTATTTCGGAAAAATACACAAAAAACTTTGTCCAACAATTTAAAAGACATCTGCCGAAAAAAAAAATATTTTTAATTTTTTTACTTGGAAGGGGGTCGCATACTCGAAAAGATGGAGTAGCGGGTAATTTCCTAGACCTCGTGTACATCGAAGGAAACGGCATTGCCATCGATATATATCGAATGTTCGATATAGTGTTCGGCGCTACGCACCCTCACGAACTAAAAAATAAATAAATAAAAATAAAAATAAAAACTTCTTGTTTATCCTATACCTAACCTAACTATGACTAAACAACATTGATCTGTAGCGTAGCCTTAAGAAGGTTAGGTATAGGTTAAACAAGATTTTTTTTTTCAGTACGTGAGGGCGCCCAGCGCCCGAGTCTCCGGTTCAGAAACACTATCGAACATTCGATATATATCGATGGCAATGCCGTTTACTTCGATGTAAACGAGATCTAGGAAATTACAGAGTAGCGATACAAAATAAAAGTAAAGTTCAGAAATTTAGGTGGTTGGTGTGTACATTAAAAATAAATAAATAAATAAATAAATAAAAATAAAAAAAGAAGAAGAAGAAAATTAAGGCTCATATGAAGACGGGATACCGCCCGTCAGCTTTGACCCATGACGTCATCGCAGCGCAGCGCGGTAGTTTTGAAGTGCGTCCGTGTTTATAGAAGGCATGAGTATTTGGTGGTTGAGTTAAAAACGATAGTTTGTTTACAAGCAGAACATAGAGTATAGATCATGATTTTGTATTTAAAAAGTGATCTGTAGCTTCTCTCCGATGGTTAGGTGTAGGTTAACCGACATATATTTTTTTTTTTTTTTTTTTTTTTTTCCCTTCGCATGTGAGCACCGAAGGCGCGTATTTTGGGGCTAAGACCTGTGATCGATTATAATTTACGAGGATAAGTACAGATTATTCGTGTCTACAAAACAGAAGTATTAAGATATCTCGTATACTGGTTTTCCGACATGTTGATGAAGTCATGGATCAAAGTAAGGCACCTGGATATAGATGGGCATGAGAATCAATTTCTGCTGTAGTGGCAGCTCCTGCCGCCATTTTTGTTCCAAGCGGTGACAGCTTTAACATATGAAAGGCGTTTTTTCTGCTGTTTTTGCTTTCAAATGTCGCTTGCTTCATTTCAAATACACTTACCAAAAATGAAAACATATATTTGTGTCAAAAATTAATCTCGTCGTAATAAGCTATTGTATTATGGTTTGACAAAGCGTCAAATATGTTTTCTGGTATTTGCCCACCTGGGTGTGTATTGTGAGCAACTCTTTCGCTCATTTTTTTTTTTTTTATTTATTTATTTATTCTGTTCCATAGGACCCACTTCAGGAGTAAGACTCCATGGTCATGGAACAAGTCAATACATTAATTGTTACACAATAATGGTAATAGAAAAAGTGAAAAGAATCAATAAAGAAAAAATAAGTTAGCTTAATTGTTTAACTTTTCTAGGAGTTCCTCGACAGAATAAAAGGAGTGAGCCACGAGGTAACTCTTCAATTTAGATTTGAAAGCATGTGGATTAGTGCTAAGATTCTTAAGTTCTTGTGGCAGCTTATTGAAAATGGATGCCGCAGAATACTGCACCCCTTTCTGCACAAGTGTTAAGGTGGTGCGGTGCAAATGTAGATTAGACATCTGTCTAGTATTCACCGAGTGAAAGCTACTAACTCGTGGGAATAAGCTGATATTATTAACAACAAACGACATTAAAGAAAAAACGTATTGTGACGCCAGAGTCAAAATTCCCAGACTACTGAAAAGGGGTCGACATGACGTTCGCGAACTTACACCAGATATTGCTCGAACCGCCCGTTTTTGAGCCAGAAATATCCTTTTTGCATCAGGCGAGTTACCCCAAAAAACAATGCCGTACGTCATAAGTGAGTGAAAGTAAGCGAAATAGACTACTTTTCGTGTTGAAAAATCACTTATCTCAGATATTGTTCTAATGGTAAATATAGCAGAATTTAGTTTTGGAACAAGATCCTGAACATGGGCTTTCCATGACAGCTTACTGTCTATATGAACACCTAGAAATTTGAACTGTTCAGTCTCACTTATCACATGCCCATTATGTGTAATCATAATGTCAGATTTCGTCAAATTATGTGTTAGAAATTGTAAGAACTGAGTTTTACTGTGATTTAACATCAACTTGTTTTCTATTAGCCATGAACTTATCTCTTGAACTGCATTATTTGATACTGTGTCAATATTACGAGCAACATCCTTCACTACCAAGCTGGTATCATCAGCAAACAAAAATATTTTACAATCACCTGTTATACTCGAAGGCATATCATTTATATAAATAAGAAACAGCAATGGTCCCAAAACAGACCCCTGGGGCACCCCATACTTAATTGTGCCCCATTGGGATTGCACGTCATAGCCATTTTCTACATTGCGGAGAATTACCTTCTGTTGTCTATTATTAAAGTAAGAGGTGAACCAGTTGTGGGCTACTCCCCGTATTCCATAATGTTCCAACTTCTGCAACAATATTTTGTGGGATACCACATGCACTACCAAAGCTGCGCTAACGTGCAAGAAATCTCCGTTTTCGAATGCCATAAGTTTGCTCCAGAATATACTCAGAGGTGGCTACTTTTTTCGGCGTATTTTTCAGAATTCATATAAAATACTTTTTCAATACACAGGATATATCACCGTAAAAAACTAGGATGCAGATATAAGAGATATTTTAATTTCTCATTTAACAATTTACTTTCTCATTGGTCAATTTTACTTACGGCCTCGGCGGCATACTGTGCTGATGTTGGCAACGAACTTTAAATGCTCTTTGAAAACTCGAACAGGTAGAATGAGATAAAATAATTTTTCATATTTACCTTCTTCTTGTATGTACACTTCTCCGGCCAGTAAATTAATTATCCTCCTAAAGCGAACATTCTCTTGCCAACGTTAGCAAATTACGCCGCCGATGCCGTAACTAAAATTAACATCACGGTAGCTGTAACTGAAATTAATATCGCAGTAGCTTCAAACATAGTTACGAGCCTTATGAGCCATAATAACTAGTAAAAAGCAGTGTGCATCATTTAAAAGTAATTAGGGCTGAAGTACAGTTTATGAGTCCGCGAGTGGCGTTTCATGTTTGGACGTTGGCAACGGCGCCGGAGCCAATCAGCAGTCGCGTTCGAGCGGCCAATAACAAATAGCTTTCTCTTCATAGTTTGTAAACAAATCGGCGTACTGGATGCAAAGATCTTAAGATTAACATATTGCATTGCAATAAATGTGGCATTTATATTTACGTTCTGTAATGGAGATTGAGCATACTGGCTGTACTATGTTGTCAAAATTATTTTCACCAGTGATTTTAGTTGTGGTGATTGCACGACTCTCGCAGCCTTTACGAGCACAATTACTTATACTGAACGGTTCTGAACGGGATATTCAGGCGCTAATATGAGACAAAACTTCTTGTGTAACCAATGTTCAAATTCAAATGTTCAAATGTTTGTACAACTTACGGGACTTAACTACGGGGTCATCAGTCCATAAGCTTACAAACTACTTATGAACTAGCTAAGACGAAAGACGGCACAAATATCCATGCCCGAGGGGGGATTCGAACCCCCGACCGTAGTGGCCGTGCTGACCGTGACTGGAGCGCCTCAGTCACCTCAGCCACCGTGGTCGGCTGTAACCAATGTACCTAACCTTAAGGCTGCGCTGACCTGTTTTTCAAGTTATCAATAGTGTGTTAAAGAGTAGTCTTAAAGTATGTTGGAAACATCCTTTCATTTAAAAAAGTGATCTGTAGCGTAGCCTTCAGATGGTTAGGTATAGGTTAAACAATAAATTTCTTTTTTAGTACATGAGGGCGCGTAGCGCCCGAATCTCAGGTTCAGAAACGGAATTTCCAGATACACGGATTGTTACAAATTAACTAACATCTGGTTTTTTCTTAGGGAAGTGAACACTAATTTTAATAACGTTCATTATTCACGTACTGCAATTCACTGGAAAAAAGGTCGTATTACTTGAAAGAGCAACACTTAATTGAATTTACACTGCAAGAAATTAATAAATCTGAACGAAAAAGCATGTGAAGAAAGGCCAAATTCACAACATATGAAACGCGGAATCTGATTGGCCGTCTTCACCTGCGTCATTCATCGCGCCGTTACCAACGTCTACGCATGAACCACAACTCGCGGCCTCATAAACTGCACTTTTACCATAATTAGTATAATTATTGTCTAAATGTTGCTACTGTATTAGTTCATAGCATCGAATCCTTGGCAAAAACAAGACAACAACAAAAAACAAAAAAAAACACTGTCGTCGTTTACAACGTGTAGAAATTGTGTTTACCGTACCTACAAATGAATTAACGCACCTCGCATAGTTTTGAAGACCTTGTTGGTGTCTATGTGTCACGACGACAATTTGTTAACCATATTTTACGCCTTTCTGGAACCATTTAAAACGAAAAAACACGAAAACCATTTTCTGAACGTTTAGAACAATTCGGAGCGCCGGCCGCGGTGGCCGAGGGGTCTGAGGCGCTCCAGTCACGGTCTGCACGGCCACTACGGTCAGGGGTTCGAATCCCCCCTCGGGCATGGATATTTGTGCCGTCCTTAGTATTAGTTAGTTAATAAGTAGTTTGTAAGTTTAGGGACTGATGACCCCGTAGTTAAATCCCATAAGCTATATAAACATTTGATCATTTGAAACAATTCGGAGCTGCACAGCCCACCATGTTGAAAGCGTACTGACTGCCCTGTTCTACAATCGCGCGTCGAAGCGAAGGAACAAAAAAGGCGGATGCCCATGCATATCCAGGTGCCCTAGGTCAAAGCAGACGGGTGGTATCCCGGTCTTCAGTTACGCCAAAATTAATCAGAATATTAGCTTGGTGGTGTGGAGTAATTGGCTCTCTACATAGCTGCGACCCATCACAGTTTGTAGCATTCGTGGCGTTCCGCTGGTGAACCTGAGGAGACTCCACTGTGAGAACCAAGCCCCTACCACGCCGTAGCGGAGAAGCGAGCCAACTGTCCCCGAATTGAAGCAGCTGATCGCCGCCATTTGCAGGGAAGAATCCTAATAGCGGGGTTCTGGTTTGTAGTGTATGGGACTCAATAAGAGCGAAATAAAGCACAAAATAAAGGCATGTTTCTTTAAAAAAAAATTACCGATGATTGCAGGCTTCTTAAAAAGTATTCTTAAAAGGAATGAAGTTTCCTAATTTACGAAATACGTCTGCATAGAGATGAAATTTTAAGAATATAAGCCTCTTTTCTGAGAAGGTGGAGCGGTTTTGCATAGAGATATTTGCACAAGATGATTCTATGAAACTTGTAAAGTAGCAGAGAGTGCGACTATTATTTAATGCACGTAATTTTCTGTCGGGATCCTGTTTACTTTTTGCCGACTACTCTGTACGTGTTTCACGCTTATTTTTGTACACCACATTTTTGTCTACATTCCTTTCCATATTACATAGAATTTTTCTTTCGACTTCCTCGAATTCGAGTATGAATTATTGTAACAACCGATTCGACTTTAAATAGGAATATCATTCGCACATTACTTTTCAACAGAAAATGTTCAAATGTTTGTACAGCTTACAGGACTTAACTACGGGATCATCACTCCCTAAACTTACAAACTACTTAAGAACTACTTACGAACTAGGACGGCACAAATATCCATGCCCGAGGGGGGATTCGAACCCCCGACCATAGTGGCCGTGCAGACCGATACTGAAGCGCCTCAGTCCCCTCGGCCGCCTCGGCCGGCCATGGCAGTAACGGAGATGCTACTCCTGAAAGTGGTTGAGTATGCAACATTTGATCAAATAATGACTATTTACGAAGTACAATTTCCACCTGTTAAGTGTCTAAAAGCAATTATTTGTCCTACTTCTGTATCATATGACTAAAAACCTAAATACCTCTAATACGCTTAGCTCTTCATCCAGCTCAACTTTGTATTGTTAGTAATTTATATGCAAATAAAATATAAGTACTTGACATGCAACAAAGTACTTTTCTCACTTTTAGAGAACCATTTGTAACAGGAAACCTAAAGAAAAACAAACGCTCATGATTTATTATTTTTGTATGAAAGTATTGTACGGTATGCAAGTAATGATTGATCTGTGAAATATAACATTGTTTCCGTCTTCGTCGTTGCTTCCATTCTTATTGTTATAAATAAAAGCAGCACACAAACGAATCATGTTTACGAACGGTTTCCCTGCAAATGGCGGCTTCTGGCACATTCAATGTGGGGACGCGACACTAGAGCCAGTCAGTGGTCTAGTTTTTATTTAGTACTAGCTGAAAACCCGGTGTTGCCCAGGTATTTATTTATTTATTCGAACTTTGAGTTAGTACTTTTCCTATCCACTCTCTCTCTCTGTCCATCCATATATAAGAAATCACAGGTAAAAATGCACTCGTTTCGAAGAATTCAATCACGAAATTAAACAATAATGATTGTAATATCACAGATGGATCACTTGATGTAATGCGCGAAACGTCAAATCGATTTTTTAAAGCGATGTATTAAAAGAAATTTCTTTTTTACTGCTTTATTTATTTATTCTTATATTTCCTTATTCGTATGCTTATCCTTACAGAGAAAGAGCTGAAGACATTGTAGCACGCATAGACCAGAGATATGGTCTGTGGCATCTCGTTTCGCTGTACGTAACCTCCTTGCTATAGAGTCGCAAACGTCATCGCTGGCGTCATCCGAATTTGTTTATAATTTGATGACTTTCAACCACCGTATCTTCCATCCCATTATAGCTGACGCATGGAACTGCTATGGTGTACAACGGGAGACTTCGGACAACAATTACACACACACACACACACACACACACACACACACACACACAAACGCTCGCGCGCGCGCGCGCGTATAATTTTATATACATCGATAACTTTCCATCCCGATATAGTCAACCCTTTTACCATTATCAACCCTCAGGCAACAATGCAACCAATAAAACCATTTTCAAAGAGAAAATATAATTTTCAAAGAGTAATTATAATTTTAAAAGAGTAATTATAATTTTCAAAGAGTAATTATTGTTCCTCATTTCGCGTTATATTCTTGTCTTCAAATTACTAAATATCTATTAGATCACTATAAAACCGCGCCTAAAACCTTCCGCAGGCATAAATTAGTAACTGCACAAATATTTATGTCTCTGCATATTTTCGTTCGGACATGATAAGCGTACACCGAACAGACATTTACATTGATATATATAGATGAATAGCTATCCGATCGCCATAAAACCATGCCTAAAGCCTTCCCCGGGTATACATTAGTAGCTGTCAAATTTGTAGTTCTTTATGCCTTGTGGTTCAGACATGATAAACGTACACCGAACAGTCATTCGCATTGATATATATTGATGAATAGCTATCCAATCGCCATAATACCGCGCCTAAAGCCTTCCCCGGTTAGACAGTAACAGTACAAATTTTTAGCTCTTTATGTCTTGTGGTTCCGACGTGATAAACGTACAGCGAACAGACATTCGCATTTACAGATACAGATGTCTATGGTGAGAACGCCCTGTATGCCTGTTTACCTGAGCCGCTGCCTTCGGTCGCCTGTCTGCTGGCTGCTGCTTCGGCGGCCCCGCGCCGACTGGCTGTACTGCTGGACGCCCGCATACACGCGCCAGCCGCCTCCAGCTCCGCCTCCTGCCGGCACACCTGCCCCGCATGGGGAGGCGGCACGTGCCCACCCACCTCACCTCAGGCCTCTGAAACAACAAAAAACAACAAGCAACAGGAACAAGCGCGCCCAACACTTTCGCCCCACCTGGACTCTTCTGCTTCTCTCCAACAAGCTATAAAAGGGGAATTTTTTCCACCGTGTACGGTCTATTCCTTCTGCTGAACAAAAAACAAAGGGCGACTTTAATTCCAAATAATTAATGTATTCACCAATAACCGTAAAGTTTGTTGTTTTATTGAACGACTGGTTGCGGTATTACAATAATACCGTCTTCGGGTACACAGAATATATGACATCAACTGCATTTGGGCAAAGCTGAAAATTTGTACCCAGCCGGGACTCGAACCCGGGTTTCCTGCCTTTCTAGGCAGTTGCCCTGACCACTACACCACTTTTTTTTAACATTTGTTAGTTTAATTGAATACCTCTCTGGAATAAGGATGTAACCATAAAATCAGTAAGTTTTCAGGAGAGAGCAAAATTATTTGTGGTGTCTATTTCGTGATACACACTACTGGAACTTGTTGCATATGCAATTGTACAAATGTGTTCAGCTATTAAAAACAATATTTTATTGTTGTAACTTAAGGCTTTACAAATTACGTAATAATTGGAAGTGATACAGTGGAAAAATGATGTATGATCAGCAACATATTTTGCAGTATTCCTTACATGTAACATAAGAGACAGATTGTATATGCACTTAGTATTCAAATTAAAGAAAGTAATATTAGAATAATAAAGAAAACAACAATGTGAATGAAGATATCAATAAAATACTGTGCAACAAAATATTTCACAATATACATGTAATTTGAAACTTCATTGTAAGCATGATTTTACAATGTTATTATGGTTTGTACGTTTCATTATTTAACTTATTTCCCTCTATGCACCTCAAGTGCTTCACCATTCTTAATTTTCGACTGCAGTACCTGAATGCGTTTTGGAGTTAAAGCATAAACATTATGGAAAGTCTTTAAACATACTTGTACTTTCTTCCTATTGCACAGGATGCATTGCCTGCGAGAGATACTTTCCTCCTTGTAACGTCTTTGAACATCACAAATCTCCATGCATTGTTGAACCAAGAATGACGATTCGTCATTGAGTGTCTTAGAATGAGATAGTTATTTCCATTAAGGTCTTACAGGGATAAAACTAAAACTTCTAAAACATAGTTTGAAGATGTTACATCCTTATTCTATTTACCTGTTTTTGGTTTCTTTGCAGCTTTTAGAGTGCCTTTTCGTGTTGTTTATTCTTTTCCATTCTGCCTTACACACTTCCCCTCCACATCTTTCCATTCATCTATATTTATTTTTCGCCTACGGTCTTTATTTAATTGATTTATTACATCTGGTGATGAAACAACATCAGACTATCCACCATCTTAACTGATATTCCATCCCATGGAGAGAAAAGTTCAGCTCGTTGTAAACCAGCTTGACGTTCAGATATATGACACAAGATGGTACCATAGCATAGAGGCATGCATATACAACCTATTTCCACTGAAATCACACTTCGAAAATTTGTGGGTTACATCCTTATTCCAGGGAGGTATTCAATTACGAAAGTATGAAAATTACGGATGAGGATCTGAAGGTTGCAGTTTCACAAGATCTTCACTCAGCTCCCACTGTTTCTTTGCAGCAGCCATGTCTTGTACTCCTTGAGACAGGCCTCTTTCCAGGCAGTCCATATAGTACTTTCCAGAAACACCTTCTAGTTCTTCTGATATAGCAAGATGAAGAGTCGTTTGTGCGACTTGTTCAGGAAATATAGTTTTGCAATAACTTTTATAGGTAGATTCAGAGGGAAAGGCACGTTTCGCCATATTCCCGAATCAATCGTGCCTGGATGCAAGCAGTTAACAGTAACTCCTGTTCCAGCCTCCGGGCAATTTCTAACGTGAACATGATATTGACATATTTAGACACGTAGTACAGGTAAGCAGGGAAAGTCTTCAGTGGATTTACATTTTTTATATCAACCTTGGCAAATCTGTGACATTCTCAGGCCACAACGGCTATTCGGCTAGGTGCTGATTGCTTCAGGAGGTCAATAAGCAAGCGTGTCAGTAGAAATGGTCCATAATGATTGGTGGCCATAGTAAGTTCCAGGCCATCCTCTGTGGCTTTGGGTCCAAATGTAAGTGCACAACCAGCATTGTGAATTAGCACATCAAGACGTTTCTCTGAAGATTTAATGGCAGTAGCAAACTTTCGAACAGACTCCAGGCTGCTAAGATCAAGAGGCTGCACAAATACCAATTCATTGCCGGTTGCTGCTACGTATTTTGTTCGCAACATCAATAGAGCGACATTGCTCCTCTTGTTGCCAATTCAAATGCTGTGGCTCCTGTTATTATCACTGTCTTTCCTACAATTCTTTTTGTGCTGCTGCAGACACAACATGTTACTTTTACATTTATCTTCAGTAGCATCAATCCAAGAATCACCAGACTTAGTCCACCATTTACGACATAGCACAGCACACAGGAACCACAAGGAAACATATTTTACATCGATGTGGCCGAAAGCTCGGATATTACTCGGATCCAATCGCGTGTTTACAGCAGCACACACGACACAACGGCTCAACTGACTCAACGCCGCTTGCTGGCCTCCACCGAACAGTGTACACTGGGGACACAGTCATCACCACACCTGCAAGGACTACCTAAGCACTCCTCCTGTCAAATTCCCAGCTTCACCCTGCCCACAGTACTCAAACTCCTTGGGGCCCTTACTCTTATGGGAATTAAACTACGAGTTTGAGCACTGTGGGCAGGGTAAAGCTAGGAATTTGTGTCTGACGGGTTATGTCCGGAAATGCATGGTTTGCATGCTACAGACCATTTATTCAGTTACAGAGACTGCTGTCCAATACGCACTGTACAATGAAGCCACACTTACAGTACACATGGCGTTACCTACTAGCGGGTGTTACCGTTTCTCATAGTCTCGCCCTAGCGCCATCGCCTGCAATAGTAATCGTGAATGTTGACCGAATGAGATGGCATAGTGGTATCACACTGGACTCGCATTCGGGAGGACGGTGCTTCAAATCCAACTCCGGCCATCCAGATTTAGGTTTTCTGTGATACCCCTAAATCACTCTATGATATCTTTGGTTCTCTACAAATGGACTCTCATTAGACTTTGATAAAACCCAGTATATACAGTTACATACAGCAAACGCCATGACACCATTAATAAATTTAGACTTTGAACATAAATCTGTAGCTAGGGTAGAACATTCAAAAATTTTAGGTGATTGCATTGACGAGGGACTGAATTGGAAGAAACATATTGAAGATCTCCTGAAACGTTGAGTTCAGCTACTTATGGTATCAGAGTCATTGCAAAATATCTCAGTAAATTAGCTTACTACGCCTATTTTCATTCTCTGCTTTCATGTGGGATCATATTCTGGGGCAATTCATCATTGAGTAAAAAAAGTATTCATTGCACAAAAGCGTGTAATCAGGATAATTGCTGGAGCCCACCCAAGAGCATCCTGCAGACATTTATTTAGGGATCGAGGAATCTTCACTGTAGTTTCGCAATATATATTCACTCATGAAATTTGTTATTAACAATCCGATCCAATTCAAAAGTAATAGCAGCGTGCACAGCTACATCACTAGGAGAAAGGATGATATTGACTATTCAAGGTTAAATCTAACTCTGGCACAGAAAGGGGTGAATTATGCTGCCACGAAAGTCTTTGGTTACTAACCAAGTAACATCAAAAGTCTGACAGATAGCCAACTAGTATATAAAAAGTAATTAAAGGAATTTCTGAATGGCAACTCCTTCTACAATGTAGATTAATTTTTAGATAAAACTTTAAAAAAAAAAATAAAAAAAAATGAAAATAATGTAAATAAAAAATCTTTAACATATTGATTGTCATGTATAGACAACATTTACGGAACTGACGCGTCCACATCATTGCCAAATATCGTATATATGATCTATGGAACAAGTATCTAATCTAATCTGGCAAGAAACGAAATATAACCCACCATCTATGGCTGGCTGACACGCTCAGACAGGTGAAATTCAACAGCCAGTTAGTTAGAGATCGTTATGAATCTCTTATGAGAACTTTATTTGCCATAGATCGCTTAGTGCTTTTACACTGGTGTCTAGTTGATCAGTCACTGTAAACAGACTAGCCACGTGCTTCACACATGTGGACCGCTGGGAAGTGACGTGTGACTCACCGGTTGCGCTGTCGCCCAGGGCAGCAGGAGCGACGGAGAGGTGGCGCATATTGTCCGCTGGCTAGCCGCCTGTTGCCAGTAAGCGCACGCTACCTCCTACAGTCGGCTGCTCTCCTAGCAGACCTGGAAGTTGACAACTCACTAGACATGCGCGGAAAGTTCCGCTGCTGTTTTGTAGCGACGCTTACGTCGGTCGCTTGTTGGCAGAATAGGATGACTCCTGTTACGAGTATGGAGGTGTTCCATCTTTTCCCAGTTCTAGTGGTTCAAGCGAATATAATGAATGACATAACAAAATTATCCCACTGAAGAGTTTCTTAAACTGTCTGAAACAACAGCGAAAAGACGGTATGGAATCCATTCTTGCTGCATAAAATTAAATCAAGTGATTTATGTCAAGATCCTGGTTTCAATGTAGATTTGGTTAATGACTATGTCTAAAGTCGTGATGGTAGAAAAGTTACAGTGACTGAAAGCAGATGAAGATACTGTTTTTATAATGAAGATTTGTAGATGATGCTGATATAGTGATAAAAGAAGAAAACAAGCTTGCTGCCTTCTGCAACTCGTGATTGACTGAATTTTTCTTTGCTATACCCAGTCACAATGCCAGTGTGGAAACGAATTTTTTCACTAGTAAACAGTCAGTGGACCAACCGATTCGAATATCCAACAACGCGTGACCACAGTAACAAGTTGCGTTTGCTGACAGCTGTACAACCGATGTCAGAATTATCTTGTAGCCGATGGCGATTACTTTGAAGGCCGGTAAAGGTATTTCGTTTGTAACTCTTGTTTTCTATACTCCCTGAGACCATTCATCGAACTTTTCAGACAAACGTTGTACACAGTGGTTTCAAATTTGATTGGAGACCTCGTGTACGTGGTGTTTACTTACGGAAAGGCAAATGACAGCGGGCGTCGGGCAGCGAGGTTGCACCAGTCTAAAGGCTAGTTTACACGACGACACTACGTTTCATGAAACTGCGCTACTGGCCAGAGCGCATGCGCGGCAGGCGTTCGCGCAACTCGTTGACGAAACTAAGCAGTCTCGGCACCTTCCAACTGTGGTGAAACTGATTGTGCGTGTTTTTAGGTTAGGTCATAACCAAATGTTTGTTCAAATGTTTGTAAATCTATCGGACCAAACTGCGTGGTCATCAGTCCGCGGTCATAACCAATACAGAACAAAATACCAAATAAAAAGGGGGGGGGGGCGGAAGAAATAATTCGGTTTTTGAACGTATATACGATGCATAGGTGTTTGTGCGAATTTAACGATGAAAGTTTCAGGAATAAGCATCGGCGTGTTACTGTTGTTGAAGCAATTATTCGTGATGATAAAAATAACAGTCTAGTTCGCAAATTATTTTTGCAGTTTATTAATACAGGCGACCGGTTTCGATCTAAGTTCTAGATCATCTTCAAACCTCGCTACAGATGTTCAGGCGGTGAGCGTGGGGCGGCCGTCGCCGCACGCTCTCCGCCTGAACATCTGTAGCGAGGTTTGAAGATGATCTAGAACTTAGATCGAAACCGGTCGCCTGTATTAATAAACTGCAAAAATAATTTGCGAACTAGACTGTTATTTTTATCATTAAATAATAAGTTCGCTGTCTATTCCAAGAAAGGAAACAATGTTTTCCAAACTGATTAATTATTCGTGAATTAAATATTGATGGGTTGACGATTAATGATTGCAGACTAAAATACATTCAATTCAAAATGCCTATACAAACGAACTATGGCTATTGTGGATTTCGGAAAACAGTACAGGTACTGTAGAGACGAATATCTACTTGACAAGAAACCTAATGCAATTTGTAATTTCAGTCGTGGTAACACTGCTTCACGCATAACAGTATCTTGTTTCTTTGTTGCATTACTAACTGTGTTTAAAAGGAACATGAACTGCTCTGGAGACATTCTAAGTTGAGTGAAATAATTTCTAGGGTCTTCACAATTTCTTTCAGCAAGGTCGCAGAGCAACCGAGCTGACGTCTTTTTTAAATCCAATCACGAATCCAAACACGTTTCTTATTCTTTTTATGTTTAGTCTTATGCAGCGACTTCACACAGACAAGCAATAGCTCCGCCACAAATCTTACAGCTACCAAAACTTTCATTCTACGGCGACTAAGGCGCCCACAAAACAATGAAACCGAAGCGTATAGTATTGGCGCCGTGTCTACAGACATACACGAAACCAATTGCGCGCAACCCATTTCATGCAGTGAGTGTCGCAACCTAGTGTCGTTGTATAGACTAGCCTTAACACAGACAGTCGCGAAACTCTATATTCGCGTGGGAGTAGCCGCGTGGTCTAAGACATCAAGTTACGGAATGGGCGGTCGCTGTTGCCGGAGGGTTCGAGTCCTCCCTCGGGCAAGGCTGTGTGTGTTATACTTAGTGTAAGTTAAAGTAAAAACTTCCTGCCAGATTAGAACTGTGTGCCGGAACCGGGATTCGAACCCGGAACCCACTGTTATGGATTTCCTCTGGTATTTAAAATCGAGGAAATATTCCTAGGGAATATTGCCAACAATATTCCCAAAATTCATAAATTTCCAGGAATTTATGATTAATTAGCCACATAGCTCACTAATACTTAGTAGGTTTAAGGCAGTAATTATACAGTTAAATCAGAAACAGAAACTGAAAACTATATTGAAAGAAAAAATTATAATTAAATAAATTTCTTGGGAATTAATAATTTTAAAAATGAAAACGCTCAAATTAATAGATCAGTGTGGTAATTGTGTTA
Source organism: Locusta migratoria (assembly GCA_026315105.1). Taxonomy (NCBI): domain Eukaryota; kingdom Metazoa; phylum Arthropoda; class Insecta; order Orthoptera; family Acrididae; genus Locusta; species Locusta migratoria. The sequence continues at coordinate 214,266,875 of CM048749.1, forward strand.
TTAAAACAAACACGACCACACTTATATGTTGGAAAAAAAATATTATAATTGAACAAAAAGTGCAGCAAATTAGCCAGAATGCAAAATTTTATAAAAAAAACTACTACAAGGCAAAAGGTTTAATACAGCAACTGTTCAAATTAAGTCCACTAGTCACTATCATTCAATCCTCATTTTCTATATTTCCAAATCCAGAAAAGTCATCATCATCGTTACAGCCGATCTTATCATCTTCTTCAGTCTCAATGACTTCTTCGTCGTCTTCCTGTCCTGCTTCCTTTGGGTTGGCATTTGCTTGCTTTCTTGTTTTTTCATGTTCTCTTTTGGAGGTGGATCATTCATAAGTTTCCAGTTGTACGAAAGTAATGTCAGGTTTGCTGCTCGCTCAGGAGAAAGACGGTTTCTTTTCTTAGAATGTAACCAAGAAAATGTACTAAATGTACGGTCTTTGGCAGCTGAAGTTACTGGTGCCAACTAAATTCTCTTACGGCTGCATCTGACAAGTGGCAAGTACATCCCAACTTCCTCCGCCAGGATAATTTTTTCTTTATCGTCCATCCCTTCTCAAATAAACTTTCTTGACAATAAGCCTTCCTTTTCCTTGTCTAGTCAGCTAAACTTTCTCTTACTTTTAAGACATCCAAACCCATCTGCTGAACACAATAAAAAAAAAATAAAAAAATAAAAAAATAAAAAAAACCTATGGCATCTAGTAGTTCCGTAGGATCGAGCATCCTTGCATGCATTTTAGGTTCTAGCATTACTGCTTCGAGATGGATTTGTCCAATGCCCAAGTTTTTTTCTCTTGATGAACTTCTACACGACATTCTTTTATTCGGATTTTTGAATGGGTGATTTTGGTAATTTTGTGGGGTTTCAACTTGCCGAAAAATTGTAACCCTAGCGAATATTTTAAATTATGTTTTCCACCAGACTTAAAGTAAATGATGTTCTGCATGGAATTAGCACGGAAATTAATGCAGAGAACGGTCAATCTTGGATTATAATGTATGAATTCACTTAGTTAACCTAGTTATAAGGTTCTTTAACTGTTAATAAGTGTTAAAACTTTCAAAATCTAAAGATTTTCATAAATTCCCTATTTTTTGCAATCTTTCCGGGCCAAAGAAATATTCCCGGAAAAAATCCCATTTTATAAGGTCATTCGCACTGGGAATATTCCCGGTTCACATCACTTCCGGGACCTTCGCCTGCCGGGCGCGGTGGCCGAGGAGACTGAGGCGCTCCAGTCATGGTCTGCTCGGCCACTACGGCCGGGGATTCGAATCCCCCCTCGGGCATGGATATTTGTGGCGTCCTTAGTATTAGCTAGTTTGTAAGTAGTTTGTAAGTTTAGGGACTGATGACCCCGTAGTTAAGTCCCATAAGTTCTACAAACATTTGAACATTTTCACCTTCGCCTTTTGCGGGCAAACTCTCTACCGACTGAGCTATCCCAGCAATCTTCGCGGTCCGTCCTCATAGCTTCACTTCTTGCAATACCTCGTCGCGCTCAGTCGGTAGTGCGCTTGCCCGCGAAAGCCAAAGGTCCCAGGTTCGAATCCCGGTTCCGGCTCACAGTTTTAATCTGCAAGGAAGTTTCATATCAGCGCACACTCCGCTGCAGAGTGAAAGTTTCATTTTAGTTTAAGTAAAGTCCACGGACTCATGACAATAAGAGTTTGGTCCAATAGGTTTACAAACATATGAACAATTTGAAACTCTACAGGACGAAAAGTGCAGCTGAAGCGATGTTAGCGTTCCAATAGATAGGAACAGAAAAAGGCATGAGACAACCGAGGAGATTGCTGTGTTTAATGTTGTCACTTTCACATTTACTGGCCAACAAAGGTGGTGGTGCCGGCCGCAGTGGCCGAGCGGTCTGCGGCGCGCCAGTCACAGTCTGCATGAGCGCTACGGTCAGGTGTTCGAATCCCCACTCGGGCATGGATTTGTGTGCTGTCTTTAGTATAAGGTAGTTAATAAGTAGTTTGTAAGTTTAGGGACTGATGACCCAGCAGTTAAGACCCTTAAGCTTAACAAACACGCACGTGGTGGTGAATTTTCCAATACTAATATGAGAACGTCATTATACCAATACAAGTAGTTTTGTTAACAATTCTATAACATCAAAATCGCAGTGCACTGTAATTCATACGACTCACAATAGCAGACTCGTAATCGCATCGTACAAAAACGTTTTAAGAGCAGAAATTAATTACAACCTAATGTATTAAGGTTCAAAAGAAACTGATTGTGATTGTATTCGCTATTCACGTGCTCCGTGTGTATTTTCACGTTGCACAAGATTTTATTTAATTATTTTTAGCGGATTTTGGATATTTAATATATCCAAAACTAGACATGAAGTTTACATTGTTGGAGACTAGATGTTACGTCTCCATATAAATACCCTTGTCTCCTTCTTCTGACTTATACGCGTTTTGTCTACTTCTCATGACTTCTTGAGCTACTTGGCTGGTATATCTTAAATAATGTGACGCTCTAATACTAATAGTTCGTCAATATTTTATACACTGACATATTTATTTGTTGCTACGCGTTCACTTTTTTCAACTCGTAGGTAACCGACAAAATAGGTCGGCGTATAGGTTTATAATTTTTGTAAAACTGAACTACGAGACTAAGTAGTCTCTACTGGAATAGTTAATTACCTGCAATCGGAACGTTCAGCGGAAATATTATGTAGTAGTGGTTAAGCTTTTGCGATTCTCATTAAAACCGAAGTTTGAATGAGAGTGAATTTTTGAAGTATAACTACCCACCCTAAATAAACACGAGTTATTCATAGCATCCCTTGCACATTGAAATGCAATATTTCCTGATTATACCTTCCATAACTGATACAATTTATAGCGCCACAAAAGCCCCCGATGTACAGATGCATCTTGAATATCCTGCTGCACTCCAAATACACGTTCAATACATATTTGCCTCGGTGGAGTAGGCGACCGGTCTAAGGCGCCTTGCTGCGGAGCGCGCGGTTGCTTGCCGTCGGAGGTTCGAGTCTTCCCTCTAGTGTGTGTGTGTGTGTGTGTGTGTGTGTGTGTGTGTGTGTGTGTGTGTGTGTGTTGTCCTTAGTGGAAGTTAGTTTAAGTAGTTTGTAAGTCTAGGGGCTGTTGACCATAGCAATTTGGTCCAATGGCTTTACAAACATTGGAACATTTGAAGAGGCAGAGCTCACGCTCCGACTGTTTGGGTAAGAATGTGGGCCATCCTGTGCTTTAGTCGGAAAAAAGTTTTAGGCGGTACTCTACTCGGCGGAAAAAAAATTAGGCGGTACTCTAATCATTCCACATGAAATGGGTGAAATTGACATTTTTAGAATATCAAGAAAGTAATGATTTAGGCATGTGCATACACTAACAAAATATAGCTATAATTTACAGATTTGAAACTTAATTTCATTGTATTCAAGCGTTTAGTAGAGATGAGGATACCACCCATCAGCTTTGGATAACGACCTTTTATCGTAACTACTTAGGAGGACGTTCCAGAAGACAATAAGAATGCATGTTCCTGCTTGGAATTAAAAGCAGACACGAAAACCATTACAGAATTCGGATAATAGAAATGCGTGGAACTTTTAAAGACGGAACCTAGCGTTTACCGCCGTAAAAAGCAGAACTGGCAGCATTACCAACAGTTGAACATGTACACATGTAGCCGGTTGAAGAAGCAAAGGTCAAAGAGATTGAAATTCGCTTATATTTTAGTTCCTACTAGTGCTAAGACACACTATTTTATAATCTTAAACTGGCTACAGTGTGAATAAAAAGACTTTAAGTGAATATAATATTTACGTAAATATTTTATCTTGACAGTGAGTCGTTCTCAAAACGTGTCGTGCTAAGCATGAAAGCATACGGTAACTCGTGCAGTGTTTCATGATTAAATCAATGGAAATTAAGTCAAAATGTTGCTGTGTACTGTCCCTTAAATTTTTAAAAGAATTGCCGCGATTTCGCACTATCTTTCTTCGACGAATAGGCAACGATATTTCATGCAAAATACTTTGCGTATGTAGTGGCTTATCTCTTTCGAGCAAGGTTCTTAAATGCTTTGGAGTCGGTGAGAAGCATTTCCTTTGTCACAGTTCAGACTAGTCCATTGGCTAATTCGAACACTTCACCGCCAGTCAGATTCGATTGGAATTGTGCGAAAGTGCAATTTGTACGCTTCGACGGTTATGATCGCATCTCGAACGAATTTAAAACTTTCCAATTTTTCTTTTCAAGAGCCATTCGACAATTTACAGTTCGTCTATTTTTTACAGTTTTAAGAAAGAATTTTAGCCGGTACGCTAACAGCGAGTTTGAATTTTTGGCGGTACGCCGTACCGCCCCGTACCGACCCAACTATAGCTGTGGAGCCATCCTGTCATTTGCTTGGAGTGATTTAGAAAATCACGGAATACCGAAATCTCGGTGGCCGGATGTGAACCAGCGTCCACCCGAATACGAGTCCATTGTGTTACCACTGTGTCACCTCGCTCAATACATATTCAGGAGCCCAGAAGCACTGTAGGCGACATCAGTACTTTTACCAGAGGCACTCAGGTCGTCTCATAATCCATTAGCGGCAAATAGCGCAGAACATCCACTTTGATTTCTGCGGGGATTTCAGGCAAGCCCGTTAGCGCTGACATCTCTGCTGTCGGTCATTAGGTGCCGTTTGTCCATCATTGCGTTGTCCATGGCGATAACTAATGCCTGAAATTTGGTATTCTCGGGACGCTCCTGACGTTGGATCTCGGAATCCTGAATCCTCTAAACGATTTCCGAAATAGAATTACCCATACGTCATGGGAAATCGAAAAATCGTCATCATCACCATCATCATTAGAGACTGATTATGCCTTTCAACGTTCAGTCTGGAGCATAGTACCCCTAATAAAATTCCTCCATGATCCCTATTCAATGTTAACATTGATGCCTCGTCTGATGTTATGACTTTTACTTCAAAATCATTCTGCACCGAATCTAAGTACTTTCTTCTTGGTCTACCTCGACTCCTCTTACCCTCCGTTGGTGAGTTCATGAGTCTCTTAGGTAGCATTGCTTCTCCCCACCATCTCAGTCTGTTCGCTCTAACTGCTTCATCTATGGTGTTCATTCCCAGTTTTTCTTTGAATTCCTCATTATGGAGACCCTCTTGCCATTGTTCCCATCTATTAGTCCCTGCAAACATTCTTGCTACGTTCATATCTAATAAGGTAACCTATATACACCCAACTTTCACTCCCATACAACAAAGTTGGTAGAAAGATAGAGCGGTGCACTGCTAACTTAGTCTTACTACTTACTTCCTTCTTGCAGAAGAAATTCAAATGTTTGTATAGTCTACGGGACTTAACTACGGGGTCATCAGTCCCTAAACTTACAAACTACTTATGAACTACTTACGAACTAGGACGGCACAAATATCCATGCCCGACGGGGGATTCGAACCCCCGACCGTAGTGGCCGTGCAGTCCGTGACTGGAGCGCCTTAGTCTCTTGCAGAAGAGAGTAGATCTTAGCTGAGCACTCACTGCATTAGCTTTCCTGCACCACGATTCCAGTTCTTTCACTATGTTGCCATCCTGTGAGAAAATACATCCCAGGTACTTGAAACTGTCTACCTGTTCTTTGTTCCTCCTATTTGGCACTCAATCTGTTTAAATCTGTGGTTCATGGTGTGGGTTCCTGTAGTCATGTCCTAGTTCATGAACCACGGGCAGCGTATGAGTGGCCAAGTAAGTGGTCCTGACATTTGGGATACCAATTACTTTGGAATAAGATTGGGCATCTCGGACATATCTTAGTCGTGGCTACCTTTGTGGTCAGACGGCAAAGACTACTAAATCTACCGGTTAGTCCCTCAACCGTTAGCGGTAAAACCCAGTGGGGCCCTGGGCTAGTAAGGCTAGCAACCTGCTTCCCAGGTACTTCAATATCATGCTGGCAACAATCAGAGCAAAATGCCTCGGACCTTTGGAGGTGGAGTCCCACATCTAATTGGTAGACCAGGGATCTCCGATACGACTTGGCAAACGACCGGAAATGGAAAAAAGTAAAATTAAATAATTACCATTTAAAATATTTTATTATAGATTGTAACAGTATACAGAATATTATATGATCTTGTGTTTTCTTAAATACATTTCATAACAATTATTTAAAATCAATTGTGATTATAAAATAGATTTTTAATAGATACGAAAGATAGAGGACCCGTGCAAATAGGACCCGTGCATATACTTCGTACCGTTAGTGGAATGACAAAAAAGTTGGGAAAAATGGAAGTGAAGTTGGATGATCACATATAGCTTTCTTCACAATCAATCAATCCAAGTGTTTAAAAACGCAAATGAAAGAGCTTGATCCGCTGGGTGTTGTTAGATTTTAGTTTACAGCAAGGACATCCCCATAACAAATATACAAAATGAAATCGCGATTGAGTATAGAAAAGGGAAGGCGAGAGTTCCGTAAATTTTGAAACTTGATGACAATGAATACCTTTCGTTTAAAACAAAAATGAAAGAAATCGGCCGGGTAGTTTGGTCTGGCCGACTGACTTTAGTTTTCGTAGATTCTTTTAATGTATGAGATAGTTTTTACCATGAATCTCTGCAGTACTAGTGACAACTCTCTATACGCATTCCTCTTTAATGCTTGGTGTAAGAGATAGTACCGCCATCTGTTTCTGAACATATCGCTATGGCATCTAACATACACGTGAGTGACGTCATACTGATTAGAGCAATTTGATATAGACGGGCATGCGCATCAACTTCTGCTGCAGCGGCAGCTCCGCCGCCATTTTTTTTTTCCAAGCAGTGATAGCGTGAGCATGTGAAACGCGGAGTTTTTCTGATGTTATTGCTTTGAAATGTCGCTTGCTTCATTTCCAGTACTCATACCAATAAGAAAATATATATTTGGATTAAAAATTAATCTCCACCCCCATGAACCACAGACATTGCCGAGGTGGGGTGGCTTGCGTGCCTCAACGATGCAGATAGCCGTACCGTAGGTGCAACCACAGCGGAGGGGTATCTGTGGAGAGGCCAGACAAACGTGTGGTTCCTGAAGAGGGGCAGCAGCCTTTTCAGGAGATACAGGGGCAACAGTCTGGATGATTGACTAAGCTGGCCTTGTAACATCAGCTAATGTGGCGAACGGCTGAAAGCAAGGGAAAACTTCAGCCGTTACTTTTCCCGAGGACATGCAGCTCTACTGTATGAAAATATGATGATGGCATCCTCTCGGGTAAAATATTCCGGAGGTAAAATAGTCCCCCATTCGGATCTCTGGGCGGGGACTACTCAGGAGGATGTTGTCATCAGGAAAGACAATACTGGCATTCTAAGGATCGGAGCGTGGAATGTTAGATCCCTTAATCGGGTAGGAAAATTTAAAAAGGGAAATGGATAGGTTGAAGTTAGATATAGTGGGCATTAGTGAAGTTCGGTGGCAGGATGAACAGGATTTCTGGTCAGGTGAGTACAGGATTATAAATACAAAATCAGTTGGGGGTATCACATGAGTAGGGCTGATAATGAATAAGAAAATAGGAATGCGGGTAAACTACTATGAGCAACACAGTGATCGCATTATCATTGTCAAGATAGATACGAAGCCAACACCGACAACAGTAGTACAGGTTTATATGCCAACTAGCTCTGCCGATGATGAGGAGATCGAAGAAATATATGAGGAGCTAAAGGAAATTATTCAGACAGTTAAGGGAGAGGAAAACTTCATTGTGATGGGAGACTGGAATTCGGTAGTAGGAAAAGGAAGGGAACGAAAAATAGTAGGTGAATATGGACTGGGCAGGAGGAATGAAAGAGGAAGTCGCCTGGTAGAATTTTGCACGGAACATGATTAAATCGTAACAAACACGTGGTTTAAAAATCACAAAAGAAGGTTGTATACGTGGAAGAGACCAGGAGACACCGGAAGGTATCAGATAGACTTTATAATGGTAAGACATAGATTCCGGAACCAGGTTATAAACTGCAAGACGTACCCAGGGGCAGATATAGACTCTGACCATAACTTGTTAGTCATGAACTGTAGACTGAAGCTGAAAAAACTGCAGAAAGGTAGGAAAATAAGGAGATGGGACTTAGATAAATTGAAGGAAAGTGAAGTTCTGGAGAATTTCAGAGGGAGATTTAGGCAACAATTGGCAGAAACAGGGGGAAATAAAACAGTAGAAGAGGAATGGGTAGCATTGAGAGATGAAATAGTGAAGGCAGCAGAGGACAAAATAGGTAGAAAGGCAAGACCTACAAAAAATCCTTGGATATCACAGGAAATACTAAATTTAATTGACGAAAGGAGAAAATATAAAAATGCAGTAAATGAAACAGGCAAAATGGATTACAGACGACTAAAAAATGAGATTGACAGGAAGTGCAAAATGGCTAAGCAGGAGTGGCTAGAAGCCAAATGCAAATCTGTAGAAGAATGTATAAGAAGGGGAAAAGTAGATACCGCCTACAGGAAAATAAAAGAGACATTTGGGGACAAGAAAAGCAACTCTACGAATATCAAGAACTCAGATGGGAAACCAGTTCCCAGCAAAGAAGGGAAAGCTGAAAGGTGGAAAGAGTACATAGAGCAGCTCTACAAAGGAAATGAACGTAGAAACGATGTTGTAGGAAGGGAAGAGGAAGTAGATCAAGATGACATAGGAGATACTATACTGAGAGATGAATTTGACAGAGCCCTGAAAGACCTAGGTCGGAACAAGGCCCCAGGAGTAGATGACATACCCCAGAGTCTCTGGGAGAGCCAGCCATGACAAGACTATTTGAACTGGTGTGTAGGATGTATGAGACAGGCGAAATACCCTCAGACTTTAAGAAAAATGTAATAATCCCCATTCCAAAGAAATCAGGCGCAGATAGGTGTGAAAATTACAGAACCATCAGTTTGATAAGTCATGGTTGCAAAATTTTAACACGAATTATCTACAGGAGAATGGAAAAGCTGGTAGAAGCTGACCTTGGGGAAGATCAGTTTGGATTCAGGAGGAACGAAGGAACCCGGGAGGCAATACTCACTTTACGTCTTATCTTAGAAGATAGATTAAGGAAAGGCAAACCTACATTCTTAGCTTTTGTAGATTTGGAGAAAGCATTTGACAATGTTGACTGGAATACACTCTTTCAAATTCTGAAGTCAGCAGGGGTAAAATACAGGGGAAGGAGAGTTATTTACAACTTGTACAAAAGCCAGACCGCAGTTATTAGACTCGAAGGGCATGAAAGGGAAGCATCAGTTGGCAAGGGAGTAAGACAGGGTTGTAGACTTTCTCCGATGTTATTCAATTTGTACATCGAGTAGGCGGTGAAGGAAAGCAAGGAAAAATTTGGAATAGGGATTAAAGTTCACGGGGAAGAAATAAAAACATTGCGTTTTGCTGATGACATTGTAATTCTGTCAGAGACAGCAAAGGACCTGGAAGAACAGTTGAATGGAATGGACAGTGTGTTGAAGAGAGCTTATAAAATGAACATTAACAAGAGCAAAACAAAAATAATGGAATGCGGTCTTAGAAAATCAGGAGATGCTGAAGGAATTAGATTAGGTAACGAAACAATGAAGATGGTAGATGAGTTTTGTTACTTGGGTAGTAAAATAACATGCGATGGTCGCATCACAGAGGATATAAAGTGCAGAATGGCAATGGGAAGAAAAGCATTTTTGAAAAAGAAAAATTTGCTAACATCGAATATTAATTTAAGGGTAAGGATGTCTTTTCTGAAGGCATTTGTGTGGAGTGTTGCCTTGTACGGGAGTGAAACATGGACGATAAGCAGTGCGGACAGGAAGAGAATAGAGGCTTTTGAAATGTGGTGCTACAGAAGAATGCTGAAGATTTGGTGGGTAGATCGCATAACTAATGAAGAGGTACTGAACAGAATTGGCGAGAAAAGGAATTTTTGGCATACCCTGACTAAAAGAAGGGATCGCTTGGTAGGACACATTCTTAGACATCGGGGAATCGTAAATTTAGCATTGGAGGGAAGTGTGTGGGGTAAAAATCGCAGAGGGAGGCCAAGAGACGCGTATAGTAAGCAGATTCAAGTGGATGTGGGTTGCCGTTCTTATGAGGAGATGAAAAGGCTTGCTCAGGATAGAGTAGGGTGGAGAGTTGCATCATACCAGTCTCCGGACTGAAGACCATAACAACAACAACAAATTAATCTCGCCGTAATAAATTATTGCAATATGGTTTGACAAATCGTATATCTTTTTCCTCGTATTTGCCCACCTGGGTGTGTACTGTGAGCAACTTTTCCGCATTCCACAGCTCAGTTTTATGGGATACCACATGCACTGCCATATCTGTGCTTTAGTTTAATAGATTCCTTGCGCCAAAATCAAGCAAAAGCATCAATTATAATCCTAGAAGAAGATAAAACATTTTCACAAGTTATAGTTTCAAAACGCTTTTCAGCTAATGGAATTATAACAGCTATCAGAGTTTTAATAAAATTCTGTCTGTGATAAAATTGGTTAATTTTACTTACGGCCTCGGCGGCGTAGTGTGGTGATGTGGGCAATGGATTTTGAATGATCTTTGAAAACTCGAACAGACAAATGACAAAAATATTTTTCTTCATGTTTACCAACTTCCTGTATGTACCCTTGTCCGGTTAGTATTATTATCCTCGTAAAGCGAACATTTTCTTTCCAACATTAGCAAACTACGCCGCCGATGCCGTAAGTAAAATTAACATCGCAGTAGCTCCAAACATCGTTACGACCCACATGACGCCAATATAACCAGTAAAAAACAGTTGCATCATTTAAAAGGAATTAGTATTTGTATTGTCTAAATTTTGATGCTGTTTATTGTCGCCAATGTATCTATAAATAATTTTGTAACGGTAGTTCGTACCGTCGGAACCTTCGCTAAAAAAGAGAGGTGTCGAAACCTGTCGTTTACAACGTGTAGAAATTGTGCATAACTACAAATGAAATAACCCACCTTCCATAGTTTTGAAGACCTTGTTTCGTGTCCATTTGTCTCGATGACAGTTTATTAACCATATTTTACGCCTTTCAGGATCAATTACAAACGAAAAAGGACGAAAACCATTTTCTGAACGATTACAACAATTGAGAGCTGCACAGTCCACCATGCTGAAAGCGTCTTACTGCCCTATTCTACAATCGTGCGTCGAACCGAAGGAACAAAAAATGGCTGTTCCGTATGCCCGTCTATATCCAGGTGCCCTAATACTGATTAGAGCTGTGTGTACTTCGACCATAGATACTAGTAGACCGGACAAACAGCAGACGAGCTGTACACATTCCGTGGTAGCAACATAGGACCACGTGACTATTAACATTAGCCGTATACAAAAAATAACGTGGCATTTTTAATAAATGTCACTATTTTAAACAGATAATACTTACAAGTGAAATTTAATGTTACTCACCTTCACAGTAAGCCCCTTGTAAATTCATAAGCTAAACTGGACACTTATCATCTGACTGTTGGCAAAGCAGAGATGTTGGAGCCATGAAAGCGATGCCATGCCCAGTCTACCAATATCTATGGTCGAAGACTGTGTAGTACAAGCAGAACAATGCGCCATTTTGAATCCCACGTTGATGTGCGCATTTAAAGACTGCAGAACACTTACGCTTCTTAATATGCCCTTCAGACCATTAAACATACTTTCCTAACGCAGAATATATTACAGCTTAGTAAGTTTATTGGTTTATATTTGACTGTAAGAGGCAAGCAACGAAAAGTTAGTGATCAGATGGCTGTTTAGAGATATTATACATTCACTTACATTCCTTATTAAGGCATATGTTCCCGTTATAAATATTTATCATACACAATTAAAATACGTTACAGTTATCGTACTTTCTGATTTATAAATGGTACATCCACATACGTTTACAGTAATCAAAAGTTGCATTCGAAAACAGTTATGGAATAATGTTAAATTACGATGCTGTACTTCCCGTACTGTATTTCCCCCTCTAATGTCTCGCATATTTTACACGCACCATATTTCAGAGAATATTTTACGACAAAAACGTATTTAGTAACTTTGAACGTCTGGTTTCGTTATGTAACTACTAAATAAAGTCCCACTTGTTGCATGCGCTTTGAAATAAAGTGACTGTTGCATACAAACTTTTGAGTTTAATAATGTCTTTCATGTACGACTTCTTTCCTGTTCTCGTGCTTTGCGAAGTTCATTTTATTATTACTATTTTTTTTTTTTTCAGACATCCTTTTCACATTCCCGTGTTCAGAGTCACATTTAAACACTGAACTAAGGCGAAATTATGTACAAAAACCACTAGCTGGGTATATCAGGAATAGTGATTTACTTTAACACACTGTAGGTCGTCTTATGTTAACAATCAGTAGCAAAATTAAAATAAACAGTTGCTTACCTGTATAGGCCTATATTTTCATTGCTACCTCTCTATGAGCGTAACTATTTCTAATACAAATGAAAAAAGATTTCGTTCTTAACGTTACACAGATAGTTGCTCGATTTTGGCGTCTGGAATCCAAAAGCCACCTTTTACGCCGATAAAACTTATAGCGATAAAACTTATAGCGACCTGCAAACCAAAAGCTTCACACTGTGAAACAGTAAAATCACAAAATATTCGCTGCTTTACTTCGCTACACCACACAAAGCATACAACACTGTTGTCGGATTGGGATTCAATATGTCGGATTGTTCGGCTCGGTATATCTAGTCCTCTAATACTGAAACCATCGAACTTCAAATCAAAAAATATCTTTAATTACATACTTTCTAAAGTATCGTATCCGGTACTTCAGCGCTCAAGCTATCTCCACACCAGATTTCATCAAAATAGACTCAGTGGTTTATGTAATGATATATAGCCAAATCGGTTCAGCCGTTCTGGGGTTTTAGGAAGACTAACGAACAGCAATTCATTTTTATCTTTGATAGTTCATATACGGGTTCAGATCGTGTAGAGCGAACTGTTCTCTTTCAAAGTATATTTCAACAACCAAGTCATTATTTTACATATTTTAAATCTAAGTTATCCTAGCAATTTTTCCATATTTAATTACCGTTTAAACCTTCCCTTAACTTCGAGGAATGTGACATGAACATTATTCTGAACATGTGTGCGTGATTTGCCAACTCTTTCCGCCCACTATTGAGCCGATACTTAGACTATCTGATGATGCCTTTATAAAGCTACTTGGTCTAACATACACATGATTTTTAATATGGATTATATTAAGAGGTAAGTGATACGAAGTTCACGGGGTCATCTAGTCCTTTCTAAAAATCCACTTCTGTAAAGCGGTTTTCCAGTTCCACAATCGATTTTCGTGCTCATGTAAACGCAATCGTTTTTGAATCGTTCTGGGCTTGTCTCATTGTATTTTTTCGTTAAGAATTTTCGGCTTATATGGACAAAGTTACCTTTTATGCAGAGAAAGATAAATACAGATATGAATCTGTATATTTAAATACAGAAAAACTGCGATTGAGCTGACTTAAATCACGAAATGAATCAACTGTTTTCCAGCCGTCATATAGAGTGGACTAGTAAATCCGCTTCAGGCTACAACATGCAAACACGATAGCAGAAAGTGGTTTACGAAATTCTGTTTTCGTCTTTCGTAAGATGTGATGCATATAAACGTAGCGATAGAGTAGCTCTTTGCGAACCTGTGTAAACTCGGCTGCCATATATACGGTGGTCAGTACCCTTGAATCTGTCTATCATATTTTGTTGTTCAGCTTGCTCTAGTTAGTGTGTATTGTCTGTACAATTTTTGGCTGCTCAGATATGCCCAAAGCGTGTTCAGCATTTAAATGCACAAATCGAAGTGATAAAACGATAGTATTATTGTTGTTGTTGTTTAGAGGGGACTAAACTACATGGTTATCAGTCCCAAACGATAGTACTTCCTCCAAGAACACCAAATGTTTCGCCTTGTTTGATCTCAGTCTGTCTATACTCAAACAAAATTCAAGAGTGAAGCTTCAGATGACCTATCCTACAATTCCCTTATAGTACACACCATAAAAAAAAATGCTCAGTTTTCTACCTAGTATGTTTTTTCTTCTGATGCTCCTGTGGTCGATGAACACTGTTGAGTGTTTACACCTTCTTTAAAAATATTTGCAATTGTTGTTGATAGTACTTGATCGAGCATATTTTACATTTAACGTCACAAAATGTGAAAGCAGCCAAACATTTTTCACTTGTAAATGTCTGTTTTCTTTGCAAAAAATATGTACTTCCTACGGCGTGGTAACAAATCAAATGTTTGTTAAGCTTATGGGACTTAACTACGGGGTCATCAGTCCCTAAACTTACAAATTACTTATCAACTACCTTATACTAAAGACGGCACAAATATCCATGCCCGAGGGGGGATTCGAACCCCCGACCGTAGTGGCCGTGCAGACCGTGACTGGAGCGCCTCAGTCTCCTCGGCCACCGCGGCCGGCGGCGTGGTAACGACGAAAGTTATTAATGATACGTTATTTCGGCGTGGAACGCTATGGGGCAGCTGACCCAGGATCATTTTATTGCAGTATTTTGTTGTCACTTTCGTCTTTGTACTCAAGTTTCGTCCAACAAAGGTCACAACCCAACCCTCTGACAGCAATTTTACAAGTTTGTACAGTTAATACGTTTAGGAAAAGCCAGAGAAATGTATACTAGACTTCATGAAAGCAGTTGTACTTACATTATAATTAACGAAAATATTTCCACAGAGGCACTTATGTGGTTAACTAGCAGCATCAGTTTCCTTACGATTTCTCGATAATACGTGTGAAGTGTTTTATTACACTTTTACGAAAACTGACATAGGTTTCTACCCATGGTGTCCTACTTTTACACAGTGCTCACTCCCATGAAAATATCAGTGCTATCGATAGGCGATGTCACCATTCCATATTTCTAGGTTTCCGGAAGCCTTTTGACACCTCGTGAGCACCTTCTGCTTATGGAATATTACCACATTGTGGGATTGGTTCATGATTTCCTGTCAAAAAGGGCACAGTTCGTAGTAATTGAAGGTGAAACATTACGTTCGCTTCGGCGACATAAAAGGAAAAAGAGAAACTTCCCCTTCTTTGCCTGATCCCCTCTGGTCAGTGATAATTATTTACTACCCATTTATTCTGCCTCTGATTAGATAGGAAGAGAGGATCGTCATTTTTCGTTGGCCACTCTCGTTTTTGTTCTTCTAGCGTGAAGAAGCAAGACTATTAAGCTCCGGATTTCTTCTGTATAAATGACGAGCTACACCATGGTCTTAAGCTTATTAAATCATTTATAATTCTCCATTTCCGTTAGTTCTTACTTAACCCGCGAACCTCGCGCGTGAACATTTTGCTCACAGTAATTTTAAAACAATCGGCATTTTACCAATTTTAAATTGTCAAATGTTTCTGTTTTCTTATAAACGCAACTAGAAATACTTATTTACACATATTAAGTACATAACAAACTTTTCTTTGACTGTCAGAAAAATGTCATACACGCGATCGATCGCGTAACTTTTAAAGGCGCGAGTTCCCGCGGGTTAATTTCACCCTTCCCATCCCGCCTCAGTAAGTCTCTCTAAATTAATCTATAGATGTGATTTGGAAGCCATTTTGCATGTTTGGCTTTGTACCGCCATTACCATTGAAATTAACCATTCCTTTTATCATCTAATTTCATCTGGATCATTTTCACAGAACCTGAAGTCTTTCTGTTGATTTTATTGAGTCCGAATATTTACGTGTGAGTAATTTTATACTTCGCGGTCACCATTTTAATTCATTGTAACACACGGCCAATGGCCCCAAAGAAAGCTGTTGCAATAGTGATCTGCTCTTCAAATCAGCAACTACGGCTAGGATTTGTGTCTATTTCAATCTTATCCTTGTGGACTTTACACGAAATGTAGGTTGGCGGCGGTAGAATCGTTGTGCAGACCGCTTTCAAATCCCTGCCCTCTAAATTTCTTCATCAGAGCTTCTCGAAAAGAACGTCGCCTCCCCTCCAGCGACTCCCGGAGCATTTCGGTAACACTCGGGCATTGATCGAATCTACCAAACCTAGCTGTCCGCCTCGGAACTGCCTCTATGTCCTCCTTTAAACCGATCTGGTGGGGGTCTCAAACACTCGAGCAATACTCAAGACGGAGTCGTACAAGCGTTTTGTATGTGGTCTCCTGCCAGGCACTTAAATGTGATTTGCAGAGTATCCCATATAGATGTAGATGTAGGGACGAACCACACCTTCCCAAAAGTATTAAACATAAGGAAAGGCATTGACTTCAAACTTATGCGGTGGTCGGGATTCGAACCCGGGACCTCCTACTTACTAGGTACATACTAGGTAGGTGCCTTACACCACTTTTTTTTTTCTTTTTATTTTTCCCGTCCTTCCGCTCGCCAATTATTGCCTTCTCGGCCGGGCTTCTGCGCCTTTAAACGAAATAATTCTTGAAAATGAAGTAAAATTGCTGCTTCTGTATATTATCCGTTGCCATGCTTGTTGTTCCGGTATTGTATACCGTTTTTTCTGAACTCCATTAAAATTGTTGTAAAATGAATGTAAATGTTGTAAAATAAATCTCTTTCTATTATATTTTCCTGTTTATCAAGAGCAAAATAAAGATTTCTTCCAGGCACGGAAATTGACTTTAAGTAACTAAATAGGTCTTCTTTGAAAGGAACATAATACCTGTACATATACATACATTATGTAATTGTAACATCATAACGATATTAAAATAAATGCCTTTGTCGGCAAACAGTATTCCCCTTAATTTTTTCTATTTTGTTCTCGTTATTGTAAAAAAGCAAAATCTGGAACGTTAACAAAATAAAAGAATATCTTCCATGTATATTCCTTATTGTTTAAACTTTCTCCGATTGAGTGTTCTGTATGTATTACATTATATTTTTAATCAGGAAGTTGGCATAACGCTCCTTGTATTTCTTCTTTCTTCGTATCTGGTCGTGTTGCATTATCAGGTAGTGTATGAAGTCCTCCTTTCTCTTTGGTTCTGTACGACAAATATAGTACACGGTATGACCCATTATCCAGTTTACCGCATTTTGTTTTGTCTTTGGATATTGAATTGTTTCGGGGTTGAGGCCATCGGCTGGTGTTATTGTATTTGGCGAAGTTCTCATCTGCGGCAACTTTTGCCTCGTGTACTCCCATATTTCTTTATTGATACTGCAGACGAATCTGTGTTCGTGAATGTGTTTCCACAGTTCTGACTTACCTTTACAAGTAAAGCCAACTTGGTATATGGCGGTTTACAGAAAAACTCCGACGATGTCCAGACTACATAAAATTCACAACATGTGTTTCAGAGCAGTCGACAGTTCGCAGCTCAGTTCGGAGTGCACCAGCACGGCAGCGAGGAAGCAACTAGCAGTTGCAGATCGGAGGTCGTCGTCAGCGGTTCGTCGGGATCCGGACAACGAGCCACTCGAGAGGTCAGTGTAACGTCATGTCTCAGTGAGGGGCTCTAGTCATCTCGCCAGCCACCGGCCGCAATATCGACGCGACGAGACGGGGACAAGTCCCTGACCGGAGGACAGCGACGGGTTTCGAACCACTCTCCCTGGGCACAGCAGCAGCACTGAAGGGGCTCCATCACCGCTCATCCGCGGTGAGGCATCGACTAGAGATGGCCAGCGATCGACGAGCAGGCGGAGCGGCGTGGCTGCGCCATCGACCTTCGAAGGCAGCTGGCCTAGTGGCAACGCCAGCCTCAGGACGGCAGTGTCAACGAGGGGCGGTATGCCGCCGAAGCACTACAAATGAAAAGTGTGAAGTAATACTCATGAACACTAAAAGAAATCCGCTGAACTTCAGTTACACGATACATCAGTCAAACCTTGTTGTTGTTGTTATGGTCTTCAGTACGGAGATAGGTTTGATGCAGCTCTCCACCCTACTCTATCCTGAGCGAGCCTCTTCATCTCCTCATAAGAACGGCAGCCCACGTCCATTTGAATCTGCTTTCTATATGCGTCGCTTTGTCTCCCTCTGCGATTTTTACCCCACACACTTCCCTCCAATGCTAAATTTACGATTCCCCGATGTCTAAGAATGTGTCCTACCAAGCGATCCCTTCTTTTACTCAAGGTATGCCAAAAATTCCTTTTCTCACCAATTCTGTTCAGTACCTCTTCATTAGTTATGCGATTTACCCACCTAACCTTCAGCATTTTTCTGTAGCACCACATTTTAAAAGCTTCTATTCTCTCCCTGTCCGCACTGTTTATCGCCCATGTTTCACTCCCGTACAAGGCAACACTCCACACAAATGCCTTCAGAAAAGACTTCCTTACACTTAAATTAATATTCGATGTTAGCAAATTTCTCTTTTTCAAAAATGATTTTCTTCCTATTGCCATTCTGCATTTTATATCCTCTGTACTGCGACCGTCATATGTTATTTTACTACCCAAGTAACAAAGCTCATCTACGACCTTCACTGTTTCATTACCTAATATAATTCCTTCAGCATCACCTGAGACTGCATTCCATTATCTTTGTTTTGCTCTTGTTAATGCTCCTTTTATACGCTCTCTTCAACACACTGTCCATTCCATTCAACTGCTCTTCTAGGTCCTTTGCTGTCTCTGACAGAATTACAATGTCGTCAGCAAAACGCAATGTTTTTGTTTCTTCACCGTGAAGAAATTTATCCTTGCTTTCCTTCAGCGCCTGCTCGATGTACAAATTGAATAACATCGGAGAAAGGCTACAACCCTGACTTACTCCCTCCCCAACTAATGCTTCACTTTCATGCCCTTCGAGTCTAATAACTGCGGTCTGGCTTTTGTACAAGTTGTAAATAATTCTCCTTTCCCTGTATTTTGCCCCTGCTGACTTCAGAATTGCAAAGTGTGTATTCCAGTCATCATTGTCAAAAGCTTTCTCGAAAGCTAAAAATGTAGTCAAACCTTAAGGTCGTAAATTCTACTAAATACGTAGAGGCTACAAATACGAACAACTTAGGCTGGAGAGAACAAATAGAAAATATTGTGGGGAAGGCGAACCAAAGGTTACGTTTCATTGACAGAACGCTTCGAAGATACAACAGCTCCACCAAAGAGACTGCCTACATCACGTGCGTCTTTTCCTGGAGTACTGTTCCCTAGTGTGGAACCCTCACCAGGTGGGACTGACGGAGGACTTTGAGAAGGTTCGCAGAAGGGCAGCTCGTTTTGTTTTATCACGTTACAGGGAGGAAAGCGTCACGGAAATGTTGCACGATTTGAGGTGGAAATATTTAAAAGAACGACGTTATTCGTTGCGGCGAGTTCTATTGCGAAATTTCAATCACCGATTTTTACTTCTGAATTTGAAAATATTTCACACGTTAATGTGATTTGCAGAGTATCTATATAGATGTAGATAAAGATGAACAGCCACACCGCCGTCGCCACCGACGCAGAAGACGGGCGCCCAACACTAACCACGGCAAATCCTGACATAATGTATGTTTGAGAAGCAATAAAACTAGTTAACACATCCCCGTACTCTCTCTCTACTTACAAAATATATCCTACATCTCTCCAGAACTGTGGTTTGTAATTAATCGTGTTGGAAGGTGTTCTAGGAAGAGAAAAAGATGTGGCTAGACGATACGATGCTTCAGGGTGCGATTTGGAGAAGATAGGTGAATGCAGAAGGCGAGGCGGAGTGCATGTCTTTACAGGACATCAGGGACCTGTACAGTTTAGGAGAGTCCACTTTGGCATAGGGGACGATGGGACTGAGGAGGGTTTTATAGACGAGGGCAATGAAAAGAGGTTCAAAAAATGTTCAAATGTTTGTAAATCTGTCGGACCAAACTGCGTGGTCATCAGTCCGGTGCAACAGATATGGGTGCAACAGATACTGTCAAAGGAAACAACTGAGTTTTCAAAGGAATATGGTTCAAATGTCCCTTCTTACAAATCAAGCCCCACTGAAAACTATGAAACCACCTAGAATATTTCATTGTGAAATAAAACATTTTATTGTTATTGCACTATATTTTGCTTTTTGAGACAGAAAAAGTATATTTTGGAAGAAATTGTTATAGTTTTCTCCTATGTTTATCCATGGTCCGCAAAGGGTTAAACCAAGGTAAACTAACCTAAGGACAACACACACACACCCTTGCTCCAGGAAGGACTCGAAACCCGGACGGGGAGCAGCCGCACGCTCCACAACGAAGCGCCTTAGACCGCTCGGCTATTCCACCGCGACATGAAAAGGGGTGTATACCCGAGGTGCGGTATGTGGGGTTTCGTGCTTTGCGTTGCATGGTAAGCAGGTGTGACGGTTAGTCGTAGATATTTCATTGTGTTACTAAAAAGGACGGCTTGGTTGTAGATGGAGAAGTGGAAATCCAGACGGCGGAAATGCCAAGTGGTGCGTCCAAAGATGATGGATCTTCTGCGGATTTATTTGGAGTTTCCACATATTACACCACTCGACCAGGAGATTCAGGTGACGCTGGAAGGATGTACTGAGAGAGTGGGTGTGGCGAGTATCTAGATGGTGATACGTATTGCTATCGCCTCTCTTTATTACCATTACTTAAGCATTAGGTCTGACCGAGGTCTCTGGTATTTCTCACACTTTGTGATGTAATAATTAATAAAAAATTAAGAATATATTGTATTATTCCTTTTTTTTTAGAAAGTCAGTAATAAATGATCTCTGAATTTAAATTATGAATTGAAATTAATACTCTTGAAAAATATTTGTCTAAGTCGAATTTCTGCTGTAAATAATTATTTGAATTGACCGCGTTTATTGAGCCTAATGGAATCTTTGGAAGAACAGATGCAGGTTCGTATAGAGAAAAAAAGAACCACAGTATTTATCGAAAATAATATTACAGTTCTTACTTGATGATTATGCTACTCTTCGTGGCGTAGCCAACGATTTTTTGGTGTATTTGGAATCAAATTCTTTCATGAGAAAAGACGAAATCGATTGTGGCTGTTTGTTCGATTTTCTATCGGTCGAAATATTGTGAATTGTAAAATATTCACTCAGAACGTCCACGAAAGTTTACTAAATGTCTTTTATGAAGTATGCTTTCCACATAAAATAACTCCAAGTGTCTTATAAATCTCATAGAACACGAAAAACAGTTCCGGGAACAAAACCTCGGAAATATTTCATTGGGCCACAATTAATTTCTCTGGCGACACACATACTAATATGTCAATAATGAAAAGGGCTCTTTTCTTTTAAATAAGTTTTCTGAAACACCAGGTTTAAGATAACTTCTCAAATATATTCTCACCTTAAATTTTTGATACAACAAATGTACATCAGCAAGACACGATCACGAAAAACAGTAGCACAGAATAAAAATAATGGCGGAACGATTTCTTTTTTTAAATGAGAGCATAGGATTTCTATATCCTAAGAATAGTAACACTACATATTACTTGCACAGCCTTTACTACACTATTTATTTATTATTTCTGATAAAATGCCAAATGAATGAATAATGTTGTTGTTACTAATTTTTTTTATATCAAGAAAAATATTCAATTACCGAGTTCGCATATAATTTAATTTATCCAGACAAATTAGCTTTTAGGTCTGTTTCACAGTGTGTGAGTATTATAGTGACCAAGTGAAATGCGATGCACTCGCCTTTGGTGTTAAGCCCGTTTTAAACGATCAACGAACTTGTAACAGATTGCTAACAAGTTGCGTTGATGGCGGCCGTCAGTCGTTTGAACGGCTGCACTAGTATGATCGCGCTAGTATCGAAGCGCGATAATTATAGCGATAAAGAAATAGGACGAGTTCTAAATTCGGTACTAGTGGGTTCATTGCGCATGCGCGAGCTAGTAGCTGTGTGCTGCGGTCGCCGCTCCAGTTAGTCCGCCATTTTCCTTCGTATTTACGTATATTTTGCGTTATGTCGAAGTTTATGATCAGAATGTATAACAAAATGTATTTCTAATGATGGCATTCACACTGTCCGTCACCAGACCGTCACCTAACGTCAACGTCACGTTAAACTTTCTCAAGATAATTGTTTTGATTGAACAGTCGTCTGCTGACATCGGAAGTTAACCTATTTTCGTCTCGCGATTTTCATACTGTAGTCGACAATTACACGGTTTGCACGCAAACTTGTCTTATTAATCTTTAGTTTATTATTATACTTTAGTTTAGCGGTAAATTGCAAATGTTTCATTACGACTTAAATATTTATCTCAATTATCGTCCATCGAAAAGCGAGGTCGTACATCTGAAGGAAAAAAAAAAAAAAAAAAAAAAAAAAAGGGAAAAAAAGGCATGTTCTAATGTTTGTTAAGCTTATGGGACTCATTTACGGGGTCATCAGTCCCTAAAGTTACAAACTACTTATCAACTACCTTATACTAAGGACGGCACAAATATCCATGCCCAAAGGGGGATTCGAACCCCCGACCGTAGTGGCCGTGCAGACCGTGACTGGAGCGCCTCAGTCCCCTCGGCCACCGCGACCGGCCATCTGAAACCGAAAAATGGTTTATGATTTGCAATATCGTAACAGAAAAGACTGAAACCAATTGTTTATTTGAATAAGAATGTAATTTGATGATGCAATTATCATTAAATAGCATTTTAAATGAAAAAGTCAGTCCAAATGAAAGACAAAAATTCAGTTGTGCATGTCGTTATTAACAATGTCATTGGGCAAATCGTAGTAGATAAAGTAAAGAAGTTCTGTTTACGCTCTTATAAATATTGCTTGATGTGTTCATAAGTTTATTTTTTTTCGCTTGAAAATAGATGTGAATGTTTTGAAATGTTGTTTCACTACCCAGAACTTTACCACACTAAGTTGACCAAAAACATCGATTGTAAGGTTTTCTTTGGCCGTCAATAACATTTAGCGTTGTTTCCTCAATTCCAGTATTAAATTATGACTTCCTACATAACAAATCGGCTTTTATAACCTCACTTTCAACATCGGGTATTACTGTTCGATTACGTTTATCGTCTAAACACGCTGCCACAAGATCTTGCTTGAGTTTGTAGTTCAGGGCTAGTACGCTAGGAACGCTTCAGTAGACTATTATCTATCTTATTCACCTTCGTTCATCGTTTAAAAAGGGCTTTAAAGGGCCGACGTGGAGCCGGTGTGGCGTTAAGTTCGGGAGGCAGCAGAGGAGAGGAAAGGGTCTAGTGGTGTGATTAATGAGTCCGGCTCATGAGCCGCGGGCGCGCGCATGCGCAGCTGCCAGCGAGCGGCGTGGCCAGCTGCCTGCCAATCACTGCCCTAATGGCTGAATCACCAGGCAACCGCAGCTGTCCACAAAAAAGACCAGGACGACGCGACGGCCACCGTCTTATCCAGCCTCACCCGAAGCCGGTCACTCCGCCATGACGTTGCTCGCTCCTGCAAACGCCTAGCAAACATTTCCAAACAAGTTTCGCATCGATACGAGACTTCCTGGTCATTCAAAATCTTTAAACAGTGCTAATAAGGACCAGTGGCGGTGCGTCTTATGTGTTCACTATCATTCTTCGTTTCATTCTTCTATAATATTGTTCATACTATTCATGGATCATATGATGAAAACAGTAGACTGGCGGGGCGGGATTAAAATAGGTCAAAACAAAATATGCAGTCTCGCATATGCGGATGACTTAGTTGTAATGGCCGATTCGATTGAGAGGTTGCAATCTAATATTTCAGAGCTCGATCAGAGGTGCAAGGATTATGATATGAAGATCAGCATCTCCAAAACGAAAGTAATGTCGGTGGGAAAGAGATTCAAACAGATTGAGTGCCAAATAGGAGCAACAAAGTTAGAACAGGTAGACAGTTTCAAGTACCTGGGATGTATTTTCTCACAGGATGGCAACATAGCGAAAGAACTGGAATCGAGGTGCAGCAAAGCTAATGCAGTGAGTGCTCAGCTAAGATCTACTCTCTTCTGCAAGAAGGAAGTAAGTACCAAGACTAAGTTAGCAGTGCACCGCTCTATCTTTCGACCAACTTTGTTGTATGGGAGTGAAAGTTGGGTGGATACAGGTTACCTCAGTCATAAGATAGAAGTTACAGATATGAAAGTAGCAAGAATGATCGCAGGTACCAATAGATTGGAACAATGGCAGGAGGGTGTCCATAATGAAGAAATCAAAGAAAAGATGGGAATGAACACCATAGAAGAAGCAGTTACAGCGAACAGACTGAGATGGTGGGGTCATGTTACACGCATGGGAGAAGCAAGGTTACCTAAGAGACTCAAGAGCTCGTCAGTCGAGGGTAAGAGGAGTCGAGGTAGACCAAGAAGAAAGTACTTAGATTCGGTTCAGAATGATTTTGAAGTGAAAGGCATAACATCAGACGAGGCATCAATATTAGCATTGAATAGGAGATCATGGAGGAATTTAATTAGAGGTACTATGCTCCAGACTGAACGCTGAAAGGCGTAATCAGTCTCTAATGATGATGATGATGATGATGATAAATCAGTTTATATGCACATTCAAAGTATTTTATCGCACGAGAAACGTTTACGTCGCGGGGACAGCACGTATACGAGCGCGGCCTTCTAATACAGGCGGCAATGGCCGCTCCTTTGCAATGCCCATGCGCAGCTTAGGTGCATATTCTCTTCTGAACCCCCTGCAGGCAGTGTACGGGCGCTTCCGCGGCAGGGAGGGGCGAGGGGAAACGCCACTTTTAACATTGGCGATGGAGCTGGTAGGGACACCAGCTCCTGGCTACTCTAGCTCTGGCAGTTACACACGAATGGTCCAAAAGCAAAGGCAATCAAGGTAACGCGCACCTCGCCTTGCGCATGCGCAAATCCTCCATGAAGGCAACATCCGCTCTTTATATATGTTTTGACGCATTGAAGATTCGTTAAAAACACGTCATATTGGGTAAAATATAACTGTAAATTAACCCTTTATTTGGCAATGTCGCTCTCAAGCAACATCCAAATTGAGCGTGGTTTCATGCTACATGTTTCAATTTTCGTCCCTGGATGGACAATAATGCTTGAAACCAACATTTCAGCTTTCAAATTCAAAGATGTTTCATTGTCTTCAACGAAAAATTACGTAATAATCATAATTTGTAGCCGACACTACGACCATCAGTTGCCAGGTTACCAGTTTCTATCCATTTTGTGATTATATATGGGAAACTGCTTATCAAGGGAAAGAGGAAGCCTTGAAGGTGATTTCTTATGGAAAAGTTCTGGCGAATTCTTCTCTGGGACACTGCAAATGGACTGTTGTTTATTGGGGAGAGGAGGCCTCGCCGACCGCGGTGGCCGAGCGGTCTGCGGCGCGCCAGTCACGGTCTGCACGGCCACTACGGGCGGGGGTGCGAATGCCCCCTCGGTCAAGGATAATTGTGCCGTCCTTAGTATTAGTTAGTTCATAAGTATTTTGTAAGATTAGGGACTGATGATCCCGTAGTTAAGTCCCGTAAGCCCTACAAATATTTGATCATTTGATTTAGTCCTGGTAGAACACTACTAAATTACAAACTAGTCCCGAATAAGAATGAAACCTTCTGTACCACTGTATGATGTATGATTTCACAGATCTCGCAATTACTGCCACTTGCCAGATTATGGGCCAGAATAAGTATGCAGGTTTTGTCTACATGACTACTTGACTGTGGCCGGCCGCGGTAGCCGAGCCGTCTGCGGCGCTCCAATCACAGTATGCACGGCCACTACGGTCGGGGGTTCGAATCCCCCTTTGGGCATGGATATTTGTGCCTTCCTTAGTATTAGCTAGTTCATAAGTAGTTTGTAAGTTTAGGTACTGATGACCCCGTCGTTAAGTCCCATAAGCTCTACAAACATTTGAACATTGGAACTTGACTGTGAAACGTGGAAATTGTGGGATTGCTCTGGATTTTGTAGCAAAAAGGACATGTTTTCGGACATTTGACATGAAATTGTACAAAATACAATAATTTCTACAGTCATAAGAACAACACAGTAGTGTTCATAGAGTATCACCCACGCGCTTTTTTCAGCATTCTTACTTACAGACAGGAAACTATAGTTTTAAACAATTCATACAAAATTGTTCACATCGACTTAAATGTCTAATTTTAGTCACTTAAATTTATTTCTTCGCTTGATTTCTCTGTGTGCCAAATAAAGGGTTAAAGACGTATCAACTGTTAAAGCCTTCAGAAGATCCGATCATGAATAATTATCAAGTCACTCCTCTCTATCTAGCAAGGATAGCCATGTGGTTGCAGGGAACGCGCAGCGGTGTCGATATTGGGTTCGAAACCGAGTGAAATCATTTTTTTTTCATACCCAATCTTTTTTTTAACAGATACAGGAGCAACAATTACTTTTATATTGTTGCTTGCCACATATCTTTGCACGTTTTAGCAAATGTGTCGCGATTTTTAGGGTAAACGACATTTAAACTGTTCGTTGTAACAAATATTTTACTGTTTGAAAATATGTGTGCGAGAGCAGCCTTTGCGGATGGGTAAGGCTAGGACGGGATGCTGCTTACAGTGTCACGTGACCAGAAGGTAGCTTTTCTCTTCATCGTAAAAATCAAATGTTTGTAAAGCTTATGGGACTTAATTGCGGGATCACCAGTCCCTAAACTTACAAACTACTTATACTAAAGACAGCACAAATATCTATGCCAGAGGGAGGATTCGAACCCTCGGCAGGGAACGACCCCGCACATCGGAGAATAGCGCCTCAATGCGCTCGGCCACTCCGTCGCGGCTGGTGTAAATGGTCAGGATAATTATAACACAATAATAACTCATTATTTTACTTACGAAGCAATGTTATTTATTCTCTGTCGCCATCGTCACTACCTTTAACAGGTGTACACAATTCTGAGTGATAAGTATCCTAAAAATACCGAAAGCACAGAACATTGAAGCACCACGCACAACTCGTAAATGCTACCGTTTTACAGGCGCATGGGATTTCAGCTGTACCGGAAATCGCTGGTCGTTCATATGCCCGAGGGAGGATTCAAACCTCCGACGGGGAACGGTCTCTCGCATCAGAGCATAGCACCACAATACGCTCGGCCGCTCCGCCGCAGCTCTTCATCATAACAGATTCATTTTGTTACAATCACTTATCAGTGTAATAAGTTATTTACTGTGTTTTAGTGTTCATCATATTCAGATGTTCTTGGTGTTTACTATCAAAGAAAAATGAACAACATTAAGTATATTTTAAAAAACAATTTCTGAGCATTAAGTTTGGAAGAAAATTGTGAAATAAAGAAGCTTCATAGGCCGACGCCTCAGCTCGAGCTGAAGCCACTCTAAAGTTCCGGCACTGAAAGAAGTGAACCCCAAGTCCTCTGAAGCACCAGCCTCCACTCATTCTGCATGTACCGAGTGGTGAAAGAGAGTTGTAGGTAATCACAGCCATGGTCCTAAGGTGTGGTTTAGCGTCAGTGAGTCTTGGACGTAAGCACTTTATGAGACTACTAAACACAGTTTTTAGAAACTCATTCACCATAGAAGACGATACCAATATTCCAGATTTCGAATGAAAAAAAAAAAGAGGCCAGAATGAGTAACGTAGAAGTAGATACCATCGGAGTAGTGAAGTAACTAAAATCACTTAACAAGAACAAGTCTTCTGGTCCGGACTTTATACATGAAGCGATAGCTCCTTACTTAACAGCCATATACAACCGCTCTCTCAAAGAGGGATCTGTACCAAAAGATTGGAAAGTTGCACAGGTCACACCTATATTCAAGAAAGGCAGTAGGAGTAACCCACTAAACTACAGGCCTATTTCACTGACGTCAATTTGCAACAGGGTTTTGGAACATATCCTGTATTCAAATACTATGAATTATCTCGAACAGAATGATCTATTAACCCAAGGTCAACACAGATTTAGAAAATATCGTTCATGCGAAACACAACTAGCCCTTTACTCACACGAAGTGATGATGCTACTGACAAGAGTTCGCAAACCCATTCCGTATATCTAGAAGGCTTTTAACACCGTAACTCACAAACGGCTTTTAATCAAATTGCGTGGTTATGGTATACCGCCACAAATTTGCGATGGGATAGGGGATTTCCTGTCAGAGAGGACACAGTTTGTAGTAATCGATGGTAACGCATTGACTAAAACAGAGGTGATATCGGGCGTTGGCAGGGTAGTGTTATTGGTCCTCTGCTGTTCCTTATTTACATAAACAATTTGGGAGAATATCTAAGTAGCTCTCTTAGGTTGTTTGCAGATGACGCCTTCATTTACCGTCTACTAAAATCGTCTGAAGATCAAAACCACCTGCAGAATGATATGAATAAGATATCACTATGGTGTGATAATTGGCAATTTACTCTAAATAACGAGAAGTGGGAAGTCGTCCACATGAGTACGAAAACAAATCCGTTAAACTTTGTTTACAAGATGAATCAATCAAAACTGAAGGCCGTAAACTCTACTAAATACCTAGGAATTACTATTACTTCAGACTTAAACTGGAAAGAACACGTAGATAATGTCGTGGGAAAGGCGAACCAGAGACTGCCTTTTATTGGTAGAACCCTTAAAAGATGCAACAGAACTACTAAAGAAACAGCATACACTACGCTTGTCCGTCCTTTTTTGGAGTATTGCTGAGTGGCAATTCCAGGTGAGTTCATTGTCCTAGTCGTTGATGCAACGCTTTGTTACGACTGACCCAGAAGACGACTCCATCTGTAAGTAAGAACAATTTCACAAAGGTTATTGTGATTATACACGCAGTGAGTCTACGGGAAACATCTGAAATCTGAGATGTATTGCCGATTATCGAAATTCTATTTAAAACTTGGTGGTCCCTCCTCCCCTCCCGATTTACGAGTGATTACGCGTATAGCAATTCAGGTGTTCGATCGGTCATCTCCTAAACATGTGAAAGGAAGAACTACTTTCTATTGTTGAAAAAAAATACCTCAATACATGAAAATACATAATAATCTTAGTTCTTTTCATTTCAAACGAGGCGGTGTTACAGTGAAATGTTCAAATGTTTGTATAGTCTATGTGACTTAACTACGGGGTCATCAGTCCCTAAACTTACAAACTACTTATGAACTACTTACGAACTAGGACGGCACGAATATCCATGCCCGAGGGGGGATTCGAACCCCCGACCGTAGTGGCCGTGCAGACCGTGACTGGAGCGCCTCAGTCTCCTCGGCCACCGCGGCCGGCAGTGTTACAGTGAATCACGAATTGTAAATAAAGTAAAACGTGTT
Source organism: Locusta migratoria (assembly GCA_026315105.1). Taxonomy (NCBI): domain Eukaryota; kingdom Metazoa; phylum Arthropoda; class Insecta; order Orthoptera; family Acrididae; genus Locusta; species Locusta migratoria. The sequence continues at coordinate 214,296,150 of CM048749.1, forward strand.
GTAAAATCGATGTTACAACTGTTCAATAAGCACTTTCAGCTAGTATAAACGTCGTTAAGTTAAACTGGCTGTACCGAAAAACATAGTAGATGTTTGAAAATGAAAAACATGAGTAAATACCTAGATGTCGGAAAAATTGTCCAAATTAGTGCCGTTGCCACTTATAGGTTTTCCGCAAAAACTGACTGCGAGAAACAAACAAAACATTACATTTTCATAGTTTTAAAATTATCGTTTTCTGAACGATTTTTTAAAGATGTAAAGCCGAGTGTTGTTGAATAGACTAAACGGTTTGGTTTCTCCATAATTATTTCAGAATTATTAGTTTCTCCATCACTGGAGGCTTAATATTTCAGAATTATTAAATGTAATGAACCCGCGTCCGTAACCGCAGACGCGCACAGAGTGGCAATAACCATGTGATTTTATTGACACTCGAGTGGCAATATCCATTGACTACTAAAAGGAATAGCGAACAGAATCTACATACCTTTCTATAACCTTGCAATCGTAGGCGGGAAATGGATTCGACAATTCTGTGGCTTTCCCATACCATAAGAACTACTCGTTTTTCATTTTATGTACATACTAATTGACTATACCTTCCGCCGCATTCTGGAAACTTCTTCTATGTGAGAAACCAAAACAACTTCCCTGTGTTTTAAAATAATGGTGAGAATTCAACACTTCACACAAACGTTTTAAGGTACTTTTCTACCCGTACACTATTTGTTTATTCTGCCATTTAACGGTTTATTTACATTCATGGATCAGAAGTTTCATGTAATAATTGCTTTGTCACAATAGTGAATTGTGCATTCAAGATGCTGCCCTCTACCCCACTGTCACGATAATACGCAAAGAAGACAACCTAGTTATTTTACATATTACTTTTTCCTGTCCAGACACTAACATATACTTCATGAAGCCTGGTAGGGTTTTCGGGACAGTCCCGGTTTTGGATTAAAAAAATGAGCGTCCTGAAAACTGTTTTCGGGACTAAAGTTTAGTCCCGGTTTCGCGATGCGAAAGAAATACCCGTATGCCGTGTATTTCTCCCCAAATGCTGGCGTGGATTTGTATTTTAACTGTCACTGTTAAGCAAAATAATGACTTTTGTTTCATTGTTGCATCTGCCAGCGTCTATAACGGGACTTTATTGCGCGTAATGGTTCTTTCTGTTATTAACACTGGTCTTAGATTCAGTTCAGTTAAGACGTAGTAGCTACAGTACGTGGTTCTCTGTTCGAGGCTTATTGTGCATATTTCATATTTGCGTGTTGTGAAGTGAGCTCCAAACGCCAAAGCTAAAGTATTCCTTTGGATATAAATATACTGTAGAATGGTCTTTCAACAAACGAGGAAGACATGACTATGAAGTGGAATGTGGAATATGTAAGTCGCATGTTTCCATTTCACATGGAGGGAGGGGAGACATTACATATCATTTATGCAGTTAAAAGCATAAATCAAACGTGCTCTGCTCACAATTTTTTTATTTCAAAGTCATCAAAACAGGGCCAATCAGTAGCAGTGACGGAATGAACAACGTGTTATCATACTGTTAAACATCATATGTCCTTGAAATCTGTAGACTCTACTTATACGCTAAACTCCAATCTTTTTAACGATTCTGTCACAGGGAAGAGTTTGACGTTGGGCAGAACCAAAACAATACCACTTTTAAAAGCTGTTTTGGCACCCGACACTGTCAAACAAATATGTGACAACCTTTCGCTGGTCCGCTGTTATTCAATATCTACACATGCGAGTAATCACAAGGTTGAAAAAATATTTCCATCAATTGTTCAATATTTTACACCTCAGAACGGCATTCAAGTGAAATTGCTTAAATTAGTTTCGCTTCCAAATGAAAACGCATCTACAATAAATACGTACTGCATTAGAAGAAAAGATAATTGATAAGCGTAAGTGTATTGCATTTTTCGATGACAATGCTAGCACTAATTTTGGAGGAGTGCGACGAGCAGGTACAAACAATGTCTTTACTAGACTGAAAAGCGAAGTAACCGAAAGTCTTTTGGGGTTTGGCTGCCCTGCTCACATAGCCTACTGCACAACGCTGACAAGACAGCCGCTGACGTGATGAGTGTAGACGTCGACACCGAGTTTGTGGACTTTTTTCTTTTTTTTTTTTTCTTTTTTCGTGTAAATCTATGTTTCGCGGTCGTTGTTTCAGTTTGTTCTGGTTTGTTCGTTGAATATTCGCCTCATCTTTTTTATTACAGAGAAGACCGCTCGGCTACTTCCACGCGTCTTCCTTATGCTGAATTCATCCTGCACGAATATGTCCCCTATTTTCCTTCTTTGACTGGGCTGACAACTAAATTAGGTTGATCGGTACGAAGCAATGAGCTAACAGCGCTGTAGTTCAGCGAGAGTGAGTTGTCGGCACTGACAACAGTCCGCCTGCTGTCATCACGGACGCACGATTCCAAAGTTGAGTGTTCCCAGTTTTCGTGGTTGAGTAGTACTTTTTCATTGTTTATTTTTTACTAGCTTCTTCCTGCGACTTCATTCACCTAGTATGGAGCAACTTCAAAAACTATCATATCGGGTCGTTTTACCTCTATGTCCTACCCAGGTCCAACTGTATCCCTCTGCAAAATTTCATCCAGATCCACCCAGTAATTTTTCCGTAAAAGCATAACAAACAAACAAACAAACTTTCACAGTTTCACAGGCCGCAGCCGCAGTGGCTGAGGGCAGTGCGGCGCGCAAGTCACAGTCTGCACGGCCGCTACGGTCGGGGGTTCGAATCCCCCCCTTGGTCATGGATGTTTGTGTCGTCTTTAGTATAAGGTAGTTCATAAGAAGTTTGTAAGTTTAGGGACTGATGACCCCGCAGTAAGTCCCTTGAGCTTTCCTTAACAAACATTTGAACATTTATTTCATTTAGTTATATTATAGAGTATGATTAAATATTATGTGCTGCTTGACACATAATAATTTACATTTTGTAGTAGTTAGGTTTGCCTTATTATGTCTTCCAGTGGGCGATAAGGAGCTGATGATGAAGTACTTTTGCATCTGTGTAGTTTTAGTCTAAAGAGTAGTCATTTTTGCCATGGGGTCCTTGGTTATACAGCTACGCCACTGGTCATGGTCTCTTTTCCTTTGTGTGTCATTTGTGGCATGTCCGGCAAAATTGGCTGGTTGTGGAGGATATGTGTTGGATTTTCTGCAAAATAGGTCATTTATCAAAGGTTTATGACAGTCGGCAAGCCACAAGTTGGTCGTCAGATATGCCAGTATTTTTACTTAACCCAGGCACAGTACCAGACACGTCACAAGAGCTACTGCGGCACATTTTTCTGACGTTTTTAGTGGATGCATGACCTGTCGAATTTCAGGTAAACACGGGAGTGACGATCGTTCTCATTAACTTAGATACATGTAAACCCTTGGGCTGTCCGGTGCTGCAACGACCACTACATCACGTGGTGGCATGCAGTGAACAGAGCGTGTCATTAAGCGGAGAGTTTACCATCTCCACATATTATAAGAATGTCAAACGGCATCTTACAATGTTGACAGTCAAATCTCCATTGGCGAAGAATATTTTCGGATTGGACGCATTTTCTGGTTTCTAAATTGTGGATGAAGTTAATGTGGTGTCTCAGGCGGGTCCCTTCCAAGATTTGGACTCTTTATTGCGGTCATACAACATGGTGTTCAAGATTGCCCTTGGGTCGGGCCAAAAAATTCAAGGCACATGTCTGTTTCAAACCATCAGTGTCGCATAACTTCTGCCACGCTGAACTCAGTGGTGCAGACAGGATTTGGTTCTGGGGGGGGGGGGGGGGGTGCTAATTTTTGTAAAAATAAAGCCTGTTGAATTTATTAATCTATGACTTATTTCTACACTTTTTACAATTCAACTAATTATTCTACGAAAACAATTGCACAAGAAATAAAATGAGTAGGCTCTGATTAATTTGATAGTGGAAGAGGAGCAACGTGGTGGAAATGAAGTGTATATAATCAGTTTGTAAAATAATTAAGCAGCTTCTATGTTACTAGCCAAAGACAAATGTCTTTATAGTTTAACTAGCTTAAACCCGCGGCTCCGCTCGCGTGTTGGTTGATTATGATAGCTATCTTTTAGTAGTGTGCAATATGAAATGAAATTCCATACCTTCTTTAGAAACAAACATTTTTAAACAACATTCGAATAAAAAAATTAAATAATGTGAAGTGCTTAATGATTATTTTAAAGAGATGCATTAAAAGAATTTTTTACTGCTTTATTTATTTATTCTTATATTTCCTTATTCGTATGCCTATCCATAGAGAGAAAGAGCTGATGACATTGTAGCACGCATAGACCAAAGATATGGTCTGTCGCATCACGTTTCGCTGCATGTAACATCCTTGCTATAGAGTCGCAAACGTCATCGCTGGTCTTCAGTCCGATTTTTTTTTTTTTTATTTTATTTATTTATTTATTTTTTTATAATTTGACGACTTTCAACCACCATATCTTCTGCCCCCTTATAGCTATCGGCATGGAACTGCTATGGTGTACAACGGGAGACTTCGGACAACAATTACACACAGACCATTCGTTTGCGTTCTGTAGTTTTCGCTGCAGAGCGAAATAAACACACACACACACACACACACACTCCACCCTTTTATCATTATCAACCCTCAAGCAACAATGCAACCAATAAAACCATTTTCAAAAAGTAAATATAATTTTCAAAGAGCAATTATTGTTCCGCATTTCGCGTTATATTCTTCAAATTACTGAATATCTATCAGAGCGCTATAAAACCGTCCCTAAAACTTTTTTCTCAGGTATAAATTAGTAACTGTACGACTATTTAAGTCTCTGCGTCTTGTCGTTCGGACGTAATGAGCGTACACCGAACAGATATTCACATTAATATATATATAGATAAATGGCTATTTGATCGCCATAAAACCGTGCCTAAAGCCTTCCCCGGGTAGACATTAGTAACTATACAAATTTTTGGCTCTTTATGTCTTGTGGTTCAGACGTGATAAACGTACACCGAACAGACATTCACATTTATAGATATAGATAGATTAACATAAGAGACTATGGTTAAAAAATTGTACTAAAATAACACTATAATTGTTCATAAGATTCCACTCCGTGGCGCCGCTGACCTACTAAGCAGCGGGTCGCCGCATACGAACAATCGGCATAGCAGTAACAATAGCGGCAACATCTAAGCTGGTCCTGGCGGCATTAAAACTCTTCACCGTAACAGCAGCTCACTTTCTCAGTGGCGGCATCACGTTGGCGACCCATTGTCACGTTCACTTGTGGTTGGCAAATTATAGTTACGTTGTATTTTATTGCACGTGTACTATTTCCAATTTCCGATTCCGACCTGTTTAAAAAAAGTAAATAAAAATAATAAAATTTAAAAAATCTTTGGGACGTGATGTGAGGGGGGGGGTCATATCAGCCCCATTAGCCCCCTCTTCCCCCCAGTCACAGGTCAAGGAAGTTCTGCAGCATTGGCAGGATCAAGGGGTTGTTACTGCCACCTCGTCAAGTCAGTGGGCCACTCTTTTGGTGGTCATTTTGAAGCTTGACAGCGCCATATGCCTGTGCGGTGAAACGAAAAATTTGTAGCAATCTATTATTCCATTCCATGAATGGCAGAGTTGTCGGCAAAGTTGTCAAAGGGCCACTATTTATTGCAGATTGACTTGCACAATCCATATCTGCAGTTGCCACTGGAAGCAGCTACCCGAACTTTTTTGGTCCTTAACACCCCTCTCAGACTTTACCGGTTGCTTTTGGGAATCTGACTGGTCTGCGATATCTACAGCAGCTACGTTCAAGACATTCCCTGCTGTGTAAATTACGTGGATGATATATGGGTAACAGGTCCTACACAGAAAGAGTAAAGAGCATATAAGGAATCTACAGGTGGTCTTCCAACGCCTCTTCAAAAATGGTCTCATTGCAAGATGGAAAAGTGCCGTTTCTTTTCACCAAAGGCGAAAATTTGATTCCCCAGGCGGCACATATTTGTAACCCACTGAATAGGCTTTTTCAAAAGGCTGTTAAGTTTGGTCAGTGGAGTGTCAAATTGGCTTTTCAGTTTCTCAAGAATTATTTGTGGTCAGCTCCCTGCTAGACTTCAAACACTCCAGGTGATGATCTGTTCCATAGGAATCCAGACAGCACTGAACTACTTATCGCATTTCCTCGAAGCCTCTTTCCACAGCTCAGCGAAATAATTCCCAGGTGGAGAAAAAGGGGCTTTGTCAACTGTCTTTGGAATTTAAAAAATCCATGTGTTTTGGTATGGAACAAAGTTCATCCTCGTCATGAACCATATGCCATTGATTACCTAGTTTGGCGCTCGTTTAAAGCTGGTTATAAATTGTGCCCTCTTTCTAAGCAATTACCAATATGATATTTATTACCACTCTACGACCCAGCGTGCAAATGCAGATGAGTTACCAGAGATGCTGGTGAGGCCTGACCCAGAGTTTCAACAGCAAGAGACACTTGTGTTTTTATTAGATGACACCCTGTGGCAAGCCTTGACTGACTTCCCCTTGACAGTGCGGGAGGTTGGGGTCAAAATAGCCATTGACTCACAATTCACAGAGTTTGTTTCATTGGTTCAAATCAGTTTGCCACAGTGTGTATCTTCGGGTGCAAACCTGATTTGGCGGATGGGTTATTCCATCAGCAGTGTACCAGCGTATCCTGCAGTGATTGCATGTCTCACTGGGGAGTGTCACATATGAAGTCATCTATTGGTCGGTGATAGATTGTGACGTCAAGCATCTGGTCCGCACTCATGGGGCCTGTGCACGAACCAGCTGCCCCACTGCTCAAGTTCTCCCCTTGGCCAACACAAGAACACCTATGGAACAGAGATTAAGTTGACTTTGCGGATCTATTATTGGGCAGCACGTGGTTGTTGGCCGTTGATTCTTTCTCAAATTTCCCATATGTTGCCAAGTTCATACACTGTCTGTCATCTTCGCCATATAAGGCTTGTCAGGATTCTAGTATCCAATAATGAAAGGCAATTTGTATCGAGGGAGTTTGAAAAGTTTTGTATGTGCAATGGTATTCAACAATTAACAAACATCCCATTTCACCCAGCCTCAAATTCTGAGGTAAAACGCTTTGTTTGCACATTGAAGACCCAAATGAAGAAGGTGGTAACAGCCTCCCCATGTGACAACACATTATAAAGCTTTCTGGCAACGTGCAAGGTGATACTGTCAACAAGTGCAGTCCAGCACAGTGACTGCATAGATATTACCCACGTCACCCATGAGGTCTGCTCAATTTGTCGCACCCAGCGTTACATCCCCCAACCCAAGAGACTTTTCCCCATAGGCACATCAGTATGGGATCGATCTTTTGGCCAGTAGCAAAGGTGTCTTCTGGGTGTTGTGGGGTGCCACAAGGGTAGGTAATTGTGTTTAGTGGATGTTGGAATGGAGCAGTTGACCCATCATGTTAATTGGATGTTCCCCCACACCGTGGAATCGATACTTTTGGGGAACTACCACAGGGCTAGCAGCAGGATCTCCAATCACGCCAAGGTTCAATGCCTCCACCAAATTTCCTTTGATGGTGGCTTGGCTCATGCCAGGACCAAGGAAACTGGAAGCCATGGACTTCTGATGCCTGACACTCACAGCTCTCCTCAGACTATGACAGCATATGTGGCTCCACCACTGCCGTTATTAACACATGAAATGGGGCCTCAAACTTCACAGTTGCCAGTTCCTCTAACGTGGTCAACAGCATTGACTCCTCTGACAGAGCAAACAGCACTGGCTCTGCCCCTGGGATCGGTCAGTCAACAGCTAGGATCACCACCACTCTTTCTGACCCTGCCTGAGAGGTCACAACCCAAACTGAGACATTTTTGACCCTACACGGTCTTTTAATTGAGGAGGGATTATCACTGCCAGAGGACAGTCTGATGGGGGTAGAAGAGCTGGCATGGCCTAGAACAGCAATTGAAGGGTAAAAGTTGCCATGGGTTGTGCCAACAGCGCCATCGATGGCATGTACAACAGAGGGCTGTGTTTACACTGAGGCAGGACTGCAGCAGCTGGGCAGATTGTGTATGCGAGCAAATGCAACAAACTGTACCTTACGATAACCAAGTGTGTGTCCACAAGTGCTGTGGCTTCTGGGTGTTGTGGTGTGGTCTTCCCCCTACAAGCATGTTTGTGTGAAGTTGTCTATATGGTTTCAGACTCTCAGCTTCTGGTAGATTGACTTGCACAGAAGGGACATTTCTGGCATGTGTTTTGTGATGTTGCCAATTAGCCCTGTGTGACTAGACCACCACCAAATAGCTGTGAGACATCTGCCATTGCTAACACAGGCAGATAGAAAATACACTATGTGATCAAAAGTATCTGGTCACCTGGCAGAAAATGACCTACAAGTTTATGGTGCCCTCCATCAGTAATGCTGGAATTCAGTATGGTATTGGTCAACCCTTAGTCTTGATGAGAACTTTTGCAGGCATACAGTCAATCAGTTTGTGGAAGGTTTCGTAGGGAATGACAGCCCATTCTTCACAGAGTGCTGCACTGAGGAGAGGTATTGATGTAGTTGGGTGCGGCCTGGCATGAAGTTGGTGTTCAAAAACATCACAAAGGCTTTCTGTAGGATTCAAGTGAGGTCTCTGTGTAGGCTGGTCCATTAAAAGGATGTTATTGTCACGTGAACAAGAGTACAAATATGTATGAGGTCTTATGTGATCAAACTTTGTGGTTATCAGTCGCTATATGTACACACTCATTACTTGACTAACATAAACTAACTTACACTAAGGACAACACAAACACCCATGTGCGAGGAAGGGTTCGAACCTCCAACTACAGCGGCCATGCAGACCGTGTCTAGTGCACTACAGACCACTCAACCACTGCAGCCGTCTCATGTAAACAATCCAACATAGGCCGTACATTATGAACAGGTGCTCAACTGGGTTAAAAGATGCAATTGCCATCCCCAAATTGCATTTCAACATTGGAAAGCAAGAAGGTGCTTAAAAACTCCATGTAGGCCTATGCTGTGATAGTTCCATGCAAAACAAAAAGGTGTGCAGGCCATCTCTAAAAAAAAAGAAAAAAAAAAGAAAGAAAGAAAGAAAATAAAATAAAATAAAATAAAATAAAAAATAATAATAATTAAAAAAAAAAAAAAACACTGTAACACCACCGACTCCAAAATTTACTGTTGGCACTACACACACTGTCATATGATGTTCTGAGGGCATTTGCCATACCCACACCCTGCCATTGGATTGCTCATTGTGTATCATGATTTGTCATTCCACACAATATTTTTCCACTGTTCAATCCTCAAATGTTTACGCTTCTTACATTAAGTGAGGTGTCTTTTGGCATTGACCTGTAGACCATGAAATCCAAGTTTTCTCACCTCTTGCCTAGCTGTCGTAGTACTTGAAGAAAATCCTGATGCAGTTTGGTATTCCTGTGTGATGGCCTGGATAGATGCCTACCTATTACACTGTGTGATCCTCTTCAAATGTCGATATTTTCTGTCAGTCAACGGAATATGTCGGCCTGTAGCTTTCATGCTTTATGTGTCTCTTCATGTGTCCACTTCACTATCATATCAGAAGCAGTGGACCTAGGGATGATTAGGTGTGTGGAAATCCCACATACAGACTTCTGACACAAGTAACACCCAATTACCTGACCAAATTCAAAGTCCATGAGTTCCACAGAGCACCCTGTTCTGCTATCTCACAATGTCTGACTACGGAGTTTGTTGATATGGAGTACCTGCAGTAGGTAGCAGCACAATGCACCTAATATGAAAAATATATGTTTTTTGAGGTGTATTTCCTTCTCTTTTCAAAGTTTTCCCATGTATTAATACTGATGCAGTTTCTCATACATACAAAGTCTCCCATTGTGAATGTATAACTCTTACCAAGTATTAACCTGGTTCTGATCTATGAGTGGAGTCAAATGATTTAGTCAGGCTTAACCCATAACTCATTAGGTGACTTTTGTGTAATGTATTCTACGAGATGTGTTGTCTGGGACCCCCTTGTTGAAGTCATGGTTTAAGGAGTAAATCATTTGTGAATTTTTAATTTAAGGTAATACATGACATTTATTATTTAAGTGTTGTTTAAGTAAACTTTCACATAATACTAAATTTCAGAGTATAAACATGTATGTAATAATTGAACTTGATAGATACAAAAAGAAAATCTGTAGAAATGACATTAATTCCAACAACTTACATTTTTCTTTATTATGAATCAAAAGAAATTTCATCTTAAACAACACTTTACCCTATACTGAAGACACTATTGTTTCACATCTAATATTCTAAAACACATTTTATACATACTTTTTGGAGCACCTAAGACAATTAGGAATCTTGCACATTTTATGCATGAATGCTTTTTACCTTATTTTCTTTTGATTACAAAGTTTACTACAAGTCTTCTTCTTAGCATCTGCTGCATCCTCTGATACAATTTCCATGCTAACATCCAGAACACTCCCAATACCAGCCCTTAGTTCACATGGATGGTGAATATTTTGAATTATTCTTTCTGTGATGTAGGGAGTAACAAGCTGCTTTGAAAGTTTCTTCATAAAGTTCGGATAGTTTACAGTTTCATTATCTTGGGACCTGTTGTAAAATAAATATGAACCAATACTGATGCAACTAATATCTATACTGTAAAATATTGCCATAGGCCATTGGTGAGTTCTCCTTCCTGAGCTGTAACTGAAACCCTTTTCATGAAGTGTCTCTACTCTCCCTTTAGTTTCATTATAAAGCAGAATAATTTCTGGTGTTTGATTTTTCTCATTTGTAATAAGTGCATGAAACTCTCTGGACAGCAGCACAACAACTCTTTTTCTGTTTTGAACGTATTAAAGCCGTGTCATGTGTTTTTTGTGAACTCATATTGACCAGAGCCTATAGGAAGTCTTCTATTGGGCTGAAATTCCATAGGTAATACAGTCTTACTTTGCCTCAGTATACCAACCAAAACAACTCATCACGGACAAATTCAACAGAAGTATACCAGTTGTCAGTCATTAGATTTCAATGCTTTCTTTTGATTGGTGTAGAAGTTGGATGCCTGCTTGGATGGGAAGTGACTCCTTCCTTAGAATTCTTGCATGTGTAAATATAGCCATTCAGGAAATAATGTGTTTTGGAGTCATCATTGATGGTAGCACATGTACCTGTAGTGCAAACCATTTTGTAATTTTCTACATATTTTGCTAAAGGATCAGATATAGCTGTTGCTGGTTCAACTGCCTCTTTTTCAGCTCTATCTTGATGGTCATTGAAATGAAATTATGATATCATAATCATCAGTGTTCTGAAAAAAGGCAGGTTTTCACATTGTAATTCTCCATGCTGTCCAGTCTTCTGCCATCCTCTTCAGGTCCGCATATTTTCCTCATCCCTTTATGTCCTCTTGATTATCTTCTTCCTCTGTTTTCTCCCAAAAACCAGTCCTTCCAAGACTTCTGTTAGCATGCACTCCCTTCTCAATGAATGTCTCAACTATTTCTTTCTCCTTTCTCTTATAACCTTCAGCAGACATCTTCTCTTCCCAGCCATTTCCAACACTCTTTTGTTACTCTCTCTTTCCACCCAGCTTATCCTCTCGATTCTCCTCCACATCTACATCTCAAATGCTCCTAACCTTTTTTCATCCTCTTGTCTCAGTGTCCATGTTTCTGCACCATATAGTGCCACATTCCAGACAAAACATTTGGCAAGCCTTTTCCTTAAACCCTTATCTAATTTTCCACATAACAGTCTCCTTTTTCTGTTGAATGTCTCCTTCACTATGTCAGTTCGAGTTTTCACCTCCTAGTGATATCTCAAGCCTTCGGTTATTGTGCTTCCAAGATATTTAAATGCACTTGCTTGGCTAATGTTAGTTTGTCCTATTTTAATACTGTAATGATGACCATACTCTTTGTTTTTGCTGTGTTTATTTTCATCCTGTATTCCACACAAGCATCATTAAGGTCTGTCAGCATGTTGTTTGCTGTCCACTCACTTTCTGCCACTAATACCATGTCATCAGCAAAGTTATACATTCTATTCTCTTTCCACCAATACGTATTCCTCTTTTCTCTTCTAAGCCTTTCATAATAATCTCCACTGTTAAACAACAGTGGGGAAAGGTAAGAATCTTGTCTAACACATCACCCAATTCTGGTTCCTTCTTATATTTCATTTCCTATCCTTATCCTCACTTTCTGGTGTAAATACAAATTTTGTATAAGTAGTCTCTCTTTCCAATCTATTCCATTCCTTATCAAAATATCCATCAGCTTCTTTCACTGAACTCTGTCAAAAGCCTTTTCTAAATCTATAAAAAAGCAAAGGCTTCTCTACCTTTTTACATATATCTTTCCCCTACAGTTCTTAACAGGCCAATAGCATCTCTTGTTCCTTTTCCTCTTCTAAATCCGAACTGCACCTCTGCAATCCCTCTATCCATCTTGCCATATAGCCTTCTATTCAACACTCTCAGTAACACTTTAGCTGCATGAGAAATTAGACTGAGGGTCCTATGCTCTTCACATTTTTTAGTGTTTCTCTTTTTATCTATTGGTATCATAACTGTTGCAAGGAAATCCTCAGGCCATTCCCCTTTGTCGTATATCTCGTTACAGAGGTAGCCTAGTTCTTTTCTAGCCTTGTTGCCCAGACTCTTTAGCATTCTGTTGGTAGATAATCAATTCCACATGCCTTCCTATTTTTCATCTCCTTCAGTGCCTTTTCTACTTCTGTTTCCAATATGGTGTATCCCTTTTCATCCTCCGGCACATATTGCTCATCTTCGACCTTACTTTCATTTAGTATTTCATCCCCCTTATATAGACATTCAATATATTCTTGCCATCTGTTCAAAACCTCCTGAGGTTCTTCTGCTAGAGTACCATCTGCTCTTTCCACTTCCATGTTATTCTTCTTTCTTTTACGTTCAAGAACTATATCACTAACCAGTGTATACACCATATCGTACTTTCCCTCTTTCTCTATTTTCTCTATTTTGTCACATTTCTGTTTTGATTCATATTTCTCTTGTTTCTTCAGTTTGTCTTCTTAATTCATTATTCAGTTTCCTGTACCTTTTTTTGCCTTCTTCAGTTTCTACATTTTTCCACTTTCCCTTCTGTCTTTTTTAAAATGTTTTCTGTTATCCATTCTTTCCTGACACTTTGGGATTAATTCATAGTACTTCTTTGGCACAGTCCATGAGTTCTTCCCTCATTTTTATCTATTTGCCATTAACACATTCATCAGCATCATTTCTTTCCCGTTTTTCTATAAATCTGTTTTCCAAATCTGATATCTTTCCTACCTCTTTGAGTCTTTCTATGTTTAATCTTTTTTCAACTTCACTTGTATTCCTCCCACTACTAGGTTGTTGTCTGAATTGGTATCCACTCCTGGATAAGCTTTAGCATTATTCAAACAATTCCTAAACCTTTTTCATATTAGGATGTAGTCCAACTGATATCTTGCCGTAGTCAAATTTGATATCCAGATGTATCATCTATTTTTGTGGTGTTCAAATAACATGTTGCCCACTGCAAATGAATTTTCTTTACAGAAACTAATTATTCATTCACCTCTTTTGATTTTTTTATTCCTAATCAAAATTTTTGTACTGCATCTTTACCTTCACCCACCTTTCATTCCAGTCTCCCATGATAAATAATGCAAGCATTTCCATTTTATTTCTCGATGAGTTCTTGTATTTTCTCATAATATTCCTCCACTTCATCTCTATGCTGACTGGTTGGCATATATACCTGTATTAACACCAAATCTTTTGACCTACCCTTGAGTAGAATCATCATCAGTCTTCCATCAATATATTCATTACCTTCGAAGTCTCTGCGGGTTTTCTGCCGGATAATAACATCAAATTGATTCAATATTTCGACGGTACAGCTGTCCACCATCATCAGGAAACTGCTGCTGCTGAGTCCCGCTGAATACTGGTGCAAGATGGAAGTACCGCGTCCTATATAGGCGTCGGTCGCGTGCACGGCGCATGCGCCGGCCGTCACAGTTGCTACCTCATAGACAAGTCTGGTGGCGCCGCCCCTAGTGGAATAGGGCAAAACGATATATCGCACCTTGCACTAATCATTCCTAGGTGCTGGAATCCGGGTCGAACATTGCAATTTGATGTTGCTTAATAATGGATTCCATGTTCTACTGAGAGGAAACCCCATGTCCCTATTAATTAGATTGTCCGTCACCCTGATTTCAATGGCTTCTCTGTAAACACTGTTCCAGAAACCTGAGGTATTGGCTACTACGCGGGTTTTATCATATATCATTTTGTGTCCTTCAGTTAAACAGTGTTCTGCTACCGCCGATTGATGTGGTTGCAATATTCTCGTGTGGCGGCAATGTTCTACGCATCTATCATGCACAGTTCGAAGCATGCGGCCAATGTATGCCTTTCCACACTCACACGGTATTTTATAAACACCCGGTTTCTTCAGTCCGAGGTCATCTGTGACAGAGCCAAGTAATGCCCTAATCTTGGACGGCGGACGGAAAACAGTCTTTATGTTACAACTTTTTAAAAGTCTTCCAATTTTAAAAGAAACACCCCCGGCGTACGGAATGTAGGCTAAAGCCCTGTACTCCTCTTCAAGAACTTTAGGAGACGGTCCAAACTGCATAGCACGACGAATCTGTTTCTCAGAGTAGCCATTTTCCTTAAAAACTGTCGTCAGATGTTCCAGTTCAGATGGTAAACTGTCTGCATCAGAAATGGCATATGCTCTTCGTACTAGAGTTCTAAGGATGCCGTTACATTGGTATGGTGGGTGGCAACTACTGGCATGTAAATACCTGTCAGTGTGTGTTGGCTTGCGGTGAACACTATGTCCAAGGGTGCCATCATCTTTTTTGTAAACCATTACATCCAGAAATGGAAGTTTACCGTCACTTTCGACCTCCATAGTAAATTTGATGTTTGGGTGAAGGCAGTTAAAATGATCCAGAAATCGATTGAGCTTATCACGTCCATGAGGCCAGATGAAAAAGGTGTCGTCAACGTATCTCCAAAAACACGTCGGTTGCAACGCTGAAGTTCTCAGTGCCCTGTCCTCGAAGTCTTCCATAAATAAATTGGCGACTATGGGAGATTAAGGGCTGCCCATAGCCACTCCGTCCTTTTGTTCCAAGAAGTTGCCACCAAAAGAAAAATACGTGGACGTCAGTACATGACGACAGAGCTTCACCCTCTCTTCATCCAGTATTTCACTAATTAAGCTCAATGACTCTTCCAATGGTACCCGTGTAAAGAGGGATACCACGTCAAAGCTTACGAGTAAATCCGAAGGACCCAGCTTCAAGGACTTCAACCGTCTAATGAAATCCATAGAATTGATGACGTGGTGTTGACACTTGCCGACGTATTGGCCGAGAATGGACGCCAAATGCTTCGCCAGGTTGTATGTGGGTGCACCCAAATTAGAGACTATAGGACGTAATGGTACCCCTTCCTTGTGCACTTATGGTGATATACCATAACCCGCAATTTGATTAAAAGCCGTTTGTGAGGTACATTGTAAAGCTTTCTGGAAATCAAGAAATATGGAATCGATTTGCGAACCCTTGTCGATAGCACTCATCATTTTGTGTGAGTAAAGAGCTAGTTGTGTTTCGCATGAACGATATTTTGACCTTCGGTCAATAGATCATTCTGTTCGAGATAATTCATAATATTTGAATACAGAATATGTTTCAAAACCCTAATGTCAATGAAATAGGCCTGTAGTTTATTGGGTTAATCCTACTGCCTTTCTTGAATATAGGTGTGACCTGTGCAACTTTCCAATCTTTTGGTACAGCTCCTTCTTTGAGAGAGCGGTTGTATATGGCTGTTAAGTAAGGAGCTATTGCTTCAACATAATGAGATAGAAATCTAATGGGTTTACAGTCTGGACCAGAAGACTTGTTCTTGTTAAGTGATTTTAGTTGTTTCACTACTCCGATGATATCTACTTCTATGTTACTCAATCTGGCCTCTCTAATTCGAAATCTGGAATAATGGTTTCATCTTCTTTGGTGAATAAGTTTCTAAACACACACACACACACACACACACACACACACATACACACACACACTAGCTTTCGCAACCTAGCTGCTTTGTCAGGCGGAAGGGAAGGAGAGGGAAAAGGAAATGATGAGGGTTTTAAGGGTGTGGGTAAGGAGTAATTCTTCCAATCCCAAGACAGGAAAGACTTACCTTGGGGGAAAAAAAGGAGGGTAAATAAATACACACACACCCACACCTATACCAGACAGGCCTGAGTGAAAAGAATGCGGGAGCGTAATCTGGCTAGGGAGAAAGAATGTTTACGAAGGGAATGTACATAAAACTGCATGGGGTTGTTGTAGGGAGGTTGTGAGGGAGACATAATATAGGTGTGTGTGTGTGTGTGTGTGTGTGTGTGTGTGTGTGTGTGTGTGTGTGTGTGTGAATTTATTAATTTATTTGTGCTACTATCACGTCCTGTGCTCCTTCACCTGGTAAGTAATGTTCATCTATTTTTTATATATATTTTTCCTGCTAGGAATGTCTCCTCTATAAATGTCTGTCTAGGTGTGTTTGCGTTTGGATATGTGTGAGTGTGCATGTATTTGTTTACCTTCCTTTTTTTCCCCTAAGGTAAGTCCTTCCACTCCTGGGATTGGAATGACTCCTTTTCCACTTCCTTAAGACCCATATCCTTCCCTTTCTCCTCCCCTTTTTTCCTCTTATCCTGAAGAAGCGACCAACGGTTGCGAAAGCTTGTATGTGTGTTTGTGTGAGATTTTATTCGTATCTATCGATGAGCCGGTCCTTTTGGTAAGTCATCTCTTTTCTATGTTAGTGTTGTATGTTAATGTTATACCTATCAATTAATTAATCAAAATACAATGATCTAATAAGAAGGTAGTAAAACAATACCACATTTCAGTTCTAAACTTTATGTAACTCAACAATCCCAAAATAATCCAGTCTGGAAAAGCAGACAAGTGTACAAAACTTATGTCTTCAAAGGGTTAAATATAAATGAGAAGGCCAAAGATTGCTTTGAGTTAAATCATATCCACAACTCTGTTATTCACAGAATTTGTAATTTTCCATGATACTAACTCAAGTTCAAGTTCGAGGTTTGTAAATTGCAGTGCTTTCTCTTGCATTGTGTCATCAATTAGTAAGTTCCAGATTTTTCTCACTCTGTTTATTCAATTGACACCACCACATGATGCTTTGAGTTATTTGGCCACTGATTATGTTTGACACAATTCAACACAACAGATAGTATTTTATCATTGAGAGACTCTTTGAAAATTCCTTTAGCTATGGCTGTGTCACTGTCAGATGTAAGGGAATATACATCTGCTGCTCTCTAACATCAGATTCACTAATGTCAATTTTGATAAATCATCAGCATTAAAATTTTCATCAGTTTTTTGATATTTAATGCTATATTCAGACTGAGATACATATTCAGCCCATATTTGCTGCCTCCTGTCACAAATGGGAGAATGCAAAATTTTGAGCTTGAAACTATAGATGAGTGGCTTGTAACCTGTTTTCACAATGAAGTAGTACTCTTCTTAGGTACAATCTTAGACAAAAAGTTTCATCACTGGCCAGCTGACACAGAGGCTAAGTCTGAGATGTTTACTTAAGGTGGCCAATAAAGTTGATTGCCCCTCAGAATTGTAAGTCTGGTGATATGCATAATCTGGCAACACTATAGGAGGTAGAAGTGTCTGAAGAAAGTGTTGCCTGTTGTTAAGCAGCTAACAAGCTGCTCAAGCTTGTGGTGTTGTTTTCATTATAAGGCTGTAAGTTGGAATCCACTCACTATATATATATATATATATATATATATATATATATATATATATATATATATATATGAAACGAAAATTATAGAGGGAAACTTTCCCGGTGGGATAAACAAAAATAAAAATAGAAAAGAGATGACTTACCAAAAGGACCGGCTCGTCGATAGAAACAAATAAAATAAATAAAATCACACACAAACACACATACAAGCTTTCGCAGCCTAACTGCTTGATCAGGCAGAAGGGAAGGAGAGGGAAAAGGAAATGATGAGAGTTTTAAGGGAGTGGATAAGGAGTCATTCCAATCCCGGGACAGGAAAGACTTACCTTGGGGAGAAAAAAGGAGGGTAAACAAATACACACACACCCACACATTTACACAGACGCAAGTACACTTAGGCAGACATACTGTAGAAAGCAAAGAAGTTAGAAGTTATATATATATATATATATATATATATATATATATATATATAATAGAGGAAAAATTCCTAACAGGAAAAATATACGTAAAAAATAGATAAAGTACACTTACCAGGCGAAGGGGCACAGGCAGTAATAGCAACAAATAAACACACAGACACACACGCACACAAAAATGCTAGCTTTCGCAGCCTAGCTGCTTCATCAGGCAGAAGGGAAGGAGAGGGAAAAGGAAATGATGAGGGTTTTAAGGAAGGGGGTAAGGAGCCATTCCAATCCCGGGACAGGAAAGACTTACCTTGGGGGAAAATATGGAGGGTAAATAAATGCACACACACCCACACATTTACACAGACACAAGTACACTTAGGCACACATACTGTAGAACAGTTTATTATGAATTTTTTTGTTAATCATATGCAGGGTAGGAAAGCTGCGAACGTGTGATATCATCCCCTAGTAGCAGTAGCAATTACAGTTCCAGTGCTTTTGCATGTTTAGGAATTTGGTTCGCAGTTGGTGGTTGTGAGTTTAAAAAAAAATTAACTTTCCCTATTTTAAACTCTCAGCCCAACCCTCACCCTCGCATTTGGAGGCTCGTTACGGGATAAGTTCACGTTGGACTTGCTTGGACGGAGAGATTAGGGTGTGTATAGGACAGTGAACAGTTACAAACAGTTGCAAACAAGTGCGCGGACGCGACGGACAATTTTAAGTGTGTGTGGCGGCTGGCAGCAGAGAGCGGGATAAATTCACACTGGTCTTGCTCAGACAGAGAGGTAGGGTGTGCTTAGGACAGTGATAGTCGACAAAACAGTTAGCATAATCGTGGACGATACGCAAACGCGTCACGCGGTTAACGACCGTTGGTGACTGGCAGAGTTCGGGCGCAGGCATCCGTAACCGGCGATTGACGGCGCATTGGCCCGGCAGCAGCGAGCGGCGGCGATCGGGATCCACGCACTCAAATTTCATCTTCTGTGATCGTGGAGACTTCGCAAGTCACCAACAGAGCGTCGGGGCCCAGCAGCTTCGATTCTACAAAGGATAAGGGATGCAGTGAGAACATATTCCAGCCACAGCTTCTACAACAGACGGCAGCGAGCATTGGGGACGTCGCAGCAAGTTGCAGCAACTTCTGGATTAAAAGATAAGTAAAGCAGCTGGCGGTATAAATTCTTGTGTGTTAGTCAACCTTTCTTGTGATACCGATAATGGATCAGGTTTTTAAAAAGTCGCCAAGCGACATAGATTCAGAGAGTAGCATACCAGAAAGTCCAGAGAGGGTAAATACTGGGGGAATGTTGTTGACACCGGAGATGATCGCAGCCATGTTAGCAAGTTTTAGTTCAAATTTAGAATCAAAAATAGAAAATTTACACTCTAATTTAGAATCAAAAGTAGAAAATTCAAGCTCACATTTAGAATCAAATTTAAGATCAGAAATAGGAACTGTAAAATCAGAAATAGAAACTGTAAAATCAGAACTGAAAGCAGACTTTAAGGCAGGAATTGGGGCACTACAAAATTCAATGTTTGCATTAAAGGCAGAAATAATCACAGACATTGACAAAAAGATAGGAAGTCTAACAGAACGGTTTGAAAATAGGGAAAAGGAGATACATGCCAGAATTGGTGCTATTGAGACTGAGGTAGGAGGCAAGTTAGATGATGTGAAACAAATATGTGGTCACAGTAATGAGGGCACTATGCAGGCATTGGCTGAGGTTGACAAGAGGAAGGTGGCAGGTATTGAGGAAACAAAAACTTTGCTGTCAGGAAAATTAGAGAATACAGAATGTAACTTTAGGAAAAAGATAGAACAAGTAGTGACAGTAAACAATACTGAGACTGAGAAGGTGAACACTAGAATAAATAATCAAGAATTGTGTACTGCATCAGGAAACACTAATTGGTCCATGGTGCAGACACCTAATGGCAAAAAGTATTCAGGAGTGGGTAATTATCATCCAGTAGATTTTTTGGCTGCATGCAAGGACCAATTTGTGCCTGGTATGTCAGACCAGTGTAAAGTGAAGTTAGCAAAGAGAATGCTTGACTGTTTTGCTCAAACTTGGGCAAATCAGTGTGCTGATAAATTTGTTACTTTCGAGGCGTTTGAAAAATTGTTTTTAAATAAGTATTGGGGGGGAGGCCAAGCAAGCTAAGATACAAAATAAATTCTTGACCAGGCCAAACTATGTGAAAGGGAAACAGAGCATGAAGGAATTTTGTCAGGAGGAACTTGAGAAACTAGTGCATTTAGATATACCTTTGAGTCTTTTAGCAGTAATTTCCACTTTGTGTAGGAGGTTACCTGCAGATTTGCATTGGCAGTTAATTCACCATCCCACAGATTCAGCTGAGAATTTCATTGAATTTGTAGAAAAGATAGACCGGGGTTTAGTTATGGAACGACAGCTCAGGGGGACACAGCATGTGAACCACAATGAAAACAGAGGCAGTAGAAATGGGGGTCACAATCAGGGAAACCACAATAGAGAGAGGAATTTAAATGAAAATTCGAGAGGTAACAATAACAGAGGAGACAACTGGGATAATAGAAGCCAGAGGGAAACATGGGAAAATTATAGGAGAAATCAAAGGCAGGAAGGTGGAAATAGGAATGGGGATAACAGTAGGAGAGAAAATCAGAGACAGAATCAGGGAAACTAAGATTTGTTCCAAATGAGGCCCGTTTTGGGACAAGGAACTATTCTAATAACAGGACCAGAAGATGGGATAACAGGGGATCTAATACCCATAATTACAGTAGGAATAGAGATGGGGAGAAAAGGGAGGACAAACTATGTCACATGGATAGAGATTATGATAGGAAAGAGGAAGTAGGAGTTCACAAAGGCAAGGATAAAGAAAAGAGGGAAGAAAACATAAATAGAGTAAACAAGGAAAGGGAGAAAAGAGAGGAAAGTATGTGTCAGATGGATGCTGTTATAGGTAGTGAGAAAATTTTTGGGGATTGGTTCATGCAACATGACAAAAGAAAGGCAAACAAGAGGAGAAAGGATAGGAATGAGGACCGTAAAGGGGAATATGATGTGCGAAATTTATTTGATAATAACATTAAAGAGGATAAAAACAGTGTTGGGTTAGCCATAGTTTTGGATAGGTCAGAGGCACAAGTGTTGACTGAATGTGAAAGTATGGATGTAAATATTGATGGTATTGGAACCAGCATAGATGTTGTGGAATGTATTAATGAGAGTGAATGTTTTCCTAAATTAAATGTAAATGAATGTAGTCCAGTAGAGACAATAAATGACACTGGACCTGCTGTAAATGAAGGCCAAGTTGACAGTGTAGATGCACAAACCAGAAATTTAATTGGGAAAATAAACTGGATTAGGAAGTGGGCACCAGATGATTGGCTACTGCACAAATATGATTACTTGGACAGACTTGGGAAGCAATGTAATAGGGATCAAACTTACTATAGCCTGGTAAAAGACTTAGTGAGTGGGGACAATGAATACAATGAATTAAGGGGATTAGGCATGTGTGCTGTAAACCAAAATGAAGTAGATGAGGGATTTGGTGTATTACAGGAGGGGATAGATAATGATAAAGAGAATGTACAAACTTTTGTAGTATACAACAATGAAAACTGTAAGGAAATGGATTGTGATGGGGTAGGAGCAGGGTGGATTGATAAAGAAGTAAGTGAATATGGTCCAGATGATTAGGTCCAATTCCTTAGACACTTAAAATCAGTGGAGCCAGTGACACGGGTAGAAGAGAAATATGGGTATGCAAGGAAACTCGGGGAGTTGAGTGCAATAAACCCAGAATTTGGGAAAGCATTCAGTGAAATATTTGGAAATGATGAGGACATACAACCATATTGTTATGTAGAGGAAGTAAATAGTATGGTTAAGAACTGTATGCAAGAAATTGAGGAGGACTTGTTGGCAGAAAATGAACTTGAGGAAGGTGTTATTGAAAATGTACAGCCCATTATAAATGTTAAGGTAGAAGGGGTCTGTGAAACTGCATTGATTGATACTGGAAGTACAATTAGTGGTATTTCAGAGGATTTCTACAATCAAATCAAGAGTACAGGGACAGTAGAGTTTCCAGTTACTGGGGTACGGATAAAGAATGCTACTGGCAATTATAGCAAACCAGTGAATAAGGAAGTAGTGTTAGACTTGATGATTGAGGATGAATTGTTTAGTCAAGGTTTACTTGTCATAAAGGGTCTATGTTTAAATCTAGTGTTAGGAAGTGATTTTCTGTGCAAATATGAAGCTCAGTTGGAATATAAGGATAAAGTGCTAGAATTAAGTCTGGGGGGATGCATGAAGAGGGTCAAATTCAAAAATTTTGTAAATGATAAAGATTTAATGACATGTTTACACAAGCAACTGCCATAAACCACTATAAATCATGAAGTATGAGATCCAAAGCAGTGTATATAGTAGTTTAAGAATTTGTGTATATTTTTTCTGTGGTCTGTGTTAGTATTTATGTATGTGTTTAGATTTGAGCATTGCGGTCACGTTTACATGCTTTCTTTATATAAAACTTCCTGGCACATTAAAATTGTGTGCCGGAACCGGGACTCGAACCTGAGACCTTTGCCTTTCGCGGGCAAGCGCACTACCGACTGTGCTATCCCGACACGACTCACGATGCTGCCTCACAACTTTACTTCCGCCAGTACCTCGCCTCCTACTTTCCAAACTTCACAGAAGCTCTCTTGCAAACACGCAAGACTAGCACTCCTGGAAGAAAGGATATGGTGGAGACATGGCTTAGCCACAGCCTAAGGGATGTTTCCAGAATGAAACTTTCACTCTGCAGCGGAGTGTGCGCTGATATGAAACTTCCTGGCAGATTAAAATTGTGTGCCGGAACCGGGACTCGAACCTGGGACCTTTGCCTTTCGCGGGCAAGCGACTGTGCTATTCCGACACGACTCACGATGCCGCCTCACAACTTTACTTCCTTTATATATTCTTTTTCTTGTTGTTGTTTGTGTTAAAACATGTGCTTGTATCAGATTTGCAGTTCAACAGTGGTACATGAGGCAAATATGTATATGTGTTGGTGAAAGGTGCAATTGTTGCCAGGACTCATTTCTGAAACAGCAGCTGAGAGGGATAGTGTGTTTATTGTGTCATCATAATTTATGTATGAGTAGTGAAACTATTTAGTTAGGTAATTCTATGAATGATAATTAAATTGTTTTTATATTTGTTTATGTATACTAATCTGGAGTCAGGACTAGATGATATATATATATATATATATATATATATATATATATATATATATATAGAAAACAGATGACTTACCAAAAGGACCGGCTCATCGATAGAAACAAATAAAATAAATAAAATCACACACAAACACACATACAAGCTTTCGCAGCCTAGCTGCTTCGTCAGGCAGAAGGGAAGGAGAGGGAAAAGGAAATGATGAGGGTTTCAAGGGAGTGGATAAGGAGTCATTCCAATCCCGGGACAGGAAAGACTTACCTTGGGGGGAAAAAAAGAGGGTAAACAAAAACACACACACCCACACATTTACACAGACGCAAGTACACTTAGGCAGACACACTGTAGAACTGTAGAAAGCAAAGAAGCAAAGAAAGCAATATATATATATATATATATATATATATATATATATATATATATATATATATATGTCTAAAATGTCTGCCTAAGTGTGTTTGGATGTGGATATGTGTGAGTGTGTGTGTATTTGTTTACCTTCCTTTTTGTCCCCTAAGGTAAGTCCTTCCACTCCTGGGATTGGAATGGCTCCTTTTCCACTTCCTTAAAACCCGTATCCTTCCCTTTCTCCTCTCCTTCCTCCCTCTTTTTCCCGAAGAAGCCACCACTGGTGGCGAAAGCTCGAATGGTTGTGTGTTTTTGTGTGTGTTTAGTGTTCCTATCGACCAGCCTGTACTTTAGGTAAGTCAAAAATCTTTATTTTATACCATTTTCCTACCTGGAAGGTCTCCTTCTATAATATATATATATATATATATATATATATATATATATATATATTGTTTTCAATTGATGCTCACAGGCTGGAGGAGTTGTAGTTACTGTGAAGTATAGATGTGCTAGGAGTAACTTAGGATAGTATGGGCCAATAAAAGCTCACACCAGCAAAAATAAATTTTTTTGGTGCGAGGGGGTAGGATTTGTATTTATGCTTGTAGGTGTCATTTTGATAGAAGAGAACATTCTCTATGATAACATTCTTTTGGTAGTATTATTTGAGCTTTAAGATATATTTTTGACACAGGCAGGTTGTTGATGTTTTATTTGATGGAGTAATACACCAAATAGGCCACATATTCTCTTGCCTGTTTCATCTGAAGCTATTGCTGATGAGAGTGCAGGCATGTGGTTTTGGGTTAATCTGATCATGACTAACACAAGCCACTGTGAGTTCTTAATTCTGTTCATTTGCATGTTACTGTACATGTCTCAATGCTTAGTTTCAATTGCACCAAGTCTGGATGGCAGAAGGGTGGGATACAAATCCGACCGAATCCTGGTGTCCAGACAAACTTTTGTCTGTGTTGACTCATGGGTGCCTTCTGCTCTTCCTGTTCCATGGAGGGTGCATATGACATGTGTGAACAAGAACGCTTGATCCAGTGCCATGAATCTAAGCTGCAACAGCATGTTGGTTGAAATGACGGAGACGTAGGACCATACACCGTGGGCAAGAGTTGCTGCAACGATGACTCTGGCGTTCTCAGTGTCAAAGTGGTGAGAGATTTCCTTTAAACAAGTGGAGTGTACACCATCAAAAGTTTTTATAGTGATAGGACAAGGTCCTCCAAAGACTAAAGGTTAATACTATTATAAATTTGGTGCCAATTATGTATATAAACAACAGGCACACTTAAATTTCATGGATGTAATTAGTTATAAGGAATTATTTTCTAAAAATTATGCAAAGACTTTAAGAGTAAATGTGTTAATGTAGTAGTCTTAATGATACAAATATTGAGAAATTTTCTCACTGCCCCCTTTTTTTTTTTTTTTTTTTTTTTTTTTTTTTTTTTTTTTTTTTTTTTTTTTTTTTTTTTTTTTTTTTTTGCATTAGTTGAGGTCATAATTGGTATAGTGTTTGAGTCAATTCAATAATTTTGTAATTTTAAATTTTGTTCATATGAAAGTATTAATTTTTGGTGCTGTTTGCGCCATCCTGCACATAGTTTTGATGCCGCAAGTGGGGGTATTGTGAGATTACCGCCCAATAGAAATATTGGTAATTAATAGCATTTGATAATTAAACAGTATGAAGTTCACTGCAAACATTGACCATGCCAATGCACTAAATGTTACACAATTTTAATCTTATTAATTATGGTAGCAATGTATGTACGCAGTTGGGTGACACCATTTATAGTTAGGCCATAGGTAGAATTTCTCCACGTTGAGATTTGCTATGAGCTTGTAGCTGATGGGAGGCCAGTGAGCAGGCCAACGTTGGTGGCTTGTTTCAGCTTAGGATTTTTCAGGTTCGTTTCCGGTGAGGGGAGAGAGGGACAATGGCGAGTGCCAGGTGCAGTGCAGTGAACAGCGTGAAATAAAATATTCTAATACTACTTGCATTTGAAGTAATACAATTCAGTTAGAAACCTTTAAGGCCCTCATTACAAAATAGCCTGTTGACAAATAAACAATACATTAGCTGATATAGTCACATCTGGAGTAATATTTTTAATTGACTATGAAAAATAATAAATTATCAATGAATGCAAGACATTTACACAACCAGCATGGCAATGTTTGTTTATAAAAATAATATATTAACTATTTCTCATTTTATTTTCAATTAATCTTGTGTATTTTATCTTGAAATATTCAGTTAAATCACTTGTCTGTGATATAAGAAATTGCACGATTGTAATAAATAGTGCAAAGGATGTTTATACAAATATAAAAACATAATAAGAAATTTGTTTAATGTGTAGTGTAATTATTTTGACTTTAAGTAAAGTTTTAGAAATGTATTGGCTGAGCTCTGTACGTTGGCAAGTCGGTTAGAACAGCTCACATGGGGAAGTTGATGATGTAGGGAAAAAATCCAGCAGTTGGGCTTTTGGCACGCGCAGGCAAGAAGTGACGAGTCGGGAGCAAGTGGTGTAGCTGGCCAGGCGGCGTCGCTCTGGTGAGTCGGCTTGTGGATCTCCAGGTGGAGACTATAAATTTTGGTGTGGCAATTACCAAGTGTGGTTGCTCGCCGTAGACTGCACCAAGTTGTATCGAGTGCTACTGTGTGTTGTGAATTTTTAGCTGGTGGAGCAAGGTGTGCATCGCACTAAATTAAAGTGACTGTGTTTTGTTAATGTAACACGTGTCGTCACATAGGCATGAACATAAACGGTGTTTGAGACAGGCACATGATGTTAAAACAATTTGTGACAAATATTCATTTTGTCTGGGGGCTCACGAGCTATAACTTTAGTTGATAAATGTGTCGACGTACAGACGTATCAGCCACAGGGTTTTAATATGGTGTAATAAACAACATAAAGTGAACATTCACGTATTTTCAAAAATAGTAGTTAGTACACCCTTTTCTCACACTTACTGTATTATGAATTTTTTTGTTAATCATATGCAGGGTAGGAAAGCTGCGAACATGTGATATCATCCCCTAGAAAACGAGTCAAACAGTAGCAATTACAGTTCCAGTTCTTTTGCATGTTTAGGAATTTGGTTCGCAGTTGGTGGTTGTGAGTTTTAAAAAAATTTAACTTTCCCTATTTTAAACTTTCACCCCGACCTTCACCCTCACAGTCTTAATTCATTACTCATTACTATTCTGCTGATGAATTCTAACTATACACAAAATTATGAATCATTTGATATATTACAAGGTTTTTCAGTATTAAAAGTTCAGAAAGTCCATAAATTAATCATCAATTAAACTATATGAAACGAATTATCCCAAGCAATCTAATGACATAAATAAACCCACACACTAAGTCACTCAAAATTGACATAGGATAATGTCATAACAAACCAATGACTGGGCAAGGGAAGCCATTTACATCCTTAAATCAGATAGCTAAAAAAATTTTGCAAGTCACATTTTTACTTGAGAAAAAGCAATTATCATAATACACATATTTTGAAATGTGGAACTGACAATGGGCACCTTGGACAGTCATCCAGCTGATTATTAATATTTACCTAGAGTTTCATCTGATGTAAATATTTGGCATTAGACAATAGGTGAAAATTTGTCATTCTCTCAATTTTGTAGACTGGATGACAGTTTGGCTTAAAGAAGAATTATTCTATACATGACTATGTGCATAATGTATCACTCATTCTACATTCAGACTACTTAAGACTTTTTTGCTTTGGAACTTCATGTTATTTGTAGCTTATGAAGTCTTCCCATTTATGACCACTTTTTGATATTAGTACTGTGTTTCTATTTTGTGGCTGTGCCATTGATAGCCATATCAAGATAGATATTTTCTAAGTCTGCAAATATAAAGAAAACTTTTCTAATGGTCACTCGACAGTAGGTGTTACCTGTCACCTCACCTAATTCAGAACTCTACTGTTCACTTATGGTGATAGAAAGCAAATGGCTGAGTAGAGAGCGGCCTCATGTGTGTTGGTGCCAGTGGTTGCGAGGTGGCGTGCCAGCTGCCACAGCCTTGTGGCTGGCGACACACACATAGGTCATGATGCATGTTATTTAGAGTGCAACATTACAACACTTTTCCCCCTTATGGGGAGATGTAGATAGGTACCGAAAATAGCCATCTGACATCCATTGTTATTTCCTCAGTAATAGATTCATTGGAGTCATCAGTGAGACTGCAAGCTGGCATGTGGCTGTACAGCTGATACTGATTGGGACATGGTGGACAAACGTGGCACGTCCATGGTGGGATACAGCCTACAATGATGGGCGGGGCGAGCTCAGGGTGTACGATTGCCCCAATATTGGAGAGGTAGAGCCCCCATTTCTGATGATGGGGCCAGCTTTTGGGTCACTGTGGGGCTGGCCTGTACGATGCTTGACCTCACCTCCACTGCCCCTTGGGAGCTGGAGACAGTATCTCAGGGTATGAAGGTGCCCCTGCCCATCACAGGCATCACCCAGGTGTAGGGGGTTTCTCCATGGGAGGTGATGCTGGCTCATCCGGCACGTCAGGAGTCCCCATGCAGGGCCCTGGACACAGACCCCCAATGCCGGAAGAGGTGTTGAAGGGATCACTGGCAAAGGATGGGCAGTTATGAATGGCGGCAGAGTTGAAATGTATGGGGGTGGTGGAAGAGATGGTAGAGATGGTGGAGTCCACGGAAGTGGAGGTGCCTTGGTCGGGGTCCAGAGGCATAACTGATCCCATTGTCGGCAGCCAGCAGAAGCTCTGGCCTAGCCCCCAAGCCTAGATGGGAGAGCCCAGAGATTACCAGTGCAGTGGCTGTGCAGAGGGTGTCTGGGCTTGTGGCAAGAGGAGATATAGTAATGTGCATGGTTGGCAGCCATGAAGGAGTTTTGCCGGACTGTGATAACCCACCAGAGTGAACCGGTATGAAGGAGGAACCGAAGGAGAGCCTTGTCCACCAAAGAAGATTCAACATATTTGCGCATTTGGACTTTGAATGTGTGGATCAACCGTTCTGTCTTGACATTGGACTGGGGGTGGAAGGGTGGGGTCAGGACAAGTTGGAGACACAACGTAGCACAAAAATTCCAAAATGCCATAGTTGTAAATTAAGGCTTGTTATCAGAAACCAAAATATGTGAAAGGCCTCCAATGCCAAACACTTCGGAAAGGGATTGAGTGGTCATGGCTGTAGACATAGTATAGCAGTGCACAACGTAAGGGAGGTTCAAGTATGCATCGACTACAAAAAAACTAATAAGAGTGGAGAAAGGGACTAGCATAATCCATATGGATGCACTCCCAAGGCATGTTGGGCCAAGGCTAAGGAGAAAGGAACACCTGTGGAGCTGCCTGCTGAGAGACACAATACATACAAACCACCACCAATCATGTGATATTCCATATTCTAGTCCTTACCTGCTGACACATGTGCCGTGGAGCCAAAGGTTTGATGTGTGAAGTCCCCCAGTGTCCCTCATGCAGCAACGACAGGACTCGTGAGTGTAGCACAAAAGGCACCACCACGCAAGGCTGGCAATCCTCAGTAGCCAACAAGAGAACCTCCTCATATTTGGACAAGTGCCATCAAAAAGAATAACAATTCCATAGGGGATCACAAGCTCAGTGCGGAGGGAGATCCGGCAATCCATGATGGATGTATCCCAAGACCATGTGTAGCATTGGATTGGAAGAGACAGCCACCGATAATTCAGAAGACATAATAGGGAAATTCTCGACCATAGCTTTTGCTTCTTCATTCAAATAAAAACAGAGAAGCTCTTCCTGATCAAAATGCAGGCCTGTACTACAGGGGAGGTGCGACAGTGCATCAGCATTGGAATGCTGTGTGGTGAGCTGGAAATGTATTTCGTAAGTGTATCAAGGCAAAAATAGTGCTCGGCACTGAAGACAATGCCCAGCCTTATCCGGGAACGCTGAGGTAGGACAAAAATAAGACCAATGGCTTGTGATCCATGATGAGATGAAACTTGACAATATTAAGGTACACATGAAACTTTTTAAGAGTATAAATAATAGCCAAAGCCATTTTTTCAACTTGAGAATAGCATTGCTGAGTGTGAGTCAAAGTTTTAGAAGCATATGTGATGTCACTTACATTTTTCTTTTATGCAGATAATTTTTCTTGTGGTGAAAAGTCTTTGGTTGTGTGGTGTGTCTCATGATACCGACAAATATTGTGAATGAACTTTTATGATTCACAAATTATTGTACACAGAATAAACATTTATTCTGTGTACAATAATTTATGTCCCTCTCTTGTAAAATATGTCAATGTCAAATCAATGTATGTACATATCTTTGATAGAAAACATCTTTGACAGTGTTATGTTGGCATTACCACCATCTGTGTATTCAATGTGGTGAAAACATTTTGTTTGTGTGTGTGCTTATGAGTGGTTAATCGTGCTATGTTCCTCCATAAAAGTGTTTCAAAAAGTGCTTATTGCAGCAACAGCTGCAGTAATCAGCAACACAACCTAATGGAACCAACTTTTCAACGTAAGTAAATAAATAAAAGAAAAATTCTATCATAAAAGTTCATTCACAATATTTATCAGTATCATGAGTCACATTTAAGCTCGAGAATGTCATTATAATCAGGTTTTGTATTGTAGGGCACCACACAACCAAAGTTTTTTCACCACAAGAAAAATTATTTGCAAAAAAGAAAAATGTAAGTGACATTTGTATGGACATGAACAGACATCTGAAGATAGACCAAAAGGTTCAAAACCAGTAATGGCGCTATTTAGTTAATAAATAGCATGATCAAAAGTGGTTGATTTCTGTCTTCTTTATTATAAGAATCACCCTGTATGTTTCTAATGTCTTGTGATTGTCACACAGCATTAATATCTATTGTAACATACCCTCTGCCATGCATCATATGTAATTTGATGTAGCCGGCCATGGTGGCCGAGGGGACTGAGGCGCTCCAGTCACAGTCTGCACGTCCACTATGGTCGGGGGTTCGAATCCCCCCTCGGGCATGGATATTTGTGCTGTCCTTAGGATAAGCTAGTTGATAAGTAGTCTGTAAGTTTCGGGACTGATGACACCATAGTTAAGTTCCATAAGCTATACAAACATTTGTCATTAATTTGAGTAGGCAATAACTTTTCTCTTGTTTTGAAGATCAAGTGTGGAAAATTTGATCAAAATTGGAGCAGAACTGCAGATTTGTATGTATTACAAACCAACCTTTTGTATGAGTGGGAAATTTATCATTCATCTCATTATTTATGATATCATTTCTCCTGAACTATGTGTTGTATAGTGATGTAATTATGTTTATAACTTTTGCTTATGTTCAAGCAATATGTTAAAATGTTTCATGACTACTGGATGAACATTAAGTCAGTGCATAAAATATGAACAAGTGTACAAACAAACACTTATTTTTATAGAAGGATTGGTACTTAAATAGTGGCAATACTATGCAATGGAATCTACTATTCTCACTTATAGCACACATTGTTGACATACCTACCTTACCTCCAAGCAAATGGGCTCACCCATTCCATTTCACTGGCATGCACCCAATCGAGGAAAACACAGTCACTTGTGATTGAGTGGTCTAATGTAACGGTGACATTATATTTGTGAAATAAGAACAACAGAGATGGATCAAGATTGAATGTGCCAGAGGTCGAGTAGCACAACAGTGTCATCAAGGTATTCAAGAGGCATGTGGGAGTTGGCATTGCCATACAGAACAGTGGCATATTGGGTAAAAGCCTTCAACAAAGGTTGGCAAACTGTGGCAGACATGCATTGGGCAGGTCCTCCTAGTATCTCTGAAGAAGTGCATACTGTTGTCACATTAGTTGACAGTGATCGACACCAGACAATTTGTGAGCTCACCCATGAAACTGGATTAGCACATACAACTGTGCTTTGCATCCTGAAGGAACGTCTGGGCATGTGAAAAATTGCATCATGTTGGGTTCCACATGAATTAACAGAAAAGCGGAAATGGACGTGTTACGATGCTGCTGTAAGGCACGGACACAGCCAATAACATATGTCGGGAGTCGGCCGCGAGAGTGCACCGAGGGAAACTGCGGCAAATGCCAGAGCACGCAACAGGCGAGTCAATGACATAAACAGTGCGGAGTTGTGCTCTGCCCGCAGTGTGTTGTTTACCAGGTACGAGCTCACTTCGCGGGTGTTCGCACAGCCAGTGCTCACCAGTGTTCAGTGTAGTAGCTGTGAGAGTGGTGTTGTCCTTGATTACAACATTGGCGATGAGTGCGGTATTTTTTCTCCGTGCATTTTCCGACTGAGTGGTTGTTCGTCTTACACAATGTCTACTGGTTCTTCCGATGAGATTCTATGTCGCCTCGTCGAACAGCCAGAGGTTTTTGCAACGGCGATTCACGCTCAAAAACAGGTATTACAATCTCTTGCTACAGCCTTGTCTAGTGGGTCCCAAAACCCGTCCACTCCACAGGTTGTCCCCCCCCCCCCCCCACGTCACCTCTGTCTTATCTGCCACCCTTTCAGGCGTACGCCAAGTCCGTCGAAGAGTGGGATGCTTATGAAAAACAGTTAAGACAACATTTTCAGGCTTTTGGCTGGTCTGATGGCACCTTATGTTGTGCGTCATTCCTGTCATGGCTGTCTCCTCGGCTGTATCAGCTCCTTTGCCAACTCGCCCCTTTGCAGAATCCTTCGCCCCTGTCTTTTGATAAAATGTGCGGCCTTTTTTCACAATATTACCGCAAATGGACTCATGTGATAGCGGCCCGTGTTGAGTTTTACCGCTGCAGGAAGCAGCCACAACAGTCTTATCGGGCATGGGCCGCGGACCTCCATGATTTAAGCCGTCATTGTCATTTTGTTACGGATGTGCATAAAGAATCATATGTCGATCAAATGGTCTGTTACGCTATTATTTGGCTCGCCCCTGATCGCAAGGTTCCGAATGTGCTCTCCTGTGCGAAAATCCTTCTCTTTCAGAGGCCCTTAACATTGCACAGTCTTTCAAGGTTTTGTGGGTGGCGGGCAACCAAATTGAGGCTTGATGTGAGGTGGCGGAAATCCAGTCCACTTCTTCCCCATTACAAGCAGGGTCGCAAAGGGATGACGTGGTCATGGCAGTTCGCGCGCGGCCTTGTCGCCAGGGCGATCGGCCCATTACACGGCAGCGGAAACTCGGGCCAGGCGTTTGCAGTCACGCAAGCGGAAAATGTTTCCTTTGTGTGCCTCCTGTTTTGTCGATCATGATAGACCTGACTGCTCCAAGTGGTGGTCCATGTGTCATCAGTGCCACAAGAAAGGTCACATTGCTTTTGTTTGTGCCTCCAAAATCCAAGATCCCAACGCCGAGATGGACGTCAATTGCATCTCAGAGATTTCAATGGCACCCAACAAGCTCTTTATTGACGTCACTGTTTTCCACAAACAGTTGTGTATGTAAGTAGACACAGGCACGGCCGTCACCTTATTAAACTCAAAGACTTACTTGGATCTGGGTTCTCTCTCTTTCTTACTGGTGTCACGGAAATTGGTCAGTTACAACAAACAAAATATTCCGAGCCTGGGACAGTTCTAGGCCCCTGTTACAAACAAATCTGTCACTCATAGCTCACTTTTCTTGTTGTAAACAATGCTCACTCGGACAGCTTGTTTGGTCTTGACACCTTTCAGGGGTTCGGGTTCACTATTTCTGACGAAGTCAACATTGTCTCTGACCAGGTGTCTTTTCCACAACTACAGTCTTTATGCGCCAAATTTTTGGTGCTGTTTTCAGCGGGATTGGGCTGTGCTAATAATTTCCAAGCCCACATCAACTTGAAGCCCTCCACCAGGCCCCATTTTTCCGGGCTCAGCCTGTTTCGATTGCACTCCATGACCACGTCAAAGTGGAGCTGAACCACCTGGAGCAAGCTGGGGTGGTAAAATGCATTCCGTCCAGTGAATGGGCGACTCCCATGGTCATTGTAAAAAAACCGTCGGGGCGGTTGTGCCTTTGTGGCGATTTCGAACGTTCTGTGAATGCCCAATCTATCATCGACACTTATCCATTGCCGCGCCCAGATGAGCTTCTTGCAAAATTGATGGGTGGACAGTACTTCTCCAAGATAGATCTCTCTGTTGCATATTTGCAAGTCCCTCTCGATGCTGACTCTCAACGTATCTTGGTCCTGAACACGCACTTTGGTTTGTACCAATACTTGAGGTTGCCCTTCATGGTGGCCAGCACCCCAGCAATTTTTCAGCATTTCCTTGAACAACTCACACTGTCAGTGCCCGGTTGTGTCAATTATCTCGACGATATAGTAGTGTCCAGGCCCTGAACCAATGAACATTTACGCAACTTACGTGCGCTGTTCACAGTACTGCAGGCAGCAGGGTTGACGTGCAATCTGGAGAAATGCCATTTTTTCCAGCCTTCTATCACTTTTTTGGGGTTTGAGGTTTCTAGTGAAGGCAGCAAGCCCCTCCGTCAGAATGTGTCTTCCGTGTTGACCCTCCCTTGACTGACATCAGTCAAGGACCTGCAAGGGTTTTAAGGGAAGGTCGCTTATTATCATAAATTCTTGCCACGGGCTTCATCTTTTGCAAAACCCCTGCATGACCTGCTGCGCAAAGGGACTTCCTTCCATTGGTCATTGGCCTGTGACAAAACATTTTGCACATTAAAGGAGCTGCTACAATCGGCCCCCTGTCTCGTCACCTATCAACCCGGCCTCCCCCTTGTCGTAGCAACGGACACCTCCCAACATGAGATTGGGGCATTGCTCACTCATAAATATCCAGACAGATCTGAGCAACCAATCTAAGACACTCACTCCGGCCCAAACCAAATATTCATAAATTGTGAAGGAGGCTCTTGCTATTGTCTACACTCTGAAAAAGTTTCCTGTCTTTCTGTATGGCATAAAATTTCATCTCATAACTGATCACAAACCACTGGTTTCTCTCTTTCACCCTTCGGCATCACTACCTGACAAGGCCGCTCACCGTCTTCAGTGTTGGGCGCTGTTCCTATCTCGATATAACTATGCAATTCACTTCTGCCCTACATCCAAACATGCAAATGCGGATGCGCTCTCCTGGCTTCTGGCTGGACCAGACCCAGACTTTGATCAGGAAGAATTGCTGTGCTTTCATGTTGACATAGCCGCTCAGCAAGCAGTGGACGGTTTTCCAATCACAGGTGCCAAGGTGGCTCTTGCTAGTGCCGCAGACCCAGTCCTCCACAAGGTGATCCGTTTGGTTCAGCAGGGCTGGCCTGCGACTCTGCCGAAACGGCATCGGACACCCTCAGAAACTACTATGCATTTTGACACCATTTTTCTGTTGTGGATTGCGTGCTTCTCATTGATTCTGAGGATTGCTCTCCTCGGGTCATCATTCCATCGGCTCTCCATTCAGAGGTCCTCAAGCTGCTACACGCCGATCATTGGGGGGTATCTCATACTAAGGCATTGGCCCACCGTCATGTGTTTTGGCTGGGTCTGGCCAGCAACGTGTCTCGTATGGTTACCTCGTGCTCACTCTGTGCGCAACATCAAGCCTCCCCTCGAGCAACATTTGCCCCACGGCCTCAACCTTCGCAGGCCTGGGATCGCCTGCACATTGATTTTGTGGGGCCCCTTTCTTAATGCCTATTGGTTCCTGTATGTGGTCCTTTGCCTTTGAACCTCAGCCACGGCCACGGTTGCTGCCTTGTCATGCATTTTCTCGATTGAAAGCCTCCCCACTACGGTGGTGTCAGACAATGGTCCTCAGTTTGTACCACACGAGTTTGCCTCCTTCTGCAACACCCGGGGTATCCGCCATGTCCTCGCCCCACCCTTCCATCTGCAGTCAAATGGGGAGGCCGAAAGATTTGTTTGCACCTTTATGACCCAGTTGAAGAAGTATGTGGCTCGGTACCCTTCGGATGTTGCCCTTGATCAATTTCTCTCATCTTTTCGGTTCACCCCGTTTGGTGACAAGAGTCCCGCGGAACTTCTCCATGGCTGGCAGCCCCAGACTCCATCTCCTGCATCTGAGCCCTGGACATTCACCCATGTCTCCATCCCCTCGCTTCAGAACAGGGATGGCTATCTGGGCACATGGGTTCGGACAACGATCAAAATGGATTCCTGCCATCATCACCAGATGCCGCGGCTGCCGGCTCTGCGACATACACACAGAAGATGGCATCACTGCACATCACCACAATAAGCTTTGCCTGCGTGTGGGAGATCGGGAGGCCCCCATCATTTGGCAGATGCTCCCACACCAGTCTGCTCCACTAACCAGCCCACAGGCCGAAGAGAGGTTCCTGCCATTACTTGCAAGTTGTCTGCCTCAGCCAGGGACTGAACCAGGTCCTGCCCCTCAGGGACCTATACCTTTGTGGGTACAGTCACCACCCTGCTGGATTCATCTCCTCCTGATGCATTGCTCCCTTTGGGTCCACCATCACCATCACCAGGTCCGGTGCCCAAGGTGGAGATGGAGACCGAGCCACAATCACCGGACCTGCCATATGGGTTGTCGGGGGAAGGGCGCCGACGCTGCCCATGCTCCAAGTACTTCAGACCCTATGCAACGGTGCCCACCCGCAACCTCAGTCAGAGCCCAACAGATGACGACATGGACATTGCTCGCATCCGAGCCTCCCCAAGGGGAAAGGAATGCTGTAAGGCACGGACACAGCCGATAACATATGTCGGGAGTCGGCAGCGAGAGTGCGCCACGGGAAACTACGGCAAACACCAGAGCAAGCCATGGTTTAGTGAATGACATAAACAGTGTGGATTTGTGCTCTGCCCTCAGTGTGTTGTTTACCAGGTACGAGCTCACTTCGCGGGTTTTCGCACAGCCAGTGCATGCCAGTGTTCAGTGTAGTAGTTGTGAAAGTGGTGTTGTCCTTGATTACAACAGATGCTACTTAGACACACTTGGAGTGCTATGAACACAAAGGAGAGGCTTTCTTAGACTGTATCATAACACTGGATTAGACATGGGCCACATTGTACAAGCCAAAACTGAAATGCCGATCCAACAAATGGCATCATTATGGGTCACTATGAAAATTTAAAGTGCATAAGAGCCCCGCTATGGTTCAAGTTATGGTGATTCTCATGTACGACTGTGATGGTGTTATCCTAACACATTATGTTCCTCCACAGCAGACCATCAATGCACAGTTTTACTGTTTGTTTTTGGAGCATCACCTATGACCAGCTTTTCGAAAGAAGCGAGAACACTTTCCGCACAACCCACCCATCATTTTACACGACAATCCGTGGACGCATTCAGTGCAATCTTTTGCTGCTCCGGTCAGTCAATGGAAATGAAAAGTACTCTACCATCCACCATACTCAATGGACTTAATTCCTAGTTGTAAGTATGATTTGATTCCAAAGATGAAGGAACCACTTTGTGGCATTTGCTTCAGAACTGTTCCAGAGATTCGAGAGACAGTAGACTGCTCCATTCACACCGTCAACAGAACAGGCTCTGCTAATGGTATACTACACCTTACACATTGCTGCCAATGGGTTCTGCACAACGTGATTTCTTTGAAGGACAGTAACATGTGCAAACATGTAGGCCCATTGGTTGTGAATAAATAGTTGCCACTACATGGGTATATTTGACTGATATGGATGAAAAAAGGAGGACATAAAAATGAGACCAGCACAGCAAAGATGGCTTCATGACTAAGAGACATAGTCTATTGGTATCAAACATTGGCCTTAATGTGAGGAAGAAATTTCTGAGAACGTATATTTGAAACACAACATTGTATGGAAGTGAAACATGGACAGTGGGAAAATTGGAACAGAAGAAAATAAAATCACTTGAGAAATGTTGCTACACAAGAATGTTGAAAATTAGGTGGACAGATAATATAAGAAATAAGTAAGTTCTCTGTAGAATCAATGAAAAAAGAAACATATGGAAATAACTGTCAAGAACAAGGGACAGAATGATAAGACATGTGTTGAGGCTTAAGGGAATAGCCTCAATGGTACTATAGGGAGCCTTAGAGAGTAGAAACTGCAGGAAAGACAAATATTTAGACGTCCTGGAAGATGGAAACTGTGAGTCAGAAATGCGATTTGAACCTGGGACCCTTGCCTTTTGCAGGCAAGTGCTCCACCAACTGAGCTATCCCAGCACACTTTATAGTCCTTCCCACACAGCTTTACTTCTGTCAGTACATTGCCTCCTACTTCCCAAACTCCATATAAGTGGTCCACCTACTGAGCTATTCTGGCATGCTTCATAGTTCCTTGTTCCTTCAGTTGTAATACTTAGTTTGTCTTGATGGGGTGTTGTCAAATATTTTGCAGTAGAAAATACTGAGCTGTACTTGGCATTCTTTATGATAAGAAAATACATGTTGCTTCTGCTTCAAAGTACATAATTTATTTTTTCACAGCTTTTTCAACATCAAATGGGTACAAAACTCTTTACATAGCTCTTTACATTGATCTCACTTGCCAATTGCTTCCTGCAACTGATACTCTGCTGACTAGCTGAAGTAAGCTTGTTGGACTGACATCCTGACTGACTTCCCATGAGCTTTGCCTGCCCACTTTGTATAATCTTAACAATTCTTATATTGTTATAAACAATCCAAAACTCAAACTTACAAACATGTTTTGCTATTTTAAATTGATTGGAGATTACAGAACAGTTATAAATATTTGCAACAAACAACTGAAATGGTGTTTTTATACAATAATATCATTACGATCAGAAAAAATCTGTGAAATGTGTTGAAAACAATATGTACACATATTAACCAATTACATGATTACATGAAAAAATGAGATTGTGATCATTTACAGTGCTTTGCAATGACATACACTATTTTTCTATGTTCCAGCCAGTTTGTGAATTTGCAATTACTAGCTCAAAACTAATGAATGTGTATTGTTTTAGTTACATAGAAATTTTTTTAGAATCTTAATACTCAAATTAATTACTCATGTAAATACAAATACAGCAAGAAGGTTCAAAAGGATGTAGGTTACCATTTTTATTCAGCGATGAAGGTGAGGGGTGTGTGGTGAGCTACATTAAACTAGTCTCAGAACTGAAGACCATAACAAAGACAACAACAATAAAATAAATGAAAAAATATGTTTTAATCAATTTTGGATTCATGTACAGCAGTGACCATTAAAAATGTATGGGAAGAAATTGATTGATCAGTTGCTAAACAATCAGAGTTACTGCATATCAGTTTCAGCTACATAGCAGCCATCATCAGTACTGGAGATTACATTAACAAGTATAATGATACATTAGAATCCACATGCACATTCAACACCACACATGCAAGTTTTTTAAAACTTTACAACTGACATATAAAATCCACATTCCTGATTACTGACAGTGTGGTCTCTTATATGGTCTCTTGTCAATTCATCAAAAGTCAGATCCTTTTGCTTGTGAGGGTATGCAAGGTGCTTTCTGAGAGTAGTATATTCTAATACAATGGGACTCAATAAGTAATTTGGTTGCAGGTTGTTTGGAAACTTGTGCACAATGAATTTATTGTTTATAATGGATAATGGAGATATACGCACCCTAATGTACTTCTTTGAAAACTCGGGCAATGAAATGGCACCAGGATTATCCACAGACTTATTAATAGTCTTTGTTGCTTTCTTTTCCTGTTCACTGTCGGTGCTTGACATGCTGCTGTGAATTTTCAATTCGATAATTGCTAGCAGATGGACAATCATCACAACATTCATATAGTTCCAATGGTGGGATAATCAATGTACAGACCCACACCGACGAAAAATGGGTGGGCCGGGGGGGGGGGGGGGGGGGGCGGTTGTAAGAGTTCTCTTGTGTGGGAGAGACATTTTTATTAACTTCTTTTTTTCTTATTCTCCACTGAATTTTGCTGTGGACCCAAAGCAAAACCATTCAATGGCTTAGAACAGATAGGCAGTGGATAGTAGCAGTAAGCTTGGCTTTGGGTTATCATGCCAGAGAAGGCACCAAAAAGACCATATGGCATCAGTTGGGGATGGGGTATGGTGCCAATGCTATGACTGGGAAGTACTGTGTATATGGTGTGAAATACGCAAATTTAATTAATTATTATTACATAACAGTAACCATATTTTGAGATCAATTTGTAACTCACTATAAAAACGTTCATTGAATTGCAACTGACACATAAAAATGATATTCATACACACATAACTGAGATTCATAAAAAAAAAGACACACACTCTTATTCATGTAGCCACACAGGCAAGCTTGACAGATTCACAAACATCATCACCAGCTGGTACGTTTCACACCCTATTGACCATCAGCACTTTATAACAACATTCTGCTTCTGTTAAATCCAATCAGTGAAATAAATAAATGAATAATTATATTGTTGATGAAGAGATGCAAACATCTACTAAATTGTATAAAGCATATACAAGGTCTTGGCTTCACACCAATCTAGTCAGTCTGCGATAGGACCTACCTGTAATCAGAGCACATCATGAAGTGTCAGTCTCTCACAATTTTGCTTAAATAAAAAAGTTAGGGTAAATTGCAATGTTATTTCTGAATTATGGGTTGTTAGTTATAAAAGCATTGTAATTGATATCCTAGATGGTATTCTGAGAAGAATATTGTGACTTTACATAGCTGTATTGGCCAAACACATCTTACACTTACTGGGCTATGTATGGCTCTGTTAAAGAAATATGGCTCAATGTTGTCTCAGGATTGAAGCATACACATTTGCTTTCATGTCTGGCAACTACATTAGCTGCAAACAGTATCTTGAACCTGTGATTCTACAGTCATAAGGTTGGACTGACCTGAAATTTACGATCATTCTTTTGTAAATAAAAGAGAACAGAGACGATTGTATCTGAAAATCTTCAATACTCTTTGATTAATATAATTGCTAAAAATTTCTGTAACTAAGTCAATTTGTTTATTCTATTAAAGTACAGTCTTGAGCAAGGAAAAACTGTAGGTACACGGGCCTACCCTTCCTTGGTTAGTCCTAGTGCATCTCATGATCATAATGATTGTTCAATAACATGTGTTGTGCCACTAAAGATCTATTTAATTATAGACTCTTATAAATACAATCTCCAGCGTGAATTTTATGGAAGAGCTCTCTCAATCATCAGAATTAGGAGAGGAGTGAGGCTAGGAGATAACCTTAGACCATTCCTATTCAACTGTGTCCTAGAAAAGATTGTGAGAATTTGGAACTAGAAAGAAAGGCTGGATGGAATCAAAGTCAGTGAATGACTTTGTTGTACTATTAAAGAACTTAGAAGGAACAACAGTACAAGAAAAAATCTGAATTGTAAACACCAACTTTATGACAACTGAAAAACATATATGCAAATTCGCAAATTTCTTGAAATTCAAGGTAGGATGGATTGAAAGGGTCGATAAATTCATGAACTTCATTGTGACTACACATATGAAAAAAGTGCTTCTCCAGGAATCCAAAAATAAGTCTTTACAGCACTGCTGTAATAAATAAATAAAATAAAAATAAAAAGGAGAGAGAGAGAGAGAGACAGAGAAGAAGAAGAAGTCTCTATGCCAATTAATTCCTTGCAAGGGTATGTAATATGTCTATACTGATGAGTACACAATAAAGCTCTTGGACTGGTAAGGTATCAAGAGTATCTAGATAATAGGAATCAGTGGTCTTAACTATGAGCAGTGAGGTGCAGTGAATAGCATAATATGGTGGCAGCCCTGTCGGGAGGACGGACGTGCAGTTGAAGAGCACTCGTAAAAGATAAGGAATTTAGTTAGTAATAAAGTATAATTTAACATTTTAACTGATTAAATACATTCATTGGCGTGCTCTTAAAGCCCACCAATAAAAGATTTATTTTATTTACCTATTGTTTCAGTAATAGCGAAAAGTCAGTTTTGTTTATTTTCTGCTGTTAGGCCTAATTTCCGGGGTTGCATATTTAGTGTGACACCACATTATTAAGTGCATTTTCTAATAGTTTCCATACATATCAGTGTCTAATACATAATTATATTTGTGGCTAATATATATATGTATAATCATTATCAATTAAGTAAATCTCATAATTAATTTGTGAACAATCATGAATTCCAAGTGTGTGAGCTGCCATAGGAAAGTTAGTTCAGGGGTTTTATGCAGTTGTTGCAACATGTGGTTTCATTGGGGAGAATGTAGCAGTGTGGGAGTTGGGGAAACAAATGAGACTCTTCCATTCTTTTGCAGGGTTTGCTCAAGAGATAGGAAAATAGCAGAACAGGAAGGGAAGATTAGAGCCCTTCAGGCTGATTTGGACACAGCGAGGGAGGAACTGATGAGGTTAAGGGGGGAGGAGGGTAACCAGAGGTGGGAAGTGATAGCTGGGAACAGGGGTCAGAGAAAGAGAACAGTGTCTGATGGTTTTGCAAATGGCACAACCAATAGATTTTGCCCTGCTATCACAGTCTCCATTAGAAGGAGGAGTAGTTAAGATGCAACACAACCTCACTAGGAAACCAACAGTTTCAAAAAAAAAAAGTAAAAGGTAGGAAGAAAGTTCTGTTGCTAGGTAGCAGCCATGGAAGAGGCGTGGGCCAGATTTTGCAGGAAAAATTAGGTGACAGGTACCAGGTCACAAACTTTTTCAAGCCCATTGCATATCTTAGCCAGGTGGTAGAAGATTTAGGTCTCCTGTGCAAAGATTTCACTGAACAAGATCATTTTGTGGTAGTGGGTGGAGTAGGAAACAGTATCATTAGGGATCAGGGCTACGGTATTGCGTTTGACCAACAAATGTTGGTCAGGTGCCTGCTTTTGTGCAACGTGATCAGCCTCAGTTGAACCGCTCTGTCAGGAAGGTCAATGTGAAGTTAGATCAGTTGTGTAGGGTGGCCACTCTGTCAGACATTCGTTTGGTTCCTGTTGATGCTATAGGTAGGGGGGACTTCACAAGACATGACCTACACCTCAATAGGAAAGGGAAGGGTAAACTCGCTGGGTTAATAGCAAAAACTGTAAGGGGGGGCCACTGCAATTCATGGATGTACTGCTTTTTTAGGCTAAGACCAGGGTCCAAAGGAAAGCTCATGCAGGCATGTGCTAAAGATGTGCAAAACTCACATGAATCTGACAAAAGTAAAGTAAAAAGTAATGTCACCATATTACACTAAAATATTGGGGGATTAAAGAATAAAGTTGAGTCTCACAAAAGTAAAGTAAAAAATAATGTTACTGGTACTATCTTTCACCAAAATATTGATGGATTAAAGAACAAAGTAGATGAGCTTCTGGTTTGTTTAGGTGACATAGAATCAGAGAAAGTAATAGATATACTATGCCTATCTGAGAATCACATTGTGACAGATATGGAAAAGG
Organism: Locusta migratoria; assembly: GCA_026315105.1. Lineage (NCBI taxonomy): Eukaryota > Metazoa > Arthropoda > Insecta > Orthoptera > Acrididae > Locusta > Locusta migratoria. The sequence goes on from CM048749.1 coordinate 214,339,485, forward strand.
TAAACATAAGTAGTTACAAACTAGCAGCACACGTGAACAGAGAGAATAATTTGAGAGGAGGAGTTGCCATCTATGTCAAAAGTTGTCACTGAGTAAAAAGTTTAGAAACACAAAAGTTTTGTGTAGAGCAACTTGTAGAAGCATGTGCCTGTCAGCTTAAAATGAATAAAGGTCCTTCTTTTATAATTGTAACAGTATATAGGTCCCCTTCAGGAAACTTTCAGCTATTTATGGAAAAATTGGATGCCTCGTTGTGCTTTATTATTTGTGGGAATTTCAATGTTGACTGACCAGAGGAATGTAATAGGAAGAATGACCTGGAAGTCTTACCCTGTTCTTTCAATTTATCATTTTCTACTCAGGTAGTAAAGGACAGCAGCACACTGATAGATAATTTTTTACAGACAAGAACTAACTGAAGAAATTGTAAACAACATCTTTCAGAAAATCATTAAGTGGTCCTCAGCAAATGGACTATCATTAAATTATGATAAAACATAGTACATAAAGTTCCATACAGTAAATGGAATGACACCATTAATAAATATAGACTTTTATCAGAAATCTATAATAAAGGTAGCATATTCAAAAATTTTAGGTGTATGCATTGATGAGGGGTTGAAATGGCAAAAAACACAGTGAAGATCTGCTGAAACGTTTGAGTTCAGCTACTTATGCTCTATTAGGGTAATTGCAAATTTTGGTGATATACATCTCAGTAAATTAGCTTTCTGGGCCTATTTTCATTCTCTACTTTCATATGGCATCATTTTCTAGGGTAATTCTGTCAATATTCTTCTGAGGACACCAGGGAGCACACACAAATAGCACAGCACATCACACAGTCACACAGTCACAGTTGAAAATAAGCATTTATTTTAGCATAACATACACACAGGGACATATTCTCGCCATATTTTACCACTCTCTCCTCCAAACAAAACAACAACATCAAAGATCACACTAGAAAGATATTTTACATCACTGACCCCCCCCCCTGTCCATGACCCCCATTAACTTCAGATGGGTTTTCAACTTCAGGTGGTTGACTGCCTATGTCAAACAGTCAGCGATGTTCTTTTCACTCGGGATGTAGTCCAACCATTATGCTGTTGTTCTCCACCTCCTCTTGTACAAAGAATATCTTGAGCTCCATATGTTTAGACCTTTCCGAAGCCTCACAATTTTCAGCTAGTTTCTTTGCACCCTGATTGTCAATGAAAATCTGTGTAGGATGGTGCAGAAAACAACCTTGACCTATTTCACTGAGGAAACTGTTCAACCACTTTGCTTCTCTTTCAGTTTCACTAATTGCAACAAACTCTGCCTCAGCAGTGCTTAGAGCTACAGTCCGCTGTTTCCTGCTACTCCAACTTACTGCTGCACCTGCAAAGACTGTCAAGTATCCACTAAAGGATTTTCTGTGATTTGGATCAGACCCCCAGTCTGCATCTGTATACATTTCAATTTGATTTCCCATCTTCCGGTAAGTGAGTACATCAGTTACTGTGCCTCATAAATAATGTAGCGTGTGTTTGACAGCATGCCAGTGCTCCTCACTCAGACTGTAACACTCATCAAAATCTATGCCTGGTCTTTGTTCGTTTCCTAAAGTAACCACTCACGCTCTGTGTCTAGCAATTCTTCCATTCTCATCATATTTTCACTTGAAGACCCATTTGGTTTCTTATGGTTTCTGTGTTGTTTGTACATGGCACAAATGTCCAGGTTTTGTTTCGAATTATATTCTCCATTTCTTTTAACATCACTTCTTGCCATTTGTTTTTATCTTTTGCTGAAATGGCTTCAAGTACACTTTGTGGGTCCTTTTATCTTGGCGAATTCTCATTTTCAACTACACATGCCTTCTTTTCTTTTGTCTTGCAGTTTATCAGCCATTTTGGTGGGTTGACTTGTGATCCAAAATGTGTTCTGTAGTTTTCATTTATTTCAGGTTCTTGTATTTGATGGTCATTATCCTCTGTAGCAGAGTAACCATTGCCTTCACTCTCATCTTTTGCCCTGTCACTGCTCTCATCTTCTTCCCTTACAGCACTCTCATCCTCCCTTTCGGTCTCCTTTTCTATGCCAATGTTTTCGGAAGTCATACATGTTTCCATAGTATCCACATTCTGCAGAACTTGTTCGTCTTCCGTGATGGTTGTTGTCTTCTTATCAGTCACTTTTGCAACACCTTTGTTCAACTTTTCAGGAAAGATACTTTCATCAAACACAACAACTCTGGCAATAGTTATATTTTCTGTTGGTGGATTCCATAGTCTGTAGGCTTTCATGGTTTCTGAGTATCCAACCATTACATAAGGATGTCCTTTAGGTTCAAATTTGCCATGCCGGTTTTTCGCTTTTGTCCATGCACGACATCCAAATAAAGGTAGATGGTCAATTTTTAATTCTCATCCATGCCATTGTTTATAGGGACTTTCTCCATCATTTGCTGTTGTCGGACATCTATTTCATAAGTAATTTGCTGTAGCTATTGCTTCACCCCATAAATGTTGTGGCAATCCACTCTCTAATAGCATACATTGCACTGTATTTGAAAGAGTTTGGTTAAACTGCTCTGCTACACCATTTGTTGAGGTGTGCCAGGGACAGTCAACTGCCTCTGAATTCCTTCCTTTTGTAGATACGTTTCAAATTCTTTATTCATATATTTGCCTCCACTCTCTGATCATAATATTCCTACTCTTTTCTGTTAGCAATTTTCTGCATATGCCTTATAGTCTTTAAATGACTGAAACACTTCACTTTTTTCCTGTGTTGATCGGCGTTCCTGGGCCCATAATCTGTCAATATTCTTCTGGGGACAACATGGAGCACACACAAATAGCACAGCACATCACCCAGTCACAGTTGAAAATAAGCATTTATTTTAACATAACATACACACGGGGACAGATACTCGCCATATTTTACAACTCTCTCCTCCAAGCAAAACAACACCATCAAAGATCACACAAGAAAGATATTTTACATCACCAACAAATTCATCATTGAGTAAAAAAGTATTCATTGCACAAAAGTGTGTAATCAGAATAATTGCTGGAGCCCATACAAGATCATCCTGCAGAGACTTATTTAAAGCGCTAGGGATCTTCACGGTAGCTTCACAGTATATATATTCACTTATGAAATTTGTTATTACCAATCCCACCGAATTCAAAAGCAATAGCAGTGTACATAATTACAACACTAGGAGAAAAAATGATCTTCACTATTCAAAGTTATATCTAGCTTTGGCACAGAAAGGGGTGAATTATGGTGCCACAAAAGTCTTTGATCACCAACCAAACAGCATCAAAAGCCTGGCAGATAGCCAACTAGCATTTAAAAATAAATTCAAAGAATTTCTTAATGGCAGCTCCTTCTACACTATAGATGAATTTTTAGATATAAATTAGTAAATCTGCACAAAAATAAATAAATAAATTAAAAAAAAAATAAAATGGAAAAATAAAAATAAAAAATAAATTTTGTCATGTAATATTTAGTACAAAGTAATAATTTGTAAAGACACCTTTCATTAACCTGACACATTCCACATCATTACAAAGTGTTGTATTCATGATCTATGGAACAAGTACTAATCTAGTCTAATCTAACCTAACAGTGTTGGTTAACTGTTTCAGGAGACAGCAGATAGAAGTTCATAGTAGAGATGGTGGAGTCAGGCAGTTTATACTTCATTTCTTTGTGACACACAGTCAATTTTTTATGAGTGTTAAGTTTATGTCAATATGATGAGTGCAGTTGAATGAAATTAACTTCACATTTTTACCCATATAATCGGTTTGTGAAGCATTGTAACTGTCCCTACTACTCCTGTATGTAGTTTAGCTTTTATAGCAGTTGATTGAATGTTTAGGTAATATTTAAGTGATTACCAGTGCTGATGTTCTTAAGTCTGGTTTGTGTACTAACTGTTGTTCAATAATGACTATTACTGGGTGTGTTGCAGGATCCACAAACCTTAAGGCCTACTGTATACTCTTCAGTATCAACGTATTATCCAACATTACATATCCCTGTCAAAACAAGCCTGGAAATAAGAAATTTTGTGGAGGCACAAAGCTAGATTGAAAGTCAATACAAAGAACAAAGAGAAAAAATGACTACAAAATCAGCAACAATTAAGTTTTTGTTAGCGTGTAATTGCCATTAATTACTCTCATCAGTCATTTGTTATTTTACTTACAATGCACCTGTTCATAGTCATTATTACTATCATCTGCTAGGGTAGCTAAACTACTTGCAGGAAGAGCAAGATTGATTATAGCCTCTTGATGAAACATAGCCTTGAAAAACTAGAAATCTTGGAAAGAAGAATTATTTGGAAAATCATGGGTACAGTTCAGAGTAAATATGGATGGAAACTGCAATACAACAAAGAGGTGTACTATAACATGCAAAGAATCTTGGAGACTATGTGGAGGAGGAGACACATTTCTCATACATTTATACAGATTGGACAAACATGTATTAACAAAACAAATTTTTGAATACTTCTGGATGAAGAAAGCCACTACAATGTCAATTAAGGAAGTCAGGAAAAAAATTGGATAAGTTGAACTACAGAAAGTCCCAAATTTTAAAAAGAAGTACATTAGAAGCAAAACAGAAACTCTTGAAGAGTTTCAGGATGAAGGAAGACCTAAGAGAAGTGGACAAACTTAGATGATCAAAGGAAGCAGGCTAGTGAATGGAAGCAGAAGTACTGAAGCCATAATAAAAATAAAATAAAATTATAATGTGATCCTAAGTGGTCAATTTGATTGTAAAAATTGAAATTAAATTCACTTCACAGTCTCACAATCAGTACTATATTTGGATATGCAAGAAAAAAACCTAGGGATAACATGGCTGTGTCTGGGCTATTTTGGAACAGAACAGAATAGACTAAAGGTACAGAGCTTTGTTCAAAAAAACTGTGTAAAGTAAATTTATGCCTTTCATCCAGAAAAAAACTGTAAATGGTTTTAGCAGGAAGGTCATTTGGAGTGGATTAGACCTGTCAAAGTGAGCATGTTCTTCAATCCCCTGTCAAATTACATTAAATTAAGCACCTTGAACCACATAGAAATGTGAAGACTTCAGCTTGGAGTCAATTAACTTGGGATTTTTCATCATCCAACTTCTAAGGCAACTTTTGAGCCAGCTAGGTACTGAAAGCATTTTTTAGTTTGTTCAATTTAATGTGTGTTTGTTATCAAGGAAGAAGGCAGTTTGAAAAGCTATTGCTTTCAATAGTTTGCAGCCTTATTTCAGCTATAATGTAGATCGAAATAGCATCTCCAGTCACTGGAATTATTGTGAATAATGAGAGTCACTTAATTCTTTATTTAAATTATTCAAAAGTGAAATGACATTTTAAAGTATTATGCACTTATCTGCAGCAACAATGAAATGCAATATGGACAATGCCACCTGTACTGTGATACAAGGACTGCACATGAACAGTGTTTGCTTAGCCTTATCTGTTGGGTTCGGGGTCACTTTCTGATCTCATTTACTGGAGTGAGAACTATGTTATTTGCAATTTTGATGCTTTTGTATCATGTACCAATATGCACTTTACATCCTCGATATGAGCCAGTCACATGAAAGATCACTTTTTTGTCACAAATCAACCTCTTGTGTGCAGGGCTGGCCCAAACAAATTCGGCTCCCAAGGTAAATTGTTTTAATGGCGCCACAATTAATAAAATCACAATAAAACATCAATGTAAATTACACATTGCAACTTCTTTGATTCAAATACATACTCACAAGATACACATTACATACACATATTTCCCAATTAAAATGGGACAAATCCTACACTTTTATACAATAATGTTAGTTTTTCATCATTTTTACATTTTGTCTTTTAAAAAGGTTCTGTTGACAGTTAACAATAATTGATACAATTATAATCTTCTTTATACAAAGAGGCACACAAATTTCATTTTTCTTACCTTGTCTTTTGCAAAATCTGAGACGATTTTTTTTTTAAATCAACTGTGTCTGCTGTTTCTCGTTCAACTGACAAAGTTACCAATCCCATAAGTCTCTCTTGAGTCATTGTGGATTGCAGATATGTTTTTTACAGTTTTAAGTTTGAGAAACTGTGCTCACCAGTGGCTACAGACACAGGAAGAGTAAGCAACACTCTTAGTGTAGTTACTAAATTAGATACAATGTCTATGAGACCATTCTTATAAATATAACTCAGAATGTTCTGTGACCCTGAGTAATCGATTACCTTGCTAGCAATAGTTTGTAATTCATTGCACAGATCAGTAGCATCGATATCTTAGAGTCTTTGTGAGTTAGAGACTCTTCCAAATTAACACAGCTTTGGGAGTTTTATTTTGTACAAAATGTATGTTGTACAGATAGCCAAATACAGGATTTAGGTTGTTAATCTGATGAAATCACTCATCAGTTGAATTTATTGCAGCATCACCAGCTTTGATCAAGGGTTGATTAGTTGCAAACTGTTACTTATCTATTCATTAAATGCTTACTATCAAAATTTTGAATAAAAAAAGAGAATGCATGTAACATTGATTTGCATCTTGTATCTTGCTGCATCTATGTGTAGTAACCAGAAATTCATTGCTCCTGTGGGGGCTATACCTGCAATTGTTCCACAGACAGCATGAAAGACACTTTTTGACTCAATGTTTACCTTTGTATTTTGAGTGTAGTTACTACATACTCTAATTCTGTCTGATACACATGTTCTAATGTATTAGTTATGTTGATAAATGTTTCTATCAAGCCACTTAGTATGGATTTACCAATCATAACGCCTACAGTACCAGCTTATAAAGCCCAATCACCTTTTCTTTGCAGTATGTAACAGGCAGGTATCATAATGTAAATCATAGTTTATCCTTAGTGTATTATAGTGTATTCCATAGTTTATCATATCAAAGTGACTGACATAAAATAAGCAAAATAAGTACAATTGTCATTTCTTTGTTGTTGGATGAAGTAAGCATTTTCATGGCAACAAGGGGCAGTGGCAATGTGGAAGGAGCTACTGGATTATCATCTCCATCAGGTCACCTGCTTGCATTTGGCTGTTTGAGTTTAGCTGCTCTTGGAAAACATTGATGACTGAATGGTGTTACACTGATTATCTCTTCAACAATTTGAGTACAGCACTCATCACAGCTTGATTTCAGTATACTCATGTTACACTAATAATGTGTGTAACTAATAGTTTGTAAAAAGGGAAGTACATTGGTCATTATTTAGTGAAGTATGTTGTAAGCATTCCCTCATTAACAAGTAGATGTAATGATCCTGACAGAAGATTCTAGAGTCAAATGTCCACCTATAAATCTGCCTGTGTTTTGCTGTATGGTAAGTTTATCTTCCTTGGATAGCTAACATTCATGGCTGAAGGGTGTTAAAGTGATTATCTGTGTGCCATGGTAAAATTTTCACACCTCTAGGGAAAGTGTTCACAGCTGGAAAATATACATACTGTTATCACAGTTATTTCATCTAACAATGCAAAATCCAGTTTGGAATGTCAGTGATGGCCTAATTTTCATCTCATGCCACAGCATGGGCAAGAAGGTTCAGCAGAAGAAAGTCACTGCAGTGAAGGGGCCATCGGTCGTACAGCTCATTGAGTTAGCTGATCACGGCAAGAAAGAAGAAGTCCGTACTCCAGTCCCACCCTTGTACATCACATGCAGGGGCGCGTGGGTAGAAATGTACGATGTGATTGCCAGTTGCTGCAAGCGAGAGGTTGGCATCGGGATGATCGACTGGAAGCCACCATCTCGCTACAGGCAGCGACTATGGCAGTCCACAGAGCGCTTAAGAGTGCTGTGGCTGCATACATAATCGACGCGCCTCCCTCGCAGACAACGCCTGAAGGGAAGTGAAAGAAGATGACCAAGGCGTTTCTTAGGGGGCTGCCTTGATGCTGTGACGAGGCAGCAGTTCTGGAAGGACTGGGACAAGAAGGGTTCGGTTGTGAGACTGTAAAGTTGCACAACTGGACCAACAGGAAGAGGCTGCCACTCTACATCATGGCCGTGCAAATGGCTAACGATTAGGGTGACGTTTCTCCTTGTGGAAGCTGCTGGGCTTCCCTGCCGGCTGCTGGGCTTCCCTGCCGGCATGGACCAACTCCCCCAGTGCTTCAAGTGCCATAGGGTGGGCCATGTCGGTAAGTACTGCCGCAACGCTGCGGGGTGCGTGAGATGCTCTGGGGAGCACAACTCACGTGCCTGCGCATGCGGCAAAGAAGTGGCGCCGACTTGCGCCCGCTGTGGTGATCCCCATGTTGCCAACTGGCGAGGTTGTCCGGCCTTCTCAAGCCGAGGCCAAACCAACAGTGGTGTGGTGACTGCTACTGTGGTGCCGATGGAGATGCTGACAACGAGAGGGCGACACAGCTGCTGCGCCTCCTGCCCGCGATCGGCCGGAAAACCCCGCCAACGGCAGTGGGGACTGACCGAGCACGGGTAGGGGGCCGGTGCCTCCAGTCCCGAAGAAGACGACGAGAGCCGGTGATGACCTTTGTGCTGCCACAGAGGAAGCCACGAGGGCCTTCAGAACTGCCACAGCGGCTGAGAGGGCGGCCTTCAAGGCCGAACTCACCGCAGAGATGGAAAAGGCATCTGCATGCCGAGCTGGCTAAAGACCTATACGACGACGAAGCTGTGGACGCTCCAGCGCCCAGGTCTGTGGCGCAGGGCTCTGGGATGGTCGCTACCAAGATGACTGGCGCTCCTGCGGTTCCACAACCATAGTCGACACTTGCTGCCACGATCTCGCCTGCACAACGAAAGGCGATAGAAGACTTCACTGCCACACTGGAGGAGAAATCACTGAAGGAGGTGTGCGCCACTCAGTGATGACATGGTCTTGAGCATCACGTCAACCAGTAGAGGTTACCTGTTCGCACGCTCATACGCATGGAGAGGAACCATGCTGCTGGAGAGAAGCTGCTGAGATCAACATGGCACACTGCCGCATTTGGTCAACTGGACAAGTGAGCAGTGAGAGCCAATGCAGCAGATACTGCTGCAGCACCACCAGACTGATTTCTTTATGACGACCTTAGCACTGACAAGTCAATTATACAGGACTCTTAAACTTAAAGCCCCCGCCTGCCCCAGAAGAGGACTGAATCACCCCCCCCCCCTCCCAGGAGAAAAGTAGCTGTCTACTTTTGAACACACTTCTGGGACACATCACTTGGTCTTGTCTTGGAGACCATTTTATACATCCCTATAAGTGCCAACTGTGGAAGGTACCCTGGTTTGTTCCTTTGAAAGATACAATATTTCACATTTTTATTCATTTTCTTATGTGGTCAGTCAATCATTTAATATTCCACTAAAATTTTCCATAATAATAGTGCCATTAAAACATATTACTAATGAGTTTAATGATAATGTTAAAAGTTTTGATTAAAGCTTATTTTTAAATTGACACATGATTTTTTTCTTGAACCTTGTGGCCTCTGTTCAATAGAATGAAATCAAAGTGGTCCCTGGTCTAAAACAGGTTGGGAACCACTGAGTTATATTAAGAAACCAGTTGTTTGTAGATAATTAAACAAGATGCTTTTAATGTATATTTTATCAACATGTCACTGAACTGTGTTGTTCTTCAAAGGAATTCTTGATAAATAATAAGCTGGTTTATACAGAACAGTTTTTAAAAATCTGTTTGGTGACTGATAAAATTCACTGTTCTCCAATAGTAAATTGTTTCTCAAATTTTGCTGCAAGTGGATTGCATTGCTGAGGCACACAAACTACAAATTTACATAAGCACTTAGACATTGTTATTCAACACAACTGCAAACAGATAAATACAGAGATCTCAGTGGCATTAAAAAGTGTCCATTTGAGAGTGTTGCTACAGCATATCTGGAATGTAGATGTGCAAGTTCTTACATTTAAGTGTGGGATTAGTGTGGCTTTCATATTTTGATGATGACTTGTATGCTGTAATTATGGAAATGTGAACTATGGAAACATTATTACTAAATTCAGGCAAAAAGGATCAACAAGTTATTATTCTTTTCTGGGTTCTCAAAGAACAGACACAGGCATACAGTCATCATAGAGCAGAAAATGTGTATGAGGCAGCATGTCAGTTGAAAACATCCATAAAGTCCAGTTTTTAGTGCAACAGATGGAGAAGTTATTGAAAACACACACACACACACACACACACATACATACACACCAATTGTACACCCAATTTAGCTTTCAGCCTTTGTCAAAACAGAAGATGCAGTAACTGCACAGGTACAACTCGCTAACATACAACCATCATCTCTGGCTGCTGCATTCTGAATTACCTCTGTAGTGAGAGCAACTCAATGTGAGGGTTGGGAAGGATTCAGAGTGAGGAAATAAATATACTAGCACTGCCTTATGGAGCATGTGTGCTAGATAAATGGAAAGAGATGCAGCTTAGGAATGCAGTGGAAAGAGATGAAGTTAAAAAAAACATTTAGGGATCGGTAGGATATGGAAGGAAGCAGAAATGGATACAAAAGGAAAATATATTGCAGACAGTGGGTAATGGATGTGGTTTAGTTGTTCAAGTCCAGGGTGAAATTAAGTGACAAGTGGAGTGCCCTTTTGAAGCTGATTATTGTGGGTGAAGGAAGGCTTGAGAATGTATGGGGATGTGACATAGGAAATCTGTTTGCAGACGAGGAGCTTGAAACCCATTAGAATCGAATTTGGGAAGACATTGGTTCAAATTCACCTCTGGACATTCGGATTTAAGGTTTCTGTGATTTCTCAAATCATTCCAGACAAATGCCAAGATGATTCCTTTCAAAGGGCACAGCACAGGGATGGCAACAGTGAAAATGTAGGTACTGTTTGTGGTTGGTGGGTTTAATGTGGACAGAATCGTGGATGGAGCCATCAGTAAGGTGGTACTCTATTATTGCTACTTAGTTACCATTTGTCTTCCAAAATATCAAAAAATACTATATACTCCAGATAACACCCTGTCCCCCTCCACTGTCCCAACAAACTACCATATGAGTGTACTTGGTCATCTCCCCTCCTTGTGTCCTACAACAATATAATTTTCTCGGTACATTTAGAGGAATATCATAAGACTTCTGTAAAATATGTTGTAAATAGAGTGAAGATGTAATAAATTAAAACCTCATGCATGATTGGGTGGTTTTTAATGCTTTTCATTGTTTATGACATTTCACTTGAGTTATGTGTTTTACTCCAATATAATTTTGATGCTACAGTTGATGCAATCTGTGCATACTGTCTGTAATATATCTTGCAATACACTTAGGAGTGTGGAAATAATAAACTGCCAGGATTTACCCTATGAACTGAAGTAGTCAGCAATAAACATTTTTCTATTCATCAGTTTATAAGGTTTGTCACTGACTAAAGATCTTGTAAAATAATTTGTATAGTTTGTTACAACCCTCTAAGTGCACTCATTCTCAAATAGTGGATGAATAAGTCATGCAAACGCATAATGTGCATGTGTGTTATTCAACTTTTTAGTGTTTCGAACATATTTACTTTGTTTTGGATAAAATAATTCTAGGTATTAGGCTGCATCATTTTTAAACACTTAGTGACCGCAGTCATACTGACACGCGGCCTGAACGTTCACAGCAGGAAACACCATCCCCTGGGTGCTAGTTGCTGATTGGCTGTTGCCTTCCAATCAGATACAATATTTTGCCTACCAATCACCAGGGTAGCAAAAGTAAGAGCTTACTGATACACTACTGCCAACCAATCACCATCGTAGATGTATGACATTGGTGGTATCAGGTAGCCAGAAAAATTGACAATATATAAGGGTATACATTCAGCAGCACCCTACAGTTAACTGCCCTGAAGAGGACCACTACACAGTGGTTGAAATGTTGGCAATTCCTTTGCTAAGTGTTTAAAAATGATGCAGCCTAATACCCAGAATTGTTTTATTCAAAATGACACTGGCCGTGGAAGCCTACAAACTTATATATTGACTTTAGTCATATATTTTACTGTAATCTGTAGTATGTACAAAAAAATATGATGCAGAGAAATGTATTTTCTATACTCAGGCAAGTAAATGATTTAGTTTGTTGTGGTAAATATCAGACAACAATCCCCCAATGCTCAGCAGTTAATCACTAATTAGTACTAGGATATTTTCTGTGATTTATCACTGCATTCTAATCTTGCAGCAGCTTCTGTATAGTATGTGAAAACAATACCTTGTAATGTTACTCAAGTAGAATGTTGAACAATAAGCTACCATATAAAAAGTTGGATAAGTAGCTTAATTGTCTAGTGAAGATAAGGCAATATCATTACAGTAAGACCATGTTGACTAAAGCATTGTGATATTCATACATTATTTCTAAACATTGAAAAAGCATAAAGACTCACAACAGTCTATGTCAAATAAAAGTAATGTAGTATTGTTCAATTAAATGTGTGTAATTTGCTGTTTTGTTTATTTGATGGAACTGAGGTAAAGGTATGAAAATCAAATATAGTTGTAATGTAGCAGTGGTTTTATTGTTATTAACTGAAATGAGCATCACATTTTGGCATAATCTCTTCTATAGTTACAAACATCAATAACAATATGCAAAACTTAACAGTATTATATAAGTAACAAGCCATCAGAACATTCTGAACAAAAGGAACTCATCTTTGATAAAAAAAATTCCTTCACCTGCAGTGTTATATAACAAAACAATTTCACAGCAAGTATTAAAACTGATCTCCTGACTTGTTAGAATTTGAGTTACTGAAGCCTCATATTGTTACACTCACAAACATAAATAAACATAAATCAGAATGTGGTGAATGATTGCTGTTTAAAATGAGAAATGTAAATGAAATTGCAGTAGTATAGAATAACAGAGAGTATCACATTAAATCTAACAAACATCATGTAAATAACATTGGCAACAGAAAAGATTTCAGTATGTCCTGATTTTTAACCAATTACACATATATTACAAACACTTTTCCTTGATTAATAGTTAGTAGACAAAAAGATTCATCTATAAAAAATATACTTTCAAAGGCTTATTTATGCAGCACATTTTTTGATTGATCTGCTTAGTTCACTTTCAAATATTTTAGTCATAGAATTGTTTCTACCAAGCCGTAACCTCAACTTGTCAGTATACAATGAACTGCAAAAGATTCTGCTTGTGTTTAAGCAAGAAACTCAATGACTTGTCTTCTAAATAATCTCATTTGTGTTTTGCCTTATTACTGTTCTGTAGTGGAGTTCTACTGCAGTGAAAGACATTTCACAATACATGACGAAGTATTTTGAATATCACATTGGAAAGATGAACACATTTCTTTAATACAGTATTGGATGAAACACATTTCCTTAATACAGTATTAAATGATTCTGCTTATAGCATGTTAGCTAAACCAAGCAAGTCGCAATTGATGTTTAATGCATTGTGCTTGCAGTAATATGCTGTCTTGCTGAACATAAGTTCACTCTGAGGCATAACTGAATGAAATTTGTCACACTGTAGAAAATATCATTCAAAATATCAGGTTAAGTTAATAGTCGTCCAAAAAACAACATGTATTTGCAGTACAGTAGCCTCCTGAATGAGTCATTCATATAAATAGATGAAAGGCCTTTTGTGTTGAAATCACAACAATCAAATTTTCTACACCATCTGTCCCTTCAGGTACCCAAGGTAAGGAGAATGCTTGATGCCAAAGCTGTAGTTTGGCAGTGTATCCAGCTTCACCTACAATAAGAATAATTCAACATTTTATTACAAAACTGTAATATTATACATAAATGAATATAGTGAGCCTTAAATAACACAATGGAAATAAAAAAAAAATGCCACATTTTAATTTTGACTACAAGCTCAGTATAATGAGCTAATATCTGACTTCCATTGTATTAGCATCTTGTTAAGAAGGAAGATGATAACCTTACACAGTGAAATAATTTTTCTTTTAATCATAGTGATGCACTACACATAAGTTTAATCTATATGAATTTATCTTGTTTAGATGCAGTAGAAACGAAACAACTGTCATATGTGATTGAGTAAAAAAACCAGATACATTACTTGTGGATTTTAGCAATATCTGTTCTTTAGGCAGATACCACACCTGTGTGGTCACATTTGACCATTATTGTTAGACTGGTTTGCATTATTGCTAATTTGAGAACTATTCACTCAAAATTAAGTACTGAATTTTGCAGTTTTAATTACATAAATGGAATTTTTGTTTATCATTTGAGGCTTCAGATTAATTGACATTCAATTAAAACTCGTAAATTATGTAATAAATGCATCCATTTTTATTTTTAAAGATGGTAGAATTGATTTCAGAAATTTTATCAACAGTACTGTGGAGAACAATATAAGTAAAACAATACAAAGGAATCAACTATATTAACTGGCAGTGGCCTCTGAATTAATTGCAAAAGCCGAAAATTTCTGCTAAGCTGGGATTTGAACCTGGGTCTCCTGCTATGGCTGCAGTATCAAAAATGGTGCCTCTTATGTTGTCTCGGTACTTGACTTGAAAGAAAAACTTTGTAGACATAATTAATCTTTTAAGTGGTTTTCTCAATGATTCCTAAAACTTTTGTGTAATAAAAAGACTAGCACTTAAAAAAATCAAATATATTAGTCAGAATGGGTATTAAAAAGATTCTGGTACCATAGACAGTTTCCAGAATAAATCTTTTGCCCATTACTGGAATGTGCACTGTTTCTTCTTGGAAGATAATAATTTTTCTGATGTAGAATTTTAATCTAGAATCTTATGGGCAGTGCTCATACTGAGAGCTCCTATGCCACGAATTTTGATCCATTATTCAAAGCTTTGATTCTGTCATTACCACTTTATTACTTTTCAAGCTTCACAGAAGTTATCCACCAGGTACCTATATTAAGCTGCATTAGAACTATTTTAATCTTAGAGGAAATTTCAGTAGAGTTCTTGAGTGTTTATCAGTGTTTAATGTCTTATAACAAAACAGTAGATTTGGCTGCTCCGATACAGTCTATGTGTCAACACATCTTGTTATTATGAATTCCATAACAGATTTGTGAAGAATTCCATGACAGGTTTATAAACAGGTTTGAGGGTGCCAGTAGAAATAATTTGGTATGTATACCAGTATTTGTTCTGGTATTGTATTATTTAATTTTTTAAAATTTCTGGTATCTCAGAATCCATATTGAAATAAGTAAATAATATCAGATTTGTTTATAAAACCCAGTTGTAACCCTCCTAATGAGAACAACTATCTTAAAATGAGTCCCGTACATGTGAATGTAATGACCTTACATGAATCAAAGTAAGAAAGTCGCTTTTTGCTGTTTTATTCAAAGTATTCTATACCAAAATACACACTTCTTTTGAAAATGCTTATCTTTCACTCTGTTTTATGCTTCAGTGGCTTCTGAAAGATAACTTTGTAGTATAATCAATATCATTGTCCAAAATACTGTTTGTCATGGAAAGTGAAACTGATTTGTTATTTTATCAGATGTAATGTATATACATAGCAGCTTTGAAGTACACACAGGTCATTGACTGGCAAAAAAAAAGGAGTGTGTCTGTCAGGATACAATGGGTATTGCTATGTTCAATGTTGTGGCTACAATTTTTGTTGTAACTGACCTTTCTTACTATTTCCTCTTCTGCTACCACACCATCCTTGCATCCATGGATTCTAATACTTTACTTTATTCTGATTTGTTCTCTCATTACACCACTCAATATATGAGAAGTCAAGTAACTAACTTTTGTAATGTATTTATTAACTTACAGAAGGAGAAAAACTAGTACTTACTTCATTAGATGTCCTCTGTGCCTTCATTAAGCATATTATGCATTTATTTTCATTAACACAATTAATATTTTACTTTCAGATGAATTTTTAAAAGTACTTACAAGTAAGAAAACAAATAGCCTGATACCTCTTCTTCCATCTGTATATTTGAGCATTACACACACATGCTGTTGCTGCCATCTTCAGTCCAGAAACTGGGTTGCAGCTCTCTCTGCTACTCTATCCTGTGCAAGCCTCTTCATCTCAGAATAAGAACAGCACTTTTTACAGTAATCTTCTGAGATTTTAACTTCCCCCTCCCCCTCCCTTCATTGCTATGTTTAATGTTGTGGCTACAATTTTTGTTGTAACTGACCTTTCTTACTATTTCCTCTTCTGCTACCACTATCCTTGCATCCATGGATTCTAATACTTTACTTTACTCTGATTTGTTCTCTCATTAAACCACTCAACATATGAGAAGTCAAGTAACTAACTTTCTCTAACCTGCTCTAACACTAAATCGATCATTGTTTGATATCTCAGAATGTGTCCTACCAACTGCTCCCTACTTTTAGTCAACACATGCCAGAAATTTCTTTTCTTCCCAATTCTGTTCAGTACTACTTCAGTAATTATGCAGTCTCCCCACTTAATTTTGGCATCTGTTTGTATCACCACATTTTAAAAGATTCATTCCTCTATTTATCATGTATGTTTCACTCCCATACAAGGCTACACTCCAGCTAAATGTCCTTAGAAAAGAGTTCCTAACACTTACATCAATATTCAGTGTAAAAAAATTATCTCCTTCAGAAATGCCTGTCTTCTACACCCTGAACATCTTATGTTATTTTACTGCCCAAGGGACAAAACTCATCTACCAGCTTTATCGTCTCATTTACTAATCTAATTTCATCAGCATCACCTGATTTAATTTGACTACATTCCATTACTCTTGTTTTTCTGTTGTTCATGTTTATCTTGCACAATGTCCATTTCTTGAATTGCTCTCCCAGGTACTTTGCAGTCTCTGACAGAAAGACAATATCATCAGAAAACCACAGCATTTTTATTTCTTCTCCCTGAACTTTAATCCACATTCCAAATTTCTCCTTGCTTTCCTTCACAGCTTTCTCAATGTAGTGATTGAATAAAATTAGGGAAAGACTGCAATCCTGTTTTACTACCCCAGCAATCAATGCTACCCTTTCATATGCTATGACCCTTATAACTATTGTCTGGATTCTGTACAAGTTGTAGGTAACTATCTGCTCCCTATATTTTACCCTCACTGCCTTCAAAATTTGGAAGAGTGTATTCCAGTCAACATTATCAAATGCTTTCTACAAATAAAAAATATGGGAGGTATCTATCTTTCCCCTAGTTATACATTCTTCTGCAGACTTAACATTTGTCCTCTAGCCACTCATGTTTGGCCAATTTGCACTTCCCGCTAATTTCATTTTTTATTCTTGTATACTCCATTTTACCTGCGTCATTCAATGCATTTCCTATATAAGGGTGAGTAATTTGTTTTGTTGGAGAGCCACTTCCTTTATATATTTCACAATGAAAAGATGATCCTTGGTAGTCTGTATTATAGGTCTTTATTTTGTGATTATAGAATTTCAACACTAAGTCATTTTCAAGCACATGTATTATCGATAGTATTTCACAGATATGTGTGTGTTAAAATCTTAACATTGTAATACAGAAATGTACATGGAATTCTGTTGATAAAACATATGCTTGAAAATGACTTAGTGTCAAACTTAGTTAACCACAAAATAAAAGATGCTTAATACAACTTCCCACAGACCATGTTTTCATTTGTAACATAATGATGAATTCATTGTTTGTGTCCCTTGGGGAAACTTTTAACTTAATAAAAAATTAATGCTTTAGGGTATATATAAAGATACTAATTCATGCAGTTCTTTATCATATGTAGTCTCATCAACCTGTTGTTGCCACAAATAAGTTATTTCAGGTAGCAGTCATCAACAGATGTAGTATATATCATTCATGACATAGTTCATTTCTAAGAAGTAAGATTTTCTGAAGGTAATGATGTTTTTCCATTACACTTAAGAGAGTTTCAATTTGAAACAAGCTCTCGAGTAGATCACAGTATTCTCTTATGTCAGAGGTAATATCAGTGCTATAAAAAAAGAAGCACTTTTTATACTTTTTTTCCACTGAATCTAGATTTACTGTATACTGTATAATGTTATGGATAACAGATTACTCCATTGCCTTTTAAGGTTTGTTACTGGCATGAAATATAACAGAGACCCAAAAACAATGTGGTTGAACCCCCTTGATGATAGGTATGAGATTCTTTTAACTTAAGTCTGCCCTGAAGTGTTATTTTTGATTTATAAAGTTCCTTAGAAGACAGACTGAACTTAGTGGTTAACTACTTCTCTTCCCGCATGTTGATCATCTCTTTCACGTTATAGATGCAAATACTGTGAAATAACTAATAGGATAACAATGGCTCACCAGTATCACTACTCTTGATTAATCTCATTGTAGAGAATATGTAAGAATGTGCCTTTAAATACTATTCACCTCTGTTTTTGTTATGCAAATTTTGCTACTGTCACTTGTCCACATAGCAGTGTGCATTGTAGCCTCATTAGTCACATGGATAGTTCAGAATACCATGCTTGCTGAAATTTTATTATTCAGCACTGGAAAAGTAACTTATTTGTTTATTGTGATTCTTCAATTTCTCTGGTATATTTGTTGCTCAAACAGTCCATGGGTATACTGCTGGTTCGTAGTGTCCAACACGTACAATATTTTGGTGATCCCGTTGGACACTATGAACCGGCAGTACAACTGTGGACTGACTGAGCAACACATACTTTTATTTAATTTGTTTACCAGTGTGCATTATTTATTGAAGTATGGATGGGAATAATAAGCCACTGGTCATCAAATATTACACAGAAACATTTTTCTTATCTATGTTCCACTATTTTTATAGTTAAAGTTATTTGCAAAAATACTTTCCACAAAATAGAAAAATACCAATGCCCTCACCAATATACACTGATGAGTCAAAACCTTATGACCACCGCACACTACAAGTTGAATATCACCTGATGATGGTAATACAAGCATATAAGTTGAACATAAATAAAGGGGAAATACTCTAGGCTGCAAATTAAAAACCCCACTGAAAAGAAACTTTGATAAAAGGAAGATGGTAATGTCCTGGTACCATTCTCATCAGCTATTCATGGAGTTGTTCATGTTCATAATGTGGAGTTGGAAGCTTTCCCAGGATATGAAGTGATCTGTTGTAGAGCTGATACCAGGGTACAATGCTGGTCCAGGCACATGTGTTTTGAAGTACACTGTAAAGCAATTATTGTTAAATTTTGAGCTTCACAGTGAATGCCTCCTAAATGTTCCCATGTTAATGCCACATCACATCAACTACGATGGCAGTGGGCACAGGAGCTCGTGATTGGACTGCAGATCAATGGAAAAATGCTCCTTGTCAAATGAATCACATTCTCTTTATAGGAGATTGGTAATCATGTCTTGAAATGCTATTATCCAGGCTAATGGAAAGTCAAAACAGTGATCATGGCACACGTGTTGACCAACTGAAACAGTGTTATGCTTATTGAGCACAATATTAACCTAGGCTTGCATTGGATATGTGGTAATAATCAAGGGAAACATGAAAGCTGAGGAGAACATGAATATTATTGTAGGTTGCCTAGATGTCCCCATGTTTGATAGCTTCTTCACTGGCTATACTGTACATGTAACAAGCCCATATCATGCTACAGCAGTTTGATGGACATAATAGGCAACGGAATGCATCTCATTTGAATCCAATGGAACACATCTTCAGTGCTTCACACACACACACACACACACACACATACACACATAACCACCACCACCACCACCACCACCACCACCACCACCACTTCAACATAATTTACAGGAATTGTGCATGTTACATGTAGATGTTTGGTGCAACGTGAGTTCAAAAACTTATCAAGAACTTGTCAAATCCTTACCAGACAGAACTGCTGATCTGTTTTGTTCCAAAGCTGGACTAACATGTTCTGATGCAGGTGGTTATAATGTTTTGCCTCATCTGTGTAATATTCCATTACACAATAAGAAAGGGAAGAAACAGACATGTAAACAGAGAAGCATTTTGCATTCAGATTTAAGCACAGTAGCAAACGTGTCCCGTATGTGTGTCAAAGCAAAGCCAGTAAATTGCACCCTAACCCACAGCAAGCACCCACTAAGAGTGCGACGTTACCTAGCAGGAGCCCCGCCTGTGGCCACACAGTTGCAGCTTCTGCTCTGCCAGCAAATCAGCCCTCGATGTCCCCACATATGGGGAGTGCTTGATTCCAAATGAATGAGCAGGGGCCCATGGTTTGTTGAGGGTTACCTGGTGCAACCCGTTGTAGTTACATAGTTAGTCTTTAAAATAACTGTCAATGGTGACGGAACAAATCTCCATACCTCATTCATCACTGGAAATTTTCTTACTATTCCTTCTTCAAAGCATTATTGCAAAAAATTAGTACATATTTATTCAAGGCAAGATTAGTGCAACAAAATTACCAGGATCTACTGACTATGTACTGTCCTTATTGATTTCAATGTGTTTTTTACTAGTGGTTAAATCAGTAAGCTAGTAATTCAATGATACAGTTACAAAAAGCAGTATACATTTTGACATGAGTCAGATAATTAGTTGTCTTTCAGTTTGCTTTATTATTATACATTACTGTTACTAAGTACGTTTCATTAAACTAATTACTAAATTAATATTATGAATGTGATACATAAACTAGTTATGTATTATTGTATTTTAAAATTGCATCTCTAATGACTATCAAATGTTGTTTTAGTAATACAGCATCACACATGTAAAGATAGGAAAATATTTCTGGACTTATAACCTGGAAAAATAGTACATGTGTACATAAAATGTAATGTTCAGGTACAAGTATCTAGAGCTGTAAAAACAGTAATCATTTTTGTTTGCATGATTTAGCTCCTCTGAAACTTTGGTTTAATATTGTATATATGTGAAAGGGAGATGCTATTAAGATCTTATTGCAGTAGAGAGAAAAGGCAGTTAAAATTAACTGAATTGCCATCAGGATCATATGAGGTGTAGCTCTGTCTGAAAGACAATTGGGGAAGAAAATCAGCCACGAGCATGATCATGGAACCATTCTAATATTTACTTGAAGTGACTTAAGGAAACCACAGAAAACTGATGATATTTAAACCATTCTGTTCTAAAATAATGTCTACATCTACATAAATGCCCTGAAAGTCACACTGAAGTGAATGGCAGAGGGTTCATCAAACCGTTTTATATACATCTGCCCCCGTTGTAAAACCTGCCCTATGCACCCTTTCACCACCACTTACTCCAGTCCCGTAACCCAGAAGGTGTACATGATTAAGGGTAGAGCCACTTGCAATAGCACCCACATGATTTACCACCTGACATGCCTGCACTGTGTAGCATTCTATGTGGGAATGAATGGTCACAGTCAGTGTTTGTTGGTAATGAGGATCACCCTGTGGCTAAGCATGCCTTGGTGCATGGCCAGCATATCTTATACCGTCCGGGTTATCTGGATACTTCCCACCAACACCAATCTTTCAAAACTCCAGAGATGGGAACTTGCCCTTCAACATATTCTCTCCTCCCATTGCTCACCTGCTCTCAACCTCCACTAAATTTAAATTCCCACCCACCATCTTTAACATCTTTGTCTCGATTCTGTGGACAGAGCCTCTGCCTCAAGTGGTATTTCTGTCCAACTTCTTTGCTTTTTACAATTGTATGCCTAGGTGTGTTTGTGTGTGGATATGTGTGAGTGTGTGTGTATTTGTTTACCTTCCTTTTATCCCCTGAGGTAAGTCCTTCCACTCCTGGGATTGGAATGACTCCTTTTCCACTTCCTTAAACCCGCATACTTTCCTTTCTCCTCTCCTTCCTCTTTTCCTGAAGAAGCTGCCAGTGGTGGCAAAAGCTTGAATGTTTGTGCTTGTTTTTATTTGTGTGTTTTTTTTTTTTTTTTTTTTTTTTTTTTGTTTTTTTTTTTTTTTTGTTTCTATCGGCGAGCCTGTACTTTGGATAAGTCAAACAATATATATATATATATATATATATATATATATATATATATATATATATTTTTTTTTTTTTTTTTTTTTTTTTTTTACTATGGAAATATTCCACAGAGACAATCTCTATTTTTATACATATTTTTCCTACCAGGAATATTTACCTCTATAATATTTGATACACAGGTCCATTTTCTAATAGCTCACAGGAAAAAGAAACACCCAAATCTTTTTGTTTTCACTCTGATTTTGCTGACCATATCTTACTATGTAGGTTGGTGCTAACAAAATATGTTAACATTTGGAAGAGAAAGTTGGTGAAAGAAATTTCACAAATAGATCTCATCACAACAAATAATTCCTTTCTTTTAATGATTTCCATATGAACTCGTGCATCATTTCTGTGACAGTGTCCTCCCTATATCATGATAATACAAAACGAGCTACCATTCTCTGAACTTTTTCTAAAATGTCTGTCAGTCCCACTTTGTACGGATCCCAAAGTGCACAGCAATACTCCAAAATAGGATTTACAATTATGGTGTATGCAGTTTCTAAGTTTTCTGCCAACAAAACATAGTCTTTGGTTTGCTTTCACTACCATATTTTCTATGCGTTCTTTCCATTTAAGTTGTTCGTAATTGTTACTCTCATGCATTTAGTTGAATTAGTTGTAGTCTATTGTCTGAACTTCCTTGCTAACCCAGTTTACCCTCAAAGTTGTTAACAACATTGCAAAAAGACAGTACTGATCAGAGCAAGAAAAAATCAAATTGTTGCTTATTTTGCGAGCAGTTAGACATTCAAGGATGGAGTATCAATGGAGCTACTTTCAAATGTTCAAATCTAGTTTTCTAGTAATGTAGCAACCACTTTCACTTCAGATGGAAGTAATATTTTTGGGGGAAAATGTGTTTTCAATTGCATGAATATATCTTAAATGGCTCATAATACCTGAAGATTAAATTGTTCAACACTATTAGCACAGATCAGCAAGTCATTGCCTGCTTGATATACCAGTATATTAATATAGTTCTTTAATTTTCCTACAACGAAAGGTGTAAAAATTTCTACCATACTGAACACACATATCAAAGGACAGCAGTTCAGTTCCAGAACAATCTATCTACATTATCTGCGGTTTCTCCAAACTGCTTAAGATAAATGCTAGAATGGTTCCTTTGAAACAGGTTTGGCCAATTTCTTTCCCTATATTTTCTCTAATGGCCTCCTTTTCTATGAACATTGAACTCTAATCTGCCTTCTTTAATTTATAAAATGAGAAGTCTCTTCTGTTTAATACCATGTTCATCCAAAAACGTTGTTGAGTAATGCTTAAGTTTAATCTATGATAACATTTATTATGAACTACTAGTAGTTTCAAAACATGGTCATGATATTTACCTTCTCAATTGTACTGAAAATGGTGAAACATAAGTTATGAGTCCCAACTATTTCTCAGAGATGGAAATGTGTCACATAATTACTTCAATATGTGTGTGTGTGTGTGTGTGTGTGTGTGTGTGTGTGTGTGTATTGTGAATACAGTGAAGGATAGGGGCAGGAAATGATAAGAGTGTGGGGAGAGAGTAGGGGGATATGAAACAAATTTTTTTCCTATACTTATTTTTTCCTTATTATTTTCATCACTTCAAATCCAGCTCCACTTACTCCCCACACTCCTCTACACCTCCCTTTTATCCTTTCCCGCTCCTTCTCTTCACTGTATTCATTGCTGTGATTCAAATTCCCGCCTATCACAGCCTTTACAATCCATCATGCAATGGGGAACTTTCCATCCCCACCCTTACCTGCCATCCTTCTCCCTCCAGTCCCCACCTCACTCACGGTCTAGGTGCTTGAGACACTGGAGTGACCAGACATGGTGCTTGTGTGTGTATAGTTGTCTGAGTGATTTTTGTGAATGTATGTTTTTCTTTTTCTGATGAAGGCCATAGCCAAAAATTTAAGTTGTGTGAATGTGATAGTTGATTATAGCTTAGTCTACTGGTTAATTATGTTTCTGTACAAAATATCTGCAAACTATTTGTATTGAAGCACATTTTTCATTTGATTAGCACTTTTTTAATCTTGTTTTGTTACTTGTGTTAGGTGACTTAAACCCCAGTGTTATTGAGATAACAGATTCCTCTTAGTTACAGCAGAACACAGCTCAAGTGCTTGTGTTACTGGTGAGTTCCCTGGTTGGTAGAAACAAGTGTTAACAAACAACCACAATCAGACACTTGCCAAAGAGTCAGATGTTTTTCAATAAAACAACTACTATTTCAAGACTGCAGACTTTTAAAGGTGAATGGATTCAAAGTAGTTAGGGTTTCCATTCATTAACAAATAAAAAAAGGTCTTTTCATATGTGTGTCCAGGGCTGTTTATGTACACTTGAACATGGTTTTCCTAAGGTGTTAGTGGTGTGCTGTTTACCTTCTCTGGAGAATGTGCCCCTGGCCCTGGCTTTTGTGTTGAGTCTGAAGGTAGCTGATAACGTGAGCTGATGGAGTATGCCGGAGACCGCGCTTTGTAGTTGTCTGCCCGAGCGTCGTTGTAGGTACCGGGGCCTGGCACAAGAATACGGTCATCAGAAAGTTCCTTCTGCCTCCCAGAAATGGTGAATGCTGGAGCCTGCTTTTTGTTACCCTCCTTTGTGGCACCCAACACTGTTGGTATGTTGTACACATTAGGAGCTGTAACAACCAAAAGTACAACTCTGTGATATTAATCTTCAGATTTTGTTCCCATGTACTGCTTCCATAGAAATTATGGAAACAAAATGGAGCTAAGCAGGATGCCTTAAGTAAGATGAAGCAAATAAACAAATCCTTGGTTTACAAACAATGATAAACAATGAATAAGAAATTTACCAGTTAACTGTTGCAGGACAATTACTACGTGGAATAGGAGGAAACTATTGACAGAAATGGAAATAGTAATTGTCATTTGTCAACTGCCGTATTAATAGAAATATAAAAGTGATAAAATAATTTTTGATAGAAAAGTAAATGTTGTGTTTTAGAAACAGCTCTAGGTACAAAAACTACTTACCTGGTGTAGTGCTAGGCTTCTCAACCTGAGTTTTCAGACCAAAAGTGTACTTTGGGGAGTTGTCAAGGACTACTTTCTCGGACTTTTCTGGATTGTAGTCACCAGGAGCTGGTGTGTTCTCATGGCGTGGCTCCTTCGGGCGTCCATGGAGAGTGGCCGCTGGAGGGCTGTCCTTTCCTAATTAATACAAAGACATTAAAATATTATTATTGTCATTGTAACTCTGGCTTCTTTTAAAAAGCCTAAATATTTCTGATAGCATATCATATTAAACAGCTACAGATATTCTATATGTGTATGTTTCAAAAAAAATTATTATAAAAGTCATCATTTTTTTTATTCCAAAACAATGTTGCATGATTCACTGGTATAAAGCTCAAGTGTTAATTTCTTCTTTAATGCCTGTGTATGAATGCAGTACAATTCTATTCACAGATAATTATTATTGTTAGCTGCCAAGGTTTCATCAACTCTCACAATTAATTGCACTTAACTGTATTAGTATCTCATAAAACAGAAATTGCAAGAGGTCAGAGGGGGGGGGGGGGGAGAAATAAATGTATACAAATGAAATAAAATTGTGTTAACACAAACATTCTAAATTAATTTTTTTAGAAAGAATAGTGTCAAACTTGAGATATTTTAAATTGTGACAATGATTTAAACAACAGATATCACACCAGTGCTGTGAACCTAAAAAAAAATATGTATTTTCCTTTCTAGAAATATGTAATATGAAAATTTTCTGTGTATGTGGTAATATCTGTAACCCTGACATGATTTAACATGTGAGTTATGTATAGGGTGACCAACTCTCCCGTATTTGAACACATTTTTTCCTAATCTCCTGACTCCCGTATTTTCAGTCTCTCAATCAGTGGCCGTTTTTCTCCCTTGTTTAACTTATTTCTTTCTTTTTGTTTCATTTTTACGAATGTACAAATATATTTAAGAATCTAAATTTCATATGCACTGTCAGAATTCATTGAAACGGTAAGACAACAAAGACCACTGATTCTATATCAACACCATGTCTATCAATTATCCTAGAAATAGTTGACCTTTGCTTGGCAGTTAGATGTGACTGTTTCTTTGCCGGTGCTTACATTTTCAAGGAAGGACCAAGATAAAACGCCGCAAAAAATATGTATGTTTCTTACGAAGTGGGAAGCTTTATATTGGTGTACTGGAGCAGCATGGTCAAATGCTTATAAAGCAAAGTGCTCAATCAAATAATGTTAATTTTGAGAACTTTGGTATGAGTGTACCAGGAAGTAATGCTCACACTGAATATTTTCTCTTATGAATAATAAGTGGACAGTCAGTTCTTTGAGTTTGCTAAAAACAATTATTGACTGCAAAATCTATTGTAAAATATATATAAGTAATTGTGATGCATAAGTAAATAGTTATCTTTTACAAATACTGCCTGGATTTTTGTGAAATTTCACTGTGCAACTAATCTCCCTTAATTTTCGTTGAGGATACATCTCCCTTATTTTCGTTTAGAATAGTTGGTCACTCTAGTGATGCATGTGATATGATTCCAATCACTCATGTTAAAATTACCCATGTGTACTTCATTTTGCAACAGTATTTGATGGTAAAGAAACCCTACCATTATGACAAGAACAGAACTGTTCATGGCCCATTTGTTAATTATGGGTCGATGATGTGGATAGGTAGCAACTCACCATAAACATCATCACTGAGCTGCAGACAAGCACACAGAATAGATTATTATCACATTCATATAACTTAAATTTTCGGCCACTGTTTTCATTGGGATAAAAACCACATACATTCACACTATCTCTCAGACATAACTCGTGCACTCTTGACCACCCTCTCTGGCTGCCATGGCATAACTACCATCTTGTCAAGTGAGAATGTCAAGTGAGAAGGGAAGGGGAATGAAAGGGTAAGGATCCCATACAAGGGTGGCGATAGATGTTCCGTGCTGCAAGGCATAATGTACATTTATTGCTCTTTCCAGCACCTATTTAACTATTCCTGTATATTAGCACAATTTACTGGTAATCCTTTCTACATAGTAAACAGTTCTAAGAATAATTTGTTACTTTTTCCTTTTTCTTTCTTTTTTCCCCCCTTTCAGGTATCATAAACTATAAAAATATGGAAGATGTATTTCAAGGTTTTTTTTTTTTTTAATATCATCTACTGACTGTGCTAAATGAACAAAGAACCATATTACATGGCCAAACACTTACCTTTGGCACTGAGACCAGTCACATTGTATTGTCCTGGTCCAGGACCAGCACTGTCATTCTTGCTATTGTGCCTGAAAAATTAACATGAGACTTATATTATGGCTAATAGTATATAGAATAGTGAACAACAAAAACACACCTATTTCCATAATGAATTTTCATTTTGCAGTGAAGCTTCCAAGCACATTAAAACTATGTGAAGCACAAAGATCCCAGGGTCAAGTCAAAATTTGATGTTCCATTTTAATTCTTATGTATTCAAAGCTACCAGGAAATCAAATATTTGTTGTTTTACTAGTTAATTTCCTCACAGAGGCATTGCACCCTTGTTTCTCCAACCAGGTACTGAGCTACTCATTAGTAACTGTGAAAATATATTTAAGTTATATAGAACTGATGAATATAGACATTTGATGCTTTTCATATACACAAAATGATTTTGTTATACTCTGATTGATAATCTGACTTATCAATTTCATCCACAAAAATTAGATTATTGTTCATAAAAACGTTGTTGAAATGATTACCTGCTGCCGAAGCTGAATGCAGGAGCACGACCACGCTTGGAATCAGGAACAGCAGAACCTCCTGCAAAAATAAAATGTTTTTAATTTAATTTCAAGAGATACCCTTGATTGTATTTTTGCTTTGCTAGTAAAATACCTTCAGCTTCTGTATCAATGAATAGATTCTGTTTAATATTTATATCAAAAGTATGTTATTCTCTAGTCATACTACAACTTGTCCCAACTTTGACATGGAGTGACTGGCATGCAGAACACAATAGATACAATAGTGTTTGCCAAGACTAGCTACAAGGTTAACATAGAATATATTATAGACAGAAGTAGTAGCATCATTTAAACAAGACTTTCAGATACATAATTTTTGTTTTAAATCAGTATTTATGAGAGTTTTAGAAGCATGAAATTACCTATGACAGCTGTTCATTTTTGTTGAATATAATGTTGAAAATTATGTCTGATGACTTACTCTCACAAATGGCAACCATCAAGATACTCCCTAGTTTCTTTCTCTTTGGATGTAGAGTTTGAAAAGTATCAGTTCTAATTGTCAACAAATATGTAGATTTGATACAATTTACATGGACTTTTGCCTACAATTTGTTGTTCAGTACAGCACAGATTTCTTTTTTTTTTTTTTTTCCTAGGATGCCATGATGATTGTTTAAAGAGCAATTTTGAAATTGTGTATCTTCTCTGCTGTCAGTTGGCAAGATAAATATGTATTCTATAGTAGAAATTTGAGAAATTTTTTCACTTGCTTGTCCTTATGTTTGGGAGAATAAAAGTCTCCTTGATTAATACAGACCTGTCAAAAATTACTCCTCATACATGGCATACATCTCTAGCTACCCTTTTTAAGCCACCATAGTGGATGCGACAATACATTCTATACTAATGTAGCAATTTAACTTTCCCCTTTTTGTGTTCCAAGAAGAATGGCTATTGATAGCCCTCCATGTGGCCTCAAATCTTTTTAACCCCTCAGCCATGCTCAATGAAATGAATTCAGATTCCCCAGCAGTACTGACCAAACTGTGGTTGGGCATCTTTCTTTGCATCCAGAAATCTTTACATTCTTTGTCTGCCGTCTCGATTCATCTTTCTGCTACGTTTTTCCCTTGCTCGTAATCTATACTGTTCATTCACCACCATTGGACCTATTTTCATTGGAAGATTTTTCGAATTTGTGGGATTACCTTTCTCCTGACATTCCTGTCATTCGGAAGCATACACACTGCTTTAATCGCAGTGTCATAGTTTATCTGTCCCTTGAGAGTCCTCAGAATCGGAGGCAAAAATAAATAATCGTCCGAACTTTTACTGAACCATTTCTACGAAAATTATCATGAACCCACTAGAATAGTAAATGGTTGTGGGGACATACTTGACCTCCTAGCAACAAATAATCCGGAGGTAATAAAGCGTATCAAAACAGACACAGGTACCGTATTAGTGAAAACAAGGATGATGTAACGAGACCGAATTTCGATATTCCCAAATTAAACAATAGAGAAAGATGTATTTATTCACAAAAGCAGATAAAAATTCGATTAACGCTTTCCCGTCTGAGAATCTCCAGTCTTTCAAATCTAACAATGTGAGTGCAAATTAGACATAGCTAACATTCAAAGGCATAATATCGACAGCTATTGAGACATTTATACCTAATAAATTAACAAAAGAGGGGGTTGACCCACCGTGGTAATACAAAGCAGGTTGGATCACTCTTGCATGATAAATTTAAAGAGACACAAAGTCCCCAAGACTGGCAATCTTTTACTGAAACTCTAAATTTAGCTCGAACTTCAATCGAGAAAGATTAGATTAGATTAGATTAGATTATTTATTTGTTCCGTAGATCCATATTGAGGGGATCCTCGTGGATGTGGAACATGTCAAGAAACAAAATTTACAAGTTGAATAACAAATAATACTAATAATATAAATACATACACTTATAATATAAATACAGATACATAATTTTTTAAGGGTTTTTTTTCTAATAGTTTCTAATAGTTCTAATAGTTTCTACATCCAAACCCTGTCAGATAACTTGGTAGAAAATCCGATCAAATTCTGGTTGGCAAAATACAATCAATACCTTCACTACGCGATAGTAATGGTGATGCTACTGATAACAGTTGTACTAAATCAGAATTGCTGAACATAGCTTTCCGAAATGCCTTCACCAATGAGGACGAAGCCAATACTCCAGAAATCTAATAAAGAACAGGTAATGCGTAATTTAGAAGAGATATCCCTGGAGTATTAAAGCAAGTTAAAAATAACTAAATAAAGTCTCCCGTTCCCCATTGTATACCAATTAGGTTCCTTTCAGAGTATGCTGATGCAATAGGCCTATACCTACCTATCATATTATACAACCGCTTGCTCAGCGAAAGATCCGTAGTCCTACCCAAAGACTGCAAAGTTGCTCAGGTCACTCCAATATTCAAGAGAGGCAATAGGAGAGATCTGCAAAATTACAGGTTTATATCATTGAGGTCGGTTTGCAGCAGGATTTTAGAACATATACTTTCTTCAAACATTATGAACTACCTCGAAGAGAACAACTTATTGACCCACAGTCATTACGGATTCAGAAAGTATCGTTCTCGGGAAATACAGCTAGCTCTTTTCTCACATGAAGTGATGGGCGCTATCAACAAGGAATCTCAAATCCATTCCATATTTCTGAATTTCCGGAAGGCTTTTGACACTGTACCTCACAAGCGTCTTCTAATCAAATTGCGCGATTGTGGAACATTGACACAGCAGAAGATCAATGGTCCCTAAATAATGAAAAGTGTAAAGTTATCGATATGAACACAAAAAATAAAATAAAATAAAATAAAAATTAAAAAAAATCCGTTGGACTTTATTTACACGATAAGTTATTCAAATCTTAAGGGCCATAAATTCAGCTAAATTCCTAGGAATTACAATTACGAAGAATTTAAATTTGAAAGATCACACAGAAAATATTGTAGGGAAGGCGAACCAAAGGCTACGTTTCCTTAGCGGAACACTTAAGAAGATACAACAATTCTACTAAAGAAACTGTCTATACTACACTTGTGCGTCCTGTTTTGGTGTATAGCTGCTATTGTGGGATCCCCACAAAGTGAGACTGACGGATGTTATAAAAAAAGTTCAAAGAAGGCCAAAAGGGCATCTCGTTTTATATTATCGAGATGTAGGGGAGAGAGAGTCACAGAAATGATGCACGATTTGAGGTGGAAATCATTGAAAGAAAGGCGTTATTCGTTGCGGCGAGATTTATTTGCGAAATTCATGTCACCAACTTCCGAATGTGTACATATCTTGATAGCTTCCCCCTGCATAGGAGACATGCTCATCTTAATAAAACAAGTCAGATCCAAAACAAAAAGATTCAGGTGTTACTCTTTCCCGCGTGCTGTTAAAGAATGGAACGGTAGAGAAATATCATAAAAGCGGCTCGATGAATCCTCCGCCATGCACTTAAATGTGATTACCGGAGTGTTTATATAGACGTCATGTAAATCTTTTAATATATAAAGCAAAGTGTCCGTATGTGTGTACGTGTCGCATACAAATCTACAGTTTTGTTCCAATCTTTATGAAATTTTGTACACGTAAGCTTCAATCCATGAGGACGGTCCCCGTAAGCGTAAGAATCACATACGATATATAGTTCACGAGATATGACATCATAAACAATGAGATGCGCGAACAACTGCTGCATTTTGGACAATGCTGCTCATTTTCTCCTAAACCATTGGACTGATTTCAACCAAATTTGGTACACACATTCCTTACCGTGAGGTAACAATTGCTGCATGGTTAAGAATCACATACGGCACATGGTTCAAAAGATATTACGTCATAACCAATAGAAATCGCAAAAAAATGCCATATAATGCGGCGAGACTTTATAAATACGCCATATGAAAATGAGAGCACTTAGCGACTTGCAACAAAGTTTAAACATAATTTCAAACCTTTATTAAACTTTTTCTCTCTGTCACCCATAGCAAAATGATGAAAGGAAAAAAGTTTCTCGCTTACTACTTTTCCGCTGTTTATGGAGTAACACTACGGCATTCGGTAAGACGTTACAATTTATAATTTTTACACTACAAATTGTTGTCTCAGGAAAGTTTACAGACGGTATATACACATATAGTTGAATGTACACTCTAAATTGTACCACAATACGGCATGTAGTTCATGATATATGAGCACATAAACAGTAATGTTCCGCTGTTCATGGACTAAAACTACGGCTTTCCACATGACGTTACAATTTATAATTTCTACACTACAAATCGTAGCCGGAGGAAATTTTACAGACAGTATGCACACATACAGTTAAATGTACCTTCTAAATTGTATCACAGTAATACACGTAGTTCATGAGATATGAGCACATACATAGTAACGTTCATGGAAAAGCACTCCATCACGCACCAAGTTTTAATCGATTACTTCTTTACTACTAATTATATTCCCAGGAGATTTTACAGACGTACAAATAAATATATACCTGAAAAATGGCAGGAATAAATAAATAAATATCCGGGCACGCCGGGTTCTCAGCTAGTGTCTTATACAATGTGAAAATCATCGTTTGCACTTGATTCTATTGGCATCTCTGTAGCCAGTTGTCAACCATTTCCTCGACACATTTAAAACTGTCAGCTATATCTAACGAGGACCGACCTTGATGTCCGTCTCAGCCCTGTCTTACGACTACCACCTTTCAAGGATCCCCCCCACTTTTTTTTTTTTTTTTTTTTTTTTTTTTTTTTTTTTTTTTTTTTTTTTTTTGAGACGATTTGGACTCCAGCTTTAATGCTTAGGCCTATATCCCAGTGAGGGGAAACTAAAATCTAAATTGACGAGCAGGTATTTGAAACGTCGTTCTCACGAATACCATTGCTCCAACTTACTCGGTACCATAGAAGAAAGTCTTCGTTTTGAATCGAAGTTGCCCAAGCGTCAGCTCGAGCCGTCAAGGTCGGACAGTATCGGAGTCTGCATTGACTAAGAGCCTTTTGATCACGACGCCAAGCATAAAGAAGTTGGACTTGCTAAGTCACTTTTAGCAATGACTTCATTACATTGTAAACTTGATTCATAACTGGGCTTTACGTCTTTGCCACCGACCATTCCCTAGCATCCCAACTGTTTCTCGCCGTGACTGGCATCAGAATTGGAGCCGCTTGAAAGCGGGAAGCAAAGGCCGACTCGTCCGTGTGCTGACTGAGGTCACGGTCCTATACAGGGCCCATCGCTGGAACCGGTTTCTCCAGCAAGTCCCACCATGGCGCTCTGGAGTGGACCTCACGTCCGCAATTTCTGAATTTACACGCGATACACAGTCAAAGATGTAATTCTTGTAAATTAGGCAAAGTCATCACATAAATCCTGAGCACAGGCATTAGAGAAGCGTTCAGTTGAACCGAAACACAGTATTACTAGCCGTGCTAACGAGAAATGATTAAATAATAATAATAATAATAATAATAATAATAATAATGGTTACCGAAAACAAGTGGTCAGAAGTTCGTTAATCTATTACGGCAGAGAAAACAAGAGTTATATTGTGACAGTCTATTTAATAAATTTTGTCCTTTGACCTTTTTGCACTGAAGAAGATCACATTATTATTTCTACTTCCAGCCGTTGCGTAGATTCTGAAATTACAATCTTATAAGTGAGTGCGGAACATCCTGATTTAGGTTTTCTATGATTTCCTCAAGCACTACAGGCAAATTCTAGGATGGATACTTTGAAAGAGCACTGACGATTTCCTTCCCCATCCTTCACGAAACACTCTGAGCGTGAACTCCGCCTCTAATGAGTATGCTGCCGATGGGGCGTTAAACCGTAACCTCCGGTCCTTCTTTGAGAAAGGGTTTCCGTATGGAATTATGTTTCGAATATCAGATGAAGTCGCACGTCTTCCAAGCACAGATTGTCGTAGTTCGCTGGAATCGATTAGGTGATACAAATTCGATATAGGTACAATTTCGATCGACATAAGATTTCGGGCCATTGTTCAGTCTCTTAATGTTGGTAGCACTTGCCTTTGTGTGGTGTTTTAGTGTAGCAGGTTTCTACAGCTCCTCGTGTCTTTTTACATAGGGACTAATAACCAATGAAGTCCCATCGGGTATGAATGTTTGTGCTGTCTTTAGTATTAGTTAGTTCGTAAGTAGTTTGTAAGTTAGCCCTACTAACTAAAGACGCTATTGCGGACAGGCTGCTTGAACGTCAAAACGAGAACAAGGGCTATCGAATGCACTTATAATAAGTAAGCGGTTCCATTTAAAAAAAAAAAAAAAAAGGACTTACTTCAATATTTCAGTTTATACTGGTGCTAAAACCGTTCACCAAACAAAACTATATGTGCCTCTCGACGCTCTAGCATGTGCCGAAAGCCGAGTTTCGAAATGTGTAACCGTTCACGAAATAAAGGGGCTGTTTCGTCTTACGTGACTCACTGTGTATAATGCACCGCGAAAATTTTTCCAGGAATATTGTGGGTTCCACTACAGAAAAAGATTGGGAACCACTGGTATAGACCTTCAGGACGATTATCGATTCCCCACAATCCCGCAATAAACGCGATGCATACATCCACTTAGACTGAAACAGGCTGTGCCCTGTCTATGTCCTTCCAGGGGGCTCACGGTTCTTTCGTGAGTAAGTGCGTGGCGAGCACGGGGCCCAGAGCTAATGCAGTCTTTCTTCCTTCTTTACTTTCCGGACTGCATTTCCTTTCCCCCTCCCCTCCTTTTCTATCCTCGCTCCTTCCCCTCCCCACTGGGGGACCGATAACCTCAGTAGTTTAATCAAAAAAATGTTCAAATATTTGTTAAGCCTATGGGACTTAACTACGGGGTCATCAGTCCCTAAACTTACAAACTATTTATGAACTACCTACGAACTAGGACGGCACAAATATCGATGCCCGAGGGGGGATTCGAACCCCCGACCGTAGTGGCCGTGCAGACCGTGACTGAAGCGCCTCAGTCTCCTCGGCCACCGCGGCCGGCAGTAGTTTAGTCCCTCTATCCCAATCAAACAACTCATCCCAACCTGTGGGTCTCACTTCGCAATAATTCCCTTATTATCGTTTGCATAGCAGTCATCCAGAAGCTCTCAGCGAGAGAATTTCCCCCGATCTTCCTCTGAACTACTATCCGGATTCCAATTCAAAATTCAAATGTTTGTAAATCGATGGGACTTCTTTGGTTATTAGTCCTTAGGCTCACAAACTACTAAAACTAAACCTAAAGACAACCACATACACCACGATGCCCGAGGGAGGACTCGGACCTCCGACGGCGAGCAAACGCGCGCTCCGCAGCAAGGAGCTTTTGAACGTTCGGCCGCTCCACCTAGGGTATCCGGTTTTCCCTGCCGGTATCGGCGCAGTGCAGTTAAGGCGGGAACTCCAGACCACGGTGCGGTTTGACATACTCCACATACGTAAATTTTACGCGAGGTGAAAGCTGCGCCGGGGAAGAGCTGCCCATTTACCAGGCAACTTGTCGATCGCGATCCAAATTCAGCAGAATCCCATGTCACCCAGTCACTGTGCTGAGCTTTAGTTTCGACGTTACGCTACCAAGCTGAAACCTTTTATTTCATTATAATTCTGTGGTGGGCTGGCACAAAATGGAATCTAATTACAATTTGTACAAACATTGAAACGTGCCCATAAAAAATTATTTTTGTAAGAAAATGTCCAATATTGTGCCTCCTGTTTTATATCGAGTAACTTGCTTGCAAGAAAATGTATAATATCGCTTCTATTGTGTGTATCGATATGTGTACTTAATATTAACCTGGTTCTGATCTATGAGTGGAGTCAAATGATTTAGTCAGGCTTAACCCATAACTCATTAGGTGACTTTTGTGTAATGTATTCTACGAGATGTGTTGTCTGGGACCCCCTTGTTGAAGTCATCTTTGGCAAAGATCATGTATTGCATAGCATTGTAGCTCGCGCTGAGAGAGAGTAGCACTTGTGGTTCAGCTCGCTTAGAGAGCGGTTGAGTTGTGTGTATAGCTCCGATGTAGAGCAGAGGCTGCTTTGCCAGCAAGTCAGAAGTTGTATTATGTAGGTAATGTAATGCTGATTATTAATAATAAGTAACTTGACCTTTCTTTCCTGTTTCATTTACGTAGTTAGAAAATTAACCTACTTCCTTCATTTGATAATTAGTTATTAGTGGATTTAAAGTGCAGTATTGATTTTAATAATATTGTTGAACAGATTTCGTTATTGGTGCCATTGTAAATGATAGTTAATTGACTATGATACTAAATTTCAATAATCAGAAATTGATCTGCATAAAATTCTCACAGTCAAGCATTAAGGAAGTGGTTTGTGGTTTTTTAATATCTTTCTCGCAGGCAAAATTTTTGAGTATAGTCAGTGTCTGTTTCAAATGGTGACTTGTCACAGTTGTTTTGTGCTTAAAATATCCGTTGCGCACAAAATCAGTTTAATGCACTGTTTCTTATTTAATAGTATATACATCAATATCAGGGCCATAATTAAACCAAATTGCTGTATTAATGAACAATTTGTTGTCTGATTTAACGATAGGTTCAACATCCACAACACACACACAGCTTTTAACATGTAACACTACGCCGTCACAGAACGCTTGGACTGTTGGGTGGCAGTGTCGACAGGCGCGCAGCTGACAGCTCGTGTTGTCATTGCGGTGCTGGCGCAGCTAGTGCTTTTAATCGGAGTGCGGCCGGTGTGTGCGGCTCGCCGGCTGCCCTAATAAGGCGAGACCTCCGTCGTGGCGGACTGTTCCTCGTGGCTCGCCCACGCGGATTGCACGTGGGCGGAACTGCTCGCTGTCTGCTGGCTCGCCTTTCCGGTAATTACAACGGCGCTCCACCACGCCCTACTCAGACGCCTGTCTCCGCACTTTATCTCTTCCGCGACTCATCTAGCGACCTTCTAAATGCAAACTAACGACCGCGGTAGCCGCGCTGCAGACGCGTTCTTGACGGCGATTGGAATAAGGAGAACTAAGACAGTCACGCTAAGGACAGACCACACCTAAGTAGCGTACAAGTTCTGATCTGCAATTTTTATGCAGATAATTCTGTTAAAGGTGGTATTATGTGTTTTCTTACTTCGGCATTAAAATAAGTTACGATGGTCGCAGTACAATGACATAAAATGCAGAAATGCGTTTCAGACAAAGAGAAAGTATAAGATCAATGGCGGATCCAGGGGGAGGTCATGGGGGTCATGACACCCCCCCCCCTCGGGAATATTTATTTTTTGAAAGAGTTTTATTTACTCTTTCAATTTCTGAATCAAGCAGGAGTAAAATATAGGGAGCGTAAGGTTTACTTACAACTTGTACAAAAACCAGACAGCGGTTGTCAGAGTTGAAGGGCATGAAAGGGATGCAGTGGGTTGTAGCCTTTCTCCAATGTTATTCAATCTCTACATTGAGGAAGCTATAAAGGAAAAAAGGGAGAAATTTGGAGAAGGAATTAAAGTTCAGGATGAAGAATTAAAAACATTGCGTTTTGCTGACGACATAGTAGTTCTGTCAGAGACAGCAAAGGACCTCGAAGAGCAATTGAACGGAATGGACAGTGTGCTGAAAGGTGCATATAAGATGAACATTAACAAGAGAAAAACTAAGGTAATGGAGTGCAGTCTAAGAAAATCAGGTGATTCTTAAGGAATCAGATTACGTAACGAAACAATAAAGGTGGTAGATGAGTTTTGTTACTTGGGCAGTAAAATAACAAATGTTGGTCGCAGTACAGAGGATATAAAATACAGAATGGCAATGGGTAGAAAAAGAGAAATTTGTTAACACCGAATATTAATTTAACCGTAAGGAATCTTTCCTGAAAGCATTTGTGTGGAGTGTTGCCTTCTATGGGAGCGTAACATGGACGATAAACAGTGCGAACAGGAAGTGGATAGAGGCTTTTGAAATTTGGTGCTACAGAAGAATGCTGAAGATTAGGTGAGTGGATCACGCAACTAATGAGGAGGTACTGAACGGAATTGGGGAGAAAAGGAATTTCTGGCATACCTTGACTAAAAGAAGGGATCGATTGGTAGGACACATTCTTAAACATCAAGGAATTGTGAATTTAGCGTTAGAGGGAAGTTTGTGGGGTAAAAACTGCAGAGGAAGGCCAAGAGATGGATACAGTAAGCAGATTCAGAAAGATGTAGGTTGCCGTGGAGTTGAAGAGGCTTGCTCAGGATAAGGTATTGTGGAGAACTGCATCAAAACAGTCTCCGGACTGAAAACCACAACAACAAGAGTTTTATTTATTTTTATTCGTCACATTACCAACTTCAGATGTCCCCACTATATATTGTTCACTTGTAGGGGAAAGTCGGGTAAGATAGGGAGGGACATTAAGGTATATTATATTTTTTCTGGCCGTTAAGTTGAAATTAGATACTTAATTTATGGATAAACGATTGCTTATTGTATCTCCTTTGTAATAAAGCTCTTAAACGTTTCCTAAGACTGAAGATTTTTTTTAGATATACCAGTTTTGTTAGTGATAGTACTATTCGTCAACTTGCCCTACAGGTAGGGCTATTGGGGGATGATAAGAGGGCTCTGAGAAATCACGGAATTCGTATCTTCTTTCACACTGAGATAATTGTATTAATTATTATAGGGTATTACTTTTTATATAAAAAATTTACTTAATTTTTTCCACCACTTCATTTGATTGTCTATTTATACATCTGATACTGACCCGTCTGTCCCAGTTAATGTGAAACCAGCTTGATAATATGAGTGGAAATGATGACTATTATCTCATAATTGTATTTTCTCCTTTCCTTCATAGCCCAAACATAAGCAGGTAAGCACAAACACAATACCTGAACTGTAGGTATTATAATTAAACGGAAAGTGTATGAGGGACATTGCAGTTGGTAAGAATGGTTCTGTTCTGCATAGTGTTAGTACAAATTCGGTCATATGCTTCCATTTTGTACCAGCCCACCACAGAATTATAATGAAATAAAAGATTTCAGCTTGGTAGGCGATGTGAGATGTTTATTTTATTAATTTTTTTTATTATTATTCTTTATCAAAACATATCGGTTTCGTCCCTATGATGGGACATCATCAGTGCGTGCTGTTAAAAACAAGGTACCTTAGTCAGACATAAAAATCAAGATAAAATTACATACACCAAGAATGTTACAATTATATAATGGAATTACATACCAGAATTGCAAGTCTTGATGACCTATGTGCTCTGCTTAAAACATTTTTATCCGTCATGTCATAAAATACATTTAAAAGGTCTTGCCGGTACAAGTCATAAGTATAAAATAATGTAGCTGCTTACGTATACCTACGCAGCTTAGCCTATAGATAGCTGGTGCCTGGCGCCCTCTTTGTTTAAAATCAATTACATTGCAACCGTTAAAAAAGATTAAATCGTATTAAACGCTTAAGAAGGCATAAATGGTGATTCTAGGTGAA
Source organism: Locusta migratoria (assembly GCA_026315105.1). NCBI lineage: Eukaryota > Metazoa > Arthropoda > Insecta > Orthoptera > Acrididae > Locusta > Locusta migratoria. The sequence continues at coordinate 214,378,779 of CM048749.1, forward strand.
TTAGAGTTTAACAAATAACGTACACAGATTATGCAATATATCATAAAATCTGTGTACGTTATTTGTTAAACTCTAATTCACCTAAAATCACCCTTTTTGCCTTCTTAAGCGTTTAATATGATTTAACCCTTTTTTCTTTTTTTTAAATTGTTGCAATGTAATTGATTTCTCATACACAAACAGCAGTTGATCGGTGTTGCCTGGTGAAAAGTTCTGATGCCTCGTGTAAGGAGGAGAAATGCGTACCATCACGTTTCCGACTTCTATAAAGGTCAGATTGTAGTCTATCGCGATTGCGGTTTATCGTAACGCGACATTGCTGCGCGCGTTGGTCGCGATCCAATGACTGTTAGCAGAACATGGAATGGGTGGGTTCAGGGGGGCAATACGGAACGCCGTGCTGGATCCCAACGGCCTCATATCACTAACAGTCGAGATGACAGACATCTCATCCGCATGGCTGTAACGGATCGTGCAGCCACGTATCGACACCTGAGTCAACAGATGGGAACGTTAGCAAGACAACAACCATCTGCACGAATAGTTCGACGACGTTTGCAGCAGTATGGACTATCAGCTCTGAGACCATGGCTGCTGTTGCCCTTGACGCTGCATCACAGAGAGTAGCGCCTGCGATGGTGTACGCAATAACGAACCTGGGTGCACGAACGGTAAAACGGCATTTTTTCGGATGAATCCAGGTTCTGTTTACAGCATCATGATGGTCGCATCCGTGTTTGGCGACATCGCGGTGAACGCACATTGGAAGCGTATATTCGTCATCGCCATACTAGCGTGTCACCTGATGGTACGGGTGTCATTGGTTAGACGTCTCGGTCACCTCTTGTTCGCATCGACGCCACTTTGAACAGTGGTCATTACATTGAAAATGTGCTACGACCCATGGCTCTACCGTTCATTCGATCACTGTGAATCAGGATAATACACGACTGCATGTTGCAGATCCCTTATGGGCCTTTCTGGACACGGAAAATGTTCGACTGCTGCCCTGGCCAGCACTTTCTCCAGATCTCTCACGTACTGAAAACGTCTGGTCAATTGTGGCCGAGCAACTGGCTCGTCACAATACGCCAGTCACTACTCTTGATGAACTGTGGTATCGTGTTGAAGCTGCATGGGCATCTGTACCTGTACACGCCATTCAAGCTCTGTTTGACTCATTGCCCAGGCGTATCAAGGCCGTTATTACAGCTACATGCGGTTGTTCTGGGTACTGATTTCTCAGGCTCTATACACCCAAATCGCGTGAAAATGTTACCACTTATCAGTTGTAGTATAATATATTTGTCGAATGAATACCTGTTTATTATCTGCATAGACATGTATTCTAATAGAGGTAAACAAACACAAGACCTACAGAATAATCGGACAGATAGAGAAGATGAGACATGTTCCGTTTCCCGGCCCGAATCGATTGTCGGCGACGAGAGTAAAACTTACAAATTTAAATGGCCTTTAGCACACGACCTTTATAATAATAGATACTGATATAGAGAGGCTGATTAAAGAAGTACAGAAGCGACCTATTCTTATCGGCTATCCATATAAGATGTTTGACTACCCCAATGCAAAGAAGGAGAGTGATCATGTTTACGTGGAAGGACATCACCAAAAGACTGCGCCATTACGCGGCCTAGTCTGCATATCACTGCAGACAGGTATCGCCACGAAAGGCTGTTGTGCAGCCAGTCTATAAATGATTCTCCTCAGCGGGCATCAGAAGCACACGCGACGGACGGCCGGGCAGAGCCAGCCACCGTAACAGGCAGCTAGACACCCAAGGCCTGGCCGCTGCTATCTGTGTCGTGCCATCACGTCAGTTACACATGGACTCACTGCTACCACCACACAAAGGCAGTACGTGGGCCGTCCAACAGTCACACGCCGTTTCCCGGTTCTGCTGAAAACTTGCAACCTCCTTGACCTCTTCGAAGTTACCGGGTGATCAGAAAGTCAGTATAAATTTGAAAACGTAATAAATCACGGAATAATGTAGATAGAGAAGTACAAATTGACACACATGCTTGGAATTACATGGGATTTTATTAGAATCAAAAAGAAAAAAAAAAAAAAGAAAAAGTATTTCTAGACGCGTGAAAGATCTCTTGCGTGCGTCGTTAGCTGACGATCGTGTGTTCAGCCGCCACTTTCGTCATGCTTGGCCTCCCAGGTCGCCAGACCTCAGTCCGTGCGATTATTCGATTATTGGCTTTGGGGTTACCTGAAGTCGCAAGTATATCGTGATCGACCGACATCTCTAGGGATGCGGGAAGACAACATCCGACGCCAATGCCTCAACATAACTCCGGACATGCTTGACAGTGCTGTCCACAACATTATTCCTCGACTACAGCTATTGTTGAGGAATGATGGTGAACGTATTGAGAATTTCCTGTAAAGGACATCATCTTTGCTTTGTCTTAATTTTTTCTGCAAATTATTGCTTCTCTGATCAGATGACGTGCCATCAGTCGGACATTTTTGGACCCAGTTCTATTTTTTTTTTTTTTCTAATGTAATCCCATGTCATTCCAAGCATGTGTGTCAATTTTTACCTCTCTATCTACATTATTCCGTGATTTATTAAGTTTTCAAATTTATACAGACTTTTTGATCACCGGTATTTTAAAATGTAACGGATGCTACTTACTTTGTCTCAATCCTTATCTAAAGCATGCAAACATGTACATTGTTAAAAGAAAGACTACAGCAGAATCGATGTAACAGAAATGAGATTTATCAGGACTATGAATCAGAGAATCAGGAGAGACACGATAAGAAACGACGTACACAGAGAAAAAGCAGGTACCTGTTGCAAGAAAAAAAATGTTGACATGTTTGTAAGGCTGTTGCACCAAACTGCAATGATCATCAGTGCCTAAACTTACAAACTACTTAAACTAACATAAGGACAACAAACACCAGTACCCGAGGGAGGACTCGAATCTCTGGCAGGAGCAGCTACGCAGTCCCTGACATGGCGTCTCCTACATGTCCCTGTTTGCTGCTACATTAAATTCAGAGTTTTGGCGATAAATTTGTGACACTGGGAAAGTAAATAGTCGTTTTCAACTTTAAATCGAAGTATTAAATACGAACTTTTCATTCGTAGTAGAATATGAACCTAAGTTTATATCAATCAGCTAGTTCTAATGGTAAGGACTATATTCGTCGTTGTTTTAAATTCTTCTGCGTTCAATTTTGGTACCTAATATAATAATAATAATAATAATAGATTTATATATAAAGAACAGTCTAGAGTGCAAAAAATTATTTTTCCGACTAGTTTCGGTCTTCTCTTGGACCATCTTCAGGAAATTTAGCTCCATTGATGTTGTGGAGCTGGCAGGAAACTTGAATAAATTTTTGCACTCTAGATCATATACAAATTTAAGTAAGAGTGCTTTTGCCCAATAAATGAAACCAAAATGTTTCCAAAAATATGTAATAATAATAGACAAATGCCAAATCAGAACAAGCAGTAGACGATTACTCATGAAGGATCGTATAGTTCGAAACGTGTCATGGGCATATTATTAATAAAATTTTGATATCCTGTGCGATTTCTTATTATGCTACTGTTTCGAGAATATATGAAAAGTAGAAATACAAGAATTATTCATTAGCTACAAACGTCTATGCGGTTTTCATTTAAAGTAACAACCTCTACATGTGCAGAAATTTTACACAGTGAATAACCAAGTAGCAGAGTGCGTACTAAGAGTGCGACAATGGAAGCAAGGCACTAGGAATACGAGGTGCTCCTACAGTTCTCATTGATTCAATTGTCAGCCGTCAGTACTCACCATTGCAGTCACGTCACACAGGACAACGACGCAGCAGCAGAGGAAAGAGAGAAATATACGGTATTAATAAACGTCAGTGACACAGCATACGTTAAGTCAAATGAGTACAGAGGTCAAAGGTGCACTCCATCACATTGTGACAGGACAAAGAGGTCTCTCGAAATACATTTATCAGTTTATCTGCCTCCGAGTGTGTGGTGTTTGGAACGGCACAGAACAAATTATCTGGGATATGCGTGTCAATGTTTTTTACTATTAGAAGGAACTAGATGTTCCAATGTAATGTTGTAGAGACCTAGTTAATTGTCAACAGCCTTGGGATTTGCCATTAAACTCGAAGTGGATCGAAACTCTCTTATTTAACTTTCTAAACATTCTTCATACCACTCTTGACGCGACGTAAAGGGTGTTCATAAGCACCTAAAATTTGAATCGTATGCTTTCGTTCCTGATGGTAAAAGGATTCTGATGTACGTACTAGGTTGTCAATTAAAAGACAACTACTTGGCCCTTCATTAAAATTATCAGACCATTATAGCTAGGGAAAACTCTCTGAGAACATTCTACAACTACGTGGCGCCACAATCTCAACGTCTCTGCGCTATTTTCTTACAGCTGTACGCTGAGTCGGCACATCTAGGGCTCTCCTCGTTCCGTTAACAACCGACCTGACCTTGCACGGCAGTTTACATTCGGAGAGGACGCATGTTCATTCAGCTGTTCCGTCGTAGTAGCGACCTGCCATATGAGTCTCCAACAGGCATTAGCATTAAATCATGAATTCGGAATGTTGAAGCATCGACCGTTGAAGGGCAGGACACAGAAATAAATTCAGTCAGTAAGTTGAAATTTGTTCTAGACCGGGATTGGAGCCGGCATGTCAGGTTTCGGGCGAACGGTTTCGATCTTTTGTTCGTTGGGTACTTCTGTTCGTTGCGGTTGTAGATCGTGGTTGTTCGATGTGTGTTGGGCTCAGTTCTTTTGTTACTAGCCCTTTGACCGAACGCGCTGAGCTACCACTCCGATACCAATTAGGCTATCCAGACATGTCCGAAAAAACAAACACCATATCAATAATTGCATTAAAACCATTGCCAACTAACATTATTAAAGTTTTCGAACAGTTCTTTTAACTAGACTGGCAAAGTCGCAGGTATTACTGAAGACTGATACCGCCATCTTACCTACACAAACACGAAGAAGTTTGTGTATGATAAGAAAACTTACGATGTACGTATAGACCATTTCGTCAAGTCTCTGAAGGTGGCGTAGTTATATAGTTTAGTAATGGCGGTTCTTTCCTTACACAAGTAGTTCGTTACATACGTTTTGTAATAGTAACATGGAGGCAAGTACAAAATACTGGTTTGACTAGATCAATGGTACTGCTTACGCAATTCCCAGTCTGATGAAAGTATGTCTGCGCGTTTTCAGGTGCTTGCCAAGCAAACGAGCCATACTTTCTTGATAAAATAAATGCCTTTGTCAACAGAGGTGTTCTAAATTTTTATTTTGTATTTTTGTACTCCCTTAAAATTGCATTTTTCCGTCGCAGGATGGAGGAGGTGTGTGGCTACGTATGGGTAGCCAGAAAGAAGGTGTGGATCTGATTATGCCAGTTTATACAGTTAAAACTCCCTCATAGGTCACACAACAGACTCGTGCGCGTTTTTCAAAATCGTCTTCATTCGCTTCTTAACCGTCCGAGCTATTTCCCTTGCTAAACTTATACTCACTGGATATCTAATTGTGTTGGAGAATGGCTGGATAATCCTTTTTTATTCCTGTGACGAGCCAGCCATGATCATCTGCTAGGTTGCCTTAACTACTTCCTCAAACTTCTTCCTTTTTAGGCAGTGTTCCTCTTTCGCATGTGTCTGTTTCCTGTCTTTTCCCTCAGCTGCACACGCGTTTTGCGAGATTAATTTTCTTTACTTCTATTGCTGTTTATATTCCCCCTTTTTTATTCACTCTGTTCACACGCATACTACTTTATTTCAGGCGCTAAAGAGCTCGATGTTCATTTAAAACTTCCGAGCTCATAAGCTGTGGTCCATTTGTAAAACTTTCCCCTAACGCTTCATCTTCGGCTGCGGAAGACATCTTAAGAGGTAGAGTAGCGAACTGCCATGAGAACTTTAAGGAGCGTAGTACATATAGGTGATGCAGAGGGCACCACAAGACATCACGTGACGTCATCTACGACACTATCTCTGGTATTGCCAACATTCTTAGCAGAGAAGAATCAATTGTCATTCCGCTGGTGTAAAGCAGAAGTCCAAATGACAATCGATTCTTCTCTGCTAAAAATGTTGGCAATACCAGAGATAGTGTCGTAATGACGTCACGTGATGTCTTGTGGTGCCCTCTGCATCGCATATATATAAGGCGCTCCTTGAAAAGCCCCTTCATTCTACGCTTGGGGAACTACGATCACAACCATAGGTGGAAACATAAACGACCCAAGACACTTCTCCACAGAGACTAACCACCTCCGGTCATAGGGACCACCAACTCGCAAACACGAAGAATATGGCGAACCCCCGCAGAACAGCAAACTGACTGGCAATGCCAGTTGAGCTCACAGCCGACTAACAGGCAAGGCAGGGAAACCATATTCAGCGCACTGAACACAAAAACCTATACAGTCCCATATATTTAGCCAGTTCTATGACCGAACTGTCTAACTATCATGACAAATCAAAATGTTCAAATGTTTGTACAGTCTATGGGACTTAACTACGGGGTCATCAGTCCCTAAACTTACAAACTACTTATGAACTAGCTACAACTAAGGACGGCACAAATATCCATGCCCGAGGGGGGATTCGAACCCCCGACCGTAGTGGCCGTGCAGACCGTAACTGAAGCGCCTCAGTCCCCTCGGCCACCGCGGCCGGCCTATCATGACAAACTTGGCTATGTTCACAGGTATTCTGCCGCAGCCGACTCAGGAGACTTCACAGGAGCTCAGCTGCAGCACAACCTCGCACCAACCGGACTGATTCATTATGACAAACCTAGCAAAGTTAACGGTACTGAGATATACCCTTTACTAACATTACCAAACCTTGCATGATCTGTCGCAGATAGCATACCCCTACTGCCCTTAAAACCTACCCCACTGTCGCAGAGGTTTTTTTCCCTTGGCTCTTGCCTTGGAACTTTTTTTTCTCTGCCCTTACATACCTTTACCCTTCGTATACCTTTCGACCAATTCTATCTCCAGATGCACCGTATTAATGGGTGATCGTGCCCACACGTACGGATAACATCGCGGTTGCCACATCCACCTTAGCAAACTAACCAAATTACGGAGGAGACAGTAGAACTTTTGTTATGGTCACCACGTTGGTGTGCGCGTGGAAGGGCCCCATCCTTGGTTCTCATCGCAGTTCTCCACTACCTCTGAAGATGTCTTCCGCAGCCGAAGATGAAACGTCAGTGGAAAGTTTTACGAATCGACCACGGCTTATGAGCCCGGAAGTTTTAAATGAAGTTGACGCCGGCCGTGAAAGCTTACATTGTATGATCGAGCTCGATGTTGTTCGCCCAAACCTCCATATCCATCCATCAGATACTGACACACGGCACAACCAGTTTATATCACTAGAGCAGAAGAGAGTTCTGATGACAGACGACAGTAAAACCGCAAAGCGGTGGATCCGCGGTGCAGGACAAGGCAAGAAATTAGCTCCACTCCGAGAAAGGCTTTCTCTCCATAAGCAGCGGTGGCGGCTGTGGACGCCGACTCGCCCTGTATGGGAAGACGAGTGGAAAGTCCGCGGTGGAACAGGAAGAGGGACGGGCCCCTTGGAAGCCGCGCCGCCATGCTTTTCGGAGAATTCCACTGCACAGCGGATGGTTGACGTTCATCTCGTGGACGACGTGCTCCAGACAAGCAAGCGATTCTACTTGCGCTCCTTCTAAGGCTCCTTCTAAGGCGCGTACAACTTTCTTAAGGAAACTCTGTGACTGCCTTTTAACATTGACCGGAATGGCTCATCTCACGAGGAGAGTGTCAAGGTTGGAAATGAAATTTGGAGTGGAGCGGTGAGTGTTTCCAATACTACCCCACAGTGTTACAACGACCCAGCCATATGGCCAGATGGTCATCCAATCACGAGAATTTCGCTCCGTCGTGGGTAGTCGATTTCCAAGGCCAACGGTTCCTGCCATGCCAACAGTCCCGTACACCCGGTCTGTGAATCGAGTGGCGCAGTGGCCGAGGTTGTAACTGGCAAGTACAACAAGCTGAAGATTTCGTGTTCGAATCCTAATCTCGAGGTATGTTTTTTTTCGTTATTCCGTTATTTCAAATTCCTTTTCATTTTAATCATCAATACGTTAACTGACTATAATAATACATATCAAATATTGTTAACAATTCATGTTTCGTATTTTTAAAGTATGAATCTGTTTCTTATTGAAAAATAAATATACGAGGCGCGTCCAGAAAGTAAGTTCCGTTTCAATTTATCTCCGCTGCAACGCTGCGATAGCAGTTCCGCATATGCGCTGTAGACGACGTGAATCAAGGAGAAGAACGTGCGCCATTTGGAGATCGCTGTCAGTTACGTACGCTATGTTGTGCTTGTTTGAAAGGTTGGCGTTGATTGAAAATCCCACTGCCTGTGAAATCAGGTCGGTGATTCGGTTTCTGAATGCGAGGAAAGTGAAACCAAGTGAAATATATCGGCAAATTTGCGATGTTTACGGACCAAATGCGATGAGTGATTCGATGATGAGAAGATGGGTCCGACAGTTCAATGGCGGGCGTAGTGATGTGCACGATGAAGAACGTAGTAGGCGTCCACCTTTGTTTACAGAAAAACTTGTTCACGCGATTGATGAAAACATTCAGGAAAACCGTAGGTTTACAATTAGTGCTCATCACTTCAATGACGACAAGCTGAAAGAAACTGTTTCCAACTGGTTGAAGACACAGGCGGCAGATTTGAAGAAGGTATACAAAACCTTGTGCCACGCTATGACAAATGCCTGCAAAATTTCGGCAGTTTTGAGGAAAAGTAGTTTAAGAGTTGTAGAATTTTGTGCAATAAAAATTTCTTGTGTATCTGTGTACAATTTCATTTTATTACCAAACGGATCTTACTTTCTGGACGCACCTCGTACAACTACGTTCAAACTGAAAACTTGTGTTATTGGAGTGAATTCGTTCATAATGTATACTAAATATATAGTAACCATGATAGAAACGAAATAGCTGCGGTGGAGTGGCCGAGTGCTTTAAGGCGCCTAGCAGCGGAGCGCACGGCTGCTCGCCTTCGGAGGTTCGGGCCCTACCTCGAGCAAGGGTGTTTTTGTGGTCCTTATCATAAGTTAGTTTAAGTAGTTTGTAAGCCTAGGGACTGATGACCAGAGAAGTTAAGTCCCATAGATTTACAAACATTTGAACAAGAAACAGTACAACGAACGACTACGTGAAGGAAGTAAGTGGGGCAGAAACGTTCAACATGCTGAAACAACACCTGTTTGCGGTTTGAACGTAGTTGTATAGTTAAAAAAAAGGTAGAGCACTCATCAATCGGAAGATTGGTTTGAACACCACAGTGTTTTACAAGGCTTGTTGCTATTTGGAGGTGGTATGCCGTTGTCTTCCTCCGATCTTCGAACTGACTTACCCAGCCGGTTATAGGGGCACCTACAGTTTAACGTGGATCTCGAACCACGGTACTACTGGATATTTTTCACATCAAAAAAATTGCCAGAGGGGAAAGAAGTGGAAAGTGACAGATAAAAATCCTAGGACCTGGTGGGGTTCGAACCCGCAACCTTTGGATTTATACTCTGGCACTTTACCATTGTGCTATCGAGCCGTACGTGGTGTAGTTATATTTTTCAATGAAGAAAAGAAGTAGTTTGAAACATATGAAACGGAAGGAGCTAGCAGTAAAAGTGATTAGTTTCACATTGTAAAAAATGAAGATGTGCCCATACATCTTGAGGTATGAGTTTTAGATTCCATTTTTAATTAACATTTTTGATTCGAATGATAGCTCCGGTTATATCACTGGATATTGACCATTTCTCCTGGAACACTAAAGAGTTTTAAAATTTGTGTCCGTTCCACACTTTCCCAGTCAACATTAAAAGTTGTCTTTATATGTAATCAAGGTGAAGTTCGCTGATTTGTAATTGTCAAGAAACACATAAATTCTGCTAACATCTTATCTTTGTTGTTACTAAATATTCGCACTGTACAGAATGAAAGATATAAGTAATTCTGAATATATAAGACAGTTTGTGGATTTTCTGTTCACCTCTGTTCTGGAAAAATTCACAAATGACGAGCATTATGCTCGTAAACAACAAAACTTGTGGTGCTACGCTCATTAAATCACATTAAGACAAATATACAACTGTTTATTATTTAACATTCAATTCGATTCATTTTCAGAAGTGAGCGATTATAACGTATCCGAAGACAAGGCCGTGTAGGCTTGTCAAAATGCAAGCAATTATCGGATATGTCAAATTATCGGTCACACTACAGACCTGAACGCAATAATTTGCTGTTTTTATTTATACAATAAGTGGCAAAAAGAGCTGCAGCCTTTCTTCGTTTTGATGTAATGTAATAAATATTTAGCAATGTTAATATTAAACGCTCCGTAGTTTTATGTCAGTAACTACATTCAGAATTACGAGTCTTGAGTTACGGCAGGAGTAATAGCTTCCGCCTCAAGCCTTTCTGATTATGTAAACATCTGTACCTAAAAGTAATGTTCTTTTAACTACATAAGTATTCACAAAGTCCTAAAAACTAGAATACAAAATACAATGCCAAGGAGTTGTTTCCAGTTATTATTCCATACAATATAGTGCAGCTGTAATTAGAACATCAAATCTTTTTTCTCTTAGCTATACTGCAGGCAGCGTGTAAGAAAGCGTAATTAATGCAAAGAGGATTAAAACTGGGATAGATGAACAGGTGCCAGCTAGCAGCTGCTCGGCGTTTCCTCGTGTCTGGGTCGCGCGGGCATCGAACCCAGGCCTCGGTGCCGGCGACCGGTCTGTTCCAGGCGGTCGGACAACAACGCGAATCACCTTGCCTGCGAAGGTCGGCCGGTGGTTTACCGATGGAACCGCGTGTACCGTGACACGTAGGCACAAAGTTACTCGCGTTTTTGCTCGCAATGGTTGGTAACGTCAAAGTGACGCGAACACAAACGAAGAGCAGTGTCAGTTTATCCGCCGATTTGTCATCGGTGTCAACATGTCCAGAAAGACTGACAAGAGCCACAACAAAACACCTAGAGACGTATTTTCAAGGACCTTTCAGCCCCTATCCTGTCAGACTGGATTCCACGTCGACGGGGAGCTAAATCACTTCTTTCCTACTGGCCTACCTTTTTCGTTACAGGAACTATTAAGCAAATGTAAAAGCAACGAATGTGAGACTCATGTCGTGATGACGTCTCGCTGTGCCGGGGAACTAACATAATTCAAACGGCTCTTACTCGCAGTCTGAAGAGCTGCTCCTTGTACGTCGCGGCTGCTGCTGGCAGAACAAGCGCTGCCTTGTGCCGAGATTTGCATAACACACATACACACACACACACACACACACACACACACACACACACACAAGCCACCTCTTGTGTTGGAGAACTCAGCCACGATGGACGGGACGTCCCGCTCGCCTAGGCGTTGGTGCCCATTGGTCAACCTATTGCGACATCTTGCCTTATATAAATGTACTAGCTTAAACCCACGGCTCCGCTCGCATGTTGGTTGATTATGATAGATAAGCTATCTTTCAGTAGTGTGGTATGAGACTGGTTTTGAAGGATGAAATGAAATACAATACATTCTTTAGAAACAAACATTTTTAATCAACATTATCAGGAAAGTAAGTAGTGCAGATCAAATCACACGTAAAAATGCACTCGTTTCGAAGAATCCAACCACGAAATTCAACAATAATGATTGTAATAATACCAAGAATCGATCACTTGATGTAATGCGCGAAACGTCAAATAGATTATTTCAAAGAGATGTATTAAAAGAAATTTCTTTTTTCTGCTTTATTTATCTATTCTCATATTTCCTTATTCGTATGATTATCCTTACAGAGAAAGAGCTGAAGACATTGTAGCACGCATAGACCAAAGATATGGTCTGTGGCATCACGTTTCGCTGTATGTAACCTACTTGCTATGGAGTCGCAAACGTCATCGCTGGTCTTCAGTCCAAAAATTTTTATAATCTGACGACTTTCAACCACCATATCTTCCACCCCCTTATAGCTATCGGCATGGAACTGCTATGGTGTACAACGGGAGACTTCGGACAACAATTACACACAGACCATTCGTTTGCGTTCTGTAGTTTTCGCTGCAGAGCGAAATATTAACACACACACACACACACACACACACACACACACACACACACACACACACACATACACAGAGAGAGAATTTTATATACATCGATAACTTTCCATCCCAATATACTCCTCCCTTTTATCATTATCAACCCTCAAGCAACAATGCAACCAATAAAACCATTTTCAAAGAGTTAATATAATTTTCAAAGAGTAATTATTGATCCGCATTTTGCTTTATATTCTTCAAATTACTAAATATCTGTCAGATCGCTATAAAACCGTACCTAAAACCTTCCTCAGGTATAAATTAGTAACTGTACAAATATTTAAGTCTCTACGTCTTGTCGTTCGGGCGAGATAAACGTACACCGAACAGACATTCACATTTATATATATAGATAAATAGCTATCCGATCGCCATAAAACCATGCCTGAACTGTACAAATTTTTGGCTCTTTATGTCACGTGGTTCAGACGTGATAAACGTACACCGAATAGACATTCACATTTATAGATATAGATTAACTGCATTAATAAGAAAATATCAATCTGGTTGGCAAAAATTGTATACACTTTATTTTATAATACGGTGACCAGTTTCGATATTATTTTCATATTAAAGCATTATACTAGTTGTCTGCCTTCCAAGTGGAAATAATGTTTTGCAAACTGATAAATTTCATGATTGGGCGAGGTCAATAGCGCACACTTATGTGGTAGTTGTGAGATGAAACCTTGTTGTGTTTGGAACGCTTATGGCAAATTTTCGGACGGCCTACTATATTTACTTTTTCTGTTCAATTTATCAATACTTCAACACCAAAAATGGTATACGTGTAGACTCTAATTTTTGTAATTATTGAGCGTTTAGTTGAATGTTTTCCGCAATAGTGAACGAGCTGTTTCACTGTGTAGATGCAATGAAAATAGTGTGGCGCATTGAATTAATAGTACAATTTGTGTATGTTCCATAAGTTTATTTAGTTAACCGGTTTTCGGATTACAAGTCCATCTTCAGAGCTTACTGTTCTATCAAAGAAGTAACATTATTTTGTTACATTGACTTGGAAGAGATGTGCTTGAATCTCAGTGTAGACGAAAAACATCTCTTCTAAGTCTGTAATAAAATAATGAAATCCTAATTTTTTAAAAACATAGTCTCGATCTCGAGAGAAATTTTATTTTTATTTTTATTAGGCAACCGGTTTCAGTCTTCTTCCGAGACCACCCTTTCCAGTGGTCTTCCTTGATAACAACGTATTAAAAGCTGCTTTACATAGTATTGTGTGTATCAAATGTAACTCAATCCTTAACGTGGCATTGTTATTAAGGAACAACATGCTTATAGAACGATATTTTCCCGTTTGGTGTGGCATGTACCAACTTGAGAGCCATTAGAATCTCCGACTTCGAGCTGGTGTTACGTTGCTGTGTATTTGCGAATGTAGCTGTGAATGCGTGTAGTTCGTGTTTAATTTCAGCAGTGAATTGTCTTATCTTTACTGCTGTTGTGAATATTATACTAGCATTATTAATTTGACGGTGCCAACCATCAACAAAATACCATCCGAAGTAATAATATACCGAGCTACAAATGTGTGATGTGCATGAAAAACTTAACATAAAAAATAATAATGACTTGGTAAAAACTATTAAAAAACTTTTTTTTAATTGAATGCACTATATCAATACAGTAAATACTGAATTTTTATTCTTCCAAAGCTGAATTTATTAGGCGGGAATGGCTGGGTTTGTGGGCAGTCGATTTCCAAGGCCAACGGTTCCTGCCATGTCCACAGTCGGCTGCCGTGGTTGGCTTGTAGATGGTCTCACAAGCAGACTGAAACGATTTCTCTAATAAAAATTAAATAATTATTTTGCGATCGAGACTGTTTTTTGAAAAATAGGATCGCAGTTTACTGTAAAAAGTTTTCTAAAACTGTAAAATATCGTAAGGTCTTTCAAAACAGTAAAGTCTGAAAATGGTCTTGTAAGCCGAAAACAGATTAAATGAATAGAAATAAACTTGTCGAACGTAGAAAAAGTTGTGTTTTTAATTTAGTGCGATGATGTTTTTCCAAAACGAGACGGAAAAATGAGTCAAAATGTGCAAAAAAGGGTGACGCAAGTTTTTTTTCCCTTTATTTTTAAGAAAAAAAAAATTCACACGAAACAAATATCGACCAATCAAGTAAAGTCCTTGGCATTACGGAGTATCGAACTTGGGTTTCCCACATGAAGATCTGTCATGGCTAGATCTCGGAATTTAGGTAAAAACCTATTTTGTTCCTCTTTAAAGAAAGACAATAAAAGTTGTACATACACGAATTATGAAAATTTATGATCGAGAAAGCAAGTTGAATAGCACCTAAAAATACATAATTTTAGGTTAGTACCTGATTGTACCTAAATTTTAAAAATCGAATTGAATAAATTTTTTTATGCCAAAAATTCTCTCGTGGTCTTCCCAGTTAAGAATTGTGCAAATATTTTATCGAAAATTGTAATTTTATACTACCTGAAGTACCTAATTTCATACTAGAACCTGACTGTATCTAAGTTTTAAAAAATCCAGACATTAAAAAAATTGTTCTTAAATTGCCGGAAGAGGCAGTGACTATTACTTCAGCTAAAGATGTTCTAAAAGTCTCAACAATTTCCAACATTGCTTACATAAATCTCATTATGCATTTTTGGTAGTATTATTAAATCTCTAGAGTGCTCAGGGAAACCAGTCTACATGCAACTGCGATTGATAGAAGCAGTGACAGAAAAAATCAACTTGGTCCCAGGTCCTGTTGGTATGAAAGTTAGTGAGCAACTAAAGATAGGGCAAAAAAATGACTGACCACCCTCTGCTACACATTGCCTGACATCTTATCAGGTCAATCAACAGAACATGAGTGTGCGGCCCCATTGCGCCTAATGTCATCATTTAAATATGCTCTGGTGACATCCGTTGACGTGGAACGCTCATTCTTAGCATATGATATGCTATTAACAGACAAGAGATGTAGTTTGTCAACGGAAAATCTGGAGAATGTGTTAGTTATTTACTGTGACTGCAATTATGGACATGGACCATAAAATAATGTGTATTTTTGTCAATCTGTTTATCTTCCTAGACAATAAAATTTATGATTTTTATAACCTATTTTTGTAAGTAATAGAATCTATTTCAGGTACCTAATTTAAGATTCTTAGACCCTAAAAGTCGGAGGTCTAGTCATAACCACTTTTTATTTATTTATTTTTTCACCTACGGAAGCGGACAGTGGCCAGGAACAGTGATAATTCCCTCCTCCTGTACCCCTACACACCGACCTTTAGTAATCGAACGCGGACTTCAGCTAGTGAATGTAACTGTCTCTATTGGTAGAAAGAATGTGAGGGTCTCAGAGCGACGCGAAACAGCTTTGGACGCTGGTGCGGCTTGCAGAGTGTCAGATGGATGAGGTACTCACCGATGAGGTTGGGCAGCGTGACGCAGGCTGGCCCGGGACCGGAGAACTCCGCGGCGATCGGTCCCCTCCTCTTGGTTGGTGTCCACGGCCTCTGGGTGATGCCTCCCATTCTGCAACACACATTTGTTCCGTGAGATCAGCTGCATCCCACAACCACCGAGCTGTGCGGTTTACTGTAGAGAGAAGAACTCATTCTGTCACAAAAGGTCAAAACTATGCACTGGACATTGACAAAAATTGCTGAGAGTACTGTACCAGTAGAAAGAGGAAGGAGACTGATGACCATACCAGTTTGGTCCAATAGTTTTACAAACATTGGAACATTTAGAAACTTTGATGCTCAGCTGTTCCATATTTCGAGTTATATGTATAAAAATCAAAAAATTTCTTGATTTACATTCTACAGCAGCGTATTTTCTTCTTCAGCTTTCAAGCTATCTCCATAGCCAATTTCATCAAAATCGGTTATGTGTTTAGTCGTGAAAGCTTTTGCTATCTCATTGGACTGGATTAGTTAGAAGAACATTCTGAACAATTCCATCGAGTGGTATGGCCACTAATATAGCCCGATCGGCTATAGTCCTATCGAACATTTATGCGCCGCGGCAGAATAGCCGTGCGCACTAAGGCACCTTGCTGCCGTGCGCGCGGCCGTTCACCGTCGACGGTTCGAGTCCACCCTCAGGCATAGCTGTTTGTGTTGTCCTTAGCATAAGTTACTTTAATTTAGTTTAAGTACTTTGTAAGCCTAGGGACTGATGACCAACGTAGTTAAGACATATTATATATATATATATATATATATATATATATATATATATATATATATATATATATATATATATATGCGCGACGCTATCGATTCGTCAGTTCATACCCAAAATTCTGCACTGCAAAACTTCCACAATTACGGTCCTCTATAAAAGCAGCGTGGCTCAGTAATCTCATAGGGGATTTGCAGCGAGTAGTTGAATCCATACCATATTGAGCTGCTGCAGCCATCCGGAAAAAATGTGGTTGAACAGGATATTAAGAGGTAACAAATGTTCAAATGTTTGTAAATCTATGGGACTTTAAGTGGTGTCCCGGTAATTTTGTCATCTCAGTGTACAAGCCAGACTGGGTCACATAACTTCTACTTTCCGTTGTGCTTATATGCTCCGAGTCAGTATGCAGTGTCACATGTGTTGCTGAAGACGCAGTCTACAAGAGACACTGTCTCCGAGAGAGAGGCTGTTTGATTATAAGAGCGTGAAGAGGCCAGCCACTAACTCCGAACCGCAACTCCAGACGGTATGAAATGCTAGTTGATAATCTCGCCCCGCCGAGTCACCTTCAGGATGACTTCCTTTTATGAGCGATTGTCTCCCTGGCCGGTCGCATCTTTCAGCCTAAGCTGGTTGGTATCAGCCACACTATTTCTGTACTCTGGACCCCATAATCGCCGAGTAAGTGCGTACGACTTCAACGACGATCATACTTTAAAGTATGATTTAGGTACTGCCCTTCCCAGTACTATGGCTGTGGTTTGCGAACACGAGATAGGACCGGCTGCGGTGGCCGAGCGTTCTGCGGCGCGTCAGTCACAGTCTGCACGGCCTCTACGGTCGGAGGTTCGAATCCCCGCTGGGGTGTAGATATTTGTCCGGTCTTACTAGTAGCTTGTTCATAAGTAGTTTGTAAGTTTAGGGACTGATGATCCCGTAGTTAAGTCCCATAAGCTATACAAACATTTGAACATTTTGAACACGAGGTGGACACGCGCAGTCTAACACATACAGTCACGACACTCGCCACAGATTTCTGTTATACACTACGACTGCAGCGCTCCAAGAGGCCGGCAAGCTACGTTTCTGAATACGGTATTAGATGAGTGCGAGTAGTATCGCTTATATTGATTTTTACAAACTTTTCACTCTAGGGAACGTATGTAGTGCCATTAAAATAGGTAGTAATTTAAAATTAGCTCCACCTTTTTCTTTATTAGGTTTACTGAAATCCCTGGTGAGGTACGAAACGGTACATTGCAGAACAGTTTATTTACAATTATCTTGTAACCTATAGGCTCTTGCTGAACAATATCATTTTCTGTTAAAAATAAGAAACGGCTAAGAAACACCGGAAGACCTGCCTTTGGCAAAAGGGCGTAGCTTTTCTACTCAGGAACGTTAAGGCTTCTTCACCACAATTCCAGTAAAATAGCTGAGCGTGGAACGTAGGAAACGCATACAGAATGCAGTAACTACAATATTTAACGTACCAAAGCAGGCACCACAGCTATAGCTGAAGCAAAAACGTCACAGACCTGGCAAGAAAACGGAAAAAGCAATAAAACTGTTTTCAACAAAGAACCCTATTCCACAATTGTTGCTACAACTGAACCACAAACGGCAAGAATCTTCAAGACACTGTCTTCTTAAGCTAAATTAATAGCACTCAAACGAATATGCGCGTATCGGAAAGACGATTGAAGTATAAAAATGTTCGAATCATTAGACTACACACCGAATTGATACGCGTCAAAAAAACTCGTGTCATAGTAAGAACACATCATAATAGAAATTTACGTTTTTCTTATGTTTATATTCTACTTACTTTCAGCGGAATGAGCTGCAAAATAACACATATTCGTAAGTATTTGTTCATGACCAAGTTGTTCATTACACCTCTGAATCTGTTAAATTCGGCTGTTTTTACATTAATATCCGTGTTACGTATATCTCTTAATATTTTATTAATGCTTGTAACGCAAAACTACACCCACTATCTCGTTAATTACGCACACAAATAATTATAAACAAACCTCACTTCTACGGCGGCTTGCCCACCACTAGAAGCGCTAGTGTCGTAACTGTCAGTTGGTAACAACTTTCACAGCAGTGAGTGTCGCGACTGTGCATGTTACATTGTGTGGGCAAGCCGCCTAGAGCTGCGCCTGTTACACGTCGGCGGCAGCGTGCACCCATTGTCAGCTTATCGCAGTCCTGGTGACGTCAGCGGCCTTCGCTGCCAGCGTTCGTTGCCTCAGTGGCACACAATCTCTAACGTCCGCACGCCTCACTCCTGAAACGTATTTTGATGTTTTTCTTTTTTCCATTCTCCCGTATAACCTATTTAAGAACATTTCTCCCGTATTTCATTCTAACATAATATTGTGAGGATGAATCGATTATCGAAATCTTCTTAGCGATAGATCGGATTGTGTAATTGCATCGTAATGATCCTACTACAAAATTTTAACTAAATAACACTATTGTTCGTAGTTTTTGGCGGCCTTCGAAATATTTCACTCGGTGGCGCCGCTGACATAAGCAAGCGAGTCGCCGCATATGAACAATGGGCTCGTAACTTCAGCATAGCAGTATCAATAGCGGTAGCAACGAAGCTGGTCGCGACGGCATTAAAACCGGTTACAGTTTCAGCAGCACACGTTCTCAGTGGCAGCAACACGTTGGCGACCCTCTGTCACGTTAACTTGTGCTTGGAAAGTTGTAGTTACGCTGTGATTTATTACATGTGTACTATTTCAAATTTCGGTTCCGGTCCCCCGTGCTGCGACACTGGTTACATCTCTCGTTGACCTTTGATGTTACTGGAGGGAACGCTGACAGCGCTCGGCACGTGCAGAATGTTATTATACCGTACTTTTTCCGTTCTTGCAACAAGAAGATATTATTCTAACACGATGACGGTCGTCCAAACACTGCACGTGAAACTCTACGTGCTCTGCAAGACCTGCAACAACTCTTCTGGCCACCACTATCTCCATACTTGTCTCCAATGGAGCACGTGAGGGATATAATGGAGCGAGAGCTGACAACTCATGCTGAACTATGCGAAAGGCTGAGTAGCCGTGGAGTAATGTACTCCGAGGCAGAATACTGCAGAATGCGCCATCTGTATGATCGAACGGATGCGAGGGTCAGCGGCTACAATGCCAGTGAAGTCTGTATCGTGTGTTTCTCAGCATGAACTGACACCTGGTTCTTCAGTAGTGCTTGAGCTATTGATCGGTAAACGTAATCATTTTACCAACTCGATATGCATTATTTGAACAATAAATCTTGAGTGAAATGGAAAACTAAGAGGGTGTACTAATTTTTATTTCTTTTGTTTCGGTATCTTTCAATATTCGCGCTTCTTATCGTATATTTTCATTAATTACCAACAGGGAACAATTCTGTAATTGCCCTTAGAAATGGTGTCTGTAATTGAGGTGCGTTGAAACAAGGGAGCAGCTACTGAGTTTATTTCGGCAGAAAACCAGATCGTGACTGATTCGCGCAGGCGGCTGCAGAATGTCTGCATCGCCTGTCGGTGGGAGAGTCCCCTGTCATTGTCACAACAAGGTCGGGCAAACCTGTTTAATCTCCAGGGTGCCGATCGGCCACGCCCAGCTATGACTCTTGCAGTATTGGAACGTGCGGAATCTCTTATTCGAGGCGATCGACGGATCGCAATTTAAAATAAATGAATAAACACGCTGCTCAATTTGACGTCTCTGTTGGTAGTGGTCCACTTATTGAAGCACGTGAGACGAGTTCCCAAAACATAATCGGATGGTTCATTCCCGTCCACCCTAAAGTCCG
Organism: Locusta migratoria; assembly: GCA_026315105.1. Lineage (NCBI taxonomy): Eukaryota > Metazoa > Arthropoda > Insecta > Orthoptera > Acrididae > Locusta > Locusta migratoria. The sequence continues at coordinate 214,399,015 of CM048749.1, forward strand.
CATATTGTAGCTTCTCACTTCCGTCTGCTTGGTCCAATGAACGATGTACTTTTTTTTTTAGTCTATGGGACTTAACTACGGGGTCATCAGTCCCTAAACTTACAAACTACTTATGAACTACTTACGAACTAGGACGGCACAAATATCCATGCCCGAGGGGGGATTCGAACCCCCGACCGTAGTGGCCGTGCAGACCGTGACTGGACCGCCTCAGTCCCCTCGGCCACCACGGCCGGCAACGATGTACTCCGCGCGAATCGCTACTTGATTGCTAGAGAAGCAGATACAGCAGCAAGACGCTGGCTCCAACAGAGGCCATAGAGTTATTCCAATATGCTTCAAAATAGAAAATAAGTAAGTAAATAAATAATTAAACGTGTTACAGGTGATGAACAAAATAGTATAAATATCTAACATAGAGGCAATGTTTATTAGTAAAAAGTTGCCCCACCATTGGTTTTGAGAAGAGCTGCAACTTTTAGAGATACAGATTCGCAAAGTGATCTTATAATTCCCAACACGTTCTTAACCATTCTTGTACGAAAACATCCGACAATCAGTTCAATGGTATTATAACTGTAAATATGGTTGTCACTCCTCAGTCTCTCATGTGAATCTCTCAATAACGGTTTAATCATATTGATGCATGGCAGTTTTTCTGTTTAGGCGAGCTGTATGATGATTTTATGATGTACTAAGCTGTGTGTATGGGAGCATTCTGATTTTGGAATAGACCAGTGTTTATCAGCAATATGTTAGTCAATGTTGTCGAGGATGGTGAGATATGCATGCGCAGTTATCCGATCAGTGAGTGTGATGGCAGAAACAGTCGAATACCACGATAAATATGACCAAATCGTGACGGAACCTCCACCATGGTTGACTGAATTTAGGACGCATGCCATATCGTAAGCTTCTTTTGGGATTTTCGATAAATACACCCGGTTGTTTGCTGGCGATACATACACCCGGTTGTTTGCTGGAAGCAATGTGAATGAAGATTCTTGGACTATATCACATGCTTGCAGTCATCAATCTACATCTACATCTACATCTACATAGATACTCTGCAAATCACATTTAAGTGCCTGGCAGAGGGTTCATTAACCACCTTCATAACTTTTCTCTACCGTTCCATTCTCTAATAGCGCGCGGGAAGAAAGAACACCTAAATCGTTCCGTTTTCGATCTGATTTCTCTTATTTTATTGGGATGGTCATGTCTCCCTAAGTAGGTGGGTGCTAGCAAAGTATTTTCACATTCAGAACTAAAAGTCGGTGATTGAAACTTCGCAAACAGATCACGCCGCAATGAATAACGTCTTTCTTTTAATGATTTCCACCCCAATTCGTGCAACATTTCCGTGACGCTTTCCCCCCCGTAACGTGATAAAACAAAACGAGCTGCCCTTCTCTGAACCTTCTCAATATCTTCCGTCAGTCCCACCTGGTGAGGGTCCCACAAGGGGCAACAGTACTCCAAGAGAGGACGCACAAGTGTGATGTAGGCAGTCTCTTTGGTGGAGCTGGTGCATCGTCTAAGCGTTCTGCCAATGAAACGTAACCTTTGGTTCGCCTTCCCCACAATATTTTCTATGTGTTCTCTCCAGTCAAAGTTGTTCGTAATTGTAACTCCTAGGTATTTGGTAGAATTTACGACCTTAAGGTTTGACTGATTTATCGCGTAATTGAAGTTCAGCGGATTTCTTTTAGTGGTCATGTGTATTACTTCACACTTTTCTTTATTTAGTGTCAATTGCCAATTTTCGCACCAAGTAGAAATTTTGTCTAAATCGCTTTGCAGTTGCTTTTGATCCTCTGTTGACTTCACTAACCGATAAACGACAGCATCATCCGCGAACAGTCTAAGGGAGCTATTCAGATTATCTCCTAAACCGTTTATAAACACGAGGAAGAGTAGGGGACCAATAACGCTTCCCTGTGGAACGCCAGATATCACTTCTGTTTTACTCGATGTCTTACCGTCAATTACAACGAACTGTGTCCTTTTTTGATAGGAAATCGTGAATCCAATCGCACAATTGGGGAGATATTCCATAAGCACGCAATTTCATTAGAAGCCGCTTGTGGGGTACAGTATCAAAAGCCTTCCGGAAATCCAGAAATATGGAATCGATTTGAGATCCCTTGTCGATGGCACTTAACACTTCATGTGAATAAAGGGCAAGCTGTGTTTCGCAAGAGCGATATTTTCTGAATCCGTGCTGACTATTGGTTAATAGGTCGTTCTCTTCGAGGTAGTACATAATATTCGAACAAAGTATATGTTCCAAAATCCTACTATAATCGACGTCAATGAGATAGGCCTGTAATTTTGGGGATCAAGGGTCAAGCTTTATGATCTTCTCAGCTTTGAATTGGCTTCCGTCATTGAGGGTTTAGCAAGTGCTACCCTTCCATGAAGGTAAAATTCCAGCCGTACTATTTTTAACGAAATAGTATTACTCAAACTGTACGTGGTCAGCAATTCGAAGGCTGATGGTCAATAGAGCACAGCACTTTACACTTAGAACACGTTTATTTCTAACACAAGCGTACACTGAGTGCATACTGACTCCTGCTTGGAGTGCTGCACTATTTATACATAGAAAGAATTTTCTGGAACTTGTAAGTACATCAAACATAAAAAACATGTCGAATATTGTAGAAATAGTAAATACGTGCATAATGTTTTTGTCGTTTTGAGGACGGCACATAATCCTCGACTTCGTATGTGTCGCCTGGCAGGGAGCGTATGACACACTACGGACCAAAGTATCGCTTCAGTAACTTTTACGATAGCCCAACTTTCCGTACAGGGGTAAAAATCCATACCAGATCTCCTGGTCTGTACAGAACAGGTTGGTGCTTGTTATATCGCTGACGGTCGTTCTCCTGGATGTCCAGTGCCCGTATGCGAGCCAGCTGTCTTGCTTCTTCGACCCTGGTAATCAGCTTTTTCACATAGTCATCCTGAGTGTTGTCCGGTTGGAACGGGAACAGCGTGTACACTGTTGTTTCAGCTTCACGAGTATGGACAAGGAAAAACGGCGTGAAGCCTATGGTGTCTTGTCTTGCTGTTTTATAAGCTAATGTCGTGACTGGTAGTATTGTATCCCAATCCTGCTGCTCAACACCGACGTACATCGACAGCATATCTGCTAACGTCTTATTAAATCGTTATTTAAGACCATTTGTCTGAGGATGGTATGCAGTTGTCATTCTGTGGACAAGTCGCAACGTGACATTAACTCTGATACTAGTTTTGACAGGAATACTTTTCCTCGATCAGATATCATCACACGTGGTGCACCATGCTTCAGAATAAAGTCTTGTACTAAGATTTTTGCGATCTTTAAATCTTCTGCAGTCGGCACAGGTTTGGTGACATCGTAGCAAATCAAATCAAATGTTTGTAGAGTCTATGGGACTTAACTACGGGGTCATCAGTCCCTAAACTTACAAACTACTTATGAACTAACTAAGACTAAAGACGGCACAAATATCCATGCCCGAGGGGGGATTCGAATCCCCGACCGTAGTGGCCGTGCAGACCTTGACTGTAGCGCCTCAATCCCCTCGGCCACCGCGGCCGGCGACAGCGTAGCGGGTGAGGTAGTCAGTGCAGACTATTATCCATCGGCTACCGTTTGTCGACTTCGGAAGCCTACCTAAAAGGTCGATTCCAATGCGGTGGAATGGAGCTGCTGCAGGTGGAATTAGTACCAGATGACCTGGAGGTAACCACTGCACCCCGTGTTCCGTTGTAAGACTCGCGGTAATATTATTATTATTTAACAAAAAATAATCCACCATCATTTACCAGGAAAAATGCTAAGAAAATATGCTGTCAATTCAAAATTTTCACGCTAAATCACTTGGAGACGTGCTAAATTTAGCCATAAAAATGTTAGATTGGCAGCGTTGTGTACGAGATGGGAGAGTGAGCTCGGCGCGGTCCGCGGAGTGGCGGTAAGAATGAGTCGGCAAGGTGAGGCGCGGTGCTAATTGCTGGCAGGCCGGCATCGGTTATGCAGGCGTGAGGCTACGGCGGCGGCGTCGGCGCGCGCCATCTAGGGCAGCGGCGGCACGTGGGAGGCCGAGCGGTCTGCAGCGCCAAACACGGCAGCGCGGGTCGTCGCCCACTCGCAGTCGCCGGGGGCAGCGTGGGACGAGGGCCCTGCTGGCCACGCCCGCCGACGCCGGCACCAACACCTGGCGACCGGCGACAGGAGAAGGCCGCGCAAACTTGTCTGTAGGCCGTAACTCCCAGCTTCCGCGGGGACGCGTCAAGTCTCAGCCGTGGTATGATGCACGAACTTTTGTCGATGTACATTGACTTCATTTTTTTTTTCAATTCATTTATTGCAATTATCATAGACGGATCCAGTGGGGGGAGGGCGTCCGACCCTCCTCCCAGCATCTTTATTTATTTATTTATTTATTTTTTTTTTAAGAATGCGAACCTAGCTTGTTGTTACTGCACCGAGTCTTAAAAACTGTGAGACTTTTGTTTGATTGGGCTTGGGGATAAAAAGGGGTCGCCGGTACTGTAGTCTTTCTATTGAGCCAGAGTTTAGCTGATGATTCTTTCACCGCCTCACCCCTCCCCCAGCAGGCCGTTCTGGAAATTATTCACCTTTAAGAGACAATTCTTGAGGAACCCAACAGTCAGGATAAACTGCGTTAAATAACTGTTCAAGGTGTTGTTGCGTATGCAGATGACATCCTAGTAGTTGTGTCTGCAGACTCCAGGGTGAGACTTGAGGAAAAGACCAATGATGTGCTAGTGCAGATGCAACGGTGATGGAGTAGCAGCAAACTCACAATAGCAGCGTAAAAACCACTTATATACTTCTGAAGGGAAGAATATCTCTCACTATAAAACCGACTATAAGGCTTGAACGAACCCCTATAAAATGAAGTACTGTTTGTCGGTAACTAGGTATTTTTCTGGATGAAAAAAATATTTGTAGAACATATAAAATATGTTACCCAAAAGGCGGCAAAAATCATGCATAAAATTGCTCTTGCTGTACTGTTAATTATAAATTACTACTTTATACTGCACGGTCTTATCATGAGGTTATTTTCAACGCTATCGTGGGTTTCGCTGTTAGTGTCTGGGCTCATCGCCTTAGGCTGCAGAGCTACAGGAAGGTACTACGACGAATTCAGCGGGGTGTACTTCTAAGGCTTACCGGTGCTTTTCGCACTACACCTGTGTAGGGTTTGCTGGTGATTCTAGGGATATGTCCATTGGATATCGTGGTACGCTACACAGCAGCGATGTACTGGTGAGGGCGAGAGCAATATGATCGTGTGTACGAGATCACAGGAGTTCATGTTACAGATAAAAGACACTCACCGGCCTGGAAATTAGATAAGTGACAGTCTGATGGAGACCCTATAATCACTGCAAGACAGGTATACAGTATATTCCCAGACATTAGAAACGGACTCAGATTGGGCTTGGAGGTAAAAAAGGGGTCGCCGGTACTGTAGTCTTTCTATTCAGCCAGAGTTTAGCTGATGACGATTCTTTCGCCGCCTCACCCCTCCCCCAGCAGGCCGTTCTGGATTCGTCCCTGCAAAGTATTCACCTTTAAGAGACAATTCTTGAGGAACCCAACAGTCAGGATAAACTGCGTTAATTAACTGTTGAAGGTGTTGTTGCGTATGCAGATGACATCCTAGTAGTTGTGTCTGCAGACTCCAGGGTGAGACTTGGGGAAAAGACCAATGATGTGCTAGTGCAGATGCAACGGTGATAGAGTAGCAGCAAACTAACAATAGCAGCGTAAAAACCACTTATATACTTCTGAAGGGAAGAATATCTCTCACTATAAAACCGACTATAAGGCTTGAACGAACCCCTATAAAACGATGTACTGTGTCGGTAACTAGGTATTTTTCTGGATGAAAAAAAAAAACTTTCTAGAACATATAAAATATGTTACCCAAAAGTCGGCAAAAATCATGCATAAAATTGCTCGTGCTGGTACTGTTAATTATAAATTAACACTTTATGCAGTACGGTCTTATCATGAGGTTATTTTCAACACTATCGTGGGTTTCACGCTAGCGTCTGGGCGCCTCGCCTTAGGCTGCAGAGCTACAGGAAGGTACTAAGACGAATTCAGCGGAGTGTACTTCTAAGGCTTACCGGTGCCTTTCGCACTACACCTGTTGAGGGTTTGCTGGTGATTCTAGGGATACGTCCATTAGATATCGTGGTACGTTGCAGAGCAGCGATGTACTTGTTAGGACGCGAGCAATATGATCGTGTGTATGAGATCACAGCTGTTCATGTTACAGATAAAAGACACGAGCCTGGAAAGTAGATGAGTGACAGTCTGATTGGGAATATATAATCACTGCAAGACAGGTATACAGTATATTCTCAGACATTAGAAACGGACTCAGATTGCGGTACATTGCTCCTAACAGGTCTAAATATTGTAGCAACAAATTGAATTGAATTAACGGCGTGCCAATCATTCGTCGAAAACAGACACGGTAACCTCGGCATTATCATTTATGAGAAGTGGAATTTCACAGCCCACGCGGAGGCAGTTGCTGCAAGAGCCCTAGTAGCAATGCAAAACTTGGCAGACTGTATCACAAGAGCATATCCACGTCCATCGTGGGCTATGGATCTCCAGGCTGGGCCCACAGGCTCAATAGAGTGGCGCCCACCACTGTGTCTGTCAGACGGGTCCAGAGTAACATCCAGTTCCACTCTGTTGGGGCTTACTGAACAACGCCCAGAGGAGGACTCCTGGTCTTGATGAGGCCATGCCCCCTCAACATCAAGATCAGGGAACACAGTCTCGTAGTGGGCTAAAAAGGGTAAGCAAGACAGAGTGGAGGCCATAATAAGATGCAGAACGGAGAAGAAATCTGCCATCAGGAGAAAAGGTTTGGTAGTCTGGCAGTAACTGTAGGACACCGACGACACTGGTAGGAGAACTCAACAGCTTATACCCAGCGTACAATAAAGGCTCTACGATCTATCTCCAACCAACAAGAGGCTTACTGCTCCTACAGACAGGACATGGGCCCTACCCGACATATCTTTGCCAGTTTGGGTACAGGAGTCAACCGCGTGTGAGTGGGGAGCCGGGGAAGGCAATCCAAAACATGTAGTTTCCGAGAACTAGTTAGTTCGCGAACTACACAAGACTAGTGCAGACTGTGACTGGCGCGCCGTAGACGGCACGGCCACTGCGGCCGGCAACCCTTATAATACAGGAGAGTTGGCCACCCTATACTAGATTGATATGGTAGTGGAATCGAAACGTATTTCTATTTTCTTGTTCTAGTAACATTTCGTAGCAGCCATGTTACGTGTGGTTCGTTTATAATCTATGCTTCCAGGCCAAAGACATACATTAACATTTGTGTTCTAGTCAATAACCTCTAATTCACTGGTTAGAGTGCTATAGTTGTTTGTGTTGTTACATTCGTGGACTAACTATGACTTCAGTGGTCATAGCCGACGGGTGCTTCAGTAATCCCATAATCCCTGCAGCTGGTGTGCATTCCAGTTGCTGGCACGTTGTGAACGCGCCGCTATGAGAGGGACAGCAGGCGACGAGCGCTGTCGGCGTGTGGTTCACGGTCCACGACCACGCCGGATGTTCGCTGGTTGCCCGCCGGCAGCCGCACAAAGGCCGCTTCCTGGTGACCTAGAGCGTGCACCGGCTCACAACACCCCACTCATGTCCAAAAGCTGTAGTAGCCTTGGCGCGCAACACGCAAAATAACTCGCACTCCCGAATGTCACTGCCTTTAAAAGCCGCACTCCTATATTTAGAGGAACACGTTTTGACACGAAGGACGTCCATTACAATGGACTTACATTCATTTCCCCATTCTTAGGAATATAAAATTTTGTCATTTACGGACGCATATGCTGCGTTGTATAGAAAATTGTAAAACTATAAAAAACTGAAAAAAATCGCACTGACGTGTTTTACGGCCCACTTTAAATTTGTAGTTTTATAATTTTTTTTTCAAACATTTTGGACAAAAATAATAATGTAAATAATAAAAAATTATAATGATATGATTACGACTCTACTAACACGTAACCCTTTTATGAAAAAGAAAGAGAAAAAATTTTGGCAGTGGCGGGTCCAAAACCACGAATCATGTACATTACAATCCAACTCGTTGCCACTACACTATGGCGAACAATTATGAAATTGTGCATTATTTTCACACTATTGATGGCAGTTAACTAATGCTAATACGGCATTTTTAGACACTAGATCATCATTTATCGCACGAAGAACGTGTTTTTGTTAATTCTTCAGTGCGCCATTGCTTTGAAATGACAACGTGTAAGTAACAATAAGAAAATAATCAAATACGCAACGCAAGATGGCGTATGCCAGAGAGAGTTCTGGGCATGGAATGTCACGTGACATATGCGAGTGGCTGGTTTTCGTAAAATCAATGGACGCTGTCAAATCGCCCTTATTTTTGCAAATATCTCTCAAACGATACGAGATTTGAAGTAAACATAAGAGAGAAAAGTTGTAGAGAATTTACTCCTCTACAAGTTCGGTTATTCAATTTTCGTGTCAGATGAGCGCATTATTTGCAATTACAATTATATTACAAACTGCTCTCTCTCTCTCTCTCTTTTTTTACTAACGTAGCGTTTTGTCCGAAATATTTGAAAAAGCCAGGTTCTGGTCTCTGGCGGCCAACAATTATAGCTGAAAAATTTGATTCCGATCCATTGAACGGTTCAACCTAAAAAGTGGGCACACTTTACAGACAAACATCGTCAAATCGCCGTTTTTTTTGGGGGGGGGGGGGCAAATATCTCTGAAACGATACGAGATATGAAAAAAACATGCGAGAACAAAGTTGTAGAGAATTTTCTCCTCTACAAATTCGGTTATTCAGTTTTCGTGTCAGATGAATGGTTAAGCCGTTAATTTCATTTAAATTTCGATCTGTCAAAAACATATCGCAAAGACCCACTTTTAGTGTTACTACCGTAACCTAAAGTGGGCCAAAAAAGATATCAAATGTAATTCTGCGAGATGTTACTGCATAAACGTCTAAAACGAAGGAAAGACTTCGACCTCATGATTGGTTTCTTTCTTTCCCTTAAATATTCACTCTCCTTGATTAATCCTACGATCCTTCAAGAACAAACTCAGTTGCATACTCGTCAATGGCCTTTGAAGATAACTGAGAAACGCTTCATTGTGTACCTGACTAAAGTACTATTGGAAACGGTTTGTCATAAATGCACATTTAGTTGGAATATCTTTGTCTCAGTTGTTGGTGTGTGTTATTACACTACATCAACATATAAAAAATGTTTCGGAGCCAGATTCGAACCCGCTTATTAGGGAGTTGTGCTAAAAATTGCAGCACCTAGTCAAACGAGGTTCACACACCTGCACAGACGTTCTAGTCCTTTACCCCTTCCGAGCCGAAGACGAAGATAGATAATTGGCCGGCCGCGGTGGCCGAGGGGACTGAGGCGCTCCAGTCACGATCTGCACGGCCACTACGGTCGGGGGTTCGAATCCCCCCTCGGGCATGGATATTTGTGCCGTCCTTAGTATTAGCTAGTTCATAAGTAATTTGTAAGTTTAGGGACTGATGACCCCGTATTTAAGTCTCATAAGCTATTCAAACATTTGAACATTTACATAATTGGAATTTTGTCGTTGGATACTTAAAAATTGCCAAGTAATCCTAATTTTATGCTTCTCTTATGATGTCATTATTACTAGTGACGCCATCAATAACACTCTTAATACACATGCCACTGTGGAGACAAATTTCCAAGAACGCTTCTCTGTAAATGCGCTGCGTGGTTTGATAGATAATCAGTCGATTGGGCATGTTATGTTACCGCATAGTCTTACAGGACCCTGTTATCTACACTTTCAAATAAATTTAATCAAATTGTAAAGCTATTGGACTAAATTGCTATGGTCATTAGTCCATAGACTTACAAACTACTTAAACTTATTTTTAGAAAATTTTTTCACAAGACAATCGCGAATATTTATTCATTCAGATCTTATTTAGACCACTGTGTGATCACTATCAATGTTTAAAACAAACAGTTAAAACATCTGAAACATTTCTACCTCCATGTTGGAGGTTACGTTCATACTGATCACATGTTATAACTGTTTTGCCTTAAGCTTTGGTAATGAGCAGACAGTGGTCGAAATCTAGGTCTGAATGAATAAACTAAATATTTACGACTGATTAGTGAAAAATATTCTACAAATAAAGAAATAATAAAAAACAGTCATTGAGCACAAGTGCCCCAGGGAGGACTCGTTCCTCCAACGGCGAGCAACCTCGCGCCCCGCAGTAAGGCGCCTTAGAACGCTCGGCCACTCCAACACGGCTCTATACTTGAAAATAAGCTTCCAGCATTATTGTAAAGGATCCTTTATTACAAGAATGCGTATACTCTACCAGCATGATGAGCCTCCTGCACTTTCATCGGGTGACAATCGAATAAACGTTTCATTTCCTGGATGGTGAAGCGGTAGACATGGGGACGTTCGCCGCGCGGGAGTAGCCGAGCGGTCTGGAGCGACACGTTACGGACTGCGCGACCTCCCGCGTCGGAGGTTCGACTCCTCCCTCGGGCATGGATTTGTATATTGTCCTTAGGTTAGTTTTAGTTTAAGTAGTTTTTAAGACTAGGGACTGATGACCAACGTAGTTTGGTCCCATAGGATTACAAACATTTGAACATTTGGGGACGTTCCTTGGCTCCCGGGTACAGCGGACGTTAACCCCCTTTGGAGCTTCGCCTGTGGAAATGGTTGTAAGGTGATGTGTACAAAGGACATGTAAACAGAAGAGCCGATTTCATCGATCGGGAAATGAATAGTGCAGTCCTTGCAAAGACGACTTCAGGAGAGCTACACTTAGTGTTATGTATAGGAGTCAAAAGTACATTGAAGTTGGTCGTACAATTTTTGAAAATCAACTTTGAACGGCCTCATTTATCTTTGCATTAAGTTTGTTTCGTATTTCTGTACTCAAAGATTGGGTAAATGTTATATGGCATTTTCATTACAATACCACGATACTACCACCTAAAAGATGTATTATTCCTCCTAAACACCGTGTACAAATGTACTAACGAAAGCAGGCAGCCGGCCGCAGTGGCCAAGCGGTCTGCGGCGCGCCAGTCACAGTCTACACGGCCGCTACGATCGGAGGTTTGAACCCCTCCTCTGGTATGGGTGTTTGTGTTGTCCTTAGCGTTAACTTAGTTTAAGTCAGTCAAGTAATTAGTGTGTAAGTCTAGCGACTGATAACCACACTGTTTGGTTGCATAAGACCTTACACACATTTGAACATTGGAAAACAGGCATGGCAGTAGCCCACTGACGTAATACTGTCTTGCTCACGAGGAGCCCCAAACACTTCCTTTTCCATTTACTGATGTTTGGATGCGTTCATAGACGTGTTTATTCTACGTGGGGTCGATTAGATCCAAGAAGCTGTGTCAGTCCCACTTTACGTGCTATTGTGTAGCACCAAATTCTTTTAAAAAAGTGGTGTGGGATTATTTTAGACGGAGGCAATTTTCGTGACTACTTCCGTTCTGCTACGTCACACTGGCCAACTGAATGAACAAAGCAGCATGAGCGCATCGTTATATTTAGACCTGTAGGCGGGTACTCGAACCGTAGCCGTATCAGATTTGGACATCATTGTTTCAGGCTCGTGCTCTGTTTCCCATGCAGTACTTTTTGTGCAATACGGAACAGTGTGTGACGGCACGCTCACGTAAAACAGGCAGTGCAGTAAGATACTTACGTCATTACTCGTGTATATCTTAATTGGGCTTTACACCAGTTAAAAGTAATTTTTTGTGGGTAACGAACGTTAAAATTAATTTTTTGTAGGAAACTAAGTGTTGGAATGAAAATACTTCCTTCACTGAGCTGCATTGCAAATGAACAGTTTTGTTAATTTCCGTGAGCAGTCCTCGCTGTTTCTCCCAACAGAATGACAACATTCCGCTGAATCTACCAGAATACCGAAGGTACTACTGCGCAGATTCGAGAACACTGGAAAGAGAGCCCTGACTACAGACCGAAACCCCCTCTCAAATTAACAATGTGGGCTGCTGTGCCGACCATTCCGGGGGTAGTTTTCAGACTGTTTCCACGTAGAACTAGGTGAATATTGAGCTGATACCCACTTGCGCCTCAGTTACACTTTTCGGAAACACGTAGAAAACTTTTACACTCGTGGTCGTATGATGTATACTAGAGGCAAACCTATTCGCTACAGGGGTTCCTTGCTGGGAGGGGCGTTACTTAAGGCATCCGATAACCATGGGGCATCTGATAACCAGATACCACAAAAATTTTCGGTATCCATACATCAAAGGTGACCACGTCGCGAAATTGGACAAAGCTACAGGAAAAAAAGGAAGAATAGATTCTGATGCAAAAAAGGAAAATAAGGATTCAAAAAAATCCTCTGATGACACCATTAAAATCGGAGCAGAACGGTTTTTCCAGCCTACACAAATATTAATTTTACAAAAAAAAAAAAAAAAAAAAAAAAAAAAAAAAAAAAAAATTTGTTTGAAATTCTTATTGGACCAAACTAGTTTGTTCATAAGTCCCTAGACTTACAAACTACTTAAACTAAGTTCAACTAACCTATGGACAACACGCACATCCGCGCCTGAGGGGCAGCATTCTGCTGTAGCACCACATTTCAAAAGCTTCTATTCTCTACCTGTCCGCACTGTTTATCGTCCATGTTTCACTCCCGTACAAGGCAACAATCCACACAAATGCCTTCAGATAAGACTTCCTTACACTTGAATTAATATTCGATGTTAACAAATTTCTCTTTTTCAAAAATGCTCTTCTCATTGCCATTCTGCATTTTATATCCTCTGTACTGCGACCGTCATATGTTATTTTACTACACCAGTAACAAAACTCATATACCACCTTCATTGTTTCGTTACCTAATCTAATTCCTTTAGCATCGCCTGATTTTCTAAGACTGCATTCCATTATCTTTGTTTTGCTCTTGTTAATGTAAATTTTACACGCTATATTTTACCCCTGCTGTCTTCAGAATTTGAAAGAGTGTATACCAATCAACATTGTCAAAAGCTTTCTCCAAACCCACAAAAGCTAAAAAATGTAGGTTTGCCTTTTCTTAATCTATCTTCTAAGAAACGTCACATACATATTAAACGAAAACTCGTTTTTGAGGCAAGTTCAAACTCTCCAAGAGGGAATGGAACGGAGACATTGCCGATTGTAAACACTTCTCGGAATGCAATGCCATCGACACAAAAGGAAAAACTACTGAAGTCGCCGAGACAGTTACACAACACTAATGTGATTGTTGAGAGATGTGGCAATATGTTGTAGGAGAAAACCTGCTCATTATTCATAAAAGCACGGAGACTGCTTCCATTTATAGTGAAAAGGAGACTTGAAATAGACTGTGAGGTCATCCTTTTCTGGCGAATAATTTTCCCCCTCGCATAGCGGTCAAAAGCCTTCGTAACGCCCGGAGGTACAAGCGAGAAAAAAATAACGATCGGCGTGGTAAGAGCAAATTGCCTGTTTTATTTCGGGTGGTGATGCTGCGGACGACTATGACGTCATGCAGCACCTCGCCACGGGCTGTCGAGCGGCTACAACAGCGTCACTAATGATTGATGACGCGGCGTTTGTAATCGCGGGGAATGCGGCGCTAAGGAGGATGCTACTGCGGGTAATATTTTTCATGAACCTTGGCAGATGCACCAAGACTTGTAGCCTTGATTTTTATGTTGTGCGGCTGGTGCTTCAGATGACTGGGGGTTCACTTCTTTGAGTGCCGGCTTCCGGATCCAGATAGTGCCCCCACTCTCCCCGTTCGGCGCATCGATATTTCGGCTCCTTCCCGCTCGAAAAAATCTGCAGAATGTCTTACATCAGCTTGTTTGCGCTTCGTTCAACTCGAGCTGAGGCATCGGCCTACCAAGCTTGTTTACTTCACTCTTTTGTTCCAAGCTTAAAGGAAGGAAGGAAGCTTAGGGTTTAACGTCCCATCGACAGCTTGGTTATTAGAGACGGATCTAACGCTCGGAGTTTTGGGTAAGGACGGGGAAGGAAATCGGCCGTGCCCTTTGAAAGGAATCATACCGGTATTTGCCTGGAGCGATTTAGGAAAATCACGAAAAACCTAAATCTGGATGGCCGGGGGTAGATTTGAACCACCGCCCTCCCGAATTCGAGTCCAGTGCGTTACCACTGCGCCACCTCGCTCGGTCCAAGCTTAAAGCTGAGTAATTGGTGTCTAAAAGATACTGAATGTTGTTCAGTTTTCTTTGATAATAAACACCAAGAACATATGAATATGCACAAGAACATCAAAACACAGTAAGTATCTGATTACACTGTTAAGTGGCTGTAACAAAATGAATCTGTTATGATGTACAGACATGTTACCTTCAGGTCACGTGGCACTGTAAGCAGCACCTCCTCCTAAACTTAAGCATGCTCAAGGCTGCTCTCCCGCACTCTTTTCAAACAGTTAAATATTTGTTACAACGAAGAGTATAATTGTTATGTACCCTCAAAATCACGATAAATTTTCTAAAACGTCCAAAGATATGTGGCAAGTAACAATACAATTCCCGTATCTGTTGAAAAGAAAATTGGGTTGAAAAGAAATTGCTTGCAGTCGACCTCCAACCCATTACTTTCAACGGCGCAACGCGATCCCGCTATCCACACGGCTACTCTTCTTAGGTGAAGAGTAGTGTCTTCGTTATTATTCATGATCGGATCTTCTGAAGGTTTTTACAGTTATGTGTCTTTAATTTATAGTTACAAGATGTTTTACCAAATATGATGTGTTTTTGATGAATCTTCAATATGCCAAAAACAAGTATGAAGGGCGGACGCTGCCTTAATGGAGGATTTGCCGATGCACAAGGCGAGGTGCGCAATACCTCCCTTGCCTTTGCTTCAGGACCATTGTTGGAGAATGCCATTCCATGCTTTGCCATTTGGTTTTAGGGTCGCAACGTAGACACCAGGTTTCGTCATCTGCGATAATACGGCGCAAGAAATTAAGCGTCGCATCCGCCGTATCGACAAAATCCCGTGAAGCCTGTAAACGTGCCTGATTCTGATCGTCAGTCAAGTGACGTGGCACAAGACGACAACACGTTTTCCTTTTCCCTGACTAATGGGTAAGGATTTGTCGCACGGATTCACTGTTAATCGGCATTTCAGCCGCTGTCATGCGCACAGTTAATCGACGGTGGTTCGTGATTAATGTCCTCACTTTCTTAATGTTTTCGTCACTGACGGCGGTCATCGGGTGTCCGCTATGGGGATTGTGAGAAACGTTTTCCTCGACTCGTCGAAAACGGGCAACGCTCGAAATGTTCAAATTTTTGTAAATCAATCGGACTCAACCGCGTGGTTATTAATCCGTAGCTTACAAACTACTTAAACTAAGGTAAACTAACCTAAGGACAACACAAACACCTGTGCCCGAGGGGGGGGGGTGGGGGACTCTAACCCCCGACGGCGAACGGCCGCGCGAACCGCAGCACGGCGATTTAATACGCAGGGCTAATCCGCCGCGGAGAAACGCTCGTACAAACACATCATGGACAGTTCTTGATGTCCATATCACGTACCAGCATCGCATGTCTTTCGTTAGGTGTACGGACAAGCTTAAAACTTCGACTTGATCCTTTGCTCTTTGATTGTCCTGTTCTCAGTTCAGAAGCGACGCACTGAACAAGCACTTCTCACAACAGGTCCAACACGGAACACACACGATACTCAGCTGAACTAAGGTTGGGGCAGTACAGGTTGTCAACACTGGCTGCTACGCAATGCAGCGCTGTGATTCGCCTGTGTTGCTCTATTGACAGTTCTGAATCCACGCATTGAACTTTATTGACAGAATTATATATTTTTGACGACGTTACAGCGTTCAATGAATGAAATAAATCACAATTTGCGATGAGTTACGGCTTCACTATACTAGGTTTTGATGAATACCAAAGTGGGGCGAATGAAAATTTGTGCCCGGCCGGGATTCGAACCCGGGATCTCCTGCTTACTAGGCAGACGCGTTTACCACACAGTGACCAGCCCGAGGCTGGGCGCCTGACGACAGTTAATTGTGTCTCGATACCTCAGGGTCTGTTCTCCCCGAAGCGGGAATACAGTATTGTGGCTGCGAGCATTACAGAAGAAAGATGCTGTGGTTATAGGAAAGAGACAGCGTGGCGAATGGAGATTTGGGTGTGGCGGGAGACGTGCAGGGAAGAGTCCTCTGCAGTCGGGCTGGTTACTGTGTCCTTTATGGCGGAGTGGTCAACGCGTCTGCCTAGTAAGCAGGAGATTCCGGGTTCGAATCCCGACCGGGCACAAATTTTCATTCGCCCAACTTCAGTATTCCATCAAAACCTAGTACAGTGAAGCCATAACTCATTGGAAATTGTGATTTATTTCATTTATTGTCAGAGGTTGTACTTACTATAATTGACGTGACACTGTCAATCAGCGCACCTCTAATGCTGTATTAAAACATTACGGGACTGGTTTTCTCACTCATTTGCACTAATTCACAGGTTTATTGATCTAGAACAGGCTGCCATTCACCTTATTAACGACCGTACTAGCACGTGCGAATTATATAAACCACATGGCTGTTATCTCCAACAGACGTTATTTCAGTTATCGGTAAGAGGCACAGATAGCGAATGTGCAGATTCTTCTCTTGCGATTGGACGGTGCTGCGTGTTTACGTCACTGCCGTGTCATCCACTGCGAAGGCCAGGGCCGCACCCGGTCTGGGGGCTGGTCCGCTCGGGATTCCCGCTCACGTAGAGCCCTAGCATCCGCCTGGAATGTGGATCGCCGCGCGACCCACATCTGCCTTATTCGCCGGCCGCTGCCAAAAGCTGCGTCTTACTGCACGCGTTCCCCTGCACCTGATTATCCTGCTGTACTAGCTTTCAATGAAGGATGTGATGTTTCATTTAGGAGATGGTAGTATAGACGAATTGTAAGGAAAAAAAAAAAAAAAAAAAAAAAAAAAAAAAAAAAAAAAAAATGCACGGACGTGTTTTGCGGCCCACTTTAGATATGTAGTTTTATACATTTTTGCAAACATTTTGGACCAAAATAATAATCTGAATAATAAAAAATTAATAATAGTGTCTGAAACCCTTTTAGGAAAAAAGTAATATTAGGTAGTGGCGGGTTCCAAACCACTGACCATCAGCATCACAGACCAACACGTTGCCCACTACGCTACAGCTAACAATTAGAAGTTGTGCTTTTTAATCCCAGACTATTCTTGACCGTTGTTAACTGATGCAAATGTTCAAATGTTTGTAGAGTCTATGGGACTTAACTACGGGGTCAACAGTCCCTAAACTTACAAACTACTTATGAACTACTTACAACTAAGGACGGCACAAATATCCATGCCCGAGGGGGGATTCGAACCCCCGACCGTAGTGGCCGTGCAGACTGTGACTGGAGCGCCTCAGTCCCCTCGGCCACCGCGGCCGGCCTTAACTGATGCTAATATAGCATTTGTAGACACTAGATTATCATTTATCGTACGAAGAACGAGGTGTTTCTGTTAATTCTTCAGTACGCTATTTCTTTGAAATGACAACGTGTAAGTTACAATCAGCCGGCCGCGGTGGCCGAGAGGACTGCGGCGCGTCAGTCACGGTCTGCACGGCCACTATGGTCGGGGGTTCGTATCCCCTTTCGGGCATGGATATTTGTGCCGTCCTTAGTGTTAGCTAGTTCATAAGTACTTTGTAAGTTTAGGGACTGATGACCCGTAGTTACGAGCCATAAGCTATACAAACATTTGATTTAGTTACAATCAGAAAATCATCAAGATGGTTTATGCCAGAGAGAGTTCTGGGCGAGGAATGTCACGTGACATCTCTTTGTTTGCAATTGTATCGCACCAAACTGCGTGGTCATCAGTCCGTAGCTTACAAACTAATGTAAACTAACCTAAGAACGACACTCACACACCCACGTGACATCTCCGAACGGCTGTTTTTCGTTAAAGCAATGGAGGGTGTCAAATCTCCGTTATTTTTGCAAATATTTCTCAAACGATACGAGATATGAAAAAAACATAAGGGAACAAAGTTGTAGAGAATTTTCTCCTCTACAAATTCGGTTATTCAATTTTCGTGTCAGATGAATAGTTCAGCTGTTATTTTCATTTAAATTTCGAGCTGTCAAAAGACGATCGCAAAGGCCCACTTTTAGTGTTACTACCGTAGCCTAAAGTGGGCCAGAATATCGAATGTGTACAATTTTTATTGAGTATTATTTCCTCTTTCCGCTATGCACTTGCTTTCCCCAAGATGTATTTAAAGACGTATCGGGCGCGTGACTACCCTGCTTCAAAATCACGCTCAATTTGCGTCCCAGCTGGCAAAATGAAATCATGCAGAAGCGGTTGCATCGTTTTGGAAAGATTTATTCCTACAAGCTACTGTAGTTGCTGTCACTGTGTTATGAAGGTTCAAATGTTCAAATGTTTGTTAAGCTTATGGGACTTAACTACGGGGTCATCAGTCCCTAAACTTACAAACTACTTATGAACTACTTACGAACTAGGACGGCACAAATATCCATGCCCGAGGGGGGATTCGAACCCCCGACCGTAGTGACCGTGCTGACCGTGACTGGAGCGCCTCAGTCACCTCGGCCACCGCGGCCGGCTGTTATGAAGGTCTTGAATATATATACCTTGGGGTACCCAGAAGAAAGACACTTCCTTTCTTCAAATTTTGGATGTTTAGCAAAGGGTCATGGATGCTCTGAGTAACTGTTTGGCCGGCCATCGGGCATGGATGTTTGTGTCGTCTTTAGTATAAGGTAGTTCGTAAGTAGTTTGTAAGTTTAGGGACTGATGGCCCCGTAGTTAAGTCCCATAAGCTATATAAACATTTCAATTTGAACATTTGAATTACTGTTTGGTACATTCCTCGCGTGGATCGGCTTGATAGAGTCTCGCGACGAGGAACGGCTTCGACCGGTGTCTAAGTCTGGCCAGCCACGGCAGAGAAAGAGAGCGAGCCCGCTCGCAACCCTTCCGCTGTGGCGTTCCGTGCTGCGCTTCCGTGTCTGCCGGCGCCAGTCAATAGCGTGCTAGCGGCGCAGTCGCGTAATTCTGCCGCTGTTCCACGTGCACCGAGGAGCGCCGCTACAAAACTCTGCCCTTTACACAACCGTGGAGTCCTGTGCGTAACATAACCGCGGGGTCACTACTTTGTGACATATTCGGGTATAAAAAAAAACGGACAAATATTTTTGCCAAGTAACAATACAAAAGATATTGCTGGTTCAAAAATCTGTTAAAAACGAGAAGATGGGGAAAATATACTTGGGGTGTTCAAATGAAAAGGGTCGAAAAGTCATAAAAACCATACGGGTTGAAATTTGAATACCCCGCTTTGGGACATAGAGGGACGCACCGCAATGCTTGCCCTGAAACCTCTCCCTAAGAAATTCAGGGCCATGCCCTGAGCAGGCAAGGAGAAGCTCGCCGTGTTTTTCGACGTCCTATACTGATCTAACTCCTCGAATATGGAAAAACCATTAAAAATGTCGCGTACTGTGGGACATTCCGTAGTCTACCGAAGTCCATCAAGAGAAAAGGGCCTGGGCTGCTCACGGAGGGAGTGGTTCTGCTCCATGAAAAACAATCGTCCACCCGTCTACTGCGTCACATTAAGTGTACTGGCCCAGTTCATATGGGAGCAGCTCGAGCATACGCCCTACAGCCCCGGACTTGTCGCCCTGTGACTTCCTTCTGGCCACGTGGGAGTAGCCGAGCGGTCTGGAGCGCCACGTTGCGGATCGTGCGGCTTCCCGCGTCGGAGGTTCGAATCCTCCCTCGGGCATGGATATTTGTGTGGTCTTTAGTATAAGGTAGTTCATAAGTAGTATGTAACTTTTAGGACTGATGACCCCGCAGTTAAGTCCCATAAGCTTTACAGACATTTGAACTTCTACCTGTTTGGACCGAAAAAAAAAAAAAAAAAAAATCTCTCAAATGGAAGCGCTTCAACTTGAACGACGAACTGAAGGACATAATAGAGGACTGGTTCTTATTACAGTCACATGAATTCTGGGAACAGGGAATCCTTCGGCTCGTTAAACAGTGGGATAGTTGTGGTCGAGCCTCTGATGCTTACTTTTGAATGAAGACTTCAAGATATCCACAGTGTCGTTTCGTACCTTTTGATTTGAACACCCCTAGTAGCTTGCAGTCGGACGCGAAACCACAGGGCTGTCTCACAGTTTGTGACTCAAATGTTCAAATGTTTGTATAGCTTATGGAACTTAACTACGGGTCATCAGTCCCTAAACTTACAAACTACTTATGAACTACTTACGATCTAGGACGGCACAAATATCCATGCCCGAGGGGGGATTCGAACCCCCGACCGTAGTGGCCGTGCACACCGTGACTGGAGCGCCTCAGTCCCCTCGGCCACCGCGGCCGGCAGTTTGTAACTAACAATATTATTATTATTATTATTATACAGCTTAGATCTACTAAAGGCTTTTAGAGCTGATGCATCATTCGTTGACCTTTAAACATAGGAAATTTTTCCATTTTTTTTTTATTTTTATTTATTTATTTATTAGCGTCGAAAGCAACTGTGATACGTGGGTGTTGTCAGGAAGGCTTTCCACATGCGCAAGGTGAGGTGCGGGACTAGCTCGTCTTGCTTTCGGCCCAATTCGTTTCCGACAGAGTCGGAATAGGATATGAGCTGGTGATTTCAGCAGCGCAAACGAATGTCCTACTAGCGACTTTCGTTTCTCAAAAAAATGTTCAAATGTTTGTATAGCTTATGGGACTTAACTACGGGGTAATCAGTCCCTAAACTTACAAACTACTTATGAACTAGCTAACACTAAGGACGGCACAAATATCCATGCCCGAGGGGGGATTCGAACCCCCGACCGCGGCCACCACGGCCGGCTTCGTTTTTCATCTCTCCTCCCTGCCGAAGGGGTGCCCCTGAGCTAACTCACGAGGTTCACAAAAGAATCTAAAGCTCAACACTGCCTGTGTAACGCCGTGACGCGTATGCGTGTTATCTGCGCGACGTAAGAGCTTCCTCAACAATAAAATACTCTGAAAATGGAGTTAAAATGATGTGCTACAAGATCAGCTTTTTCCGAGGGTTCACTGGAGCATAGGGGCACGCCGCCATTGTTACACAGAAAGGCTTTCAGTTTTCTCGTGAAGAATACTACCCGCGGAATATCGTATTATCAACCTTACTGAATATCATTCTAGATTTACTCTAAAAAGAAAACACGTTTTCATGACATTTTCTTTAGAATTTCACATATGTGATATGTGTTTCGATAACAAAGGAGGAAAAACTTGACCTTGCAGTGGATGGGTGACAAAATTTAAAAACACATTTATGGGTTGAGAGGCCAGAACTTAAAATTTTAATTGACCCATTTTGTATTTTTTTAAATATATTTGTCCCTTAATAAAAATGTTCAAACGTTTGTAAATCTAGGGGAGGACTAAGGTTATTAGTCCATAGTTTTAAAAACTGCTCAAACTAAGTAGAAGGAGCTTGGGGTTCGAGTCCCGGTCTGGTACAAATGTTGATATGTTGCAAAATGAAAGACCACGTAAAGAAGACCAGATTAAGTTTTAAGTACCGCAAATTGAGAATCAATAACTGGAGATTAAAGTTAAACTGACCTGAGAACAACACACACACTCACACCCATGGGAAGGACTCGAACCTCTGTCGGCGAGCAACCGTGCACTCCTCAGCAAGACGCCTTAGAACTTTCGGCTACTCCACCGCGACTCCACTTAATATGCGCTAATGGTACTTAAATTAGTATTTTCAGTAACAACTAAATGAATAGCCACGATGAGGATAGGACTTTTTTTCTTTCTTTTTTTTTGTGGTGGATACTCTGTTGGCAATGTTTTGCTTTGCTACTGTTTATAAAGGAGTTACCAAGTGCAGTTAAAATGTTTGTAAATCTAGCGGACCAAACTGCGTGGTCATCAGTCCGTGGCTTACAAATTAGTTAATCTAAAGTAAACTAACCTAAGGACAATACACACACACACACACACACACACACACACACACACACACACACACACATATGCCCCAAGGAGGACTAGAACCTCCGACGGCTAGCAACCGTGCGCTCCGCAGCAAGGTGCCTTAGACCGCTCGGCTTCTCCACCACGGCCCAAGTACGAGGTTGAAAGATACAAAGCAGCCAATGACTTATTTCTCTGCCTCAGACCTAAGCTTGGCCTGGCGAGGTTGCTCACCTATAATACACAGGTTTCGCATTCGCCTGGACGTAGTTTCGAATCCACCTCTGGCCATCCAGATTTAGGTTTTGTGATTTTCGTAAATTACTCCTGGAAAATGCCGGGATGGTTCCTTTGAAAGGGCACGGCCGATTTCCTAATGACCACGATGTCGACAGGACGTTAAATCCTAAACTCCCTTCCTTCCGTCTGACGTCAGACTTCATGGACTGTTGGCGCTTAAGGCGCGCTCACGCCGCTGATGGCGTCTGCCGGCAGCATCCTCGCGGCCGCCAGACGGCGGTGACGTCATCGCGAGGTCAGGCACCGCCGCTAACCAGCTATCGCCAGCGGTCTCTGCGGGACCCGTTACCTGGCCCAAGCGGCCGCCATGCTGCATCTGCGCACTGCCAATCTTCAGCAGCTTTAATGGCCATACGTTTGTAACATCAGAAACGATGGGTACTATACACCGAGTTGTTCTCGCCTTTGCCGCGGCGGAGCCGCCGAGCGCACTGAGGCGCTATGCTACGATGCGCGAGGGCATTCCCCGTCGGGGGTTCGAATCCCCCCCTTCGGGCATGGCTTTTTGTGTTGTCTTTAGTAAAAGCTAGTTCATAAGTAGTTTGTAAGTTTAGGGACTGATGACCTCGAAGTTAAGACCCTTAAGCTTTACAAACATTATTTCTTCTCACCTCCGTAGCTGTGCTGACGAACCAAATATACTGCAGCGGCTCGAGCTTCGAAGAGAGGAAGGATGTAAAATTAAGGTTTAATGTCCCGTCGTCATCTGGTCTATATCCACATCTAAATCTACATCAACATGGGATATTCTGCAAATCACATTTAAGTGCCTGGCAGAGGGTTCATCAAACGAACGTTATACTATTTTATCTCCCATTCCATTCTCAAATAGCACGCGGGAAGAATGAACACCTGAATCTCTTCGTTCGGGCTCTGATTTCTCGTATTTCATTCTGATTATCATTTCTGCCTATGTAACTAGGAGTCAACAATATATTTTCGCATTCGGAGGAGAGTGTTGGCTGGCGATTGGAGTTCCGTAAGTAGCCCACGCCGCAGCGATAAGCGTCGTTCTTGTAATGATTCCCATCCCAGATCCCGTATCATTTCCGTAACGCTGTCTCCCTTGTATCGTGACAATACGAAACGAGCTGCCCTTCTTTGGACTCTTTCGATGTCCTCCGTCAAACCCACCTTATAAGGATCCTACACTGGGCAGCAATACTGCAAAAAAAGACGGACAAGCGTAGTGTACGCAGTTTCTTTAGTAGTTTCGTTGCATCTTTTAAGGGTTCTGCCAATAAAACGCAGTCTCTGATTCGCCTTTCCCAAGACATTATCTACGTGTTCTTTCCAATTTAAGTAAGAAGTAATAGTAATTCCTAGGTATTTTATGGAGTTTACGACCTTCACATTTGATGGATTTATCATGTAAACAAAGTTTAACGGATTTCTTGTCGTACTCATATGGACGACTTCACACTTCTCATTCTTTAGAGTCTACTGATATCTTATTCGGATCGTTCTGCAGTTGGTTTTGATCTTCAGATGATTTTACTAGACGGTAAATGACGGCGTCATCTGCAAACAACCTAAGAGAGCTACTTAGATTTTCCCCTAAATAGTTTATGTAAATAAGGAACAGCAGAGGGCCAATAACACTACCCTGTGGAACGCCCGATATCACCTCTATTTTAGTCGATGCCTTACCATCGATTACTACGAACTGTGTCCTCGCTGAGAGGAAATCCCCTATCCAGCCGCAAATTTGGGACGATATACCGTAACCATGCAATTTGATTAAAAGCTACTTGTGAGGTACGGTGTCAAAAGCCTTCTGGAAATCAAGGAATACGGAATCAATTCGCGAACCCTTGTCGATTGCACACATCACTTCGTGTGAATAAAGAGTTAGTTGTGTTTCGCATGAACGATATTTTCTAAATCCATGTTGATCTTGGGCCATTACAGAGGGATAATATACTCGGACAGTTCCTATCAAAGATGGGGAAAGAAATCGGAGGTGACCTTTCAAAGGAACCATTCTGGTATTTGCCTGGAGTGACTTCGAAACAAAAAAAAAAGAATAAATTGCCGTCTTTCCAAATGCAAGTGCAGTGTGTAGCCACTGAGCTACATTATTCAGTTTGATTCTATCAAGTTATCGCTGCCTGCTCGGTGTCGGTGCAGTTATAACGTAATTATTCTTCAGTCTCCATCTTATTACCCACATGGATGGTTCAATACTTTACTTTTCTGCGATGTGGATAATGAACGCTTTAACTGATAACAATTACAGATGCATTGTGTAACGAGTAATGTCAAAATAATAATTTTATAATAGCTTCATAAATAAAACTGCTTGCCGGAACCTGACAGCAATATTAAATAGTTAACACATTCCTAAAGGTCTGCGAAGTATTATGTATTTAGTTATGAAACGAATTTCTGTTTCTTAAGCTCTCGTGAGCAAATTATAGAACACCAGGAAAGTGTTTCCTATTTAATACTAAAGAAGGTAATAATGACTATTTTTATTTTCCATTAAGGCCCCCAAACCTTAAGTAAACTATCATGTACTGCAAGTCCATACTTGCTCTGCAAGTTTTATTCCGTGGAAATCAGCATTTAATGATTCTTTCCAGAAAAAAAAAAGTATGCTGAAGAAGTAAAAACAGCTGTCCCCGTTAATTCTGAAGGAAAAGGAAGGAAGAAAGATTAGGCCTTAAAGTTCTGTCGACATTGTGGTCATTAGAGAAGGAAGCTAAGGAAGAGTCGACGTGTAGTTGAATCTCAGTGACGATAGATAGTTGGAGAACAAATTTAACAAGGAAGCTGAGCACAAATATTGAAAAATGTCCGTTAGTCTAATGACCTTCGCGTATAGCCACATGCTATAACTGGAAGTCGTGCCGGTCACACGTCGAATCGCTAACGGTTTAACGACTAGGTCGGGTGCGTTGCCCAGCCTGGAAGTATTTTTAAGCGGTTTCCACCATCCGATTAAGTGAATGGCGGGCTGGTTTCCACGTTACACCCCAGATACACGATCTGTTAACATTTCGAAAACCTTCTCACACTTCCAGATGGGATAACACAAGACGCAGGCAGACGGCCTACATAAGTCATATTACCGAGGAGAAAGCTTTGGGGACATGAAGGGCGTCCGGCCGCCGTCTGTCATTAACCCGACTCTAATGACCACGGCGTCGACGGGGCGTTAAACCCTACCCTTACTTTTTTTCCGTCATCAACCACGTGATATCCAGTAAAACAAAAGAACACTAACGGTACCCGGCTTGTAGGCCACATGGGTTCCGCTATAGTGTCACCGTTCCAGAATTTAATAAATTTTCCGTGCAGATGATGACTTACCTGGACCTCAACCACCGCATCTATTAAAATAAAGTTATGGTTTCTAGAAATATTCAGATGCAAGTAATTTTCTGACTCATATTTCCTTTCACAAAGTGCCTAAAACAAGACTTCAGGTATTTTAGCGTATGGGAATGTACTGTTGAAACGAATGCCGAAGATAATCGTCGCCAGTCAACCGTGTGACAATATAATTATACATATATGTTAGAAATCTACTCGTACTTACTGACATTGGTGAGAAGTATACTACTAATAATACCGGATTATCAAAAAGTCAGTATAAATTTGAAAACTTATTAAATCACGGAATAATGTAGATAGAGAGGTAAAAATTGATACACATGCTTGGAATGACATGGGGTTTTATTTAACAAAAAGTCCTAAAAATGTCCGACAGGACATCTGATCAGAAAAGCAATAATTACCATAACCAATTAAGTCAAAGCAAAGACGATATTCTTTACAGGAAATGCTCAATATGGTTACCAACATTCCTCAACAATAACTGTAGTCGATGAATAATGTTGTGAACAGCACTGTAAAGCATGTCCGGAGTAAAGGTGAGGCATTGGCGTCGGATGTTGTCTTTCAGCATCCCTAGAGATGTCGGTCGATCACGATACACTTGCGGCTTCTGGTAACCCCAAAGCCAATAATCGCACGGACTGAGGTCTGTGGACCTGGGAGACCAAGCATGACGAAAGTGGCGGCTGAGCACACGATCGTCACCAAACGACGCGCGCAAGAGATCTTTCACGCGTCTAGCAACATGTGGTGAAGCGCCATCCTGCACAAAAATCGTACGTTCCAGCAGGTGTTTATCAGCCAGGCTGGGGATGATGCCATTCTGTAACATATCGGCGTACCTCTCACCCGTCACGGTAGCAGTCACTGACGTTTTGCTGTCCAGTGCCATCTGTCGGACATTTTTTGAACGTTTTTTTCCTTCTAATAAAACCCCATGTCATCCCAAGCATGTGTGTTAAATTTTACCTCTCTATCTACGTTATTCCGTGATTTATTAAGTTTTCAAATTTATACTGACTTTTTGATCACCCGGTAGATTACTTTTCATATGAATACCCAACTTGAGTAACACCTGTTCCTACACTATGGAGTAGCAGTAAATCGTCGCGTTGCTTGACAGCATTACAGTGTGAGAGGCCCATACATTCTGTGAATAAACAGGTTTGTAGCCCATGGATTAAACGAATAAACAAGTTTATTTGTACACTAAATATAATTTACGCTCCATAAAGTATAACACTAAACAAAGACTGAAAGATTTACTTGGCGGTTACATTCACTTTATTGGCTCTGTATGCAGTTGTACGACATTACGAATTCATCCCGCCCTCTTTTATTTGCGCGTGGGAGTATAATGGATGCGCACTGTACGGCATACTACAGTCACATCAACGACCGGTAAGGAGTGTGTTTAACGAATCAGAGTAGTTTGGCCATAGATCGATAGTTTAAAGAATGATGTCAGAGTAACTTCTCAAAAAAGTAAGTGATAAACATTGCATTTCATTTTGAAGATATTTTAGAGCTGCAAGGAAACTGTCAGTGAAATTGGTACAATGGTTGTCTATCGAACACAAAAGATTCAGAATATGCAGTTCAGTCAAATACAGTGCTAGTATCTGTACAGCAACTGAAATACATTATGCGCCGAATGCCGATTTTGACTCAAATCTTATGAATTTACCATTCACAATATCGGAAAAGTGAAACAACTAATAATGGCTGAAGAACGAATGTGACGTGAAAGTCGATGCGAAGCAGTCTGAAGTAAATTTATTTTCCATGGGTCATCTCTGAATTAAGATAAACAACAGACTTCAAAACTTGCAATATGTACCAAGAAAATCAATGAAACCACGAGAACTTTTATTATTTACCTATTTAGGATGTATGTAAATGCTGTTGCTCCGATTCCACCGACTGTGAGGTGTTTCATGGGATAAATAGAAAAGTCTTTGAAAATCAAGGGGGGGGGGGAGGGAAATCATATATACGTATACCGTAATTTTACTTTATTTTTGTTTTCTCTACCTCCGTTTTTCTATTTTTTCAGATTGTCTAATATAAGTAACAGCGGAAGTGAATACTGGATTTCCACAATTGTCTTCAGCAGGGTAATTAAGAGTTCTGATTACAGCAACATGGAGTTTCTTCCCACTAAGGTCAGAGGCGTTTCTCGATAGTGTATTACGTAATAGGTACAAAGGTCGATGAGGGTCAGTTAACCGTTTCGTTCGCAGTGTTGTTCCTGGACAACAACGCATTAAAAGTTGATTTATAACGTATTTTGTGCATCAGTCTTTAAAAGTTGCATTTTTGTTGATGAACAACATGCTTCTAGCACCACATTTTACCGCTTGGTACAGCGTGTAGCCACTTCTGAGGCATTAATCTGTCCATCTTGGAGGTTGTGTTTCGTTGCCGTCTGTACGTGGCTGAGAGTGTGAGCATGAGTGTGGTTCCTTTTATTTTACTGCAGCAGTGAACTGTCTTGTCTTTGGTGCTGTGGCGAAGACTATGCTCGCATTATTGATCTGGCAGTGTTAACTATCAAAATAACGTCCAAGTAATAAAATACCTCGATACCAACATCTGTGTTGTGCATGAAATACATGACATAAAAAAAAAAAAAAAAAAAAACCAATAGTTCGAGCAAAAATTTTTAAATATATATTTTGATGTTTACTGCACTGTAATAATACAGAAAACACGGATATTTAATTTTTCCAAAGCTGATTTCATAAAGTGGGACTGAAAGAGTTAAATGGTCACTACAAACTCTGAAGCTTACTCTAATATACGTTTATACATAGTTTACTAGTAACTTTCAAGCAGTAAAAAACATCTTTCTTTTCTCGTCCCTTTCTTCATCTCAGACTTTTCCCCAGAAATGTTTATCGAATGCATCTTCTCTCTTCCAACCTATTTCTCTTAAATCCTCTGCTACTTTGCCTTTCTATCTGAGTTTTGTTGTTCTTCTCTTTGATCATTCAGTTTTTATGTTTTCAACTCTTCTACCCATGTACTACTGTCCTCTTCTATGCACATGCCCATGCATACGGACATGCAACTGTCAAACAGTAACATATATAAAATGATTTCCAAAAATGTAAAATATATATATGCCGGAAATGACAAATGTCAAAGATGATGGACGTATGATTCAATGAAACAGCATTAATCCGCCTCAGCTGTATTTTATTGAAGTCTTGTAGACGCGCACAACCGGTTTTACAACGTTTTTATTCGCATCTTTCTGCATTAATGCCTGGGAAGGTAAACGTCAAGGTTTCCACAGGACAGACTACAGGCACACTGTTTGCTTCTTGAGATTATAAGACAGCACAGCAAACTTTTCACTGTCATGGAAGATCGGTCGGTTTCCACCACATCATCGCCATTCAGATGATTGATGTAATTGGATTAAATACAAGTACAATGGTGACGTATTCAACTCGCACAGGATAACTACACTCTCCAACCCATCGGTGCCGAATATTAATCTATTATGATACAAAATAGATGGTCACGTAATGTTCGATCTCTCAGTTGCTGAAAATATGCTGGTAGACGAGACTGCTACGACATGTTACCCATACATTGACATAATTGTCCTAACCACATGTAACACTAATAGATGAACCAGAATTCGCAACTAAAATCGTAGCGAAGCCGGTTGTGCTACTCTAAAAGGCTTCAATAAAATACAGATTCACTGGATTAACGGCATTTATTCAGTCACACCTCCTTCATTTTTGACATCTGTTATTTTCTACACCTCTATGTTACTACTACATCTCTACTATACTGTTTGAAATTTCCCTCAGATCTAAGTATAAATATTTTACCTGCAGTTGCTCTTGATTTAAAATTATCTATAATTGAAATTTCGTATGTAGAGTTATCAATGTAAATTCTTTGCGAGAAAACCACATACCTTTGATGACATGTGTCAGTTCATAAGAGAAGCACGCCTATACCTTCACAGCAATAAACAAGTATGTGCGAAAGTGTGCTTGAGTGTACAAAGCAAATTACAGATATGTGTAAATACCTAGAGTGTATCTACTTATGCATCCCATGCATATTTAACATCGTCTCTTTCCCCTCTTGAATCCCTAATATCTAACTCAGTGTATCCTAGGAATCATGAAGAGAAGCCCTTTCAAAATTATCTGTCAATACACATGTTATTTTTTAGGGGTAACTCCTCTAATTCAAAAAGGGTATTGATTGCGCATAAACGGACGGTTCGAGCAATAAGTAGAGTAGGCTTGCGAATCTCTGTCGAGCCCTTTTCAGTAGCCGGGGAATTCTGACATTGACCTCTCTGTACATATTTTATTTAATATCGTTTGTTGCTGACAATAACTGCTTTTGTCAAGAATTAGCACCTTTCACTCAGTTGATATAAGACAGAAACTAATTCTGAATTTGGATCACACCTCCTTGACCCTTGTGCAGAAAGGCTTGCAGTATTCTCCTGCATCCATTATCAACAAGCTGCCACAAGAATTAAAAAAAATCGTAGTACTAATACTAATCCACGCACTGGGAAATCTAAATTGAAGAGTTTCCATAAGGCTTACTGCTTCTATTCGTGATTTTTTGAAGGCAAATTCTGTGTTACATTGTTGATTTCACTTAATTGTGTGCATAAGATTCTTATCCTTTTCATTTCCTCTATTATATCTCTTTCTTATAATTTCATGTACTGACTTGTTCTCAATCGGCTTCTCCTCAATTGGCTCCATAAATAAAGAAGTATTGATGACTTTTGTCATTTCGTAAGAGAATCACGCCAAGAGATTAATAAAGAGGTCTGTACCAAAGTGTGCTTGAGTGTAGAAACCAGGCTACAGGAATTTGTAAATACCTATTGTGTACCTACTTACGCATCCCATGTATATTTAACGCCATGTCTTGCTATCTTTAATCTGTAATATTTTACTTAGTGTATCGCAGGACACGTGGAGAAGCTCTTTTACAACTGCTGTCTGTGTATAGATCGTATCTTTTATTTCTCGCGGAGGAGAGACATAAATAATAAGCGAAGTTAGGTGCTTTTTATAGCTCTTTGTAATCTTTTATGACGCCATTAGGTTAGTGGCCTACTGGGTTTGTACGCCATCGGTAGAAACAATTACGCTTTCGTCTAGATTTGCCGGCACGTTGCAGCAGTTATCGAGCCCGATTTGAAAATGTTCAAATATTTGGAAAGTTATGGGTCCTAACTGCAGTGGTCATCGGTCTCTATCAAAACTTACAAACTAATTAAACTAACTTAACCTAAGAACAACACACACCCATGCCTGATGAATGACTCGAACCTCTGACGGCGAACGGCCTCGCGCACCGCAGCAAGGCGCCTTAGCGCGCTCTGCTATCCACCGCGCCGGCCGCGGTGGCCGAGGGGACTGAGGCGCTCCAGTCACGGTCTGCACGGCCCCTACGGTCGGGGATTCGAATCCCCCCTCGGGCATGGATATTTGTGACGTCCTTAGTATTAAGTAGTTCATAGGTTGTTTGTAAGTTTAGGGACTGATGGCCCCGTAGTCGAGTCCCGTCAGCTATACAAACATTTGAACATTTGAGCTATCCACCGCGACTCCCAATCTGAGAGGAATTATAATTGTCTCACCTTACGCCAATGCTGCGGATTCAAAACATTTTACACCAGGGATCACTAACATTTTGTGCTGCAGTGGAGTGGCCGAGCGCTCTAAGGCGCGTTGCAGCAGAGCGGTAGATTGTTCGCCGTCTGAGGTTCCAGTCCTCCCTCGGGCCATGGATTGTGTGTTGTCCTTACGTTAATTTAAGTTTAAGCAGTTTGTAAGCCTAGGAACTACTAACAATATAGGTCCCTTAGATTTGCAAACATTTATTTTATTTTATTTACTTTGAGGATTTTTGTTGTGAGCGTGGACCACAAGATTCCAGAAAAATAAACTGTATCAATCAGAAAATATTCTTTAATCAGGACTATTAACATATTCGTTTAACTCAAAAGTAGTATGTATTAACAGTACCATTATCACAGAAACTTTTTATAGAAAACAAAATTCACTTTCAAACAATGTGATTTTAGAGCTTTCATATTCTTTCTCAAGTTCGGTAATCCTAGGGCTAATGCTGCTGGACAAAGATACACGTATATCATCACTTACTTTCAATCGATTCCTGGATTTATTTTTAAGCGGGTAACCTTCGTTTATCAAAATAAGTCTCGAAGAAAGTCGAATGGTGGTGGAAGGCATTTTCCGATATGTTATTGTATGATTTTGCCTTTTTGCTACAAAACTGGCGAAGATTCAGACAGTTTTCGCAGTTTCCATCAAATTGGAATTCGATAAACGTTCACAATTCATAGAAGAAAAGGAATACATTTCAAATGGCACCGAAGTTATGAACGCCTGTCATCTACATCTACGTGGGATACTCTGCAAATCACATTTAAGTGCCTGGCAAAAGGTTAATCGAGCAACCATTATACTATTTATCTCCCATTCCATTCTCTAATATGGCGCGGGAAGAAAGAACACCGGAATCTCTCCGTTTGAGTTCTGATTTCTCATATTTTATTCTGATGGTCATTTCTACCTATGTAAGTGGGAGTCAACAATATATTTTCGCATTCGGAGAAGAATATTGGCGATTTGAGTTTCATAAGTAGCCCACGCCGCATCGATAAGCGCCCTTGCTGTAATGATTGCCATCCCAGATCCTGTATCATTTCCGTAACTCGGTCTTCCATGTATTGTGACAATACAAAACGAGCTGCCCTTCTTTGGACTCTTTCGATGTCCTCTATCAAACTCACCTGATAAGGATACCACAATGGGCAGCAATAATCAAAAAATGGACGGACAAGCGAAGTGTATGCAGTTTCTTTTGTAGTTCTGTTGCATGTTTTAAGGGTTCTGCCAATAAAACGCAGTCTCTGGTTCGCCTTTCGCACGACATTATCTACGCGTTCTTTTCAATTTCAGTCTGAAGTAATAGTAATTCCTAGGTATTTTGTCGAGTTTTCGGCCTTCACTTTTGATTGATTTCTCTTGTAAACAAAGTTTAACGGATTTCTTCTTTTTGTACTCATGTGGACGACTTGACACTTTTCATTATTTAGACTCATTTGCTAATTTTTACATCATACTGATATCTTATTTAGATAGTTGTGCAGTTGGTTTTGATCTTCAGATGATTTTACTAGACGGTAAATGACGGTGACATCTGCAAACAACCTAAGAGAGCTACTTAGATTTTCCCCTAAATCGTTAATGTAAATAAGGAACAGTAGAGGACCAATAACACTACCCCGTGGAACGCCCGATATCACCTCTGTTTTAGTCGATGCCTTACCATCGATTACTACGATGTGTGTCCTCTCTGACAGGAAATCCCCTATCCAGTCGCAAATTTGGGGCGCGCAACTTGATTAAAAGCCGTTATTGTAAGATTTCGCATTTTTAGAACAAAACTGCCCAAGGGGATGGATTCAGATGTGTTCTTACAGTTTCCATCATTTTGAAATTCCATAAACGTCCACAATTCTAGAAGACAAATGAGTATATTTCAAACAATACCGATGTTCCCCACGGCTAACATCACCAGCGAAGTTGTCAGTTTAGCTTGGACGCACAACATGATTGACTGGCCACTTAACTAGGAATTAATAACAGCAACTGAATAAAAGTTGAAGCTTTTATGTTTCCGCGGGCCACGTCTAGGCTGTGCAGCTAACGATCGGCCACTGACCTGTTGCGCTGGCTGGTACTCGGTGCTGCTCCCTCGGCGGCTGGACGGCGACTGGCGCTCCGCAGCGCCGCAGCCGCCACAAATACCGGCCGCCGCGTGACGTCAGCCGGTGCGGCGCCGCGCCGCCTTTATACAGTATGCAGCGGCGCGCAGCCGCTACATGCCTACAGGATGGCGAGCCACTGCCGCGTCGCGCTGCTGCGTTTCGCTATTTGCTACGTGGCGGCGCACTTCACTAAATTATTTACTACTAGCTTAAACCCGCGGCTCCGTTCGCATGTCGGTTGATTATGATAGATAAGCTATCTTTCAGTAGTGTGCTATGAGACTGGTTTTGAAGGATGAAATGAAATACAATACTTTCTTTAGAAACAAACATTTTTAATCAACATTTAAATAAAAAATAAATAATATGAAGTGCTTAATGATTTACAATAAATAATACATACATTATTTCTTATAAACTGTGTTGCAATATCTCAACACGTATAGTGAGAGAAATGTCCAAATTGAATTTAATTTCATTTTAGGGCATTCCGGTAAACTACGTTATTTGTAGTATTGTTTGGAGCGTAAATGTAGTGATTTTCTGGGTTGCCAACCCTTGAGCAAGCGACGTATAAAGCGGAACTGAAAAATATTCCTATCAAATTGCAGAAGTCTATGCACTTACCGTTTATCAGGAAAGTAAGTAGTGTAGATCAAATCACACGTACAAATGCACTCGTTTCGAAGAATCCAATCACGAAATTCAACAATAAAGATTGTAATAATATCAGAGATCAATCACTTGTAATGCGCGAAACGTCAAATCGAGTATTTTAAAAGAGATATATTAACAGAAATCTCTTTTTTACTGTTTTATTTATTTATTCTTATATTTCCTTATTCGTATGCTTATCCTTACAGAGAAAGAGCTGAAGACATTGTAGCACGCAGAGACCAAAGATATAGTCTGTGGCATAACGTTTCGCTGTATGTATCGTCCTTGCTATAGAGTCGCAAACGTCATCGCTGGCCTTCAGTCCGAAAGTTTTAATAATTTGACGACTTTCAACCACCGTATCTTCCACTCCCTTATAGCTATCGGCATGGAACTGCTACGGTGTACAACGGGAGACTTCGGACAACAATTGCACACAGACCATTCGTTTGCGTTCTGCAGTTTTCGCTGCAGAGTCAAACATTAACAGACACACATGTAGAATTTTATATACATCGATAACTTTCCATCCCAATATACTCCACCTTTTTATCATTATCAACCCTCAAGCAATAATGCAACCAATAAAACCATTTTCAAAAAGTAAATATAATTTTCAAAGAGGAATTATTGTTCCGCATTTTGCGTTATATTCTTCAAGTTACTAAATATCTATCAGATCGCTATAAAACCGTGCCTAAAACCTTCATCAGGTATAAATTAGTAACTGTACAAATATTTAAGTCTCTGCGTCTTGTTGTTCGGACGTGATAAACGTTGAAACGTGTCCATAAAAAAATTATTTTGGAAGAAAATGTCCAATATTGTGCCTCCTGTTTTGTATCGAGTAACTTGCTTGCAAGAAAATGTATAATATCGCTTCTACTGTATGTATCGATATGTGTCCTTTATGAAGTTTCATCTTTGGCAAAGATCATGTATTGCATAGCATTGTAGCTCGCACTGAGAGAGAGTACGACTAGTGGTTCAGCTCGCTTAGAGAGCGGTTGGGTTGTGTGTATGGCTCCGATGTAGAGCAGAGGCTGCTTTGCCAGCAAGTCAGAAGTTGTATTATGTAGGTAATGTAATGCTGATTATTAATAGACTAGTGGTTCAGCTCGCTTAGAGAGCGGTTGGGTTGTGTGTATGGCTCTGATGTAGAGCAGAGGCTGCTTTGCCAGCAAGTCAGAAGTTGTATTATGTAGGTAATGTAATGCTGATTATTAATAATAAGTAACTTAAACCTTCTTTCATCTCTCATTTACGTAGTTAGAAAATTAACCTACTTCCTTCATTTGATAATCAATTATTAGTGGATTTAAAGTGCAGTATTGATGTGAATAATATTGTTGAACGTATTTCATTATTGGTGCCATAGTAAATGATAGTTAATTGACTATGATACTAAATTGATACTAAATTTCAATAATTAGAAACTGATCTGCATAAAATTCTCACAGTCAAGCATTAAGAAAGCGATTTGTGGTTTTCTTATATCTTTCTCGCAGTCAAAATCTTTGAGTATAGTCAGTGTCTGTTTCAAAAGGCTACATGCCACAGTTGTTTTGTTAAAAATATCCGTTGCGCACATAATCAGTTTCATGCACTGTTTCTCACTTAAAAGCATATACATCAGTATCAGGGCCATAATTAAACCAAATTGCTGTGTCAAGGAATAATTTGTTGTCTGATCTAACGATAGGTTCAACATACACAACACACGTACAGCTTTTAACGTACATCGAACAGATATTCACATTAATATATACAGATAAATAGCTACCCGATCGCCATAAAACCGTGCCTAAAGTCTTCCCCGGGTAGACATTAGTAATTGTACAAATTTTTAGCCCTTTATGTCTTGTGGTTCAAACGTGATAAACGTACACTGAACAGACGTTCACATTTATAGATATAGACTAGCTTAAACCCGCGTCTCCGCTCGCGTGTTGGTTGATTATGATAGTGCGCTATGAGACTGGTTTTAAAGGATGAAATGAAATACAATACCTTCTTTAGAAACAAACATTTTTAATCAACATACAAATAAAAAATAAAATTATGTGAAGTGCTTAATGATTTACAATAAATAATACATACATTATTCCTTATAAACTGTGTTGCAATATCTCAACACGTATGGCGAGAAAAATGTCCAAATTCAATATAATTTCATTTTAGGGCATTCTGGTAAACTACGTTATTTGTAGTATTGTTTGGAGCGTAAATGTAGTGATTTTCTGGGTTGCCCACCCTTGAGCAAGCGACGTATAAAGCGGAACTGAAAAATATTCCTATCAGATTGAAGAAGTCTATGCACTTACCGTTTATCAGGAAAGTAAGTAGTGTAGATCAAATCACACGTAAAAATGCACTCGTTTCGAAGAATCCAATCACGAAATTCAACAATAATGATTGTAATAATATCACAGATAGTTCTAGCTTCAAAATTGCCTAAAATGCAACGTATTTTCAAAAAGCGTTTCATTCCCTATTTCACCCCCTTACGGACGGAATATCGAAAAATAGCTTCTGAAATGACACCTACAGAGTAAGATCAACACCCTCTCCAAATTTTAAGTTTCTATCTTCAGTGGTTTGGGCTGGGCGATGATGAGTCAATCAGTCAGTCAGTCAGTCGCGACATTGCCTTTTATATATAGAGATGAATTCGAAAAATAAATTACTGATTTTTAAAATTAATGGCAGACGAAGGCAAAATAGCGAAAAATTCAGAATTTTATTTTATTGCTTAATTTATTAGGTTGATGTTTTAAGATTGACATATTAAAGTTTCGTTATCGAAATATGCTTAGAAATATTTTTAAAAACGATATTTCTTCGACCGTCTGCACATCGCACGTACCCTTTATCTGTGCTGTGTTTACACTAGATATATTTTTGTGGTAATTTGTAGGCCATACAATCGAAACGAACAGCAGACGTATTTAGAAGGCTGTGACAAAGATTATATTAGACTGAAGAAAGAAATGAAGGCCAAAAAATTGGGAGGTGTTAGCAGATTGACAGACAAAGAAATTCACACACTACATATGTATTATGCGAAAGCCGTCAGGTACAATGTACACAGTGTGAAAGCAATGCAACAAGCAGTGTGGGCAATATTCTTCCACCAACTTTCCACAGATGAGACTCCTCAATATCCCCTCTGTGACATTTCGTGGTGGAAATACGAAGCGTGTTTTTTAAAGTAAGTACAGTTTTGAAGTTAAAAAAAGACGTGCTAATTTTATGCGCACTGGGTACCTGTATCTGTTGTCAACGCACTGATGCCATTACAGTCTGATTCTTCCTTGTTTACGTTGTGTACTCCGATAATCGTGAGTCTCGCCGACTGTGAAGTACGAGCTGTTATAAGATTTGCCAGTGCTAAAGGCCTAAAAGCGATCGATATTCGTCGTGAGATCTGTGTAGTTCACGGAAAAAACATTATGAGTGATGGAATGTTAAGAAAGTGGGTGAGAGCATTTAAAGATGGCGCTGCACAAATGTGCATGATGAACAAGGGAGTGGGCGTCCTTCTGTCGTTAATTAAAGTTTGGTGCAGGAAGTGGACAATAATGCGAGAGAAAACAGACGCTTTCCGATTTACTCCTCGCTGGATGACTTTCCTATTCCTTCTCGTAGTGTTTTCTGTGGCATTGTGACCGAGAAAGACGATGACGAAATCAAAACAGTTGCTATGCAGTGGTTAACAAGTCAGACGGCAGACTTCTATGAGGAGGGTATTCAAAAACTAGAACACCGTTGTGACAAGTGCCTTAATATTGACGGAAACTATGTAGAAAAGGAGATTAGGGTACAGGCTTTCATGTAAAAATAAAGTTACTGAGATATCTTAGCACGTCTTCTTTTTAATTTCAAAACGGTACTTACTTAAAAAATACGCCTCTTATCTTCAGGCAAAAGCCAGTGGAAAGTCATACATCAATAAGCAAGGTTTGCCACTTGCAATTTTAAATGTTATAAAGCAAACATTCAGATATCTAGCCAACCCTGAACTTCTCAAAAGATGTGGGCATGGGAAAATAAAAAAATACAAATGAGAGCTACAATCACCTTATATGGATGTGTTGTCCAAAAACAGTGTTTGTGTCCTCAAATGTTGTGAAGGTAGCTGCATGTGATGCCTGTCAGTGTTTAATTGTGGAAATGTAGGTAGGATTAAGTGCTTGCAAAGATTCAAGTGCATTCACACTAAAGACACTCCAAATCATCGATGAAGTGCGGCTTGACACAGCACAGACAGCAGAGGAAAATATCCAAAAGATGGCTAGCCAAAGGAGACAGGGCAAGAGAATACTTCAAGAAGACAAGGAAGAGAATGAAGATTATGGGTGTGGACAGCATTAGTGTGTAAAGGTATGGCAATATTGTTAAAAATTAAAATAAATACTTTAAATGAGATTTCCCATAAAGTGATTTTTTTAGATATAATGTACCTTTCTCTGGAACTATTAAAGCTGACCACCTGAAATATGGCACAGTTCTTAAAAATCACATAATGAACAATCCTGTGCAGCACTTTCTCTTTATTTTGTGCCTGAGAATAGTTCTTATTTCCTGCATGAGAAAAGTGGAATAGCCAAAGTTACCATGAAACTGAAACATTAATTTGAAAGTAACCATGACCTTAAACAAAAATCTTTTGCGCACGTTTTAATAGTCTTTACTGCAGAAATATACTGTAAACTTTCAGCTTTAATGCTTGAATAGTTCATGAGGAAATGTACGTTATATGTACAACAGAAATTAAAAATTCAAATCCTTATAAAATGAAATTCCATGAACATGACGAAACAAAAGTTGCACAGAATATTGTGCATTATATACTACACAATAGTGGCAAGTTTTACATGTGTAACTATAACATTGTAGGAGATATCAAATTTTAAATGTCAGTATGCATTTTAGCCTACGTCTGCTCTTAACTATACTAGGAGGGCAATGAAACCTGAAATGTACTTTGAGCTAGTGTGCAGAAAACTATTTAAAGGAAGGAAGCTATTATTCGAGGAGCGTCCAGAAAGTAAGTTCCGTTTTAATTTATCTCCGCTGCAGCGCTGTGATTGCAGTTCCGCACATGAGCTGTAGACGATGTCTATCAAGGAGAAGAACGCCATTTGGAGATCGCTGTCAGTTACGTACGCTTTGTTGTGCTTGTTTGAAATGTCGGCGTTGATTGAAAATCCCGCCGCCTATGAAATCAGGTCGGTGATTCGGTTTGTGAATGCGAGGAAAGTGAAACCAAGTGAAATTTATCGGCAAATTTGCGATGTTTACGGACCAAATGCGATGAGTGATTCGATGGTGAGAAGATGAGTCTGACAGTTCAATGGCGGGCGTAGTGATGTGCACGATGAAGAACGAAGTGGGCGTCCACCTTTGGTTACAGAAGAACTGGTTCACGTGATTGATGAAAAGATCCAGGAAAACCGTAGGTTTACAATTAGTGCTCTCGCTATGGACTTCCCCCAAATGACGACGAGCTGAAAGAAACTGTTTCCAACTGGTTGAAGACACAGGCGGCAGATTTCTATGAAGAAGGTATACAAAACCCGGTGCCACGCTATGAAAAATGCCTGCAAAATTTCGGCAGTTATGTGTTTAAGAGTTGTAGAATTTTGTGCAATAAAAATTTCTTCCGTATCTGTGTACAATTTCATTTTATTACCAAACGGAACTTACTTTTTGGACGCGCCTCGTATACACTTATTCTACTGGAAAATGAAACATTAACATCACTAATTCGTCGACCCGTCAGTGGGAAATTTTATTGGCGCATTCTTAAGGACGTATATAACATATGATCACGCAGACACAGCCATATTTACGCGAGTAGTCACCGGAGCGTGTGCGATATCGACGCTAGTATCGTGTATACCCACTTTTTGCAGTAATTGTCCCATGGAGACGATAGTAGAGGTGCCGAATGTGGTCCTGGCGGATAGCCTGCCATACAGTTTCCACCTGGTGCCTCATTTGGGCCAGATTTGGTGTCGGACGTGCAGACCGCACAAGATGACGTTTCATCCGGTCTCAAACATGCTCATTGGGGGCCAGATTGGCCAGGATAGTTGACGTACACCTTGAAGAACGCGTTTGCTGGTACAGGATACATTTGGACATGCAATGCCATATAGGAAAAGCATATTGCCTTCTTGCTGCATGATCAGTAACAAGACGGTTTGAATGATGATTTCAATGTACGGTTCGCTTTTCAATGTTCACTCGACGATCAACAAAGGAGAATGGCCAGTGTGGGGTATGGCTTCCCACACTATAATGCACTATCATGCGAGCTGGTAGGATCTATTCCGCTCCGCTCAGTGCTTTAGTTGGGTAGGTATGGGACGGTACGGAGTACCGCCTAAAATTCAAACCGACTACTAGCGTACGGGCTAAAATTCTTCCTTAAATCCGTAAAATATAGACCAACTGTTAATTGTCGAATGGATTTTGAAAAGAAAAATTGGAAAGTTTTAGGTTCGTTCCAGTTGCGATCATAATCTCGAAGCGTACAAATTGCAGTTTCGCACAATTCCAGTGGATTGTGACTGACGGTGAAATGTTCGAATTAGCCATTGGAGAGTTCCGACTAGTCTGAACCGAGACAGAGATAATTCTTCTCACCGACTCCAAAGCGTTTAAGAATCTTACTCCAAAGAGATGAAGTGCTACATACGCAAAGTCTTTTGCATGCCTATTCGTCGAAGAAAGCAAGTACG
This sequence comes from Locusta migratoria, assembly GCA_026315105.1. NCBI lineage: Eukaryota > Metazoa > Arthropoda > Insecta > Orthoptera > Acrididae > Locusta > Locusta migratoria. The sequence goes on from CM048749.1 coordinate 214,440,027, forward strand.
AAATTCCGGAAATTCTTTTAAAATTAAAGGACAGTACATTACATCTACATCTACATACATACTCCGCAATCCACCGTAAGGTGCGTGGTGGAGGGTACACTGTACCACTACTAGGCATTTCCTTTCTTATTCCACTCCCAAATAGAACTAGGAAAAAAAGAATGCCTATATGCCTCCGTACGAGCCCTAATTTCTCTTATCACTACGCGAAATGTAAGTAAGTGGCAGCAAAATCGTACTATACACTCAGCTTCAAATTCCGGCCCTCTAAATTTTCTCAACGGAAATTCGCGAAAAGAATGTCGTCTTTCCTCCAGCGATCCCCAATTGAGTTGCCGGAGCATTTCCGTGACACTCGCGCATTGGTCGAACCTACCAGTAACAAACCTAGCTGCTCGTCTCTGAACTGCTTCTCTGTCTTCCTTTAAACTGGTCTGCTGCGGGTCTCAAACACTTGGGAAATACTCAAGACTTGGTCGTACAAGTGTTTTATACGCGAAATCCTTTACAAATGAAGTAAATCTTTGCCAACTAACCGAAGTCGGCTGTCCGCCTTACTCACATCTGTCCTTACATGTTCGTTCCATTTCATATCGCACTGTAATGTTACGCCTAGATATTTGAACGACGCGACAGCATCAGGAAGCTCACTACTAATGCTGTATTCGAACATTATGGGATTGCTTTTCCTACTCATGCGCATCACCTTACATTTTTCTACATTTAGAGCTAGCTGCCATTCTTCGCACCAACTAGAAATTTTGTCTAAGTCATCCTGTATGCTATTACAGTCAGTTAAAGACGACAACCTTCCATACACCACTGCATCATCCGCAAACAGCTGCAAATTACAAGTTACTCTGTCCATAAGATCATTTATATAGATAGAAAATAATAGCGGTCCTATCACACTCCCCAGGGGCACGCCTGACGATACACTCGTCTCTGATGAACACTCGCCGTCGAGAACAACGTACTGCGTTCTATTACTTCCAGCCAATCACAAATCTGTGAACCTATTCCATAAGCTCGTATCTTCGTTAGCAGTCTGCAGTGTGGCACCGCGCCGAACGCCTTTTTGAAGTCGAGAAAAACACAATCCGCCTGTTGCCCTTCATCCATGGCTCGCAAGATGTCATGTGAGAAAAGGGCAAGCTGAGTTTCACATGAACGATGTTTCCTAATCCCGTGCTGATTCATAGAAAGAAGCTATTCCGTTTCAAGGAAATTTACTGTGTTCGAACTGAGAATATGCTCCAAAATTCTACATGAAACTGAAGTCGACGATATTGGCCTGTAATTGTGTGGGTCAGTTCTCTTTCCTTTCATATAAACGGGAGTCATCTGTGCTTTTTTCCAATCACTAGGAACTTTGCGGTAAATTAAAGATTCGCGATAAATGCAAGCACAACATTTTGACTTAATTTCCATTGATTTAATCATGAAATACTGCACGAGTTACGTGTGCTTTCATGCTTAGCACGATACGTTTTGTGAACGACTCACTGTCAAGATAAAATATTTATCGTAAATATTATGTTTACTTAACCTTATCTTTATTCACAATGTAGCCAGTTTAAGATTATATAATAGTGTGTCGTAGCACTACTAGTAGGAACTAAAATAGAAGCGAATTACAATCTCTTTGACCATTGCTTCTTCAACCGGCTACATGTGTAAATGTTCAACTGTTGGTAACGCCGCCAGCTTTGCTTCTTACGGAGGTAAACACTTCGTTCCGTCTTTAAAAGTTCCACGCAGTTCCATTATTCGAATTTAGTAATGGTTTCCGTTTGATATAAGTCTGCTTTTAATTCCCAGCAGCAACACGTACTCTTATTGCCTTCTGGAACGCCACTCCTGATTAGTTACGATGTCATTGTCCAAAGCCGATGGGTGCTATCCTCATCTACACTAAACCCTTGAATACAATAAAAATGAACTTCAAATCTGTAAATTTTAGCTCTATTTTGTTAGTGTATTCACATGCCTAAATCTTTATTTTCTAAAAATGTCCATTTCATGTGGAATGAGCAGAGTACCGTCTAAAAGTTTTTTCAACTAAAGCAGTGCTTCCGCTCAAACCCCAACATCGTTCATCTCGCTTCCAGTGGTCACCCGAAGGGCGCTTATGGAAGGACGAATGGAGACCAGTAGTTTTCAGTGATGAGCGTCGCTTATGCCTCGATAATAATAATGGACGTATTCGGGTATGGCTTCACGCAGGGGAGCGCGAAAATCTGGAGTGTTTACTACAGAGCACTATGGGACCGATACCTGGAATCATGGTATGGGGAGCCATATACTACACTGGCCGTTCTCCTCTGGTGTTCGTCGAAGGAACATTGAACAGTGCACGGGACACTGAAACCATCATTCAACCCGTCTTGCTACCGTTCATGTACCACGAAGGCGATACGGTTTTTCAACAGGACAATGTACGTCCACATGTATCCCCTACCAATGAACGTGCTCTCCAAGAGTCAGTTACTCTGGCCAGCATGATCCCCAGATCTATCTCCCATTGAGCCCGATATCTGGCCCAACTGTGGCACCAGGTAGTAACTGCATGGCAGGCCATTCCGCAAGAATACATTCAGCACCTTTATGGTCGTCTCCATGGGAGAATTACAGCTTGCATTGCTGCAAAAAGAGGGTACACACGCTACTATCGTCGAAATAGCGCACATTCTGGTGACTGTCCTCAGCTACATATGGCTCTGTATGTGTGATCGTTTGGTGTGTACATCTTCATGTACGTGTCATTAAAATTACCCTTTGCTGGGTCAACGAATTCTTGGTGTTCTTACGGTTAATAAAAGATTTTGCCTGGAACATTTAAGAAATATCGAAAAAAGATACAAAATTTTCTCTTTTTTGAATAATTTCATAAATATCAGTACAGGAGAAACACATTTCTCTCAAGGAGATGGCATTTTGTTAATACGGTAACTATAGAATGTCTGACTTTTTTTTCATGGGACGACATCAACTCTGACAGCATTGATTCATCACGTTCAAAGTGAAGTCTTTGAATGTGTTCTTTAAGTTTCGTAAACAGATGAAAATATGATGGTGCTAAGTCGAAACTCTGTCTAGAATGTGATGGGTGACAGTGAAACCAAAGCGTCTTATTGTTTGCAGATGCTGCAACGTTTGTCTGGTCTCACATTGTCATACAGAGGGAGAGGGAGCTCAAATTATGTGCTTACTGTGTGGACAAACAATTCGAATTTGCGTATTTTACGCAACGTATCTCATGTTAAATTCATTTCATTTTTTGACAGTGTATTAAAATATATGAACGATGAGAGGTGCGGATCTCAAACGACGCAGATCTTTCCAAATAACGATTATGCATTTACTTCGTTTATAATGTATTACCCTGTGTTGATTTCTTTGCTCATTAATTTCCTTAAGTTTCTTTCTTCTTAGAGCTATAATTTCTTCTCTTCGATCTATTTACATTGTTAACAATCACTGTGTATTTGGGATAATGAACAGTGCAGGAACAAGGAGATCTGTTCATACTGCTTAGAGAAATTACTTTATAATAGGTTAGCCAGCTAATCCGTTCAAATATTTGTAAACCTATGGCACCAAACTACAGCAGTCATCTGTCCCTAGACTTACAAACTACTTAAAATAACATATGCTAAGGGCAACACACATGCACCCATGCCCTAGGAAAGACTCGAACCTCCGACGGGGAGTAACCGCCTACTCGGTAGCAAGGTGCCTTAGAGCGCACGGCCATTCTCGCGCGATGTCTCATACGGCCTACATCTCTCAGGGAAACAGATGCTGTGCCAGGACCCAACGACAAGCATTCTCTGTAAATGGCATGGTAACATCACTGTATACTGCCTTATAGAGTACTGTGCCTACCGAGAAGGCTGTCAATGTGTTCACGAAACCTGTTCCAGAGTAACTTTTGTACACCTCTTCATTGAAAGCACAGGTGTAATTCTAAGCTGAGACGGTGGTCTCATGAATAGACTTACCTGCTATGACTTCTGGATTTCTAAAATCTTTAAAATAACACTAAATGTGTAAGAGAAGTATCAGACGAACAGGAACAAAAACACCAAGAAAAATTATCAGAAATGGAAACGAACATTTCAGATGATATAACTGCCATTATAGATGTCACTGATAATGTAGCAGTATATTTATGACTGACTACAAATATAAAAGTTCTGAGGTGGAACAGTAAGTGAGTACGAAATTATACATCAAAAAGATTGTGAAATAGAAACACCAACTCAAGGCCAATACTTTAATTGCTAAGAGGATGGTCTAAGCGTAAAGTAGATTCTGTTCTTGGTTGACGAAGATGAGTCACACAAATGGTACCACAGATTTCAGATTTCTACAGATTATTGCCAGAAATGGTACATAAAGATACATCAAAGATGTGCAACATCATCACTATTTCATGGATTAATGACCCTTTACATAAAAATGAAATACAGACATACAGTACAATATAATACCATACAATTGCTCATGCAAACTGAAATTGTCGAATAGCGCGACGTTAACCTAGAAATACTGAATTTGTGTTCCAGACTGCAGCACACACCAATTCCTGGTAACACGTCCTCTTACACTGGTGTAAAGCTTTGGTTGTCGTGACATACTGCTCATTAGATCACCAAGGGACTGCTGGTCCAGACTGTCACGCTCCTCAACGGCGATTCGGCGGAGATCTCTCAGATTGGTGGTGGGTCGTCTTGTCCATAAAAAAGACCTTTTCACTGTATCGCAGGCATGTTCCATAGGGTTTATGTTTGGAGAACGTACTGACCATTCTAGTCTTGCGATGTCGTTATCATGAAGGAACACATTCTCAAGATGTGCACGATGAATGGGAGAATTGTCGTCCAGATAGAGGATATGGTTGCACTATACGTTGTAGGATGTCATCCCTGTACAGTATAGCTGTTTGATTGCTTTCTACGACCACCAATGGTGTATGGTGGCCCCACATAATGCCAGCCAAAACCATCAGAGAACCACCACATTGCTGCACTTGCTGGACAGTTTCCTGGAAACATTACCAGAATCATAATAATAGTAAAATAAAAAAGAATTACGCAATCCATCGTTCTGAATGTGAATTATGGTCTTCAAGTCATATAACAATACCATATATAAAGAAACACTAAGTCTTTCCCAATTTTATGGAAAACAGTACAATTTGCGATCACATCTTCTAAGAGAAAATAGAAAGAAGACCACAGCTGATGTTGTTAATGATTTCTTATGACATGAGAGTTGTCTTAATTATTTAGGATGCTACATTCCATATATCATAAATATGAAATCAAAAGCTAGCAAGTTAACTGATATAATCAGAACACAAAAGAAGACATTATCGAAATTTATAAGATGTCAGACAATACTGCGTTATTCTATGTCTAACCAAGATTTGTGTAATAGTAAAACCACATTTATTTGTAAAATGATGCAGTAGACCACACAGAACCATAAACCTAACATTATGAATTTTGTAAATCAGTAAGTACAGTATGAAAACATACAAAGTGGTAGACCTAGTAGTAGAATAATAACAGAAGAAAACGAATCCAAACGGAGAAAACTGAAGAAGGACGACATAAAAGGTGGATATGACAATACACTAGCACATTAAATATATAAAATGAAGAACTTTAATTTTCTCTAAGGACTGTATATAGCTTCCTCAACAAGGCAACTTGTGATTTCATACTTCTAGTGACTAATCGAAATTAATGGTCCACTGCTAATGACTTTATATCGATGTGCTATTAAATATTCATGTTCCGTCCTACTGTCATTCAAATCCCTTAAAACACATACTTACAAAAATAGTTAATAAGTCTTTCAGTGATAACTGAATCTGGTACTTTTTTATTGATGTCAACAAAGAAGTAAACATAAAATTCTCTGACAAAGCTGCCTCTAAAAACGTGTCCAACGATTGTCTGGTTGGAGGCAGATGCGAGTCTCATCTGGAATAGAGCTTGATGCCAATTATGACGAGTCCATTCAGCATGCTTTTGGGCCCATCTGTACCGCGATGAATGGTGTCTAGGTGTCAAAGCGGGACCTCGCCATGGACGTCGGGAGTGAAGTTGCATGTCGTGCAGTCTATTATGTACAGTTTGAGTTGAAACAGGACGTCCCGTGACTGTACGAAAATCATTATTGGTATGGTGGCGTTCCTCTCAGGCTTCCTCTGGCCTGAAATCCGAAAGTAGCTGTCATCAGATGCAATGGTAACCTTTGGTGGTCAGACTGAGGTCAGTTTTAGGCAGTTCCTGTATTTTTTCGAATATCATCACTTTGGTTCGCTCCGAAACGTCTGGAAACTTCCCTTGAAAATAGTCCCTTTGACAAAAAGTAAGACTGCGAATACGATCAAACTTCGGAATCGACGCATTGCGGTAACTACAGTTAACACAAGCAGTGAACTTCCTTCCAGGTATTAGGACTGTAACTGACCGGCCGTCTTATCCACTGCGTCGCACTGGAACTGCTTATGCGTGGTTGTTTATATCATTGTGTTTGTTGACTAATATCTAGTTAAATCTAAGGAATTGTGTTTTTGATGCAATTTAAAGATTCAACGACAGTATTCAGGATACCTTGTAACCAAGGTGATGCAACACTTAATTCGATGTGTGTATATAAAATATTTATGAGAATATTGCATGTGGAAATCTTAATACAAGTATTCTAAAATAACTCCTATAAAATACTATTTTTATTACATTACATCTTGCTATCAATGTGAACGGAAAAACATTTAAAATATTTTTCTTTGTGGAATCTCAAATATTTTAATATATCTGAAATAAAAAGAATACATAAATAGATGTCGGCTACTTGACATCAGAGGTCAGTAGTAAATCGTATTATTATTAACATAAATATTAAGTGAAAACTAATAATTAACCCTTTCAGACCCTCTCGCTACAATTGTGTACATAACTTTTACAGTGTCTAAAATAGATCAGAAACATTTTTTCTCAATTGAAACAACATGTACATGACTATGAGTGTTCAACCTTTTCATCGTGCACACTTACTGTCAACTGCGGAAGATCACTATAAAAATATCAAGTAGTCGGTGTTGACCTGTGCAGCAGATTGTGAACTCCAAAGAACACGCAGGTTGTGGGTTACTTGTATCCCAATGTACAACTGAAAAGTAGTAGTAATTATTTTGCATGGCAATTATTGAATGATCAGTTTACTTAGTACAAAAGTTAGTGCTACAAAATTTATTATTTTAGTCCATAAAAAGAAGCCTTGCTTTTCAGCATATGCAATTTTGTAGTATGTAAATGGATGCATACAACAGCGTAAATCTTGCTTATAAAATCATTAAAAACTTAAGAGGAATACAGCAATAATAATAATAATAATAATTTCCTTCCCCCAGAAAAAAATCAGGTCTGCAAGGGTTAATATAGTTCTTAGCAGATAAGATATAGCAGCAGATGATTAGTTGGTAATGTTACACACACAAATATGTATAAACTAGCTGAAAATCTGGTGTTATGTAGGTATTTATTTGATTGAATCATATATAAGTCCACCCCCTCCACCCTCCTGTTTCTATATAATCCCCTCCATCCTCCTTCCTCCCTGACCATCTCCTCTTTACACTCTATCTACCTCTGCCTCCTCCTCGTCCACCTTCACCTCCTCATAGTCTCCTATGCCCATCTCTTCCACCTATCCTTTGATACAAAAGATAATACATGTAACTACGTTAAGTGCTTATTCCAATTTTCTTTTAGTTCCTCTTCGCCTCCCCCTCTCTCAGTTTACTAGCTACAGCACTCTTGCTCTGTCCATCTTCTTCTCGTGTTCTTCTCTCTGTCAATCATTTCGTCTCTTTCTCTCTGTGTATCACCTCTTCTCCCTCTTCCTGTACATTACCTCCTCTCCATCTCTCTGTTTATCTCCTCCTCCTACCTGTCACTGCCTCATCCTTATTTCCGTTAATGTCTCCCCCCCTTTCTGCTTCCATCTCTCAGCCCTGTTCCTCCTCCCTCTGAAGCCAGCAGTTCGTCTTCCTCCTCTCTCTCTGCCCATCTCCACCTCCACCTCTTTTACTCTCTCACTTACTCTTCCCTATCTATGAAAACAAACATACGTTAAAAACTTTCATTTTGATTAGTCAAAGAGTGAAAAATCTATTCAAAACCTTCGCCATGTAAATATACATACAAGTGCCAACTTTCAAGGTAATCGGTCATACAGTGATGAACTCTATTGCTCAGTCAAATTGTATCGACATCTATCGCAAGGTACTATGCACCATAACATCGCTTGCTGAGTGTAAAAATCTTCACCACAAAATAATACACGTGTGTTAATTTCAATGATCAGGCAAATAATATCGTCCCTGTCTTCAGATATGATCGAAAGTGCATACAAAACATGATTTTTGCGGTTTGTTGTGATTTTCCGACTTCCCTTTGTGTTTGTCCTGGAACCACTTCCAGGATCATAACAATAATAAAATAAAAAAAAATTACGCAATCCATCGTTCTGATTGTGAGTTATGGTCTTCACGTCATATAACAATACCATATACAAGGTGTTACAAAAAGGTACGGCCAAACTTTCAGGAAACGTTCCTCACACACATAAAAAGAAAATATGTTATGTGGACATGTGTTCGGAAACGCTTAATTTCCATGTAGGAGCTCATTTTAGTATTTCTCTTTAAATGTAAATTGAAATAATTCGTGCAGACAATTGTCAAAATACCCAATTGTTTCGTTAGTATGTACTGTACTTCCTCGATTCACCGCCAGTTGGCCCAATTTAAGGAAGGTAATGTTGACTTCAGTGTTTGTGTCGACATGCGACTCATTGCTCTACAGTACTAAGCTCACTGGAGCACGTTATCGTGATTTCACACGGGATACTCTACCTGTGCTGCTAGAACATGTTCCTTTACAAATACGACACAACATGTGGTTCATGCACGATGGAGCTCCTGCACATTTCAGTCGACGTGTTCGTACGTTTCTCAACAGATACGGTGACCAATGGATTGGTAGAGACGGACCAATTCCATGGCCTCTACGCTCTCCTGACCTCATACCTCTTGACTTTCATTTATGGGGGCATTTGAAAGCTCTTGTCTACTAAATCCCGGTACCAAAAGTAGAGACTCTTCGTGCTCGTATTGTGCGCGGCTGTGACACAATACGGCATTCTCCAGGGCTGCATCAGCGCATCAGGGATTCCATGCGACGGAGGATGGATGTATGTATCCTCGCTAACGGAGGACATTTTGAAAATATCCGGTGTTTGAAGTCACGCTGGTACGTTCTGTTGCTGTGTGTTTCCATTCCATGATTAATGTGATTTGAAGAGAAGTAATAAAATGAGCTCTAACATGGAAATTAAGCGTTTCCTGTCACATGTCCACATAACATATTTTCTTTCTTTGTGTGTGAGGAATGTTTCCTGAAAGTTTGGCTCGTTTTTTATTGTCACAATACAGGGGAGACAGCGCTACGGAAATGATACAGCAACTGGAATGGGAATCATTACAACAACGGCGCTTGTTGCTGTGGAGTGGGCTACTTACGAAACTCCAATCGCCAGCCAACATTCTCCTCCGAATACGAAAATATATTGTTAACTCCCACTTACATAGGTAGAAATGATCATCGGAATAAAATACGAGAAATCAGTGCGCGAACGGAGAGATTCAGGTGTTCTTTCTTCCCGCGCGCTATTTGAGAATGGAATGGGAGAAAAATAGTATAAAGGTGGTTCGATGAACCCTCTGCCAGGCACTTGAATGTGATTTGCAGAGTGTCCCATGTAGATGTAGGGGAAGGAGTGAGGATAGGAGAGGAAGGACAGGGAAAGGACATGTAGTCCAGAAATGAAAGAAGGAAAAAAGATTGCTTTAGCTCAGGGCCCCATGCTCGCCGAGCACCATGAGCCCCACGGGGGCTTCTTCTAAGACAAGACGTAAACTGTTGTTTTTTATGACTTTGACCACTTCCACGCTAACTTAACATTTCCAAAATATTAAATAGAAAAGTTATGAGCATACAGTCACTTTGTGACTATTATTCAGTATTACAAATAATGTATGAAATAAATAAGTTGCCTTTCATGAGCTTGACCGCTCACACAACACAATATTTACGTAAAGTTACTTACAAAAATAGACATTCATTCATTAAATAGTTACATGAACTTCATGACAAGAGGGACATATCGTGCTGTTTGCAACTGGTGAGTTACAGTGAAGAATACGATGATCTGACTATATTTTCACAACAAACTGATATAACAAGGGCGATAAATCCTTAATTAAATGATACAATTGCGTTGATTTCAAGACAAAAGCTGGAGGCAATAAGCTAGTGGCCTACCAACTATTTCTTTATAGGCGCGGGGGGCAAGAAAACCTATTTGCTGACCTCGTCTTGGCGATTAAAGGGACATTGGTCTGGAGGAAGAGGGGGTAGGTCATGTAACTTTCATTTATCGGAGAGCCGAGGTGATCCGTTTAAAAATAAATAAATACAAGTAAAAAAGATTACTGAAAAATAGGACGAAATGAGAGAGAATATAGTAGTTGTTACATGATGCTTCAGTTGTAGTGTAACATTGTACACTACTGGTTCCTAGCGCGACCCAAGATAATCAATTTGTTTATTTTATAAGGGGTTTGGCAGTGTGTGAGCAAATACTGCCAGACAGAATTTATTTCCCCTTGTGTTGGCGTGTGATTAGGGGCTCACTTGTATGCAATGAAAGGACTGCAAAGTGCCACGGAAGAAACAAACTCTGTAATCTCTGTGAATAATTATCATTTGTTTTATATGTCATTATTAATTGAGTTTCTATTCTGAACATTTCAGAACTAATAATGTCAAGTTAATGTTGTACATTAGTTCCGAATGTACTAAAGTTATGTATAACCTGAGTTCATATTTAATCAGTAAAACTAAGAAGTCAATTCCGAATGTTCCAATAATTTTATGAAGACAATTCGGAGATGAGTCGGATCTTCAGATATTACTTCCTCTTAGCACAGGGCACGGACTAGCCGGACCCTGTGAAAGGAACATCTTAACTTCTGTATATTCATACTTAAGCACTAATCATGCTGAAGAATATTGTACTGTCGAAATATTGAAGAAAACACACATCCTAACATTTAAACTAATGCTGGATGTCAACACATTTCGCTACTTCAGAAACGTTTTTCTTCCCAAGAACATTCTGCATTTTATATCTTCTTTACTTCGGCCATTAGAAGTTATTTTGCTACCCAAATAACAAAACTCATCAGACACCACATTCCATTACTCTTATTTTACTCTTGTTAATAATCTTATACCTTCCTTTCAAGACAATGTGCATTCCGTTTAATTGCTCTTGCAGGTCCTTTGCTGTCTCTGACAGAATTACTACGTCGTCTGCAAACAGCAAGGTTTTTATTTCTTCTCCCTCAACTTTAATTCAATTCCTTCAACAAATTTCTCTTTGCATTCCTTCACAACTTCCTCAATGTACAGTTTGAACAACATTCGGGAAAGGCTACAACCCTGTTTTACTCCCTTCCTAAGCATTGCGTCCCTTTCATGCCCTTCGATTATAATAACTGCTGTCTGGTTTTTGTACAAGTTGAATATAGTTCTTCGCTTCCTGTATTTTACCCCTGCTACCTTCAGAATTAGAAAGAGTGTATTCCAGTCAAAATTGTCAGAAGCTTTTCCCAGAGCTGCAAATGCTAAAAACGTCCGTTCCCCTTTCTTTAACCTATCTTCTAAGCTAAGTCGTAATGTACGTATTGCCTCCCGTGTTCCTATATTTCTACTAAATCGAAACTGAGCTTCCCCAAGATCGGATTCCACCAATTTTCTATTCGTCAGTAAATAATATGAGTTAGTATTTTGCACCTATGACTTATTAAACTGATAGTTCTGTAATTTTCTCTTTTGTCTGCACATGATTTCTTAGGAATTGTAATCACTATATTCTTCTTGAAGTCTGAGGGTATTTCCTATGTCTCATACAACTTGCGTACAAGGTGGAACAGTTTCTTCATGACTGGCTCTCCTAACAGCAGTTCAGATGGGCATCATCTACTCTAGCGGCCTTGTTTCTACTCAAATACTTTAGTACTTTTTCAAATTCTTCTCGCAGTATGGAATCCCCTATTTCATCGTCCTCTACTTCATCTTCCACTTCTAGAATACTGCCTTCAAGTTTATTTCTTTTGTACAGGCCTTCTACATATTTTTTTTCCATCTTTTAGGTTTCCCTTCTTTACTTAGTACTGGTTTTCCATCTGAGTTACTGATATTCATTTCTCCTCAAGCCACTACTGTCAACCTCATTTTTCATAGTTCTGTACTCTCTTTTGCCTGCTTCACGTGCTGCATTTTTATATTTTCTCCTTTCATCAATTAAATTCAGTATCTCCTGTGTTATCCAAGGACTTCTAATAGGCTTTGTCCTTCTGCCTATATGATCCTCTGCGGCCCTAACTACACTATCTCTCAGAGCTACCCATTCTTCTTCTACTGTTTTTTATTTCCCCTGTTTCAGTCAGTCCTTACGCAATGTTTCCTCTGAAACTCTCAACCACCTCTGGTTTCTTAAATTTGTTAGTTTTCATCTCCTTAATTTTCTACCATTTTGTAGTCTTAAGTTTTAATCTATAGTTCTTAAGCAGTAAGTTATGGTCAGAGTATATATCTGCCCCTGGAGTTGTCTCAGTTTAAAACGTGGTTTCTAAACCTTTCCCTTACCATTATAAAGTGAATCTGATACCTCCCAGTGTCTCCTGGTATCTTCCACGTTTAAACCTTCATTCATGATGAGTAATCCACGTGTATGTGATTATTAAATTGTGCTCTGCACAATATTCTACCAGGCGATGTCCTCTTTCATTCCTTTTCCCCAGTCCATATTCACGTACTACATATCCTTCCCTTTCCATTCCTACTACCGAGCTCCAGTCCCCCATCACAATCAAGTTTTTATCTCCCTTAACTGTCTCGTCATCGTCGTTCCTAGTAACGTACTCGCATTCCTATATTCTTATTCATTACTAACTGAAAACCCGGCGTTGCCTGGGTATTTATTTACGTATTCCTGCATTCAGCTAGTACTTTTACTATCATTTCTCTCTCTATCTATCTCCTTTACCCAGAAATATGCTATATTTATCGGAGAATTAATACGAAATAAGGCTGTCCCGTATAATGTCCAAAATTATAAGTGCAGTATCCAAACAAAGAATAATAGTAATCAAAATACAAATGACATATAAAATGCGTACGATCACATATTTACTGAGATATATGTTGTACAATTGTATAATTTTTCAGGTATCTATTCATTTGTATAAGTGCTGAATGTCTGTAAAATCTGTTGCAAATACAATTAGTAGTAAAGGAGTAATAGATTAAAACTTGGTGCATAATGAGGCGATTTTCCATAAACGTTACTGTTTTTGTGCTCATATCTCATGAACTACGTGTCGAAATGTGATACGATTTAGTAGGTACATTAAACTATATTTGTGTATACTGTCTGTATAATATCCTGCTGCTTCAATTTGTAGTATACAAATTATAAATTGTACCGAATACCATAGTTTTAGTCCATGAACAGCGGAAAAGTACTAAGAGAGAAACTTCTTTCCTTTCATTATTTTGATGTGGTTGTCAGCGAGAAAAAGTTTAATAAAGGTTTGAAATTAAGTTTAAAGTTTGTTGCAAGTCTCTAAGTACTGTCATTCTCACATAGTGTATTTATAAAGTTTCGTCGCATTATGTAGCAGTTTCTTGCAACCTTATTGTTTTTGTCTCCTGAACCATGTGTCGTATTACTCCTTAAGTAATTGTTATCTCAGGTAAGGAATATGTGTACCAAATTTGGTTGAAATCGGTCAAGTGGTTTAGGAGAAAATGAGCAGCATTGTCGCTTAATGCAACAGTTTACCGCGCATCTCATTGTTTCTGACGTCATATCTCGTGAACTATGTGTTGTAAGTAATTCTTACACTTACGAAGACCGTCCTCATAGATTGGAGCTTACGTGTACAAAATCTGAAAAAGATTGAAACAAAACTGTAGAACTGTATGCAATACGTACGTAGGCACAAACACGAACATACGGACACACTGCTTTATATATAACCCAGCGTTGCCCAGGTATTTATTTATTCCTGCCATTTTTCAGATATTTATTCATTTGTATAAGGGATGTATGTGTGAAATCTCTTGTGAATACAGTTAGTAGTAAAGAAGTAATACATTAAAACTGGGTACGGGAAGGGGCGATTTTCTATGAACGTTACTGTTTATGTGCTCATATCTCATGAACTACGTGTCGTACTGTGATACAATTTAGAAGGTGCACGTAACTAGATGCGTGTATACTGTCTGTAAAATTTCTTGCGGCTATAATTTGTTGTGTACAAGTTATAAATTGTAACGTCATTCCGAATGCCGTAGTTTTACTCCATAAATAGCGGAAAAGTAGTAAGTGGGAAACTTTTTTTTCTTTCATCATTTTGCTGTGGTTGTCAGTGAGAAAAAGTTTAATAAAGGTTTGAAATTATGTTTAAAGTTTGTTGCAAGTCGCTAAGTACTCTCATTCTCATATAGCGTATTTTTAAAGTCTCGGCGCATTACATGGGAGTTTTTTGCGATCCCAGTTGTTTATGACGTCATATCTTCTGAACCATATGTCTTATGTGATTCTTAACAATGCAGAAATTGTTACCTCACGGTAAGAAATGTGTGTACCAAATTTGGTTGAAATCGGTCCAGTGGTGTAGGAGAAAATGAGCAGCATTGTCGCTAAATGCAGCAGTTTTTCGCGCATCTTATTGTTTATGACGTCATATCTCGTGAACTATGTGTCGTACGTGATTCTTACACTTACGGCGACCATCGTCATGGATTGAAGCTTACGTGTACAAAATTTCATAAAGATTGGAACAAAACTGTAGATTTGTATGCAACACGTACACACAAACACACAAACTCACAATCAGGCAAACATACGGATACTTGCTTTATATATTAGAAAGAAGACGATCAGAGCTACTCCTGCGTTACCACCAACTGATTTTGTATTTATAACCCTGCACTCACCTGACCAGAAACCTGTTCATCCTACCACCGAACGCCACTAATCTCCACCATATCTAATCTATCCATTTCTCTTTTCAAATTTTCCAACTTACCTACCCGATTATTTTATATTTTTTTGAAAGCAAATACTATAATCCACTACTGGCTTGCCGGGCCTATCGTAGCTTCACCAGAGCCCCGTTAGCTGTCACTTCTCAGGGTTGCTGTAGAACCTTGACAGCTACCGTAGCGGCCTCGGGGCATGCACAATCAAAATGCAAATGTTTGTATAGCTTATGGGACTTAACTACGGGGGTCATCAGTCCCTAAACTTACAAACTACTTATTAACTACCTTAAACTAATGACGGCACAAATATCCATGCCCGAGGGGGGATTCGAACCCCCGACCGTAATGGCCGTGCAGACCGTGACTGGAGCGCCTCAGTCCCCTCGGCCACCGCGGCCGGCCATTCACAATCCCCACTGCACCTCACTCCTACAGGTAATCCCCTACTTCATGCAGTTACCCGTCTCCCACGACTTGGACGTGGGGTTGGACTTGTGGGAGACATCTACTAATGACCTTCCTGGACATTGAAAAAGTATATGATAGTGTAAATAGAAGTAAAGTGTGGAAAGCCCTAGAGAAGCGAGGGATAGCAAAACAGACTATTTGGAGCATACGGGAAATATACCATGGCTGCGTGAGCTGTGTATAAGTGGGAAGAGAGAGATCAGCTTGGATTGAACAGAAGAATGTCTTGAGGCAGGGAAGTGCACTTTCACCATAACTCTTTATTGTAGTGATGGATGATATAATTAGTACAGTAGTACAAGTAATTGGTGAAGGAAAGATGAAATCTATGGTGTTCGCGGACGATCTGATGATTTGGGGGATTAAGGAGGAGGAAGTGCAAGAGCAATTGGGTGTATGGGAACAACAAGTACAAGAATATGGCATGAAATTTAGTATAAGCAAGAGTGAGATGATTATCACACCAAGAGCAAAAGAGAGGAACAACTGTAGTAACAATCTGTGGGGAACGATTGAGGAGAGTGGTGAGTTTCAAGTACCTAGGAAGTCTGATACAGAAAGATGGGAAAAACGACAGAGAAATAAAATAGCGAGGGAGAAAAGCAGAAGTATTTCGGAAGTGTGTCAGAAGCCTTTTATGGAACAGGGATTTACCCCTAAGAAGTAAAAAAGTTATATACCGGTCATATTATGTCCCGATCCTGACATATGCATCTGAAACCTGGATTATGAAAGGAAGAGAGAAAAGCAAATTACAAGCTAGTGAGATGAAATTCTTGAGGAACAGTATTGGAGTGACGTAGATAGAAAGTTTAAGAAATGAGACGATCAGAGAGTTAATGAAGGTTTAACCATTACAAGAGGAGCTAGAGAAATCAAGGCTGAAATGGTATGAACATACTAAACGAATGGAGGAGAGGAGGATACCCAGGAGGATGCACGAGATGAAACTGGAAGGAAAGAGACCAAGAGGAAGACCGAGAGACAGATGACTGAAAGGAGTGGAGGAAGGTGTAAACAAGAAGACTGGACGAAGGTGAAGACGGAGATATGGTGGGAAGACAGAAGACGATAGAGAGGCTTATGTTCGAAGCAGACCCGGCCAGAGGCTGGAAATTGTCCAAGATGATGATGATGACCTACTCGATTAAGGGTATTCCACGCTTTGATCTGTAGAATGGCTGTATAGTTTTTATGTAATGTTATTTTACTTTATTTTTAAGTAGGCATACTTACTTTCTGGGTGCGCCGCATAGATGTGAACACAAATGAAAACTATATTTTACATAGTTGTCTACATCATTTACTAACAGATCACCACCATGAATAACAACGAAAAGATTAAAGTAGAAATTCTTTTAGACTTACGAGGTACTACGTCGTAAAGTTACTAAATTTATTATATATTGTGATAAACTTTGGTAACAAATTCAGTATAATCGAAATGCTTTTTATGTTTTTTAAACAGATCAAAAGTTAGCGCGATGTACTGTACTTTCTCAGTTTTGATAGAGCGATATCTTTCTGATCGATGTTACGGTTGTCGAGATGCACAGGAACATACCATGAACGGATAGAGCAGTCCGCACCCAGAAATCTCGAATGCTCTGCACGCTAGTTGCGCAAGCCCAGTCACATGGAAATGTAGTGGGTGTGGAGTAAGGAGCAGGTGGGGGCCAATTCACGGTCGGCATTGTGTAAGCAGACCGCTCGCAGGCGCTCTGTAACTGCGACTGCCCTTTCATCTGACGACCAATTACGCGAGCGACGATGCGTTAGAGCTACGTGCTTGGCTACGGTACCTCATTTGTAACAGCGGCGTGCGCTGTTTCAGTCAACGGTTATTTGCTGTAAATAGACCTCTTCTCTGTTAATTTCTCGTGGGAGGCGCCGATAAAGTTTGCTACTTTGGATTTCGTTTCTCTCTTTCTGACACACTAAAACTTCTTTTCCTTAATTTAGAACAGTATTTTAGGTAAAACTAGCTAAAATCCGACGTTTCCCAGGTATTCATTCATTTCACGCTCTGGTTAGTGCATCTGCTCTCCCCTCCCCCCCCTCTCTGTTCATCTCATCCCCCCTTCCCTCTCTCAGCCCCCCTCTTCACCCCACTCCCTGTCTATCTCCTCGTCCTCTGTCTGTTTAACTCGACTTCTTGCTCCCCTCTTCATCATTCTCGTACACCCTTTCCCGTTTCCGTAAGGTCGGCGTGGTTGACTATTGGATGGTTAAATTTAAGGGGTGGCCAGAAACACTTCCTGTTTTATCTCTTCCTCCCCCTGACAATAAAAAATCATATTACCTATCAACTAAGAACAGTCAGTGAAGGATTCAGAAAAACGGGCTTCCCCAAGAATGTGTGCTGGCCCCAATGCTATACAATATACACACTAACGACCAGCTACTAAACTACAGGCCTATTTCATTGGCGTCAGTTTGCAGCAGGGTTTTGGAACATATCCTGTATTCAAATATTATGAATATCTCGAACGGAATGATCTATTGGCCCAACGTCAACACGTATTTAGAAAATATCGTTCATGCGAAACACAATTAGCTCTTTACTCACACGAAGTGATGGCTGCTATCGACAAGAGTTCGCAAATTGATTCCGTATTTCTTCATTTCCAGAGGACTTTTGACACCGTACATCACAAACGGCTTTTAATCAAATTGCGTGGTTATGGTATATCGCCCCAAATTTGCGACTGGATAGGGGGATTTCCTCTCAGAGAGGACACAGTTTGCAGTTATCAGCATCGACTAAAACCGAGGTGATATTGAGCGTTCCACAAGTAAGTGTTATTAGTCCTCTGCTGTTCCTTATTTACATAAACTATTTTGGAGAAAATCTAAGTAGCTCTCTTAGCTTGTTTGCAGACGACACCATCATTTACCGTCTAGTAAAATTATCTACAGATCAAAACCGACTGCAGAAAGATCTGAATAAGATATCACTATGGTATAAAAATGGGCAATTGACTCTAAATAATGAGAAGTGTGAAGCCGTCCACATGAGTACGAAAAGAAATCCGTTAAACTTTGTTTACAAGATAAAACAATCAAAAGTGAAGGCCGTAAACTCCACAAAATATCTAGGAATTACTATTACTTCAGACTTAAACTGGAAAGAACACGTAGATAATGTCGTGGGAAAGGCGAACTAGAGACTGCGGTTTCATTGGTAGAACCCTTAAAAGATGCAACAAAACTGCTGAAGAAACTGCATACACTACGCTTGTCCGTCCTTTTTTAGAGTATGTCTGCCCAGTGTGGGATCCTTATCAGGTGGGTTTGACGGAGGACATCGAAAGAGTCCAAAGAAGGGCAGCACGTTTCGTATTGTCACGATACAGAGGAGACAGCGTTACGGAAATGATACAGGATCTGAGTGGGAATCATTACAACAACATCGCTGCGGCGTGGGCTACTTAACGAAACTGCAATCGCCAAGATTCTCCTCCGAATAGGAAAATATATTGCTGACTCCCACTTACATACGTAGGAATGATCATCAGAATAAAATACGAGAAATCAGAGCTAAAACGGAGAGATGTTCTTTCTTCCCACGTGCTATTCGACAATGGAATGGAAGATAAATAGTATAAAGGTGGTTCGATGAGCCCTCTTCCTGGCACTTAAATGTGATTTGCAGAGTATCCCATGTAGATGTAGAATGAAGGACTCAGAAAGATGGGCTTCCCCAAGGAAGTTTGATGGCCCCAGTGCTATAAAATATATATACTAACGACCAGCCACTCAACACAGGCACCAAGTCATTTATCTATGCAGATAACTGCTCAAGAGTCTACATTAGTAGAAATAGAGTCTAAGTAACATATGCTCTCGAAGAACTCGCTGTCTACTACGATGACAACTACCTGAAACCCAATCCTGACAAAACCGTGGTGTGTGCTTTCCATCTGCGCAATAAGGAAGCAAGAAAAAAGTTGTTCATCACCTGCAAATGACGCAATTTAAATCACAGTGACACCCAACATACTTGGGAGTGAAGCTGGATCGTTCTTTAACTTTCGAAGGGCACTGCATGGACACCAGACAGAAAGTATGCACTAGGAACAATCTTATTCGCAAACTCACCAACACCAAGAGGGGAGCACAGCCTAGCATCCTCCGCACATCTGCTCTCGCTGCTTCAGTATGGCGAAACTCTGCACATGCTAAGCAAGTTGATGTGGCGTAAAATGAGACAGGCCGCATATTCACAGGATGCTTAAGACCAACTGCTGTCAGTAATATTTTCCCACTCATCGGAGCAGCACCACCAGATTTAAGGAGACAGGTAGCAGCGGAGATTGAGAAGAAGGTACGAGAAGAAAATCAGAGGCACACAATGTTTGGAACCCATCCTCTCCCATCAAGGCTGAAATCGAGGAAAAGCTTCCCTCTCACAACTTCACCAATCCCAACATCTGCAGAAGCTCGTCCAAATGAACTGTGGAGAGCCAAGTCACCAGGAGGACTGTGGACAGCGAAAGAGAAGCTACCAGCAGGAGGCCGTCTCCAGTACTCGACCTGGAAGACCCTCAACAGGCTGAGAACTGGAATGACAAAGTGTAAAAGCAATATGAAGACGTGGGGTGTCAGTGGTGGTGAACTCTGTGAGTGTGCTTGTATGCAAGAATCTTAGTGTACATTGTAGCGTGCAAGTGTTTTTCGCTGCCAATGACAATGCCATTCTGGTGGCAGAGTTCTGGACCAAAAAAGTGTGATGTTGTTATGAATTTATTTATACTAGATCGTCAGTTAATATCCAAAATATTGTAATGTAGTGCCTTATGGACTCGGATAAATAAATAAAATCTATCAACTTTCGTGGTAAACAGTGTAACAATGTAAAAATTTAGTGCAATGTGCCCTATGCTATGCTGAAGGTCAAGTGTACAAAATTTCTTCAAGACTGAAATAAAAAAAAAAAGTAGAAGTAAAGTACCCTCCGCCATGCGCCGTGCGCAATCATATGTTGTTGTTGTTTGTTAAGCTTATGGGACTTAACTACGGGGTCATCAGTCCCTAAACTTACAAACTACTTATCAACTACCTTATACTAAGGACGGCACAAATATCCATGCCCGAGGGGGGGTTCTAACCCCCGACCGTAGTGGCCGTGCAGACCGTGACTGGAGCGCCTCAGTCCCCTCGGCCACCGCGGCCGGCCGTGCTCAATCCTTGAGGGTCAAGTGTGCAAAATTTCATCAAGATCTGGGTAAAACTGTGGATTTGATCAAGATTCGTAGGACAAGTACCATCCGCTACACATCATACGCGTCATATTTCCTTAACTATGTGATGTAGGTGATTCTTACCGTTACAGTAATTGCTAACTCACTGTAAGGAATATGCGCACAAAATTTGGTTGTAACTGGTCCACTGGTTTAGGAGGAGACTTGCAACATTGTCACATGATGCATCAGTTTTTCGTGCATTACATTTTCTTTGACGTCGTATCTACTGAATTACGTTTCGTACAGTGATACAATTATGCCTATAACCTTCGCGGAGGTGCAAGCGATATGTTGACAAAGTTTCATCGCTGTCTGATGAACGGCACGCGGTGGAGTAGCCGAGCGGTGTAAGACGCCTCGCAGCGGAGCGCGCGGTTGCTCGCCGTCGGAGGTTCGAGCCCATCCTGGGGCATGGGTGTGTGTGTGTGTGTGTGTGTGTGTGTGTGTGTGTGTGTGTGTGTGTGTGTGTGTGTTGTTGTCCTTAGGTTAGTTTACCTTAGTTTAAGTAGTTTGTAAGCTACGGACTGATTGATGACCACGCAGTTTGGTCCGATAGATTTACAAAAATTTGAACATGAACGGCACGGCAACGTATAAAATACGAACAAACAAGCAAAAAAAAAAAAAAAAAAAAAAAAAAAAAAAAAAAAAAAAAAAATTATTATACATCACACTAGCTGAAAAACCGGTATCGCCCAGTTACTTTTTAGTCTAGTCTTAACTAAGTCTATCCTTCCTTTCCCTTTTCTCATTCTGCCCACCTTTTATTTCCTTACTCTGCCCATCTCCTCCTTTCCTCTCTCTCTTTCTCTCTCTCTCTCTGACTCTCTCTGACTCTCTCTCCCTCTCTCTCTCTCTGACTCTCTCTCTCTCTCTCTCTCTCTCTCTCTGACTCTCTCTCTCTCTCTCTGACTCTCTCTCTCTCTCTCTCTCTCTCTCTCTCTCTCTCTGACTGACTCTCTCTCTCTCTGACACACTCTCTCTCTCTCTCTCTCTCTCTCTCTGACACTCTCTCTCTCTCTCTCTCTTTCTCTCTCTGATTCTCTATCTTTCTCCGTCTCTCTTTCTCTCTCCTCTTTATGATTACCTCCTAAAATATTTACTACTAGCTGCTAAACTCGGCATTGCCCAGGTATATAACCATTTTCCAGTCTTATATCAGAAACGAAAATAAAAACTCGAACAAGATTTCATCTTCATGTATCCATGAAAACAGCTTAGAAATTATAAAACAGTAAAACAAAGAAATATGTATATTGTGCAATATTTTAAGTGCAGTATACAAAGAAAGAAAATTCTTAATGAAATACGAATGGTGTATAACATTAATTTAATTCAAAAATGACTATTAACATTATTTATTGAGACTTGTGATGGGAATGTTTTTGTGACTCATTGTTTACGACGTCATATCTCCTGAGCTATGTGTCGTAGGTAGCTTTAACCCGACACCAATTGTTGTCGGTTGTAAGCAATATGTGTACCAATTTAAGTTGAATTTGGTCCATTATTTTAGGAGGAGATGTGGAAAAATAGCGCGTGATGTAGCAGTTATTCAGAAATTTCATTGTTTATTACGTCATATCTCCTGAAATATGTGTCGTACTATGACGTAAATTCGAACGTAGATTCAGTAGTATATGTACCTAATGTCTGCAAAATATATCGTGAATAGTGTTAGCTATAAAAACGTAATAAATCGAAACATTTTGTGTCCCAGCCTCGTCGCCGCTTTTGTGTCTGGGTTCCGTCGTAGGTGTCGGTGGCCGAGTGGAATGAGACCGACACAGGAATAAAGATAGCACGCTGGTGCAGGTACGGAGGGGAGTAGCCAGAAACTAGAAACACTAGAGTAAATTAGAATGAGATATATATTGCACAGAATTTATAGAATACTTAACTTTTACACAATTCAGTACTGCAGAGTGCTGATACATAGTTGAGTTAGAGGTCTGCCTAGTGCCTATCCTATAGCCAAGCCTTCACTGGTGCCTATCTGATTCCGAAGGTCTTTACTGGTTCCTATCTCAGTCCCAAGTGAACGATTTCGTTCAGTGGTGGCCACGAGCGGAGTTGTAACAGAGGGCGCTCGTGGCTGACGTCGTAAGAACGCCGCGCCGTGCGTGCATGGCGGCGCGCGGCGAAAGTAGGTGGCACGCACTTTGGACTTGTGCGACACCACACCCCTCCTCCCCAAACCGCCGCGCCGTCGTGGCGTAGGGCTGAGGGCCACGGCGACGGCACTGGGAGGAGGGCCTGGGCGGGGGCGTTACTGGTGGGACGGGCGTCGTAGCTGAGGCTGGGATCGAGACGCCGTCCGCGCCCCGGCATCCGCCTTGCGATCCTCCAGGAAACCCACCGAAACCTGGGGTAGGGCGCACACCCCCGCCCAGAGGGAGCAGGTCATCTTCTTCTGAGGTGCATGGCCCAAGCTGGGGGGATCCGCACGGCCCCGGAGTCCCTCTCGGTGACGCTGTCCGCTGAGGCGGCGACGGAGGCGGAGGGGCCGACTGCGTAGGAGGCGCGTCGACATCCATCGGGATCTCGTAGCCCGGGGAAGCTGGGCCCGGCGGCGAGCAATGTGGCTGTGCTCCCTGGCGGTGAACTGGGTCTGGAATCAAGAAACCCGAGACAGGATCGCGCGGCCTGTGCAAGCGCAATTGGTTTGCGTGGCGCCCCAGCTCCGACCCTGTGGAAGAACGTACAACATACATATTGCGACCAAGCACGCGCTGAATGGTGCCCGGCAACCATGTCTTCTTGTTTCCAGCAAACACCCTGTACAGTACCGACGTGGAAACCTGAAAACGCGTAGCGCCATACGAACCGACTCGGTGCGTGGGAGGCTGCAGCAGATGAAGGAGAGTGCGGTGACGGCGGCCGTGTAGCAGCTCGGCAGGAGACGGGCCGTCACGTGGCATGCACCGATACGTAGACAGGAAAATTTGAAGAGCTTGCTGCCTGGAGTGCTGACCTTTCATCTTTTCCATGTGAGACTTGAATGTTCGAACGAAACGTTCTGCTTCACCATTGGACTGAGGGTGAAAAGGTGCGGTGGTGATATGCTGAATGCCATTCACACGACAAAACTGTTGAAATTCCGCACTAACAAACTGAGATCCATTGTCACTGACGATAGTTTCAGGCAAACCTTCGATGCAAAACACTGATGTTAAGGCACTGATTGTACTAGAAGCCGTCGTTGAGTTCATGGCAATTACAAAAGGAAACTTGTTGAAAGCGTCTACAACAATTAACCAGCGCGTATTCCAGAAAGGTCCGGCAAAATCAATATGTAAACGTTGCCATGGTCCCTTGGGGCGTGGCCAGTCTGAGAAACGTTGCGGAGGAGCCGCCTGATGCTCCGCACAAACAGTACACTGTGACGTCATGTTCTCTATCTGAGCGTCCATACCAACCCAGGTACAATGACGTCTGGCCAATTGCTTTGTCCTAACAATACCCCAATGTCCTTGATGGGGGAGACTTAACACTTCTCGTTGAAGGGAACGAGGAACAATCACTCTTGTTTGGTCGTTGTCCGTATGTAACAACAGAACACCCTGACTTAAAGACAATGCATGACGTTGTGCAAAATAACGTCGAACCAGAGGCCGCTCAATGTCTTTGGCTCTGGCAGGCCAACCAAAGCGAACAAAACGTGCTACCACACTTAGGTCTGCATCCGCAGCTGTTTCCTGTGCAACCCGACGAGAGTTTAAAGGGAAGTCTGCGACAGCGGGAGCATCTCTGGAGTCTATCTGACAACATGCTATTTCTGAAGAATCAAACGACACATCCTGGCCAACCGGAAGTCGGGAAAGAGTGTCCGCGTTGGCATGTTGAGTGGTAGGTCGATACAAAATCTCATTGATAATTAGACAATATCAAGGACCATCTCTGAAGCTTTTGTGCCGTTCGTGGCGGAATTGGCTTTGTGGGTGAGAACAACGACGTGAGAGGCTTGTGGTCAGTCAACAAATAGAATTTTCTGCCATAGAGATAATGATGAAACTTTGTGACGCCGTAAATGATTGCTAAGGCCTCCTTTTCTATCTGACTGTAATTCTGTTGCGTCGGCGTCAGTAGCTTGGATGCAAAGGCAATAGGACGATCGTGACATCCAATACTATGCGACAAAATTGCACCCAGACCGTACGATGAGGCATCAACTGCTAGCACTACAGGCTTCTGTGGGTCAAAGGGAATCAAACATGCATCACTGAGTAGTGCAGACTTTAATTTGTCAAAAACAACTTGGCAATCTTTAGACTATACAAAAGGAACATTCTTCCGACGTAAGTGATGCAGTGGAGCTGCAATCTGAGAGGCCTTGGGAATAAATCTGAAATAATAGTTAAGCTTTCCCATTACTGCTTGCAATTCCTGCACATTCTTAGGAGGAGGCAAATCTTTGATCGCTCGAAGATGCGACTGTAAGGGATGAATTCCTTGGGCATTAATCACATGGCCTAGGTACTCTATTTCAGTCTGAAAAAACGAACATTTTGCTTTATTACAACGTAGACCTGCTGCAGTCAACACTTTGAAAAGGCACTCCAGGTTTGCTAAATGTTCTTCAACTGTACGTCCGGATACCACAATATCATCTAAATAGTTCGAGCAACAAGGTACCGAAACTGTCAGCTGTTCCAAAAAGCGCTGAAAAATAGCGGGGGCGGAAGAACTGCCAAAGGGTAGGCGTTGAAATTGAAAAAAGCCCATGTGAGTATTAATGACGAAAAACTTTGACTCGTCATCAAGTGGAATTTGCAAATATGCCTCTGCTAAATCAATCTTATAAAAGAAGCGAGACTGTCCTAATTTGTCCATTAGTTCCTCAGGTCTGGGCAGGGGATAAGTATCTACAATCGTTTGACTGTTCACTGTTGATTTGAAGTCCGCACAGAGACGAAGTTTTCCTGACGGCTTGGGTATAACTACTATAGGCGAGGCCCACTGACTCGCAGAAACAGGAGAAATCACACCACTATCTTGCCAACGTTTAAGTTCGTCTGCAACTTTATCACGAATTGCGATAGGCACTGATCTAGCTTTACGAAATTTTGGTACTGCAGATTCTTTTAAAGTTACGTGTGCCACGAAGTCTTTTGCACAACCTAGATCCGGCGAAAACAAGTCACTATATTTGTCACACAATGCATTGATTTTATCCTGAGGCACTATTTACCAAATTTGAAGCACATCTCTTTGAATTGATAAACCAAAAAAGTCAAACGCATCTAGTCCAAAAATGTTCTGTGTAGAGTTGGCCTGAAGAGCTACAAAAGAGATAGTTTTCGTAACACCTTGAAAAGAAGCAGGCAGGCTACACGTTCCTAGCACGGGAATATTTTGACCTGTGTACGCTGATAGCACTTGTTGACACGCGACAATTTTGGCGAACCCAGCAGTTCATAAGTGTCTTTATTCATTAATGTGACAGAGGAACCAGTATCGAGCTGAAATTTTCTATTGAAAGAGTCACAAAAAGTTATTGCCTGTGGCGCTCGACAGGTGCGCGAATGTGTGCAACGTCTGCTACAGTTTTTCTGCGTTTGCACATGCGCGGGCCGCGTAGTGAAGTAAGCGGCGCAGACTCGGCACGCAGCGGATTAACAACACTGTCACTAGATGGCACTACCGCCGGATCGGCGTCCGTGCAATGCGAGGCTACTACATATTCACTAACTACTGCACTAAACTTTTGAGTAGTTACTCCAAGTCTACTGTCACTATCTACACAGTACTGGACACTATTACAATGAGCAGTTGCAGAAGGCACCAGTTTCACTACAGGATTGCACTATACATAGTTATTTTGCTTGTCCCGAACCCTTTTCCGTTGCACAGTTTTACGCGCTCGTCGGCGCTTGCTACGTGGCTCACTACATAGTTTTGCAGTAGGCGGAGAAGAACTTTCTTGCAATTGAGAACTAAGTAAAGCACTGTTCAATTCCACAGCGTCTATAACATTTACTGCATGCACTGTTCTCGCACTTTGCGAAGCAATGTTCCGAAAGACACCGTTCTTTGAGTTTTTAATTTGCATACACACAGGCTGTACATGTCCCGATTTGCCACATTGATAACAGGTTGCGTTGCGACTTGAGCACTGTGCACGTTTGTGGCGAGATACACACTGGGGGCAAGACTTACGAACATTTTTCTGAAATGGGCGTTGGCGCCCGTTATTCAAATTACTGTTTCTAACACGACGGGGCGACCTTTGTGTCGCACTTTTACACTGGCTACTGTTCACTGTTCAGCACGGCCTGTACTATTGTAAGAATCACTAGTGCTACACTGAGAACTACGGCTAGGAAAGCGTCCGTTACGGCGCACTGAATTTACACTGTGGCTTTGCATTTCTACCTCTGCTAAGTCAAAAGTATCATGCGCTTCTATAAGCTGCAGTACACTGTCTAATGAAGGGTCTGACTGTTTTAGAATTGCTGCCCTAATTCTGGGGTCCTGAATGTTCTGCGTAATCGCATCCCTCAACATCACGTCACTATACGAAAGTCCACAAGAGCAAGTAAATTTACATTTGCGGGTTAAGCCCTTCAGTTCCGTAATCCACTCTTGGTGTGACTGCTGCGGTAATTTTTTAAGTCTGAAAAATCGGTACTGTGCCGCAGCTACGAGAACTTTTCTCTCATAATGAGCATTTAGTGCCTCTACTATTTGTTCAAAGTCTACATCACGAGGAGATGCTTGCGGGAATAGTTTCTGCAGTAATGCGAAGGTTTTGGGGCCCACCACGGACAATAAAAGATGCTTAACAGTCTGACCTGTAAGTTGATGAGCCGCCACGAGTTCTTGAAACTGCGCGAAATAGTCGCTCCATTCTTCCTCACGTTCGTTGTACTGGCGGAACGTCGGAAGCGGTGCGGCGGTAGGTGTGGGCTGCTGATGCGACGGCTGTTGTTAGTGAGCAGCCTGTGAAGTTAACTGCGCCACAGCTTGCAGTAGTTGGGTGATTTGCGCCGTCTGTAACTGAATAATTTCCATTAAGTTTGGGTTCGGGGTAGTGGCCATGCTGACCGATTAGGCGCCGCGTATACAAGTAAATTTGTACAAAACACAAATGCAATATGAAAGAGGACGCTCTGCAACAAAAAAGTCCACAAAACACGTAACTGAATATATTCCCCCAAAAATCTTATAATAAGGGCGGGTGGGCGGGAGCAATTTCTGCGTGCTCCGACTGCTGCTGTCTGGCTGCTGCAAGCGGGCTTCTATCACTCCTCGTCGCCACTTTTGTGTCCCAGCCTCGTCGCCGCTTTTGTGTCTCGGTTCCGTCGTAGGTGTCGGTGGCCGAGTGGAATGAGATCGACACAGGAATAAAGATAGCACGCTGGTGCAGGTACGGAGGGGAGCAGCCAGAAACTAGAAACACTAGAGTAAATTAGAATGAGATATATATTGCACAGAATTTATACAATACTTAACTTTTACACAATTCAGTACTGCAGAGTGCTGATACATAGTTGAGTTAGAGGTCTGCCTAGTGCCTATCCTATAGCCAAGTCTTCACTTGTGCCTATCTGATTCCGAAGGTCTTTACTGGTTCCTATCTCAGTCCCAAGTGAACGATTTCGTTCAGTGGTGGCCACGAGCGGAGTTGTAACAGAGGGCGCTCGTGGCTGACGTCGTAAGAACGCCGCGCCGTGCGTGCATGGCGGCGCGCGTCGAAAGTAGGTGGCGCGCACTTTGGACTTGTGCGACACCACACATCATGTGTGTTGATGCGGTCTTTTCATGAACCAAATGGTTTATGACTTCATATCTCATGAATTATATTTCGAACTGTGATATAATATTGAACGAACATTCAGTGTTATGTATGTGTACTGTTTGTGAATTGTCTCGCGAATACAATTTACACTGTAGAAGTAAATATACAACATGAACGTCGGAAAAGTAGTAAACGATAAACTTTTTTCATTTCATCATTTAGTTGGGGTTGCCTGCGAGAAAAAGTTTCGTAAAGATTTGAAATTATGTTCAACGTTTACTGCAAATGACTAAGTGCTCTCATTGTCAAAGTTGAATAAAATCACACTATCACACAGCGCAAGATGGAGCAGTTTTCATTGTTTATGACGCGATATCGTATGATCTATGTGTCATAGATAATTTTTACAACCAGAGCAAATGATTCTTGACCTTAAGGAATATTATTACCAAATTTGCTTGAAATCGGTCCATTAGCAAATAATTCTCGACCTTAAGGAATATATGTACCAAATTTGCTTAAATCGGTCCATTAGTTAAGGAGCAGATTTAGAATATTATCGCATGATGCGGCCATTTTTCTCGACTGTCATTGTTTATCACGTCATATCTCCTTATGTATGTGTCATAGGTGGTTCTCATTACGATGGGGAGTGTTGCCTTATAGTAAGGATCATGTGACCAATTTTGGTTGAAATCGGTCCCGTACTTTTGGAGAATATGTGGGACATACATGCACAGAAACCCACAAGCATACATACAGCCTGTTTATCAGATGTATAGATTCCTCCTGGAACACCCTTTAATAGGGTAACATGTCTTGATACTATACATCACAGCTCTAATTGAATAAACACTTATCAGACAGGCCATTTGTTACCTGTCGCCAGGCTATCGTTTACAATGAGGTGCCACTGTGGAAGCGTGTTTTGTGTGGCGTTAGTTGGGAGAGACGGAAGGTGACAAGCCATTGAGACAGGCAGTGGCATTGTTGGAACAGCTCTGCAAGCTCTCCATAACACTTGAGATGAAGCTCGACAGGCCATTACTGCCGCGAGAGAAAACGTCTTGTCATCGCTGCGTCAGCTTCACGAGTTGCCAACCCTACAAGTCGGTTTACTACTAGTCCCGCCTTTTCGTGTCACTAACAAACCGCGTACGGGACCTTAACGGCACAACAAACCACACTTGAGAAGACCCATCCCATTGAAACAAATCACAGTGGAACATACAGAGTGTTTCACTAAGTGTGTTTGCCTCTGTAACTTATAAATTAATAGGTGGAGGGAAATTTTAATGCGGTAGGTCAACACAAGAAATGTAACACTTTCTGCGGAGCTATAAACATAGTTTATTGTATCATTTTCCAAAGAGTTACATTACAAAAATATAATTTTTAAATGTAACAATAGTTTTTTCTATCGTGCATTGGATTCGTTGAAACCAGCTGCGTCCAAATCAATTTAAACTAGATTCCTATTACTGTTAGTTTGGGAGCTACAACCCTTCAAAGTTTAGGGGCCGGAGGCTACGACAGCGTAGCTCACTGGCTGGTGGTCATGAGACAGTTGGCCGTGCCCCAGGGGATAGCCACTCGGCCAGTAAGCTACGCTATCACAGCCTCCGCCCCCGGAACTTTGAAGGGTTGTAGCTCCCAAACTAACAGTGATAGGCATGTCGTTTAAATTGATTTGGACGCAGCTGGTTTAAACGAATCCAATACACGATAGAAAAAAACTATTGTCCCATTTAAAAAATTATATCTTTGTGGTGTAACTCTTTGGAAAACGATACAATAAACTATGTTCATAGCTCCGCAGAAAGTGTAACATTTCTTGTGTTGACCTACCGCATTAAAATTTCCCGTCACCTATTATTTTATAAGTTACAGGGGCAAACACACTTAGTGAAACACCCTGTATGTATCACACACTGATCAAAACAATTGGGGGATCATTGAGATATCAAGGTTCAGAAGTAGTGTCATCGCCAGAATAAACTAAAATAGTTGGACGTCTTTTGTCGGTTGTACAGATTGGAGACAACAACATTACGGCAACCGAGATAGTGGTAATAACTGAAATTAGCTGTAAATGGGGTTTGTATTGACTTGTGTTTACTCTATCAAACGAATTACACAAGCAGTTGGGTTCAGATAGTGTAGTGCGCAGGTAGTTCATTTCCTTTTGTTTTATGTTTGTTTGTTTCAAATGTTTGTATAGTCTGTGGGACTTAACTACGGGGTCATCAGTCCCTAAACTTACAAACTACTTATGAACTACTTACGAACTAGGACGGCACAAATATCCATTCCCGAGGGGGGATTCGAACCCCCGACCGTAGTGGCCGTGCAGCTTGTTTTATGCTTATGGTTTTATTTTAAACCCTTAAATTCACAAACTGGACACTCTCTTGGTTACCATATTCATCGGAGACATGAACTTTTATGCACAAAAGGTTCTGTTTTGTTACAGACAGAAAAAGATTGCAATAGGTTGTGTTTCTGGTAGAGGTGCAAATTGTTTCGTAAGTTTCTACCTCTACATCTACATGGGATACTCTGCAAATCACATTTAAGTGCCTGGCAGAGGGTTCATTGAACCATCGTTATACTATTTATCTCCCATTACATTCTCGAATAGCGCGCGGGAAGAAAGAACACTTGAATCTCTCCGTTCGAGCTCTGATTTCTCGTATTTTATTCTGATGATTATTTCTGCCTATGTAAGTGGGAGTGAACAATATATTTTCGCATTCGGAGAAGAATGTTGGGGATTGGAGTTTCGTAAGTAACCCACGCCGCAGCGATAAGCGTCGTTGTTGTAATGATACCCATCCCAGATCCTGTATCATTTCCGTAACGCTGTCTCCCCTGTATCGTGACAATACGGAACGAGCTGCCCTTCTTTGGACTCTTTCGATGTCCTCCGTCAAACCCACCTGATAAGGATCCCAAACTGGGCAGCAATACTTTTGTTTCTTTTTTAATGGCCTGAGATATGATGGGTTATAGGAGAGGCAAGAAGTACCCCCCCCCCCAAAAAAAAAATTTAAAAAAAAAATGACTTTAACTGAATTTATGGCATGGAGAGCCACAGGAGGGTTCGAAGCGGGGCGGGCATAGAGGGGCGGGGGGTAGCTACAGGTATTGTAGTGTCACAAAGTGTAATTTACAAGACGTGGACGCGATTTCAGACAACATGAACCGTTAAAGGAAGGCAAGACCAAGCTCATCACGAGTAACATCAGCAAGAAATTACCGTTATTCCCTTTTAAAAGCCCATCGAGACAGGTCTGCGGTGTGCCAGTCACGGTCTGCACTGCCGCTGCGGTCGGGGGTTCGAATACCCCCCTCGGGCATGGATGTTTGTGACGTCTTTAGAATAAGCTAGTTCATAAGTAGTTTGTAAGTTTAGGGACTGATGACCCCGTAGTTAAGTCCCATAAGCTCTACAAACATTTGAACATTTGAAGCTGAATGCAAATCAACTGCTATGCACCCTTCAACTGCGACAGGACGTCCAATATCAACACAAACAGTCCGAAATCACCCTCGGGAATGTAGCCTCCACGCACGGAAGCCTATGGTGTGTGTCCCATTACAACCAAGACACACTTTAGCCCGCAGAAAATAGGCGGAGTAACATCAGGATTTGAGTCGTAACGAATGACGCTGGGTTCTGTTCACAGATGAGTCAAGATTTTATGTTCAGATGAACAGTCGTCATCCCCTCATCTGGAGAGAACGTGGAACTCTGAACAATGCAGCCTATGTGCACGAAACATCACAATATCTTGGTGGTGGACGAATGATATGGGCAGGAGTCAGTATTGGCTGACGTCGGTCCTCTATGGCTGCTCAGAGGGATGCCGGACACTTGCCACGCCGTACTTTTGCCATGCCGGACACTTGCCACACCTGATCCTTCGCCAGGTAGTCGGATTAGCTGCACCTCAGGCAAGGGACGCCCTTCCCCGTACTCCTGCTGCCTGCTTCCAAACCTCCGTCTCCGATCTTACACGATACAGCCAATACGGAAGAGAGATTTTTATTCGACATCTCGCCCAAATGTACAACTTCTTTACAATATCCCGAAATCGAAATATTTATAACTTTTGGGAAACGAAAGCAATACCGTCGGCTATTTCAGTGTGTAATTAGTTCTTCCAACCACAAATATGGATCCATTCTGCCTCTGTTTGTACGGTTGCTTTCTTCCACACTTACTGATTGCGATAGAAAGAGTCAATCGGCATGGAAGGAACATGAATGGAACGATATAAAGATAATTCGAATGTTCGCTTATTATTCAAGTTTGATCACTGCATTTGTACATATATAATAATTGCTACAACTGTGTGACAAAACAAAAAGGAGGAAAGAAGAACGATACACTTCATAAATTTACTCTTTTGTGGCGAAATATTAGTTTATAAAGTGAATTGGGACAATGTTCAAATCAATGACAGCCGCGGTGGAGTGGCCGAGCGGTCTAAAGCGTCTCGCTGCGGAGCGCGCGGTTTCTCGCCGTGGAGGTTCGACTCCTCCCTGGGGCATGGGTGTGTGTGTTTGTCCTTAGGTTAGTTTACCTAGGTTTAAGTATTTTGTAAGCTACGGACTGATGACCACGTAGTTTGGTCCGATAGAATTACAAACATTTGAACAAATCAATGACAGAAAATACGTTTACAAAATATAGATAAGAGCGTCTATGTTTGACAGATCACCTAAAAACTACATACAAATTTGAAATAAAGTAATGAAGGAATATGGAATTCTATGCTTGTAAAGCACACTGTTGTTCTACATTGTTTAGCTAAGTCGCAGACGAAATACCCTAGTTTTTTAATGGAAATGCCATAATTCCTATGATCTGCACTACAAAAGAAACGAAAAGCACAATGTAATATGTGTACTAGCTCACAAGCGAAACTGAATTCGATAGTTCCTGTCAGTCAGTGTGAGCAGATGTTATACCGGAATAAATTAATAACTGCCGCGGCGGAGCGCCCAAGCGCATTGAGGCGCTATGCTGCGATGCGCTGAGGCCGTTCCCGTCCCCGGGGTTTGGTTCCCTGATCGGGCATGGATGTTTGTGTTGTCTTTAGTATAAGGTAGCTCATAAATAGTTTGTAACTTAAGTTCCTTAAGCTTAACAAACATTTGAACATTTTAATTTACCGACACCGGCACTCTCATAATGCAGCCGCTGAACAGTTCATAGAAAACTTGAGTCTCAACACAAATAGGTACACTACTCATACAATTATAGTTGGCGGTGACTTAAATTACCATCTGTATGTTGACAAAAATACACCTTCTGACAGGGTGGCAGATACATCTTCCGAAATAGTTCTAAATGCTTTTTTAAAAATTATTTTGAACAATTAGTTCACAAGCCCATTAAAACTGTGAATGGTTTCAGAAACGCACTTGAGCTCTTAGTCACAAATACTCCTGAGCATCATGATGGATACAGGGATAAGTGAACCGAAAGTTGTAGCGTGCTCAAATCTGGAACAAAGATATTCACGAAAATTATACGCTAAATACGTCTACTAAAAAAAGATAAATATTCGGTTGACATCTTCCTAGGAGACAGTCTCCATTTTTTCTAAATTAACTATGTAAGTAAAGACCATATGTGGCTTACATTCAAAGGAATAGTATCAACAGCATGGGAGGCATTCCTACAAAATAAATTAATAAGAGACTGAACTAGTCCCCCATGGTACATAAAACAGAACAGAAAGCTTTTACAGAAGATTTAGACTAATTCAAAATCCCCAAGATTGCAGATGATTTACTGAAGCTCGAAATTTAGCGCGGCCTTCAATGCGACATTCGTTTTATATTTTTCACAACGAAAATCTTTGTAGAAATGTGGCGGAAAATCCAAAGAGATTCTGGTCCTATGTTATCTACAGCAGCGGAAAGACTAAGTGAATGCCTTTATTGCGCGATAGCGACGGGAATGTTACTGAACGCAGTGCCACTAAAGCGCAGTTATTAAATGCAGTTTTCAGAAATTCTTTCAGCACATAAGACGAAGTAAATACGCCATAATTCGAAATGAGAACTGCTGCAAACAACATAAAAGTAAATACCCTTGGTGGTGCAAAGCAAATCACTCCATCAAATAAGTGATGTTGCGGACGAAATGATCAAATATGTTTTCAAAAGTTTCTAACGCAGAAGAAAAATACGGATAATACATTTGTTTATGATATTCTTTTGTAACAATTATTTTTAAACAGTAAACTCCTTGTCTTGTTTCCATAGCTTTTACTGGCCTGATTAAAGACAATCAACAACATGGTGAGAAACTTTAATTTTTAAGGACTACAGCTAAATGTACTTCATGAGATCTACACCTACTGTTTTCTCTATCCTTGTCTAATCTTGGAAATGTGGGATTTATTTCAATGCTATAGCTGTCGAACTTGTCAATCTTCAGAGCAGATCTGTTTTAGGGTGTGTATTTTAGGCACAATTCTTAAGTTCAGATTCTTTTTAAAACCTAAGGTGTACCTTATCAGTTTAACAAAAATGATATTTTAGGAGCTACAGGAATAATTTGAGAACTCACAATCATTGAAGGTATGGCCATAATATTAGAAGGTAGAAAAAAATTCTCTTAACGTGTCAACTGTAGGAGTTTTAACCTAAATAGGAAATTGCAAACTGAAAAGCGGTAGATTTAACTATAATTTCTGGTTGCAGGAGGCTCATTTGAGTGATGTTTAATGTATTTGCTTCGTTCAGTCAAATTTCACCGCGTATTGATTAAACGCTACTGAACCGAACTGTGACCAGCTAGCTTCGTCATTAAGTTATTTAAGTATACTGACGTCTGATACACTCTTTTTATTTTTACATCTTATACAGGTCGCATCGTTAGGTAGTCCTCACAGGTATTCTCTGCGTTCAATACGTCTCCGTTCTTCGAAAGCAGCTTTCCCTTGCAATGATCCTGTTTTCGGCGTAAGCACATCCACACCTTATTATCGCGTAACCATTGTAGTGGGAAAAAGGCCTGCCCTTGGCAGTTGTAATAACTTCCATACTGACGGTCGTACTGCGAAATGCGGAAGCAACCCGTGTGCATATGTCGGGACATCGTCCACGGAGTTCTCGGGCCTGGTGGCGGGGGGGTGGGGGGGGGACGGAGGAGACAGGGGCATCCGACCCTTCGGAGCAGGTAAAAGTGTGGCAAATGTCCGGCGTGGCAAGTGTCCGGGCACCGCTCAGAGGCATAGAGACGAGATCTTTCGTTGTGCCCCACGCTGGTGCCATAGGAGACGGGTTCTTTCTGGTGACGATAACGTTCGTGGCCACAGAGCTGCATTGGTGAACAACATTCCTAAAGCTGAGGGAATGTAATGAATGGAGTGGCTAGCTTATTCACCGGTTTTAAAATGAGCATGTTTGGAATGCACTCGGTGGCCGAGGAGACTTTGGCGCTCCAGTCACGGTCTGCACGGTCTGCACTGCCACTACGGTCGGGGGTTCGAATCCCCCCTCGGACATGGATATTTGTGCCGTTCTAGTTCGTAAGTAGTTCATAAGTAGTTTGTAAGTTTAGGGACTGATGACCCCGTAGTTAGTCCCATAGACTTGACAAACATTTGAACATTTGAATGCACTCGGCAGACGCATTGCATCCAGACCAGCACCGCCCACAGCGGTTGCAAAGCTGGATATCGCACTCGTGGAAGATGACCAAATATCCCTCAAGAGCTGATTGAAAACCTCTTACTGTCCATGCTACGCAGGTGTGCAACTGTACTGGCCGTCCGAGATTGCGTGGTTATGGTATATCGCCCCAAATTTGCGACTGCATAGGGGATTTCCTGTCAAGAGAGAACACAGGTCGTAGTAATCGATAGTAAGGCATCGACTAAAACAGACGTGATATCGGGCGTTCCACAGGGTAGTGTTATTAATCCTCTGCTGTTCCTTATTTACATAAACGATTTGGGGGAAAATATAAGTAGCTCTCTTAGGTTGTTTGTAGTGATGACGTCATTTACCGTCTAGTAAAATCATCTGAAGATCAAAACCAACTGCAGAACGATCTGAATAAGATATCACTATGGTGTAAAAATTGGCAATGGAAATGTGAAGTCGTCCACATGAGTACGAAAAGAATCAATCAAAATGGAAGGCCGTAAACTCCACAAACCACCTAGGACTTACTTTTACTTCAGACTTAAACTGGAAAGAACACGTAGATAATGGCGTGGGAAAGGCGAACCAAAGACCGCGTTATATTGTCAGAACCCTTAAAAGATGCAGCACAACCGCTAAAGAGGCTGCATACACTACGCCTGTCCGTCCTATTTTGGAGTATTGCTGCCCAGTGTGGGATCCTTATCAGGTGGGTTTGACGGAGGACATCGAAACAGTCCAAAGAAGGGCAGCTCGTTTCGTTTTGTCACGATAGAGGGGAGACAGCGTTATGGAAATGATACAGGATCTGGAATGGGAATCATTACAACAACGGCGCTTATCGCTGCGCTGTGGGCTCCTTACGAAACTACAATCGCCAACATTCTCCTGCAAATGCGAAAATATATTGTTGACTCCCACTTACATAGGTAGAAATGATCATCAGAATAAAATACGGGAAATCAGAACTCGAACGGGGAGATTCAGGTGTTCTTTCTTCCCGCGCAGTATTCGAGAATGGAATGGGAGATAAATAGTATAAAGGTGGTTCGATGAACTCTCTGCCAGGCACTAAAATGTGATTTGCAGAGTATCTCATGTAGATGTAGATGATCACATACCGGATTAGAGGGCAACTAGAATGACATTTTCACTATTATGGTAGCCCCATGGTGCCTCGCTCTAAGTAAACGCCAAGTAAACCTCAAGTGAAGAACTGAGACTGCAAAATATCGTACTGTATCACACAAATTACAAGTGTAAGTAATAATACCTTTTGTGTATTGTGTATGATATCTCACCTAAGTGTTTTGAGCAGTGTATTTACTGCTGACATACATCGAGACACTGACTGCATATTCAGCGCCTCAGGCATGTTCCCTGTACTTTTAACTGTAATGTCCATATTGTCCAAAACAAAGAGAAGTACCCCGAGAAATTATCTGCTGTCAGTTCACTTGTATCACAAGAACACCCATATAAAACTCAGTAGTGGTAGTGATGTACTACGGATAGATGAATCAGAGGCTCAAGTAGACCGATGAATTATTCATCCAAGCGAAGATAATAAACGACAGGGATATGTCTTACACAGAATGGTTACCATAAATAACGAGCCATACAGATAACATCGTAATAATTACCCGAGCTAAAGGCGACAGCGAAAGGCGTCATGTAGTCGTGCAGCTCAGAAAACTTTGAGATCAGGGACACAGGAAGAGCATTGTTTCAAATCAATAAAAAACTTAGATTCCTAGAACACGATTCATTTCAGGCAATGACGTGCATATTGACTTAAGGGAAAATAAAAAAAATAAAAAAATGCAGTGTCTTAGGGCTGCGAAGCAGATCGAGGGCGAGACTTATCATACAGAGAGAGACTGAAAACATCATCACAATTTCGCTATTTTAATTTGGAACTCTACAACTTGGACATTTTGAACGCACGTCAGAAACAAACTTAACGTATTAGAAAGAAACATAATCTACTAAATCCCGAATAGTAGCAACTTGAAACGCGATGTATGGCAAGGAAATCGTACGTGTAGTTTACAAAGCTACCGTCCTAGGGGAAAACATCATCCAAAACCTTCCGGATGCAATTACATTATCTTAACACCGCACCATCTCACTTTATCACTGTACCGCACAACGTGCTTGAAGTGATGCTTCATCTTATATAATATAAAAATACTATAGTTTTTAGGCAATGTATGTTTATCGAGGGATAAGGTTATTTATTACAGTAAACTAGCATCATATAGAGCTGGAAACAAATGCATTTAATGAGGAAATGTAGAAAACTAACACTCGTTGGACAAATGGGTTGAGATTATGTGAGCCGGCCGCGGTGGCCGAGGGGACTGAGGCACTCCAGTCACGATCTGCACGGCCACTACGGTCGGGGGTTCGAATCCCCCCCTCGGGCTTGGATATTTGTGCCGTCCTTAGTTTTAGTTAGTTCATAAGTAGTTTGTAAGTTTAGGGACTGATGACCCCGTAGTTAAGTCCAATAAGCTATACAAACATTTTAACATTTTGAGATTATGTGAAGAAATAACATTCATGGGTATGTGTACTGTCTCTGAAATTAAATGAAACGTGTTTGCTTTGCCATATCCTTATTGCTTCTTTTTATGTGGGAAGCATTTTCAGTGACCTGTAATACACGCTTCTTTTTGTATATTTTGTGTATTTTTTGTATTTTATTATATCATAATTATATTAGTTAAAAAGTTACATTCATATGATTTCTCTTCTTCTGTTTTCCAGGTGAGAATTTCGTAGCACAATTTTCATGACGTTATTGTGTCATTTGGTTTTACGCTTTATGATGTTTCTAATCTATGAGTGTCTTCCTGGACTTGTGTATATACACTCAAGATGGCAGATTTTCGGTGATTTTAAAACCTATATTTATTTCAACACTTTTCTTGCACCTTCTACTGTGTTTTAAATGTGTATTTTATATTCTGCAGTATTTCCAACCGATGCTGTGTTTTATGAATTTTCTTCTTTTCTGTTGTGGTGTCTGTATGTATTTTCTTTGTTTGTATGCACGTGTTTATTGGAGTAGAGATCATTTGATTATGTATGATTAGTATACGAGGCATGCAATCTATCAAAATGAATAATAATAACAAAAAACTATTGACATTACAGAAAAAGCTTCATATGGACAGAATCCTTGCAATGAACAACAAAGTGTCTAATGTCAGTTTAATATAAGCAATAACTCTGTAATAATGTTGGCTACGAAAAGAGTAAAAAATAGAAATGTTTAATTAAGTAGAAACTCTCTCTCTCTCTCTCTCTCTCTCTCTCTCTCTCTCTCTCTCTCTGTGTGTGTGTGTGTGTGTGTGGGTGTGTGTGTGTGTGTGTGTGTGTGTGTGTGTGTGTGGGTAAGTGTGTGTCCGTTTCTGGGTGTTTCTACAAGCTCCCTAACAACACTTGCACACACATAGCATACGAGCAAATATCTAACTCCATGCAGACACCACAACACAAAAGAAGACTGGTAGACACCAAGCGTCAATTGACAACACTAGTTACTTTAGAAACAAACAAATTCAAAACACAGTGCGAAATGCAAGTGAGTGTTAAAGTAAATCCGGTCAAATATAGCAATATTATGCATTCATTTGATAACAATTTTGTAACTAAAATATAATAATAATAGCAATAAGAGACGAAAACAAACAAGTATTACAGGCCACTGAGAACGCTTCAATAGAATATTTAAAGAATTGAGAAGAGCATATTGCAAACTCCTAATTGTTTTCTTTTACTGCAAAGACTACACACATCCATGATATATACAGTGCTAAAATTAACATTATTTGCACAAAATTTATTTGCTACAAATCTGTCAGTGCCTCCTGTTTATCGGGAGATTTCTCTTTGTTTGTACATCATCACTTGTTGAAAAATCTGTATCCACATCTCGAGTTATCTATCTATACACATTGTAAAACAAAGAACTTCCGCCGAGTCTGTCCGTCTGTCCACGATAAACTCAAAAACTACTGAACAGATTTTCATACGGCTTTCACCAATGGACAATATGATCTATGAGGAAGGTTTAGGTATATCATTCTTCAAGATGTGTGACAATGGCGAGCAGAAATCTCTGTAATATAAGAATAAATTTTCTTAAGAAAATATATATATTCTGTGACTTACGAACAAAGAGATCTATTGGTGTTGGTATAAACCGAATAGAAACTGTGTCTTCACTGTACTAGGTTTAGATGGAATACCAAAGCGTGGCGAATGAAAATTTGTGCCCGGACGGGATTCGAACCCGAGATCTCCTGCTTACTAAGCAGACGCATGACCACTCCGCCACCAAATACACAATGACCAGGCAAACTGCACAGGACTCTTCCCTGCACGTCTCCCGCCACACCCTAATCTCCATTCGCCACGCTGTCTCTTTCCTATTACCACAGCCTAATTGTTCTGTATTCCCGCATCAGGGAGAACAGACCATAAGGTATCGAGACAGGGAAGAGTCCTCTGCAGTCGGGCAGGTCACTGTGTCCTCGGCGGCGGAGTGGTCAACGCGTCTGCCTAGTAAGCAGGAGATCCCGGGTTCGAATCCTGGCCGGGCACAAATTTTCATTCGCCGCACTTTGGTATTCCATTTAAACCTAGTACAGTGAAGCCATATCTGATCGCAAATTCCGATTTATTTCATTCATTGAACGCTGTAAGGATGTCAAAAATATTTAATTGTTTCCAAAGAATAAGTAGTATAAACATCAAGTATGGTGCCCGTCTGGTACCATTGGATAGCATTGTTCGTCGTAAGAGAGTCATTCCGAGTAGCTGAGAGGCATTGCCGCGACTGGGCGCCGACCATGTCTCCCGGGCGAGTTGCAGTCCCTCTGTAACAGCCGAGGTCGTACGTAAGCGTGGTCGACTGGTCATAAAATCGCGCTCACTGCGTGTGGGTTTGCTAGGGTCTGTTTGTGTTCAGTGTGCTACGCGGCTCGCGTGTGTTGACAGGTGAGAGGCTGCATGCACTCAGCTGGCGCTGCCAGTTGATTTCCTGACTCGCAGGGGCTCGACCGCGTTAAACGTGTTTGCGTGGTATGGAATCCATAGGAGGTTGATTGCCCCACGTGCAGGACCGGTGGAAGCCTAAATGCAGCTCCGTGCGAATTGCAAAATTGCCGCCCCGCCATGAGAAAGAAAATAGTAGACAAAATCCTTGCGAAACGTTAAAATCTGTCCGTTTTATTTTGTTTGTCACATCTGTCGTCATATGCTTTCACAAAAAAGTACGTTTAACAGTTGAAGACCTGGGGGGGGGGATAACGATGAATGTCACATTTTAATAAAAACGAGATATTTGAATTTTAAAGTTTGATACACTTTATTACCTACTACCTGAAAACCCGACGTTACCAGTGGCGTAGCTACCATAGGGCTAGGCGGGGCAGTGCCCCGGGGGCCTCCGAGATCAAGGGGCCCCTGGGCCTCCGTGAGCAAATTTCGGAAAAAGTTACAGTAGAGCGTCGGTTTTTTTTTTTTTTTTTTTTTTTTTCTTTTTTTTTTTTTTTTTTTTTTTTCTTTTTACCTTCCCACACTACCGTCCATCAATTCCCCCTCCCGTCAAACTAAGCTGCCCACAGTAGCCACACTGGGCCACAGGGTGGGGCCTGCTGACAGGCCAAGCCGACAGTCGCCGAGTACAACATTCGGCACACTCCAGTCGGCAGAAGTAGCCGCAGCATCAGTGCTGTTCATAGCAACAGCTGCGCCTTCCAAGTGTTACGGCTTGCCGCTCGGTGCAATGTGAAGGATCGCGCGACTCCAAATACTGTATGAATACATTTACTGTACAGTACTTCTTATTGGCAAGTAGAAGTGTACAGTTTGATTGCACGAATAATCGGTTTTCCGAACATCCATGTCCAATTACACTTCGGATAATCGACGTTCTACTGTATATAATATTTTAGCTAAATGAAGAATTTTCGACTTTTAACTTTTTGAATGCTGCCAAAAAACTTCAAACGCACGAAGTGAAATCCAAAAATTATTCCCATCTCAGAAAAAAGGTATTATTTGTCCGCGAAGACGTGCACACTTCCCCCTGCTGAATTACTAGCAGTGTGTGACAATACTATTCATGGTTTGTTTCGTGGCAGGGGGCAATATTTTCGTGGCTGAGTAAAACTTCATTGTTCATTTTCACTAGCTTCTGCCTGCGACTTTACCTAGTAAGGAGCAACTTCGAAAACTTTTCCATAGTAGTTTTATTTGTATGTCCTACCCAGGTCCAACTCTATCCCTCTCCAAAATTTCACCCAAATCCACCCAGTAGTTTCAGCTTAAAGCATAATTAACTTTCACGGTTATAATTATATTAGAGTACAATTAAATATTATCCGCTGCGTGACACACAGTAATTTACTTAAGAGTAGGTTTGCCTTATGTCTTCCAGTAAGCGGTAAGGACCTGATAAAGTAGTATTGCATCTGTATAGTTCATATGCGCCGATTATGGATATGCTCGTTCGCTCAAGCATACCCCAAAATTTGTATGCTCGGCATAGCCCACTGAAAATTTTGGTATTTTTTTCTTTACGTAATATTTCTTGATTCTAATAAAATTCGACTCTCTCATTCCATTGATGGGCGGCTGGCTTTTGTAATACACCGCTGTAAAAATATTACCTAAAACAAACAGGTAATTGAATTCGTAGGCATCAAAATTCATGTTGACATACGAGTGAAGTGATCACTTTCTAAATAGTGTATATTACTAATTTAACCTTTATGTATTCTCTTAGAAGTCAATTGCCTTCAAGGAATCGTGTTAGTGTTAAGTCGTGGCATTTTTCATCCTGTTTACTGAATTGGAGTGTGATGTAACAATGGGCTGTCAACCTATTGGTATCAACAGACATAGTATGACAACAGAAGTGGTTATGGACTATTTTCGTAATACTGTATAGAAAATCTGCAGAAGAAAGAAAGAAGGTAGGAAGAGCATCCGATGTTAGTTTTTGCGATAATGAACACGCACTTCATTATCTGATATGCATGTCTAAGAAGACGAAAACTCTGAAAATGATTTCTGTAGGCCTACTTAATACAACGGGAAAACAGGTTCAAATGGTCGCAAAAGCCGACCAGTAGGTCTAAATCGTGAAATTGAAATTATTGGCTGTTAATTTCTTTACTGTATGTTAAAAAATTATTTTCTCCTTTTCAGAGATTAAAATGGTACTAAATTAACACCAGATGAAGTTAGAAAACTCTGTCGGGGGGGGGGGGGAGTTGCAGGTCGGCAACCACCTCCCCCCTATTGGAAACGCCACCGAGCACACCCCCAAGATTTTCAAAAGTCGGCGCCTGTGGTATAGTTTTAGTTTAGAGAGGGCCCCAACGTCATTTTTGCCCCGGGGCCCTTGGTGTAGTAGCTACGCCACTGGACGTTGCCCGAATATTTATGTATTTATTCGTGCAGTTTTTCAGGTATATATTCATTTGTATAAGTGCTGTATGTATGTAAAATTTCTTGGCAATACAGTTAGTAGTAAAGAAGTAATAGATTAAAACTTGATGCGAGAAGGGGCGGTTTT
Source organism: Locusta migratoria (assembly GCA_026315105.1). Classification (NCBI taxonomy): domain Eukaryota; kingdom Metazoa; phylum Arthropoda; class Insecta; order Orthoptera; family Acrididae; genus Locusta; species Locusta migratoria. The sequence continues at coordinate 214,483,953 of CM048749.1, forward strand.
CCGTGAACGTTACTGTTTACGTGCTCATATCTCATGAACTACGTGTCGGAATGTGATACAATTTAGAAGCTACATTTAACTATATATGTGTATACTGTCTGTAAAATTTCCTGTCGCTACAATTTGTAGTGTTCAAATTATAAATTGTAACGTCATACCGAGAGCCGTAGTTTTATTCCATAAACAGCGGAAAAGTAGTAAGCGATAAACTTTTTTTCCTTTCATCATTTTACTATGGTTGCCAGCGAGAAAAAGTTTAATAAAGGTTTGAAATTATGTTTAAAGTCTGTTGCAAGTCGCTAAGTACTGTCATTCTCATACCGTGTATTTCGAAAGTCTCGCCGCATTATATGGCATTTTTTGCGATTTCTATTGGTTATGACGTAATATCTTTTGAACCATGTGCCGTATGTGATTCTTAACCATGCAGCAATTGTTACCTCACGGTAATGAATGTGTGTCCCAAATTTGGTCGAAATCGGTCCAATGGTTTAGGAGAAAATGAGCAGCATTGTCGCAAAATGCAGCAGTTTTTCGCGCATCTGAGTGTTGATGACGTCATATCTCGTGAACTATATATCGTATGTGATTCTTACACTTTACGGTGGCCGTCCTCATGGATTGAAGCTTACGGGTACAAAATTTCATAAAAATTGGAACAAAACTGTAGAGTTTTATGCAACACGTACAAATATACGCGCATTCTCTTTTATATATTAGATGAGTGACATAACAGGAAGACAATATTTGCTGTAAGTAGACCTCAGGTTCTTAACAATATAGCGAATTAGTTTCAAGAATGTCTGACCCATAACAATGTATAAAATACAAAAAATGAGTTCACAATGATAAAACAGAAGCTGTATGTATTCCACATTGTTCACACATAACTTTCATTTTACACCACTTTAAAACACAAGTAATTTAACACTGATGCATAAAACCGCAGTATATGTAATGCATCCACACATAGTGCTGAATTTCCTTATGAAGTCTTGATTCCTCTGTTATGAGTGCGAACAGTTCCTTAAAACCAATACCCAGAAAGTTTGTAGAATCTTTGTTGCATCATTAGTATTGGTAGTTGTAGTACTAATAATAGTAGTCACTACAAGTCTATAAAATATGCAGCAGAAATAGCTGCAAATCTTTCCATTTAAGAGCAGAATGGGCAAGTTCGTCCAGTAGGCTGGACCCAGTAGTGAAAACTCTTGTTCTGGGAGACATGAACTCTACTTTTGCACCTCTATGATTACCAACCACTGTATCCCACAAACTGTTATAGCTTCCAGACTTCAGTGACATAATGCGTAGGTGTTTATTCTCTACTTTTACTTCCTTGAGCGGCCTGGAAGGTGAAGTGCCGCCTTTTATGTTCAAGTTTCACGTCAATCAAACCACTTAAATACATCCTCTGTGCATAAGATGAGGTAAAGCATCGAGCTGTTTAATGATAGAACATCTATCAGTTTCATTCACACTTTCAAAATATTTTTATCTGGCACATGCACAGTCCTCACCTGTTTGTTGAATTAGTTCCATCATTCTTTTCTTTAAATCCTTAATTTAGCATGCTTTCGCCTCTTCTTTGCATTCTCCGTTGGTTGTGGTCTTCTGTCTTCATCCATTTTTACAACGGTCTTCACACAGCCAACGGTAACGAAGCATCACTAACAATGATCAAATTAGTTTTGGCTACGGTTTCATGGTTTCGAAACCAGGTTTCGATACACACAACAGTTTCAGTGTTTCAAAACCGGCATCTTTCACGGTTTCGAAACCATGCGCTTTCATCCCGTTCTGTTTCGGATCACATTCGCGGTCGATTGTCGATACACTGAAAGCGTTTCTTGCTGTCGGTTTCATGGTATCGTGTCGGTTTCACGGTTTCGTGTCGGTTTCACCATTTCATGTCGGTTTCATAACACCGGTGTTTCAAACCACTAATGCAGAAACGCGGAACAGACTAATGGTATCGAAATGTGGTGTTTCATTTTACTGAAGCTCCACACAGATAGACATATAACTTACTAGTATATAAACCATTTAGAGAGTGTCAAATAGTAGTTGACACTCTTGAGTCTGCAGCTTATGATTACTGATATCAAGATTCGTTTCCAAGAGACTGCTGTATTCCGAAATGACATAATGTCTGCTTTATAAATGTAATAGAACAATAAAACAACGTTCACTATTTGCACTGAAAAACCAGTTAAATTCTAGGTTTATCTATCATATTAAAGACACACGAGTGAAACTACATTCTTTAAAATAAGATACAACATGAAGCCTGAAATGACATTTTTTATACTAACAAGGGTAGATCGCATATTTAATCTCGTGTTAAAGATTTGGTTTCTTATGAGCGAAAACGAAGTTACCTACTGTCGTTATAATTTTTCGACACTCATGTTAAAAGAATTGCGGCGGTGGTGTAACGGTCAAGACGTACAAGTGGTGAACTTGCCTCTTACTTTATTATTTTTGTAATTCCATAGCATTACTTGTGTGCCCTTTATTGCCTATAATTTATTCAGTATGTATAGAAAGTAGCATTTATGATCGATCACTGTAATATGCGTACCGTATTGAAGTTTGTGAGTTCTTAACTGGGTAAACTTTTACCTACCATAACGGCGGCCTCGTGTGACTATGTTGGCAACATCAACAACACGGGAGAAAATCTTTTATCAACATGTTCCGTACAGACCAAGAAGTAAATATATACTCTATGGTTGACAGGTTCTTGTACGTACCCTTGTCCACATAGTGAAAAATATTGCCCTCCTAGAACGAAGATTTCATAACAAAACATACATTGCTTCGCGGTTTCATGGTTTCGAAACAGTGTTTCGAAACCACAAATGGTACGGTTTCATTCGTTTCGAAACCGTCAGATGTTTCAGTTTTTCCATCTCTAGATCAAATCAATAGAACTTTCCTTGATTCAATAATGAAACGAACAGTAACACCAGCCAGCCATACCAACCCATTGGCAAAAATATTATATTCTAGAGAAGCAAAGCGCAATGGACCTTCATCATTTTATCATCAAACCCGTGGACTTTCATCGTTTTTGCGTACTTCCAGGTATTTTTATTTGCGATTTATACAGAACCCATATCAAATTTAGCGCCAATGAATACATCAACATAAACTACAGAGAGAACTCTACACCATGGCACTAAAATCCCAAAATCACAAAGAATCGACATTCATCGTTATTACCCCGAGGTCTTCAGTTATATAAAAGACATATAAGTATATATGTAGGCGTAATATATAACTGGTAAGAGTTTTTACCATAAATATCCAAAAGTTATTGACCTATTTCTTACAAATTTTTACACCAGACTCTGATGAGCATTCGAAAAGAGATGGGCAGTATATTTGTGAAATATAAAGGGTTTTCTGAAATTCCTATTACAAATTTCGATGAGTCGTACAGGGGAGTGAGTACATATTTTGATACGGTCCTCACGTCCGGAAATGTTATCCAGTGATCCTATGAGCTCTTCTTTATTTTTTTCCTCTTTGAAACTAACCTCTTCTATTCTTCGCTTTCCATAGTTTTGGAGGAGGTAGCGTGAAAAAAAAATAAAGATTCTACTAAATATGGACTCTACAATGAATACTTTAAGAGCTATATGAACACTTCACCAGTAGAACAGCTATGAACATTTCATCAGTGTAAACAGAAGACAACCCAATATGATGACATGCTCAAAGCACTAAGGTAGCCGTTTTAGAGCACATTGTTACTAGACATTTTGTTCTTGTTTAGGTACATATTACGTCCTTCTAAAATATGGAAAGAAAAGAGTTTCATACTTTCAAAAATTAAAGAAATGCTCAAAGCGTCAGTGGATAACATTCCCGGTCATGGGTTCCTATACAAGTGCTCAAAGTTCGCAACAGGAATTTACGAACACTCTGAATCTAGGGAAAGAGTAGTTACCACAAATCTGGAAAAGTTGTTGATCGATCTAGTTCGGCTTTCTGCATGATACTTTACTGAACATTCAGTAAGAAATAAACATACAGGCGGGATAAGAGGTTATGCACAGTGAGGTGAGAGAAAGAGGATATGAATGTTGAAAGAGGGAGGGGACGGATGAGAAGATGCGTGGAAACATTGGTGACGCTTGAGCTAGTCACTTCGACAAGTTGTATTCCATATTGGTTGTAACATATTTAGAAGTCCTACAGAACGCGGCATCTGCTAGAATGGGTCTAAAGGCAACATTTGAAACAGTAGTTGTTGCAGTCATCGACCACATAAACACCACGATGGCTACTCTTAAACAGAGAAATGAGTTGTCACAAATTCCCGCCCGCTTCCCTCCTTAGCCTTGTCAGTGGTGGTACGGTAGATCTGCCAGAGCGTCTGATGCCGCACGCTTCGCGCGTACCTTGCATCGGCCCGGCCACGTGAGTTTCAAATGTTTGTGTAGCTTATGGGACTTAACTACGGGGTCATCAGTCCCCAAACTTACAAACTACTTATGAACTGGCTAACACAAAGGACGGCACAAATATCCGTGCCCGAGGGGGGATTCGAACCCCGACCGTAGTGGCCGCGTAGACCGTGACTGTAGCGCCTCAGTCCCGTCGGTCGCCGCGACCGGCCCGGCCACGTGAGGCATGCTGCTACTGTTCCCAGAACTCCGAAGGCATTTACGAGAGCATTTGTTGTTACTGTCAAGTGCTCTGCACGTGTTTACACGCCAAACCTCTCACCGTTGCTAAATGTCACTTCTGTATATCAGCTAATAAAAAAGTCGAGTATTTATCAGTCAACACAGGTAACCCTTGCGAGCTATCATCTGTCATCATCATCATTATTAGAGACTGATTATGCCTCTCAGCGTGCAGTCTGGAGCATAGTACCTCTAATAAAATTCCTCCATGATCCCCTATTCAATGCAAACATTGATGCCTCGTCTGATGTCATGCCTTTTACTTCAAAATAATTCAGCACCGAATCTAAGTACTTTCTTCTTGGTCTACCTCGACTCCTCTTACCCTCCGCTGCCGAGCTCATGAGTCTCTTAGATAACCTTGCTTCTCCCATGTGTGTAACATGACCCCACCATCTCAGTCTGTTCGCTCTAACTGCTTCATCTATGGTGTTCATTTCCAGTTTTTCTTTGATTTCCTCATTATGGACACCCTCCTGCCGATGTTCCCATCTGTTAGTACCTACAATCATTCTTGCTACTTTCATATCTGTAACCTCTACCTTGTAAATAAGGTAACCTGTGTCCACCCAACTTTCACTCCCATAAAACAAAGTTGGTCGAAAGATAGAGCTGTACACTGCTAGCTTAGTCTTGGAACTTACTTACTTCTTGCAGAAGAGAGTATATCTTAGCTGAGCACTCACTACATTAGCTTTCCTGCACCTCGATTCCAGTTCTTTCACTATGTTGCCATCCTTTGAGAAAATACATCCTAGGTACTTGAAATTGTCTACCTGTTCTAAGTTTGTTCCTCCTATTTGGCACTCAATCTGTTTAAATCTCTTTCCCACTGACATTACTTTCGTTTTGCAGATGCTAATCTTCATATCATAATCCTTGCACCTCTGATCGAACTTTGAAATATTAGTTTGCAACCTTTCAATTGAATCGACCATTACAACTAAGTCATCAGCATATGCGAGACTGTTTATTTTGTTTTCACCTATTTTAATCCCGGCCTGCCAGTCTACTGTTTTCAACATATTATCCATGAATAGTATGAACAACTGTGGTGACAGGTTACAGCCTTGTCTTACCCCTGCAACTACCCTGAACCATGAACTTAATTTGCCATCTACTCTAACTACTGCCCGACAGTCTACATAAAGCCCTTTAATTGCCTGCAGAAGTTTGCCTCCTATACCATAATCTTGTAGAACTGACAGTAGCTTCCTCCTAGGAACACGGTCATAAGCCTTTTCTAGATCTATGAAACACAGATACAATTCCCTGTTCCATTCATAGTACTTTTCCATTACCTGCCGTAAGCTAAAGATCTGGTCCCGACAGCCTCTAAGAGACCTAATCCCACACTGATTTTCATCTAACTTGTCCTCAATTAATACTCGCACTCTCCTTTGAACAATATCTGAGAATAATTTGCCTACAACGCTAATTAAAGAGATACCTCGACAGTTGTTGCAATCTTTTCTGTTTCCATGTGTGAAAATTGGCATGATTATCGCTTTCGTCCAGTCAGACGGAACCTGTCCACATTCCCACGCCTTCTCAATTATCCTGTGTAACCATTTGAGACCTGATATTTCAATGTATTTGACGAGTTGCGGCCTAATTTCATCTACATTAATAAAAATGAATTGCCGCATGTATGAAAGCGCATGACTTGAGTATGGCTTCGCCGACTTGACTGATCTTTTCTTTATTCTACTCGTAATTCTCAGGACAAGGTTTGTATGAAAGAAATTTTTTGGAAAATCCATCGGAAATATCAGAATTTGAGAAAAGCAGAAAGTACGCTTCCAGCTTTCTAGTCTGTGCAACAATCAGCTTATTTATTCGCTATTAGCCTGGCGACCAAATACGCTGTAACGGAGCGAACAAATACGTCAAGGAGGCTAGATTGAAGGAAGATGGCGTTATTTTCTGATTCCAATAACACCACTGATGCCAAACTACTTGCCGTTTTAATATTAGCGTGCCCAGTTTCTCGTTCGCCTTGCATTATCAATGACGATTAGTAAAGTTCAAATGTTTGTTAAGCTTATGGGACTTAACTACGGGGTCATCAGTCCCTAAACTTACAAACTACTTATGAACTACTTACGAACTAGGACGGCACAAATATCCATGCCCGAGGGGGGATTCGAACCCCCGACCGTAGTGGTCGTGCTGACCGTGACTGTAGCGCCTCAGTCACCTCGGCCACCGCGGCCGGCGACGATTAGTAAAGAACAAGGCCAGTCGTTGAAAGTTTGTGAAATAAATCTTGAATCACCGTGTTTTCCACATGGGCGGTTGTACGTGGCGTGTTCGAGAGTTGGTAAACCATGTGCACTGTTCGTTTTTCTCTGCGGGCGGAAAAACATAAAATATCTTTCATCAACAAGCGTTACAATAAAAGCAACGCAATATCTTTCGAAGCGTTGTATTTCCATTCCATTTATTCTATTAAAGTTAACTGTTTTGTTTCTTATGGAATTTATGATTATACTACAGTAATTTTGTTTTCAGTTCAAGAAGATATAAGCATGTTATAAAAAGCATTTATATTCTGCTGGCTGCTTTAAAAACGCCAGCTGTTCTATAAAAATGTGCGGTTTTGTTTTCTTTTCCCAGTCATGTTTTTACATAAAACAGAAAATTTATAATCGTAACTGTTTGTACAATGAAACCATTAAAAGTACGCCCATTATACCTACTAACCTCACAGAGCAGTTCAAAACGTTTCTCTAATAACCCATTTTCAACTTATTTACCCATCCATTTTGATTTCTATTCCCAATCAAGGTCCCGATTGCAATAACAATAAATAAGATCAGAGAGAGGGGGAGGAGGAGATAGAGAATGAGGGAATGAAATGGATTTTAAAAGGGGGATGATAGGAGGGGGGAGGAGATGGATATGGTGTGGGTTATGGGGGAGTGGGGTGAAGATAGAGCGAGGAGGAGACGGGCAGAGGAAGGGGGAGGAGGCGATGGGCAAGTAAAGCAGGGAGGAAGGGATAGACAAAGAGAGGAGAAGAGATGGGGTATAAATCCCATACACAGTAGCTAGTGCGAAGCGTTGCCGGGTTTGCTAGTTTGCAACAAAAAAAATTAAAAGAACCTGTTTTGATATCTTGAACAGGTCATACTATACTATTATTTTTATGACCGATAAACAGGGGCGGAATTGTACGTGGTTCGTGCCGAAAATAAAGCGTAATTTCTTGACAATAAAAACAGATATTTTTTCCATCTCTCAATTTTAAGTAAAATTTCGGTATTTCATCTCCATTTCGTATACTGCAATGTCTGAGCAAATATGAACCATACCCAAAGTTTAACCAATGTGACTTATATCTAACGAAAATCGCTAGAATTTTGCGCAACAGTTTACTTAATGTGATGTAGCACAGTAACTGCGGCGAATCTTGAAAAGAAGTGGCCCTCTTTTCCGAGCACTGTAATATGTCGAAGTAAACACTTTTTTTCCCCACCAAATTGTTTTCTTAAAGCGGACGGAACTGGGCACATTGCGCGCGATTGTTTGTAGTATAAAAATCGCAATATCTCAGAGTCAAAATAGATATTTATTGCTTTATTCTTAACTTCAAATAAAGTTTCGATATGATACCTCCATTTATTACACTATAGTGCATGGGCTATAATCAACCGATCCCGAAGTCTACAAAATGTAATTTTATCCCTTTAAATTATTTGATCTTTTGGCTACAAAAGTAACTAAATTTGAGATCGCACTGAAACAGTGAAGAATAACGGAAGTAGATACAGTCCTTCGAAGAGCGAAGGTAACAGATTGTATGATCAAAAATCAAAATTCGTTTTTCGAACAATTTTCTTAAATTCGTAAAAGGGTACTTCCTAGCGGACAGATCGCCGTGTCTTAGCGCAAGCCAGCAATGCAACAATAACAAAACAGCGCTAAGCACGTAGATGCAGAGAGCACGTGTGTACCAGAAAAAATGAAGTTTAGCGTTTAACGTCCCGTCGACAGCGTGGTCAATTGGTTAAAGAAGGGGAATGAAATCGTTCCGGCATTCATCTGTCATGGTTTTGAGAAATCTTAGAAAAATCTGGGTAGCGGGAGGTGGATTTTAACCACCGTCCTCACGCATTATCCATATCCATACTCCGCAAGCCCGTAACGAAGCGTGCCGCTGTCCGTTGGATTTTCTCTGTGTCTTCTATCAAGCCCACCTGGTACGGATGCCACACTGATGAACAGTAGTAAAGCGATGGCAGAAAGAGAGTTTTGTAGCCTACTCCCTTTGTTGACGGACTGCACTTCGTAAGGATTCTTCCAGTGAATCTCTGTCTGGCATCTGCTTTACCTACCATTAAATTTGCAAAGCGCTCCTTATGTCCACTCCCAGATATTTTATAGAAGTAACTGCTTCCAGTGTTTTTCCTGCTATTGCGTAGTGAAATAATAAAGGCTCTTCCTTTCTATGTAAACGCAGAACTTTACATTTGTTTACGTTGAGTCGCAATTGCCAATCCCCGCACCATCCGTCAATACGCTCCAGATCCTCCTGCAATTCGCTACCCTTTTCCAGTGTAGCAATTTCTTAATAGACTACAGCATCATCCGCAAAAAACCTCATTCAGCTTCTGCTGTTTTCTACGAGATCATTTATACACTACTGGCCATTAAAATTGCTACACCAAGAAGAAATGCAGATGATAAACGAGCATTCATTGGACAAATATATTATAGTGGAACTGACATGTGATTACATTTTCACGCAATTTGGGTTCATAGATCCTGAGATAAGTACCCAGAACAACAGCCTCTGGCCGTAATAACGGCCTTTATATGCCTGGGTATTGAGTCAAACAGAGCTTGAATGGCGTGTACAGGTACAGGTGCCCATGCTGCTTCAACACGATACCACAGTTCATCAAGAGTAGTGACTGGCGTATTGTGACGAGCCAGTTGCTCGGCCACCATTGACCAGACGTTTTCAATTGGTGAGAGATCTTGAGAATATGCTGGCCAGGGCAGCAGTCGAACATTTTCCGTATCTAGAAAGGCCCGTACAGGACCTGCAACATGCGATCGTGCATTATTCTGCTGAAATGTAAGGTTTCGCAGGGATCCAATGAAGGGCAGCGCCACGGGTCGTAACACATCTGAAATGTAACGATCACTGTTCAAAGTGCAGTCGAAGCGAACAAGAGGTGACCGAGACGTGTAACCAATGGCATCCCATACCATCAAGCCGGGTGATACGCCAGTATGGCGTATGGCCAGTATGGCGATGACGAATACACGCTTCCAATGTGCGTTCACCGCGATGTCGCCAAACACGGATGCGACCGTCATGATGCTGTAAACAGAACCTGAATTCATTCGTAAAAATGCCGTTATGCCATTCGTGCACCCAGTTTTGTTGTTGCGTACACCATCGCCGGCGCTTCTGCCTGTAATGCAGCGTCAAGGGTTACCGCATCCATGGTCTCTGCTGCAAACGTCGTCGAACTGTTCGTGCAGATGGTTGTTGTCTTGCAGACGTCCCCATCTGTTGACTCAGGGATCGAGACGTGGCTGCACGATCCGTTACAGCCATGCAGATAAGAAGCCTGTCATTTCGACTGCTAGTGATACGAGGCCGTTGGGATCCAGCACGGCGTTCCGTATTGCCTCCTGAACTAACCGATTCCATATTCTGCTAACAGTCATTGGATCTCGACCAAAGCGAGCAGCAATGTTTTGATACGATAAACCGGATTGCGATAGGCTACAATCCGACCTTCATCAAAGTGGGAAAATTGCATTCCTCCTCCTTACACGAGGCATCAAAACAATGTTTCACCAGGCAAAGCTGGTCAACTGCTGTTTATGTATGAGAAATCGGTTGAAAACTTTCCTCATGTCAGCTCGTTGTACGTTTCGCCACCAGCGGCAACCTTCTGTGAATGCTCTGAAAAGCTAATAATTTGCATAAAAATGTTCAAATGTTTGTAAATCTATCGGACCAAACTGCGTGGTCATCAGTCCGTAGCTTACAAACTACTTAAACCTAGGTAAACTAACCTACGGACAAACACACACACCCATGCCCCAGGGAGGACTCGAACCTTCACGGCGAGCAACCGCGCGCTCCGCAGCGAGACGCTTTAGACCGCTCGGCTACTCCGGCGCGGCTAATAATTTGCATATCACAGCATCTTCTTCCTAACGGTTAAATTCGCGTCTGTAGCACGTCATCTTCGTGGTGTAGCAATTTTAATGGCCAGGAGTGTATATACTGTGAAAAGCAAAGGTCCTGGGGTACGCCTGATCACTTTAACGTCAGAAGACCTTTCTCCTTTACGAGTGATATGTTACATTCTTGAAAAAACTTTTTTGAAAAGTCTTGGTCGCAATTATCTTTATTTCATGACGCGTTTCGAGAACATCATCATCAGATTTTGGTAAAAAAGAAGAAAATTACATTTTTGATGTTTATAGCACGTAATTATGATATCTATAAGGTGTATAAACCGTATTAATACATATATACTTACAAAAGATTTAAAAAAAGATGGGAAATACAACCATCTTGGTATAGATGCCTGATTACAACTTAAAATATCATCATGGACGTCTGGTGACAGTGTTGAACCAGACTCACATGCCCAACTGTGGTGAGAGGGGGGGGGGGGAACACCGTAACAGGTAACCTAGGCCCCATTCGCCACCAGATGGCGCATGGTTGGCATTGAAAGTTACGTGAATAAAACTACACTTCAAACATCTTGGGCACACTATACTGTGTGCAGTCATAGAAACTGTGAAAGTTGCGTGAATAAAACTACATATAAAACATCTTGGGCACACTATACTGTGGGCAGTCATAGAAACTGTGAAAGTTGCGTGAATAAAACTACATATAAAACATCTTGGGGGGAAACACCGTAACAGGTAACCTAGGCCCCATTCGCCACCAGATGGCGCATGGTTGGCATTGAAAGTTACGTGAATAAAACTACACTTCAAACATCTTGGGCACACTATACTGTGTGCAGTCATAGAAACTGTGAAAGTTGCGTGAATAAAACTACATATAAAACATCTTGGGCACACTATACTGTGAGCAGTCATAAAAACTGTGAAAGACATTTCTACAAAATGTGTTAGGTTATATACAAAAAAATATATAAGACACCAATTTAAGTACATTAAACTTATTAATGGGATAGGGCGCACGACACGGGAGGCGTGGGAGGGCCAAAGGATAGGATTGGGCGTTGCTAAATACAGCACAAACTACATGATAAATGTTAAAAAATACGCAAGCCAGGCCACTGCGACGTTACAGTGACACAGCCGCTCATCACATGCTACAAGCTACCATTGCAGAAAAATCTTTCACGAGTACCAGGTAGACAAATTATGTGAAGGGACAATATGTCATATAACACTTATATGCCATGATGTCTAGACAACTGACAAAATCCCACAATATGAGTCAGTTGTCTAGACATCACATCTGTCACCAGACGTCCATGATGATATTTTAAGTTGTAATCAGGCATCTATACCAAGATGGTTGTATTTCCCATCGTTTTTTTTAAATCTTTTGTAAGTATATATGTTTTAATATGGTTTATACTCCTTATAGATATCATAATTACGTGCTATAAACATCTAAAATGTAATTTTGTTATTTTGTACCACAGTCTGATGATGATGTTCTCGAAACGCGTCATGAAATAAAGCTAATTGCGACCAAGACTTTTCAAAAAAGTTTTTTCATGCAAGCCAACCTATGGTCGCTTGTCCACAAAATGGAAGGTTTTATGAACCAAGTGATAAACATGTTACATTCTGTTGCCTAGGAATGCCTCAGTCCGCGGTGGCCGAGGGGACTAAGGCGCTCCAGTCACGGTCCACACGGCCACTACGGTCGGGGGTTCGAATCCCCCCTCGGGCATGGATATTTGTGCCGTCCTAGTTCGTAAGTAGTTCATAAATAGTTTGTAAGTTTAGGGACTGATGACCCCGTAGTTAAGTCCCATTAGACTATACAAACATTTGAATGCCTCAGTCCATTTGGTCTAATATACTCTCGCACTTTGTTTGTCAGGCGGTGGTGCGGAACGATATATAAAGGTTTGCGGAAGTCAAGAAACACGGTATCCACCTGCGATTCTGTATATTCTGCCCTCTGGGTCTCATGGTTTTATACGCGATCTCCTTTACAGATGAAGTACATCATCCCAAAATTCTCCCAATAAATCTAAGTCGGCTATCCGCCTTACTAACAACTGTCCTTACATGTTCGTTCCATTTCATATCGCTCTGTAATGTTACGCCTAGACATTTGAACGACGCAACTGTATCAAGAAGCTCACTACTAATGCTGTATTCGAACATTATGAGGTTTTTTTCCCTACTCATGTGCATCACCTTACATTTTTCTACATTTATAGCTAGCTGCTATTCTACACACAAACTATAAATTTTTCCAAAGTCACCCTCTACGCTACTGTAGTCAATTAGATTAGATTAGATTAGATTAATACTCGTTCCATAGATCATAAATATACGACATTTCTTAATTATGTGAAACGTTTCAGTTTAGTAAATGTCGTCTATACATGACATCAATATTTCACGGATTTTTTATCTTTATTTTTTATTGGTTCTTTTTTATTTGTTTATTGTTTTTATTTTTTTTTTTTTTTTTTTTAAATTTTGAGTTTTATCCAAAAATTCATCTATAGTGTATAAGGAGTTGCCATTAAGAAATTCCTTTAATTTCTTTTTAAATACTACTTGGCTATCTTTCAGGCTTATGATGCTGCTTGGTGACGGAAGACTTTTTTGGCAGCATAATTCACTCCTTTCTGTGCCAAAGTTAGATTTAACCTTGAATAGTGAATATCGCCCTTTTCCTAGTTTTTTAGCTATGCAATCTGCTATTACTTACTACTTAAAGACGACACCCTCCCACACACCATAGCTTCATCAGCCAACAGCCGTAGATTATAAGTTACTGTGTCCATCAGATCATTTATATAGATAGAAAATAATAACGGCCCTATCACAGTCCCCTGGGGCACGCCTGACGGTACATTAGTCTCTAATGAAGACTCGAACATTAAATGTGTTTCAAAATTCTACAAATACAGGCATATAGTTTTGCGCATCTAATCGACAACCCTTGTTGTAAATGGGAATGACCTGTGCTTTCTTCAAAACATTAGGAACGCTTCGCTCCTCTAGAGGCCTTGGTACACTGCCGCTAGAAGGCCACACTTCGTGTAAAATCGAATTCATATCCCATCAGGTCTAGCGGCCTTGCCTCTGTTGAGCGATCTCAGTTCTTTTCTATCCCTCTGCCACTGATTTCAATGTCTGCCGTTCTAGCGTTCGTGAGATGGGCCAGGGTAGCAACTACACTGCATTCTTTTTCATCTATGAAACAGCTTTGGGAAAGGACATTTAATATTTCGGCCTTTTGAGTGACATCCTTTGTTTGAACACCACTATGGACATAGAGTGTCTGGATATTTGGTTTCGCCCCGTTTACCGATATGATGATGACCAAAATATGTTGGATTTTTCTGTAAGTAGGGTACACAAAACATCTAGATCTACATAAATACTCTGAAAGTCACTTTGAAGTGCATGGCAGATGGTTCATCGAACCGCTTTTCTCTACAGTTCCATTCTCTAACAGCTTGCGGAAGGAAGGACCACCTATATCTTTCCGTTTCTGATCACATTTCTCTTATTTTATTTTCATGATCATGTCTGGCTGTGTAGGTGGATGCTAACAAAATATGTTCGCATTCGGAAGAGAAAGTTAGTGAAAGAAATTTCGCAAATAGGTCTCGCCACAACAAATAACTCATTTCTTTTAATGATTTTCACCCTAACTCGTGCATCATTTCCGTGACACTATCTCCTCTAAATCGCGATAATACGAAACGAGCTGCCCTTTTCTCAACTTAGTCTAAATCGTCTGTCATCGGGGATCCCAAAATGCGCAACAATACTCCAAAATAGGACACACAAGTGTGATGTAGGCAATTTCTTTAGCAGAACTGTTGCATCTTCTAAGTGTTTTGTTAGCGAAACGTAGTCTTTGTTTCGCTTTCCCTAGAATATTTTCTGTATGTTCTTTCCAATTTAATGATCGCAAATTGCGATTTATTTCATTAAAATAAACGCTGTAACGTCGTCAAAAATGTATAATTGTTTCCAATTTAAGTTGTTCGTTTTTTTTTTTTTACTCCTAGGTATTTAATTGAATTGACGGCCTCTGTATTCGACTGATTTATCGTGTAACTGAAGTTAAACGTATTTCTTTTAGTTGTCATATGGATGCCCTCACATTTATCATTATTAAGGGTGAATTGCCATTTCTTGCGCCATGCTGATATCTAAATCATTTTTCAGGTACTTTTGATCTTCTGGTGACTTTACTAACCGGTAAGTGACAGCATCGTCCGGGATCAGTCTAAGAGAGCTACCCAGCTTGTCTCCTAAATCCTTATATATAAAAATGAATGTTCGTCTGCATGTCCTCCGTGTGTCATAAACCATTCATTCGATGAAACTTTGGTGAACTGTTCAACATACGCCTACGAAGGTTTCTGACCCCCAACCCAAAAAATAAAAAAACATAAAAAATAAAAACTGTAGCCCGCCGCGGCGGAGCGGCCGAGAGCATTGGGGCGCTTTGCTACGATGCACGAGACCGTTCCCCGTCGGGGGTTCGAATCCCTCATCGGTCATGGATATTTGTGCTGTCTTTAGTATAAGTTAGTTCATAAGTAGTTTGTAAGTTTAGGGACTGATGACCCCGCAGTCAAGTCCCATAAGCTTAACAAAGATTCGAACATTCAAAAGAGCACGACGCATAGCTCAGGAGATATGACGTCATAAATAATGAGAGGCCACCGCGTTGCATGTACTTTCGGACGTTTATGAAGCGTTTTTTAACTGACCACCCCCTCCCCCCCGTCACACACACAAAATAATGAAATGAAAAGAAGTCTAACGCTCACAACAGTTTCGCTGTAGATGATGTAAAACTGTCGCATCAGGCACGACCTTGTATCAAATTAATTTAGCGTTACAGATTTGCATGTTACTATTTATTTTTGTGTCTTAATTCTCTTGCATTCAAAATTAAGCAAACTGTATTCTTTATCTCTACCTATATAAAAGCGAAACGACATTCACTGACTCCCAGATAAACACGAATTCTCGAAAATTACTTCACCTATGAAGCTGAAATTTGGCAGGAATGTAGTTTATAGGTAGAAAACGTCAGCTAAGAAAGTATTTTGTGATAGGTCCATGGCGGAGCATACTTCTCCTACAGACTCACGAAATCTAGTTTCATTCCGATCTTCACGAAATTTCGCACTCTTGACCTTAAAACCTAGAGGAAGGTCATTGTCTACCTCGTTTCACACGGTGCATGGGGGAGGGTACCTTGCAACATAAAAATGGATCCCTAAATCCTAAATACCTTGGTCCCGCCATACCTTGAGAACGGCTCGACAGATTTCACAGATCTTTTTTTTTTTTTTTTTTTTTTTTTTTGTCCGATCAAGGGTTGTATGAAATAAAACTGGAATATTTGAGTTTTTCAATGTGACCCTGCGTTTCTATTGCATAGAAACCTATAGTTTTTTTACCGATATTGATGAAATTTTGCAGGCCGCAGTGGAGTAGCCGAGCGGTCTAAAGCGTCTCGCTGTGGAGCGCGCGGTTGCTTGCCGTGGAGGTTCGAGTCCTCCCTGGGGCATGGGTGTGTGTGTTTGTCCTTAGGTTAGTTTACCTAGGTTTAAGTAGTTTGTAAGCTACGGACTGATGACCACGCAATTGCAGAATGACATGTTGACCATAGCTGTTTATTAATTCTCAATGCTACCGGTTTCGGTTTTGTACCATTGTCAAGCTAGCTAATCTCTGCTAACGCTTGACAATGGTACAAAACCGAAACCGGTAGCATTGAGAATTAATAAACAGCTATGGTCAACATGTCATTCTGCAATTATCTGAAAGCTGTTATGCCCCATCTATTCACCTTTATAGATGACCACGCAGTTTGGTCCGATAGATTTACAAACATTTGAAATTTTTATTTTTTTTTTTTTTTTTTATTTTGCACACTGTACCTTAAAAACAAGAGGATTGTCACTGTCTGTATAAAATTTCGTTCGGTACATGGTGGAGGGTACTTAACTTAAGGAATTTTACAAACTGCATACTTTTGCTCCAATCTCTAGGAATTTTTGCACACATGACCTTTAAACCAAGAGGAAGATCACTGGGCACGTAAATGTTTGTATGGTACATGACAGAGGGTACCTTCCAGAAAACTTTGCCGAGAGAGGAAAAGGGGGAAACGAATAGAGAGCTGGAGGAGAAAGAGATGGATGCAGAGAGAGGGGCGAAGGGGATGTGGACAACGAGAGTGGAGGATAAATAAACACCCGGGCAACGCCGGGTTTACAGCTAGTCGCTTATAACAACAAGGAACGGTAGGGGTCCTATAGCACTTCCCTAGGAAACGCCAGATGTCACTTTAGTTCTACTCGATGACTTTCCGTTAATTACAACGTACTGTGTCCTGTCTGACAGGAAATCACGAATCCAATGGCACAAAAAAAATCAAATGTTTGTATAGCTTATGGGACTTAACTACGGGGTCATCAGTCCCTAAACTTACAAACTACTTATCTACTACCTTATACTAAGGACGGCACAAATATCCATGCCCGAGGGGGGGATTCGAACCCCCGACCGTAGTGGCCGTGCAGACCGTGTCTGGAGCGCCTCAGTCTCCTCGGCCACCGCGGCCGGCTCCAATGGCAGAATTGTGACGGTATTCCGTAAGCACGCGGTTTGATTAGAAGACGCTTGTGTGGTACAGTGCCTGAAGCCTTTCCGAAATCTATAAATACAGAATGTATTCGACATTCCTTGTCGTAGCACTCATCACAACATGTGAGTAAAGAGCTAGCTGTGTTTCACAAGAATGGTACTTTCTGATTTCGTGTTGACTATGGGTGAACAGGTCGTTCTCTTTGAGGTAATTCATAATATTTGAGGAAAGCATACGTTCCAAAATTCTGCTGCAAACTGACGTCAGTGATAGAGGCCTGTAATTTTTCGAGTCACTCGTATTGAATACTGGCGTAACCTGTGCAACTTTCCTGTCTTTGAGTTCGAAACGTTCGCTGAGCGAGCTGTTGTGTATGATTACTAGGTATGGGCGCTATTGCATCAGCACACTCTGAAAGGAACCTAACTGGTATATACTTTGCTAAGTGATTTAAGTTGCTGTAATACACCAGGGATGTGAATTTATAAATTACGCATGCCGGCAGCTGTTCTTGATGCTAATTCTGGAGTATTTGCTTCGTCTTCTTTCGTGAAGGAGTGTTAAGCAGAACTGTCATCAGTAGCATCACATTTACTATTCCATAGTAAGGGGTACGAACATATGTTGTTAGCACCCACTTACAAAGCAATAAAATGAAATAAATCGCAATTTGCGATCACTTATGGCATCACTGTACTAGGTTTAGGTGGAATACCAAAGGGCGGCAAATGAAAATTTGTGCCCTGGCGGGTTTCGAACCCAGGATCTCCTTCTTACTAGGCAAACGCGTTGACCACTCCGCCACTTCTCTCTGGGTAGTTCTCTTCGTTGCGGACGCTGATCGTTTTTGTTCGAGGTTGTTCATTGAATATTTGGCTCAGCTTTTTTATTACAGAGGGCGTGGAGCCCTCTGACCGGGCGCGCTGAGCCACGGCGCCCGGCTACCACCGAGGACACAGTGACCAGCCCCACTGCAGAGGACTCTTCCCTGCATGTCTCTCGCCACACCCAAATCTCCTTTCGCCATGCTGTCTCTTTCCCTTACCACGCCGCCCTTTGGTATTCCATCTAAATCTAGTAAAGTGATGCCATAAGTGATCACAAACTGCGATTTATTTCAGTAAATGAACGCTGTAACGTCGTCAAAAATATATATAATTGTGTACAAGCCGAAGCTGGGCTCTTGACGACAATTAATTGTGTCTCGATACCTCATGGTCTCTTCTCCCTGATGCGGGAATACAGTATTGTGGCTGCGAGCATTACAGAACAAATAAGCTGTGCTATAGGAAAGAAACAGCGTGGCGAATGGAGATTTGTGTGTGGCGGGAGACGTGCAGGAAAGAGTCCTCTGCAGTCTGGCAAATTTTCATTCGCCGCCCTTCGGTATTGCATCTAAACCTAGTAGTACAGTGATGTCATAAGTGATCGCAAATTGCGATTTATTTCATTAAATGAACGCTGTAACGTCGTCAAATATGTATATAATTAGATAGCAAGACATGATCATGAAAATAAAGTGAGAGAAATCTGATCGGAAACGGAAGGATATAGATGTTCCTTCCTTCCGCGACCTGTTAGAGAATGGAACTGTAGAGAAACATCATAAAAGCAGTTCGATGAACCATCTGGCATGCACTTCAACGTGCCTTCCAGAATATGTATGTAGATGTAGATGTTTTATGTATCCAACTGACACAAAAACCCTACATATTTTGGCCATCATCATATCGGTAAACGGGTAGAAACCAAATATCCAGACACTCTGTGTCCATAATGGTGTTCAAACAAAGGATGTCACTCAAGAGGCTGGAATATTAAATGTCCTTTCCCAAAGCTGTTTCATAGATGAAAAAGAATGCACTGTAGTGGGTCCCTGGCCCATCGCACGAACGGCAGAATATTAAAATCAGTGCCAGAGGGGTAGAAAAGCAATTAAGATCGCTCAACAAAGCCAAGTCCGCTAGACCTGATGGTATACCAATTCTATTTTACGCGCAGAATGGCCTTCTAGCGGCAGTGTACCAAAGATCTCTAGAGGAGCGAAGTGTTCCTTGTGATTTGAAAAAAGCTCATGTCATTCCCGCTATATATATGAGCAAAGTCGTTGGACGCGCGTTCTCGCTTGTGGCAGCGACAGGCTTACAGTAAATCACCGGTTAGGAGCCACTTTATCTCTGGAAAATCGCAGTTATCCCAGTGAGAGTGCAGACCGGCATCAAGGCAGTGTGCGGGATTTGGCCGTCGTGAGGTGGCGGATACGTGCCGCCTCAAGGCGTGGGCGACGCGGTCGGCCGTGGGCGGCGCCTCTCGCGGATCAGGCTGGCCACCTGCGTGGGCGGCGCGGCCCACACTTCGCCACACGACTGCGGCCGCCACCGATCCACTCTGAGAGATATCGCTTAAATCAAGGACCGCTTCCTGTTTGACAGGTCGCCACGGGGCCACCTAACGAACGGCGTATGTTCAGGAGAAGTGTGCTCCTCATGTTAGCTGGGGTGCAACCGGCTTTAAGTGTCGAACACCCCAGAAGAAGCTTACGAAACGCAGGCCTGCTTTCTACAGTCGTCCTCAACAACAAACTGCTAACTGTTACTAACATAATCAGTTTGGAAAACATTGTTTCCTTGTTTGGAAGAAACAGCGAACAATTATTTAATGATAAAAATAACAGTCCAGTTCGCAAAATTATTTTTACAATTTATTAATACAGGTGACCGGTTTCGATCTAGGTTTAGATCATCTTCAGACCTATGAAAATAGAATAAAAGAGATATGCTATAGAGGGAAACAGGTACATTATTAGTAGCAACAATAAATTTACAAACAGGATTAAAAAAATACTGAAAACAATATACCTCGCTATAGATATTCAGGCGGTGAGCGTGCGGCGACTGAAAACCAGCGAGAGACTGCAATATGTTACTAACAAACAATACCTTCATATACAGGGTGTTACAAAAAGGTACGGCCAAACTTTCAAGAAACATTCCTCACACACAAAAAATGAAAATATGTTATGTGGACATGTGTCCGGAAACCCTTAATTTCCATGTTAGAGCCCATTTCATTACTTCTCTTCAAAACACATTAATCATGTTCAAATGTTTGTAAAGCTTATGGGACCCAACTACGGGGTCATCAGTCCCTAAACTTACAAACTACTTATGAACTACTTACGAACTAGGACGGCACAAATATCCATGCCCGAGGGGGGATTCGAACCCCCGACCGTAGAGGCCGTGCAGACCGTGACTGAAGCGCCTCAGTCTCCTCGGCCACCGCAGCCGGCCATTAATCATGGAATGGAAGCACACAGCAACAGAATGTACCAGCGTAACTTCAAACACTTTGTTACAGGAAATGTTCAAAATGTCCTCCGTTACCGAGGATATTTGCATCCACCCACCGTCGCATGGAATCCCTGATGCGCTGATGCAGCACTGGAGAATGGCGTATTGTACCACAGCCGTCCACAATACGAGCACGAAGAGTCTCGACATTCGGTACCGGGGTTGCGTAAACAAGAGCTTTCAAATGCCCACATAAATGAAAGTCAAGAGTCTGAAGGAACTGAGGTACCAACAGCCGTAAGTAAAATGAAATATTTATTCAATTACAACCAGTTTCGGCATTTCACTATGACAACAACAGCAACTGTTGTTGTT
The DNA here is from genome assembly GCA_026315105.1 of Locusta migratoria. Taxonomy (NCBI): domain Eukaryota; kingdom Metazoa; phylum Arthropoda; class Insecta; order Orthoptera; family Acrididae; genus Locusta; species Locusta migratoria. The sequence continues at coordinate 214,505,162 of CM048749.1, forward strand.
TCTAACTAAGAGAGGAAATCCACGATTCCAGTTTCGTATCCCTACTTTTGGATATCTTGCTCTCATGTAGGGACCTGAAGATGGCATAGTGAATTGCCTAAACTTGTTGTAATTGAATAAATATTTCATTTTACTTACTGCTGTTGGTACCTCAGTTCCTTCAGACTCTTGACCAGCCGCTGTCCCGCTTCCACCACCGATGATGGATTCAATAAGAAAGTCAAGAGGGTTGAGGTCAGAAGAGCGTGGAGGCCATGGAATTGGTCCGCCTCTACCAATCCATCGGTAACCGAATCTGTCGTTGAGAAGCGTACGAAAACGTCGACTGAAATGTGCAGGAGCTCCATCGTGCATGAACCACATGTTGCGTCGTACTTGTAAAGGCACATGTTCTAGCAGCACAGCTAGAGTATCCCGTATGAAATCATGATAACGTGCTCCAGTAAGCGTAGGTGGAAGAACATGAGGCCCAATCAAGACATCACCAACAATTCCTGCCCAAACGTTCACAGAAAATGTGTGTTGATAACGTGATTGCACCATTGCGTGCGGATTCTCGTCAGCCCACACATGTTGATTGTGAAAATTTGCAATTTGATCACGTTGGAATGAAGCCTCATCCGTAAATTAAATACTAAAATGAGCTCTAACATGGAAATTAAGGGTTTCCGGACACATGTCCACATAACATATTTTCTTTCCTTGCGTGTGACGAATGTTTCCTGAAAGTTTGGCCGTACTTTTTTGTAACACCCTGTATATTAACTCTTGAAAAAAAGAATGTCTTGGTTGCAATGACGTTTATTGAAATGACGCGTTTCGCCCGGTTAGAGCATCTTCAGATTTCTGACAAAGAAGAAAAATGATCGACATCTTACAATTTTTACATTAGAAAAAAATTTAAATTTGTTAGCTACAAAACAACGTTTAAATCAGTAATATTGGGTTGTAATAATGTAGCTACTGATGTTTTATCTACTCTGTGATAGAGGGTGTTTATGTCAAAATGCAGCCATAGCATGTCTTCACAACTGTTGTCCGACCGACCCAACACCTACAGTGTTGTGGGGCGGTTACTCGCAGCAGCCATCTGAACGCTGCCCCTGGCAGTGACAGTACCAATACCGACGCATGTTGTGAGTGAGTTGAAGACCTACTATATGGCACAGGGACATCAGATAAGGTAAATCTCGCAGTATAAATTATTTCAATATCCATTCAGTTGATCACTGTATCGATTTGTTTAACGGTCAGTGTTACCGCTGATCAACAGATTGCATCCTATGGCTGCATTTTGACCTAAACACCCTCTGTCACAGAGTAGGTAAAACATCAGTTCCTACATTATTACAATCCCTTATTATTTGATGTCAACATTGTTTTGTAGCTAACAGTTTTAAAATTTTTTGTAATATTGGCATGTAAAAATTGTAAGATGTGGATCGTTTTTTTCTTCTTTGTCAGAAATCTGTTGACGCTCTAACCGGGCGAAACGCGTCATTTCAATAAACGTTTTTGCAACCAAGACATTCTTTTATTCAAGAGTTCCACTTCACACGGTTGCTGTACCACTCCACGCATAAATGGAATGGGAAAAGTTTCATATATATTATTTCTCATCGCTGTTTTTTTTTTTTTTTTTTTTTTTTTTTTTTTTTTTTTTTTTTTTTGCGGGGGAGGGGGGGGGGTGTACGCTATACCTCCCGTATTACTGGTCCCAAATTAATTAAGGTTTTCTTCCTCACTAATGACGAAAAATACACGGATAGTTTAAAGTTATTGTTTTCACAGGAAAACGTTATTTTGAAAAAATGTTCACTGTCGTACTGTCTAAGTTGTTTTAGTCTTGAAATCATGCTTTAATCCACGGCTGGCCAGCTACGCCTAACACGGCTTCACTAGCGCCCCGTTATCCGCCGCTTTTCAGGGTCCTTGTAAGGCCTTCACAGCTGCCGTAGCGGTCGTGAAAGTCACATAGTCTCCACTGTACTTCACCCTTACAGACAATCCCTTACTTCACACCGTTGCCCGTCTCCCACGACGTGGACGAGGGATTGGCCTTGTTGGACACATGCAGGGCCGACCCGTCCATATAGGCAAACTAGGCAATTCCCTAGGGCCACAGACAAATATATACAGAAGGGAAACCTCCGTAAGGGGCCGGTCACACGCTCAGGGCTGCGGGGAGGGAGCGTTACCAGCAGTTCCGTAAGATGTCCCATGATGGCGCTGAGGTCTCAAGCAGCCCTTTAAACTGGCCAGAGTAGGCGGCAGGTACCGGTTGCCCCCACCACCACTTCCCCTCAAACGCCGGCAAGCCGGACACAGCTGTGGCCTCATGGCAGGCGGCGCGAGCTCTCCCCTTTTAGCCTCCCTTCGATGCTACCCTCTGATGTGAAGAGGCACCCTCAGAAGCGCCTCTAGTGTCGTCTACCGATACAAAGCAAGAGAACCGCCTGACGTCTGCTGGCATCTTACAGAACTAAGAGGGGAGCGTAGGACAGAGGTTTAGGTGGGATTCTTCTCTGTATATGTTACTCTGTGCTAGGGCGCTCGAAATTGGGGAGAGCTTAAGTTCACGACTTTGGGAGCCAGCGTGACGTCATTATGACGTGTACATGCTGTATCGAAGAGGCCACATAATCACATATCGACTTTTGTGAATTTCGAGATACTGTGTACTGCGTAGCGTGGCGTAGCGCCTCCTTCAATTCGTTGTTCTAGCGTTTTGCGTTTCCTTCAAACGTTGTTAGTTATCTTGTTTTCAATCGCTTTTCTTAGTATGTCGACTTACAATGAGAGAAAAGCTGAAACATTTCAGCGTTAATAATGACGGAAAACTGTGTGGCTACTGCGAAATACAAGAATAAGTTGATATGCTTCTTACGCAGTTCAAGTGCATCGGCTACTCTTACTCCGTGAGAGATAGCACACAGCATCTAAAATAAGCAGGTGAAGTCAGAAGTAAAATAATGTCTTTTTTTCATTTTCGTTACTGTAGCGCGTATATCGCTCAATTTTATTTTAATCTTTCTGTGCGATCACGAAAACGCATTTTGGAGTGTCTACCAGTTGTACATAGCTAAGCAAAAGTAATTGTAACATATGTAGCCGATAAAATAATGTGTGTTCAGTTGTTTAATAAGTTCCTCTGCTTCGTTGTCTGTGAGAAAATATTTTTTCACACTGTCATGTCCGATTCTTTGGCTGTTTCGTTAAACCATTTTATTTGTACATTTGCAGGTTGTCCAAAATTCTTCTTCACCTAAAGTAAAGGGAACGTTGAGATCCGATTTTACGGATTTCCATCTTCTATAGTAAGCACAAATCACCGTAAATGTATTCTTGGACCTAAGTATTATAAAGACAAGGAGGCGGCAGTTCTAGATCACCTGGTTGGTAATGTCATTACTTCATTTCTTATCCATCTGTAAATAATAATAATAATAAGTGTTCGTTTACAGCGTAAACTAAGAAAAGTAAGGCGTAATTGAAGACAGGGTATATGCTGTCTTGCAATTCACTATTAATTTGGTATTATAAAAACCGGGGAAAAAGGGAGATGACAAACCATCTCCCTCAACAAGTGACTTCTTCAATTTAAACATTTTTACAATCTCTGCCCCCTCCCCCACACTGTTCTTTGGAAGTTGTTTCTTAAAGTTGCTTTAATTATTTTAGTTGTTTTACTATCAAATTAAAATTTGTTTGGCATAAATCAGTGCATTTCTGTTAATCGACTATTTTGAAGTCCATAAAAGTAAATATAGGTCTATATTAAGTTGCTACTTTTATTCCTCTGTAAATTAATTTCCCTTTCTAAATTGTGCCTGATACTCTCCTCATTATCTGTATCAAGTATTTCTTCTGCACCTTTTTCAAAACACCTTGGATAAAAGCTTGTAGGTCACTGGTAGGAGGGAGAGTCTCCTATAGTTGTCAGCATCTGTTTGCTTCTTTTTTATATAGTGGATGTATTAGTGCAGATGTCCATACTAATGGTGAACTGTGTTTTCCAAATTTGATTGAATATTTCTGATATAGTATCAGGTGTCACCAGAGTACTTCCATAGTTCAGTAAATATATGAACTTCTCAGATGAGTAATTGTTTTTGAGTAATTGTATTATTTCTCTTATTGTTGGTGGTGGTTTTGACTTTAATGATGAAATCAAATCATAAGAAATTGTTGTTGCTCATGATCTGTGTAGCATGAAAATTTGTTTTAAGATCTATTTATTTACCAACAAATTTTTAAAGTGTTAGTTACAAAAATTAAACATAGTGAGCATAAATTTACCTGAATTATTTGCAATGCATGAGCAACTATTTGTACTAGCATAATTGAAACTTTTGTATTCTGTTGCAGATAATTTTAACATGAAGCAAAACATTGACTCAATGCTGATTTTTTTGTGGCATTTCTGGCCATAAGATCCCAGCTGGGATCGTGTTCGGCCTGTCTGGTGCAAGTTTTTTATGTGACGCCACTGGGGCGACTTGTGATTGAATCAATGAAGAATCACTAGATAAAGTGATAAAGTAACTGAATAACTTAAAATATTGTATTAATTATCAACAACAATCAACCTTTCATAACTTCTTGAGAAGCAGACCAGATCAAATCTCTCCTCCCACCTCTGCCCCTAGCACCTACTAATTGCTATTGCAGAATTACATACACCCAATGGAGGTGGGGGATCACTGCTGAAATATGTGTTTCTATCTTCTTTTTTTTTTTAATTTGTCAAATCCTCATTCAGAGAAGAAACAGAAGATGGCACAAAAGTTGACACCACTGCTAACGGAGGTCCATTGGCTGTAGGGTTTGATACCTTCACATCATGTTGCGAGATTTCAAGGTGTTCAGTCATTTTTGCAACTGTTTCAGTACTGCAATTATAAGTCAGATTTATTAAGTTCTTACAGATCTCTCTTGCCCGTTACGTGCTGCGAAATTAGTGCGTAATGTTTCAGAAATGTTGAGCCATGCATTTGCTCTAGATTGCTGCTAGTATTCTGTAACCCCTGTGCTGCAGTGTTTGTGTACTATAACTGCTTCTTGAACCAAACCCATATGTTTCATCTAAACAAATTGAGGATTAATCCTATAAGTGAAATTTAATTTGTCAAATCCCCATTCAGAGAAGAAACAGAAGATGGCACAAAAGTATTTGCACAGAAACTTAAATTTTAGGAAATCTGGACATGGACAATCAGGTTTTGCAAAATCTACTTTGTAAAAACATTCTTCAATTTCTACACTGGTTACATGAAACAGTCCTGTAGCCACCATAGTTACTGATTCTGCACTTAAGTCATTTTTTTCATATCACATCGTCACATGCTTAACAAACTTTGGTGTCTTCCTATACAGAAATAAAGAGATGTCTTTGCTGTAAAATTTAACTTGCAATACTTTTCAATGGGGCTAGGAAGGTAACTGTTAACTAAAACTGCAATGAGGTCTGTTAATTCTGTGTTTGTATTATGCTCTAGGTGTGAATGTTTCACCAATTTGTTCATTACTTAAACAGCAAACATACTTTTGTACTATGCACTGGGACCCATTGTTTATCAAAGTACTGCAAAGCAGAATCATTTGGTTTATCGAAATCATGGATTCTCAACTTTAGTAAATTATCAATATACTCTTGCATGAAAGACGACTCTGCATTACCGTTCCACAGATTAAAAATTCTAAGTCACATTTTTTTGTTCTTTTGTGTGTGACCATAACCACCTTTCTCAAATCATTTCTCTGTTAAATGAACACAGATACACTTTGAAACAGGGAAACAAGGACTGAATTGCATTTATTTTGGACACAGAGAAATCAGTAACCCAGTGTACAGGATTCATGTTTTGTTTCCACTCCTTGAAAATATTTAATGCTTCTGAAATTGACCATGTGTCTTCTATTTGAATGTAAAAAGAACCTACCACTAAATAGCACACATTTGTCTTTACTGTTACAAAGAGTAGTGGATTATCACACTTGATGGTCTTTTACGTTGTATCGAGCAAGCACATTGTCCCATACTTTCTCAGTAGTTCCCTTTGTCATGCAATCTGATAGCAAAAGAAGAGTGGATGTACTTCTCCATCAACCACTGTGCAAAGTCTGAAAACAGGCACTTCCACCAGTCACCATCATTTTTTTTTTTTTTTTTCTTCACTAATTTACCTTCACTTGCGGCATATCCTGATCAATTGCTGTATCCTACAACATCAGTGTATTTAGTCATGGTTATTAGGGATTTGCTTTGCAGGGGGAAAAAGCAGAAATCTTACCAGCACTAAGATACTAATAAAATAAAATTGTTACAAAGTTAGTATTATTGTAGGACAGACAAGTGTCCAAAAAAATCCATCTGGCTTCTTGGACCCTGAGGCCTGCTTCCAAGGGCAAAAATAAACATAAAGTAAATACAGCCAAATCTGTTGACTTATCATGTTACTGAAGGATCTAACAGATAGTAACAGAATTATTAAACATGTAGGGCTTCTCCAAACGTTATTCTAAATGATTTATAGAACTTGAGAATTTGTTGATTACTGTTATAATTGATATAGCCTGTGAAGATTTGTCTTCTAGTTTCTTTTCTAGTATGACAGAATGTATTGTGTATTATTCCTTTCAGCCATCTGATTTTTCATGTAAGCTTTTTTCTGTTCTGATTACTTTCCAAGGAATGCACATGAAGAATCATATTATTTTTGCACATCATTGTTATGTATTGAACAGAAGTAACAATTTGTTTCGCCTTTGAAGGGTGATGTGTTCTAGCAGAGTTTGGCATTGTATTCTCATGTGTATTTCAAACAGAGCTGAAAATGAATAAAAAATTTCACTAGTTATGGTATCATACTTAGGATTTAATAGTGTCTCTTGTATGTATGTTTTGAATGTAAACTGGACACAAGTTGTAAATCATCTGGAATATTAACATGTAGTCATAGATTATACTGAATAAAATGCAATTAATTACCATTTACTGTATTTTTGTCTTTGTGCAAGATTTCAATAAAATTGACAGCATTTGCAATACATTCTTAAAACAATAACAAATTCAGAGCAGAAATTGTGTAAACAGGTATGTGCATTTTTTTATGTCTTCATGCCATGCATTACTTCTGTCTACATTTCTGCAGCATTTTAAATTTTTGTGCCCTACAAATTCCTATAATCTATTTTAGGTCTTTGATTTCTTCCAAAATGTTATCCTTGTCACAATTAGGAACTGAAATTTTTCCAAAGTTCTAGAGAGGACTGTCTATGTTGATAATGCCAGCATGCAATGATGGGAAACTAAAATGGCAGAACAGCTTGTTTATTACCTAATAACAGTTTTACTTTCAAATATTGTACTTTAAAAATCATGCTTTACTACAACCAATTTTGCTGCTCTCACAAGTGACCAAACAACTATTATTTCAAAGATACTGGTAACTGCGCTAATCCAACAATATCTGAAAATCACTAAAATAAACAGTTTTGCTACCATATCTAATCTGATATATAATTTTCAAACATTTTAAAATTTGAACAGAATTTCATAGTATTAGACAATGTTCTATACATGCTGAGTATCAAATAAAATGAGATGAAATATTAAAGTACAGTAGTTGGAAAAATTACAAACAGCATACTAGCTTTCAACTTCTATGAGCAATGTCGCATGTTTTGTGTACAAGGAAGACTACTTTTCTTAAGTACATTCTCATTAGTTATGGTGTAAGTTTGTGATAAGTATTGTAACTCTGTCACCCATCAGTAATGCCATATAAGAAACAATACCCACGGTGATTAATGCATTGCACTGTTTTAAATTACAATATTTATATCTTGGTTTTGAATGTAATTTCAATAAAATGATTGAAAACTACCAAGGGCACCCATTTCCAATGACAAGGGGACCCTGTCTCCTTATCTCTCAGGAAAAGGAAAAAAAAAATTGTGCAGTCAGCAGTTTTTCTTCCCATAAACTTATTTTAAAGTTTGCATTGTAATAACAGAACTAAGTTTTTATCAGGTTGGTACTTGAACTTCATTATGACTACTTAAAAGTAATTGCTTGCCTTGCAAACTGTTACAAATACTTTTCTCCCTGGTTTGGCTTTCCTTAGAAATTATCATATGGGCACTCTTCAGAATATCATAGTTCTTTGGCTGACATGATGCCAGGTTGGGTTTGTGTACTGCTAGGATTTCTTATTGATTTATTTGCTGAGGGACTGGTAAAAGGTAAAGAAGTCAATACTCTGAAGACTGGTATGAATACCACAGTGGTTTACTAGGCATGGTCCTGTTGGACTTGGTGTGCCATTGCATTCATCTAATCTTTGAATTGTGTTACCCAGTCAGTTAAAGGGGAACTTATAGTTTACCTGAGCTCCAAATCATGGTGCTACTCAGCATTTTTGGCGGAGGTGAAAGAAGTGAAGTGACATATAAAAATCTTAGAACTGAGCAGGGATCAAACCTGCAGCCTTTAGATTCATAGTCTAGCACTCAACTATGTTACCAAGAACCACCTGTGAGATAGAACTGAGATTATGAGATGCAGACAAGAAATCTACCAATTATCTTTTTGTCTAGTTGCTACTATGTGGAAGAAATTCAGAATGGATTTCATTACTTCCTGGTTTTAAATTTTTAAGATCAGTAGAAAATTTAAATACAGAGAACGTTTTCTTTAGTGTTATTTTTGAACAATATAAGTTTGCACATGATGTCGTGTATTTTATCTCTTGATTCCTGGATATGGACAGTAAATGTAATCATATTAGCTGATATGTTGTCCCAAACTTTTGTTTCCAATCAGGTTTCGTAATAATGGCCATGTTTCTCTACTTCGTGTTTGAAAATTTAGAGACTCAACAGTCTTAAACACAGTTGGCTTGGGAGGGGCTTGACCCAGTTGAGCTAAAACCAAGTACTTTTAGAGAGGGCTAAACCAAGTTGAAAATGGTCTTTATAAAGAGAAAACCCCCTCTGGATATGCTGCTGGTCCAATTACAGAAGCAGTCTTTACAAGATCTAAATCTATGTCAGATGATGTCATAAATAATATAGTGAGGACAGTTTACTACTCACCGCAAAGACGTGGCGACGAGCTGCGACAGGCACATACAAAAGACACACACATACAACACATTCAGCTATCGGCCATGGCCTTCTTCAGAAATAGAGCACTCACGCAATCACACAGGCACACAACACAGTCATACAACCATCACCTCCGACTGCCACACTTCGAATCACGCTCTGCGCTGCAGAGCGTGATTCGAAGTGTGGCAGTCGGAGGTGATGGTTGTATGACTGTGTTGTGTGCCTGTGTGATTGCGTGAGTGCTCTATTTCTGAAGAAGGCCATGGCCGATAGCTGAATGTGTTGTATGTGTGTGTCTTTTGTATGTGCCTGTCGCAGCTCGTCGCCACGTCTTTGCGGTGAGTAGTAAACTGTCCTCACTATATTATTTATTCCAACCTGGACTTTCCATTATTATATCAGATGATGTCATTTATGATATGATTTTAAATGACAGATTCACATATAAAAAAAAGGGGGGGCAACACAGAAGAAAGTGCTTACACTACAGCCTATATTTACTTACAACACTTCTGCACAGTTAAATTTTACTAACCATATTGGCAACAGGAGTGTACAAATATTGGAAATAAAATGTTTGCTTTGCAATGGTAATTAATATACTGGCTGGATAATTACATATTTCATGGTCAATATGAAAGGTTATTCCACTCATTCTTTCTGATGGGGTTTTCAAGGAGCATTCAATGGTCGTTGCCAACGTCTGCACAGTACACTGCAGAAGTGGTAAGTACAATTTTACCTTCCAGGTAGTTAAACACTTTCGCTGCAGCTGATACTCATAAGCGTACGCGCTTACTGTAGAATAGCGAAAGTGTTGATTGCATACTTTTTTCAATTATATCGTAAGGTAAAATAAATCAGTCAACACTCTGAAGATTAGGTTCAATACTATAATGCTTTAGTAGATACGGTCCTTTTTTGCAGGCAGTATACCATTCAGTTTAAAATGAATATTGAACCATGGTGGAACTCTGCATTTTTCACACCAATAACAGTGTGAAAAGTTAAAAGTGACAGATAAAACTCTTTGGTTTGACTGAGGATTGAACCTGTGACAGTATAATATAGTCTGTGTTGGTTAGCTGCCAGCTCAGTTGTGTGGTTTGAATTTATAAAGTAGTAACTTCTTTTACAAAATGAAGGAGTGCAGTTTCTCTGGACCTACAGTTGAGGAACAATGGAGGAATCTTTGTTTTCGCCCCTGTGCTGTGAATAGGTGAAAATTCTAACCAACTCTTTTCTTTTCCTGTTTTCATAAATAGTTTAGATTTTCCTGACCATCAGTTTGTATAGTTATACAGAAATAGATATCTAAAAAAAATGGACATTTATGATCTTTGACTTCATCTCTTCGAGCCAATGTTCTATTAAGTTCAGCACAGAAATAAATTACAGTTAAGTCTCTTAACACATTTCGTTGAAGCACTCGGATATAAGGATGCATGTGCTGCTAACTTCCTGTTTGATACACACAGGGGTGATGTGCATTTCATGTTTTTACCCATCAATAATTGTTGCTCCTTTCTGTTGCTCATCTTCCATCATTTTAGTTTCATTTCTTCTTGCACATTTTTTCGCCTCTAATTGAGGAATATGTGTAACCATCTTTTTGCAAATGTAGACCATACAGACTGATTGCTTTTTTAACACCTCTCTCCTTACAATGGAGGTGTCACCATAAAGCTCGTGAGACGTGTTCTACATTTTCAAATGAAAAATTTCGACAATGCAAGGTCCAGATTGAAATATCAATAATATGGGGATAGATAATAACTTGCTGTAAAATCGATCACTGAACTGTCAGAAAAGAGTTAACTCATTCACACACTACAGCCAACACTGGCTGCTACGGCACAGGTAGCTTTCATGTGTGGATAAGTGATTGTGTGAATATACTGTTTTCTGGTGAAGACTGCAGCTAAAATTTTAAATATCTGGTTTGAATGTTTGTCTTTTATGTCTGTTGGTAGCTCAGTGAGTTTCTTCTTACGAGTTGTAACCTACAGATTTCTTTGATAAGAAAAGCATTCTACAATATTTTCACTTTTCTATATGCTCTTAATGCTAGGATCCAAAGTTGAATTGAGCATATGAAAACCAAAATATGGTTTCCACAAGAATAAACAAGCTTTAGCCTATTGGTGCCATTTTCTTCATGCAACAAGATTTCGGCATAGTTTAAACTTCCCCGTCGTAATGAGAAGCATTACACATTTCACGTAATCTTGCTTTTGCAAGTAACTGTTGACATAAACTAAGTAATACAATGACATTATCTGTTACACTCTTCCATTTTAAAACTCTTATTATTATATACATCAAGTCATTTGCTTTCGGTTATCACACGTATATGGACTTGTATAACAACAACGGACATTTTTATGTTTAAATTAATCTTTGTAAACTAGCTTTGAAATACGTTCTTTATTAGCTAAGCACATAAACACATGTAATTATTATTCATTCATTCACAGTCGTACCCAGCAGTACATAAATTGTGTATCTATTGTGTATTCCACAAGACGTTTACAGTACGGCAACAACCCAGTCAGCAAATAGGTAGGTTTTCTACGAAACGATTACTTCCTGAGTTTTTTCAGTGGTATGTCGGGAATATTTGTATTAAAATCTAGCTCCTTTTAATCCTGCTTTGACGCGGTAGTGTCTTTCTTCAGCTGGAGACGTCAAAACAAAACTGTCATTTAAAAAAGTTCAGCATCTCGAATGTTAACCGAAGTCGAAAGGTCGATATATGGCTTCTGTCTTCTTCGATACAGCATGGCTACGTCATAATGACGTCACGTGGGTTTCCATGGTCGTGAACATAAGCTCTCCCTCGAAATTGAGAGGCGGCAAATTTGTAAAGGGCGACGAACCCTCGCGCGCTCGCGGTGCAGTATATTTTGCTGTTACTCTGCGGTTCCAGGAGTGATGAATTTCCAGTTACTACACATAGGTAGAGCAACAGGCAAGACGCAAGTCATAATGCCTATTTGACGCTTCAGAATTTTGCTAGTTAGCGTTTAATGAATAATAATAATTTCGTGTGGCCCATTGGCCTGGTGCAAGTCTTTCAATTGGACGCCACTTCGGCGACTTGCATGTCTCTAGTCTACCCCAGTTATCCAACCGGGGAAAGGTGACCTACGGCTTAATGTGGAATCCGAACCAGGTGTCGTTCCTGGCGACTCACATTGTTGAGAGGTGAAGAATGGGTTAAAACATGGACTGAAAAAATCCAACGTCTGACTGGGTTTTGAACCCGTGACCCTTCGGTTTCTAGTCGAGCGTCTTACCCCAAGACCACTGGGCCCAACCTTTAATGAATGGACGAGTAGCAGTTCGCAAGTAATCATCCTGTGATCAAAGCTGGCGTGCACCCATCATGTCAGCTCGGGCGCCCTCACGGCCCCACGGAATCCGCCGCTCTGTGGTCTCTGTAGTATACAATGACTTCTTCAATCAAAAGAAACTAATCTTAATAATGCTACAAATGCTCTGCTAAAAACAAAAACCTTTCTTGAAGATTGTAAAAGTGATTTGGGTTTTGAAAAAATGCTGGTAGAAGCAAGAGAAATTTCAGAAGCAGCCCACATTTACGTATCATTTTCATCAGATATGGAACCAGTGTGTCTAAGACACAAGAAAATACAGTTTGGTTATGAAGCAGATGTACCAATTAGTGACGAGCAAAATCATTTCAAAATGTTCTGTAATGTTGGATACTGCAATAAATTCAACTGACGAGAGATTTCATCAGTTTAACAACCAAAATCGTGTATCTGGATATATGTACAAAATATATGATGTACAAAATCTACATCTACATCTACATAGATACTCTGCAAATCACATTCAAGTGCCTGGCAGAGGGTTCATTAACCACTTTCATAACTTTTCTCTACCGTTCCATTATCTAATAGCGCGTGGGAAAAAAGAACACCTAAATCGTTCCGTTTTCGATCTGATTTCTCTTATTTTATTGGGATGGTCATGTCTTCCTAAGTAGGTGGGTGCTAGTAAAATATTTTCACATTCAGAAGTAAAAGTCGGTGATTGAAACTTCGCAAACGGATCACGCCGCAATGAATAACGTCTTTCTTTTAATGATTTCCACCCCAATTCGTGCAAAATTTCCGTGACTTCCCCCCCCCCCCGTAACGTGATAAAAGAAAACGAGCTGCCCTTCTCTGAACCTTCTCAATGTCTTCCGTTAGTCCCACCTGGTGAGGGTCCCACAAGGGGCAACAGTACTCCAGGAGAGGACGCACAAGTGTGATGTAGCCAGTCTCTTTGGTGGAGCTGGTGCATCTTCTAAGCGTTCTGCCAATGAAACGTAACCTTTGGTTCGCCTTCGCCACAATATTTTCTATGTGTTCTCTCCAGTCAAACTTGTTCGTAATTGTAACTCCTAGGTATTTGGTAGAATTTACGACCTTAAGGTTTGACTGATTTATCGCGTAATTGAAGTTCAGCGGATTTCTTTTAGTTGTCATGTGTATTACTTCACTCTTTTCTTTATTCAGTGTCAATTGCCAATTTTCGCACCATGCAGAAATTTTGTCTAAATCGCTTTGCAGTTACTTTTGATCCTCTGTTGACTTCACTAACCGATAAACGACAGCATCATCCGCGAACAGTCTAAGGGAGCTATTCAGATTGTCTCCTAAATCTAAGCACGAGTAAGATTAGGGAACCTATAACGCTTCCCTGTGGAACGCCAGATATCACGTCTGTTTTACTCGATGACTTACCGTCAATTACAACGAACTGTGAATCCAATCGCACAATTGGGGAGATATTCCATAAGCACGCAATTTCATAAGAAGCCGCTTGTGGGGTACAGTGTCAAAAGCCTTCCTGTAATCCAGAAATATGGAATCGATTTGAGATCCCTTGTCGATGGCACTTAACACTTCATGTGAATAAAGGGCAAGCTGTGTTTCGCAAGAGTGATACTTTCTGAATCCGTGTTGACTATTGGTTAATGGGTCGTTCTCTTCAAGGTAGTTCATAATATTCGAACAAAGTATATGTTCCAAAATCCTACTGCAAATCGACGTCAACGAGATTGGCCTGTAATTTTGGGGATCACTCCTATTGCCTTTCTTGAATATTGGAGTAACTTGGGTAACTTTCCAGTCTTTGGGTACGGATCTTTCGCTGAGAGATCGGTTGTAAATTATAGCTAAGTACGGAGCTATTGCATCAGCATACTCTGAGAGGAATCTCGTTGGTATACAATCTGGCCCGGAAGATTTGTTTTTGTTTAGTGACTTAAGTTGATTTACTACTCCAGGAACATCTAAATTTCGCATGCTGATAGCTGTTCTTGTATTGAATACTGGAGTGTTCACTTCGTCTTCTTTGGTGAACGAATTTCGGAAAGCTGTGTTTAGTAATTCTGTGTCTTTTTAAATTTTGCATGCGTTTTTCTTTGTTTCTGAAACAGTGATCTGACCTGTTTTGTGTACCACGGGGGGTCAGCCCCCTCTTTTATTAATTTATTTGGTATAAATCTCTCGATTTCTACTGATATTATGTCTTTGAAAGTAAGCCACAACTGATCTCCACTCGCATTTTTAGTTTTGAAAGACTGGAGACTATCACTCAGGAAAGCGTGAAGCGAATTTTTATCTGCTTTATTGAATAGGTATATTTTTCGATTATTTTAGTGCATTTGGGAATTTCGACATTCAGTCTCGCTACTACAACTCGTTGTTCGCTAATCCTTGTATCTGTTTTGATGCTCCCAAAGCTCTTTTTCAAGAAATTGTTAATTTTTAAGAGTCTCTAGCTCACAAAGACTCTAAAGAATTGATGCTACTGATCTTTGCAATGAATTACAAGCCATTGCTAGATAAGTACCCAATAACTCAGGGCCACAGGACGTTCTCAGTTATATTTGTAAAAGCGAACTTACAGACATTGTAGCTAATTTAGTTACTCCACTAAGAGTGTTGATTTCCTGTGTCTGTCGCCAGTGGTGAGAGCAGCTTTTCACGAAATTAAAACTCATAAAAACATACCTGTGATCCGCAATGACTCAAGAAAGACTTGTGTGGTTGGCCAACTTTCTTCTGTTCCTGCTAAGCAGTTCCCCCGTCTATGAAGATACGCCTGGGAAACGACATTGAACCTTACAGAAGAGTTGCATGCCCTCGGGATATTCGTATAATGGCTGTTGTTTCCCCTTGGTTTCAGCCGTTCACACTACCCACAGAGCAACGTCGATGTTACAAGGCCAGGTCAGCAAACCATACATACCGTTGCCTCTGCAACTAATAAAAAGTTTCTCCTCCTCTTGAGAAACAACAGGTTCGTCTGGCCCTTCCAAAGATACACATCGTTATGGATGCACTTGACGATAAGCGCCGTTAATTTGAATGACGACAACACAAAGGCCAGCGTAAAACTTGTGAGGTTCTGCGCGTGTCCGTTAACGGCGAAATCTTCGGAGGAGGAAATTACTAGCAGGAAGGGCGGCAGGGTAGGCGTACGACGTACGTCGAACTGGAGGCCATCAGACATGTGACGCAAGCTCAATTTCACAAGGCTGTGGCATGAGCTACACCGCAATCTTGTTGAGGGAACAATCCTGGAAATCTCTTGATATTATCTAGGGAAATGTTTGATAAGCTGAATCAAAGTGACAACATGGGCGAGTTTTACATCTACATCGTATGCTGACGTCAAAAACCCACAAATATCAATACAGAGAGTAACACAGTGTGCCTCTAACCGCAGCACTGCAGTTTAATTAAGCTGTCTCCCATTCATATCTCGGAAATGCTGCGGAGATTAATTATATCTTGCATGTGAGACAAAGCTGTAGTTTTGCCAGAAGCGTTGTTTAACGAGCTGAAGAATAACTGCAGAGATAACCCTCAGAGGACTTACTGAATCCATGATTGCTGGTGGAACCGGGACAATGACCGGTCAAGAGTATGAAGGAAGTGGGATACCAACAGCCGTATGTTTAATAGAAATATTTATTGTTTCACTACCAGTTTCGGCATTCCATTATGCCATCTTCACGTCCCTACATGTCGGCCGCGGTGGCCGAGGAGACTAAGGCGCTTCAGTCACGGTCTGCACGGCCACTACGGTCGGGGGTTCGAATCCCCCCTCGGGCATGGATATTTGTGCCGTCCTAGTTCGTAAGAAGTTCATAAGTAGTTTGTAAGTTTAGGGACTGATAACCCCGTAGTTAAGTCCCATAGACTATACAAACATTTGAACAATTTTTTTTTCGTCCCTACATCGAAGTATAATATCCATTAAGTAGGGATATCGAAACTGGTTTCGTGGAATTCTCTCAGTAGGTTGTTAGTTCCTGCTGAGAAAATTCCACGAAATCTACGTATTGCCTTCCGTGTTCCTACATTTCTCCTAAATCCAAACTGATCTTCCCCGAGATCAGATTCCACAGGTTTTGCCATTCGTCTGTAAATAATTCGTGTTAGTATTTTGCAACCATGACTTATTAAACTGATAGTTCTGTAATTTTCAGACTTGTCCGCACTTGCTTTCTTTGGAATTGGAATTAAGATCTTGAAGTCGGAGGGTATTTCCCCTGTCTCATACATCTTGCATACCAGGTGATAAAATGTTTTCAGGACTGGCTCTCCTAACGATATCAGCAGTTCAGACGGAATATCATCTACTCCAGGAACCTTGTTTCGACTCAAATCCTTCAGCAGTCTGTCAAATTCATCTCGCAGTATCATATCTCCCATCTCATCTTCCTCCACTTCGTCTTCCATTTCTAGAATACACCTTGAAGTTTATTTCCTTTGGGGTATAGGTCCTCTATATATTCCTTCCAGAGTTCAGCTTTCCCCTCTTTGCTTAGCACTGGTTTTCCGTCCGAGTTCTTGATATTCATACAGTTGCTTTTCTTGTCTCCAAATATCTATTTTATTTTCCTGTAGGCGGTATCTATCTTTCCCCTAGTTATGCATTCTTCTACGGTTCTGAATTTGTCCTCTAGCCACTCCTGCTTAGCCAGTCTGCACTACCTCTCAATCTCAGTTTTCAGACGTTTGTACTCCCTTTTTCGTTTTTCACTTGCTGAAATTTTTATATTTTCTCCTCTCATCAATTAAGTTCAGTATATCCTGTGTTATCCAGGGATTTCTATTAGGCCTTGTCCTTCTGCCTATATGATCATCTGCAGCCTACAATACCATATCTCTCAGAGCTACCCATTCTTCTTCTACAATATTACTTTCCTCCATTTCAGCCAATCCTTGCCTAATGATGTTTCTGAAGCTCTCAACCACCCCTTCCTTCAATTTGTCCAGGTTCCATCTCCTAACTTTTCTAGCTTTCTGCCATTTCTTAAGTTTTAATCTGCAATTCATTACCAATAAGTTCAGAGTCTATATCTACTCCTGGATATGTCTTACAGTTTAAAACATGGTTTCTAAATCTATTCCTTACCATTCTAAAGTCAATCTGGTACTTTCCAGTGTCTCCTGGTCTCTTCTACGTATACAGTCTTCTTTCATGATAATTAAACCAAGTGTTGGTGATCATTAAATTGTGCTCTGCACAAAATTCTATCAAGCGATCTCCTCTTTCATTACTTTTTCCACTATCGAGTTTCAGTCCCCCATCACAATCAAGGTTTCGTCTCCCTTAATTTTCTGAATGATTTCTTTATCTCCTCATACTTTTCTTCGACATCCTCATCATCGGCCGTGCTAGTTGGCATATATACTTGGCACTACTGTAGTCGGTGTTGGTCTTGTGTCAATCTTTGCTTTCCAGTTAACATTCGATATTTTCTTATTGGGGTAAGTTGAACCGTATCGGTCAGTTTATTGAGAAGTTCAAGGGCATTTAATGTTGATAGTCTCGAGGAAGTTTCCGATATTTGTATTAGCTATTTAGGCTCGATTGAGTAGATGAAGTTGGTAGTGAAAAGGGGATTCTTAAGTAATCCAAAGTACTTTTATGTGTATGTGCACTGAGGTGTAATGTTTTGCAGTGTGGTAGTCTTATGATTTTTGAGAGTTGTTTAAGCAAGAACCACGGATGAATAACTAGGTAAATGTGTAGCTCACACTGCTGGTGATAAGTATATTGTAATGTATGGTGAAGTGTTGTATGTGTCGTAGTAGCTCACTATGCTGGAACGAGTACACGATATTAGGTGGATTAAAGTCACCCACCGAAGTGTATGAGTGGTGTTGCGATTAGGCTTTAGGGGGATATTTATGAAGTGAATCGTGCTTAGCTGTATAGCGATTTGTATGAGACTAACGGAAGTAAATTTTGAATTATTAGAATTCCTTCCAACTTACCCGTAATTGTACAGAGATTCGACACTTACTCCAAGATGAAACTTCAGTTGAACCATAAATTCAGAAAAACAAGAATTAGAGGGGAAAGTAAAGTTTTCTGTAGTTTAAATGTTTGTTAAGTTTCTGGGACTTAACTGCGAGGTCATCAATCCCTAAACTTACAAACTACTTATAAACTAACTTATACTAAAGACAGCTCAAACATCAGTTACCGAGGGGGGATTCGAAACCCCGACCGTAGTGGCCGTGCAAAGAATCCAAATAGCAATTTTCGTAGTTCTGGCTTCAAACTTGACTCAATAGCAACGTATTTTATAAAAGCCTTTCGTCACCTGTTTCATCCCCTTAGGGATGGAATATCGAAAACTCGCATCTTAAACTACGCTTACAGTATAAACCAACATACTTTGCAAATGTCACGTTTCCGTCGTCAGTCTATTGGGTTTGACAAGGATGAGTCTCTCGATCGGGACATTGTCTCTTATACATATAGTGATTAGAGAAGTCGGAGCACGAACGAGTAAATATATTTAGGTGTTATTTTTACCCCTGTGTTCTATTTGATTATGAAACGGAAGAGAAAGTTAGGTGTTATTTTTACCCTTGTGTTCTATTTGATTGTGGAACGGAAGAGAAATAGTTTGAAAACTCTCTGCTAGACACTGAAGTGTGAATTGCAAAGCAGACATGTTGACGTAGTAGCCCTTTGAAACTTGCTATTGATTCCAACAACTGATTTCTTGCGATGTTTTACAACCACACTCCACTGTGTTCAGTGCTCCCTGTCGGGCAGTAGATTGTATTCTTTATGGTCGTGTGATCCCTTAATTGTGCTTAAGAGGATGTGAAGGCATGTTACAGCTATGTGCACCGCAAAGACGATGACTGTGCCACAACGACATTGTAATCTCTTTTAATCAGCATATCTGACACAGTGGTTTGTGGACAATAGCATCCCTCAAGCGGACTGACCTGCTAACGGTTCTAAATGGACTGACCTGCCGAGAGTTCAAACCTGCACACAGTGGAACACCTTTGGATGATTATAAAATGTTAACTTTCACGACCGGAAATATCAATATTACCAAAAATTTCCGGGTTATTATGCCGTGTCTTATGGATTCATTATTTAAATCCAACGTTTCGTCCCCAACTGCGGAGGACATTTTCAAGGGGGATCGTGGCAGTTTTGAAAGTCCGATGCACACCCTGGCTCGCCACGATCCCCCTGGAAAATGTCCTCCGCAGTTGGGGACGAAACGTTGGATTTCAGTAATAAATCCATAAGACCACGGCATATTAACCCGGAAATTTTTAGTAATATTAACCTTTGGATGAGTAAGAACGTCTATTTCGCCCCACCCCGAAACACCAGTACAGTTCTGCCTTCGTCTTTCAGGAAGATTGAGCTACCATTCTCTACAGACATTCAGATACATCATTAAAAGTGTCCTGAGCAGAGTTAGAGCCGGCATGATTGAAAAGAAACCACAATTTTGATCAGACAGTGTGGCAGTCTTCGGAGCAATATGATGTTACTTTGTACGCCATCTTTATGGTGTTGCAGTTTCAATGTACTGCACTGATGACCAACCCTAATGCTACAGCTAGAGAGGCTGGAGATATCACAGACAACTGTATTTAGAGATAACTCGTCGTACAACGATCATGACTGAAATTACAGCCGCCGCGGTGGAGTAGCCGAGCGGTCTAAAGCGTCTCGCTGCGGAGCGCGCCTTTGCTCGCCGTGGAGGTTCGAATCCTCCCTGGAGCATGGGTGTGTCTGTTTGTCCTTAGGTTAGTTTACCTAGTTTAAGTAGTTTGTAAGGTACGGACTGATGACCACGCTATTTGATCCGATAGATTTACAGACATTTGAACATTTTTGAAATTACAGCCTCATGTGGAGTAAGGAAGATGATGAAATCAGTATTGAGGGTTGCTATAACCGGTACTAGACGCACCGTCATTCAATCAGTGATGCTTTGGATTTTTCGATGGCAATTCATGCTATTCCCACATACTGCCAAAGTTGTTCTGGGGTGGGAGCGGGTGGTAATCGCAAACTAAAGCATCCGGCCCCCCGCTGACACTCGAAACTTGAGATGTGGTCCTCATGGTGTAATAATCTGGAGTCCCCTGGCCTATGTTATCAGTCCCCCGGTGGGGAGGGGAGGGAATGAGGATAGTAAAGGAGGGGAAGGGAAAGGAAATACAGTCCAGGGAGAAAAGAAGGAAGAAAGACGGCACTAGCTTGGGGATCCGTGCTCACCACGCACGTACTCGCGAAAGAAAATTTTTATTTCTGTACATTTTACAGATTGATATCTTCGTGTGGTGGAGCGGTGATGTAATTTTTCCCTTCTTCACCACAACCTAGCACAACAATCTCGGTCCATTGAGTAAGAAGCGGCCGACCGCAGTGGCCGAGCGGTCTGCTGCGTGCCAGTCAAGGTCTGCACGGCCGCTGCGGTCGGGGGTTCGAATTCCCCTTCGGGCATGGATGTTTGTGCCGTCTTTAGTATAAGGTAGTTCATAAGTAGTTTGTAAGTTTAGGGACTGATGACCCAGTAGTTAAGTCTCATAAGCTCTACAAACGTTTGAACATTTGAGTAAGAAGCAGTTTTAGCGCGTTGTATTCGGTGTGGTTTGCACTAGAGTGGAATAATCGCATGCACTACGGTCGGGGGTTCGAAACCCCCCTCGGGCATGGATATTTGTGCCGTCCTAGTTCCTAAGTAGTTCATAAGTAGTTTGTAAGTTTAGGGACTGATGACCCCGTAGTTCAGTCCCATAGACTATACAAACATTTGGACTAATCGCATGGTGTGCAGTCCCGCGTTTACATCGATTCAACGTCACGCGCATATGCGCAGGCAATGGTGCAATGAACAACGGACACGTACAACAAAATGAAACGACATGTTTTTACAGGGGAATCCCGGTTCTGAGTGGAACACTACCAAGTTTGGATTGGAGTCTCTTGGCTACAGTGGTGAGAGACAGCTAAACTGCGGCCTTATGCATCGCAATACTGCTCCTGGACCCGGTATCATGCTTTGAGATGGTACTGGATTCCACTCCTGCACCCACATAACACGCACTGCAGCTTTAGATATCTGAAGTGTTGGAACCTGTTGCCCTCCATACCCTTGGAGCCGGCCAAGAGCCACATTTCAACAAGATACGTGCGACCACACTTCGTCACCCGTAGGATCGCATTGCTATCTTGCAAGAGCCCCTCATGTTGACTTAACCTATCTTTAAACTGTAGGCGTAGTTAGGAGTCCATAGAAGATGGTGCAGAAGGCGTGCTCATCCGGGATCTGGAAATTAAGCTGACCCACCTTCGAGACTTGTGAGCCGATGTGAAGGCGTTCCTCCTACGAGTTTTGTTGGAAGTGCACTCGACGATGTAGTCCGTTCGCAGTTAGACAGCACACTGGAGTATAAATGGAAGTGCTATTAAAAGAGATGAAATATTAACTCGTTACGGGTCGGTATTTCCTCTAAATACAATCCGGAATGCCAATTATGCTGCTTTATTACGAGCAACACCATAATGCAAGAGTTTTTAGTGACTTTAAAATTAACAATTATATTTTTACAGCAGACACTGAGAGTATGGTTCCTATGGACAGTTTCGGATTAGGTCCTAACGCCGACTGACTCACAGTCAGTGTTGCCTACTCTTAGAACGAGAATGTCGCTAAATGCGTCCTCGAAAGTTGCCAGGAGTCGCAAAAATATTTTCCAATTAAAGAAATATCGAATTACGTCTTCTTTTTATTATACGCGAGTATTAGTTTTAGTTTTAATATACTGCAATTGTTTTTAATATTTAAAGATGTAAATTTAGTATTTAACTGAAACAACATGCGACATTAATTTTTAAAATGTCAATAATAGTAACGCTACTGTAAGTTGTCAGTTTCATTTGCGAACGACACACCTATGATATATGGCTCAAAACACCCAGTTTTGAGAGTACTTCCACGTAAAGATCTTATGGAAACCATCACTATTCTTAGTAACTTGTACTGTCATTGTCTTTAAATAATAACCTCCGATAAAAAAATAAAAGAAAATTTAAATAAATAAATAACATATAAAAAAAAAAACCTCACACATACATACAAAAGAAAAACAGGAAATTATAACGTAAGCAACTTGAACGCCATCAAACGTAAGTAACATAAACACCATCTCTCAACTGAATTTTGAAAGCCGTTAGCATCAACAGTGGGATACTAGGCTGCAACTGGGGAGGTCCCTTCCATTGTGCAATCAGATCACGCACTGACAATACCTTTAATAGCCTTGAAAATAATCGTTATTGGCTACAATACACTTCTGACATTGGTTGTATAGCTGTTGAAAACTGTCATCAGCAAAAGCTTCTTGTGGTATCGCTCTAAGCAATGAAGTGACGCGTTGTTGAATTTCCACAGCCGTTGCGTAGCGTAAGACTTTCAGGGGTAATTTGTGGCCCGTCTGCAACAATTTTCAGAGAAATTCGCAAGCTTCCGTCGCACTCGTTCGATGGTGTCTGGGACTGTGATTGTGGACGGTCGACCACCACGCGGCTCATCCTCGACACTGTAATGATACATATTTAAATTGATATTTTTTTATCGATCAGCGACGCTTGTCGCCATGATCCCCCCCCCACCCCTTTTCATAATATTTTATTTGTGAACAGGTTTTTTCGCTCGTCTTTCGTTTCTTCCGGCGTGCCACTCTTTTGTTTGAGGCTATTAAGTGTGGACATGTACGCAGACTGCTTTGTGATGTAAGTATGAATACTGTTAGATTTTACTTTATAATATACCTTATTTTGTTAAGAGCAATGTCTCCACCCTATTTTCATTTAATAATGTCCCGTCCTTTCTTATTAATTATTTATTTTCTCTGAGGTTTTCAGCTCCTAGATATTGCGTCGTAACATAATGTTCAGACGACGTCACTTTCTCTTGGTGTATTGCTTTGTTTAAATCCCGAGTAGTTACTTTATATCATTATCTTTGCTCTTTTTTAGAACCTGTATTCGTATTAACAGTTTCGCGAAGTCCTATAGATTTTTCTGTTATCAAACTTTAGTACACGGTCCAACAATGACTTACGAGGCGAACAGTCTGAACATTATTTTACTGTGGAAAGTATCATAAAGTTTATCTAAATCATCCAACAGCTTAACAGTTTCAGCTGCTGTGATCAACATTTCCAGAAAGAAGCTATAATGGGTACTTTCCGTAAGTTTTCTCTGTAACGTTATTTCTGTGTGTTGCCTCAACCTCAATCTGTATACCGCCATTTCATTCTATTCAATCATTTCGTGTATTAATTTCATCCACCCTTCTCTAAAGTATTTAATCAGATTTTTATCCGATTTTTCTTTGATCGAAATTTTAACAAAAATCCTTAATCTTTAAATAGCGGAGTTTAACATGAATGCGTACAGGCAGCAACACAAAAGTAATGTTACAACACCTTCCTTTCCGTCTCTAAAGGGTTTAAACCACTCTCAAACGTTTTACTCACTGTTTCACACCTTACACTTGCACTAACTTCCATGGATCTCCGTAGACGTTTTGCCTAATTTGAAACAAACCATGAAGTTAACGCGTTGCTGCACGTTGCCATGACACGAGTTCTCACACTGACCCTGTCATCTGTGTACCACTGCTTCATTACAGTGCTTTGCAGGATAGGGGTGCTGGTTGACATGCCCCTCAATGTGTATGCGCGGTCACCTCATTGTCGCCAGCGCGGTTTGTAAAATGTGGCGCCATTCTCCAAACTTTTCTGACGCGCCTTGTGTTAAATCTGTTACTAGATAATATTTTGTTAAAAAAAGGAACGTCGAACAAGTAGAAAGGAACGGTTACCAAAGAGGAGCGACCATCTGTCAAAATTAAACTAGATCGCCTATCCGTAAGGTCTACTAAGTTATTTACGGAAAACAACCGACGAAAACAATTTCAGTACGTCCACACGGTCGTGTGTTCCTCCTTCATACAGCGCTTGCAGGTGGCGGCACTGGCGGCTGTGACGTCCCGTGTGGTGGCCTAAAAGAAAAAAAAAACTTTATTATCTATAAATGTGAATGTCTGTTCGGTGTACGTTTATCATGTCTGAACCACAAGACATAAAGAGCTAAAAATTTGTACAGTTACTAATTTCTACCCGGGGAAGTCTTTAGGCACGGTTTTATGGCGATCGGATAGCTATTAATGTGTATGCTTATCACGTCCGAACTTCAAGACGCAGAGACTTAAATATTTGTACAGTTACTAATTTATACCTGAGGAAGGTTTTAGGCACGGTTTTACAGCGATCTGATAGATATTTAGTAATTTGAACAATATAACGCGAAATTCGAAACAATAATTACTCTTTGAAAATTATAACTTATTTACTCTTTGAAAATGGTTATATTGGTTGCATTATTGCTTGAGGGTTGATAATGAAAAAAGGGGTGGAGTATATTGGGATGGAAAGTTGTCGGTGTATATAAAATTCTACGAGTGGGTGTATGTTGATATTTCGCTCTGCAGGGAAAACTACAGAACGCAAACGAATGGTCTGAGTGTAATTGTTGTCCGAAGTCTCCCGTTGTACACGCAGTTCCATGCCGATAGCTATAAGGGGGTGGAAGATATGGTGGTTGAACGTCGTCAAATTATTAAAAAAAATTCGGACGGAAGGCCAGCGATGACGTTTGCGACTCTATAGCAAGGAGGTTATATACAGCGAAACGTGATGCCACAGGCCATATGTTTGGTTTTTACGTGCTACAATGTCTTAAGCTATGTAAGGATAAGCATACGAATAAGAAAATATAAGAATAAATAAATAAAACAGTAAAAAAGAAATTTCTTTTAATACATCTGTTTAAAAAAATCGATTTGATGTTTCGCGCATTACATCAAGTGATCTAGCTGTGATATTTTTACAACCGTTATTGTGTCGTTTCGTGATTGGATTCTTCGAAACGAGTGCATATTTACGTGTGATTTGATCTACACTACTTACTTTCCTGATAAACAGTTATTGCATAGACTTCTGCAATCTGATAGGAATATTTTTCAGTTCCGCTTTATCAGCGAAATGAAGAGCAGAGCGATATAAGACTTTAACAAAGGAGGGACAAGAGGACAACAATGGCCAACGTTGAATGTTGATTAAAAATGATTGTTTCTAAAGAAGGTATTGCATTTCATTTCATTCTTCAAAACCAGTCTCTACTGAAAGATAGCTTATCTATCATAATCAACCAACACGCGAGCGGAGCCGCGGGTTTAAGCTGGTATTCAATATATAACGATGTATCTGTCGTAGATAAAATTATTCGTGTCTAAGTCAGTGCCAAAGTATACATATACTCTGGTGAATTAATAATTATCAATGGCTGTATTGTTCATAAATAAATACTTTGATCAATTATAAAAGAGCACGCCTCTTGTTACGATGGTCTTTTTACTGTCTGATCGTGTCGTTTGTGGTTGTCGGAATATGTTTTATTACAAAATGTTCAAATGTTTGTATAGTTTATGGGACTTAACTACGGGGTCATCAGTCCCTAAACTTACAAACTACTTATGAACTACTTACGAACTAGGACGGCACAAATATCCATGCCCGAGGGGGGATTGGAACCCCCGACCGTAGTGGCCGTGCAGACCGTGACTGGAGCGCCTCAGTCCCCTCGGCCACCGCGGCCGGCTGTGTTGTTTTACGACAGATTGCATTTTTCCACTTGTCCTATGGCCGTTATTATTGATGTGTATAGTGCGTAATGTAAATGTTAAATTTTAATAATACATGATGTTTCAGCATAAAAGTAAATGTTTTGTTTTAATATGTAGTTATCTGATGTAACATTAGACCCACAGTTTCCCTATAATGACCAATTTTTAATGAACATTTTATTTTAATTGTTGGCAGCCATCTTGCCCCGAAAATTATTTTCGTAAATTACTAAGACAATTTTACCTTCTAAATTTACTGGTGGCTTTCGTTTGTTATGCATAAAACTTACTGTACCGTTGACGAAATATTATCATCATTATTTAGCCGAAGTAATAGTTTTTTGCCCATACCAGATTTGTGTAGGCTATGACGCCATAACGTAACGATGTATTAGCCCACTTTAGGTTACGGTAGTAACACTAAAAGTGGGCCTTTGCGATCGTCTTTTGACAGCTCGAAATTTAAATGAAAATAACGGCTTAACCATGCATCTGACTCGAAAATTGAATAACCTAATTTGTAGAGGAGAAAATTGTCTACAACTTTGCTCTCTTGTGGTTCTTTTTCCATATCTCGTATCGTTTCAGAGATATTTGCAAAAATAACGGCGATTTTGGGATGTCTGTCTGTCTGTCCGTAACGTGTTCCCCGTTTTTAAGACGAACCTTTCAACCGATCAACACCAAATTTTACAGACATAATTGTAGGCCGACAGAGTCCAGAACCTCGCTTTTCAAATATTTCGGACAAAAAATACGTTAGTAATAATAATAATAATAATAATAATAATAATAATAAAAATAATAAAAGCCGTTTGTAATGTAATTTTAATTGCATATAAACCGTTCATCTGCCGCTAAAATTGAATAACCGAATTTGTAGAAGAGAAGATTCTCTATAGCTTTGTTCCCTTATGGTTTTTTTTCATACCTCGTATCATTTGAGAGATATTTGCAAAAATAACTGAGTTTTGAGAACCTCCACTGAATTATCGAAAACCAGCGTTCGCAGATATCACGTGACATTCCTCGCCCAGAACTCTCTCTGGCATAAGCTATCTTGCGTTGCGTATTTGATGATTTTCTTATTTTATCTTACACGTTGTCATTTCAAAGCAATGGCGCACTGAAGAATTAACAAAAACACGTCGTACTTCGTACTATATATGATGATCTAGTGTCTACAAATGCCATATTAGCGTCAGTTAACAACGGTCATCAATAGTACAAAATTAAAGAAAGCAGCTGCTATGTGTTGGTCGTAGCGTAGAGCCGGCCGCGGTGGCCGAGGAGACTGAGGCGCTCCAGTCACGGTCTGCACGACCACTACGGTCGGGGGTTCGAATCCCCCCTCGGGCATGGATATTTGTGTCGTCTTTAGTATAAGGTAGTTGATAAGTAGTTTGTAAGTTTAGGGACTGATGACCCCGTAGTTAAGTTCCATAAGCTTAACAAACATTTGAAACATTTCGTAGCGTAGTGGGCAATGCGTTGGACTGTGACGTTGATGGTCAGTGTTTCAAAACCCGCCACTGCCTAAAAATGTTTTTTCCTAAAAGGTTTCAGACGCTCTTATTAATTAATTGTTTATTGTTTACATTATTATTTTCGTCCAAAATGTTTAAAAAAAACTTATAAAACTACAAGTCTTAAGTGGGCCGTAAAACACGTCAGTGCGATTTTTTTATGAATATTAATAATGATTACCAGCCTATTGTAGTAAACACAGCCATAAGGAACCCGCCTGAGATCGTCGTGCTCTATAAAAAAAGATTATTTTGAGGCATTTTAAAATTTTATCTGTGTGACGTTAAAATAACTTACAAAAAAATCAATGAAGCTACTAAAACTACTTCAGACGATAGCCCGGAGTCGTATTTATGAAAGTAATACCCACATTAATTATAAGTAAGTAATTAAGAGAAACATTATTTTTTTAATTTTTAACGTCATACGACCGTGACGACCGCCTGTGCTGAAATGCTGATCGCGAGCAGAACCTCGTCGCCAGAACCGCATGCGGCAGATTTCACCAGATTGGGATGCGTCATTCTGCGTGTTCCATTTTTTGGGGCTAGCTGTGGAGCTGAGATTAATTCTGCAGCCGGAAACGAGGATCGTTGTTAGCGCGAAACAGTGGTCGGTGTTGTCCAGCCTGTGTGACAAACAGGCTGACAGCAGACGCGGCCGGGCCCTGAGCCTGCGGCCTGTGGGCAGTGGGTGCTCTCCTTGGGCCACATCCGGCCGCCTGTCCGGCCACATGCGCTTCTCTTGTGCCGCAAGTAGGCCAAGGGCGGGACGCGGCAATACTGGAAACACCACCGGGATGGTACACGCTGGACGCGCGCTGGGCTACCGCGCCGTCACTAGACGGGGACACGTTTGCAGTGAGCATGACCAATGGGTAACGCCAGAGAATTTCTGTGGAACAGAGAAAGAGCTGCGAAAAGGATGTGGCACAGCACGGAAGGACGTAAGCGGGAACGAGGCAGAAGACATTGGTTCATGCCTTACGTTAATAACAGACAGCAGAAGGTTAATTCTCAGCAGTGTTGAAAATGGCTATGACGTACAGTTCATAATGGGGTACAGTTAAGTGTGGGGTGCCCCAGGGGTCTGTTCTGGGACCGCTGTAGTTTCTTGTTTATATAAATGACTAGCCTAAACCCGGCGTTGCCCGGGTGTTTTATTTAGTCCACATCTCCTTCCCCCCTCTCTCTGCATCCACCTCTTTCTCTCCCATCTCTCTGTTCGTTACCACGTTTCCCCCTCTCGGCAAAGTTTTATACAAGGTACTCTCTGTCATTTACCATACAAATATTTACGTACCTAGTGATCTTTCTCTTGGTTTAAAGGTCATGGGTCCAAAAATTCGTAAAGTTTGGAGCAAAACTATAGATTCCGTAAGTTAAGTATCCTCCAACACGCACCGAAAGAATTTTTATACAGACAGTGACATTCCTCTTGTTTTTAAGGCAGAGTGTGCAAAATTTCATCAATATTGGAACAAAACTATAGATTTCTAGGCAATAGAAACGCAAGGGTCACATTGAAAAACTTTGTTGTTCTCAAATATTCCAGTTTTATTTCATATAACCCTTGTTCTGAGAATAACGAAAACAACAAAAAAAGAATCTGTGAGCCGTTGTGGCGCGACCAAGTTATTTAGGGATCCATTTTTATGTTGCAAAGTACCCTCCCCCATACACCGTATGAAACGTACAGTAGACGGTGACCTTCCTCTTCTTTTCAAGGTCAAGCGTGCGAAATTTTCTGAACATCAGACTGAAACTGTAGATTTCGTGAGTCTGCAAGAGAAGTGTGCTCGTCCATGGACCTATCACAAAATACTTTCTTAGCTGACGTTTCCTACGTATAAACTACATTCCTGCCAAATATCAGCTTCATAGGTGAAGTAGTTTCCGAGATTTCGTGTTTAGTTAGTGAGTGAGTGAGTGTCCTTTCGCTTTTATATAGATAGAGATTTAGAAAACAGACTGCTTAATTTTGGATTTAAGAGAATTAAGGGAGACTTGCAAACAAAAATAAACAGTAACATGCAAATCTCTAATGCTAACTTTATTTGATAGAATCTACAGCGAAACTGTTGTGAGCGGTAGACTTCTTCTCGTTCCATCATTTTATGGGGAGGGGGGGCGTTCAGTTACAAAACGCTTCATAAACGCCCGAAATTACATGCAGACTTTGTTGCAGGACCCTAACTGCTCCCATTTTCAAATAATTGACGCATTAATCTGGGCATTCTCACGATGCAGCCTCTCATTATTTATGACGGCATATCTCCTGAGCTATGTGTCGTGCTCTTTTGATTTTGGATCTGGGACCTTCGTGGGCGTATGGTGAACAGTTCACCAAAGTTTCGTGCTACAGACGGGAAATTTAACCGACAGGAAGAACATGCTGTGATATGCAAATGAATAGCTTTTCAGAGCATTCACACAAGCTTGGCGCCGGTGCTGACATGAGAAAAGTTTTCAACCGATTTCTCATACACAAACAGCAGTAGACCGGCATTGCCCGGTGAAACGTTGTTGTGATGCCTCGTGTGAGGAGAAGAAATGCGTACCGTTTCGGACTTTGACAAAGGTCGGATTGTAGCCTACCGCGATTTCGGTTTATCGTATCGCGACATTGCAGCTCGCGTTGGTCGCGATCCATGAATTCGATGGGTTCAAAAGGACACTACGGAACACCGTGCTGGATCCCAACGGCCTCGTATCACTAGCAGTCGATATTACAGGCATCTTATCCGCATGGCTGTAACGGATCGTGCAGCCACGTCTCGATTCCCGAGTCAACAGATGGTGACGTTTGCAAGACAACAATCATCTGCACGGACAGTTCGACGACGTTTGCAGTCGCATGGACTATCATCTCCGAGACCATGGCTGCGGTTACCTTTGACGCTGCATCACAGACAGGAGTGCCTATGATTTACGCAACGACGACGAACCAGGGCGCACGAATGGCAAAACGCCATTTTTTTCGGATGAATCCAGGTTCTATTTAGAGCATCATGATGGTCGCATCCGTATTGGCGACATCGCGGTGAACATACATTGGAAGCGTGTATTCGTCATCGCCATACTGACGTATCACCCGGCGTGATGGTATGGGGTACTATCGGTTACACGTCTCGGTCACCTCTTGTTCGCATCGACGGCACTTTGAACAGTGGCCGTTACATTTCAGATGTGTTCCGACCCGTGGCTATACCCTTCATTCGATCCCTGAAAAAACCTACATTTCAGCAGGATAATGCACGACTGCATGTTGGAAATCCTGCACGAGCCTTCTGGCTACGGAAAATGTTCGACTGCTCCCCTGGTCTGCACATCCTCCAGATCTCTCACCAACTGAAAACGTCTGGTCAATGGTGGCCGAGCAACTGTCTTGTCACAATACGCCTGTCACTACTCTTGATGAACTGTAGTATAGTGTTGAAGCTGCGTGGGCATCTATATCTGTACACGCCATCCAAGCTCTGTTTGACGCAATACCCAGGCGTATCAAGGCCGTTATTACGGCAAGAGGTGGTTGTTCTGGGTACTGATTTGTCAGGACCTATGCACCCAAATTGCTTGAAAATGTAATCACATGTCAGTTCTAGTATATTATATTTGTCCAATGAATACCCTTTTATCATCTACATTTCTTCTTGGTGTAGCAATTTTAATGGCCAGTAGTGTAGCTTGACGGTCGCTTGGATTGCTACTTTCACAGTGTATAATAAAAGTTAGTGAGCATGTCGCGACTGTATATGTTAAACTGTGATTACCAGGTCAAATCATAAAATATGTGCCCCTTTTTTTCAACCAAATTACAGCTGTAATGCGAAGTCAATATTTTCATTCTCAGCGTTGCACCTTCCTTGGTTCGGGGCAGCCTTATCTGCCCAGTATTTCCACCGCACGGCGCTGCTGTCAGTCGCTAAAATGGCTACTATGCTCCACAGTTCCACGGCGTTAAGAAATCTCATTCGTTTTCCGTGAAACAAGGGACGAACGCCCATCGAGATCCCCGGGGAAATGCAGCTCACATATGGAGAAATCTGTGTCGCTTCTAATATTTCTGTCTTAAAGCCATCATATTAAGATCGAAGTATTGCTTCAGTGCAGCCGGTTAGGACCAGTAGGCGACAGATGGTAAAAGCTGGTGAGAACCACGACAGGTGGTACAATAGGTCGGGTTCTCATGGGAAAGAGTACTGGCAAATCTCCCCGAATTCTAGGGAAGTCCCCGAGCGGCAGGCACTGGACGCTGATTGGCTGTAGCACTGGCGGTCACGTTCCAAAAAGCAATCATACTTTTATTAATATTTAATAAACTAATAATATATTCAATGTCAAACTCAATTTATAAATACACCTCAAAGCCAAGCTATGCCCTGAGTAGGTAAAACATATTAACAATTGCTAAAAAATTAACAAAACAGTTAATATAAGACGGACGATGCACGGCGGCTGTTTACGCGCCAAATTGTGGAGCGAAGGCAGCCTTGCATCGAGCCGCCACTCTTCAGTTCAGAACAGGCACTCGGAAGAGTAACAAGTGACTTCAGTAGACGCACTCGGTGGAGTAACATGCATACGTAGGCGGTCATAAGACACTGTTTAATCATCTTAGAGCAAGGGAAATGACTTTATATTTAATTTCATTTAAAACAATCTGTGTCAAGTGGATATTATTATCCAGTTTACTGGTTTTCTGCTGACTTGAAATAAAATCAGTTGGCATCCCGATTCCCAAGGACTTCTGTTTTATTCAGTAACTACATCAGTTCCTACCTATAGTTTAGCAATTCAGCCTCATTCAAGAACTCCGACCTCCGTGCTATCATCTGCGTGGGGACATCTATAGAAGACGTCAGGTTGGTGAACTTTTACAGTTTCTACTCTTCTACTCACAGTGCAGTGGGGAGTTACTACAACCCTCGCGTACACTGTCATTGCGGTACAAACGCAAACTGTTGTACGTCATCCATGGCAACATGGAGGAGGAAAGGAAATGATATAGGACCGGTTAACATACCTCCTGTAAACATTATTCTTGTTGTACGCTCCGAGCAAGTGTGAGGTGGAGATGTTGTGAGTGCGATAAAGGTCGCGAAGTATGGCATGACAATGAGCGGTTGGGAAGGTCACGTTCGGCGCCGACTGGTTTCGTGCCACAAGGTGCAACCTTCTAGGCCGACAGCTATTGTTCCACAGTGTCACGTCTGAGGGCTGCTGTCAGACAAAAGCGATGACGGATTCTCCGTGTGGACAACGGGGTTCTGCTCAACGACAATG
Source organism: Locusta migratoria (assembly GCA_026315105.1). NCBI lineage: Eukaryota > Metazoa > Arthropoda > Insecta > Orthoptera > Acrididae > Locusta > Locusta migratoria. The sequence continues at coordinate 214,538,153 of CM048749.1, forward strand.
TGAGATGACACAGAACTGCCAAAAGCTCCGGCAGATTGTGGATCATCCACCATACAGTTCAGACCACGCCCTTAGTTATTTTCACGTTTCTGGGCCGGTGAAGAAGTTCCTGACAGGAGAGCGGAACACAAGTAACAATGAAGCCAAGAAAGGAGTCCGACGAATTTAAAGCTGCGATGGGACATGTGTCAACCGGTGTGGGTACTATTTAGAAAAATAATGGAAGGTCCTTAGAATAGGAAGTATATTTGTAATGACCTGTATGTACCTTATTTTGGCTAATAAATATAGGGGCAAAGACATTTTAATTTGCGCTCTGACACTTTGGGGAAGCACTTCGTACTAGACCATTCGGTAGCTGTTCTCCCAGATATGTAACATCATAATTTGTGTACGGGGAGATGCGTAATATTATCTTTTGTGGATGGATACAGGCCTTTGTATGGGTAATTGATGCTCTAAATTTCGAGGACATTTCCCTCTGGAGGTATCAAAATTGAGAAAAACAGCCATTGAGCTCAATTTTTTAATATTTTTTTTAATTAGGTGGTTAGCGATTTCTGTCTACATTTTGACGAATCCTAAAGGAAAGAGAAAAGAAATTGTTACAACACTATGATAAGAGAGGCAGAGAATAATTTTAAGCATCACAGGACAAGACAGATCTATCAAAATATTAAAAAACCTCTTGATAAGTTTACTAAAAGAGAACAGTTTATAAAGGATGAATATGGGAAAATACTAACCAGAAAGAGTGATATACAAAACAGATGGAAAACATACTTTTCACAAATTCGCAACTGCTATGACCCACAGTCTCAATTAATATTTAAAGAGCCTGACACAGCTGATATACAAGTCAGCATCCAATCACTAAATGAAATACAACAGGCAGTAAAGAAATTAAAGAATAACAAGGCTCGTGCTGAAGACCAGATATACGTTGATTAAAGAGTGTAGGACCTCAACTGGAAATACAACTACATTCTTTAATAGAAATCATTTGGAAGTGAAAAAATGTTTGTTAAGCTTATGGGACTTAACTGCGGGGTCATCAGTTCCTAAACTTACAAACTACTTATACTAAAGACTTATACTAAACACATCACCAACATGCCCGAGGGAGGATTCGAACCCACGATTGGCGCTCGGCCACTCCGCCATGGTAATTTGGAAGTCAAAAACCATATCTCCAGACTGAAAAAACGCAATTATATGCCCCATATTTAAAATGCAGTAACTACAGAGGAATTGCCCTATTGGATGTTGGTTACAAAATCTTGACCATGTGCTTATTAAACCGACTGATACCAATACTGAAGAAATAATTGGTGACTACCAATACGATATCTACAAAAATAGATCCACTTTTGATCACTTACACACACTAAGAAAAATAACTACAAAGACATGGGAGTTTAACGAAGATATACAGATATTAGTCATAGAATCAAAAAAGGCGTACTATAGCACACACTAACAAACACTCCTAAATATAATGGAGAAATTTCAAATACCATCAAAGCTAAACAGATTAGTTAAAAATCAGTAAAGGTGAAACATTTTTCTGTATTAAGAAGCCTGTTGGAGGAACTGAAAATTTTAAGGTGCTCTCGGGGATTTAACCTCGTCTAGGAGATTACTCATAGAGAATTTAGTAAAACAATGCCACAAGGGATTAAAATTAAGATAGTGAACATTACTAGACTTACCTATGCAGATGATATTTCAGTAATAAGAAGCAGCAAAGCAGGATTAATTAAAATGATGCGAAATTATTACAAAACAGCTGAAAAACAAATTACAATTGAACGAAAAAATGTTGGATCTTCAATGTGCCGTTGCCTCGAACGGCAAATTCCATAATACGAAAAATCTTTAACCACCTATAAGAGGTTTTCAGTCACTTTATTATAACAAATAGTAGGTATTAACAATGGTTTTCGGGAGGTCCTCCGATTATTCAGTTACTCTCCCTTACTTTGGAATGGCATAATTAATGAGACATTAGTTATAAATAAACCCACCAAATACGTGCTTCTACTGACGGCGAATATGGCGTCTCCATCTTCTTACCAAAAAGAGCCCAGGATACGGATAGCTTGCGCGCGACGTTGGTTGCGTCCCCCTATCTCATTGCTTAACGTTCAGGCGCACGTTCACTATATCTGAAATGCTTCATGTTGTTTTATTCGTTCGGAAAGCCCCCTATCAACGTGCGACCTAGCGATGTGCCGTATTGGTAACACAGTGGACTCGCATTCGGGAGGATGGCGCTTCAAATCCGCGTCTGCTCATCTTCCGTGATGTCCCTAAATCACACCACGCAAATTTCGAGATTGTTGCTTTCAAAGGGCACGGTCGATTTCCTTCCCCACCCCTAACAAAAACTGACCCAATGTCTCCTCCGTCTCTAATGACCACGATGTCGACGGAAAGTTGATACTTAACCTTCTTTCTTTCCTTTTCCATCTACATCTACATGGATAATCTGCAAGTCAGATTGAAGTGCATGCCAGAGGGTTCATCGAAACACTTTCATGATATTTCTCTATAGTTACATTCTCTTATAGCTCGCGGGTAAAACAAACACCTAAATCTTTCCGTTTCCGATCTGATTTCTCCAATTCTATTATAATGATAATGTCTCCCTATGTAGGTGGCTGCTAACAATATATTTTCGCATTCTGGAGAGAAACTTGGTGAAAGATATTTCGCAAATAGATATCGCCGCAGTAAATAACGCCTTTCTTTTAATGATTTCCACCCCAACTCGTCCATCATTTCCGTGACACTCTCTCTCCTATATCGCGATAATACAAAACGAGCTGCCCTTCTCTGAATTTTCTCTAAATCGTCCCTCAGTACTACCTGGTGTGGATCGCACAACGCGCAGCAATACTCTCAAATAGGATTCACAACGGTAGTGTAGGCAGTTTCTTTAGTAAAACTTTTGCAGCTTCTAATTGTTCCGCCAATGAAACGTAGTCTTTGGTTCACCTTCCATACAATATTTTCTATGTGTTCTTTCCAATTTAAGCTGTTCGTAATTGTTATTCCTAGGTTCAAAATGTTAAAATGTTTGTATAGTCTATGGGACTTAACTACGGGGTCATCAGTCCCTAAACTTAAAAACTACTTATGAACTAGGACGGCACAAATATCCATGGCCGAGGGGGGATTCGAACCCCCGACCGTAGAGGCCGCGCAGACTGTGACTGGAGCGGCCGGCGATTCCTAGGTATTTAGTTGAATTAACGGCCTGTAGATTTTAATGATTTATCGTGTAACTGAAGTTTAACGAATTTCATTTAGTGGTCATATGTGTGACACCACACTATATATGACGACGTTACAGCGTTCATTTTAATGAAATAAATCGCAATTTGCGTCAATTATGGATTCACTGTACTAGGTTTAGATTGAATACCAAAGCGCGGCGAATGAAAATTTGTGCCCGGCCGGGATTCGTACCTAGGATCTCCTGCGTACTAGTCAGACGCGTTGACCACTCCGCCACCGAGGACACAGTGACCAGCCCGACTGCAGACGCCGGCCGCGGTGGCTGAGGAGACTGAGGCGCTTCAGTCACGGTCTGCACGGCCACTACGGTCGGGGGTTCGAATCACCCCGCGGGCATGGATATTTGTGCCGTCTTTAGAACAAGGTAGTTCATAAGTAGTTTGTAAGTTTAGGGACTAATGACGCCGTAGTTAAGTCCCATAAGCTTAACAAACATTTGAACATTTGATCGACTGCAGACGACTCTTCCCTGCACGTCTCCCTCCACGCCCAAATCTCAATTCACGACGCTGTCTCTTTCCTTTTTACCACAGCCCATTTGTCCCATACAAGCCGAGGCTGGGCTCATGTTCATACAGTATTGTGGCTGCGACCATTACAGAACAAATGGACTGTGGTAAATAGGAAAGAGACAGCGTGGTGAATGGAGATTTGGGTGTGGCGGGAGACGTGCTGGGAAGAATCGTCTGCAGTCGGGTTGGTCACTGTGTCCTCGGTGGCGGAGTGGTCAACGCGTCTGCCTAGTAAGCAAGAGATCCCCGATTCGAATCATGGCCGGACACAAATTTTCATTCGCCGCACTTTGGTATTCCATCTAAACCTAGTACAGTGAAGCCATAATTGATCGCAATTAGCGAGTTATTTCACATATATGCACCATGCAGGTATCTTATCTTTCTTAATCCGTGTTGACTATGGGACAATAGGTCGTTCTCTTCGTGCTGTTTCCACGTCATGACGTCACAAACTCGACAGGTTGAGCGTACACGTTCAGATATTCACTCCATGTTTGCCGACTTAAGGAAAGTGGCTGTAACCTGCAATGGAGCCACACCCTCAAAGCTGTGCCGCGTTCCCTCCAATCGTCGAACTGCAGGTTGCCGGCCGCGGCCTTGGGGCCCACCGTGTCGCGACAAGTGCTTGAGGCCCACGCTCGCCCCGCTGGCAACCGCCGGTGGATGACGTGGCCGGGCGGAGGGCCGTCTGCAAACGGGTTTAATGCCGAGTATGGCCACTGCACGGGGACTTTCTCTGATTGGCTTCTCGAGCTGCTGCTGAACACTTCACTTCATTCACACGAAATACCTCATCTCATTTTTGCATATTTTGCAGAGCGGAAACAAGTGAAACAAATAGGACAACTGATGACGAAATGTCATTACAAATCATAATTAGTATTTGCTTCTTGCACTGCTCATCAGTGTTAAATTTAAGACAACAGCGTCCATAATGACTGAACGTAATCATACTTCGGCTGTCCTCGTTGTTAAAGACCACTCTAGCGTTGCCGTTAATGACTGGAAGAATTAGAATGCCTTTGTCCGAATTTAAACCTCTGTTACCATCTCACCTTTCGTTAATAGGAAGAAGTAAGACTACCGCAGTAATATTCGAGATATCTTAGAACCAGGAAGATATGAGAGAACTTAAGGGAAGTCCCCATGGGCGCAGATAATTTATTGTTTGATGTGTGTGTGTGTGGTGGGGGGGTGGGGGTGGGGGGGAAGGGGAATTATCAGTACATTCCTTCAGGTCAATAAATATATGTGGCTGAACTTTCAACCGTTTAAATGTTTAAAATTAGAATACAGGTTCGATTGTGAGTTACTAAAAGCAAACCTCGGGCTAATCCTGTGAAACAAGTAGGAAGACTGATGACGAAAGATCATTAAAAGCATAATCAGCATTTGCTTCTTGCACTGCTCATCACTGTTAAATTTAAGACAACAGCGTCCGTAATGACTGAACGTAATCATACTGTCCTCGTTGTTAAAGAACATTGCCGTTAATGAGTGGAAGAATTAGAATACCTGTGTCCGAATTTAAATCTCTGTTACCATCTAACCTTTCGTTAAGTTAATCTAGGTGGTTTCATGCTACAGTGGTCTGGAAGAAGTGAGACTACCGCAGTAAAATTCGAGATATCTTACAACCAGGAAGATAGGAGAGAACTTAAGGGAAGTCCCCATGGGCATAGTTAATTTATTGTTCGATGTGTGTGAGGGTGTGGGGTGGGGTTGGGAAGGGAAATTCTCAAGAAGTTCCTTCAGATCATAAATAAAATACATGCGGCGGAACTTTCAACCGTTTAAATGTTTAAAATAGGAATACAGGTTCGATTGTGAGTTACTAAAAGCAAACCTCCGTGGATATTGTTCTGTTGGAGGTTTGGACACACTGTTCCCTTACCACCACCAACACCCTCTCCGTTATTTACGCCATTTGAGGCTTAACTGGAAGAGTCCAGAAAGTTGAAATAAGCAGTTCACATGATATAGATGAAACAAGTAATTCCTCTAACTGGGGAGTTATCAAAAATGGGGTCCAACAAGGTTCGATATTGGGTCCTTTGCTGTTCTTAATATATATTAATGACTTGCCATTCTACATTCATGAAGATGCTAAGCTAGTAGTTTTTGCTGATGATACAAGTATAGCTATGACACCTGACAAACAGGAATTAACTGATGAAATTGTAATTGATATCTTTCAGAAAGTTATTAAGTGGTTCTCTACAAATGGACTCTCATTAAATTTTGATAAAACCCAGTATATACAGATTCATACAGTAAATGGCATGACACCATCAATAAGTTTAGACTTCAAATATAAATCTGTGGCTAAGGTAGACTATTCAAAATTTTTAGGTATTTGCAATGACGAGGGACTGAATTGGAAGAAAGATATTGAAGATCTCCTGAAACGTTTGAATTCAGCTACTTATGCTATCAGAGTCATTGCAAAATTTGGTGACATACATCTCAGTAAATTAGCTTACTACGCCTATTTTCATTCATTGCTTTCATATGGGATCATTTTCTGGGGCAATTCAACATTGAGTAAAAAAGTATTCATTGCACAAAAGCGTGTAATCAGAATAATTGCTGGAGCCCACACTAGAGCATCCTGCAGACGTTTGTTTAGGGATCTAGAGATCTTCACTGTAACTTCACAATATATATACTCATTCATGAAATTTGTTATTAACAATCCGACCCAATTCAAAAGTAATAGCAGCTACAACACTAGGAGAAAGGATGATATTCACTATTCAAGGTTAAATATAACTTTAGCCCAGAAAGGGGTGAATTATGCTGCTACAAAAGTCTTTGGTCACTTACCAAGTAGCATCAAAAGTCTGACAGATAGCCAACTAGTATTTAAATAGAAATTAAAGGAATTTCTGAATGGCAACTCCTTCTACAATGTAGATTAATTTTTAGATAAAAGTTAAAAAATAAAATAAAGAAACAACAAAAAATGCAATAAAAATCCTTAAAATATTGTTTGTTAAGTGTCGTATATATGATCTATGGAACAAGTATTAATCTAATCTAATCTAATCCACAACTTCTACTCTCAGGATAATGAATAAACTAATAAAGGCCTCTTTGATTTCTCTCACTGACTCATCGAAAAGATATATCTCACTAAACCAGAAGCATTGCCATCAATATTGTGTGGTTTAAGATTCACAAACAAGGCATTTCATTGAGGCAAGTTGTTTAAGCCACAGATTGTCCAACCTATGAGATTGGCTAGTACTCATCCACTCCCCTACATTCATGCATAGGAAAAATTGACACTTATATACGAGATTCTAGCCTTTATATTGAAAACAGATGAGTCCAAACTATATTATGGCTGTTTCACTGTCAATGAGGTGGTGTCACAGATAGAAAGTATTTACTTAGATATGTTAGATATCTTCAAACATTATTTCACATAAACAGACGAGTAGTTTCGATGTGACAATAAATTTTACAAATAAGTGATAATTTCGCTATGGCCATGGAAACCCACTCGCTGCTGTTGTAGCAAATTTTCAAATAGAAAAATTTGAAGGAACATCCTTCAGACGGCATAGAAGGAACCTTCATTGTTAGTTTTGATACGACGGTTATACTTAGTTGGAAGAATGCTGCAAGCGATATATATCGAAGGAGGGAGAGTTATCGATTGTGTGTACTATGCGAATACCGATAATGACAAAAGACAAAAGAGATGGATGTTGACGCCGCAACCAGTAGCAACGGCTATCCGTGTATATTAAAATGTAGATAAAATAAATAAATGTTATGTATATTTACTTACTTTATCCGTCGTTGATGTTGCTATCGTCTTCGACAACACCGCGGGATGTATGTGGGACTGGCAACATTCCTTTTTCCACGTAACCTGGTTACATTCGTGATATGTCTCAATGGAATATCGGCAAAGACTCACTCAGTAGTTTGACGCCGCGCAGTCGAAGATTATGGAAATATATGTACTGAAATATATAAAGTTCTTCGTTCCCCATGTCGAACTTCTCTTTTTATGGACGATTTCAATGATTTCCATAAATGGTACACATTCTGCGTGTGTATAGCCGGGTCAGTGGACGACACGAATATCACAGAGTGGTTAAGAAACCCTCGTTCTTTAGGTGTTCGTATGATTTCCAGCCATCAATAAGAATCTGTGTTCCGGGAAGTATCAAGTTCTTAATTAGAGGAATAAGCGTCTGTTTATTCCGAGAGTATACTTTTACCATAAACCACCTTCTTGACTCTCTATTCCACCAGAAATGCAAATCTGTTCTGTTTCGTTTTCTAGAGCCTTCTTTTGCCAAATTTTCTGGTTGTGATATGTATTTTACCAATTTTACCAATTTCAACAGTTTTTCCAGGACCTCCTATTGGTGTAGATTCATTTGTCACAATCATATAACAATTTTCTCGGGAAAATCCGTAGTAATCACACACAGTTCTTATTGAAAGTCGTCCAGTTTCCGATGCTGTGTGTTGCAAAATATAATCTTTCGCCTAACAAGACACTAAGATGATACTCTGTTGGATCGTCAATTTACTGCTGTCAAACCATGTAATTTTTTTTTTAGTTGTCGTCCTCTTCCGTCATTTTGAGCAGTAAATTTTGTATGGAAAATCGAGGTTATTGCCTTTTTTACCAAGTTTAACTGTCTTCTGTATTTTGATAGTAATTCGTAATCCCAACTAAATTCGAAGCACGCATATACTGTACTTAAATTTGGTATTAAATCACGCAACGCCAAGCTCGCATTATTTGCAGTATTACTTCCTTCTTCCATTGACAACGCTCTAACAAATACGTGAACTACTAATGCCGGAAAAATCCCAGAAATATAGCAATATTATAGTCTAACAATCTTTTCAATGACGTGCTAATTCTCATAATCGATATGTTACCATGTAACAGTAACACTTTCAATATATATCGCTTGCAAGCATTCTTCCAAATTACCTTAATTCCAATACAAATATTACTATGGAAAAGAGAAAGAAGGTAAAATTTTAATTTTAGTTGTAGATCTAATTAGTAAACATGACGTAACTTTAGACAATATCGTCTACAGAAAGTCACTCACACGTACAGATTTTTTTCAGAAATTGTAATCGTTACTCAAAGAAGAAAAGAGGTGTTATAAAAATATTGGTTGGTAGCGCTATAAGAATCTGTCAATCACAATATAAATTAATCACAATCCCAAACACACAAAAAAATGTGTGATGGAAGCCATGGTGGACCAATCCAAAAGAATATGTGAATAACAGTGCTCGGAAGACGAATTCGATCTGGCTACTTTGAAAATTAGAGTGATATGGCACTAGATCTTAGAAGGTCTAAACCTTGCAATGATTAAAAAAGCAACTAAACGGACAGTGTTCCTTCCATATGTAAAAACGGACATGTACCCCATAATCGAATTCTCCTCCCGTCAAAGAAAAACACGATAAAGCATTAAGAAAGGTGTACAAATAATTAATCGCTGCCGAACACCAATGGCCACCGCTTGCCACTGCATGAGCATATGAATAGTTGCGGCCTAGTCTACATAGGAACTACAAAAGACGTATTAACGCTCGCCTAAAGGCACACCAGAGTAATTGTCGCCTGCGGAAGACAGACATACCAGCAGTAGCAAAACATGCACAAGGACCGGGAAAAGCATCAAATTCGATCCTCTGACTCCATAGTTTTAGCAAGACCTTATAATTACTACACTAACATGTACAAAGAAGACATTGAAGTTCAAAAGCACAACATTAATTTCGACATGAAGGAAGAAATTGTAGGCCTTAGTGCTAGATAAAATGAATAGTACCGACCATTTACCACAATCTCCAGAGCATACGAAGCACCACACCGTGATCGTACGCGACTGTCTGACGACGTCACGATATGACCATTGCGTGGATACGGATCAACAATTCGGCTTGCTGATCTGGCTTGAGCTTTTACCAGAAGCAGTGGAGGACGAAATGTCAGACAGAGGATTAGGCTGTGGACTACGCCCTGATACCCAAGAGACCAACACTTTTTAAATATAAATGAATCGGTGATGTGTTCGAAACCGCATATCTCAAGAACGTCTGAACCAATTCGGTTAATTTCTTTACTTTCAGATATTCGTTGAAATCCGAGTAAGGTAATTATGAAGAGAAAGAATTGGAAAAATTGTACGTAAAAACACGAAAACGTAAAAGATGTCTTCGTTTTACCCATCCAAATTTCCGCTAAAAAACGAAAAAATTGCATTTTTTGAGACCCCACCTTTCGATGGTCATAGCTAATAACGCTTTGTAATTAATAAATATGCTGCACGTAATAGCCGCGTGGTACAATGCGTCATGCTACGGACTCAGCGGCCGTTCCCGTCGAAGGTTCGAGTCGTCCCTCGGACATGGGTGTATCTGTGTGTCGTTCTTAGTGTAAGTTAGTTTAAGTAGTTTCTATGTCTAGGGGCTGATGACCACAGCGGTTTGGTCCAATAGATTTGCAAACATGACCCTAAGAGAGTAAAAGAAAATCGTGGAGCTATCGCGACATATACATCACGCGTACCTGATTTCCCGCTAAAATGTGTGCCTGATTCCAGACACGGTCCTAATGTCTACGTCAGAGGTGAGATACATATCAGACTGTTTGTAGCAAGAAGCAGAGTGTTCTGCATGGCGACTAGTGTGAAGTATTCTGGTCACAAGTGCCAGAGTTATAATTCTGTGATGAGGCAGTGAATGCTGACGTAAGCGCTAAGGATATCATAAACTGCGACAGCCTTGTCAACATTGATATTCCAATACATTCCAAAAACTTCTCGAAATGAGAGTAAACAGCTGTGAAATCATATTTTCTGTATGAATAGAAAACGCTTCGTGTGCTTCTCTTGTAATCAAATGTTTGAATCCCAAGGCATCAAACTGCTAAGCTCGTGGACATGGATCCCTAGACTCGCCAAAAATAAAATTAACTTATGCGAAGGACAACATCACATACAACATACACACCCACCCATGTCCCGAGAAAGGACTCGAACCGCCGATGGGAAAGTACGTGCTGCTTTTTTTTTTTTTTTTTTTTTTTTTTTTTTTTTTTTTTTTTTTTTTTTTTTTTTTTTTAAGTTGATCCCTTTACGGCGGCCATTAAAATGGTGAGCATGTATAGCAACAAGTCTTACTGTCTCTTCTGCATTGTTAGCTTTAAATATGGAGTCACAGGATGCATCTGCTAATAGTAAGTGGTTAATGAACGCTTAAAGAAGAGCGAGTTTTAAAGGCAGAGCGTAGGGTTGCCAGATTGAACTCGAGGCAGGCCCGGAGAGCAGACGTGCCCTCCTCCCCCTTGGCCAATGTTGCGGCTCCGCGCACTGTGAAGGATCGCGCGCCACCAAGAAGAGCTTCTCACTGGCTCCATGTGAAGGGGAACAGTTACCGTCTGCTTCCTGTTACGACCACTTGCTGCCGCGTAAAGAAGTAAACTTGAGGGCATAAAATGATTAAACGTAATAGTGCTCTCCTTTCTATGAGAGATAAATACGAGATTATTACTGTACTAAAAGAGATGTCTGTTGTTATAAATATATTTACTGTAAAGTATTTATTGGCAAATAAAACTGTACAGTTCGATTATTCGAATAAACCAGTTTTTCGAACACCCACGTTCCCTAATGAGTTCGGATAATCGACGTTCTAATGTAATATCAATTGAACATTATACACCGAAGTACAGGATATCAACAACGATCGCGAATTGTATAGTGAATTGATCGACAGTGCTATACTACGTACGGCGAGAGTTGAGCTCTGACAGCTAGCAGCGCAGTTGCCAGGTTCGACAGGGAAGTGCAGTGGCCAGTGACTGGTGCTTCGTTCTCCATTATGTTGTACTTACGCGAAAATTACTTCACTGTCCAGACATAAGTAAATAACAGTGCACTGCGGGAGATTTGGACAATGACATGATATCTTAAGAACCTGTCATTACTTTTTACAATACAAATTGATCCATTTACGTTCACGTATCCACCTACCGTGCCCAAATACTTCATACATTTTGGTGAGGCGATCCTCGGCAGCAATAAATTTTGAAAAATGCATATTTGTACACTTTGCTGACCAAATTTGTTCTGCTAATTAGTTTCGGTGATTACACCATTTCCAACGCGTAAAATATGGGGCGAGTTACATTATATACATTTTCGTAGCTCCAGCTGCACAAAACATCTAATTTTTAGCGTAGTGCAGTGCAGTGTGTTTTAACGGTGTCTTAATTTTTACTACGTATTTGAGTCAATTGGATAAGATTAGATGTTTTTACAGCTTGAGTTACCAAAATGTATATAATGTAACTTGCACCATATTTTATGCTTTGAAAATTGGGTAATCACCGAAACTAGTTAGCGGAAAAAATTTGGGGTCAGCTAAGACGTGCCTGAACTCGGCCGCCTTCGTTCACCGCGGGCAATATAGCCATCCACTAGACACTCAAACAGTTGATTTTTTTTTCTGATTGTACATTTGACTAATTGGGGGCAGACTTCGTCAAACAGATCTTTGTGTATCATTACGGTCACAAGTTTTGCAAACACAACAAAATTAACTTCTATTATGATCACCAATCACTTACTAATGCCGCCATTACTGGTTTACCACTAATCGAACCAACACCGAAGCAAATAAAAATAACAGTAGTAAAATATTACTGTTATAGGCACATACCTTATTATTCATATTTTGCTGACGATCTCGCTGCATTCAGAAGAGTCTAGTTTTTAAGAGCCACGTTGTAGAAATCTTCACATCTCATTTTGAAATTCATCTGAACACATATCTCGGCTTTCACAAGTTCAACGGACATTCTGTTTCTAGCATCCGACCATAAGGCACTCATTACACTAAACACTCGTTCAACGTGCGCGTTACTGACAGAAATTGCGAGGACGTGCTGCATTATATTGAACAAGTTTGGTGCATTTGCTTTTTCAAAAAACTTGCTCCACACTTTCCTTCCTATCAAGATTTGATACTACAGACTTCAAAACGGATAACTCCTGATACAGTTCGTTTCCATCAAAACTAATTTTCAACTTCTTTCCCACTTTGGCCAAGTCTTTAAATGAAAATAGTTTTGGTTGACATAGGTCTAGCACTGTTACAACTTCATACACATTGTCAATCCCACTAAAGCTGTACCATTTACCAAGATAGTTTAATAACCTGTCGTAAACAAGTGTTTCTCTTTTACTACAATATTCTTTTCTTCTTCTGTAAGGTGTTCTATAGACATATTAACTTCAACACCATAAAACCTATCCTCCTTACGATCCTCTATTTGTTTTTTCACTTCCAACATAATCTTGTGAACATCTGTGGAAAGTTTGTCCTCTTTTTCTAAAAGTCTGATGCTTTACACAAAATAGGCAAAGTTGCTTTTAAAAAATACAGAAAGAACTCTGATAGTGTTAGCAAATACTCGTTTATTTCGTCTTGTTGTGAACTAATAAACTTCCAAATTAGGGGATGTGTTTTTTCCTCAGCCCGTGCTACATAATACAGCTTTAAAACTCGCCGCATCTTAACAATACGGTCCACAGCTGACTCCAAAGACAACCATCGCACTACAGTGTGTCCCAGTATTTCGCTGTAATTATGCTGAGCAAACTCGCAAAATGATTTTAGTTCCTCCGAATTTTTTGATTATGAAGAAAAGCCTGAATATATTTTAAGAACTAGAGTTTCTACATCATATTTTAGAAGTTTGAATCCAAACTTGGCACAGTTATGTAAAATATGACAACAACAATTGGCTTTGATTAAGTTTTCATTTTCTTCTTTCAATTTAGTGACAGAATTGTGTTTCCCGAAATTAACTGATGCATTGTCAGCTGAATACGAAACTACATTATTTAATGTCAAACAATTTTCCAGTAAAATGGATTTTAGTTTGTTTGAGATGGCTTCTGCAGATTCGTTAACATCTTCGTAGAAATCAAGAACTTCATTACATTTTCCCTTATCTTTGGAGAAGTATGTTACAACTATCGGATAATGTTTTTTATTGCCCTTGGTGAAGCGTCTAAACCCAATGAAAACGGAACATTTTGCTTTAATTCGCTCAGTAGCTTCTCTTAAGCATAAAGCAGAAGCACATTTTTTTTTCTAATGCCTCGCTTTTTGTTCGGCCGCATCTTACTTTCGTTGCCACTGACGAATCTCTAAAAACATAAGGTTATAGCTTATTACCACAATCTTGAGAATTGTAAGAATGGCGGTGTTTCACACCATGGTAGTTCAAAGTTAATTCCGTTGTAGTGACTTTGTTTCTTCTGCAGAAAATTGTTTCGGCAAAAATTTAAGAAGCGACTGATTCTTCTTTTGTGTGGTAATATTCGCTTTGTGTCTTTCTGATTGTAAATGTTTATTCACAGCTTTCACTCCGTCGTACTTAACAGTAAATGAGATATTGAATATTCTGCACTTACACATACACTCATCAGTATCGACTTTTTGTAGCCACTCTTTATAATTTTCTTCCTGCAACCATTCTTCACGCAACGAACTTAGATATCGTCTCTTCATTTCACTGTTATTACTCACTAATCTGAGTTAATGTAAGCTTGTCTGTTCACACACGATCCGAGTATTCCAAAAATTGCCGGTAAACTGATCACAAACAATGAACGAACGAACGCAAATAATAGACGTCGCCAGTTGACATGTTGCCGCAACCGTGTTTGCTTAATAATGCGCTAGCCGATTATTACCGACGCAACAATGAAAAGTTTTCAGAGGAAGAATAGAAAAGTAGCGTTTAGTTGCAATAAGAAATTTACATTTATATAAAGTTATTCATAATTACTAGAGAGGAGCCGGCCGGGAATGGCCGAGCGCACTGAGGCGTCTTGCCACGGTGCGCGAGGCTGCTCCCGCCAGAGGTTCGAATCCCCGCCTAGGGCATGGATGTTGTGTTCGTCCTTAGTTTAAGTTACGTTAAGTTCGATGTAGATCGACGCTACATGAGCATAGTAATTAAAAAGCGTCGTAAAAAAAAGTTAAGATGAAGGTTACATTCAAGTCGGAAGATGAGAGTCATTGGCCCGTAGACCCGGAGAATTCATTCCAAACCCGGGCACTCCGCGCGGCGCCCGGAGATCTGGTAAACCTAGGCTGAGGGAAGAATTGTTAAACGGAAACAACAAACCTCTAGACGGGTCATATGGGCAATAGGGGATTTCTTGCTTTCTGCGACAGATCACGCGAGGGTACGGTAGTGTTATTTGTGGGTATCATGCAATGGTCGGTACAGTTTCATAGCTTATCTTCCTCACAATGATTATCAGTCTTTATGGTGAGGTACACTGAAGCAGTTTGAAGAGCGACGATATCTCCTGAGGCAGCCTCAGCGTATACGTCGCAAACAAAGCCATCGTTGAATGAGCAAGCTTCACGACTGTTATAACACGACTGAAACTTAATCATTATAAGAACAACAAACACCTCTATTGACTCAATCTAAGTGCCACGCCTCTTTGTGGTTGCGGAGAAGTACAAGGCCCAAACTACTTATTCCTACAATGTTCTCTATACATAGTTGTACTTGCAAGTCATATTCGGAATCTTGGTCATCAGCCTCTAAACCTTGTTGGTGTCCACGATGTAGCAGCGTACAAGCTACTGTACGAGTTTGTTAACAGTGCCAAAGTTCAGATGTACAGGGTGATTATAATTAAACTTTCAAAACGGCGTAAAAATCATACAACTGGTCAGAATGACGTAAAATTGCAACGAAATACTATAGGAGAAGGGGAAAACGTATGGAAGAAGAAGAATAAATAATCTCAAAATTTATCAATAGCATTATAAATTAACAGTGATCGACTACAAATGCAAATTATTCATATAACAACACGTAAGGTTTAAGTTAGACGTTAAACAATCTGTACCACTCAGAGTGCATGGGCGTGTATCTCCACCCATCTATGATCTTCGGTTTTTTAATGTGTGCTACGAGAATTTGGTGTCGTCTCTATGTGGTATTTTATTTTAATGAACAGTGAACGCCGACACCTTGTATTTTCTTTTAGATGTTTTTCCGTGCTATGTGTTCTCCGAGTCTATTTTATTTACTTTTTCTTATCTTCTTTTTCACCACGTCCATGTTAAAAAGACTTATTTCTTTGCTCCATGTTAAAAACTGTTGTAATTTTCTCCAACAATACCATCGCCCTTTAGGGAAAATGAAATGACAATGAAGGGAAAAAAAAAACATAAACACGGATCACGACGCAGAGAATACTGTGCTCTTCGCGAGGCCCTCTAGGGAGAGGCTTGTCTATCGTTATTTGGCACAGCTGATCCCTGAGAGCTTAAGAGAGTAATTCGGCCGTCGAACCTTTGGTTGGCTGGAGTGCACTCGTCCTCGCCTGGTAATCTATTTGTTGTCTGGGACCATATCTCTGGAATCAATTAAATTGGATCCTATTCCCCGGCTCCGACCAAGGCTTACAGGAGGCTTTCGTTGGTCGCAAGGCGTATGCTGGAACTGGTAAGCTCCTTCCTCTTACTTCCAATTGATATCCCCCTCCTCCTTTACCCCACTACGAGCTCGTCTGATATTGGATGAATAGAAGCGCGACTCCTTACGGGCCGGATCTCAAACAGAAAGATCCACTCCTCGGAGTGGCGCCAAACGTGAAAGATAATCTATATACATAAAAATGAATGTTTGTCTATATGTCGTCTATGTGTTCATAAACCATTCATTCTATTGCAATGAAACTATGGTGAACTGTAAACTGTAAGCCTGCGAAATTTCCTACCCAAAAACAAAAAACCACGACACAGAGCTCAGGAGTAATAATAAATAATGAGACGCCACCGCGTGAGAATACCTAGATTTATGAGTCAATTATTGGAAAATGGGAATAGTTAGGGACCTGAAACAAAGATTGCAACTAGTTTCGGACGTTTATGAAGCGTTTTGTAATTGACCTCCCCCCCCCCCCTCCACATCACACACACACACACGCAAAATGATGAAACAGTTTCGGTGTAGATGCTGTAAAACTGTCGCATCAGGCATGAACTTGTATAAAATAAAGTTAGCATAACATATTTGCATATTACTATTTATTTTTGTCTGCAAATCTTAATTCTCTTGCATTCAAAATTAAGTAATCTGTTTTCTTAATCTCTATCTACAAAAAAGCGAAAGGACACTCACTCATTCAGTGACTAAACATGAAATTTCGAAAACTACTTCATCTATGAAGCTGAAATTAGACAGGAATGTAGTTTATAGGTAGAAATCGTCAGCTAAGAATGTATGTTTTGAAAGATGCATGGCGGAGTATACTTCTCCTACAGACTCACGAAATCTACAGTTTCATTCCGATCTTCACGAAATTTCGCGCGCTTGACCTTCAAAACAAGAGGAAGGTCACCGTCTACCTTATGTTTCATACGATGCATGGTGGAGGGTACTTTGCAACATAAAAATGGATCCCTAAATGCCTTGGTCACGCCATAACTTGAAAACGGCTCGACTGATTTCAAAGATACTTTTTTTGTTGTTTACGTTATTCTCAGAACAAGGGTTGTATGGAATAAAACTGAAATATTTGAGAACAACGAAGTGCGTTTCTGTTCCATAGAAATGTATAGTTTTGTTCCAATATTGATGAAGTTTTGCACACTCTGCCTTAAAAACAAGAGGAATGTCACTATCTGTATTAAATTTCGTTCGTTGAATGGAGGAGGATACTTAACTTATGGAACTTTACAAAATGCGTAGTTTTGCTCCAATATTGATGATTTTTGCACACGTGACCTTTAAACCAAGAGGAAGATCACTGGGTACGTAAATGTTTGCAGAAAACTTTGCCGAGAGAGGGAAAGGTGGAAACGAACAAAGAGATGGCCGGCCGCCGTGGCCGAGGAGACTGAGGCGCTCCAGTCACGGTCTGCACGGCCACTACGGTCGGGGGTTCGAATCCCCCCTCGGGCATGGATATTTGTGCCGTCTTTAGTATAAGGTAGTTGATAAGTAGTTTGTAAGTTTAGGGACTGATGACCACGTAGTTAAGTCCCATAAGCTTAACAAACATTTTATAATGAATGAAATTAACAAAGAGATGGGAAGGAAAGAGGTGGTTGCAGAGAGATGGGTGGAAGAGGAGGCGGACTACGAGAGTGTAGGATAAATAAACACTCGGGCAACGCCGGGTTTACAGCTAGTGTACGAATAAATCATGGAGGTTTAATTGGAGAAACATAAAGTTCTTGAAATGGAGTGAAACAGTGAAGTCTTTAAAAACACTGTAATGGAGATGATGAAGATTAATATAACTGCTGGAGATGCGGAGGTACGAGATAAACACAGACGATTAAAACAACACTGGGCGGCGGCTACAGGTTGGCCGTTCGCTGTTGTCCTAAATGTGGACGGGCGAAGGCGAATTTTTACCGCTGTCTTCCCGAAGGAGAGTTGAGTGTGGTAAGTACTGCGCCACCTCGCTCGGTGCTGGTACCGTTAGAAACTTGAGACGTCACATACTGTAGTAGTGCAACGCAAGGATGTCTCAGCTGACGCAAACTCCACGGTGAGGCAACGACACGAGCCGCATTGCGCTGTCGGCGCCCTACTCAACACCCTCACAACCAGTCCGTGCCACGTCACGCCTATAGGCTGCCCTCGCAAGCTCACTGGCTGGCCGCTGAGGCACAGCCCACCGCCTCGTAGCTTCAGCCAGTGAGCTTGGGAGGGCAGTCTATAGGTGTGAGGTGACGCAGACTTGTTGTGAGGCCTTGTATCTAGACGGCGTTGCCTGAGTATGGCTTGCTGTAGTTGTCTACACGGAGGCTGCGCCTGAGTCAGCGGCGGTGGAGGCGGAGGCGGCGTCGCAGCGGCTGCCCCCGGAGGCTCGCCTATGTAAGGCCTCAGCCGCCCCCAAGGCCGCCGAGAAGCTGCCGGCCGGCGCGGGGGCGGAGGATGCGCGGCGCGCTCTGAATCACTGCACGCTACACGCGAGCCATGTCTGGCAGCGCTGTACCAACCTAGCGCACTAACAGCTCCCCCGGCAGCATTCCCTATGCAGTCCTCCAGTACCTTATCTAAATATATCGGGTGATCAAAAAGTCAGAATACATTTGAAAACTTAGTAAATCACGGAATAATGTAGATAGAGAGGTAAAAATTGACACACATGCTTGGAATGACAGGGGTTTTTATTAGAACCAAAAATCTATACTAATAATAAATCTTAAAATGTAGGCCTGTCGCTGTTCTCTTAAATCTTCAAAACTACTGGACGAATCTTCATGCGGTTTTCACAGGAAACACGAGAAAAGTTTGGGTCAACATATAGGCATAATTATATCAAAATCGGATTTCAAAACAAAAAAGATATCGTAATTTTAAGTGTTTTCAGTAACCGTCGTGTCTGCTTGTTCAAGTATTATAAACCACATATCTCCAAATCTACTTCACAAATTTGCATGCGGTTTTCACAGGTAACTTAAGCGTAACTCTCGACAACATATAGACTTCGTTTCATAAAAATCGGATCACGGAAAAAAAGAAACCGTAATTTGAAATTTTTTATCTATGACTGTCATGTCTGTCTGTCTCTTCGAATACGTTTATCTCCAAAACTACTTGACAAATTTTCATGGGATTTTCACACGTAACTTGAGCATATCGTGCGGTTACATTAAGGCTTCAATAATTGAAATTGAAGAAGTGGCCGATTCCGCTAACACAGTCAAGACAATTGAAATACTATATTTATTAGTAAAGTCTATACAGACGATCAGCTGACGCCATTCCTTCAACGATTACCCAGACGTACTTTATCGCACACTGACACCACCATGACATCTTATTTAGACAGGCATGAACTGCTGTGTTGATTGAATTACCAGACTTTCAGCATTCGTCGAGTTTTCGACAATAGGGATCGCTGCATACATAATAACTACATTGTCCCCAGTACAACACAGCAACATACTAATATTTCAGAATACACTTACTGTCAGAGATAAACAGTTTAGTACTAGAACCAAACATGGCGCTGTTATTGTTATTATTATTTCTCATCTCAACGATAGAAGTGTTGTAAGAAGTTTACGCCAAACAATTACACACCGCAGTCTTAACTTTATGAACACAACCTAACATCGAATTTACGCAGCCGTACGGTCATAAATTAATTTCACTTTTTGTATGAAAAACTTAAGGAACATTCATCGTTTTCGACAATGACTTCTACTTAAATTTGACATCTTGGCTAGGAGAAATGAGTTAACTGAGGGAGCGATTAAACAAGGTTTCTGTTTTTGCTGACCTAGGTCTGGAACCCTAAAAAACCATGATGTACACAGGTCCCTTTTTAACAACCGTCCTGAAGCACGGGCATATAAGCTAGTAAATAAATAAAAAGCAAAGATAAAAAAAATGACGGAGTAAAAACATAAATGAGAGTCGCAGCAGATGACAAGCCCTCACTACTAAAATCCTTCTAGGTCATAGGTTTTACCCTCGATTAATCTGGTCTTGAATGTTTTGGTAACAGTGTATGCACCGGTGCTGTAATACAGTTGTTTAAACAAGACTGGCAGTCAAGTGAATCATCCGATCGCAACTGATAGTACCTAATCATAACTCCGGACACGCTTTACAGTGCTGTTCACAACATTATTCCTCGACTACATCTATTGTTGAGGAATGATGGTGAACATATTGAGCATTTCCTGTAAAGAACAACATCATTGCTTTGTCTTAATTTGTTATGCTAATTATTGCTTTTCTAATCAAATGAAGTGCCATCTGCGGGACATTTTATGAATATTTTTTGTTCTAATAAAACCACATGTCATTCCAAGCATGTGTGTCAATTTTTACCTTCCTGTTGTTGTTATGGACTTCAGTCCGGAGACTGGTTTGATGCAGCTCTCCACCCTACTCTATCCTGAGCAAGCCTTTTCATCTCCTCATAAGAACGACAACCCACATCCACTTGAATCTGCTTACTATACGCGTTTCTTTGTCTCCCTCTGCGATTTTTACCCCACACACTTCCCTCCAATGCTGAATTTACGATTCCTCGATGCCTAAGAATGTGTCCTACCAAGCGATCCCTTCTTTTAGTCAGGGTCTGCCAAAAATTCCTTTTCTCACCAATTCTGTTAAGTACCTCTTCATTAGTTATGCGATCTACCCCTATCTACATTATTCCGTGATTCATTAAGTTTTCAAATTTATACTGACTTTTTGATCAGCTGGTATGTAAATGAATGTTTGTCTGTATGTCCTCTGTGTGTTCATAAGCCATTCATTCGATTGCAATTAATCTTTGGCGAACTCTTCACCGTACGCCCACGAAGGTTCTGACCCAAAAACAAAAAAAAGCGACAGATAGCTCAGGAGATATGGCGTCATAAATAATGAGAGACCACCGCGTGAGAATACTCAGATTTATGCGTCAATTATTGGCAAATGGGAATAGTTAGTAACCTGCAACGAAGTTTGCATGTAATTACGGGCGTTTATGAAGCGTTTTGTAACTGCCCCCCCCCCCCCCGCGCATACACACAAAATAATGAAGCGAAAAGAAATCTACCCCTCACAACAGTTTCGCTGTAGATGCCGTAAAACTGCCGCATCATGAATGACCTTATATCAAAAACAGATTCGCATGTTACCATTTATTTTTGTCTGAAAGTCTTCCTTAATTCTTTTGCGTCCAAAATTAAGCAATCTGTTTTTCTTAATCTCTATCTATCTAAAAGCGAAAGAACACTCACTGACTATTCACGAAATCTCGAAACTTACTTCACCTATGAAGCTGACATTTGGCAGGAATGAAGTTTATAGGTAGAAAACTTCATCTAAGAAATTATTATTTGATAGGTGCATGGCGGAGCATACTTCTCCTACAGACTCCAGAAATCTACAGTTTCATTCCATTCTTCACGAAATTTCGCTCGTTTGACTTTCAAAACCAGAGAGGAAGGTTAACGTCTACATTAAGTTTCATACGATGGATGGGGGAGGGTACTTTGCAACATAAAAATGGATCCCTAAATACCTTGGTCCCGCCATAACTTGAGAACAACTCGGCCGATTTCACAGTTATTTTTTTTTTTTTTTAATTGAGTTTCTATTGCCTAGAAATCTATAGTTTTGTTCCGATATTAATGAAATTTTGCCCACTCTGCCTTAAAAAATGTTCAAATGTTTGTGAAGCTTATGGGACTTAACTACGGGATCATCAGTCCCTAAACTTACAAACTACTTATGAACTACTTACAAACTAGGACGGCACAAATATCCATGCCCGAGGGGGGATTCGAACCCCCGACCGTAGTGGCCGTGCTGACTGTGACTGGAGCGCCTCAGTCACCTCGGCCACCGCGGCCGGCCTGCCTTAAAACGAGACGAATGTCACTGACTGTATAAAATTGAGTTCGGTGCTTGGTGGTGGGTATTTAACTTACGGAATTTTACAAATTGCGTTTTTTGCTCCAATCTTTTTGAATCTTTGCCAAAAGAAAAAAAAAAGTTCAAATGTCTGTAAATCTATCGGACCAAACTGTGTGGTCATCAGTCCGTAGCTTACGAGCTACTTAAACCTAGGTAAACTAACCTTAGGACAACACACACACCCAAGCCCCAGGGAGGACTTGAACATCCACGGCGAGCAACCGCGCGCTCCGCAGCCAGGCGCTTTAGACCGCTCGGCTACTCCACCGCGGCGAATCTTTGCACACACGACCTTTAAACCAAGAGGAAGATCACTGGGTACATAAATGTTTGTTTGGTACATGACAGAGACTACCTTGCAGAAAACCTTGCCGAGAGAGGAAAAGGTGGACAAAGCCGGGTTTTCAGCTAGTCGATTAGCTGAAAACCCGGCTTTGCCCGGATATTTATTTATTTATTCCAGCCTTGAGTTAGTACTTCTCCTATCCCTTCTCTCTCTGACCATCTCCTTTTTTTCTAAAAAGGTGTTATATTTATCAAATGTTTGTCAACCTTAAGGGACTTAACTGCGGGGTCATTAGTTCCTAAACTTACAAACTACTTATGAACTACCTTATACTAAAGACATCACTAACATCTATGCCCGAGAGGGGATTCGAGCCCCCGACGGGGAACGGCTTCGTGCATCGTAGCATAGCGCCTCAATGCGCTCAGCCGTTCGCCGCGGCCTGTTATATTTATCACATAATACATAAGAAATAAGGCTGTCTTGCATAATATACAAAATTTCTAGTACAAACGAAGATAGAAATCAGAATACAAATGACACGTAGCATTCATACATTCATTTGATTCACAACTTGACTATAAACAACACCGAGCGAGTTGGCTTTAGCAGTAGTAACACACTGGACTCGCATTCGAGAGGACGGCGGCTCAGACCAGCCTCCAGCCAACCAGATTTATGTTTCCCATGTTTTCCCTAAATCTCTCCAGGCAAATGCCTTTCAAAGGGCACGGCCGAGTTCCTACCCCCTCCTTACCAAAACAATCGGAGTGTAAGCTCCGCCTGTTGGTTGGTTAGTCGGTTTGATGTTGAAAGGGACTAAGCGACAAAGGTTAACAGTCCCTTGTTCCAATCTTAGAGAATACAGTAAAAGCACTACAATGCTGTAAAACAAAGGATTGAAAAGGTAAAGAAATAAAAGTGGCAAATAAAAGTGTAGAGATTGTCAGAGGAAGCCAGAGTGTCTTGGCCTGGTGATCACAGACCATAAAAGTAGAACATCCGGCCGCTCTGTTACATATTAAAACCACCTGTCTAAAAATGTTAGGCAAGTGGAGAACAGGTAGATAATGGACACTGCACTAAAACTCAAATGGAGCGATACCACCCACTCACACGAATAAACTTTAAAACAGCATCTGCCACAGAGGCATTGTCAGCTAAAACAAGAATTAAATCGCCGGGGAGATTAAAATTCCTCCTCTGAGTGGCTAAGTTGGGACATTCCAGCAAGATGTGGGCGAATGTCAAACTAGCACCACATCGACCCTCAGGAAGGTCCTCTCGACGGAGAAGGTGAATGTGCGTAAGCCAAGTATGGCCGATACGCAGCCGGCAGAGAACAACAGAGTCTCAGCGAGGGTTCCGCAGAGAGGTCTTCCACACGTTGGTCGTCTCCTTGATATACCTCAATTTGTTGGGCACTTGTAGGTGCGCTATTCAGAACTCCACACACCGAGAACTCTACGGCGTAATGTTGACCGGAGATCAACAGATAGTGTAGTGCGACGGATTATTGTCTCCGCTACTACCTCATGTCAGCTCAGTTTTTGCATAATAATTGGTTAATGTTTGCGGCAGTACGACTTCTTCTTGCGTTAGTGGGACTGAATAACAACTTTGATGTGGTCGTGTAAGACTCTGTAATCCGCAAGTCGTCCGCTCGTCAACAAAACAAAACAAAAATTCAGATAAAACTTCCTGTATTATGAAAAAAAAGAAAGAAAGAAAACAGATTCTTGCGCAGATGGAAGAAGCATGTAATGCTATACCTTCTTTCTTAATGGATTTTTCGCACAGAATGATGTTTCATAAATTTCATCGTTCAAACTGTAAACGGATTTAAATTACTTCTTTCTCTTCTATTAATATACCATTTCTTGTAAGTAAACAATATCAGAAATAATTGTTTGTGACACTCGATGACTTTTCAAGAAATATGAACATTTATTGACGTCAGAGTACAGATCGTGACTCAACAACAGTTACAACAGAACTGATATTTAAACCATATTGATTTTTCATGAAACTTTCTATAATAATGTCAATATCCTCGACGATAACAGCAGAGACCAGCATCTTCTTGCCTCGTGGCCGTCGACCCGCGTCTTGAAGTGGCCAGATGTTGAATCCTTAATATCAGCTTCGAAGATGTTGCTCTCGTAGGGTGAATCGCCATCACAGCACATGAAATATAAAAGATATACAAAATTGTTTTAAGAATCACTTAACAAAAAATATTTACATTAAAATCATTTAATAACATAAATATTACCCGATTATTCTGCATAACATGAGGTAGTAGCGGAGACAATAATCCGTCCCACTACAATAGGATGCCTATATTGAGGACAGGGTTGTGGGTGGCCTCTTTGGCTAGCCTGTCAGCCAGCTCCTTGCCTGCTATCCCGACGTGTCCTGGAGTCCAAAGGAATTCCACTGACTGCCCACATCGCCGCCTGTACTGACCACGCTGTCGATGGAGCGTTAAACAATAATCTTCCTTCCTGACCATAAACAATATTTCTTCTGACTTGTCCAGGATGTAATATGAATATTTTCTGTGCTGAGCACATCCCTGAGCAAGCTACATAAACCTGACCGTCTGATAAACATTGAGATTTAAGTACACTCCACACTATTGTTCGATATGTTTGTGAAGCTTATGGGACTTAACTACGAGGTCATCAGTCCCTAAACTTACAAACTACTTATGAACTACCTTGTACTAAAGACAGCACAAACATCCATGCCAGAAGGGGGATTCGAACCCCCGACAGGGAACGCCTTCGCGTATCGCAACATAGCGCCTCAATGCGCTCGGCCATTCCGCCCGCGGCTCGACATTATTGAGTAGATTGACCTGTGACTTATTAATCATAACAGAAAATGCAAGTCTCACTGGAAACTGCAGTCTCTTGAAGTTAAATGGACGATCTGTCGCAAATAATGGGTATTCGTCGGATGCACACTGTTTATCCTCTTACTTTCTATGTAGCTCTATAGAAGTCTATTGCTTTCTCCTACAGCCATGTACACTTCACAGTTCAAAGTTATCAACACCACTGTCATCTTTCAGGAATTTCCTTAAGCTCACTGGAAAACAGAAGTGTGTTAGTAGTAAATTACGAATGTATTAAAATATAGAGCCTGGTGTGAAAAGTTTTCACCCATCGCAGTATACATGATCTCATATTTATTGAGTTATATGTTGTACAATTGTATAATTTTTCGGGTATAAATTCATTTCTATAACTGCTGTATGTCTGTACAATCTATTGTGAATACAATTAGTAGTAAAGAAGTAATAGATTTTATATTTTCTCCTTTCATCAATTAACTTTAGTATTTACTGTGATATCCACTGCTTTTTTGTAGGTCTTGCCTTTGTACCTATTTGGTATTCGCTGTCTTCAGTATTTCATCTATAAAAAGCTACCCATTCCTCTTCTACTGTTTTATTTTCCTCCGTTTCTGTCAATTGTTGCCTAAATTTTCTCAAGAACTTCAGGTTCCTTCATTTTATCTGAGTCCCATCTCATTTTCCTACCTTTCTGCGGTATCTTCAATTTTCGTCTACAATCAATGACCAATAAGATATGGTCAGAGTCAATATCGGCCCCAAGATGTGTCTTACAGTTTCAAACTTCGTTCGGAAATCTATGTCTTTCTGTCAGAGACTGCAAAAGATCTGGAAGAGCAATTGAATGGAATGGACAGTGTCTTGAAAGGAAGATATAAGATGAACATTAACAAGAGTAAAACGAGGGTAATGTAATGTAATGCCAGAAAATCAGGTGATGCTGAAGGACTTACATTAGGTAATGTGACAATAAAAGAAGTAGATTAGTTTTGTTATTTGGTTAGCAAGATAACTTCTGATGGCCGAGGTAAAGAAGATATAAAACTCACAATGGCTAGGGGAAGAAAAGCGTTTCTGAAGAAGGGAAATTTGTTGACATCAAAAATTAGATTAAATGTAAGGAAGTCCTTACTGAAAGCATTTCTCTGGAGTGTAGCATTGTAGGGGAGTGAAACGTGGACGATAAAGAGAGCAGACAAAAGGATGATAGAAGGTTTTGAAATGTGGTGTTACAGCGAATGATGAAAATTAGATGGGTCGATCACGTAACTAATGAGGAGCTGCTTAACCGAAATGGGGAGAATAGGAGTTTCTGGCTTATCTTGGCTAAGAGAAGGGATAGATTGGTGGAACACGTTCTGAGGCACCAAGTAATCGCAACTTAGCATTAGATGGAAGTATGTGAGGTAAAAATCGTAGAGGGAGACCGAGGGACGAATACAGTAAGCAGATTCAAAAGGATTCTCAGATGAAGAGACTTGAAGAGGACAGGGTAGCGTGGAGAGCTGCATCAAACCAGTCTGCGGACTGAAGACCACAACAACAACAACATTATTATTATAATGAAATAATAAAATTAAAAATTCTTTGTGTGGTGCTGGAGGGGTGCGGGCTGGGGGGGGGGGGGGGGGGGGACTTCATCTCAATTGCCACGTTGGAGCGGCCGAGCCCATTGAGGCGCTAGGCAGCGATGAAATTCCCTCTCGGGCATGGATGTTTACTTTAGTATAAGTTAGTTCCTGTGCGGCTCCATATCACAGTGGTAGAGTGCCACGCTCTTGATCTAAAGGTCGCTGTTTCGAACCCGACCATGTCCTAAGATTTTTATCTGTCACTTTCCACTTCTTTCCCCTCTGGCTGTGTTACTGATGTGAAAAATACCAAGTAGCACCGAGGTTCGGAACGCACGTTAAACTGTAGGTCCTCCTATAACTGGCTGGGTAAGTCAGTTTGAAGGTCGGAGGAAGGCAACGGCATACCACCTCCAAACAGGACCATGCCTAGTAAACTACTGTGGTGTTCAAACCAAGCTTCGGATTCCAGAATGAAACTTTCACTCTGCAGCTGAGTGTGCGCTGATATGAAACTTCCTGGTAGATTAAATTTGTGTGCCGGAACCGGGACGCGAACCTGGGACCTTTGCCTTTCGCGGGCAAGCGCTCTAACGACTGAGCTATCCCGACACGACCCACGACGCCACCTCACAACTTTACTTCCGCCAGTATCTCGTCTCTTACTTTCCAAAGTTCACAGAAGCTCTTCTGCGAACCTTGCAAGACTAGCACTCCTGGAAGAAAGGGTATGGCGGAGACATGGCTTAGCCATAGCCTAAGGGATGTTTCCAGAATGAAGCTTAAGCTCTGCAGCGGAGTGAAAGTTTGTTTCTGCCATGTCTGCACCATATCCTTTCTTCCAGAAGTGCTAGTCTTGCATGTTTCGCAGCAGAGCTTCTGTGAAGTTTTGAAAGAAGGAGGCGAGGTACTGGCGGAAGTAAAGTTGTGGCGTCGTGAGTCGTGTAGGGATAGCTCAGTCGGTAGAGCGCTTGGCCGCGAAAGGCAAAGGTCCCAGGTTCGAGTCCCGGTTCCGGACCTCAATTTTAATATGTCAAGAAGTGTCAATCTTCGGTTTGTTGAATGCTTTAACTAGTTTGTAAGTTCAGGGACTGATGACCCCGCAGTTAAGTCCCATAAGCTTCAGAAACATTTGAACATTTCAGCTCAATCAGACCCCCCCCCCTCCCCCACCCGTGGCCGCGCCACTGATTTTATGTGTTTTCACAGTTCAGTACAACTCCTTCCTGTTCTCATGCTTGATCTGTATCTATTGGGCCAATTCAGCAATAAATCTGAGAGGGGTGTCGATAAGGGATTTCCCCTGTCAGGACTAACGTTGAAGAACCGTTCTACATCTACATCTACTACATCTACATGGGATACTCTGCAAATCACATTTAAGGGACCGGCAGAGGGTTCATCGAACCACCGTTATACTATTTTATCTCCCATTCCATTCTCGAATAGCGCGCTGGAAGAATGAACACCTGAATCTCTCCGTTCGAGCTCTGATTTCTCGTATTTTATTCTGATGAACATTTCTACCTATGTAACTGGGGGTGAACAATATATTTTCGCATTCGGAGGAGAATGTTGGCGATTGTAGTTTCGTAAGTAGCCCACACCGCAGCGACAAGCGGCGTTGTTGCAATGATTCCCATCATTTCCGTAACGCTGTCTCCCCTGTATCGTGACAATACGAAACGAGCTGACCTTCTTTGGATTCTTTCGATGTCCTCCGTCAAACCCACCTGATAAGGATCCCACACTGGACAGCACTACTCCATAAAAGGACGGACAAGCGTAGTGTGTGCAGTTTCTTTAGTAGTCCTGTTGCATCTTTTAAGGAGCCTGCCAATAGAACGCAGTCTCTGGTTCGCCTTTCCCACGACATTATCTACGTATTCTTTCCAATTTAAGTCAGAAGTAATTGTAAATCCTAGGTATTTTGTGGCGTTTACGGCCTTCAAATTTGATTGATTCATCTTGTAAACAAAGTTTCAAAAAATGTTCAAATGTTTGTACAGCTTATGGGACTCAACTACGGGGTCATCAGTCCCTAAACTTAGAAACTACTTATTAACTAACTTATACTAAGGACGGCACAAATATCCATGCCCGAGGGGGAATCGAACCCCCGACCGTAGTACCCGTGCAGACCGTGACTGGAGCGCCTAAGTACCCTCGGCCACCGCGGCCGGCAAACAAAGTTTAACGGATTTCTTTTCATACTGATGTGGACGACTTCGCACTTCTCATTATTTAGAGTCAACTGCCAATTCTTACACTATACAAGATATCTTTTTCAAATCGTTCTGCAGTTGGTTTTCATCTTCAGATGATTTTACTAGACGGTAAATGACGACGTCATCTGCAAACAACCTAAGAGAGCTACTTAGATTTTCCCCTAAATCTTTTATGTAAATAAGGAACAGCAGAAGACCAATAGCACTACCCTGTGGAACGCCCGAAATCACCTCTGTTTCAGTCGATGCCTTACCATCGATTACTACGAATTGTGTCCTCTCTGAGAGGAAATCCCCTATCCAGTCGGTAATTTGGGGCGATACACCGTAACCGTAACCACCGTTGCAGCAATATGAGCGCCTGCCTCGTGGAATCCGTTGTAAAGTAGAGTGGCAGCGCGGCGCAGCGGTGACTGAGGGGTGCGCGGTGCGGCCTCTGGAGGATTCCTGCGGTGGCCGGGTGATCGAAGCCGTGCCAGGCGCCGCGTGTGACGGCTCAGCAGTCCTCGCTCGTCGCTTCTCGCCGCCTCTCGCCCCGCCGCTCTAGATCAATCCAGAGGCATTCGCGGCACCGCCCGCCAACAGTCGATACCTGCCGGGGACTACAAATTACTCATCTGTCTCCCATCTGCGGCCGCTACCCACTGCCAAATGGCCGAGACGCCGCACAGCAATTATTTCCATTCGACATTATTACGCTTGCGCGACGTCACGTGAGCACACTAATCGCTCTGAGACACGACAGAATCCGTAAAGTCGTGTTAGGAGCTCATATGTCCCTCCACGACTTATTTTTTTCTTACATCGTTTATTCCTTTTATTGGTCAGTATTTACAGTTATTAATATATTAGCTCTATTACAGTAATAGCAAACAGTAAGTAAGTTAATGATTTTTTCGTTCACATTTCACAAGAAGAAGAAAATATATATATATACAAAACACTGAGCTGCTCCTTCGTATTTATCCTCTCGTTTTACATTTTTCCTTTTCAGGCTGTTTTCATATATCACATATGTCACAGGTGTTTCGCCCATTTTCTGTACAGCCATGTATTTAATATTTGACACACCACTAGCCTATGCCTATCCCGTTAAAAATTGTATGAAGTGCATTTTCAAATTTCTTCTTGTAATCTTCATAATTACACAACTTGACGAACTCAGTTTCCATATGTGTCATAAACTCTATAATACTGTCACCTTGATTTGATTTGATTTTTCCAGGGAAGCCAAAACAGTCTTGGTCTAACCCGTCATTGCCCGCACCGAAACTAAGTTTATTGTGCGGTATTGCTCCCTGTATATCTAGTAAAGCCAACCATTGCCCTTGAACAGTGCAAGGAGTCCCTTTAACAGTTCTTTATTACACACAATTTCTTCGGGTCTAGTTGTCCCAAATGTTCTGTGCCTTTTACTCTCCAATGCAATGCATTCGAAGATTAGATGTGATGCAGTTTCATCACCGTCATCACAGATCCTACATTTAGGGTCCTCTTCTGTTATTCCCATTGTATGTAGGTGTTTATTGTCACCTTAGTTTCAGAATTTTTTTATATGTAAAGTAGAGAGCTCATGTGTTTTTTTGTTTTTTTTTTTTTTTCTTTTTTTTTTTTCTTTTTTTTTTTAGTATTGCATACAGATCTGTCGTACGATGCATGCCGGAGGGTATTTACAACACACTTCGACACCAGTTTACACTTTTAGCCCAATGTGAATTAAAGTTTGAACTCTTGAGCTTCATAACAGGAGGAAGAGCACTGTCCACAGTAGATTTCACATGGTGCAAGGGAAAAAGGTACCTTACAGTAGACTTCGACTCAGTATGGCCGATCGCCATGAAGTCGGCATAAGTACGTGTGTTTATATGAGGAGGGGGGCATTTTTTTAGTCTGCCAGCCACCACGTGATGCATGACAGAGGATACTGTGGAATAAGTCTCCACGCAGTTCCACCAGTCTCCATGAAAGTTTGGATATAGTAATTTTTCATATACAGGGGGAGAAGGACATCTCCTGAGTGGGCGGAAAGGGCATGTGGAGATAAACAGAAATAAGAAGAGATACAGAGAGGAAGGGAAAAAAAATTACTAACATAATATTGCATTAATAAATACAAGGCCAGTGCTGGGTTTTGAGCTAGTTTATTATGAAATAAAAGTGTCGCCCCTTGACATTTGCATTGTGATATAGATATATTGGGTTCAGGGGCGATATTGCCGATATATACCGTATTTTTTGGAAAAATGTCGATATATCTATGTTTTATCAACAGCCCTAGTCTGGAGTGAAGTCAACACTCTAATTTTCCCAAAAATGTTCCATTGGTTGAAGGTAGGGATCTCGGACAAGTCAGTGAATTTCAGGAAAGAGTCCATAAGCCATGGGCATGTAAATGCCACTTTATGACAGGTTGCATTGTAGTGCTGAAGCAATCAACATCTCCAAACTGTTCCTCTAAAGTGTGCAGAACGGACTGTTGTAGAATATGTTCAAATCTTTCCGGACTTCCTTATTGGCGCATTATATGCTCGTAGGTAATATTCTGCAGGTATTCGCTAAAACCAAACCCTTCCATCGAATTTCCATAGGGTACAGTGTGACTGATAATTCAAGTTCACTCGTTTACAATGTGTACCAGTTGGATTACTGGTACCAATTTGGACTCTGGAGTGATTGTTTCCGCTTTTAGCCTAGTTAGAGGATCTCTGACGAACGCTCACCTGTCAGTACGCAGAAAGCGAAATCAGACAGCGCACAGAGTGAAGACACACTTGACGAATGTGGAAATTTTGTCAGTAAATTTTCAATGCATTCGGAACAAAGTTTTTCGATTTACTGTCCTCCATGAAAGTTGTCGCGCTCAAAATATTCTCAGAATTAAGAGCTGGCTGAAACCCCAAGTAGAAAATTCTGAAACATTTAGCAAGGCGACAAGCGTTTATCGTAAAGACGGGTTGTACACCATACGAGGGGGACTGTTCATTGCACTCGACAAAAATACTCTCACTAACGACGTCAGAATTGTCTAACTGCGAAGTTATACAAGAGAACAGAAGTTTATTGGCGGGCATTTTTACAGGCCTCTCGATTCAGGCGTAACATTTCTGGAATAATTCAAAGAGTGTCTACACTCATTAGCACGGAAATACACAAATCCTGTAGTATTAGCTGGAGGCGACTTTAAAATATCAAATATAGAATGTGACGTCTGTAGATTCATTGCTGGTGGTACGGACAGGGAGCTTATTAAGAAGTTCTGAACGCTTCTTATTAAAACTGTCTTGAGCTGTTGGTTCGATAGCCGACACGCAATGAAAACTTTTAGCTCTTGCAATTATAAACAGGCGCCAGTATGAAGACAGGGATTTATTGATCGTTATATCTTAGCGACGATGGTTACCATAGTTCATATATCCGCCAAGACGGCTAAGGACATGTTTTTCCTGGAAAGGGCGGATAAATAATTGTTAGTACCTCACTTACAAGGAGACCACATGGGTATCGGATTTTAGAATTTCTTTATTTTTACGGTACGTGAAGTTCATAACTTAAATAAAAATCTGCAAATGTATTCGAACCAACTCTCGAAAATTCTCAAGAAAACGTACTCTGTTTTCAAGTACACTTAATTACTAATAATAAGACATACAGTCGCTGGTTGGGTTCACTCTGTGGCAAATATTTTTATCGTTTTCGAAACCAGTTACACAAAATATTTTGGAATATCTAATTGCATGTGTTGCGACAGTTTTTGTTTATGTGAATATAGAAGAGCTGAACACCGTGTCGTCACCTAAAACGATAGTTGAGTAGCTTAGCTGACTGGAAAGCCATTAGTAGCTATGGAGATGACTTCCCAAAAACAGCGTCGAAGTTCTTCGCGAAGTGAACAATCAAAGACTATCGTCGTCAACTAACAGTGAAGTAAATACTGTAAAAAATATAACTTATGTTTTTTTTTATTGAAACCATCATTATTAACTACCTTTTATAAAATATAGGAAATTACTATAAAACAAAAATACGTGCAGGTTACTTTCCATGGTTTGCGCTTCACGACTGTGATATGTTTCCAATACTCTGAGAATTTTCAGCTATCAGTCGTCTTTTTTAAAAATTCTTTAATGGCAAATCATGATTTCGGCCAGTAGCTGGCCATTATCAATGCATGCGTTTAACTGTAGATGTTATTAATGTGGAAAAACTCACACCACGCCAAGTATGGACATTTTTGCCGTTTCAAATCTACATACACACTACTTAGAAATAGTAGATTTGAAACGGCAAAATGTCCAGTTCTCATACTTGGCGTGGTGTGAGTTTTTCCATATTAATATCTACAGTTAAACACATGCATTGATAATGGCCAGTTACTGGCCGAAATCATGATTTGCCAACAAAGAATTTTTAAAAAAGACGACTGATAGCTAAAACTTTTCAGAGTATTGGAAAAATACGTGCATTTTTCGTAAAAATTACCATTAGCTATTAAAATTGTGTAAGTATTCGAAAACAAGGGAAAAAATAAAAAATACGTCACGGCAGGATCCGAAGCAGCGATCACATAGTTATAAGCTCAGAACGCTATGACCTCACCTTCAACGACAGATGCTGGGACTGTATTAATTATTGCTATCCATGTACTTGCAAAATTTCAAAGTCGATTTTTTCGAGATATTTTGAGAGTTGCGTCGGATGGTTTTGGGTGATTGTTATTTGTGACCTGAACTTCACGCACCATAAATATAAAAACAATTCTAAAATCCGATACGCATGTGGTCTCCTAGTTAGATATGAACCTCATTTAGTTCCACTACGACTGACGTAGAATGAATTATCAGCAAAATTGAAACTCGTTGTAAACTGCGCTTTACTGTGGATTTAATAACAAGATTC
Source organism: Locusta migratoria (assembly GCA_026315105.1). Lineage (NCBI taxonomy): Eukaryota > Metazoa > Arthropoda > Insecta > Orthoptera > Acrididae > Locusta > Locusta migratoria. The sequence continues at coordinate 214,572,302 of CM048749.1, forward strand.
AGTAAATGGCGAGGAAGCTAAAACAGTAGTAACTCGGCTCAAAACAAGAACGCGATAAAGAAGACAGATCAAAGTTAGTAGTAATTCGTGCGTCTATAAAAACATCGATACTCGAATAATACAACAGCTGTCATGCCTTTTACAAACGATATTGCCGACTGTACTAGACGATTCTGGTCGTACGTTAAATCGCGAGTGGTTCGAAAGCTTGTATCCACTGACTCGTTGAGCAGAATGATGTGGCAATAAAAGAAAAAATCGCACTGGCGTGTTTTAAGACCCACTTTAGATTTTACTGTTCTTTGTTGTGGTCTTTAGTCCGGAGACTGGTTTGATGCAGCTCTCCATCCTACTCTCCTACTCTCCATCCTGAGCAAGCCTCTTCATCTCCTCATAAGAACGACAACCTACATCCATTTGGATCTGCTTACTATATTCATCTCTTGGCTTCTCTCTACGGTTTATACCCCACACTCTTCCCTCCAACGATAAATTCACGGTTCCTTGATGTCCAAGAATGTGTCCTACCCCCCCCCCCTTCTTTTAGTCTAGGTATGCCAGAAATTCCTTTTCTCCCCAATTCTGTTCAGTACCTCCTCATTAGTTACGCGATCCACCCTCCTAATCTTCAGCATTCTTCTGTAGCACCACATTTCAAAAGCCTCTATCCTCTTCCTGCCCGCACTGTATATTGTCCATGTTTCACTCCCATACAAGGTAACACTCCACACCAATACCTTCAGAAAGGACTACCTTACGCTTAAATTAATATTCGATGTTAACAAATTTCTCTTTTTCAAAAATGCTTCTCTTCTCTTTGCCATTCTGCATTTTTATCCTCTGTACTGCGCCCGTGTTATTTTACTGCCTAAGTAACAAAAATCATCTACCACCTTTATTGTTTCATTACCTAATCTAATTCCTTCAGCATCGCCTGATTTTCTAAGACAGCATTCCATTACCCTTGTTTTGCTCATGTTAATGTTCATATATGCTCCTTTCAACACATTGTCCATTCCGTTCAATTGCTCCTCCAGGTCCTTTGCTGTCTCTGACAGAATTACAATGTCGTCAACAAAACGCAAGGTTTTTATTTCTGCGCCCTGAACTTTAATTCCTTCACATTTTTCCTTGCTTTCCTTTATAGCTTCCTCAATGTACAAATTGAATAGCATTAGAGAAAGGCTACAACCCTGTCATACTCCCTTCCCAACCTCTGCATCCCTTTCATGCACTTCAACTCTGATAACTGCTGTCTGGTTTCTGTACAAGTTGTAAATAAACTTCTGTTCCCAGCATTTTACTCCTGCTGATTTCAGAATACGAAAGAGTGTATTCCAATCAACATTGTTGAAAGCTTTCTCCAAATCTATAAAAGCTGGAAATGTAGGTTTGCCTTTCCTTAATCTATCTTCTAAGAAAAGCAGTAAACTGAGGATTGCCTCCTGTGTTCCTACATTTCTCCTGAATCCAAACGTCTTCACCAAGGTCGGCTTCTACCAGCACTGCCGTCCTTCTGTAAATAATTCGTGTTAAAATTTGAGTTATTAAACTGATGGTTCTGTAATTTTCACACCTGTCTGCAACTGATTTCTTTAGAATAGGGATTATTACATTTTTCTTAAAGTCCGAGGTATATCCCCTGTCTCATACATCTTACGCACCATGTGAAATAGTCTTGTCATGGCTGGCTCTCCAAGAGTCTTCAGTATTTCTGAGGGAATGTCGTCCACTCTAGGTGCCTTGTTTCGACTTAGATCTTTCATTGCTCAGTCAAATTCTTCTCTCAATACAGTATCTCCTATTTCATCCTCATATACATCCTCTTCCCTTCCTACAATATTGTCTCTAAGTTCATTTCCTTTGTAGAGCCCCTCTATATACTTTTTCCACCTTTCAGCTTTCCCTTCATTGTTGAGAACCGGTTTTCCATCTGAATTCTTTATGTTCATACAGCCGCTTTTCTTGTCTCCAAACATTTCTTTTATTTTCCTGTAAGCGGTATCTATTTTTCCCCTATTTATATATTCTTCTAAAGACTTCTACCCACTCCTGCCTAGCTAATTTGCACTTCCGGACAATTTCATTTTTTAGTCGCCTGTACTTCATTTTTCCTGTTTCATTTAATGTATTTTTATATTTTCTCCTATCATCGATCAAATTTAGTATTTCCTGCGATATCCAAGGATTTTTTGTTGGTCTTGCCTTTCTACCTATTTTGTCCTCTGCTGCCTTCACTATTTCATCTCTCAATGCTACCCATTCTTCTTCTACTGTTTTATTTCCCTCTGTTTCTGTGGATTTTTGCCTAAAGCTCCCACTGAAATTCTCAAGAACTTCAGGTTCCTTCAATTTATCCAGATCCCATCTCCTTATTTTTCTACCTCTTTACAGTTTTTTCAGTTTCAGCCGACAATTCATGACCAACAAATTATGGTCAGAGTCTACATCCGCCCCTGCGTATGTTTTACAATTTAAAACCTGGTTCCGAACTCTATGTCTTACCAGTATAAAATCTATCTGGTACCTTCCGGTGTCTCGTGGTTTCTTCCATGTATACAACCTTCTTTCGTGATTCTTAAACCGGGTTTTTGTTATGATTTCCTGTTTTATTCCTTTTACCCAGACCATATTCACCCTCAATTTTTCCTTCCCTTCTTTTTCCTACTACCGAATTCCAGCCTTCCATCACAATTAAGGTTTCCTCTCCCTTAGTTGTCTGAATAATTTCCTTTACCTCCTCGTACATTTCTTCGATTTCATCATCATCGGCAGAGCTAGTGGGCAGATAAACTTGTAATACTGTGGTCGGTGTTGGCTTTGTATCTATCTTAACTATGATAACGCGATCGCTGCGCTGCTCATAGTAGTTTACCCGCATTCCTATTTTCTTATTCATTATCTGACCTACTCCTGTAATACCCCCAAATGATTTTGTATTTATAATCCTGACCAGAAATCCTGTTCCTCTTTCCAGACTTCGCTAATCCCCACTATATCTAACTTCAGCCTATCAATTTCCCTTTTGAAATTTTCTAACTTCCCTACCCGATTAAGGGATCTAACATTCCACGCTCCGATCCGTAGAATGCCAGTACTGTCTTTCCTGATGACCACATCCTCCTGAGTAGTCCCCGCCCGGAGATCCGAATGGGGAACTATTTTACCTCCGAAATATTTTACTCGAGAGTATGCCATCATCATATATTTACACAGAAGAGCTGCAAGTCCTCGGGAAAAGTAACGGCTTTAGCTTCCCCTTGCTTTCAGCCGTTCGCTGTACCTGTGTAGCAAAGCCACATTAACTGATATTACAAGGCCAGCTCAGTCAATCATCCATACTGTTGCACCTGTAACTACTGAAAAGGCTGCTGCCCCTCTTCAAAAACCACACGTTTGTCCGGCCTCTCCACAGTAGTTTTATGATTTTATGCAAACATTTCAGACACAAATCATAATAATATAAATAATAAAAATTGATGGACCATACGATTACGACGCTGCCATTATGATAATATCTATGCACCCCACACGTAAGACTCTTTCTGACCGTATTTTAACAAACAGCCAAAAAATTTGATATTTGAGTTTAGCATTGACAAATATACTCTCTTTTGAAGTTTTACTCCTTTAAAGTATTATTTTAATATCTCTCCCACATTTTCATTATCAATTTACTCATCTTAGGGAACGATCGTATTGCATAAATAGGATAGATGCCAAGGTCGCAATTTTTGTTTTATGTATTCAAGACGACCGGTTTCGACACTTTATGGTGTCATCATCTGGTCTCATTGTCATTAAACTGCTTATTATAGTGGTCCACATAAAATCTGGTAGGTGTACTGGATGATAGTTATATAGAAAATCATGAGCTGATGGATAGTCAGATATAAAATGTCAAAATTAAAACAGGAAAATAAACATAAAATAATAACCACCTTATTGCACATGTCCGATTGGTTTTATGGAGGTGCTCAACGTTTGGCCTTCGGAAATCAGTCACGTGACATCCCTCGCCCGAAACCTTGCCCGAAACTCTCTTCTGTATATGGCATCTTGCTTTCTGTATTTGATGATTTTCTTATTATAACTCAAGCGTTCCCATTTCAAAGCAATGGCGCACTGAAAATTATCAAAACACGTCGTTGTTAGGACAATTAATTAGAATCTCAGGTCTAAAAAGGTTATGTTAGCAGATAACACCTGCCGTCGATGGTACGAGAATTACGGATTACTCTCGCAGCCGTTCGGCGTAGAGTAATGGGCAGTGAATTAGTTTGTGATGCACGAACATAGTCGGTGGTTCGAAACATGCTGGACACGGTGGCTCAGAGCGCTCGGTAAGAGGGTTGGCGGCGTGGTAGCTCAGCGTGCTGGGTCAGAGTGTTTGACGCCCCATGTAACGAAAAAACTGAGTCAACGACGAAACGAAAATTTTGAAACTAGATCTCAGTCTCACCGTGATTCTTGTTTGCACAACAATTGTCTGTCATGCCACCAAAGCATTCATTTATATTTGTCATTGCACTCGTCTTATGCCGCGGTGGAGTCGCCGAGCGGTCTAAGGCGCCTAGCTGCGGAGCGCGCAGTTGCTCGCCGTCGGAGGTTCGAGTCCTCCCTGGGGCATGGGTGTGTGTGTTGTCCTTAGGTTAGTTTACCTAGGTTTAAGTAGTTTGTAAGGTACGGACTGATGACCACGCAGTTTGGTCCGATAGATTTACAAACATTTGAACATTTGATTTGAGCCCATAGGCAGAATTCCATGCGACTCATGGGTTCGCCACTGGGCACAGACGGGCATAGCAAGAGATTGCAGCTAGGTTATTCGATCAATTTTCAGAATATAAATGAAATTTCCATGTCCACTTAAGGTAAATTTAATTGTGGTCCATCTTTCCAACATAAAAACGCGTGATCTATCTCTCCCGATTGTCTGGGAAAGATCTACCACTCCGACTTCAATCTGTAAGTAGAGAGCTCGTTGGCCATTTTAGGTTATTTACATGCGTACGCACACATTTGTCAAGCTTGATCAGCACTACTGTCAAAACTGTGTCTTAATACTAAAAGAACGTAACTACATAAAAACCTTTTCGAATAGAGAATGCGATTTTCCTCCACAACTTACACGATACTGAAAGCAAGACGTTTGCACGACGTTCGTTCACAAAAGAGCTTGGTCACAAGTAAAAGCTGCTGCTTCACTGGTCCAACTCAGCCCAAGCTACCCTGTATGACATCACAGGAAAATAGTGCTAGAGACTAAAATAAAAGCCGCGGTGGAGTAACCGAGTGGTCTAAGGCGCCTTGCTGCAGAGCGCGCGGTTGCTCGCTGTCGGAGGTTCGAGTCCTCCCTGGGGCATGGGTGTGTGTGTGTGTGTGTGTGTGGTCCTTAGGTTTGTTTACCTTAGTTTAAGTAGTTTGTAAGCTACGGACAGATGAACACGCAGTTTGGTCCGATAAATTTACAAACGTTAACATTTTTGAACTAAAATATAGGAAGAAAAAATTTAATAGCGATCAGTTAGGCGAAGAATGAAGACTTCTCGAGACATTCATTCAAGGATGGGCTAAGCTCTAAATGCTACCCTCAGTGCAGTGGTTTTCCCCGTTGTATCCGTACGTCACCGAAGTTACTTCTCATAACTGAAGCGTCCGTTTATACTCCGTGGTGACAAAGCTCGTGGAAAACCTCCCAATAATATGTCGGACATCTTTTATTGCCAAATTCTTCCCATTTCATTTCTGCGTGGTGTGGTACAGCAACCGTACTAAGTCGAACTCTCGAATAAAAGAGTGCCTTGGTTGCAAAAACTTTTATTGAAATGACGCGTTTCGCCCGGTTAGAGAATCTTCAGATTTATTATCTGATGTCCCTGTGCCATATAGTAAGTCTTCAGCTCATACACAACATGCGTCGGTATTGGTACTGACACTGCCACTGCCAAGAGCAGCGTTCAAATGGCAGCATGTCGTGTATGAGTTGAAGACCTACTGTGTGGCACAGGTACATCAGATAAGAAAACTGAAAATGTTCTAACCGAGGGAAACGCGTCATTTCAATAAAAGTTTTTGCAACCAAGACACTCTTTTATTCGAGAGTTATTTTATTGCCCGGCGAAGTACAATCACTCTACGTGGTGAACTCGAAATGTCCTTGGAAATCGCGTGCAAGAATATTAGTCATGCTGCCTACACAGCCATCCATAATTGTGAAACTGTTGTCGCACGAACTGTTCTCTCCCTTACGTCCCATAAATGTTGGATGGGATTCACGTCAGGCGATGTAGATGGCCAAATCATTCGCTGAAGTTGTCCAGCATATTCTTCAAACAATAGCAAACAACTGTGGTGAGATGGTGCATTGTCATCCATAAAAATTCCATCGCTGTTTCGGAACATGACGTCCATGAATGAGAGAAAATGGTTCCGAAGCAGCTGAAGTCAATGTAGTCAATGACCGGTTCTTTTGGATCAGGCGACGCAGTCCAGTTGCATGTAAAAACAACCAATAAAATTGTGGAGTGAACACCAACGTGCGCAGTGCCTTGTCGATAATTTGGAGTCAAGGCATCCGGTCTTACGAACTGAAATCAAGACTCACCTTGCACAAGCCACAGTTTCTCAGTCGTCCTAGTGTCCAACCGATATGGTCACGAAAAAGCACTCGAGTCGGTTGTCTGCTGCCGTAGCACTTTCAGAACAAATTGCACCGCACAATATTTAGTCCAATGCCCGACATCGATATCTGCGATTCATTCACTTTGTTTTGTTATTCTGCTAGCATCGACAATGCGATGGTTTTTCACCTCCATTTAGTCAGCCTGATGTGCTGTTGTGTGATAGAATTGGGCCAAGCAACAAGTAACAAATTCACAGTTTCAACAACGATTTTTATATTTTATTTTATTATTATTATTATGGGACTGATGACCCAGTAGTTTGGTCCCCTTTAAATAACAACAACAACAACAACATATTATTATTATTATTATTTGTAGAGTTTATGGGACTTATCTACTGGGTCATCAGTCCCTAAACTTACAAACTACTTATAAACTAGCTTATACTAAAGACGGCACAAACATTCATGCTCGAGGGGGGATTCAAACCCCCGACCGCAGCGGACGTGCAGGCCGTGACTGGCACGCCGCAGACCGCTCGGCCACTGCGGCCGACTGCATTTTATTCAGTAGAATACTAACAAGATCTTATTTTTTAAACACTTCGTTTTTTCTCATTGATTTTAAATGAAAGGTAACCTTACCATCAAAAATTCACTACAAACTCATATGGAATAAATCTTTAGACAAATTGCACATATAGATAGCTAGCTTAATTCCCGCTGCTTCGCACGCATAGACTGGATGGTCTGCATTGGTTGTTTCTACTTCTAAATATAAATTTTCAAATATTTTGCTTTAAAATTGTTTTCCTAGTCAAGTATATTGATACAACTTGCCACCCCCTATTACACCATAGATGGCTGAATTCAAAACATCTCGAAATATATTTTTATTTTATTTTATTATTATTTTTATTTTAACCATGGTTCCAAATCAAAATTGTCGCATGTCTAGCATCAAAATAGTCTTAGTAGAACCGTTAAAAGATTTTCCCTTTTTTCACGCGTTTAATGTTTAAATTTCCAAAAATATTGAAACAAGTGTTTTTAAAATTCCAATCAAAAATCTAAATCCGAAGTTTTGTACTTCTTGCTTCAAAATTGCCAGAATATCAACGTATTTTCAAACAACCGTTCATCCTCTTATTTCACACCCTTCGGGATGGAAATATCGAAAAATCGCTGACGCCTACAGTGTAAGATAAACAACGGCTACAAGTTCCTATCGTCAGTAAATTCAGTTTTCAGTGCCTTTTTCTGTCTTTTAGAAACAGATCGAGAACGAGAAATTTCTTTCTTACGCTTTGGAATCTTTCTTGGTAGTTTTACTTTTGAAACTGCAATATGCACTTACTTTTCTTTATGCGTACGCTGGTAGCATAAAAACAACTGCAGAATGTGCATCACGTTTCGCTGTATATACCATCTTTGCTATTATAGTGTCAAAAGTCAACGCTGATCTTTAGTCCGAATTTCATATAAGCTGACGACTTTAAACCACTATATCTCCCTCCCTCTTACAGATATCTACATGGAACTGCTTTGGTATACAACGGGAGACTTTGTGCTACAACAACACAGAGAGATCGTTCGTCTCCATTGTGTAGTTTTTGCTGAATAGCAAAATATTGACACCCAGACGCAGAATTTTACATACGTTGGTACTTTCAACTCTCATATCTGCCACCCCCTTATCGTTATCAACCCTCTACCACCATAGTGGACAATGGGAGACTGATACCTACTACCACGTATAAACACTATTGATTTGCGATGTAGTTTTGGCAGCAGAATGAAATAATGGCACAAACACCTCAATTTATATATATATATTAAGATATACAACAAATACGTAACGCTCATTGGTGACATGAGTTCAAAGTAAAGCCAAATTATTTGAACACACTTCAGACACGTCTCTCTCTCTCTCTCTCTCTCTCTCTCTCTCTCTCTCTCTCTCTCTCTCTCTCTCTCTCTCTCTTCCTCGTAATATTTCCTAAATTTGTTAAAACGACTTTGATTAAGATTAAACAATTGCATGAAAAATGCACGACAAACGGGTTTACTAAATCAGAGCATTTTCATTTTGGCAAATAAACAATAAATGCGATACACCCGTTGGTGGCGTTAGCTCAGAGTAAAGTAAAATTATTTGAATACAATCGAACAGCGCTACAGGTGAAGGTAATCGTGTGGTCGGGACGGACGGTGCAAATTCGCCACCCACGACCGTTCTTGAAGATGGACTGGTGCCCTACAAGGTCAGCTACAACGGGCAATATATTTCTTAAACGAATAGCGAAAGGCGTTCAAGGATTAGACAATCTCGGCTGAGACAAATTTCCAGGTTGTACCAAAATGTCCGCACCAACACATATGGGCATCAGCAAAAAACAATGGTCAAAGGTCTTCGCGCTCCTAAGAGCTCTTTCCTTCTTCGCTGTCAGTCGCTAACTGCCTTGCCTGCCCACATGCCAGTCTACGCCCCTGACCTGGCCAACTACCAAAGATTGCTCACAACTATTGCAGTCGAGAGATCGAACCGAGCCGGCATGGCCCAGACAATTCTGCAGGCACAATAAAGGGAGATGGCACTACTGACTTCCGTTGTATGTCGTTTTGAAGCCAGTGGGCGGTGCCAACCGCTATCTTTGATCATCCCACATTTAAGTGCATGGTGGAGGGTTAATCGAACCGCTTTTATATTCCTCTACTGTTCCATTGTCGAATAGCGCGCTGGAAGAAGGTACACCTAAATCAGCATGCGCGGTACCGATGAGGTCAGTCAGGCTGCAGGAGGAAATTTTCCCTGCAGCTCACGCAGCCAGCAAGCTGCAGGACGCTGCAGCCGGGAACTTCCTTGAACAGCCGGTAGGCTGCAGCATGCTGCAGGATTGCTCTTTGAACACGAATTACCGTACTGCGCATGCGCCGTAGCAACTCTGCAGCTCTTTGAAGGTACCCCATATGTCGCGTCGTGTCGCGACAGTCGTCTGCCTTTGTTTTCAAACCGAACTACCGTTTGTTTACTGTCGTCAGTCGCCGAGTGGCCGCCCTCCAGAGCGCACTTCTCCAGCCCCAACACATTTTCAGTTGTAAGTGTAACCGGCTTCTCTCCAGAAGCTACATATTTTGACTTTTCTGTGCGCTTTCCCTTCAGTTCATTAAATGTACCGTGTTCTCGCGTTTACATTTGATTAATATTCGCGTTAAATATCTAATTGGTGTATTATCCCCTGTGTGAATCGCGTCGCGACAGTCTTTTACCTTTGTTTTAAAAACCCGAGTTTGTTTCATTACTACCGTCAGTTCACACGTCAGCAGACAGCAGCTTTTTCAGCTTTCTCCAGTTTAACCGGCTCCTCAGTAGAAGCCACTTATTCTGATTTTACTCTGAGTTTTTTCTTTCCCTAAATTTTCGTGTGCTCGCGACTTTATTTAGATTCAGATTCGTGTTAATAAACAGGCTAGTGTACCCTCCCGCTCGTTTATTATTGTTCTGCATCTACATCTACATGGGATAATCTGCAAATCACATTTAAGTGCCTAGCAGAGGTTATCTCCCATTCTATTCTCGAACAGCGCGCGGGAAGAAAGAACACCTGAATCTCACCGTTCGAGCTTTGATTTCTCGTATTTTATTCTGACGATCATTTCTACCTATGTAAGTGGGAGTCAACAATATATTTTCTCATTCGGAGGACAATGTTGGCGATTGGAGTTTCGTAAGTAGCTCACGCCGCAGCGATAAGCGTCGTTGTTGTAATGATTCCCATCTCAGATCCTGTATCATTTCCGTAACGCTGTCTCCCTAGTATCGTGACAATACGAAACGAGCTGCCCTTCTTTGGACTCTTTCGATGTCCTCCGTCATACCAACTTGATAAGGATCCCACACTGGATGAACGGACAAGCGTAGTGTTTGCAGTTTCTTTTGTAGTTCTGCCAATAAAATGCAGTCTCTGGTTCGCCTTTCCCACGACATTATCTACGTGTTCTTTCCAGTATAAGTCTGAAGTAATAGTAATTCCTATGTATTTTGTGGAGTTTACGGCCTTCACTTTTGATTGATTTATCTTGTTCTTACAGTTTTTAGTCCTACACTTCAATGTTTTGGGTTTAGTATGGCTAGGGACTGCGATTGCTGCCTGCGAATGCAGGCTGAGATGGTGACTGTTCGCTCCCAGCTTCAGGTGGCGTTGGTTGCGGTTGCGAAGCGTGAGGCTGCGGTAGATGGGCGCTCCTGCCGTCGGTCGGTTGCGGGGGTCCAACAGTCGTCCTGTGCGTCTGATGTGCCCACCGATCCGCCGACGGCTTTGGCCAGTCCGGTCACTGCACGCGTTGAGGTCGCCGCCCCGTCCGTGGTGGATTTGGAGGTCTCCCCGGAGCGTGGTAGACAGCGTAAGACATTCCGGGTGACCGATCGTGAGGACTTCCCACTTCATCTTACAAACAGGTTTGACGCGCTGTCGGATATGGACAGTGTTATTGAGCCGGATGCTGCCACAAATCCTGTTGTCAGCAAGATCCGGGCAATTCAGAGGGTTCGACTGCTTGTAGTAAGGAGCTCCAACGTTAGGCGGATAATGGGGCCCCTTAGGGATTTGGCCAGTAAGGAGGGGAAGAAAGCCAATGTGCACTCCGTGTGCATACCGGGGGGAGTCATTCCAGATGTGGAACAGGTTCTTCCGGATGCCATGAACAGGACAGGGTGCAGCCAACTGCGGGTGGTGTCTAATGTCGGTACCAACGATGTGTGTCGCTTTGGGTCGGAAGAGATTCTCTCCGGATTTGAGCGTCTATCTGAGGTTGTAAAGACTCCCAGTCCTGCTTGCGAGATGAAGGCAGAGCTGACCATCTGCAGCTTCGTCTACAGGACCGACTGCGGTCGTCTGGTACAGAGCCGAGTGGAGGGTCTGAATCAGAGGCTCAGGCTGTTCTGTGATCGTGTAGGCCAAAGGGTGGTGGGTTATCGGGTTTCGCTAAATAGGTCAGGAGTCCGGGTTTCGCTAAATAGTCCGCTACACGCAGAAGTGGTTACACGGGTAGTGGGGGCTGTGTGGCGTGGACTGGGCCTTTTTTAGGATAGAGGGCTTCGGAGAAGAACAAAATGGCTGTCTCAAAGGATTCAGGTGAAGCACAGAAGAAATGTAGACCTAGGAACTATCGGTATAACAGTTGTAAAATGTCGTAACTGTCTCGGGAAAGTTACAGAACTCCAAGCCTTAATAGAAAGCACCGAAGCATACGTCATTATAGGCAGCCGGAAATAAGTTCAGCAGACGTTTTTGCAAAAGATCTAACTGTGTTCAGAAAGGATAGATTAAACAAAATAGGTGGAGGCGTGTTTGTCGTCGTCAATAGGCTATCGTGTTCTTAAGCTGAATTTAGCAGTTCCTGTGAGTTGTTATGGGTAGATGTAGTATTCTAAAATCATAAAAAGTTAATAATTGGTTCCTTTTACCCCCCCCCCCCCCCCGCCGACTCTAACGATACTATAGCAGAAAAATTCAAAGAAAATCTGTGTCTAATTGTAAACATGTACCCAGTCTCACACATTAATAGTAGGCGGTGATTTTAATTTACCCTCTTTCTGCTGGCGAAATTATATTTACAAATCAGGAGGTATACTTAAAACATCGAGCGCAATTGTACTCAACGCATTCTCTGAGAATTACTTGCAACAATTAGTTGCTGAGCCAACTAGAATTGTAAATTGATGTCAAATCACGCTTGATTTCTTAGCAACAAATAATCGTGATCTCATAACGAGCATCAAAACGGATACAGGTATTAGTGAACTCAGAGCTGTCGTACCGAGATTGAATATCTAAAGTCCCAAAGTTAATAAAAATCGACGAAAAGTATATTTGTTCAGAAAAGCAGATGGAAATACAATACACTGATTCTTGAAAGACAGCGTCCATTCGTTCCTAACAATAAACGTAAGTGTAGACCATATGTATCTCAAATTCAAAGAACTGGTATCGACAGCAATTGACAGTATTGGTACACAAAACAGGTCAGGTCACTGTTGCAAAAGCAATGAAAAAGACATGCTAAATTCAAACGAACACAAAATCCCCAGGATTGGCGGTCCTACACAGAAGCTCAAAATTTAGCGAGGATTTCAATGCGAGATGCCTACAATACAACGAAACTCTTTCTCGAAATTTGACTGAAAACCCTAAGAGATTTTGGTCATATGTTAAATATACTAGGGGCAAAACACAAACAATACCCTCACTACGTGACAGTAATGGCAATCCTGCCGATGATAGCGCTACTGTAGCAGAGTTACTAAACATAGCTTTTAGAAACTCCTTAACCAAAGAGGACGAAACCAATACTGCAGATTTTTAATGAGTAATGTTGAAGTAGATATCCTTCGAGTAGTGAAGCAACTTAACAAGTCTTCTGGTCCGGACTGTATACCTGTTATATTTCTATTTGATTGTGCTGAAGCAATAGCTCCTTACATAACAGCCATATACAACCGCTCTCTCAAAGAAGGATCTGTACCAAAAGATTGGAAAGTTGCACAGGTCACACCTATATTCAAGAAAGGCAGTAGGAGTAACCCACTCAACTACAGAGCTATTTCATTGACGTCTATTTACTGCAGGGTTTTGGAACAAATCCTCTATTCAAATATTATGAATTATCTCGAACAGAATAATCTAATAAGGTTCACACGGATTTCGAAAATATCGTTCATGCGAAACACAACTAGCTCTATACTCACACGAAGTGATGAGTGATATCGACAAGGGATCTCAAATTGATTCCTTATTTCTTGGTTTTTCAGAAGGCATTTGACACCGAACCTCACAAGCAGCTTTTAATCAACTTGCGTGGTTATGGTATATCGCCCCGAATTTGCGACTGGATAGGGGTTTCCTGTCAGAGGGGACACAGTTTGCAGTAATCGATGGTAAGGCATCGACAAAAACAGAGGTGATATCGGGCGTCCCACAGGGTAGTGTTATTAGTCCTCTGCTGTTACTTATTTACATAAACGATTTGGGAGAAAATCTAAGCAGCTCTCTTAGGTTGTTTGCAGATGACGCCGTCATTTACCGTCTAATAAAATCATCTGAAGATCAAAACCAAATGCAGAACGAACTAAATATGATATCACTATGGTGTAAAAATTGGCAGTTGACTCTAACTAATGAGAAGTGTGAAGTCGTCCACATGAGGTCCAAGATAAATCGTTTAAACTTCGTTTACAAGATAAATCAATCAAAAGTGAAGGCTGTAAATTCCACAAAATACCTAGGAATTACTATTACTTCAGACTTAAACTGGAAAGAACACGTAGATAATGTCATGGGAAAGGCGAACCAGAGACTGCGTTTTATTGGTAGAACCCTTAAAAGATGCAACAGAACTACTAAAGAGACTGCATACACTACGCTTGTCCGTCCTGTTCAACTGTTTGTTAAGCTTAAGGGACTTATCTACGGGGTCATCACTCCCTAAACTTACAAACTACTTATCAACTACCTTATACTAAGGACAGCACAAATATCCATGCCCGAGGGGGGGGGGGATTCGAACCCCCGACCGTAGTGGCCGTGCCGACCGTGACTGGAGCGCCTCAGTCCCTTCGGCCACCGCCGCCGGCTGTCCGTCCTGTTTTGGAGTATTGCTGCCCAGTGTGGAATCCTTATCAGGTGGGTTTGACGGAGGACATCGAAAGAGTCCAAAGAAGAGAAGCTCGTTTCGTATTGTCACGATATAGGAGAGACAGCGTTACGGAAATGATACAGGATCTGGGATGGGAATCATTACAACGACGGCGCTTATCGCTGCGGCTCGTGCTACTTACGAAACTCCAATCGCCAACATTCTCCTCCGAATGCGAAAATATATTGTTGTCTCCCACTTACCTAGGTAGAAATGATCATCAGAATAAAATACGAGAAATCAGAGCTCGAACGGAGAGATTCGGGTATTCTTGTTCCCGCGCGCTATTCGAGAATGGAATGGGAAATAAATACGTAGTGTAAAGGTGGTTCGATGAACCCTCTGCCAGTCACTTAATTATGATTTGCAGAGTATCCCATGTAGACGTAGATGTTTCCCTATGTATGTCGGTGCTAACAAAATCGAATTCGGAAATTTCGCAAATAAATCTCGCCGCAATGAATAACGCCTTTCTTTTAATGATTTCCACCCCAAACCGTGCATCATTTCTGTGACACTCACCTCTCTATATTACGATAATACAAAAAAAGCTGCCCTACTCTGAACTTTCTCTAAATCGTCCGTCAGTCCCACTTTGTGTGGATACCACAATGCACAGCAATACTCTAAAATAGGACGCGTAAGTGTCGTGTAGGCAGTAACTTTAGAAAAACTGTTGTATTTTTTTAACCAATGAAACGTAGCCTTTGGTTCGCCTTCTATGTGCTATTTCTAATTTAAGTTGTTCGTAATTGTAATTCCCAGGCGTTTAGATGAATTTACGGCCTTTAAATTTGACTGATTTATCGTGTAAATGAAGTTTAACGGGCTTCTGTTGCTGCTCATAGTGATGACTACACGTTTTTATTTGTTTAGAGTCAATGGCCATTTTTTTATCATGCAGATATCTTATCTAAACGATTTTGCAGTTTCTTTGGATCTTTTGGTGAAGTTACTAACAGATAAATGACAGCATCATCTGCGAACAGTCTAAGAGAGCTGCTCACATTGTATCCTAAATCGTCTACAAAGATTAGAGGCCTATAACACTTCCCTGTGGAACGCCAGACACCACCTCTGTTCTATTCGATGACTTTCCGTCGTTCACTACGTGCTACGTCCTTTCTGACAGGAAATCATGAATACAATAGCACAACTGTTTAGATATTCCGTGAGCATGCAATTTGATTAGCGAGTGCCAAAAACCTTCCGGAAATCAAGAAATATGGAATCGATTTGAGATCCCTTAGTCACTTGATGTGAGTAAAGAGCTAGCTGTGTTTCACAAGAATAATACTTACTGAATCTGTGTTGACCATCGTTCTCTTCGAGGAAGTTCATAAAGTTTGAGAAAAGTATATGTTCTAAGATCAAAGAAGGGCAGCTCGTTTTGTATTTTTACGATACAGAGGAGACAGCGCTACGGAAACGATACAGGATCTTGGATGGGAATCATTACATTACGGCGCTTATCGCTGCGACATAGGCTACTTACGAAACTCCAATCGCCAACATTCTCCTCCGAATGCGAAAATATATTGTTGACATATTGTTGACTGCCACTACATAGGTAGAAAACATCATCAGCATAAAATACGAGAAATCAGAGCTGAAACGGAGAGATTCTTTCTTCCCGCACGCTGTTCGAGAATGGAATTTGAGATAAATAGTATAAAGGTGGTTCGATTAACCCTCTGCCAGGCACTTAAATGTGATTTGTAGAGTATCCCATGTAGATGTAGATCCTGCTCCAAACCGACGTCAATGATATTGTCGCGTTGAAAGGGAAGCAGGATTGACTTCGAAGGCAACTAAACACAGTACTTATACTAAAAGCAGGTTTATTACGAACATACACGCAGCACTAACTGCTTCTCGGGCAGAGTGCTCTGCTATTTATACATAGGCAGAATGTACCAGAAATTAGAAGAACAGTTAACATAAGAAACAAGTAGAATTTACATGTGAACATAAGAAAGTTGTAGAATATTCTGGAATTGTTAATTACAAAGAAATATTTTTTTGCGACCTTCAACACCGGAGTCGGAGACGCTATCCCTTGCGCCACGCCGGCATCGGTTTACGTGGTGTCTCGCGGCAATATAGATCTGTACTTTTTCGAATCACTCCTGTTGCCTTTCTTGAATATTGAAGTTACCTGTGCAACTTTGCAGTCTTTGGATACGGATAATTCGATGAGCGAGCAGTTGTATATGATAGCTAGGTACGGAGCTATTAAATGAGCATTCTCTGAAAGGAACCGATTGGTATTTGGACCGGGAGACGCGCTTCTTACGTGACGTAAGTTGATTTAATACTCCAAGGGTGTCTACTTCTAAATTACACATGCTGGCAGTTGTTCTTAATTCGACTCTGGAGTATTTACTTCGTCTCCCTTTGGAAAGAATTTCGGAAAGTTGTGTTTAAAAATTTACTTTAGCATAGCTGCCACCCGTAGCATCACCGTTGCTATCGCATGTTTGATGGTATTGATTGTATTTTGCCCCTAGTATACAAACGATCAGAATTTCTTCGAATTTTCTACCAGGTTACGTGACTGGGCTTCGTTGTGGAAATTATTATAAGCTTCTCGCATTGAAGTTCGGAAAAAATTTAGACTTTCGCTAAAAAATTGCCAGTCTTGGGGACTATGTGTCTGTTTACATTTGGCATGTTTTTTTTTTTTTTTTTTTCCTTTTTTTCTTTGCTTTTGAAAGAGTGAGCTAACCTATTTTGTGTACTACGATGGATCAACCCTCTATTTTGTTAATTTATTTGGTAAAAATCTATCAATAGCTGTCGACATTATTTCTTTGAATGTTAGCCACGTCTGTCCTACAATCGCATAGTTAGATTTGAAAGACTGTAGATTCACACTCAGGAAAGTGTTAATCAATTTTTTATCTGCTTTTTTGAATAAGTATTTTTTTCTTTTAATTTTGGTGGATTTGCGAATATCGATATTCATTCTCGCTACAACAACTCTTGTGTTCACTAATCGCTGTGTCTCTTTTGATGCTCTTTATTAGCTCTGGATTATTTGTTGCTAGGCGGGAGTGACTGTAAATGGGAAATGAATAACGGTCACTCCCATGAGGCACAAAGTTGGATGCCTACTTAATTTATGCTGACAATAGTAGAGTATCGTTAACGAATACTTCTTCCTCTAAATTGGTGTCATGTACGGGCAACTACTGTTTTAAATCTATATCTATAAATGTGAATGTCTGTTCGGTGTACGTTTATCACGTCTGAACCACAAGACATAAAGAGCTAAAAATTTGTAGTTACTAACGTGTACCCGGGGAAGACTTTAGGCAAGGTTTTGGGGCGATCGGGTAGCTTATATATATTGAAACTAGGTTTTGGTTTCGAAATCATTGACTTAATAAAAATCAAATTAAAATTCCTTATTCATTCGTAAATAATATTTTAAGTGGGGAAAAAACTTTCATCTTCAGGAAATCGAAAATCATAATAGAAAAATACGCTACATTACAAGTAAAGATGTTATATAGGTTCGTTCACAATAAATGTGTTAAAAATCACACTTTATCGAGGCAATTTACACACGAAACGGTATTTCCTTCGATTTCGCGTCACAGTCAGAACGATTCTTACACATAAACATCCCATGTCAGCATAACAGTGAAAAATCCTTCCAAAAACGAGCGACAATCATACGCAAACAAGGTAAATACAGCAATGCTTGGTCGGATCAAGATGGCTACCCTTGGCTTCACAGCTGTGGCGTCACAGCGCCTCTGTTTATTCTTACGTCCATGGAACGGATGCTAGCGACAAGCGTCGCAGATATAATTTTAATAAGAAATATTATATGTAATGGTACAAAATGTCTGATTTTAACTGAATTGTATTGCCACCGAGGGATGTAGACAAAAAATGTTATCAGCAATGTCGATAACAAACAAAATTACATCTTTACAGGTCTGTCCTAGGACTTCCTATTACATGACTGTTATTAGCGTCGCAGAGCCAGATATACCAAAACACGCAGCTGAACTGCTCACAGATATTATTGCATAGATGTCACACTCCACATGCTACAAAGATCATCTCTTACAGCGACATATCGAAGAAAATTATATATTTCAGTGACATGCTGTGTAGAACGGCTTATAATATACATAAAGAAGATGTTCTCACTTTATATAGGAAACTTTCAAAACTGAAGTAGGTAAGTGGAATGAAGGCACGCTATCATGGTTTGTGAATGTCTACTCTACGAACGAAACAACAATGCACTACGATTGTAACTAAAAACGAGACAAGCTATCATTTTTAATCAAAGAACTATCACTCTAAACAATCAAACTGCAAGAAGATAAATGCTTTTAACATCACATAAATTACTTCCTAGTTTTTCGAAATGTGTAATTTAATAAAATGTATTATTACAGAAGCCAAATATATTTGTTGTGATACTGCTTGAAATACACATTCAAGGCCACAAAAAGTTCGGAGCTTCCTTTCTTCTTATGTCTTACTCAAATAAGCACTGTAATATTTAGTACTGAAAACGGCTGTTATGTGCATACGACAAAAAATTAAGAATCAGAAGCAATCGTCAACAGTATGCTAATGTTTTGGGTCAGCTAAGATGGCTGACGTTGGCTTCAATTCTGTTACATTTTATTTCTCCTGTTTCGTACCTCATGTCTGCACCTCGCATTCGCCACACTAACATCCTTTGTACTAGAGCTTATCGCTAGCCTATGACTGTCGTCACGTGAGTAATTTGCGGTGTTACATCTACATCTACATGGAATACTCTGCAAATAATATTCAAGTGCCTGGAAGAGGGTTCATCGAACCACCTCTATACTATTTATCTCCCATTCCATTCTCTAATAGCGCGCGGGAAGAAAGAACACCTGAATCTCCCCGTTCGAGCTCTAATTTCTCATATTTTATTCTGATGATGTTTTCTACCTATGTAAGTGGGGAGTCAACAATATATTTTCGCATTCGGAGGAGAATGTTGGCGATTGGAGTTTCGTAAGTAGCCCACGCCGCAGCGATAAGCGCCGTTGTTGTAATGACTCCCATCCCAGAACCTTTATCATTTCCGTAACGCTGTCTCCCCTGTATCGTGACAATAGAAAACGTGCTGCCCTTCTTTGGACTCTTTCGATTTCCTCCATCAAATCCACCTGCTAAGGATCCCACACTGGGCAGCAATACTCCAAAAAAGGACGGACAAGCGTAGTGTATGCAGTTTCTATAGTAGTTCTGTTCAGCATTTAAGGGTTCTACCAATAAAACACAGTCTCTGGTTCGCCTTTCCCACGACATTATCTACGTGTTCTTTCAAGTTTAAGTCTGAAGTAATAGTAGGCTACTTCCCATGTATTTTGCGGAGTTTACGGCCTTCACTTTTGATTGATTTATCTTGTAAAATGCA
Source organism: Locusta migratoria (assembly GCA_026315105.1). NCBI lineage: Eukaryota > Metazoa > Arthropoda > Insecta > Orthoptera > Acrididae > Locusta > Locusta migratoria. The sequence continues at coordinate 214,592,047 of CM048749.1, forward strand.
GGGAACGGAGAGTTATTTACAACTTGTACAAAAGCCAGACCGCAGTTATTAGACTCGGAGGGAATGAAAGGGAATCAATAGTTGGGGAGTAAAACGCGGTTGTAGCCTTTCTCCAATGTTATTCAATTTGTGAAGGAAAGCAAGGCGGTGAAGGAAAGCAAGGAAAAAACTGGAATATGGATTAAAGTTCAAGGGGAAGAAATAAAAACATTGCGTTTCGCTGATGACATTGTAATTCTGTCAGAGACAGCAAAGGACCTGGAAGAGCAGTTGAATGGAATGGACATTGTTTTAAGAGAGAGTATAAAATGAACATTAACAAGAGCAAAACAAAGATAATGGAATGGAGTGTTAGAAAATCAGGCGATCCTGAAGGAATTAGATTAGGTAACCAAACAATGAAGGTGGTAGATGAGTTTCGTTACTTGGGTAGTAAAATAACATGCGACGCTCGCAGTACAGAGGATATAAAATTAAGAATGGCAATGGTAAGGAAAGCATTTTTGAAAAAGAGAAATTTGCTAACATCGAATATTAATTTAAGTGTAAGGAAGTCTTTTCTGAAGGCATTTGTGTGGAGTGTTGCCATGTATGGGAGTGAAACATGGACGATAAACAGTACCGACAGGAAGAGAATAGAGGCTTTTGAAATGTGGTGCTACAGAAGAATGCTGAAGATTAGGTGGGTAGATCGCATAACTAAGGAAGAGGTACTGAACAGAGTTGGTGAGAAAAGGAAGGGATCGTTATATAGGACACATTCTTAGACATCGAGGAATCGTAAATTTAGCATTGGAGGGAAGTATGTGGGATAAAAATCGCAGAGGTTGACCAAGAGATGCGTATAGTAAGCAGATTGGAGTAGATGTAGGTTGCCGCTCTTATGAGGAAATGAAAAGGCTTGCTCAGGACAGAGTAGGTTGGAGAGCTGCATCAAACCAGTCTCCGGACTGAAGACCATAACAACAACATCTTGTGAACGAAGTGTAACGGATTTCTTTTCGTACTCATGTGGACAACTTCACACTTCTCATTATTTAGAGTCAGCTGCCAATTTTTACACCATAGTGATTTCTTATTCAGATCGTTCTGCAGTTGGTTTTGATCTTTAGATGATTTTACTAGACGGTAAATGAGAGCGTCATCTGCAAACAACCTAAGAGAGCTACTTAGATTTTCTCCCAAATCTTTTATGTAAATAAGGAACAGCAGAGGACCAATAACAGTACCCTGTGGAACGCCCAAAATCACCTCTGTTTTAGTCGATGCTTTACAATCGATTACTATAAACTGTGTCCTATCTGACAGGAAATCCCCTATCCAGTCGCAAATTTGGGGCGATATACCATAACCACGCATTGACTGTTCTTAGTTGATAGATAAGCGTAAGCGGGAAAGGGCGCACGAGAATGATGTAGAGGGGAGCAAGAAGTCGAGTTGAACAGAGGGAGGACGAGGAGATAGACAGGGGTTGAGTTAAAGAGGGGGGGGGCAGAGAGGGAGGAGGGGGGGGGGGATGATATGAACAGAGAGGGGTGTGGGGAGAGCAGATGCACTAGTTGTGCTGTTACCAGGGATGGAGTGTTGGGATATCAGAACAGTAAGAAGCAAATTTCAATTTTAATTTCATTTAATTTCATTTTCTATTATTAAAAAAAGAGAGAGAGAAAATTAATAATAACAATAATAGACAATTAATTATTAATGAATGTTGTGAAGAAAAAAAATCATCTGTGGAACTAAAAGAAAAAAAGTGGAAGAGCAGTATCTTTGCTTGTTAATTAGCAGTCAGTCTTGTCTTCTCATGAGCAGTTAGAAGTGATGAGCTGTCTCGGTTTTTTTGTAAACTTTCAGTTGTGATGTAAATGTTTTTTTAGAAAAATACAAATCGTTCTCAAGAGTGAAAAGTTTCGTCTTAGTTCATTACTTAGGCCTTAAAGTGAGCTACATAATGACCCTGAGATGTGATGAAGCAATCAACAATGAGAAGACACTCAGAAAACTGTCGATATTTTTTTTTTTTTTTTTTTTTTTTGCATGAGTTTATTCTAAAGTTTCTCTGAAATTTATTAATATTGACTGCAGTTCTTCTTTGCTAAGTTTCATTAACAATTTTTTAATATATGATGTTCCACAATATGAAGATGTTTCACATAGTACACCGTAAATGACGGCGTCATCTGCAAACAATCTAAGAGAGCTACTTAGATTTTCTCCCAAATCGTTTATGTAAATAAGGAACAGCAGAGGACCAATAACAGTACCCTGTGGAACGCCCGATATCACCTCTGTTTTAGTCTATGCTTTAGCATCGAGTACTACAAACGCTCGAGCTACTTTTCAGCGTCGATACAAGAGGTTTAATGTCCTTTCTCCCTTTCTCTGCTCTCTGCTCAGAGAGGAAGGAGGGGGGGATGAGATGAACAGAGAGGGGGGAGGGGAGAGCAGATGCACTAGTACACCGTAAATGACGGCGTCATCTGCAAACAATCTATGAGAGCTACTTAGATTTTCTCCCAAATCGTTTATGTAAATAAGGGACAGCAGAGGACCAAATACACTATCCTGTGGAACGCCCAATATCACCTCTGTTTTAGTCGATGGTTTACAATCGATTACTACAAACTGTGTCCTATCTGACAGAAAATCTCCTATCCAGTCGCGAATTTGGGGCGTTGACTGTTCTTAGTTGATAGATAATATGATTTGTCAATGTCAGGGGGAGGAAGAGATAAAACAGTTTATCTAAATAAGGAACAGCAGAGGACCAATAACAGTACCCCGTGGAACGCCCGATATCACCTCTGTTTTAGTCTATGCTTTAGCATCGACTACTACAAACGCTAGAGCTACTTTTCAGCGTCGATACAAGAGGTTTAATGTCCTTTCTCCCTTTCTGCTCAGAGAGGGAGGAGGGGGGATGAGATGAACAGAGAGGGGTCAGGGGAGAGCAGATGCACTAGTACACCGCAAATGACGGCGTCATCTGCAAACAATCTAAGAGAGCTACTTAGATTTTCTCCCAAATCGTTTATGTAAATAAGGAACAGCAGAGGACCAATAACAGTACCCTGTGGAACGCCCGATATCACCTCTGTTTTAGTCTATGCTTTAGCATCGACTACTACAAACGCTCGAGCTACTTTTCGCGTCGATACAAGAGGTTTAACGTTCTTTCTCCCTTTATCTGCTCTCTGCTCAGAGAGGAAGGAGGGGGGGGGATGAGATGAACAGAGAGGGGTGAGGGTAGAGCAGATGCACTAGTACACCGCAAATGACGGCGTCATCTGCAAACAATCTAAGAGAGCTACTTAGATTTTCTCCCAAATCGTTTATGTAAATAAGGAACAGCAGAGGACCAATAACACTACCCTGTGGAACGCCCGATAACACCTCTGTTTTAGTCTATGCTTTAGCATCGAGTACTACAAACGCTCGAGCTACTTTTCAGCGTCGATTCAAGAGGTTTAACGTCCTTTCTCCCTTTATCTGCTAGCAGCCGGTATAACCTCGGTGTCGCGGCCGCCAAACGGCCGGCTACCGGTGGCTCGGCGCGGCCGATCTGCGGGCGCCGTGGGCGTAATCGGCCATCGCCGCCGCCCACGGTGGGCGACGCAGGGCGAGACCGGCCGTGCTGCCAGTGGGCGGCGAGTGGGCGGCACCACCCCACCCCACCCCACGGCGGCGCTCTGTATAAGGCGGCGCTGCTCGGCCCAGCAGCTTTTGAACGCGAGTGCGGCAGTCCGGCGGTTAGGAACGGCACGCACACACCGCCAGCGGTTGCCCAAACCAGTGGCAACTCGTGAGTCAGCGCGTTCGCAGGCCTCCAGCTCCGCTGTCGAGCACTAGACCGACCGTGCCACACTTTTACCAATGATACGGATGTTGCACACGTCACGTAAAAACCCGTATTCAAAGCACATTGCAAGTCGGATGACATAAAAGTTTTCTGGGTGTTGTACCGCGTCATGATGTAAGGCTATTACTTAAATAACTGACTTTTCGGCCAACGTTACAGTCGCCTTCATCTGGGTATACTTATGTGAGCTTGTTGTTACTACCCTTTATATTACTTTCATACCAGCCGCGGTGGCCGAGGAGACTGAGGCGCTCCAGTCACGGTCTGCACGGCCACTACGGTCGGGGGTTCGAATCCCCCCTCGGGCATGGATATTTGTGCCGTCCTAGTTCGTAAGTAGTTCATAAGTAGTTTGTAAGCTTAGGGACTGATGACCCCGTAGTTAAGTCCCATAGACTATACAAACATTTGAACATTACTTTCATTTATACTTTACGTCATAATTTTCAAATCAAATCTTCGTAGAGCTTATGGGACTTGACTACGGAGTCATCAGTCCCTAAACTTACAAACTACTTATGAACTAGGTAACACTAGTTTAGGGACTGATGACCCCGTAGTTAAGTCCCATAAGCTATACAAACATTTGAACATTTTGATACGCTCCCAGTTTATACTGGATTTCCGGAAGGGATCGAGCGTTTGAATGTGTCCGCATTCTACATCTACATGGGATACTCTGCAAATCACATTTAAGAGGGTTAATCGAACGACCATTATACTATTTATCTCCCATTCCCTTTCGAATAGCTCGCGGGAAGAAAGAACACCTGAATCTATCCGTTCGAGCTCTGATTTCTCGTATTTTATTCTGATGATCATTTATACCTATGTAAGTGGGAGACAACAATATATTTTCGCATTCGGAGTAGAATGTTGGCGATTGGAATTTCGTAAGTAGCCGACACCGCAGCGATAAGCGCCGTTGTTGTAATGATTCCCATCCCAGATCCTGACAATACGATCGTGACAATACGAAACGGGCTGCCTTTTTTGGACTCTTTCGATGTCCTCCGTCAAACCCACCTGATAAGGATCTCACACTGGGCAACAATACTCCAAAAATGGACGGGCAAGCGCAGTGTTCAAATGTTGAAATGTTTGTATAGCTTATGGGACTTAACTACGGGGTCATCAGTCCCTAAACTTAAAAACTACTTACGAAATAGCTAATACTAAGGACGGCACAAATATCCATGCCCGAGGGGGGATTCGAACCCCCGACCGTAGTGGCCATGCAGACCGTGACTGGAGTGCCACAGTCCCCTCGACCACCGCGGCCGGCGTCATAATTTTTAAAAATAAGCCATGTTATTGGTGACTTTTTGGCGGAAGAATGGAAACTTTATTGTGATAGGATGTTGAGGTGGAGGTAGTGGGGGCTAGCCGTTGCTTCTTGCATAGCGGGACATGATTGGTGTTCATCGGCGAATGGTGTGAGGGCTTTCGTTTATCTCCTGCTGCGCGGCGGCAGTTGCTTACTAGTGACGATCGCGTGTTGTGTTGTCAGTGCGGCCTATTTTGCCGTGATGGCTGGTAGCTAAGAGGGGGCAAGCCTGAGGCCATCTTCTCTGTTCATGTTATTAGGGTGTTTTACAATTTCGATGGCTTCCCTTATCTTGCGTTTAACCATCCCGGGTTGTTTGGCGAGTATTATGGCATCGTTAAATTTTATCTTTTTGCTGCAATCTTTCTGGTGTTCGGCTACTGCAGATTTATTGTGTTGGCCTAATCGAATGTAGCGTTCATGTTCACGTATGCGCGTTGCCACTGCCCTCCCTGTCTCACCTATGTATACTTCCCCCACACTCGAATTCCACCTTGTATACTCCTGATGCGTTTAGTGCCTCTATGTTGTTCTTTGTGGAACCAAGTACATCCTTGATCTTGTGACTACTATACACCAACCCGGCTAAGATGTTTAGCAATCCGATCTGTGACGTGACGCGGTACAAGACACGGAAAACATTTGTGTCATCTGACTCTGGCCGCGGAAGCCTACGTAATTATACATTACAAGTCGTTTCTTTTTACGCAAGTTATTTGTCACTGGCGATGTTCAAAGACACTCTACGCACGCTGGGCCATCTTAACCCTTGTGAATGCCCGAGGCTAGGGAACCGTGTGGCCCCTGTTGACATCATGCAAAAAATTGCACTGACGTGTTTTACGGCCCACTTTAGATTTGTAGTTTTATAATTTTTTGCAAACATTTCGGACAACAATAATAATGTAAATAATAAAAAATTATAGTGATATGATTACGACGCATCTATGCACCCAACACGTAACCCTTTTAGGAAAAAAGAGAAATAAATTGTTTGGTAGCAGCGGGATCCGAACCATTGACCGTGTGTTATATAATCTAGCGCGCTGCCCACTATACTACAGTGAACAGCTTCGAATTTGGTCCTTTATTTTCGAGCTATTGATGGAAGTTGCTAACTGATGCTAATAAGGCATTTTAGACACTAGATTATCATTTAGCGTACGAAAAACGACATGTTTCTGTTAATTCTTCAGTGCGCCGTTGCTCTGAAATAACAACGTGTACGTTATAATAAGAAAATCATCAAATACGCAACGCAAGATGGCGTATGCCAGAGAGAGGTCTGGTCGTGGAATGTCACGTGACCTCTGCGAACACCTTGATTTCTTATAATCAATGGACGGTGTCAAATGGCCGTTATTTTTGCAAATATCTCTCAAACGATACGAGATATGAAAGAAAAAAACCGTAAGAGAGCGAAGTTGTAGAGAATTTTCTCCTCTACAAATTCGGTTCTTCAATTTTCGTGTCAGATGAACGGTTCGTTAGCAAGTACAATTACATTACAAACTGCTTTTTGTAGTGTTACTGATGCATTTTTTGTCGGAAAAATTTGAAAAATTGAAGTTCTAGTATCTGACGCCTACAAGTATGTCTGTAAAATTTGGTGCTGATCGGTTGAACGATTCTGCTTAAAAAGTGGGAACGCGTTACGGACAGACAGACAGACATCGTAAAATCGCCGTTATTTTTGCAAATATCTGTGAAACGATGCGAGATATGAAAAAAACATAAGAGAGCAAAGTTGTAGATAAATTTCTTCTCTACAAACACATGTATTGAGTTTCCGTGTCAGATGAACGGTTAAGGCGATATTTTCATTTAAATTTCGAGCTGTCAAAAGACGATCGCAAAGGCCCGCTTTTAGTGTTACTACCGTAACCTAAAGTGGGCGAAATATGTTCAAATGTTTGTAAATATGTGGGATTCAACTGCTTGGTTATTAGTCCGTAGCTTACAAACTATTTAAACTAAGGTAAACTAACTTAAGGAGAACACAAACGCCCACGCCCGAGGGGAGACTCGAACCACAGACGGCAAACGGCCGCGCTCACCGCTGCACGGCGCCCCAGTGCGCACGGCTAAACCGCCGCGGCAGCATCATGCGGGCCTCATATATTTCTGTGAGCGAACAGTAAGAAAATTTTTGACAACCATGTCTGAGAATCATTCAATAACTACGTTACCATTAATATATACGAGACCGTTTCGGTCTATTAATGGGCCACCTTCAAGTCCAGTGCTGCTTCGCCTTGAACCAAATGTGCAAATGTTTGTTAAGCTTATGGGACTTAACTACTTACGAACTAGCTAACACTAAGGACGGCACAAATATCCATGCCCGAGGGGGGATTCGAACCCCCGACCGTAGTGGCCGTGCAGACCGTGACTGGAGCGCCTCAGTCCCCTCGGCCACCGCGGCCGGCCGCCTTGAACCCCCACGCAGCAGATGGACAGGTCGTCCTGTTTGGTAACTTCTTGAGTAGTCCTGTCTTCTGTTGTATGAGATTCAAGCCGTAGCCAAGTTCAATTTCAAAAGGGGCCCAACGGCCGAAACCGCGCTCTTATGTATCAATAATTATGCGACTGTTGACTGATTCTCAAGTAATGAACAGTAACAAAGTTCAAGGAAACCACTCATTCTATGGCATCGACCATGCCAAGCATAGAATGATACTGTACCTAATAGAAATTGCATTTAAAGAAGAGTGGAGGCCCCTTGCCCAGGTTAGTTAAAGTACTTTTTTTTTTTTTTTTTTTTTTTTTTTCAAGACTAGCGACTTACGACCATGGCAGTTTGGTCCAGTAGCTTTACAAACATTTGAAAGGACAAGTACTACCTCAAGGCTTCAAAAATGTTCAAATGTTTGTATAGCTTATGGGACGTAACTACGGGGTCACCAGTCCCTAAACTTACAAACTACTTATGAACTACTTAAACCTAAGGACGGCAAAAATATCCATGCCCGAGGGGGGATTCGAACCCCCGACCGTAGTGGCCGTGCAGACCGTGACTGAAGCGCCTCAGTCCCCTCGGCCACCGCTGCCGACACCTCCAGGCTTGAATAAATAAATAAATACCCCGTCAACAACGGGTTTTTGGCTATTTGAAGTTACGTAAGCGTCGGCCGCGGTGGCCGAGGGGACTGAGGCGCTCCTGTCACGGTCTGCACGGCCACTACGGTCGGGGGTTCGAATCCCCCCTTGGGCATGGATATTTGTGCCGTCCTTAGTGTTAGCTAGTTCGTAAGTAGTTTGTAAGTTTAGGGACTGATGACACCGTAGTTAAGTCCCATAAGCTATACAAATATTTGAACATTTGAAGTTACGTAAGCACAACATCGTGTAATCTCCTGCAGTCGGTGATTTTAACTCCTGACGATGATGGCGAATTTTGTCGTGAAATGCTTGAGAATTTTATTCGCTGTGATGCGGCTTATGTGGCGAGACGATTTTATTAACCTCTCCCCCGCCCTTCTCCTCCAGGCATTTTTATGTTTTCATTAACGTTCTAGCAATTGTCACCACTAAAGTTCTATCCTTAGATTCTTTTCATTTTATATACCTTTCCTTTACCTTCATTGTTGCTCAGTTCCCCGTTCTTCCTCTTCTCTTATCTATTCTCGTCTATTCTTCATTTTCTCTATCCTTTACCATCCTTTCCTTTTCTTCCTAGCCTTCCTGTTTCCCTCCTTTACTTACCTTCAATTTTCCTACTCATCTTTCAATCTTATGATAACGTCGGAAGTTCAATGAGACTTCGCGGATGATGCTGTAGAATACACAAAAATTCACAAGGCTGCGTAATTGTGCCGATTTGCAGGAAGACCTGTAGCATAAGGACGCATGGCGCGGAAAGTAACGATTGACACTCAACATAAACAAAAGTCACGTTTTGTGAGTACATACGAGAACAGATCCCTTACTGCGTGACTAATCAATTCCAGAACACTCACTGGAAGCAGTTAGTTACAAAATATCTGGGAGTAATTGGTTTGAAATAGTGGCGGACTAAAGCTGTCGGAGGCTCGGGGCGGCAAAAAAAAAATAAAAAAATAAAAATAAAAATAAATAAATAAAAATAAAAAATGAGCCTCACCCCGGCCATCTGGAAATACATGTATTACTATAAAAAAAGTAACTTTGAGATTTGGACGAGAGGCATGGGATAATCTAAGAAAAAAATAAGAGATTTGGAGGCCCCAGAAGAAGATCCTAAAGGCGCTAGAAAAAAAGGGGAAAAAACGTGCTTTCGAGGTATTTGGAGGCCCCTTCAAGACAAGAGGCCTGGGGCGGTCCGCCCCTTCCTCCCCGCCAACCCTTAATCCCCACTAATTTGAAGTGGGGCGTCCTCATTAAATTAATCGCGGGAATGGCAGGAGTCATGGAGATTTATTGCAACAATCGCTAGGGATTGCAGTCCATCAACAGAGGAAGCACCTTAAAACTCAAAAATCTTCAGATGTTCGTAAACCTACGGGTCATCGTTCCGTAGGCTTACAAACTACTAAAACCAACTTATGCTAAAAGCAACACTCACAATCACGCGGACACATATATTCCTGAGGGATTACTCGAATCTCTGACATGGAGTGGTCACACAATCCGTGGCAAGCTGCCTTAGATCACACGGTAGCTACTATCTTCTCAGGAGATCTTGAGCTATTCTCGAAACCAGTCGTGGGCCAATTCCGTATTAATAAATCAATATCGTGTCTACGTCAGGTATTCATATTATTTTGTACTGTTATGTGTGTTAGTCCGATATAAGAATCACTTATTTTAAAATTTTATTTAAATAATTTGTGTCTTTTCTCGATAACTTTTTTGTGTGTGCAATATTTTTCAGTCGATTTCAAACATCTTGACGATATTACAAGAAAAAATGTTGTAAATTTCAGACTCATTTCTGTTTTTTTTTTTTTTCTTTTTTTCTTTTTTTTTTTAAGTTAACTAGCCGGCCGCGGTGGCCGAGGGGACTGAGACGCTCCAGTCACTGTCTGCACGGCCACTACGGTCGGGGGTTCGAATCCGCCCTCGGGCATGGATATTTGTGCCGTCCTTAGTCTTAGCTAGTTCATAAGTAGTTTTTAAGCTTAGGGACTGATGACCCCGTAGTTAAGTCCCATAAGTTCTACAAACATTTGAATTTGAAAGTTAACTAAAGCCCTTTCTATACAGGACGTGCGATACGCACAAGAAATCGTTGTTAGAGCGGGTTGCAGCGCTCCTTGCGATAGACCGTCGAACTAAATCGATGCGTTTAAACGGAATGCGTTTCACGAATCGTCTGCTTTGCGTCTCTGCTTCGTTTGTTGTCAGCTTAGAGCAAAGGAATCGCCGAATCAAGATCACTTTTCGAGTATGTCAGATATATTACGATTAAAACATTTCTTTGTATTTTAGACTGCCACTGTGAAGATGTATTAAATTGTTTTCGTGCAGTTCATGTGAAAGTAGGTCGCTCACATGTGTCAACATCTTCATTGTTGTTGTTGTGGTCTTCAGTCCACAGACTGGTGTGTCAACATCTTCGTTGTTGTTGTTGTGGTCTTCAGTCCGCAGACTGGTTTGATGCAGCTCTCCACGCTACCCTGTCCTGTGCAACCCTTTTCATAGTATTCGTGCCTCGGTCTCCCTCCACGATTTTTTACCCACACACTTCCTTCTAATGCTAAGTTGACGAGTCCTTGATGCATCAGAATGTGTCTCACCAATCTATCCCTTCTCTTAGTCAGAATATGCCAGAATCTCTTTTTCTCCCCAATTCGGTTACGTGATCTACCCATCTAATTTTCATTATTCGTCTGTATCACCACATTTCAAAAGCTTCTATCACTCCAGACAAATGCATTCAGGAAGGACTTCCTAACATTTAAATTAATATTGCATATTCACAAGTTTCGCTTCATCAGAAATGCTTTTGTTCCCATAGACATTCTGCATTTTATGATTTTATATCTTTTTTACTTCGGCCATCAGAAGTAATTATGCTACCCAAATAACACAATTCAACTAATGCTTTTATTGCCTCCTTACCTAATCTAATTCCTTCAGCATCGCCTGATTTTCCGACGCTACATTCCATTATCCTTGTTTTACTCTCAAGACGCTGTCCATTCCATTTAATTGCTCTTCCAGATCCTTTGCGGTCTCTTACAGAATTGCTATGTCATTGTCAAACCGCGAAGTTTTTATTTCTTCTCCCTGAACTTTAATTCCCTCTCCAAAATTCTCCTTGCATTCCTTCACTGCCTGCTCAATGTACAGATTGAACAACATTGGGGAAACGCTGCAACCCTGTCTTACTCCCTTCCCAACCTCTGTGTCCCTTTCATGCCCTTCGACTCTAATAACTGCTGTCTGGTTTTTGTATAAATTGTATATAACTCTTCGCTCAGTATATTTTACCCCTGCTACCTTTAGAATTTGAAAGAGTTATTCCAGTTGACATTGTCATAATCTTTCACCAATCTTCAAATACTAAAAACGTAGGTTTGCCTTTCTTTAGCCTATCTTCTAATATCAGTCGTAATGTGAATATTGCCTTCCGCGTTCCTACATTTCTCCTAAATCCAAACTGATCTTCTCCAAGGTCGGATTCCACAAGTTTTTCCATTCGTTTGTAAGTAATTCGTGTTATTATTTCGCAACCATGACTTATTAAACGGATGGTTCTGTAATTTACACATTTGTTTGCACTTGCTTTCTTTGAAATTGGAACTACTATATTGTTCTTGCAGTCGAAGGGTATTTCCCCTGTCTCATACATCTTGCAAACCAGGTGGAACAGCTTTTTCATGACTGGCTCTCCTAACGATATCAGCAGTTCAGACGGAACATCATTTACTCCAGGGGCCTTGTTTCGACTCAAGTCTTTCAGCGCTCTGTCAAATTCTTCTCGCAGTATCGTATCTCCCATCTCATCTTCCGCCGCTTCATCTTCCATTTCTAGAATACTGCCTTCATTTCCTCTGCATAAGCTCTCTATATATTCCTTCCACTTTTCAGCTTTCCCCTCTTTGCTTTGTACTGGTTTTCCATCTCATTATGAAGGTCGATTAAGTACTCTCAGGCCTCGCTGTTTGAGATGCCTATGTATATGGTGAACAAGCTCAGTTGTCTATAAAAGTCTGTCTATAAACAGACCTTTCCCTGAGATACAACTTTAAATAATTCTCACCGGAAACAAGTATTTCACCTATTACCTACAGCATGTTTTAGGAAAAATAGCAAATTTTTTAGATGGTTATAAAGACAAAATGGAAATAAAAATAGCATATAACGTGTGTCCAGTTTTTATTGGGTCAAAGTCATAGCAAAGGCAAATGAGGAAATTTTAAGTGATTCATCCGTGGTTCTTGGCAGATCATCATATTGGCTTTTATTAAAATAAATAAATAAATACATAAAATTCGGCTTAGCTACTTTAAGGTCTGAAGATGACCTTGTAAGTCGAAAACCGGTTAACTTAGTGGAAATGAACTTGTAGAATAGACACAAAACTACACTTCGAAGTCAGTGGAAATGAACTTGTTAGAATAGACACAAAACTACACCTCGAAGTCAGTGTGATGTTATTCTATCAAGAGCCGACGGAAGTATCAGTGAAATGTCTTCATTTACATTTGCTCTAAGTTTGTTTCGCTTCTATATTAATAGCTACATTTCTGTACTCAATAAAAATTGCACGAGTTGAGGTGGAAATCATTAAAAGAAAGGCGTTATTTGTTGCGGCGAGATCTATTTGTGAATTTTCTTTTTCCAACTTTCTCTTCCGAATGCGAACTTACACTGTTAGCACCCACTTACATAGGGAGATAAAATCAGCATAATAAAATAACAGAAATCAGACCGGAAATGGAAAGATTTTGGTGTTCCTTTTTCTTGCGAGGTATTAAGAGAAATATCATAAACGTGGTTCGATGTACCTTCTGCCACGCACTTCAATGTGACTTGCAGAGTATCCATGTAGATCTAGATGTAGATGTACACATGTTATATGGCATTTTTTTGCAATTTATAGTAGCACATCGCAAAATATTGCAGACTCCTCTTGATATATATTAGTCGAACAGCTAAGTTCACCCGAGCAGGAGACAAGTACATATTTCCCAAATAAATTCGCGACTCGGTTCCATTCGTCAGCTATGTTCTCCATTCTGTCGTCTGCACATGCGCGAAGCACCTCCATACGCGTCATAATAGGGTCGTTCCTATTCCGTCTACGTGAGATCTTATGCGTGCATCTTGTGCAAGTAGACGCGTCTACACGGCACCCGGCCGACGTAACCGGTGTACCATGGGGGACCTTGTAAGCTCTAACTTCACTTGAAGAACCAACCCGCACAGAAGACAAGGTCTCACAACTGGCCGTGCATCCGTCACACCCAGAGGCCGCGGCCGCCAGCTGACTGGCTGGCCGCTGGGGCATCGTAGCGACCGGCCAGACAGCTTGCGTTCACGGCCTCCTGGTGTGACGTACGCACGCCAGTTGTGAGGTCTTCTAGGTGGTGTTGAAAGAATGGGCTTAAGGATCCAAACTGCTATGGTCATCGGTCCCTACACTTACAATCTAACTTATGCTAAGGTCAAGACTCACACCCCAGCCCGAGGTAAAACTCGAAACTACGACGGGAGAGGCCACGCAGTCCAAGTGGCAATTTCGGCGCGGCGAGAAAGTACCTCACTGTACTTTAATTCGACCAATATTTGAATACTGCCAGTCAGTGTCCACATCTACATCCATCTATATCTACATAGATACTCTGCAAATCGCATTTAACTGCCTGGCAGAGGGTTCATTAACCACTTTCATTACCTTTCTCTACCGTTCCATTCTCTAATAGCGCGGGGGAAGAAAGAACACATAAATCGTTCCATTTTGGTTCTGATTTCTCTTATTTTATAGGAATGGCCATGCCTCCCTATGTAGGTGGGCGCTAGCAAAATATTTTCACATTCAGAAGTAAAAGTCGCTGGTTGAAATTTCGCAAACAGCTCGCGCCGCAACGAATAACGACGTTCTTTTAATGATTTCCACCTCAAATCGTGCAACATATCCGTGACGCTTTCCCCCCTGTAATGTAGGTTTGATACAGGAGGTGAAGAAGATGCAAAGGAGCAGATTTATTTAGAAAGAGCGAAAGCGCTACGGAGATGATCGGCCAACTACAGTGACAGACGGTACAAGAGAGGCGTTCTACATCAAGGTATGGACTACTGTCAAACTTCCTAGAGGGTAGTTTTTAGAAAATTTTAATATTCTATTCCTCCAACGTATATCTCGCTGAAAAACAATGGGGATAAAATTAGAGTGATTATAGTCCACACAAAGGACTATTGGCAATGGTTTTTTTCCGTGAACCAAACGGGACTGGAACATGAAAAGCGGGAAGTTTTCGTCGCCTCGATTTCACCCTCTCTGAAACCCTTCGAATGGATGTGAGCCCCACACCACCGTGGCTTCAGGCACTGGTTCGTGTCCACCTCGAACTCAGCTCGCTCCCAAAGGAGAGTAGCCCGGATTCGGTGTATCGCTCAAGGTTTGTCGAACTTCGTTCTCAGCATCTTCATCTACACAGAGGGTTCTAAGAATAGCGATGGTGCCGTATCCGCCTTTGTCGTTGGGTTCGGCAGCTTTCAATACAAGCTCATCGACCAATGCTCATATTTCAGAGCTGAGCTTTTTGCTCTCTATCAGGCAGTTCAATATGTTCGCCGCCACCAACCGTCTCACGTCATCTGCTCAGATTCTCTCAGTGCCATTCAGAGTCTTAAAGACCCGTATTCGGTCCATCCTGTTGTACTCCAACGCTCCCTTCAATTGGTAGCTGACGACGGCTTTAGCGTTCGCTTCCTGTGGCTATTTTCAGGCGTATTGTTGCATCATGGCATCGGCTGTGGTCCTCGCTTCAGGACAATAAGCTTAGGACCACAAAACCGATCCAGACGGCTTGGAAGACCTCCTCCCGCCCCTCCCGGCGGAAGGAGGTAATCTTGGCCCGGCTGAGAATCGGTCATTGCCGGTTCAGCCACCGACATTTATTGACAGGCGACCCCCCCCCCCCCACCAGTATGTTCCTGCGGTCACCCGATGACAGTGCGCCATGTTTTAATGCTCTGCCCCAATTTTAATCATGTTCGTGTTGCAGTAAACCTGCCGTCCGTTTTGGAAGACATTTTAGCTGATAACGCACGGGCAGCTGCTAGAGTTTTGCGTATTATACATATGACTAATTTGTCCAAGGACATTTAATTCCTTCTCGTGATATTTTTATTCCTCGTTTTAGTGATATTCTGAAATTCTCCTTATTGGCACTTTTTTTAACCTTGTTTCAAGTCAGTCTAGGGTCAGAATCGGGCGCTAATGACTACTGCAGTTGAGCGCCCTAAAACCACAAAAAAATCATCAACATCATCATCATCATTAGAGATTGATTATGCCTTTCAGCGTCCAGTCTGGAGCAAAGTACCTCTAATAAAATTCCTCCATGATCCCCTATTCAATGCTAACATTGATGCCTCGTCTGATTTTATACCTTTTACTTCAAAATCATTCTGCACCGAATCGAAGTACTTTCTTCTAGGTCTACCTCGACTCCTCTTTCCCTCCGCTGCCGAGCTCATGAGTCTCTTAGGTAACGTTGTTTCTCTCATGCGTGTAACATGACCCCCACCATCTCAGTCTGTTCGCTCTAACTGCTTCATCTATGGTGTTCACTCCCAGTTTTTCTTCGATTTCCTCATTATGGACACCCTCCTGCCATTGTACCCATCTATTAGTACCTGCAATCATTCTTGCTACTGTCATATCTGTAACCTCTACCTTATGAATAAGGTAACCTGTATCCATCCAACTTTCACTCCCATACAACAAAGTTGGTCGAAAGATAGAGCGGTGCACTGCTAACTTAGTCTAGGTACTTACTTACTTCTTTCAGAAGAGAGTAGATCTTAGCTGAGCACTCACTGCATTAGCTTTGTGGCATTCGATTCCAGTTCTTTCGCTATGTTGCCATCCTGTGAGAAAATACATCCAAGGTACTTGATACTGTCTACCTGTTCTAACTTTGTTCCTCCTATCTGGCACTCAATCTGTATAAACCTCTTTCCTTTTCAATTATCCTGTGTAACCCTTTGACACCTGATATTCCACTGTATTTGACGGCTTAATTTCATCCACCCCAGCCGCTTTATTGCACTGTAATCTACTGACCATTTTCTCCACTTCCTCCAATGAGATCCTGTTTCCATCGTCGTTCCTATCCCATTCTACCTAAAAATCTGACACATCATTGAACGTTTCACCTACATTGAGCAATTCTTCAAAATATTTCCTCCATCTGCTCAAGGCATCCACAGGATTGACTAGCAGCTTTCCTGACCTGTCCAACACACTTGTTAATTCCTTCTTCCCTCCCTTTCGAAGATTGCTAATTAGGCTCCAAAATGGTTTTCCCGCGGCTTGACCCAGAGTTTCTAGCTTGTTTCCAAAGTCTTCCTACGATTTCTGCTTGAAGTCTGCAATTATCCGTTTGGCTTTGTTTCTTTCTTCAACATAACTTTCTCTCTCTGTCTGATTTCTAGTATGGAGCCATTTTTGAAATGCGTTCTTTTTCTTTTTACAGGCTGCCTTGACTGTGTCATTCCACCAAGCTGTCTGCTTCTTCCTGCCTTTACACACTACTGTTCCAAGACATTCTCTAGCTGCTTCCAGTAGTGTGTTCCTGTACCTTGACCATTCCTCTTCCAGTGACTGTAAATTACATTCAACTAACTGGTACCTTTCCGAGATCATTGTTGTTTTTTTGTCTTGAAGCTTCTCCACTCTTATCCTTCTACACATGGACCTGACTTTCTGCTCTTTTGGCCCCACAAAACCAATTTCACTGCAGATTAAATAATGATCAGTATCATCAAAGAACCCCCTGAAAACACGTGTGTCCTTGACTGTTTTCCTGAATTCCTGGTCTGTTATTATATAATCAATGATAGATCTGGTTCCCCTTCCTTCCCAAGTATAGCGGTGTATGTCCTTATGATTAAAGAAGGAGTTTGTGATAACTAAGCACATACTGGAACAGAAATCCAAGAGCTGTTTTCCGTTCCTGTTGGCCTCCATATCCTCTCCAAACTTACCCATAACCTTTTCATAACCTTCTGTTCGATTTCCTATCCTGGCGTTGAAATCACCCATGAGTAAAACACTATCCTTATCCTTCACTCTAACAACTACATCACTAAGTGCTTTGTAAAATCTGTCCATCTCATCTTGATCTGTCCCTTCACTGGGTGAATACACTGCCACAATCCTAATTTTCCTGCTGGTGATGGCCAAATCTATCCACATCAGTCGTTCATTTACATACCTTATTGCAATTATGTTGGGTTCGATTGCTTTCCTGATGTAAGATCCTACACCCCACTGTGCTCTTCCTACTTTGACTCCTGACAGGTAGACCTTGTGTTCTCCAACTTCGTCCTCTCTCTCTCTCCCCTTATTCTAATGTCACTAACAGCTAAGACATCTAACCCCATCTTACTTGAAGCCTCCGCCAGCTCCACCTTCTTCACACTGTGCTCCCCATTGATATTAATAACTCTCCATCTCATTCCAGGTCGTTTCCCAAGTCGTATCTGAGGAGTCCCTGGTCTGTCAATTAGAGGTGGGACTCCATCACCTCCAAAGGTCCGAGGCATTTTGCTCTGATTGTTGCCAGCATGATATTGAAGTACCTGGGAAGCAGGTTGCTAGCCTTACTTGGCCAGGGCCCCACTGGGTTTTACCCCTAACGGTTGAGGGACTAACCGGTGGATTTGGTAGTCTTTGCCGTCTGAGCACAAAGGTGGCCACGACTCAGAATAAGTCCGAGATGCCCAACCTTATTCCAAAGTAACTGGTATCCCAACTGTCAGGACCACTTACTTGGCCACTCATACGTTGCCCGTGGTTCATGAACTAGGACATGACGACAGGAACCCACACCATGAAAAAAAAAAAAAAAAAAAAAAAAGCGGGAAGTGACACTGGTACACGATGTACTCTCCGTCACTGGGCGTGAGGTGGCTTGCAGATTAGAGATGTACGTACATTTGTTTCGCCAAATCAATTACCATACTGTTGGGTAGTACCTGCTGTGGAAACTACAACTTCTGTATATTTGTAAACAAACAGCAAGGGTTGGAGGTGCGTCTTCGGTCGCTGTAGACGGCCGCATTCGGTGTGAAGTGGCACAGCTTTCCTGGCGCCCACCGGCTTGCAGGCGCGGTTCGTCAGCGTTGCTGGCGTCCCACCTGTCGATGCAAATCTGGTAACCTGCAGCCGGCTGTCATTCAGCGGGGGCCATGAATATGCATGCTCGCCAGCCGCCATCCCTCCAAGGTGTGTTCTTCACTGTGTGTGTGCGTGTGTCAGTCCAGAGAATCCTGCTCCTTGCCCACTTGCTCGCCCAACTATCTTCCCTAATTTGTTCGGATCCTGAAACGAAATACCAGTTGCTGAATAATACATACTGTCCGTCCTTGCGTAGTTGTCACAGCCCCGCGATAATTAGTACAGATTAGTGAGATTTCGATCTGGTGAGTTATAGCTGTTCGTCATTCAGAATTGCGAAAACTGCTGTAGGGGTGTGTACGTATCCTTCATCTTCCTTTTGCATGATCTTTAATAAATCACACTGTTCAGATGTCTTTGAATATGTCGTGGATGACGTAAGTTTTGAGCTAGGAACACTACAGCAGTGCAAAACGAAAATGATAGAAAACAACTTCATATATCTAAACCTAGCATTTTTAGATGTGGCTTTTTTTCCCATGTACGAATGTTTGTAAATGGCTTATCAAGCATGCTACGAGTGATTGAGCCTATGAGTGAAAATTGAAAATCTGAAAATCGTGCTTATGAGTACTTCCACAAAAACGTAAGGTACTGAAGTTACCTGCACAGGATAGAAACTTCTTGCAATTTCCTTTTTTCATTTATCACCATCAACTTAGATATGTTACAATCACGAGTGGTAGTAGTAAAATAGGTTATCAAATTAGCAGTGATCCCCCCCCCCCCATAGTTGACTAACAGTTCATTGTTTTGCTTGTTTTTACATCTACATCCATACTCCGCAATCCACCGTAAGGTGCGTGGCAGAGGGTACACTGTATCACTACTAGGCATTTCCTTTCCTATTCCACTCCCAAATAGAACGAGGAAAAAAAGAATGCCTATATGCCTCCGTACGAGCCCTAATTTCTCTTATTTTGTCTTTGTGATCACTACGCGAAATGTAAGTAGGCGGAATCAAGATCGTTCTGCACTCAGCTTCAAATTCCGGCACTCTAAATTTCCTCAAAAGAATTTCTCGAAAAGAACGTCGTCTTTCCTCCAGCGATCCCCAACTGAGTTGTCGGAGCATTTCCGTGACACTCGCGCATTGGTCGAACCTACCAGTAACAAACCAAGCTGCTCGCCTCTGAACTGCCTCCATGTCTTCCTTTAACCTTCCGTCGGGCGCACCTCCAGATGAAACAAAATCAGGCGCACCCGGCCTGAGACGCCACCCACATATTTTGTGGAGTAGCTCCGCCATGTTAAATCAAATTCAAAATGCGTGTTGGCTAGTCTTGAAGAGGATCTAAAGGAAGAAATTACAGCAAACTTAAAGCCTAATAATGGATTTATTGAACACAATACACCTTAAACTAAAGTGACCAAAATTACCAATTTCCCACAAAGAGCATTAAAAATTGGTCGAACAGACATCCATAAAAGTAATGAAGTTATTTTTAAAGGATATTAGGCAGTCTATTCTGACATGGAATCATCTTTTCTCGCCACATTTGCAGCCAAAAACCGATGCTATAGCTCCCAAATCAACAGCTGAAACACAGGTATGGCACAGAACGTATACGTCGCTCAAGCGGATTGGTTGATGACAAGCTGAACATTCGTGATTCTTCATCCTCCTAACTCTTGTTTCAGACACGCATGGTCGACGTTTTAGCCATTTGGGAGGTAATGTGGGAGAACTTTCCCGTTCCTTGTGGGGTAAAAATTTTTTCAGTCGAGTTTGCAGCCGAATCGACATTCCACATATATTCATAGCATACACAGGCTAAATCGTCCAGTTAGAAGTTGATGACACATGGTTTTGCAATTGGTGGCGTCATTTGTAGCAATATCTTTTACACTGGATGTTGTGTAATAATGATGTGACTCTTCACACTACGAATAGTAGAAGGTACCTACTTAGACTACTTCGTCGTCTTATCGTTTCCAAAATAAAAACTCCTCACATATTTTCTTCTCTTCTTCATATTCCAGAGCTGTTCCCTAAACTTCCTGTTCAGCTGCTGAGTCCTCCTTGCCTTCTCCTACCTCATCTTGAGAGTGGGTGTCTCTGTCATCGACTAAAACTTCGAGTGCGGCTCGATCTTCAGCAGTTCCGTCCTCGAGGAGACGCATTATTTCCACAAGATCATTGGCTTAGAGGCATAATATACTTTTCTGGACATTTCAGCAGAAAATATGGATGTGATAACGTAGGAAAAGAAAGGAAAACTGAAATTAGAACTCGATCAGGCGCACTCAGTCTGAAGGGCCAGGGTCGTCAAAGTCTTCTTTTTTTCCGTAGGTAACGGTGAAAATCACAGAGGACAGACTTATTTTGATTGAAACGAAGTAATAAAATAAAAATATCTTGCAAAATCTGACCTTAAATACTATAACGTAATCGGGCGCAGACGGCCTGTGAGGCCCAAGGAGTTCCCCCTGATCCGCGTGGAAATCGATGGCAGCCTGCGGATCGGCAATGTGTGAGGTTCCCAAAGTTACGCGAGTAAACGGAGAGGCGGGCCGCTGGGCCACCACTGTTAAGCACAGGAATCAAAAAATTGTTTTGCTGCCCTGTGAGGCCGACTGCGCCCGACGGAGGGTTAAATTGATCTGCTGCGGATCCCAAACACTTGAGCAATACTCAAGACGTGGTCGTACAAGCTTTTTATACGCGGTCTCCTTTACAGATGAAGTACATGTTCCCTCCCATACACCACAGCATCATCAGCAAACAGCCGCAAATAACTAGTTCGTCTGTCCATCAGATCATTTATATAGATAGAAAATAATAGCGGTGCTATTACACTCCCCTGGGACACGCCTGACGATACATTCGTCTCTGATGAACTCTCTCCGTCGAGAACAACGTACTGCGTTCTATTACTTAGGAAGTTTTCCAGCCAGTCACAAATCTGTGAACCTATTCCATAAGCTCGTATCTTCGTTAGCAGTCTGCAGTGACACATTTCTTTCAATTCAGCATTATTTGCGTTACTACCACCATTTTGTTTAATGTTATCTCTCTCAAAGGCGTAGTATAATTCTGGAAGTCAGGTCATTGGACGAGTCCCGTCCGTCACATTACCTGTCCCGTCCGTCACGTAACATTTACTGTTTCAGAAACTTAAATGTATTAATGGTCCTATATTGTACATAGCATATGTTAAATTTTGGAGTTTGAAGTTCATGTACATGTTACTTATAGTTTCATATGTATAAATAAATCACAGAAATATTGCAATATTTTGCAAGCTGCAACACTTGAGGCTCATTTTGGTCCCGTCCGTCACACCATTATTTTTCCATATTGCAGACAAAAATAATGATGGACTAGCAAAATTTCCCATTTATCTTCTGTACCAAATAATAAATGTTTGGATTCCAGAGAGAAACCACAGAATAAAATAAACATTTCATTTTGATTTCTCTGCGACTGAATGTCCCGTCCGCCACTCATGGAATACCTGTTATCATGCTGCGAAATAAAGACTCCCGACTGTGATTTTACTAGATGGGATACTCTGCAAATCACAATTAAGTGCCTGGCAGAGGTTTCATCGAACCACCAATATACTATTTATCTCCCATTCCATTCCCGAATAGCGCGCGGGAAGAAAGAACACCTGAATCTCTCCCTTCGATCTCTGATTTCTCGTATTTTATTCTGATGATCATTACTACCTATGTAAGTGGGAATCAACAATATATTTTCTCATTCGGAGGAGAATGTTGGCTATTGGAGTTTCGTAAGTAGCCCACGCCGCAGCGATAAGCGCCGTTGGTGTAATGATTCCCATCCCAGATCCTGTATCATTTCCGTAACGCTGACAATACGAAACGAGCTGCCCTTCTTTGGACTCTTTCGATGTCCTCCGTCAAATCCACCTGATAAGGATCCCACACTGGGCAGCAATAATCCAAAAATGGACGGACAAGCGTAGTGTATGCAGTTTCTTTTGTAGTACTGTTGCATGTTTTAAGGGTTCTGCCAATAAAACGCAGTCTCTGGTTCGCCTTTCCCACGACATTATCTACGTGTTCTATCCAATTTAAGTCTGAAGTAATAGTAATTCCTAGGTATTTTGTGGAGTTTACGGCCTTCACTTTTGATTGATTTATCTCGTAAATTCAGCCTAAGAATCTTTTGCACTGTTTTTCAGCATCAGGCTCTTCTCCACCCTTCTCAGCGTCAGCGCCTGATGTAGATTATTTTTCTTTATCTAATTCTTTATGTAGTTGCTTGCCTACTGCCGTGCCTTAGTGGCTACACCTGTTCCCGTTAAATCACCGAACTTAAGCATCGTTGCCCTTGGCCACAGCATGGATGGGTGACCATCCTGGTATGCCGAGCGCCGCTGACAAGCGGGCTGCACTGAGCCTGACACCTTGAGGCGGTGGATGACACGGCGACCGGCAGGTACCCGTTGGGCCTTCGAGGCCTGTGTGAGTGGCAGAGAGTTTCAAGTTGATTAGTGATTTCGTTTACTCTATTTTTAATACCAATTGATCCCTGTCCTACCTGAATGTTGAACTTCAGCCGTCTGAGCGTGTCATAACATTTATTTTCTTGCCCAATTTCAACACAGCTGCTTTGAAATGTTACTAGAACATGCCAGCCTATAGTATTGCATATTGATATGAAACTCAAAGCCGCGGCGGATTAGCCGCGCGTGCTGGAGCACCGTGTTGCGGTGCGCGCGACCGTTCGCCGTCGTTGGTTCGAGTCCCTCCTCGGGTATGGATGTTTGTGTCGTCTTTAGTATAAGCTAGTTCATAAGTAGTTTGTACGTTTAGGGACTAATGACCCCGCAGTTAAGTCCCTTACTCTCTCCAAACATTTGAACATTTTTAAAACTCATAACAAGAAGTAAGTAAACAATTCTTCGTCACATACAAACAGATGAAAATTCGTTTGCCGGATTACAGCATGGAGAACAATACAAAAATATGTGCAAAACATAAGAATGTGCAGGCGCGCTGCAGTGACATGCTCGGAAACCAGAATTATACAGCGTAGTTTTCGGAGTATGGATGTAGATGAAGAATGCGGTAAGTCTTGCATTGTTCAAATCACCAGGACCATTGATATAAGACGTAAGGATCACCAAAGACGTATCTAATAAATTAGCTTTAGCAGAACACAGTCTGAAATTCGAACCCAACATTGAATGTGATGAAACCAGAATACTTGCTCAGACCCCCAGGTTATGCGATAGTAATCAGTTGAGATGAAGATGGTTAGAGCGTGATAAACTGGAAAGCAGAATACCGGCTCAGTAGGGCGTAGAGTCCGGCTCTGAGACAAACGTTCACTTCTTAACACAAACTGGGAGAGAACTCCAGACGACGGCCAACGCCAACTGCTATAGCGTGCGCGGACGTGTAGCGCCACCCCAACAGCAGCCAGATCCTGCAGGAAGCGTATCTCGCAGGCGCACATCGAACTCTGAAGGCGAGAAGGGTGGTGCGGTCACGATACCAGAAGGCAGAAGGATCCTCCCGAGAGTGCTAGGAATTCGCCTGGCCTGGCGGGTGCTCACCCACTATGGAACGCCATGGGATGGCCGCCACAGCGAGAAACAGAGTCTGCAGACTACCAGGCAGTACACAACGAATCACGAGGAAAGTCTACGAAATTAGAATCGAAAAACTGTTGCAGTCTGAATATGAGTGGATTACTTACTCCACAGTAACGCCAGTAACCGTCATTGAGCGGATATTTATTTAGTCCAGTCGTCTGTCAGTTCATCTCCCTTCCTGTCTCTCTCTCTCTCTCTCTCTCTCCACCTTCTGATGGGACGCATAACCCTAATCTTCCTTCCTTTCTTCTTCTCTTCCCCCTCCCCTACGCTATCCTTCTATCTGTCATTTCCGCCAAGGGCTTTCTGTCAGTTTTGTCCTTTCCCATCTCTAACCATCTCCCTCTCCCTATCTCTCGACCCATCTCCTCTGCTCCCCCTCTCTCCGGCCGTTTTTCTCACTCCGTCAATTTCTTCACCTCTCTTCGTTAACCTTCTC
Source organism: Locusta migratoria (assembly GCA_026315105.1). Taxonomy (NCBI): domain Eukaryota; kingdom Metazoa; phylum Arthropoda; class Insecta; order Orthoptera; family Acrididae; genus Locusta; species Locusta migratoria. The sequence goes on from CM048749.1 coordinate 214,616,584, forward strand.
CGTCATCACTTCTCTTTATCTAATCCTCCTCCCCACTCTCTACTTCTTCTCCTCCATCTGACAGACGTTAAACACTAATTTTCCTTCCATTCTCCTCTTCCTCCCCTCCCCAATCCTTCTGTCATTTCCTTCCCCTTCCTGCACCCCTTCCCCTTCTTTTCTCCTCTTTCCCCTTTAACTCTCTGAACATCGACCTCTCCCCATCTCTCATCTCCTCCTCTGCCCCTTGTCCATCCCACATACATGGTGCGTCTTCTCACTCTGCCATTTCCCCTCTTTCAGTCCATCTCCTCCTTCGCCACTTCTCTTTGTCCTTCTCCTCCTTCTAAATCTATCCCATCTCCTTCTGTTTCTGCTTCTCCTCCCCCCTCCTTCTGAACCTCCTCCCCCACCACCATTACCACCACCACCACCACCACCACCACTTCCTCCCTCTCCTCCTCCTTATCTTCCTCCCACTCTACCCATACATTGTCTATCTCCTATCTCCTCCTGTCTGCTTCTGTTTCAATCATTTCCTGCGTTATATATTTACTACATTCTTCCATTATTCCACCTCTGCCTTCCCTCTCACTCGCTTTACCTGCTCCTACCTTCCCTCTGTTCACACGTATAAAAAAAAAAAATAATAAAAAATAAAAAATAAATAAAAAAGTTCAAATATTGCAATCCTATGGGACCAAACTACGTTGGTCATCAGTCCCTAGTCTTACAAACTACCTAAACTGAGTTAAACTAACTTAAGGACAACACACACATCCATGCACGAGGGAGGATTCGAACCTCCGACGCGGGAGGCCACGCGATCCGCAACGTGGCGCTCCAGACCGCTTATTTTTTTCTATGGGATCTGTTCGTTGCGGGCGCTGTTCTTCTTTGTTCGTTCTTATTCGATGTGTTGTTGGCTCAGCTTTTTTATTACAGAGGGCATGCAGCCCTCTGACCGGGCGCGCTGAGCCACGGTGCCCGGCACCGCTCGGTTACTCCCGCGCGGCTGTTTTCCTCCCTCTCTGTTCAGTTCCTGCTGCTCCCCCTTTCGGCTCGTCTCCAACTTCCTCTGTGCGCACCCCTTTCTCCTCTCTCTGTCCATTTTCTCCTCAGCCCTTACCTTTTCTCCATGTCTATGAAAAGGAACACAGATCTGCCAACATTATGGAATCTTCACGATTGTTTCAGACTATTCCAAACATTCTAGATCATCCATAATCATTGTGGAACATTCTGGGATGTTATGGAATGCTTTTGAATGCAATGATAGTCATTACTCTTTAATGGTCTGGAATGATCTACACATTTCTAGAGGGCGAAACTTCCCAGCCCCTACATCTTCAAAACCACGCGTTTCAGGTGAAAACGGGAACCTTCTTCATCGATGGGGTTAGAGGGCTACCACACTAAAAAAACTCCCTTAATCGTACAAGGACCCGTTTCTGATTTTTTGCTACCTACACATTACACACTTCCTTGTATAATATGTATTGATTACTATCTGAAAAAGTTCGCAATTCTAATTTCCGCCGGCCGCGGTGGCCGAGGTGACTGAGGCGCTCCAGTCACGGTCAGCACGGCCACTACGGTCGGGGGTTCGAATCCCCCCTTGGGCATGGATATTTGTGCCGTCCTAGTTCGTAAGTAGTTCATAAGTAGTTTGTAAGTTTAGGGACTGATGACCCCGTAGTTAAGTCCCATAACCTTAACAAACATTTGAACATTTGATTTTTCTAATTTCCTAAGAAAACGTTAAGATAAATTAAAGTAGCGATTCTTCTAACTCATTTGAAATATTTAAATTTTCTTTCTGAAGCGCACGATTCCCCTAACACCGAATATGATTACTCCACTTTGTACAGTCGCATATTTCTGATATTGTTATCCAAACTTCATTTTATTGATTTGTGAATTTGAAAAGGATTTAGTATAATGAAAGTAGGGAAACTACAGAAATCTTACATATAGTTGACGTTTCCTTATTATAAATCTGTTGAAATAATATTTACTGAAGCGTGCACCATTCCGTCACTTTTCTTTACATCAGTTCTGACGCCACGCCCATTGCATTTATTATGCCACGAGCAGAATCAGTTTGAGGTTTAGTACCACAAAACATATCGCTGTGTGTACGTTATGCGCTTTGCGAATTTTTTCTGCTCGTTTCATTTCTTTCCTGTTTACTGCATGAAACATCCTAAAATCGAAAAAAAGTTTCATAGTCATTGCCACAAAATACTAACGTTTTACTGTGTCAAGACATTTGGAATTTGTTAGTTACTACATAACTGCTACACTATTGTTACACCACAAAAATTATGAGAGGGAAACGTGATTAAAATCTTGGATTGCTCACCGTAGCTGGACAGAATCAGGTCAGCAGCACGGTAGCAGAACTGCTCGCTAGTCTTGCCTGACGACGGCAGATGCTGAGTCGGCAAGTTAAAAAGCCTGCCGTCAGCGAACTGCTTACTGAATGAGACGGCTGCCAGACAGAGAGGCAGCTAGTAAACCTTTCATAACTACACGTAACTCTGTCACCAGACTGAATACGGCGGATGCGTCAGCGGTAAAGGCACATCGAGTGAACACTGCATTTTCAAATGGTACACATTCGAACCGTTTCATATGTCATAGCTTCAGCAAAATTTATGTATATCTACTCCCGCTTTTAGAAGTAGCAGTCACTTGGTCTTCGGGATCGATGTTCAGGAGGTAGTCGTCGATTCACCGGCTTAATCATTGTGCTCAGTCTTTGTCACAGATAGCAGTACATAGCTGCTAGAGGCAGTTAGGAGATGGAGTCTGCTTGATGCCTCACTTCGCACTAAGCATCATCCAGGGAAGATGGTGATCCTCTGTGCTGACGACTTCACAACACTATGATTGCTGCCTGAGGCCAGCGCAGTCTTCAGTGGTTGGTCACCGAATGCCAATGTTGGTGTCGTCGAGTTAGCAGTCTGGTGCTAATCCTGCCCGCCAGTGTCCAGAGTCGGGTATCAGCACGGCATCCAACTTCAGGGGGGTCCACGCATGGATCCACTAGCAGCTGCATAGACTGGAGGAGGGACAGAGCTCTTCTCAATAACAGTCCTTGCTTCGAGTCCCAGACGTCGCGGCGCGGGCACTACCGTCCAGACGGCTCACAGCAGTCGGAACACCGAGCGTCACGGCGAGCGGACGCGCCCGAAGGCGACGTCACTTACTGCTCTAGCTCCTGTCGAGCTAGCGCCTTCATCAAAATGATTGTATGTTATGGAATAAACGTGCAAACTTTAATTCTGTTTCATTAACGTCCTCTGGCGCTCCACCAGATTCCACGCTTCATCCTGGCATAAAGCTGGGAACCCACCGCTCGGCTCCAGCAGTATTCTTATAGCAAATTTATCGATACTACATAAATCGCCTACGGAGCAGTACTCTTCAGCCACTTCATTTGTATTCAAACAAAACGTAAAATCAATTGTCTCGAGGTAGTTACATTGTTTAGCAATTTCATTCAGTGAAGAGTTGCATGAGCCGTCGCCTGAATTTAAGTCTGCAACCTACGTGCCATGCTGTCAACTAGTTCATGCTGTGGTGTACAAGAGGGTGTCGCCATTGAATGACTGTAGTGGGATGCAGGATGACTGGGACCAAATTTCTTGCCGCGGTGGAGTAGCCGAGCGGTCTAAGGAGCCTCGCTGCGGAGCGCACGGTTGCTTGTCGTTGGAGGTTCGAATCCTCTCTGGGGCATGGGTGTGTGTGCTGTCCTTAGGTTAGTTTACCTTAGTTTAAGTAGTTTGAAAGCTACGGACTGATGACCACGCAGTTTGGTCCGATAGCTTTACAATCATTTGAACATTTGAACCAAATTTCTAGATGGTGTGAGGAATGGCAACTAGCGCTAAGGTGATGCAGATGTGTAGGAGAAACAATCCCGTAATGTTGCAATACAGCATCAGTAGTGTGCTGCTTGACAGAGTCGTGTCAATCAAATACCTAGGCGTAACGCTGCACAGCAATATGAAATGGGACGAGTATAAAAGGACAGACATAGGGAAGGCAAATGGTCGACAATTTTGGGAAAGTGTGATTCGACTGCAAAGGAAAGCACATATAAAACGCTTGTACGACCCCGCCTGAAGTATTGCTCACGTGTTTGAGATACCCACCAGACCGGCTTAGGACATAGAGGTAGTTCAGAGGCCAGCGGCAAGTTTTGTAACCTAAAGATTCGGTAAATAAGCGAGAGTTACCGAAATGCTCCGGGAACTCAACTGGGAGTCGCTGGAGGGGAGGCGACGTTCTTTTCGAGAAGCTCTGTTGAAGAAATTTAAAGGGTTGTAAATTAAGGCGGAACGATTCTACTGCCGCCAACGTACATTTCGCATAGAGATCACAAGAATAAGATTAGAGAGATTAGGGATCGTACGGATGCATACAAGTTTTCGTTCTTTCTCGTTCTATATGGGAGTGGAATAGGAAATGTTTACTAGCTGCCTCAATGTCTGACAGCCGTCGTACTGAGTACCCTCCACCACTCACCTTTGGGTGGACTGCGGGCTATGTATGTAGATGTATGTAGACCACTACTGGTCTAATTTATGCTACTCTTCATTGGCAATACTGTTTAACTCGGGTAGAATTCGTATTTGCTCAAGATCACTCGCACAGCTCTTTTCCAATTATCACAAGCATTTTGATCTGGTCTCATATCAGGGGAACATGCAAGCCAATCCATTAGTGCAATACCGCCACGATTAATGACATCATTGAGAACCCTGCACGATTGACTCGGGAATCTTCCCAAAAATTCTGATAAATAAACCAGTCGACCAATGGGTAGGAGGACGTTATCCCTGTATCGTGGAGGTAGGAGCTTGCCTTTGATGGCCAACAGCGACAACCGAAACTCCCACATGATACCCCCCCCCCCCCCAGAACATTATTGACCAGCCATCTCGAGGGTCTCGATTGACGATGTGCCTCTGGCGTGTAGAAATACGAGGTTCCTTCCACACACGTTCCCTTACATAAATACATCTACGTAAATACTCCGCTAATCATATTTAAGTGCCTGGTAGAGGGTTTTCGACGGTCATTTGTTATCAGACATATGCGGTCTTCGTTAAAACTAGAGGCGCGGACGCTTAAGAGGCAACCCAAAGATATTCCACTCGACTGCGACAGTGGCGCGCCAGGCGGAACAGCTCGGAAGCTGCTTCAAGGTCACGCACTTAGACTCCACGCATGAAAACTGTAGTACTCTCGAGCTCTTTAGAACATGACACGAAGTGCCCCAATCAATATTTTCAAAGGAAAAAGGTTAAGGATAAACTTTATTTAACTATGATAGTACACCACAACATCTCCTTGAATATTAAATTTCTTCTCAAAAGGGCCTTCAACTTTAACCCAAATATGAACTCCCTCATTGGCAGCAACACGTCTTCTATTCCTTGTTCTCAAACACAATGGCTTATCAGAAACAAAGTATGAAGTACCAAATGACTTGTTAGGCACCTCTCCGATACTCCAAGTACGAAAAGCAATAATGTCCCTCTCAGAGAAAGACTCAAGGCCACCTTGCCTCGCATTATTACACCGAACAATGGCTACAGTAAGCCACCCAGAGCCACCAAAAACTTCAGTACTTTTAATACTGAAATCAAATCTAGCTCCAACAAATGTAATAGGACCATGTAAAACTTCTTCTTGTGCAGTAGTAGTCACTCCATCAGATCCAGGTGTAAAATCAACAGTATCCACTGCTTTATAAACAGGTAAAACTGTAATGAAAGAGAAATTCCCGACAATTTTACATAGACCATTCTTGGTGAAATTCGAGCCCACCCAAACAAAGAAGCATTGTGCCTGGATTTAAGCGCTAGGCCTGCTCGTGGGTGCCTAGAATACAGTGTTGCGGAGTCTGCTTCGTACACTCTGGTCTGACACATGCGTCCCAGCGACCTTCACAGAGTCATTGTTTATCGTGGAGGCAGTTTGGACGGGGTTTCTTCGGCTGAGAAGTCGCAGATACTCCGGTTGCTGCCCTACGGCAGGGATCGTCAACCAGTGGTGCCATTACCGGGCACGGCATCAATTTTAAGAATTAAAGTGCCTAATTGAAATGCCGGATTGTTCGTCTACATCTGAAGGCGCAACAGCATGCACGTTAAATGAATCAATTGTTTACATTTTGTTTTTCTACTCACATAAAATAGAAGGTAACGTCGAGATAGACGTGTAGCGCGGTATTACATGGTTCAAAATAATTTTTTGTGAGAAATTTATTTCATAAGGAAGTTGTTTCTTTCGTGACATACTTACATTTCAAAATGTTCAAATGTTAGTGAGGCTTATGGGACTTAACTGCGGGATCATCAGTCCCTAAACTTACAAACTACTTATCAACTACCTTACACTAAAGACAGCACAAACATCCATGCCGGAGGGCGGATTCGAAGTGCCGACGGGGTATGGCCTCGCGCATCGCAGCATGGCGCCTCAGTGCGTTCGGCCGTTCCGCCGCGGCACTTACATTTCAAATCACTTATCATTAGTTTCAGAAGAAAAAGGTATCTTTCTTCCATGTAAGTGCCGAGAACATACTAGCGTATTTATAAGTTATCATAAATGCATGGTGTTGTAGGACTCTAAAACTTCAAAAAATTATCTGTTGTCTAGTCTCCAAATATAGATTTACAATACATGTCACTCTATTTAATGTTCTCGAATTAAATCAATAGCAGACATTATTAATGGAGGATCCTTATGCCGGACACGTTTTGTACATATTAAATGATTTTTTTCCTTAAGAAATGGAACGAAAATGTACAAAGGTGTACCATCCCTGGCCTAAGGCAATCAGTACCGAGCAAGCCATGATCACCACATGTAGTTCTGAATCGAATCCAGGTCCTTGGTACATCTCTAGGACTCACGACTATTCGCCTTACAACTTCCCTTGATGAAAGTCCTAGTCGACATAAAGCAACACTCCCTGTGCGATCAAACTGTGATAATCTTGATGCCATCGACAATGTCTACAAATGCCCGGATATAGGTACTGCTTCACTTGCAGTCAAAGAAATGGGTATGTTCTTTAGTAGTGGGGCTATAGTAGTGTTACTGAAACGTCGATTAACCATCGATTAATCGATAGCGTTTGCACTATCGTCATATCGGTAGTCTGTTTTAACTATCGATAGTCCTATCGTTTATAATGGCATGTGAAAAATTGTCGGATGCTATTAGCCTACTTCCGTAGTGTGTGGAGTACAGACAGAAAGTAAATTGTATAGAGGTATTTAATCAACATTTAAGGTGGTCAATACTGTTTACGTACTATGTTATTAACAGATGGGACGCTAGGGGAAAGGGGACGTGAGACAGGAAATTCTCTTATTTGGCAATTATATATTTTCGACGACGTTACAACGTTCACTTAATGAAATAAATCGCAATTTGCGATCACTTATGGCATCACTGTGTGGTGCCGCACAAGTCCAAAGTGCGCGCCACCTACTTTCGCCGCGCGCCGCCATGCACGCACGGCGCGGCGTTCTTACGACGTCAGCCACGAGCGCCCTCTGCTACAACTCGGCTCGTGACCACCACTGAACGACATCGTTCACTTGGGACTGAGATAGGAACCAGTTAACACTTCGGAATCAGATAGGCACCAGTGAAGACTTGGCTATCGGACAGGCACTAGGCAGGCCTCTAGCTCAACTAAGTATCAGCATTCTGCAGTAATGAGCTACGTAAAAGTTAAGTATTGTATAAATTCTGTGCAATATATATCTCGTTCTAATTTACTCTAGTGTTTCTAGTTTCTGCTGTCCCACTGGCTGCTTACCTTCGTACCTGCACAAGCGTGCATCCTTTATTTCTGTGTCGGTCTCATTCTACTCGGCCATCGACACCTACGACGGAAACGAGACACAAAAGCGGCGACGAGGCTGGGACACAAAACACTGTACTAGGTTTAGGTGAAATACCAACGGGCGGCGAATGAAAATTTGTCCCCGGCCGGGATTCGAACCCGGGATCTCGTGCTTACTAGGCAGAAGCGTTGACCACTCCGCCACCGACGACACAGTCGGGCTGGTCACTGTGTCCTCGGTGGCGGAGTAGTCAACGCTTCTGCCTAGTAAGCACGAGATCCCGGCCGGGCTCAAATTTTCATTCGCCGCCCGTTGGTATTCCATCTAAACATAGTACAGTGAAGCCATAAGTGATCTCAAATTGCGATTTATTTAATTTCTTGTTTGGCTTGCAACTCTCGGTTGTGCAGCCAACATGTGCTGATGGTAAAAAAAAATAACATAGATTCAATAATACGCATTATACAGACTGTCATCTACAAATGTGTGAGCAGACTTGCTTGTAACAAGAAAAATATTTAAGGCTGTTGTAATACAATGCAGTTAGTAGAGGAAACAAAGATAGATTTGTTAAACGTTTGTGTGTACTGAATACTGCAAATACTATTATTACATTTTTAATTAATCACGCTCACTATTGTCCTCTCCCGTTTCGGAGTTCTCATTGTACTTAGTGCTTGTAATCTCACAAGTTAAGGTATAGATGATTCGAAAATACAAAACAATGACGCGATCCAAACGCCTCCGCGTGACGTGCGATTTTATAGAAGCACAAATATCGTTCATATTTTGGTTGTCTGCATTGTGTTCGATAAAAGGAGCTTGTTCCTTCAAGGATGCAAGTCTTTCCTCAAAACTGTAGAGTTTTTATTTACATGATGACTGGACATAATCGTTTAAATATACAACTCTGTTTTACGCAATCTGCTTTCACGTAAGTTAGCTGATAACTTGCGTGTAATGGCCGACAAATATTTGTGCTGTCCGACGACTTCAGTTCCTCCAGAATAATGAATGAAAAACGCAACAGAGTAAAGGAGAAGCATTTTTATAAGACAAAATTTACGTATCTTTTAATGTGTTTTCAACAAGAAAATAAATGTCAAGAATTTGAATACCTCACTTTTGCTAAGACGGTTTTATATCTTGTATTGTTGTACATCTTGTAATTTGTTGTCAAGAAAAGACTAAAGAACAAGAATATAAATACCATACTTTTTCTAAGACATTATCTTTTTCTTGTATTGTTGAACACTATTCTAAAGAATAAAAAATTCTTAGAATCTTATTTTTCATTTACAATATCAGCCCAAAACAATCGATAAACGATACATCGATACATTTCAAAAATACTATCGATAATATTGACTGTGTCAACAATCGATATTTAAGTAACAATAGGCTATAGACAAGGTTGTTTACGTTTTATAACAGTTCAGAGCACCAAGTTTTTCGAATCTTGTCAACGAGGAATGTATTTACGACACACAGGCGATGATAAATTTTATTTGATGCGTGTATATTACTTGGCAATGATACATGATGCGAATGACCATGCTGTTTAGTCCCCTTAAAAATCCCCAAACGACAACATGATGCGAAACTTGCCTTAGTCCTAAAGTCTTTGAGACTAATGTAGATAGCAGTCGAAGCGAGTTGCTTCGACAGCAGACCTTGAACGCCAAGAATCTCGTCTCATAACTTTGTGACACATTGTGTCGCGAACCCTCCCACGGTCGCCACGTGCTGTAACGAGCCCGTGGGCGATCTCGCAAGGCCACAAGCAAAGAATGACTCGAGACAGTAATTAAATATTAAATCACGTGACAGATTTTGAATCCTTTGATGATCTATAAACCGCTGCTATACTCGTAATCTGAATATCAATATTATTTCTAAGTGTATAAAAATACAAAAACACCACAGTAACTAGCAATGCGGGATAAATTCATAACATTAATTCCTTATGTACGGAATAACTGAACTAAACAGATTTTAACTGACGGCATTTAGAGTGGAATTAATGATTTCTGCAATACGTCGGAGGCTGTTAGAAAAAAATCATCTTCATGTACCTACATACTCCGCAGTCCACCGTGTGGTGCGTGCTGGAGGGTACATCGTACCACTATTGGTCATTTCATTTTCTGTTCCACTCCCAAATATTCCATTTGAGTTCGTAAAGCATCTTTCAACACTTTGAGTGATTGATCTTATCAATAACGAACCCAGAAACGTGCCGCAGAATTGGTTCTACGTTTTCTTTAAACCGATCTAGTGCGGGTCCCAAGCATTTGAGCAATACTGAAGAGGGAGTCGCACAACCATCTAACACGCAGTCTCCTTTACAGATGAACCACATCTTTCAAAAATTCTCCCAGTAAACCGGATTCCAGCATCCGCTATCCCCACGACTGCCACATGCTCGTTTCGTTTCATAACGCCATGCAACATTACGTCTAGCTATCTAACTCTTTAGTGTACCTGATAAGCTACATACCGTATTTTTCCCGTTACCTCCCAAACTGATCAAAATTTTACCACAAATTCATTTTAAATCGATATAATAAAAGTATTTACCAACAGCCGTAAAGTTTGTAGTTTTATTTAACTATCGTTTTCGGTATTATAATAATACCATCTTCAGTTTCTCTACAAATAAAATTACAAATCAGTGTTGTATTTTAACATCATACTCTACATATTACATATAAAATACATAAAGAACAACAAGTGCAATGACTCAACAATCAGCACTGAAGTAATATAATAAGCTATAATGGTTGGTATAATTAAAGAGGTATTAAAATAAAATATTTGTAAATAAGAATCAAAGAAACTGAAATATATTACTTCTGAAGTCTAGAATATAAGTGCTCTTCATCACATAATATAGAAAATTATATCTAGGTGGGATGCCTTCATCAAATAAAGCAAGTGTGGACAAAGTCTAAAAACCATGTAACATAGGATAAAGTGTCAGTCAAAATCAACACTGTATGAAATGGGCAAAGATGGAATACATCAGGGTCATTAAATTAAGCTGTGTAACAATTAGATGGATTTATAATTGTCATAAAACAGTTTGATGTATATATAAAAGCACATTGTCGATTAACATGATGTATTGACCATAGATGTAAAGTTATAGGGTAAAACTCGAACTATATATATAATAATGGGAGTAGGTGCAAAAGGTCTACATGTGAGGCAACGTAGTATATATCTTTTTTCATCTATGCTGTAGAAGATGTGGTACCTTTAAAGAATGCAACTATTCCTTAAGTGAATTTAAAATAGACCAGCCGCTGTCCCAATTCCAGAAAAAGATGAAACTACATCGAATTTAGTTGTAATTTCTTGTACACATAATGTTACATATGCTAGTAACTCGTCCTAGAAATTATAAATCGCAGAACGCTAGTCAATTCGACAGTTATCTGCATTGAGTTACTCCTAACACGTGCGTTTGTTTACTTTAGCATTCCTGCTTTGCCATGTAAGAGCAGTCAATCACGTACTACTGTTGCATTATGAGTCACTCTTTGGAAAGATGAGATGCATTGGGTACATCATGGAAGCACTATGTAACTGACCAGCTATGAACGGCTTGTTGCTAATAGTGCATAATAATTTTAAGCATTTTTTAAAAATATTTTTCTCAGTATATAGGTAATATCCATTATTCGCTGTATTTTATAGCTTCAAATAATAAGTCATGCATTAAAGGGTTAACACAAAAATGGAATAGAGATGTACAAGAACAACATTTCTCTTGAATGAAACTTTCACTCTGCAGTAGAGTGTGCGCTGATAAGAAACTTCCTGGCAGATAAAATTGTGTGCCGGAACCGGGACTCGAATCTGGGACCTTTGCCTTTCGCGGGCAAGCTTTCAACGTACTGAGCTATCCCGACACGACTCACGATGCCGCCTCACAACTTTAATTCCGCCAGTACCTCGCCTCCTACTTTCCAAACTTCACAGAAGCTCTCCTGCGAAACAAGTAAGTCTAGCACTCCTGTTTCGCAGGAGAGCTTCTGTGAAGTTGGAAAGTAGGAGGCGAGGTACTGGCGGAAGTAAAGTTGTGAGGCGGCATCGTGAGTCGTGTCGGGATAGCTCATTCGGTAGAGCGTTTGCCCGCGAAAGGCAAAGGTCCAAGGTTCGAGTCCCGATTCCGGCACACAATTTTAATCTGCCAGGAAGTTTCATATCAGCGCACACTCCGCTGCAGAGTGAAAGTTTAATTCTGGAAACATCCCTTAGGCTGTGGCTATGCCATGTCTCCACCATATCCTTTCTTCCAGGAGTGCTAGTCTTGCATGGTTCGCAGAAGAGCTTCTGTGAAGTTTGGAAAGTAGGAGCCTAAAACTGAGATAAGTTACTGTTATTTGATATATGATGGTTGTTTTAGTCTCGAAATTGACTGTTGTTCCACCTAAGGTGGAATAAGATTGACCAATCTGGAGACTAGAACAACCGTACTATATCAAATAACAGAAACTTAGCTCAGCAGTTTAGCTGAGCTACATGAGTTTAAAACGGCTAGTTCAACGATAGTAGTTCCCTTTGGTTACTTTTGATAAATGAAAACTCGAAACCAGCTTACTTTATTACACATAACATTTTAAATTTTGACATTCAATGAGGTTGATTTGTTTTTAATCTTTCATGTAAACACTTAAAAATTGTGACGTAGTACGCCGAAACTAGTCGTGCATCTCATAAATACAAAAAGTGACAGTTGGCTTACGGATTCCCGCAGGAGTTTGACCCTGGTGTGCACCCGCAATGAATAAATGGCAATTGGCTTCTTTTCAGAGTATTCCTTTTTACTGAAGACGATCAAATGTTACCGAAACTAGTCGTCGGAACAAAAAATGTAGCTATTAATTGCTGTTGTTTTCAGTCCGCAGACTGGTTTGATGCTCTCCACGCTTCCCCGTCCTGTGCCAGCCTCTTTGTCTCCGAATATAAATGTACAATACTGATTTGTTTGTATTAGAATGATACTGCACTGCCCCCCTCCCCCAAATCCAACCCCTTGCGTGGATGACGGGGGGGGGGGGGCGCAACTTTGAAATCTTCATTGGTAAACCCTGCTTGAATCGCAGGTTATGACTGTACGGCATAAACTACTTTCGTTTCGTGTTAAACATTTTTCCATTTCGTCACAAATAGCCCTGATATAGCAGAATCGAAGTGAGTCTATAAGTGTAATTTATAATATGCAGCTAATTGTCTATTTAATGTTCAGTGACACAGAGGGAACCCATCTCCATGCTTCGACGATAAGACAGGCCAGTACTTCCTTGCTTTCAGTTTTACACTCCAGTGACAACATTGTATACCCCATACATACCGATCAGGGGACTACCTGATGCATTTTGTGTCCGGGGCTCGAAGCGAACGTTCCCCTGCTTTTCCAATTAAATGCCAAATGTAACACCTGAAACTGCAGTGCACGCAGTGATCCGTTCTGCAAATGACTGCACACAGGTCATAAGCCTATCTGTGTGGAAATGTCAGCACAAGCGTTACCTATGCGGTCGACCATGTCTTCACGGCCTGTTGCCATTTGCTGGTTACCTTTTAAATATCCCCACAGAAAGAACTCTAGATCAGTCATACCGGGTGACCTAGCAGGCCAGTTAAGAGGGCAACCTCTGTCGATTCACCGACCAGTATAAACATGTTCTATTACTTCGCGTGCTTTACTTGCGTAATGCGTCGTGCTAAAACCAGATACGTTGCCGACGTCCAGTGCAACATCGTGGAGTAGTATCGGTAGTTCCTGTTCCAAAAACCTTCCATATTTGCGTCCTTGCTAGGTGACCGATAAAATATGAGCCAATGAGTTTGTTCCCCACGATGCCACACCATACGTTAACCGAGCAAGGGTGTTAACAGTCGACGTAACAGTTACCAGTCGGATTGTCCAAACTCCAGTAGTGCATGTTGTGCCGGTTAACGCTACCAGGATTTGTGAAGGTAGGCTCGTCGAAAAATAGTGCCTTGGCAAAGAACGTGGAGGTCGTTCTTTTTTGTTGAGGCGCCAATTCACAAAATAAGAGTAATTTTACATACATAGATTTTCTTAAATTCGTACCTTATCGCTGGTCTGTTTATGGTTTTCTATTAAGTCAACTCATTGGGGTAACATCAGTTATTTTGTTGCTAGCTGTAAGATTCCGGTGTAATTTTCAGATTTTTATTTCGTATTTCTTATTTTAAATATGACAGCTCGTTTGACAGATGACAGCATATTGTTGGTTACAGGCTGTTTGCCGGCCGCGGTGGCCGAGGGGACTGAGGCGCTTCAGTCACGGTCTGTTCGGCCACTACGGTCGGGGGTTCGAATCCCCCCTCGGGCATGGATATTTGTGCCGTCCTAGTTCGTAAGTAGTTCATAAGTAGTTTGTAAGTTTAGGGACTGATGACCCGTAGTTAAGTCCCATAAGATTTACAAATAAAAAAACAGGCTGCTTCTTTATTATGTTGATTTCGATGATCTCTGCCAAAGATAACGGAAAATTCGTATGATCGTTGCCTGTTATAGACATGTTTCTTTATCCGTAATCTTGCTGGATAATTGTGATAATGTTTTCTATGTCATTTTTTTTAAAAAATTTGTATTTTGATTTCTATCTTCGTTTGTTTGGATACTGTACTTGAAATATTCTACATTATGCAAAACAGCCTTATTTCTAATACATTCTCTGATAAATATAACATGTGTATAGAAAAAAGGATATGGACAGGGAGGCAAGGGATAGAAGTACTAACTCAAGGCTTGAATAAACAAAGAAATACCAGGGCAACGCCAGGTTTTCAGCTAGTCTAGTATATGTAGCGCGGTGCAGATTTGCTACCACTGTGTACTCCGTGTTATAAACCTAATATATAGCTACTAAGTGATCGTAATGACAAAAATAGTTTAATGTACAGGTAGAAATATCACATTTGTTAATATCTGAATTAGTGTATCAATTACCTTCGGTGTATAAATGTAACAAATATAACATTATTCGGAAAGTCGACAATAATCGTGTATAATAGACCCAGCATTACAATCATTTCTGTGGTGTCGCACAAGCCTAAAGTGCGCGCCACCTACTTTCGCCGCGCGCCGCCATGCACGCACGGCGCGGCGTTCTTACGACGTCAGCCACGAGCGCCCTCTGCTGCTATGTCGCTCGTGGCCACCACTGAACAACATAGTTCACTTGGGACTGAGATAGGAACCAGTTAACACTTCGGAATCAGATAGGCACCAGTGAAGACTTTGCTATCGGATAGGCACTAGGCAGGCCTCTAGCTCAACTATGTATCAGCATTCTGCAGTACTGAGCTATGTAAAGTTAAGTATTGTATAAATTCTGTGCAATATATATCTCGTTCTAATTTACTCTAGTGTTTCTAGTTTCTGCTGTCCCACTGGCTGCTCACCTCCGTACCTGCACAAGCGTGCTACCTTTATTCCTGTGTCGGTATTCCTACTCGGCCACCGACACCTACGACGGAAACGAGACACAAAAGCGGCGACGAGGCTGGGACACAAAAATGTCCTCTTTCGTTACTTCCCTGTAGTTGCTGTTTCTTGAGTAATTAGTCTCAGCTTTCTTCTGCGTTATGTTGAAGTTAGTACATGTAATTACCTCATCAATCACATTATCATTTCTCTTGAACGAGAGAGGCGGCCGCGGTGGCCGAGGAGACTGAGGCGCTCCAGTCACGATCTGCACGGCTACTACGGTCTGGGGTTCGAATCCCCCCTCGGGCACGGATATTTGTACCGTCCTTAGTTTTAGCTAGTTCATAAGTAGTTTGTAAGTTTAGGGACTGATGACCCCGTAATTAATTCCCGTAAGCTTTACAAACATTTGAGAGAGCTTACGTCTCTGACCTCACGCCCCCTGCGTTCCGTTTTGAACCAGGAAAGATTTTTATGATATTCTTTTTCAGTGTTTTGTAGTGTTGCTTGTATGGCGTTTTACACCACAGGGTGATACCGTCTTCAATATCAGATTCATTGTGTCTGAAATCTTGTTAGGTATCGGAACTAGGATTTACATTTGAATAATAGGAATGAATGAGGAATCTAGACAAAACTCACGAAGATCTCATCTATTAGACCCATACCACGTCTACGAGACCTGAAGATTAAACTATGTAGTAGACTAACACTCATTTTTGCAATGCGTAAGGCTTGAAAAGGGTTAAAAATAAGATTGGGGAAAAGTGCAGCATGGCAAATCGGGAGAAACTAGAGGACAATGTATCGAGAGTTCTATTTACGTAATAAATTTCAATTTTTGAGCTTTCTAATATGTAGGGTAAAATTTATCCAATGAATATCTACTAGAAAGTGCTACAAATCCA
Organism: Locusta migratoria; assembly: GCA_026315105.1. Classification (NCBI taxonomy): domain Eukaryota; kingdom Metazoa; phylum Arthropoda; class Insecta; order Orthoptera; family Acrididae; genus Locusta; species Locusta migratoria. The sequence continues at coordinate 214,632,825 of CM048749.1, forward strand.
TTTGCAAGGAAAACTAGACGTAAAACAAAACAATTAAAAACTACTTACATGATAGGGAGCGCGGTGCAAATCTGCTACCAGTGATGCACTCCCTAACAAAACTTGTTTTGGGTGGACACAGGCGTCCGCTAGAAACTTAGAACCTTCACTGACATAATTGCGAAAGCTTAATTGAGGAATAGCTAAAGCGGAAATACGGCATATCCATTATTGCGACAACAGTGAGTATTTAAAGAAAAGTGGTAGCATATTTAACTGAAAACCCAAAGAGATTTTGGTCATATGTTAAATATACTAGGGGCAAAACACAAACAGACCCTCACTACGTGATAGTAATGGCGATCCTGCAGATGACAGCGCTACTAAAGCAGAGTTACTAGACATAGCTTTTAGAAACTCATTCACCAAAGAAGACGAAACCAATATTCCAGATTTCGAATTACGAACAGAGGCCGTAATGAGTAACGTAGAAGTAGATATCATCGGAGTAGTGAAGCAACTAAAATCACTTAACAAGAACAAGTCTTCTGGTCCGGATTGTATACCCGTTAGGTTTCTGATTATGCTGAAGCGATAGCGCCCTACTTAACAGCCATATACAACCGCTCTCTCGTAAAAGGATCTGTACCAAAAGATTGGAAATTTGCACAGGTCACATCTATATTCAAGAAAGGCAGTAGGAGTAACCCACTAAACTACAGGCCTATTTCATTGACGTCAATTTGCAGCAGGGTTTTGGAACATATCCTATATTCAAATATTATGAATTATCTCCAACAGTACGATCTATTGACCCAAGGTCAACACGGATTTAGAAAATATCGTTCATGCAAAACAAACTAGCTCTTTATTGTTGTTGTTGTTGGGTGTTTAAAGGGGACTCAACTGCTGGGTTATCAGTCCCCAGCTCTTTATTCACACGAAGTGATGGGTGCTATCGACAAGGGTTCGCAAATCGATTCCATATTTCTTGATTTCCAGAAGGCTTATGACACCTTACCTCACAAATGGCTTTTAATCAAATTGCGTGGTTATGGTATATCGCCCCAAATTTGCGATTGGATAGGGGATTTCCTGTCAGAGAGGACACAGTTGGTAGTAATCCATGGTAAGGTATCGACTAAAACAGAGGTGATATCGGGCGTTCCACAGGGTAGTGTTATTTCTCCTCTACTGTTCCTTATTTACACAAACGATTTAAGGGGAAAACTAAGTAGCTCTCTTAGGTTGTTTGCAGATGACGCCGTCATTTACCGTCTAGCAACATCATCAGAAGATCAAAACCAACTGCAGAACGATCGGAATAAGATATCAGTATGGTGTAAAAATTGGCAATTGACTCAAAATAATGAGAAGTGTGAAGTCGTCCACATGAGTACGAAAAGAAATCCGTCGAACTTTGTTTACAAGATAAATCAATTGCACGTGAAGGCCGTAAACCCCACAAAATACCTAGGAATTACTATTACTTCAGACTAAAATTGGAAAGAACACGTAGATAATGTCGAGGGAAAGGCGAACCTGAGAGTGCGTTTTATTGGCGGAACCCTTAAAAGATGCAACAGAACTACAAAAGAAACTGTTTACACTACGCTCGTCCGTGCATTTTTCAAGTATTGCTGCCCAGTGTGGGATCCTTATCAGATGGGTTTGACGAAGGACATCGAAAGAGTCCAAAGAAGGGCAGCTCGTTTCGTATTGTCACGACACAGGGGAAACAGCGTTACGGAAATGATACAGGATCTGGGATGGGAATCATTACAACAACGGCGCTTATCGCTGCGGCGTGGGCTATTTACGAAACTCCAATCGCCATCATTTTCCTCCGAATGCGAAAATATATTGTTAACGCCCAATTACATAGGTAGAAATAAAATACGAGTAATCAGAGCTCGAACGGAGCAATTCAGGTGTTCTTTCCTCCCGTGCGCAGTTTGAGAATGGAATGGGAGATAAAGAGTATAATTGTGGTTCGATGAACCCTTTGCCAGGCACTTAAATGTGATTTGCAGAGTATCTCATGTAGATGTAGCGCTGCCGCTCGAGGGTTCATTACAGATGTAGCTCAGACATGATTAAATAAATGCAACATGGTTTTTAACATTCACAGAATACATGACATCAACTGCGATTGGGCAAAGCTGAAAATGTGTACCCAGCCGGGATTCGAAACCGGGTCTCCTGCTTTCTAGGCAGTTGCGCTGACCCCTACACCACTGGGGACAAAGTGATCACCGCACCTGCAAGGACTACCTAAGCACGCCCCCCGTCAGATACAAATTCCCAGCTTCGCCCTGCCCACAGTACTCAAACTCGTAGTTATGAAACTAATTCCCGTAAGAGTACGGGCTTCAAACTTGCCCACCCCTCCCCACTAACGATAGGATCATTGCCCGTCACCGGCATATTATATATATACATGTGGCGTCTGTGCCGAAAGAACAGACGTCACTTCTGATCCTGCAGTTGTTATTATTTAACATTCACATTTTCAGCTTTGCCCAATCGCAGTCATATATTCTGTGAATGTTAAATAACAACAACTGCAGGATCAGAAGTGCCGTCTGTTCTTTCGGCACAGACGCCACATGTATATATACAACATGTTTTTGTCAGACTCAGGAGCACGATGGTTTTCGGTCACAAAGTCTGGGAAGCGACAAGGAGAGGCGTGGCGTCGCGTGGCGTGGCAGGAGCGGCGAGACGTGGGCGTCGCCGGGCCCACGTGCCATTGTTTGCGGTTGCGGCGGTTCGCGAAGCCGGCAGGTGACGCAACCTGCACCGGCCACCAACGGCCGCCAACCGCTGCCATCCGAGAGCCACGCCGCGGGTTTAAAACCTCGCCCCACCCGCTTGTCCAGAACCTGCAGCGTGGGCTGCAAGCTCGCGCCTTCTGGCTTCCTCCCTCAGCCACGTAGTCTACTCCAGCTTCTTCTTTCAGTCACCCCGTTTACATGGGCTCCCAAAACCGGATTTCGTAAACCGATATCCCAATTCCGGTTTTGGTTGGTCATCACCCCGTTTACATGGGCTGCCAAAACCGGATTTCGTAAACCGATTTACCAATTCCGCTTTTGGATGGTCATGTAAACACTCCAAAATCGATTCTGGAAATCCGCTTCCCTAAAGCGGTTTTCCAGTTCCATAATCGATTTTCGTGCCCATGTAAGCGCAACCGTTTTTGAAGCGTTCTTGGCTTGTCAGTTTGTGTTTTCTAGTTAAGAATTTTCGACACATATGGAAAGAGTGATATTTTCTAATGTGAAATCAAAGTATTAATATTAGAGTGATCATGAATCTGTGTATTTAAGTAAAGAAAAATAGCGATTAAGCTCACTAAATCGGGGACTCAATCAGCTGTTTTTCAGCCGCCATCTTAAGTGGATTAGGAAATCCGATTCAGGCTGTGCCATGTAAACACGACAGCGAAAAGCGGTTTACGAAAATCGGTTTTCGTCTTCCGGAAGATGTGTTACATGTAAACGTAGTGAATATGTCTACAGGGACACTTACAGGTCCGTTAGCAATTGTTAGCGAAATAATCACAGATCCAGGGCCGGCTCTAGGGAGGGGCGAACCGTGCCGTCCCCCAGATTTTTGGTGGCGGCAAATTCCTGAAATTTTGCGTAGTTCCGATAGGTTAAACTAAACAAGACAATGAAAAGTGGAAGTGTCTTGCATAAATGTAGAAATGTGAAAATAAGTTGGAAATACGAATTGTTACAGATTGATAGACAATAATACAGACAACAGTGGTATGCGTCACCCTACAAGCAAAATAAACGTGCAAGGTTACTACGTAGAAGCTTGAGCCAATGTGTTCGTCAGCATTCAGGTGCTTCCCCGCGTGACGTCACTGTGGAATGTGAGAGCGGTAGAAGGGCGAGGTGTATTCTTGCATTCAACTAAGGCACTGTTCCATGTAATCAGTGGCAGACTAAGGGGGGGAGGGGACTGATGACCTAGCTGTTTAGTCCCCTCAAAAACCAACAACAACTAAGGGGGGGGGGGAGGCGGAGGGGGCGATCCGGCCCGGGCCTCCGGTCATGGGGGCCTCCAAATAACTCGGAAAAAAAAGTTTGTTTACTTACATTTCCAAGTGGCCGGGGAGGGGGAGTGCTTATTTTGTTTCGCCGCCGTCCCGGGCCTCCAACAGCCTTAGTCCGCTACTGCGTGTAATTAATATTAATTTAAGAAAACAAGTACGATATAAGCATAAACACAAAAGAACAGAGTGCTACTTTTTACTACGCCCTGAAAACTCTTATATTGATATGTAGTAATGAAAACTGTAGAACTGTATGTTACAGGCCCCTTGGCATTAATTGTATTCTGTAACATTGACGCTGCTTTAATCTTAAAGACATATTCACTAGAAAGAGAGACGTCATATTTGAATACAGCTGAAAAAGTCGAAAAATGTCTGTGTGTGGGGTGGAGAGGTGGCGGCAAAATCCCTGGGGCCGGCCCTGCACAGAACAACAGTATCCACAGCTGGACAAGAGAATTAGTAGCTACACCTGGAAAGACGCCGTCGATTTTGATACAGTGATGACAGATGCCACGTGGGGGATGGTACCTACAGTGATAATGGTCTCTACGTCGTCCACGAATAGCCATCATCTGTGTGACTCATTTAATAGTGAACGTTTACAGCCATTACGCTCAGTGTGATACCAGTGTGTGAAGCTAACAGGCGCCATGCCTCACAGCCACACTATAGTCGCGCCGGAACATGTTGATCCCTGGCTCCGCCTACTGGGCTGGGAGACCGCCCCACTAGGAGAAAAGGAATGCAACCATGTTGCCAAGTAGTTAGTTCGCTGACGGGCATTATAGCTAACGGTCGCTGTTGTCTGACAGAACTGGCAAAAGTGCACAGCGCAGCCGGACGCGCGCATGCGCAGAACGACGTTCGTGTTAGACTTACTCCAATGATCTGGTACCGCAGCCAGCGCTCAAAGCCGATTAGTGCAACCACCAGGGATCACAGTATTTCGGCTCGACTATAGTGCTACCTGCAACGAGTTTGGAAAGCGTCGCATTGTCGTCTTCCAAGTGGGGGGATGGTCCTTTGATAGAATTGCCACACAAGTTGGATGACCTGCTGAAGTGGAACGAAGGAATAAACAGCTGCTACTGCCCTACATCAGCTGTTTTACACGATATCTGTAATGAAGATATTAACTTATTGTGTATAAATATTTTAACGTGAGATACTTAAAATTTTGTGCCGTTTGATTTTATTTGTTTCATGTACGATCGAGGCGCTGCAGTTCGGCGGAGCAGCGTCTTCGCAGCCGAGGCCTGAACTAAAATTTACTGGTCAACAATTATTCCGCGCCGAAGGCCAGCCAAATAAAATTTCACGAAGGTGATCGTCAGATTGTTATAGGATGTAAATGACTTATTAATTTTCATATATAGAATTAATGCTTTGTACAGGGACCTTTAAGAATTATTATGCGGAAGTTAATTGGATTTTTGTCTGTGAGTGATGTGGGTACGGAAGTTGAAATTCGGTTACGGTCAACTGAAAAGGACGCACTATTAAGAACGGCTTAAATTTTGTGATTCCTTAATTTCTCCTGACGAATAATAACTTCGAAAAACTTACGGGTATACAGTCAGGTATCAAAATCGACGTCGGCCAATGTTTTGGCAGGAGACCACCCTACCATTTTCAAGGCAAACTGCAGTTAGGAACCAATGTGCAATGATCTTTAAAACCTCGGTTTTCAATTGGTAAACAGGAAAGACAACACACACCGAGGAAGCAAGCATACAGCACACACGACCAAAGATGAAAATGGTCAGTATACTGATAATAAACATCAGTTCTCGAAGGATGAAGACGGATTAGTTTTGTCCCTCTGTTTTTTGACAAGTGAGAGAGCAGGAGCCCATGCGGAATTTAAGCAAAATCCTCCATCCCTATTCATAAGGTTGTCAGGTAGTTTTATTTCAATTGCCGGCGGAACCGCAGAGGGGGAAGACCAGCTTCAGTTAGAAGACTGGTTACAGGACTGGTGCGAAAAGCCCCTGTCGCAAGACGCACACCAGTGTGGAAAACCCGCAAGGCAGAAGGGGCTGTAGAATCGTAGACTAAGCTCCCATAATCTAGCCGCTCCCTAGCAAGTATGGCCGAGGCATCACAGAACATTTAAATGCCGCCAACATTTCTGTCTTAGCTGACGTAGGTGTGGCACCCATGTCTGCCGGGCATCAAAAACTATGCGCAGAAAGCGATGTGTTTCCTCGACCAGAAGCAGTTCACCACCCAGGTAGAGCTCTGGGTCAGGGTGCACTGCCCGACAGCGACAGAAGTGCATTACGCGGGTCTTCTGCGCGGAGAACAAATCCATGAGTAGAGGCCAATGAGTGCGCCTTTTGATGGCACCCTGCAGCCGCCGTTCAGCTACACCTATACTAACGGAGCTGAAATACAGGCAGAAGTCATCAGCGAGATGGGTCAGAGTTGTGCGTGCCTGTAATTCCACTATTGGTAACAGTGTTGTCACTTCTGAGGTCACAGCTATGCTAGCTGTGTGATCTGCCACAGCTCCCCTCATAATACCACAATGTTGGCGGTCGTCTGTGCCGCGCAGTCGACCAGAACGTCATTCATGAGAATGCTCAAATGACCATTGCAGCCAGCATCATTGCATAACTGACGCAGTGTCGTGGGACACGAATAAATAGCATTTCGATTAACAGTGTCACATTCATTACTGGAAACTCGGTCTATATCAGTTTGACAGTTGCCTAGTGACTGATTCCAAAGATCTCCTTATCTATAGTGCGTCAAAATTTAAGTTCCAAAAACTTACTGGTATGCAGCCAGGTGTCAAAATCGACGTCGGTCGATATTTCGGTAGGAGACCACCCTGCCGTTTTCAAGGCGAAACTGCAGCGAGGAACCAATGTGCAACGATCTTTAAAACCTCGGCTTTCAGTGAGTAAACAGGAAAGACAACACACACCGAGCAAGCAAGCATACAGCGCCGACACGCGACCAAAGACGGAAACGGTCAGGTTATTGTTAATAAACGTAAGTTCTCGACGGATGAGGTCGGATTAGTTTTGTCCCTCTGTTTTTTGACAAGTGAGAGAGGAGGATCCCACGCGGAATTCAAGCGAAATCCTCCATCCCTATTCATAAGGTTGTCAGCTAGATGCTTCCTTGATAACACAGTCGCAGTAGCTGAAAGTGCGTGCCAAAATTTCCATTTTGCTGTATTCCAAATGGTGACCTGTGTCAAAACAGTGTTTGGCCACAGCAGATTTGCTTCACTGTTGTAAACGTGTGTGACGTTTATGCTCAATACAACGGTCCTCAACAGTCCGAATAGTTTGACCAACATATGACATGCCACAGCTGCATGGGATACGGTAGACACCCGCCTTGCGCAAACGGAGATCATCCTTATTTTTTAGATAGTGGATAGTGGACGAAACACACATTTCACATTGTTTTTACGCAAAATGCAGCCAATCTTGTTGGAAGTGCTGCCAACGTATGGCAGGAAGGCCACTGACGTGGGTGCTAACTCTGTGCTATCATCACTAGCCCATTGCTCATGTGGTCGATAGCGCAACGCTCTTTTAATCTACCCTTCACTATAGGCTCCTGTCGAAAAGCGACCTCCAGATGGGACAGCTCAGAGGACAACCTTTCTGGGTCAGACATGACGTGAGCCCTAAGCACTAAGGTTCGAAGAATACCTTCATGTTGACCTGGGTGGTTACAACTATCAGCTTGCAGATACAAATCAGAATGAGTTGGCTTCCTATATACAGCATGTCGCCGGCCGCGGTGGCCGAGGGGACTGAGGCGCTCCAGTCACGGTCTGCACGGCCACTACGGTTGGAGATTCGAATCTCCCCTCGGGCATGGATATTTGTGCCGTCCCTAGTATTAGCTAGTTTGTAAGTAGTTTGTAAGTTTAGGGACTGATGACCCTGTAGTTAAGTCCCATAGACTTTACAAACATTTACATTTACAGCATGTCCAAACGTACCATCTGCCTTTCTCTTGGCCAACACATCAAGGAAGGGAAGGCAATCATTCTCTTCAACATCCATTGTGAAGCGGATGTTGGGGTGGATTGAATTTAGATGTTCCCAAAAATAATTCAAGTTCTCATTACCATGAGGCCAAACAACAAAACTGACGTCTACATATCTGAAAAAAAAAAAAAAAAAAAAAAAAAAAAAAAAAAAAAAAAAAAAAGCAGGATTCAACGCCGCTGTGCTCGATCTTCAAAGTCCTCCATGAATAAATTATCAATGATAGGTGACAAAGGGCTACCCATCGTAGCTTCATCTGTCTGCTCACAGTACTCGTCATTGAATAAAAAGTAGGTGGAAGTCAAAACATATCGAAATAGATTCGTTAAATCAGTACCAAACTCCGCCTCAATTAGTTGCAACGAATCAGACAGAGGAACGCGAGTGAAAAGACAAACCACATCAAAACTAACTAAAATATCGAGTCATCCAAGTATAATCCCTCCAACCGGCGTAGGAAATCCGCCAATAGAACTAATAAAACCGACTACAGGTAAACGTTTAGGCGTCGATGAAAAATTCAAACCTTACACCAGAACGGATAGAGCTGCGTCCTCCACAAAAAACAGAGGCGTCATGTCCAGACCATGAATCCAACAAAAGTAATTAATTAGTTTCTGCAATTGGTAGGAATACGTTTCGAACTAAATGTTGAAAATTATTCTTTCCCATTTTTCCAGATTCTGATACGTCGATTACAAGATTTTTGCAATTAAACAGTCCATTTTTTTTAATTATTGGTCCTAATTTGCCTTGAGGTTCTTAAAGACAGATATACTGCTGCGGAAACAGTAAACCACTCATACTAATCACTGGCATTATCATATATAAATGTGTCATTGCATTCATTGATTGGGCAATCGACTCCGTCTTGTTTTCCACCCCGAAATGATAAAGTGCGGTGTGCACGCAGTTATTTCACGAAACCTGACTGATCAGCGTTTTAAACAGCTGTTCCAGGGATAACAGCAAGTTTCATCTTTATGTCACTTATGAACTTCTCTATAGCATTGTCTACCACTGGTAGCTCCTCTACACTTTTACGTGACGTAAACTTGGTAATTTGCGACTTCCTATTCTGTACAACGTGTTGAACCTTTGTAGCCAGGTCGACAAAGCCTGTAAATTAGCATCGTGTCAGATGCAATTCGGAGGGCCCAGTCTCGTAGGTCTCCATCGGTAACGGTGCTTTGCCTCTCACGAGCAGTTCTAAATCTTTCGAACAGTTTTTCTTTCAGATGTTTTCGAGTTTCCGTTTGGCACATATTTCTTACTTCATGTAATTCTTTCTTCCATTTATAAAGATCACGCTCAGATTTTACGAAACGAAAACGCCTCTGCACACTGCTTAACTTCAAGCGTTTTTTCCCTGCTTCGTTTAACCAATATTTCACTGCCTTTTCTTTGTCGCTGAAAGCTGATGTAGTACGTTTTTTTAGTCTTGGAAGTTATTCTTCTTCTTTTATTTTTTATTTATTTATTTAAATCCCATAGATCCAATATAGCGAGAAATTCGCTTGGATGTAGGATGTGTCAAATGATACAAAACGGAACATACAGAATCCCTCTTGCAACAAAAGATATATATAATGTGTGTGTGTGTGTGTGTGTGTGTAAGAAAAAATTACACATCAAAAGATATAGGCAAAAATTACACATTACACAAAAATTACACGTTACACAAAAATTACACATTAAAAGGTTAAAAATTACACATTACACAAACGCAGGTAGATCTCAGCAGCAAGAAATAGTTATATTGATAAAAATTACACATAACATGCTACCATAAAATAGCATCTTGTAAATTAAAAAATATAATTTGTTAGCACAAATTGAAATATTCTTCTACTGAATAAAAGGACGTATCTAGTAGATATTGTTTGAGTTGATGTCTAAATTTGGGAGGCTCGTGGATAAGTGATTTCAGAGATAGTGGAAGAGCATTGAACACTTTGCAGCTCACACTGTTACTGGCATAACTGACGTCTTCCGAGTCACAGTTCGTGGAATCCTCACAGTTATTTCGTATTTCTTCTAACGTTTTCACAATTTCAAACGAAATGTCGATATCATTCGAATGAATGTCAAAGAAATCAATCAACAAATGACACTTAGGTACGTCCTCAGGAGAAGTAGGTGATTTCGGCAGGAAACCACGTTCTACGTATTTCATCTTTGCTAAATTGAGAACGTTAATTGGATTCCACATTACTGTGAAACTGGAAGAAAAAAAAGATACTATAAGCAGGCATGCCTGACGAAAGCACAATAAATATTAATTCAGCTTTATCTTTATTGTCAATACTTACCAATACTGCAAAATTCAACTGATAATAGTTAATAGACGAACGATAACCTGAAACGTCCTTTACAAATTACGATCGGGTTGTGTCGTGTTTCCTGTTTACAATATACCACCGTCCTCGACTGTGTGTGTGTGTGTCAGTAGGGGTATAGATTTCTACCGCCACCTGGCGCACTACGAACTTGTCAGTTTTCAGCTATTTTTAAAAGATACTTGCAGTGCCTCGTAGCAGCTAAAATTTTGACAGTGCATTTCTTTCTTTATCTTCTGCCTGTGTAACAAATTTCAGGGTAGGTTTCCACATGCCTTATTGGACCGTTCCCTTTTAAGTGATGGTGGATGTATTTTTTTTCCATTTTTTTCTTTTTTTTTCTAAATTTATTAAACTGTATCCTTTGAGAAAAGCAAATAGTAAACAAATAATTGAAAAGATTAGAAATGACTAAATTTCAAACGTAGGACAACCCAATGCAGTATTAACAGGCAATGGATCACAGTTTACCTCCAGACCCTAGAAAGATTTTATTGAAGACACACAGATCAAGCATATTTTAATATCCACATACGATCCAGCTAGCAATCCTGCAGAAAGATATATGAGGGAGACAGGAAGTTTTTTTCGAACAGATTACAGTCAAAACCATGTAACGTGGATTGAGCATGTGACAAACAGTCTTCAGCATTCAACTGGGTTTACTCCTTATGAGATTATGTACAATCGTATGCCTGCTAATTTTTTTCTTTGAAAATATTGATTACCCGCAGTGTAAAAAAATGACTCCTCAGGAAAGGGAAGACAGTGTTATAGAGAAGATAAAAAAGGAAGGGAAAATGAGAAAGAAGAAGCATGGAAAGAAAGAAAAAGCAACACATTTTAAACCTGGAGACCTAGTATTAGTTAAAACTCAAGAAAAGTCTAAATTGTTAACTGCAGAACTTAAAAAAATTTTGATATATACATTGGACCTTTTGAACTCAAAGAAAATCCGCATCCAAATGTTTATAGACTTTGGTTTCTCTTGGGCCTGCAGCACTATAAATGCCATTTAAAGACATTATGCAATAAATTCTAAATGCTGCATTAATTATAATTATTTTTATTGTACTATAGGCCTATTTCGGCTTTTAGCGCCATCGTTAGGTGATGTTTGTTGGTCCTGACATTCATATACATTGATGGTTTTATTGCTTTGAATTTTAATTATTGCAATATTTCTGATGACTTATCATTTACATTGTGATGTGAAGCTTTTTGATAACCAGAGATGTAATATAGTATAAACTTATTTATCCACAATCAAGAAGAATGTATGGTCTTAGGAATGTAACTGAACTTAAGCCATATTTGCATGATTAAAAATTTTAGACTTGTTTTGAAAGGGTTTTAACTGAGTAATTTTCTGTTTTTTTTTTCCCTCAATTATTCAATTATATGTTAATATGTTCTTTATTATGAAACCAGAAGAAGACTCAGACAAAATATCTATACTTAAATTTATGTATTTAATCTTTTAAGTGTAAAATTGTTAGTTAGTAGTTCTGAGGAATTGACTGACATGATTTTAAGTTTTGCTTATGAAAAGTTAAATATTTTGCATATTTAGGAAAATTGTAATATTATTAATGACATACCTTTGATGAGAGAAAGGTAAAAGTGCCTAACAATAAAAAAAGTAGTTCATTTCATTGAATGTGTTGAAATTCATAGAATTATAGTTTAATTTATATACAAACAAGATTAAAGCATGTAACACAGATTGTTCGACACATTGTTTAATAGTCATGAGTAAATTCAACCAAACAGCTCTTGTCAAAGATCTATTTTCCTATACTTGTAGTCTTTGCTGGAGATACCACTTTGCCACGAAGAAAAATAATCCTACTCCTAATGATCCAGCTCCCCAAAACATCATTCAAATTGAACCCTGCCTAGAACAGTTCCGTCCTCCGTCACAGCGAGACCCACCTGCTCTTCCTCAAAATCACCCTCTTCAAACCTTCCAGGAATTCCTTACTTCCAACCTTGCCTAACAGTCTTTCCTGAGAAACCTTAATCCTACTCCCAACATTACCGCAGCTGAATCCCGAGCTATCTGTGATCTGAAGGCTGACCATTCCATCGTCATCCTTGCAGCCGACAAGGGATCCACAACCGTGGTACTTGATCGGCGGGAGTATGTGGCTGAGGCACTGCTTCAGCTTTCAGATAGTACCACATATAAAGTCTTTCATGGCAATCCCATCCCTGATGTCCAGGCAGAGCTTCAAGGAATCCTCAAAACCTTAGGCCCCCTACAAAACCTTTCACCTAACTCCATTAACCTCATGACCCCAACGACACCCCACACCCCCACCTTCTACCTACTTCCCAAGATTCACAAACCCAATCATCCCAGCTGCCCCATTGTGGCTGGTTACCAAGCCCCTACAGAACGAATCTCTGCCTATATAGACAAACACCTTCAACCCATCATGTGCAGTCTCCCATACTTCAACAAAGACACCAACCACTTCCCCGATTGCCTGAAATCCTTACCCAGCCTGTTACCTCCAGAAACCATCCTTGTAACCATTGATGCCACTTCCTTATACACAAATATCCCACATGCCCAGGGGCTTACTGCGATGGAGTATTTCCCTTCACGCCGACCACCCACTTTCCTACCTAAAACCTCTTTCCTTAATACCCTAGCCAGCTTCATCCTAAACCACAGCTTCTTCACTTTTGAGGGCCAGTCATACCAACAACTAAAGGGAACAGTTATGGGAACCAGGATGGCCCCCTCGTACACAAACTTATTCATGGGACGCTTAGAGGAAGCCTTCCTGGATACCCAAGCCTGTGAACCCAAAGTTTGTTACAGATTCATTGATGACATCTTCATGGTCTGGACTCACAGTGAAGAAGAACTCCAGTATTTCCTCTTCAACCTCAACTCCATTGGTCCCATCAAATTCACGTGGTCCTATTCCAAATCCCATGCCACTTTCCTCGATGTCAACCTCCATCTGTCCAATGGCCAACTTCACACCTAAGTCCACATCAAACCTACTAATAAACAACAGTACCTGCATTATGACAGCTGCCATCCATTCCACATCAAACATTCCCTTCCCTACAGCTTAGGTTCTCGTGGCAAACGAGTCTGCTCCAGTCCTGAATCCCTGAACCAATAACCTGATAACAGCTTTCACATCCCACAGCTATCATCCTGATCTGGTACAGAAGCAAATTGCCAGAGCCACTTCCTCATCCCCCCCCAAATTCATTACCTTCAACAGAACCCCAGAAGTGCCCCTCTTGTCACCGGATACTTTCCGGGACTGGAGCGGACTCTGAATATGGCTCTCCAGCAAGGATACGACTTCCTTAAATCCTGCCCTGAAATGAGATCCATCCTTCATGACATCCTCCCCACTCCACCGAGAGTGTCTTTCCGCCGCCCACCTAACCTCCATAACCTCCTAGTCCATCCCTATTAAATCCTCAAACCACCTTCCCTACCTTCTGGCTCCTACCGTTGTGAAACCTGCCATATGCAACCTTCCACCATCACTTACTCCAATCCCGTAAGGGCAGAGCCACTTGCGACAGCACCCACGTGATTTACCAACTGACATGCCTGCACTGTGAAGCGTTCTGTGTGGGAATGACCAGCAACAAACTGTCCATTCGCATGAATGGTCACTCTCTTCTCTGCTTTGAAAGAATGTTATCAATACAACATCTTTACTTGGGTGAGAATCTTGCCTGATCTGGGTTGAACACACGCGGCGCTACTAGTGACGGTGAGTGCTGATTCAGGTGCAGAGGCGGCCGCTTCATCTGGGCCTCAGCGTCGGTTGCAGAAGTGTGGCTTATTCAGAACTCGAGGGGATGTTATACGGGCCGGTCACACTGCTCCCCACCATGTTGTGTTGCTCTATCGTATCTCAGCGTGATGTTTCGGCTTCTCGTGGTTCGGCAACAAGAGCACCTCCGCTGCCTTGGAGCTGGGAAGATGTACTTCTGTTCTCTTCGGACCAGGTAAGTGAACAGTTTCTCTGTTGGCAGATCGCTTCATTGCTACTGAGGTGAGTGGTTATTCTCCCCCTCGATGGTCTTCTTCTGCACTGCTCTGCATACTAGGTGAGTTGCTTACTTTTCTGTTGACGGCCTTCTTCTGCATTGCTCTCCATAATTCCCGAAGCTGCCTATTCCGGATCCGGATGGCCTGCTGCTGTTTGCCACATTGCGTGGTGGACCGCTGCTAGGAAGGATCTTGCATCCTCTGGAGCCTTTCTGGTGTCTTCTACTAGGTCTATGAAGGCTACAACATGACGAAGTATTGCCAGTCGTCTAATGGTTAACTTCTGGTAGGTACTGCCTGTCCGTTGAATACTCGTTGGAGACTCGCTGGGTACTTGGCAAATACTGCCGGATACTGCCTTTCCATCATTTTCTTGCCTATTTTATACCATCCATGAATGTTTCTGGATGCTTCCGTTGCAGCTTGCTGACCCACAAACTGGTACGAACTTCGTTAGGTAGCATTGGTAACTCCTCTTTGGTCACAAACTCACTGAAACCACTTTGTTTACAAGTACGTGCTAGTCAGGTTGCTTCCGATAAACTCATCCTGGTTCCTGTGTTTTGACTTCGATTGCTAAATGCGTCGGCAGCCTGCTTTCGTGTAACCACGCCTGCTCCTCTCTGCTTACTGCTCGTTGCAAAACACTTGTCCGCTGCTTGCGCTGCCTGGCTACTAGCAAAATCAATTCAATACTTCCAACAATTCACTTTTACCTATTTCACCCCTACACATGCAGAATCTTCCTACGAAGACAATGAGACCATCTGAACTTCTAATTATTTCATCTGGAAGCTGCTGAGATGTTATAGCATTTCACTACCATAAATGTTAATTGTGCCATCTTTGTCATGGCTCTGACAACATGAGCACAACTGGACATCTGTTTATATGCTCATGTTGTCAGAGCCATGACAAAGATGGCACAATTAACATTTATGGTAGTGAAATGTACCTTGGAGGAAAAAATGGAGGTTATCAGGTTATTGGTGTATTGGTTCAGGGATTCAGGACTGGATCAGACTCGTTTGCCACGAAGACCTAAGCTATATATATATTCAGGACTGGATCAGACTCGTTTGCCACGAAGACCTAAGCTCTATATATATATATATATATATAACAGCCTTCACATCCCGCAGCTATCCTCCTGATCTGGTACAGAAGCAAATTGCCAGAGCCACTTCCTCATCCCCCCAAATTCATAACCTTCAACAGAACCCCAGAAGTGCCCCTCTTGTCACCGGATACTTTCCAGGACTGGAGCGGACTTTGAATGTGGCTCTCCAGCAAGGATACGACTTCCTAAAATCCTGTCCCGAAATGAGATCCATCCTTCATGACATCCTTCCTACTCCACCGAGAGTGTCTTTCCGCCGCCCACCCAACCTCCTTAACGTCCTAGTCCACCCCTATGAAATCCCCAAACCACCTTCCCTACCTTCTGGCTCCTACCCTTGTAACCGCCCCTGTTGTAAAACCTGCCCTATACACCCTTCCACCACCACTTACTCCAGTCCCGTAACCCGGAAGGTGTACACGATCAAAGGCAGAGCCACTTGCGATAATACCCACGTGATCTACCAACTGACATGCCTGCACTGTGAAGCGTTCTATGTGGGAATGACCAGCAACAAACTGTCCATTCGCATGAATGAACACAGGCAGACAGTGTTTGTTGGTAACGAGGATCACCCTGTTGCTAAACATGCCTTGGTGCACGGCCAGCACATCTTGGCACAGTGCTACAGCATCCGGGTTATCTGGATACTTCCCACTGACACCAATCCTTCAGAACTCCGGAGATGGGAACTAGCCCTTCAGCATATTCTCTCTTCCCGTTGCCCACCTGGTCTCAACCTTCATTAAATTCGAATTCCCACCTACCATCTTAACATCTTTGCCTTGGTTCTCTGGACAGAGCCTCTGCCTCAAGTGGCATCTCTGTCTAACTTCTAACTTCTTTGCTTTCTACAGTTCTACAGTATGTCTGCCTAAGTGTACTTGTGTCTGTGTAAATGTGTGGGTGTGTGTGCATTTGTTTACCCTCCATTTTTCCCCCAAGGTAAGTCTTTCCTGTCCCGGGATTGGAATGGCTCCTTACCCCTTTCCTTAAAACCCTCATCATTTCCTTTTCCCTCTCCTTCCCTTCTGCCTGATGAAGCAGCTAGGCTGCGAAAGCTAGTGTTTGTGTGTGTGTGTGTCTGTGTCTGTGTGTTTATTTGTTGCTATCACTGCCTGTGCCCCTTCGCCTGGTAAGTGTACTTCATCTATTTTTTACGTATAATAAAAATAGAAAAGAGTTGATGGTAGGTTTGATGTGGACGGATATGTGAAGTAACCTACCAACAAACAAAAGTACCTCCATTATGACAGCTGCCATCCATTCCATATCAAACGTTCCCTTCCCTACAGCTTAGGTCTTCGTGGCAAAAGAGTCTGCTCCAGTCCCGAATCCCTGAACCAGTACACCAATAACCTAATAACAGCTTTCACATCCTGCAGCTATCCTCCTGATCTGGTTCAGAAGCAAATTACCAGAGCCACCTCCTCATTCCTCCAAATCCAGAACCTTCCACCGAAGAGTCACAGAAGTGCCCCTTTTGTCACCGGATACTTTCCGGGACTGGAGCGGACTCTGAATGTGGCTCTCCAGCAGGGATACGACTTCCTTAAATCCTGCCCCGAAATGAGATCCATCCTTAATGACATCCTCCCCACTCCTCCGAGAGTGTCTTTCCGCTGCCCACCTAACCTTCGTAACCTCCTAGTCCATCCCTATGAAACCCCCAAACCACCTTCCCTACCCTCTGGCTCCTACCCATGCAACCACCCCCGTTGTAAAACCTGCCCTATGCACCCTTCCACCACCACTTACTCCAGTCCAGTAACCCGGAAGGTGTACATGATCAAGGGTAGAGCCACTTGCGATAGCACCCACGTGATTTACCAACTAACATGCCTGCACTGTGAAGCGTTCTATGTGGGAATGACCAGCAACAAACTGTCCATTCGCATGAACGGTCACAGGCAGACAGTGTTTGTTGGTAATGAGGATCACCCTGTGGCTAAACATGCCTTGGTGCACGGCCAGCACATTTTGGCGCAGTGTTACACCGTCCGGGTTATCTGGATACTTCCCATCGACACCAACCTTTCAGAACTCCGGAGATGGGAACTTGCCCTTCAGCTTATTCTCTCCTCCCGTTGCCCACCTGGTCTCAATCTCCGCTAACTCAAATTCCCGCCCACTATCTTTAGCATCTTTGCCTTGGTTCTGTGGACAGAGCCTCTGCCTCAATTGGTATCTCTGTCCAACTTCTTTGCTTTTCACAAATGTCTGTCTAGGTGTGTTTGCGTTTCGATATGTCTGAGTGTGTGTGTATTTGTTTACCTTCCTTTTTTTCCCCTAAGGTAAGTCCTTCCACTCCTGGGATTGGAATGACTCCTTTTCCACTTCCTTAAAACCCATATCCTTCCCTTTTCCTCCCCTTTTTTCCTCTTTTTCCTGAAGAAGCTGCCAGTGGTGGCGAAAGCTTGTATGTGTGTTTGTGTGTGATTTTATTTGTTTCTCTCGACGAGCCGGTCCTTTTGGTAAGTCATCTCTTTTCTATTTTTATTTTTGTTTATCCCACCGGGAAAGTTTCCCTCTAAATATATATATATATTGGGTAGCTGTCATGCTATAACCACCATGAACTACAGACACTGATGAGATGTGGTGGCTTGCATGCCATACCATAGGTGCAACCACAGCAAAGGAGTGTCTGTGGAGAGGGCAGATAAAATGTGGTTCCTGAAGAGGGTCGGCAGCCTTTTCAGTAGTTCAGGTGGCACCAGTGTAGATGAGTAACTGGGCTGGCCTTGTAACATCAGATAACATGGCTTTGCCATGCAGTTATTGCAAACTGCTGAAAGAAAGGGGAAACTACAATAATTACTTTTGCCAGGAACATGGAGCTCTACTGTATGATGACATCTGCTTGGGTAAAATATTTCAGAAGTAAAACAGTCCCCCATTTGGCTCCTTGGGCTGAGAATCCTCAGGTGGATGTCATCATCAGGAAAATAAAAACAGACATTCTACAAATCGGAGCAATAAATGTTCTATCCCTTAGCCAGGTAAGTACATTAGAAAATTTGCAAAGAGAAGTGGGTAGGTTGAAGTTAGATGTGGTGGGGATTAGTGCAGTTTGGTGGCAAGATGAACAGGATTTCTGGCCAGGTGAGTGCTGGGTTATAAATATAAAATCAGTTGGAGTAATGCAGGGGTAGGTCTATCAATGAATTTTAAAAAGTAGGAATGTGTGTAAGATATTATAAACAGCATAGTGAATGCAGTATTATAGCAAAAATAGACATAAAGCTAACACCAGCCACAGTAGTACAAGTTTGTATACCAACCAACTCTTTCAATGCTGAGGAGATCAAAGAAAGGTATGAAAAAGTAATGGAAATTATGCAGACATTTAAGGTAGAGGAATACTTGGTTGTGATGGGGGGACTGGAATTAAATAGAAGGAAAAGAAAGAAAAGGAAAATAGTATGTGAATATGGACAGGGGAAAAGGAATGAAAGGGGAGGTCACCTAGATAGATATTACACAGAGAACAATTTAATCATCACAAACACTTGATTAAAAGTCATGATAGGAAGTTGTATACTTCAAAGAGACCAGGAGACACCAGAAGATACCAGATGGATTTTATAATGGTAACACATAATTTCAAAACCAGATTGGAAGATACAGACTCTGAGCATAACTTATTGGTTATGACCTATAGATTAAAACTTAAGAAACTGCAAAAAGGTAGAAAAGTAACACGTAACGTGGATAATTTAAAGAAACCTGAGGTTGTCAAGAGTTTCAGAAAGAGCACTAGGCAAAGGCTGAATGCAAGTAATGCAATAAAAGAAGACAACTTTGAGAGATAAAGTAGTGGCTATAATGGGCAGTGTCCATCTTTTACAGATGGAACCATACAAATGTGCTTCACGCATACGTGCATGTCTGAAGAAACGGATATGGCGGTGATTACAGTTGCCAAAATACAAACATGAAATGTATTTGAAATTCCAAATATTAATCAGTATCAGCTGTATAATTTAATGGTGACATGAAAATTTGTGCCAGTCTGAGATTCAAACCTGGATTTCCCACTTTTTGTGAACCATTAAATCATACGGTTGATGCTGATTCATATTTACAAATTGCGAATACACTTCTTGAAATGCATGTCTGAAGGACATTATGCATGGTTGCATCAATAAAACATGGGCATGAGACATATTTAATGAGCCACAGCAAGGCTTATGACAAATCTAGTAATCATCTCTCCCTCTGCAGGTCTTACAGTATGAACTGCACAAGCACTTGTGGTCAGTGGGCAATATGTGGCATATGGAATTGAAAAACTGGAAATCCAGGTTCAAGCTCCAGTCTAGCACAAATTTTCACATGTCACCATTAAATCATGCAGCCAATGTTGATTAATATTCACAATGACACTTTGGAAACTGGGACTCTTATGAGAAGCAGTTGCACACTTACTCACTTATGGTATCTCTGATATGCCCTGGTGAAAAGCTCTTTTTCTATCATGAATTTCTCCCCACATTTATCAATTACTGTGTCAGTTTACCACTCTCCAGGAACAAGCAGCCTTATCCTTTGATTAAACGTGTCTTTTGCTGTCTGCTTATTACCCGCCCTGCACTCATATCATTGGGGCCTATGTGGAATTTTATCAGTCGCGGAAGATGCCTAATCAGTCCTATTATGCATGGCCTTATTTGCCACAGTATATTGTTACCCATACTCATCGGGAATCCTACTTGGCTGACATGGTTCACAATACTATTCTGCACCTGGTGACAGATCGCAAATTTCATCAACATACTCTTCAATTTGAAAACCCATCTCTTTCTGATGTTTTCAATATTTCTCAGTCGTTAGAGGTTTCCCATGCCACTGTAGATCAGATTGAGGCAAGGGAGAACATAGCTGCTATCTCATCCAATGCAGGTAAGCTAACTGCCGTGGCTCTGCAGAACCAAGTCAACTCGACCACCTGCAGGCTTTACAAGTAATTAAACCTATTTCCTCCATTAAGTGAGCTACCACTCTTATGGTTGTCAAAAAATGCTCAGGTTCCTTTGTTTATGTTACAACTTTAAAGTAACAGTGAATGCTCAGTCTATTATTGATTCATATCCCCTAACACACAGTGATGAAGTACTTGCTATGCTTGCCAGGTCTGTAACAATTCTAATATGTTGCACACTCCTTACAAATCCATTGCTAACATCATAGACACAAAGTTTTAGAAACCTTTAAAAAAAGTTTTCCACTAGACATGCAATATGTAATATTCTCATACTCTGTTTGAAATACTATGTCTCATGTACAGGTACAAGTACATACATGGTACTGTAAAGTTTATTTAAAGAACTTATTAATTGAAAAAAAGAATTAATGTTTCATGAAAATGAAAAATGAATATTTAATTATGAAAATAAATGGTTGTAAGGAGAAGTTGATGTAGATATTAAGAATAGTGTATTCTCTGAACAGATGCTTTATTTGAAGTCTAAGATGGTAAAAATCTTAAAGTGATAGTGCTAAATGTACTGAGAATGTTAGCTCCAAACCTTGATATAAATATTAAGTCATCTACTGAAGTGTTAGTTAAAGAAAAAAGTGAAAGTGAATATGAAAATCTACCTTCTACCAGTGTCAACTTAAGTTGTAATCCTAGTGACATTAATAATTTTGAAGAACTTTTAAAATATCTACTAACTGAAACTGAAAAGCTAAGTAATGTTTTATTATGTTTGTACTCCATTTGTTAAGATCAGAGTTGAAGTTTTTCTATATATACATTGAGCCTCTTGAAGTTATTGAAACTCTTAGCTGTATGCTTATAGCTTTGTTTATCCACAATCCATAAAGTTGATTGGTGTCAGAAAGATTAATGCACTTAAGCCTTACATACAAAAAACTTACTGATATCTTGTAAATTTTGATCTTGCTCTTACTCTGAAACCTATTGGGAAGATATTTAATAATTTCAATACCATTTATGTACATGATATATTAATAGTGTGGTCACCATATCTGTATGTACAGAGTGACACTCCATAATCAATTTAGTGACCTCATAAGTATAATCAGTGGTACGTTACAATGTTTATTATATATTTATGTCTTCAAATGTTAGTGTACATATGGAAATAAATACCTCAGAGGGACAGTTCACTCTTTGGCTCTCAAGTCACTGAAAATGACCAGTCCTCAGTCATGTACTGCGACTTTGCTGTTTAATCACGTCTGCAGAGCATTACAATTCTAATTCTTTAGCTCTCTACAAACTCAAACTACTAATCATTCAGTAGTATTTTTGTCTTATTGGTTGAATTTGTGTAGTACTTTGATGTGTCGAGAGACTTGCTATTAAATAGTACAACAGTGACTAAAAGCATGGGAGGACACATAGGACACACGGTTTTCACTGACATAAAATTCAGTTTCTATCCTTGAGCTTACAGCTTAAAAGGAAAATACAGAGATACACTGAATGTAATCATACAGTCCTTGTGTGGAAATACTGAATTACAATGACCACATTACACTGCACATTTAAGATACACAGTTTCGACTGATGCAAAACTTAATTTTAATTTTATTTTTAAAGTTAAAAATCATTCAAAAGTTTGTCAGTTTATTACATGCTAAAACACGGTACTTATGTTTTACAAGTTACATACTATGAATATTTCGTCATGCATACTTGTGCATATAGGTGGTGTAAGAACATATTGTCCTGTGAAAATCATAAATGTTATGCAAAGTCTCTACACCTTAATATACAAGGGCACAGCACATATATTTGTGTTCCAACTATGTTATCTAATATGATGTGTGAAAAGGAAGTGTTTGATGCACTTGAAGTTTGTACTTGCATAGCATTTAAGCAATTGCTGAACATTTGAATTTCGTTATGATACAAACAATGAAACATTATAAATTACACATTATTTTTTAATATTATTATCAAATTACTTTTTTTCTTGTGTATTCATGTGGAACACCACTTTGTATTTCATTCACACTTGCTTATGTATGCAAGCATGATGTATTAATTTTAAGTTGATTATAGGGTGTTATTTCTGATATGGTACTGTTTCTGAAAATGATCAGACCATATTCTGTTTTGAACTTTGTGTAGGATATATTTTTGAGGTTTACACTTTAATGAAGTTTCATTATGTTCTGAACATCAACAATGCCATATTTAGTCCACAAATCCCTGCAAGTAACTATGCCTTTACTGTAGTTCAGAGTGCCATGTAACTCTGTTTCTAAAGGGCATGTGGCATGTGGCTTTCTGCAGATTTGCTGCTTGTTCTGAAATGCTGGTTTACACCAGCAAGGTTCCATTGCATAGGTGCTTGGAAATATTATGTCACCAGCAATACCTTCCAAACCCTTCTGAATGTAAAAGGGTGCAACTTTTCTTGAGGTACCTTCTTTCCTTTTAATAAGGGAAAACCTGTTCTGTGCTCTGTAACTACGGCCAACTAAGTTTGATTGAGATCCCAAATCAGGAGGACTGGCTAACTGAGCCTTCTTGATAGGTTGGGTGTTAGCACCCCCCCCCCCCCCCCCCAGTGGTACACCCATCCCACTGGGAGGGGGAAAAGCAGAGGAAATATTCATGCTGGTCACACAAGCAACTAAGGAAACTAATGTCCACCTAGACAGAGCACTGCATGCTTAGGTACACTTATACAACTGAGGTGCAGCAGTATCCCCAGAGATTGCTTGCTAATAGCTGTTCCATCTCAACAGCTATGCATCCCATCAACAGCACACCTTAGAGATATATGTGTGTGTGTGTGTGTATTTCCTTCCGCGTGACCCAGGCAGTCAAGCCTGTACCCAGCAAATGAATGCTGAGCCCCCTGAGGAGTAAGATTCATGGGCATGAAGGGAACACAGTAGGAGGAAAGTAAGACAGGGTTGTAGTTTTTCCCTGAAGTTATTGAACCTGTACACTGAATGTACTGTGAAGGAAAGCAAGGAGATATTTGGAAAAGAAATTAAAGTAAAAGGCAAAGAAATAATAATTTGCAGTTTTTCCCTTGATATTGTAATTCAGTCAGAGACAGCAAAGAATCTGGATGAGCAGTTGAATGGACAGTGTCTTGAAAGGAGAGTATAGAGAAAACAATAACAGTACCAAAACAAGGAGATGGAATGCAATCTAAGAAATGCAGATGTTGCTGAAGGAATTGGATTAGTTAATGAGGGAATTAAAGTAGAAGATGAATTTTGTTAATAGGATAGAAAAGTATCTTATCTAGAGAAAATGTAAACTGCAAAATGCTATGGAAAGTAAAGCTTATCTGAAAAAGATAAATTCGTTGAAATCCAATATTAATTCAAATGATAGGAAGCCCTTTCTGAAAGCATTTATGTGGAGTGTACAAGTGTGAAATATGGCATTCAGCAGTCCAGAAAAAAAGATGATAGAACCTTAGATATGTGGTGCTACAGATGAATGCTTGTAATTCAATTAGGTAAATTGTATAAGAGGTATTGAACAGAATTGGGGAGAAAAGAAATTTCTGACATACATGGACTCAAAGTAGGGATTGATTGGTAGGACACATTCTGAAACATCAAAGAATCATTAATTTTGCATTGGAAGTTTGGGTAAAATCATGAGGAAGATTGAGAGACAAATATAGTAAACAGATTCAAAAGGATGTAGGTTGCTGTTCTTATTCAGAAAACAGATATATACCTGTGCTTCATAACAGATGTTAAGGAAGGGCCTCTGCATACCATTGCTTTTAAGGGTTCCAGACCACAGTAAAAATGGAATTCTTGTTAGATTGCTTTGTGAATAAACTCAGTTGTCCTAGTTAAGAGACCACATAATCCTGAGCCTTGTAGCTGCTCTTGTGTATTGGCATGCTAGGCATGGTTATTCCTAAACTAAATAAAATCAATATCTAATATGTACACATTGAAATCTCAAAGGAAAGTACATAAATTTGAATGTCCTTGCAAATAATTCTTATATAAATGAAACATACCAATAAAATGGAAGGAATTAAACCAGTCATAAGAAGCAAAGGTTTTTTTAAACAATACAATAAGGACCTTTTACATCACGAAGATGTGACCATGAGCTGTGACAGGCACATAAAAAAAGACACACACACATACAAGACTTAAACTAGTGGCCATGCCCTTCCTCAGAAAATAGAACATTCACACAATACACAGGCACACAACACAGTCACACAATCATCATCTACGGATCAGAAGTGCAGCAGCCGAAGATGACGGTTGTGTAACTGTGTTGTGTGCCTGTTTGATTGTGTGACTGTTCTATTTTCTGAAGAAGGCCATCACCAATAGTTTAAGTGTTGTATGTGTGTCTTTTTTATGTGTCTGTCACAGCTCATCTTATTATATTGTTTAATTCCGACCTAGAGTTATCATTAAAAGAAATGTTTTAAATACACAAAGTGAAATCAAAACTTGCTGTTTAAGATTAGTTTGTATTCACATAAATAAGACTGCGGAGTAATTCTGTCACTGATGAACACTTGTGAAAATACTTCTGTTACCGATACAAATACCGCATGACATCATCGACTGCATGGACATGCTTAAAAATGAATAAATGAAATGAAATTATATGCAACATTGTCATTTATTGTTTATTTGCTGTACTATGAAACTAACAATGCCTCTATTGGCTTCTTGTTGTACTTACTTATAAGCATGGAAAACTGTAAATGCACCATCTATTAGTTCAATGGTGCACTACTTAACTAACAGTGCCTCAATTGGTTCTCTGCATACTATGCCACACTTATAAGAATAGCATATGCCTAAAACTTCAAATTATCTTTTCTACCCCCAAATCTGATTTTAATTAAATAAAGCCTATATACTACACCAAGCTACTCTTATATTACCCGTGAAATCCCATAAAAGTTCATGTAGTATTTTTGAGATTAGCTTATGAAGACTGAGTCACATCATAACTTTCAGGCAAGTGTTCTGTGAAAAATCACATGAAAATTCGTCCAGTACTTTTGGAAGTTAACGTGTTCAAAGCTACAGACAGATATGATTGTCATAGATAAAAAACTTTAAATTACAAAATATTTTTTCTGTAATCTGATGTTCTTGAAACAAAACTAGTATGTTGCCCCAAGATACACTCAAGTTACCTATGAAAACCACATGCAAACTCATGAGGTAGTTTTGAAGATAAGAGGTGTCTTTTTCCCCCAAGGTAAGTCTTTCCTCTCCCGGGATTGGAACGGCTCCTTACCCACTCCCTTAAAGCCCTCATCCTTTTCTTTTCCCTCTCCTTCCCTACTCTGCCTGAAGAAGCAACTGGGTTGCGAAAGCTTGTGTTTATGTGTGTGTGTTTTATTTATGTTACTATCACTACCTGTGCTCCTTTGCCTGGTACTACTACTTTTTATAGATAAACAGATAGACATGACAAGTACCAAAAACACTTAAAATAACTACATTTATTTCTGTGATCTTATTTAGGTGAAATCATGCCTACATGTTGACCCAAACCTTGCTCGAATTTCCTGTGAAAACTGCATTAAAATTCATCTAGTAGTATTGAAGATAAATTATTGGTATATATGATGAGGCTTGCACAGGATCGGGTAGCATGAAGAGCTGCAACAAATCAGTCTTTGTTATGAAGACCACAACACAATAGCCCTGCATCAGTTAATGTCAATTAATTATTTGTTATCTGGTAAAAATTCATCAGATAATGTTATAAATTATATGATAAGAAACAGACAGCTTGTAGCTAAGCTGTAAATTCAGTTATGCTAGAGTTCTGATTTGTTACATATCAAAACTAATCTGTCATAATTTCTCAAATATAAAAAATCGGTTTAGTCATAACAAAAAGAAAATATTTGGTAATACAAAAAGTCATGTCATTCATTTAAGTATCATTGAAAATTAAATTTAAAAAAATATATATATAAATAAAAAATAATAAAAACACACTTAAAAAAAAGAGCAAGAGTATAATTTTGGTGGCTGAGAACATAGTGGTTAATTTGACTTTAGCAAGATTTGGAGGGGCATATGAAGCAGGCACCATGGTCCTTATGTTTGTGGTTGTAGCATCTGTGCAGCTAGGTCCCTCTTGTCCATGTAAGGAAACACATTTATTATCATATTATTTTATGAATGAAACAATGTACAGACTACTGTTTTAGCAGGGCCGGCGCAAGGCACATGCGAAACGTGCGGCCGCACGCGGTGGTATTTTCCGAGGGGCGGCATATCTGCTGCGCTCTTTTATCTTTATTTTATTATTATTATTACATTTATATTTTCGGGAAAAACTCAACATTCATGCCCAAGAGGGAATTCGAAACCAAACCTCGGAGGGAGTGGCTTCGGAAACTGTGGCATGGCGCCTCAACTACCTGCCGACCGGCCCTCTTGAACAACGAGATGGAGGAGTACTAATTTCTTCCTCGCACTGTGGCAGTAAAAAATGTTCAAATCAGCGGTGGACTAAGGTGGGGGGGGGGGGGCGGACCATCCATGCCCGAAGGGGAATTTGAAGCCCCGACAGCGAATGGTCGCGTGCACCGCAACATAGCGCTCCAGTGCATGTGGCTAATCCGCAATTAGACATTGAAAGATGATTAAGAGAGACAACAAGAAAACATACACCCCACAAAATGGCAAATAAGAATGGAGAAAAACTGGTAATCTTGTGCAGGAAATTTGACTTCAAAATCATGCCAATTAAATTTAAGAAATCACATATCCCAAGTAATTTCCTTGAAGAATTTCAGTTGAATGACATAATAACATCCATGAAGACTGCTAGTGAAGCTATGGTTATAGGAACAAGGAAATAATTTTTCAAATTCAATAAATGCCTACTTCAAATCAAAGCAAAATGTATACCCAACAGACAAAGAGTTCTAGAGCATCTAGAAAAGAAAAGAACTCAACATGATACAGAAGACTTCAATGAAATTAATTCATAGAGAAAAAATAAGTTGCAAATACAGGTTGAAGAAGACACAGGATGGCTTCAACAAAAACAGTAAATTAATTTTTTACAGAAATACAGATAAAATATTGCAGGATTTCAACCACCCATATAGTGCATAAACAGGGAGGATGGAATGCTGGAGACAAAACCGAAAAAGAAATGTGAAATATTAGCACAAGCTTTCCACACTGCCCACCTGTCATAAACCTATACAGAGACTACAGTTTAAAAAGCCTGAGCCTAACCTTGATTACAAACCCGAACTAAAGAATACGATGGCTGGAAAATCATTGGAAAATAACAGAACATGAACTGATTTTAGAACTCTGGGATTAGACCAAGGACAAAATTCACCCAAAATACACAGTATCATCAAAAACATCTGGAAACAGCAAAAATACCAAAAGGATGGAATTCAGTCTAATAGACTCCTTTCACAATACATGCCCTAATAACTAAAGAGGAACTGCATTACTGCCGGTGACACAAACTTCTATCCAAAGTCCTATTTGATCAGCTATAGTCTTAAATACATCCTTAGACAGGAGAATTCCTGGGCAGGCACATAATGAGATCATGTAATGAACAGGTCTGGTGCCAGAGAATAGTGGCAACAGAGAGAGAGTTAAGGGACACCATAATATCATTCATTAACTTCAAGGAGACATAGAATTTGATAGATAGAGAAACAGCTTTCAACGTACTGGAAGAAATGAACATGGACAACAAGACCAGAAAACTAATCCAGGAAATTTCAATGAATACAACATCTGAAGTGAACTTCATGGGAGTTAATGGATTAAATGCAGGAAAACACAAGGACAGAACCATCAACATAACATGTTGACTTTAGCTGAACACATACCCATCATAACCCATAACAGAAAAGAAGGAAAAGAAGATCTCCACAC
Source organism: Locusta migratoria (assembly GCA_026315105.1). Lineage (NCBI taxonomy): Eukaryota > Metazoa > Arthropoda > Insecta > Orthoptera > Acrididae > Locusta > Locusta migratoria. The sequence goes on from CM048749.1 coordinate 214,661,269, forward strand.
TACAGAAAATCTAAACCAAATCAGGATTACAAGTCTAATATGAAAAAAAAGTGCTGGTACACAAAATCTATGACAGGCATTCACTGGTTAAAATATATGGAAAAATAAGTTGGAAGTTTTAAATATCTGGAAGGCATTATACATAAAACAGGACTGAACTCCACATCCTGTAAAGAAAGTGTCACAAAACTACAAAAATCAGATAGACTTACATTGAACCATTACAACTAAGAAGACTTTCCTTGAATGCCAAATTAAGACATTACAATACAATGTCTTACCATATGCCTTTTAATAAAGGGAAGAACAGAAATAAAGAAGATTGGAAAACAATGACAAAGATCTGAGGGTCAATTAAAAAAGAAGGGATCTGCATAAGGAGACCAACACATTGCTTATCTATGCAATAGAAACCAACTGGCTAAAGGGAACCATCGAAGACTTCAACAAACTAAACATCTCTACAGAAAACATAACAGAGATAAAGCTATCAGAAAACTAGTTCACGCAAAAATCCAAAAAGAAAAAAACATTGTAAATATAATAGGTGGTTTTATATAAGATTACTCACCAGGCGAGGAGCACAGGTGTGACAGCAGCACAAATAAATAGAAAACACACACACACACACAAATGCTAGCTTTTGCAGCCTAGCTGCTTCATCAGGCAGAAGGGAAGGAGAGGGAAAAGGAAATGAGGGTTTAAAGGAGTGGGTAAGGAGTCATTCCAATCCCAGGACAGGAAAGACTTACTCTGGGGGAAAAAAAGGAGGGTAAACAAATACACACACACCCACACATTTACACAGACGCAAATACACCTAGGCAAACATACTGTAGAAATCAAAGAAGTTAAGAAGTTAGACAGAGATACCACTTGAGGCAGAGGCTCTGTCCAGAGAACTGAGGCAAAGATGTTAAGATGGTGGGTGGGAATTCGAATTTAGCGGAGGTTGAGACCAGGTGGGCAACGGGAAGAGAAGAAAGAAGAAATAAACAAAAAAAATGCCCTGAAAACTGATTGTGTTTTAGCACTTTCCTTAATGAAGAAAATAGTCAACATCTAAATCCATATTCCATAAGCCATGTCATGGTATGTGGCAGAAGGTACTTAGTGAACCATTGTCACTTCTTCTTATTCTAGACATGTAAGGTTTGTGGGAAAACTGATTGTCAGTATGCCCTTGTGTGGGCCCCAATCTCTGTAATTTTATCCTTGTGGTTATTTTGCAAGATGTACCTAGGAGGAAGCAATATATTGATTGACTCTTCATAAAACATTTGTTCTTGGAACTTTGACAGAACTCAGCACTGTGTTTCAAAATGTGTCTTTTGCAGCATATGCCATTCGAGTTTCTGAATCAGCTCTGTTACACATTAGCACTTACTAAATGAGTCCATAGTGAGGAGAGCTGCTCTACATTGGATCATCTCTATGTGTTCTATTAATCCTACCTGATACAGAACCCAAACTGATAAGTAATACTCAAACACTGTCCAAACAAGAGTTTGGGTATCCTTTTCCCTTTGTTGATGGAGTGCACTTCCTGAGGATTCTTCCAATGAATCTCAGTTTGATATCTGTCTTACCCATAACTGATTTTATATAATCATTTCTTTTCAGATCACTTGTTAAGTCTACTTCCAGATATTTAATGGAAGTAACAGCTTCCAATGATTGTCTTGCTATTGTGTAGTTATATAATAAAGGACCTTTCTTTCTATGTAAATGGAGCACATTACACTTGTTAATGTTGATGCTCAATTACCATTCCCTGCACCATGTCTTGATACACTGCAGATCATCTTGCATGTCGCTACTATCTTCCAGTATTATGACTTTCAATAAACTACAGCATCATCAACAAAGAGCCATAGAACTTCAGGTGTTATTTATGAGGTCATTTATAAATACTATGAAAAGCAACAATCACTTTAACATCTGAAGACTTCTCTCCATTGAGAATTACATGTTCCATTTTGTTAGCTAGAAATGCCTCAATTCAGTCACACTGTTGGTCTGGTAGTCAATATGCTAGCACCTGGTTCATGTGGAATAGTATTGAATGCCTTATGGAAGTCAACAAACATCGCATTTACCTGGGATGCTGTATATACTGCCCTCTAGATTTCATGGCTGAAGAATGGGAGCTGTGTTTCCTATTATTGTTGCTTTCCTAAAAAAAGGAGATTTCTGATCTCCAAAACTGACATAATAGTCAAACATAAATTCTGTAACTGAATAAGCCTATAGTTTTGCACATCTGGTCGACGACCCTTCTTGTAAATTGGAATGACATATGCTTTTCCCAAACCTTAGGAATGCTTCATTCCTTAGGGACACTGCCACAAGAAGGGGGGCATGTTCCTTCACATATTCCAAGTAAAATCAAAATGGTATCCCATCAGGTCCAGTGGCCTTTCCTCTGTTGAGATATTTCAATTGCTTTTCTATCTCTCTGACACTTATTTCAATGACAACCATTTTGTCATTTGTGCAATAGTTTTGATGTGAACTATAGTGCAATCTTCCTCTATGAAACAGCTTTGGAATAAGACAGTATTTCAGTCTTTTGTGCATCATGCCATTGCGGTCACACAGTGTTTGGAAATATGATTTTGACCTGTTTACCGATTTGATGTAGCACCAAAATTTCTTAGAATTTTCTGCCAAATCAGTACACAAAACATTGCTCTCAATGTCATTTCAAATGCACTTATACAAATCGTCTCATCATTTGATTTTTGCTAATCTGCAAGACTTATAGTGAAGTTCTATTTGCTTTCATAACAGTTTCCTAACTCAGTTGTTGAACCACAGTGTATATTCCCCACCTCTCATAATTTTAATCTACACATACTTATCTAGTACATATTGCACTGTGCACTTGAACTTTCTCCACAGTTGCTGAACAGAGTTAGTGTTAGAGATGAAACTATCATGCTGAGCAGTAAAGTACACTGAAGTCCAACCATTTTTGTTTTTGCTAAATAAGAATATCGTCCTACATTTCTTGATATGTCTATTTAAAGCTTTATTCATTGATGCTGTAATGGCCTTGTGATCACTTATTCCCTGATCTACACTAACTTAATCAAAATGTTCAGTTCTATTTGTCATCAGTAAGTTAACACATTATCACCATGAGTTGGCTCTCTATTTAATTGCTCAAGGTAATACAGCACTTAGAACAATATTGTTCATTTCTCTGTTCCTCCCACCTGTCTTACACACCTTAGTCTCCCAGTTTATATCAGGTAAGGTAAAGTCTCCACCTAAAACTGTCACATGACTAGGAAATCTATGAGAAATATTTTCCAACTTTTTCCCTTAGATGTCCCACCACTACTGTTGCTTAGTCAGATGGTCTGTAAAAAGTCCAGTGACCATGTTTGAGCCACTTTTTACCCTGACCTTCACCCAAATTATTTCACATTCTGGATCTGTAATAATTTGACTCAATACAATAGCATTTTTTATCACTATAAACACATCTCCCCATTCAGTGTTCACCATCTCTTCAGTATATGTTGCAATCTGAGTTTAGGATTTCATTATTACTAACATCTGATTTTAGCCAGATTTCTGTCCCTTGTACTATGTGGACATTGTGACAAAAATTGAGAACAGTTCTGGGATTTTTCCATACATGTTCTCGCAGTTAACTATTACTATACTATTTCTTCATCTGTTCTGCTGTGCCATGTGCTGCTCTGATTTGTGGAGGGATTTTGTGTATTCTAGAAACCCATAGATGCACTCCACATGTACTCCGCTACCTTAGAAGCTATTTGCTGCATGTAGTGTACACCTGACCTATTCACGGAGGGATCCCGATAGCAGAGGTTAAGAAATTTGCACCCACAAACCCCACAGAGTCATCTGAGCCTCTGGTTAAAGCTATCCACTTGGCTCCAAACCATAGGACCACAATTGGCTCTGGGAACAATTCTCCACTTCTGCCACAGGCACTGGGGATAACCTGTAGGAACTGAGGATGACCTTTGGACCCAGGCAGCAAAAGTCAATGGTGCCAATGTGAGCACCTATTTGCAACTGGGTGCACCCAGTGCTTTCCATCGCTACTGGCAAATTCTCCTTCACAGCATAAATGAGACCCCTCATCAAAAAAACAGAAAGCACACTGGTGTAGTTTCCTGACATTCCCACTATTTTCCTAAGAGGCTCCATCACCCATCAAATACTGGTGCTCCCAATGACAGAAAACCCATCCTCTGTGTCTGTCCTGACCTTTCTGAAGGATCAAATACTGCTGCAAAAGGTGAGGCAGCCCGTGATGGTTCAAAGGTATTAATAGCAGCGGGTAACATCTCAAACCTATTGCTGAGAAATAAGTGGACAGCCTTAAGACCAGTTCCCAGTTTTGCCTTTTTCCCAGAGTTTTGTGACCCGGGCACAGTTCCCCATTCACCAAAATTAACTGAAGTTTAAGTTTCTTGATGTTTTCTTTTCTCAGTTCACTGCATAAAGGAAACTTGGCATTCACACTTGGGTTCATACTTTTTAAAAGTCTCTTGACATTTGTCTTTTCCACAAATGCAATCATAGCTTGGCATAATAAATAAATACATGTATCATTTCTTTCCATTCAGAATGAAAATGATAAACTTTACAATTTTTTTAATAAGCTACTCATTGTATGTTGCCCTTGCACTACAGATGTTATTATTCTCTTGGTAGAACATCAGTTTCGAATAAGGTAGAATGGGATAAGTGCAACCCATAATTTCATTAGTTTAAATTCAAAGATGTACATAAAGGGGAAAATGTGATACCATACTCAAATTGTGGGACACTTAAATATGGGTTTTATTTAACAAAGTGCTTGAGTGTGTTGTGTGCCTGTATGATTGTGTGAATATTCTATTTTCTGAAGATGGCCATGGCCGATAGCTGAAGTGTTGTGTGTGTGTGTGTGTATGTGTGTGTCTTTTTTATGTGCCCGTCACAGCTTGTTGTCATGTCATATTTTTAATAATGTCATGTCATATTTTTAATAACAAATTAAAGTAATCACTGATGACAAATGGATCGCTCATAATCTTTTGGAAATGTTCCACTCTTTGCAGCTTCTTCACAGACAAATTGCGGCACTTCTTAAATCCCAGAAACAAGTCTTCACCTGGAATTCCAATCCTGAAAGGAGTTATGGGGCCAATCTTTGCCACATAATCTGTCACAATGTTAATAACATCTTTTCAGCTTAAGCCAGATGCCAACTTTTTCATTATTTTTAAGCATCAGGCAAGCCTCATCTCACGCTCTTTAGGAATTGCTGTGCTATGCCTCAGAGTTTTGCTTTTAAGTCCTCTCTTTCCTTTCAGATGGCAATGAAGAATAATTTTCGGAATTCTATATTGTTTAGAAGCCCAATACACTGTAAGAGATCTTTGTCTGGTGTTATTTAACGCTTCATCCAAGGTCTCCTTGGAATAAGAACTGCCCTTATTGAATATTCTGCTATACTTCCTAACCACAATGTAAATAACCTGAAAGAAAGAAAACATCAGCTGGGCCAATTTTGAATTATGGTACACATTCCCCCCCCCCCCCCCGCCCCCCAAACCATGGGTCACACTTCCCTCATGTGGTAAATGCCTGGAGCAAGAGTTCCCAGGGTGATCGGGCTGTCAGCACCTGAGATGCTCTTCAGCCTACAGGATTAAATAACATGAAAGGAGACACACATATAAAGGAGGATAAACAGGAGAATACAAAACATAAACACGGCAAGAAATGGAAGTGAAAAGCATAGTTCTTATAAACACCAACATGACGAAAAATGGTGAAAACACAGTACTGTAGCACTGATGTACATGGACATTTAAAAGACACAGGCATCAGCTTTGGGATGTCCGTTTGCAGTCTTGTTAAAGTAACTGATGAGTTTTACTCTGAAGGAACACAGACGATTCACATGCATATGTTTAGTGAACATAATGAATGAGGATGGAGAAGGGGCAAGGGAAGGAGAGGAAGAGAGGTGGAGGGGGGAGAGGGAGCAGAGGAGAGGTGATGGTGGTGGAGAGTGGGGAGGAGGAAGGAGGAGTCACAGGGTCCTGGAGAAAAGGAGGCAGGTGGGATGTCCATGAAAGCAGTAAGGGGCAGAATATCAGAGGGACTGGCAAGAGTTGGGTGGGAGGAGAGGAAGGAGGAGAGCAGGGTCCTCAAAGGGGGATAAAGGAGTGAGGAGGGGGGAGGAGGAGGGGAAGTATCAGAGCTGGTACAAAGAGTAGATATCTGGGGGAAGGGCATCATCAGGGATGCGGAGGGTTCAGAAATTGCCACGGGAAAGGGTGGACAGCTGGAGAGCGGGGGGTTTTAGTTTAGAGAAAAGAAAACGGAGGCAGAGATATTCAATGAAATGGACAAGGCGGGGGAGGAGGATGAGGTCATAGAGGTGATGCATGGGGAATGGGGAGTAGGAAGGGATACGGAAGGTAGGGCAGAGGATGTGGCATTGAAGAATCTCAAGGGACTTGTAGAAGGATGTTGGGGAGGACGGGTGGGGGGGGGGGGGGTGAGCAGATCCAGGTAGGATGGGAGACATAGAAGGAGAGGATGAGGGATTTGTAAGTATAGAGGACAGTGGAAGGTTTTAGGTCCCAGGTTCGGCCAACAAGGAGATTGAAGAGGCGGAGGTGGGAGTGGGCTTTTTCTTGGATGGTGCGGAGGTGGGGAGTCCAGGATAGGGAGGGATCAGTAGTGAGGCCCAGGTACTTTAGGGTAGGGGTGAGGTGGATGGGATGGTGATGGAGGTTGACATAGAAATCATGGGTATGGAAGGAAGGGGTGGTACTATCTACAATCTTTGACTGTGTTTTGGCAGGATTTTTATATAGGAGCCACAGGTGGGGGTGGGAGCTAAGACAAGGAAAGCAGTTTCATCAGCATATTGAAAGAGGTGTATCAGGGGGGGAGGGAGTTTTAGGCAAGTCTGAGGTTTACAGGAGATAAAGGAGGGGAGAAAGGACCTATGGGGCACACTGGCAGAGGGATAGAAAATATGGGATTCTCTGTTATGGATGGTATAATAGGTGGGGCAGTTTGAGAGGAAGGTAGCAATGATCTGGATGAGGTTGATGGGAAGAGCATAGATTTGAGAGTTTGAAGAGCAGATCGGAATGCTGACCAAATCGTAGGCCCATTCAATGTCTAAGGATATGAAGAGGCAGGAATTGAGCTTGAGGGAAAGGGTTGGGTAAGGCAAAGGAGTTGGTCTTCAATTGAGAAGGAAGGATGAAAGCCACATTGAGTGTCACAGAGGATGTGGTGAAGTTAGAGGTGGTCAGGGGTATGGTGGGATAGGATGGATTCAAAGACCTCGCTGAACACCAGGCTGAGGCAAATGGATGGTAGGAGGAGGCATCGGAGGGGAGTTTGTTAGCTTTAAAGAAAATCAGGACTCGAGAGATTTTTCACAGGTGGTAGTAGTAACCAGTGTAGAGAATGGTGGTATAGATGGTTGCTAGGGTGGCGAGGAAAGGGAGGTAGCATTCACTGAGTTGGCTGTAGGTGATTCGGTCATGGCTGGAGCTGTGGTGTTTCATGCAGAATGTCAACTGTAGATCATTTGCAGTGATGGATATTTTTATGTCTGAGAGGGGAATACGTCCCAGGTATTGGAAGCCGGGAGCTAGGCGTGGGAGTGAGATGTCCATTTTCTCCTGGATGCCTGGGAAAAGGGAATAATCGAAGTGGCTACAAAAAAACTCGTGTACCTATTCAGAATGAAAATGATAAACTTTACATTTTTTTAATAGGCTACTCCTGGTATGTCATTAGACTACAGATGCTATTATTCTCTTAGTACATCATTTTTGACTAAGGTAGAATTAGTTTAAATTCAAAGATGTATATGAAGGAAAAGAAATGTGATTCTGTACTCACCTAAATATGGGTTTTAGTTAGCAAAATGCTTGTTGTCTGGGATGGTGAAGATATCAGACAGGAAGGAAGCAAAATGGTTGCCCTTGCTGGCATCATCGGGTAGAAGTTGGTCATGGTGTAGAAGGGGATAGGTAGCACTGGGTTTAGAACCATTAAGGTCGTATAAGACATTCCAATACTGGGAGGAGTCAATGGGGCATCAAGCCAGGTAACTGTCTGTCACCAGTCCCGGCATATTTTGGCAGTCACAACACTGCATATGTGTCGCTGTAGTAGCCGTTGGAGTAATAGTGTATCCCAGTCATGGGTGAGGAGACAACAGTGGTTGAGGCAGTGGGATTCCCAGAGGAGGACTAACTGTGGTGGAAGGGTGGGGTGGGGAGGGTATATGGCTGTGGTGGGAATGTGGGATTGGATGGCATCAGACAAGGTCTGAAGATGGTTGGTGGAAGATGGTGCCGTGGTCTATGTGGGCTGGGGAATGGAGGGGAAGGGAATGGAGGGGAATGGTAAGGTAAAGGTGGAAGGCATCCCAGTCTGTTCAGAATAATCTTGGATGAGGTGAGGAAGTGGAGGTGGGTGGGGATTGGGGCTACAGATATTTGAGGTAATGGTAAGGAGAATAGGCTCATGGTCACTGCCAATAGGGTCAAGGACTTCTGTGTTGACGCACCCCAAGAGGTTAGGAAAAATGATGATGACGTCAGGGGTATGGTGGGGGGGGGAGGGGCAGTCACTACTGATAGTGGGAAGGAATTGATGCCAGGAAGAAACAAGATATGGATGAGCTTTTAATAAGGAGAGGTTGCAGCCAAACTGCATAGTGCTGGAGGTGGCCAAACACCACTCAGCCTCAGTCGGGGGGGGGGGGGGGGGAGTCGTGGCACTGTTAACATGGTAGTGGTGAAGGATAAAGGTTTCATTGAGTAGAAAGGTGTCAAATGGCATTCGGAAAGGGTGTTCATAAGAAGGTGTTTATTGGTGGGAAGGGAGCAAATTAAAGGGATAAAGGATAAAGAGGAGGGAAAGGAGAAAGAAAGGGACTGAACTTGGGTCTGGCGGTGGTTGGTGTGGGAAAAGGAGAAGTGGATGTAGTTCTGGGATGTCGTGGCTTTAAACTCGAGGTGGAAAACGAAACAGTTGTTGAGGGAGACCTGGTAAAGGGTGTGGGGATGTTGAAAAGGGTGCATATTTTGAAGGACGATGGTTAGGGGTGGGCAGAGGGAATTGTTGGCAGGGATGGCAGGATCGGTGAAGTGGACGGGGACAGTGAATTCTCCCTTGATGGGAGGGGGACAGGATTTACACTTGTAGGAGCGGGTTGGGTGAGCCCCACCACAGATTTTGCAGGAGGGGAGGAGGGGTTGAAACAGGAGGTTTGAAAGAGGGGACCTTAGCATTATGGATATACAGGAGGGAGGAGGCAATTTTCCGAAAGTTGGTCATTATGGGTCAGGCAAAAGGAACAGCGGTAGGATTTGGGTGGTTGGGGCGGGGCACAGAAGGGTTCAACAGGGTGGAGGTGGTTATTATGAGGGCCTTGTTGTGAAGGAGGTGGTTGATTGAAGGCGCATCTTCACTGAAGACGTGCATGAGATAGGTGGCGTTTGGAAGGACAAAAGTGTGAAGAGCAGGAGTACTAGGAGGGGGGAGGGGCTGAGAGCAGAGGAGCAGCTTCCATTGGAACTGGTGGGCTAGTGGCAAAGGGGTCGGGGGCTTTCTTGGTGGCAGCTGAGGAGGCAGAATCAGAGGCGGCGCTTTTGAATTTCTTAGTAGACTTTTTGGGTAGGCTTGGAAGCAGACGTGAGGGCAGGGTTGATGGGGAGGTGGTGCAGAGACTACCCTGTAGTCACAGCTTCCTCTGGGGGAGGGTAAAGAGGGGAATTGATAGTGGCATGCTGGATGCGGACCTCAGTTGGCCGCATCTTGGAGACCGGAAAGGGGAGGAAAGGTTTTGGAGGGTAAAGTGGCAGGGCCAGAGGGGGGGGGCTGAGGACACAGAAGGACTACACACACAGCAAAGAATGTACAGACAAACAGCAATGGTGCTGGCAGTGTCAGTCGCACTGATGATGGCGGCAGCATCGGTGGCAGCTGACGGAAGTAGCAGGCAGCGGGTCCTGCCACTGACAGCTGGGTACGCCAAGTAGTGGTGGTGGTGGAGGACAGGAGAGATCGGTCACCACGAGATGGCAGGGAGCGACGAGGCAAGTGAGAACTGACCAGCCGGGTGACATGCAGCAGCAATAGCAGTGGCAAGCCAGCTGACCTAGGTGCAGCAGATAATAGAAGCAGCGGTAGCAGCAAGGGCAGTAGGCAGGGATGGCGGCAGCAGCAGCAGTGGCAGTAGCTGGTCTGTTGGCAGCAGGCTGGGAAGCTGCAGCCCCGACAGGTGTCGAGACACTGGGTCCGGGCAGCAAGCAAGCCTCAGGTCAGAGAATGCAACAATGAGTGCTTGCTATCAGGCAGTGGCTGAGCTAGCTGAACTAACAGAGACTAGCCCTGCAATAGCTACAGCTGGGGATTGAAGCACACATTAAAAGTTCCGTTATTATAAATATTCAATATAATATGACAGCATTAAAGATCGCTTAAAACCAGTATGTTTAGATAAAAAGGCTTCCGTTTAACCAATACTTACACAATTAAATTCCAAAACAATCTCTTCAGTCATGACCTGCTGCCATCTTGTCACAGATTGTTTAATATATTCTAAACAACTTCAAACTTACTACCATATTTGCTGGAAGTTATCATCCTTGTAGTTAGGGAACTACTACAACAGATGGCAGCACTAGAAATTATCATGGAGTAGTAATATGAACTTAGTTTACACTTCCTCGAAGTATACACTTACCACATTCCACCTAATAGTATAAATCTATCCTGTCCACACATTATAAATACACGAACATTCTTAGTTCACTGTAAGGAGACCAAAGAAGTTAATATTCTAACAACCATGAACAGCAGGAGCAACAAACTTATATTTTAAGTTCTTTGGGCAGAAGGCAATAAACTCACTGCCTACTATGGACATGTACCAAATAAAAACTACACATTGCACAAAGATGAATGGAAATAGTGTAGCAACTAGTGGCACGAAGATAGTGACTGATAGAACTAACGCAACAAAAAAATTTCTATATATTCAAGAAACAATATCTGTGTGATTATTTTAATTAAACATTTTATAGAAAAAATTTTCTCAGGACTGATTCAATCTACTGAATAAGCACTTGTGATGTATTGATAGATTACAATTGACTTATTACTGACTACTGCTCTAGAAGGAAGGAAATAAAACAGATCATTAATAACCAAAAGAGAATTTTCTTTAATGTATGTGGTATAAAAACTTCTATCCATGACCCTGTTAATTAACTTGAGTGTCAGGTAGATACATAGATAGGAGAATCCCAAGGAGGTTTCACGAAGAGAAAGATTGTAAGATAACAGACTGCCAGAACAAAAGGCTAAAGACAGTGTGTAATACCTCTGTAAGAGACTTTTAGTTGAAAGGATGGCACAATTGTTACGTATTGTACTATGTTTTAATGTCACAATTAAAGGTGTAAAGTGTTCTAACAGTGTTCTTCATGGAATCTATTCCACCTCTTGCAACCACATTACAAGTGGTACCCCCACACAGAATGCATCAGAATGCTTTCAGAGAATGGAGTCAGCATTAAAACAGAGGACAGCAATAACACTTCACCGAGCGAGGTGGCGCAGTGGTAATGCACTGGACTCGCATTCGGGAGGATGGTGGTTCAAATCCACCTCCGGCCATCCAGATTTAGGTTTTCCGTGATTTCCCTAAATCACTCCAGGCATATGCCGGGATGGTTCCTTTCAAAGGGCACGGCCGATTTCCTTTCTCATCCTAACCCAAAAACACCGAGCTTTAGCTCCGTCTCTAATGGCCAAGCTGTCGACGGGACGTTAAACCCTAACCATCCATCCATCCATCCAATAACACTTCAGATTGATTCAGCAGCAATGTGACAGTACCCCAACAGAGCACCAAAAGTAGCAAATGGTTTCATGTAGTAGGAATGCACTAAACATTAAACTGCCAGTATTATGGATGTCAATACAAGTACTCTGGTTTCTGTAAATACTGTTTATAATGCCCACAATACCAATGAGACATTAAAGCCCTAGTTTCTTTCCTTCCTTCTTGTATGTAGAAAGCATTGTTTGCTAACACAATGTGCATGATAACATTACACAATTCCAAGTGAATCTTAAACAATATAAGCAGAGAAAGCTTTACATACACATAAGTAAAACAATCCAGAATGAAACTTTCACTCTGCAGTGGAGTGTGCGCTGATATGAAACTTCCTGGCAGATTAAAATTGTGTGCCGGAACCAGGACTCAAACCTGGGACCTTTGCCTTTCGCGGGCAAGCGCACTACCGACTGTGCTATCCCAACACGAATCACGATGCCGCCTCACAACTTTACTTCCGCCAGTACCTAGCCTCCTACTTTCCAAACTTCACAGAAGCTCTCCTGTGAACCATGCAAGACTAGCACTCCTTTGCCCGCGAAAGGCAAAGGTCCAAGGTTCGAGTCCCGGTTCCGGCACACAATTTTAATCTGCCAGGAAGTTTCATATCAGCGCACACTCCGCTGCAGAGTGAAAGTTTCATTCTGGAAACATCCCTTAGGCTGTGGCTAAGCCATGTCTCCACCATATCCTTTCTTCCAGGAGTGCTAGTCTTGCATGGTTCGCAGGAGAGCTTCTGTGAAGTTTGGAAAGTAGGAGGCGAGGTACTGGCGGAAGTAAAGTTGTGAGGCGGCATCGTGAGTCGTGTCGGGATAGCACAGTCGGTAGTGCGCTTGCCCGCGAAAGGCAAAGGTCCCACGTTCGAGTCCCGGTTCCGGCACACAATTTTAATCTGCCAGGAAGTTTCAAGCAAAACAATGTTTAACACCAATCTGACAAAGAATTTTACAAAGTAATCTGAACACAGAATTCATAAATTAATGTTGGAAGATTGATTAGGAAACATGTAACTCTCACAGCTACTGCATGACCTACACTCACTAGCAGGAGCTTGACTACTTTCTGAGGAGTCTCCCCCCCCCCCCCCCCCCACATAATATAGCTCAACAGCCTCCAGAGAACATGATACTTATCCTTGCAAGTGATTAAAATGCTTCGCCACAGATGATGCAAACAAAGCTGACAGCATGGTGGTTTGTACAAAATGACAGTATAACAGTATTCATTCTGGCAATGCTCCCAGGCTGACCATTGCAGCAGTGACAGCAAACACCAATGCTGACCAAGCATACTGGGGACAACATACATGCCCACCTACCAACTAACTCTAAAAGTACAAGTTCTTGCCATACATATGGCATCACAATACAGAGCACATCACTCTGGATGGAATGCCATGACAGACAGCAGTGTAACAGGAAACTAACTAGCAGATGGCAATACAACAACATGAGTGGGTGGCGTTGGTAACACTGCAGGTTTGGCAACAAGGTCCACCCTTGCTCAGATGGTGCAAGTACGCAATCTACACCCAAGCTGCCCTAGCTCTGCCAGGATTGTCACATTAGTGTCTGAGGAGTCATTTGCTCATGTTTTAATCACAGCATTCATCCTATCCCAAGCATGGAAATCACAATACACACCACAATTATATTATTGTCTCCGCTGGTTGTTACACCTCTAGCAGTAAAGAAAATCAAATCAAATGTTTGTAGAGCTTATGGGACTTAACTATGGGGTCATCAGTCCCTAAACTTACAAACTATTTATGAACTAGCTTATACTAAAGACGGCACAACATCGATGCTCGAGGGGGGATGGCCTCGCGAATCTTAGCATAGCGCTGATCCGCCATGGCTAGCGTCAAAGAACTGATATTTTATGGCAGCTTATACTCACTTATCAGAAATGCAACTGCCAAACATTTTGGAATAGGTTCCAACTATTCACAGAAAAGACTCTTTGTTACGGACAAAATGTCACAGACTAAATTTCTAGTGATATCCAGAAAGGCCTGACACTCCAGGTTATTACCACAAGGACATCACAGTGAACAAGTTCCTAAAAATCCTATAAGAGTACCCTAGCCTCACTGCGCCATCAACTTACAGATGCAAAAGAAAGTAAAAAACTCAGCACTTGATCAAAACAACCCGGGCCACCGGTGTCATTGAAACCTCATCCCATCATGCCTGAAAAGTTGATTATAGCCAAAGAGGATGTTGGCAGAACCATGCCCCTTGGACAGTCAATGGGCCTTACCTTATCAATGGAACATAAACAGGTTAGTTCACAAAGACTATGCAGAGATTGCCAATTGCAGAGTGACAGAATTGTACCTGATAGATACCCCATTCCCATGTAAAGTATATAAACAATAGTGTTTAGCATGATAGTCATTGCCTGAGCATACGAACAAATCCCCATGGCCTCAGGAGATATGTCAAAGGCAGTAATAATAAGTACTTGTGTATGCCATATGGACTGAAAAATGTACTCACATGTTGCATTTTCTCCACCATATTCCCTGATGTTCAGATGGAGTATACTGTTACATGGTCAATATCATTGTATTTTCTCATAAACCTGCACATCATGCTTAGCACCTACAACTACTTTTTGAACAACAAGCGGGATCATGGTGAACACAGATAAGTGCATTTGTGGCCAGGATTGTATCAGGTTCCTAAAGATTAATGTTCTGACATCAGGCACCACACCCTAACAGAATGAGAAAAGTGATTCAAAAGTTGATATGACCAAGACTGTTCAGGATCCTCAGACAGTAGGTACATTTTTAGCATATTATTTAGCTTATGCGACATATGACTTCACTGACTCAACTGCAGCAATTCCTTCCTCCTTCCAAGGTTCCTTCCTATACCTGAATTTCCCTCTAAGAAATTAGGCAGCGGTGCCAACAGTGGCATTATATAAAGGTGGGCTGACAGTGCTCACAAAAACAGCACCATTTGATTGTGTCACAGAAATTGCTAGTGTCAATATAAAAAAAATTATGTGGTGCCACTCTAGTATCGCTACTTTTCGCATAACGACGAAGTTCAAGTTTTTTTAACTTCGTGACTTCACTTTTTTCACCTCTGAAATTGGGGAGGGTACTATAGGCGGAAACTTTGTAAATTCAGTACTGCATTCGTTTAGTTCAGGATGGGCTAAATTTGTTAATCATTTTCTCTTCGAGAAGTCCACATATTATGCTTGTCTTATCTGGCAGTTTGTGGCTACCAGTAGCCAAATGCTGTTACAAGCAAACAACTTAAATACGAAAATTTCAAATCCATAAGCTGCTGTGTGCACACCATTCTTCATTGCAGACTTCATAGCTTCTGTAAAGCCAATTATCTGATCGCCGGTACTCATTTTCGTATGTTGTCGATAATATAAATCTGAATTCAACACAAAATGCAAGCTTAGCAATACTCTATGGAGAGTGGGGTGGGGGTAGTGCTTGTCAGCTATTGTTACCATTGTTTTGTTAACGTACACTTGTTCCAGGAGCTAGCCGCAGGCTACGTTGTATAATTTCACGTGAATTAGTGCTGAATAATTGCATATAACGAAAAAATTCATAACTTTTATAGACTTTTTTTTATTTAGTATTTTTATCTCAAAAATTAAGGGGGTACTACAGGCGACGGGGTACTATAGCCGAATAAACAGGTTTTTTTAATTACACACTAAATTGAAGATATTTAAGTATGGTTTGTGTGATAGTGAGACATTAGAACACAGGCCAAAATTTTCTTGAGCATAATACAGTTAATTTGCTGCAGATGAAAATCCTCCCTGGAGGACAGTCACTGGACGACAGTCACTAAGAAGTCAGAAAGTCTCATTGACGTCATTATCGACAGCCAACCTCGTTGGGCACTAGTTGATTGAGAAGCTTCCTTCCTTGTATTGTCAAAGAGGTAAGCGGCTAGGTTTGTAACTGGTAGATTCGATCAATGCACAAGTGTTACTAAAATGATTTGGGAACTCAAATGGGAGTCGCTGGAGGGAAGGTGAAGCTCTTTTCGACAAGCACTGTCGAAGAAATTTAGAGGGCCAGAATGAGAGGTGTACTGAAGAACGATTTTCTGCCGCCAACCTATATTTTGCGTAATGACCACAAAGATAAGATCAGAGACATCAGGGCCCATATGGATGCATACAAACATTCAGTTTTCCCATACTCTTTATGGAGTGGAACAGGAAAGCAAGTAACCAGTTGTGGTACTGAATACCCTCCATCACGCACCTTTTGGGTGGATTGCATAGATGTAGATGTGGACGACCGCCGCAGATAATATTCTGTGATACAAGAGTAACTGTAGAGAAGGTCGCAAATGGAAAATACATCTGGCCGCAAGGAACATGTGTCACATCCCAGGCTGTCATTGACTGTGGAAGATCTGAGCTACAAATTGAGGAGGCTGTTCTAACGAGTACATGTAATACGAACTCCCTGGATGATTGTTTGCTGTCGAGAATGTTGAAATCCCACCGTTAACATTGAGAAGAGTTCCAGTCTGCAGCCGAGATGACTGTTGAACTGTGAAGTGCTTTTCGATTGCAAAAATCTAATCAGTATAATGAAGGAAATCTACATACCAGGGGCTATATAAGCATTATAGGTGGTCGAGGAGAACTTTGGATTACTAATTTTCATGAGCAATTGCAACTCATCCCTAAAGGTATGTAGTTGGAACAGCTGAACCAGTCCAGGACGGTGAGCTCAATGCCATCGACGAATCTCATGCTCTGCATGACAACACACTAGAGGAAACTAGTATGGAATTGCATATAGGGCCTGGTCTGACCCAGGAACAACGTCAGCAGGTGTTAGCCATACAACACCAATTTTCAGATGCATTCAGGACCATCCAGATGAAATGACCTATGATAAAACATTGTATCAATACTGAGGATCATCCATCAATTAGCAAGGGTTCATACAGAGTGCCGTCAGCTGAAAGACGGATAATTCGGGAAGAAACGGAGAAGATGTTGCACGATGACATTATTCAACCTTCAGAGTCCATGGTCGTCTCTGGTGGTCTTCATAAACAAGAAAGATGGTATGTGGCGTTTCTTTGTCGACTATCGGCGGCTGAACAGAATCACAAAGAAAGATTTGTGCCCATTGACACACATTGATGACACCTTAGATCATGCATGGCCAACATTTCCGCCCAGCGGGCGTGCCCACGGGCGAAGTACACTGTAGTTCGCCCGCCCACAGCGACCGTGTGTCGCTAGTGTCCCACACGCTGCTCTGTGCACAGTGCACTGGGCCAGAGCGTGGTAAAGGATGCCTGGATGCGGCGGTGCAGCCGGCCGCGGGGACTGAGGCGCTCCAGTCACGGTCTGCACGGCCACTACGGTCGGGGGTTTGAATTCCCCCTCAGGCATGGATATTTGTGCCGTCCTAATTCGTAAGTAGTGCATAAGTAGTTTGTAAGTTTAGGGACTGATGACCCCGTAGTTAAGTCCCATAGACTATACAAACATTTGAACATTTTGCGGCGGTGCGGGCACAGCAAGGGCGCTCGCGCCCGCAGGATGGTGTTTGGCCATGCCTGCCTTAGACTGTTTGAAAGGAGCTACATACTTCTCAGCCATGGACATGCAGACACGTTACTGGCAAATCGAGGTTGACGAAGCTGACAGAGAGAATCATTACACCTGACGGCTTCTATGAATTCAGATTCATGGGATTTGGAATATGTAATGCCCTGCCCACATTTGAATGCATGATGGACAGCTTGCTTCAACACCTTAAATGACGACATATCTTTGTTATCTAGATGACATTGTCGTTTTCTCTAGAATATTTGCGGAACATCTAAGCCACCTATCAACTGTGATGAGGCGTGTTCGGGCAGCAAGACTCCATCTCAACCCAAAGAAGTGCCTCTTTGTTGCAATAGAGATAAAAATACTGGGGCACCTAGTGAGTGTAGATGGTATCCGTCCTGATCCAGATAAAGTAAGGGCAGTCATAGAATTTCCAACTCATCAGCAATCAGTGATGTGAGAAGTTTTCTTGGGCTGTGCTCATAGTACCGTCATTTCATAAAGGGTTTTTGTAACAAGACACGTCCATTGCAAGAACGTCTGCAGAGAGACGCTGAGTTTTACTGGGATGAGACGAAAGAAAGAGATTTCTGGGCACTTATGGAGGCTCTATCTACCCCACAAGTTCTAAAGTTATATGACGCCAATACGAAAACCAAATTTCACACTGGCGCTAGCGGTTATGGGTTGTTGCAGTGCTCGTACAAATTAAGGATGGTCCTAAAAAGGTGATAGTCTATGCATCAAGAGTACTCTCGAAGTCTGAGACAAAACTACTCTACAACTGAGAAGAATGTCTCACCTTTATCTAGGCTATCAACAAATTCCACCCATATATATTTGACAAACCACTTACTGTCGCGACAGATCACCATTCTTTATGTTGGCTGACCAGTTTGAAGGATTCATCAGATCGATTAGCAGGATGGGCACTAAGACTCCAAGAGTACATTGTCATTGTGGTATTAAAAAATGGGCGCAAACACAAGGACGCTGACTGCCTTTCAAGAAATCTACTAGAGGAATGAATGAAAATTCTCCCCTCACTGAGTCAGGTGTCATTACAGCTGAATAGCAGCAGGCCCAGCAGAAGGGAAGGGCGTTGGGGGAGGCAGCATCCCAGAGGCATGGAGATCTGGAATGGAAGAGCTAATGGCGGAATCATTAACTCGACATGGGCGTAGCTGTTTCTAATTGCGCCTGTGCTGCTGACTGTATGGGTCGTCCACAAGATACATTTGTAGCCCCATTTGTAGATCCAGCATTATTATAAACCATAGAGGTCTCAAATCACTTCACTCCATATTTTAGTGGCGCTGGCACAGCAACCGTAATTGAAATTTTTGGTAAAAAAATAGTCTTGGTTGCATAAACTTGATGTTTTATTTATTTAAACATGCCGCGTTTCATCTCTTCTAGGCATCATCAAACGTTTGAAAGGGAAGGGGGGGGGGAAGATTTACAAACTTGTTTAAAACACAACTAACATATTTTTAGTTGTGTTTTAAACAAGTTTGTAAATCTTGGAGAGTTTCAACTTATAAACAGGACATTGTATAAGGACACCTACGATCTACTGGGTCCCAAATGGCTAAGGGTCGTTCTTGTGTCCCTTAGGACATGAAGAACACAATCTGAATAAATTGTCTGAGTGGGGAGACACACATGAAGGAGCTGGAGAGGAGCATAGTAATCAGTAACACAAATGAAATTAATATCTCTTACCAATACTAAAATTTATGTACATTTCCTCAGTGCATTTACAAAACAAATGAGCTTTCTGCTCTAAAGCAAATAGCAAAATAAAGTAGGCCTTTCTACCATCAACACATAACAAGGAACAAGGCAGCCAGAGCCAAATAGAAAAGGCAACATGGCAGGTCGCGAGGCAGTGAAGAACTGTCTGCCTCCATACTTGATGTTAGTCAGCTGCTCGGCTCTGCTGGCTGGTAGACGGTGTTGACGTGCGAAATAGGCGCGAGAGCCCGCCCTCCGTGGGCTCCGACGGGCTGATGACGTAACTGCTTGTGAGGCTACAGCTGCTGGGACTACGCCCTCCTGGAGCTGGCCCTGGGCTTTTTTAAGAGTCGTGGCTGTGGACTACCCTGACCCTAAAATGGCACCACGTCTTCGTGTTGGCGAACAATTGGGAAGGAGGACTACCTGGCAAACGGATCTGGTGAGACAGGTGCTGAGGCTACGAGCGATGTGAGTCCCTGCCCTCGCCTGGTGATTCCACTGCGGTCTGGGGAACATCGCTCAGAAAACGTCCAGACTTTCGCATGTTCCAAGACAGTGTCAGACTGGACAGACAAGATGGCGACCTGGCATCAGGACAGTGGCTGGCATCTCTGTAGCGGTTGGACACTGAAGACAGCAGCCACATTGACAAGTGGCCCTGTATGCCGAGCGTCAATGTCCATCAGCTCAGGTGTGGGCAGCAAAGATGCAGGCCCAGCAAAAGGTAAGGGAATTGGGGGAGGCAGCATCCCAGAAGCAGGGAGATCTGGAATAGAAGAGCTAATGGCAGAATCACCAAATTAACATGGGCGTAGCTGATTCTAATGGCGCCTGTGCTTCTGACCGTATGGGTCGTCCTCAAGATACATTTGTAGTCCCAATTGACAAATAATGTTTTCTAGCACTTAATTGTTGCGGTCACTGTATGTTTTAAAACCGACACAGCCTTGGACCGAAATTTTGGAAGCATCACACGGAATAGGCGTCGAAAACTGTGGAGGATGCAGGACAGACAGCAGTGTGTGATGGCGGCAGCCATACAAAGCTTCCTGACAAAGGTCCATTACGAGGCTGGGAGCAGCATGTGGAAAAACCCGCACCAAGGGTTCCTCGCAGGTGTGTGTGGTGTACAGATTACTTATTTGAGACTGAAAAGTGCGCACAAAACGCTCGGATTCGCTATTAGAATGTGGGTGGATGGAGCATTTGTGAAATGTTTTATACCACTGTCCACACAAAATTTTTCAAATTCGGCGTCATCAAATTGTGCTCCATTGTCTGTTGCAATCAGTTTGGGCAGCCCTTCAATACAAAATATTGAAGACAAAGTTGTCATCAAGTGCTTAAAAACCACATATGAGAATTTTCTGTATGCATCCATAATGAGCCAGCGGCAATTCCAGAACGGACCAGCGAAATCCAAATGAATACGTTACCAGGGTGCAGTAGGCTTCGGACAGTCAGAGAATATCTGAGGTGGAGCTCACTGACTTTCGATACTGGCTGGACACTCTGCTGTCATATGCTCAGTTTTTGCATCAAGACCACGCCATGTACAATGACAGCGAGCTAATTGTTTGATCCAAACTATTCCCCAACGACCTTGATGCAACAAACGTAGTACTTACCACCTGTAGAGCTTGGGGTACAATCACCCGTGAATGGTCATTTTTGGTGTGTAAGAGAATCAGTGGCGGACTAAGGGGCGGGGGGGGGCGGAGGGGGCGGATCGCTTCAGGCGTCTCGTATTGGGGGGCCTCTAAAGACCTCGAAAGCAAGGGTGTTTATTTATTATTTTTTATTTCCTCTAGTCCTGTGGGGCCTCCAAATCTCAAAAGCTACTTTTTTATAGTAATACATGTATTTGAAAGTGGACAGGGGGCGTCATTTTATTCTGCTGCCATCCCGGGCCTCCAACAGCCTTAGTCCACCACTAAAGAGAATGACACCTTGATGAACCAAAAGGTCCTGCCGACATGAGAAATAAAGTCGTGCGAGAGGGTTTGTTACCTGTCCTGCTAAGGGAGACCAATCATGGCGTATATAGTGCAACAACTTTTGCAAATCAGAATCAGCCGCTGTGGCCCAGGCAATTTGTCGGTGATCAATTGGAAGATTGATTAGCATGACAGAATCAAGTGCAGCAATCTGGCAAAACGAAATGGAAGATTTATGGAAATCAGAATCAGGACCCAGAGAAAGTTGCGAAAGGACTTCCGCATTGGCATGTTTAGCAGTGGGACGAAACAATAACTGATACCGATACTATGATAGGAAAAGCGCCCACCACTGACCGATTAGGATTAAACAAGGACTGCAAGGGTTTATGGTCAGTCAACAAGTAAAACTTCCTCCTGTACAAACTGGTGGAATTTAGTTATGCCATATACTAAGGCAAGAGCTTCCTTCTCAACTTGCGAGTAATTTAATTGGGCTTTGTTCTAAAGCTTGGAAGCAAAGATAATAGGACGCTCGACAGAATTAAACTTGTGCGAAACACCGCACCGATACCATGAGCCGAGGTATGCGATCACTGAGAAGAGATACTTTCAACTTTTGAAAGGCCATTTGGCATTCTGAGGACCAAACAAACGGGACATTCTTGCGTCGCAAACGATGCAAAGGAGCTGCAATTTTAAAAGCATCGGGAATAAGACGATGATAATATGTCAATTTTCCAAGAACAGTTTGCAATTCACGCACATTGCATGGTGGTGGAAGATCGCATATTGCGACTAAATGAGTTTGCAATGGATGAACCCTCTGACTATGACATGTCCAAGATATTCTAGTTCTGTTTGAAAATATACACATTTGTCTCTATTGCATTTGAGACCATTGGGTAGCAAAACTTGAAACAAAGCACAAAGATTAGCAATGTGTTCCTCCACAGTACACCCAGAAATAGTGATATCGTTGAGATAGTTGGAACAGAATCGAACTGTGGCAGTGAGCTGTACAAGGTAGCGCTCAAATATTGCAAACGCTGACGCTCTGCCGAACGGCAAACGTAAATACTTAAATAGGTCAAGATGCGTATTAAGCACTAAAAACTGCTGAGATTGCTTATCTAAGGGAATCCGAAAGTACACATCTCTCAAATCAATCTTTTGAAAAATAGCGCTCTGCTTCCAATTTCATTGTTCTTAAGCTCCTCCGGGTGAGGTAAAGGTAAAGTATCTACTTCTGTTTGGGGATTAATAGCCTCTTTGAAATCTGCGCACATAGGAAGCTCGCCCAAAAGTTTTCTGAGCATTACGGGAGGTGAAGACCACTGAGAAGCGGACACAGGAGCTATTGGGCCATATGAATAAAACGAAGTATCTACTTTATACTCTGAATTCCAGAGGACACACTCAGGTTCTCATGAATAAAGGGAGTCGGAGAATATACTGCAGGCGGGTAAGTTCTCAGTGTGGGTAACAGGGTAGGGGAAGTTGCTCACAGTGGAGAATATTCTCCAATTTTGTATGAATAAAACTAGAGAAGTTTCTCACGACTGGAGAACATTCTCCGATTTCTGACGTGAGCTCTTTAGCATACTTCGTGCTGAGTAACTTCTATTAAGGTCACATTTTACTGTCGTTTATAATAAAAATGACAACATCTGTGCTACTTAAAGGCAAAAACAAGTTTCTTTATACGTAGTCTTTAAGAAATACGAGGAGATCTAAAAAGTTAATACAAATAAAAACATTTTGTTGACTAGTAGCTTCCTTCAGAAAAATGAAGAGTGTGACACTTCAGGCATTTTATATAGTGACAAGAGTGATGTAAGGGGAATGTTTTCATTACTGGCATAGAAATGAAACACAAGTGGATTCAGCCCATGTGTTTGGAGTGTATATTTACAGTTGTAAACAGCTACATAGAAAAAATAATACTGATTTTTTTAAATAGGGTCTATTAATAAGGCATTATGATGTTCCAAATAAAGTGTATCTCAGGACTTCACAGTTTCTATCACAAAATAAATATTGCTGCAATAGGCCTACCAGGTAGGCCTACTGAAGTATTGTTTTTATCCAAACCGTTTGGCTTATTTAAAATGCGTTTTCTGACTTCATAATCGTAACTTCTGTTATGTTAGAATTAAGTAGACATGGCAGGAAAATTAATAACCGATTAATTACATACCTAGCAGCCTGTTTCTTATAACAAGATCGCATAGCCTAACGCTTATGAGCAGACCATTGGGTGTTGTATTTATCAAGTATCTCATGTTAGAAAGCCATAACAGCATTCCACGCTCAAACAGATGAATATGTGATGCATTCTTAAAATTTCTTTCGCATATTATGCTAACCCAACTTCAATAACGAAAAAGTTTCTCGCATGACGAAGAAAAATACATTTTCGTAAAAAGTGCACATTTAGTCTTAATAATATGCTCCTTCACAGCAAACTAATATCTAAACATAGTACAGTTCTTCCTGAACACGTAGATGCTTACACCATATTTGAGCTCGAAATTTAAATGGCTTAACCGTTCATCTGTCACGAAAATTAAATAAACGAAGTTCTAGAGAAGAAAATTCTCTACAACTTTAATCTTTTATGGTTTTCTTCATATATCGTATCGTTTCAGAGATATTCGCAAAAAAAAAAAAAAAACGGTGATTTGACTATGTCTGTTTGTCAGTAACGAGTTCCCACTTTTTAAATAGAACCGTTCAACAGATTAGCACCAAATTTTACAGACATAAATTTTGCCCATCACAGCCACCCTTTCTCAAATATTTCGGACGAAAAATACGCTAGTAACAATAAAAAAAAGGCTATTTGACAGCAGAAATTAAATTGCAAATAAACGGTTATCAAACACGAAAATTGAATAACCGAATTTGTAGAGGAGAAAATTCTCTACAAATTTGCGCGCTTATATTTTTTTCGTAATTTGCACCGTTATAGAGATATTTGCAAAAATAATGGCGGTTTGACACTGTCACTTCATTTTACGTAAAGCAGGCTTTCGGAGATGTCATGTCACATTCCTCACCCAAAACCCTCTCTCGCATATGCCATCTTGCTTTCTCTATTTTATGATTTCCTTATTATAAATTATGCATTGTCATTTCAAAGCAATGTCACACTGAAGAATTAACATAAACACGTCATTCTTAGTATCATAAATTATAATCTCATGTCTGAAATTCCATATTATTAGTTAACAACTGCCATCAGTGGTACGAGAATTAAGGAACTATTTCATGACTGTCTGCCGTAGTGTAGTGTGCAGCGTGTCAGTTGTGATGCACGTGGTTGGTAGTTCAAAACATCCCAACACCATTTTTTAAAATTTCTCTCTCTCTCTCTCTCTCTCTCTCTCTCTCTCTCTCTCTCTCTCTCTCTCTCTCCCTCCTTCTCTCTTTTTTTTTCTTTTTTTTTGTCATACCTCCTAAAAGGGTTTCCAACATCCTTATTAATTAAATAGCACTATGTTCTTCAATGATTAGAGTTGTGGATATGTAAGAGTGCTCCCTCTAAAAAGTGCTTTTGTTCTATTTCATGAATGTGCCATGAAATACGTAACAACAAATTGAACAATGGTCTTCTGAAGCATATGCACATAAACTGGGAGGATACTGTAATAATGCATATTCTTAACAATGTGCTGATGCAGGTTGTTTCATACATAAATGAAGTCCTTGATTTCTGTGATAACTGTTGTTCCTTAATGAAATGGAAGGGAAGTGTATACATCGCAACAAATTACCTTGCTTCTTCTTTTTTTTTCTAAGCAATTATTAACTACTTATGGAATATGTTGAAAGTCATTAATTAGAATCTATGTATATTCTAAAATATTTGTCTTTGGTATGGTTGCTATGGACGCTTATAACATAGATTGTATTACCTTTTCTGTATTTTAGATATGACTTTGCTCATGTTACTTTGTTTTGCACTAAAATAAAGAGCAAATATTCTGTTTCAAACAGTGACTACATTCTCATTTGCAGCTCAAATAACAAAAGGACTAAGTGTGGTAACACAGAATTCTAGATAACTTTAGTAATTAATCTAAATACAAACATACTACATCATTTACAACAGTCATTATAAAAGTATCTCCCCAGTTTATGAACACTTGAAAAAGAAGTCTGTGTTTGCAACTCGTATTTCATGGTATGTTCACAAAATAGAACAAATGCACTTTTCAGAGAAAGTGTTGTTACCTTTGAACAGCTCAGAATCTTACAGAATATAGTTCTGTTCAATTAACAAGGGTGTGCAAAAACCTTTCAAGGATCAAGATTAAAAAAAAGGAAAAAATTCCAGTGACGGTTTATATATATATATATATATTGTTCTCCAGGTACAGTGATGCTCTTCGGTCGTTTGTTCATGTTTGTCCTGGGTTGTTCATTGAGAATTTTGCTCCGTTTCTTTTTATTACAGATGGCGTTGAGCCCACTATCTTTTTCTCTGTTTTCATTGGTTCTTTGGTTTGATCGGCCCTTTGTGGGCGTTGGTTTTTGTTTTATCGTTTCATCGTTGACTCAGTTTTCTCGCTGAGCTGACTACCACATCAGAAACTGTCTGACCAAGCGCACTGAGCCAGCATGCCTGGGAAGTTTCAAACCACCGTCTAACATGTTCGTGTATCACAAACTAATTTGTCGCCCATTAGGCTATGCCAAACAGCTGTGAGAGTAATCTGTAATTCTCGTACTATCGATGGCAGGTGTTATCTGCTAACATGGCATTTTTAGACATTTGATTATAATTCATTGTCCTAAGACATGACCGAGTGAGGTGGCATAGTGGTAATGTTCTGGACTCGCATTCGGTGGTTCAAATGCACCTTCGGCCATCCAGATTTAGGTTTTCCATGATTTCCCTAAATCACTCTAGGGAAATGCCTGGATGGTTCCTTTCAAAGGACACGGCCGATTTCCTTCCCCATGCTTAGCCAAAACTCCGAGCAATATCTCCATCTCTAATGACCAAGCTGTCGACAGGATGTTAAACCCTAAGTTTCCTTCCTTCCTAAGACGTGTTTTTGACCATTTTTAGTGCGCCATTGCTTTGAAATGACAATGCTTGACTTATAATTTAAAAAATCATCAAATACACAAAGCAATATGGCATATGCAAAAGTGAGTTTCGAGCAAAGTTTCAGGCGACAGATGTCATGTGACTGTTTTCCGAATGCCAAATGTACACTATGTTCCTTCCAGACTATAGTCATTCATAGCCAGTAGAGGCAAAGAAAATAAACTTAGAACAAATTACCAAAGCTAGACAGATGATAATATTTTAACGGAAGAAGATAATGAAAATGTGGAAGAGAGATTAAAATAATAGTTTGAAGAGGTAAAAGTTCAAAATCGAGTGTGTTTGCAAAGATAAATTCTAATAATTTTGGCTGTTTGTTAAAATATGGTCAGAAAGAATATTACGTGTTGGGGGCATAGATATTATCACAATAGTATAGTCGTAATTGTATCGTCCATGATTTTTTACTAATTTTGTCTGAAATGTTTGCAAAAAATTATAAAACTACAGGCAAATCTGAAGTGGGCTCTAAAACACGACAGTGCCATTTTTCTTGATGCACTGAGACGGAAGATGAAGTGTTAGACATTTTACTACGTCATGAACGTTTCCTGCGTGCACTACTAATTGGCTGACTCATGACATGTACCTTTCTTACGCTTAAGACACAGACTTTGGACATGGCCTGTCTTATGGGAAAAGAAACACTTCTTGTTGCAAGAAGCGAAATTTTGTCTTTGTGATAAATTCCACAATTGGGGCAATAGTTGACAGTCCTGTCAGATTGGGTTGGGTGTTTACTAAATACAGTCTGAGCCGATAGTATGCCCCGTTCAGCTGGTATCGTACCACATGTCAGCGTGTCCTACCGACCGACTGCTCAGATCGGAACAACGTCCATCGTGTTGGCATCCATTTGACAAGCATCACAGGCAAACAAAATGTTGGAAAGCTGTCAAGTGTGGGATCCGGCATATTAAGCATCTGTTCACGTAGTTTTGGGTTACTAACGTTCTGTGTGACTGCGTTACGAATCATTGATTGAGTTATATGGAAATTACATTGGTAAGACAACCCAGATAAGTTAGCTAACCATTCTCGATATATATTTCCAGGATTCCTACGACAATGAAAAAAGTTGTAACTGGCAGCTGCAACTAATACGTTTTTCCAAGGATGTAGTCTTGGGGGCCCGGACCCCCCCCCCCCCCCCTATTACCTAAACGATAAAATACTACTCAAACGTATGCTAAGGACAACACACACATCCATTTGCGATGGTGGACTCGAACCTCCTAAGGGACTAAATGAAATAAGACACGACCTAGCTATCGAGTAGTGAAACTGAATGATATTGTTATCAGTCATACGCCGAAAAAGCCATTTATAGATTTTAATTATCGATAACCAGTCCTCCTTTAACTGTTGTTCATTGTCGGCCTTACTCCATTATTGCTATGTTAGGCACTACAGTGGAATGCTGCTACTGCTGCTTATTTCTTTTATATTGTAAGATAAGTTTCCAATTATGAGTAAGTTCATAACAAGAAAGAAGAGAAAAACTGACTTCCATTTGTCCACTAGTGTTAGGGTAAGTTAAAATACGTACTGCTGTAATAGCTTATTTATCTATTTATAGCAGTGGAGTCGTTATTTGGAGTGGCAATATTTCAGTATATCATAAGGCACCTCACTCAGTACATGTAATACTTTTTAAAGTTAGGTTTAAGAGTAATATTTTATCTAGAGGATGGATATGTTGCAATGCCAACAAGAGTAAAAGAACCAATAATAGACTTACGCTTCCTAAATCAATATGCAAAGTATTTATACTGATGCAAAAATTAATGCAGATTTTGCGAAACACCAACCTACAGCCAGTTTTCAAATACAAAGAAACAGTTATCGTTCTGATGACCTGACTTCGTTTGGAATAACATCTGAAGGTTCTTATGGCATATATTGAAACAAGTTTTAAGAAATGTTTTCCTCAATTTTGTATATAAAATATTGCTGTATTTGTACGAAGGTCTTACAAAAGCAAACTATGTGCATAAAATATAAAAAAATATGTTATCCTAAGTTTGTGTTTAGAATAAATGAAAAACATGAGCCTTTGTAAATTTGTCCCCCCCTTTGACAATATCCCAGATATGTCACTGGTTTTTCACATAATATTTCGATACGAGTGAACCAATCACTGAATATTTCAACTCTTACGGTTTTTTCTATCGGATGCAACTTCCCCAAAACACTGAAGATATAGACTTTGCACATTGCAATAAAGTAAGCTGCCACTCCTTTACCTACTATGTGGTGAGCCATGACGTGCACTGAAAACTGTGCAAGCCACTCCGTTCAAACTTCAGTGTCCCTATTGAAAACTCTGAATGGCCGCGAAAAATTGGCGGCGTCGGCTTGTGCCGGCGGCTGCTTTGTCAATACAAGTGGATGTGTTGTTCGCTCAGATCGGCACATTATTGTCGCAAAATGATTGCAAACATTAAGAGCAGCGCAAACGCAGACGATCCAGGAGCCGTTCTTCATACCGATCAACATCTGATAAAGGAAATTCATTATCCAGAATGAAACTTTCACTCTGCAGCGGAGTGTGCACTGATATGAAACTTCCTGCCGACCGCGGAGGCCGAGGGGACTGAGGCGCTTCAGTCACGGTCTGCACGTCCACTACGGTCGAAGGTTCGAATCCCCCCTCGGGGATAGATATTTGTGCCGTCCTTAGTTGTAGGTAGTTCATAAGTAGTTTGTAAGTTTAGGGACTGATGACCCCGTAGTTAAGTCCCTTAAGCTTAACAAACATTTGAACATTTTTTGAAACTTCCTGGCAGATTAAAATTGTGTGTCGGAACCGGGACTCGAACCTGAGACCTTTGCCTTTCGCGGGCAAGCGCCCTACCGACTGTGCTATCCCAACACGACTCACGATGGCGCCCTACAACTTTACTTCCGCCAGTACCTCACCTCCTACTTGCCAAACCTCACAGAAGCTCTCCTGCGAACCATGCAAGACTAGCACTCCTGGAAGAAAGTAAAGTTGTGAAGCGGCATCGCGAGTCGTGTCGGGACAGCACAGTCAGTAGTGTGCTTGCCCACGAAAGGCTAAGGTCCCAGGTTTGAGTCCCGGTTCCGGCACACAATTTTAATCTGCCAGGAAGTTTCGAAATTCATTATGTTGATACCATAGGAAACTTGGCGAGCGTGCTAAGAAGTGCACTTGCCCTTGCACGTACCCAAATGCCAGCGGCGGTTTGTCGTAGGCGCTACCTATCGTCTGACAGTACCACGGTGCCTGTTTATAACTAACAGATTATCTGGCAGGAAGTGTTAAATTGTTACAGGCTCCGATCTGAGTATTCTACCCAGGGCGGCGTTGCATTCTTGTAGGCCACTAGCAGCATTTCGCATGTCGGTTGCAAACAATTCTGCTATTGCAACATATGGCACACACTGGCAAGAATTAAACTTAGTGTTACACAGTCAGTTCTCACGGAATTTTACCGTGGCAGACGTCGCAGAAGCTACAATAAGAGCAGAATTTTTGGTGCACTACCACACTCATGCCAGACATGGCCAACGCTCGGTTTGTGGACAACATTACAGGACTTGCTGTCACCAAGGGCGGCCTGCTGGAGGGGGGAGGGCGGTGAAAGAAGTTTAAATCGTCAGTTAAACTCTGGATCAGTAGAAAGACTAGTACCGACCACCCCTTTTCACCCCACGCCCAATCAAACTAAAGTCTCACAGCTTTGAAGACTCAGTGCAGTGGTAGCAATCTAGATTCGCATTATGAAAAAACAAAAAGAGCTGCTGGGGTGGGCGAACGACCCTTCGCCCCCCCCCCCTGGATCCGCCTATGGTTGTCACTGGATACGACCGTGACATTTGACCGGAGACCGGGGCTTCTGCCTGCCTAACTGGCTTTCCACAGGTACAGGCGCAGTAAGAAGTCCAGTAGTTCAGCACAGCCGCTCTGGCGTGCTGGCTGGCGCTCACACTGCTCCAATTGAGCAACCGTATATCACTTCGCGATGGCTCACTAATGCGTTTCATGGCAAATTTATTTTTAAGTAGTAATTTTGATCACACACAGACGGGGAGAAGTCAAGTATGTAACATTGCATTTCTTACGACTGTTACAGCCTTAGGAAAATTGCCGTTTTAGTATGAAATTTAAATTGACAAATTTATATTTAAATTGTAATTTTATTTAAATATTAAACTTCAAAACACATATAATATCAATTCATATTGTTTTCCTTTTCACTAAAGGATAAATGCTAATTAAAAGAAAGCTCTTAAGTTGAAGTCGGCCAGTGAGGTTCTATAAATGAATTTAGTACTTTGCATTAAAAAAAAAGCATGTACATGCAAATCTAAACATCGGAATAATTTACATAGTAAAACTTAAGTCTAAGAAATTCACTGTGCAATGAATCTTCACGTTGTAAGTGTATAACTTCTAGCTGTAGACAAGTTTCCACACTGTGAACATAACACAAAAATCAGGGGAAAGGCACAACCTTATGCAAGCTGAAGAGCAATATAGTAACTTGATCTTACTACAGAATAGTTCAAAGAGTATTCCTCCTGAAAACAAAAATGTATTTTCACAGTGGAAATGTTTGGAAAATTATTAAGACGTTTATTTCACTGCTGTCATACAGTGATGACTTTCATACCTCTTAAAAGCATGTTATTTATAACACTAAGTATATATAGACTCGTTTGCACAGAATTAATATATTAGACATACAGAACAGAAATGTGATTGTGTCTGACCACTTAGTATTTACATAACCATCATGCTACTTTTAACTCTTTAAAATAGCTACTTTTCATTTTAATGGGAGACTCAACCCAAAAGCTTCAATTAAAAAGAATAGGCTATTTCACAGATTTTGAGTGTTTAATCTTAGATGCCAAAACGATTTGTATTCGAATCATCTTTGTCTTTGTATATAAAGCAGTGTGTCCATGTGTTTGTATTGAATAATTTTTCACACATGACCTTCAGATGCAGAGGATGGTCATCGTAAGTGTAAAAATCACGTACAACACATGGTTCAGCAGATATGACGTCATAATGACATCCGAGAAAACCTGCTGCATCACGTGACAATGTTGCACATTTCCTCCTAAACCACTGGATCGATTTCAACCAAATTTGGTACACACATTCCTTAGCATGAGGTAACAAGTGCTGTATCGGTAAGAACAGATGATGGAGGAGATATAACGTCATAAACAATAGAAGTTCCAAGAAACTGCGACATAATGCGATGAGGCTTTCAAAATACACTATATGAGAACGAGAGTACAGCGACTTTAAAAATAATTTCAAAGCTTTATTAAACTTTTTCGCTATTCTCCGCTATGGCATTTGGTACACAGTTACATTTTATAATTTCTACAATATGTATTATACTTGGAGGACATTTTACAGACACTATAAACACATGCAACACTCCTGTATTCCTGTCAAAATAAGAAAATGTCTGAAAGCTGACTGTGCTGTTGAAAAGTGCACGTGGCTACAGGCGAAAGCAGTGGCCTTCAATAGAGCTACAAGGAAAGGAAGAGAATTAAATAGTGCACACCCTACGAGTAGCCAATATTTTTAGTCAATCTACCTTTTATCTTCAAGAGATTGCAGTTTCCAGTGAGACTTGCACTTTCTGTTACGATTAATAAATCACAACGCCCTCTGTTAAATACTGTGGAGTGGATTTGATATCTCCTCATAAGGGCAGTTTTACGTCGCTTGCTCAGGTGATATTATCAAAGAATTTATTCATGCTGTATCCTGGACAAGTAACACGAAATACTGTTTATAGTCAAATTTTGAATTACATGAATGTATGAAAGTTACATATCATTCTATTTTTATTACTACCTTTCTTTGCTTATAATTTTCTATATTATGCAGCACAGCCTTATTTCTTACATATTCTATCATAAATATAACATGTTTTTACAAAAAAGGGGGATGGACAAAGAGAGAAGGGATAAGAAAAGTCCTAACTCAAGGCTCTGGTAGGGTTGTGTGTTTTATTCAAATGTTTGTAGAGCTTATGGGACTTAACTATGGGGTTATCAGTCCCTAAACTTACAAACTACTTATGAGCTAGCTAACATGAAGGATGGCACAAATATCCATGCCCGAGGGGGGATCGAGCCCCCGACCGTAGTGGCCATATGTTTTGTCAACAAAAAGTTGAAGTGTTTGTTAAGCTTATGTGACTTAATTGCGGGATCAACAGTCCTTAAACTTAAAAACTTCTTATAAACTAACTTATACGAAAGACAACACAAACATCCATGTTCGGTGAAGGATTCGAACACAGAGACACAGAGGATTCGAAGACAGAGAACAGCTGCTTGTATCGGAGCATAGCGCCTCAATGCGCTCAGCTACTCTGCTACGGCTGTGTGTTGACCTTAGCATAAGTTAGTTTAAGACGTTTGACAGTCTAGGGACTGATGACTACTGTAGTTTGCTCATATAGCTTTACAAACACTTGATTTAAAAAAATCAATCAATCAGACTACCTTAAGGCTTTAATAAATAAATAAAAATCCGGGTAACTCTTGATTTTCAGCTAGCTACAAATCTGTCTAAAAAATATTTGAAATACTGACTGTGTAAGCTACTGTGGCACACCGAAAGACGCCATAGATATTTGCTGATTCCTGTCACCATCAAACAGAACTGTTTTTACTCCGAACTTGGCATAAACTCAAAGAGGAAGAAACAAGTAGCATGATTTCCAGCAAAACTGACCAAACAATTGGCAGCCAATCGTTGGATATCAATTACTTTCCCTGTTTACTGTGTAAATATATATAATGGAATACACTGAATTCTTGTTCAGTAAAATGAAAGAACTCCAAAGAAATAAGTAGTATCTCTGACTCAGATATCTGTACCACTGCTCCTCCTCTAGAAGTGTTGATTGGATTTTTATTCAGAAAAGGTTACCCTGGTGTTGAAATTAGAAGAAGCCTCCTACATGCAAGTAGGGAAACCTTATTGCGTAGGTAAATTTTAATGGGTGTATGTATTTGCAATAACTCAGGGCTAACTTTTTATCATCAGTATTAACCAATTTGAATGAAATTTTTGCAGGAAGTAGTCTTGATGTGTTTGCATACCTCTGTACATTAAAACTATCGAACATGTAATTTGTTTATTTTATCGTCATATTTAAGTACCAATAAATAAAGAAAATTTAAGGTTGAAGTTTGGAATAATCACAGATAACAAGTTATTAATATTTCTTTTAAGATGAAAGCACAGAACCGTTGAACTGTCTTGTGAATATATACCTAAAAATGTTCTATGTGCAAACTGGGGCATGAGACCCAAAAGTTAGTTTACTGGAATACCATTAAGAGCATATTAAAAATTCATTGCTCGAAAAACAGTGAAGTTCTGTTCTTAAAATCTTGGTCATTGCTACATATTTATACAATAGACACCATTTCAAAATTTCGTTGTTATTGGCAAAGTAGAAGAAGAGTTAAATTTTTGGGTGGAGTCTCCCTTTAAACTCTCCACTGTATATACTGAATATAAGTATACATCAAACCTAATTATGAGCAATCACCTGAGGTAGGCACATTGTTTGCACTTCTGCTGCACTTGCCTCGGCCATGCTGTGCTACGTAACATCGTTGCACTATTACATTTGACTATGAGCTCTTACAGCACAGACGTCGAGCGAGCCCAAAGCTACCTTTGGTGGACAGGCTGGTGTACCCTACTTGTGAAACACACTGTCCACTACCCACAGTGTCCGGGGCTCCAGGCAAGTGTCAACAAATTCCCTCTCCAGTCAAGTGTCACTCTGGGCAACTACCACAAACTCGTAAAGAACTTGATTCAAGCTAATTAAGGTCGATAACAAAGAATATCGCGCATTGCTCCGAGAGTTTTCAACCTTGTTGAGACCCACAGCTGCACCACAACAAGTTTTTCATGACATTCAAGGGGTGTTTGAAATGTCTGTGCGAAAATAAAAACTACTAATGTGTATGGGGAAAACCATATTTATTTTTCATCATACTCTCCTGTTAGACTTATACACTTCACCCAGACCTGTTCTAATCTTTTGATCACTTCCGAATAATAGCAATTGTCCAAGCCTGCGAAATAGCTATTAGTTTCTGCAATCACATCCTTCTTTGAATAAAATCTTTGACCTGCCAGCCATTTTTTCAAATCGAAGTACAAATTGTCCGAGAAAGTCAAGTCTGGAGAATATGTGGGATGTAAAACGAGTTGGAAGCCTATTTCCAATAATTATGTGGCTACAACTGCAGAGGTGTGTGCTGATACGTTGTCATGATGGAAAAGGACATCTTGTGGGCCAATGCTGGCGTTTTTCTTGCAGTTCAGTTTTCAGATAGTCCAATAAAGATGAATAATTTGCACCTATAATAGTTTTAACCTCTTTCAGATAGTCGATGAGGATCCTCCCTTCCAAACCCCAGAAGACTGTAGCCATAACCTTTCTGGTCAAAGGTCCAGTCATCGTTCTTTTTTTTTTTTTTTGTGCAGGTTCTCCCATAGGAAACCACTGTTTAGATTGTTCTTTTGTCTCAAATGTTTGTATAGCTTATGGCACTTTACTATGGCGTCATCAATCCCTAAACTTACAAACTACTTATGAATTAACTAATACTAAGGACGACACAAATATCCATGCCTGAGGGGGGATTCGAATCCCCAACCATAGTGGCCGTGCGGACCATGACTGGAGCGCCTCAGTCCCCTCAGCCACCGCAGCTGGCCTTTTGTCTCAGGAGTATAGTAATGTATCCATGTTTCATCCATAGTGACTAAACGATGCTTAAAGTCCTGCAGATTCTCCCTGAACAGCTGCAAACTTTTCTTGGAACATTTCACACAAGTCCGTTTTTGGTCAAGGGTGAGCAATTGCCGCATCCATCTTGCGGATAGCTTTCTCATGTCCAAATGTTTATCCAAAATATTATGTACCCGCTCATTCGAGATGCTCACAGCACCAGCAATCTCACACACCTTAACTCTTCGACATCCATCACCATATCATGGATTTTATCAACGATTTCTGAAGTCGTAACCTTATGGTTTTGAACGTCGACAAATGCGTGTTTAGACAGACAGAAGTTGAGTTTCTAGGACACGTAATATCCTCTGCAGGTTCACTGTCACTAAAAGAGAAAGTTAAAGCAATTTTGCAGCTGCTGAGACTATCTACAATCAAAGAAGTCTGTAGTTATCTAGGCAAGATGAATATCTACTGTCGGTATTTACCAAGGACGGCAGAGCAGCAGAAACCGTTGACAGCAGCATTGGCTGGGCCGGAAGTTAAGAAGCGTTCTCCAGTGCAGTGGACCAACAAGACGGTTTCAGAGTTTGAAGTGACGAAACAAAGCCTGGCATAATCAGTCCTGCTGACATTTTCCAAGCTCGACGCTCCTCTTGCCTTAATGGTTGACGCCAGCCAGAAGGTTATTGGTGCTGTTCTTCAGCAATGGGTAAACAATACCTGCAAATTTTTACACAAATTTTCATCTTCGCATCAAAAATATATATGATCAAGAACTCTTGGCTATTGGAGATGCAATCAGATATTTCAGACACAGGTCAGAGCAAGGGACTTCACCATATACAGCGACCATAAGCCATTGACTTTCACATTCAAGACGAATAGTACCACCTGTTCTCCATGTCTGTACAATCACTAGCAGTTTATTAGTCAATTCAGCACTGGTATTAAGTACATTTTGGGACTGTTTGTTCTGTGTAGTCAGCATATTGCAGCTTGTGGACATTACAGTACTCGCCAAGGCTCAACAAGAGGATCCTGAGTTATGTGCCCTGCTGAACGATGACACAGAACTACTTAAATTACAATTAGTCGACATTCCTGGCTCAGACATGCAACTATACCGTGACATGGCACATGGACGAATACGCTCCTTTGTGCCAGTTGTTTTCTGGAGACAAGTGTTTTACAGCCACCACAATCTCTATCATCCTGGAGTTAGATCAACGTTCAGGCTAGTGTCACAGCCTGGTATGGAACGAGACTGCCGTGAGCGGACATGAACATGAAAACTCTGTAAGATTTCACGCCATGTACATGTGTCACTGGGTGATTTCCCAGATGCATCCTCACGTTTTGCCCACGTTCATCACTATGTTGTAGGACCACTTGCCCCATAAAATGGTCAATGGTATATACTGACAACGATAAACAGGGTTACATGTTGGCTCGAGGCAGTAACCACAGATATCAGGTGAAACCCTAGCCTCTGCATTTACAAAATGTTCAAATGTTTGTTAAGCTTATGGGACTTAACTACGGGGTCATCAGTCCCTAAACTTACAAACTACTTATGAACTACTTACGAACTAGGACGGCACAAATATCCATGCCCGAGGGGGGATTCGAACCCCCGACTGTAGTGGCCGTGCTGACTGTGACTGGAGCGCCTCAGTCACCTCGGCCACCGCGGCCGGCTGCATTTACATCATTGTGGCTAGCAAGATTTGGCTGTCCCTTACTCATGACCACAGAGAGGAGCGGACAATTTGAATCTTAGTTGTTCCCACAGCTGGTGTGAGTTTGTGGCTATATACACCGTAATACCATTAGTTATCAATCGGCCATCAATGGCATGATTGAGTTATGGCATCGAATATTGAAGGCAGCACTCATGTGGCATGTATGTTCCTGGACGTCTGTACTTCCCATAGTTTTGCCCGGCCGCTGAACCACTTATAAAGCTGACATACATTAATCTGCAGTAGAGCTGGTTTATGGCAAGACATTACAGCTACCTGGAGAATTCATGGACACCAACGCTCTTTCGAACTCAGTAGATTTGCTGCATCGTTTCAGGGAGCATATCAGCTTGATCAAAGCACCCCAGGCTTCAAGACAGTGTTCCATTACCTTTTGTACACAATAATCTTGAAAACTGTTCACATGTCATTCTGTGGACAGCCTCCATATCGTGATGATACATGAGGCAGGAGATATATGGATAAAAAGGAAAGTAGGAGAGATTTTTTTTAATTTGGGAAAGAAACTCATAATTAATCAACTAATTAATTTACGATATATTTATTGTCAATTAATTCACAGATAATTCATGAAATGATTTAAGTTATTATTTAAACTTAGAAAAAAAGAGTTATTTTTCTTATGTTTTAAAACATAAAAGTAGAGTTAGTCATCTTTAGTTATCTGAAATAGTGGGAGCAAGCTAACCTCGTAAAAGTTTCATTTATTACTGTGAAAGAAGGGATTTCTGTTACTGTGAAAACCTAACTCGTGTCAGAAGTCTTTTCATTTATTAGTGAAGAATTTATTCTTGACTTGCCAACCAACACGCCCTGAGAGTCGCTGAAACAGAAATTGTCAGTGGCAATAATGCTGTAAAACTAATTACTTATTTTCAATTAATAATTTTTGAACCTAATATTATTCTCGCACATAAAATATATAGAACAATCATTTAATTTTCACTGTGTACCAATATAATATTTAGGGGACCATACTGAATTATAAGCAAAGGTACACAAACTCTGGACATAGCTGTGACTGGGAAATCAACCACCATGTGACTTAACTGCCCTGAAGCCTGCTTATATCTTCCAAGACATGTCAGCAACCATATTCCCACCAAAAGCCTAACATCATGCAGATTCACCACTCAAATACCACCATGAAATCCATAGCTAGCTGACTAAGTACCACTGGTACGCAAGACCTGCTCTGGACAACATGTGCACTTTTCTGCACGCTTCAGGAACTGATGCTCCACTTCCATCAAGGGGGCTGATGTAACAACCACTACACACGTTTGTCATTGGTGTGCACGTAAACATCGTTCGAGCCATCCAGCGATGCTGATATGGTGAGACGTATTGAAGTGATATAGTTTCTGTGGAGTCAGATGCGCGTTACTGAATCGTGGCAATTGTTGAGTTCAGTGTTTGAGACCAAGAGAACTGTGTTTTTTCCTATATTTTATACGCTTTCTGTTTATTCTTTGAAGTGTTAATTTTTATTCTTTTGTATGCTCAATGTTACTAATGTTCTGCCTCTGGGCAACTAATTATTTTCAGTTCGCCAATATTATGGAAGAAAGTTGTTCTCATTGAATTTTTGGTGTAACTAAGTGAATACTACTTCAAGTATGGGAGCTAGAAGTGTAATAATACTCCATTCAGAAAAATAGTCCGTATTTTAACAAAAAGTGTTGCTTTACTCAAAACATTTCCCCAGAGTATGTAACAGCACAGGATATTTTCTGTTTTTGCCACTATAGGTAACGCAAGTACACATTTATTCACAAAGTTGTCTTTGTATTCCAATGAATTTAACCACAACACTAACATTACGTATAATATTTTTATCTGAAAAACAGTGTGGCATGTGTACATTCCTGGCTTAACGTTTACGGTGTTTCACAATCTCTTGATATTACCTTCACAAAACCTACACCAGATGATAGTCTGTAACTAACCAAAACTGATAATGAAATAACACAAGTGAAATTATACAGCTCTTGTGCAAATATGACTTGGAAAAATGTCCATCCTTTACATTTCGTATCACAATCGGATCATTTCATGTACTCAAACTCAAGACATGTGCCAATTACTTAAATTCTTCCAAAAATTGAAACTACTCTGTACAAAGAAGCTTACAATGGTGACATTTTCGTTAGATAAAGATGCCTACCACTAAAGTGTTTGACTTAACAGATGTGATGTCTGTGCCTCTCAGTTTCTTCTTACCTCTATAATATTGATGTCACCATGTATATATAGTCTTTCACATATTGCTGCACTACTGGGGGTACATTTTCATAGTTTTCGTGCTTGCATCCTTCACATTGGGCTCCACTTCTTCTGGGGGGTAATATTTTGTGTTAATTTCATTACACAATTAAACAGTAAAACCAGAATGGAGGCACATGAAACGTTTTCATTGTGAAGTCATGGGTCATTTCCATGTCAGAAATATTGCATACAAGTGTTGTTGTTGTTGTGGTCTTCAGTCCGGAGACAGGTTTGATGCAGCTCTCCACAATACCCCATCCTGAGCAAGCCTCTGCAACTCCACATAAGAACCACAACCTACAACTGTCTGAATCCTTTTATTCCCAATTCTGTTCAGTATCTCCTCATTAGTTATGCGATCCACCCACCTAATCTTCAGCATTCTTCTGTAGCACCACATTTCAAAAGCCTCTATCCTCTTCCTGTCCACACTGTTTACCGTCCATGTTTCACTCCCATACAAGGCAACACTCCACACAAATGCCTTCAGAAAAGACTTCCTTAGACTTAAATCAATATTCAATGTTAATACATTTCTCTTTTTCAAGAACCGTTTTCTACCCATTACATTCATAATTTTATATCCTCTGTACTGCGACCATCATTTGTTATTTTACTGCCCAAGTAACAAAACTCATCTACCTCCTTTATTCTTTCGTTATGTAATATTGCCGCGAGAGACCATGAACACCAACTGCTAGCGTGGCGCAGGGGATAGCGTCACGGACTGCAGAGCAGAAGGTTGCCGGTTCAATCCCGTCCACTGGAAAAAATTTATTTCTTTGTAATTTACAATTCCAGAAGGTTCCACATCTTTCTTATGTTCACTTGTAAATTCTACTTATTTCTTATGTTAACTGTTCTTCTAATTTCTGGTAAATTCTGTCTGTGTATAAATAGCAGAGCACTCTGCCTGAGAGGCAGTCAGTGCTGCGTGTATGTTGAGTTCGTAATAAACGTGCTTTCAGTATAAGTGCTGTGTTTAGTTGCCTTCGAAGTCAAGCCTGCTTCCATTGCAACGTGACATTGTTTGGTGGAGGCGCCGGGTACACTGTGCAACAGCTGCATCACCGTGGCTCCGATTAGACAACGTAAAAGCCATCGCTTACACGGACTGGAACCGGAATACAAGGGATACACCGAGTACATCCTTCCAAAAGTCCGTATTATCAGAAGAACGATGGAGACGAAACCAGCAATAAGCCAGCTGCACATCAGACACCCATGGGTGTTCTCTGGAGATGCTGGACAGGACCCCAACAAATGGCTAAAAGGGTTCGACCGAGTCGCCAAGTACAACAGGTGGGATCATACGATGTGCTTGGCCAACGTTTATTTCTACCTGGATGGAACAGCCCAGCAATGGTTCGGAAACAACGAAGACAAGTTGAATGACTGGGAGACGTTCCAGGAGGAACTTAAGAAGACGTTTGGAGACCGCCAGCGACAAATCCGCTCGGCGGAAGAACAACTGAAGAACCGGGCCCAACGACATGGTGAGCCGACACAATCGTACATACGGAGTGTTTTGGCCCTGTGTAACGTAGTCAATCCGAACATGACTGAAGCGGACAAAATCACGCACCTGATGAAGGGAATTGCAGAAGATATGTACCAAGCTCTTCTGATAAAAGACGTCGCTACGACAGAAGAGTTAATCAAGTGGTGCCAGCGTATTGAAGAGATGCAACAAAGGAGGGTTGGACACAAGAAGTATGACAGACTCCCAAATGTAGTCCCTATGGCCGTTGTGGAAGACCAGCACGACTTGGCTTCTCTCATACGACAAATCGTGAAAGAAGAATTACAACAGTGTATGGCAGCCGGGACTATTAGACTGAGCGAGCATCAGATTATGGCCATGGATGTGAGCCCTGTAAGTCACGAGGTAGCTGACGCCGCTGAGGACGAGGTATTTCAAACATTAGCACCTGTCTGCCCCGTCAATCGCACCCGACGTGAAGAATGGCGTCGCCCTGCTATGACTTACGCTGCAGCCGCCAAACGGCAGCCCATGAACCGACCGACGCGACCACAGCCATCTCCCCCAGTAACTATGACGCCCCGCAGAAGAACAGACGTCTGGAGGACAGAAGACAACACACCACTGTGTTTCCACTGTGGACGCCCTGGACATGTCGTACGCTACTGCAGAGAGAGGAGGCGAGTATTCGATGATTATTTTCCCGCAAGACGTCAGCCGTCGGAGCAGTTCTATCCAAGGCAGTCACCTGCTGATGAGTTCAGTCGACCTATGGGAAGAAGCCCATCGCCGTACCCTAGACGAGGTCGCTTCCTGACGTGCCGCAGCCGTTCACCGTCGCCGTACAGAGGTACCAGCCGCTCCCCTAGCCGCCGCGCCCAGGAAAACTAAGCGAGGCGACCATCTATGGAGGTGAGGCCGCCGCAGATGAAAATCCTCCATGGACGACAGTCGCCAAGATGTCGGGAAATCTCATCGACGTCATAATCGACGGCCAACCTGTCCGGGCACTTGTTGATTCAGGAGCCTCTTTTTCTGTATTATCGGATAATTACCGCCGCACACTAAAGAAGACAATGTTCTGTGATACGGGAGCAACTGTGCTGAAGGTCGCGAATGGAAAGTACGTCCATCCAGCAGGAACTTGTGTCACAAGAATAACCATCAACAACAGGACGCAGCCGTTTGAATTTGTCGTGTTAACAGAATGTAGTCACAATGTCATCCTCGGATGGGACTTCCTTCAGGCATCCCAAGCTATCATTGACTGTGGAAGATCTGAGCTGCAAATCGAAGAAGTTGTTCTGCCAGAGACACGTAATACAGAATTTTCTGGGAAGTTATTCGTCGTTGACAATGTGACGATACCGCCGTTGACAATGAGAAGAGTTGCAGTCACAAACACAGATGACTGGTTAAACTGTGAAGTTCTTGTTGATAGTAAAAAGTTTATCAGGCTCACAAAAGAAATTTACATACCAGCGGCTATCATAAGCATTACCGGTGGTCAAGGAGAGATTTGGATCACAAATTGTCACGAGCAGACACAACTTATCCCCAAGGGAATGTGTATCGAGACAGCTGAACCAATCCAGGACGGTGAGCTCAACGTCATCAATGAAGACCCATGCCCTGCTATTAGTACAGACAATACGCTGGAAGAAACAAACGTGGAACTGCCAATAGGGCCTGCACTGACCAAGGAACAACGCCAGCGGGTGTTAGGTATACTACGCCAATTTTCGGGTGCATTCACACATCAGCAGGGGAAAAGTCAGACGAAACGGCCCACGATAATGCACCGTATCAATACTGGGGACCATCCGCCAATTAGCCAGCGTCCGTATAGAGTGTCGCCAGCTGAAAGACGGATAATTCGGGAGGAAGTGGAGAAGATGTTGCGAGATGACATTATTCAACCTTCGGAGAGTCCTTGGTCGTCTCCGGTGGTCCTCGTAAAGAAGAAGGATGGCACATGGCGATTCTGTGTCGACTATCAGCGGCTGAACAGTATCACAAAGAAAGATGTCTACCCATTGCCGCGTATTGATGACACCTTAGACTGCTTGAAAGGAGCTGCATACTTCTCAACTATGGACATGCAGACAGGTTACTGGCAAATCGAGGTTGACGAAGCTGACAGGGAGAAGACGGCTTTTATTACACCTGACGGCCTCTATGAATTTAAAGTAATGCCATTTGGATTATGTAATGCTCCAGCCACATTCGAACGCATGATGGACAACTTGCTTCGACAACTTAAGTGTACGACATGTCTCTGCTATTTAGATGACATTGCCGTTTTCTCGAAAACATTTGAAGAACATCTGAGTCGCCTGTCAACTGTGTTGATGTGTGTTCAGGCTGCAGGTCTCCTCCTCAATCCAAAGAAGTGCCTCTTCGTCGCCAAAGAGATAAAAATCCTGGGGCACCTAGTCAACGGAGATGGTGGCCGTCCTGATCCAGATAATGTAAGGGCAGTCACAGAATTTCCAACTCCTCAGCACATTCGTGATGTGAGAAGTTTTCTCGGGCTGTGCTCATACTACCGACGTTTCATAAAAGGATTTTGAAACAAGGCACGTCCATTACAAGAACTTCTGCAGGGAGTCGCCAAATTTTACTGGGATGAGACAAAAGAAAGAGCTTTCCGAGCACTTAAGGAGGCTCTAACTTCCGCACCAGTGCTAGCCTTGTACGACGAGAATGCAGAAACGGAACTTCACACAGACGCCAGTGGCTATGGGATTAGTGCCGTGCTTGTACAAGTTCAGGAAGGTGCCGAAAAAGTGATAGCCTATGCGTCAAGAGTACTCTCAAAGTTCGAGATAAACTACTCTACAACTGAAAAAGAATGTCTCGCGGTCATCTGGGCTATCAATAAGTTCCGGCCGTATTTATTCGGCAAACCATTCACCATTGTGACAGACCACCATTCTTTGTGTTGGCTGACTAGCTTGAAGGATCCATCAGGTCGACAAGCAAGAGTACGATGTCACAGTGGTATTCAAGAACGGGCGCAAACACAAGGATGCCGACTGCCTTTCGAGGAATCCATTAGTGGAACACAACAGCATTAATGAAATTTCAGCTCTCACTGAATTAGATGACGTT
This sequence comes from Locusta migratoria, assembly GCA_026315105.1. Lineage (NCBI taxonomy): Eukaryota > Metazoa > Arthropoda > Insecta > Orthoptera > Acrididae > Locusta > Locusta migratoria. The sequence continues at coordinate 214,704,979 of CM048749.1, forward strand.
ACAGCTGAACAGAGGGAAGATCCAACACTATTAAAAATGATAGAGGCCTTTGAGAAAGGAGAACCGACCAATGGAGAGTTCCAACTTATAAACGGAACATTGTTCAAGAGCAACTACGATCCACTGTGCCCCAAATGGCTACTTGTTGTTCCAGCTCATCTCCAGCCAGCTATTCTCAAATATTTCCATGATGCTCCAATATCCGGTCATCTGGGATTCGTGAAGACCCTAGACAGAATCAGACGCAGGTATTACTGGAAAGGTCTCTACCGATCTGTCAAGCACTATGTGAGTCACTGTAAAGAGTGCCAGCGACGGAAGCATGTGCCGCAATTACCTCCAGGACATCTCGTACCGATTCCGCCGGCAGCAGCTCCATTCCACCGAATTGGGATCGATCTTTTAGGGAGGTTCCCGAAGTCGGCAACCGGTAACCGTTGGATAATAGTCTGCACTGACTACCTCACACGCTACGCTGTCACCAAACCTGTGCCGACTACAGAAGCTCCAGAGATCGCAAAATTCCTTGTAGAAGACATTATTTTGAAGCATGGAGCACAACGTGTCATGATATCTGATCGTGGAAAAGTATTCCAGTCAAAACTAGTATCAGAGGTAATGTCACGGTGCAACATTGTCCACAGAATGACAACTGCATACCATCCTCAGACAAATGGTCTTACGGAACGCTTTAACAAAACGTTAGCCGACATGCTGTCGATGTACGTCGATGTTGAGCAGAAGGATTGGGATACAATTCTGCCAGTCGTGACATTTGCTTACAATACCGCAAGACAAGACACCACAGGCTTCACTCCGTTTTTCCTGCTCCATGGCCGTGAAGCTGAGACGACAATGGATACACTGTTCCCGTTCCAACCGGACGACACTCAGGATGACTATGTTAAACAGCTCATCACCAGGGTCGAAGAAGCAAGACAGCTGGCTCGCATACGGACACTGGACGCCCAGGAGAAGGACCGTCAGCGGTATAACAACAAGCACCGACCTGTTGTGTACAGCCCAGGAGATCTGGTATGGATTTTTACCCCTGTACAAAAAGGTTGGACTGTCAGAAAAGTTATTGAAGCGATACTTTGGTCCGTATCGTGTCATACGCCGCCTGTCGGACGTCACATACGAAGTTGAGGATTATGAGCCGTCGTCGAAACATCAAAAACGAAGAGACATTGTTCACGTCCTGCGCATGAAGCCTTACAACGATCCTGAAGAGCAGGTAGACGACAATGGCTTCTTGTTCAAGGACTTTAAGGACGGTAATGTTCCTGATGAAGCCACGACAGGAACGTCTGTCGTCGATAATCGCGGAGAAGGAAAGGATTCTCTTGAACTGTCATACAGAGGACCCATGACATGGTCAAGATCCAGGACATTGCAGCTGGCTCCACTGGGATTATAACAGCGGGTCGCTGTTTCTCCAGGAGAGGGAGCAATCCCGCGAGAGACGGCGAACACCAACTGCCGGCGTGGCGCAGGGGATAGCGTCACGGACTGCGGAGCAGAAGGTTGCCGGTTCAATCCCGTCCACTGGCAAGAATTTACTTCTTTGTAATTTACAATTCCATAAGGTTCCACATCTTTCTTATGTTCACTTGTAAATTCTACTTGTTTCTTATGTTAACTGTTCTTCTAATTTCTGGTAAATTCTGTCTGTGTATAAATAGCAGAGCACTCTGCATGAGAGGCAGTCAGTGCTGCGTGTATGTTGAGTTCGTAATAAACGTGCTTTCAGTATAAGTGCTGTGTTTAGTTGCCTTCAAAGTCAAGCCTACTTCCATTGCAACGTGACAATATAATTCCTTCAACTTCACCTGATTTTCTTAGACTGCACTCCATTACCCTAGTGTTGCTCTTGTTAATGTTTATCTTATATGCACCTTTCAGCACACTGCTCTTCCAGGTCCTTTTCTGCCTCTGACAGAATTACTATGTCGTCAGCAGAATGCAAGGTTTTTAATTCCTAACCCTGAACTTTAATTCCTTCTCCAGATTTCTCCTTTCTTTCCTTTATAGCTTGCTCAATGTACAAATTGAATAACATTGGAGAAAGGCTACAAACCTGTCTTACTCCCTTCCCAACCACTGTGTCACTTTCATGCCCTTTAACCCTGACAACAACTGTCTTGTTTTTGTACAAGTTACTCCTGCTTGCTTCAGAACTTGAAAGAGTTTATTCCAATCAACACTGTCAAAATCATTCTCCAAATCTACAAAAGCTAGATATATAGGTTTGCCTTTTCTTTATCTATCTTCTAGGATAAGACTTAGAGTGAGTATTGCCTCCTGTGTTCCTACATTTCTCCTAAACCCAAACAGATCTTCCCTGAGGTCGCCTTCTACCAGCTTTCCCATCCTTCTGTAAATAATTCGTGTTAATATTTTGCAACAATGACTTATTAAACTGATGGTTCTGTAGTTTTCACACCTGTCTAAGCATGCTTTCTTTCTAATGGGGGTTATGAAATTTTTCTTAAAGTCTTACATCAAACCATACGGTGTTCCTATTGCAAAAAGGAAAGCTGTAGAGAAATAACTTGAAAAGATGGAAAACTGGAACATAATTGAGAGGAGTACAACAACCCGATCATCGTGATATCCAAGAAGAATGGAGATGTGAGAATTGTACTTGACTCCAGACATCTGAACAAGTTTTTAGAAAGGGAAACTGACTATCCAGAGAGCATTGACGAACTATTGTATAAATTTGAAAATATAAAATATATGACTAGCCTGGACTTGACTTCTGGTTTTCATCAGGTGCCATTTGCCAGAGACTAAAGGAAGTACACTGCTTTCTTGTATAACGGAAGAAGCTATCAGTACTGTAAGGTCCCATTCGGATTAAATGTTTCTGTAGCTGAATTTAACAGAGCTAAGGATTTGGTTTTACGCAAAGATCTTTGTGAAAAGTTAACTGTGTATGTGGACGATATCCTTGTCACTGGTCAAACCTGAGAAGAACACATAAGCTTACTGGAAGAAATGTGCAGAAGATTAAGATCAGGAGGGATGTCTCTTAAGCTAGAAAAATGTAAATTTGCTGTGGAATACATTAAGGGCAAGGACAATCTTGTTGCTGATTAACTCTCTCGTTTGCCAGTGGGGGGTGAATTTGAAGATAGCAGTGGAGCCTGTGAAAAGGAATATAACAGAACTCAAGCCATACAGACAGTAGTGGGTAATAATAAGACTTTGTACAGGTGCTATTTTTGTAAAATTTATTGCAGCTGTGAGTTTTGTACATACGTATTCTTTGATGAAATATATTGGAACTTGTATTTTCAATATGTTGGATATTAACATTTGTAACCTCAGGAAAGTACACATTCTGTGTGTACTAAGTGTGTTGGCAAGCACTGGGTTTCTAGCTATGTGGTAGCATACTTCTGATTTCGGTTTCTGGTACCACATCTACTACTCATTCTGTAACCTGTTCAAATTATCTCATATATATCATTCTATCTTTCTTCTTTAGTGCTAAGGTATGAAATGTGTATGTAATTTTTTTATGTTTATAACAATATTGATTTCGATGCAGGTTGTCCAGTTAGACTTTTCAATGTATTAATTTATGTCTCAGTTAAAAATTTGAATTCAAATTGTTTCTGAGTATTAGAAGAAAAAGTATTTGAGAAATTGATAGAAGTCATGATAGAATCAGTTAATTAATGTTAATGTCTTATGATTTTGTAAGATATTAAGTTTCAAGTTTTAAAAAATTCAGTTCAGAATATGAGAAGAGTAAATTTTACAGTATAGTTATGTAGATATTCTTTATGTCATATGTTTCTTGTGTATTTTATTTTGATACTTAAAAAGGTCAGGCAAGTTCATTATGGCAGATTCTTGAGTGTCAGCTGTTCCCGATTTTGCCCTCTGCTCTTGGGAGGCCATACCCTTGTCACCTACTTACTGCACTTGGAACTTTCAGGAATCTGGTGATGCTGAGCGTGTGGACTGTGCTGTGCCAACCCCAGACAGGACTAAGTGAGGTACTGATGCAGCCAAGCCAGCCACCGGGTCCAAGCCATCCAAAGTAGATGCTTCACTCTTACATCACCTCGACTTATGAGGGCATCGTCGAGCTGATGGGGGGGGGGGTATTGTAACGATACTGCTGACCCTCTCATCTCAATGTTACTGTACGATACCATCTGCGTCGGACCCGGAATCGTGTGATTAAATAGTGATGAAAGTTGCATGTGAAGTTAGTTAAAAACGATATAGCCAGCTTAGGAATCAGTGTAAGACAGTGTCTCGATGATACTGCGATCAAAACAAGTGATAGATTTCATTAATTAAGAGATTCATATAGTTTCTTTCGAGACAGTTCTATAAACAATACTTTTGTCATTGTTCATTATTTCATATAAATAGACAGATGAAGGGTAAAAACTTTTGTAAAACATAAAGAAATGGAAATAAATAGCATTGTATATATGTTAGGCTCATAAACAAGTCGTGTAGACCAGCTAATTGTGTTATTTCGGCTATTACATTAATTATCAATATTGAATTCTTTGTATATATTGACTTACTTGAGATTTGGAGTATATTTTGTGATTGGCCATGACATTTGATAGTTCAATATATGTTGGGAACATGTATGATGTATTCATTAACAAATTAATTGATATTTAATATAGCACTTTGTTGTTAACAGAAAGATCGGAAATTTCGTCTTGAAAATACATGTGCCATCTAAAATTATTGTATGCATAGTTTTCATTTTCTATTGTCATTATTTTTGTATACATGAAATGTTTTACTGTTGTGTTCGTTAATTGTAAATTACTATATTCAATTGTTATGAACAATGGATAATGTAACGTCATTATTGTCGATGTTATATATTTGCCTCACCGCCTTGTGTGGGGAAGTGCGAGTTTTGGCTTTTCTAAAGTGCACTGGAAGATATGTCAGTCTGTGTTTTGAAATGGAAGTACTACCGTTCTGATGCTTTGTAAATGTTGTGTTGTTAAAATGTTTTGATTTCAATATAGTTTGATTCAAATTAAAGAAGACGTGAAAAATTGTATATATCGAGTATTTATTTCTACCACGACGCCCCAGGAGAATAATGTTGCAGCGAGCAGAACCCCCATACGTCAGAATGTAGAAAAGCTGAGTATCGGTAGAATAAACTGTAATATACTTAAAATATAGTAAAATGTTTCAAGCTGTTGTTCTTATCTCCAAATATCTCTTTCATTTTCCTGTATGCTGCATCTATTTTTCTCCTATTTATACATCATTGCATTTGCCTTCTAGCCACTCCTGCTTAGCCATTTTGCACTTCCTGTCAATCTCATTACTTAGTCGTCTGTACTCCATTTTTCCTGTTTCATTAACTGCATTTTTATATTTTCTCCTTTCATCGATTAAATTTAGTATCTCCTGTGATATCCAAGGAATTTTTGTAGGTCTTGCCTTTCTATCTATTTTGTCCTCTGCTGCCTTACTATTTCATCTCACAATGCTACCCATTCCTCCTCTACTGTTTTATTTTCCCCTGTTTTTGTCCATTGTTGCCTAAAGCTCCCTCTGAAATTCTCAAAAACTTGAGGTGAGAGATGATATGATGAGTTAAATTGTAATTAATCTCAATATGTACTATATCCTAACTACTATGTTGCTTGTATCTGATGTAAACACTAGGCTGAAACCCTACTGACCGCTAGAAATGGGAACTCTGGCACATTTTAACTTGCATAATGCTCTGTTTTTTTACTCTAAAATTGTTTGGGCTAGGCAGTCTTTTTACCTATCATTGTACACTGCTAGGGCAAATTCAGGAACAGCTAACCAACATATGAGCAAACCACATAAAAACTTGGGTCATTTTTTAAAAATGCCATTTTACTCCCTAGTTAGTTATTTCTGCTGGTTTGATTTGTAGACAGTAGTAGAGGGCATTGGGTATTTTCATGGACATCATTGGTGTTTATATAAGTGGCATCTTCAGGAATATTGTGCAACATGAGTGATAAGCAATCCAGATAGCAAAATGATTTGCCTGAATATTCTTTAGATGGTCGTTGTGAAAACGAGTTCGAGGCCACAGAAGAAAACGCGAAAAATTATGTAGTCTTACATAATGAAAAGATTACTGCAAAAATTTCACAAGGACTGGAAGGTGCCTGCTGCCCTATGCATAACGATCTCCTTTGAAATTATTAAAGAATCAGGTATTTTTGTTTAACTGTTGTGGAACAGTTGAATATAAACTGGTTTCAGGTTGTTATAACAACAACTTCAGTCAACAAATGATTTATGTCGTAGATAGGGCATAGAGCGACGTAGTTTGCTACCTTGTGGTGTCTGCCATGTGTAACAACTGTTTCCAGGCACCAGAAAAGAATGAGAAGAAATGGGCAACAGTTTCAACAAACTAACGATTTGACATAGATCGTCAAATCAACAGAATTACGGGCATTTCAAGAAATAAATATGTAATAAAAACGACATGTAAATATTATAGTCAGAAGAGGTAGTAGAACCTTCAGTATAGTGGTGGCCAATACATGACATTTGTTACAAGTTGTGCTCACTTATGTACAGGATGTGATAAAGTTGTCATTAGAAGGACATCAAAGTCAGTTCTATTGAGATGCAAAATTTCTACATAAGATAATGTTACAAATATAACTGTATGGCTGAAAACGAAATGTAAGTATGTACCTGATACAATAGAAAATTTGAAATGTGATTTGCTTTATAAAACAGTTTGCCATTTGAGAGTCTTCAACATATTGTGACTACACAGTCATTACAGAGATTCATAGATTTTTACATGCTGAACATGCTACGGTATATGTATGTTAGAAAGTTCTATACAGAAGATTAGATGATTAGATTAGATTAGTTTTTCGTTTCGTAGATCCATGTTGAGGAGATCCTCGAGGATGTGGAACATGTCAAGAAACAAAATTTACAAGCTGAATAATAGATAATATTAATAATATAAATACAGATACATACATTTTTAAGTGTTCTTTTTTTGAGCTGATAATATAATAATACTAATATGGTATGAATACCGATATATGCATCATATGGTACAATTTAGAAATTCCCTAATGGAATAGGAGGACTGGGCCACTGGAAAGTCTTTTAGGCTCCTCTTAAACTGATCTTTATTTGTAGCTAAATTTTTTATACTTGATGATAAATTATTGAAATGTGTGTTCCTGAGTAGTGGATCCCTTTTTGAACTAAAGTAAGTGCTTTTAAGTCCTTGTGTAGATCATTTTTATTCCTAGTATTGTATGTATGAATTGAGCTGTTTGTTGGGAAAAGGGATACATTATTTATGAGACATTTCATTAAGGATATATACTGAGAGGCAGTAGTTCATATACCCAGTTCTTTGAAGAGGCTTCTATAGGACGTCCGTGAATTTACTCCACAAATAATACGTATTACACGGTTTTGGACTCTGTAGACTTTTGACTGACTTGAAGAGTTACCCCAAAATATTATACCATATGAAATTATGGAATGAAAGTAAGCAAAGTATGCAAGCTTTGTTATTTTTATATCTCCTATGTCTGATAACACTCGTATTGAAAATACTGATTTTTTTAGTCGTTTCTGCAGTTCTGTGGTGTGCTCTTACCAACTGAATTTATTATCAAGCTGTAATCCCAAGAATTAATACTGTCAACCTCTTCTATCTGCTCTTCTTCATACTTAATGCATGTGCTGGTGGGAAATCTCTTACATATTCTGAACTTCATGTAGTGAGTCTTTTCAAAGTTTAATGACAATGAGTTGGCTTTAAACCATTTATTAATGTTCATGAAAATATCATTTGGAGACCTTTCTATAACTATGCTTGACTTATTTTTTATTGCAATAATTGTATCATCTGCAAGCAAAAGGAACTCTGCTTCCGGTAGTCTAACTGATGAGAGGTCATTAATGTACACAAGAAAAAGCAATGGTCCTAAGATGGATCCTTGTAGGACACCACATGTAATTTCTACCCAATCCAATGATGACTGTTGGTTTAATTATGGGAGTTCTACAGTAAGTATTTTTGCTGAATTATTGAATATTATAGAAGCATGTGACTGTGAGCTTCAACTGAATGACGGCACTTTTATAGTCCTAAGAGTGTATAGATCCCTATCAGGTAATTTTCAGCTATTTCTGAACAACTTTGATGCCTCTTTATGCTATCTGTCTGACGAGGGGAAGCAAATTATTATTTGTAGGGATTTCAGTGTTGATTCTCTAAAAGGGTGTAATTGGAAGAAATACCTTGAAGTATTACTTGGTTCTTTCTGTTTGACATCTGCTATTTATTTTCCTACTCAGATGGTAAAAGACAGCAGCAGAGTGATAGATAACTTTTTATAGACCAAAATAAGTTCAAAATCATGAATGCTTTCCTGTCAGAAATGGTACTTTTGATCACAGTGCACATCTAGTTACGTACATTATGTAGCCCCATACAGCAAGTTAAAACAGACATCCAAAGTAATGCATTCAATTCATGATTTAACAATTGTCAAGTTTTGGGAAAGCTTACAGCAGTTAGACTGGGATGAGTGATACAAAGAACCCAATGCTTATATGAAATATAAAATATTTCATGATACACTTATTAATGTATTTCAAAACTGTTTACCCAAGAAAGTAGTTAGATATAATTGTAATACTCCATGGCTGACTAAAGGAATAAAAATATCTTGTAACCAAAAAGGGAACTGTATCTATCATTGAGAGAGAGTAATGACCAAGACATAGTCAAATATTATAGAAATTACTGTGTGATATTAAGAAGAGTTGTTAAAAAGTCCAGAAGCATGTACATTATGTCTCAGAATTAGTATCTCTGATAGTAAAATTAATACAATTTGGAATATAATTGAAAGGGTAACTAGGCAACCAAGAGGACAGGGGACTATATTACCATTGAAATGAATGGAAATTTTACTAAAAAAAGTCAGAACTTGAAAATATTTTTAGTAATCACTTTTTAAATCTCATGGAGAAAATAGGATCTAAGTGTTCCATAGAAGAGGCAAAGCTGTTAATGGAAGCGGCCATACCTATGCAATCTGATACAACTGAAATTCCACCCACCTCTCCCTTTGAAATTAAGAAAATAGTAAACTCCCTCAACAGGAAAAGGTCGTAGGGAATTGATGGCGTTTCCAGCAGAGTGCTACAAGCTTGTTCCCAACAGATAATCAGGTTTCTCAGTAATAGCTGTCTGGAGCAGGGTATTTTCCCAGATAGACTAAAATATACTATTGGTAAACCATTGTGTAAAACAGAAGATGTCTTCAATGTCAACAAGTAAATCCCTGTCTCATTTCTGAAAGCTTTATTCTACGTTCTTCAGAAAGTAATGTATTCAATAGTAGCTTCATATATTTGTATAAATAAAATACTAACGAAATGTCCATTTGCTTTCCAGCAAGGCTATACAACAGAAAATTCTGTACATGCTTTCAGTGATCAAATATTAGGTGTGTTCAGTAACTGGGCATCACCCATTGAGATTTACTGTGATCTCTCAAAGCTTTTGATTGGGTTAATCATAGAATTCTTAAATATTGTGGTATTAGTGGAACAGTACAGCAATAATTTACTTCATGCTTAACTGGAAGAGTGCAGAAAGTTAAAGTAAGAGGTCAAACTGAGGGCCTCTCAGGAATGGTGTCCCATAGGGTTCAGTCTTGGTTACTTTGCTGTTCTTGATATATATTAATGATCTGTTATTCTATATTCATAATGATGGAGAGCTAGTTATTTCTGCTGATGATACAAGTATAGTAATCACTTCCCAGAACAAGAGTTCACTGATGAAATTGTAAATACTGTCTTTCAGAAAATTATTAAGTGGTTCTCTGCAAATGGACTCTTATTAAACTTTGCTAAAACACAATACATACAATTCCATATGGTAAATTGCATGACACATTAATAAATACTTTCTGTGAAGAGACGTCTGTAGCTAAGGTAGAATATTCAAAGTTTTTAGGTGTATGAATTGATGAGAAATTCATTTTGAAGCAACACACTGACGATATATTGAAACTTCAGCAACTTTTTCTATTAGGGTTGTTGCACATTTTTATGATAAACATCTCGGTAAATTGCTTACTTTGCCTATTTTCATTCACTGTTTACGTATTATGACATGACAGTGCCCCCAGGCTGATGCCGCGCACTTCTATTTTATAGAGCCACACACATCGGCATATTTAAATCGCGCGCGCGCGCGAACGCGCGCGGGAAATACGAGCTTCGGGAAGTTTGTGACGTAGGGGTTTTTCCGCGGGGCTGGAAAACGGAAGCCGAGTCGCGCGGAGGAAGGCAGAGTCGCGTGGACTGCCGAGGGCGGCGGAGCGTGGTTTGCTCGTCGCGGCATTTTTTCTGTAAAAACGTGGGATAGCTTTTCGCGGCTGAAGTACCGTTTTTTCGTATGCCTTTTGAGTTAAACGATTCCGGTGTGTGGGTCAAAGTGCGAAGTTGCGTGGGGGCTCGAGTCACAAAAAACATCTTTATAAATTTAAACACGTGCATAGAAAAATTAAACGTATTTAAAACAACATCTGTGTGATGAACATTATTTTTTCGCAACTCGCCCTGTACGCCCATAAGTCTGTATAATTGGTATGTACTTTTGTTTATCAATTGAAAAATGTATTAAGGCGCACGTGGACGGAACAGCACCAAAGCGGGAATCATTTAATATCATCCCCTAAACGACCACAAAACAGTTTTCCACCAGAAAGTGGGAAAAGCATGTTCCGCCCCGTCGCATATGGGGGCTCGTCCATTTCGCGAAACAGTGTGTAGTGTGTACTGAGACACGTTCCGACTCGTCCATTTCGTGAAATAGTGTGTTCCGGTTTCGCCCATTTGAAGCGAGAAGAACGTCGCGGCTCGTTCATTTCGAGTGCGAAGTACATTCCGACTCGGGTGTTGAAGAAAATTTCAGCGGCCCACGGCAGCGAGTGTGCGGCAGGCAGCAACAGCGTAACCGGGAGACGCGGCGGCAACAGCCGGTATATTCCAGACCATCACCGTGCGGCGGCAGGACGCGGCAGATACGGCGCACAACAGCGGCGATTTCGGCATCGGCAGATCAGCACGGAAACACGACGCAGTTACGCAGTGGAGTTGCAGCACAGACAAAGAGATAAGTGTCGCAGCAGGCTTTTATTTTGTTGATTTCAGTTCTCTTGTCCCCAGCCATGAGTACCGAAACTGATAGGGTTTTAAGTGATAGTGAATCCTTAGAAAGTGGTAGTGGGTCTGAGGCCCCAACACAATCTAAGGCAGATGAAATGAAAGCAATGATGGGTTGGATGATAACTGAATTTAAAGATACTGTAGGGGGCCTGGAAACAAAAATGGGAAATTCAATTATAAGTATGAAATCTGAAATGGGGAATTCAATTGCTGAAATGGGAAACTCAATTATAAGTATAAAATCTGAAATGGGGAATTCAATTGCTGAAATGGGAAACTCAATTATAAGTATAAAATCTGAAATGGGGAATTCAATTGCTGAAATGGGAAACTCAATAAAAAATTCAATGGGTGTTTTAAAAAATGAAATAATCTCGGACTTTGACAAAAGATTAGAAGATTTGACCTTAAAATTTGAAGTTAGAGAAAAGGATCTGAATGCCAGAATTGGTGCTGTTGAGACTAAGTTGAATGACAGGATAGAATCAGGAAAACAGATTTGTGAAATCAGGAATGAGGACACTAGGCAGGCTTTAATTGACATAAACAAAAGGATTGTGGCTTGTGTTGATGAAACTAAGACAAGTTTGGAAAATACAAAAAGTGTTTTAAGAAAGGAAATAGAACAGGTAGTAGCTGTAAATAAATGTAGTATAGAAAAGGTGAATAGTAGGATGGCTGACTTAGAATTGTGCTCTGCATCTGCAAATACTGGTTGGTTTGGGATGCAGATACCAAGTTGTAAAACTTTTTCAGGGGAAAGTAGCTACCATGTAGTAGATTTTATTGCAGCATGCAAAGATCAATTCCTGCCTGGAATGACTGATAATTGCAAAATAAAATACATCAAAAGAATGTTAGAAGGTCCTGCACAGACGTGGGCTAACCAATGTGCTGAGAAATTCGTTTCCTTTGAAGTTTTCGAAAAGCTAATTTTAGATAAGTACTGGAGCCAGGCTAAACAAGTCAGGTTACAAAATGAATTCTTAAATGGAGTTGCTTACAAAGGGGATAAACAGACTATGAAAGAATTCTGTCAGGAAGAGTTAAGGAAATTGGTGCACTTAGATAGACCATTAGGAGCTCTTACTGAAATATACACTCTTTGCCGGAGGTTGCCACAGAATTTAAATTTGCAACTTATACACTGCCCTACTGACTCTACTGAAAAATTTCTAGATTTTATAGAAAAACTAGATCATGCAATGGCATATGAACCTAGACATGGGGAGCCTCAACATATAGCTAACCAAAGGGAACATAATAGGAATACCAGAAATTGGGGAAATAAGCAGCATGACCACCACCAAGAAAGGAACGTGAATGAAAATTGGAGAAATAATGGGGGTAGATGGAATGGTGATGATAGGAATCTGAGAGATTCATGGGGAAGAACTAACAGGGATGATCGAAGGTTAACACAGGAAAATGGAGAAAGAAGAAGGGAACAAAATAGAAACGAACAACACAGACAACGTTCGGAAAACTAGAATTTGTTCCAAATGGGGTCCGATTTGGGACGGGATACAAGGTACGAAATAGGACCGAGAGAAGGATAAATAATTACAAGCCAGATAGCAGGGGATCAGATAGGAATAACTATGACCAGAATAGAGAAAAAAGGGAAGAAAGAATATGTAATATGGATGCAATATTGGGCAATGAAGAAATGGTTGGGGGATGGTTTACACAGCATGGTAAAAGAAATGCAAATAAGAGAAGAAATCATAAAAATCCAAGTGAAGATTGTAATGTGGGAGATTTGTTTAGTGAAAGAGTAAGTAGTGGGAGAGATGTTGAAGAAAACAGCATTGGTTTGGCTTCTGTATTAGATAAATCAGGTTTGCATATGGAGCAGAAGTGTGTGATTGAATGTAAGAGTATGCCAAGTGGATGTGTGAATGGTAGCAATGTTGATGATGTGTGGTTTGATTATGTAAATAAGAATGTACAAGCACCTATAATTAATGAAAATTGGGAACAGGGTGAGAAGAGTAAGTTTAAAGGCTGGGTGAAAAAGATCAATTGGATTAGGAAATGGGCACCAGATGATTGGGCAATTCATAAATATGACTATATAAAAAGATTAGGAGAGCAATGTGGGAAAAATGAGACATATTACAATGTTCTTAAAGAAATATTTGGAGGGGATCCAGAATTTGATGAATTGAGGGGACAAAGCATATTCTCATTGGGAAGTAGTAAAATGACTGGTGAACATGACTCTGTAAATGAGGGATCTAGTGATGAACAAGAAATAGGGGATGACATACAAACTTTTGTCATCTATAATAGTGAACAGTATGAGGGTATGAAAGAGGGTGGAATGAATGCAAGGTGGATGGAGAAAGAGGAGCGTGAATATACAGCTAGTGATTGGATCCAATTTTTAACTTATAGAAAGAATGTAGAACCAAAGGAATGGGAAAAGGACAAGTTTGGTTTTGCAAGAAAGATAGCAATGCTAAATGCTAGGAACCCAAAATTCAAAGAGGTGTTTGAAAAAGTATTTGCAGGTGATGATAACATAGAACCATATAGCCCTAGTAGTCAGAGTCAGGTATGCAATATGGTAAAGTACTGCATACATGAGATAGAAGACGACCTGTTAGCAGAGACTGAATTAGAGAAAAATGTGATTGAATATGTGCAGCCAATCATAAATGTCACTGTTGGAGGGGTATGTGAAAATGCACTGATTGATACTGGGAGCTCTATTAGTGGCATTGCAGAAGACTTTTACAATCAGATTAGGACCACAGGAACAGTTGAATTTCCAGTCACAGGGGTAAGAATAAAAAATGCAACTGGAACTTACAGCAAGCCAGTGAGTAAGGAGGTTGTATTAGATGTAAATATAGGAGGGAAAACGTTTAGTCACGTTTTTCTGGTAATAAGAAATCTCTGTCTAAATCTTGTGCTAGGCAATGATTTTCTGAGTAAAAATGGGGCTTGCATTGATTGTAAGGATCAGGTGCTGGAACTACATTCTGGAGGATGCATGAAAAGGGTTAAATTTAGAAGTGCAAGTAATGATAAGGATTTAGTGGCATGTCTGCACATAGCCAAATGTACAATGGATGAGGCAGAGGTCGAGGAAGTGATACGAAGGAAGGTAAACAATACTAAGGGAATTTATGATCATGCAAAGGGGGAGCCGTATTATTTACTGACAGACAATAAGTATGTATTTTCCGAAAAGCCAGGTAAAGTACCAAAATTTAAATATTCAGTAAGGGTAAAACCACATGAGCCTAGTATTGTGACGAAAGGTATGGGGTAAAGCAGTCTCAGAGAATGATCAGTGTATATAGTAGGGTAAGGATTTGTGTAAATTTATTTTTGTAACTTTATTATATATCTGTGATTAATTTATGTGAAGCAGTAAGGACAGGGTTTAAAATTCAGATGTGGTGAAAATGTGTACATAAAGGAGTGCATTGTGTTATAAAGTACACGTGTGAACTGAAGATTTTGAGTTTTACATGTTGACACTAGACCTGTGGATGTCGTTTTTCTAATTAGTCCCAGATTAGGATTAGGCAGTGCAATTAGTTTTAAATATGGTAGTTTGGAATAGGTGATAATAATGTGAAAATGCACAAAGTTAAAAATATATATACATATATATTTTTTTTGGTGCATTGGGGGTAGAGAAATGTTTGTATAGGGATATTGTGTATCCAAAGGATCATGTTGTGTGTAAGTAGGAAATTCTGTGTGTATCACGTCAAAGTCTCAAAATTTGCAGAAGGGATGTAAGATTATAAAAACAAAATAATATCTATATTTTCTGATATGAAAGATAATTAAATTAATTGAATAGTTTGTCAGAAGTACAAAAAAAAAGTTTTCTTAAGAGTTCATTTTGTGAGACGGGAATTTGGCTACAGTATTAGATTACAATCTCTAAATCCACATACAAATGACAATAACCATGCCACATCTTGAGTTTATTTTCATTGGAGCGGCCTGAGGGATATAAAATTAAAGAACAATGACTTTGATTTTTCTGTGTAACTGTATGAAGTTCTGTTTTGATTGTGCTAAATCTGGATAGCAGAGGGGTGGGGTGTGAATCTGATGGATCCCTGGTATAATATATATTTGCCAAAAGAAAAATCATTTGTATTCCTTTTTGTTCTCTCTCTCCCCCTTTCATTGCTTTCATGCCAGCTGAGAGGACAAGAGAGCTAAAATCATTGCCAGTAGCCTGAGCTGCACCGGCTTACAAACTGAAAAAAGACAGAAGTGTAAGGACCAGTGCCCATATACTGAAGTGCAACACAAGGGATGTTGGAAGTGAAACTTTTCAGTGCAACGGGAAGTGTATATTAAAAATTATGGTATTCATTCCATAATGAGACAATGACATGGGGTATACCCATACACATTAGTGATTTTTTTGCATATTCTTGTTGATGTGTGTAACATATACAGAATTTTAAATATGTACAAATTAATCAATTTAATTTTTGTCTCTAGTTGTAAGATTTTTTTTATTGTATTTTCTTATTTTTGTTTGAGGGGTATATTTGTGTTATGTTTTGGTGCTACTTGCGACATCCTACACTGTGTTTGGAAGTCGCAAGTGGGGGTATTATGACATGACAGTGCCCCCAGGCTGATGCCGCGCACTTCTATTTTATAGAGCCACACACATCGGCATATTTAAATCGCGCGCGCGAACGCGCGCGGGAAATACGAGCTTCAGGAAGTTTGTGACGTAGGGGTTTTTCCGCGGGGCTGGAAAACGGAAGCCGAGTCGCGCGGAGGAAGGCAGAGTCGCGTGGACTGCCGAGGGCGGCGGAGCGTGGTTTGCTCGTCGCGGCATTTTTTCTGTAAAAACGTGGGATAGCTTTTCGCGGCTGAAGTACCGTTTTTTCGTATGCCTTTTGAGTTAAACGATTCCGGTGTGTGGGTCAAAGTGCGAAGTTGCGTGGGGGCTCGAGTCACAAAAAACATCTTTATAAATTTAAACACGTGCATAGAAAAATTAAACGTATTTAAAACAACATCTGTGTGATGAACATTATTTTTTCGCAACTCGCCCTGTACGCCCATAAGTCTGTATAATTGGTATGTACTTTTGTTTATCAATTGAAAAATGTATTAAGGCGCACGTGGACGGAACAGCACCAAAGCGGGAATCATTTAATATCATCCCCTAAACGACCACAAAACAGTTTTCCACCAGAAAGTGGGAAAAGCATGTTCCGCCCCGTCGCATATGGGGGCTCGTCCATTTCGCGAAACAGTGTGTAGTGTGTACTGAGACACGTTCCGACTCGTCCATTTCGTGAAATAGTGTGTTCCGGTTTCGCCCATTTGAAGCGAGAAGAACGTCGCGGCTCGTTCATTTCGAGTGCGAAGTACATTCCGACTCGGGTGTTGAAGAAAATTTCAGCGGCCCACGGCAGCGAGTGTGCGGCAGGCAGCAACAGCGTAACCGGGAGACGCGGCGGCAACAGCCGGTATATTCCAGACCATCACCGTGCGGCGGCAGGACGCGGCAGATACGGCGCACAACAGCGGCGATTTCGGCATCGGCAGATCAGCACGGAAACACGACGCAGTTACGCAGTGGAGTTGCAGCACAGACAAAGAGATAAGTGTCGCAGCAGGCTTTTATTTTGTTGATTTCAGTTCTCTTGTCCCCAGCCATGAGTACCGAAACTGATAGGGTTTTAAGTGATAGTGAATCCTTAGAAAGTGGTAGTGGGTCTGAGGCCCCAACACAATCTAAGGCAGATGAAATGAAAGCAATGATGGGTTGGATGATAACTGAATTTAAAGATACTGTAGGGGGCCTGGAAACAAAAATGGGAAATTCAATTATAAGTATGAAATCTGAAATGGGGAATTCAATTGCTGAAATGGGAAACTCAATTATAAGTATAAAATCTGAAATGGGGAATTCAATTGCTGAAATGGGAAACTCAATTATAAGTATAAAATCTGAAATGGGGAATTCAATTGCTGAAATGGGAAACTCAATAAAAAATTCAATGGGTGTTTTAAAAAATGAAATAATCTCGGACTTTGACAAAAGATTAGAAGATTTGACCTTAAAATTTGAAGTTAGAGAAAAGGATCTGAATGCCAGAATTGGTGCTGTTGAGACTAAGTTGAATGACAGGATAGAATCAGGAAAACAGATTTGTGAAATCAGGAATGAGGACACTAGGCAGGCTTTAATTGACATAAACAAAAGGATTGTGGCTTGTGTTGATGAAACTAAGACAAGTTTGGAAAATACAAAAAGTGTTTTAAGAAAGGAAATAGAACAGGTAGTAGCTGTAAATAAATGTAGTATAGAAAAGGTGAATAGTAGGATGGCTGACTTAGAATTGTGCTCTGCATCTGCAAATACTGGTTGGTTTGGGATGCAGATACCAAGTTGTAAAACTTTTTCAGGGGAAAGTAGCTACCATGTAGTAGATTTTATTGCAGCATGCAAAGATCAATTCCTGCCTGGAATGACTGATAATTGCAAAATAAAATACATCAAAAGAATGTTAGAAGGTCCTGCACAGACGTGGGCTAACCAATGTGCTGAGAAATTCGTTTCCTTTGAAGTTTTCGAAAAGCTAATTTTAGATAAGTACTGGAGCCAGGCTAAACAAGTCAGGTTACAAAATGAATTCTTAAATGGAGTTGCTTACAAAGGGGATAAACAGACTATGAAAGAATTCTGTCAGGAAGAGTTAAGGAAATTGGTGCACTTAGATAGACCATTAGGAGCTCTTACTGAAATATACACTCTTTGCCGGAGGTTGCCACAGAATTTAAATTTGCAACTTATACACTGCCCTACTGACTCTACTGAAAAATTTCTAGATTTTATAGAAAAACTAGATCATGCAATGGCATATGAACCTAGACATGGGGAGCCTCAACATATAGCTAACCAAAGGGAACATAATAGGAATACCAGAAATTGGGGAAATAAGCAGCATGACCACCACCAAGAAAGGAACGTGAATGAAAATTGGAGAAATAATGGGGGTAGATGGAATGGTGATGATAGGAATCTGAGAGATTCATGGGGAAGAACTAACAGGGATGATCGAAGGTTAACACAGGAAAATGGAGAAAGAAGAAGGGAACAAAATAGAAACGAACAACACAGACAACGTTCGGAAAACTAGAATTTGTTCCAAATGGGGTCCGATTTGGGACGGGATACAAGGTACGAAATAGGACCGAGAGAAGGATAAATAATTACAAGCCAGATAGCAGGGGATCAGATAGGAATAACTATGACCAGAATAGAGAAAAAAGGGAAGAAAGAATATGTAATATGGATGCAATATTGGGCAATGAAGAAATGGTTGGGGGATGGTTTACACAGCATGGTAAAAGAAATGCAAATAAGAGAAGAAATCATAAAAATCCAAGTGAAGATTGTAATGTGGGAGATTTGTTTAGTGAAAGAGTAAGTAGTGGGAGAGATGTTGAAGAAAACAGCATTGGTTTGGCTTCTGTATTAGATAAATCAGGTTTGCATATGGAGCAGAAGTGTGTGATTGAATGTAAGAGTATGCCAAGTGGATGTGTGAATGGTAGCAATGTTGATGATGTGTGGTTTGATTATGTAAATAAGAATGTACAAGCACCTATAATTAATGAAAATTGGGAACAGGGTGAGAAGAGTAAGTTTAAAGGCTGGGTGAAAAAGATCAATTGGATTAGGAAATGGGCACCAGATGATTGGGCAATTCATAAATATGACTATATAAAAAGATTAGGAGAGCAATGTGGGAAAAATGAGACATATTACAATGTTCTTAAAGAAATATTTGGAGGGGATCCAGAATTTGATGAATTGAGGGGACAAAGCATATTCTCATTGGGAAGTAGTAAAATGACTGGTGAACATGACTCTGTAAATGAGGGATCTAGTGATGAACAAGAAATAGGGGATGACATACAAACTTTTGTCATCTATAATAGTGAACAGTATGAGGGTATGAAAGAGGGTGGAATGAATGCAAGGTGGATGGAGAAAGAGGAGCGTGAATATACAGCTAGTGATTGGATCCAATTTTTAACTTATAGAAAGAATGTAGAACCAAAGGAATGGGAAAAGGACAAGTTTGGTTTTGCAAGAAAGATAGCAATGCTAAATGCTAGGAACCCAAAATTCAAAGAGGTGTTTGAAAAAGTATTTGCAGGTGATGATAACATAGAACCATATAGCCCTAGTAGTCAGAGTCAGGTATGCAATATGGTAAAGTACTGCATACATGAGATAGAAGACGACCTGTTAGCAGAGACTGAATTAGAGAAAAATGTGATTGAATATGTGCAGCCAATCATAAATGTCACTGTTGGAGGGGTATGTGAAAATGCACTGATTGATACTGGGAGCTCTATTAGTGGCATTGCAGAAGACTTTTACAATCAGATTAGGACCACAGGAACAGTTGAATTTCCAGTCACAGGGGTAAGAATAAAAAATGCAACTGGAACTTACAGCAAGCCAGTGAGTAAGGAGGTTGTATTAGATGTAAATATAGGAGGGAAAACGTTTAGTCACGTTTTTCTGGTAATAAGAAATCTCTGTCTAAATCTTGTGCTAGGCAATGATTTTCTGAGTAAAAATGGGGCTTGCATTGATTGTAAGGATCAGGTGCTGGAACTACATTCTGGAGGATGCATGAAAAGGGTTAAATTTAGAAGTGCAAGTAATGATAAGGATTTAGTGGCATGTCTGCACATAGCCAAATGTACAATGGATGAGGCAGAGGTCGAGGAAGTGATACGAAGGAAGGTAAACAATACTAAGGGAATTTATGATCATGCAAAGGGGGAGCCGTATTATTTACTGACAGACAATAAGTATGTATTTTCCGAAAAGCCAGGTAAAGTACCAAAATTTAAATATTCAGTAAGGGTAAAACCACATGAGCCTAGTATTGTGACGAAAGGTATGGGGTAAAGCAGTCTCAGAGAATGATCAGTGTATATAGTAGGGTAAGGATTTGTGTAAATTTATTTTTGTAACTTTATTATATATCTGTGATTAATTTATGTGAAGCAGTAAGGACAGGGTTTAAAATTCAGATGTGGTGAAAATGTGTACATAAAGGAGTGCATTGTGTTATAAAGTACACGTGTGAACTGAAGATTTTGAGTTTTACATGTTGACACTAGACCTGTGGATGTCGTTTTTCTAATTAGTCCCAGATTAGGATTAGGCAGTGCAATTAGTTTTAAATATGGTAGTTTGGAATAGGTGATAATAATGTGAAAATGCACAAAGTTAAAAATATATATACATATATATTTTTTTTGGTGCATTGGGGGTAGAGAAATGTTTGTATAGGGATATTGTGTATCCAAAGGATCATGTTGTGTGTAAGTAGGAAATTCTGTGTGTATCACGTCAAAGTCTCAAAATTTGCAGAAGGGATGTAAGATTATAAAAACAAAATAATATCTATATTTTCTGATATGAAAGATAATTAAATTAATTGAATAGTTTGTCAGAAGTACAAAAAAAAGTTTTCTTAAGAGTTCATTTTGTGAGACGGGAATTTGGCTACAGTATTAGATTACAATCTCTAAATCCACATACAAATGACAATAACCATGCCACATCTTGAGTTTATTTTCATTGGAGCGGCCTGAGGGATATAAAATTAAAGAACAATTACTTTGATTTTTCTGTGTAACTGTATGAAGTTCTGTTTTGATTGTGCTAAATCTGGATAGCAGAGGGGTGGGGTGTGAATCTGATGGATCCCTGGTATAATATATATTTGCCAAAAGAAAAATCATTTGTATTCCTTTTTGTTCTCTCTCTCCCCCTTTCATTGCTTTCATGCCAGCTGAGAGGACAAGAGAGCTAAAATCATTGCCAGTAGCCTGAGCTGCACCGGCTTACAAACTGAAAAAAGACAGAAGTGTAAGGACCAGTGCCCATATACTGAAGTGCAACACAAGGGATGTTGGAAGTGAAACTTTTCAGTGCAACGGGAAGTGTATATTAAAAATTATGGTATTCATTCCATAATGAGACAATGACATGGGGTATACCCATACACATTAGTGATTTTTTTGCATATTCTTGTTGATGTGTGTAACATATACAGAATTTTAAATATGTACAAATTAATCAATTTAATTTTTGTCTCTAGTTGTAAGATTTTTTTTATTGTATTTTCTTATTTTTGTTTGAGGGGTATATTTGTGTTATGTTTTGGTGCTACTTGCGACATCCTACACTGTGTTTGGAAGTCGCAAGTGGGGGTATTATGACATGACAGTGCCCCCAGGCTGATGCCGCGCACTTCTATTTTATAGAGCCACACACATCGGCATATTTAAATCGCGCGCGGGAAATACGAGCTTCGGGAAGTTTGTGACGTAGGGGTTTTTCCGCGGGGCTGGAAAACGGAAGCCGAGTCGCGCGGAGGAAGGCAGAGTCGCGTGGACTGCCGAGGGCGGCGGAGCGTGGTTTGCTCGTCGCGGCATTTTTTCTGTAAAAACGTGGGATAGCTTTTCGCGGCTGAAGTACCGTTTTTTCGTATGCCTTTTGAGTTAAACGATTCCGGTGTGTGGGTCAAAGTGCGAAGTTGCGTGGGGGCTCGAGTCACAAAAAACATCTTTATAAATTTAAACACGTGCATAGAAAAATTAAACGTATTTAAAACAACATCTGTGTGATGAACATTATTTTTTCGCAACTCGCCCTGTACGCCCATAAGTCTGTATAATTGGTATGTACTTTTGTTTATCAATTGAAAAATGTATTAAGGCGCACGTGGACGGAACAGCACCAAAGCGGGAATCATTTAATATCATCCCCTAAACGACCACAAAACAGTTTTCCACCAGAAAGTGGGAAAAGCATGTTCCGCCCCGTCGCAGTATGGCATCATATTTTGGGGTAACTCATCATTGATCAAAGAAGTTTTCATTGCACAAAAGCGTGTAATCAGAATAATTTTTCAGCCCACCCAAGATCATGTTTCAGGCTCTTATTTAAGGATCTGCGGATCTTCACAGTAGCTTTTTATTATTAATAGCAGTGTGCATAGCTACAACACGAGGAGAAAGGATGATGTACACTTCTTTCTCTTGAGCCATGTTCCCACACACACAGGTTTGGCTTTGGTTATTTCGGATTTGGCATGTGTTAATATTTACACAGTGACTGGATGCCCTTCCTGTCGCCACCCTATGTCCCCCGGGAGGAAATGTGTAACCCAAATGTCTGCGTATAGTGGTATAGGTATGAAAGTGTAAAGTGTTACTAAATGTTTGCGAATCGTCTAACTGAGGTGGGAGTTGTGGACAAGCTCGGTATTCACCTAGGAGGATGTGGAAAACTGCCAAAAAACCACATCCAGGCTAGCTGGCACTCCAACACCTTTCGTTAATCCACCAGGCGGATACGAACCGAGGCCGGTACGCCTCCCCATCTCGGAAACCAGTGTGTTAGACGGCACTGCTAACCGAGCGGGTTAGAAAGGATGATGTACACTATTCACGGTTAAATCTATCTATGATGCAGAAGGGGGTGATTATACTGCCACAAAAGTCTTTGATCACTAACCAGATAACATCAAATGTCTGGCAGATAGCCAACCAGCATTTAAAAACAAATGATAGAATTTCAGAATGACCTCTGTCTACTCAGTAGATTAAGTTTTACATAGAAATTAATACTTTGGACAAACTAATAAATAAAATATACATGTCATGTAATGTTCCACATCATTACAAAATCTCGTATTCATGATTTATGGATCAAGTATTAATCTAATCTACCAATTTTTGCAGTTCTTGAGGTAAACTAACTTTGTTTCTATGATGTAATCCTTCATAATAATATATTGTGGTCATATACAGAGAAGAGGATGTGTCATGCACAAGGCAGTACTTTTTAAATTGCTAGGGTGGAAACGTATCTGTAACACATGTCCAAAATGGAGATTTACTTTAATGTTTCCATAAACGGCAACTATCTACGGCAGCTATATGAGGCTTTGGAGGGAGGAGGAGCAAATCAGTCTGATTGTGATGGTCGAAACTTTATTCTATAATTAAGCACGCTAAAACCGCTTCTGAAATCGCTGGTGAAGTTATCCAGAGTTTGTAATCCAGTTAGGCATTATTCCAGGTTGGTACAATACGTTGCTCTTGATCCTCCAAGAATAGAGCTTAACTGGCTGTTAATCAAAATTTGTGCAAAGTTCGTCCTTAGACTATAACATAATGACACTACAAAGGTTTTCCTATATTTTTTATTTATTTTTTTATTTGGAGCATAGTTCCCCATCAATCTCAAACAACTGCTTCATTTACATTCGTCCATGCATCTCGTTTCTGATATTTATTTTTATAATCACTGTCACAAACATATTAAAATTTGGGCTTTTCAGCCTATAATATACACAAGAACAAATAACTCCCACGTATCAGACAGGCAAAAGACCAGACCCACGAAATTACAGACCTATACCATCAACAACAGAGTTGCGTCAATTAAATATCTAGGCGTAATGCTGCATAGCTATGTGAAATGGAAGGAGCATATAAGGATAATCGTGAAGAAGGAGAATGGCGTGCAGTTCCGCTTGGGCAGCGGCAGCGAGTGGGTCACGCTAGTGGAGCGCTCGCTGTCGTAGGCTAACAGGTAGTTGTCTGATGCGCGCTTAAGAGCAAACTGTCATTGTCGAGTTGCTGTTTTAACAGCGACGGAGCAAAATTGTTGTGTCATTTCGCGCGCACCATGGGCAAAAGCGGACGTGGCGGCCGTAAGTCGCACAAAAAGAGGCAGCAGACATCCTACAAGTCTCAGCACACACAGCAGTCTGTGCCTGAGGCGGAGATCGATGAAGAAGCAGTCAACAGAGTGCATGCCGAGGGCAGCAGGAACACTGAAGAACTGATCGACGGCGGAAACGTCGCCGAACGAGGAGCCGAAGAACCTGCAGCGCCGGTTCCCCCTTTCTACGTCCATCTTACGGATGATGACTGGGTGGAACTTATCCACTACCTCAAATATGAGGCGAATTACGACATGAAGATCAGGACAACGGGCGATGGCAATGTGCTTGAGGTATTTACTGCCAACAAGGGCGACTCGGAAGAGCTCAAGTAGACCTTCCAGCAGTACATCGTTTCGGAACCCGAGAAGACGCTTCCTGATGAGAACAGGAAGAGGAAGCCGAAGATCGTCAAAGCACTGATCAGAGAAGAGCTTGAAGGCTGGGGGTTCTCTGATGTAGCAATCAAGCTACACAACCGAACCAACAGGAGCAAGCCACCACTGTACGTGATGGCGGTCAATATCGCTACACACGCGTGGCACAAAGAAGATCCGGACCAAATCATCCACGTGGACGAGCTCCTAGGCATCGAGGTGAAGATCGAGCCACTGCTGGCGGAACTCGACATGAAGCCACAATGCTTCAGGTTCCAGGAGGTCGGCCACGTCACGAAGTACTGCAGAAACGAAGAAGTCTGTGTAAAGTGCGCTGGCAAACACGCTAGTCGTACTTGCACGACGAAGAAAGAAGACAAACCGATGTGTGCACGCTGCGGCGGGCAACACGTCGCCATCTGGCGTGGCTGCAAAGCCTTCGTCAACAAGGGAGATGACGGGGAAAAGAAGAAGACGACGACGCCCCAATCGCCTGCCGTAAATGGGACGTTGAAGAAGAGAAGACGGCGGAGAAAACGGCACAGCAAGACGGCCGACATCCCCCGCGAACAGCCCAGTCCATCGGTGGCCGCCCCGCCCGCGCGGCCGGCTAGCCGGCGGAGCGCGCCCAGACGCAACGCAGCCACCGTGAGGACCACGCTGTCGCAGCGGACCGCGCGCCAAGAAGAAAGGACGACCACCGACGCACCATCGCCCTGGAGGAAGCAGAGGCTCGCTTCAGGATAATCATCCAAGCTGAGATGGAGGCCGCCTGTTGGATAATCCGGGAGGCGCATCATCAGCAGCTACGGATGGAGATAGGGACACAGACGGAAGAGGCCGCGCAATCGCGCGTCGCAGCCACAGCACAGACGGTGAGCCCCATTCGTCACCACCAGAAAATGCAGACGCAAGAAATTCAAGAGCGCCGCCCGGACACAGCTTGTAGGAAGATACAAACTGAAGAAGTCGTGCTGTGAGAACCCTAATGACTATAGAAGAAAGGGAGCACTACCAATATGAACAGCAGCGGCGACTCTCTGGATCACCAAGGAATACGCCAAACAGAACGAACGAAGAAAGAAGAAGGAGATAGGTGGCAAACCACCAGCAGATCTGGCTCAGGTTTCCGTGGTTTCCTGTTGGATGTAAGGTGAATACCGGAACTGTTCCCATGCCCATGGATTATTCGCAATTGGGACAAACACTGCCCGCCTCCATATATTAAAAAAATAGATGCCACAAAATAGTAACCCAAGCACCAATTTGCCAAATAAATAGAGTCAAAACACAATAACTTATATAAATAAGGCTGAAAAGGGCACAAGCTAAGCCCTCAAAGAGCCCGCCCACCTCCCTTAGAGGCGGAAATGAAACATGCTAAAGAAAAAAAAAAAAAAAAAAAAAAAAAAAAGGCGAATGGTCGACTTCGGTTTATTGAGATAACTTTGGGAAGGTGTGATTCGTCTGTAAAGAAGACATCACATTCTCGTGTTGAAATTGAAACAGGCTTGAATTCGAAGGCAGGATTGTCGAGTGAACACAGCACTTGTACTGAAAGCAGGTTTATTGCAAACTGAAACGTACATGCAGCACTGACTGCTTCTCGGGCAGAGTGGTCTGCTATTTATACACAGACAGAATGTACCAGAAATTAGAAGAATTGTTAACATAAGAAACAAGTAGCAACTACAAGTGAACATAAGAAGCATGTAGAAGATTCTGGAAATTTTAATTACAAATAAGTAAATTTTTGCCGGTGGACGGGATTGAACAGGCGATTTTCAGCACAGCAGTACGTGACGCAACCCCTTGCGCCACGCTGGCAGTTGCTCTCGCGACATTATATAACACTTGTATGATACCACCTTGAGTGCTGGTCAAGTAATTGAGATCCCCACCACATTGGTTTAAAGTAGGACATAGAGGTAGTTCAGAGGCAGGCGGCTAGGTTTGTAACTGGTAGATTCAATGCACGAATGTTACTGAAATGCTTCAGGAACTCGAATGGGAGTCGCTGGAGGGAAGGCGACGTTCTTTTCGGAAAAAACTGACTGCTGAAGAAATGTAAAGGGCCGGAAATAAAGGCGGAACGATTCTATTGCCTCCAACCTACATTTCGCGTAAAGACCACAAAGATAAGAGCAGAGAGATTAGGGCTCGTATTGATGGAAACAAGCATTCGTTTTTCCCTCGTTCGATAGGGCAGTGGAACATGAAAGCAAGTAACTAGTAGTGATACTGAGTACTTTCCGCCACGCAGCTTTGAGTGGATTACAGAGTATGTATGTAGATGTATAAAAATGTGTACTGTAAGCACTTCACTGCCAATCAATTCCATTGTGAATGTCTGGCTAGCCACACGTACTATCGTGATTAAAGTACAAATCTTCCTTACCAGCAACCAATGGCACAACACAGTGGTTTTAACGCTACCATTTATGGCCTTAGTGCCAAAAAGAAAAATGGGCCCGAGGTAATTAGTACGAGTATGACTAACCAAAAGCGGAATTCGTAAATCGGTTTACTAAAGGCCAATTCACACTGTCCGTCACGTCACGTCACGTCACCGTCCGTCAGAACATTCCGCAATGTATTTCTAATGGCGGCATTCACACTGTTCGTCACCGGACCGTCACGTCACGTAAACGTCCGTCAAGCTTTCTCGAGAAGAATGTTTTGACGAAACGGCCGTCTGCTAACATCGGAAGTTAACCTATTTTCGTCACGCGAATTACATGTTGCAGTCGACGATTGCACTGTTTATATGCAAATGTGTCTTATTCATCTTTGCGTTGTTGTTGTACCTCGTTTTAGGGGTAAATTTCAAATGTTTCATGACGACTTAAATATTTTTGTCAATTGAGTGTCCCCCTAAAATCGAGGTCGGATATCTGAAACCAAAAAATTGTTTATGTTACGTAACAATGTAACAGAAACGACTGAAGCAAACTGTTAATTTGAATAAGATTGTAATTTGATTACGCGTTTTTCATTAAATAACACTTTAAATGAAAATGTCAGTTCTAATGAAAGACAAAAATTCAGTTGTTTACGACGGTATTAACAATGTCAGCGAGCAAATCGTAATGGTTAAAGTATACAACCGCTATTTATACTCTTACAAGTATGGTTTGATGTCTTCATATGTTTATTTTTTCGCTTGAAAATAGATGTCGATGTTTTGAAATGTTGTTTCAGTTCCCAGTAAGTTGGCCAAAAACAAACACTGTAAAGTTTTCTTTGCCCATTGATAACATTTAGCGTTGTTGTTCCCCCTTTCTAGTATTAAACTATGACTTTCTACATAACAGATCGCCACTCATAACCTCACTTTCAACATCGCGTATTCAGATGATCGAATTGACGTGACGGACACGGACGGACAGTGTGAATACAACTTGACGTGACGGTTCCGTGACGTGACGTTGACGTGACGGACAGTGTGAATTGGCCTTAAGTCCGGGTTTGGAAGCCCATGTAAACGTGGTGTATGAGACCGCGTCTGTCTTTCAACATTATGCATGAACTTCCATACCGTACAGCTATATCAGATACTGTAACACAGGCTGCATATTTGCTATTAAATAAGGCTGTCTGTTTTTAGTAGCTGTATCAGTGATTACGCGAATGGGTAATATCTATGCATTGGTCTCGTAAAGATCATCTTTGCTATTTCGCAATCGTTCGTAAATATTACAGAAAAAAAAGGTTGTAGTGGGTCTTGTGTTCGCAGTGGTTGGAAATGTTTACAATTTGAGTACTGTCATGCCGTTAGACAAATGCTGGGTGAATCCTGGTGTATATTTTGTGGCAGAATTACTGAACAGCGTCTGTTAAATGGTCGTGTAATCTAGTAGTTGTATCATACGAGTAGTGTCAGCAAAGAATTTGTGATACGTCGTGAATATGGGCGTGTTATGTTTTTTACGTCATGTGAAAGAGTGAACGACTAAACCAGTGATTGTATTTGCCGAAGTAATTCTAAATAATAGTGTTATCAGAGCATTAGTGTTTATTGCGGAGCAACACTTCGTATGTTGCGTGGCACAGGGTGGGATCATTTACTTGTGGTGCGTATAGGTGTCGGTTTGAGAGCCACTGTTAACCGACGGCCTGCAGTCGGTTATCGTCAAAATGTCAAAAAATAAATTAAACCTTACGCTGCCATCCGGCGCAATAGAAGCTTCGCAGACGACACCGACCTCGCAACCTACAGTGGACCCACCTGTTGTGCCAGAGTAAGTATAGTGTAATGTCACAGTTTCGAAGCTGTTAATTACATTACCAGCAATTTTTTAATCCAAACAAATGTCTAAACTATCGTCTCCTTGGAGTAACTCAGTGTCGTTGCTGTTTCCTTCAATCAAAATGCCCTTTGTGCTGTGCCAAGTATAGGCTTAAGAAACTCTGGCGTAACATAAACCAGCGTTTAGCAAAGTTTTTCAATCCAGGCTACACTTACGATGTTACATCATATATAAATTTTTAAATGATGTGCTTCTATAAAATGTCATTTTAGTACTATACACGTATTGTCCACGAAATATGCTGTGAAGAATATGCGATTGTTTAAAAAATCAAACCTTGCGTTACCGGTACTAACGATATAGGCTGTAGCCTATGTACTATAACTTGAAACAACACTGTAAATGTATTTTCAGATCTAATCATAGGTTGGTTAGTGTGACAACAGAGCAATAATCTTGTTGATAAATGGGTAAATATAGAAGAGTTGATTACATTGAAAATAAGCCTGTCAATAGTAGGGATGCTTGTTGAAAGGTATTTGTTTAAACCTCAGCTGGGGGTAATAACCTACACTTGGTTTCAGTTCAAAGTAAGCTAAATTAGAAAAACATGTGTCGGTGTAGTTTCATTTTGTTTGTTAGTTCATGTGACTAGTTTGATGTGGCTCACTGTGAATCCGTATAGTGTTCTGAGGAGTTCATCTTGGAGTAGCCACTTGAACCCTATTAGGCCTACTTCAATTAGCCTATTTTCTGTACCCCTGTGTGTTCTAATGTCCAACATTTCTTGAAGTTTTAGGCCCACTCCCAACAGCTCCCTCTGGCACCATGGCGTTTATTTTGCAAGTTCTTAAAATAGGCTATCTTATGTCACTTTCTGTGTCAGTGCTTTCCAAATGTTCCTTTCTTCACTATTCTGTGGAGCACAATGAACATTTACGTACCTAAGTAGATGAACCACTTGATAGCTTTCAAACATTTTAGACCCACATGATCCTTTTCATGTTGTACTATATTTATGACTGATTTTGACAAGTCTATGTTGCCAACTTTGGATCAACTATTTACCGTAATTATTGTAGCCTATAGTAATATTTTGTCACTTCACAATTATGATCTGGGTTTGTACAGAAGTGGGTGTATGTCCTTTAATTCTAGAATTAAACTTGTTGCAATTATGGCACAAGCCAATCCAAACTGTAGAGCTTATTTTAATGTCTTGATTTTTCTTCACTCTTGCTTCCATGAGAACTGCCTCTCTGGTGTCTTTACCTTTCCGAAAGCTAAATTGATCATCATAGACATAGCATGTTATGTGAGATAGACCATGTTACAAAACAAAGGCCTTCACAGGCAGCCATTGCCCTCCGTGCATAGTTCAATACCACATTCCTGAGGGATTGTTGTAGATTAGGATACTACCTGTTGGCTTTGACCAAGGTGCTTACCTGAAGACTGGGATACCACCCATCAGCTTTCACCCGTGACATCATTGCAGCACAGTAGTTGTGAGGTGCGTGCGTGTTTGTAAAAGGCATGAGTAATTATGTGGTAGCTGATTTAAAGATGATAGTTTGTTTACAAACGGAACAGATTATAGATTAATATTTTGTGTTTAACAGTGATCTGTAGCTTTCCTCTGATGGTAAGGTATAGGTTAGGTTAGTTTTTTTCTCCATGTGAGAGTGCCAAAGGTGCAAATTTTTGGCCTGAGACCTGTGATCGATGGTACATTGTTATCTGTAATTTACGATGATAACTACAGATTATTTTTTATCTGCAGTACTGAACTATTAAGATGTTTTTGATAACAGAAAAGAAACTGTGATTGCGAAACTATTACAGATTATAAGACACTCATTTTTCATTACTTCTTTTGGAATAACCACATTGACACAAACATCTAAATAAGGCACTTGGAGTCATATCTCACTCATTCATATATGACACATACCTGACTTGTTTTCTGGGTAAAATTTTACGTACGATCCTGGCGGCCTCACACAATTATGTTAGTAACAGCAACAACATGGTAGAAAATCTTTGCTAAGATGTTGATGTTCTTATAGAAGGCATTTTTAGTGTTTTGTACAGACCTTTAAGTAAATAAATAATGCTGTTCCTGCTCTATGGTTGACAGGTTCTTTTATGTACCGGTACCCTCGTCTGCTCAGGACATGTAACTACCCTCATAAAACGAATATTCCGTAGCAAAACATTTGTTACGACATGATTGGTTATTGCCAACATTATCACACGAGGCCACCAGAATGGTAGGTACAAATTAATAGAATTCTGTTGACTTGTCACCTTGTGGTCAAACATTTGAAGCTCCCGTTTGAGAGCCACTTCCTTTCAGCTGCTAATAGAGAAGTTGTGCAGAACGAGCATTACACAACAACACACAAAACAGAACAGAGAACAAACATTTCACTTATCGTTATCGGACAGTTTATAAATTTGCAAAAATTAAAGCATAATTCGGCTACCCCCTTATTTTCTGTTTCATTATTACCCCACTTGAAATGGTAAATGGTCTAAGTGAAATATATCTTATGTAGAGGTAGGGGCCAGAGTCATGACATAGTGGTTGTATGGGCATAGTGTTAGACTGCGAAGTTGTTCATCCATGTTCAAATCATCCTTTTGCTCTATGTTTTTCAAGTTCTCTCTGTAAGTACAGTATCAGATGTTTGCTGTTCAAGCAAAACTGAACATGTCTTGGAATTTTGCACATTGAAAGTGATTATGTACCTATGTGAAGGATTGGACTAACCTGGTTCGTATCTATTTAATTGATTTCACTTCTCTGAGAGGTATGTAAGGCATCTAGCCTGCACTCCTACCACATGACTTATAGGCCTAACAATTGTATAGGGCCTAGTATGATGATAGCTAAGGTTACTAAAAGAGAAGAGACATCAGTCAGCAAATGGTCAGTTCATAATTCTATGAAAAATAAAAAGTATAGATCACATGGGTGCTTTGCACATGAATCTTGTGCACCACAGTCCGTTATATCCACAAAACCATGCCTTTAACTGCTGGTATGATACACATCTTGTGCTTGTACCATTTAATCTTTCTATGTTGCTTCTTTTTCCATAATTCTGTTCACGTTCTTCCTATTTTTGTGCTTCATTTGTGTTCAATTTTTGATGCAACTAATTCTGAGGGGTCTGCGATGGGGCGTTTCTCCTGTCAGAACTGTGTGGCATCTATTTATTTATTATTTTAATTTTCCCCTCTGTACCTCATTTTTTCCACACCCTTCTCCCTTTACCCCATTTCAAGCTGCATCTCACTTAGCCTCCAACAGTGCCTTTAGTCTGCACCATGCAGTGTGGAATGTTCTACAACTGTGCTTGCCCTGTATCCTTTAAATACCCTCTCCATTCATTAAGATGCAAGTAGAGCTGTCACAGCTGGAGAAGTGGTGCACAAGTTATGTCTGAGTGATTGTGTGACTGTAGATCCTATGTACGCACTTTTTTTATGATGCCTGTGGCACAAATTTATGTGAAGTTATGTGAATATGTCTCTTATCTACCTGATGTGATCCAGTGTCTTTACGTGTCTACTTTACAGTGTCTACTTATATTAATATTCCAATCTGAATGTCCCATTGTTATGTTCTATTTATTTACGTATTGTTGCTGTCAGAATCACAGAATTACCTAGTCAGCACAGCTGGAGTTGAAAGTCATCTATGTGAGTCTCTCTCTCTCTCTCTCTCTCTCTCTCTCTCTCTCTCTCTCTCTCTCTCTCTGTGTGTGTGTGTGTGTGTGTGTGTGTGTGTGTGGTGTGTGTGTGTGTGTGTGTTCTGGGGAAGGTTGGGACTGGAAACTTAAATGTGGGGACTGTCATTTTGGGCAATATTTTACTACGCCATTTCACGCATCTGCTTTGGCCCATGATGTCATCAACGTGTTGGAAAACCCGTATACGGGATAGCTTAATACTTCTGTATTGTAGATAATAAATAATCTCCAGTTATGATCGTGAATTGCAGATAACAGAATGTACCATCGTTCAGTTTTTAGCCCTGAAGTTCATGCTTTTGGTGCTCACATGCGAGGGAGGAGGGGGTGGGAACCTCTCTGTTAACCTATACCTTACCATCAGTGGGCAGCTACAGATCACTTTTTAAACACACAATATTAATCTATAATCTATTCTGTTTGTAAGAAAACTGTCGTCTATAACTCAGCCACTACATAATTACTCATGCCTTCTACAAACACGCAACCTCAAAACTACTGCGTTACTATGACATCACAGGTGGAATTGCATCCTATAAATGACCTGTCATTTTGTCATGCCTATCTGTAACTTGTGTGGTATCTTTATGGGGAATAGCAAGCTATGCTCTTAATAATATTGTTAACATATTTTTGTTATATTCCAAGCATCTTGGGGTGTTTTGTTATTTGCAAAGAAGTTATAGATGTACATTGTAATCTAAAAGTAATGTAATATGTTGGGGTTAATTTAGAAGAAGCATAGCACATTGAAGTCACTGCCTACTGTTGATACATATGTAACATGTGAACATCACAGTGCTATCATTGCTTATGCACTCGCAACAATTTATGCAGTACTCTTAGGTTCCTGCCTAACCTTTTCCTTTAAAGTCATGTCATATCAGTAAAAAATAGTAAAGTACTTCTTAAAATGTACCTGAGAGTACAGCTTAAATTGTTGCAAGAGAACAGGTGATGTTTGCGTGTTCGATATGTATTGGCAATAGGCCATAAGTGCGATACGTAACTCTTCTTCCAAATTACCATTTTTTCTAATGACAAAGGTCTTATCAAGGTTTTAGTGATGTAGACATTACAATGTTTTAGGGGTTACATTTTACTTTACAGCAGCAGTGGTATAGTGTGCTGATGTTGGTTGGTTGGTTTACGAGGGTAATTAATTTACTAACTGGTCTAGATATGGCATCCATTATTTATTTCATGTTCAACAAGAAAGATTATTCTCCTTGTTCTCTGTGATTAGGTTTTCAAAGAGCATTCCATGGCCATTGCCACTAACAAAAACAACACAGTATATCACAGCTGCCACCAGTAAATTTAGCCTCTTTAGTTTGCTAGTATTTGCAGAATTTTATTACATATTACTGTACTGATATTGTAGTGAGATGATAAGGATGATCTTTGTCTCTCATATTGATTTATAGAGTAGGCCTATAATGAAAGTTTTTTTATTCATAACCATCCATAATTAGGCAATAGGCATTTAGGACAAGTTCAAAACTGTGCCAAGTTTAGGGATGGTAAGAGGAAGATAAGGCATGTTGTTCCGAGTATTGTTGCACCAAATTCAAGTACAGTAACAGCTTATTAATTCATCAGAACAAATCATGTTACAAAGAACATTACAATGTTTTAAAAATCAGAAACAGACTGTTTTTTTTTTTTTTTTTTACTGAACACAATTGTGGATTCCCAGTTTGTTTGTGTGTGTGTGTGTGTGTGTGTGTGTGTGTGTGTGTGTGTATGTGTGTGTACATTATTAGTGGAACTCTGAGGACTTTCCAGATATTTGCACTCTTTTAAGATGGAGTTGGTAGGGTGTAGAAGAATTGTAAAGAAAGGGTCCATATGTAGTACGGATGATAGGAGTGTGTTGGGCACATTGTGTGATGATTGGTGTTTTCTTCTGTGTTCAATCTATTTGATTTAGTAGGGTATGATTTAGCATTAATTTTGACAAGTCATACAGTTGTGGTAGATTGGATAAATCCTAGTTTAGGTGACACCAACTTAAGCAACCAATTATAAATGTCATTGAGAGAGCCAATGAAAATGTGTCTTTCAATTTTGTTTTGTAAACAACACTACAGTGTCCATGTGAATGTTTTTAGTCAAGATTTGTGACATGTATGTTGAAAATAAGTCGGTGTTTTCGATGAGTGATAACTTACTGTAAATCTGTGATGCCATGAATATTTTTTTCTAGCAGCATAGCGAGACATTCATAGGAAATAGCTCATTGCTTTTTGATCAATTTCGGTGTACATGTCATTGCTTCAACTGTTACTGTTGCTACAGAATATCATCAGAAAAGTACATAGAGAACCAGTCACTACATGGGTGAGACAGTTTTTCTTTTTTTTTTTATGTAGCTGTCACTGAAAAGTATTTTTAATGTAAAGAAATATGTATTCCTGACACATTCATTGCACCCACTTTTCTTTGATTAATAGAACTGTCACATCCTTCTAGTGACTGGTTCTCAATATATTTTTTCCATTCATAATCTTACAGCTACTTGTATTAATTGCACTAATATCAAATTTCTTCCTGTTACTATGAGACCTAATTCCACAAAGTAAATAATCTCTATACATGCAAATCTTATTTTGTTTCCAATAATAAAAATTATATATGTACTATATTAATATGTATGGCTCTCTTAAATGTCAGTACAACATTTAAATTACACACCATATTTCTTCATGGTGTGTGAGAGGCATTTTCATTGGTTGTCAGTAACACCTCTGATTGTCTGTCTTTACCTACCAACATTTCTACAACAAAGAGAAGCTGGTGTCACCTAAGCTAGAATTTAACTGGTAGATCTCAGATAATGGTGGATTGCAAGGGTGATAAAATGACAGATTTAGAAAACGTAGCTAATTGATCATTAACTGAGCAGCTATAGGTAGAGTGACAGAGGAAATCTACTGCAACTACTGATTGATATGTGAACATTATCATTGCACAGATTTATGTCAGTAAGCAGAAAACATTACAAATAAGAGGCGAGTGGGGGATTTTGAGTTACCAGTACTGTAGAACAGAATAATGTTGAAAAATGGACAGGTATATTTGACAGTGAAAAAAGTCTTACGGCACCATTTGACTTAAAGAAACAATAGGTTAATACACAAATCATTATGTATCTAGGATTGTCTAATTTGATGATGGAGGAAAGTCGAGTGGGAATGCATGTAGAGGAAGTATAACACTTAAATACAGTAAACAAGTTGAAATTTACACAGGCTGTACTAGCATGGAGAACTGCATCTAGCCAGTCTTTGGACTGGAGAGTGTTAGAAGAGTGCTGGAGAGTATTACACAGTGCTGAAAGAATTCACGAAGTAACATAATTGCATGTATTAGTGTTGAGTCTGAAGTGCTGTCAAATCATAATGTTAAGAAGCAGTACTTTCCTGTTTAGTATGTAGTTTTAGTAACAAAAATTAGATATTTAATCCACATTGAAACAGTTAATTCGATATATATTTGTGTGTATTATATTTTTCAAATAAATAACTCTGTACTCATTTGTGACATTATTGTCTTAAAGAACAAAATATTTCAGATTTGTAATTCTTATAAAATATGTAATTTTTTGTCTTTTAGGAAAAAAGTAGCTATTTCTGGATCAGGATGTTCAAACAGGTACACACTTCCAGTGTAGAAAAACTACCCAAGACATACTGTCATACTGTATTTGCCATATCTTTTTGCAGCATCTCTCTTTCAGCATGACTACATAGTAGAATTGAATTCAGCTTCTGTAATGATTGAATAATTACCTAAATACTCTTCAGACATTTTAAACACTTTATTTTGCTTCATTTAGCTTTCCCCTTTGCAGCAACAGTTATTGTGTGTGCACTTTTTCTTGACATTTTGGTTTTGTAGGATTCTGAAAAAAATGGGGTTTCTTAAGCATTTGTCTCGGTTTAGTGAAAGATTTAATGATTCATTTGTACATAATATGTATATGACTGTACGTTTGTGTATGCCCAGTAGGAAGCAAAGCTATTACCTATGTACACTTCGTCCACTTAAAAATTTATATGTAAGAAGAGGTGCACATACGTGTGTAAATATTTCCCAAAAATTTAACACCACACTTTTATTCTTTTATATACTTGATTTTTCATAATTTTGGATGATATCTTGCATGATACTTTGCAGAAAATATTGTTCTTCAGTTTATTGTTGCCATTTGTACTTCATCAAATGGAACTGGTACTTTAATAGTACTGAACCATTACTTTGTAGAAGGTGTATATTAAAAATACGAATAGTAGGCCTACAATAATAATAGTATTGGACATGTCCAAAAGAACACTCTCATTTTTGATCTTGCAGCTGTTATCATACACCAAGGAATTTATGATGTTAACTGCCGGTATGCATTGACTTAAATCGATGGGGAAAGTTGAAAATTTGTGCCAACTCACAATCTGGCCCTCGTCTCCTACGTACTAGGCAGTGGCCCTGACCACTGTGCTACTAGAGCACAGATCTCCATGACTTGGCAGATTACCCTAGCACGCCTTCCATAAGAAGTAAATTTTCATCTTAACACTCGCACTATTAATGCAGTGCCTCTGCTCATTTTCACTCATTACTCAAAAACGTTCGTCCAGTTCTGTAACAGTTCTGGTCTGCTTTGTATCCACAATGAAGAAAGGATCATTGACCATGAATTTCAGAGGCACTACATTAGTAGATTACAGATAAATTCAAAATTTATGACTGATGGTAAGCATGCTTGATCCATGCACTCATGATCATGTATCCCAGTGCATAATATACTGGTGGGAAGAGCCAAATGTAAACAATCAATTCATTTTGTAGTAGTTTAGTGTATTGTTAGTGTATTATTTTGACTGAAACTAGACTGTTGGAACAATCAAATGAAACAGTTGTTCCGGCCGCGGTGGCCGAGCTGAGTGAGGCGTGCCAGTCACTGTCTGCACGGCCACTACGGTCGGGGGTTTGAATCCCCCCTCGGGCATGGATATTTGTGCCGTCCTTAGTATTGGCTAGTTCATGAGTAGTTTGTAAGTTTAGGGACTAATGACCCCGTAGTTAAGTCCCATAAGCTCTACAAACATTTGAACATTTTTTAAAATAGTTGTCAGTCAGTTGCAGTTTTATGTGTTGTTTTGATTATTATTATAATAATTATTATTATTGCTTAAAAATTGCAGGTGAAAGCCAGTCTATAGGAGCAACTGAATGAAATCATTCAACACTGTTGCAGCTCTTACTTAAAGGGAAATACTCATTACTTTTCTCAAAGTTAAAACAGTCATTACTGTCAATGAAACCACATCATCATGTTTTAGCCAACTTGCGTATCCAACCATTGAACAAAAGTAGCATTCAGTACTTTCATCAGATGAACTTGAGCAGTCCTACATGATACCACCAAAGGTAGCCTTACCCCCATAAGTGAGTGAAGACTTTCTAGAGGGTATGCCAAATTAAAATTCATATTATACGGGTGATTTTTCTTAAAATGGGTCAAAACAAGATTCCCAATTACTGTTTTTTCCCAATGAGTTGTTTTCCTTTCAGTTAGGCCTAATGATGAAAATTATTCATTAGAATGTCTCTTGTATTAAGAAAAATGTACAATCTGGAAAGTAACAGTTACTTTAAAAAATAATGATTTCTTATCATAAGCATAAAAAAATTTATTTACATAATGTGCATAAAACTATTTACAGTACCTAGGTTTCATACTAAACAATCAAATGACATTATTTTCAAATGATGCTACATTTTCATATTCTGGGCTTAAAATTGAAGTATTGAAACTGTCAGGTGAATATTTACCAGTAAGCCAGAGATGAAAATAATGGGAACTATTTTACTGTATATGATGGTTTGCACCCAAAAGATGCTCAAAATCACAATACAAGTACGTAATAATTCTTAAAGCACCCATTATTGCCCCATCTTGAAACATGACAAGATGGAAAATCAGCATGTGATTAATGAAATCACGGATAAAGTGCATTACTTAAATAATTCACAAATGAATTGAAGAATATCATGTAAACCAAATGAGAAACAAAGACAGTATGAAATTCTGTCTACCAGAGATTTTTCTTTTGTAGAGCTGTATTGATTTCTATTTTTCTATCTGTCATGGTGACAAAGAGCTTGAATTCTTTACAGTTTTATTAACAGGGTTCAATTTTGCTTTTGAAATTTGTAGTGGTTCCCTATTCTCTTTCTTCCTCACTTTCTCTACTCGCTTTTTGTCTTCATTCAGAGCTAAAGTCTTTTCTCTATCATGTTCAACTCTATTTGATAAGCTGCCTGCTCACAATCCTGCTACTTGACAGGATAGAGTATTTTATTTTAGGCCATTATTTAATGTCCAGTTTTACAATGTAATTTACATTTTCTGGTACCCCCAAGATTATACATTACAATGTTTGCATTATTATTTATTACACATTATTTTATTTTCATTCTCCATTTTTCTCTATCTGCCCATAAATTTTCTTCTATATTCCTTTTCTGGATAGATGTCTGAATGCCTTGGATCCATATAGTTGGTGGTCTCCCTCTCTTCTTTCTTCCTGGTGGCTCCCATTCCATTATTCTCTTTGTTAGTCTTTCCTTTGACATCCTTTCTGTATGCCCATACCATAAAAATGTTTTCCTTCTATAAAATCTATAATTGAATTTTTAACATCCATTTTCTTCCTGATGACTTCATTCCTGTTTTTACCCATCTAGATATTCCTGCAGATCGTCTCCAAAAGTCCTTCTCTGTTGCTATCAACCTCTTTTCTATTTGCAATTAAGTGCCCATACTTCTGATCCATATGTCATGATGCTTCTGATGATTGTATTAAAAATTTTTCTTTTTGTTTTCTTTCTGACCTGTTGATCCCATAAGATACCATACAATGTTCCAATGGTACACTTCCCAGCATTTATTCTTGCATTAATGTCCTTGTCTTGTTTGCCATCGTGTGTGATAGTTGTTCCTAGGTATTTCTATTCATTAGTGTGTTTAATTGCATCCATTCCTTCTTCCAGTGTTGAATCTTGGTTTGTCTCCTATTAACCATGTGTTTTGTTTCATTTTTTGTTGACCTGAAGTCCCAATTTTTTTATATTCCCTATTAATTTCCTTGTAATGTATTTTACGTCATCTTTATCCAGTGCCAAAATTAACTGGTTATCAGCAAGTTGTAAGGAGAGTGATATCATTTTTCTGGGTTCCCCACATTTTTGCATTATCTTTTCCAATTTTCGAGTATGTTTCAGTATATATTTTATAAAGTGTTGGTGACAGACAGCATTCCTGATGTAATCCTATTGTTACTTTAAATCCAGGTGAGAGATAATTTTGTATTTTTATTCTTGCCATTGATTTTTTGTAAAGTTTCTGCATTGCTTTAATTATGATAGGGCTAATGTTATACCGGTATGCTTTTAATGCGTTCCATAAGTTACATAATGGTATATTATCATATGCTTTTTCTATATCAACAAAAACTACATGATGGGGTTGATTTTTAACTTTTTTCTTTTCAATTATTTGCTGTAAGCAAAATAGATGACTTATAGTTGATCTCTCTGCTTTGAATCCAGCCTGCTCTTTGTCCTCCGTTCCCTTAAATTCCGCTTCCAAAAAATGTTTTATAATTCATCCATAAAGTCTGCTAAATACATAGGTTATGGTTATTCCTCTGTAGTTTTTTATTAATACTTTCTTCCTTTCTTGTGGATTATCTATATATATATATACTACATTCCAGTCCTCTGGTATGGCCTTGCCAGTTAAGCATTTTTCAAAGAGGCTTCTTAAAAGTTCATGTAATTTATCGATACCATACTTCACCAGTTCTGCTGGTATTCCTCCACTTTTTCAGAGGATAAAGGCTGATAATATTTCCTCTGGCAGTTTCCTGGATGGTCTTTTCAGGCATGGCCCATTTCTTTCTGCAAACATCTGTACCTGGATTTTTTCAGTGACATAATATGAGCATTTACTTATTCGACAAAAATAATAAACATTCAGAAGCTGCATCTATCATCATTACTGTTGTGTATTTTATCTTACAAGAAACTCGCACCTTTAAAGGCGTAACAGTAAAGAGACATAATGAAAATGAGAAATGAGCTTTAGATGTCTATTTTTGCTGCACACACATGCCAAATCAAAGTAACTGTTTTATGGAAGACAGGTTATGATAGTATGTGATACATAAGTGAATTCAATTACAGCCACT
Source organism: Locusta migratoria (assembly GCA_026315105.1). NCBI lineage: Eukaryota > Metazoa > Arthropoda > Insecta > Orthoptera > Acrididae > Locusta > Locusta migratoria. The sequence goes on from CM048749.1 coordinate 214,745,642, forward strand.
ATTATTTGATTTATAAAACACGTTACGGAAATGAGACACAAATAAATCACACAATTATTAATGTCGAACATCCCGCAATAGTTTTTTGTATGTTAGATTCACGATCCAACAGAATACAGGAAACCACTTGATAGCCACTATTGCAAATCTTAATCCTTTCTGATGTGATCTGCACGATTGTGCGAGTTTCGTTTTAATAATGCTTCTGCCGCTTTATCTTTGGATGACGACAATGGCGGACATTCCTGGCTTGTGATTGTTAGCTGTTGCGTTCAGCAGCATTCACATTGAAGAGAAGCATATTGTTTTAAACTTGCACAAGAAGGTAGAACCATGCAGTCATGCATTGTAATTTCTTATATTTAATTATTTTACGATATTGCAGCAGTATTCTAGGCAGGGAATGTTGAAAATACATATTTAGAGTGCCTAAGCAAATTTACGAAACATCAGTTGTGTGTTGTACACGTTTTTATTTCGACTAGCACGATTGTGTGGGTCAGGCGAAATTAGTGTCCACTTTGATTCTACCCTCTTTTTTACAAGTGTGTGATATTGTAAATTTTCACACTAATACCTATCAACAAATAGTACTGCTTTGTGTTTTAGTACACAGAATGGTATATTCTATTTTTTCCTTTAGGTTTAACAGAATAAGGTGGTACACTTTTTATTGGATTATTTCAGTTTAAGTGATGTGCCGAGTGAAATTAAGGATGATGATGAGGATTTTCAACCAAGTAATTCATTGCACAATATTTTAGAGGACAGTGATAGTTCTGATGATAGTGACTCCGGTGATAATGGCAACAACAAAAAAATGAAGAAGATCAAGATGTGCAGCAGAAATTGGTTGGTTCTCATACAGGCAAGAGGCTTCTGTTCTGGAAAAAAAAAAAAAAAAAAAACAGTTTACATCTAAAACCACACCCACCTCCATGATGCTATTGTAGTAGTTGAATGGAAAGACAATCAAAACTTAGTTATAGCTTCCACATGTGCTGGGATGGAACCACTTTCCAAAGTAAAATGCTGTTGCAAAAAGAAGAACTGATATGTTGAAATAGACTATCCATTTGTTGTGAGGAATTACAACCAACACATGGGAGGGGTTGACATTTGTGACCAACAAATGGAGTGTTACAAAACTCAGTTTAAAACAAGGAAGTTGACTCTCGAATTAAATCTTCATTTCCTTGATTTAAGTACTATCAGTAGTTGGCTGCAGTACAGAGAAAACTGCAGGGAAGACAAAATTCTGAAAAGAGTTATTTTGGACTTACTGAAGTTCAGAATGGCCATTGGGCAACTATTGATAACAACACCAGAAAGGAAGAGAAGTCTAACTGAAAGTAGAGATGTTAATGATAATGAAAGCCGCACCAAGAAAAAACTGGACCACTGTGGATGACATATCACCTTCACAATGCTGCAGGTTTGAACAATGTAATAGTAGGATGAAAATATGGTGCATAAAGTGTGACCAATATTTGTGCATGTTTAAACAAAATGACTTTTCATTTATTTCATACAAAAAAATAATTTGTTTGTGTGCATGCATGCATGCATGCATGCATGCATGCATGCGCACATGCTCTATATGTATATTGGTTCTTATTTCTCAATTGTTGAAATTGTTGTCATTGGAAACATGTCAATAAAAACACATGTTCAATAACCCACTGTATGTTATTTAGTATGGGATAAAACCTAACTAGCACGATTGTGCGGATCACTTCTTGAAAAAAGTACGACCTTGAATTTTTTAAAAATATTTTTACCTGAATCTAAGAGGTCGAAGTACAAGGAAACTTGTACATTTTGGGTAAAGATTGAATATTTTTTCTCAGGTCGGAAAGGGTTAAATCGATCAGCAGTGGAATTTCTTTCAATATTGTCATAAAAATTGTAGGTTTTCTTGACTTTATAGGAAAATTAGATGTAAAGTCACGATTAACATGCAATACTTTGCCGATTCATTTATTATATTGATATATGCTGTATTTCTATTTATATATCATGCTTGTAGTGCAAGAATATAATAAAAACACATTGAATAATGTAAATACCAATATTTTATACTTTTATAAATACTGAGTAATGTATTCTGTGACAATTACGGAAATGATAATTTAGCACTTAAAATTCGTAAATAAAAAAAGCCTCTTCAGGAGCATCAAGGGTTTTGTTTTTGTATTGTATTGTACAGGTTGGAGCAAACTTATTTCATTTAACTTAAAGGTGAATATAAAAAGTATTCCCCCCTTTTTTTTTTCTTCAAAGTTATACTGGGACATCTGAAAAAATGCCCTGAACAACAAGAAAAGGCGGCGGAGAGTCCAAAAGAATGGTCTTCCTCAAGGTAGTGTGCTAGCACCACTGTTCTACACCAACAACCAACCTGTTGGAACAAACACTAAAGTTTTCATATATGCTGATGATGCTGCAGTTCCAGTCCAGGAAGAACATTTGAAGAGATGGGAATGAAACTGACTGTAGTCCTTCAAGATCTGCATGATACAATAACCACCTAAAGCCTAACCCATGCAAATCGGAAGTCTGCGTTACACTAGAGAAACGAACAAGCTAGGAGAAAACTGGAAGTAATGTGGACTGAAAGCTGCTGCAACACTGGGACACCCCTATGTACCTAGGAGTAAGACTTGAATATTCACTTACTTCCAGAGACTATTGCAAGTATAGGAAGCTCAAAGACTTCAGCCAAAATTTTGTCATTTGTAAGCTCACTAACAATGTATGTGGAACTCAACCAAATGTACTTCACATGCCTGCTCTAGCTCTGTTTTTCCCTGGCATAATATGCAGCACCAATGTGGCAGATCTCTGCACGCACCAGGCACATGGACATTGCTCTTAAGAAGACTGCCTGCATTGTAACTGCCTGCCAACAACCAACCCCAGTTGACAAAACTTACCAGTTTATACGCATTGCTCCTCTGGTTATTAGGTGAAGAATAGCAACAGAAGTTGAGAAGAAAAAACAGGAAAATGATCACAGGAACTCTGTTTGCAAGCGAACCACTGTGTCATAGGCTGTGATTCTTGCTAACAGTGAAGTTCTACTTCCTGGAAACATTCTGAATGGATTTTCAAGCCTCTAAGAGCATAATGATGGAGTTCAGAGGAAGGATACTGGTGAGTTTTGCATTAGTATGGTAAATATTTCTGAGGACAAGGAAGATGCAAGTATTAAGAGAGAAGTGATTTTCATAGTTAAAGTGGAATAGAAAGAGCCCAGCGATGTAGTCTGTGGGCTGCTTTGTCTGGTAGAGTAGCTGTAGGATGAAAAAGAGATGCCATAGGTTTGTGGACTGTGATGAGATGAAATTTGGCTCCATAGAGAAACACACCAAACTTTTTCAAAGCATAAATGATGGTCAGAGTCTCTTTTTTTCTATTTGAGGATAGCGTTGCTGAGAGGCGTTCAGCATCTTCGATGCATATGCAATGGGACATTCACACCCATCCGGATATTTGTGTGCTAGAATGGCAGCTTTGACCAGGACAGTATGTAGCAAGAGAAGACAAAATTTGAGACATTGAAAGAAAGCATCACAGACCAATGAAAAGGCACATTCTTGCAGAGAAGACAATGTAATGGATGTGCAATCCACAAATGGTTGAAACTTGTGATATAAGCAATTTTTCTAGGAAAGGCCTGAAATTCTTTGATCGTGGTGGGGTGAGGAAGTGTCAATAGCAGCTACATGCTCATTGAGAGGGTGAATGCCATCTCTGGAAAGTTGAAACCCCAGGTATATGATGGAGGGTTGAAAGAATTGAGATATTTGAAAGTTGCACATAAGGCCTGTGGATTGAAGAACTTAGAAAAGCATACATAAATTGCGAAGGGGTTCATCCGTGGTGGACCCATGACTACAATATAGTCTTGATAGTTGATGCATCCCCGAACAGTGACAAAAATTTTGTTCTAGAAAATGTTGAAAAATTGCAGGTATACTGCCGACCCCAAAGGGTAGCCATTATTGATAAAATCCAAAGGGTGTGTTCAATACAAGGAACTGACAAGAGACTTCACTTAGAGATAACTGATGATAAGCTTCCAGAAGGTAAATTTTTGAGAAGAACTGGCCCCAGCCAACTTGGAAACAACTCTTCATGGCGTGGCAAGGGTAGAAGATGTTGACTGTGTCGTCTACAAAAAAGCCAAAAATGTGAAATAACTGAATAAATTCTCAGTGCACATGTGATAAACCACAAAGACAGTGACATTTCATATGACAGACTTGTAAGAGATGTCAACATCCATCTGAACCTAGTAACGAAATTTGTTTACAATTGTAGGTAGGTAAACACCAAGAAACAGAAGACAGTGGGGGGAGGTGCCCAGTTGAAGGTATGTTTGTGAGGTAATAATAGGGGCTGCAGATCCTGTGTTAACTTCCATTCGATCATCCTTGCCGAACATTTGAACAGAAAGGTACAACTTGTTAGGATTGGAAATTGTAGAATTTACAGGTAGCCTTCAATCATCATCAATATCATCTTCATGTATGTTCTGAACTTTTTGTGATCTGCAAATGGAAGATATATGTCCTCCCCCCCCCCCTTTTTTTTATGACAAGTAGCCCAACTTTGGAGACAGTTGTCCCATGAATGATGATAGAAAAGTCGTGTGCATGAAAGCAAAGAAGAAGAAGAACCTGTTTGGTCTTGATGTTTTTCCGTTGCCTGTTTGTCTTGCACTGTGTATGAGTGTGTACCACAGCCACTTCCTCATCCATGCTGCTTACAGATGCATCAATAGGTGCCCTAGCCAACTGCACTTCCCCAACGTCGCCCCTGCAGCACGAGTAGCTTCAAAAGTTTGAGCAATGAACAAAACTTCATGCAATCTGGTGTTGTCAAGATGAAGATCCTGCTGACAAACCTCCCTGTCGGAAGCAGACTGTAGAATAGCGTCCCTAACCATGGAATTGGCATACAATTCTTTATGAATCTCGGTAATGAACTGACATTTTCTACTAAGCCCTTGTAGTTGTGCTGCCCAAGCTCTGTATGACTGGTGGGGGTTGCTTTTTACATCGATAGAAAGCTACACGTGATGCAACTACACGAGACTGTTTTTTGTATTAAACAGACAGAAGAGAATGTATTTCATCGAATGATAAGGATGAGGTTTCTTTTAAAGGAGTCAACTGAGACAGAAGTTGATACAATTTAGGAGACCTACAGGTTTGTGGATCTCCAACGCCGAAAGCCGTGAAATGATGCTGTAGGTGTTTTTCATAGTCAGGCTAGCCCTCTGTAGTTCCCTCATACAGTGGGAAAGGAGGAATAGTCAACATTGATTAACAAGTTGGTAGGTGCCATGACAAATTTCTGCTAGACATTAGGTGATGACCTTCTGGTGTTCAGTGATGGCCTTCTGGTGTTCGATGAGGGTGTCTGCGAGCAGCTTTTGCTATTTCATGAGGCTCAGTTTTCCCGAGGACATGCAGCTCTACTGTATGATGATAGCATACTCTTGGATAAAATATTCCAGAGGTAAAATATTCCCCCATTCAGTTCTCCTGGCGGAGACTACTCGGAAGGATGTGATCATCAGGAAGGACAACACTGGCATTCTATGGATCGGAGTGTGGAATGTTAGGTTCCTTAATCAGGTAGGGAGGTTAGAAAATTTAAAAAGATAAATGGATAGCTTGAAGTTAGATATGGTGGGATTTAGTGAAGTTTGGTGGAAAAGGGAGCAGGATTTCTGGTCAGATGTGTATGGGATTATAAATACAAAAGCAGTTTGGGGTATTATAGGAGTAGGTCTGATAATGAATAAGAGAATAGAAATATGGGTAAACTACTATGAGCAGCACAGTGATTGTGTTATTAGTCAAGATAGACATGAAGCCAACACTGACCACAATAGTACAGGTTTATATGCCAACTAACTCTGCCAATGATGATATCAAAGAAATGTGGAGGAGGTAAAGGAAATTATTCAGAGAATTAAGGGAGAGGAAAACTTAATTGGTATGCAGACTGGAATTCGGTAGTAGGGAAAGGAAGGGAAGTAAAACTAGTAGGTGAATATGGACTGGGCAAAAGGAAGAAAGAGGAAGCCACTTGGTAGAATTTTGCGCGGAACATAATTTAGTTATAACAAACACCTGGTTTAAGAATCACAAAAGAAGGTTGTATACGTGGAAGAGACCAGGAGACACCAGAAGGTACTGGATAAATTTTATAATGGTAAGACATAGATTTCAGAACCAGGTTTTAAACTGTAACACATACCCAGGGGCAGATATAGACTCTGACCATGTATTATTGGTCATGAACTGTAGGCTGAAACCGGGGGGGTGGGGGGGGGGACCTAAAGGTGGGAAAATGAGGTGGGACCTGGATAAATTGAAGGAACCTCAAGTTTCTGAAAATTTCAAAGGGAGCTTTGGGCAACAATTGACAGAAATGCAGAAATGGGAGGACAGGGGGGGGGGGGGGATAAAACAGTAGAGTAGGAATGGGTAGCATTGAGAGATGAAACAGTGAAGGCAGCAGAGGACAAATAGGTAGAAAGGCAAGAACTTCAAAAAATCCTTGGATATCACAGGAAATACTAAATTTAATCGATCAAAGGAGAAAGTATAAAAATGCAGTAAATGAAGCAGGTAAAATGGAGTACAGACTACTAGGAAATGAGTTGACAGGAGGTGCAAAATAGCTAAGCAGGAGTGGCTATAAGGCAAATGCACGTCAGTAGAAGAATGTTTAAAGGGGGGGGGGGGGGTAGATACAGCCCACAAGAAAATAAGAGACATTTGGAGACAAGAAAAATAGCTGTATTAATATCTAGCACTCAGATGGAAAACCACTAGTGAATAAAGAACGGAAAGGAGGAGAGAGTATATATAGCATAGAGAACTGCAAGACAGTATTGTAGTAAGGGAAGAGGAAGTAGATGAAGATGAAAGAGATGCTATACTGAGAGAAGAATTTGATAGAGCACTGAAAGACCTAAGGTGAAACAAGGCTCCTGGAGTAGATGACAAACTGAGAGCTACTGAAGTCTCTGGGAGAACCAACCATGACAAAACTATTTCACCTGGGGAGTAAGATGTGTGAGAAAGGCAAAATACCTTAAGACTTTTAAGAAAAATGTAATAATACCCATTCCAAAGAAACCAGGTGCAGACAGGTGTTCAAAATTACAGAACCATTACTTTAATAAGTCATTGTCGCAAAATTTTAACATGAGTTATTTACAGAAGGATAGAAAAGCTGGTAGAAGCCAACCTTGGGTAAGATCAGTTCGGATTCAGGCAACATAAGGAGCATACTACACTCAAGAAGTACTAAGATTGTATAGAATGTGGCCCTTACCACTCAACTCACTGAAATATCAATTGCAAAGTAATTTAATAGAGGTATAGTGTTGTAGGCTGTTTGTGTGTAAACTTCCACAACCATTATCATACCCAGTGATGTTTTACTGGGTATGTGAAGATGTTATGTTAATTTTTTCAGGAAAGCTTCAGGTACTTTTGCTCGTGACCTCGGGGTTGAAATGTTGGTCTGTAAAATATTTTGATGCAGTCTCGTATCAAGAAGAGTTTTATTGAAGATGATTTTGAACTAGTCAACAAAATTTCAAATGGCTTACAGTGAAGTACTAATAAAAGTACTGAAATGTTCAGTCACAGTTGGGAGATTTGATTATTTAGCTGATTGCAAATGGATTGGGGGTACTCTCACTCCTGGTACATACAGCCTTTCAAAGGGCTTACTTTTCCTCTGGATCTCCATACATTTCTCTATCTGAATGATGTTGTTGTTGTTGTTGTTGTTGTTGTTGTTGTTGTTGTTGTCTTCAGTCCGCAGACTGGTTTGATGCAGCACTCCAAGCTACCCTGTCCTGTGCAAGTCTCTTCATCTGACAATATGTTCGGCAACCTACATCCTTTTGAATCTGCTTACTGTATTTGTCCCTCGGTCTCCCTATACGATTTTTACCCCACACGCTTCCTTCTAATGCTAAGTTGACAATTCCTTGATGTCTCGGAATGTGTTCAACCAATCTATCCCTTCTCTTAGTCAGGATATGCCAGAAACTCCTTTTCTCCCCGATTCGGTTAAGCACCTCCACATTAGTTACATGATCTACCCATTTAATTTTCATCATTTGTCTGTAGCACAACATTTCAAAAGCTTCTATCATCTTTTTATCTGAACTCCTTATCGTCCACATTTCACTCCCACACAAGCTACACTGAAGACAAATGCTTTCAGAAAGAACATTTAAATTAATATTGGGTGTCAACAAATTTCACTTCTTCAGGAACGCTCTTCTTTCCATTGCCATTCTGCATTTTATATCTTCTTTACTTCGTCCGTCAGAAGTTATCTTGCTACCCAAATAACAAAATTCATCTACTACTTTTATTGTCTCCTTACCTAATCTAATTCATTCAGCATTGCCTTTGCTTAGTACTGGTTTTCCGTCTGAGTTCTTGGTATTCATACAGCTGCTTTTCTTGTCTCCAAATCTCTCTTTTATTTTCCTGTAGGCAGTATATATCTTTCCCCTAGTTATGCATTCTTCTATGGTTTTGCATTTGTCCTCTAGCCACTCCTGTATAGCCAGTCTGCACTTCCTGTCAATCTCATTTTTCAGATGTTTGTACTCCCCTTTTCCTGTTTCACTTGCTGAATGTTTATATTTTCTCCTCTCATCAATTAAGTTCAGTATATCCTGTGTTATCGAGGGATTTCTATTAGGCCTTGTCCTTCTGCCTATATGATCCTCTGCTGCCTTCACTACCCTCTCTCTGAGCTACCCATTCTAGTTCTACTGTGTTGCTTTCCCCCGTTTCAGCCAATCCTTGCCTAATGCTCCCTCTGAAATTCTCAACTACCTCTGGTTCCTTCAATTTGTCCAGGTTCCATATTCTAATCTTTCTACCTTTCTGCAGTCTCTGAAGTTTTAATCTGCAGTTCATAACTAATAAGTTATGGTCGGAGTCTATATCTGCCCCTGGATATGTCTTACAGTTTAGAACCTGGTTTCTAAATCTATTCCTTATACAGCCTTCTTTCATGTTGATTAAACCAAGTGTTGGTGATCATTAAATTGTGCTCTGCACAAAATTCTGCCACACGTTTGTCTGGCCTCTCCACAGGTACACTCCGCTGTGGTTGCACCTACGGTATGGCTATATGCATCGTTGAGACACTCAAGCCACCCCATCTCGGCAATGTCTGTGGTTCTTGGGGGTAGCTATCTGAATATTACTGATAATTCTCATATTAAGTGACTCAAATTTAATGAATTCTGATAGTTTAAAAGATCAACCAAAGTCTTCATGCTGTACATTTTATTTGGAATATATACGAGAAAACTGCTATAACATACCCAGTGAACCCTCCAAGATGTCTGTAGATGACTTTTTTCCTCTGACAAAATGAAACGGTTTCCTTAACAAACTTAAAGTTTAGCAAAAACTGTTCTGCTTGTAAAGCAAGTAATACCAACAGATTTGAGGTATTTGCATAGTATACACAATGTGTGTGCTATCTGGGTTACTACAAATGTATTTGCTCACAGTTTGATGCAGAGTGATATATATATCATCTGACCATGATGTCACTTTAGGCAAATATTCTCAGCTCAAGGTGAAAACTAGTCCTGGCTGGTTCATGTTTTGTGACTGTAAAGATCATCAGTCAGTGCCCAGAGAAATATTGTTTATTGCCTGATAACCTTTTCAGTCAAATTTTGTCAATTCACAGTTGCTTTACACCAATAATTGGTGCATTCAGGTACCTCAACACAAAAGTTTGCAGAATTGGCATGAGTGACTAATAAAGTAAAATGTACTTATTGGGAGGTAATCTGTGGTACACCTGCTGTAACACAGTAGTATTATACTATCACAAACATGCAAGGTTACTTTTGTTTTAACTGTTATTTCTCTTTTGCATTTTGCTATCACATAGCTCTTATTAATTTTTATTTATTTACTTGTAAAATGATCTGCTCAGTGATAAAGGACTTGTTCTCATAATGCAATTAAAATATATAGTATACTAGCTGGTAGCCAGTGTGTTGCTTCTGCAGAAGAAATAATTGTGCAACTAACATTTAAAATTTGAAAGTGTTAGCTTGTTTAATCACGAATGATAGAAATAAAATACTGACAAACGAAAAATTGTATATGAGGTTTCCAGTCTTCCATTTGTTCCTCTCCTCCTGTCCCTTTCTCTGTCCATTTCCTGCTCACCTTCCCTGCTCATCCTCTTTCACCTGTCTGTCACCATCTCCCCTCTCTCATTCTCCTCCTCCCCTCTCTCTGCCCGCCTCCTCCCTTCCCTCTCTGTCCGTCTGCTCCTCCACCTACTTCTCTCCCTCTTATATACCAAAACATACATATGTGTGCCAGGTTTCATGGTGACTGGTCAAAAAGTGTCAAAGTCGCAAGGTACCCTCTGCCATGCTGAAATCACTGGATTTATAAAAATCTCCATCATGAAAACATACATTTATGTCCTGACTTTCATGGTGATCAAACAATTTAGATGTTAAATCAATTCCATCCAGCCTTTCAGCATGAAGAGTAACAGATATATTAACCCACTGTAAGGTACGCTCCGCCATGCACTGTACGGTGGCTTCCTAAATATAACTATACATTAATTCAGGGTATAAGCTATCTGCATTCCAAATTTCATTCACATCCGTCCAGCTGTTTCAGCGTGAAGAGAAACAGACGTATTATCCCAAATTTCATTCCAATCTGTCCATCCCTTTCAGGATGAAAGAGTAGCAAATATATTGACACATTGTAAGGTAGCCCCAACACGCACTGTACGGTTCTTTACAAAAGGTAGCTCATGTATTAATCAAGGTATAAGCTATCTCTGTTCCAAATTTCATTCATATCCATCTAGCCATTTCAGCGTGAAGATGTAAGAAATGAATTAACTAATTGTAAAGCAACCTCCGTCATCTACTGTACGAAATCAAATTTAGTATGCCTATAACCTTTGTGTGAAAGTTGTCACACCAACAACTCAAAACCTCAATTTTTGCACATGACAGTTTGATTTAACAGTGATAATATGTAACGGTCATCATCAGGGGACGGCAGCCTCATTATAAGGCAAACAGTTACATTTCTGTCACCCCAACCTGATCAGCCGAGTAACTTCCAGCAGCATCCAAATGGGCTGGAATTCTGAGGATCATCATTACACAGTTGGGACCAGTCATTAAATAACATTTTATGTTATCTTGACTGTTATTTTAATCAAACATACTCTAATATTGTTCCTTACTATTAACAACGTAATGGTAAATATACTCGCAAGGTGTGATAAGGACACCCAGTTTTTAAATAGAGACATAAAAAAAATAAAGTTGGTCACTTTGGTTTGAAGGTCTCCTGAACACTGAGGCTGAATGTGTATATTGCATCAAGAACACTGTTCCTCAGGTCGTTATAGATGTCACTGTCCACACAATGATGCAACCAATCATGCATGAGCAGTACTAATGCAATGGAGTCGATAAGATGGTCAATCAGTTCCTCATAACACCAGGAAGGATATAAAATGCTTGTGTTGACTGTAGCTCTGCCATGCCTGGAAAATCAGTTCCAAGGTTCGGTCATATTGTTGCTTTGTCAGGAGGGACTCTCATCAAGGGAAGTTCCCAGATGTCTCTAAGTAAACCAAAGTGGTGATGTCTGGACGTTTGGTTAGCAAGACAGATACAGAAACTGTCTATGACTTGCCTCACTGTGGCTGCCCAAAGTCTACCACAGCAGCTAAATACCGCTACTTGTGGATTTCGGCATGGAGGAACCCTGAGAGGAATGCCACCATGCATAATTTTCATGCAGCCATATGTCATGTTTCCACTCAAACTGTAAGTATGTAATAGGGTGCATGACATGCAACTTCACTCTCAACATTCATGGCGAGTCCAGCTTTTACACCTAGACACCGTGCACTGCGGTACAGGCGGACCCAACACAGTCCCGAGTGGACTCGTCAGAATTGGCATCAGGTGTTATTCACAAATGAGACTTGCATCTGCCTTCAACCAGATAATCGTACAATACATTTTTGGGGGGCACCCTGGTCATCTTGAATGTTTTAGACACACCATCTAGTGAGTGCGGCAAGGTGGTGGTTCCCAATGTTTTGGGGTGGATATATATGGGCCACAGTACAATATTAGTGGTCATAAAAGGCAATCAGATGGCTATACCGTAAAAGGATGACATCCTATGACATACAGTGCAACCATATTGGCAGCATTGTGGTAAGGGATTTGTCTTAATGGACGACAATCCTCTTGTTCATTGTGCACATTGTGTGAATGCATTCCTTCATGGTAATGACATTGCTGGCCAGTATGTTCTCCAGATATGAATCCTGTTGAATATGGCTGGGATAAATTTAAAAGGGTTGTTTTTTGATGAGATAAACCAAGCAATCTGATAGATCTACTCTGAATTGCCATTGAAGACTGGGAAAATATGGACCAACAATGCCTTGAATGATCTAGTGGGCAGTATACCTTGACGAATGCAGGCATGCATCAGTGCAAGCTGATGTGTTACCAGGTATTATGGGTACTGATTGTGCTGCAATCTGGCACACACATACATAAGGTCTAGGTTATTGTGAGTTTGTGTTGTCGTGGGCAATAAAGAGAAGTGAAATGTTGTATGCCATTTTTGTATGTACAGGGTCATGAGCCCCTAGAATGGTAGTGACGCAACACTTTTTTGTGTGTGCATTTTCATAAAATGAATTCATTAATACTATTATTTGTTGTTATTGCTTTTTTCAGCAGTTTAAAAATGGTGTCAGTGTTTTATGCTATCCGTCCCCAAAAACAATCCCATAGTTACGAAATGAGTGTAAGTAGGAGCAGTATATTATCAAATGACATCGGCTGCTACAGGCTAATGATAGGAGCTTAAGATCATAACATGTAGATTACGTTCCTCCTTATCTTTGGTGTTTTTTATGTTCAAGATTATTTTCTTTACTGCCCCATTATAAAATATTGTTGAGCGTTTCATTTGCTTTCTATGATAGGAGTTCTGGTGCTTTATCAGTGACTGTGATACTGAAGTCATCAACAAAGAGAATCTTTTCTCCCTGTCTTATACAGTCTGGAAAGTCATTGATACATGTTAAGAACAAAATCGGAACCCAATACACTGCCCTGAAGAACACCTATGTTTGTGTGTTTCATGTCTGACAATTGTTTTCTGAACATTTATCAACATCATACATGTGAACTCTGTCTTTTTGCACTCTTGTATTCCAGGTAAGACAAACTACTTGTTTTCTATTCCTCTTACACCTAGTGCTTTTAGTTTGTTTAGTAGTTTTTTATGATTAATTGCATCAAAATCCTTTGCTAAGTCTAAGAATGTGCTCATAACACAATCACATTTGTCAAGAGCTTCCTCTACCACTTTTCTTAATTCCTCAATGGATGACGTAGCACTTCTCACAGTAACTAATCTGTGCTTTGTTAAAAAGGTTGTTTATCCATGTTACACATTAATCTATATTTCATGACTGAAACTATTTTGAATAATAGTAATAGTAGTAAAACAGACCTATTGTTATCTATATTATTTGCATTAGCCTTCTTTAGTAAGGGCAAAACTTGTGCATGTTTTACATACTGTGGAAAAATGCCTGAAATGGAGTAATAAATTATGTTTTTAATGAGGCTTGCTTTCTGTCTGTGCATATTTTCAGAACAGATACTGGAATATCTTGTTTCGTTGCTTACTTTCCTTGCTTGTGTTCACTCAAGCTCTGTTGTGGGAAGCAGAATCATTTTGTTGTAGTGTAATTCTGTGTGTGCTACCAGGTGGATTTTGTTGCAGTACTAGAGAAATTGTCACTTACATAATTTGCTAAATCCTGAAGATTGTCCTTTACTCTTCTGATATCAATAAGTTATTGTTGCCTACTTGTCCACCTTTCCTGAATATTTTATTAATTTTTTTATGATGTTTCAAAAATGTTTGTAAATCTATTGGACTCAAATGTGTGGTTACTAGTCCATAGCTAACAAACTACTTAAACTAAGGTAGACTAAACTAAGGACAACACAAATACCTATGTCTGAGGGGGTACTAGAAGGGCTGCACTCTGCAGCATGGCACCCCAGTACGCACAACTAATCCGCTGCAGCGTTTTATGATGTCCTATGCTACATTGCTTATGTTTTCTGCCTTATATAATACTTTATCATTGAATTATTTATTTGTGGCAAATAGTAACATTCTGTATACCTGTTTGTACTGTGATATTAATCTTGAGCCATGTATTAATTGTAATGATTTTGTAATGAACAGAGAACATTACTTCCACGAATTAATTCCACTAACCTCCCCTTCCCAGTCTGTTTGACACTCAGACCACATTTAGTTTAACTAAGTATGGTCAATCTTCAGCTTTGACTCACTGTACAATGAGAGGCATATGAGTCCAGGAACAGAGCACTGCACGTGTCCAAGTTCAGATGTGCCAGTGTTCCCAACTGTAGTAGTCTATGGAGCTCTAGCTTGATGTTTACATCATCAAATAGAAGCATTATAATAGTTAGGATACTGTATATGACAATATTCATTCTACTTTAATTCATCATATATTTTTTTAATTGTTATTCCACCACATAGAAACAGCTGAAATACAAGAACTCCTTGTCAGTATATAGTTACTAAAATGACGAGCGTTTTGTATGTTTTGGTGGCAGAGAAGGTAGACTGACAGTCTACGAACATAAGGGACGCTTGTTCAAATCTGCATGGAGTACTTTATTTTATTTAGATCTGTGCTGGTAACATTTTAAATCTTAATTTGCTACAAATTGTGCAGTTTTAGCCTTTTCTACGTCCCAGTTTCTTTCAAAAGATTCCATCCTGGGCCAGCCTGATCAACTGTTCATCTTGTCTCTGTGTAGTGGCTCATATTCTTCCAGGCATTGGTCATCTCATTACCTCATTTGTCTAATCCATCTGTTTGCTTTACGAACAACACTATCATGATGTAATGCTTCAAATGCACTAACACCATTTTCAAAGAGAGCAATTATTCATTTACGAATATTCACATAAGCTATTTTAAAGCAGCCGTATGACGTATGCCAATCAACTATTGTTTTTCTTAGCTAAAAACATACACACACTGGGTAAGGGTAGAAGTAATTACAAATAAATACATCCATTTTCAATATTTTTACTATGACCATTTGAGTTTTTGAACATTAGACTATTGTAAAATGGAATCTTTTGAAAGAATCTGGAACCTAGAAAACATTAAAACTGCACAATTTGTAGTGGACGAAGGTTTAAAATATTACCTACACAGGTATAGATAAAACATTAAAAATATTTCTAGGTATTGGTGCATAATTTTTGCATAATTTTGCATGTTGGTGTGCAATTTTGTGAGCTGGTGGATATTTTTTTTGCATGTTTTTAGATATTAATGAATTTTTGTGCATTCTCACTCAACATTTTCAACTATCCAGGTCCTCTTTTAACCCCTTAATGCCTTCATCTGCCCATTTTTTCACCATTTCCTGTTTTCCAACAGCATCCTTGCTCCATCTTTCTGCACCAGTTCAGAAAAGTTTCCCAGTCCTTGACCAAAACCCAGTCCCACATTGTATTTCTCAAGTACTGTGTAAACCACAGAATCCCTCCCAATGGCATACACATTAAAATTCTAGTCTCGGACCCCATCCTTTCTTTCACAATGACCTTCACCTTTTCAGATTCCACCAGTCATTGTCCCTCATAAACCAAGCACTACAAAAACATGTCTCAATGGCACAGGCATCCATGAACCACCTCTGCTGCAAAATATTTCTAATGTGCAATCCCGACTACATACATCCCATACCCCAGACAGAATCCCTTGCACTCCAGCAGCTGGATGAACATTCCTGACACCACCTCCATAAGTTATCCACCCTGCTGACATCATACTGCCACCTTAGTGCATCACTGGCCGATCCCTATCCCATACAAAGCATTCTTCCCTGTGAACCTCTCATAGCATCTAGACCTTGTCTTGCAGACCATTTCCACTTGCCACATCCCCTAAAACTCCCCACCAACAATCCACAACCCAAATCCTAAACAGCACCAGAACACTGTTGTTAACCTTTTTTTATCCAGGTAATAAATAAATCAACTAAACACCTTGTTTCTATTACACATTCATGCTTAGTTATGTTTTATTATTGTCTTTTGTGTATGCCACATACTGATTTTTAGCTTTAGAGTGATTGCTAACTAACTATCCCCTCTGATTAACTTTTTAAGTGATATAAAAACAAATTTAAGAAAAATAAATCCTATAGTGCCACCTCTACTTACAGTCCCGTATTTATATTTAATTAATCCGAAAGCAAGATTAGTGCCTACTTCAGGTGTTGGCATCAAAAACTCTACTATAGTAATAACTTTTCCCACCAAACCTAAGTCACTCTAAGCTCTTAGATGGTTACTTGCGATATCTCCAAATAGTTTAATTGGTTCTAAATTATTAACATTCTGTCCTTCACTGTCAAAATTTTCAGTTAAGTATCGGAAGGTGAGATGGTCTATTTTATTTTGTGTAACTCACGGAACCTAATTGCACACAGTTTGTAACCAGAGCCAGTCAAATCACACCAACACAGCTCACGACCCACGCATGACTCGATGAACTCCCACAGGATTCATAAAAAATAAATAAATAAATAAAATAAAAAAATAAAAATCTCTTTAGGTTACACTATTATCAGTAGTGCTTCTGTCACTACTATCCACAAAAACCTATCTGTTTTGGTAGATTCCTTCCTGTTTCATGACATCTAGACTTTCACAACCATAAACACGTTATTCTTCCTCACAAAGCAGTCAGATCAGTAACTCACAAGCAACTAACTATTAACCATCTTAGGAACCAATAAATCATTGGGAGATCTTCATCTTTCCCTGTACAATAATCATTAATATTCCCTTTCTATTTGAAGTACTATTTTTTTCAGATGCAGTTAAAATCTATCCATGAGCTCTCTCTTGGATATCTCTTTGGTGTTTCCTTGATGTAAAATCTAGAACACACATCAAACAAATACATTGTAATTTTACAAATCTTACATACATTTATACTTTAATGGACAATTCAAGAAAAAAATCATTAATGTAACATATTTTAGTAATAAATTGAAACGAAACCGTTTGAGAATGCCGTAACAAACCAGAAAATATTTTGTCCCATTACACTTTACTAATTACATCCAAACAATTAACCACTTTTCCTTTGAAGGAAAAGTGAACAATCAAATTCATTGCATGTTCATGGGCAACCACGTGGCAGGCATCCCTCTATGCCAGTCTATTTATGGACCATGTGGAGGAAACCTTCCTAGCCTCCCAAACCCTGCAGACCTCTAGACAAATCCTACCCAATCCACCCACCAAGCACTTTGTATTCCAGTCCTGTCACATACTTTTCTTACCCCATCAGGTCTGGCCACCTGTGAAAGCAGCCATGTGATTTATCAACTTTGCTGCAATCATTGTACAGCATTTTACATTGGCATGATAACAAACCAGGATGACTGGCCACCACCATACTGCAGCACAAAGTAATATGGACCACCCTGTGGCACAGCACGTGGCTGAACACAACTCCCTTGACTTCAATGGCTGCTTTACTACCCAAGCCATCTTGATACTCACCTCCACCATCAGCTTTTCTGAACTGTGCACATGAGACTTGCCTCTTCAACACATTCTGTGGTTTGTGGTCCCACAGCCTCTCTGGCCTCAACCTAAGATAACTTGCCAGAACAGAGTGGCACAGTGGTAACATACTTGCATTCAGGAGGACGGTGGTTCAAATCCACCTCCGATCATCCAGAGTTAGGTTTTCTGTGATTTCTCTAAATCACTCCAGGCAAATGCTGAGATGTTTCCTTTCAAAGGGCATGGCCGATTTCCTTCCTCATCCTTACCTGAAACTCCAAACACAAGCTCCGTCACTAATGACGACGCTGTCAACGGGACGTTAAATACTAAGCTTCCTTCCTAAGATAACTTGCCATCCCTACACCTTATGCCTAACATCCCCTGCCCTCCCCTCCCTACTTGGTACCTGTATCCCTCCAATTCATGTCTTCCTTCAAACTGTGCATAACCCTTACAATATCCCATTAATCAATTTGTACCTTTTTTTTCCTTATTATTCTTATGTCAAAAAACACACTCACACCTCCCTCCCCCACACTCCTCTACAACTTACTTTTATCCTCTACCGCCCCTTCCCTCCACTGTATTCAATGCTGCACCTCGCATTTCCTCCCATGAGAGCCTTTGCAATCCATAATGACACGTGGAACTTTCCATCCCTACCCTTACTGGCACCCTTTCCCCTTCATTGCCTTCCTCACTCACTGTCGACATGCTTGTAGGGCTGGAGCAGCCAGCAATGGTAGTCATGTGCATATAGTTGTTAGTTGTCTGAGTGATTGTGTAAATGTATGTGATTCTTTTTCTGATGAAGGCCATGGCTGAAAATTTGTGTGAATGTAATTTTTTGTTTTATGTTCCTGTCAATGGCTCAGTGAATGTCTTTATACAGTGTGTTGCTATATATCCTCCATTGATGATGATGATGATGATGATGATGATGATGATGATGATGATGATGATTGAAAATAACAGTAAGATCTACATGATTGAATAATGATTTTCAAAACAAATGATAAAATGTGTTAAATTGCAGTGACTCTCAGCATATACTGCATACTAACTACATTCCTTCTATATAGTGACATGAACACTAACCTGAAGGTCCACAGACCACTAAAGTTGGGAATACTGGCACTTCTGAACTTTGCTATTTGTAATGCTCTTTTCCTGGACTCTGTTATTTTAATTGGGCAATCTTTTTGCCACTCATTATACACCACTGCAAAAACAAGACCAGCCATGCCCTCTGATCTACTCACCTGTGCTCTTATTCATGTTAGCTATTTTACTCAGGTTACCATCTATGAGGCTTTTGAAATGTGGTGCTACAGACGAATGCTGAAGATTAGGTGGGTGGATCGCATAACTAATGAGGAGGTACTGAACCGAATTGGGGAGAAAAGAAATTTCTGGCATACCTTGACTAAAAGAAGGGATAGATTGGTAGGACACATTCTTAGACATCAAGGAATTGTGAATTTAGCGTTGGAGGGAAGTGTGTGGGGTAAAAATCGTAGAGGGAGACCAAGAGACGCGTATAGTAAGCAGATTCAAGTGGATGTGGGTTGTTGTTCTTATGAGGAGATGAAAAGGCTTGCTCAGGATAGAGTAGGGTGGAGAGCTGCATCAAACCAGTCTCTGGACTGAAGACCACAACAACAACATACCATCTATGTTGTATGTCCTGTCCTGGCCCAGACTTTGCCCCTCCACACCCTATATCTCTATTTGTTGGTTAAATTTCATGAAATAGTTGCACCTGAATCCTCAAAATTCTCTATTGTGTAATTCAGCTCAACACTCGGCTCAAAATATTGGTGACATGATTATTCTTTTTCTCTTGTTACTTAGAGCCTGCACCTCTGACATGACTGCCACATAGTAGCAGTACTCTCTTTTCCCTAACATTAGTGTTATTCATAGTCTTCTGCTTCATATTCCTGCACCATCTTGAGACTTATTTGTCACCAAATCAGGCAACTGGGACTTGTTACTGACAGATACAACAAAACTATCAGAACTTGCCGTCTCTCTACTAGCCTTCCTATAAATTGCCAACTCCCTATCATGTTCACCACTGACTTTCTCTATCCTGATTAAATCTCTTCCCAGGTGTGGGATATTTGCTAAACATGATGCAGAGATGTTTAATGTTCAGTTATCTAACAAAGAAAAAAAGAAAGAAAGTCTTTCAGGTTAATGAGCAGCTTTAGAAGAATAATTTGAAGGGCCCATTGCAGCTGCTGTTAGAAAATGAGCTATGGAAACAGCTCTGTGAACAGTTTACACAAAGTATCTTTTCTTCTAAATTTCAGTGGAAGTAATTCCAGCATTCTCATATTTGATTAGATGTTGGTTCCTCATTGTTGCAGCAGCAGAAGGTCTGATATGGGATCCACTCGGCCCTTGTGAGGCAAAATGAGGAGCTTCTTGAATATAGAAGCAGAGGAAGTATGATGATTCAACTGCTTGCAATAACAGCTAGGGGCACTGGAAACATGCCGATATCGAGTCCCATGATCATAGATTACTCCTCGTGTGTTGAAGGCAGCACTGGGCTAGTGAAACAAGCTTGTGGCTTAATATGTGAATGTTATTACTTACAAGGGACACCCTTGACCTTGAATGCTTGAAACCACACAAAACCATGCTTAGAATAACACTTTGGCATAAGAAAGTTAAAATTTGGTTGTGTCATTTCCATGCACAAGCATAAGTGACATTTTAATGGAGGATAACATAGCTAAAAGATATCAGTACCATGGAAGAGAAGTTACGTGTCCTTCAGTGACACCAGTGTACCTTTATTTCAGTCAGCAGTGCCAAAAACTCATTTAAAGCAATACACACACATAATATTGCATGTGTTAGTTCTCAAAGTGCAGATGCACGATTTTTATGAAGTTGTG
This sequence comes from Locusta migratoria, assembly GCA_026315105.1. Taxonomy (NCBI): domain Eukaryota; kingdom Metazoa; phylum Arthropoda; class Insecta; order Orthoptera; family Acrididae; genus Locusta; species Locusta migratoria. The sequence continues at coordinate 214,766,319 of CM048749.1, forward strand.
AAAACATAGTGGAACATAGCAATGTGCACACCTCACTGAAACCACATTTTTATGTTCAAAATCACTTATGCTTTCAAGAAATCCAATATCAAAAGCCACACTAATTTAATTTTGACATGCTAAGGGTATTTCATTGTCATGATCAATAATAAATCACAGAATGATGCTTGATGATGAAATGACAACAGTTTATCTCTTCCACTACGTTCTAACCACATAGTAAGGTAATTTACTGAGATGTTTATCACCAGAATAAGCAATAACCATAGTAGCATTTTTATGACTTCAAATTCTTTTAATGACTACACAAAACAGGTTTGTGTCCGAGTAGCGGTGTGGTAAGACCTCTCCCACCATGTACTGCGAGGTGTCCGCCACGACTGCTAAAGGGCACAGCAGGCTAAGGGCCAGAAATGCTCAAAATGACAATAACTGTTTAAGGTGCTCAAAAGTGGCCTGACAGGTGGGAGACCATTCAAACGCGACGTCTTTGCGCAACAAGTCATGAAGAGGCTTAGCAATGGAGGCTGCATGTGGTAGAAACCAATGATAATGTGTCTGTTTTCCGAGGAAGGCTTGCAGTTCCCTTATGTTCTGTGGGGCAGGAATGGGGCCTACTGCTTCCACCTATTCCTTTATGTGTGTAACATCTTGTGGGGACACTTCCAGCCCAAGGTATTTTATACTTCAGGTTTGATTCCATTACTTGGAGGTGCTCCACGACCACACAATGATGAACTCACCAGATGTAATTAGCAGCATTGGCCGTTAATGTTTTATTTTAAAAAACCACAGATCGATTTCGATCACATAATGATCATCTTCAGTGTTCTTCCAACGAGCATATGCATGCCCTGAATGCAACTGCAACGGTAATTTGCAGGACACTGCAAATTACCGTTGCAGTTGCATTCAGGGCATGCATATGCTCGTTGGAAGAACACTGAAGATGATCATTATGTGATCGAAATCGATCTGTGGTTTTTTAAAATATTTTATACTTGGTTGGAACAAATGAGATTTTGCCAACATTTTAGACGGGTGTCAGACAAGATGTGAAAAACCTGTTGAAGGTTTACTATATTAGCTGTGGGGGTGTTTTCTGTGACCACAACATCGTCTTAAGTAATTTACACAAGCATCTACTGGTTGCAAAAGCTGCCCTAAGTACCTCTGAAATATTGCGGGCATGCTGGAAACCCCGAACAGCAACCACAGATATTTATAGAGCCCGAAAGGGGATTTAAATAACTAGCAACTTTGAGCTTATTGACTGAGAGGCAATTGAAAATACACTTCAGCTAGGTCTAACTTGGAGAAGCAGGCCTCTCCCGCCAGCTTAGATATCAGACTTCTGGGCGAGGCGTGGGGTTATGAATCCAACTGACAATGTGCATTAACTGATTCTTTGAAATCCCCGCATAGCCGTAACTGTCCATTAGGCTTCCGCATGACCACAAAGGGGGAGGCCCACTCACTACATCTGACAAAGAACAGTACCCCTTCACTGACTAATCTACCAAGTTCCTGTTTCACCGCAGGATGCATACAGTCCGGAAGAAGCCGAGAGGTTTTAAATATTGGTACAATCCACAGTTTGAGAGGGAGGTTTGCCTCGAAGCCATATGCCTGACCCAGTGTGGGAGAAAACAGGGTAGCAAATTTGTTGCAAAGAGTGGTGACTGCATCGAACGGGACCATCTCGGACATAAAGTGAGTAGAGTCATCCACTGTAAACCCAAAGCTTGTGAAGGCGTCTAACCCAAACAAATTAGCTGCGTCTGTGGATTTGATAATGATGAAAGTTAACAGCTGGGAAACTGATTTGTTTTCAGCAGCAGCCTGAAATTGCCCCCGATCGGGAATCTGTTGATTGCCATACCCTCGCAACTTAGTGTTACCAGTGTGAGCTGAGGGGAACCTGATTCATTGGATGTGGTGGTACTTACAAATAGCTGCCGTACCAGTATTGACTTGCAAGGACACACTGCGACCAAGAATTTTAAGCAGAATTGGGATTTCGGAGGACTCGGGGGAAATGTCTATTATTCGTCAACATCAGATGTATCCTCAGCTATTGGCTGTATACTGTTTTTTTTTTTTTTTTTTTTTTTTTGCATGACCACATTTTTGACAATTCCAACAAACTGCCCATCGCTGAGGGTATCGAGCATGGTCATATTTAATAAAACAACTGGGGGCAAGACGGTCAGTTGTCGGCTGAGTTGGCACTACCCTGCCATGTCGGATGATAAAACAAGGCGTGCGGTGTTGTCATACTTTGCGGAGCGGGCGGAGCAACAGTCGGCGGCCCTCATACCTGGTGAAATTCCAGCCCACTGATCTAATTGAGAAATCACAGCAGAAGACATTACATATGTCGTGGCATTCTAACAACTTCGATAAGGGTAAGATGTTTGATCTGTAACAGTTGTCTGCGGACTTCACGGACTTCAGCATCCGGTGCAAGGCAAACCATCACATCCCTAACCATTGATTCTGCATATGAATCGTTGTGATGTTTGGAAATAAAACAGCAGCCCTGGCCAGGCCTTGAACTTCTGTAACCCATTCCTTGTATGATTGTGATGGTTGTTTTTCACTCCTTTTAAAGGCGCCCTAGACACTACTACATGGGACTGTTTGACATAATAACCTGAAAAAAAGGGAACTAATTTCAGATAACAACAGTACCCCAGGGTCTCGAAGTGGGGAAAGTTCAAGGAGCCTAGGATGCATAGACGGGGATAACCATGACAGAAACAAGGATTTTTGCTTACCCGGGTCCTGCACTGAAAAAGTGTTGACAGTGGAAAAGGAGCCACCACTACTGCTGATGACACCGAATGGGACCGAATGTGAAAATGTGGACACCAGAGAGGATATGGGCGCTATTAACGGTGGTTGTTGTTCTGTGAGCAACGACGGGAGACCCTGGAGGTGGGTACAGACATCTCGAAGCAGCTCATCCATTCTGTGAGCAATGACGTGAGACCTTGAAGGTGGGGCCGGGCAGTTCGAAGCAGCTCGTCCATTGTGAAGCTACAGCACACGCGGATGCCAAAACATCGTCGCCACTTTTATGACTTCAAATTCTTTTAATGACAACACAATACAGGTTTGCATCCGTACAGCAACTGAGTGAGTGGCTTGGCCGCCCAACTTAGAACATACTTTTTCCCCTCAGGTGGCGTTCTGGTTATGTCATCCCACTGCTTTGTACGTCCTCTCATGGCGGTCAGCCTGTCGTGTTTACCATGTGGCGTCTAGTGGCGCGCCACGAATTATGGGGCGTGAGAATTTGGCTTACGTCGATTTCTGATTATTCCAGCATTAGTAGCTGAACTCAAATGTTTCAACAGATCATCAGTGTGTTTCTTCCAATTCAATCTTACATCAATCCACATACCATTTTTTTCTTTAATATTCTGCAGGCTTCTGTTCAAAGTCTTATGCTTATTTATGGTGTAGATGGTCTGCTGTGTTTTATAGAAATTTAATGAGAGTCCATTTATAGAGAGCCACTTAATGATTTTCTAAAAGACGTTATTTACATTTTCTTTGGTTAATTCTCGTTTGTCACATATGATTACAATACTTTTATTGTCAGCAAAAAGCACCAGCTTTACAACATTGTGAATGTATACTGGCAAGTCTTTGATATATATTAAGAACAGCAAAGGACCCACGACATGAGCCCTTTGGGATCCCATTCATGATAGCTCTCCAGTTTGAGGAAACATCTGATTTTTGTGCATTATGTGAACTGCTTATATCAAGTTTCTGCACACATCCAGTTAAGTAAGATTTAAACACAATACTTAAGCTTAAGTAGAAGAATTCCATTATTTACACAATCAAAATTCATTGACAGATGACAAAAAATCCCAGTGAGTGATGTTCAGTTGTTCACAGCAATTACTATTGATCAGTAATATTAGTAAACACATTTTCTGCTCAAAAGATTTTCTGAAAACCAAACTGACATTTTTATGTTACATAATGTTTAAATATATATGAAGCTTGAAGTAAATACACTAGCTTTTCAATAATTTGGATGAAGTGGTTAGAAGTGAGATTGGCCAGTAGTTATTGTTATCAGACCTATTCCCTTTTTATATGAAATGGGTTTTCAACAGCATATTTCAGTCTATCAGGAAAAATACCCTGCTTCAGAGAGCTGTTTCATATATGTGACTGAGAATTTTCTAATGTGCTGGGAACAAGCTTTTAGGAACTCTGTTGGAAGTGCCATCAATACCGTACAAGCTTTTACTTTTTAGTGAGTTTGTTATTTTCCTAATCTCAAATGGAAAGTTGGGTGGAATTTCAATTGTATCAAATTTCATAGGTGTGGCCTCTTCCAGTAACAGTTTTACCTCTTCTAATAAACTTCTTTCTTCATTTTTCTCCACAACATTTAAAGAATGACCATTAAAATATCCTCAACTTCTGACTCTTTTTGTTAGTAGCTTTTTTATTCAGTTTGATGGTAATACAGTCTTCCTGTGTCCCTTTCAATAATAACGCAAGTTGTTTTAAATTTATTATCAGAGTTACTAATCTCAGACATGATAAACATGCTTTTGTAATTTTAAATTAATGTAGCACAATAGTTTTTATATAGTATATTGGACTCTTTCTATAACATTTTTATTTCCCTCTTTTCATTGCTGCTTCATGTCTGTCAAGTTATGCTTGAAACAGTTGAATAAGGATTTTAGATGCTACTGACCTGTGTGAAATAAATTCCATTTAAATTCTTGCATTGCTGACTTTGTCTTTCCTATAAGTATGTGATTTGTTCATTCCTTTACATGTCACTCTCAAAGCACTCCTAAATATTTTATGATGGTTCATTACCATGACTTTCCATAAATGAAGTTGGGAATGATTTAATTTTATAATAATTAGTTATTTCTATTTATTTATTTACATTTAATGTGCATTATGTTTATGGGTGCTGTATTTATCTGGAGAAAACAGTGAATCCCCTGAAAACTATAAAGACATTCCTATCTTTACGACTATTACTTGGGGTGTTCATTGACTGTATGCATTGTTGCCTTTATATAGTTACTAAGAATGGTGAATGTGATACTTAATGAATCCAATATCTTGTGTGCATTGAAGGATTATTTTTCACAATAATAAAATTATGAGCTACATCTGATGTTCAGTACTTACTTGCAAGGGCAAAATTTCAGTACTGCATATGATGAGTATCATTTCAAAACATACTGTGTCCACCAGTGGACAAAACAGTCTTTTATGCTTTGGTGTAATTTCCATAGCTATCTTTCTTACCATGAAGTCAGAATGTAGCAAATTTGATTCACTAGTAGTGTAATTAGTGCTTTAAAACTATATTTTGTTTTCATTGTATTCAGTCCTCTATAGCATGTATTTAACCCAGATAGCACTGACGTCCTTCCAGAAGGACGAGAATGGCAGCTGACTTTTTATTCTTATCTGTAAGAATTTGTGTACAGTGTCATATTTTATTTCTTTGAATCGCCTGCTTCCATTGCAGATCAGTTTTAGCTTGTACTGTTGATTGCAAAGTGGTTGGATACAGCTGCAAAGTTGAGGTTCATACAGAAGATACTAAAGACTTCCTCGTAGTTGGATTTATATTTCTTGAACTTTGCCTCCTGTGGGTTTGGGGGTAAGAATAGGCCCACGGTATTCCTTCCTGTCGTAAGAGGCTATTAAAAGGAGTCTTCACATGTTTCGCCATACATCTTTGGTCGCCTAAGTGGGTTTCACCCTCCACTTTCAAAATTGTTCCAAAGAGCAAACCATTTGGGGAAGGACGCCTTACATGGTGCAACACGTATTTCTCGTGCCATGATATCTTATGCACCAATTATGGAATGGACTTAAGACTGTGGCTTCTATTCAGCCATTGGGCAGGCCATTTGTTTTCCATGCAAGTCATGTCCATTGTGCACTGCTATCCCAGCACCCTTATTTATGATGGTTCTCACAGCGCCAGAAAGCTAGCACGGTAGCCAGTCCGTTGTGGTGGGGTCGTCACGTACCCTCTTGGTTGTAGCCCCCTGACAACACAGGGATCACTTACCGATGCCAGAGCTGAATACTCCTTACGCAAGCCAAGTAGTAGATACTTGTCTCTGTGGGGCATCAGGACTCCCAGCAACAGTCATCCCACCAGATGTCATTTGCTATGGCTGGGTGGCAACAGTGAGGAGAGCCTCTGATCGGAGTGGGTGGCATTGGGGCGGATGACCTGCAATGAAGAGGTCAAAGTTGGGTTACATTAGTGGACAGATAACCGCCCTCTCAAAGGGAGGAAGATTTAATGCTTCAGTGTACGACCCCACATTGTTCCCCTTCCTGGCCATGCCTTGGGAGAAACGTCGGGCCACAAAACAGGGTGAAGAATATGCTCCAAGAGATCTCGTTTGCAGCAGGACTGATGGGGACTCTTTCTTGGCGACCAAGCCTCAGTTTTTTCGTGGACAATCTGGAGGACAAGTTTGGTAAAGTGAAGTCACTATCTAAAATGCGCAACAGTTCTGTTTCAATCCACACGGTATCCCCTGCCCAGTCACAGGCGCTACTCGCCAGTGACAAACTGGGTGACGTTGCAGTGACCATTACTCCCCATAAGTCTCTGAATATGGTTCAGGGTGTAATTTTCCATAGAGATTTGTTGCTCCAGACCAACATCGAGCTAAGGGCAAACCTTGAACGACAAGGAGTTCATTTTATCCGATGCGTCCATAGGGGTCCAAAGGATAATAGGGTTGCTACTGGTGCCTTCATCTTGGCCTTTGAGGGTGATACATTGCCTGAAAAGGTCTAGGTGATGGTCTATCGCTGTGACATGCGGGCTTATATTCCTCCCCCTATGAGGTGCTTTCAGTACTGGAAGTTTGGCCACATGTCTTCTTGTTGCAATTCCAGCACTTCATATAGGTACTGCGGGGGTCCAGCACATCCGGATGCCCCATGTACACCGCCTCCCATCTGCATCAATTGTGGTCAGAACCATCCTCCCTGCTCATCGGAATGTCCCGTTCTTCAATGGGAGCGGAAAATAATAGAATATAAAACCTTGGACCGTATTCCATATACTGAGGCAAAGAAAAAATTTGAATGGCTACACTCTGTTACCACAAACAACTCTTTCACAGCATCAATGTCGTCGCCACTCTCCTTGGCAGCGATGGTACTTCCTACTCTGTCTCTTTCTGTGGGCTCCCAGGGCTGCTAACCTAAGCCTGCCCCCATGATGGTTTGGGGTTCTCTTCCTTCCACTGCTCCCAAGGCGAGAGCCTCGCGGGCAGCTTCCACTCCTCAGCCGAAGAAAGACCAACCTTCTCCAGCTTCCGTCATACGGAAGGGGTCCCTTGGGACACTCCCTTCTGGCATTGTTGACATCCACACTAACCAGTAGCAGGCACGCCTGCAGGCTGCTGGTCGCAAGGCTTTGCGCTCCTCCTCAGTCACTGCGGCTGAGTCTGAGAGGCACGTATCACCGGCGAAGCCCTCGAGGGGAAAAGGGGGTAAACCAAACCCAAAGAATGATCAAAGGATACCCCAGTGGCTTCTAAGCCACACCTCCCCTCCACCTCCACCTCTGCATCTGGGTATGAAGTGGAGATTCTTGTGTCCCCCGAGGATCTTGCTCTCGAGGATGCCTTTGGCAAAATGGACAAAATGGAGTTGACAAACCTCCATCGGTGGATGCAAGTGATGCTGAGGTATGACCCACCTCCTTGTCTAATTCATGTCTTACAAGCACTAGAAACAATGTCATCCTCCAGTGGATCTGCAACAGTTTCTTCCTCCACCTGGCTGAGCTACAGCAACTTTTGAGCATAAAACCTGCTTTCTGAAACCTTGTTTCCAGCAATGTGGACCCCTGCCGTTCGCGGTTACAGGGGATACTACTGCAATTGTAGCACATATAACAGGGTCTCAGGTGGAGTGTTTGTATGTCCTCACCTCTGTATATAGTGAACCTGTGCCCCTAAGCAGTGGCAGTCAGGGTGAGGACAATACAGGAGAGTACTGTCTGTAGTTTCTATCTGCCACCAGATGGTGATGTATCCCTGAACGTTTTGCCTGCACTAATAGCTCAACTCCCCCCACCTTTCTTACTATTGGGCGACTTTAATGCCGACAGTCCTTTGTGGGGTGGTTCTAAGATCTCTGGCCATGGCAGAGTAGTAAAGGATTTACTAACTTAACTCAACCTCTGCCTCTTAAATACAGCTGCCCCCATGGCACATTTTCGGCCATTGATCTATCCATCTGCAGCCACAGCCTCCCACCATCTGTTCACTGGAGAGCCCATGATTACTTTTGCAGCAGTGACCATTTTTCCCATTTTCTTGTCATTTCCACAACATGAGTTCCCAGCACGCCCACCCAGGTGAGCTCTAGAGAAGACTAACTTGTAAGACTATACCTCTGCTGCCATCGTTGGCCCTTGCCCACACGACAACATCGATGTGGTGGTTGAGAGCGCCACATGCTCCATTATTTAAACTGCGGACGCTACTATTCCTCGGTCCACAGGTTGCCCACAGCAGAAGACGGTGCCATAGTGGTTGCCAGAGGTCGCTGAGGCCATTAAAGACCGCAGACAGGCCGTACAGCAGTGCAAGCAGCACCCTTCTTTGGAGCATCTCATAATTTTTAAACAGCTCCGCACTCGTGCCCACTGACTTATAAAAAGACGAAAACAGGAGTCTTGGGAGAAGTAATGTCTCCACTATTGGGGTGGGTAACTCCACCTCACAGGTCTGGAGCAAGATCAGGCACATAAAGGGGTACCAAAGGTCAGCAGGAATCCCTGGGATCTCCATGAACGGAGCTATATGTACCGACCCGGCCACGCTGGCGGAGATGTTCACCGAGCATTATGTCGCGCCTCTGCCTCTTGTCTCTGCGAACCACCAGCCTTCCATACATTAAACTAGCGGGTAGGTCAGTGCCTCTCCTTTACCACCCCTGAGGCATATAACGCTCCTTTCAGTGAGTGTTCATCTGGATAGCTATTGGCCCATCAACCTGACAAATGTCCTGTGTTAACTGATGGAGCGTATGGTCCGTAGGCACTTGTGCTGGATCCTCTTGAATCGGGTCAGGGTGGTTTCCACCGGGGTCGTTCTACCACTGACAACCTGGCGTTTTCCAGGCTCCATCACCTTGTCTTTTTTGACATACACAGGGCCCCTGGCAATGTCACATACTTGCCACTTTACATAAGTGGGTCCTCCAGGGCTCACAACCTATTTTTATAAAAAACTTCTGGACCAGTGCTACCCTCTTTCTCCCCTGGTGCTGGCCATACAGGAGACCCTATCTGCCCTTGACCGATCCGGCCAACCTGTGGTGTTCATCTGGTCTCTGGGACATGCCTTTTCTATTAATGTCCAGTGATGGAATGGAGGACTGATGCCCTTGCAGCTTTGTCCCCCTAAAACCCGCAACCAACAACATTTCTTGAACTTTCTTCAATTTTTGAGACATTTATGAGTATATTCAATCTTAAATGTTGTTTTAATAACAATGATTCATCGGATTAAAATTATAAAACATTCATTTTGATGTCATTCTAGAAAGGAGGACAGTGTTGCAAAACTAATGGCGTGATTGTGAAAAAAATCACTTGTAATGATCTTGTGCAGTCATATGAAGGTAATTAATAGCTTCAGAGATAAAAATGAAACAAAAAATAATTCTGCGCTATCTAGGTTAAAATCATATTATGACCATTATATGCTAACATCAGTTGCTGTGGGAACTGGCAGTGTGGAAGAAGTTAGAATGCTTGTTAGTGGTTGCTTGCAAGGAGGTGGATTGTACAAAATTTGAAAAGAAACTAGTATGATTGCCCATTGTAAAGATTCTATATACAATTTTTTTAACCAGAACATTTACATTTAGGATTAACAGATTTGTTTGGTAACAACACAAAAAGCATTTACATAACACAGTATGTTATTAAAGAATTGTAGCAGAAAGACATTATGAATTTGATGTAAAATGATAAATGTGAATATTTTTATTGTATAATAAAAGGGTTTTCAAAGTCTGTTGGGGGTGGAAAGTATGTTATAATCACCCTATACATAAGATTTTATTGGGTGTAATTTTTTCCTAGTAACAGAAATAAATGATTTGAAGTGAAAGGTAGTCTCTGTTGCAAATTATTATATTTATCTCTTTTTAACGCATTTTGCGCTTTTGGCGCATCTTCAGAAAACTCCGAAACAGCTTGCTGGCATTAGATGGTGTAAAAGCACACGATTTTCAGCATTTTGGACTGTATAAAATCACATCAGCAGCATTGTTATGGATAGGTCTGCGTTCACAGAATGAATGATACATCACATGAGCAAATGTTACTGCATGGACATCTGGTGGTCAAGTGATTAGTTACGTATTTGCCTATTTTACGAATTATTGGATCAAAGCATACTAATCCAACACATTTTCCTAAAATTTGAAGAATGAAATTGCAATTTGATTTTACTGTTTCAAGTTTCTAGAAGTATATCCCACAACACAAACTTCACATTTTAAAACTTTTGAAAAATTTCACAGGTTAGGAATAATCAGTTTTTGGCATTTCCTGTAATTATTTTGTTCCTCATATGTAAACACACACTATCTTTGGAAACCAGTAGCTCCTTCCTTGGAAAACAGACGTGCACAGATTGTGGCAGTTTAAAAAAGAAGGTCAGGGACACTTTAACCTTTCCCTATCAATTCTCTTTGATTTCCAAAAGCTAGGATAAAGTATATACAGTATAACACTGGTAATTAGAAACTCCTAAATCTGAAATTTTTGATAATCCAGACTGAATCTGGGGCAAAGAAGAATAGGTAAAAAGTTTATTTTTAGTGTAGAGAGATGATTTTATTGTACAAGTGAACAAATCATTACTGAACAATTTATCATAACTAAATACTTATTACGTTGCTAATTACATCACTCACTCCCCACCCCCCCATCCCCCAGTGCCACCTTGGCTTCAGGCTCAAGTTCGCGTTCACCTCGAACTCACCTCACTCCCGAAGGAGAGCACTTTGGATGCTTTACACTGCTCGCAGTTTCTTGAACTATGTGCACAGCTCGAAAATTCAGTTTTCATATATACGGATGGCTCAAAGACCAATGACGGTGTCGGATTTGCGTTTGTTGTCGGGGATGACTGTTACCTGTACAGGCTTAATGCCCACTGCCCGAATTTCACAGCGGAGCTTTTTGCCCTCTATCAGGCTGTACTCTTCATCCGTCGACACCATTCTCCTTCTTATGTTATCTGCTCTGACTCCCTCAGCGCCATCCAGAGTCTGTGTGACCCCTTTTCAGCCCACCCTATTGTGCACTGAATCAACCGCTCCCTTCAGTTATTAGCTTCTGATGGCTCTTGCGTTCACCTCCTGTGGGTACCTGGCCACGCAGGCGTGCCTGGTAACGAGGCTGCTGATGCCGCTGCTAAGGCTGCAACTCTCTTACGTCGAACAGCTACGTACTGTGTCCCATTGCATGATATTCAAGGGGCTCTTTCGCGGCGCCTTATATCGTCATGGCATAATGTGTGGTCTTCACTTACTAATAATAAGCTCTGGACCATTAAACCACTCCCGGTGGCTTGGATGACCTCATCACGCCGCTCGCGACGAGAAGAGACCATCTTAGCCCGGTCGCGGATCGGACATTACTGGTTCAGCCACCGCCACTTGCTCAGTGGTGACCCCGCACCATTATGTTCCTGTGGCCACCCGCTGTCGGTGCGCCATGTTTTACCGTCGTGTTCAAATTTTACTCCTGTTCGGCTTGCACTACATCTGCCGGACACATTGGAAGAAATTTTAGCTGATGACGTGCGGGCTGTTGCTCGAGTATTGGATTTTATCAATTTGACCAATATGTCAAGGGACATTTAGCTCTTCACTTTGTTGCTTTTTATTCTATGTTTTTTAGCTGTTTGTATATAGTCTTATTATCCTTGGGTATATCCCAGTTTTGATTCGGGCCCTAAATGACCTTAGTAGTTGAGCACCCTAAAGCCAAAAAAAAAAAAAAAAAAAAAAAAAAAAAAAAAAAAAAAAAAAAAAAAAAAAAAAAACAAAAAAAAAAAAAAAAAAACCACACTACACCACGTGATTATGAATCAGTTCTGCAATTTTCACTTACATTAACTAGCAAAATCGGTAATCATCATTTGCCTTAAAGAAATAAACCTACTTTGATACAACAATGTGCCAACATCGCATGAACATCATTTCGGTTTCTGTGCCAACAATGTGCTTTTTTATGTGACCTAATACTTCCCAAGAGCATCTGTAGGCTCAGAATATGTTTAGGACTGTCTTTTCATTCACTATCTTTGTCTTCAGAGAGGTCATTTTGTTGAATATGCACTGTAGATTCACTCTTCACGTGATTTCTTGATGGCTGTTATAATGGAATGACATTCCTTTTGAAGAGAGTTTTCTACATCCACGTCACACCCTGGGGTTTCTTGAAGAAGCTGTTGGATATCATTATTATCTGATTCTGGTAGATGGTATCTCTTCAAAGACTTGACTTGTCCACATTTGCTTCCAAAATATTTGTAGTAATGTTTGTTTAAATTGTCTTCAGCCTTAGCTAGCCATAGGTGACATCCTTTATATTCCTGTTTTTATTTTTTTTCTAGGATGGAGTAATACTCTCCTTTAACTAAAAACTGCAGAAATTTTTTTCTGTGATCAGAGTAGCAGCTACCTTGTGTGATTGGTTATGTAGCTGTAATGTTGGATGGTATTGTATATGGTATTTGCAACACTACCACTTTCTCACATCATTGTATTGTGTTGCCTTATGACTGGTAATCTTATACAATAATTGTAAATGTATATGTGCAGTACTTTTTTTTTTTTTTTTTTTTTTTTTTTTTTTTTTTTTTTCAAGATATTTGTATCCAAAAATTTCTTAATAAAAGCAGACCACACCACGGATTAATTTGCAATATGGGGGCACTACTGTACTGATGGGCTAAAACATTATGACTACCTGTTTGGCCCACTTACAAAATGTAAGAGAGCAGTTATATTGCATGGTATGGATTGAACAAGTCCTTGGTAGGTTTATAGAGAGGTCTGTAGTACGGGTCGCATAATTCTTGTAAATTACAGACCTGTGGTTTTGTTGATGCACAGTTGTGGTGCAATTGGTCCAATTGCCATGCATTGTTGGATTGCACATCATTGTGAGACCTACATAAATTAATAATCAGATGATGAAGCCACGTTAGTGTAACATTGTGTGATAGTCATATTTAGTTTCTCATATACTCCTTTCATTTGCGTGCAGTTCTGTCACAGGTGCACTTCTCACTTAGCTGGTGAATCCTTGAACCTGTTGACGGCCTTTGTACCTTTCTTGCTAATTTCTTCCAAAGCTAACTTTTTTTTTATCAACGGGAACAAAATGGAAATCTGTTCTTTCTAATAAGCAGACATATGCTTGTATGTCATATGGTTAGTTTGTTTCTAGTCTCCCATACTGGACTGTGGGTGTCATATAACAATTTCAGAAGTCTGGATTTCAGTCCTTTTCAGCCATACACATAAGATAATGAGTTACATTATCAAAATATCTTGCGAGAACAACACCAATACCTGACTTCTTGTTAATGCCATAATATTATTTTCCCTTCTCACTGGAGAGTATTTCATCTTGAACAGTGCAAGTGGTTATAATTCATATTCATTGTTTAAGACCCTTGTAAATGTTCTAGGTGGGTGCTTGACAACTGAGAGGAACATATAGTTACGTAACTTCCAGTAGCAGTATACCCAATAAAGTACTGTTGCATTAAAATTTGGCTTCACTTTAAAGTCTGTTTATTTTGTATAGTACTTGGAAACAAAATTTATTTTCAAAATTTTGACATTTCAGCATATAAGTGGTTGTTTCCAATTCTAGGTAATTTTACCTAGGCATTACCATATTCTGTATATCTAAGATCTACTTTATTACAAATTTTTTTACTGTCACTGAATTGTTATAATATGGATGTTTCATTGTTTCTTTATCTGTTTATAGGCGTAGTACCTTGACAGGGAAAACAAGCATAGAAGTTCTGCAAGAGAGACTAGAGGAATTGGAAATGGATGACACCCAGAGGAAACGAATGGAATATTTCCTTGTTCAAAAAGAAAAGATTGGGGAATTATCAGATGATGATTTCGAAAAACTGGGAGAACTTGGAGCTGGGAATGGAGGTGTAGTGATGAAGGTCAGACACAGATCCAGTGGTCTCATTATGGCTCGTAAGGTGAGAATAAAAATGAAAGGAGTAAATTTTAATGAAACATTCTACTGAACAGTTTTCTCAAATATTCATGTGTCATTGTAACATAAGATTGTCACAGCAGGTTTCCAGATATTTCTTTGGTTGAATTGTTCCTTAGTGACTGATATACTACTTTATTTCTTTTTTCTTTAAAGAATTATATTTGTGATACATTTTTGTAAATTTAAAGTGTGTAGACTTCCCTGAAGGATTTACAGTACTGTCAGTTTGCGTCAGTAAGTTAGAAAAAAATAAGCTGAGAGAAGAGGTTATCTGTGAAATGAAATCTTTAACGTAAACCACAATTACAGTTTAAAATGCGGTCATGAAGGCAGCAACAACACAGAAAAATTTAGTGGATTGCAGTCCACTGGTTGCATTAATTAATGGTAATATTTTGTTTGACCTGGTTCCAACACCTACTATGTCGATTTAGTAGTCTCATAGTGACACTTAAAATGGTAAGCTTATTTGAGGACTAATAGAACTATAGTGCCACTTTATCTTTTATGTAATAAACACTGTTTTGTGAAACTTCTGGCAGATTAAAACTGTGTGCTGGATCAGGATTTGAACCTTTGTCTTTTTCCACGTTCAAATCATGACAGGAAGTTTTATATCAGTGCATAATTTGCTGCAGAGTGAAAATGTAATTCTGGAAGACTGTTTTATACTTACAAGGAACACCTTTTAACATCAAACACTCGGAACCACGCCCAACCATGTTTGGAATAACAGGCAGGACGGTGGTATGCGTCATTCCCATGCAGAACATTGCATTGTACATCAAGTAACATTTTAAAAGAGAGAAACAAAGTAAGAAAATATCAATACCATAGGAAGGAAATTATTGGTATCATTGTATCATTACATATTGTCACATTGAAATGGGGGCAGGCTTGACTTCGAAGGCAACTGAACACAGCACTTATACTCAAAGCTCATTTATTACGAACTTAACATACACACAGCACTGACTGCCTCTCGGGCAGAGTGCTCTGCTATTTATACACAGACAGAACATACCAGAAATTAGAACAACAGTTAACATAAGAAACAAGTAGAATTTACAAGTGAACATAAGAAAGATGTAGAAACTTCTGGAATTGTTAATTACAAAGAAATAAATTTTTGCCGATGGGCGGGATTGAATCGGTGACCTTTAGCACCGCAGCCGGTGAAGCTATCCCCTGCACCACGCCATCACGGGTGTACGTGATATTCAATCAGCAGCACCAGCAACTCTCTGCTTAAAATACTTGTAATAGTGGAAAACACACATATACAGCAGTCCTCAAAGTGCAGATGTGGGATTTCAGCGAAGTGATTAAAACAAAGTGGGAGAGAACGATGCCACATTACATTCCAAATCCTGTTCACACAGTCCAATATCAAAAGCCACACTAATTATGTTTTCAAATGATGATGTTGGTATGTCATTGTCATACCCTGGCTTTCGCCAAGCATACTGCAACATAGGCTTATACGAAGGTGCAGAAAATTTATTGTAAACCACAAAGTGAAGTTTCTTGATGAAGTAACAATCATGTACCTTCACTCATGGTTTGGTGCCTTGTAGTCTTACAAAATCAGTAATCTTACTTGAGTTTATATTGCTGGAAGAAGTAAACATCAAAGGGTTGGTAATATTTTGTTGTTTTTGGTGGCAAGATCTTCAACTTAATATTCTTGTTTGGAAAACTTGCATCTAGAAGGGTAAAAACTTTATGACCTACCCAGGAATCAATGGGCTCTTTTCATTTTTTTACATGTTCGCCAAGAACTGAAGTTAGAAAGCTTTTCATATGTTCTTTTGGCATTTTTCCCCATTTGCTTACCTCCACATGAATGTTTTGTGAACACGTTGTTTGAAGTTTATTTAAAAAATTTGGACGGAAAGTGCTTTGTGTCTCTTGAAAACAGCTGTACAACTTTTTTTGCTATTCTTCCTGGCATTGATAAAGCCACATCAATTGTTTAGCTTTGTGTAGAGCTATGTGCAGACTGCAACACACTACCTGCAGTTTCCTCTCTGTTGGACAGTGTTAATGCTGAAGACATTTCATACTGGAACTGACTCTGATTACTGTTCCAGATATTACTTTTCTCCACACCCTCCTCTGTTACAAACAAGTTTAGTTCCTCCACAAACTGTTGGGCCTTCTGATGTGTAATGTTATCTTCTATGTCCTCACTTGCGACAGATGTAGTAATATGCCTAGAAGAAATGCCATATTCAGCTTTGAGATGGCTGATAAAGGAAATTGATGCTTTATAATTGACGAAGTCAACCATTTTAGCCTGTTCTAGTGCCCACATCTGCAGATGCCAAGAGTGAACTCTAGATCCACACCGTCTTGCACCATCAAATTGTGATATTAAGTAATGTTTTATGGTTTGTAATCAAGACAGCCTTTTTTTCTTTAAATGGATGCTTGCCCCCCCAATTCATAAACACACAATTTAGAATTAATGTGCTATTTGATGTACTTATAGCACTTCATTAGTTTGCTACAGGAATTGTAGCTACAATTCTAATAGTGCTCATAAATGTTCTCTAGTATGCTATTATCAGTATCTTTTAATACACTGGACCTCATCTTTTTGGGTGGCAAAGGTTTGTACTCACTGTGACTTGACTGTTCCTGCTGTAGTAGAGATGAATGTGGTGTACTGCTTGAAGAGCTACTCTCAGGTTGAGGTTACTCCTGTCCTTCAAATTCTGTATATCTATCCAGCGTGATGTCATGTGCATCTGTGTCATTGCCATTATATATCGTAATTATTATGATACGGAATTCACATATGTAAAATATACCGTTGGCCCCAATGTCATTTCCATATTCAGCATGTCACAACTTGGTCCCCAATATTTGGACCAAATGCGTAAGAGTGATTATTTTCATGATATCACTGCACTGTACACTCTTTACACAGTAACTCATTTGTGAACATTCCAAGAGACAAATACATACTGCAGTTATACCAGTAATGCAACTGGAGCACTAGTTAGTGCCCTATGCCACCATATAGTAGTGCCAGCAAACAAGTGTGATGTTTTGCATGGAAATAATGCACACCACAGTTTTGTTTGTGATTGCTTGCTATTCTAGGCATGGTTTTGTGTAGTTCCAAGCATTCAAGATCAAAGTTGTCCCTTGTTAGTCACTTGTGGGCTCTTCTCTTTGACATCTACAGTACACAGTGAATAGTTAGTGTGTCTCTAAACATTAGTGTCAAAATTAAGCAGGTTCTAGAAGACCCTAAACTCACTATCTTGAGACCATAATCTAGTGGGCAGAATATTTCAGGGAGTGTGAATGTTGAATGAACAATACTTTTGAAGTTCATTTTTGTGTAGTGTTTGTTTCATAACAAACAATTGTCAGTCACATTGATGTTGTGGTACAAACACAAAAAATAATCCATGCATCAAAGTGGTTAATGAACCCTCTGCCAGGCACTTAAATGTGATTTTCAGAGTATCTATGTAGATGTAGATACGTAATCTTCTCTTGAAAATTATCTGTGACACTCAGGTTGTACACACCCCAGGAGATCCAGCAAAAATGTGATAATTTTTTCATCTGGGAGAAATGTGGGATGTACCCTGGAGTTTTTAATTGATTTAGTTTTCACTTAATGTTTTGTAATTTTGACTGGAAGTCACTTCACTTTAGCCTGCCACTGCAGTAATAGAACTTAAATGAGAGAAGAAAGTCAAAATAAAATGTCAGTTGAAAAGAAAATGTGTGATTTACAACAGCAAAACACAGTGTACACACAAGCATCTGCAAATATCAGAATGTATCAAGAGCTTTAGGTCAAAGACTGCGATACTTCATAACAACAAGTTGCTTTCAATAAGTGTGATGTCCCATCTGTTTACATTTATAAGCATTGTGTTTTCAGATACACTAATGCCCAGCATTAAAGTCGGATGTTAGTTCCACCCCAGTTGCTTGTCCATCCTGTTTTCATCATTCTGCTTTGCCTATGACTTCCATCATTGGTAGTGAAGGGATAGTTGCTCAACGCCTCGATGTTTGGACATGGTTTCACTTTGGTTTTACCACTTGTTGAAGACATTCACCACAGGACTCCCAAACAAAAGTGACACAGTTTTTTGAAGTACTTGTGCTGAGACTCTTGCCTATTACAATCTAAACCTTCGTCAAAATCGGATCTCAGCCTTCCCCATTTCACACACAGACAGCACACTCACTGACACTGCATGTACTGTGCATACGTCTGAGTAGCAGTCATTCCTTGTCAGGTAATGCTGCCATGACTTGGATGGATTTATATCGATAGTAGGTAGGCAGTCATAATGTTCTGACTTATCATTCTATGTGTGTACACAGAAAGTACATTTTAAAGCCACAGAGGCTCTTATGCTACATCTGACTTTGGAGAGGAGCAAGGTAGGGGTAGCTGTGTGTCAATAACACAGTCACATTTCTGATCACTCCCTGATTGCTGACCTGCAGTTGCTATTGAAGTTAATGTTGATCAAAGGATCCTTGTCAGTACTCTCTGTGATAGTCTGAGGCTCTCACAGATCTTACAGCACAACTGCCCTGACCATTTCTTCCATTTAGAGACTTCAGAGTACACAACATACAGTGGGACCCCCCCCCCCCCCCCAATTGTACTTGCTACATAGACCAAGTATCAGAGAGCCTCATGATACTGTAGGAGTAGTGCATCTTAAAATCTGGAAATCCCAGTCATTTTAGCACTGCTAATGGTCACCCTCAGCCTCTCTTATGTTTCTGTGCTCTCTCTTTAATTTTTTCCTTGTTATTTTTATTATTTCAAATCCCCCACATTCCTCTACACCTTCCTTTTACCCTTTCCCACTTCTTTTCTTCACTGTATTCATTGCCACAATTAAAATTCCTGCCTATCAGAGCCTGTACAATCCATCATGCAACACAATCCATCCCCACCCTTACCTGGCATCCTCCCCCCTTCACTCCTCACCTCACTCACAGTCTAGATGCTTGTGGCACTGGAGTGGCTGGACAGTGTAGTTCTCTTAGTGTTGTGTGAATTTGCGTGTTTCTTTTCCTAATGGAGGACATGGCCAGAAGTTTAAGTTGTGTGAACATGACTGTTTATTTTTCATGCCTATCAGCAGCTCAGTGAGCCTCTTTACGGCGAGTTGTTCTCTCTGCTCCATTATTGTCACTCATACTTTAAGACTTTTGTATATTGTGCCCACATTCCTTGCTGCTAATTTTTGTACAGGCTTTAATAATCTCACTTTTGAGCATTCTACCCAAACACACAGAAATTTGTAAAGTTACTTTACCCTGGGCACCTTCACTGTGAAGTTTTGCAGGAGTGTCGGTCTGTTTTTTGCTTAATTTTTAGTAAGGCTATGTTTACAATGATACATTCTTAGCAGGTCCTCAAGGGAGTAAGTGGATTACTGTATTTAAAATATGACGCTGATCATATAGGGTGGCTAGAATTCCTTGAATCCTTAAAAACCTGTAATTAGCATGGAAAAAGCCTGGAACTCTGAACAAAATTATGGAATTTAAAATATTCTGCTCTATTATTACTGTTATCCATTAAATAATGAGAAATTCAGAAAGGGTCTTTGTTACCCTGCTGACGAGGCTGGTGATACGCTGAAGAAGCAAAACATTAGAAAGTAGCTTGCGTGTGCCTAGAGAAACATAATAGTTTGAAAGCAAAGTCAGAACTGCTTTTTCACAAGGTTTGAAACAGCACCACCCCTTTTCGGAATGAGTTGAGCTGTTTCAATGATTTTTCCTAAATTATGGAGAATTATTTCACTTAAAATACCTGATGTCAAATCACTCCACTGTAGGTGGGTAACATAAAATACTTACCTTCTTATCAGCTGCTGGACATTGCACTGACGTCTTCTACACTCCCCTAAATGGTACAATATGTGTTGCAGGATCTCAGTAGAAAATCAGAAGCACTTGTTGAAACTTTTATGGAAATGACTTTATTTCGATCTTAATAAAGCATTTCAAACACAGACATTTGATTACACCATGTCTATAAATAACATCCAGCAGCAATTACAGAGCTGCTCACAGCTTCACAACCAAGTAAATAGTGCAAGAACATGGTTTCCATGTTAAGCTCACCAGCGAAACTGCATAATACGATTAATGACAAAGTTTTACAGTTCTTAAATAAATAAGATATTAATTCTTTAAGTAGGCCAAAATATATGAATTAAAATATTACCTTTAGGTTTTAACTATTAAGCTCAATGTGTATGTGTGTTTCTTGAAATTTCAATTTAACATAATACACAGACTAAAAGTTGTGTTATCAATCCTATTCAATTTACTCAATTTATCAACTGTATTGGTGATATTGAAGTGCACACATGGTTTGACAATGTTGTTTAGGTGTGTTATTATTTAGACTCATTTAGTGTATTTCAGTTTATAGTTTTTTATAAATACAGATTTGTTTAATGTCATAGTATTTTTGTTAATTTCGGCAGTAATTTCTTAATATCGGACAGATAATTGAAATGAGTGACGAAACCATAATATATATTTGATTTAGGATCCAGTGATATGTGAAACATGGTCCACCCTAATTTATTTAAACACAAGGTAAATATGTAATAATGTTGTGCAATAGTTACAACATGTAATGTTCTTGCATTTATATTGGTACATAAATTTATGGAAACAACATATTCCGTAACTGTGTAATGTATTCCTAATGGTTGTAATTGTTATTTACGGAAGTTTCAAAACTCAGTATTACCTAACGAGGTAGCAAATATTAATGTCCTTTAAATAAACCTTTACAGTATATGTACCTATATGTGAAACATAGTATTTTAAACAGAGTATGAGAATATTACATATTACATGCCTGGTGGTAAACATTTATTTAAGGTTCCTAAAACGTTGTGTCTGTGCTAAATAACTCGCGATGTGTGGGATGTGCAACTTGCAAAAAAGTTACAGGTTGAGGATGCGAACTTTGAACAGCTGTTTATGTGGTTTCTAGATACACCAGAATTAGATATTGAATGCTCTGTTAGTGGTGAAATAAATAACCATGTTGAAGATTTAGTAACTAATTACACCTCAGCAAAAACAAAGTACACAGATGTGAGAGTAAAGATTATGGTAAAAGAACAATAATCATCACCCATTAGATCCAGAAGACTATCTGTAGAGAAAAGAAATGGTTGACAAACAAGTCCACATGTAGATTGATGAAGAAATAATAAAACCATGCTCATCTCAACATATTAGTCAGTTTTATGGGCTGCATAAAACTAAACAAAATCAAAGTGGAAGATAATTACCCAAAGCCCCCTCATAGAAATTTAAAAAAAAATGAAATACACCTGTGTGGCTGGTTGCGGTGGCCGAGCTGTCTGTGGCGTGTCAGTCACGGGCTGCATGGCCGCTGCAGTTGGGGGTTCGAATCCTCCCTCGGGCTTGGATGTTTGTGCTGTCTTTAGTATAAGCTAGTTCATAAGTAGTTTGTAAGCTTAGGGACTGATGACCCAGTAGTTAAGTCCCAAAAGTTCTACAAACATTTGAACATTTTTGGAGATGTTATACATTGGTGGGACAAGTCTGAACACCTCCTCAGAAGAAAACAATAGTAGTACTAAATTTTTCAACACTAAAATCTATTGCAGCAATAAAAAGTTTCCTAGAACTATTACGATAATTTATGACGTTTATGAAGCTACACTAAAATTTCCAGGACTGAAAAACAGTGAAAAATAAAATGATGGGCAGAGGTAAGCATTCAAGATAACCCAAAATACCCAAGGATGTTTTAAAACTGTGTTGCTAAAAAAATCTCTAGATAAGTTCTATCCAGTCCTATATGCAAGTAAAACCACTGCCACCCTAAGAGGAAAAGGTCAGCATTTATGAGCTTGAAGTTCAAAGAAATATGGGTTTATTTTGTAACAATGTGTTTTAAATCGTAACGGACTATGCTGCAATCCGGAAGCCCATAGATAAAAGAATTGGGAATATTTCAACACATCTGCTGTTTCAAGCCATTGAATTATAACAAATGGTGATGTTGAAAGTTTATGCTGGACCAAGACTGTAATTCAAATATACTTTGAGCCAGCACTCACCTTAACCATTAGGCTATCCGGACGTGATTCTTATGGTACACTAAGATGGTAGTGCCCCCTGCCCAGTATTTCCAGTTAATTGCAGCTCTATCTGTATTTATACAAGGGATTGTACATATTTATGTATCCACACAGAAATTCATTTATCTGTTGGAGACATACATGTAGTTAGAGATATGGTACTTGTTCTTTCAGTTTTGAGCCTTAATATTGAGAGATTGTCACTCCATTTCTTTTGCAGCTAATTCATCTTGAAGTGAAACCAGCTATTAAGAAGCAAATTATTAGAGAGCTAAAGGTTCTCCATGAGTGCAACTTTGCTCACATTGTTGGATTCTATGGGGCATTTTACAGGTAACGTGATTTTAACCATTATATATCTGTGCCATATTTTGCATGTCTTGCATGGTGGTTATTCTGGAAGTAAAGAAAGTTTTTTTTCTGAAGAAACTTTTAATGCAACTAAACAAAGCTATATTTTACATACAATTTGGTACCAAAGCAGCTTTTCCAAGTGTCACTGAAACTGCTGAAGCAAGTCTCGTGTCATTCTCGCTGCATCCAGGACCTCATTATGACGAAGGGGGATGACTTCACTGGTTAGCATTAAACTTGCTATATCACATCCATACTAATGCTTTGCTCATCACATTTCAGTAAACTCACCATAAAGAAGCTCGGTGAGTTGATGACAGGCACAGAAAATAGACAGTCACATTCACACAACTTAAATTTTACAGCCATGGCCTTCATCAGAAAAAAAACTAAAACTATACTATAGTTGTCTGAGTGATTGTGGGAATGTGATTGTCTATTTTTTGTGCCTGTCAATAGCTCAGTGAGCCTCTTCATGGTGAGTTCTTTTCTATCCTCCATTATTGACATTCCAATCAGATTTTCCTTATTAACATATCAGTAAACCTTAGTTATCTGTCTAGAAATTTCAGTGGGTCAGACTTTTCTGTGTGTTTAAAAGCCAGATTACATTGCATACCTCACACTTGGTGGGATCATCAATTTTCACACATATTCAAGTCCCACTGCTAAACAGCAATCAACTATATTGGATTGTAGCAGTCACCAAACTTAAGTGCATGAATGCCAATGTCAGTTGTCAGTCAGTGCAAGTTGGCTGATGAGGATGTGGGTTGGGATGGGGTGGGCTGGTAAATTCTCAAAACGTTATTTGATTTCCAAATAACCATTGCATTTCTGGAAAATGTAATTGTGTTCATTTTAGTCCATTCTAATGCTAAAGGTGAGTAGATTTATGCCATCAGTATTCAACTAAATAAGTTTTAACTTTTAAAATCCACTCACCTGCTGCCCGCAAGGTTTAGTGCTTAAGCTGTAATATTTTCATTATTGTTCCAGTCTGATGATGCACTAACGACGCAAAACACGTAATTGCAATAAAATAATTACAATTATATAAATATATTGCTTCCTATTCAAATTTAATTATTGTCCTGTTTACTGTTGATATAGTGGTACTTCATTTTACTTTGCATTAAACTATCAATATATTGAGAGGAGTAATTATTTACATACTTGTCTTTCATTTTATAGTGATGGTGAGATTAGTATTTGTATGGAGTACATGGATGGTGGTTCGCTGGATTTGATATTAAAGAAAGCTGGGAAGATTCCAGAACCCATTCTTGGGAAAATTACGTCTGCTGTGAGTATTCAGGAAGTGACATTTGCTCACAGCTGGTGTGTGTATCTGTCTTGCATTGAACAATATGTTATTCATGCTTGATGTTGCAGGTGTTAAAAGGATTGAGTTATTTGAGAGATAAACATGCTATAATGCACAGAGATGTGAAACCAAGTAATATCCTGGTAAACAGTGGGGGAGAAATAAAGATATGTGACTTTGGAGTATCTGGCCAGCTGATAGATTCTATGGCCAATTCCTTTGTAGGAACAAGGAGCTATATGTCGGTAAGATTCAACATGGTTGCTGCTGGCTGTGTAACCTTGGAATCTAGCCAGTACTTACCATTGTGCTGTACCGCCGATAGTAACACAAAATGAAAAAACAGAAAAAAAGGGACAAAGGGACAAGCTTTCGGAACAGAGTTCCTTCGTCAGGTGGGAGAGAAGGGAAGAATAAAGGATGGGAATAGAAGGGAAAGGTGGTTCACGACCTAGGTCATGAAGGTGGTGTTTCGGAAGTGTGGGCGTCAGAGATACTGCATGTATGTACTGAGCCAAGCCAGAGAGGATAAATATAACTAAAAAGGAAAGATCAAGTAGTAAAGAGAAGAGAAGAGAGTGAAATTAATGATGCTGAGGGGTGTAGGAGGGACGGGGGGGGGGTGTCTAAAACGTTTTTCATAAACAGGGAAATATGGATGGACACACACACACACACACACACACACACGGAGAGAGATAGAGAGAATGACAGAGAGAGCGAGAGGGCGGTAGAGAGAGAGGGGGGGGGTAAGGAACGGATAATGAATAGGTGAGCTGAGGATGGAGGAAGGGGAGGGGTTAGCGTAGATTTAGGCCAGGGGGGTGGCGGGAGGAGAGGATATGTTGGAGGGCAAGTTCCCACCTCCGTAGCTCTGAGGGACTGGTGTTGGTTGGTACTATCCAAATGGCACGTGTGGTGTAACACGTGCCCAGGTCCCTGGAGTTATGCTGGAGGGCATGTTCTGCCACAGGATATTGGGTGTCCCCCAGGCGAACAGTTCGTCTATGCCCATTCATCCGCTCAGCCAATTTGTTGGTAGTCATACCAACATAAAAGGCTGAACAGTGGACACATGTCAGCTGGTATATGACATGCGTTGTCTCACATGTGGCCCTGCCTTGAATTGGGTAGGTTTTTCCTGTGGTGGGACATACTCCAGCCCCACCACAGGAAAAACCTACCCAATTCAAGGCAGGGCCACATGTGAGACAACGCATGTCATATACCAGCTGACATGTGTCCACTGTTCAGCCTTTTATGTTGGTATGACTACCAACAAATTGGCTGAGCGGATGAATGGGCATAGACGAACTGTTCGCCTGGGGGACACCCAATATCCTGTGGCAGAACATGCCCTCCAGCATAACTCCAGGGACCTGGGCACGTGTTACACCACACGTGCCATTTGGATAGTACCAACCAACACCAGTCCCTCAGAGCTACGGAGGTGGGAACTTGCCCTCCAACATATCCTCTCCTCCCGCCACCCCCCTGGCCTAAATCTACGCTAACCCCTCCCCTTCCTCCATCCTCAGCTCACCTATTCATTATCCGTTCCTTACCCCCCCCCCCCTCTCTCTCTCTACCGCCCTCTCGCTCTCTCTGTCATTCTCTCTATCTCTCTCCGTGTGTGTGTGTGTGTGTGTGTGTGTGTGTGTGTGTGTGTGTGTATCCATCCATATTTCCCTGTTTATGAAAAACGTTTTAGACACCCCCCCCCCCCCCGCCCCTCCTACACCCCTCAGCATCATTAATTTCACTCTCTTCTCTTCTCTTTACTACTTGATCTTTCCTTTTTAGTTATATTTATCCTCTCTGGCTTGGCTCAGTACATACATGCAGTATCTCTGACGCCCACACTTCCGAAACACCACCTTCATGACCTAGGTCGTGAACCACCTTTCCCTTCTATTCCCATCCTTTATTCTTCCCTTCTCTCCCACCTGACGAAGGAACTCTGTTCCGAAAGCTTGTCCCTTTGTCCCTTTTTTTCTGTTTTTTCATTTTGTGTTACTATCGGCGGTACAGCACAATGGTAAGTACTGGCCAGCCATTCTATCTCATTTCAACAATATTTATTATCTCTGAGGAGAATTTTCATCATTAATCGAATATAACCTTGGAATCTGCTTATTTTAATACACTTTGTCTGTTCAACAGCCTGAACGTCTCCAAGGAACACATTACTCAGTCCAAAGTGATATATGGTCATTGGGATTGTCATTAGTGGAGATGGCAATAGGAATGTATCCTATTCCACCACCAGATGCTAAAACACTCGCTGCTATCTTTGGCCCAAAAAGAATTGAAAATGGTGATGCACCTCCAGTGTCTCCAACACATAGTAAGTTTCCTACAGTTGTTACATTTAATAGCAACAATCACTTAATATTAGTCAGAAGCCTTCATAAACATTTCTGAAGTGGTCCCTTGGCGTCTGACAGAACAACCAATGCTGAACCCCACCCTGTCCCACTTTTTCCTACAGTGTCTGCCTAGGTGTACTTGCGTCTGTGTAAATGTGTGTGTGTGTGTGTGTGTGTGTGTGTGTGTGTGTGTGTGTGTATTTGTTTACCCTCCTTTTTTCCCCCAAGGTAAGTCTTTCCTGTCCCGGGATTGGAATGACTTCTTACCCACTCCTTTAAACCCTCATCATTTCCTTTTCCCTCTCCTTTCCTTCTGCCTGACGAAGCAGCTAGGCTGTGAAAGCTAGCGTTTGTGTGTGTGTGTGTGTGTGTGTGTGTGTGTGTGTGTGTGTGTGTGTGTGTGTTCTATTTATTTGTGCTGCTGTCACCCCTGTGCTCCTTCGCCTGGTGAGTAATCTTCGTCTATTTTTTATATATAATTTTTCCTGCTAGGAATTTTTCGTCTATAATATTCTGACCATATATATAGATTGTTTGACTTACCCACAGTACAGGCTCATTGATAGAAACATAAAACACAAACACACACACATTCAAGCTTTCGCCACCGTTGGCAGCTTCTTCAGGAAAAAGAGGAAGAAAGGAAGTGGAAAAGGATTCATTCCAATCCCAGGAGTGGAAGGACTTACCTTAGGGGACAAAAATGAAGGTAAACAAATACACACACACTCACATATATCCACCCGCAGTTGGACAGCGATCCAACTCTGTCCAATTTCTTTGGTTTTTACAAATGTCTGCCTAGGTGTGTGTGTGTGTGTGTGTGTGTGTGTGTGTGTGTGTGTGTGTGTGTGTGTGTGTGTATATATATTTGTTTACCTTCCTTTTGCTCTCGGGGGGGGGGGGGGGGGGGAAGGGGTGAGGAAGTGGCATGGAGAGGGAAGCAGGGAGGGAAGGGATGCTGATGGGGATTGATCAATATGTCAGTGCTATCTGACGGATAGGAAGGGACTGGTGCATTTGGGGGAAAGGGAGACACACATAAGCTGTAATGTGAGGAAAAGGGATGAGAGTGGTGGTGACACGATTGATTTGATTTGATTTGATTTTTTTCAGGGAAGCCAAAACAGTCTTGGTCTAACCCGCCACTGCCCGCACCGAAACTAAGTTTATTGTGCGGTATCTCTCCCTATATTTCTAGTAAAGCCAACCAATGCCCTTGAACAGTGCAAGGAGTCCCTTTACCAGTTCTTTATTAGACACAATTTCTTCGGGTCTGGTTGTCCCAAATCTTCTGTGCCTTTTACTTTCCAATGCAAAGCATTCGAAGATCAGATGTGATGCAGTTTCGTCACCGTCATCACAGAGCCTACATTTAGGGTCCTCTTTTGTTATTCCCATTGTATGTAGGTGTTTTTTGAAATTCCAATGGCCTGCCAGCAATCCAACCATGAGTCTAATCTCTCTCCTGTTCAGACCAAGGATTGCAGAGCTTCTTTTAAAACAAGGCTTTGGCATCATTACCTTGCCATGTTTTTGTTGATGGACTTTGGTCCAATATTCTACGTGCTGTCTTCTGAGCCAGTTACGTAGCTCCAATTTGAGCATTGCCTTGGTGATTGTCATGACAGGTTCCGGTCCAATAAATGGAGTCTCTGCCCCCATCCTGGCTAATCTGTCGGCATGTTCGTTGCCACTGATCCCCAAGTGGCCAGGGACCCACAATAGGTTTACTCTATTGCTTTCCCCTAGCTCCACCAGAACCCTGCGACATTCTGCAACAATTTTAGACCTTGTTGCAGGAGCTGCCAGTGATCTCAGGGCTGCCTGGCTGTCTGAATAGATATAGATGCTACAATCTTTGTAGCACCTACGCAAATTCTCCTCCACACACGCCCTGATGGCAGTGATTTCGGCCTGGAATACTGAGGCCAGTTTTCCTAGAGAGATGACACCCTCCAGTCTTGGCTGCACCCCATATACCCTGGCCCCACCACCTTGGTCTGATTTTGACCCGTCAGTGAACCAGACAATATCCCCCGTACGGTGTCGAACTATTTTCTCCCACTGCTTCCTGCTTCCAATTGTTATATTGAAATGCTTGTTGAAGCAGTATGGGGTTATAATATAGTCGGCTGGCATTTCCCCAACCTTTCCTATATTTACCTCACTCACTATCAGTGGGTGATTCTGGATATCCTGAAGAGTTCCAGTTGTTGCCAGATTTGAGTCTGTATGCACCAGCCGCTGCCTCCATCTTGACCCAAAGGTGTAATGGGGGCATATCCAGCATTGTTTCCATCCCAGCAGTTGTTGTGCTGCTAATTCCGCCTGTTATGGCTAGGCAGGCTAATCTCTGCACCTTACCAAGCTCCTTAGCAGCAACCTGCTGTTCTACCTTCTTCCATCACACGACTGCCCCATAGGTGATCCTGCGTCTAATCACTGTGGTGTATATCCAGTGCATATCATTGGGGCTCAGGCCCCAATTTTTGCCACAAGCCCTCCTGGTACTTACTAGAGTACCTTTTGTCTTGGAGCAAATATTCCTGATGTGAGGGGTCCATGTCAGTTTCTCATCTAGGGTAACCCCTAGATATTTCACTGTCCCCTTCACAGGTAGCACTTCATTGAAAAGCTTTAGATTCCAACTTGAATGTCGTATATGCTTCTTTGTGAATGGTACGACGACAGTCTTCTTAGGACTAACTGTTTTCTGCATCAGTCTTGCACAATGTCCAATGCACCTTGTGCCATATTCTTTACTGTGTCAGCAAATTTGCCTAGTATTACTATGACAAGATCATCTGCGTATCCTTGGCAAAAGTACTGCCTAGAGTTTTATTCTCCAATGAGATCATTCACCACTAGATTCCACAATAAAGGGGAAAGAACTCCTACTTGCAGGCAACCCCTAGTGGTGTTGATTACCGTTTTTTCATCCATCATGGTAGCCTCTACCTTTCTTCCACTGAGCATGGCCCTAGTTCACCTACATATAGTGGTCCCTAGGTCATGCACCTCTGCTGCCCTAACCATGGAATCGAAGGTCGTATTGCTAAAAGCCCCCTCGATGTCCAGGAAGATACAGAGCTATTTCCTGAAAGTGTAGTGCTTTCTCCACCTTCCCAACGAGTTGGTGGAGAGCTGTCTCACATGATTTACCTGGCTGATATGCATGTTGGTTTGAATGTAGAGGAGCCATACTTAACCTCCTTTCTCCAACATGCACATTAACCAGCTTTTCCAATGTCTTAAGAATGAAGGAGGACAGGCTGATTGGTCTCATATCCTTGGCCTTTGTATGATCAATTCTCCCTGGTTTTGGAATGAAGACAACCTTCACTGCCCTCCAGGCATTTGGAATGATTCCTGCTGCTAGGCTAACCCTGAATAACCTGCTTAGGAATCTAATAAGATTTTCTCCTGCTTGTTGCAGGAGAGCTGGAAAGATTCCATCGGGGCCAGGTGACTTGAACGGTTGAAATGTTCCCACCACCCATCGGACCTTACTGAAATAGACACACTCCTTGGCCAGATCCCAGTCCTCTTTGCGAATACCTGAGAACCGTTGTCTCTCAGGTATCACATTCTGGTCTGAGTTATTCCCCAGAGTATATTGAGGAAAGTGAGTCTTGAGGAGCAGTTCCAGCGTTTCATGTGCTGTCATTGTATACTCCCCATCCTCCTTCCTCAATGTTCCTCCTGGATTAGTTGGTACCCTAGTGAGGATTTTATGAAGTCTCGCTTGAGCAGCCGTGCCCTCCACTTCCTCACAGAATACCTTCCAGGATGCCTCCTTTGCCCATCTGATGGCAAGGTTGTAATTGACAAGGGCCTCACGGTACTTTGCCCATTGTCCTTTGCGCCTCGCAAGGTTATACAGTCTTCATACCTGTTTCCTTTGCATTTCCAGGTTATTATTCCACCAAGGCACACTCCTATTTGTGCAATTCTTGGTGATTGAGCAGTTGTCCTGGTACGAGGTCACTATAGCAGAGGTTACGGCCTCTGCTACTTCCTCAAGCTCTGCTGGGTTCCTTATCGAAGTTTTAATTTCCAATAGGCTGAAGTCAAGGTCTCTCCTGTATGTCTCCCAGTCCATTTTCCTGGGATTCATATAGGCCATGGTCTGTCTGGTTCCCATTTCAACCTTGAATTTAATATGCATGTGATCTGATGAGGATGACTCCAGGACCACATGCCACTGTTTGACGTAACTTCCCATCATCATGGAACTAAAAGTTATGTCAATTAATTCTTCCCTTCTACTATTCCTGAATGTAGGTTCATCACCCCTATTCAGGATCTCCAAGTTGTTAGTTGGGAGAAATTCAAGAAGGTGCTCACCTCTACTGTTGGTGTCCTTGCTGCCCCACGATAGATTGTGGGCATTGGCATCACATCCCACCAACAGCTCGTCACCTTGCCGATGGCAGGCTTCCGTCAGTCTCCTCACTTCCAAAGGAGGAGGAGAGCTCTCTTCGTAAGGAAGGTATGCTGAGGCCAAAACAATTTCCCTCGTGATACCTTCCTCACGTTGCCTGGAACAAAAATCCATCATTGGTATGAAAAGTATTCCATTTCTAACATAAATGCATGTTCTGGAGTTTTTTAGATTTATAGCATAAATCAGTTTACCTCCAGTACCACCGAGGCCCGAAACACCCCCTTTGTATAAATACGGTTCTTGTATCAGGGCCACGTCCACCTCCTGTCTCCCCAGGCGACGGCTCAGGTTAGCAGTGGCCCCTTTACTGTTCTGCAGGTTTATCTGCAGCACTTCCAGTCCCCATCTTGCTGCCATTATTGCCTTTAAGGTCTTTGATTACCCTGACGGCGACCTGCGAGAATCCTAAAAACAGTTTCAGGCCTTGCTCTCGCATTGCCTTCAGGGACTTCTCTCCGACCTCCACCACCAGGGTTCGTCCTTCTGGAACGACCTTTTGGTTAATTACCCTCCAATCGTCTGTCGAGACTTTTGGGTTCTGGACCCTTATTTTCTCGAACAGAGTATTTGGAGGGACATCCTTAAGGATCTTTGGTACCCATATTGATACCTTTGCGGTCTTCAGGAGTTCAGTTGCTTTCTTGACCAGCAGCTTCGCATCCTCCCACGGGGATATCATGGGCACCTTGTCCTTAAGCCATACTGCTGAGTGCTCCCCCTTGCAGACAAAAATGAGGGCACCGCGATCTAGATAGACCCTCCTGAATTTGGGTCCTGGACCAGCGTCCCACCCAATCTCTTCAAAGAGGGCCATCTGCACGAGCTCCTCCTGCTGCGAGGTGATGCTCACGAGTAGGTATCCTTCTTGGACAACAGCCATTCTAAAGACCGAGACTGCAGTGCTATGGGTCTGTTTTCCTATTTCCTGCCTCAGCCTTTAAGGATCTCGGCTGTCTAGAGAGGAGGGAGTGTTAAATTCCTCACTAACCCTCTTGCCACCTGTCTTTGACGTCGAGGGGGTCTGTGTATCGCCTTTGACCTGAGGCAGTTTCTTTTTGGGGGTCTTGGGCTCAAGCCCTTTTGATTCCCTCCACTTATGCTTAGGAAGCCATTCTTTTCCTTCCTTTTGCTTCTGTTCCTTGAGAAGTTTCCTCCTCTGAGCCCCAGACAAGGCCTTAATCCTAATCTGGTCCAACTTCTCTGTTACAGTTCCCACTTCTTGCTCAGGTCTAGACCCTGATCCCGATGTAGGAGTGCACTCCACCGGTCCTGATCCCGATGTCTGAGTATCTGAGGTCTCAGATTGCCCCTCAGATTCTTTTAAAATACTTTCTTTCTCTGTGTTCATCTTAGTCCCACGAGATTTGGGGATTTATATGGTCAACACCACAATAACTCAGTGTGGTGCAAGGCTACTTACTCAGGGAGGTCGCCCGTTATCCCTGAGGCTCCATTCGAGACACATCCACCCATGTGCCATGCACCCCTCGGCATGGATCGCATCACACCTTGGGTTGGGAAAGGAATTGGGAAAGGACTGGGAGAGGATAAGGAAGACGGGACGTTGTGGGACACACTTAGTCAGATCCATCAGCTGAGGCCTTTCTGGCAATAGGTTCTCTACCTTTGGTATAGCCCTCTGCTTCACACGGATGCCAAACCTCTCCACCCGCATGGACAGTGCTTCGTCAAGGTAGTGTCCCCCGGAGAGGTGGTGACACGAACTAGTGAAGGTTTGGGCCTGGGGGATTGCGGGAGTCTAGGATATATTGTAAGGAGAGTTTCCATCTGCACAGTTCAGATAAATTGATATTTGTGGGGAGGATCCATGTGGCACAGACTGTGTAGCAGTTATTGAAGTGAGCCACATCGTGCAGTGCTGCATGCTCTGCAACAAGATAGTGCAGCTGTCCCCTTGCCACAGTATGACGATGGCCATTCATGTGGATGACAGCTTGTTGCTGGTCATGCCCACAAAGAAAGCTGCACAGTTTTTCCTGCTCAGTTTGTATACAACATGGCTGCTATCACAGGTTGCCCTGCTTTTTGTGGGATATAAAATGCCTGTGACAGGACTGGAGTAGGTGGTGGTGGTGGTGGTGGTGGTGGTGGTGGTGGATAGGACAGGACAGGTTTTGGGGGTAAGGAGGTTTGGAGTAGGTATGGACAAGGATATTACTTAGGTTTGGTGAACGGTGGAACACTACTGTATGGGGGTGGGGGGGGGGGGGGAGAGAAAGGATTTAGGGTAGGGTATTTCTCATTTAAGGGAAGGATGAAAGGTAATTGAAACTGCAGAGAGTGTGGTTTGACTACTCTAGTCCTGGGTGGTATTGGGTGATGAGAGGGATGCTCCATTGTGGTCGGACAGTGGGTGTGGGGGAGGTGGCAGGTGACTGGACAGACAGGGCCTATGATATCTGTTTCTGGGCAAGGTTTGGAGCAATTGATGTCAGTGAAGGTCTCCGTGAAGCATTTGGCGTATTTGGAAAGGGATTGCTCGTCACTACAGATGTGACTACCAGGGGTGGCTAGGCTGTGTGGAAGGGACTTTTTGGTGTGGAATGGGTAGCAGCTGTCGAAATGGAGGTGTTGCTGATGGTTGGTAGGTTTGGTGTGGATGGAGGTACTGATAAGGCCATCTTTGAGGTGGAGGTCAACATCGAGGAAGGTGGCTTGTTGTGTTGAGTAGGACCATGTGAAGTGGATGGAAGAGAAGGTGTTAAAGTTATCTAGGAATGTGGATAGTGTGCCCTCACCTTCAGTCCAGATTATGAAGATATCATCAATAAATCTGAAATACATTATGGGTTTGGGATTCTGGGTAGTCATCAATAAATCTAAACCAGGTGATGGGTTTTGGATTTTGGGTAGTCAAGGAGGATTCCTCTAGATGGCTCATGGACAGTTGGGCATAGGAAGGTGCCATATGGGTGCCCATGGCTATGCTGCAAATTAGTTTTAGGTGATGCCTTCAAAGGAGAAGTAATTGGTGGTGAGGATGTAGCAAGAAAATAAAAGAAGTAGTAAATATATGAGCCAAAATTGGAGTGGTTTTGATAGTGCATATTTGCATTTGTGTTGTAGTTATGTGTTATTATGTTGACAGTGCAAACAGATCACTTACTTGATATTTTTTTTAAAGTTCTAATTGTTTGAAACATTGATCATTTGGTAGAGCACCATGCCAAAGCAAAGGTTTCTTTGTGCATAATCAAAACCTCATATTTCAGCATATTTTTCTTTGAAATGTGGCACCTGTCTCCTGCGTTCTTATTCCAGACAAAAAAGAAACAACTGATACTTTTACACTTTTGCTTTTCACAAATACTTTGATGCGTTTCTATGAATTTTTCATGATTTTAGAGTGTGATTAGGTAAAACATAATAGCAAAGCAAAAGTCTGATAAAAACACGGATTTGTTTACATGCAGATACAGATAGACTCAAAAACAACGTTCTAATTGGCTGGCTGCACCCAACTCAAAATTAGCTCACACTGTTTCATCACACTGTAAGAAACATCTATACATCAAGCAGAAATCAGTGTTACCTAAAGTGAATGTTACCAAAATAATGTTGTTTAAACTCAACTGCTAAGCCTATGGCTCAAAACCAGCTATGCAGCTATATCTGCAGTCAAAATGTTCAAATGAAACTTCCTGGCAGATTAAAATTGTGTGCCGAACCCAGGTTCGAGTCCCGGTTCCGGCACACAATTTTAATCTGCCAGGAAGTTTCATATCAGCGCACACTCCGCTGCAGAGTGAAGTTTCATTCTGGAAAATGTTCAAATGTGTGTATAGCTTTTGGGACTTAACTACGGGGTCATCAGTCCCTAAACTTACAAACTACTTATGAACTAACTCATACTAAGGACGGCACAAATATCCATGCCCGAGGGGGGATTCGAACACCCGACCATAGTGGCTGTGCAGACCGTGACTGGAGCGCCTCCATCCCCTCGGCCACCGCGGCCGGCTATCTGCAGTCATCCCAACTGATTTATATTGCATGTTAGAATGAACCAAATTTGTTTCAATTTGGGATGCCACAACTTTTTTCACTTGAATTCCAAGTCTTCATTTTCGGGTTCAGATTAGATTTGGGTTGATTTTTATTTTACTTTATTTATTTAATTTTGAGTCGCAGTTTATGGGTGCTGTTTAGATCTGTAGGGGCTTATATTTTGATAAATAAAGTAGCTACAAGTGGTGTTCAAATGAAAAGGTACGAAACGATGCTTTGGGTATAATTGAAGACTTTATTCAAAGTAATCAACAGAGGCCTGACCACAAATATCCATTGTTCAAGAATACCCTGTTCCTAGAATTCCTGTGGCTGTGACGAGAGCCAGTCCTCTACTATGTCCTTAAGTTCATCATCTTTGTTGAAGTGTTTCCCTTTGAGGAATTTGTTGAGTATCAGACCTCGGACATCGAAAAAGAGGCCTGCTGAGGGCACAGACTTGAATCTTTTTTGAGGGAGGTGACAATGCATACTTCGTGTACCTGGATGTCACAGTACATTATCCGAAAGTGGCATACACAAATTTCAACTGGTTGTTCAGTCATTTTATACCTGTTCATATGAACACCCCTTGTATAATTGTATTTTTATGACAAAATTCAGAAACAGGGTCGATTCCTTCATCAGATAAATTTGGATAGCTTATTTGTCGAATTAAACAGAATTAAGGGCAATGGCTTCTGTTTACTTTGGAATTAAAAAATGTATCAGAACTGTAAATGACAGCTGATGTTTCTGTGAAATAGAGAGATCTAACAAAGCAACCAATTGATAACGGTAGAGTAATGGAGTGGAGTTAGGATGGATAACCAAGGAGGTGCTAGGCTTAATAACAGAGCAGTTTGTGAAACTCATAAAGCATACTTGAGTAGGTCCAAATGCTGTTACACTACTTTATGTTCATCAGTGATGCACACTCTATTACTCTTCATTGGATTCTACTTCTCACATATAGTCACGTATTATTAAGATTTGTGGTGCAATCTTGTCGCTGTTACAGCCCAGATTGCTGGCACATAATTGCTTTTAAGAAATTTAACTTCATGGTGTTGCTTTGATGTTTCCATTTAATGTGGGTTAGCACATGCAATTTTGAGCATGTATAATACATAAACAGGTACATTAATGTTTTGGTTGTCCAAACAGGTAATTTCCAGCAGGGCACCAATGGCCCTCGCCCGATGGCAATCTTTGAACTTCTTGACTACATTGTGAATGAGCCACCTCCAAAGTTACCATCAGGTATATTCTCTGATGCCTTCAAAGATTTTGTTGACAGCTGTTTGAAAAAAAATCCATCGGAAAGAGCAGATCTGAAGACACTTATGGTGAGGACTAAGTAAAAAACTATTATTTTAACAAATTACTATTTTTGTGTTTGATGTTGTTCATTGTAATTAACAAATTTCTTGTAATTCTCGTTGAAATGAATATTGCTATCAACATTTTTAGTTGTTACTACTTATACCTTTATTAAGCACATGAAAGAGGTCTGTTTTGCAACTTATCACAGAGATGTATGTAGAACCACGACAGGCACATCAAAAGGACGCAAGTGTACATGTAACAACAGATGACCTGGGTTGTGAAGCAGTCATTGAAATCAAGAATATGTGCAGCTTCATATTGTGCCACAGTGTGGTCTACCTTGTTTTGGCCACAGTTTAGAAGTGGCCATTCATCCTAATTAACAGTTGGATGGTAGTCAGACTAATGTAAAAAGCTGTGCAGTGATTGTGGCATGGTTAGTAAATCACATGGCTGCTTTTGCAGGTTGTCCAGCGTATGATGGATTAGGATAAGCCTGTAAAATGACTGGAAGTGCTGGTTGGATGCTGAATGAACAGGCTCTGGAAGATCTTCTTACATAGCTCCCTGACCCATTCATTCTCTGTAGTGATTTTAATGCACATAATGTGCTTTGGGGCTCCGTCACTATCTGCCCCAGGGGTCGAGCAGTTGAGAGGCTTCTCTTAAATTTAGCTGCCAATTTCCTAAATACAGGTCAGAGCACACACTTCTGCACTGCAACAGGGTCTCACTGTGCCATTAATCTGTCACTTTGCTCTCCTGTCCTTACCCACTCTTAGTCAGTCGGAAGTGGATGCCAACCTGCTTGGTATTGATCACTTTCCCAGTTGGATTCACCTTCCAGATTGAGTAGAACCCAAAAGACAGCCACCTTGATGGGTTCTTAGCAGGCCAGACTGGACACTTTACGGCCGACTTGCCGAATTTGAGCCTTATGACAGTGTCCAGGAATGGGTGGAAATATTACTGCCAAAATCCACTACACTGCCACTGTATCCATTCTGCAGTCATCAGGGCAACTGAAACAGCGTGACAAATGCTATTCTCCCATTAGGATCGGATTGGTGGCTTTGCATCAGTTCAAGTGTAGACCGACTGCAGAAAACCTCGCAACATTTTGGGTGGCAAGGGCCAAGTGTCGCCGGATTATTTGAGAGAGCAAGATGAGGTCATGGCAACAGTTCCTAAATTCCATTGTATGGTAGGCCATTAGGAGTATATCAGGGAGAGGTAGCAGGTGTCCAGTAGCTGCTGTGATGGGTAATGGTAGTCTCCAGGCCAACCCGTGAGACATTGCCCACACCGTGGCAGTCTATTTTGCTACAGTAACTGCCACTGCCAATTACAATCCAGCACCTGCTGAGAGGGGAATTTTGGACTGCCAGTGATGAACATTATAACTGCCCCTTTTCTATGTGGGAGCTGGAGTCTGCATTGTCTGTGATACATCCTTAGGTCATCTGGGCATCAGGTCAGTTTCCTGACTCATGGGGGAAAGCACTTTTAATTCCTCTTTTAAACACCTTTTGGGTACATTATTTGATCTTGAGAAAGCCTCTGATACTACTTGGCGGCATTTTATCCTCTGGCAGTTCCGTGAATGGGGTTTTTGTGGTTGTTTTCCCCATTTTATTTATTCCTTACTTTCCCCATGTTAATTTAGATATTTGGACATGATACACCATGCAGGGATTTGGCTGGCCACTGGGGCATTTAAGATGAGCCCCATGCCAAGTCTTTGTGCTGAGGCTGTGGAGCCACGACTGTACATCATGTGACAGCTACTCGTGGAGTACCAGGCATATTAAACACTACCCACACCTTTCATACTGGCATACCTCACCATTGCCCAGCTTCCAATGGAGAAGCTGTTCAAACTTGTCAAAGAACGAAAAGACCATAGGGGATTTGCACAAAGGATTTCCTTTTAGAAATGGGAGTGACTGGTTTTAATCTTTACACAGAGGTTGGGGCAGGGTCCCACCTTGGCCTCTCCTGAGGCCCAGAATTATTTTAGACCTGACGAGTTTCGTGAAAGATAAAAACTTCTAATTTTACTTTTCAGTCTGTGTTTTTGAATGTTTTAGACAGGCATCACAATTTCACAGTTCTGTACACTGATGGATCCAAACACCGGGACGCAGTCGTATGTTTCATTGTGGTCCACAACCGTGTTGTCAAGATTCGCTTCCCTGAGGATTACTTTGTTTTCTCTGCAGTTCTTGAAGGCACTAGAACAGTCACATCGAGCCCAGGGTAAACAATTTCTTCTTAACTCTGATTCTCTGAGTACACTGCAGTCGTTGAACGAGCTATATCCTACTGAGACTTTACTGCAGCATATACATGGTGAACTGTGCTTTTTTCTAGGCCACATTAAGGACGTGTCATTTTGCTGGGTGCCAAGACACATGGGCATTCGGGGTAATGATGATGCTGATCAGGCTTCCAAAGAGGCTTGCAGCACCGGTGATGTAACACGGGGCCCTATTCCCTAGCAGGATATCACTTCCACGTTGCGGCTGCGGTCCCTGCAATTCTGGGAGGAGGACTGGCTCTCAGTGACTCATAATAAGCTGTGTTTCCTGAAGCCCACTGTCTGTCTGTGGCATTCCTCCTACCGACCTCTTAGGTGGGTTGAACTCACCGTTACACACCTCCGCATTGGGCACTGTCCACTCATCCATGGTTTCCTATTCCGACGAGAGGAGCCCCAGATCTGTGATACCTGTGGTGTTCAGATTACTTTCCACCACAATTTAATTCAGTGTGATTCATATCATTCTGAGAGGTTTGCGGTGAATCTTGATGGAGATTTGCCTTCTGTTTTAGATAATGACGAAACGAGTTGAGCAAAGTTATCAAATTTTGTGATTTGTTTCAACTCTTGCCTAAGCTTTTAGGCTGGAGGTTTTGATGTGTTGCAGAGTGGCTGGCTCACCCTTTTTTTATTGCTGTGGTCAGCCAGCCATGGTCATCTGGTTAGTTGTTTTAACTCTTTCTCCAACTTTTCCAATGGGCTACTCTTCTCATTTTCAACATTCACCTTTTGTATTTTACTTCAGCTGCACATGTTACTTGCTGGATTGCTCTCCTTTATTTTGTCATCAGTTACTTTGTTGTTCACACTCCTTGCTTCTTAAGTTCTCCTGACACTGAAGACCTAGCTGTCGAGTGCCTGAAACCCCCCCCCCCCCCCTAGGCACCCATCCCATATGCTCACAGCATGTTGTGCCACAGGGTGGTTGACCTTGTTTTTGACCACAGTATGGCAGTGGACACTCATCCTAATGGACAGCGGGTTAGAGGTCATGCCAATATAAAAACCTGTGCAGTGATTGCTGCTCAGTTGGTAAATTACACGGCTGCTTTCACAGGTAGCCCCGACTGTGATTGGGTAGGATAAGTCTGCGACAGGACTGGAAGTGGTGGGTAGGATTATTGGACAAGGCTTGTGACAGAATCTTCCACAGGAGGCTAAGGAGGTTGGGAGGGTGACTAAACACCACTTCAGAACGGGTTGTGAGGATCTTGGGTAGAATGTCTCTTCATTTCTGGGCATGAGGACAGAAAATCAAAACATTTGTGAAGGATATTGTTTAGTTGTTCCAGTCCAGGGTAGTTCTGGGCGACAAGGGCAGTGCTATTTTGTGGTTGGTTACTGATGCTGGATGGAAGATTTTGGATGTGGGGATATGGCACAGGAGATCTGTTTTCTGACTATATCTGTAGGGTAGTTTCTGTCCATTAAGGCTTTTGTGAGATCTTCAGCATATTGAGAAAGGGAGTTCTTGTCACTGTAGGTACACCATCCATGGATGCCTAAGTTGTAAGGGAGGGAGTTTTCGATGTAGAAGGGATGGTAGCTGTCAAAGTGTAGGTACTGTTGGTTGGTAGGTTTGATGTGGACAGAAGTGTGGATGGAGCCATCAGTGATGTGGAGGTTGACATCCAGGAATGTGATATGTTGGGTTGAGGAAGACCAGGTGAAGCAGATGGTGGAAGAGGAGTTACTGTTTTAAAGGAAGGAGGATAAAGGTGTCCTGGTGCCAAGTCCAGATCATGAAAATATTGTCAATAAACTGAACCAGTCCAGAGGTTTTGGATGCTAGGAAAGTTTCTTCAGACAACCCATGCACTGGTTGGCGTAGGAGGTTGCCATGCGAATCCATGTGGCTGTGCCACAGATTTGATTGTAATCTTTCCCCTCAAAGGAAAAGTAGTAATTTATTCCAAGAAAACTTGGTGAGGTTCATGAGGAATGAGGTATTAGGTTTGAATTCAGAGGGACATTGGAGAGGTAGTGTTCAGAATTGGCAAGGCCATGGGCATATGGGATGTTGGTGTATAAGGAGGTGGCATCTACTGTGACAACTAATGATTCAGGAAGCAAAGAGTTGCAGATGCTGGAGAGTCAGTGAAGGAAGTGTTTGGAATCTTTGATATGGGAGGATAGATTTTGGACAATGTGGGCCAAATTTTTTGGATGGAACACAGTAACCAGCCACATTTGTGTATGTAGTATTATTTTGTTCGTGGATTTTGGGGAGCCAGTAGAAGGTGGGTGTGCAGGATATTGTTGGGGTGATGTGGGAGATGGACTAATAAAAGAGCTTCTGGGAGGGGCTGTATGATTTTAACAGGGATTGGAGAACTTTTTGGACTTTTGGGATGGGGTCATTCAGGGACAACTTGAAGGTGGAAAGTCAGTGTGTTGGCGGAGCCCTCCTGATAGGTGGTTACT
This sequence comes from Locusta migratoria, assembly GCA_026315105.1. Lineage (NCBI taxonomy): Eukaryota > Metazoa > Arthropoda > Insecta > Orthoptera > Acrididae > Locusta > Locusta migratoria. The sequence continues at coordinate 214,807,382 of CM048749.1, forward strand.
GTGATTCATAACAACAATGGTGGAACATTGGTCTGCAGGGAGGGTGATTATGTTGGGATTTGTTACGAGGTTGTGTATGGCTCTCTTTTCTTCTGCCAAAAGGTTCGTGTTCTTAGGAGTTTCCTTTTCCCAAGTCCCTTACTAAGTGGGCTTGAAGAGCAGTCGCAACTTCTTTGCTCCAATTTCATTCATCCTCTGTATGTCCCTGCATTCATTATGGATGTATGGATCATCCAGAGATTTATATTTTAAAATATTGAATGGTGTCCACCATCAATGGAATTAGGCTGGCAACTACCCTCCAAGTCCCAGCCTATGTATTGATGCAGGTGAGTTACTTCCCCAGTTACTCTTTTTGTTTTATGCCAAGTGTAAAACCCTCTCACTTGCATTCCACTCCATTTTTGCCACCCCTATAAGTGACTGGTGAGCAGAGAGACCATTTAGGATATGTGTAAAGCAAAATCCAGCACTTTGTTGTTAAGGTAAAGGGGTGCATAGAGGTGAGATACACCAAGAGATCTGGGCGTATGTGGTATTTTTAATTTTTTGAAAGACAAATGAAGCTTCTAAGTAGCAATGAAAAAGTTTCTGTCCTGGCCTTGTTTAAAAACTATGTTTAGTTATTTAAAAACTTACTTTTAATAATTTTCTTGGAAGAAAATATGTGACTGTATCCCCCCCCCTTTTTTTCCCTTTCTCTGAGAGATGGGTTGGGAGGGGGAGGGGGACAATCTCTTGTTCCTTAGGTATGGGCACCCTTGGTGCAAAGAATTACCTTTAGAATTGTTGAGAAAACACCCCCGCTCAACCCGCTTCATAAGAGGCTGAGGTTTATCTTAGAATTGACCATTTCAAGAAAAATGCACTTAAAATATACTTTAAGGCTTGTTGTAATCTGTTGGGCAGTCAAAAAAATTTTACATAAGTAAACATATTGGGCATAAAACAATGGGTACTCTTGGATGATCAGTAGTCTTCCCTAGCTGAATTACAATGTAGGCTATCAACTCCTTGGTCGGTTTACAATTTTAATGCTGAACCATGAAGCAATGGAGCAAATGACACCATTGGAGTAATAAGTTTCTGGTACGCTTTAATGCCCTCATTTCTCTGCAAGCATTGCAGCAAATGTACTTATCAGAGAAAATGATGCTGTTGATATAGGGGAAACTGGTAGCATTCTGCTGGGTTTTACGGCATGTGGAAATGTAAGAAAATGAACTAGCAGTTTCAAGAGTACAGGAGCAAGCTGAGGACTATGCCCTGGTGGCTGACTTCTTGCTGTTGAGTCAAAAAGTTGTGTCCTGTTTGTTTTGCTTTGCATGTTTCATGTTGTTCATTTTGTTCATTTGTTGTGGCATGTGCCGTGTTACTTCAAGTTTTCTTTGTTTGGAAAATCTATACGATTTTTGCACCGTATACTTGTGCACTGTGCATGTCAGTTGAGGTGAAAAGAGAAAAGTCACTACCGAGTGTCAAGTATTCAATAAAACATGGGATGTAAAATACTTCCTCCTTCCACCAACAGAATCATTTGTTTAAGCTACAATTGAGTTATAGTTGTGCTCAAGGACTGAATACCCGTCTTTAGTGTGAAACGAAGCATGGTGCACAGTTCGGTGCGTTCAAAGACAATTCTCAAGAGCACAGTTTCAAAGAATTAAAATATAGACTGTTTTTGCAACAAAACATTTTTAGGAAACGTGTTCATGAAAGTGAAGTCACTACGAAAGTAAGCTTAATAGCCCACAAAAATCACCAAACGTAGCAAGCCATTCATGGTGACTAAATAAAGACTGCATGCTGATTACAGTTGAAGAGAAGTTTCCAGACAAAAGAGAACAATATAAAGCAGTTTGTCTTTCAGAAAAGACATTGCTTCCAATTTAATAACAGTTGGAAGAAGGGTCATTTAAGTTTGTTTGATATTCTATACCCTTGGGTGATGATACTGCCTAATTTCTGTTGATCATTAGAGGTGTTAGCTCAAACTTTGAAGTAACCGGAGAATTAGCAGAGCTGATTTTCCTACATGTGCAACAACATCTGATGAAATATCTAAAGAGGTACAGTTAAATTTTCCCACAAGGTACATCCTTCCTCTTTCTCCGCTGAAATGTGTAACAACCGATGAAGGGAGAAATATGTGGGGCCAATTTGCTGGTTTTGTTGACAGAATAAATGCCAACTGCAAAGTCAACAGTATTTCCAAACCATTAACAGTGGACTGTGTTCCTGATCAGGTAGCACTTGCAAAATCCGTGGGTATGTCGTGTGTGTCGAGACCTGCGATTTCTGTTGTGAACTTTATTCAAGCCCATTGACTCAAACACCACCAATTAAAGTGTTTCCTAGAAGAGGTTGAATATTTAACCAATGATGATCTCCCATACCACACAGTAGTAGGCCTATGGTGGTTGATGTGTGATAAAATTTTGCTTGAGAATAGAGTCAGAAATGTTTCTAAATGAAAATTAGCCCCTTAGAAATTCTATTTGACGAAGAATTGCTATGGAAATTAGCTTTCCCAACCAATGTTACTCTCCTTTTAAACGAAATGAACAAAAAACTTCATGGGGAAAGTAATATTACTTGTGATCTTCACATGCAAATTAAAGCTTTCCGACAGAGGCTGATACTTTTTGAAAGTAATTTTCAAACAGGCGATTTTCTCCCATTTTGCCAATTGCCAATCATTTAAGTGTGAACATGGTCTTTTGCACTGAAATTTCTTAATGACCTCAAGAAAAAGTTCTCTTCCAGCTTTTTCGATTTAGACACACTCTCGAAGGAAATACAATTTTTTCTGAACCCCTTCTCATGTGAAGTGGAAGATGTCCCCACAGTGTTGGAAATGGGGGAAAAAAACTGATCTCGAAGCAGATGACACAATGAAGGACAAATTTAAGGAAGGCTGTATTGTGCAGTTATAAGTTTCTTCCTGGAGAAAACTGACCCCACATCAAAGACTTTGAGTGAAGCTGTTTATATGTTTTTGGCAATACATTCAGCTGTTATCAAACATTTTCGTTACTCAAATTTGACAAATCTAAGTACATGAGTAAACTCAGTGACGAAGTTGGAGCCACAGTTGAACAAGATTTTGGATTCTAAAAACAAATTTCACATTTCACACTGAGTGTACTGTATTGAAAAGCAATAAAGTGTACCTGATGTATTCATTGGATTTCATGTTGGTTAAATTTTACCTACGGAAGCAATTGCTGAGTCTGTTGATGCTGGCAATGAAATGTTCATTTTACGTTATTAGTTTACTTACTGGAACAGGGTACATTAAAGGACCAGTTAACTGTAGAGCACAATGACCATTAATTATTTATTTCAACACAAAGACCAATTTCCTCATTATGTGCAATGAATTTTCAATGCACATTCCACTGTCATTGTCAACATCAGCATACCACTGCTGTTGGACCTAAAATTGTATCCTTGTGCCTTTGTAAAACCAAAAAAATTCCTTATTTTCTTCTTTTGAGAAATGTGGACTAGACAAAAAATTCTTCTGTAAGTCACGTTTGTAACTAGTATTGAGTTAATAACTCGCAGTTCATAATTTTTTGGTGACGGCAGGTTCTGCTTGATGTAATGTTAAGCATTGTGGACGTACATATCTTTTATTTGTAAAATTGCAAAATCGTGACATACGTGTGGAAAATACATTAATGTTTTTGAAAATTTACTGCGTAAAAGTTACTGCTACTCCTTTTACAGTAGAGTCTATGTTGTGCTATCAGATACCTGCTTAATAAGATATCCAAAAGTCATTACATTGTTTGAAAATCTTCAGAAAACATATGGAAACAGTCACTATGAGGGGGTGACTTAATTTACTGCAGAATTACTGGTGCAATCAACTGACTGCAGTTCCACAGCTGTGTTGTTTACACTCTGTGAAGTTTTCTTTAAAGTTTCTCTGACAGTTTCTCAGAAAATGGGGCAAATGTTTCAGTATTTGTAGTTTTAAGAAAATGAGACAAAGTTTTACAACATGTTTACTCTAGGGAAAACTTGCAGATCTGTCCCAAAGAACGGGTTAGAAGCAGCCTGTTTCCTTTTTCTGCGTCTTGACTCTTCAAACATCAGAGAAGCAGCAAAATCTGACTTGGCAATATGCAAGCTGTCAATTTCTCTTAGACTAGTTAAAGTATTCTGTCCAGGTGGTATGTCTAACTGTTCTAAAACTTTTAGAATGGCAATGTTTCCATTGTTCTTCATTATCACAGCATCTGACACTCCTAGTTGTAAAGTTCTGTAACCAACAAACACATTTTTAGAGATGTGGGTCCACAAGATGTTGTTGAAGGCCTCATTTATGTTTTGAGTTTTTCCATACAAGCACTTCCTCAGATCAGGGTTGGCAAGGTCTCTGTAGATTGGTTTGATTTGATCCATAATTGATTCATGGATAGAGTGCTTTTGTGTGAATGTGTTGTTTCCAGCTGCCTGTGCCTTTCTAAACTTGCACCAAGTATCAGGGGGTGGCGGAAATAGGAAATGTTGCCTTCTTGTCAGTGGATATACGGCGGAAGAAAGTGGACCGCACTGCTTTCTTCATTGCCTCCAGATCTCCAGAACTCTTCCTAATGGCATTCCCATGATATTCCTGCAACTTATTGATAATCTTATCTGTCAATCTATACTTCTAGACTTGACATCAGAGAGCTTTGTTCCACCAAGCTTGCTCTTGAGTGTACGAAGGCGCGTTATGTGTTAAACAACATATGAACCGTACATTTCTGTACAAAACACAAAAAACCTAACTCTCTAACTGCAAAAGTGCCAGAAGTACAATCCTTTTATGCAAAGGGGTGTAAATTATTATGTCATAAAATTTTTAAAAAATTCAGTACTAACTGGTGGACAGGAATAAAAAATACATGTAAATGTTCGCAAAACAACATAGTATCTAATTATCCAAAATCTGAAAATTGATTTTTCGAAAAATTTCTGCCTACCGTCTTACCTTAAAAATGGAAATAACAGTGGGTGAAAATGTAATGTCGTCATAAATTTCATCAGAACACGACAATTTCACTTGGCACTCGTAAACAAACAACTGACTGTGCAGCTCTATTCCTGCATGATGCACAGCTATCACTGCAAACATTGTCACTTAAGTAACGTACACTGCTGCTGGTAATCTGAACTTTTACCACCAATATTGACATGTAGAGCAGCAACCGCCATCTCCTAAACTGCATTGTCATCTAATTCACACATTATTTATCTTTGTTTGCGGGTGTAAAGAGTGATATGATAATACTGTATACAGATCAAATTCGTTTTCCGCCATGTTAATGACGTCACAAGTCAAAGTAGTCGTTGATATCGCATTCTTCAGTAATTAGCAAATATGTTGTCCGGCCCGCACTGTGATTTGAAAGTTGAAATGTTGCACTCATGGCCTAGTAAATTGCAGACCCTTGGTTTAGTGTATGTGCGCACATATAACTTTGAACTTTCTCTATACAGTGATGCGCACAATTCATTTCAATCTTTCACAGTATGCCTGTAATCAACAATTGAAATTAGTTATTTTATTGAGAATCACCTCATATTTTGAGGTAACTTCATTTTCACTGCAAGAGCACATGATGAGAGTTAACTAAAGAGACATGTGGAACACTGATCAGTATTGTATGTACAATCATGAAAGAAGACCACACACATTGGAACTTTTAACATTGACTGTCACCTGTTTTCAAATGCTGCTGAATGATTTATGAATACTGGCTCTTTCAAAGCATGGTGAAATGTTGTGCTGTGCGAGTCGGTTGAGAAAAGTGTCTGTGTGAACATCAATTTTGCTAGTCGCTCTAATCTGATGAAACAAGTTATTGTTACTTTCTTGTGTAATATGCTGACCAGTAGGAGAATAGTGCATCTGTGTGCCTTTACTGACTGAGACGCAAATAAATATTTGTCCTCTCAAGACTTGTTTTGATGCATATGTGAGTGATTCTTTCTCTGCTCTTCACACTCTGTGAACCAAAGAACTGTCTTCTTTCCTTGGAAGCAGGAACAGTAAAGGGACCATATGTTGACAATAGTATCTGTTATAAAAAGTATTTTTGAGATACATTGGTCAGGGAATTCCAACTATCAGTAGTACATTACTGGATTAATAGTTATAACAGTGACCACTGATAAACTTGGGAGGAAACAGATAGTCAATAATAGGGTTAAAAAAACAATTCTTATAATTCTTATAAATGGGACATCATAGTAAATAATGGAGAGTCGGTCACCTTAGGGAAGGGAGATTTAAGTTTGGTTTTTCATTGCTCTCGTAATGTTCATAGTTTATTGTTTATTTAGAAAAGGTCTGTCATTTTCTTGGTCTCTCTCTCTCTCTCTCTCTCTCTCTCTCTCTCTCTCTCTCTCTCTCTCTCTCTCTCTCTCTCTCTCTCTCTCTCTCTCTGCCCCCCCTTCCCTCCCTCCCACCCCCCTCCTTTTCTTTCCCCCTCTCCTCTGGTTCCTCAACAAATCCCTCTCCTCCTACGCCAACATCTTCATTTCAGAATGTCACTTGCACTTCATGTCCTCAATTATTTACAGGATGTATTCCAGTCTTCGTCTTCACATACAGTTTTACCCCCCTTTAGCTCCCTTTAGTACCATGCAAAAGATTTTCGCTAATTCTTAAGATGTCCAACAGACTGTCCCTTCTTCTCTTCGGTGTTTTCCGTGTGTTCCTTTCTTCACCAGTTTTTATTACTCACTTTTGTTAAGAAAATACAGTATTAACTCTAATTATTTTAATTCTGAGATATACTACTCCTGTGTGGCTTTCACTTATTACTTCTTTCACCTTTGCCAATGAATGTTGATGTGAAAAATGCTGAGTTTGCACCATGGTTTAGAATCCACATTGAACTGTAGGTCCCCCTATAACTGGATTGGTAAATCAGTTCAAAGGTCAGAGGAAGGAAACCGCATACCACCCTCAAAAGGACCATGCCGAGTAAAGTACTGTGGTGTTCAAAGCCAATCTTCAGACTGATGACAGCATTAACTGTTCTACTCCGACATCCAAAACACCTAGTTGTATATCTTTCTTTGATGTGTCATTCTTCATTGCAGCGATTTCCATCATACTTTGTGTTTTGCTGAGACTTTTAAATGTTTAAAATTTGATATTGTACAAAGGGTTTCCTATCCTTGTTAAACAAGAAATGACTTGTTAGAATTGCCTGATAAATTTAATTGTCCTAATTTGAAGTCAAAATGAATCTCTCCTTGATTATCTTTAAGTGTAGTAAAAAAAAAGTACCTGCGACTGTTTTGTACTGTCATAATATCTGTCATAGATCACTACTTGTTTGTAATAACCATTTCCAGACACTGGTTCCCAGGTGTCAAGATGTAACAGTCTGCCATTTGTCCAATCCCATCTGAGCTTTCCATTGAAAGATTTTGACCTTTGTAAAAAATCACTTTTCTCATTTTTTGATAAATTATTTCCCATTTGTCTCAGCTCCAATTATATGCTTCATGTCACATGCTCATAACACCAACAGACAACATTCCATATTGTGCTGGTCATTGGTTATCATATTGTGGAACATCAGTGTATTTGCATATGATGTAGTGATGTTATTTCAGAGAAGTTGAAATAATTATGTACCTTTGTCTTCTTCCCACAGAACCATGAATGGATTCGTACAGCTGAATCAGAGAATGTTGACATTGCTGGATGGGTGTGCAAAACTATGGATCTTGTTCCTCCAAGCACACCATTACATTCTGCAGCTCCAAATTTTGGTGGTGCTTCTGGCAAGTGAAAGCATCTCATCACTTGCTTTGTTTCCTTTTCTTCATGTAAACCTACTTGTACATCAGTACGCTATGAATATAAGCTGCAAGTCTTTTTATATACATATAGATGTGTACACATACAAGTATGTTGCTGTAGAAGTTAATTTTCTTGTGGAAACTCTGTGTCATATGTGGAGCACCCATAACCTTCACCTCTGCAAAGTGGACATTACATTTCAAGGGAAAATATTATGTAGATGCCAGTTATTACTAAGCTTGAAGACCTGAAGTCTACCTTGCATATTGCCCAGCAGAGGTTTTGGTCCTTATTGAGACTTACAAAACAGATAACTGCATGTTGTCTGCTTGTGATGTATATTTGTTGAGTACTGTTTAGTTCACTGCTATAAAGTAATTTATTTTTATTAGTGTTAATACTTTTAATATGTGTGAGAAACCATTCCATTAGATTTTTGTCAATTATTGTCATAGATGCTGAGTATATTTATGCATGTGATGCATCCGTTTGTGCACAGTGTACACCACTGGTGTTTGTTGTTTCACAAAATAAGATAAGAAAGTGTTTTTCAATTTAACTATCTGTACATACATACTTCAGGTATCATTGCAGTGATAATAAAACCTGCATTAAGGTACTTGATTTAGTTGTTGTTGTGGCTGTGACATATGGTGGAGTTGACAACACTATTGCTCTTGTACTATCTCAAGCCAAGTTCTGTAATTATTTGTTTCATTAAAAAAATCAGGAACTCAGTTGTGCATGATGAACCTTAGATTAGTATTAATTCTTTGTACTGAGTGCTCGGGGAACAGTTTTTAATGTCTTTGAAATGTTTTTATGTGTTAAGAAGAGAATTTAGCTTCATGATTATGGTTCAGTCAAGATTTATTTGTTCAACATCAATTTCCTGGCAGTACTTACCATCCTTGACTATGTAATGATGTGAAAACTGGAATTGACATAGAAAAGAAATGCTTGTATTCTTTTAAAGAGCTAAAAGCATTGAACAGTGTGCTAAATATAGCATTGCAATTGTATCTTTATTTCTGAGTGACTTTTGGTCTTGATGAATGTGTTAGCCTGCTGGTTCAGAAGTTCTGACAGAATTATACAAATCACTGGTGAAATACTCAATCTTGTTATTTACCCTCTTGTCTTTACCTCTAAAAAGTAATAAAAAAGTAAAGGAATTTTCTTGTGTAAACAAGATTCTTTTGGTGCTGAAATGTTCTACATTTCAACTCTCCAATTTTATGTGTGTGTGTTTGGGAGGGGGAGTAGCTTAAGTGGATTGTTTTAGATGAAGGAGGTGTGAATAACAATTTTGCTATAGTACAAGAGTGTGTAAATAGTTTCAGAGACTAGTATTATTTTTGAGCATGTGTTCCTCTTGTAATAATGAAGCAAACTTAACAAGATTTATTAGCCTCTTCAGTCCTTTCTCCTACACACATTTGGAGACTGCCTTAACACTGGTGACATAAAGACGTGTAATAGTTCTTAAACAAACTTAATGTGTGTGACTTTCATAATTTGATATGGTAAGTTCTTCATTCAGCATTAGCAGACCTATGTACTACAATTGTAGTATACATCTGTGGTAATTTGCATGTTTCAGTTGTCCTCTTTAAGCATATAAGGATCTTTTAATGCAGTTTTGTATCCATTTATTGTGACTGATTTTTTCCATTTATTTATCTTTTAAAATTTCCTTACATGTGAAAACTTTGTGCTAAATCATTATCTGCATTACCAACTATCCATAAGTAATTTTCAATTCATCTTAAAGCTTCCATCTTCCCACTATTTCTCTTTTAACTTATTGTTGTGACTTTGCACATCTGGATATATTGTATTGCAAAGTGAAAGATTATGTCTAGTTTTATCCGAAATTTGTCATTATCCTCTTTATTTGGGGATAAAGGTTAAAAATTGAGAAGTTGTTACTACAGTAGTACCAATTCTCATTGTATGCTAGGTTCTTGACCCTCTTTATTTGATTTTGAAGCATATTTTACATTTTATATGAATCTTTTTACTCAGCCATAATGAATTTTAAAGTTTAATCCGTTTAATGTACTTGTCACTCACTCCTATTTTTAGATGTTTCAAATGCAGTGGCAGAATTCATAATTTTGACAAAGTTTTTTGTTTTGTTTTTTTCCCTACCCATTGAGGAATAGTGCCATTGAAATTAATAAATAACCATTATCTGTCAGTTTTCATCTATTTAGTTTATTTCTCTGCATGTTTCTGCTGTGAAATCTTCACGGGTTATCAGCCAAGTGGTGGTGTGATCTAGTTGAAACATTTCAATGGATAAGCAATCCATTGAAACATTGAAACTAGACAATGACACCACTTGGCTGATAACCCGTGAAGATGTCATGGCTGAAATTTACTTGAAGATGATGGATATGAAATCTATTGAAACGTTGCAACTAGATGACAATGCCAATTGGCCAGATTCTATATTTAGTTTTTGTTATATTCATCATCCAATTTTAAAAGATTGTTTGTTACTTATCAATCATATTACAATGTATCAGATACTTCTGCACAAAGTTTAATTTCAGTGAAAATATAAATTTTATTAATTTCTTTTCACTTCAGTAAACAAATACATTCATATTATAAATTCATACAACACACCTTTTTCTGGTTGTAATCTGCATTCATAGAGGCTTATAATTCATTGTGTTTATTTCTCCAAGCTGTATATAAATTCCATTAGCAACCTTAACATCAACCAGTTAATGTTATTCAAACATTTTTATATATCACTCAGTTTTTAAGTGCATCTTCACTACTGCCTACTGTATTAAAATACTTTTTGCCCCAATTCAGAAGCATACTTGTTGAACACACTATCCTTTTCTTCCATATTTTGAGTGACCTTTATGGAACAGACTTACTAATCTTGCTAAGAGAAATTACAATTCTGTGAATTATTCTGTTAACAGATAAATCTATAATGTATATTACAGTCTCAGTATATTTGTTACATTTACATTTTGTGTAAGTATCTTCATGTTATAGCTATGTGAAAAGTAAATATAAAAATGCTTCTTGCTGTTATTAGTACTTTTGCTGGCACCGATAAAGCATTCTCATGGGATCATTTAATAGAGGGCCTAATTTGGATCAGTAAACATGATATTGTATAATAGCTGCACTACCATTAACAGTGGTAATACGTGGTACCTAGTTAGTTATTTACATCCACATACACATTTTTCTGATACCAGTCTTGGTTTTTAGTTTGTTCACAAACATACAATGAAGCATAAATAGTTTTTTGCAGCATTATACTTAAAGGCATAAGTTTGGAACAGTGAGGTAAGTCATATTGACCATAAAAATTAAGTAAATGATTTGAGGGATTAAATCACCTTCACTCTGTAATACGAAGTGAGAGTTATATCTGCCAGATAAAGAAATGTTTTACATCTAAAATTCATTGTAAAAGCCATTGATAATATGTTGTGAAAATACCTAACCTCTTCATGTATAAGAATGTGTGTCAAAGCTGTTAAAAAGCATGGTAAGAAAGAAACAGTTTACTTTTATTTTGGTTTTCCTCCATAAACTTGTTATTTAAACTTTATATATATCCTTCATTAATACTCTCCTGATCTATAGATTACTTGATAGTGTGTGTGAAGGTGAAGGTGTCAAACTGACACCATTCAAAGATTTGCAGTTTATGTTCTCAGTATAAAACTTTTATAATTTAATTGCCACATTATATGGATTGTGTACTTCAAAAAGTACCTCATTTAAGAAAGCAGTGTTTTGTGATAATTATTTGTAAACAAGTTTTCTTACTGAATATGACATTGTTGTTAGAGTACTGATGATGAACCCAAAGAATACCTTTATGTCTGTTGCAACATTGTTACATTTGCCTTATTATTAAAAATGTTAGACAGTAAGTACATGCTTCTTCATTTTAATAGTTTTACACTTAATTTTCCAAGATACTCTCCTAATCTATAGTTACTAATATAGTAATAAGGACAGTTTAGAACTAACCGCAAGGATGTGGCAACGAGCTGCGACAGGCAGATGCAAAAGACACACACATATAACACTTTCAGCAATCGGCCATGGCCTTCCTCAGAAAATAGAACATTCACGCAATCCCACAGTCATACAACCATCACCTCTGACTGCCGCACTTTGAATCATGCTCTGTGGTGTGTAAATCGGGGAGGGCAGGGGGGGGGGATAGGAAGGTTGCATCACGGTGGTGGGGTACAGCACGGCCTAGATGGGAATTAAGAGCTGCAGCTTAGTAATGGAGTTGGGAGGCGGGTGAGGGAAGAATAATAAAATAAGAAAATAAAATAAATATAGATTTAAATAAAAAATAAAAATAAAATGTTTGCACACTGCAAGTACACACACACACACACACACACACACATATTCACGCACTACTCAAAATAGAAGAGGTTTAGGACACAGAGGTAGGAACTGTAAGGTATGGAAAAAAGGGAAGTTATCGTAGCTTGAGACCTGGATGATTTCGGAATCGGAGAATGTATTGTGCAGTTCCGAAAAGCTGGTGGTGGATGGGAGGATCCAGATGGCATGGGTTGTGAAGCAGCCATTAAAATCGAGCATGTGCTCCGCTGCATACTGTGCCACGGGTGGACCACCTTGTTTTTGGCTACAGTTTGGTGGTGGCCATTCATCCCAATGGACAGCTGGTTAGTGATCGTGCCAATATAGAAAGCTCCACAGAGATTGCAGCACAGTTGGTAAATTACATGGCTGCTCTCACAGGTGACCTGGCCTCTGATAGGGTAGGATAAGCCTGTGGCAGGACTGGAATAGGAAGTGTTGGGCAGGAGGAATGGACAGGTCTTGCAGTGGGGTCTTTCACAAGGATATGATCCCTGTGGCTGGGTTTCAGGGTGGCATAAGGATGAACTACGATGTTGTGGAGGTTGGAAGGGCGACAGAACACCACTTTAGGAGGGGGGCGGGGGAAGGATCTTGGGCAGGATGTCTCTCATTTCTGGGCATGATGATAGAAAATCAAAACCTTGTCGAAGAATGCAATTTACAGTAGAACTTCATTTTTACGTTTTTCAAGGGACTTCAGTGAAATGGTGTAAAATGCAGGAAATAATGTTTTAAATGGTAAAATATGCATACTGGATCAGCCTTGCATTTTCGTAGTTTATTTGTGATGTATGTACATAACAGGCATCTGCCAGGAAGTTTATTGTACAATAAAGGTTATCCATTTTTTTACTATTTTAAGTGCCAGGCAGAACTGGTAATTTTATGGGAAGTAGAAATTTTTGACCTAATTTCATTCATTATAATTGAGGATGCCGCTGCTGGGCTATGTAACGCATCTTCAAAATTATCTGAATCGCTTCGATAGATATCGTTTTAAAATTCAGTTTTTTTTTTATGTTTCACACAACGATATTAGATAATTTATTCGCGTTCTAGAGTGCAAACATATGCATAAGTAGTTTTGTGGCCTTTGAATAGGATTGGCATCTCACACTATTATCGCTTTTTTCAGGTTGTGAGTATTATGGTAACCAACTTTGACAGATAACATTCTTTATTAATCAGAAGTATGTATCACAAAAACAATGCAACTCTTTATTCTTACATCAACAAAGCAACTGGTTCTGATTGTTTGAGTACACACCAGGCGCTCTGGCAAAGAAGCTGGTGGAGAGAGGAAGTACAGCGCCACAAATTGGCGCGGCGTAGGTCAACTAGCCGCGTACTGCCAACAACGAAATGCGAAATAAATGTTTGAATAAATGCAAAGTGTCAAGAAACTTGACTGTGAATAATTTTTAAGTGCTGTACTTTAAGGGGAAAGCCATGCTAGCGTCAATTTATGTAGATTAGGTCATTTTTTCTTCACGAACATTCTTTCTAAAAGCTTAAAACACAAGAAAACTGTAAATATGTTAACGTATAAATGAGGGTGAATTAACATTGTGAACATAGGAAATTTGATGGGAATGACAAGAAATGGTGTAAATGGCGGGAAAACGTAAAAACTGGGAATGTAAAAAACGAGGTTTTACTGTAGTTCTTAAAGTCCAGGGTAGTACTGGGTGACAAGGGGAGTGCTCTTTTGTGGACGGTTACTGGTGTTAGGAGGAGGATTTGGAATGTGCGAGGATATGGCGCGGGAGATCTGTTTGTGGACTAGGATAGTTTCTGTCTGTGAAGGCCTTTGTGAGACCTTCAGCTTATTCAGAAAGGGAGTTCTTGTCACTGCAGATCTACTGTCCACAGGTGGCCAGGCTGTAAGGGAGGGATTTTTTGATGTGGAAGGTATGGCAACTGTCAAAGTGTAGGTACTGTTTGTTGGTAGGCTTCATATGGATGGAAGTGTGGATGGAGCAATCAGTGAGGTGGAGGTTGACATCCAGGAATGTGGCATGGTAGGTTGAGGAAGACCAGGCGAAGTGGATGGGGGAGAAGGTATTGAGGTTCTGAAGAAAGGAGGATAGGGTGCCCTAAGTCCAGATCATGAAAAAATATCATCAATGAACCTGAACCAGGCCAGAGGTTTGGTGTTTTGGTATGCTAAGGAGGTTCCCTCCAGACGGCCCATAAAAAGGTTGGCATAGGAGGGTGCCATGCAGATTCCCATAGCTATGGTGAACTTTCCCCTCAAAGGAAAAGTAATTGTTAGTTAGGATCAAATTGGTGAGGGTTATGAGGTATCAGGCTTGAGTTCAGAGGGACATTGGGAGAGGTAGTGTTCCAGAGTGGCAAGGCCATGAGCATGTAGGATGCTGGTGTATAGGGAGGTGGCATCCTCTGTGTGTGTGTGTGTGTGTGTGTGTGTGTGTGTGTGTGTGTGTGTAGCCTAGTAATGGAGTGGGGAGGCGGGTGAGGGGAGAAAAATAAGATAAGAAAATAAACAAACACAATAAATATAGATTTAAATAAAAAATATTATGTGTGCGCATAATATTTTTTTTATTTAAATCTATATTTATTGTGTTTATTTTATTTTCTTATCTTATTTTTCTCCCCTCACCCGCCTCCCCACTCTATTACTAGGCTGCATCTCATTATTCCCAACTAGGCCGTGCTGTACCCATCCCCACCACCGTGACACAACCTTCCTATTCCCTTTCCCCTCCCCTCCTCTCCCCTCCCTCCCCAGATTTACAACCAAAGACTGTGATGCGAAGTGTGGCAGCTGGAGGTGATGGTTGTATGACTGTGTTGTGTGCCTGTGTGATTGTGTGAATGTTCTATGTTCTGAGGAAGGCCATGGCCATTAGCTGAAAGTGTTATATGTATGTGTCTTTTGCATGTGCCTGTCGCAGCTCGGCGCTGTCTTTGCGGTGAGTTGTAAACTGTCCTTATTACTATATTATTAATTCCAACCTGGACTTTTCATTATTATATAATCTATAGTTATCAAGTTTCTCTTAAATGTTACAAATTTATCACATAAACCTACCGATAAAAAGGGTGAGATGTGTTAGAACTGCAACTATAAAAGTTTTAAACACAATCTAAGCAGTCTACTTTTGAGTTCATTCCATGCATAAATGACAATTGACTGCATTGAAAAAGCAATGTATAAGGCATGGTTTGTGTGTGTGTGTGTGTGTGTGTGTGTGTGTGTGTGTGTGTGTGTGTGTGTAGAAACGCACAAACAATAGAACACAACATTAGTGCTTCCGGCCGTTAAGGTCTTTGTCGGTTGGAGAGACACACACTCGCACAGACACGACCACCATCTGTGGTCAATCTGAAAAGTATAATATGTAATTCTATGTTTCCTGATGAAAAACATGAAATGAAGTTCTATGTTTCTTGACGATAAATATGACTTGAAAAAACTGCATCAGTGCACATTCTTGGCGCCCTCACTCGTCTCACTGACATTGATGTAAATGTGTTGTATGTACACTGGACGACATCTCGGCACACACTAATGGTTAACACTCTTGGAGTAGCTTGCTTACGCAAAGCAATCAGGCCATATAATGCACTCCACAAAATTTCATGCATAAATATTTTGACCTTCCAGTTATGTGATCAATGATGTAGATTGTTTTCAAACTGTAGGTGGTTCCATGCAGAACAACCAAACCTAATGAGTTGTCACAGAAATGCTTAGTGAAATCCAAGTCAGTCATGTGATTGATGAGGTCACTTCTGTCAAGGTTTTCACTTGCTTTCTTTTTTTCACCCCCTCGTGGCCCATATATTCATAACAGGACAAATGTATGTTTTTGTAGGATAACCAATTATATTTTTCTCTCATTAGGGATCGATATAATAGTTCTTATTGTTAGTATTCTGTAATGTTAGTTCATATCAGTACATAATCTGTGACTGAACTTCGAACTTAACAATCACTGTTTAAAAACTTTGAGACTAGATAAAGGAAAGAAAGATTACATTACCATATGAAGTCATTACATTGTGCAATGATATAAAAATTGTAGGGGAGGCAGAAATTAACCGAACTTTAGGGTTAATTGGACTATCATTGTAATAAATATTTCAAATAGAGATTTTTTTCCAGTATAAATATTTTTAGGTTGGCTGCATTATGGGAGCTAATATGACAACTGTAGGTTAGCTTCAGTCACAGGTAAAGGAAAAAAATGAAATCCATTGTATGTATCTCTGAAGCTAAGCTACACAGCATTATATTGGGAAATAAAGAAACCATTCACTGGAAAGCAGAGGACACGAATCGTCAACAGACGGGGAAAAAAGGGGTGTTGGGGCAGAAAATTTTCTTGCTAGCTTCTGGATTCACCTTCTTCAGGCAAGGTCACTTTACAACACGTTGTTTGAGTTGAGAATTCTTCATAAAGAAACAACAGAAACTTGCTGGGCAAAGATACTTGTTTCTATCAGACATTTTGAGTTACAGACTAGGATTGCCATGATGTGTGAGAACTACTGTGGTATTTCTACCACTGATATTAAGCTGTTGGGTGATGAGGCAGGTGACATTTTATTCTTACATACCAAGAAAAGAGGAAAGCTGGTAAAGCCTTTTATCAAGTAGCATTGTAGAAGGAAGTTGCACAGATCGATATTCAACGATACTGAATGGGAATTAAAGTAAATCTCACATCTGTAAAAGTATATTTAAATCAAAATTGAATGTAGTATAACATAGTGTTATTACCTTCATATAATATTTGTTATCATAATTGCAGAACTCCTGAGGTTGGCATTTCAAGCCAAAATATGCTTATTGTGTCAATAACAATGTGCCAATGAAATTTATCAATATTTAATACCAGTGTCTTGCCTTAAAACTTTTAATGATATATTAAAGACATTTTTAACACTGCGGGCCCCACACAGATCAAAAAGTTGCACAGTGTTCATAAAAAAATATTGTGAGGTGATGATAAAGGATTAAGAAGTTCTTATCTTTTAATCACATGCACAGTATTAATAAAGATAACATATAACTTCTATGCCTTAAAAATGTAGCAATTAAAGATAAATTATATTGTACACTGAAGTAAATGTATAAAACTACTAGGCCTACTACTTTTTGCAATCATCACCCGTAAATGAAAACTATTCGTTATACATTCTCATTTGTTACAGATTCTTGGGTACAGGTGAAACCTATTTTTGTCATTTACTTATTAAACATGACAATCAGATGTTCTGAACAAGAATTTTGGCATTAACCCCTTAACGTAAAGTCCAATGTTCACACTGTTAATTTTGATAGAAACTTAAAATCCCAAGTATGCTCGGGCAACTTTAGATCTGACCTTGGAACAAATAAAACCTTGCCTATATTCATTGCAGCACTGATAGTTCAGTGTTCAACTGCTAGTGAGCACCCGCAACTACTTTTGTAGCATGCCTGTTATATTTTAGTTGAGGTGATTGGCACTAGATGTCACCTTTACTATAACTGGGTACTCCTTGACAAATCGCGCACTCTTAGCTTGTTCCATATTGTTGTTTAGTGAGTACTTATAAAAAGGAATGAATATAGTGATACTGGACTTAACATTGTATTTAGTGGTTCAGAAAGTTCATCAGATGATTGAGTTCTCACCAGTGGTACAAGATAATCAAGTCTACTGTGCATTGTCCCTTGCATTCACACTTCTCATGTATTGTAAATAACTGAAACTGTTGAACCTCGTATCAACATACCTACTGCCTGAGTATACTTGGGATTTTAATTGCATTTATTTTAAAAAATCTGTAACTCATTATTTTGAGTTTCAACAGCTATCTTTCTACACTGCCAGAAATAAAAATTAGCACAACATTTTAGAGTTTTCCAATTCACTCAAGACTTATTGTTCAAACAGTGCACATGGTGTACTTGAAGTTATTACAGTTACAGATCAATAGGTCAAGTGGTAATGGGGAACTAGGTGTCAATCTGTGCTAAAACACTCATATTAGTATGATGTGTAACCTCACTAGTGGCCCTGCAGGTGCTGACTCTGGGGTCCATTCAATCACAAAAATGGCGAATACTGTCTTGGACTTCATTATTCTACACTTACGTGCCCTGCTTATGTAGTTCTGCAAGAGTTGTCTGGTAACAAGTCACTCGTTCTTCCATCATATTCCACATGTGCTCAATTTGAGACAAATCCAGACATGATGCTGTCCAGTGAAGTTACTACTCATCTTGCAAGCATGTTGAATTTCACACAGTGTGATGGGGGAACATTACCCTGTGGGAACAGCGCATCTCCTTCCTGTTGCAAGAATGGGTCAAATAACATTCTGCACATACCAAGTGCTGGTCAGCTTTCCCTCCACAACTATTGAAGGTGAATGGGAATTGTAGCTTATTGCTCCCCATGCCATAAGACCTGGGGTGTAGCCAGTGTGCCT
Source organism: Locusta migratoria (assembly GCA_026315105.1). Lineage (NCBI taxonomy): Eukaryota > Metazoa > Arthropoda > Insecta > Orthoptera > Acrididae > Locusta > Locusta migratoria. Next base: position 214,826,052 of record CM048749.1, read on the forward strand.
TGAACAAATGCACTCTGCGAGACATTGGTCACCAGGGATAGAGATGAGCTATGAGTGCACTCGAGAAACGTGAGAGACTAAGGAAAATTCTTGAGTAGTTATTGACAGTACTGTGCTCTCTGGAGGATGAGTGAAACTACTCTACAAGGAAGCATTGCGACACAGCAGTCGTAATCGTTGTCTTCCATATGTGCGAGGAAGAAACTGAATTATTACTAGTAGAATGTTTCACAGAAGACAAAAATCATTTGACATGTATCTTACAAGAAACAAGAACTTCATTGTTACCAAAAACAAATATCCATTCCACATGTATTTATACTAATATGAGAGAAAAATGCTACTTGTTACACCCATAAAATCCTTACATACATTTAGTAACTGTAGAAAAAAAATTCGTAAGAGCTAACAGTATTAGCCAGCGTTACGTACCTAAGCTTCCGTTCTTATTTCAGATTAAAGCTGTGATATTTTCACAACACATCCACTACAATTTACAACTGCCATTCTGACAGTTTTTACATATTCATTCTGTTCAAAAGTTTGGATACTGTTAATTTTGATGATGTTGCATGATATTGGAGCCAAATTAAAAATTGCAGTTTTACGGTACTGGCAGATTGTTTCAGGCTCTATCCAACCTTTTTACTGAATTTCCTTCTACTGCAGTTTGAATGGATAACATACACAATAGCTGGGTATCTCGTCTGGCTTGTATTAATAAAAGATTGTACTTATGTACCCGTGAACGTATCTGTTGAATTTCTAGATATATTGTGTAATTTTAAATGTCTTATAATGTCTTGTATTTTTTGTTACATTACGGAGCTATGCAACAGACATCTCCATCCTTCGTAAAGTACTGCCAGCTCCGTGACATTGGTTTTTGTGACTCCAATGCTCATATTTAAATGATAATCACAGCAAGTGGTGAGCGTAGCAAATAACCACAGCGCGTGGTGTGCTGCACCAGTCAACCGCCAGACAGCGGCACTTGCCACAGCGCCAGCAGCTCGAGAAATTCTTGGTGCCCTCGAGTTGCTGTGCCTCACAGTCCTGTCCTTAACCAGGTCTACATCATACACACAACCATCAGTTACGTAGTCAGAATCTGCTTTCATCATTGAAGACTATGGCCGACCATTCCATCTTCCAAGTGGTTTTCAGATGGCACCAGTCAAGCAGTGCCCATTAATGACGTGGTGTAAGTGGAAGACAGGTGTACATGCCTGTAGTCCAGCTGCAAGTAAACAGTTGGCAAGAGTTTATGTTGACACTTTTGGGCTCACAAACCCTCAAATCTGCCCTGTGGTAGCTGTACAATCTTCCACTGCTGTCCTTACACCACAAAAAACTTGGCAGACTTCTGTGCTGTAATAATTCCTGATTAAAGGGTACACACATATGGCACTCTAACAATTGTCACTACACAATCTTAAGTTCAATGTCTGTATAATGTTGTTCAATAACATCGATTAAAAAAATGTAATTTTTTGGAATACAGTTTTTGAAGAAGTCGTTACATTAAGAGGTTAATTGGATATAGGAGGCACATCCAGAAAGTAAGCTTCCCAATGTTATTTCCTTTAAATTAGATGTATTTAACTAGGGAAATTGTGTATGCACAACAGATCTATGGTATGACAATCAAATGCCAGCTAGACAGGTCCCGCCAGTTTTGTAGCAGCAATGTCCAAAAATTGCGTCTCTTATTTCTTATACTGCTGCCTGTGATAAGTTTCCTTAATGCACAAAATGTAGAGCCCCTCAAAATTCATCATATGGTCTGACAGGTCTATGGTAGAACTTAATGAGCAAACATGATGTATCACTGGTGTAGGCTTTTCTCTGAAGTTCATCAGAGTACATGATGAGTGCAGTGAGTGACTATCCTTTGGTTGAGCTGGTGTGGCATTGCATCTTGCAGAACCGTCACTTCATAATTAGAGTTCAGCAAACACTTTCTACAGATATTGCCACAAAGCACATGCTGTCCAAGAAATTGTCAGGTACGTGCCAGAAAAACCTGACACCCCAGCACAAAAGAAATGCTTTGGAATAGCAGTGACTTTTCTGCATTTTTTATGGTGGTATTGTCAAGAGGTCCCACACAGGATTGTCATGGGCCATGAAATGTGAATGTCTCACTTTACTCTGCCAATAATTGGCAGCCCTGCGCTAGGCCAGACGCGGCAGCTTCGTCCTCTCGGGAAAGATAAGTAATTTAGATTGTAATAAGACTTAGTTTTACACCGATAAGTAATTAAATACATTTATTAGAGTCCTGTCCTAGCTTACAGTTAAAGGTTTCACTTTCCCTTGCGTAGTTTTACATTTATCGCGAAAAGTCCATACAGCAGTGTTACAGCCGTAGGTTTCGTTTACGTTCTTGCACAGCAAATTTAAATAAATTGGTTTATTAGTTCTTTTGCCTTTATTACAAGTTAAGTACATCTTATCCCTTCATTGCTTCTCACTTATTATTCACGTAGAGTTGATTAAGATTTTATTTGCTGTCCCAGAAACTTCGCATTTCCTTTGTTTACATTCGGAGACTAGGCCTAATTTTCAGAGTACACAGATTTAGCGTGAACACGTAGTAGAAGTTGCTTTTATGTCACTGTACGACTAAGTATTTACATATATTTGTGCCCTATTCAACTTTAGTGCTCCTTTATATCTGTATCTAATTTAATTCTTTCTGTTTTCATCTAGCTTAATACAGGAAACAACCATGAGTGCTAAGTGTTTGAGCTGCCGTAGGAAAGTTAGTTCAGGGGTTCTATGCAGCTGTTGTGACAGTTGGTTTCACTGGGGAGAATGTAGTGGCGTGGGTATTGGAGAAGCAAAGGAGACCCCTCCTTTCTTGTGCAGGGTTTGTTCAAGGGATAAGAAAATAGAGAAACAAGAGGGGAAAATCAGAGCCCTTCAGGCTGAATTAGATAGTGTTAGAGAAGAACTGTCAAGGTTAAGGGGGGAGGAGGGTAACGAGAGGTGGGAAGTGGTAGCAGGGAACAGTGGCCTCAGTAAGAGTACAGTGTGTGACAGTTTCATCATTGGCACAAACAATAGGTTTGCCTTGCTGCCACAGTCTAACAAGGAAGAGCCTCCAGTAGATGTAGGTGTAATTAAGGAGCAACAGAATTTCATTAGGAAACCAAAGGTTTCAAAAAAAGTAGAAAGTAGAAGGAAAATTCTGTTGCTAGGTAGCAGCCACGGGAGAGGTGTGGGCCAAATTGTGAAGGAAAAATTAGGTGACAGGTACCAGGTCACAAACTTTTTTAAGCCCAGTGCAAGTCTGAGCCAGGTGGTAGAGGATTTAGATTCATTGTGCAAAGGGTTTACTAAGGAGGATCATGTTGTGATAGTGGGTGGTGTGGGAAACAGTATTGATAGGGATCAGGGCTACAGTATTGAGTGTGATCTGGTGAAAATAGCATCTGCAGCAAACCATACGAATGTTCGGATGGTGCCTGCCTTCATGTGGTATGATCAGCCTCGGTTGAACAGCTCTGTAAGGAGGGTCAACATGGAGTTAGATCAGCTGCGCAGGGCGGCCACTCTGTCGGACATTGGTTTGGTCGCTGTTGATGCTATTGATAGGTGGGACTTTACTAGGCATGGCCTGCACCTCAATAGGAAAGGGAAGGGAAAACTGGCTGGGTTGATAGGAAAATCTATAAGGGGGGACACTGCAACTCTTGGGAGTACCTCTTTTTTTAGGATAAGTTCAGTGTCCAATGAGAAGCCCAGACAGGCAGGTAATAAAGCTGTTAAAATATCACAAGATTCTAACAATAGTAAATTAAAAAATAATGTTTGTATTTTTCATCAAAATATTGGGGGTTTAAAGAATAAAGTAGATGAGCTCCTGATTTGTTTAGAAACTATAGAAGCTGACAATGTAATAGATACACTATGCCTGTCTGAGCATCACATTATCACTGATATGAATAAAGTTAATATTAGTGGGTATAAACTAGCAGCACATGTAAGTAGAGAAAAGAAGGTGTGGGGAGGAGTTGCCATTTATGTCAAAAATTGTCACAGTGTAAAAAATTTAGAAACAAAAAAATTTTGTATAGAGCAACACATAGAAGCATGTGCCTGTGAGCTTAAACTGAAGGGCGGTTCTTTTATAATTGTCACAGTGTATAGGCCCCCCTCAGGAAACTTTCATTTATTCCTGGAATACTTGGATGCCTTGTTGTGCTATCTGTCAGATAGGGGGAAGCAAATTATTATCTGTGGGGATTTCAATGTTGATTCACTGCAAGAGTGTAATAAGAAGAATGACCTGGAAGTCTTACTCGGTTCTTTCAATTTGACATCTGTTATTGATTTTCCTACTCGGGTAGTAAAGAACAGCAGCACACTGATAGACAATTTTTTTATAGATCAAGATAGGTTTAACAACATTAGTGCATCTCCTGTTGAGAATGGTCTTTCTGATCATGGTGCACAGCTAGTTACATTATATGATATAGCTCCTTTCTGTAATTTGAATCAGTCCTCCAAAGTTGTTCGTACAATTAATGAATCGACAATTAGAAATTTCACGGAAAGTCTTCAGCAGTTAGATTGGGATGAAGTCTACAAGGAACATGATGCTAATTTAAAATACAATTTATTTCATGATACTTTTGTAAGGGTATTTGGTAACTGTTTCCCCAAGAAATTAGTCAAATTTAATTGTAAGGAACCAAGCAAAAAACCATGGCTCACCAAAGGTATAAAAATATCTTGTAACCGGAAAAGGAAACTGTATCTGACAGCAAGAGAGAGTAGTGACCCAGAAATACTCAACTATTATAAAAACTACTGTTCTGTATTAAGGAAAGTTATTAAAAAATCCAAAAGCATGTGCATCATGTCTGAGATTAGTACATCAAATAATAAAATTAAAACAATCTGGAATATTATAACAAGGGAGACAGGGCAACCAAGAACACAGGAAGACAGCATTACCATCAAAGTGAATGAAAAAATTACAAACAAAAAGTCAGAAGTTGAAAACACTTTTAATAATTATTTTTTAAATGTTGTGGAGAATATAGGATCCAAATGTTCATTAGAAGAAGCTAGGCAGTTAATGGAACAGGGCATACCTAGACAGTATGATACAATGGAAATCCCACCCACCTCTCAAACTGAAATTAAGAAATTAATGAACTCTCTCAAGAGTAAAAGCTCTCATGGCATTGATGGCATATCCAGCAGGGTATTAAAAGCTTGTTCCCAAGAAACATGTAGGATTCTTAGCCACATTTGTAATAGCTCACTGGAGCAGGGTATTTTCCCTGATAGACTGAAATATGCTATTGTCAAACCACTTCATAAAAAAGGTGATACATTGGATGTCAACAACTACCGCCCAATCTCACTTCTGACTGCTCTATCAAAAATTCTTGAAAAATTAATGTATTCCAGAGTAACTTCATATATTAATAAAAATAAAGTTCTAACAAAATGTCAGTTTGGTTTCCAGAAAGGTTTTTCAACAGAAAATGCAATACACATTTTCACTAATGAAATATTAAATGCTCTGGATAACCGTAAATCACCCATTGGGATTTTTTGTGATCTATCAAAGGCCTTTGATTGTGTTAACCATGCAATTCTTCTAGATAAGCTTAAGTACTGTGGTATGGGTGGGAAAGTGCACAAATGGTTTAAATCATACCTAACTGGAAGAGTTCAGAAAGTTGATATAAGTAATTCACATAATATACAAAAAACAGCCGAGTCCTCAAACTGGGGAAGTATCAAGCATGGGGTGCCACAGGGTTCGGTACTGGGACCTTTGCTGTTCTTAATATATATTAATGATTTGCCTTTCTATATTCATAAAGATGCCAAGCTAGTTCTCTTTGCTGATGATACAAGTATCGCTATCACACCCGAATCACAGGAATTAACTGATGAAATCGTCAATGAAGTATTTCAGAGAATTATTAGGTGGTTCTCTGTAAATGGACTCTCTTTAAATTTTGAAAAAACACAGTATATTCAGTTTCACACAATAAATGGCATCACACCATTAATTAATATTGACTTCAACCAGAAATCTATAGCTAAGGTAGAATATTCAAAATTTCTAGGTTTATGCATTGATGAGGGGTTGAATTGGAAGAAACACATTGAAGATCTGCTGAAACGTTTGAGCTCAGCTACTTATGCTATTAGGGTGATTGCAAACTTTGGTGATGTACAACTCAGTAAACTAGCATACTATGCCTATTTTCATTCTCTGCTTTCTTATGGCATCATATTCTGGGGCAATTCATCATTTAGTAAGAAAGTATTCATTGCCCAAAAGCGGGTCATCAGAATAATTGCTGGAGCCCACCCAAGATCACCCTGCAGACATTTGTTTAAGGATCTAGGAATCTTTACAGTAGCTTCACGATATATATATTCACTTATGATATTTGTTATTAACAATCCAACTGAATTCAAATGTAACAGCAGTGTGCATAGCTACAACACTAGGAGAAAGGGTGACATACACTATTCAAGGTTAAATTTAGCTCTGTCACAGAAAGGGGTTAATTATTCTGCCACAAAAGTCTTTGGTCACTTACCTAGTAGTATCAAAATTCTGACAGATAGCCAACTAGCATTTAAAAATAAATTAAGAGAATTTCTGAATGGCAATTCCTTCTACACATTAGATGAATTTCTAGATAAAAGTTAGAACTTTAGGAAAAACTTAAAAAATAAAAAAAATTCAAATATTGAGTATCATGTAATATTATGTATAGACACACTTCATTTAACTGACACGTTCCACATCATTACGAAGTGTCGTATTCATGATCCATGGAACAAGTATTAATCTAATCTAATCTAAACAGTACTCTGTTCATTAACATTAGGGATGAGACTGAGGTGTGGTGCCTTGAGTGTACTGAGAATTTCTTGAAGCTCATGAGAAACGGTGCTGTGGCAGGTGTTGCTGTGTGCCAGTTGACTGGGGCAAAATGCCACATACTGCAGTTGTTTGAACTGACTGCTGACGCTGTCAGACCACTCTTGCTGTGATTGTAATTCAAATACAGATACATGAAAACTAAAGTCTTTGAGCTGGCAGTTCTTTATGGAAAATGGAGATAATGTACGTTACAAAATATATCTAAGCTCCATAATGTAGCAAAATTCAACAGGCATGATAAGACATCTAAAATTTAACAATATATTCAGCAATCAAACACATATGTCCACAAATAGAGAAGTGCATTCTATTAATGAAAGTCAGACAAAATATCCAAGGTTTTATGTATGTTATCCATTTCACACTCTATGAAAAGAACATTCCATAAAAAAGATATAGTTCTGGAAACAGTCTGCCAGTTTGGAAAACTAATTTTTAATGTATCTCTGACAGCATACAACATACATTAACACTATCCACACTTTTCGACACTACAAGGGTAGAATAACCACCAGTCACTATTGCAGTTGTAAATTGTGGCAGCTGTGTTAAAGTACCAGAGCTTTAAGCTGAAATAAGGATGGAAGCAAAAGCCAGCGATAAGTGATGTTCTGTGGATTCTTTTTCTACTATAAGTAAATGTATGCAAGTAAATTTTGGGTATAATGTTTTAGCATTTCTTTCTTATTTAACCATAAATACATGTGATACACTTACTTGTTTTAAGGAAGAATTTGGTGAAATACGTGTTTTACTAATAGTCCTATGATTTTTGTCTTTTGCAAATACTACTAATTCAGTACAAATAAAACAAAGCCTTGTACTTGATACCAAGGTTTAAAAAGTGCAACTTCAAACTTGCACATATGGAAGACGATTGCGACTGCTCTGTCTCAATGCTTCCTTGTAAAGTACATTTGCTCAGCCTCCAGAGAGGGCAGCACTGTTGACAACTAATCAAGAATTTCTTGAGAATTTGCCGGTGGGGATTAGAAACTGGCAAGGAGAAGAAAACAGGAAGGGTGGGGTGGGGGGGGTGAACTGCATGGGTGGGGGGAATACACCAGTGATGTTGGGCAGACAGTGCAAAAGGAAGGAAAGGAATTGAAATGTGTAGCGGGGTGGGAGACAAATGTTAAGGATAGTATGTGGGCAGGGAAGGGCGGTGGAGGCAGGAACTAATGAAGGTTTAGGCCTGGGGGATTGTAGGATATATTGTAGGGAGATTTCCCACCTGTGCAATTCATAAAAGCTGGTGTTCGTGGAGAGGAACAATATGGCACGGGCTGGGTAGCAGTCATTGAAATGAGCCACATTATGCAGTGCTGCATGCTCTGTAACAGGATGGCCTAGCTGTCTCCTGGCCACAGTTTGACGAGGGCCATTCATCCGGATAGACAGCTTGGTGCTGGTCATGCCCACATAGAAAGCTGCACTGTGGTTGCAGCTCAGCTCAGTTTAGTTTGTAGATAACAGACTGTTTCCACAGGCTGACACGCCTTTTATGGGATATGAAATACCTGTGACAGGACTGGAGTAGGTAGTGTTGGGATGGTGGGTAGGAAAGGTTTTTCATCTAGGTCTATTGCAGGCATATGAGCCATGGGGCAAGGGGTTGGGAGCAGGGAAGGCAGCGGTGGAATACCACCATAGGGTGGGGAGAATATGGACTCTGTCCGAAAATGTGGTTTACCGCTCCATTCCTGGGTGTTACTGAGTCACAAGATGGGTGCTCCTTTGTGGCCGGACCAGTGGATGTGGGGTCGTTGCTGGGTGGGTGACGGGCAGACTAGGCCTGCGAGATCTGTTTCTGGACAAGATTCAGAGGGTAATTACAGTCAGTGAAGGCCTCAGTGAGGCCTTTGGCATATTTGAAGAGACTGGAGGTGCAACAACCACAGATGGAAGGGACTTTCTGGTGTGGACTGGGTGGCAGCTATCAAAGTTAATGGCAGGTTTGACGTGGATGGAGGTACTGATAAGGACATCTTTGAGGAATAGGTCAATGTCAAAGAAGGTGGCTCATTCGGTTGAGTAGGACGAGGTGAAGTGAATGGAGGAGAAAGTATTGAGGTTTCGAAGGAATGTGGATGATGTCTCTTTACCTTCAGTGGAGATCATCAATCCCAACCAGATGAGAGGTTTGCCCAGACTCTTTTCCATCTCATCACATTTCAGTCCCTTCCTTTCCTTCCGCACTGTCTGACACAGCACTGGCGTATTCTGCCACCTGTGCCATGCATTCCCACTTCCCCTCCTGCTGGCCGGGGTATACATGGTGCAGCCAAGACTGGAGGTCGTCATCTCTCTAGGGAAACTGGGCTCAGGATTCCAGGCCAAAATCACTGCCATCAGGGCGTGTGTGGAGGAGAATTTGCGTAGGTCCTACAAAGACCATAGCACCTATATCTACTCAGACAGCCAGGCAGCCCTGAGATCACTGGCAGCTCCTGCAACTAGGTCTAAAATTGTTGCAGAATGTCACAGGGTTCTGGTGGAGCTAGGGGAAAGCAATAAAGTAAACCTATTGTGGTTGCCTGGCCACTCGGGGATCAGTGGCAACGAACATGCCGACAGATTAGCCAGGATGGGGGCAGAGACTCCATTTATTGGACCGGAACCTGTCCTGATAATCATCAAGGCTATGATCAAATTGGAGCTATGTAACTGGCTCAGAATACAGCACGTAGAATATTGGAGCAAAGTCTATCAACAAAAACATGGCAAGGTAATGATGCCAAAGACATGTTTTAAAAGAATCTCTGCAATCCTGGGCCTGAACAGGAGAGAGATTAGACTCATGGTTGGATTGCTGACAGGCCATGGGAATTTCAAAAACCACCTACATACAATGGGAATAACAGAAGAGAACCCTAAATGTAGGATCTGTGATGACGGTGATGAAACTGCATCACATTTAATCTTAGAATGCATTGCATTGGAGACTAAAAGGCACAGAACATTTGGGATAACCAGACCCGAAGAAATTTTGTTTAATAAAGAACTGGTAAAGGGACTCCTTGCACTGTTCAAGGGCATTGGTTGTCTTTACTAGATATACAAGGAGCGATACCGCACAATAAACTTAGTTTCGGTGCGGGCAGTGGTGGGTTGGACCAAGACTGTTTTGGCTTCCCTGAGAAAACCAATCAATCAATCAATCCCCTCCTGCTTCTCCTTGGCACTTTCTCACCCCCACTACTGATTGCTCTCACCTCAGCCATGGCGGTCGTGACTGTGTATATGTGTCTAACCAACAAAGGCCTTAACAGTTGAAGGTCCTAATGTTGTATTCTACTATTTGTGCCTTTTTGTGGCTCATCGGACATCTCTGATGAGTAAGCAACCTATCCTTCTCAAAAATATTTTTTAGCTTTTTAGAACAAGAAAATTTTTGTCCATATCAAACTTGTGCAATCAGATCAATGCCCACAGACATTTTGTCTCAATATATATCAAAGAAATTTAATTGAAGGAAGGCATTGAATTAAAATTTCTACCACAGTAGCTTAGTGGTTATTACACCTAACTAGTAAGCAGGAGGTCCCGGGTTGGAATCCTGACCACGGTATAAGTATTATTTCACTGCAATGCCTTTGATATATATCGAGACAAAATGTCTCTGGACAGTGATGAATTAAAACTGGTAAAGTGAATATATAGTGCATGTGCCAATAAGAAACTACTGACTTTTGCAGTTGAAAAGCCGATTTTACCCAGTTAAAATATACTTTTTGCTAGTTAATTTGCAATATACTTTTAACTGGAGCTGAAACTTCAATATCTTTTTAAAGGTAAATGTTTTATGCACTGGAAGACTCTAACAGCTGCTGGTTTCAATTATGTAACAAACACACTGAGTGTGTGATTTTTATTTAATCATATGTGTAATGGCACAATTATAGATGGATAGTGAGAACAATCTATCATTAGTCCGGTAAAACAGCCAATGAGACTATTGTTTCTAATTTCTACTTCGTAAATGAAGTTTGTTGTGGTGACAGTGTAATTTACTAGTACATGGCATAGCTGACAACTATTATGGATTGACCATAATTGTTATGGTTTTATCACCTTATTTATGGAGTTGTGGAAAGTTTGTAGAGAATTATGGGAAGAAGATATTTTTCAACCAAGTTTTTCTTTTCAGGAAAGATACTACTGTATTTACGTTTCATTAATCATAATGTCACCAGAAAGTTTCATAGGTCGTAATGATTGCCTTTACAGGGTATGTAGCAAAGCTGTAGGAAATATCAATGGTAGCATTTTTTCTGCAACACGTCCCACTTATTCATCACCATCTACACCTACAAAAATGCACAATCACCCACAAAGAACTACATAATTTGTTGGTCCCATCTCAACAGACCAATGTGTTTTACCAAGCAGCAGAAGTTAACCAATTTAATTCATTTCCGAAAAAAAAAAACTCTCCCCCCCCCCCCCCCCCCCCCGTGTGTGTTTGTTTTTATAGCCATGTTATGCAGCTCTAAATATGAGTGATGAAATTTCAGAAATTTGTGAGATCTGGATTCCATGGTTTTATTTGCTGTATTAAATTGCATATATAGTGTTAGCTAATAAAAATTTTATATTTTTATTTAAGTAATTAGACACTTCTTTGTTCCTTTGGCAACTTAAAGTTTTCTGCAAAGACTAGCTCGATGCAAGTGATGAGGTGAAATTAAATAATGAAAATGATCGAAGTGGGGGGGGGGGGTGTTCAAGCTCTTGTAGGTATTTCAAGTAGTCATGAATTTACAATCAAGAGTAGTAAAAAGGACAGTAGAAAATGGATGATTACAATAAAAAGTGAGTACTGCAAAAATTACCATCAGCATGGTTTCAACAGCAACACTGTAAAACACCAAAGCCTTAATTCAGGAAATTTCTCTGCAATAAAGTGTTGAACTGGATAGTGATTACAGGAATGTTTCTAAGCCACCCTTGATATTTACAAAAAGGTTTTACACATAAACTAATATTTTTATTTAGAATAGTTGTTACTTGTGGAAATTATTTATGAACAATGTGTCAGAAATAAAGCATTTAATGGTCTAAATCATGTTCATAATTTTTAAAATATTCTTGGGGAAGGAGCCTGTCACCCCTTACCTGTTTGGCATGATGCAAAGTTGGCTGCTATAATGTGGTTAGGCAAGAACCCGGTGCAACTGCTTGTCAAAAACATTTTACTTTCTACAAATGTGCTAAGATTTCAGATTTTGTTGCTGCTAAACAATGAAAATACAGCAAGAAGGCAGAATTATTTAAAGATTACAAATTGTACAAGAACAATGCCAAAAAGTATCAGGATGTGAGTCCTGAAATTTTTTGCTGTAATTATTGTGTAATTTGTAATCCACAAGGAACTAAAATATCAAGTAACCATGAAGACGCTTGGCCTTTGTTAGCATGTTTCTCTTTACAATATATCCAACACATGCTACCTTAACCCTCAAATGGAGTGGTGACTTCTTAGTATCATAAATGGTGTTGTGGGGTCCAAAAGGATACCACTCAATTTTATCTATGAAAATGTACTTTACTTTCATTAGAAATATTTATTTATAAATTCCTTAACTGCCTATTTTACAACACAAAACTTCAGTTAAACTAAAAAAAATCTCTCTAAAAATCACAAAAGGAAAACCAGTTTATGCAGCACTACTTAACATTGAAATGAAACGCAATATAAAAATTCAAGCTAATTTATTGTATCATAAACAACACAAAACAGTAATAGATTGCTGTGAGATAAATAGTGTCTGAAAATTTACTGCATGTAATGTACACTCTTTGACAAAAAACCTGGCCGCCGGCCGGCCGCCGCTGAGCCTAAGTCCGAGCCGATCGCGATGTGGGACGATAAAAGTGGCCGCGCTGATTCGCTCTAAGTCCAGCTATCTGCACGATCTGGCAACACTGCAGACTGCAGGAGTTCCTACAGTACTTCTTGTGTGCAGTTAGAAGATATCTTCGTCAGCTACATCCGTGGTCTTGCGGTAAAGTGCGTGACTTGCATGTTCAGTATTAGCGATCGAAACCGACTGTTGGCAAAAATTTTTAATTCACGTCACTTGTGCATACTGATGCCACATGTGTAAGGGGAGCATACGCGTAACGTATTTCAGTTTTTGATACACTGGTAATAACATTTGGGCCCAATAACATTGCCACCTCTGGCCGCAGCACTTGGCAGAGCTCTCCGCGGCCCACTCGCCGACAGCAGCGGTGGCAGCGCTACACAGCGCTGCCTCTCCCTCTGCACACAGCGCCTGCCGCCGCTCATCGCCCTGGATATGTAAAACGCTGTAGTGTTGCTGAGTGGTGATCCACAAAAAGGGTTGCGATGTGTATTTCACACAGGATATAACGAAGCACACCACCTATTTTGAATGATGAGCATATATTGTCATTGTCCAATCCAATGGCACTCTACGATGGTTAGCACTTATTTGTGGTATAAATCTCGATCCTTTTCCTTTCAGAAAAGCCTTTCATGTAATTTGTTGTTGTCATCAGTTCATATGTTTTCATCAAGACACACTATGTAACTCCCAAAAATGTTTTATTGTCGTTGTTTCATTCCTTGCGGTAAAGGTATGAGCTAAATTATGTGAATACATTTCAGTGCACGTTCTAAAGCAACACAGGCACACTGAAAGGTTCGTGTCTTCATGTCTCATTTCTACAGGAGATATTTCGCATCAATGGAGGTGAATTCGAATTTCTTCGAAGGCGTTTGTATGGTGAAACAAAGAAGACATCTAATACCATTTCCATAATTTGAAGTCGACCTTTCTGAAAGACTTATTGTATAAAGCTTTTCTTATGATTCTGTTAAAGAGTTTCTTCTTGCAATCTGCAGCGCATAAAGTAAAATAAAACAAAATAAAATGAGATTCTATCCCCAAACGCAATATCTCCAACCAGGATTAGAACTGCCGCCTCACACGAGGCTTGGATCACAAGACACAAGCAGAACCACACAGCCAACCACACACTGCTGCGTATTGCCCTCAGTCTCTCACATATTCAATGCTGAGCCTCTAATGCATCGCGAAAGATAACCTGAAAGTCGCCTACACAAATAACTACATTCCTTGAGTGCAAAAGTTAAATTTCTGTCTTTCATATCACATGGACATTATACAGCATGAGTCATGAAAGTAGAAGAGGAATGTCAAGTGAACTTAGTGGGACAATTCAGTACCACTTGCGGAAGTAACTGCACTGTCACAGTGTTGCCAAATGTTAGCAACGATGTTGCCAGTTCTTAGCTGTACTAGGAAAACCTGTGTAGCGATAAGCGACGCGAAATCGCGCTCGTCTCATGCGGGCTTCTAGAGGGGAGTCGCGCATTTTTGTTAATATGCGGCGCTATCTCCTGATAGTTTCCGTCGTCACATTTAGGATGGAGATATTAAATTCGTCCAATGAGGCCGAAACTAGCGTTTAAATTTTTTGAAGTTTTACTGCGTTGTGATAATTCAGCAAATTACTAGAGAAGTTAAAAATACTGATATTGTCCTTGCAACATACGACAGCTCAAAGACTGAGATATATAAACTTCCATCACGATTTCAGTTTCATCCCCCTCTCCCCCCCCCCCCCCCAAAAAGACTAAAACAATTACTTTTTTAGATATCTACAAAAGCTATTTTTATGAGTTACTGGAAATGAACGTTGCATCATCCGTCACTAATCAGTAAAGTATCAAACACTTCGCATCTTGAAAGCGACAGCCCACAATATTCTCAATCCTACTAGCATCTGGCCTCAACTGGCTTTTAGCCATGCATTGAGAAGAAATGCTGATGAATTGATAACTCACTCTCATCAAATTTCAGTGAGAGCTTTTTGTAACAAAACGAAAAAGTATTATACTAGGCACTGTTGTCCGAAGATGGACTGTATCTATATCGAGTCTTGTCAAACGCGTCTCACATTCAAGGAATATTACCTAAACGAATTTAGTCCTCATGAAGCTGTAACAAAACAGCGAATCTGGGTGGTTGTGCATATTCGTAAGTTTTCTTACTTTGCCGTAATACTTGATGCAAAGATGAGCAAAATACAAATCCATCATCTGCCGGTTTCTTCGATTCTTTGGGCAGTCTTCTTTGGTTTGTACTCCTTCACTTCGTCGGCGATCTACTGGTTTTATTGAAAATACAGTAATCGAAATTACGCGACTGTTCGTCCCAGATTTTAATGCCCTTGGTTTTTATTCTGAATGACAGTGATGATTTCTTTTGGACTAGTTCCATATATCTGAGCCTAATTAATGAAATTTTATTCCCATGACAGATGAAAGCAATTAGAACCTTGTGTCTCTATAATCAATTTTCATATGAAAAAAATTAACACCTGAAGATGGGTCTTTAAAAACGTGAAAACGGTCGTGGACCTGTAAAGCAACGTTCTTAAAAAAAAAAAAAAAACAGCTGACGCGGCTTCAGAATTTATTATTTACTTTATGGGATGATTGAAGTGATTTCCAAATAAGTTGTTCTATCTATATTTAAAATTTTACCCTCATTTTAGAACAATTGATAAATTCATTTAAGAAAATGTTCTTTCGTTTTGTTTGTGATGTCACTTGATATTCTTGAAGTAGGTGGCTACAACATCTGCTATGAGGTTTCCAGGAGACAGTTGGCCGAATGATTTTGTTTGACAGTAAATTTAAGACGTAACGACACGAAATGAAGAGATCCAGCTTTTGCAACAAATCGGCCCTGAATTCTAAATTGGCTAGGTTTTCAGAAAGTGACTATTATACAGCTAGAAATTACTGCTATAAACCCTACCTCATTGATTTACTCACAGCTGAGGCAGATTGCTCGCTACGTGAAAGAGAGTAGGAGTAGTTATTGTATGAAAGGACCTTCTTGAACACAAATTCAGTTTACTACGACAATGAGCATATTATGGTGTTAATTTTTCAAAATATTTAATGTAGGTGACAAGAAAGAGTCAACTGACTGCAGAATTACATATCAGACACACATCTACATGATGCCGAAGTTGCGAAACAATAGGCCCTACTATGACGTTGGAAAATCTTGATTACATTGATGGCCTAATGAACGAGTTTTTGTAGCTGGCGTCCTGTATGTTAGGATCCGGATCCGTAATTCCACTCACGCTTGAGATACTGTGCTCTCCAAATTGCACATATGTCATGTGGTCAGCTATTTAAAAAAAAAATCAATGAATACCTCATTGAGCGTATTACCAGTTTTGGTTCTCGGTTTATGGTTGATTCATATGCAGGACTTATAGTTATGTTTACTGTACTCCATTAACTAACAATAAGACTCTCAATTTGTCGCAGAAAAGTCTTCCTAAATACTCAAATTTTGTCCAGTTTCCTTCGAGTTTGCTTCCTGATAAAATAAAATGTCCGCAGGTCAATATGGAAATTACAATCGACCTGTTATTGACAGAACATCTTGATACGTTAAATAGCGTTCCATTTGAATTTTTTGAGCACGTTCCTTGATGAGGTGCTGTCTTTGTTGCCTGCCTCGTTGATTTCATAAAATGGTACGTTGTCTCATGGCCGGATGCGAAGCAGACATAGTTTTAATTGCAGTGTGTTCATTACAGCGCGGTGATAGGTTTCAGAATACAAACTAACTGGTGACTTTTAGCTGCCAGGTATCTCACGTCGACAGATTATCATTCGATCGGTGTCGTCGCAGATAGCGGACGACATTAATTTACTAACCATTGCAATGTTCAATGCAATTCGTGAATTTCATTTATTTCTTATGTTACAGTCAAAATGCGTAAGTTCCAAGAGGTCTACCGAACATCTGTTAGACTCCGTTTGATGGCTTCCTCTGTTCAGAACGACAACTATCCTTTCCCTCCAGCAGGCGCGCTCCGCCTTCTCCGTTTCCAGACACGCGCGCCTTCGCTCGCTCGTTGTGCCGCATATACCAAAACGACCGTGGCTGCCGCCACCACGTCATACCTCTTATCGACTTCAGAAAGTTAATGAAATAAATTACCATTCAAGTTGGTGGCCACTACACGCTACTGTTAGCATTACTCATGATGCAAGAACACTTTTTGTTCCAGTGTTATTATGATGTCTGACATAGCTCTTAAAATTTCGAAAATTTATTGGAACTATCCTTAACGCGGTAGCAATTATCGAGTGGACAAAAGTTACTTTATACGTCTTAGTCTAGTTTAAAACCAGGTTTATATGCATTTTCCATTTGAATGATTATTTTACACTTTTCATATTTTGTATGTGTGAAATTTTTCAGTCAATTTCAAACGTTTTTATGAGAATACAACAGAGACATTCGATACATTTGTTTTATTTCTATTTCACCTAACCCCTCTTATGTATTAGTCACGAAAAGATCGTGAAGGTAAAAAAGATAGGGCGATATGAACTCACACTCTTACCACAAATAGTTTTAACGGCGAACCATTCACAACTGGAAGAGAAACAGGCGGAAACTGCAGTTGTATAAAATGTGCCCTCCAACACACACCAGTTAAGAAATGGCATTAATGAAGCAGTGTAATCCAGTTCTAAGTTAAATTGAAAGTTCAAGGTCTCTTGTTCAGAGGGAAGTTGGTTTGAAATGAACTGCAAAATTTGTACCAACACACGGGAACATGAACAAAGTAAGCTCTATTGCACAGGAGACACGAAAGAAAGAAGGAAGGTTACGATTTAACGTCCCCTCGACAAGGGGTCATTAGAGCGAAGCAGAAGTTCGGATTGTCATGATAAGGATGTGGAAGGAAATCGGCCGTGCCCTGCCGCAGGGACCATTCCGGCATTTGCCTAGACTGATTTAGGAAAATCATGGAAAACTCAAACCCGAATGGCCGAAGGCCAGTTCGATGCGCCGTGTACCAAATATGAGTCCCTTGTGTTACCACTGCACCAACTCGCTCCGTAGCAAAAACGAATGCGAGTAAATATTGCATTGTCACCCGGTTCTGAGTTACCTTAATTAAGTTTCTGGCCTATCGTTAGAATAAAATCAATTGTAAAATTTGTAACAAAAACACAATAGACAATAAAGCAACCGAATAAACACGTGTTACAACGATTAAAATTGATCGATGAATTGTGCTATGGTTTAAAACAACATTAGGTAGCGCAATTGCGCTGTTGCTTGTTAAAAGATAGTAAATGAAAGTATTGACGTATCTCTTTTTCATCGATTTTTAACAGATGCCGTAGAATGCGCAAGGCTGTAATTTTACCGGTATTATAAAAATTAAATGAACTGAGAACAAAATTTGTAAATAAATTTGATCCAAATTATCATTATGAATGAAGTTAATAAATGAGCAATCCGTGAATGTCCTCTGTCTACGTATCGGTTTCAAATTAAGGGGGTTAAAAGAAGTGTTCCAGATTTTCAGAGGAACTTTTACGGATGAAACAAGACAATAATGACTGTTATACATTAGCTCTAACTCGCTTATATATGGATATGAGAACTTGTTGATCTTCAATATTGTGAAACATATTGAACAAACAAATGTAAAGGTAATACAAAATAAAATTCAGAGATCAACTCCAAATAAAACTAATGGTACTAACAATAATAAAGCACAGCAGTTCAACCACTTCAAGAGGAGAATTATAGGGAAATATGTGTTTAACAATATTAAGGAGATGAACAGCAAGAGCAAACTGTTTACGGTTACGAACAATATTCGTACTCCCCATGGACGATAGACCTGAAATAATCAAACGGTTTGGTTTATAGGACAATTTCACTTTTGGCGGTTGCAATTACTTTACAAATAATAGATCGAATGAATGGAGTAATTTGAAGGAGAACTAATTATTACAATTACTTTGAATTACCTGCAAAGATAAAAATATTTAAGACAAAAAGTACTTCTGAAGCAACATTAAACACTAACATTATAATTCACCTAAACAGGGGCATCACTATACGAAGAAAACAGTTTCTTATTGGGAAAGGGTATGCGGATGTAATAGAAGTCACTATATTCTGCAGCAAAAGCCGTCTGGTCAATTTTATGATTATCGGTAAAAAACTTGCGTAATAGCTGCTCTAGGGCGGTACCCGCCAGATGCTCATTTTGGTGATATTCCTGAAATGTGAGCCGCGTATGACAAGATTGAACGTATATACGTTCAATTTGGGACAAAAATGCGTAGGAACTTTGGAGCAAGTAGTCATTTCACACTTTATCCGTTTCGTTAAAAGAAACTTTCCTCGGAAGTTGATGAAGGTAAGTCATCTGTTCCTCAGCATTTTCAGTGATGTTGTCGGACTGAAGCCTTACTTAGAATGGGCTTTGGCAGCGCAGCATTGATAAAAGCCAGTTGAAGCAAGCTGTTTGTAGGAATGAGGATATTGTGCGATGGCCAAGAAATTCTTCCTATAGCTTAGCAGTATTGTTTACGATACTAGGCAACTCTGACCGTTCCCTTAGTTTCAGAATTCGAGGTATTTTCCAATATTCATGAGGATATGAGATGAGTCATTGCATTTAAATGACTCTGTTATTCGACCGCAGAAAGGTCTACATCTGCTTAAATTGCAAACAGTTTTGTGTTTTATGTCGGGACTGTGTGTATTAACTGCCAACGAATGTCAGATAACTGAACGAGTAATCTCATTTTAGCTCGGTGGCGCCATTCTCGTTTTCTGATCTACAGCAAGCATAGTTGATTAGTGGGGTATCGTTGTACTAGTGATGTGTGTGGCTTCACGTCTATTTTTCTGCTCTGAAAAATGTCCTAAATGGTATTCAGCAACGAAATACCAAAACTCATTGCAGTGTGTCAACCAGGAGATCGGCATTTTCTATTGTTATTGTAATCTCTACCATTCTGCTGTAACGCCGTAAACATCATTGATTACTATCATTATTATCATTAATTCAGTTGCAAAAGCATTCTTTCCCATGTGGCCAAGAGACCAGAAAGAATCTGTGGTGTGGCGAAAAATAGGACCATAGAAGAAAGTAGGTAAAACGTTTGTAACAATTTCTGTTAATTTAACATCGTGACCACAGATACAAGTCATACAAGTCATAGGTTGCAACGTTCGAAAAATTCATCAGACACATGGATTCGGATTCTCATCATCATTTGTTGGCCCAACAAGGCTGTAACACTACGAAATAAAAAGCTGCTTAGTAGTCTATAGATTATATGTATATGTTTGCAGAGGAAAAACCTCAGAATTGCACATTTCCCACATATACAGTTCAGTTTCTCTGGTCAGGGCCGTGATTTTAAATATCCAGTCTTCTGAATACTCAAATGAAATAATTACTGTGTTGCACAAATAGTCAGTTAGCTATGTTTCTTCTGGCTTTCAAGCAAACCAACACATTTATGTATTCACGTAGACGACATGAAATATTACTTGCACAGTCGTAAGGCTGCATTTTGAAACGCAGTCGCTGTCTAGTTGCAATTTCCAGACGGATGGGGCATCATTGACTTCCAGTAACTTTTCATAAAAAAAAAAGCTTTTGTCGAAATGTAACAAAGCAATTGTTTTAGTCTTTTCTTTGGGGGGGGGGGGTGAAACTGTAATCGTGATGCATGTTTACGTATCTCCGTCTTTGATTTGCTGTATGTTGCAATCACAATATCAGCATTTTTTTCTCTAGTCATTTGCTGAAAATATATCATAATGCAGTAAAGCTTCAAAAATTTAAACGCTAGTTTCGGCCTCATTGGACGAATTAAATATCTGCATCCTAAATTGTGACGATGGAAACTATCAGGAGATAGCGCCGTGTATTAACCAAATTTCGCGACTCCCCTCTAGAAGCCCTCATGAGACGAGCGCGATTTCGCGTCGCTTATCGTTACACAGGTCTTCCTAGTACAGCTAAGAACAGGCAACATCGTTGCTAACATTTGGCAACACTGTGACAGTGCAGTTACTTCCGCAAGTGGTACTGAATTGTCCCACTAAGTTCACTTGACATTCCTCTTCTACTTTCATGACTCATGCTGTATAATGTCCATGTGATATGAGAGACAGAAATTTAACTTTTGCACTCAAGGAATGTAGTTATTTGTGTAGGTGACTTTCAGGTTATCTTTCGCGATGCATTAGAGGCTCAGCATTGAATATGTGAGAGACTGAGGGCAATACGCGGCAGTGTGTGGTTGGCTGTGTGGTTCTGCTTGTGTCTTGTGATCCAAGCCTCGTGTGAGGCGGCAGTTCTAATCCTGGTTGGAGAAATTGCGTTTGGGGATAGAATCTCATTTTATTTTGTTTTATTTTACTTTATGCGCTGCAGATTGCAAGAAGAAACTCTTTAACAGAATCATAAGAAAAGCCTTATACAATAAGTCTTTCAGAAAGGTCGACTTCAAATTATGGAAATGGTATTAGATGTCTTCTTTGCTTCACCATACAAACGCCTTCGAAGAAATTTGAATTCACCTCCATTGATGCGAAATATCTCCTGTAGAAATGAGACATGAAGACACGAACCTTTCAGTGTGCCTTTGTTGCTTTAGAACGTGCACTGAAACGTATTCACATAATTTAGCTCATACCTTTACCGCAAGGAATGAAACAACGACACTAAAACATTTTAGTGAGTTACATAGTGTGTCTTGATGAAAACATATGAACTGATGACAATAACAAATTACATGAAAGGCTTTTCTGAAAGGAAAAGGATCGAGATTTATACCACAAATAAGTGCTAACCATCGTAGAGTGCCATTGGATTGGACAATGACAATATATGCTCATCATTCAAAATAGGTGGTGTGCTTCGTTATATCCTGTATGAAATACACATCGCAACCCTTTTTGTGGATCACCACTGAGCAACACTACAGTGTTTTACATATCCAGGGCAGGGCCGGCGCAAGGCACGTGCGAAACGTGCGGCTGCACGGGGCGGCAGTTTACGAGGGGCGGCGAATCTGCCGCCCCCTCCCCTTTTTTTCTTTATTTTGTGTGTTGTTGTGGTCTTCAGTCCGGAGACTGGTTTGATGCAGCTCTCCACAATACCCTATCCTGAGCAAGCCTCTTCATCTCCACATAATAACGGCAACCTACATCTGTCTGAATCTGCTTACTGTATCCATCTCTTGGTCTTCCTCTGCGATTTTTACCCCACACACTTTCCTCCAATGCTAAATTCACAATTCCTTCATGTCTAAGAATGTGTCCTACCAATCTATCCCTTCTTTTAGTCAAGGTATGCCAGAAATTTCTTTTCTCCCCAATTCTTTTCAGTACCTCCTCATTGGTTACGCGATCCACCCACCTAATCTTCAGCATTCTTCTGTAGCACCATATTTCAAAAGCCTCAATCCTCTTCCTGTCCGCACTGTTTATCATCCATGTCTCACTCCCA
Organism: Locusta migratoria; assembly: GCA_026315105.1. NCBI lineage: Eukaryota > Metazoa > Arthropoda > Insecta > Orthoptera > Acrididae > Locusta > Locusta migratoria. The sequence goes on from CM048749.1 coordinate 214,848,361, forward strand.
TACAAGGCAACACTCCATACAAATGCCTTCAGAAAGGACTTCCTTAGGCTTAAATCAATATTCGATGTTAACAAATTTCTCTTTTTCAAGAACGCTTTTCTACCCATTGCCATTCTGCATTTTATATCCTCTGTACTGCGACCATCATTTGTTATTTTACTGCCCAAGTAACAAAACTCATCTACCTCATTTATTGCTTCGTTTCCTAATCTAATTCCTTCAGCATCACCTGATTTTCTTACACTGCACTCCATTACCGTAGTTTTGCTCTTGTTAATGTTCATCTTATATGCTCCTTTCAGCACGCTGTCCATTCCGTTCAATTGCTCTTCCAGGTCCTTTGCTGTATCTGACAGAATTACTATGTCGTCGGCAAAACGCAATGTTTTTAATTCTTCCCCCTGAACTTTAATTCCATCACCAAATTTCTCCTTGCTTTCCTTTATGGCTTGCTCAATGTACAAATTGAATAACAATGGAGAAAGACTACAACCCTGTCTTACTCCCTTTCCAACCACTGCATCCCTTTCATGCCCTTCAACTCTGACAACCGCTGTCTGGTTTTTGTACAAGTTGTAAATAACCTTACGCTCCCTATATTTTACTCCTGCTTGCTTCAGAACTTGAAAGAGTTTATTCCAATCAACATTGTCAAAAGCCTTCTCCAGATCTACAAAAGCTAGAAATGTAGGTTTGCCTTTTCTTAATCTATCTTCTAGGATAAGCCGTAAAGTGAGTATTGCCTCCCGTGTTCCTATATTTCTCCTGAACCCAAACTGATCTTCCCCGAGGTCGGCTTCTACCAGCTTTTCCATCCTTCTGTATATAATTCGTGTTAATATTTTGCAACCATGACTTATTAAACTGATGGTTCTGTAGTTTTCACACCTCTCTGCACTTGCTTTCTTTGGAATGGGGATAATAAGTTTTCTTAAAGTCTGAGGGTACTTCGCCTGTCTCATGCATCTTACACACCAGGTGAAACAGGTTTGTCATGGCTGGTTCTCCCAGAGACTTCATAGCTCTGAGGGAATATCATCTACTCCAGGGGCCTTGTTTCGACTTAGGTCTTTCAGGGCTCTGTCAAATTCTTCTCTCAGTACAGTATCACCTATTTCATCTTCATCTACATCTTCTTTCCTTCCTACAATATTGTCTCGAAGTTCATTTCCTTTGTAGAGCCCCTGTATATATTCTTTCCACCTTTCAGCTTTCCCTTCTTTGCTGAGAACTGGTTTTCCATCAGTGTCCTTGATATTCATAGAGCTGTTTTTCTTATCTCCAAATGTTTCTTTTATTTTCCTGTAGGCTGCATCTATTTTTCCCTATTTATACATTCTTCTACATCCTTGCATTTGCCTTCTAGCCACTCCTGCTTAGCCATTTTGCACGTCCTGTCAATCTCATTTCTTAGTCGTCTGTACTCCATTTTGCCTGTTTCATTTACTGCATTTTTATATTTTCTCCTTTCATCGATTAAATTTAGTATCTCCTGTGATATCCAAGGATTTTTTGTAGATCTTACCTTCCTACCTATTTTGTCCTCTGCTACCTTCACTATTTCATCTCTCAATTTTACCCATTCCTCCTCTACTGTTTTATTTTCCCCTGTTTCTGTCAATTGCTGCCTAAAGCTCCCTCTGAAATTCTTAAGAACCTCAGGTTCCTTCAATCTATCCAGGTCCCATCTCCTTATTTTCCTACCTTTTTATTATTATTATTATTATTAGATTTATATTTTTACAACAAACTCAACATTCATGCCCAAGAGAGCATTCGAAACCAGATCTCGGAGGGAGCGGCTTTGGGAACTGTGGCATGGCGCATAGACTACCTGCCGGCCGCTCCTCTTGATCGAGAAGACGGAGGAGGACTAATTTCTTCCTCGCCACTGTCGCAGCAAAAAATGTTCAAATGTTTGTAAAGCTTAAGGGACTTAACTGTGGGGTCATCAGTCCCTAAACTTACAAACTATTTATGAACTAGCTTATACTGAAGACGGCACAAACATCCATGACCGAGTGGGGATTCGAACCCCGACGGCGGACGGCCGGGCGCACCGCAACACGGCGCTCCAGTACGCGCGGCTAATTCGCCGCGGCTTGTGGCAACACCGTCGTGTTTACGCCGGACGAAAGGTGAGGGGGAAGAAGTCTGGCGTACACACGCCAGCATTCTTAGGAGTGGAGCGCTGTTAAGCGCTGTGCGTTTACCCACAACTAATTTTACAGAAGACGAAATCTAATTGGCAAATTCGAATGCAATGTTCGATACTGCGGTTACATGTTAAACCTGAAGGGATACAGACATTGGTAGTAAGTCTGGCATAAGTTGGGTTTCGACGTATTTTTGGAAATTTTTGTTATCTGTTTCTGAGTGATAGTCCTGTCTCCGCCTGAATGAACAACAATTAAACTGACCGGCACTTTTGTTTGACAATATTACTCGCACACTATTACTTTGCCAACATTTATTTACTGTATAATGCGTGTTCCATGTTTCATCTGAGCAAACTACTGGTCGCTTTGATTCCGATGAAAACCCGAGCTAGTATGGTCATTGAGCAACATGCCCTCTCGTCCGGACGCGGCGGAGTGGCCGAGCGAATTGAGGCGCTATGCTCCGATGCCCGAGGCCGTTCTCCGTCGGGGGTTCGGATCCCCCCGGGCATGAATGTTTGTGCTGTCTTTGGTATGAAGTAGTTTATAAGTAGTTTGCAAGTTTAGGGACTGATGATCCAGCAATTAAGTACCATAAACTTAACAAAGATTTGAACATTTGAACCTCTCGTCCGCACAGTACAATGGAGGCGTTTATGATGCACATCAGAAGGAAAAAAAGTTCAAATGTTTTTTAATCTTATGAAACTTAACTGCGGGGTCATCTGTCCCTAAACTTACAAACTACTTATGAACTAACTTGTATTAAAGACAACACAAACACCCATGTCGGAGGGAGGACTCGAACCTCCGACGCGGGAGGCCGCGCGATCCGCAACGTGGCGCTCCAGACCGCTCGGCTACTCCCATGCGGCATATCAGAAGAATTCGATGGCATGACCGCTCAAGAAACGACTTCACTTTCTAATCAAATAAAAAAATTACACCTTTCTCATTTCTCTAGTAATCTGGTACGACTTTCTGCTTCACACCAGTGTAGTCAGTAAGACCCTCCAGATAATTGACATAAAAGTTTCTGAGGCTGTGGAAATGCATCAAAAAACGAAAGCATTTTTGAGACCTGCAGAACAGAAGGAAAGTTTGTGTCTCTCTTGACGGATTCCAAGGAATTGGCTATAGAATTAGAGCTAGAAGATCTAACGTTACCAAGGATAAGTGTTTCCCGGCGACGAAGTAAGAAGCCAATACACTTTATCTATCAAGAGACAATAGATGACCCAACAAAACGTTACAAGATTGAATTCTACTACAGGGTGTCCAGAAAAGGGCTCCCTGATTTCAAAATTAAATATCTCGAAAACAAAGCCAAGAGAGGAATGCAGTAAACGGTATGTTTATTGTGAAAGCTGTAAGAAGTTTATACAGCAGTTTGAAATAATAGTTACAAAAGCTGCTAACAGATGGCGCAGTACGCTATACAGCCCATATCAGCATACATAAGTGAAATAATCGTATGAAAACACTCTTTGCAAACAATCGCATCACAATGTTTTCAAAATGTTCACCAATGGCACTACAGAGGTGGCGGCACAAACGAAGAATGAAATTCGCCATCACATTTCGTAGTGTCTCAACCGAAATGGATTCACATGGCACAGAGATCGCCGATTCAAGCTCGTACGAATATGGAGGCCAATCCATGCCTGCACCAGTAAATTTGGGATATTCCAAAGCAATGACTCGATTCATGAAGTATTCCTCAAGACAGCGAAACACTTGTTCGGTCCGATGCGGTCGGGCTCCATCTTGCATAAACCATTCAGTACCTCGTCGATCCTGTAACGATTGCTGTGTGGCGACAAATTGTTCCAAAATTTTAACGTAACGTGCACCAGTGACCGTTTCTCGAATGAAAAAAGGGACAATAATGCCACTGCTGCATACTGCAGCCCACACAGTAACTTTAGGAGAATACAGGGGTTTCGCTTCATACCAATATGGCTTTTCGGAACCCCAAAATCGCCAGGTCTGCTTATTCACGTATCCATTCAGGTGGAAGTGTGCTTCATCTGTAAACCAGATTCAGCCAACATCAAATCCTTCAATATCATTGTGAGCATCTGATTAGCAAAGGGAGCCCTTTGTTGCACAGCTCGTACGGGTATGGCCTGGTGCGTTTGAATTTTGAATGGAAACATTTGTAGGCTCTTTCTCAGTATTTTCTGCGTGCTGGAACGCTTCAAACCAGTCTCAGATGCAATTCTACGGACGGATGACATTGGATTTCGCTGAATAATTCCAGAACTGTGGCGATATTTTCAGGCGTAACTGCGGTTTGCTTGCGGACAACATGCCCCACTAGATCATCAGTTACGCTGCCTGTTGGTTGAAATTTTGCGAAGAGCGTACGAATGGTTTTCGCATCGGGTCCTTTTGGAACATTAAATCGTGCTTGAAAACTTGGCCTTGTTGCCGTAGGACTCTCTTCTAACCTGTGGTACTCTAGCACCAAAAAAAAAAAAAAAAAAAAAAAAAAATGCGTTGTTCAATGGAGTAAATGGTTTTAATCTTTTCCTTCGGTACGCTAACCTCCTTTCACGTTTCAATAGTGGAACTGATCGCTCTGGGCTTCGGATCACTATTTATAATAGACATTACGTATGGCGATTACAGCGCCATCTGTTAGCAGCTTTTGTAACCATTATTTCAAACTGCTGTATAAACTTCTTACAGCTTTCACAATAAACATACCGTTTACTGCATTCCTTTATCGATCTTTGTTTTCGAGATAATTAATTTTGAAATCAGGGTGTCCTTTTCTGGACACCCTGTATTATGTTTTAGATATAGGAACCGCATCTTTGGATTAGAGATTCAATCGACTGAAATCTCATTGCGTTTATTTTGATTTTCTCTACGCCATTGGCGAGCTGAAGAATCCACCTCCTGACAGCCTGGGTACAAAGTGTAGAAACCTCGCAGCGATTTTGCAAGATCATGAGTCAAGCGACATTGATGCATTGGAGTTAAGGGAAGAACTAAAAGTGCTATCAACTTTGTTGAAACCTTTAATAGGTCCAAAAGAAATTCTGAAGTTTATAGGAAAACATAATTTTTGCCCTAATGTTAACATTGCTCTAAGAATTCTCCTAACACTCCCAGTGACAGTTGCGACTAGAGAGAGGAGTTTCTCAAAACTTAAATTGATAAAGACATACCTCCGATCAACGATGAGGCAAACTCGTTTGAATGATCTTGCAACAATATCGACTGAACATGAGCTTGCAGTGGACTTAAATTACACAGATCGTGTGAAAGAGTTTGCACAAGTAAAAGCCAGGCAGGTTCGATTCGTCTAGCATTTTTTTTTTTTTTTTTTTTTTAATTTTTGTTCAAATGTTTGTATATTTTATGGGACTTAAAGCTGTGTGCAGGTAGGAAGGCGGCTGAGCGAAAGGTTCTGCGTAGACAGAGAGGGAGAACACTGCGCGACGCCGCCAGATCGCCGCTTCCTCTCCTCCCCGGCTGTCAGTTGACCGCTGTCAGCTGACTGGCCGCTGCGGCCGCGCGCTCCTGGCAGCAGTCTTATTCAGTCGAGTTCCGCCATTCATATGTGCGCACTGCGCACTCAGTCAAGAGCCTTCTACACACTTCAGCTACACATTCTGATATCTTGAGTTAGATATCGTCTATACGCCTTCAACATTAATGCATTTTTCATGCTATTCGTTTCATTTAGGCGAAACAATGTTAATGGTAAGGAATGCTCTTTTTTTGCTTGCAATAGAGAGCAACTGGAAATTTTTACAAGTTGTCAATAAATGATTCATTTATACTGCCATGACCATGTAGTTGCTGCATAGATTAAACATACACAGAAAGCAAAAATTAAATTGTATCCACATCAATGAAGCCTGTATACTTGTTTTGTACTGAGTGCCATCGTCTGTGCCACTTTGCTACGATCACAGACGGCTACGAGACGAGGGCGTAATTTAAAAAAAATTGATTCAAAAAGTGAACATATTGTGTTCAAGCGAACATAACAGCAATGAGAATAAAATTCAGTGACAACATTATAAAAATTACTAGTGACATTCTATCGAAGTATAAGTGGACTATTCAAGCTAGGCTCTGAAGAAAATATGAGGGATTAAGCAACAAAACTCCCATTGATCAGTGAATAACAATACTGAAGTATGTCTGAGTGAAAATATAAAATGTACTCACTCTGTGGAAGTCAAGACTGATATTTCCACTCATATTTAGTAATTGCTAAGCGTTGCCGAGTTTTGTAATAACAATATAAAATATGAACGATTTTGTGAAACATATCTGTCACACACACACACACACACACACACACACACACACACGCGCGCGCAAGCAAGCAAGCGCCTGCGCAGTATAGTTAATGGCGATTACCGTTTGCCGCTACACAAATAAAACCTAAAATTCGTAATGAAATGTTTGAAATACAGATTAATAGCTACTAACAATATGTAAGGCCACAGCTACACAAACAAGATGATGCTGTATTCATTACTGACCAATTCTCGGGACAATAAATTAACGCTCTCATCTTCGCTGCCCAGTCCAACTTCTCTTTCATTTGTGAAACTAACTTCTCCGCAGTGGGATATTTGGCCCTCGAATACATTTCAAATACTGTTCCACGCAAAACGTTCCTTTCAAAAACCGTCAATATAGCCCAATTCTTTGTTACGACTGCGTCGCTTCCGTTCAGTAATCTCTAGTGATCACTAGACCGCGGATATTATGGTTAAAACCTTATATTCTCCTGAGTTCCTAGTTGAAAATGTACTTACGCGTTTCGTGGCTACTTAAAACCGAAAGAGATAATTTTACAGCACTTAAAATAGCCTATTTCGCAGTTAACCCATATTTTTGCCTGTTTCAGTTGAAAAATCCAATAGGAATCTATTTCTTCTATTTTCAAAATACTTGCGTCGAAAAATCATACGTAGAAAAACGAAGATCGATATGTGAAAGAAAGTACTGTCATTGGTCTGTGCAGGCAGAGTTAACGTTGCGTAAAAATTATGTCGACTTAACTTACATGGACGCACTGCAAAGAATCCTTATTGTGGAGTTTTTCATATGGATTTCTGTAGATGAAACTACGGAACATCCCAAAACTGATTGTTGGCAATTTAGAGCCAGATCCGCCATCCAAGGCTTATTTGATCTGTTCAAAGCAAAGCCCAAACACTAAAGAGCAAATAATCGCACCCATTTTGTCAGTACTAGGTTGAAGGGGCTATATTAAATTGGCGTAGATGAAAACAAAGTGATTCTGGCTTTGAAAGGTGTAACACAATTACTCGATGATCCCTTACTTCAGCGGGACTTGGCTTTCATTAGAGCCAACTACACATTTATGGGGACAATTATTCCCGAAGTGTTAGTTTAATGTTAACCTATCTATGAGAATACGGCTTTTCCAGTGGAAGTAAAAAAGGAAATTACTGAAGCGTAGGTAACGTGGGAGAAAAAGAACGGGAAAATTTCAGCAGATTTTCCATAACAACACCGGCCTGAAGAGACTTTGCGAAACATCCAGGTCTACTGAATGCTGCATTCCCGTCCAAAATGTATACCGAAAGTGCGCCCCTGTCTCATACGTTGATATACAACGTTCATTCACGGCGTATAAATTAATTATACGACCACCGTGGTTTTTCTCTGGGAAACCTTCAAAAGTTTTCAGTAATTTACTGTGAAACCAATTAGGTTATGAATGTTTGAAACCTCTGGTTTATTCTGTGTTTGGTAAATTGTATAGACCTGTTACATGTATTTCAGCACTGGCTTCTGAATTGCATTGTATTTTTATCTTCGAAAAGTATAAAGGTTTGGTGTCGGTTTGGTCATTAATGTGTGATTTTTTTCTTATTATATGTGAGTAAAAAATTGCTCATAAGTCAACACTATGTATTTTACTTTGTTTATTTCATCTGTTCAATTCTTTTCGGGGCCTGTTTTAGATTTTATTTGTCCTAGATGAGGTAATGAATGGCCTATTTTAGACGCCTAAAATGCCCTTTTTCCGATCTAATAATCCTCGGCCTTGAGGTCACTGCTGACCTGGCGATGTTTAAGACGCCGGCCCACTGCCTGTGACGGCCGCGTTCGCCTCCCTGGATGTCGCACGCCGCGCGCCTCAGCCGCCCCCCAGCTGGCTGTGGCAACGTTGTGGCAGCACCACGTGGCGGCCAGTCGTCTGCTCCCGCCTCCCTTCTTAAGCAGTTAAACACTCAGAACACAACAGATCTTGCTTTGGTATGTAACTCTTGACGCTTTTTTGATCCGTCATTCATAACGAACACTTCGCAAAGTAAATAACCTTCAGTATACGACCACTGGAAGAAAAATCAGGATTATACGTTCAAAGCACACTCGGCATGGCGCGAAACGGCGAAATGACGCTATTGGCTGGGTCGTCACGAGTCTTCACGTGGTACACAGGCTCTTGCTACTGCGCATCGCCCCACCACCCGCCTTCGTAGCTGCACACAGCTCTAACTACGGGGTCATCAGTCCCTAAACTTACAAACTACTTATGAACTACTTACGAACTAGGACGGCACAAATATCCATGCCCGAGGGGGGATTCGAACCCCCGACCGTAGTGTTAATTTTTGTATTATGATCATTATCTTGGTTATTTACTGTGTTGTTTCTTATTTTGTTCAACACTGAATAGTTATTGCAAGTATTATTGTTCAAATCAAATTATCGTTAAATAGTAAATATATTTTCTTTTCCGTTGAATACATTGTTATGGTCTTCAGTCCGGAGACTGGTTTGATGCAGCTCTCCACAATACCCTATCCTGAGCAAGCCTTTTCATCTCCTCATAAGAACGACAACCCACATCCACTTGAATCTGTTTACTATACGCGTCTCTTGGTCTCCCTCTGCGATTTTTACCCCACACACTTCCCTCCAATGCTAAATTTACGATTCCTCGATGTCTAAGAATGTGTCCTACCAAGCGATCCCTTCTTTTAGTCAGAGTATGCCAAAAATTCCTTTTCTCGCCTATTCTGAATACATTATCTGTTCACAACCATTGAAAAATCTTTATTTACGTTAACTGTAAGTTCATGCCGCGCGGGATTAGCCGAGCGGTCTAAGGCGCTGCAGTCATGGACTGTGCGGCTGGTCCCGGCGGAGGTTCGAGTCCTCCCTCGGGCATGAGTGTGTGTATTTGTCCTTACGATAATTTAGGTTAAGTAGTGTGTAATCTTAGAAACTGGTGACCTTAGCGGTTAAGTCCCATAAGATTTCACACATATTTGTAAATTCATTAGTCTTATTAAAATTAGCTAGATTTCTTCAATCAGGTTTGACTCCATCTTTGAGCTGGTGCCCAGCGACTGTTTTATACAAATCTGTTGAGAATGTCACGAATCAGTCGCAGTTTTTGTTTTTGTATTCCAGATCTGCATAGATGTCGGGCACAGTGTGAGTATTCTCAATGCTTTGCTTACATCTATACCGTCATGCTGAACGTAACTGTCAACATGACGGTATACATGTAAGCACATATTAAAACCCTTGAGACTGCGATTGATTGCTGCAATTTCCTACAGATTTGTTTAAATAACATTCCACAAACTTGAAAAAAGGGGGGCGGCAATTTAGCAGCTCGCACGGGGCGGCACTTGGGCTTGCGCCGGCCCTGATCCAGGGCGATGAGCGGCGGCAGGCGCTGTGTGCAGAGGGCGAGGCAGCGCTGTGTAGCGCCGCCACCGCTGCTGCCGGCGAGTGGGCCGCGGAGAGCTCTGCCAAGTGCTGCGGCCAGAGGTGGCAATGTTATTGGGCCCAAATGTTATTACCAGTGTATCAAAAACTGAAATACGTTACGCGTATGCTCCCCTTACACATGTGGCATCAGTATGCACAAGTGACGTGAATTAAAAATTTTTGCCAACAGTCGGTTTCGATCGCTAATACTGAACATGCAAGTCACGCACTTTACCGCAAGAGCACGGATGTAGCTGACGAAGATATCTTCTAACTGCACACAAGCAGTACTGTATGAACTCCCGCAGTCTGCAGTGTTGCCAGATTGTGCAGATAGCTGGACTTAGAGCGAATCAGCGCGGCCACTTTTATTGTCCCACATCGCGATCGGCTCGGAATTAGGCTCAGCGGCGGCCGGCAGGCGGCCAGGTTTTTTGTCAAAGAGTGTACATCAATTGATATGAATTGATACAGAGTTTTTCACAAATCATCAATAATCATCCGCATCGTCCTCTCCACACACTTCACAGACAATCGAACGACAGGTTTGGCAAACTGGGCGATGGAGCAGGTACAATACAGTTTTTATTTTTCCACTGGCATGTGGACAAACAGCACATCATTTCTTCTTTGAATCCAGAGTGGATATTTGTGATTTTGGGAGAGGTTTCTTCAAAAGTCCTGAGATTGTTATTCTTAGTTCTTTTGGTAGTCTGCCATTCATCAGCCTCTTATTGAGATAGGGTTCATTAAGCTGCCTGGCAAGTGTCTTATGAATTCAAACTGGGAAATACAAATGTACTTCTTGCAGGACGTATGTAACATACGAGATAACTCCGACTATGTTCAGAACTGCATAAAATACAGCAAGAGGCCTTTTGCGTGTTCGACTGCCTGTGCAGTAGGTAACACTCTTCTGTTCAAGAGTGTCTACACCACAAAAAATGTTCAAGGAACTTAACTGTGGGGGTCATCAGTCCCTAAACTTACAAACTACTTATGAATTGCCTTATACTAAAGACGACACAAATATCCATGCTCGAGGGGGGATTCGAACCCCTGACCGTAGCGGCTGTGCAGACCGTGACTGGCGCGCCGCAGACCATTCGGCCCCCCGCGGCCGGCAGTCTACGCCACCTTTTGTGCTATTGTAAAAGGAAACAATTTCTGGTTTTCCTGTTTTTGGATCAGTACTTTTTGAATGATGCATATTGGAAATCAAAATGATAGCTATTCCTTTTTTAGGGACATAAGATATCAATGTACTTTCATTTGTGAAGCCATAAAGTGTTGAACCTTCCACACACCTCTTAGATGGCTGGAATTCGGGTGGGATTTCCTTTTTATTTTTCCTCAATGTACCAATATAGGTCAACTTTTTTTCTTTCAACTCCAAAACTAATTCAATAGTGCCGAAGTAGTTGTCAGCTGTAATGTTATGGTTTGTACTGTAAATGGGCTTCGCTAGTCTCAGAACAGATTGAGTACGTTTCTGAAATTTCTTTTCTTCTGATGTCAAGCCAAAGCTATCACTGTCTTTTCCAGTGTATAAATAGGCATTCAGAAGGTAATTTGTTTGAGGATCAGCTAAAACCATTATTTTCAGCCCATATTTTACTGGTTTACTAGACATATAAACACTAAATGCGCATCTCCCACGAAAACCAACCAGCATTTCATCCACACATGCATGCGAACATATAAGATGCCTGAGAATTGTGAACCATTCTCTTAAAAATACAAGAAATCTCTGCTGCAGGGTTATTTTTCTTCCTTTCATCTCTGCTAGTTATATCGTCAAATCTTAGGCAGTAAAGCAATATCAGCACTCTCCTCGTGGATAGTGTGGCATGGAAAATCTCTTCCAGTGCCATCTGTGGCAAACAGACTCCAGATCTTCATGATTAGATTTGAAAATTGCACTGAAGTATAATAATCCAAATAGTGCCCTAAGTTCATTGACATTCATGTCTCTTAGTTCTGTGCGCTGCTGATCAGAAAATTTTGATCAATATGAAGAAATTTTCACATTGTAATGACAATTTCTTCTAACATATCTCTGGAAAACAAACACGCCTACACTTCCAATGGACTGCACGAGTCCCCCAATCGGCTTCCAGGGCCCTTCAAGTGTAGGAACTTTTATTATCAAATTGTGGGCTGGTGTTCTCACATCCCTTTGAGGTTATAGAACGGACCACTTATACCTATTTCTGCCATAGAAACTGGATGATTCCCCTCTGTTTATTTCTCTCTAATTTATCTGATTCACTAAAGTCACGACTTCTGAAGCAGTTTCATGTTCACTGTTATAAGAAGGGTCATTTTCATCATCCAGATCATTTGCAACACTACTCTCTTCTTCTTCTAGCGTTTTTCTCACAAAGTCTGGAAAACTTGGATCGAACACTGATATACTTGAATGAGAGCTCAAAGCCATAGTAACACTGAAAATAAATGAAAACACTCACTAAGCCTAAAAATAAAATGACATTTCGTTGATAAGTAAACTTTTGATGTACGGCAAACAGAAACACAGTGTCGTGGGGTCAATAATGGCACCACCCAAACTTTACAGCTGTGCACTGAGGAAGAGAACAACTCAACAATGCTGCTAGTTCGTCTGGAGGTTCACCATCAACTGCCGAGAAGGTATGTAGAACTTCCAACAACAGAATGACCAACAGAGGAAATGGCACATGTGTACAGTTTGACTGGTATCAGAAAGGACCCCACAACTCTGAAGGTTAAGAATGAAATATTTTTATGTCTGCATACACTTGAGCAACACACTTTATTAAACTTTGTCTCTAATGACCTTACTGTTGACTAAACATTAAACCCTATTCTGCCTTTTCTTGAAATCTAGTACAAACACTGTTTCTTATTGAAAGTGTTTATGCTCTACATGTCATCTATATGAGAGTTGCTGCCTTTCATTTATATAATAATGGAAATTCCAGGTTGGAATTAATAATATAGTAAGGACAGTTTACAACTCACCGCAAAGATGTGGTGACGAGCTGTGACAGGCACATACAAAAGACACACACATGACACTTTCAGCTATCAGCCATGGCCTTCCTCAGAAAATAGAACTCACGAAATCACACAGGAACACAATACAGTCATACAACCATCACCTCCGGCTGCCGCATTTGAAATGCGGTAGCCGGAGGTGATGGTTGTATGACTGTATTGTGTGGCTGTGTGATTGCATGAGTGTTCTATTTTCCGAGTGTGACTGTCGCAGCTCTTCGCCACATCTTTGCCTTTCATTTATTTTATAGATTATTCCATTCTGAAATTTTAATTGCTGTGAAACTTTGAACACGGTATGACAGGGTGTCCGCTCAATTTTAATTATAAAATTCCCTAACTTTTCCCCGTTTTCCAGAAAAAATAAAAATCTATTTTCCCTGACCTTTTATAGAAAAATTATTAACATATATGACAATAATTCACTTATACAAAATTGGAAGGGGGCACACAAAAGATGAAGATCAAATTATTTGTGATGCAAAACCAATGAAGAGGTTAACTTAAAATCAACACTGCTCTGTCTCTCATATTAAGTGACAAAAATAAATATCACCCAAAAAATGAGATTCAGATTTCGCTATCCTGAATTTCATTAACTTAGTGCTTACTAGCTTTAATTCCACAGACAGTAAATAAAATATATTTACCTCTTCTGATGTTGGGAAGCTTCAAAACTTTTACTATAACCATACAAATTTATATTTATCATTCAACTACAAATCACGAACAAAAGTTGTAAAACCAGTTGTACGACTAATAAAATAAAAATAAAAATTTATAGGAAATTACATATTTCATTCCTTACTGTTAATGTATCCAATAATGTAGTTCTTCCACAAAAAAAAAAACACCATAGAGGAAGTTTTCTTGGAGAATATCCCGTTAATGTTTTTTGAGCATAACGGCCACAATAAAAACTTTCACATAGGTGTGTATTTTAGTTACACCAACATAGAAACAAAAAAGAACAAAGTTATTAGAAGTACACATGCGAATAACATACATATAAAAAATTATTATATTCAATAGATCACTTTTTAGTGACAGTTCTTCTTCTATCCTTGCCAATGACTGATAAGCTGCTTCTCCTCCAGCTCCATAATTAAAGGTGCTCTTATTTCCCTCCTTCTAGCTGAATATTTTCTTCACATCGTTTTCGTTTTCGATTCAGTTTTTCTGCATACAGAGAGTTAGAATTTCTTGCCGCTAAAATCATTTGCTTCGTTACATTTACTATTTTAGTTCCACCCACTGACAAAATAACATCATAAACCTGCCTTTGAGCAATAACCGAATCCTCCAATAAATTTTCCACAATAATTTCTTTATTGATGGAAAATCCTCTTTCCAGAGCCGCATTGCCGTGAAAAAAATTAGCACCATCTTAATGAAAGAAGACAGATTTTCTGTTTCATGATGGACATTTGGTAGTACATTTTGTAACCAAAATTGGTCAAGTCTTTCGATTTTTAACTTGGCATCACATACCATGCCCTTAAAAACATCTCACAAACAGCCATAAACTCACTTAATTCTGTCTGCTGTGACTCCGGCAATCCATCTATTTCCTACAAATATATCTAAGAGTTATCATCAGATGTTTCATTCTAGTATCTTCTTGTATTGTAGGTAAGTTTTTACTCTAATAGATACTGCTGTAACAACTTTTTACACAGTGCAACCGTTGCATTATGACAGTCTTGCTGGAACTGCAAAATATCCTTTTCTCCACTCCTAGTGTACTACGAAGAGCAGCTTGAATGGCAAATCCAATGTCAATATTTTTGGCAAAAAGGTTATATTTATTTTGAACATCAATTTTGGTGATATTTGAAGAAGACTGCGAAACCTCAGATTTGACAAATCTTGACATAATGGTCTTCATTCTTGAGAGAATTTCGTCATACAACAGTGGTGCAAGAGGATGGTCAGACTGGAAGTGTCTTAAAAAAGGTTCCAAATCTGCTGATACTGATAGCAAAAGTGACAATTAGCTTTCAGCAATTGATCACCTATGCAAGTGCACACAGTTTTGAAACTTTTACAATTTGGCATTCTCTTGTTGATTTTTGCTCCTTCAATACACTTTTGTATATGTAAGAGAACCTTAACCGCCCTCTGCAATACCTTTGAATTCTCCAGCCATCTGACGGGACAATATTTCAGGGGAAACAAAGTTGAACCCGAATAATAAATATAATCTGCACATCAAGCTGGTACATGAAACAAATTATATGAAGTGCGCAAAAATTCTATAATGTTCCATTAACTGCAACTTTGTAAACATTGTGTATAATGTGCAAACCACAAGTTCAGGTATCTACTAAAATGGATCTTCAGTCATGGAAAAACGTTTTATTCATATTTGGACCATCCACAGAAATCTGTAAAGGTTTCTTTGTACACAATGATTTTAATACATCAAGAAAGCTTTGTAGTAGATCAAAAGATGTACAGTGCCCCAGAAATGCAGAATTAAAATATCGTGTCCTTAGTTTGTGTTTGAATTCCAGAATCTAATTACAAGATCCATCTGTCCTTTCTGGGAAACTTTATTTAGTGATTCATCAAAACTACATGTAAAATGTGAACACTTGCTACACGTCTATCAGTTCACGACAGAAGTTGCCCAGCCAAATACAATAATATAACCATTTTTTTTTCTACGTAGTTTAACTTTTTTGCTATCTGGGAGTCAGGAAACACAATTTGAAACATATCTACACTGTCTTCACTACTGCGAAGCAACGCGTTGCACGACTGTATGCATGCACCATAAACTTTCAGCTCTACTTACATCAGTGGACATATTTTTTTAAATATTTTCAGAATTTTTGACACAAACTGGATCTTCCTGTTTCGAATACACATATTGGCGAATCACTGTTTTCTGCTTTAAGCTGCATTGAAGACTGTTTTCCTCAGCGTTATTGGTGCTGCTTTATTGTCCCTCGTTCTATTAATGCTGCTTCATTTTCTACATCACTCTGTAAAACTGGCACAGCTGATGCATTACTTCCTTTTTCAAGAAGTGTAGCAATATCACTGACTTTTCCTTGCTTCAGATGCCATTCTACGCTTTTTACCTCCCATGTGACTCTTAACAGCCTGTTTCCCCATATTACTAAGGGAAAACGTTTTGCAAAAACAACAATAAGCAGAATTGTCATGTTTCGCTGGTCTAAGCCATGTTCTTCATATAATAACCATCCTTCGTTAAAAATTGTCTTTTTATACTTCAAAAACATGTTCTTAAAAAAACATTTACACTACACAAACTGCAAAAATGACACGAGTTTCTCACTCACACGTCTGAAATGTACTAAATAATTAGCCGAAAGAGTTGACGTCGCTATGCAGCAAACATGTCCTCGCGCTTGCAATCGCGTCAACCGCTAGTCAGTCATGGTGGCCAATAAGAGATCACTTTACACCTACCAGAGTGGCCACCAAATCTTCATTTTCAAATTAAAGGTTTTTTCCAGGTTAAAAATAATTATTTTCCAGGTTTTCACAAAGCATAATTTTGCTCAAAGGCGTTAGCAAACAACAAACAGCTGTACCGTAAAGAAACTAGTTACATATTTTTAAAATGCATGTCATTCAAGTTGAACCATGTCATGTTGTAATATACACCAAGCAGTGGCGATTCCAGGATTTGTGTTGGGGAGAGGGGGGGGGGGGGGGCAGAGCTCATAAAAATTGTCGCATTGCACCTCAAACTGATCTAAAAAGAACCAGCTCATATTATGAGGTTTTCCTCGTGGTTTAGGGGAATCTGCAGCCCCCCCACCCCAGATTCAACACTGACATAATGTATAGTACAGGGTGTACATTTTAAGTTGACAAACCAGAATAACTAGGGGGGAAAAACAGTATATATATTCAACAATGGTTTTCACCACTATGAACGGACGGCAGAGGCTTAGGAAATGATACTAAATTTGAACTGTCTCCACCGTTTGGGAGCAGTGTGGGTGGCTAGTTAAAATTTTAAATGGAAACTCCAATTTTTTTATTGCAGATTCAAATTCTACAAACCAAATCATATATAGTTTGGTTGAATTTTTTTCTTTCAATTGGCAACATATTGCACTATAATGGTAAGAATTATTTGCCATACTGCTGAAGAAATGTGCCATCCAGGAAAGAAAGGTTAATCATATTGATGATGCTTCAGAACCCAACCAAATGATTCCAGATGTATATTTCTTCCAATTTTTCGGCAATTCATAACTGGTATTCAGACAAGGGCAATCTGGACTAAGGTATCACTCTGGAAGACTGCTCTGTCCACTGCGGGGAGAGGGAGGGATCATTTGGTAGCGTTCTGAAGCATCATGAATATGGTTTTCATTTATTTTGTTTCCTATTTAGTACATTTCTTCACCAGTATGGCAAGGATTTCTTACTATTACAGCGCCGTCTGTCATAAAAAAAAAATATCAACCAGACCATACATGATGTGGGCCTTACAGAATCCGAATCTGCAATAAAAAAATCGGGGTTCTCATTAAAATTTCACACTTGACATCCCCCCCCCCCCCCCCACCCACCCACAAACGGTGGCAACAGTTCAGTTTGAGTATTATTTCTAAGCCTCTGCCATCCACACATACTGGTGAAAACCCTTTTTTTAATATCTACTGTTTTTCCGAGATATTCCGGTTTGCCAACTTAAATTATACACCCTGTACAATGGACTAAATTGAGTTCAAGTAGTTGCAGGATACTGTACGTATTAATGTGAATTGGAATTGTTTATGCAAGATAGCCCGTTCATTTATACTAGACTTCCTGATACATTAAAATACAGTCTAAATCTCCTGAACTAGTCATCGAGAACTCAATACATATAGCCTATTATGATTTACTTTACCCTTCAGGATATGAACAACCTTTTCACCTCTTTCAAGTTTTCATTTAGATTGTTTCCAATTATAGTTTTCAGTTTCCAGAGCCCATACAGTCAAATAAGTTTTGCCCTGGAAAACTCTAGCTAAAAGATCAATGAATGTTTATGACCCAGTATGCCTAATAATACACAATGTTGTGGGCGAGTTCTTGAACTTTGATGAGATGTTTCATTCCCCCATTTCATATCTGGAGCAACTGCTGTGTGGTATATTCTAGTGTCATCTGGTAAAATAACACTCGACAGCAGATTTTAACGAAAACATTTTGTTCTAATGAACTTGTTTCATTTTTTCAAATTCTTGTAGTACTAGACAGCAAAATATATATTATGGAAAGCAACAGACTTCCTTTTGCTTATGGAAAGTTTGTTTCTTGCTTGGCTGTTCAAAGTACTCTTCCCCATTGTAGAAATATGTATCTTTGTGTTGCACCAAGAGCATAATGCATTCATTTGTGATCACATGTAATTCACGGATACACTGTCTCTTATGAGCTCTGATATCGAGTTATACTCTGTTTTGACATGACGGACAAACACTTCACTCTAAAACACGTTGAATTACTTCATCTAGACTTGTGTATCGTGAAAATATTAGTTAGTAGAGCTCGAGTTTTTTTGTCAGTAAATAAAGGAAAAAGCTCGTAGATCAATATATAAGTGGTAGGAAACAAATTTATAAGGCAGGACCAAAACTTTATATAACCGAAAGAGCCTGGGACACAACAAATATGGATAGCGGCCCGTTCGGGGAGGGAGGAGGCCTCTCACCCGATTCGGATCTGTATGCCCGTGAACTACTAAGTGCATAAGTTCTATTGAACATGGGCATGGAGATTGATCCATGAACGAATTCTACAGTAAGACGTGCACTGGAAGAGACTGAAGGCAAAAGGGCATTTGACTCTTGGCAAGAAGAATGGACACACAGCTCACGCTACAAAGGACGCAACTATGCTCAATATACAAGATAGACTACCTAAAAGACCATGGTTTGATATAGTCAATGGACCCCGACAAGCAACGAGTACATTAAGTAGAATAAGATTTAACCATGGCTCATTCTCTGAACACTTATACCGATTGAATATAAATCAAACACCGGCTTGTGATTGTGATGGCATCTCGCGAGGAGATACGAACCATTTATTTTTTCAATGCCCAAAATATCAAGAAGCGAGGAAAGGTTTTTTATCATCTATCATCAGAAATAAAGTGCCACAACCAATGACAATGAAATCCTTACTATACGAATCCAACACAAAAGTCTACGAAGCCATAATTGAGATTATATGTAACGGAAAGATTAAAATATAATGGTCATTACTAAAGTAATTTGGGCATTAAAGGACTATATAAAATAAAGGAAATAATAGCATTATATGGCATTGATTCTAACAAAGAAATGACTGAATGGTTTGAAACCGAAGTCAAAGAAACAATTACTTCATCTGTGCGGGCACAGGTAAGGTCGATTAACACTTGGATTGCTCTCTGCAACGATTGTTTCACTCTGTTCTACCTCAGAAAGTTAGTCTCGAAATATATTTAACGATATTTTGAATGTATTGATATAAGACAGCTGTTAAAGCAATAAATTACAACTGAAAGAAATTGCCTTTTCACAAAAGTTGCGTACCGTAATAGACTTACATCTTTTTGGAGGACAATTAGCATGTCAAAAAGTCGCAATCAACAATGTTAGAACTTATTTCATACAGGCCCGGCTACCGCTCACTAGGTGGTGTTGCGTGCACGTATGTTTTTTGAAAACCCATTAACATATAACGAGGGGTATAATTTTTTGTGTTGACCATGGAATAATTAATGCTGTTCCTGCTCTATGGTTGACACGTTCTCAATGTACCCTTGTCCGCTAAGTAAATTAATTATCCTCGTAATTGTTACCGCGACTCCTCATTGGCACTAGCCAGCAACGCAGCAAGTATGTCAGCTCACTGGTAACTTATGTGGTTGTCAAAAGGTTATCTCAAAAAAAATACTGGGAATTAAATTCATAGTGTAAACATTTTCAATGTATCGTACCAAACCCACTTCATTTCTTGTTATTTAATACAATTATAGGTTGCCGCCTTCAGTTTACAATTTTTTTTTTTTTTTTTTTTTTTTTTTGTGGTTTTAGGGCGCACAACTTCTATGGTCATTAGCGCCCAGCTAAGAACATTGATTCGCTATGATCTCAAAAAAATGGTGACTGTCAGAACATCAACAAGAGGCTAAAAACGAAAGATAAAAGACAATTAAAAGGGTTAAATATCCTTGGATAGGTTGGCCAAGTTCATAAAACGCAAAACCCGAGCAGCTGCTCGTGTGTCATCAGCTAAAATTTCCTCCAGAGTAGACGGAAAGTGAAGGGCTACACGGAGATGATTAAAATTAACACAAGTCAGTAAAACATGTCGCACTGTCAACAGTTCACCGCAGGAGCATAGCGGTGCAGGTTCGGCGGATAGCAAGTGACGGTGGCTGAAACGGCAATGACCGATCCGCAACCGAGCCAGGATGACCTCCTCCCGCCGAGAGGGGCGTGAGGATGTCTTCCAAGCGGTCGGGATCGGTTTGACAGTTCGCAATTTATTGTTGTACAGTGAAAGCCACACACTGTGCCATTGGGACACGATACTCCGGCGAAGAGCCCGTTGAACATCGTCCGATGGGACGCAAAAGGTAGCCATGCGAGGTAAAAGAGCTGCTGCCTTGGCTGCTGTGTCGGCGGCCTCATTCCCGGGCACACCCACATGGCCAGGGACCCACAGGAAAGAAACGTGACAGCTGTCATCCGCCAGCAACTGGAGGGAGCGTTGGATCCGATACACGAGAGGATGGTTCGAGAAAGGGTCCTTAAGACTCTGCAGGGCACTAAGGGAGTCAGAACATATGGCATAGAAAGGTTGGCGGTGGCGGCAGGTATACAAAACGGCCTGGTGGAGGGCGAAAAGCTCAGCCGTGAAGGTCGAGCACCGGTCAGGGAGCCTGTATTGGAACCGGTTGTCCCCGACGACGAAGACAGATCCGACACCGGCAGCGCTCTTGGAACCATCAGTGTAAATAAATACGGCATTATCGAACCGCGAACGGAGTTCGACAAGCCTCGAGCGGTATACCAAATCCGGAGTGCTCTCCTTGGGGAGCGAACTAAGTTCGAGGTGTGTGTGAACCTGGGCCTGATGCCACGGTGGCAATGGGCATTCGCTCAACCGAAGGGTGGAAGGAAGGGTAAAATCGAGCCGCTGTAGCAGGCGGCGAAACCGAACTCCCGGTGGAAGCAAGGCAATCGCAGACAACTGATATTGGCGATCGAGTGAGTCGTCAAAAAATAATCTGTAAGAGGGATGGTTGGGCATCGACCGTAGGCGGCATGCATACCGACACAAGAGTATGTCACGTCGAGTGGTCAAGGGTAATACAGCAGCCTCGGCATACAGACTTTCAACAGGGCTGGTATAAAATGCACCGGTCGCCAAACGTAATCCACGATGGTGGATAGAGTTGAGACGGCGGAGAATCGACGGCCGTGCTGAAGAGTACACAAGGCTTCCATAGTCGAGCTTCGACTGAACAATGGCCTGGTAAAGGTGAAGCAGGACGGTACGATCCGCTCCCCATGACGTGCCACTGAGGACACGAAGAACGTTAAGGGATCGGGCACAACGGGCAGCCAGGTAGGACACGTGTGTGGACCAGCAAAGTTTCCGATCCAACATGAGTCCCAAGAATTTCGTAGTCTCCACGAAAGGGAGAGCAACAGGGCCGAGACGTAGAGAAGGTGGAAGAAATTCCTTGTATCTCCAAAAATTGATACACACAGTTTTCTCAGTGGAGAATCGGAAGCCGTTTGCGATGCTCAAGGAATATAGACGGTCAAGACAGCGTTGGAGAGAACGCTCCAAGAGACACGTCCGCTGGGCGCTACAATAAATTGCGAAATCGTCAACAAAAAGAGATCCGGAGACGTCGGCTGAAAGGCAGTCCACGATCGGATTGATTGCAATGGCAAAGAGCGCCACACTCAAGACGGAGCCCTGTGGTACCCCATTCTCCTGGCAAAAGGTATCTGACAAAACAGAGCCCACCCGTACCCGGAAATTGCGATCCGCCAAAAACGCTTGAATGAAAACAGGAAGGCGGCCCCGAAGGCCCCATGTGTGTAATGTGCGGAGAATGCCCGCTCTCCAACAGGTATCGTATGCCTTCTCCAAGTCGAAGAACACGGCTACTGTTTGACGCTTCTTTAGAAAGTTGTTCATAATGAAGGTCGACAACGTAACGAGGTGGTCAGCAGCAGAGCGGTGTCGACGAAAACCGCATTGTATATTAGTCAGGAGGCGGCGAGATTCGAGGAGCCAGACCAACCGAGCGTTAACCATGCGTTCCATCACCTTACAGACGCAGCTCGTCAGAGAAATGGGACGATAACTGGAAGGAAGGTGTTTGTCCTTCCCTGGTTTGGGGATGGGGACAACAATGGCTTCACGCCAACTTGTGGGAACATGACCTTCAGTCCATATGCGATTGTAGGTACTAAGAAGAAAGCACTTGCCCGCAGGAGAGAGGTTCTTCAGCATCTCAATATGAATGGAATCGGGCCCGGGAGCAGAGGACCGGGACAGGGCGAGAGCACGGTCTAGCTCCTGCATGGTGAAGGCGACGTTATAGTTTTCACGATTAAAAGAGCGGAAAGAAGGCGGCCGTGCCTCCTCTACCTGTTTGCGAGGGAGAAAGGCAGGGTGGTAATGGGCAGAGCTCGAAACCTCCGCAAAGAAACGACCCAATGCGTTTGAAACATCAGCTGGGTCCACGAGGACCGCGTTCTCCACGGTCAGGCCAGGAATCGGGGAGTGGACCTTGATGCCGGACAAACGGCGTAGGCCACCCCAGACAACCGTGGAGGGAGTAAAACGGTTAAAAGAACTAGTAAAAGCTGTCCAGCAAGCTTTCTTGCTGTCGTTTATGATACGACGGCACTGCGCTCTCATACGTTTGTAATTGATGCAATTCTCCAAAGTTGGGTGGCGGCGGAAGGTGCGTAAAGCACGGCGTCGGGCTCGAAGCGCGTCGCGGCAGGCTGCAGTCCACCAAGGGACCTGCACACGACGTGGAGAAGAGGATGTACGAGGTATGGAACGTTCAGCAGCAGTGAGAATAACCTCTGTGAGGTATTCGACCTGACTGTCACAGTTGGGAAAATGCTGATTGTGAAAAACAGCCATGGAAGAATAAAGCCCCCAGTCGGCTTTAGAAATGTTCCAACTGGTGGGACGTGGAGATGGGGAGTGATGTAGGAAGTGGATGATACAAGGGAAATGGTCACTCGAGTACGTGTCGGAAAGTGCATACCACTCAAACCGACCGGCAAGCTGAGGAGTGCATAGTGCGAGGTCTATATGGGAATAAGTGTGTGTCGTGTCAGAAAGGAAGGTCGGTGCACCGGTGTTGAGGCAGACAAGATCGAGGTGTTGGAGAATGTCCACCAAAAGGGAGCCTCTCGGACAAGGTGCCGGAGAGCCCCATAGGGGGTGGTGGGCATTAAAGTCGCCTACCAACACGAAAGGTGAAGGGAGCGGGTCAACAAGGTTTAGCACATCTGCCCTAGTAAGGGCAGATGACGATGGCGAATATATATTACAGAGGGAGAAGGTAAATGTGGATAAGGTGATGCGGACGGCAACTGCCTGTAGGTGAGTGTGCAAGGAAATGGGATGGAAATAGACGTCGTCTCGAAGGAGCATCAGAACCACTCCATGGGCTGGGACACCTTCCACAGGTGGCAGGTCGAACCGCACAGAGGTGTAGTGTGGAAAGTCTGCACGATCACGTGGACGCAACTTAGTTTCCTGGAGGCAGACTAGAAGCGGGCAGTGCAATCGAAGGAGTAGTTTTAACTCCTCCCGATTAGAACGAATGCCGCGAATGTTCCATTGAAGGAGCGCCATGATAAAAATGAGAGAAGAAATAAGGATAAAAACCAAGTAGCGAGCGGGGTCACCTCGACGGCCTCTGAGGACCGGATTTCGAGGGAGCACTGCTATCGCTGTCTGGGGGCAAAGGGTCATGTTCCATTGGTTCGACCGACGCGCCTGCCACCTCCCTGAGTTTATCAGGAGGGGCAGTTTCCACCGCCGGTAAAGGGCCGGGCGCCCAGCAAACGGAGCGTCCCGGTGAAACA
The DNA here is from genome assembly GCA_026315105.1 of Locusta migratoria. NCBI lineage: Eukaryota > Metazoa > Arthropoda > Insecta > Orthoptera > Acrididae > Locusta > Locusta migratoria. Next base: position 214,872,398 of record CM048749.1, read on the forward strand.
GAAGACGGCCGAGGCCGGCAACTGTTGGACGGCGCGACAGATGGGTCACGCCTCGACGGGAAGAGGCAGTTGACGGTTGGGAAGCCTGAGAACGCAGAAAATCCTCACGGACGGGTTCCTTTTTCAAGGTCCGGGCATCTTGTTTAGGTGCCCGCGGTTTACTAGAGTTTGACGAAGACTGTACCCTAGAAGCAGCTAGAGGGAGCGGGGACGTGGAACGGGCAATCTTCGGGCTGGCGGATCGCACAACTGTGTCAGCGAAAGTGAAGTCACATGTCTGGGTACTGGAATCCTTGGTAGGTCGAGTTGAGGTGAGTACCTTACTGTATGTACCCGCTGGGAGGACAGTGGGCTTTCGACTCGCCAACAACTTACGAGCGGCAGATGTCGATACCTTCTCCGTAACCCGAATTTGCTGGATTACCTTCTCATCCTTGTATACAGGGCAGTCGCGAGAGGAAGCCGCATGGTCACCGTTGCAGTTTAGGCAGTGAGGGGACGGAGGTGGGCAATCCCCCTCATGGGCGTCCCTACCACAAGTGACACACTTTGCTGCATTTGGGCAATGTTCACGGGTATGGTTGTACCTGTGGCACTGAAAACAGCGCGTTGGGTTAGGTACATAAGGGCGGACGGAGATGACTTCATACCCTGCTTTGACCTTCGACGGGAGGTCAACTTTGTCAAACGTCAAAAACACAGTACGAGTCGGTGTCAGATGGTTATCGACCTATTTCATGACCCTGTGGACGGCTGTCACACCCTGATCGGACATATACGATTGGATATCTTCATCAGACAACCCGTCAAGGGATCTCGTGAAGACTACCCCCCGTGTCGAGTTGAGTGTGCGGTGCGCTTCGACCTTAACTGGAAAAGTGTGCAACAACGTAGTACGTATCAGTTTTTGGGCTTGGAAGGCACTTTCCACTTCCAGCAACAATGTGCCATTGCGCTGACGTGAACAGGTTTTAACAGGGCCAGCAATTGCATCTACACCTTTCTGTATAACGAAAGGATTGACAGAATTGAAATCCTTTCCGTCGGTGCGAGAGACAACCAGAAATTTAGGTACATTAGGCAGAGTCTTTTTAGGCTGAGGCGAGTCTAACCTACGTTTATGGGTCAACGCCACGAAAGAAGATAAGGAAGTCATCGCGGAAGTGTCCCCCGTGATTACCGGCGTCTCCGATGGCGCGCTCCTTCCTAGTGGGGGCCCTCTCCGAGGGCTTACCCGCCTTAGGTGATTGTTCACACCTCCCGAGAACTGACGGAGGGACCAATCGGCACGTTCGGAAGGTACCAGCTCGGGTAATCACCCCTCCCTGGGCCTGGCCTTTACCAGGGGGTACGTACGTGCCTTACTTGTCTACCCGGGGCGGGGAATTACGCATTACCCCGTCACCTGCTACGCACGATAATGCGTGGGTCGGCCTTCAGACACGCACAGGGAGGAAAGAAGAAGAGGATAGGAAATGAAGAGAAAGAAGGAAAGAAAAGAAGTGTCTCAAACGCCGAGGCGGAGACTAATGAGGAGAAGAAGGCTAGGAGAGTTCAAGGAGAGAAAGACAGAAAACGAAGGGTAAGAAAGGAAGGAACGAAGGAAGAAAAACCACAACAAGAACCACCGTATCTCACGAAATATGCCCGCCTCCGGGCGAAGGCATAAACCGGGAGGGAAAGTGAAGCAGCCTGGGGCAGAAGAAAGGCTGCTCCGGCTCGGGACCCCGTGCGCGTCACACACGTACCCACAAAAGAACTGTGGGCCCCCTGGGGGTTCAGTTTACAATATTGACTTAACAAGCGGAACTCCATTAACATTCGGACTATTTAGAAAACTGTCACTTCACTCACATGTGAATGTGGATTTTAATGCCTACGAATTCAATTACCTGTTTAAAATAATTTTTTAGAGTGGTGTCTTACAAAAGCCAGCCAGCAATTAATTGGATGAGAGTCGATTTTAATTACAGTCACGAAATATAAAGAAAAAATGATAAACATTTTCAGTGGGGTATGCCTAGCATACCCACTCAAATTTTGAGGTATGCTTGAGCGACCGAGCATACCCGTTGTTGGCGCCTATGCTAACGAAGCATCACAACAACTTTTACGGAATTTATAGTTAGAATCAACAAAATGCTTTCATGAAGAGATTTTTCAACACAGAATCAGACAAACGAGATCTGTGTTGATTATCACTGGGGGCGGGGGGTCAATTAAGAAAATTGCTAAACTATAGTAGAAATAAATATTGCCTTGCATTCTAGCTGCGATTTCGTAGTCGTGCCTTACGATAAAATTGAGCCTTCGACGTACATCACGAGGAATTGAGTCGCGTGGTTGAACAACACTTAGAGATAAATACAGAAATAGATAACGGAATACGTGACATAATTATACAACTTTTTAAACCGCCCAGAAATATATTTGAAAAGGTTTTTATACACAAAAATGAATATTATTTAGCCCGTGAGCACTAACGATCTGAGCATTTTGCTCACCGTAATTTTAAAACAACTGGCATTTTGTTACTTGTAAATATTAAACTTTGAGGTTTTTCCCCCACTAAAACTACAGGGATTACTTATTTGCACTCGAGTACATTTCAAATTGGTCGTGTAATCTGAGCAATAGGCTATACACGCGATTGTTTAACTCTTAAAGCCGCGAGATCTCGTGGGTTAAAAATCCCAGTTTCTGGCTGACATTAAAGGTCTTTTCCCAGTTTTTTTTCAAATTCAAGGGTTTTTCCCAGTTTCAAGATTCGGCGACCACCCTGACTACGCTATGTAAACAAGAGCACTAACAGTGTTAATTCATTGTTGACGCAAAAGATTTCCCCCTCGTGTGAATGGGTTTTCAAACAGCATCCAACTTTTCTGTTCATCATGAAAATATAATTAATGCTGTTCCTGCGCTATAGTTGACATGTTTTCAATGTACTCTTGCCTGTTCACTAAACAGATTATCCTTGTAAATCACAATTTAAAAATGACATACCAGTATCTTATCACTTACCATTGCTTTTTAAGCTTTGGTTTTACTGAACGGCATGCAGCAGCAGTGAAATTTATAAATTTTCTGGCTGGTGCAATTTCAGCTTTGATCTTCTATCCCAAAGTAAATGCCCTCTGAATTCTGAAGAGATGGCCTTGACAATGTGATAAAAAAGTGATCACAAAACTACTCAGAATAAAATTTTGCGATAATATCAGCTGTCTGCAGTTATTTCTTCAACAAGTTTTGTTTTCTCCCTCATACACAGCTTCTGTTTTTCTTAGTTTGAGAAACGAAAAATAAGTACCGTTAATAGTTGTACTTATGATAGATCTTCCCTCCTTATAGGATTTAGTGTCGTCAATACTGTGATACGATTCAAAAGAAGTCTTAAAATGAAAACAGATTGATATTATAGTTGAGAAATTTCACAAACTCTTATTCTGAATATAAGCGTTCTCTGTAAAAATGTATTATGGACACTTTGCAAAACATGCGCGTTAGGAAGGTAAATAGGACTAAAGTTAATGTAACAACATGCTGATGTGATTTACAGACAAAAGTTATTATCCTTGCATGCGAATTGGGTGTGCTTTTACAATACACAGAGCTAACCATGGTCAAATGTCAGGTTAGCCGGCAGTATTTTTCTAACCAATGTTTAGTGTTTGTGCACCGCAACAAGAATTTAAACGTGATCAACTTTTAACCATCGTCAAGTAACCCTTGCCTGTCTTGATTTTTGACAACTGTTTGTTCACTATGGGTCAAAAAGTCACGGCACTGCTACTTTGTCACCGTTACTTTTCTGTCATGTATACAACACCTGAGTAGTGATCTGTTGCCGTCACTCGGCCATTACCTGGTCATGTAAAAGTAACTTGCCTAGTACATGAAAACTTTAACCCTTTCCCCCATTTTACATCCAAGTGAAAAAATAACCATGTTTTATATAGATATATAAATGTGAAGAAAATATGAATTTTCCAGAGTTTTATCTTAATACACCTGTTTTTTCCCGGTTTTCCAGATGGCTGGACACCCTGTATGAGCTATGGTCCCAAAATTTTGAAAATTACATACAATTTTCAATGACAACTCCAAGACTTTAATCACTTCATACAACATACAACTGACTGGGACACTGACACTTGTGTGACTGTATGGGTTACAAAGTTATACAAATCATGACATTTATGTACTTGAGGTGGTTTGTAATAACATGTAAATTCTGTTTTCATATTAAATTTATTATTTTTGATACATTTTCTTATGCAACAAGAGCAGATGCTGTGCTTGATTCATATTTCCAGTTTGGTGGAAGAATAGTCTTCTTCTTGTAGTACCGAGCAAGCCTGTGAATTCTAGATTCCACAAGAATCAGGCGAAACTTTGAATCCTTGTCCTTCCTGTGAAATATTAAAACTTTGCATTACAAAAACTTTCACAAAATACCTGCCACAATAGATAAAGTCTACAATATAGTATTTAAATAATATAATTATAAACTACATAGCATTTGAACATGGTTGGATAATCACAGGACTTACTGCAACACAGTAAAACACCCAGTCTAAAAGGTTACACCGAATTCCAGACAAATCGCAAAACTTTTTGAACTCTGGTCATCCCCCCCCCCCCCCATTTTCTAAAATAGAGGGTAGACCCACATCAAGAGTCACTTCAATCCACTCAGCACTATATCAAATAAACACTGTTGAAATGTGGTGTACATTTATGTGCAACCACAGGCATCAAAGAATAGAGGACATCACGTCTGAGGAAAAAGCCACAATTGGCCACAGCAGTCCAAGACTGGGTGTGTGTGTGTGTGTGTGTGTGTGTGTGTGTGTGTGTGTGTGTGTGTGTGTGTGTAACCGATGACGGCCTTAATGGACAAAAGCTTTAATGTTAAATTATTTGTGCCTTTCTTCAGATCATCGGATGTCTGTAGTGAGTAAGCCACCTGTCTTTTTCAAAATATCGTTAAAAAGCCTTGAGTAACAAACAGTATCCGATACGGAGGTACATCAGGGTCATTTTTCATACCGAGTAACAATTAGTAGTTGGTTTCAGCAACCACAACTTATTGGCAGTCACTGCTAACCGCTTTTCTTCCCACAACTGCACCAAAGAGGAGACACCCTACAGGATAATAGCACACCTTGTGACAGATTCACTGCAGATCACCTTGGCAGTCTGATCAGCCTCTTCATTACCCCAAATCCCCATATGCCTTCTCTTCCATGTATCATCCTGATTGGCATCCCTACTTTTGAGCTTTTTGTGGAACTATTAACGAGTTTCATGAAATGTTGTAATAATTATTTCTCATTCCACATGTTTTATCTTTCTTGAATATTAGGATGATGTGTGCAAGTTTCAAGCCTTTGGATATGGATCTTTCACTTCACTAATTATTGTATATGTTTATATATGGACCCACTGCATCAGCATACTTTAAAGAAACCTAACTATTATACCATCTGAACTGGGAAAAAAGTGATTTAAGCTGCTTCAATACTGAAGAGTTGTCCACTAAATTACACATACAGGCATTTTTTAACTCTCATATTGACAGGTATATAACAAAAGTATAAATAAAACACCAAAATGTACAGAAAATAACAGCGATTTCTTCCTGTTCCTATTAATACACTACAAGTTCTAAAGCATAAGATAGCACCGCTAAAAAGGTAATATGAATAAAACAATTTTATCTTTCTCTTTATAATGAAAACAGTTTACTTGTGACGTAGGCCTAATGTAACTACAGGAAAATTTAAGAAAAAATTAACTGGCTAAAAGCACAGCTAATGAGTGCGCGATTGTGCAGGTGAAAGTGGCCAATCACGAGATGCATTCGGGTGGTCACTGAGATTCCGCATTTCAGGTTGGCGTCAGATTTAAAATTTTTGTCTGGCATTTATGTGCAGCATTTTTGCTAGTGGTTTCACAATGAATTTCACCAATATCATCAAAGTTTATAACATATGATAAATATCGATGTAGTTTTTGGTATGTTGTGCTATTTTCAATGTTTTGAAATGGAATGTATTTGATTTTTGCAATTCATGACAAATTTGCAGAAATTAATATATGCTGTTCCTGCTCTATGGTTGACAGGCTCTTGTATGTACCCTTGTCTGACCAATAAATAATTTTAAGACAAGATATGTTGAGGTAAATTTCCTGCAAGTGCTATTTACGTAAGTCAAGTTTAACCAATCCGTGTTGTTTACAGCATGTCACCATTTGCACACAAAGTTCACAAGATGTGAAAAAATGTGTTAACATTAAGTTTCAATACTTTATTTTCAAACTGAATCACACGCTTTGTGTGGGGAACATTACAGTGACCTCAATCATTCTTCTGCAGTACTTTTCCGTTCAGATTTAATACTTTCTTGCGAAGTAAATTGAAATACCCCCCCCCTCCCGGTCTCTCAAGTAAAACAACTAATTTTTACAGTGCCTTGCAATACGTGAATAATTATACATCCCACAGAAAAAAAATCAGATGTTCTAACATTCCACACAATATCCATACAAAAAATGCAACAGTCATGCAACCATCACAATTAATCACCGGTGAAAATTTTGACTACATAGTATGGCCAGAATGCAGTTTTCATGGGGAAAAGACTATCCCCAAGAGACTGTCATCTTACACTCAATCTCCTTTACAGAACAAATGTAAATTTCACATTGATTGAACTGCAATATATTAATCCAAAGACCTTTACATCCACTATGTAATTTTTTTTTACAAGTCAAACAGTAAAGCTATTTCTTATTGGCCGCATAAACGCTACTCCCGATTAGCTGTGGCACCATTACCAACGTCTACACATGAAACACCACTTGCAGACTGAAACTGCACTTCAGCCCTTCACTATTAAACCACCTCAGATGAAAATTAAGAAGCACTGTCAGTTTTACATTCCGCATATTACTATTAAAACACCCCGTTTCAGTCCTCAGATAATAGAAAGAATAAAAGCAGCAGCATAAAGTTCGCGACTATGTATCTCCTATAGAGTAATGCCATTATACAACCTCTTAGGTGCGATTACAATACAATTACACTAGCCTGCCTGATACTTGCTACAATTTTGGCTGCCAACAAAGAGCAGAGAAAAATAAACTTTTTAAGACCGCTGAATGATAAAGAGAAGATATAATTGAAATTTGCCTGGTGTGTCAATCACACTTATCAAAAATGTTTGGAGCCAAGACAGTACCAACAAAACACCAGTACTACTCCAAACCAGCCCGAGAAATGAAAATTGTTATCTCACCTGTTTCTTTCCAAATGTTTCCTAATAGCTACAGCTTTCTTGATAAGGTAGTACAGGTCCTCTGGTAGATCTGGAGCCAGGGACATAGCTTTCATAATGCGCAAGATTTTGTTTTGCGACACAAATCTTACTTGTGCAACACCATGTGAATCCCTGAGGATTACACCTGAAAATTACAAATGCATAAATAAGTGACAATATTAGTTTTCCAAAGTGACATATTTTAAATAAATAGATTTGTTACAACATTGAGCACATTATCACAAAGTCTTCCTAAAACTACCACAAGACATTTCAGGATGTATATCAAACTTAAATGTGTCATTTTTTTTTTTTTTTTTTTTTTTTTGTGGTTTTAGGGCGCACAACTTCTATGGTCATTAGCGCCCAGCCAAGAACGTAGATTCGCTATGATCTCAAAAAAAAAATGGTGACTGTCAGAACATCAACAAGAGGCTAAAAACGAAAGATAAAAGACAATTAAAAGAGTTAAATATCCTTGGATAAGTTGGCCAAGTTGATAAAACGCAAAACTCGAGCAGCTGCTCGTGTGTCATCATCTAAAATTTCCTCCAGAGTAGACGGAAAGTGAAGGGCTACACGGAGATGATTAAAATTAACACAAGTCAGTAAAACATGTCGCACTGTCAGCAGTTCACCGCAGGAGCATAGCGGTGCAGGTTCGGCGGATAGCAAGTGACGGTGGCTGAAACGGCAATGACCGATCCGCAACCGAGCCAGGATGACCTCCTCCCGCCGAGAGGGGCGTGAGGATGTCCTCCAAGCGGTCGGGATCGGTTTGACAGTTCGCAATTTATTGTCGTACAGTGAAAGCCACACACTGTGCCATTGCGACACGATACTCCGGCGAAGAGCCCGTTGAAAATCGTCCGATGGGACGCAAAAGGTAGCCATGCGAGGTAAAAGAGCTGCTGCCTTGGCTGCTGTGTCGGCGGCCTCATTCCCGGGCACACCCACATGGCCAGGGACCCACAGGAAAGAAACGTGACAGCTGTCATCCGCCAGCAACTGGAGGGAGCGTTGGATCCGATACACGAGAGGATGGTTCGAAAAAGGGTCCTTAAGACTCTGCAGGGCACTAAGGGAGTCAGAACATATGGCATAGAAAGGGTGGCGGTGGCGGCTGGTATACAAAACGGCCTGGTGGAGGGCGAAAAGCTCAGCCGTGAAGTTCGAGCACCGGTCAGGGAGCTTGTATTGGAAACGGTTGTCCCCGACAACGAAGGCAGATCCGACACCGGCAGTGCTCTTGGAACCATCAGTGTAAATAAATACGGCATTATCGAACCGCGAACGGAGTTCGACAAGCCTCGAGCGGAATACCAAATCCGGAGTGCTCTCCTTGGGGAGCGAACTAAGTTCGAGGTGTGTGTGAACCTGGGCCTGATGCCACGGTGGCAATGGGCTTTCGCTCAACCGAAGGGTGGAAGGAAGGGTAAAATCGAGCCGCTGTAGCAGGCGGCGAAACCGAACTCCCGGTGGAAGCAAGGCAATCGCAGACAACTGATATTGGCGATCGAGTGAGTCGTCAAAAAATAATCTGTAAGATGGATGGTTGGGCATCGACCGTAGGCGGCATGCGTACCGACACAAGAGTATGTCACGTCGATTGGTCAAGGGTAATACAGCAGCCTCGGCATACAGACTTTCAACAGGGCTGGTATAAAATGCACCGGTCGCCAGACGTAATCCACGATGGTGGATAGAGTTGAGACGGCGGAGAATCGACGGCCGTGCTGAAGAGTATATAAGGCTTCCATAGTCGAGCTTCGACTGAACAATGGCCTGGTAAAGGTGAAGCAGGACGGTACGATCCGCTCCCCATGACGTGCCACTGAGGACACGAAGAACATTAAGGGATCGGGCACAACGGGCAGCCAGGTAGGACACATGTGTGGACCAGCAAAGTTTCCGATCCAACATGAGTCCCAAGAATTTTGTAGTCTCCACGAAAGGGAGAGCAACAGGGCCGAGACGTAGAGAAGGTGGATGAAATTCCTTGTATCTCCAGAAATTGACACACACAGTTTTCTCAGTGGAGAATCGGAAGCCGTTTGCGATGCTCCAGGAATATAGACGGTCAAGACAGCGTTGGAGAGAACGCTCCAAGAGACACGTCCGCTGGGCGCTACAATAAATTGCGAAATCGTCATCAAAAAGAGATCCGGAGACGTCAGCTGAAAGGCAATCTACGATCGGATTGATTGCAATGGCAAAGAGCGCCACACTCAAGACGGAGCCCTGTGGTACCCCCATTCTCCTGGCAAAAGGTATCTGACAAAACAGAGCCCACCCGTACCCGGAACTTGCGATCCGCCAAAAACGCTTGAATGAAAAGAGGAAGGCGGCCCCGAAGGCCCCATGTGTGCAATGTGCGGAGAATGCCCGCTCTCCAACAGGTATCGTATGCCTTCTCCAAGTCGAAGAACACTGCTACTGTTTGACGCTTCTTTAGAAAGTTGTTCGTAATGAAGGTCGACAACGTAACGAGGTGGTCAGCAGCAGAGCGGTGTCGACGAAAACCGCATTGGATATTAGTCAGGAGGCGGCGAGATTCGAGGAGCCAGACCAACCGAGCGTTAACCATGCGTTCCATCACCTTACAGACGCAGCCCGTCAGAGAAATGGTGCGATAACTGGAAGGAAGGTGTTTGTCCTTCCCTGGTTTGGGGATGGGGACAACAATGGCTTCACGCCAACTTGTGGGAACATGACCTTCAGTCCATATGCGATTGTAGGTTCTAAGAAGAAAGCACTTGCCCGCAGGAGAGAGGTTCTTCAGCATCTCAATATGAATGGAATCGGGCCCGGGAGCAGAAGACCGGGACAGGGCGAGAGCACGATCTAGCTCCTGCATGGTGAAGGCGACGTTATAATTTTCACGATTAAAAGAGCGGAAAGAAGGCGGCCGTGCCTCCTCTACCTGTTTGCGAGGGAGAAAGGCAGGGTGGTAATGGGCAGAGCTCGAAACCTCCGCAAAGAAACGACCCAATGCGTTTGAAACATCAGCTGGGTCCACGAGGACTGCGTTCTCCACAGTCAGGCCAGGAATCGGGGAGTGGACCTTGATGCCGGACAAACGGCGTAGGCCACCCCAGACAACCGTGGAGGGAGTAAAACGGTTAAAAGAACTAGTAAAAGCAGTCCAGCAAGCTTTCTTGCTGTCGTTTATGATACGACGGCACTGCGCTCTCATACGTTTGTAATTGATGCAATTCTCCAAAGTTGGGTGGCGGCGGAAGGTGCGTAAAGCACGGCGCCGGGCTCGAAGCGCGTCGCGGCAGTCTGCAGTCCACCAAGGGACCTGGACACGACGTGGAGAAGAGGATGTACGAGGTATGGAACGTTCAGCAGCAGTGAGAATAACCTCTGTGAGGTATTCGACCTGACTGTCACAGTTGGGAAAATGCTGATTGTGAAAAACAGCCATGGAAGAATAAAGCCCCCAGTCGGCTTTAGAAATGTTCCAACTGGTGGGACGTGGAGATGGGAAATGATGTAGGAAGTGGATGATACAAGGGAAATGGTCACTCGAGTACGTGTCAGAAAGTGCATACCACTCAAACCGACCGGCAAGCTGAGGAGTGCACATTGCGAGGTCTATATGGGAGTAAGTGTGTGTTGTGTCAGAAAGGAAGGTCGGTGCACCGGTCTTGAGGCAGACAAGATCGAGGTGGTGGAGAATGTCCACCAAAAGGGAGCCTCTCGGACAAGGTGCCGGAGAGCCCCATAGGGGGTGGTGGGCATTAAAGTCGCCTACCAACACGAAAGGTGAAGGGAGCTGGTCAACAAGGTTTAGCACATCTGCCCTAGTAAGGGCAGATGACGATGGCGAATATATATTACAGAGGGAGAAGGTAAATGTGGATAAGGTGATGCGGACGGCAACTGCCTGTAGGTGAGTGTGCAAGGAAATGGGATGGAAATAGACGTCGTCTCGAAGGAGCATCAGAACCCCTCCATGGGCTGGGACACCTTCCACAGGTGGCAGGTCGAACCGCACAGAGGTGTAGTGTGGAAAGTCTGCACGATCACGTGGACGCAACTTAGTTTCCTGGAGGCAGACTAGAAGCGGGCAGTGCAATCGAAGGAGTAGTTTTAACTCCTCCCGATTAGAACGAATGCCGCGAATGTTCCATTGAAGGAGCGCCATGATAAAAATGAGAGAAGAAATAAGGATAAAAACCAAGTAGCGAGCGGGGTCACCTCGACGGCCTCTGAGGACCGGATTTCGAGGGAGCACTGCTATCGCTGTCTGGGGGCAAAGGGTCATGTTCCATTGGTTCGACCGACGCGCCTGCCACCTCCCTGAGTTTATCAGGAGGGGCAGTTTCCACCGCCGGTAAAGGGCCGGGCGCCCAGCAAACGGAGCGTCCCGGTGAAACAGAAGACGGCCGAGGCCGGCAACTGTTGGACGGCGCGACAGATGGGTCACGCCTCGGCGGGAAGAGGCAGTTGACGGTTGGGAAGCCTGAGAACGCAGAAAATCCTCACGGACGGGTTCCTTTTTCAAGGTCCGGGCATCTTGTTTAGGTGCCCGCGGTTTACTAGAGTTTGACGAAGACTGTACCCTAGAAGCAGCTAGAGGGAGCGGGGACGTGGAACGGGCAATCTTCGGGCTGGCGGATCGCACAACTGTGTCAGCGAAAGTGAAGTCACATGTCTGGGTACTGGAATCCTTGGTAGGTCGAGTTGAGGTGAGTACCTTACTGTATGTACCCGCTGGGAGGACAGTGGGCTTTCGACTCGCCAACAACTTACGAGCGGCAGATGTCGATACCTTCTCCGTAACCCGAATTTGCTGGATTACCTTCTCATCCTTGTATACAGGGCAGTCGCGAGAGGAAGCCGCATGGTCACCGTTGCAGTTTAGGCAGTGAGGGGACGGAGGTGGGCAATCCCCCTCATGGGCGTCCCTACCACAAGTGACACACTTTGCTGCATTTGGGCAATGTTCACGGGTATGGTTGTACCTGTGGCACTGAAAACAGCGCGTTGGGTTAGGTACATAAGGGCGGACGGAGATGACTTCATACCCTGCTTTGACCTTCGACGGGAGGTCAACTTTGTCAAACGTCAAAAACACAGTACGAGTCGGTGTCAGATGGTTATCGACCTATTTCATGACCCTGTGGACGGCTGTCACACCCTGATCGGACATATACGATTGGATATCTTCATCAGACAACCCGTCAAGGGATCTCGTGAAGACTACCCCCCGTGTCGAGTTGAGTGTGCGGTGCGCTTCGACCTTAACTGGAAAAGTGTGCAACAACGTAGTACGTATCAGTTTTTGGGCTTGGAAGGCACTTTCCACTTCCAGCAACAATGTGCCATTGCGCTGACGTGAACAGGTTTTAACAGGGCCAGCAATTGCATCTACACCTTTCTGTATAACGAAAGGATTGACAGAATTGAAATCCTTTCCGTCGGTGCGAGAGACAACCAGAAATTTAGGTACATTAGGCAGAGTCTTTTTAGGCTGAGGCGAGTCTAACCTACGTTTATGGGTCAACGCCACGAAAGAAGATAAGGAAGTCATCGCGGAAGTGTCCCCCGTGATTACCGGCGTCTCCGATGGCGCGCTCCTTCCTAGTGGGGGCCCTCTCCGAGGGCTTACCCGCCTTAGGTGATTGTTCACACCTCAGGTCACACCTCCCGAGAACTGACGGAGGTACCAATCGGCACGTTCAGAAGGTACCAGCTCGGGTAATCACCCCTCCCTGGGCCTGGCCTTTACCAGGGGGTACGTACGTGCCTTACTTGTCTACCCGGGGCGGGGAATTACACGTTACCCCCGTCACCTGCTACGCACGATAATGCGTGGGTCGGCCTTCAGACACGCACAGGGAGGAAAGAAGAAGAGGATAGGAAATGAAGAGAAAGAAGGAAAGAAAAGAAGTGTCTCAAACGCCGAGGCGGAGACTAATGAGGAGAAGAAGGCTAGGAGAGTTCAAGGAGAGAAAGACAGAAAACGAAGGGTAAGAAAGGAAGGAACGAAGGAAGAAAAACCACAACAAGAACCACCGTATCTCACGAAATATGCCCGTCTCCGGGCGAAGGCATAAACCGGGAGGGAAAGTGAAGCAGCCTGGGGCAGAAGAAAGGCTGCTCCGGCTCGGGGCCCCGTGCGCGCCACACACGTACCCACAAAAGAACTGTGGGCCCCCTGGGGGGACTTAAATGTGTCAAAAGCAGAGAATCTTTCATATTTGTAATACCCCCACCTGTGCGGGCACAGGAGAAGAGGAATCGTTTGCAAAACATTTTTGCTTATTTTTACAATCAGTGTCGCAGTGTGGTGTTTTGTATTCAGATGTTGGCTATGGCCACTGCATGTGAAGAAAGGCAGCTACGCTCTTTTTCCGAATGTTTTGTTATGACTTTCTGGTGACATTTACTCTTCATTTATTGAGCAGACAAGGATACACCTACATCAAGAACCTGTCAACCATAGAGCTGGAACAGCTTTAATTATTTACTTCACGGTCGACATGAATCCCATCACTCTATATGATTCTGTTTGCTCCGACCACTACAGACATCTGAAGACTCGACACTATACCACGACATGAACTGTAAAATTATACCAATACTAGCTTATATGTCCGTGCTTCGCAATAGTTGTTAAAGAGGGACCTGTGTACATCATGGTCTTTAAGGGTTCTGGACCTAGGTCAGCAAAAACAGAATACGTGTTTGATCGCCCTGTCAATAAACTCAGTTCTCCTAACCAAGATGTCAAATGTAAGTAGTAGTCATTGTCAAAAATGATGAATGTCCATAAAGTTTTTCATACAAAAAGTGAAATTAAGTCCGTACTGTGGAACGATGTAAATTCATTGTTAGTGTGTGTTCATAAAGTTAAGACTGAGGTGTGTAATTGTCTTGTCTGCCATAAACTTCTGAAAGCACTGCTATTGCTAAGGTGAGAAATAGTAACAACTGCACCATGTATTGTTCTACACTGTAGTACTAAACTGTTTATCTCTCACAGTAAGTGTATGCTGAAGAATTAGAATGTTGCAGTGTTGCACTGGCGACAATGTAGTTATTCTGTATGCAGTGCTCCACATTATTGGAAAGTCGACGAATACTGAAAGTCTGGTAATTCTATCAACAGAGCAGTTCATGTCTGTCTAAAAAGGACGTCATGGCGGTGTCAATGTGCGATAAAGTAAGTCTGGATAATGGTTGAAGGAATGGCGTCAGCTGATTGTCTATATAGAAATTTCCATTAAATATATTATTTCCAGTGAATTGTCTCGACTGTTAGCAGCATCGGCCACTCTTTAGACTAATACATGTCCCCACGTCCTGCGTTGTTAACTTTGTAAAGCACAGAGTTGAAATCAATCTTATGTAACAGAACAATACATTCAGAAGTCTGATTATAATTCTAAGTACAATTGTCTCTGCAAAATCAGACGTCTATCATAATTTTTAAGAAATTACAAATCTTAATCACAATATTCTACCGAACAATTACGAAAGCAGGGAAGTTTCTGATGAATTTGTCTCTCGCATGAGTATATTAAATCTAGTGGCAGGCGCAGAGCAGAAATATATCTCGAGTGAGCATTCATATGTGCTGAATGGACATTAAGATTGAAATGTCACATGATACTGGGAAAAATCTACAAATCACTGACATTATCTTTGTGTGTGTGTGGTTTTTTTCTCTCTTTTTTTTTGGGGTTAAGACGAATGACTGTGTTAAATGGACCTTTTAGCAACACTTCCTAAACTTTCTTGTTACTTCAGTGACATTTATTTAGATATTATCTTATGTTACGTGGTTGCCCTGCGAAAAGGAGGTGGGCTTGTTTGCAGCCAGTGCAGTACAAACCAGTCTTAGAGCAAAGCTATGTGTGGAAAGAATGGATTTGTCTCAGTATCACTTGGTAATTGCAGCTTAATGTTGAGAAGATGCACAGAAACCATTGCTCACTCCATAGATACTTGTACTCTACGTATAATTTAGTGGTTATATCCGCCGAAAGAGGCACTTCTTTCCATGACATTTGCAAAGCATATGGAATACAGCAAAGGAAGAAAAAAAAAAAGTGCTTTACATAGATTAGCTCCAAACATGGCTGAAAGAGAGGACTTGGTAAAAGGAGACATAGAAGATGCCTTGTTGTGCAGCTCACCTAAAACTTTTGGCAAAGGCAGAGTAACCTAGCACATTGAGGCGCTATGCTCCAATGCGCGAGGCCGTATTACACAACGATCCGCCGCGAAAGGTGTAGGCCTAGCGAGACAGCAATCTAGTGGCGAAACACATGAAACCATGATTATTATCAGACACTTTATCCGCGCACAGGAATAGAGACCAGTTCTAAAGTCCTAGGAATCCGCGGATGCGCACTAGGTAGCGCTGACGCGTGCATGCACAGAGGTGGATATGGCAGGAAGCTTTCTGCTTGTTATTTGTATACATGACGTTCATGGTTAGGACTGATTTGTGATTTCAGACGTCCGTGTTGCGGATTTTGCCTCTTTTTTCAATTAGTAGATTTTCATAAATGCAGTAATTATACAAGCAACGTATGTTTTCCAGCAGACCTTTATACCAAGTGTTTATGAAAAAGCGTTTTTACATTGGTTGCTTAATACTAACAGATATGAAATGGAACAAAGAGCTGTCGAGTCATTCAGGCATACAGGGAGGACAGATGTTTGTATAACCCACACAATCACTTTATCATAAGTTTTGTCAGCAATGGTTTATCCCTTAATGATATACATACAACTACAAACAGCCTCTCTCCAAAACAGGTCATGTCCTTCCTCACCAAGTTCCAAATTTGTTGTGGATTTCCGGGACTCACTTCTTAGCTGTAAGTATATTTCTCTACCTTCCTTCCTTCTGGGCGCAGTCTGTTTTTTGTCATTGTTGTGCCTTAATCTGAAGATTTACTGTAACAGCTCCAAAAAAGAAAGTGCCCCATGTGCAAAATGCTGTATACGTGTAAATTTTGACAGACATACATTTGCAATCTAGTGTCATAATATAAAACTCTGGCACAGTCTGAGGCTCCATGTCATGAATTACGCAGCTGCTCCCGCCGATGTTAAAAGTCCTCCTTCAGCCATTTGTGTGCATGTTGTCATTGGCATAAGTTAATTTAAGTAGTGTGTAAGTCTAGGGACCGATAACCTACCGGTAAGTAATTTCGCCCTTAGCATCACAAACTTTAATGTAAAACAAAAGTGTTGAGTATGGAATTCAAAGCAATTTTGACTCAATTCTGTGACTACATAAGAGAAAAAGAAATACTTAATAAAAAATGACACCTTTACATTAATATGAACTGCAAGCTCACAGAAATAATTTAAATAATGATGTTCCAGGAAATCAAAGCTTCCCTCGGGTTCTTGTGTGGTATGAATGAACTATTACATGCACTCGTTTTCTTCATGTGTCATGTGCATTATTGCTGTCTACTGCGCATGCGCGGATTTGTGCGAAGAAATATCTGCTGTGCATCGTGTAATAGGTTTATGTGAAGCAGTATATAGTTCCAGATAATGACACTTCTGGTGGTGCTGCATAGGCATGCGCCTCAGGTGTATCATGTAATACAGCCTTAAGGTAGTTCATAAGTAGTTTGTAAATTTAGGGACTGATGACCTCACACTTAAGTCCCTTCAGCTTAAGAAAATAAACAAATCATCTGACACATGACTTAGAGATAGCTGGTATTAAGGAACACATTAAGCAGATTGATAGGGATTTTAAAAACACATTTTACAGAAGCCAAATAGAAACAACGGCCATGGAATAGCTAAGGTGTACAGTGAAAACAGAAATGCAATTAGCTCAAATATAATCGTCAAAGTAAATGATGTACACTTCAAGCAGAATGCACCATCAGAGAAGACTTCATAGAAGCCCTCCTGCGAGGTATAGGCTAAAGGTAAGTTGTGAGGCAGCATTGTGACTCGTGTCGGGACAGCTCAGTCAGAGCGCTTGCCCGCGAAAGGCAAAGGTCCCAGTTCCGGCACACAATTTTAATCTACCAGGAAGTTTCATATCAGCGCACACTCCGCTACAGAGTGAAAGTTTCATTCTAGTTGAAGTATGGCTGGATCTTAAAAGATTTTTTAAGATGTAACAGCCCTAACCCTGGGGACCTGACTCACTTTACAAAACAGTATACTACTGCCATGACAAATGCTCATTACTTAGCCAACATTATGGACCTTCGCTTTCAAGGGGAAAGAATAAATGAAGTAGAGTACAGCGCTGCTATGGAATATGCTACAGTTTACCATCCAGACAATGCCAGATTTTATTAAGCTTAAAGCCAAATGTTCACTTTCCAAGGCATATTTATTTACTCATGAAACTTTTGCGCACATAAAACCTATAGTTTGGTGGATGTCATTGGAAAACGGTGTGTATCTTGCAACCTTAAGTCTGGCACAACAACTTCATAGTGCTGTGGCTTCATCAGCTGGGATTGAACGCCTTTTCTCAATCTTTGGTTCTGTACAGGGTGAAGTATGAAACATAGGAACCGAAAAAGAGTGCTAAGCTCGTTAGTGTGTTTCGAGCACTCAACCAAAAAGTAGAAGATAAGGAAGAGACACTTTCACACGATGTGTATTGTAAACTTTTCCATTTTCAATTTACTTCTAACAAAAGTGCTTTCTTAACAAATCTGTACAGCGCTTTTTAAAGCAAACATGTTTAATATGCATTTTCTCAAATTTTTGTAGTCTTCATTTTGGGGACAAAAGCCTACATATATGAAAGATATAAGAAGACAATTATAAAAATCACTTGCTTAAGTATGTACTTTTAATTAAAAAAATAAACAACTAGTTTTAATCATTTTGTTTTAAACCATGGAGATTAAAACATTTTGTTTGAAGCACTTTGTAGGTGAATTGGGAAAGTTTTGCATCGGGATTTGATCCCCTTTGTAAGGGACTGGAGTTTCCCCCCCCCCCATTTTGTTTATCATTTCAAATCCCCCCTCCTATAACCCCTTATCCTTTTCTGCCCCTTCCCTTCACTTGCATTCTTTATGCAACTCAAATTCCCACCTATCAGAGCCTTTACAACCCATCATGCAATGTGGAACTTTTCATCCCCACCTTTACACAGCACCCTTCCCTCTCCCCACCTCAGTCTACAAGTTTTTGGCACTGAAGTGGCCAGACATGGTGGTTGTGTACACCTGTCTGGGTGTTGGGCGAATGTATGTTTCTGACGAAGGCCACGGCCAAAAATTTAAGTTGTTTTAATATTATTTTCGCGTGTCAGAGCCTCTTTACAATGAGTAATCTATCCTACATTACTGACTATTACATTGTTACAGGAAACTAATGCCTTCTACAAAAAACCAAACACTAACAGTTACACAATATCTTATTTGTGTACTCCTATAGAAGTTAATTCATGGATTTGTCTTCCATAAATAGAGACCATTTTAACAAGAGGACCAAGATATTCATCAACATTGTTTCTAACGTACACATGAGAAAGACCACTGAAGCATGTTTACATTTGCTTAGCATACAAATTAGTTCGAAATACACAATAAGATACTGAACAATGTTTAGGCTGACACTTTAAAACACTTCTGATACACATTTAAAGGTTTCATACAATCAGTGTTTATCAGATCATTTAATGCACAAACTAGAAGCTAGGAAATGGTTTCATGCGTTGTCAGCAACGAGCACCTATTTTAACTGGGACAGCCTATTTCCATAAATGCCCAATGGTTGAATAGTGTTTTACTAACAAATTTCTCTCTGATGTGAAATACCATATACACAGAAAATACGTAACATTCGAGAAACGTCCTTCACCAGTGTAAACTGGGGAACTTTGTGCCAATGGTTGACTATGTGGCATCAATTGTCAGGCCTCTGTTCTCTACTGTCGAATCAATAGTTTTAACACCTGACTTTGCTTTTAAGGGTAAAATTCAAGAATTGGGCCTGCAGCATGTATGTTAATGTCAGCAGTCTTAGTGAGGCACATTGGGAATGAAGCAATGAAAGCAGTTGTTTATTTACAATGAGACAGTAGGAGATAAATAATCACTGACAAAAAGTATGATTAAATACAAAATCTTTAAGAGTCATTACAAAACAAAACTTTTTTCCAACATAGCACCCAACCAAGAAATTTCCATTACAAGTTAATCTTCAATGAAATCATGAGAGACTGGTGGATGGGTAAACACGGTTTGACCATTGCAAAAAGTACACACGCATTAAAATAAAAAACAAACATTGAAAATTTAATTATTAAACCCACGAGATAAAGTACGACAACCATAAACAATTTGTGAAAAAATACGAAATGAGAATTTTGGCACAAAACTTTGTCCATTATTTTTCCTCTTATCATGAAAGTAACGATTGGCTATAGAAAACTGTGTGTTGGCACCTTATAAGACCACTGGCCATATTCTACACAGTAGTTACTTTTGAGCCATTAAACTGATAGTGTCTTAAATAAAATTCACACAAAACCCCCACAATTTTGGGTACAACTGGAAGGCTTATTACAAATACTTAGAATGTATTGCGACTTCAACAGAATTCTGTAAATACATTTTAATAAACACAGGCACACACTAAATCATACAGTATCCCTGTATATGGGTACGTTTAGAATTAAAGGATCTATGAAGAGTAGCTAAGTGGGCTCACAGTATTTTCATTACTTTAGGAGTGAAGACACATTAAACCTTACAAGCTACTTCAAGACATATGGCTATGCTACTGCGTCTTTAACATACTCTCGGAACGTAGAGTACGGGAGATCGACCATCTAATTTAACAAAACAATATTGATCTGCGGAATCAGACTTTTCAATTTCACTACATAAATATAGTCACTATATATTCAGTAGTTTATATGTAGCCATGGCTAACTGTGCTTACCTATTTGAGACGGAGTCAGACCCTTGCGAGCCAGTTTACTGATTTGCTCCCTAACGTCTTCATCTTTCAATTTCAACCAATTGGGGACACTTCTTCTGTATGGTAACGCTGACTGGGATATACCCTTACTGTAACAAAATTATTATTGTAATAAACATGGTTACCACGTTGCAACATCTTGACTTACATGTAACACTAGAATGAAATAAAACTACTTCTACATAAAAAAATAATTAATCCTGAAATAAAAACATAATCCAGTGTTTCAACTAACCCAGGAGCGTGCATACGACCCATTTTTGCAAAATATCACCCTTCACGTGGTAAACTTAACCACACAAGGCACACACTTCTCCGAGCGCTTTCCAAAGAACTGCTTTGAGCGGATGAACTGCACAGCCAAAATTCCAAAGATATGCTGTCCGGATTAACCAAGGTCGATTCCAGATCACAGGTCGATTCCCACAAACGATGTGAATCCGGATCCACACAACGTGTTTATCTGTATATCAAAAGGATCCGCTTCAGCTGTTTTACAAGCGGACCCTTTTATTAAAGATGTATCATCTTAGCTGTAGATGTCCGTCAACAAATGTTTTATGTTTTTACACCCTGTTTACATGGGCTCTCAAAACAGAATTTTGTAAACCGATTTTCTAAAGGCCAGTTCACACTGTCCATCACGTCACGTCACCGTCCGTCAGAACACTCTACAGTGTATTTCTAAAACCGGGTCTACACGCTACGATCTGTCTGCGCAAATGTCTGTGCAAATGTCTGCGCACACCTATCGTTGCGTGTGGACGGGTATTCACATCGTTGCAAATTCTCGCGCCCGACATCTTTCGGTGAAAAACGAAACTAGGTAGTACAGACTGCAATCTGACTGCCCAACGAATCCGATAAGCTTTTTTACGATTTATTTTTGTCAATGAAAGAGGAAATATTTTGACGGACACTATTTGCAACATGTCTTGCAAAAAGAAAAAAAGAAAAAAGTGCAAACAAACCGCAATAAACAGAAATGATCTAGGCATTGGCGGCTTAAAAGAAGGCAATTGTCACATGTGATTCTACATCATGAGTTGGAGTGCAAACCCGATGACTGGTGTAATTATTTGCGAATGGATGTGGAATTATCTTTTGACACTGGTAACTCCTTGCATAATACGTAAAGACACTTGTATGAGGAGATATATTTCGCCACATGATTGGCTGACAGTTACATTAAGATTCCTGGCCACAGGAAGGACCTACAAAGACCTCGAATTTTCAGCAGCAGTTTCTAAACAAGCATTGAGTTAAATCATCCCCAACACTTGTGAAGCTATTTACGCTGCCCAGAGGAATGATTTCATGAAGGCAAGTAAAGTAGGCCTACCTTCTAACAAGATAGGAATAAAACTGTCAGAGTTTTAGATATGTTTGAAACACTGTACGCCTACTTCACTTTATATTATATGTGTGGCCAATAAGCTGCGGCTAACTTTGTTTCCCAGTCATAATTTTCTGTTCTCAGCCATTTTCATCCACTGTCAACATAGTAAACACAGAAAAAAGTATACACTGAGACAGATTTGCAGCGATCTCCTGTCCACACGTTCCAAGTTATCTGTGCAGATGTGTTTTGAACCCACAGATTTGAGCACTTTCGCTCAAACCTTCAACTCCAACTTCCAGGTTTGTGCACATCTCATATCTGCGCAAATGTGCTGTCCGCACGCAACGATTTGCGAGGTGTGCGCAGACATTTGCGCAGACAGATCGTAGCGTGTGGACCTGGCTTAATGGCAGCATTCGCACTGTCCGTCACCGGACCATCACATCATGTCAAGCTTTCTCGAGAAGAATGCTTTGACGGAACGGCCGTCTGCTAACATCGGAAGTTAACCTATTTTCGTAACGAGAATTACATGTTGCAGTCGACGATTGTACTGTTTATACGCAAATGTGTCTTATGTATCTTTATTTCGTTGTTATACTTCGTTTTAGTGATAAATCTCAAATGTTTCATGACGACTTAAATATTTTTGTTAATTGAGTGTCTCCCTAAAATCAAGGTCGGATATAGGCCAATTTACACTGTCCGTCACGTCAACGTCACGTCACGGCACCTTCACGTCAAGTTGTATTCACACTGTCCGTCAGTGTCCGTCACGTCAATTCGCCCACCAAAATACGCGATGTTGAAAGTGAGGTTATGAGTGGTGATTTGTTATGTAAAAAGTCATAGTTTAATGTTAGAATTGAGGGAACAACAACGCTAAATGTTACTGACGGCCAAAGAAAACTTTTGGCCAACTTACTGGGAACTGAAACAACATTTCAAAACATCGACATCTATTTTCAAGCGAAAAAATAAACATATGAAAACAATAAACAATACTTATAAGAGCATAAATAGCGCCTGTTTACTTTATCCATTACGATTTGCCCACTGACATCGTTAATACCGTTGCAAACAACTGAATTTTTGTCTTTCATTAGAACCGACTGTTTCATTTGAAATGTCATTTAATGAAAAACGCGCAGTCAAATTACAGTCTTATTCAAATAAACAGTTTGCTTCAGTCTTTTTTATTACAATGTAACGTAACATAAACCATTTTTTGATTTCAGATATCCGACACTCAATTGGCAAAAATATTTAAGTGGTCATGAAACATTTGAGAAATGCTCCTAAAACGAAGTAGAACAACAAAATAAAGATGAATAAGACCCATATTACATATAAACAGTGCAATCTTCGACTGCAACATGTAATTTGCGTGACGAAAATAGGTTAACTTCGGATGATAGCAGACATCCGGTCGGTCAAAACATTCTTCTCGAGAAAGCTTGATGTGACGTTGACGTGACGTGACGGTCCGGTGACGGACAGTGTGAATGGCGCCATTAGAAATACATTGCGGAATGTTCTGACGGACGGTGACGTGACGTGACTGACAGTGTGAATTGGCCTTATATCTGAAACCGAAAAATGGTTTATGTTACGTAACATTCTAGCAGGAAAGACTGAAGGAAACTTTTTATTTGAATAAGATTGTAATTTGATTACACATTTTTCATTAAATAATATTTTTAATGAAAAAGTCAGTTCTAATGAAGGACAAAAATTGAGTTGTTTACGACGGTATAAACAGTGTCAGCGTGCAAATCCAAATGGATAAAGTAAACTGGCGCTATTTATGCACTTGTAAGTATTGTTTGATGTTTTCATATGTTTCTTTTTTTCGCTTGAAAATAGATGTTGATGTTTTGAAATGTTGTTTCAGTTCCCAATATAAGTTGGCCAAAAACATACACTGTAAATTTTTCTTTGACCATTAATAACATTTAGCGTTGTTGTGCCCTCAATTCTAGTGTTAAACTATGACGTTCTACCACAGTCTAACATATACAGTCACGACACTCCCACAGATTTTTGTTATACGCTGTGATAGCAGCTCTCCAAACGGCCGGCAAGCTACGTTTTTGAATACGATAGTTGAGTGCGAATAGTTTCGCTTAGATTGACTTCAGAATACTTTTTACATTAGGGAATGTATGTAGTGCATTATTAATAGGTAATAATTTAAAAATAACTCCCCATTTGTCTTTTTTAGGTTTTGTAAGATCCCTGATAAGGTACGAAACGGTACATTACAAGACAGATAATTTAAAACAATCCTTTAACATACAGGCTTTAAATAAGTAATTTCATTTTCTATTAAAAATAAAAATGCCTAGGAAACACCAGGAGACATGCTCTTTAGCAAAGAGACGTCAATTTCTACGCAGGAACGTTAAGTATTCTTCATTACAATTCCAGTAAAATCGGTGAGGGTGGAACATAGGAAACGTATATAGAATGCAATAAATACGGTATTAAACATACCAAATCAAACATCACAGCTGTAGCTGAAGGAAAAACGTCACAGACATGGCAATCGATAAAAGCAACCAAACTTTTCCAACAAAGAACACAATTCCACAATTGTTGCTACATCTGAACCACAAACGGCAAGAATCATCAAAACATTGGTTTTTTAAGCTACAGTAATTACACTTAAAAGAATATGCATGTATAAGAAAGACGAGTGTAAACATGTGAGAATCATTAGTCTCCGTACCGAATTGATACACGTCAAAAACTGGCTGTCATAGTAAGAATAGACCATAATAGAAATTTATTATACCGTTATGTTTATAAGCAACTTACTTTCAGCGGAATAAGCTGCAAATATACACATATTCGTAAGTATTTGTTCATGACAGAGTTGTTCTTTATACCATAATCATTTAAATGAGGCTGTTTTATATTAATTTTCGTATTATGTTTGTCTCTAGATATTTTAATAATGCTTGTAACGCAAAATTTATTGTAAGTATTTCGTTAATTACGTACAAAAGTGATTATAAACAAACATCACTACTTAGCAATTTGCCCACCGCTAGGGGCGCTAGTGCCGCAGCAACTGTCAGTTGGTAACAACTTTTACAGCAGTGAGTGTCGTGACTGTATATGTTAGACTGTGGTTCTACATAACAAATCGCCACTCATAACCTAACTTCCAACATTGCGTATTGAGATGGGAGAATTAGCGTGATGGACAGTGTGAATTCAGCGTGATGTGACGGAGTCGTGACGTGACGTTGACGTGATGGACAGTGTGAATTGGCCTTAATTCCGCTTTTGTTTGGTCATGTAAACATTCCAAAATCTATTCTGGAAATCCATTTCTGTAGAGCGGTTTTCCAGTTCCACAATCGATTTTTGTGCCCATGTAAACGCAACCTGTTTTGAAGCGTGCTTGGCTTGTCAGATTGTTTTTTCTTGTTACGAATATTCGGCACATATGGACAGAATGACATTTTCTACCATGGAAAAAAAGGAAAAACGTTAGAGTGCACATGAATACATGTATTTAAGTAAAGAAAAATAGCGATTTTGGTGGCTAAATCAGGAACTGAATCAGGTGTTTTTCAGCCAGCATTTTATGTGGGCTAGGAAATACGATTCAGGCTATAGCATATAAACATCACAGCAAAAAACGGTTTACGAAAATTGGTTTTCGTCTTCCGGATGATGTGTTGCATGTAAATGTAGTGACACGCAACAACCTGTCAGTGCACACCTATCGTTGCATGTGTAAGGGTATTTACATCGCTGCAAATTCTCACACTCAACATTTGTGGGTGAAAAAAAATGCAAACAAACCGCAATAAAAAGAAAAGACGGACGAAATGGTCTAGGTAATGCCTGCTTAAACGAAGGCAATTGTCACATGTGAGTTTACTTTGCGTAATTATTTGAGAATGGATGTGGAAACATAATTATCTTTTGACACTGGTAATTCATCGCATAATAGGTAAAGACACATGTATGACGAGATCAATTTCTCCACATGGCTGGGTGAGAGTTACATTAAGATTTCTGGCCACAGGAAGGATTTAAAAAGACCTCGAATTTTCAATAGCAATTTCTAAACAAGCATTGAGTGAAATCATCCCCAACACTTGTGAAGCTATTTACACTGCCCTGAACCCAGTACTTTATGGTATACAGTTCTCAACGAATTTATTTTTTAAATTACAGGTTTCCTATTAGCAGTAGATCTACCAATTGTAATTTATCTATAGATAATTGTATACAGCTGCCTTTGTCTCTGTCGTACCTTACTGTCTATTTTCCATAAGCAAGTACAGCTCCGATAAATCTCAAGAATTTCCACTGTGAACTCCTAGACCACAGACGTGTATCAGCCATTTTAATTCACTGTTGATATAGTAAATACACAAAAAAATATAGACTGACACAAATTTGCGGCATCGCCTGTCCACACGTTCCAACTTGCCTCCGTAGATATGATTTGAACCCACAGATTTGAGTAATTTTGCTCAAAGCTCCAAATTCCAGGTTTGCACACATCTAGTATCTGCACAAATGTGCTATGCAAACGCAACGATTTGCGAGGAGTACGCAGAAATTTGCGCAGACAGATCGTAGCGTGTGGCCCCAGCTTAAAGGCCGTATTACACGATACACCTGAGTCGCACACCTATGCAACAGCGCTACAACCGTGATTATCTGGAACTACGTACTGCTTCTTGTAGACCTATTAACATGATGCACGGCGAATATTCCTCGGCGCAAATCCGTGCATGTGCAGTAGACAGCAATAACGTGCATGAAGCATGAAGAAAATTGAGCTCTTCTAATCGTTTAATTCATACCACGTAAGAATCCGAGGGAAACTGTGGTTTCCTGGAATGTCATTCATTTAAATTATTTCTGTGAGCTCAAGGTTACTATTTAATGTGAATTTGTCATTTTTTATTTATTATTTCATTTCCTCTTATGTATTTCACAAAGGATTGAATTCTACTGCTGTCAATTGCAGACCCAACACTTTCGTTTTATATTCAGATTCAAAGTTTGTTTAACTAAGGGGCAAACTGCTTAGGTTATCGGTCCCTAGACTTAAACACTATTTAAATTAAATTATGCCAATGAAAATATGCACATAAATGTCCGAAGCAGGCCTCTTAACTTCAGGCAGGACTGGCTGCACAATTCGTGACATGGAGCCTCAGACTGTGCGGCAGTTTTATATTACTACACTTGGTTGCCAAAGTATATGTCTATCTAAATTTACATTTATACAGCATTTTGCATATAAAACACATTTTCGGAGCTGTGACAGTAAATCTTCAGATTAGGGCACAACGACCAATACCAGACGTTAGGTTAGACTGTGGCCAGAAAGAAGGCAGGCAGGGGGATATACTCGCAGCTATCGAATGAACTGAGTTCTGGAATTCTGCAACAATTTCAGAACTTCGGGAGGAAAAACGTGACCTGTTTTGGAGAGCTGCCGTCTGTAAAGCTACAGGCATATCATTGAGGAATAAACGATTGCTGTCATAACTTATGATAGAGGGATCATGTAGGTTATAGAAACAACTTTACTTCCTGTATGCCTGAATTATGACTCGATGGCTGTCTATACCATTTCATTTCTAAATTACGAAGCAATCAGTAAAAGATTTCCTTTTTATAAACATTTAGTTTAAAATCTGCTGCAAACAAATATGTTTTTTTTTTATTACATCATTTATGAAACCCTACTAACAGAAAAAAACTGGCAACATCTGTTAGACGAAACACACAAATGTCATTCACAAGCAGAAAGCTTACTGCTGGTACTCCTGCGCATGCACGGGTTAGCGCTGCCTAATGCGCATGCGCGAATGCACGGGAGTTTAGAACTAGTCTCTATTCCAGCGTGCGGATAAAGTGTCTGCTAATAACCATAGTGCGGCGGTAGTTCCATGTGTTATGCCGCTCGATGGCTGACGTGCTAGTGTATCATGTAATACCGCATTAAGAATCTATGAAGTTTCTCTTAAGCTCCTTTGACACTAGCCACAAAAACGGCACCATAGCATGTGGCATTTCGGCATATACGGAAGTGGTGCTGTCACAGCCGTTTCCTATCACTCCTGTCTGAATTCTAGTTGCATGGCTGCCAATATGGCGTCAGCTGAGATTTTTCGAACAGACATTGGTGTCATCATTTAGGTTACCGGTATTGTATTAGAATTGATATAAGACAGCAATAAGACGGAAGTAAAGTGAAAATGTTGTTGTTTGGAAATGTATTTTGCCTATAAACAACACTAATATATTAAAGACAGATATAAACCAACATTCGCATATGTAAACAATTCTCCATTACTGAACCAATTATGTATAAAAATAAAGTAAATTTCGATTGGGGATCTGCTTATCAAGCGCTGTAAGAAAGTATCAACATTAGAGACGTAGTACTTGATCAAGTGATACTGCAAGTGTCATTGTGATATTTGACATCTGACCATTACCTGTCATTTCTCCAAGCTTAATATCCTGTCTACAAAAACAAGTTCAGTGTTCTGATGTAATGACTTACACTTGCCCACAGTTAAATACGACTTTTTAATTTATATCGAATTTTGAGGTTATGCTTCTTACAACTGAACTGACAGTTACTGTAGTACAGTTCATTCCCTTAATCAACAGATACACTAAATCAGAAATTACAACATAAACCTTGTCACTTCCTTTCTAAAATCTACGTGGCAATTATTTATGAAAAATGAAGATGCCAATTCCAGAATCTGAATTCACGGCCAGCACCATACTTATTTTCCACATTTGTAGAATTAAATAGGCTGTTATGTAACTACTAATCTCCCTTCAGTAATCACTCAATAACACCTGTTTAGTCACACACGAATCTTATGCATACACTGTATAAGAACATCATAAAATACGCAACTTAACTACATTATTCCCATGAAAACTTTGTCCTGCACTCCGATGTCCCACTATTGCTGTTATACAACAAACCATACTTAAAAGCACATATTTTGAAAAGATCTTTCATTTGGCGAGGAATTAAAATCCAAGTTGTTTGTAAAACATAGGCATAAATACACGGAAACACCAAATACAGCTTTAGCCTTCAAATAAACATGGCGGCAGTTTCTTTTTGTTGATGTTTTTTACATCTTTGTATTATTTAATATCTAATCTGGGCATTTCTGTGTGCAACAGTAGGTATCATGTTTTTGTATAATCTTTGCCTATGTTGTGTATGAGTTGTTCTGTGGTGTGTTCGTTTTTATGCAGTGAATTTCAGCAGGTGATAGGCCCAGGTGCGTGTAAAAAGTACACTTGCAGGAAAACGAAAACATAACTGTGTACAACATGTTATATTTAAAGTTATCTCCATGAAGCTGATTGTTTTTGTTTGTGAGGTTATTTTCTTCACACAACCAATGATGGATTCTACAAGAATTATGAACATCAGACTTCTGGAAGGAAAAACTAACTGGAATACCTGGAAATACAAAATAAGTATTTGTCTACGAGGAATTCCTGGCGCGATTGACGTTGTGGAAGGCAGGTTAGTGAAACCTAATGTACTTTCAGAAAGTGCAACGAGTGATCAAAAGGCTGCATACAAAAGTGCTTTGGAACTGTTCAATAAAGCAGACAGCAATGCTTTACTTGTTTTAAAACAAACATGTCAGAAGAAACCTTCCAGAAAATAATGCGTTTGAATACAGCTTATGAAGTGTGGACAGAATTGCACAAAATATTTGATGGTGTGTCTGAAGACAAGGTGTATAACATTATGTTTGCAATTCTTCAGCTTCAGAAAGGCCCCTGAAGACGATATTGCAACACATATTTCAAAACTGAAAAATTTGTGGAGTGAATTGAAATGGGAAATGGCTAAAGATACTGTAAATAATCCAGAAATGCCAGATTTTTTTTTATTTGTAAAATATTGGGTACACTTCCTGACGAGTATTTTTCATTCAAATCTAGTTGGATGCTGATGTCTAAAGATGACAGAACAATTGATAATCTTACAAATCAGCTGTGTGCATATGAAAAAGCTTTGAGGTCAAAGGAGGATGATTTTTGTAAACAAGAAGCCCTCCTTATAGATTCATCGAAGCAATCATCTCAGCAAGTGAATCCAATGGAGAAAAAGAAGAAAAAGAAATTAATATGCAATTACTGTAAGAAACCGAACCATACAATAAAAGTGTGCAGAAAATGGGCAGCTGATGCAAACCTCCCAAACCAACCAACACAGATACAAATATAGTACTCTTTGCTGTTACAGCCTTGGTGATAAACTCTGAATGCAGAAATGATGACTGGTACATAGACAATGGTGCCACAAGTCACATTACAAATTATAGGAATCGTTTTAAGACTTTTGAGCAATTTTCAACAAAACATTCAGTAACTGCAGCCAATGGTGGCATAATAGAAGCAATTGGAAAAGGTTCAATAGACATTGAAGCAGCAGTAGGGGGAAAATTGCATAGAATTACTCTTTCAGATGTATGGTATGTACCACAAATTCATAAGAATCTCTTCTCTGTTCTTGCAGCACAGGATAAACATCCAAACAGTAAATTCATATCTACTGCAGAAATATGTGACTTCAGTGGTGGTCAAATCACTAGATTGGTAGTGTATGAACGCTTTGAAGGACTATTTAAACTGGTTGTGAGAAATGCAAACCCAAGCTCCCTCAGTGAAGTCAATGTCATTAGCAGAGACAATCTTTTGCAGCTTTATCATGAGCGATTTGGACACCAGAACAAGCGCCATGTGAAGCATGTACTTAGCACTGAGCTAAATATCAATGTAGACATGGACAGTGAACTGTGTGAAGGCTGTATTTATGGAAAGGCTCATCGTTTACCATTTGCGACCAGGAAGGGGACAACAGAACCAGGTGAGCTTATTAACACTGATGTATGTAGTCCATTTAATAAATCAGTGTCAGGTTACCGGTATTTTGTACTTTTCAAAGATGACTATAAAAAAGTTTAGAACAGTACAGTTCATCAAAGAAAAGTCTGGAGTTACAGAAAAGCTATGTCAGTTCATAGCTGAAGAAAAAACTGCTAGACATACTATCAGAGAACTACTGAGTGACAATGGAAAAGAATTGGACAACAAAGAAGTTAATGAAATTCTTCAAAATTTGGTATAATTCACCATCTCATAATGCTGTATACTCCAGAACAGAATGGGTGCAGTGAAAGAGAGAACCGTACAGTTGGGCAGAGATGGTGAACACTGCAACCTACATCCTGAACGAACAGGTCCTTCAAGTATTCCAGGAGCGTCTCCATATGAACTTTGGTATAACAAGAAACCAATACTAAAACATTTGCTGGTGATAGGCTCAACCTGCTATGTTCACATTCCAAAACAACAGAGAAGAAAGATGGATTGGAAAGCAGTGAAAGGAATCCTCATTGGATATGATCACAGCGAAGGTTACAGAATTTATTGTGAAGAGCAATGCAGACTCATTAGATCCCAAGATTTCATCTTTGAAGAGAGGCCACTGATGTGTGTCAAAGGTTTAGCTGTTCCAGTGACTGGTTTTAATCCTCAGGATCCAGCACCTTGGACTGATGACCAGTCTGCTGTTGAGATTTGAGAGCGACAAGGATGACAGATCCCTGAATGTTAATGTAGATCCTCAGGAGGAAGATCATGAAGACATAAGTGAAGAAGCCTTACCACAGATCGGTCAACTCTCAGAGCTCCACAAAAGCTTAGAGATTATGCGATGCCCCTCTCCACATTTGTCCAGGAACCAAACACATACAGTGAAGCTATGAGTTCTATTCAGAAGGAATTATGGAAGGAAGCCATGGATTGTGGAATAAAAGCTCTCCAAGAAAATAAAACGTGGGATCTGGTTGAACTACCACAAGGAAAGAGGGCCATTCCCAACAGATGGGTGTATAAAGTAAAAACAAATCCTAATGGCTCCATCAATAAATTCAAAGCAAGGATGGTAATTAAGGGCTACTCACAGCAGAGAGGAGTTGACTATGACCAAATCTTTAGTCCTGTAGCAAGAGTGTCTACCATTCATTGTACTACTCAGTGTTGCAGCAAGTGAGAGGATGAAGCTTGCATAAATTGATGTCACAACAGCTTTTCTTTATGGGGATTTGAAAGAAACTATATACACGAAGCAACCTGAAGGATGTGATGATGGTTCTGGGAGAGTGTGCTGTTTGAAGAAAAGCCTGTATGGACTGAAACAGGCCCCCCACTGCTGGAATGAGAAGTTCAGCAATCATCTAACTGAATTGGGCTTCCAGAGAAGTGAAGCTGATCCGTGTCTTTTCATGAACAGAAAGGCTCTAAGAAAATATTCTTTGTGCTGTATGTTGACGATGGTTTTATTGCAGCTCACTGTAAACAGGAACTTTAAGAATTCAACAGTGACCTAAGAAAAGAATTCAAAATAACTTCCACAACTGCATTATTTTACTTAGGTCTGGAAACTAATCAAGTAGAAGATGGATCTGTTCATGTCAGTCATACTTGTTATGCAGAGAAGATATTATAGAGATTTAACATGAGTAACTGCAAGGCAGGAGCTATTCCAATAGTAATAGATACAGGAGAAAGTTCTCACAACTCTGAGTTTCCTTACAGGCAAGCTGTTGGAGTACTAATGTTTTTGATGTGTAAGACACATCCTGATATTGCATATGCTGTCAGTGTGGTATCACGAAATCTTGAAAAACCAACAGATCGTTATGTAGTCAGAGTGAAGAGAATTCTGAGGTACCTGAATTGTACAACAATTATGGACTTGTATACAAAAACTGTTCAAGAAGTGGTTTTTTAGAATGTTTTAGTGATGCTGACCATGGTGATGATCTTGGCTCAGGGCGATCAACATCAGGTGTTCTTTGTTTATTTACTGGAGCAGCCATCTCCTGGATGAGCCAAAGGCAATCATCTGTTGCCCTATCTACAACTGAAGCTGAGGTCATGGCAGCCAGTGAAGCTGGCTCAAGAGGCTTTTGACAGAGTTGGGTCAGTTGAAAGCAACACCAGATATACAGGTTGACAATGAAGCTGTTATCCGGCTTGCTCAGAATCCTGAATATCACCGAAGAACCAAACTTATTCACTTCAGACACTTCTTTGTGCATGAGTTAGTTAGTGCTAGTGAAATCACAATTTCAAAGGTAGTCACTGAAAGGCAATTTGCTGACATTTTAACTAAACCGCTGTTTTCAGTAAGATTTCAATGTTGTGTAGTAATATGGGGATATGTAAGTTATTAAATAAGGGAGAGTGTTGATGCTTTTTAAATCTTTGTATTATTTAATAACTAATCTGGGCATTTCTGTGTGCAACAGTTGGTATCATGTTTTTGTATAATCTTTGCCTATGTTGTGTATGAGTTGTTCTGAATATACATTAGCGGCGGAAAAATACCACTTCCGTTTTGGATCAGAGACTATACACCGCAAGGATAGAATCTTTGGCATGATGTGACAGGCGCCATTTTATATTGAGCATATTCAGAAATTGTGAACTTTAAACATTTAGAATGCAATTATGATGCCTTTAAGAGTAATCATGAAAACGCTCACCTTATAAATAAATAGTAGTTTGTAGCAAATTAACAACGTAACTTTTCAAGTGTAGGTAAATGTAAGCATTTTTTTTTTTGCTCATGTCACCATAGCATAATGAATAGCAATGTGGATATGTAATTTGTATTATGTATTGGTGTATGTTCGAATCGTATCCTCTCCCATTATTTTTTTTTCGTCTTTACGTTTTTAAATGAACTTCTCTGTATTAACAGTTAGTTCTACGTTTCTGTCTTTTATTTACATTTAAAACTGATTAGAGAACAAAGGACGAAACAGTTATTTGGATAGTAATTTCCGAATATGTGACGATTTCCGAGTGTATGTTTAGGGGAATACTGTCCTAATAACAAATCACTTTAAATGTGCTGTTATGATATTTTCGGATGGGTAATATCACATAACAAAGTACACTGAGAAGGATAAATATTTCTGTATTTGAAACTTGGCAGTAGACATTATTCGTTGGTGGGGTCATTAATAAAGAAAACGTTGATACCCTAACACAGGTTTGTCTGAGTAATGTGATAATACAAATATTTTATAAGCAGCTTCTTATTCATCTGCAGAACATGGGCTAATGACACAGAGTGTATTAAAATGTTTTATTGTGGGTACAAGGTAGGTACAATCCAAACAATCTATTGGTATCGTCAATTATAAGATAAATAACGGTCGCAGCTACTGGAGCTTCAAGATACTCAGGAACACAGATGTTTAAAGACGTTTCCCAAGTTCTTATCTATTGTACATTTTAAGGTTTTATGGCAGTTTGTTGACATGTTGTCTGTTGGCATCTGTCTCGAGATTTTCTGTCGAAGTTTGAGGTTAGTAAGATGTTCCGCTCCATTATGAGCTGCTGACATTGCCCAAGTTTCACCCTCCAAGAGCAATGAAGTATAAAATTTCAACAGGGCTAGCCAATCTGAATCTAAATTGGTGGTAGCGAAATGTAAGTTGTAAAATCCAACAAACGTTGGCTGAAAACTCCTAGACAGAAGTCGGCAGGGCCTATGTACAACATAGACTGTGGCTGGGTACACGATTTAAAGAACGTTATTATTGAATATTTATTTTAAAAATAAGTAGTTGAATAGTCACTGAAATAGACGTACTGTCTGTGACTCGGACAGGAAAGAAAATTACGTAATACCTAACTAAAGAAACACCAAGCTATTTCGCGAGAAATGAACAGAATGAAGTAAACACTACCCAAAATAACATGATCGTCTGCTTTGTTTTCGTTCTGAGCTGTCACTTTGCGTTGCGTAGCCTACTCAAAGTTCTGGAAAACACAGATACTATACTTCTGACTGCGAAATTACAGGCACTTCCGGTTCGTATTTTTCCGCTGCTAACATCATGTGTTGTTCTGTGGTGTGTTAGAAATAAAGCACGTATTCATAAGTGTATAAATGTTAGTTTTTATGTAGTGAATTTCAGCAGTTTTGATTCTGAGAAATGGCGACACAAAGTTCAAATGGCTTTAACTATGAAAAGTGGTGACAGTTGAGTGGCGCCACATAAATTCTCGTATGGACACCAATATGTTCCATGTCTTAAGTCAAATGTTGCCGTTTTTGTGGCCAGAGCCAATGTGCCTTTAAGTGGCCCTAGCCTATCAGTAATACTGGGCAATAATATTCCACACTGATCAGTATATTCATGGTTGCAAACAGAGAATGGATATTTCACAAATTTCATACTTTCTATCATAGCGAATGCTGAGGCCAGCTCTTATTTTGCTCTGGAATGGCTTAGAATTTACACATGGGACGAGAAACACAGTTAGATCATGAAGTGTTATTAGAAAAGAAGAGGACTGACACTTGAAAAATTACTAAGTGACATGACGATAACCAGATGGGAATGATGTGAGGTCAGACACCTGCTTATTAGAGCACTATAACACATATATTTTTGATTCTATCTTTCAATTTTACAGACAATAAAAGCATGTTGTTTTCATTATTGTAAAAGATTTATTGCCCAAAGGCATACAAAAAGTTCAAGTAACAAATAGTTGGCTCAGGTGTCAAATCAACAGCGGCTCACTTTTCAAAGCACTCGCAAATATGTACCAATTGATTTCAATGTGCACTATTGTCCGTTAACATGGGTGCAGAAATTTTCAGCATAATAATTTTAATTCAGTTTTCAAATATGGTGTATACTGAAACAATGCATGTTTGTATTCAAGTCACAGTTTTGATTGTAATTCAAAACATTACACAATGCTTAAAATCAAAAAGAGAGATACAAATGTTGGATTCGAAAGTGGATTGCATCAAGAAATGAGTGGAGTGCGTGTAGAAAGATAATTATGGAGTTTAAAAATAAATATTAGGCTACCTTATAAAACCATTTTCGAATGAACAGTTTTAGTTTAGAATACTTATTGAGGCTGGTAGCCACTTCTATTCAGAAAAAGGAACTTTTAATGCAGGGTACTATTCTTTCTTGTCTACAGTTGCAAGGTTCCTTCAGGTATCTCCAATATTTTCCAGACTATAGCCTTAATTACTTACAATACTCCAAAGTCTCCAGTTTCCAAGTTTATCCCTAAAGTTGCAACATATGAGGCACTAAAACGCATCTGACGGTAATTTATCCTCAACTGCATTTTATTTCGTGTTTGTAATGTTGGCAACTGATTTTTGTAAGGAGTGTGCAACATAGCAGAAGCGTTACACACACCCCTACATAGCGTACCTGAAATGTAATATAGGGTGCACTGTGTACTATCGTTTCAATATGTTGTGATTTAAGTGTTCATAGTGAGTCTGTATTAGTTTAGACTAAAAAAAATTGTATGTTGATTGTAGTCTTGCGAATGCTGGTGGTTGTTGATGTTGCTTGATGCGACGACAGTGGTGTATCTGCAAACTGCTGTTGATGATTTAGTGGCTCGCAGCTTCAGCTGACTGTAGTTACAGGCATTCAAGACGGTTCCTACAACATGGCTGTATCTTTCTCAGAATCACATACTATTTTTTCCCTAACTAACATACTGTTGTCAGGTTACTGGAAAAAGTAATCAATTTTATCAATACGGTATTTTAAACAAAATCAAATTATGGGTTCAAATTAACCCTAATGAATTTAACGAGAAATCTCTCATTTACTTTGGTTCATATAATGAAATAGCAAGCTTTTACAACTTTTTTTTCTTTTCAAAGAGCATTGATATTCATATTGTAAACAGTTATGCATGGTATTAATTCATATAAAAAAAGTATTTTACACAGAATAATTTTCTTCTATGAGTACATGTATGTAAATGCCATTATGTGAGAACTAAGCTCCTAATTCCTCTAGAAAGAGTGTTGTACATTGTAATAACTTCAAAATTTATAGTCAATTTACTGAGTGGAATGACTGACATAATTAAATAGTAAAACAGTGGATAGAAACAAGCTCTCAGTGAGCACATCAAACATTTATCATTCAAAATTATGGTATAGTTAAAATGGTTATATAGACAGAAAATGTAATCGTGGTTTTGAAACTTTTTCAAGTACTGTAGGTATTGAATATTTCTCATACAGTTTGAGAGATTGAGAATGAGCAGTTGTAAAGAGTAGAAACAAATTAGATCATAGTATTACATAATATTTTACTTATTGAAAAAACATATGCATTAATAAAAATTTAAAAACTAACCCCCTATGAGTAGTTGGCAGTGGAAATGGTTAATCTCATAGCTCAAATCAAGCATGGAAATTAAAGAAATAAGTGTCAGTTCTCAACTGATCCATCAAAGTGTCAAATTTTTCCCAAATCGGGGAAAAATTTAAAGAAAAATTATTTTTTTTAAACTGCCAAACTACACACACTCTCAAGGCAGTAATCAAGAGAGGGCGGAATAATAAGCTGCCATTAAATTACGTCCACGGCCAGGGCAGGTAACTGACTCACAAACGGCTACATAAGCAGAAAAGACTCTGGTTGCGTTTACTTATATTTTGTTTAACAATTTAGTGTTCGTAAGGTATTACGATACACCATTTAGTTTTCATAGACAATCTTCTAAATGGAATGTATGTATTAATGGTAACTACGTTACCAAGAGTTACAAGATGCAACTGGCAACTTGACTATTTCCGCAGAAGTAAAAACAGCACATAGTTTTCGTTCTTCTTTGAACAAACTGCCCCAACCAAACACAACACAGTCCAGAGTACCCTGTGTTTGTTGAATGGTGAACAGTTACTACCCCCAATAACTCAAAATCAAAATTCAATGTTGTCCAGTAGTTCAAAATGTTCAAATGTTTGTTAAGCTTATGGGACTTAACTACGGGGTCATCAGTCCCTAAACTTACAAACTACTTATCAACTACCTTATACTAAAGACGGCACAAATATCCATGCCTGAGGGGGGATTCGAATCCCTGACCGTAGTGGCCGTGCAGACCATGACTGGAGCGCCTCAGTCCCCTCGGCCACCGCGGCCGGCTGTCCAGTAGTGGTTGAAAATGACTGATAATCATATAGTAGAAGTGGATGAAAATGAGTAACTATCTTAAGTGTTCTGAAAGTCTGTACATGTATATGTTAACAGCGTTAAACCTAATTATATACTACACAAAAGTCAAAATTAACATATGGTCTGCCTGATCATTTTCAGATACAGTACCATATCAAACACCCTGTAATCAACTTCAAATTGATACACAAAGCTTGCATGCATGAGCAAGTCAACAAGTGTGTCATGAACTAAACAGAGGTGTCCACATGAAAAATACAAATTTATACAAGTTTGATGATGATAATAATAATGAGTAATAGATAGTCTGTAATGGTTCATTAACCTTCATATTTGTGTACAAAAGACAGAATGACCTTACATCATGAGTATGTGCAAGTACGCATGATAAACATTCCAAGTACGTAACTTGTAAAACATCAATAGTTTCATCATGTAATTAATTTGATAACCTTTGTACAATTGTAAACTTTAAGAATAAAACTGAAAATTAAACCCTGTATCAGCCAAAGCTGTCTCATATGTACAATATACTATAATATGGGCATCTTAAACCAGTATTAAATATTTTCCTATTAAGCTGTAAGCTCAAGGATAGAAATTGAATTTTACATTGGTCAACACTTGTGTGGTCTATGTGTCCTCCCATGCTTATAGTCATTTTGTACGAATTGTTAGCTAGTCCCTCTTGACACATCAAAGTACAACACAAAATTCAACCAACAACACAAAAATACTAATGAATGATTAACAAGAGTGAAAAGAATTAAAGAATTTGAATTGTAATGCACTGTGTACGTGATTAATAGAAAGATCACAGTACATAACTGAGGTAAACATTTTCATATACACAATAATATTTCTAGCCATAAACAAATAACGAACACTTCAATGTTATCTTTGACTATGCATATGAGGTTAATAAATTAATTATTGTGTGCCATATTCATAAATGGTATCAAAATTATGAACAAGTATCTTCCTT
Source organism: Locusta migratoria (assembly GCA_026315105.1). Lineage (NCBI taxonomy): Eukaryota > Metazoa > Arthropoda > Insecta > Orthoptera > Acrididae > Locusta > Locusta migratoria. The sequence goes on from CM048749.1 coordinate 214,911,086, forward strand.
ATAGGTTTCAGAGTAACAGTAAGATAAAATATTCAAGACATCAATTAGCTTTCTGTAGGTAGGTTTTAAATGCATCAGTCTATCTGAGACCGATCAACTGTATGGATCGTGGATAAGCAAAACTATAAGCATACAGCTAAGGGTTTCAATTAACTTCAAGTGGCTGAATGTATATATGTAGCAAAACTTCTACTTTGATCTTGACAAATGGACAATACACATAGTAAAACATTACTTAGTTTTCAGGTTCAGTCAATAGATCTTTTAAAATTCAAAATTATTCATGTTACTAGAATCACAAGTTAAGTTGACAAACAGAAGGTATACTTTGATATTCACTTTCACTTATTTCTTTAACTAACATTTCAGTAGATGGGTTAACATTTATATTAGGGTTTGGAGCTAACATTTCTCAGTACACTTAACACTATCATTTTGAGATTCCTCAGCAGTGTCAAACAATTTTAACATCTTAAACTTCAAGTAAAGAATATGTTCAGAGAATACACTAATCTTAATACTACATCAACATTTTTCATTTAAGTATTCATTATTTTCATATTCATTTTCTTTATGCCATATTAATTCTTTCTTTTCAATATATGAAGCATTTTTCACTTCCATTTCTGTAGCTTAATAACTATTTGTTCAGTACCTTCACTGACAATTCTTAACCTAACATAAATTTCTCATGAACAGCACTTACCATTTTCTAACCTGTCATATCTTTTGATGACTACACAAAGACTTCCACAGTAGCTAGTGGTTCATAAACATCATAACATAGATTTCAAATATCCTGTCAAAACATTTAATAAACCCCCATCATCTACCTGTATTTCACATTGTATTTAAATTCAGATATTATTTTAATTCAACATCTTTCTTAATATTTGTTATTCATTTGCAACTGTATTAACGGTAAATATGAATGTATTATTCAGCTGAAACTGTATATCAGTATATTTTTTAACTCTTAAGTCCATTGGCCTATACACTGGCATAAGTAAAAATTCATATTGAAAACCCCCAACTAAGATGACACTAGTATCTCAGATTACATACAGTATTACTATATGGTATAAAGTTCTTCTGAACTGATGGTTAAACATCCACCTACATATTTATATTTTCTCAAAAATTCTTATTGGTAATAAAGTTTAGGCTTCACATATTTTAAGTTTCAATAGGCATAGAGCAAAAATGTATAAATCAAAAGGTATCTCTCAGCTTCTTTCATTTATCAGTGGTAATTAAAAAGTTTTGTCAAATAATCAAATATTTACACTGAGTGCAAACTTATAGACTAGAATTTTTTCTGTACTGCGAAAATGATTATGGAAGAACACAGCACACGACTGGGGACCAGAGCTGGTGTCAACAGCTTCGCAATTAAAGAGTAGTTGCGCCCCTGAGGTATTACATCAGTATATAGCCTGATGCATCACATTTTGTCTATCATCAGGTAGAATAGGTAATGGTACATTACTACTAGGTCCAAAATTAAATGCAAACCGTTGGGTCTGGTTTGCCCAAGAACATACTTTACACCTTAGACTTTCCTTAAGCAACATAATTCATAAAGTGTCATTCAAATCTGATGAAAAACAATCGTTGTCCTGTGGCATAAAATAAACAGGACGAAATTTCTTTTTAGGCTTACCAGGTAATTCCACTACTGGTAAACAACTTGAGCTAGTACTTCTTGGGATAAACAAAGTTTCTGTATGTAACTTTTCTTGAATTTCGTCTACAGTCTGTGGTAATTCTGTGACTGTACATTTACTTTCGACTTTTAGCTCAGGGTTAACTATAAAAGAGTTACATTCAGTTTATACTTTAAAATCAGAATTATCAAGTTTGCTATTACATTCTTCAACGTCACAAATCTTTCCAGTTAACTCTGATATAGTATCCTGGTTCTGAGAATTTACATAACTTGAACTGTCATCTATTTTTTCAACACTGTCACTCGCCTGTGAAACTTCTGAAGTAGCAGCTACCAAAACACTTTTTCCTACACTATCGATTTTTGTACTAAGTTTTGTGTCTAAAATACATTGTTTTAATTCATTCGCTGATTGAGACATTCTGTGGTCTAGGTTTGTTATTGTGTTAGTTGTTTTACAAATTTCAAATTTAATTGAGTTTGTTTGAGATTTCATGTCAGATAGTTCGGTTTTCATTTGTAATAAAAGTTCCAAGATTGATTTATTTTCTATTTCCGTGTTTGCTGCCATATCACTAATCTGTTGTCCAGTCTCTTGTAAATCACTAGAAAATAGGACCTGCTGCATTCTTGCAATCAGTGTAGAACTCGCAATACCTTCTACCCCACTGTCAAAGTCCGAAACTTGAGTACTATCATCTCCCTCCTTTCTTACTGTATCCATTTTAAAATATCTTTTCATTCCAGATAAAACCCCTATCACACAGTCACTACAAAAGTTACTAAAGTGATTGGAAAAGTACTTAGCTGGTCACAAGGATGCGGCGATGCAGGAATCGAGTAGTTCAAATTACTGCCATCTTCCTGCATTAAATTTTGACATCGTAGGTGTGGATAGTATTGTAGTAGAATTCTGCACTTTTTTGGTGGTTCCACTGCACATCCATCATATAAATTATTTTCCTTCTTATCCTGAAACACATTTTACATTAGTGAATACTCTTTAAAATCCTTTGGTCACGGCACCACTTCTAACGACAGTCACCCCTTTTGGGAATGACTCAAACTGAGCCCTAATATTTTCCTAAATCATGGAAAGTTATATTAGTTCACAGTCTCTATAACAAAGTCATTCCACTGTAGGTGAAGTTGACTTAAAAAGAACTTATCTTATATGCTGGCTATAGTCCGTCGCGTTGTGAGCTGTGTTTGGCATTCAGTAAAAGATTTGATGTTTCAGGATCTTTTCGTAAATCATAAACATGTCAGTTGATATGGAAACGATTTTATTTCCATTTAAATAAAGTGTAAATCAATTACATTGTTACACAATCAAAAATTAAAAACATGCAGCGGCAAGCTAACAGAGCAGCTTATAGGTTTGTGACTGCTAGAAGACTCCCAAAACATGGTTTCTCTTAAACATCTTTCTACATAACCGCGTAATAAGATTGATGACAAAGTTTTGTAATTCACACTTAAACAATATTCTTTTACATTAAATATGCCAAAATATAGAAATTAAAACATTCCATTTAAGCTTTAACTATTTATCTCAATGTATGTACATGTTTCATGAAATTTGTATTTAATGTGGTACACAAATTTAAAGTCTTCCTTTGACTAGTGTTTACAGTGCTCAAATTATTTACATTATTTGTGTTTTCCAAGTGCACACATATTCGTTTTGCCAGTATTGTGTAGGCGTACTATTATTGTGACATGGAATTTTAATGTATTTCAGTGTGTGGTCTAATTTTTTATTAATATGGATTTGTATACGGTTGTCATAGTTTTGTTAATTTCAAAGATAGTTTCTTAGTACCAAACGGATTATTAATTTTAGTGCATGGAAAATTATCAGTATTTAATTTAGGATCCAGTGATATATAAAACTTTGTCTGCCATAGTTTACTTAAACAAAAGGTATATATGAAATCATGTTGTGCAATAGTTATAACATGTAGTATTGTTGTTTTTATACAAATTAGTATCTATATAGGTTCAGCAATTTCCGAAACTACGTGTAATGCATTTTTAGTGTTTGCAGCTATTATTTACGAAAGTATTAAAAATTTAAAATTATGTAAAAGGACAGCCAAAGTTATGTTTAAATCAACGTACTATTTATTAAAAGTGTTAATAGAATTTCAAACTGAAGGCGAAAATGTGATATTTTACATGTCCGGTAGTGAAGTTTTATTTTAGTTGTCAGATATTTCGTGTTTATAATGTTGGCAACTGATTTTTGTAAGTAGTGGGCAACATAGCAGAAACGTTACAAGCTGTCTATGAATGTCATATTTTAATTAAAATGTATATGTTTAAGATATTCCAGTGATTAAATGATGTGATTGGGCAACAAGTTATTCAATTAAAATATTTATACTGTGTATCATTATTACAATATTTACTAATTATTGCGTTGGGAGAGTTTTCTTTATGTTTGAAATTGCTGTTCCAGGAAGTTAAATTAATTTATGCACATCTAAAACTTTGAAATAAATTGAAAATTTTCTACTTGTCTGCTTCTTAGTGTTGCCTAGAGACGTTTTCTTTAATCTACACCATCTTATGGCACTAGACGTATTGTTCATATATGAAGAGAAAGTTGTATACAGTGCATGAAGTAAACATAAAAAGCAGGCAACAAATCAAGTTCCTTCAGTGACAAAACTGTCCCTTCAAACAGGGAAATAATCATTTGAAAAGTGTGACAACGACATTGCGGAAAACTCTAGATGAAGAGTATGTCAGTGCTATGTAAATGATGAGCTGTCACAACAAGCTGACAAAACAGCGTGTTCAGTTGTTCTTGCAAAATGTGCCTGAGCTATGAAGGGTTTTGTATCATTGCTATTCTAATAGAGCATAATTTTATAATTGTATAAGACTTTTGTCTGCTATCTGCTTGCCACATATTGAAAGACGGCTCTCTGCCTCTTTTCATTACTTTCAATGTTTGCTCACCTCCCTTTGAAGTTATAGAGGCTTTGCACTTGTTAGATTCTATTTTCAATTTAAAAATTTATTGATTTTTTACTATAAGTTAAAGTATTTACTGCATTAACATGTTGTCATGCTCCCCACCCTGTATTTACCCTGCGTGTGAGTGATATGCATCTACTGCGTTCTATGATTGCCTAGTTTCGCCGCAGAGATCTCTGCTGTGCATCGTTTTTTTGCCTTGTTTCCACTAAATAATGCTAGGAGGGTTGGTGTGCGCACCACGCTTGCCTTGTTCAGCTACTTCCCACTAGGGGCGGTGCTATTAGTCGCGTGTGCACCGATTGACTTCGCGCAGGCAGCTAGACTAAATGTCGGTGTTCTGTGCAGCAAATATTTACGTGTATCAACGTGGCAACTACGTAAGTTATTAGCGATATGTTATTTGGGTGTAGAATGCTTTTGTGGCAGCTGACCTAGGCGCATTTTTGATTGCAGTATTCTGTTGTTACTTTCGTCTTTGTACTCAAATTTCGTCAACCAAACTTCACAACCAAAGCCTTTAACAGCAATTTTACTAGTATGTGGACTTAATACGTTTAAAAACCACGAGATAAATGTGTCTCAAACTCTATGAAAGCAGTTGTTACAACACATTAATAACAGATGCAAACCCGTGATCATGATTGTTTGTCATAACAATTACTGTTCACTGTATAACTTTCGCAGCACTTTTAGACTATGAACTTGCAATACAATTAACACAAATATTTTCAAAGCGGCACTTTCGTTGTTGGATCAAACCTCAGCTAACTGTTATACTTCGAACTCGAAGTGTATTACTGACAGATTCGTGATATTTCATTACCGCATTTTAAGAAAATAAAGTATCTGGCTCATCAGTTCGCAGTTTTGACACACCAACGTAACTTTATGCACATCTGTACTCAATAGTCAAGCTTCATTTAAAACGTAAAACTGTGTAAATAAGTAAAATTGTCTAGTGGGTGTGGCATACTGGCTCTCAGCCGGTACCGCAAATAACATGGTGGACGCCAGTTCAGTTTGCCTCAAACATGGCGGACATATCGCCACTCTATGAAATTCTAGCTCGTAGATTCGTATGTATCGGAGTGGTGTCGTCACTCTCTCTCCGGTTTCGGCTTAGGTAAGATGACCGTACGGTCTAAATGGTGAGCCACAGCTAGGTCCATGCTACTCTTTGTAGTAGTAATAAGTTACGTGTGCTCTAGGCGTGAATTATGCTATTCTCGGGAATGTACCGTATTCCCCTCGTGTATGTTTGCTGGTGTGACTTTGATTTCCGTTAAAAACGGTAAATGATGACTAGTGAGTTTTAGTTTGGTGTCCGTTACGGCATGTGGAAGAAAGACCTATTCCTTGTTCAACGTTTTCCAGCCCTTCAGGCGTTGAAATAATGCTACTTCTTACTATTTCTGTAATATCTTCCGCGCCCTTCCAGCTTCTTATCAGTTCAGTCGTGTGTAAGGTTTGTGTGAAATTTAGTGGCACCTTCCGGGTATTGGAGGTGGAACAGAGTGCACGTGGTTATGAATATCGTAACTTGGCAGATTCGGCTTATCTGCCTGGTTGTGCATTGTGCTGTATTTTATGTCGCAGTGTTCTGTAAGAGTAAGTATCGCAGCTACGTGCTTGTGAATGATTGTGTCCCATGTCCTACCAATCCTCCTGTTTGTTTTACATCCACGTTTTTGATTATCTGACTCCTCTTGGTGAGTGAACAAAATTAGTACTTAATAGATTACACTGGGATGCACTTTTATTGTGTATTTAAAATCGGTGTTGCCCCCATATCCATGTGAACTGGCAATAAACCAGCTTAGGTAAATTTTCTCTTGTTTGTAATTTAACCTCAGATCTGTTTTATTATTATGGTTTCCCCTGCTTCCCGGAGGAAACCTCATGTATTCCATTGCTAAAATCTCTTATCTTGGATCCCTTTTTCTAGGACTTGTTAGTTTTAAATAATTGCAGCTCTTTTACTGGCGGTTTCCAGCCAGGATTCGTTATTTGAAATTTAACAAACGTCTTTTATCTGGCAGTTCCCTGTCAGAAACAGTTATTTGAAATTAACAAGCTCCTTTTAATATTAGAAAAAGAAGTGGCAAAGAAGTTGGCCATGTGGTTTCACAAAATTATGTTGACTGAATGGTTAGTGAAGATGTAAGTATTTAAAGAAGACTTCAGTTCTCATATGAAACATCAGTGGTCGCTTGAGATTAGACTCTAGCATTGTTCATGCATTCACTGAAAGGCGTTTCTCAGATATTTGTAAGCCTATTGGACTAAACTACTATGGTTATCAGTCTGTACTTAAACTATCATTAAGGACAACATTTTACAGAGCACTAAATAGTGTTTATTGCCTGCAAAATGATCATTTTAATGCATAACCCATTTATTGTTGATATTACTTTGTATGCACTGTAATGTTTTTACCATGGTTGCACAGAATTAGGAGACTGAGTGTGTAAATTAATACACAATGGCATTTACCTTGGAAGCTAATTCTTCACAATGGGAAAACATATGACAGCAGCCTTTGTTTGAATGAATAAAAGGAATAAAAATCGTCAAATGGGGTTTAAAGGTTTTTCATGATTGATAAGTCAAAGAGGCTACATTATCTATGCCCAGAATGTCTCCTACTATATATATGAATGTTGTTGGCAGCAGGCACAGGCAGCATTATGAAAAAATGTACAAGTTTGATAATGTGAACTGTGGTATTAGCTACATGAGCCACATTAAACAGTTATGAGTTTAATGAAATCAGACTTCATACAAAAGAAAACAATTCTGCAGGTTCTTTTGGAAACAATGTCCAGAATGTACAAATGATGCTGAATGAACATTAGACATAATAGAACTTGCCATCTTCCATATAAAAGAAAGATCATTACATTTCCACATTCAGTAAGAAAGGGTGTAATATAACTACTTAAAACTATGATTTGATTTAGAAATGCTAATAGTTATTATTCATAAAATAGCTGGCTACTAAAGTGTGCTTAAATTCATGACCAAGGTCGCAACAAGAATGAGTAAAAGAGGAAACAACAAAATATAGAATATTGCCTACACTTGTCACTAGACAAAATACAATAGAAAAGAATTCAGTGATATTAAATTAAGATTAACAGTAGGTATTACAACGTGAAATACCTGAATATATGTGCACTAGTGGTTGTAATGTAAGTTGCTTCTGATGATAGTGATGCAGAATTTCTAAACAAAGCTTTCCAGAATGCTTTCACTAAAAAAGATAAAGCAAATTTACTAGAATCGAATTGAGAACATCTATTGGCATGTATAATTTAGAAATAGATATCCTGGATTAGTTAAGCAGTTTGAATCACTTAAATAAAGCAAATGTTGAAATGTTTGCATAGCTTATGGGACTTAACTAGGGGGTCATCAGTCCCTAAACTTACAAACTACTTATGAACTAGCTGACACTAAGGACGGCACAAATATCCATGCCCGAGGTGGGATTCGAACCCCTGACCGTAGTGACCGTGCAGACCATGACTGACGCGCCGCAGTCCCCTTGGCCACTGCAGCCGGCAAAACAAGTATTCCTGTCGAGATTGTATGCCATTTAGGTTCATTTAATAGTATACTGATACAATAGCTACATACCTAGTTATGCTCGCTCAGCAAAAGATCTGTACCCAAAGACTGGGAAGTAGCAGAAGTCAATCCAATATTCAAGAAAGGTACTAAGAGTCACATACAAAATTACAGGTCATGAAACTGATATCAGTTTGCAGCAGGATTTTGGAACATTTACTTCTTTTCGAGCATTATGAACTATCTTTTAGAGAATGACCTATTGACTCATAGTCAACACAGATTAAGAAAGCTTTGTATCAAACAATATCAATAATTTCTTCTCTACTGGGCCTACAAGCATACACAAGGTAAAAATATGACATTATCATAATAGAGAAGCAGTAATATTTATTCAGTTTTTGCTGGTTGCTTCCAGTACCAGCATGTTTCAGCTATTGCCATTATCAAGTGGACCTTTAGTTGGCCTGATGTGATTAAAGCATTTTAGAGTAAGGGTCTATTTGTGACAAGTCACATTTTATCTCGTTACTGGTTTAACTTGACAAATAAATAGACACTTTTTACTCCTTTGATGCTCTACGTTTACATTCAAAACGATTCATACCTACATAAACCATCAAAGGAGTAAAAAGTGTCTATTTATTTATCAAATAAAGCAAATAATGAGATAAAACGTGACTTCAAGAGCTTGTCACAACATGGACATGACTCTAAAATGCTTTATGCACGTCAGGCCAACTCGACGTCCACTTGATAATGGCAATAGCTGAAACAAGTTTTAGTGGAAACAACCAGCACAAACTGACTAAATATTGTTGCAGCAAACTTGAATTAATTCTCTACTATGATAATATCAAACAATATTTATAGGAGAATAACTGAAACCTGTTTGCCTTATCCATTCGTTTTTTTTTCATTGTCAATCGAATAATTATTTATTTACTTAAAGCTGACTTCTTCACTTACAATGTTATTTATTTAAAATATTTACCCAGTTATTTTGCCTCCCCTCTTACTGAAATACTTAAGTCGCTTGTCAGTTTCATATATCTAACCTCACTAGTGGAAGAACACTCAACATATATTACTTCCAACTCATAATGAATTTTTTACAACTTGACACAATAACACAGAAGTATAACATTCATTATTATAATGTAAGAGAGTACATAAAAAATTAACTTCAAGTGTAAGTATACAATGGTTTCATAAAACCTTTCTTCCCATGAACCTTGGTGACACAGAACATTCCACTGATGGGCAGGGTAAATACTGAAATTTAAAATATATTGTGGAATGTTTTGATGTGATGTGAAGACGAGTGTGAAATGGTCTCTGTGGTAACAGTCGATCTCAACAGACGATGACACTAGTTTCTCCACCAACATCAAAGTTGAAACAGTCTTCCTTATCAACTTTGACCTTGATGTATCAAATGGCGAACATAGAGGATTATGAACACTAGCGATGTTACTTCCTTTATGTGTGACTTGTGCGAAAATGAGCCATAAAAGAGGCCTGATCAGATAGCATAGCGGTTAAGGCAAATGCTGGCCCCAAGTGGGAATCCTAGTCTGACGTAAATGTTCACTTCATCGCCATTGAATTTCGTCATTGCTCTATAGCAGTCCAAGATAATCATTGCGTTACATTTCCTATTCTTTCTCCCCTTAGAGGGTAATGTTAAAACAATTATGTACATTCATATTGTGTTTGCACCTAAATATTTGCATATTTTGTGTATGGCTTACTTTAAATCTTTGTGAAGATGTAGCCCCCTAATTTTCCCAAAATATAGCTATTCAAGTAAGTGGCATGCCGGATGTGGTATACTATTTCATAGCGTTCTGTGTATATGAAGTGCTACTTTGTTTTGAGCTTTTACAATTTTCTTTTCATATAATGTATCATAATGTTCAATCTCTGACCAACAAATCACAAGAACTAGAAATAATATTGAGTTCTGACCTGAATGTTGATGTCATAAGAGAACATTGACTAGAAAAACATCAAATAGAAGTACTAAAGATGCCTGGTTTCCACCTGGCCACTTCACTCTGCAGAGCCAACTATAAACATGGAGGGATAGCTATTTTTGCGAAACAGAATTTAAGATATAAAGCAATTCAATCATATTCTGACCCGATTAAAGAAAAAGTATTTGAAATGTCACCTATTGAACTTAATGATAAGCACCTAGTTACTGTAACTGTATACAATCTCCTGATGAAGACATTGAAGAATCTTGTGTAAATTTTAAATGATGTTAAATATTGTAGAACCAACAAGAAAGAAAATCATCTGTGGTGACTTAAAAGTCACAGTCTGTGGTGGATTTTTTGAAATCTTCAAACTACAAGGAGGAAACTCTATATATCACAAAGCATTTCATTTTAAAACGCCAGTAAATACGCCAACCAGAATCACTAAACATAGTAAAACTACACCAGACCAAGTCTTTATTCAAGGAATCTTAAGATGAGCTATAGTGATCAGGAGGCTGTGTTATAACCCTAGAATTATGTTCAGAGAAAATGATTGAATGCAGGGATTTCAGTGATGGTAAATATCAAACTTTTTCAACATATTAAGTCAAAGAACATGGGATGAAATATTATATGAAACAGATGTAAATAAGATGTTCAATAGCTTTCATCAAACATACAAGTACTACTTTGACAAAGTGTTTCCAATACAGCAACGTAAATTAAAACCAGCTAAGAACAAATGTTGGATTACTAATAGCATAAAAATCACAAGTACAATGAAAAGATACATGCATTCATATAGAAAACAAAACCATCTATCATTAGAAATGCAACACTACATCAAAGAATATAATAAGAGTTATTAAAGAGGCAAACAAAATGGGTAATGATGAATATATCCATAAATCAAAACACAAAACACAAGCCATATGGTACACTGTCAGATATGAAACAGACAGAAAACCTATGGCTAAAAGTATTTGACAGAAGCTGGAAAATAGACAAGTATCTGAGGCTACCTCAGTCGCTAATATATTTAATGGCTACTTTACCAAAACAGCAGGTGATCTTAGACAAAGTAATTTCCAGACCCTTAGTTTGCATTACACTGTACTCTACAAATCTCACAAGGGGTCTATGTTTCTCAACCAAGTCACAGGCAGTGAGCTCATGCTGGCAATGAGCTGACTAAAGAAACTTTCTTGTGGTTTCGATGATATTCCTGATTACAATATTAAACAGGCTATCATATTGTTAAACCTCTGAAGCATATAATTAATCACTCTTTTTCCACAGGTACATTTCCAAATCTTCTAAAGATTGCGAAAGTAAACTCACTGCACAAAAAAAGGAACTACTGACGATGTTAACAATTACTGTCCTGTAGCTCTGCTCAGTGGCTTCTCAAAAATTTTGAAAAGCTCTTTCATAATAGATCGCTATTAACAAAAACTGATTGCTGTAAAAGCATCAGCATGGCTTCGGGCAATCTAGATTCACAACTGCAGCAATCTATGAATATTTAAATTCCATACTAAAAGCTGTAAACGAAAAGGAAATGGCTACTGGAATATTTTTGAACCTATCCAAAGCGTTTGACGTTATAGATCATGGTATCCTGTTACATAAGCTGGAAAGAAAGGGACTTTGAGGTATATCAAATGAATCAATTAAATCATACCTCACTAATCGGCATCAAAGAGCAGTTCTTAAGTAAGATACAACCATTGGAAACATTTCCAGAAGATCAGCATACACATAAGAGAAAACTACAATTAAATATGGTGTACCACAAGGGTCGAACTTAGGTCCTTTCCTCTTTCTCTTGGTTATAGATGACCTGAATGACACCATACATGCCAAACAGAAAACTTTATTTGCAGATGACACCAGTATTTTAATTACAGGGTTAGACCAGAAACACCTTCAGCAATCTACAAACACATCATTACTGGAGCTAACACATTGGTTAAAAATAAACTTATAATAAACAATAAAAACAGCAGCCATGAACTTTCATTTATCCCACCAAAAGCAACAAAATAACCATACATTGAAAATAAATAACAGAAGTTCAAAATGGGTGGATGATGTGAAGTTACCAGGAATATATCTACAGAGTGATTTAAAATGGGACACTCATATTAAAGTTCTTACAACTACCATCAATCTGTTACATGCTATGGATACTAAGCACAAGCTATAACAAGGAAATAGTAATACAAGCATATCATGCACATTTCCAATCAGCAATTAGATATGGAGTAATGTTTTGGGGGCATGCACCATGTAGTCACACTGTATTTAAAATGTAAAAATGAGCTCTTAGAATCATATGAAACATGAAGAAGCAAGAATCAAGGCGTCTACTCTTCCCTACTCTAAAGATACTGAACCTTCCATGCCTGTATATGTTTGAAACAATAGTCTTTGTAAAAGAATATTTAGGGTCTACCAGTGCTTATCAGCTAAACAGCTCTGTGCACAGTTACACAACAAGAAATGATAACGTCCACATCTCCTATGCCAGAAGATCAGCATATCAAAAAAGTGTCATTCACATAGGCACACAGCTTTATAATCATCTATCTGGAAACATTAAGTCAATAAAAGAAGACAGCATATTCAAAAATAAACTGAAGTTATTTCCGATGGACCACAGTTTTAACTAAGTGGATGAATACCTCTCTGATTAAAATAGAATTTTGTAATGACAAACATTTATATGTTTCCAGAATGAAACTTTCACTGTGCAGCAGAGTGTGCGCTATATTAAGCTTACTGGCAGATTAAAATGTGTGCCGGAACCGAGACTCGAACCTGGGACTTTTGTCTTTCGCGGACAAGCAGTCTACCGACTGAGATATCCTGACATGACTCACGATGCCACCTCACAACCTTACTTCCGCCAGTACCTCACCTCCTACTTTCCAAACTTCACAGAAGCTCTCCTGGAAAAAATGCAAGACTAGCACTCTTGGAAGAAAGGATATGGTGGTGATGAAAATTCTGGAATAAGCAGCGGCATGTTGGTGTTCTTGAAACAATCATTCATGAATTAAATATTAATGTGTGAACGATAGGTAATTTTCAGACAAAATACTTATACAATGGAACTTCGCAAAATGCAGCCTAGGAAAACATGTGGGTGTTGATCAGCGCAAGATTACAACTCCAAGATCATGTGGTTTGAACTTGCATACTTTTTTAAGAAAAATTGTATCCACAAGAAAAGGCTACACAAATCTTTTTGGCTGAATTCTTTTTTTTAGATTATTTGTTTAAAACGTGACAGCTTTTACATTCACAATTATTTGTAAATATTTATTTAAAACGTGACAGGGTTTTACATCCCAAGAAAGTGGTTAGCTAACCATTCTCTTCTTAATTCATCCTGCTATTAATAATTATCGCTGCCGGCATGCAGCGTTACATCAATTAGTCCTGCAGTAAGCCTATTTGTATTTCTCCATGTTCCTGGCTGCTAAACTCCACTGTCCACTTTCTCTTGGTTAACCAGTTGCTGATTTCGGAACAATATCCAGATTATTTGGAGACGAATATGAATCCCCACTTGATGAGAAACGTAATGTAATTTTTAATTTCAGTCCTGGTGACAATGATTTACACATAATCGTATCTTGTTTCCTTATTGCATTACTATGTTTAAAGAAACTAAACTGCTCTGGTGACATTTTAAGATAATTAAAATAATTTGCAGGGTCTTCAACCACAATCTCTTTCAGCAAGGTCGCTGGTCAACCGAGCTGACGTCTTTTTTAATCTCTTCACCAACAGAAACACGGCTTTCAGTCTTTTTTATGTTTAGTCGTATGAAGTGACTTCACAAAGAGTAGTAATAGCTCTGCCGCAACTCTTATAGCTGCCAAAACTTTCATTTTCCGACGACTGCGGCACTTACAAAACACCGAAACTGAATTGCATAGCTTTAGTGACGTGTCTACGGACGTACACGAAACCAGTTGCGTGCAACTCATTTCACGAAACGAGTGTCGCAATCTCGTGTAGACTAGCTTTAAGATAGTGCACGGTGTCAAGACGTACCTTTTTGCGGCGCACTTCGACGCCTCGTAATACCTGGAAACTGCCCCAGTAATTCGGCGTACTCGCTGCGTGCGGATTGTATCAGTTTGGCGTCGTGCATCTTCGTACTGCGTCCAAAGCCGGTAGTCGATAGTCCTGTGACACTGTCGATGAGTGCGTTGGCGACATCTGGCAGCAGACGATAATCGATAATACACAAAGAAGTCGGCTCCAATTATGGGTTTCGTCTCATCTGCTACAGTAACATTCCACTTGAAGGCACGATGCAAGCCCAAATCCAGTTCTGTATGCTGAGTGCCGTATGTTGATATTGTTGAGTTATTGGCGGCCAAAAGGCGAAATAATGTAGATGGTCGATACTTGTGAAACAGGAAAAATAGATAAGTCTGATGCCGTTTCTATTAGAAACTTCTGTCCAGTTTTCCTGTATATTATAGAGAGGCGCAAGGTCGATGAATGGCAATCAGGTGCGCCTACTTCCGACTGCCGTTGTCGTTTGACTGGTAGGTTCATGATGACGTGCATTTGTGCGCTTGCTCGCCGAACTTCCTATGATACCAACACACGTCATGTGGAGTGTCTCCCGTTGCCGATGAATGCATAGAAGAACGACTTCTGCTTCTAGACTTCCTGTGAAAACGTCATCTGGCGTTTAGATTTGATGTAGCTCACCGATTTGTTTGGTCATCGCTTCAAGCGTACTTTCTAGCCGGTCGTAATCCGCGCACATGACTTCCGATGCGTTGCTGCAGGCCGCTACCGTAAAACTGCACGAGGGTGGTACAATTGCGTCTTGAATTCTATCGGGCTGGTGCGCTACCGCATCCAGTGACATATCTGTCTATGACGCTACAATAGCATTTACTTGATCCGGCAGTGCGCAAAAGGGTATCGGGTACCGTGTGTGGGTCGACCCTGCCACGCAGATGGCGGAGGTACTGCGACGGCTTTCTGTCTCCAATATCCTCCTGTGTGAGCCCTTGCCCCACTCACTCTTCTTGTGAATCCGATACTCTGCGGATTAACTCAGTTTTCAGTCTTCCATACGAATCTGTCCATGGCGGCGCGGTTATAACGTCCTGCACCTCTGCAGCATATCGGTGATCAAGTTTACACACCACTAACTTGGTAGTATCTGCAGTTATTCCGGCGCAGAGAAAGCTCGCCTCGACCTGCGCGAACTACAGTATAGGATTATTTGGCCAAGACAGGGGTAGTCGTACAGCAAGTCTTGACACTGCTGTCACGTTTGGCACATTGTCTACCATCTCCGAAATTTCTTTTAAAAATTCTTCTATGATGTTATTCAATTTCAGCTCGCTGATCACGTCGGACAGGTCACCAAATATCGCAAAACTAGATGTTTGTTTTGCGATCAAATTTAAACGTGTTCATAATTGATAATTTTTCAGTCAGGAATCGATTATGAAATATAATTCTAGCACTATCGTATAGTGACTTGTTAAAGAAAGACTGTTGACTTCATATGAAGAACAAAGTTTTATTCGACAGTCAGAACAATTACAAGACACAGTGGCCGACTCAGTCGATAACTAAGGAAGTTATCATCTCAGAGTAATAATAATCATAGAACGTCGCATAGACGCAAAGATAAATCAGTTGCAGTGCTCCTGGCGGTTATCGCGCGAATTCTTCACTGAGTGTATCGCAGCGCTCCTGGTGGCCAGGGCTCGAACTCCGAACAAAATCAGCTGAGGGCTTCTTGTTGTTTCGCTACAACGACGTTTGTTCGAGCGATCTGTCTGTGATTGGTTCCTTCTGATAGTCTCCGTCTTATGATACAGTACTATCATTTCGACATATCCTTAAAAGATTTGTTTCTTATTATTATTATTAATTTTTCAGACAAATTTCAAACAATGATGATAATGTTTTTGTGTCTTAGAAATGAGTAATTTACCAATCACACGACCTACATACTTTTATGAAATTTTGTTTTGTTTGCATTCTTGAACTTAAAAACATATTTGTGCCACCATCTCCTGTTGAACACGACATTGCATCTTATATTTCAAGCTGACGAAAGGTCTACGACAATAAACAAATGTCTCACCATGTGCGGAAATCACAGATACTGTTTTAGGAATATAAATCAAAAGTATACTATGTGTGGCATATGGCCTTATTGTTAAGATCACCCTGCATGGCAGCGGAAAATTGGGTTCCAGTCCCAGTCGTACGTCACCTCCGAATTGTACATCTATTGCTTGATCACATTCGTATTTACCAATGCAGTTTTGTATTCTTGAGAGATTTAGTCCCACAGTGTGCGTTTGGTAAACACGGAGACTATACATTCTGTGAGGGTATTTCGCCTGCCTGCCTGATTCCACTTTTATGAAACGAAGTTGCTCCATGCAAATGCATGTAGAAATTTAGGAGATTAGGTATTTCTAATAGATGAACAGACAGTGACTAAAAACACTTAAGATTGCGATGTATAATTTTTCCGTGATCTGATTTTGATGAAATCATGCCCTGTATTTTGGTCCAATGTTAGCTGAAATTTCCTGTGAAAACCGCATGAAAATGTGTCAGTAGTTTTTTTTAATACGTTTGAGAAACGTGTTAGAAATAGGCATATCGTCATGAATATGATGTAGCTAACATCATACATCAGTTATATTCACCATTTAAAACATTTATTTTATGATCATTCATATCTCTGTACAATGGGCTGAGGCATGGAAAGCTGAAATATAATAAGGAATAAGTATTTCCTCAATGAAGTAGAAATATCACTGAAAACGATTATTATTCTTACGGTTGGCTCTCTTTCTGTTAGACGTTAGCAACCAAGAAAACGATTTTCAGATATGGTACATTTGAAAAGTCAAAGAGTAAGTAATATTTTCAAAGGGTAATAAATAATCCGATCGCTGCCCCGAACCTCACATGAACACCCGCAGCGCTATCTATTAGTTATTTGCTGCATTACGCCATTCTTTCCAAGCATGAAATACACCTAAAACTTCAAATTACATTATCTTTTACTTTCCCGATCTGATTTTGATGAAATGAAGCCTATATGTTGCCCCAGGATATTCTCTATTTATGTGATACCCTCATGAATGTTCATTTAGCACTTTTGGAAATTACTCTTTACAAATAGGCACATGCGATTCCTTTCAGAGAAATGTTTAAATTGTGATATTTTCCTTTTTCTGGTCCGATTTTGTGAAATGAAGCGTTTATGTAACCGCAAGATACCCTCAGTTTCCTGTGAAAAACCCCTGAAAATTCGTCTATAAATTTTGGATATGAAAGACAAAACTAGACATGGCGGTTGTCGATGAAAAACGTTAAATGTGATGTTCTTCTTTTCGTGATCCGATTTTTATGAAAAGTCTATATGTTGTCCCAAGGTACGCTGAAGTTACCTGTGAAAACCCCTGTGTGTATTCTGTCTGCAAAATTTCTGGGATACAACTGGTAGTGTAAAAAATTATAAATTATAACATTATACCAAATGCCATAATTTTGCTTCTTGAACAGCAGAAAAGTAGTAAGCAAGAAACTTTTTTCCTTTCATTATTTTGATGTGATTGTCTGCGAGAAAAAGTTTAATGAAGGTTTGAAATTATGTTTAAAGTTTGTTGCAAGTCGCCAAGTATTTATAACATTATACCAAATGCCATAATTTTGCTTCTTGAACAGCGGAAAAGTAGTAAGCAAGAAACTTTTTTCCTTTCATTATTTTGATGTGATTGTCTGCGAGAAAAAGTTTAATGAAGGTTTGAAATTATGTTTAAAGTTTGTTGCAAGTCGCCAAGTACTGTCATTCTCATATAGTATATTGCCGCGAGAGACCACGAACACAAACTGCCGGCGTGGCGCAGGGGATAGCGTCACGGACTGCGGAGCAGAAGGTTGCTGATTCAATCCCGCTCACCTGCAAAAAAAATTATTTCTTTGTAATTTACAATTCCAGAAGGTTCTACATCTTTCTTATGTTCACTTGTAAATTCTACTTGTTTCTTATGTTAACTGTTCTTCTAATTTCTGGTAAATTCTGTCTGTGTATAAATAGCAGAGCACTCTGCCTGAGAGGCAGTCAGTGCTGCGTGTATGTTGAGTTCGTAATAAACGTGCTTTCAGTATAAATGCTGTGTTTAGTTGCCTTCGAAGTCAAGCCTGCTTCCATTGCAACGCGACAATGTTTGGTGGAGGCGCCGGGTACACTGTGCAACAGCTGCATCACCGTGGCTCCGATTAGGCAACGTAAAAGCCGTCGCTTACACGGGCTGGAACCGGAATACAAGGGATAAACCGAGTACGTCCTTCCAAGAGTCCGTATCATCGGACGAACTATGGAAATGAAACCAGCAGTAAGCCAGCTACACATCAGGCACCTGTCGGTGTTCTCTGGAGACGCTGGACAGGACCCAAACAAATGGCTACAAGGGTTCGACCGAGTCGCCAAGTACAACAGGTGGGATCATACGATGTGCTTGGCCAACGTTTACTTCTATCTGGATGGAACAGCCCACCAATGGTTCGAGAACAACGAAGACAAGTTTAATGACTGGGAGACGTTCCATGAGGAACTGAAGAAGACGTTTGGAGACCGCCTGCGTCAAATCCGCTCGGCGGAAGAACAACTGAAGAACCGGGCCCAACGACATGGTGAGCCGACACAATCGTACATACAGAGTGTTTTTGCCTTGTGTAACGTAGTCAATCCGAACATGACTGAAGCGGACAAAATCACGCACCTGATGAAGGGAATTGCAGAAGATATGTACCAGGCTCTTCTGATAAAAGACGTCGCTACGACAGAAGAGTTCATCAAGTGGTGCCAGCGTATTGAAGAGATGTAACAAAGGAGGGTTGGACGTAAGAAGTATGACAGACTCCCAAATGTAGTCCCTATGGCCGTTGTGGAAGACCAGCAGGACTTGGCTTCTCTCATACGACAAATCGTGAGAGAAGAATTACAACAATGCATGGCAGCCGGGACTATTAGACCGAGCGAGCATCAGATGATGGCCATGGATGTGAGCCCTGTAAGTCGCGAGGTAGCCGACGCCGCTGAGGACGAGGTATTTCAAACATTAGCTCCTGTCTGCCCCGTCAATCGCACCCAACGTGAAGAATGGCGTCGCCCTGCTATGACTTACGCTGCAGCCACTAAACGGCAGCCCATGAACCGACCGACGTGACCACAGCCAACTCCCCCGGTAACTATGACGCCCCGCAGAAGAACAGACGTCTGGAGGACAGAAGACAACACACCACTGTGTTTCCACTGTGGACGTCCTGGACATGTCATACGCTACTGCAGAGAAAGGAGGCGAGTATTCGATGATTATTTTGTCGCAAGACGTCAGCCGTCGGAGCAGTTCTATCCAAGGCAGTCACCTGCTGATGAGTTCAGTCGACCTATGGGAAGAAGCCCATCGCCGTACCCTAGACGAGGTCGCTCCCCGACGCGCCGCAGCCGTTCACCGTCGCCGTACAGAGGTACCAGCCGCTCCCCTAGCCGCCGCGCCCAGGAAAACTAAGCGAGGCGACCATCTACGGAGGTGAGGCCGCCGCAGATGAAAATCCTCCATGGACGACAGTCGCCAAGATGTCGGGAAATCTCATCGACGTCATAATCGACGGCCAACCTGTCCGGGCACTTGTTGATTCAGGAGCCTCTTTTTCTGTATTATCGGATAATTACCGCCGCACACTGAAGAAGACAATGTTCTGTGATACGGGAGCAACTGTGCTCAAGGTCGCGAATGGAAAGTACGTCCATCCAGCAGGAACTTGTGTCGCAATCAACAACAGGACGCAGCCGTTTGAATTTGTCGTGTTAACAGAATGTAGTCACAATGTCATCCTCGGATGGGACTTCCTTCAGGCATCCCAAGCTATCATTGACTGTGGGAGATCTGAGCTGCAAATTGAAGAAGTTGTTCCGCCGGATACACGTAATACAGAAGTTTTTGGGAAGTTATTCGTCGTTGACAATGTGACAATACCGCCGTTGACAATGAGAAGAGTTGCAGTCACTAACACAGATGACTGGTTAAGCTGTGAAGTTCTTGTTGATAGTAAAAAGTTTATCAGGCTCACAAAAGAAATTTACGTACCAGCGGCTATCATAAGCATTACCGGTGGTCAAGGAGAGATTTGGATCACAAATCATCACGAGCAGTCACAACTTATCCCCAAGGGAATGTGTATCGGGACAGCTGAACCAATCCAGGACAGTGAGATCAATGTCATCAATGAAGACCCATGCCCTGCTGTTAGTACAGACAACACGCTGGAGGAAACAAACGTGGAACTGCCAATAGGGGCTGGACTGACCAAAGAACAACGCCAGCGGGTGTTAGGTATACTACGCCAATTTTCGGGTGCATTCACACCTCAGCAGGGGAAAAGTCAGACGAAACGGCCCACGATAAAGCACCGTATCAATACTGGGGATCATCCGCCAATTACCCAGCGTTCGTATAGAGTGTCTCCAGATGAAAGACGGATAATTCGGCAGGAAGTGGAGAAGATGTTGCGAGATGACATTATTCAACCTTCAGAGAGTCCTTGGTCGTCTCCGGTGGTCCTCGTAAAGAAGAATGATGGCACGTGGCGATTCTGTGTCGACTACCGGCGGATGAACAAAATGACAAAGAAAGATGTCTACCCACTGCCGCGTATTGACGACACCTTAGACTGCTTGAAAGGAGCTACATACTTCTCAACTATGGACATGCAGACAGGTTATTGGCAAATCGAGGTTGACGAAGCTGACAGGGAGAAGACGGCTTTTATTACACCTGACGGCCTCTATGAATTTAAAGTAATGCCATTTGGATTATGTAATGCTCCAGACACATTCGAACGCATGATGGACAACTTGCTTCGACACCTTAAGTGGACGACGTGTCTCTGCTATTTAGATGACATTGTCGTTTTCTCGAAAACATTTGAAGAACATATGAGTCGCCTGTCAACTGTGTTGAAGTGTGTTCAGCCTGCAGGTCTCCGCCTCAATCCAAAGAAGTGCCTCTTCGTCGCCAAAGAGATAAAAATCCTGGGGCACCTAGTCAACGGAGATGGTGTTCGTCCTGATCCAGATAAAGTAAGGGCAGTCACAGAATTTCCAGCACATTCGTGATGTGAGGAGTTTTCTCGGGCTGTGCTCATACTACCGACGTTTCATAAAAGGATTTTGTAACAAGGCACGTCCATTACAAGAACTTCTGCAGGGAGACGCCAAATTTTACTGGGATGAGACAAAAGAAAGAGCTTTCCGAGCACTTAAGGAGGCTCTAACTTCGCACCAGTGCTAGCCTTGTACGACGAGAATGCAGAAACGGAACTTCACACAGACGCCAGTGGCTATGGGATTGGTGCAGTGCTTGTACAAGTTCAGGAAGGTGCCGAAAAAGTGATAGCCTATGCGTCAAGAGTACTCTCAAAGTCCGAGATAAACTACTCTACAACTGAGAAAGAATGTCTTGCAGTTATCTGGGCTATCGACAAGTTCCGGCCGTATTTATTCGGCAAACCATTCACCGTCGTGACAGATCACCATTCTTTGTGTTGGCTGACTAACTTGAAGGATCCATCAGGTCGACTAGCAAGATGGGCACTAAGACTCCAAGAGTACGATGGTATTCAAGAACGGGCCCAAACACAAGGATGCCGACTGCCTTTCGAGGAATCCATTAGTGGAACACAACAGCATTGATGAAATTTCGGCTCTCACTGAGTTAGATGACGTTACAGCTGAACAGAGAGAAGATCCAACACTATTAAAAATGATAGAGGCCTTGGAGAAAGGAGAACCGACCAATGGAGAGTTCCAACTTATAAACGGAACATTGTACAAGAGCAACTACGATCCACTGTGCCCCAAATGGCTACTTGTTGTTCCAGCTCATCTCCAGCCAGCTATTCTCAAATATTTCCATGATGCTCCAATATCCGGTCATCCGGAATTCGTGAAGACCCTAGACAGAATCAGACGCAGGTATTACTGGAAAGGTCTCTACCGATCTGTCAAGCACTATGTGAGTCACTGTAAAGAGTGCCAGCGAAGGAAGCATGTGCCGCAATTACCTCCAGGACATCTCGTACCGATTCCGCCGGCAGCAGCTCCATTCCACCGAGTTGGGATCGATCTTTTAGGGAGGTTCCCGAAGTCGGCAACCGGTAACCGTTGGATAATAGTCTGCACTGACTACCTCACACACTACGCTGTCACCAAACCTGTGCCGACTGCAGAAGCTCCAGAGATCGCAAAATTCCTTGTAGAAGACATTATTTTGAAGCATGGAGCACCACGTGTCATGATATCTGATCGTGGAAAAGTATTCCAGTCAAAACTAGTATCAGAGGTAATGTCACGGTGCAACATTGTCCACAGAATGACAACTGCATACCATCCTCAGACAAATGGTCTTACGGAACGTTTTAACAAAACGTTAGCCGACATGCTGTCGATGTATGTTGATGTTGAGCAGTAGGATTGGGATACAATTCTGCCAGTCGTGACATTTGCTTACAATACCGCAAGACAAGACACCACAGGCTTCACTCCGTTTTTCCTGCTCCATGGCCATGAAGCTGAGATGACAATGGATACACTGTTCCCGTTCCAACCGGACGACACTCAGGATGACTATGTTAAACAGCTCATCACCAGGGTCGAAGAAGCAAGACAGCTGGCTCGCATATGGACACTGGACGCCCAGGAGAAGAACCGTCAGCGATATAACGACAAGCACCGACCTGTTGTGTACAGCCCAGGAGATCTGGTATGGATTTTTACCCCTGTATGGAAGGTTGGACTGTCAGAAAAGCTATTGAAGCGATACTTTGGTCCGTATCGTGTCATACGCCGCCTGTCAGACGTCACATACGAAGTTGAGGATTATGAGCCGTCGTCGAAACGTCAAAAACGAAGAGACATTGTTCACGTCATGCGCATGAAGTCTTACTACGATCCTGAAGAGCAGGTAGACGACAATGGCTTCTTGATCAAGGACTTTAAGGACGGTAATGTTCCTGATGAAGCCACGACAGGAACGTCTGTCGTCGATAATCACGGAGAGGGAAGGATTCTCTTGAACCGTCATACAGAGGACCCATGACACGGTCAAGATCCAGGACATTGCAGCTCGCTCCACAGGGATCATAACAGCGGGTCGCTGTTTCTCCAGGAGAGGGAGCAATGCCGCGAGAGACCACGAACACCAACTGCCGGCATGGCGCAGGGGATAGCGTCACGGACTGCGGAGCAGAAGGTCGCCGGTTCAATCCCGCCCACCGGCAAAAAATTTTTATTTCTTTGTAATTTACAATTCCAGAAGGTTCTACATCTTTCTTATGTTCACTTGTAAATTCTACTTGTTTCTTATGTTAACTGTTCTTCTAATTTCTGGTAAATTCTGTCTGTGTATAAATAGCAGAGCACTCTGCCTGAGAGACAGTGCTGCGTGTATGTTGAGTTCGTAATAAACGTGCTTTCAGTATAAGTGCTGTGTTTAGTTGCCTTCGAAGTCAAGCCTGCTTCCATTGCAATGCGACAATATTTATAAAGCCTCGTCGTATTAGGTAGCAGTTTTTTGCGATTCTTATTGTCCATGACGTTATATCTCCTGAAACATGTGTCGTATATGGTTCGTACTTCTACAGTAATTGTTATCTTGCGTAAGGAATATATGTACCAAATCTGGTTGAAATTGGTCCAGTGCTTTTGGAGGTAATTTGCAGCATTGTCGTTTGACGTAGCAGTTTTTCGCGCATCTCATTGTTTCTGACGTCATATCTCCTTCCGTATGTGTCGTAGGTAAGGCTCCTATAAACCCGAGCTGAACTGTCCGTCATTTTTTCTCCAAGCTGTAGGAGTTGCCACGTTCCGGACGAGCTCACGCGTTACCTCGCGATTCATTCAACTCGCTCGTACTCGCAAACTACTCACTGTATCAACGTGAAACTATCATCTATTTCCTCGTTAAGAACTATAATACATTTTCATTTTAGTTTTATTTATGGCAATAATTTATAAACAGCATATACTGATAGTTTACGAACATACACTTTCTGACGACGTTACGGAATTTTCAACATACGAGGAACGTTTTTCCTGCTGAAGTCAGGTGAAAACATTAAGCGAATTAAATTTTCAAAATACATAAAATTTTTATCCTCTCCAAACAATAACTCTGTGAGAAATGTATAGCTTGAGTTAATGCCAGTTAAATATGACGCACTGGGATCCGCCCGCCCGTCTAGTAGTAACACGTCTTCCGTATTAGAGCTCCTGATAATTAGGCACATGTTGTTACTGCATAACATCCATACTTGAAGTACTTGAAGATACTGGTACTGACTTCTTTTCAGCCACTAAATTTAATAGCTGCAAACTACAAAAGTGCTGTGTTATACGAAAAGTATATTCTAAATATCTCTATACAGAGTGCTTTATTATGTGAGGAAATGAGAACAAGTCATTTCGTTAGCTAGTGAAGAGATCCCTCGCTATCTGTCATTTTCAAGTATTCTCACATGACATAAAATCCTCCTTGCATCTAGTAACTTCCGTTCTGTTACTGCGAGGCGTTAAACTGAAGGAAATGTAACTCCTGTTAGTGGGTCTGAAACACATTGGACAAGAAGCAAAGGAATAACCATCTGTTAATGACGAAGAAAAAATGTGTGAAAAACGAATAATAAATCACAAACTTTATTCTTTCTAATTCTACAACTA
The DNA here is from genome assembly GCA_026315105.1 of Locusta migratoria. Lineage (NCBI taxonomy): Eukaryota > Metazoa > Arthropoda > Insecta > Orthoptera > Acrididae > Locusta > Locusta migratoria. The sequence goes on from CM048749.1 coordinate 214,936,104, forward strand.
TATATTTCCTTGAATAGCGCGACGTTTTATTAAGTTTTGCGTACTAACCGTGTGGCAAAATGCTCCCCTCTCTGCATGTTATCATTTGTGAAAATATCATTTTGATACCTCTAACCGTGTATGAGATACGCAATGATTCAGTCTGGCCTTATCGCCATCGGAAATGAGTGCGCTAAATAAAATAAAGTTTAGCGGAATGAGTGAAAGGTAAAGATCTCCTCCTAAGTCGAAAATAAAATTCAATTCATTAGGAAAATTTCATCCGTAGCAACATATGGTGCAACATGCACAAAACGGAATACAAAGCAGCCTCCATTTTTTACAGGAAAGTTTTAGTAACGTAGCGCAGTCTCTTATTTCGAAGCCAATATCTTATTAACTATGACTATTAACGAAATTATGAGCATTTTGTCACAATGCTGACATATAAAGATTTAAGTAGCGGAAAAATTAAATATTTCTACCAATTAGTTTTTGCGAAATCGTTTGTGAAAGATGGCAGGGCATGCGCCTCTACGCTGTTACTGCAGCGCGATTCCAACCATGTTGGGGAAAACATGGCGGACGATTTTTGGGAGCTCTAGTCGTAGGTGATTCTTACCACGACAGCGATTGTTACCTGATATTAAGGAACATGTTTACCAAGTTTGGTTGAAATCGGTCCAGTAGTTTAGGAGGAGATGTGGAACATACATATATACACAGACACATACGCCTATTTTATAACATGTAAGATAGAGGGAGTCGAACCCTCTGACCGAGCGCCTGAGCTACCACGCATATTTTCCAGTTAGGCTACCTAGGCACACTACCCTCCTTGCCCAAATTCTCAACATAAGACACTACACGACGGTAGTGCCTCCCGCCCATTACTTTCTCTGGCTGGCAGCCTAAGCCCTATTTACGCAAGAGATCGAGCGTGTTTGTGCGTCCGCACTGAAATTGTCATTTTCCTGTTCGGGACATACAGGGTGTCCAAAAAAGGACTCCCAGATTTCAAAATTAAATATCTCGAAAACAAAGATCGATAGAGGAATGCAGTAAACTGCTGTATAAACATCTTACAGTTTTCACAATAAACATACCGTTTACTGCATTCCTATATCGATCCTTGTTTTCGAAATATTTAATTTTGAAATCAGGGAGTCCTCTTCTGGACACCCTGAATATGCAATAATTGATATGGTGCCAGTTCTTTTTTAATAAGTAATGTGTAATCTTGGAAAAAATTTACTTCTAACTTTCGATATACGTGGTAATTCAGCAATACTTGATAGAAAATGTCCGGAAATGCGCCGTTTGCAATATAAGCGACTTTGATTCATAGAAAGCAATACACATTGACAGAAGTCGGTAAATTGTTTCACGTGAAATCTTTTGTGACGTCATGTCGTGTGGCAGTAAACGCATCAACACTCGCTGACAGAATTCGCGAAACCCCTCGCCTTTTGATCTGCACGAACGCAATACTGGTAGAATATCTATGTCCGGAAATGCCCCGTTTGAAATATAAACGACTTTGATTGATTGACGGCAATACACACTGACAGAGGTCGGTATCTTGTTTCACGTGATGTCTCTATACCGTCGCCTGTTTGTTATGCTCGACCGCAAAGCTTTACTGTCTGAGAAGAGATAACCAACTATACCCGGGCCGCTGAAACATTGCACTTGACGTTTCGCGTTACGGCGAGTTAAGTTGGCTACACTGCTTTAGCGCCGTTGCAACACTAGCCTCTTATACGCACAGCAGACAAAGCGTTCAGTTGCATCTCGTAAATGTAAGCTATTGAGCAATAAAAGTGCATATAATAATTCGTTCTTGAGCAGCAATTAATTAACGGCATATTAATGAAGACCAGAGCACAACAATGCACACGCTTTCAATAACGGAGCAAAGTAATGTAGAAAATAAGCATTGAATCATGACAGGTACGAAATAAACAATAATAAAGATAGTAACTTCTCTCTCTACGTTTTATAATCAGAATGCTTTTCACTCACAAGTTTACGGCGACAATGGTACAATTACATCCAGCTCCCGATCTTCAAATCACCTTTTCAACCTGTTCGACTTTTTTTTTTTTTTTTTTTTCTTTCTTCTTCTTCTTCTTCAAGATGCAGCATCCACATTGGCCACAGCTTCATGCAACAGCTGTTCCACCTCTGTTATTGTGAAAGAATTGTTGTTCCTTAAGTAATTCTTCATGTCACTCCATACCAATTTTATAGGGTTAAAACGACAGTGAAATGGGGGTAGATTTATTACATTGTGACGCTGCTCCTTTGCGATTTCGTCTACTGCATATGTGGATGTAATATGCTTATTTTGTTTCACGAGCGATTATAAAAGAAGTTTTGACATTGACATATCTGCAGCAATATTTCTTTCTTGTAACCACTGCACCATAACTTTCCGATCGTTTGAAGCGAGAATGAACTTCCTGCTCAGAGAATAACCTAAGTTTTTATTCATACGAAATTGAGAACTTACTCAGAAAACGTGACTAGACAAACGTCTTTTCGGTGACATTATCCAATTACTTGAACTCGGAAAGTCAAGTTAAACCACTCACAGTAAAACAAATCGCAGCGAAAAAAAAAAGCACACACAACATAAACACGATACACAACTTTGTTTACGTTAGAACTGAACAAAGCCGGCAACGCGGGAATGTTGACGTCACGGCACGTGATCACTGGAAGTGTTTATCGCGCTGTGATGGGATCGTTCCTAGCGACTGGCGCCTCGCGCATCTTGCTCTTCACTTGTTATTTGTAAACGTCAAGTGCAAAGTTTCAGCGGCCCGGGTATAGGAGATACTATCGCATATACATGTGTACCTAGGAAATCTGACACGAAAGCTAGGAGAAACATAGTTAGCTTGGCAGAATCGCAACTACTTGTAACAACACAAGCGCTTTTTTGTGCGACATGAAGCGGAATTCACAAACGGATTTTAGAAACGTCTTTGCGTTTTTTTCCCACAGTGTTTTACGCTTATCACGAACGACACATAAGGAAATGAATATTGCAATTTCTGGAATAGTAATGGCAAACCAATGTGGACAATTCTGAACCTCCACAGCTACAGCTAATTGATTCATAGTCGATATCTTAATAAAATAATTAATGTTAGGTATACGTCAACATAAATGCAAGTAAAGCAATCGACAATCCGAAGAGTGCTTTACTAGGCATGGTGTTGTTTGGAGGTGCTATGCCTTTCTCCTCACCGAGCGAGGTGGCTCAGTGGTGACACACTAAACTCGTATTCGGGAGGAAGTTGGTTCAAATCCACCTCCAGCCATCCACATATAGGTTTGCCGTGATTTTCCTACATAAGTCCAGGCAAATGCCGGTATGGTTCCTATCAAAGAGTGACCGATTTCCTTCCTCATCCTTACCCGAACTATCCCGAGCGTAAGCTCCGCCTCTAATGACCACGCTGTCGACAGGACGTTGAACACGTTCGAATCATAGTCTGGCACTTTGCAGCGAGCCACAACTCATACGATGAACCCGCAGAGAACTGAGCTTTGCTAAAATTAAGCTTATTTATTAAATCGCAGCAGCTGACAAATTATTGATGAGCAAGCCATGGCTAGAATACTGACTTTTCACATTTTTCTTTTATTTCGACGTTTATCTCATTGTTCACGATACATGCAGTTTGAGTAATAATCTGTATCATAAACTTTATGAGGAAATTATTCTTGTCAGTCACAGCATATACCCGAGCCGCTGAAACATTGCACTTGACCTTTCGCGTTACGGCGAGTAAAGTTGGCTACACTGCTTTAGCGACGTTGCAACACTAGCCTCTAAACGCACAGCAGACGAAACGGTTTTCAGTTGCATCTCGTAAATGTAAGCTATTGAGCAATAAAAGTGCATATAATAATTCGTTCTTGAGCAGCAATTAATTAACGGCATATTAATGATGACAAGAGTAAAGCAATGCACACGCTTTCAATAACGGAGCAAAGCAATATAGAAAATAAGCATTGAATCACGACAGATAGGAAATAAACAATAATCAAGATAGTAACTTCTCTCTCTACGTTTTGTAATCAGAATGCTTTTCACTCACCAATTTACTACGACAATGGTACAATTACATCCAGCTCCCTATCTTCACTGTTGTCGTCACTGCCAAAATCGTCGTCATCACCAAGACAAATCATTAACTGTTCATGATTACTGATGATCCCTTCCATTGTTCCCTTCCATTGTTTGCGCTGCCCGAATCAGTTTTTAACGTGCTCAACCCCATTTTTCCCCCAAGATGCAGCAGCCACATTGGCAACAGCTTTTCCACCTCTGTTATTGTTCCTTAAGTAATTCTTCAGGTCACGCAATACCACTTTTATAGGGTTAAAAAGGCAGTGAAATGGGGGCAGATCTATTACATTGTGACGCTGCTCCTTTGCGATTTCGTCTAAGCATGTGTGGGTGTATTTGGCTTTTTTTGTTTCACGAGAGATTATAAAAGAAGTTTTGACATTGACATATCTGCAGCAATATTTCTATTTTGTAACCACTGCACCATAACTTCTTTCCGATCGTTTGAAGTGAGAATGAACTTCCTGCTCAGAGCATAAGCTTCGAAGTTGTTATTCATACGAAATCGAGAGCTTACTCAGAAAACGTCACTAGACAAACGTCTTTTCGGTGACATTATCCAATTACATGAACTCGGAAAGTCAAGTTAAACCACTCACAGTAAAACAAATCGCAGCAAAAAAAGCACACGCGATAAACACGATACACAATTTTGTTTAAGAGAGAACTGAACAAAGCCGGCAACGCGGGAATGTTGACGTAACGGCACGTGATCTCTGGAAGTGTTTATCGCGCTGTGATTGGGTCGTTCCTGGCGACTAGCGCCTCGCGTTTCTTGCTCTTATCTTGTTATTTGTAAACGTCAAGTGCAAAGTTTCAGAGGCCCGGGTATAGGTCCATGAACATAAACACAAACAAAAATCATGATAGTACGAAACGAAACATATGCAACACAGAATTTTATTGCACCAAACGAATTTTTTGAAGTCATCTTTCTAATGTTCAAATGTTTGTTAAGCTTATGGGACTTAACTACGGGGTCACCAGTCCCTAAGCTTACAAACTACTTATGAACTACCTAAGACTAAGGACGGCACAAATATCCATGCTCGAGGGGGGATTCGAACCCCCGAACGTAGTGGCCGTGCAGACCGTGACTGGAGCGCCTCAGTCCCCTCGGCCACCGCGGCCGGCTATGGTCCCGACATGTCAGTTTTCTGAAATATTTTGTACATAAGTAAACTGGCCACAGATGTATATTGCAAGTGGCACAGTAATCTTTGGAAGTTCGATTGTAGAGTAAGCGCTCTGGCTGCGAGAAAGAGCAGTCAGTAGCGAGTTAGTTGCGAGCTGAGTTGCAGAGAGTTAGCTGTTGGGTGAGGTAGCGCGAGGTCGCTATCGGAGAAGGCAGTTGATAAGTATCTGTTGCAGCACGCTATAATTGTGATGCATGATGTTAATTTAATTTTCTGTAATATTTTTCTACTTCATATTATTTTTAAGAATACATAATTTCTAATATACAATTTGCGTTCTGCATCCTCATTTGGTAGTTAGTTTCGCCTTCCTTTCATTTTCTTCATTTATGATTATTGTTGGACTTAATTACTGCCCACATATCATTTTCGAAAATTTTTAATACTGAAATACTGCATGGAGCGAGCTGCTTGCTGTTTCCTGTTTTCAGTTTTGTAAGAAGAAGATACGAGGTAAGTAAATTCTTTATTTATCTGTGTCGCAGTCAGATTATTTCCCCCTTTTCATTATTCAAAATCATCAGTTTCGTTGTACCCTTTGCGAGTACTTTATACGGGGCCACAAATTCTAGTGTTTGCGTTTCCCCATTTCCCGGGCGTGTCCGTTGCGCATATTAATGTTTTATAAGGCTTACCTCGGTGGTCGTAGTCACCACATTGTTCGGTTTTTAAAAGTTTAATTTTTCTTTCACGTACGTAGTGCTGATCAATTTCCATTAAACATTAATCTATTCCAGATACCTTGCAAATTTCTATTAAAATTAATTTTAATTATTAAATTTATTCGGGATACCTTGCAACATAATGATGTCTTTGTCCCGTATCTTTCAATAATGACACAAAAGATACATCAACATTACGAATATTAAATCACTTTGATATCGAAATCCGTCATGGTCTAATATAATCCAATAATATCATTCAAGTTGGTAGCGTGAAGACGAGAGTTCCGAAAAACGGCGGATCTGGTGCACATCAGGTGGCATTCCCAGTAAAGTTCTAGCTTTAATTCCCAGAGGTTAAGGAGAGTTTTTAGTGTCAGTCAAAATTTTTGTGAGAAGTGAGCATAGAACCCGACACGTTTGACAAACTGATCAAGCCCGCAGACTACCAGCACCTAAGAATGCATCATGCAGGACGTAGACTTCTGATGAATTGTGTTAGACTGAAATTGGACATGTTTTCCAAGAAGCGGGCATCAATTTCATATTGCGAACAGCGAAACCAAGAATGGTAACTTTTAATATGTAAAATCTCGACTCCAGATTAGTTTGTTTGGTATTTCTTCTTCATATCCGTTGTCACACTGTGTAAAAATTAGGAGAGAAATGAAGAAAAATTAGAGGGTTAAAACATTCCAATGCTCAGCTCCAATTACAATAACAAACCTTCATTCTTTATTAATTGTGTTCAATATTTCTTAATATAATTCATAAATCAAAAAGATTTGTTTAATAATATCTACTTATTTCATGAAATTATTAAGTTATGAAGCCAAATACTTCAAGAATATTTTAATTATATTCTAATATATCTTAATTGTATTCTTTTCTACATGAAACATAATGAACATATATTAGAATATAATTAAAATATACTTGAAGTATTTGGCTTTATAACTTAATAATTTCAAGAAATAAGTGGATATTATTAAACAAATCTTTTTGATTTATGAATTATATTAAGAAATATTGAACACAATTCATAAAGAATGAAGGTTTTTTATTGTAATTGTTGCAATGATGTATTAACTTTAAACAACGTACCATTGACTGGGATTCGTCTTATATGTCTGAGCGCTGTGACCTGTGTGAGCGCTCTCCGCGCTCTATCTGAAAAATGATGAATTGCACAAAAAATGTTTAAAACAAAAACTGTGGAGAATTTCATCTTCTACAACTTTTATCAGAGATGCAAATACCATTTAAGGCATAGGAAGCGAGATGTTTGCGTTAAACTGATTTTCGTGACCTTTGACCTTTAATATCTTAAGACGTGGACACGAGATTTTATGAGACTTTTGACACATCATTTAGAATGCCAAAACAAAGGTTTATGCAAATATTCAGCTAGTTACTTCTCATTCCGACGTTGACGCCTTTTTTTTCGGCTTATTTGACTGGACTAGTGGACAATCGTCGTTCTGTCATCTGGAAAGAACGTGGAACTCGGAACAATCCTGCTGATGTGCAAGAAACACCACGATATCATGGTAGTGGACGAATGGTGTGGGTCAGTAATGGCGGACATACGGACCTCTATGTCGTTCAGGATGTCGCTTTAACTGCTCGAGACATAGAGACGAGATCGAGTTTTTGTTGTGTCGTACGCTGGTGACTGTCATTGGAAATGGGTTCCGTTGGTGGACGATAACGCTTGTCTCCACAGAGCTGTACTAATGGACAACATGGTTGAAGCTGAGAGTATTGAACGAATGGAGTGGCCAGCCTGTTCACCGGACTAAAAACAGATTGAGGATGTCTGGGATGCACTCGACAGACGCAATGCAGCCATACCAGCTCCTCCCACAACGGCTGCAGAGATTAATAATGCATTCATGGAAGAATGGCCAAATATCCTTCAAGAGCTGATTGATAGCTTCATGTTGTTGATGTTGTTGTGGTCTTCAGTCCGGAGACTGGTTTGATGCAGCTCTCCACAATACCCTATTCTGAGCAAGCCTCTTCAACTCCACATAAGAACGGCAACCTACATCTGTTTGAATCTGCTTACTGTACCCATCTTTTGGTCTTCCTCTGCAGTTTTTACCCCACACACTTCCCTCCAACGCTAACTTCACAATTCCTTCATGTCTAAGAATGTGTCCTACCAATCGATCCCTTCTTTTAGTCAAGGTATGCCAAAAATTCCTTTTCTCCTCGATTCTGTTCAGTACCTCCTCATTAGTTACGCGATCCACCCACCTAATCTTCAGCATTCTTCTGTAGCACCACATTTCAAAAGTCTCTATCCTCTTCCTGTCCGCACTGTTTATCGTCCATGTTTCACTCCCATACAAGGCAACACTCCACACAAATGCCTTCAGAAAGGACTTCCTTAGGCTTAAATCAATATTCGATGTTAACAAATTTCTCTTTTTCAAGAATGCTTTTCCATCCATTGCCATCCTGCATTTTATACCCTGTGTACTGCGACCATCATTTGTTATTTTACTGCCCAAGTAACAAAACTCATGTACCTCCTTTATTGTTTCGTTACCTAATCAGTATGATAGCTTCATACTGTCCATGTAATGCAGGTGTGCAACTGTACTGACCGTCCGAGATGATCACACACCATGTTAGAGGGCAATGAGAATGATCTTTTTCACTATTATGGTAGGCCCATGGTATATCGCGATAAGTAAGTGCCATGTAAACTTCAAGTAAAGAGTTGAGACAAAAAATATCTTACTGTATCACACAAGAATTACACACTTGTAACCAATATCTGAACAAAATACGTTACCATATGTATCCCTTTCAGACCCAAAGGTTATAAGTGATCGGACATTAATATAGAGAGGGATGTTTAGGATACAAAATACACACAGTAATTCATTACAAAACAGAAAATAAATTGTTTTCAAAAATTTTGTACCCACACAATCGTCTGTTTTACGCCTTCACTATAAATTCTTATGATCTTCACCATCTTACAGCAACATGCCTTTGAAAGAAATTACATAATAACATCACAGGATCATATAAAATCAACTGGTTGTTAAATATAATAGCTGCACATGTAAAAATCAGGATATCAACACCTTGTCAATAAGTCTTTCTTGCAGCCATTGTAAGTGTACTGGAAGTTTGCCGACTTTACCGATTCCGGGTGCCATACAGTGTAGAAACATGGAACTAAAACTCGTTGCTCATGTTCCCATAGTCCATCCACGATTGTGTGATGCAGGCCCGAACTTCCTTGCGTGAATCGCAAAGAAATAAAGCGAGCACAACCAGAACCGCACAATTGTGCATGCAGGGTCTGTAAGGGTTGAGTTGTGAATGATACGTCACCTGATCCCCTAACTGGTTTGAGCGATGTAATACGGGAGCATTATACTCCGGTGGTTCTCAGTGTGTCTAATTCAAAACCGTGGTTTCGCGTCAGTGGAGGAATGGGCGCGTGATTTCCAGATGGGGTCTGCCGCGTCTGCATAAGTAGTATGCTCCTCCAGAAGTTCGAAAATCGGCATGCTAAAGAATTTGCTTTTCTTCTTGCAGGAGTGGAAAGTTCGATCATAAGTCCCGTTCATGACACAGACTTAAAATAAACAGACGCTGAAATGCCGTTTTGGAGTAAACTCGAGAAAATCACATTAAAAATTATCGACGTTGTTAGTAGCACATAATATGTTCATATTTTGGTGTTGGTGGTGAAGACTTAAACACGCAGATGCATAAAACGAGGTTCTAGGATAGAGCTGATATCCTCAGAAAGTTTATTTTCTGAACAAGCACTCATTTTAACGAGAAGAAAAGTTACAATCTGTATGTTTGCCATTTGAAAAATACGTAAGTTGTTTGTCCAATAACCACTTTTTAAGCGAATTTAGTATCGAAAAAATTTGAACTCTTCTCTCGGTCCGTTCATATGATATATAATCACTGAGAGAACTGATGAACGAATGTCCAGAACAGACCATCTGAATGCATGCAGATGTTCTGGGAAGATTATCATTGCCACCAAATAAATGCAACAGAGATAATCATAACATCAATATAAATATAATTTATAAATAACAAATATAATTTATAACGTCAAATGAGTGTATGCTGAAACACGCTGCCATCTGTGCGCGCAAGCACATGCCACCCACGTACATAAGAAGTAGTCCGACAATCTTCGAATATCCAGGTTCCTCTTACATTTGCAGTTGTAGGAATCCATTGAATGGAGAATGAAACTTTTCACTCTGAAGCGTAGTATGCGCTCATATGAAACTTCCTGACAGATTAAAATTGTGTGCCGGAACCGGGACTCGAAACTGGGACCTTTGCGTTTCGTGGGCAAGCGCTCTACCGACTGAGCTATCCCGACATGACTCACGATTCCGCCTCACAATTTTACTTCGGCCAGTACCTCGCTTCCTACTTTCCAAACTTCACAGAAGCTCTCCTGCGAAACATGCAAGACTAGCAAGATTTTCAAATGGTTGTATAGCTTATGGGACTTAACTACAGGGTCCTCAGTCCCTAAACTTACAAACTACTTAGGAACTATCTAACACTAAGGACGGCACAAATATCCATGCCCGAGGGGGGATTCGAACCCCCGACCGTAGTGGCCGTGCAGACGGTGACTGACGCGCCTCAGTCCCCTCGGCCACCGCGGCCGGCAAGACTAGCACTCCTAGAAGAAAGGATATGGCGGAGAGATGGCAATTTTAATCTGCCAAGAAGTTTCATATCAGCGCACACTCGCTTGCAGAGTGAAAGTTTCATTCTGGAAACATCCCTTAGGCTGTGGCTAAGCCATGTCTCCACCATATCCTTTCTTCCAGGAGTGCTAGTCTTGCATGTTTCGCAGGAGAACTTCTGTGATGTTTGGAAAGTAGGAGGCGAGGTACTGGCGGAAGTGAAGTTGTGAGGCGGCATCGTGAGTCGTGTCGGGATAGCTCAGTCGGTAGAGCGCTTGCCTGCGAAAGGCAAAGGTCCCAGGTTCGAGTTCCGGTTCCGGTACACAATTTTAATCTTCCTGGAAGTTTCAATATAAATATAATTTATAAATATCAAATATAATTTATAATCTCAAATGAGTGTATGCTGAAACACGCTGCCATCTGTGCGCACAAAACGTCGACTTTGCAAGCAGGAATAGATTGCCCGAAGCAGAACGCTTACTGTTCTGCCTCTGCTGTGCAGTAGTCACAAGCACATGCCACCCACGTATGTAAGAGGTACACTGACAATCTTCGAATATCCAGGTTGCTCTTACATTTGCAGTTGTAAAAATACAGCGAATGGAATCATCCGTATCTCTGAATTTATAAAGACAGCACCTTCTGCTTTATCTACGAGTGACAGATGTAAGAAACAGCTACGAATCTAAATTTTTAACATGAATGTTTCTCCCGGTACTCTGTCTCGTGAATGATTTATAGTTGAAAGGCACATCCATTAACAGGAGAGTAATTTTTCGGAAACGGTAGAACAAAAAGTATGGTATACTTATGTCAGGCTTCGAAAAATCCACTGCCGCGGCGGAGTGGCCGAGCGGATTGAGGCGCTGTGCTCCGATGCGCGAGGCCGTTCCCCTTCGGAGTGTCGAATGCCCCCTCGGGCATGGATGTTTGTCTTTAGTATAAGTTAGTTCATAAGTAGTTTGTAAGTTTAGGGACTGATGACCTCCGCAGTGAAGTCCCACAAAATAATAATAATAATAATAATAATAATAATAATAATAATAATAATAATAATAATAATAATAAATAAAAATAAAATAAAATCCACCACCAAGATATTGGTATTCTACCGTCAATCAGTGTTGTATTTCACTTTACTGTATTGACAAAAGAACAGTTTATTTATAAAAGACTTATTATTTAACAGTTTAATATTAACAAGAAGCTTTTCTAAAGCATCTGAGGTAAATTGAACCTCAGCCGAGCGGTTGAGAGCGCCACGTTGTGCCTAGTTTACACGACGATCGAAAGTTCACAAGAAAGAAAACTGTCTGCTGCAGCGCTCCAAGCGTACTAACTTGGTACTAATGACGTGCGATCATACAGGCTTCGATGCGTTAATACGATAAACTTCCGTTTACACGTCTGATTACAACTAACAGCAGCGCCTGTGCGAAAATACGGGCTTATTACTTTTTGTATGCGTTGGATTGTTCACGTTTTGGTGGATGTCATAGCTGATAATATACAACTTAAGAAGTTTACGCTATCCGCGGTTGCAGGAGCTATGACAATGTTTGTTAGAACACTACAGTGAAGAAAAAATAGAAGTTGGATGTGTCCTTGGTTGAGAGGAAGAGACGAAGAATGAGATGTGTACTGCATGCAGATAATGAAGTGACTCATACAAAAGGATCGCAATGAATTCAGATTTTTTTGCGAATATTAAGTGCTGAGTGTTTTACCAAGTTGCTTTCGTTTGTCCAACGACAAAAATACGGCGATGAGAGAGAGAGAGAGAGAGAGAGAGAGAGAGAGAGAGAGAGAGAGAGAGAATTTCGCCAAGCTGAAGGTACGAAATACTTTTTACAATTGAGTTACATTTTCAGCTTTGTTGAAGTCATGTGTCCGTTACTTCCTGTAATTGTTATTTTTTGCAGGTTCCCTTGATTTTCTTTTTATAACATTGCGGTTTCTGGCGACAGGAGAACCTTTCGAAAGCGTAGCCTTTGCGCAAAGAATTTCTGTACCGACTTTTACAAATTTTGCTGTTGAGGTCTGCACAGCAATTTCCGATCCATAATGGGACCTCAGTCAACTAAATTTTGCTTTGCTTTTAGCATCACACTTTCGAAATTTTGTGCAAATGACTTCCTGACATGCTAAAAATTATAGAACTTTAAAAATATGAAGTTAACAAAACGTATTCAAAACTCACTTAAATCTTCACATTTCTGTTATTTTCTTTATAAATAACATTCATTGTACCTTCTTATAATTTTCTGCAGCGACCCTATATGCCTGAATCGAAAGCGCAATTCCTGCTCTGTTCCACTCCACTGATGCAAGACGTATCACTCCAACACAGCAAGCAATTTCGGAAAGGACTCTGCTATTTTCACACATAAACATGAAAACTACACAACGAATTCACTTCTGCGCATGCGCACCCACTTCGCTACTAGCAAATTTAGAGCCTGTCCTAAAGCGTACTAGCTAGTACGAAAAGCCGTCAGCGCTCACGAAATGCTAGTAGTTTCGCGTTTACGTCGCTAGATGGCGCGCAAAGTGATCCGTTCATTACTAGCGCGATCGCTTTACGGATCGCGCGGCCTCCCGCGTCGGAGGTTCGAATCCTCACTCGGGCGTGGCTGTTTGTGTTGTCCTTAGGTTAGTGTAACTTAGTTTAAGTAGTTTGTAAGACTAGGGACTGATGACCAGCGTAGTTTGGTCCCATAGGATTACAAACATTTGAAATTTTTTGAAATGAATCTCATTCCGAGAGTTTTGGCTTTAGTAGGTTGCAGTGTAAGAAGTAAGCTTTATCCGCACTCCTCGTGCTGCCAAGTGTCCCTTTGTACTGCGGTGCAAAGTTGCCGCTGGCCTCAAGCACAGTCTGCGCCAGGCAGTGCAGCGGTGCGGACGGACGCTGTTAACGCTCTGCCACAGAATAAGGAGGAGAATAAGGAGTATACAGAAAGGAAACTCCCGCTGCAGTCCGTCGTCCAAAATTTAGTTCGCATGCGCGGAATCGGCCATCTTGAAAAGCAGTAAACGCGTGGTCACTCCTTATTCTGTGGCGTAGTAATACGCCGTATTTTTTTGTTAATTGTGAATTTAACTTGCCTGAATCGCATAAAAGTAAACAAGTATTCGGTGCAATGAAAAGAAATAACTCTGTCAGTAGGTGTAGCTGTTCCGTTTTTTATTACGAGCAGCAATAAAAGTAAAGGCAACCGATGGTGTTCAGCACCTAATTGGTGCAATAATTCGAATACAAATAAGGATATAAGTTTCTTCACCTTCCCGAAAGATGCTGAGCAGTAAGTGAACGTCGCTATATGTGCAGTGAAAGTTAAATGTTATCATTTTCGAATGAGAGCAATGTGTGCATAATAATAGTAGCCTCGCTTCTTCTCTTGACGATAACTCTCGCTGTTGCTGCAGCAGTTCAAGAGCATCGAAATGTTGAAGTACATTTACATTTTATAAGTTTAACGTTGCAGGGAATAATATAAAATGAATGACAAAGAATAGTGCGTAAGTACGCAGATAAAATTTTACTTACGGCATTGGAGGCGTAGTGTGCTAATGTTGGCAACGAATGCTCTTCTGATACTCAAACACATAGATTGAGGGGAATAATTATTTTATGCTGTTCCTGCTCTGTGGTTGACAGATTCCTCTATATGCCCTTCTCCGATCAGTAAATTAATGATACTCCTAAAGCAAATACAACTTTTATATATGCCCAGACGTCATTAGTTCTGTGTAATCACGTTCTACTGCTAAGCCTGACTCAATACTTTGTGCGAATTTATTCGTGTCAAATAAAACCTGGCAGTTGTAAAGTCACTTTCTTGTTTATAACTAATTTCCCACACATAACTCCGCGTTGTTTGGAATTTTTCTAGAGATAAGCACCAAATAAAACGATCATCGATTCCACTGTACATTTTCGTAGTTGTATTAAAATTTAGGCCTATTTTTTTTTTCGTTGGATTACAATTAGGTGCAAGAAGATGGCGCAAAATAGATGAAAGCCGTTTCCTTTCGTAAAAGTCGGTGAGATTAGCTGCAGTTGGTAAAAAGTCCATTTCCAGCCAAAATACTAAGTGGCTATAGTTCCGGGTTTACTGCTTTTCAATATGGCGTCGAGCGCAACGCTTGGTAACATACAGATCAAAGGCGCCGCCCCCAGCTTTCCCTTCTGTATGCTCCCTATTCTGTGGCTCTGCTGAAGTCTCCTGCTCGCGTGTGTTCACACGACAATCAGGGGCGGAGAAACGTTGCACGTGGCACGTGTGCGCTTAGCGCCGCACGCGAGCTGTACACTGGGGCAGCGGCGGCAACTCGCAGTGTCAACCGACCCCTACGTAGCGAACGTTACATTTCAAGTACCACGAAATGCAGAGAGAATTGAAGAAACGGAGAAATGGGGACTTGTCGTTTTTAAAAAGGAATGGGAGTATCAGTATCTCTTTGTGGCGAAAGACGAAAATGCGAAATGTTTAATAATTGTCCGCGGTCTCGCAGGTTAGCGGAAATTTACTATTGAACGCCATTAAAAAATATTTCACAAGGAAGAGTATGGCTTATTTTCGGATCCTGAGAGGATGGGGAAATTGACTGAACCGAAAAAGAATGATCAGACGACGCCAGATGAATCCGACATCAGTTACTTTTGTTATGAGAGGTCTACAACTTTCAGCTTTGCCCATACGCAGTTGATATATATTCTATGAATATGAAAGAATTATAACTGCAGGGTCAGAAGTGACGTCTGTTCTTTCGTAACAGACGCCACATGTATGTATCGCTACATTGGACGAAACCGGCACATCTCTAAAACCACTAGTTTAGAGAAAATCCCACTTAAAGATAACTAAAGTTTCACCTAACATTACTTTTCTCCGTGAAATCACATCAGCACTGTCTTTTTCTTTGTAAGTAGTACATACTCAGAGGTAACTTTTACATAGTTTATATTTCATTTTGAGTGATAAATTAACCCTAAGGGCTTCGAGATGAGACACTTTTCTACAAATAAAACTTCAATTTCAGTTAACACATAAAATATATATTTCAGCTCTTATATCTGTAAAGAGTATGAAATAAATACTTTAATAAAGAAAGAATTGTAAGAAAATATTTATTTATAAAAATACAACAACACTGCAACAATTATTTAAATCAAATCAAGAAATTAATCAGCTCAGATCCTTTGGTTTGTTTTACATAAAATAGTTAGCACAGAAAAATTAACCTACAAGTTATTTAAAAAATAAAAATAAAAATTTTGGAACTATACTTTTATTTATTAACTGCAACAGTCCAGCCTTTTTAGGATCTGATACACCTTTCTTAGCAGTATAGGCTTTGCCATACACACCTTCTTCATTCCCGCCGGCCGCGGTGGCCGAGGAGACTGAGGCGCTCCAGTCACGGTCTGCACGGCCACTACGGTCGGGTGTTCGAATACCCCCTCGGGCATGGATATTTGTGCCGTCCTTAGTTCATAAGTAGTCCATAAGTAGTTTGTAAGTTTAGGGACTGATGACCCCGTAGTTAAGTCCCAACTGGGGAAAGAGTGCCGCATTGTCAGCTGTGCAGCAGTGTTCGGACAGTGATCATGTGTATTTTGCGTGAAGACTGTTCCATTTCAAAAAGCAACACAAAATCATTAAATCTGTTGGATTAAGAAATATATTTAAAAAAATAAAGATAGAAAATCCTTAACAGATTGAATGTCATGCATAGACACCATTTACTAAACTGACACGTTTCGTATCATTTCGAAATGTCGTGTATATGATCTATGGAACAAGTATTAAACTAATCTAATTATAAAACAACTCGATCAGAAACATTAGAAACTGGAATGTTTCTGATCGAGTTGTTTTATGATTAGATTAGTTTAATACTTGTTCCATAGATCATATATATACGACATTTCGAAATGATACGAAACGTGTCAGTTTAGTAAATGGTGTCTATGCATGACATTCAATCTGTTAAGGATTTTCTATCTTTATTTTTTAAAATATATTTCTTAATCCAACAGATTTAATGATTGTGTGTTGCTTTTTGAAATGGAACAGTCTTCACGCAAAATACACATGATCACTGTCCGAACACTGCTGCACAGCTGACAATACGGCACTCTTTCCCCAGTTGCTAGAACTGGTTTTGTTAATGCAATACTGACGTAACTGCTCTCGAGTGGCCGAATACGCCAGTTACATCTGTGACACTCTTCCTCATAAAACTATTCCAATTTCTCGTTTTGGTGATAACTACAAGTTTGAGTACTGTGGGCAGGGTAAAGCTGGGAATTTGTATCTGACGGGACGCGTGCTTAGGTAGTCCTTGTAGGTGTGATGATCACTGTGTCCCCAGTGGTGTAGTGGTCAGCGCAGCTTCCTAGAAAACAGGAGACCCGTGTTCGAATCCCGGCTGAGTACACAATTTCAGCTTTGCCCATACGCAGTTGATGTCATATATTCTGTGAATATGAAAGAATAACAACTGCAGCATCAGAAGTGACGTCTGTTCTTTCGGAACAGACGCCACATGTCTACAACTTTGTCATTTCTTCCATGTAACCGATCTAGTATGTTATGGAACCCTGTTTTATATTTATCAGGACAACAGCAATGATAGCCTAGTGGTTCGTGTAAGTTACAAAATTCCGCATGATATTGCAAGAGCTGGAAAAAATTTTGCTGAAGGTGAGTTTCTAAAGAACTGCATCAATGACGCTGCTGATTTTTTGTGCCCACTGAATGAAAATCAGTTCCGTGTAATCAGTCTTTCTCGGCGATCTGTAACTAGTCGTATAAGTGCCGTGGCAGGTGACGTTTACCGTCAGTTTATAACTACAGGAGTCTATTGTATTTTCCATCGCACTTGACGAGTCCACAGATATTTCTGACACCGCGCAATTAGTGATTTACATCCGCAGCGTGGACGCTGCTCTGCACATAAGAGAGGATTTCTTAGATATGATACCTTTAAAAAGTACTATCGCACGTTCTAGAAGCCGTCGAAGAAGCCGTTGATTGTGTTGGACTGAACTGGGATCGTTTGGTGTCAGTGACAACAGACAGAGCACCTACCATGAAAGGGGAGCAAAGGATTTGTTGGTTTGCGCAGAAAGGAGCTACAGCGCACAGAAGAATCATTGTATAGCAATAATTGGATCTTTCACCAAGAAGTACTATGTGGAAAAGCAGCAAAACGAGGGAACATCATACAAGATGTTATTCGTAGAGTGAATTATTTAAGATCCCTCGGCCCCTCACATCGGCAGTTTCAACGATATTTAGACGAAACAGTGGAAGAGTACGGTGACACACAATACCACAGTGAAGTACAGTGGTTTAGTCGAGGCAATGTACTAAAAAGATTTTTTGAACTGAGGATACCAAAAAATAGGTTTTTAAAGGACATCGGAAGTCACGACCCCAAATTAGATAATGCAGAGTGGGTTGCCAACCTTGCATTTTCAGTGGACCTTACTTCACATATGAATAAATTGAACACTAATTTGCAAGGCGAAAATGAACTGATTTGGGAAATGAGGGAAAAAGTGGAAGCTTTCACGAGAAAGCTTGAGCTGTGGGAAAGAGAACGTGGTGCATTTCTCTACTCTGTCCAAGAAAACAGATACACTGAATATGTTTCCGAAATTATTGCTATAAAAGAGGAATTTCTCAAGCGATTTGGGGATGTATCACATTTGAATGGTTTTCCACCCCATTTGCTGTGGATGATATTCATCCTGATCTGCAAATAGAACTAACGGATCTACACTGTAATTCTCGTCTGAAAGACAAGTTCCTTTTGCCAAGACGTCTGACTTTTATCAAGACTTTCCCCAGAAGAGTTTCCGCGGCTCCATCGTGAAGCGGCGATCATGTCAGTGTTCGGCTCGACGTATGTTTGTGAGCGATTTTTTTTCTGTAATAAAACTTAATAAGTCACGCTTACGAGCAAACATGAGTGATAAAAGTTTGCGTAATTGTTTGCATTTGTCTGTATGTAGTTCAAATGTTCATAAATCTATCGGACTCAACTACGTGGTTATTAGTCCGTAGCTTACACACTACTTACACTAAGGTAAACTAACCTAAGGACGACATAAATACACATGCCCGAGGGGGACTCGAATCCCCGACGGCGAACGGCCGTGCGCACCGCAGCATGCACGGTTAATCCGTCGCGGTTGTCTGTATGGAGAAATTTTGTACCAGATATTAACCGTATTGTAAACACAACCAGTGATCTTTAAGGGGAGACGGAAGGCAACTGGGCTCAAAAATTCGATTTTTAGATTTTAGCGTATTTGAAATGCCTGGTATTTCCTGCGTGAAACAGTTTTTGTTTTATAAAATTCCGACAATTTTTTCGTGTGTTATGATGGTTTTTCTGACGCTGTGTGCAATCTGGCCACGCCTTCCGTTTTGCGCCATTCGGAGTAAATGCACACAGCATTCTTTTACTCCTTGTATATTATTTCATGCTTCTATTGTTTTTATCGCTTCAATGTTTCCTACCCTGTATCTACTATAGATATTTTTTGTTCCGATCGTGTTTGTTATTGTTTTCGAACGTTATTGATTGAACTTTGTGTTTTCATAAAAATTATAACATGAAAAAAGCTGTATGGGGTAGCTATTTCCACAAGCTATCCACAAATGAAAATCCTGTACACTCTCTTTGCTCAATTGGTCCTGACACTTGGTGCAAGTACAGGAGAAGTGACACATTTGACCACAAACGTTCTTTACCTGCAGCAGTAATCCGTAAGTTCTGTCATTTGGACCCGGTTACCAAAAACTGTATTTGTTCAGAACACAACCCTCAAATTTGGTGTTTATGATGGTGTAAGTAGAAAACTGGATGTTTTGGAATTATTGGGCATACAATCTAGTGGAAATACTGCCAAATCCTTGGTGCAAATAGATAAAGAGAGAATCCGCAAAACCGATATTGCTAATTTAAAATGCACAAAAGAAGCTAGACTGAAAAGAAGAGGGACCAAGAGAAGAAAAGATCAGTATGATTCAGATGATGCTCAATATGGTGCAGGAAAATATTAGTGATAAATAATTCTCATCAATAACTGTACTAGAATTGCAATATTAAACTTTAAATTTGTTTTTTCCCAAAACTACATTTTTTTTTTTACTTTCAGGTACCATTATTTGATGAACTAATGGGGTTAGAAAGATGAAATTTGGTCTTTTTGTACTGTAGATGGTAATAAACCATTACAAGTAAACTGAGTACCACAAAACAATCATCAACTGTTTATAATAATTAATGTACTAAAGAAGTTACATTTTACTGGTGAAAGAATAATTTTTTTTCTTCAAAACCATTACAGTTATTACTTGTAAATTAAGACATTTATGTTACTTGTAAATTAAGACATTTATGTTATGTATATGCAGTAAAAATTTCGTTGTTTTATCACTTACAGTACCTTTGAAAAGTGTACCTATTTAAAGGGTATAATAGCATTGGCAGAATAGGGATAAAATTGCCTTCCTTCTCCCCTGAAATAAAATGAATCATAGATAATAGGATGCAACCCAAGATATATTTTCAGCTATCCTAGTAACCTTTATTTATTTATTTATTTATTATTTAACATGCCCCATTACATAGCAATATTACATGTTTGATGGTTTGATTCAGGCGGTTACATCAAATGTTCTTACAAACACAAGTACAGTATACAAGTTGACAGGGTTTACAAAGGAAGAAACAATTTTATACATTACTTAATGAATTACAAGAATTGTAAATGTTTTATACATTAGGAAATCTTATTGAATTACAAAAATTGTAAAAGACAGTAGTGTATTTATGTACTAAGTCATATTTACTGACGGGCCATCCTCCTCCTTTGGCAGCTATTTTTTTCCTGAGATGGTCCCTCTATCCTAGTAACCTTGTTCCTTTATTTAATAAATAAATTTACGAAAAAAAGCATGCGGCGAGAGGACAGGAAAGTGTATGAGGGCGAGGTGAGGCTAAAGAAGCGGGTGGTCGTCTTTCCCCTGCGTGCACGCTTCACACAGTTACAACTGCACACGTGCGAGTGCTCCTCGCACGAGCAAAATTCCTGCCTGCTTCTGCGCGACATGAAGCAGGTATGTTATGCAACAGCGCACGAATTTTGTGAAAGGGTGGCTCTAGACCGTGGTGCTAGATGCCACGGACTGTGAATTATGTTGGTACGCCACCTTAGGTTGGCAGCAAACGCCAACGATACTCAAATGTTGCAAGAATATTATCGTCGACTCGCGGAGCGCAGTGTTAGCGCGGAAGCACGATACTTCTGGTCTGTTCTTCGAAGTGCTTGGACGTTGGTCAACTTTATTGTCTGTCGGCGACAGATAAACTGAGAGAGGCTTAGTATGGTTAATTTTCGTATAATACCTCTCAGAAGAGAATTCGCCTGAAAGGTACGGACAAAAAATACTTTGTAGTAAATTTTGTAAAGGTTATTGTAGACTAAGAATTATATCTCCATTGATGTTTCATGTTTCTTGAATGAAGTTATTACTAGAAGTTCACCTTTATCTTTTTCACTAGTTAGTACCTATCCCTCTGTAGTTAATTAAAAGATTGATATTATATAGACGTAGTTTGATAAGGTGTCACCCTGTGAAAAGTGAAGTGTTACATATTTGCTATAAAATGTGGTAGCAAAAATATTCTATTGTCATAGCAGTGAGGAGAATTAATCTCAGGATTAACATCGTACCTCACTAACGGCTTTTAATCAAATTACGTGGTTATGGTATAACGCCCCAAGTTTGCAACTGGATAGGGGACTTCCTGTCAGAGAGGATACAGTTTGTAGTAATCGATGGTAAGGCATCGACTAAAACAGAGGTGATATCCGACGTTCCACGGGGTAGTGTTATTGGTCCTCTGATGTTCCTTATTTACATAAACTATTTGGGAGAAAATCTAAGCAGCTCTCTTAGAATGTTTGCAGACGACGCCGTCACTTGCCGTCTAGTAAAATCATCTGAAGATTAAAACCAACTGCACAACGCCGGCTGCGGTGGCCGAGGGGACTGCAGCGCGCCAGTCACGGTCTGCACGGCCACTACGGCCGGGGGTTCGAATCCCCCCTCGGCCATGGATATTTGTGCTGTCCTTAGTATTATCTAGTTCATAAGTAGTTTGTAGGTTTAGGGACTGATGACCCCGTAGTTAAGTCCCATAAGCTCTACTAACATTTGAACATTTTGAACAACTACACAACGATCTAAATAAGCTATCAGTATGGTGTAAAAATTGGCAATTTACTCTAAATAATAAGTAGTGTGAAGTCGTCCGCATGAGAACGAAAAGAAAAGCG
This sequence comes from Locusta migratoria, assembly GCA_026315105.1. Lineage (NCBI taxonomy): Eukaryota > Metazoa > Arthropoda > Insecta > Orthoptera > Acrididae > Locusta > Locusta migratoria. Next base: position 214,958,159 of record CM048749.1, read on the forward strand.
TTAAACTTTGCCCACAAGATAAATCAATCAAAAGTGAAGGCCGTAAACTCCACTAAATATCTAGGAATTACTATTACTTCAGACTTAAACTGGAAAGAACACATAGATAATGTCGTGGGAAAGGCGAACCAGAGACTGCATTTTTTTTGGCAGAACCCTTAAAAGATGCAACAGAACTACTGAAGAAACTGCATAGACTACATTTCATTACTTAAAGCTTTACCTCCGAGGATGCCTTCCGCAGACGAGGGCGAAACGTGAGGGGAAAGTTTTATGTATGGACCACGCCATCTCAGCCCGGAAGCTTTAAGTAATGACGATACGTGCCGTGAAAGCCTTCATTCTATGATGCATACACTACGCTTATCTTTTTGGAGTATTGGATCCTCATCAGGTAGGTTTGACGGAGGAGATCGATAGAGTCCAAAGAAGGGCAGCTCGTTTGTATTGTCACAATGCAGGAGAGACAGCCTTACGGAAATGATACAGAATCTAGGATGGGCATCATTACAACAACGGCGCTTATCGCTGCGGCGTGAGCTACTTACGAAACTCCAATCGCGAACATTCTTCTCTGAATGCGAAAATATATTGTTGACTGCCACGTACATTGGTAGAAAAGATCATCAGAATAAAATACGAGAAATCAGAGAGATTCAGGTGTTCTTTCTTCCCGCGCGCTATTCGAGAATATAATGGGAGATAAAGAGTATTAAGGTGGTTCGATGAACCCTCTGCCAGGCACTTAAATGTGATTTGCAGAGTATCCCATGTAGATGTAGATTTGTTTAAGATCTGTGATTTCTTTTGAGAAAGTGGATGGCATTATTTGTTCTCGATCTGAGAATATAGGTATTGTGAAAAGTTTAACTGAGAAACGAGTACCTGCGTATTGTTAAAGTTGCTGATACAGTAGACTATTTCAGCAGTGTTCATCTTTGAGAAATATATTTAAATGAGGCGGAACGCAGGAAAGAAAGACAATTAGTTCCGAATATGGTAAAACTGAATACTTTAGTTTGTCAGCTCCATAGTGCTTTGCATCGATTTTCATTCCATGCAGTTTATGTCAGATCATTTTTATCTGACACATTTTTGTAAGTTCATCTTCCTTGGTGAACCAGAAAGATTATTAGTTCAGGAAAGAGAGAAAATTTCTTTTCTTGGTGTTAAAGAAAAAGTGACAAATTTATTAAACAACTCTGTTCTACGACCACGGTACTGGACGCCTGCAGCTGCGACTACCCTTCCAACAGCACAACGTTACGGGTTGCCAGCCACGTAGGAGTCGGGCGCCGTAACTGCAAAAGATCCAGTGACAGCCACATTGCGATAGCTCGAAGCTCTCGAACAGGGGGCTTCACTAGTGCGATCCAGGTTGTGGCCTGGAATAAGCGCCCTCCCTGCTAGTTGGAGGAACCAGCTGACCCTAACATAAGGCCAGCGCAGACTCACCAGCGGCAGTCTCATCGGCGGTTGTCTCGGAGGATCTTGCTTTCCAATACGATAAGAAGTGTTTGTGAGCTGTGGCCTCGGACCTGTGCTGCCACACGTTGTTACAGTTTCAGACTGTACCGATTAGAGGAATAAATTGGTAGTTGTTTACATCAGAGTCTGGTTGTAACACTCTGCAATTTCAATTGAACTAAAAGTTTTGTCAAAGACATTATTGATAGATCTGAAGCATTGAATTAAAATTTGTGGTGCGGCCGGGAATCGAACCCGGACCTCCATGCTTACTAGGCAGACGTCTTAACCATTAGACTACCACACCACTAACGACTAAGGCGCCTCGGAATAGTCTATGTACGATTTCCCTCCACAACTCAAACTTTAATTCAGCTTCTTTGTTGCAAAGATAATTGCCACTACTGCCAAGGCTCTCCATGCAGCGGAATAGCACCTCAGCAATGGACATGGTGGAACAATCCTGTTACGGTGATATAAGTATCAATTAATACAATTAAAGAATCCCTGAGACGGATTTACGTCTCTAATATGTCAAAGACATTATTGATAGATCTGAAGCACCACAAATTTTAATTCAATGCTTCAGATCTATCAATAATGTCTTTGACATATTAGAGACGTAAATCCGTCTCAGGGATTCTTTAATTGTATTAATTGATAAAAGCTTTGTGTGTAACTGGCATTGTAATAAGCATTAACAGTAAATTGAAAAGAATTTGTGTGTACTGGCCTTCATTTAAATAGATTGGTAGTAGGAAAGAAATTTATTTACACGAGGCCACTATTCCACTAGATATTGAGGAGCAAAGACCATTTCGATGGTGAAGAAACGCACCGTCACACCAGTAAAGTCAGCCATTTCTGTAGTTCAAGAAATACGACTTTTTTCGTAATACTACTGTGGAAACTATGTTGCTTTATTTGTTTAAAAAAGAATGAAGTCGAGAACATGTAATAATACATGGCCTAACAACATTTTATAAGCATTGTAAATTAAAATTACATTAAACACACAAAACATTTAGGAAAGCATAGGTTTCAACATTTTCAACACTCTACAAAAGCTGAGTCACAACTGTTCCAGTTACGAGAGGAAAGCCACAATAAGACAGGAGAAAATTCTCTGTCTATAATTTCATACAAGGTTTGTAAAATAGTGTCACTGCAGTGCACTGTGTTGTTCACTAATAAAATGAATCAGATAGGTTTGTAGAATTATAGGTGCAGAATTACTGCTCACAATACCCACATGGCGTCAAAGAGTTAGCTTACGCCAAGTGTTAATATCGTCATTTAGAAACTCTATAGTTCCAATTCCTGCAATATTTTCAGGGGCAGTTGTCTTCGTGCGGCCTCCCGCGTCGGAGGTTCGAATCCTCCCTAGGGCATGGATGTCTGTGTTTGTCCTTAGGTTAGTTTAGCTTACTTTAAGTAGTTTGTAAGTCTAGGGACTGATGACCAAATTAGTTTGGTCCCATAGGATTACAAACATTTGAACATTTGTTGTCTTCGTTTGCGTTATTTGCTTAGAACAAGAATGGTTCACACTTGGCGAAAATCGAGACTGAAAACCAGTTTTTCGAAGAATACGCACGACCGAAGGCACTTGAAGTAGAACAATTCATTAGGGAAGATGTGGTTATTGATTCTAACGATGTTGTTAGTATCCACTTCTCTATAGTTAGCACCGTGGTATACGTGGAGCTAAACAGCGACGCCGTCTGTGAGAAAATTCTAAATGCAGCTAGAAATGGCCTCAAATTACGTCAGTCGGGGAACATTGCTGAGGTGATAATAAAACACGCAGGTCGTGGGCTACGAACAATAAGATCGTTTGATCTTCCTTTTGAAGTACCTTCTGATGGTTGTTCCTGATTTGTGTCCGTATGGGAACATATTAACCACATAGCGGAAAAATGGGCTCGATTTACTACATACCCTGTACTGCTCAATGGGGTGTGGCAAATCCGTACTGAATCGATCAAAAACGTGCGAACTTATTTATATATTGATGACTGCCATGCCATATTAATGATGGCCAGCCGAAGACATGCTCCGTTTGTGCCCAAGAAGGACACGTTAGTTCTGGCTGTATGCAGCGCAGAATAACGCAATTACCACCTGATGTTGATTCCCATCGGCATCGACGACTCTGCCATTGACGTAGTCCAGGCTCTTCATAATGAACCAAGCCAGCAGCCTGACACCACTTGCTGAACACGCTAGTTCATCATGGTAGCAAGGACAGGATAACCTGACATGGTGTAGTGTAATTAACCCTTTCTACATCTACAACCATACTCCGCAAGCCACCTGACGGTGTGTGGCCGGGGGTACCTTGAGTACCACTATCGATTTTCCCTCCTATTCCTATTGACTGCGGAAAGAAGGATTGTCGGTATGCCTCTGTGTGGGCTCTAATCTCTCTGATTTTATCCTCACGGTCTCTTCGCGAGATATACGTAGGAGGGAGCAATATACTGCTAGACACCTCGGTAAAGGTATGTTCTCGAAACTTCGACAAAAGCCCGTACCGAGCGACAGAGCGTCTCTCCTGCAAAGTCTTCCACTGGAGTTTATCGATCATCTCCGTAACGCTTTCACGGTTACCAAATGATCCTGTAACGAAGCCCGCTGCTCTCCGTTGGATCTTTTCTACCTCCTCTATCAATCCCACCTGGTACGGATCCCACACCGGTGAGCAGTATTCAAGCTGTGGGCAAACAAGTGTACTGTAACCTACTTCCTTTGTTTTCGGACTGTATTTAATTAGAATTCTTCCAATGAATCTAAGTCTGGCATCTGGTTTACCGACGATTGCCTCTATACATAGTGTTACACATGCAAGTAGCTCATCCTAGAAATTATAAATTGCAGATTGCTACTGAATCAGTTAGACAGCTGCATTGAATTACTCCTAACATGTGCGTTTGTTTACTTTAGTATTCCTCCTTTACCATATAGAAGTATTTAATCACTTACTACTGTAGCATTGTGAGCTACTTTCTGGAAAGATTAGAGGCATAATAGTGACATTTACTGCATCGGGTACATCATGGAACCACTATATAGCTGACCAGCTATGAACTTATTGTTGGTAGTAGTGAATAATAATTTTAAGATTTTTTTTCAATATTTTTCTCAGTACATACGCACTATACATTAATCGTGATAGTTTTTATAGCTTCAGATAAAAAGTCATGCGTTAAAAGGTTAAGTGTCTCCGATGGAGGGAAAATCTGTCGTGTCTGTGATCGTGCGTACTGCCGCCTTCATGGCAGACAGTCAAAATAGTCAGACTTCATCAGATACTGAAGTACACGCGCGAAAACAACGTATAACGTTCCCCTTGCTTTCGTATGATGCCATAAGTTGTTAAATTGATTCCGCGATTGTAATTTGGACAAAGGAATTGGTTGTATCGAAATTTTGAATTTTGAAATAATTTAGTCAAAACACAGCCCAAATTAACATTTATAAACATTAAGCCAAATCGCGGGTTGAATGTTAAAGTCGGGCACCACACAAAGCAACGGCCCGTTATAAGACTTACGGAAAGCATCTAGCTGGATTCTTTGCTTCGTACTGCAGAAGATGAAAATGTTAATCTTTTCTTATTTAATATGAGAATGTCGAGATACTTTCCGTACTAGACTAATGCTCAGACAGTTCACTTCGCTTTTCATTGTTGTATGACCGTGGATGAAACATGGAGTTAATGGTAATGATAGAAAGATTAAAAAAAAATGATCGGGCTTCGTAAAATTACAAAAGAAATGATTGCAGGTTCTGAAATCAAGCAAGGTCTTATATAAGAATGACTAATAGTGAGTGAAATTTTAAAGACATGCGAAGCGATCGTAATGGCGTCTGAACATTATTACGGACGTCAAGGAGTTGAAAACATTAGAAAATAAATATTTGACTTGGAGGGATTCGTTTAAATAAAAGCCAAAGAGAGGGGGTGATTTTAAATGTAAGTAATATATTTTTAGCAACAACTTGCATCACAATTAGTTACATTGAATGGATACATGAATGGAAGACGTCTGAACATTACGAACTCAGGCAAGAGTGTACAAAACTACGATCGCGGTTCCGTCTTCTCGCTTGTTCGGAAGTAAAAAATGACGAACGAAATTAAGTTATATTGCGAGCCAGAGGGAACCGTAGACGAGAAGCATCGCTGATAAAAAAAGGAGGGAAAAAAAGTAAAAATTCTAGTGTATCGTTACACTTGCCGCCTCTGGCTTTGTGTGGGGGCAAATGCAAGCTACACAGACATAACAATTTAGATATGTTTGTTCAAATTTCATATACGCAATTTAAGGAAGTCTGTTTCTTTATGAGTTTATTAACGCAATGAAGAAACGTAGCGACGTGACGGTGTGGAAGCCGAGGGCGGCAAGGACAAGTGCAACGTGCCGTAACGATGACGTCAGACGGTAGCGCGCCGGCGGCGGCACCGCGTGGCTGGGTGGGGCGTGACGTCACAGCCAACGGGCGTCCGAACAGGGCGCCCCATGCGTCTCGAACACCACCCGTTTGGCACTGCGAGGCATCGCGCCTCCCATTGTAGTTAACATGGAAACAAAATCATATACACAAAATTACACTGTTTCTTGCATAGACGTTATTCTGAAAGAGGACAATTTATCACATTGTCACATGGCAGTGTGCGTATGTTTGTGCGGTCATTTGAGTTTACATTTTGATGTGCTTGAGGTAAGAGTGATGCAAGCTGTACGGTTAACTTTCTGACTCATGCCATTACATAATTTGTCATTAAAAATCGGTTATCTACTATGTACGTTGGGTTACATGCATGTGTTCATTTATTCATTCATGTCAATTAATTACTTTAAATGTTTACAACTTAAAAAAATAAACAAAATATTTTTGTCATAATGATAATTTCTCAAGTGCCGTAGCACAGTCTTCGAATTTCAGAATGATCATAAAGTGCAGTAGCACAGTCTTTGCATTTTCAACATGTTTGATTTGTGGGTAGCACAGTCAGAGGATTATAGCGCACATATATTTGACCTGCGAATGCAGACAGTTTGAACAACATCATTACCCGTTTGTCTTGCTTTTGTTTTGAATAGTTTTTATATATTCACTGTGTTTTAATTTTTAGATGCATAAGTTGGCAACGCAGCAGCGGTTGGCTTCAACAATCACGGCCGGGCGGTAGTCGGTCACGCGCTCTGAACGTGTCAGTCTGTAGTCAAACATTACTACGTTACGGTCGCGCTCCACCTTCCGACTTTCGTGGATCGTAGCTTGTGATTTCTTTCTTTTTTTTTTTTTACTGTTTGTGCACTATACACCCAATTATAGTCCTCTACAAGATTCACCGCAGCTGGGTAAGTACGCCTTGAGTCTTTTGATGCAGATCGGCGATTGGTTTAAAGTCCGTGCAGTTTATTACACCGTTGTATGAGGAGTGCATTTAAGCACTGTGACTGTTACGTATCATGTTCAAGATCACTTTATATAGTCTGTTCACCATGACAATTTATAGGCTCATGAGGTTTTATTTGCGCAGCACCAAATAGTCTTTCACTGAAATTGTGTGAAGTTTGTCCACAATACATTGTCTATGCACCACATTGTCTTGGAAAGAACGAGCGGCACTGGCGCAGTGTCCCGTTTATCGTTTGGAGTAAAAGGTTTATCATGTCACACCACACTTTTTGTTTATCTGTCACTAAATAATAGTTACTTGCTACCATTATAGTTCGTCACAGTACGTTGTTCGGCTTAGTAGCCATTAGTGACAGCACAATGGTTTCTATTACTTCAGCGACTAGTTCTTTCATAAAAGCACAATGGTTTCTTTTACTTCAGCGACTAGTTCTTTCATAAAGGGTTTTAACTATGACTTGCTTTCGCGTTTGTTCGTAAGTGCGTTGCACTGCTTTATTAGTCATTTCAATTCAACACACGCACTCGTAAGCACTTTCACTGTGTTCTTAAATGTAAATAACTTAAAAAGATACATACGCGCTTACAAAACAAATATATGAATATAACATGTTTAGATCTGATAGATATCAATTTTGAAAGTTTCCGTGACACATTGGTCACGTATTTTATTTTTTACAGGCAAAATAATTGCAATCCCTTTTCTCATGATATTATACAGATACATATACAGGGTGTCGCAGCTATCTTGTCCACCCAAAATATCTCTGGAACAATAACAGCTATTGGAAAACGACTTTCACCGGTATCAATGTACGGCTGGGGCCCATGAATGTACATATTTGGAAACATTATAAAACGAAAGCAAATGTGTTTTTCAACACAAACTTGTGTTTTTTTAAATGAACACCCTATACTTTTTCTTCAGCAATCCATAGCATTACAAATCACATAAACAATGGCGCTGAGAGCATCGCAATATTCCAATTACATCCCAAGATATTGCGACGCCAAGTTGACGCTTGAAAAACCCGAAAAGTCCTGCTAGCGCACGTCCTGAGGCTCAGGCGTGAACCCCATGCTGCCCGTAATCGCGATGTGATTGACATACGTAATCGCACTTCCATACTTACCAAGAGGTCCGAAACGAATAATACGGTCTGCTGCCATCCTGCATTAAAGTCTTACATTCCAGCAGGTATTTATCCCATAGGCTACGGGTGATGCGGTTCTGTAACATATCTGTGTACCGCAACGTTAGTCACAAAGTTATCTTCGCTTATCTTTAATCCGTTACTAAAAAGGTAATGCCGTTCAACGTTAAAACTTTACTTTACTGTAGATCTAGCGCAAGTGACAGTGAATCATTCACTCACAATAGTAAAATTCATGTTGATGGTTTTAGTGAAACGAGCAAGTGGACTAAAGGTTTTACCGTTGTTTAGGTAAAAATTTTTTCATTTGGGAAGTTCAGGTAATACATAGAAGATGAATGTAAACATGTTTAACCAATTATTTTTATTATCACATAATTATCAATGTTATGTTTATCTAATGCGTTACATGACAAATTGTTACAAACAAATGTTTCTGAACTTCACTGGGTAAAATGGCCCTTTGTAGAAACTTGCACTGTGATACCAGCACTACATACTAAAGATAGCGTTCACATATCATGCTCAAAGTGATAACCATTGGCTTGCATACATAGGGTCACTCTGCGGATGAAGGATGCCCTACTTCGTGCTACTGTTTCCTCTTAGATGGCTGTACAAGCATCAATAATGCGTCTCTTTATGTCCTTTGGTGTTGTTGGTTCATGTTGGCAAACAGCATCCTTCACTGCTCCCCAAAGAAAAAAAATCCAGCGGTATAAGGTCCGGAGTTCGGGCAGGCCACCTAACTGGGCCACCACGTCCAGTCCACCTACCAGGGAACTTACGGTTCAGAAGTCGTCGTGCTCTTAAGTCTTTATGTGCAGGGCATCCGTCATGCTGATACCACATGACCATTCTCCTGTTCAGAGGTACGGTGTCCAAGAGAACAGGAAGATTGTGTCGTATAAATCTGGAGTACTGTCTGCCATTTTGGACGCCGTTTACAAAGAAAGGTCCGATACTGGTATCTCCAATAATCCCACACCAAACATTCACTTTCCACGGACGTTGATGTTCTACCTGACGGAGCCATTTTGGATTGTCTGCCGACCATTAACGCATATTCCTCATATTGTTAATTCCTTTGTTGGAGAATGATGCCTCGTCGGTAAAGAGAACATCTGCGAAAAAATTTGGATTAGTCAGAAGTTTTTGCTGAGCCCACCGACAAAATGTTACCCTGTTGCTGAAGTCATTTCCATGAAGATCCTGGTGTAAATGAACATGGTAAGGATGAAATTTATGACGTTGCACTTGATTTCGACACACCAACTTCACGTTCAATTTAACGTGTGCTGATGTGAGGATTCACAGCTACGGTAACGAGCACAGCAACTTCAGCACGTTCATCTGTGCGTGTTCTAGGACGATGTCTAGGTCTTGGATTTAGCTTCCCGTTTCACGTAGACGAGCTGTGAGACGAGCAAACACCCAGCGCGAAGGCGATGGCTTCTCAGGAAATCGTCTTCTGTATAGTCTTTCTGTCTGAAGAGAATTTCGCCCGCCTACAACAGGGTACAGTACAGGTATGTAGAGTAGGGTAGAAAACAAACATATTAATGTAATAATCATAATGTTCTCTAACAGTACTATAAATAAACAAGCAATCTAATAAAGTATTTCCCCTCAACGTACATTCTCCATAGATCAGCAGCATTTCTACCATATCTTCATGTATGTACATAATACAGTATAAGTTCCACAACATAACGTTTATTCACAATGTGTACTACCTCCGTGCCGTCACTAGATTACTCTGATGCACGACTACACTGGCAAGCGGTGTACTGCACGCCAAAGCAACAACAAATGGGGTGCTCGGAGGGTGGTGGAGTACAGGAGTTTGCATGGGTCGCAAATCACCAAAAAGGCGAAGTGTTAACTGTGGTTGTAGTGGGAACTACGTTGGACACGTGTCTAGGTAGAGCTAGGCCCTAGATGAACGAGTGCGCGAAAGGCACAATGGGTCATTTAACGCATTCGATAAACCTTATTTTGGGTGTGCAGGATAAATAAGACAACCTGACTGGTGTATAACGGTCGGTACTGGTTCATATTGTGTACGTAGATACATAAAACGTGCAAGAGGAAAACCATTATGTGCTTATGAGAGTTGATGGCAGCAGACCGTATTATTCGTTTCGGACCTCTTGATAAGTATGGAAGTGCGATTACGCATGTCAATCACATCGCGATTACGGGCAGCATGGGGTTGACGGCTAAGCCTCAGGACGTGCGTTAGCAGCGTATTTCGGGTTTTTCAAGCGTCAACTTCTCGTCGCAACATCTCCGGATGTAATTGGAATATTGCGATGCAATCAATGCCATTGTTTGTGATTTGTCATGCTATGGATTGTTGAAGAAAAAATATAGGGTGTCCATTTTAAAAAAACATAAGTCTGTGTTAAAAAACACATTTGATTTCGTTTTAGAATGTTTCCAAATATGTACTGTACATTCATGGGTCCCAGCCGTACATTGATACCGGTGAAAGTCGTTTCCCAATAGCTGTTATTGTCCAAGAGATATTTTGAGTGGACAAGATAGCTGGGACACCCTGTATATACATTTGTTACTTACAGTTATGCAAATTTTATTTCGGCCTGTGTTCATGTCAGCTTCGAGAGGAATGTTAGTACAGGGAATCGCTGTTTTCAGCACCTCCGAATGATCTACATTACCAAATTTTGTAACATTTCGTCTGACATTTATTTACATATTCCATTGGTTTTAAAGTCATCAGTTTCCGTCGTATTTCCTCTCTCTATTGCTCACACAATTTCTTAAGTGTCAAGTTGTGTATCATTTTGTACATAAAGAAATTAACCATTAGGTATTCTATAAAAATGAAAGCAATTAATGTAAGTCTTTGACATCTATAATAAACATAAACAATTACTATGAAACTTTGACACAGGTGAAGTCAGACCAACAGGCATACTTGGTGCAGGAGGGTTTGCACTGAAGCGTGTGGAAAGATAAAGATTATGATTTAAAATGAGGGGTTCGTTATATAAGACAGAGAGAGAGAAAAGCATCGCTAAAATAAGTATACGCCTTGCAGATTCAGCACTGCGGTTTCTAACTACATCAAACACTATTGTTACAATCACAAATCACAATGTTAAAATGCAAGTATCAAGTTTAAACAAAAGCATCGCGTTCTCTCGCTCCTCCCTCGCGGTGCCTCTCTGCATTACATGTGTTAGAGTTACTTTTGTCTGACTGGCGTGAAATTGATGTGTACAATGTGTTTGGGGAAAATATCCCGTGTCAACCTTACGAATGTTCGTGTCTTTGTCCAATCCGTGTTTGTCAGTGTGTGTGCGTGTTGATGTATACACAGTGTCAAAATAGTCATAGCTCTATATTATGTCCCTCTGAAGCAGGTTATAGTTCCGACAATCTCGATGTGATGACGGCGGCACCAAAGTTCTCGTAGACGATGGCGCCCAGATGAATGAGAAAACTTGAACTATTCTTACGATATTGATGTGTTGATGTATAGATTAACACGTAATAGATACGAAATGGCACATTTATATAGCTGGACTCTTTGCTTCGTATTGCAGAAGCTGAAAATAAGAATCTTTTCTTATTTAATATGAGAATATTCGAGATACTTTCCGTACTACACAAATGCTCACAGTTCACTTCGCTTTTCATTGTTGTATGACCGTAGATGAAACATGAAGTTAATGACAATAATAGAAAGATTAAAATAATGATCGGGCTTCGCAAAATTACAAAAGAAATGATTGAGGGTTCTGAAATCAGACAAGGTATTATGTAAGAATGACTAATAGTGAGTGAAATTTTAAAGACGCGCGAAGCGATCGTAATGGCGTCTGAAAATTAAACTATTACGGACGTCAAGGAGCTGAAAACATTAGAAAATAAATATTTGACTTGGAGGGATTCATTTAAATAAAAGCCAAAGATATGGGGTGATTTTAAATTTAAGTAATACATTCTTAGCAACAACTTGCACTACAGTTACATTGAATGGATACATGAATGGAAAACGTCTGAACATCACGAACACAGACAAAAGAGTGATACAAAACTACGATCGCGGTTCCGTCTTCTCGCTTGTCCCGAAGTAAAAAATGACGAACGAAATTTAGTTATTTTGCGACCCAGAGGGAACCGGAGACGATAAGCATCGCTGATAAAAAAGGAGAAAAAAAGAAAAAAAATCTAGTGTATCGTTACATAGCGTTGTGTTATCAGGTGGTGTATGAAGTCTTCTTTCCTCTTTGGTTGTGTACTAAATATATAGTACACTGTATGACCCTTTATCCAGTTTACCGCGTTCCTTTTTGTGTTTGGGAATGGGATTTTATTGGAATTGAGGGCAATTGCTGATGATATTGCATTTAGCGAAGTTCTTGTAAACAGTGCCAACTTTTGCCTCGTATATTCCTATATTTCTGCATTTATATTGCAGATGAATCTGTGTTCATCACTGTCGATTAAATTACATGCCGGACACCTGGGAGAGACTTGTATGTTTTTTATGAAGTCTGTACATCAAAATGTTTGTAAATCTAGCGGCCGCAACTTTTAGGTTATTAGTCCGTAGCTTACAAACTACGTAAATTAAGATAAACTAACCTAAGGACAAGATAAACACCCATGCCCGAGGGGGGACTCGAACCCCGGATAGCCAACGGCCGCGCGCACCGCAGCTCGGCGCTCCAGTACACACGGCGAATCCGCCGCGGCAGACTGGACTTCGTCGGGGTTTTCTGTTTATCGTCATATACCAAACAGCCTTCACTTGTGAAGGTAAATAAGGACTGTGGATGTTTTTCCACGTTGCATTCCAGTCGTTGTTCGGTAATATCCATTCTATCCCGTTTCTCTGTGTTTCATCAGTGCCTGGTATATTTAATTGACTTTTCTCATTTTTCTTTCAAGAACTCTCGTTCGTGTGTGACTGTATTGCCGCGGTGGAGTAGCCGAGCGGTCTAAAGCGTCTCGCTGCGGAGCGCGCTGTTGCTCGCCGTGGAGGTTCGAGTCCTCCCTGGGGCATGGGTGTGTGTGTTGTCCTTAGGTTAGTTTACCTAGGTTTAAGTAGTTTGTAAGCTACGGACTGATGATCACGCAGTTTGGTCCGATAGATTTACAAACAGTTGAACATTTTTTGTGACTATTCGATGAGAAAATACCGAAAGTGCTGCAAGGCGTTTGACAAATGGCTTACATTGATTTGCGATTGTAGGTCTGCTGCCGCGGTTTCTTCCAACAGGTGAGTAATCAAACTGTTGGTTGACACCTTGCATTGCTTATATGTTTGGTACACATAGAGTTGCGCCTTTTTGTGCAATCGACGAGATTCAGGACGCCTAGTTGCGTCGGAAGAGTCAAGATGTCGTATTTGATTTTAAAAATATGTGCGCGACATACAAAGTATCCAAGAGCTGCTAGCATTCTTTGTATGTCGTGTGGTATCGGCATGACTTGAGTCATGTAGTACACCTTGGCAGTCAGGTATGCGTTCGCCAGTACAACGTTTTTCAACTCATCTAACTTCCTTCCACTGTGCATTTCTACACATGCCCGAATCTTATTTAACAACTGTTTATAATTTCTAGCTAATGTTTGTGGACTTGTTTCCTAAAAACGACACCGAAACATTTCATCTTGGACACCTCTTTCAGTCGGGGATGATTAGGGAAGCCTATTTCTTTGCCGATGTGCATTATGCAAGATTTTTGCCAATTGCCTAATGCGCCAGATGCCTTTCCATATATCATTATTATCTGAAGTGCGGTGTTGACTTCATTTGCGTTGGTGACCAGGATGCAAACGTCATCAGCATAAGTCCAATACGCTAACTTTTGTCCATGTATAGGCAGTCCGTTTAATTGCACCGTCAAAGCTGTAAGTAAAGGTTCTTTGGCGATTGCAAAGAGTGACGCAAACTTGGAGCACCCTTGTCTTACGGAGCTTTTTACGGGGATTATGCCACATTGCCGTCCATTGACTATCAATATGCTATTTTGTGATAGGTTCTGTATTTTAGTGATGAAATTCACGGGAAAACCCATCTACCGTATTACTTTGAACATATAAAGGTGGTTATCTCTATCGAACGTTTTATCAAAATCCAAGCTTACTATTGCACACTTAATCCTGCATGCGTCTGCTACTGATATTAGATCGCGGTAGTCCACTAGTGTTTTATAAATCGAACTATCTCTGCCGACATTGGTTTGTTATGGTCCAGTGACTTTTTTAATTACATTTTTCATCCTTTTTGCAAGAATACGTCCAAAAAGTTTATAATCGATATTTAACAGGGTAATCGCTCTGATTTGCAACAGTATTACTATTTGCCCTGCACTGAACTCTTGCGGAATATTTAGATCAGGTTTCATTAATTCATTATATATCTCTGTCAGTTTAGTCTTAATTTGTGTCCAAAAGGATTGATAAAACTATGCAGGGAATCCATCTCATCAAGGCGATTTATTCTTTGGACTGTGAATCAGCGTATCTGCCAGCTCGTCTTCTGTTACTTGTGTTATTAGTGCATTTGATTCATGAGGAGTAAGTCTGTCCGTTAAATTGATGGCCAGTTCTTGAAAGGCGTTGTCACCTATGATTTTCTCGGACATGAACTCCGTGTAAACAGCCTGATTCGCATTTTCAATATTTTGTTGAGTTAAAAGTGTGCCGTCGTTAGTTCTGAATTCCGTCTTCGATGATTGGGTTGGGGTTTGAAAGGGACCGAACTACTATGGTCATAAGTCTCTTTTTCCAATCACAGAGACAACACAACAGACCGCTAAAATGGGACATAACGTGTTAAACATCAAATCGTAGATGGAAATTGTCAGAAATCAAAGAATCAACTAAAGGGAAGAAAGAAGAAATTTAAAAGAGAAAATCAGTGTGTCCGGGCTAGGTGTTCACAGAAATAAAAATAGAACGTCCAGCCACTCTGTAACACATTCAAATTACCAGCCTAAAAATATTAAGCTGGTGCAAAATAAATAAAGCATACTCAGTAACGTCAGATGGAATTGTAGACTCCACTGTTACGAATAAAAGTTAAAACAGTATCAGCCACAGATGTATTGTCACCTAAAACAAATTGTAAGGAGTCAGGAAGATTAAAGATCCACCTTTGAGAGGCGAAAGTTGGGCATTCGAGTAAGATGTGGGCAACTGTCAAAGGCGCACCACAGTGACAGTGAGGAGGATCCTCGCGACGGAGAAGGTGACCGTGGGTAAGCAAAGTATGGCCGATGCGGAGTCGGCAGAGGACGACAGAATCCCTGCGAGGATTCCGCATAGAGGACCTCCACACGTTGGCTATCTCCTTTATTAGTAGCAATTTGTTGGGCGTCCATAGGGTACGCCATTCTCCATAGACCAAGAACGCGACTATGTAACATCGAACGGATGTCAGGAGCTGGGATACCTATATCCAGGGTTGCTTTATGGAGAGCCTTTTTCGCTAACCTGTCAGCCATCTCGTATCCAGCTATCCCAACATGCTACCGACAGCCCACAGTGGTCGATGTGGTATAGGGATTCCTGGATGGATCAAGGGATGGCGAGGTAAGCACTGATCGAGGGCCGGTAGACTGCTTAGGGAGTCACTGCAGATGAGGAGACTCCCCAGAGCAGGCACGAATGAGATGACTGCCTGAAGGATGGCTACCAGCTCACCAGTGAATACACTGCAGCCATCCGGCAGGGAATGCAGTTACTTTTGTGTGACATGCGTTTATGCAAAGCCGACACAACCATCTGCCCTCGAGCCATCAGTGAAGATTACTGTGGAGTCCTGGTACCCATCTAGAATTGACAGGAATTGCCTGCCATGTGCCTCTGGGTGAACGAAGCGTTTGGAGCGGTGTGTCAAGTCCAGTCGAAGTAGAGGTCGAGGTAGACACCATGGTGGCGTATGCGTCTGGAATGTGAACAAATATGGTAGAGGAAAAGACTCCAATTCACTCAGAGACCGAACGCGGACACTGACCGCCAAGCCCGATCTCGGCTGCCGTTCTGGTATATGGAATACTCTGTTTGGAAAAAGGAGACGGTAGTTGGGATAAGTATGCATACCATAGACATGGGCTGCGTAATTTGCCAGCAGTTGCTGCCGCCTGATTCGCAGAGGAGGCACCCCAGCCTCCACAAGGAGACTGTCCACAGGGCTTGTCCTGAAGGCCCTGTCGCGAGTCGAACGCCGCAGTGGTGCATAGGATCCAGACGCTGCAGTGCCGAGGGCGATGCGGAACCATATACTACTCTTGTAGACCAAACGTGACAGAACAAGGGCTTTATAACAGTGCAGCAGGGTACTGAGATCTGTGCCCCAAGCGTTACTGCTAAGGCACTGGAGGAGGACGTTGAGGTGTTGCCAGCACTACTGTTTAAGCTGGCGAATATGTGGTATCCACGTTAGCCGATCATAAAATTCCAGTTCTAAGAAACGGTGAGTTTCTACTACTGTGAGCAGTTAGTCATTAATATAAAGCTCTGGATGTGGATGGACCGTCCGACGCCAACAGAAGTGCATAAAGCATGTCTTGGCGACCGAGAACTGAAACCCATGGGAGAGGGTCCATGTCTGCACCTTTCGTACGACCCTGTGCAGCTGGCGTTCACCAACACATGTGCTAGAAGAGCTAAAATATATGCAGAAGTCGTCAGCATACAATGAAGGTGATACTGAAGACCCGACTGCTGCTGCTAGGCCATTCGTGGCAACAAAAAAGAGGGGGACTCTCAATACCGAGCCCTGGGGGCTCCATTCTCCTGGGTGTGTAAGGAGCTATGGAACGTCCCGACCTCTAACAGAAGATATGTAGAGTTAAAAAGTTTTGAATAAAAAGTGGGAGTGAGCGTCGGAGTCCCCAGCCATGTGAGGCGGTAAAGATGTGGCGTCGCCAGGTCGTGTTGTAAGCCTTTGACAAATAAAAAAAAAAAGATGGCAACTAGGTGCTGACGTCAAGAAAAGACTTTCCGGATGGCGGACTCAAGATGGACCAGGTTATCCAAGACCGAGCGCCCTTGACGAAAACTACCTTGGCATGGAGCCAGCAGGCCCCAGCTGACCATGCGTTCTAGCAGTTTACAGAGGACATTTGTAAGGCGTCTAGCGGGTTTTTACCTGGCTTAAGCACCGGAACGATGGTATTTTCTCGCCACTCTGACGGGAAGACACCTCCGCTCCAGATCCGATTAAACAAGACTAGAACATGTCACTTACAAGCGTCAGGTAGATGCTTCAACATCTGTTTGTGGATTATGTCGGGCCCTGGGGCAGTGCGCAAGTGCACTGAGAAACTCCCACCTACTAAACGGAACGTTATACACCTCAGGGTGGAGTGTGGTGAATGAAAGGGGTTTGCGTTCAATCCGCTGTTTTAAAGTGTGGAAGGCAGGCGGATAATTTTGGGATGCAGCAGCACGAGCGTAGTGCTCGGCGAAAACCTCGGAGATGGCGCCATGATCCGTACAGACAGCTCCATGTATAGAGATCCCAGGAATTGCTATCTGGGTCTGGTAGCCATACAGGCGCCGGATCTTCGTCCAGACTTGGGGAGGGGAGGTACGCGATCCTATGGTCGAGAATTACCTCTCCCAACATTCCTCTTTGCGCCTCTGTATTATCTGCCGAGCACGAGCTCTAAGGCATTTAAACTCGATCAGAGTATCGAGCGATGGGTGGCGCTTATGGCGCTAAAGAGTACGCCTATGGTCTCGGATGGCTTCCGCAACTTTCTATGACCATCAAGGTACTGTCTTTCTCCGGGGGCATCTGGATGAACGGGGGATTGCGTGCTCAGCAGCAGATACAATCGTCTTAGTGACAGTCTCTACCACTACGTCGATAGTATCGTTCAGGAAAGGTTAAAGAGTGGCAGCAAGACGGAAGTCATCCCAGTTTGCCTTATTTAAAGCCCATAGAGGGGGGGTGTCCTGGGCTTTGACGATGGGATAGTGACAGAAAGATAGGAAAGTGGTCACTACCACACAAATCGTCGAGCGTCCTCCAGTTGACAGATGGTAAGAGGCCAGGGATACAAACCGCCAAGTCAATAGCCAAGAAAGTGCCATGCGCCACACTGAAGTGCTTGGGAGCACCGGTGTTTAAGAGGCAGTGATCGAGCTGGGATATTCTCGACATCTCTGCCATGGCCACTGGCTACTGCACCACTCCACAACTGGTTATGGGCGTTAAAATCGCCCAGTAGTAAAAACAGCGGTGGGAGTTGAGATATCAGTGCAGCTAATATGCTTGGTGGTACATCATCATCCGGTGGGTGATATAAGCTGCAGATAGTTACGTCATGTGGTATCCTTACTGACAGCCACAGCTTCTAAAGGCGTCTGAAGGGGCACGGTTTAACTATACACAGAGTTAAGGATGTAGACATAGACTCCACCTGACACCCTACGATAAACACTGCGAATTTTGTAATATACCCTGTACCCACGAAGGGCAGGGATCCGCATTGCCGGGAACCAGGTCTCCTGGAAGGCAATGCAGAAAGCAGGTGTGGTGCTTAAAAGTTGTCATAATTCAGCCATGTGTCGGAAAAATCCACCGCAATTCCACTGGGGGATAGTCTTGGAAGACGTGAGCTACTAAGGACGGCTTTTGTACCTCAGCATCAGTTGCTTTCCCTGCTGCTGAGGCTGTTGGACAATGTGAATAGTTCATGAGATACCGTAGATATTTCAGGTCCTCAGGGGACGCTAGAATCTCCACCTCGTCTTTAGAGGCGAAGGTGCAGGAACTATCGTGGTCTCTTTCTTTTCACTAGTTTTCTTTTGTATCTCTCGCTGCTCCTTCGGCTTCTCACGTCTGGTGGGCTTCGCTGACTCAGTCTCTGGGACTGAGGATAACCTCTAAGCCCTACGAACGGCCTTCGTTGGCTGGGGTCCGCTTTTTCAGCGGAGGTGCCAGAGGAGGCTGCTCCTTCTCTGGCTTGGGCATTTGGGGGAGAATTACTCTCAAAGTTGGAGTTTTGGGAGCAACACAGGAAGGCGTGCCCCCAGTCATCTGGGGGTGGGTGAAGACGGTAGGACCTGCTGGCCCACTACTACTGGCTGAACAGTTAGTGATCTTGGCGCTGTAGATAGTGACGACGAAGCAGCTGTAGCATAGGAGGTGATCATATTTACTGGATGGAGTTTCAAGTACTTACGTTTAGCCTCTGAGTATGACAGCCTGTCCAAGGTCTTGCATTCCATGATTTTCCTTTCTTTGTGCAAAATTGTGCAATGTGCCGAGCAGGGCACGTGACATTGGCTGCAGTTGATGTGGACTGGAGGAGGGGCACATGGGATGTCGGGATGAGATGCAAGTCCACATTCCCGGCAGGTTAGATTGGCATCACACCGGGATGACATGTACCCAAACCTCCAGCACTTGAAACAACACATAGGGGAAAGAATACAGGGCTTAACGTCACACCGGTAGATAATCACCTTGACCTTCTTGGGCAATGAATCACCCTCAAAAGCCAAGACGAAGGCACTGGTGGAAACCCTGTTCTCCTTTGGACCCCTAAAAATACGCCGGATAAAATGAACACCTCGCTGCTCTGGGTTTGCTCTTAGTTCATCAGATTACAACAAGAGGTCTTTATGGAATATAATGCCTTGGACCATGTTCAAACTCTTGAGGTGTTATTGTAACGGAAACATCACCCAGCTTGTCACAGTCAAGCAGTGCCTGTGACTGCGCTGGGGATGTCGTCTTTATGAGAACTGTCCCTGATCTCATTTCAGACATGCCATCGACCTCTCCATATTTATCCTCCAGGTGCTTTGTCAATTGAAAGGATTCTCCATCTGTACTTTTACAGATCAGGTATATTTAGGGGTGTAAGCCTCACCTTGTTGATGGGCTATATATTCCTCCCATGGGATGGCCAGGGAAGGGAACGAGTGGAGAGTCATACGTTGCTGCATTTCAATCAGGCCTTCCTCTCTTAGAGAGAACGGTTGTACATCTGGCAATGTTTCGGGATTGCTTCATGGTGTTCCCACGAGAAGCTAGGGATCTAAAGGTCCACCCAGGCAGAGCCCCGCTGGCCTGGGTAAGCCTTATGCAACTGAGGGGCGGCAGGTTCCTCAGAGGTTGCTTGCTAGCGACTGTTCAACTTCAACAACCATGCATCTCCTCGGCATGTAGCATACTTTGAGATTGAGGTTTTTTTTTCTTTATAGAGGTTTGTACCCTCCTCGCGACCCGGGCGATTAAGCCAACATACCTGGGCTCTGAAACGTACAACGTTCCACAGTCGCGCCGAACGATAGTCGTTGAATCACGCACAGAGCTTACGGTGTAGCGGACTGTTGGCGCGACACAGCCCTCGGCTCAGGACCCTGGGTTCGCCAAGCCTGTACTCAGCAAATTAATGCTGAGCCCCTGAGGCGCAGTGTGTTAGATCCTCCTCATTTACTCTCACGTGTCAGGTGATAGATGGACGTCGCTTCACTGTGTAGTAAGTCCTGGATTCGATATCTGACTTTTAATCCTTCCAACTTTTAGGTAGTAGTATTTTGGCTTTCACTTTCTTAATTTCGCTGTTGTTCTCAATTACTGTCGGATCCAGTTTGTATAATTCCCTTAAACTTGAATAATGAAATTCGATGGTATGCAGTTCTTGTCCCTTGAATACTGTCGCATGGCCTTTCTTAATTTGCATTTGTATATTTTTGACGACGTTACAGCGTTCAATGAATGAAATAAATCGCAATTTGCAATCAGTTATGGCTTCACTGTAGTAGGTTTAGATGGAATACCAAAGTGCGGCAAATGAAAATTTGTGCCCGGCCACTAGGCAGGGTGGTCAACGCGTCTGCCTAGGAAGCAGGAGATCCCGGGTTCGAATCCTAGCCGGGCACAAATTTTCATTCGCCACAATTTGGTATTCCAGCTAAACCTAGTAAGTGTGAAGCCATAACCGATCGCAAATTGAGATTTATTTCATTCTTTAATTTGGGTTTGGCACATTGTAGCCACCATTTGATAGCCGAGTCATAAGTCCGAGACTTTAATTCCATGCTTTTCTGTAGGCATCCTTACATCCTTGATAGTCTAAGTGGGACGCATTGAGTTTCCAGGGCCCTGCCCTGCCCTGCCCTGTTTCTGCAAGTTTAAGACACCGATATATGCCGCATGGTCTGTGAAAATAGTTGGCCAGACCTCACATTGCAGAATTTGGAGTTTTAATTTCTTGGAGACACATATCCTATCTAATTGCAGAATGCGTCGTTACATATGTAAAACCAGTCGTTGCTCCATATATATGTTCCCAAGTATTAGTTAAAATTAAATCTTTGACTATCCGTGCCAATTCTACTGATTTGTTGAAATTAGTTGTTTGATCTTTAGGATTAGATGGTCATACGTTGATGTAAGTCGCGGAAGAATCTCTGCTGTATAAAATTCCGCTCTGCTACGCCTGTTATTAGGTCCAAAGGAGGCATAAATTATATTATTCTAACGTTGTTGATGGTTTCGGCGATTGCTCTATTATTGACGCGCAGTTCTACGTCATGCACCACATTTCCCTCTCCTAATAAAATGGCAGACCCTAAATCTGCACCACGACCTGGGTTTGCCTTAACGTAGCACCTGTAAAGTTCTTCTAAAGTAACGTCGGCAACCTCTTGTAGCAAAAGAATATCAAAGTCTTCTACATGGGATACTCTGCAAATCACATTTGACTGGCAGATGTCGAAGCCTAATGGAGGTACTACTCCTGTTTACGTTCAATGCTGAAATTTTATAGGGTTGACGATCACTCATGTGGGATGAGATATTGTCTTCAGTTAATAGAAGTAAGGAACCTCTTATTTCTCAGATTTAATTGTTTCCGTTGTTTCCACTTTTGAGTTATCCTCCACCGCAGCACCAGTTGTCACAAATTGTCTTCCGTATCCAGAATCCTCAAAAGCTTCCTCCATGACGGTGTCCTCGTCTGTTCTCCATGCCCTGTCCAGTCGTCGCCGGTGATAAATTTTCCTGGTCCTGCGCTTGGTATGCATGATCAGAAGTGAGGATGTCTGACATCGTATCTACCATTTCCTTATTGGACTCGATTGTCAACGACGCGCCCAACTCCACCTGCCTTTGTGTTGGTGGCTGTTTCTGTTTGACTAAACCATCCGGTGACTTTCCACTAATTGTTCTCTGCACTTAATAAAAATAATGATAATAATGATGATGATGATAGTATGGTTTTCTGTTCTACAGGACCTAACTGAGTAGTAAGACTCCATGGTCATGGAACAAGTCAATACATGAAGTTGAACACAAGAATGGTAATAGAAAAACTTTAAGTAGTCCTGCACATGGCAATCTTAAGCCTAAGTGAAAAGAATCAATAACGAAAAGAACCAGTAATTAGCTTGTCCTCGGAGTCTTTCTCGACGGCATTCTTCGATAAAATATTCTTGGTATACAAGCTGCGTCATGTTGGATAAAATCCTCGAGCTTTTGATGGCAAGCTCCGCCATCGTCATCAGGAGTAAAAATCACTGTCTGTCGGTATTGGCAAGGCGTCCTGCTTGTATAGCTGCAGCGTTGCGTCTGTAAGTTTCTGGAGGGCCGGAGATCAACTGCGCGGGAAGACAACGCGGGCCGATGGGCAGCGGTACCGCGTGACGTCACGTGGAGTGAACCTGGCGCTCTCGCTTCGCTATAAGCGCGAGACCTTTGGTTCCGCTCTACGTCCAGGGCCCGCCTCCACGCCCTGCTGAGTCTATACGCTTGGTCTCTGTTGAAATTGTTGCCGTTTAATCTAATTTCAGCTGCCTCTTTTATGACAGAATTCCTGTAATATGAGGTTTGGGCCATAATTCTCGTGTATTTTATGACCATTTGTTACTCAATGTTCTGACAAGGCTGACTTCTCAATCTGAGTGCGGAAGTAATTCCATTGGAACAGCTATTAAAACTGTTGCTGCACGTTGTGCAGAACAAACTCGGGACATAAAACAAAGAGAGCTTGAGAAATCAGCCTTGGCAGAACATCCCCTGACAAATGGGCATAAAATACTAATTGAAAACACGATAATTCTGGCCCAAATGTCACATGAAATTCTGTTATAAAAAGGCGGCTGAAATTAAACGGCAACGATTTCAACAGAGACCAGACGTATACACTCAGCAGAGCGTGGGGGCGGGCCCTGGACATAGAGCGGAATCAGAGGTCTCGCGCTAATAGGTAAGCGAGAGCGCCAGGTTCAAACGTGGCGCCGGCGGGACGCTCCACGTGACGTCACGCGGTCCTGCGCGAGGCCTACGAGAAAGACAGGCCGTCGTGTCACGTGATCAAGACGGACCTGCGTCAACGCGATCGCTAGCTGACTGGCTGTCTGCTATGACACAGTGCCTCAACTGTACCTCAGCGGCCAGCCAATGAGCTTGCGATCCCCCTGACACAGGCCCCTCTTGATCACGTGACGTGACGTGCGCGCCGCGGCCTTTTCTTTCTCGTTGGCCACGGTCCCGCGGCCGTTCGGCCCGCGCTATCTTCCCGCGCAGGTGATCTCCGGCCCTCCAGAAGCTTCCAGCGCTGCAGCTATATAAGCAGGACGCCTTGCCAACACTGACAGTCATTGATTTCACTCCTGATGACGATGGCGGAGCTTGGCATCGAAAGCTCGAGGGTTTTATCCGACACGACGCTGCTTGTAAACCAAGAATATTTTTATGGAGGAATTAGCTTAATTGTTTAACTTTTCCAGATGTTCCTTGACGGAATAAAAGGAGTGTGCCATGAGGTAACTTTTAAGTTTAGATTTGAAAGTTCTAGGGTTAGTACTAAGATTCGTGAGTTCTTGTGGCAGCTTATTCAGAATGGATGCTGCAGGATACTGCACGCCTTTCTGCACAAGTGTTACTGCAGTATGATGCAAATCTAGATAAGAATTCCTTCTAGTATTCACCGACTGAAAGCTGCTAACTCGTGGGAATAAGCTGATGTTATTAACAACAAACGGCATTGAAGAAAATACGTATTGTGACGCCAAAGTCAGATTTCTCACAGTACTGAAAAGGGGTCGACGCAACGTTCGCAAATTTACACCACGTATAGCTTGAACAGTGTGTTTGAGCCAAAAATCAGTAGTGTTACTCCAAAAGTAAGCGTATCAGACTACTTTTCGTGTTGAAAAATCTCTTATTTCAAATACTGTTCTAATGGCAAATTAAGCAGAATTTAGCTTTTAAACAAGATCCCGAACATTGGATTTCCACGACATCTATCTATCAGAACACCTAGAACTTTGAGCTGTTCAGACTAACTTATCATATGCCCATTATGTGTAATCAAAATGTCAGCTTTAGTTAAATTATGTGTCAGAAATTGTAAGAAACTGAGCTTTACTGTGATTTAACTTCAATTTGTTTTCTACAAACCACGAGCTTATCTCTTGAACCTCATTATTTGATACTTTGTCAATATTACAAACAGCCTTCTCTACCAAACTGGTATCATCAGCAACCAAAAATATTTTATAGTCACCTGTTATACTCGAAGGCATAAATAAGAAACAGCAGTGGTCCCAAAACAGACCTTTGGGACACCACACACTTAACTGTGCCGCATTGTAATTGTACATCATAGCCATATTCACCACTGCAGAGAATTACCTTCTGCTGTCTTTCTTTCGCCTTTTTCCGTAATGAAGCTGCTTTTATATATGACGGGATCTATTGGCACAGTTCAACCTTCAGTCGCTTAACACCGATTAACACAGGACGTTTGTGTGCGCTGGACCATCTCTCGGCAACATTACTAAGCACTCTATCGGAGGGAGCAATTACAGAGTTTATTGCTTCAGCCGGTACCTCAAAAGGCAGCTCAAATATCCAGACTGTTCTTATTCCAAAACCTAGAAGATCGACGTTACATTGTCTGCATTTTCATCTCTATGATTAAATTTCGGAGAACCACCTGTGTCGTGAACTACTTTTTCACACAACCCGGCAGATGCCAATTTCACATACTTGACACTATTGATAATCGACATATGATATCCAATTATATCTTCGAGTCGGATTTTATCAACATCTGTCAGCCAATCTTCAAGTTCAGAGGAAGTTGGTCGGGCAAATTTTCGTTTGAATATAAATTTCAACGTGCCTCGTCTGCTAATGTTACCCATCACTGCGTTTTCATCTTCACAGATACACACTACAGGAAGCGCTGGCGTAAGCGAACAGACTTACCCCACGCGTAAGTAAACAAACTGCTGCCACAGTGAGGCACCGTGCCAGCTCCGTACACCGCTGCTGCTGCAAGCAGACTGCCACCCAAGTTACACCGACAGGTGCTGCAACTGCTTTAATTATTGGTACTTACTTGTATTCGCAAAACTTCAAAGTTTGTCGTCTTGGTTATTTTTGAGAGTTGCTTCGAATGGCGTTGACTGATTGTTATCTAAGTTCTGACCTTCACGTACCATCAATATCAAAAAATTCTAAAATACGATACCCATGTGGTCTCCCTGTTGGATCTTTTTTCAATTTAGTGTCCTTCTAAAAGAGAGGTCGGATATCTGAACCCGAAAATTGGTTTGTTTTACAATAGCTTAACAGTTTATATGAACAAGATTTTAAGTCGATGAAGCAAGTTTCATTAAATATGATTTTAAATGTAAAGAGAAACTCTCAGCTGTTTAGGGCGTTATTAACAATGTTAGGATAAAAAAACTTAATGGATAAAATAAACAGGTTCTATTTATTCACTTATAAATATTGATTTATGTGATGTTTAGCTTTTCGCTTGAAAATAGATGTCGAAACGTCGTTTCATTTCCTAAGATTTTACCACACTATGTTCTCCAAAATCTTAGATTTTAAAGTTTGCTTTGGCCATCAAACAAATTTTACGTAATGAAAATTCATCGTAATGATGGTTTAGGATCAGCAACTGGGAATATTTTGTAAAACAATTTATTTTGTCAAAATTGTGCAACTGTGACGGACAAAATAAATTGTCTTACAAAATTTTACGTTGTTGTTTCCTCAATTCCAGTATTGAACTATGACTTTTTACATGTTGGGTGGTAACTCATAGTCACACTTTCCACATTGGGTATTGGGCTAAGCTAATTGACATGGATTGTGTGAATACACCTTGACGCGACGGTGCCGTGCCGTGCCATGACTTTGTCGTGACGGACAGTGTGAATTGGCCTTAAAACATACACCAGAGAATCATGACATGTTCCTGAAGAATAGCAAAATGTTTTTGAGAATCAAGAATGAAAGTGTGAATGTCGCTATCTTGAGCAATTACAGCTATGTTGTTAGGTTCCTGCCTTGGCATATAGTCGCAAACTAGTGATTTTCATGGAAAACGACATACTATTTTAACAAGCAACAGTGTAAATGTAATAGGTCTATGACTAAAAATCCCTTACTGAGTAATGACAATGCTATTGTTACAAAGATTTCAAATTTTAAACGTGGAGAGACTTTAAATAAATGTACAGAGTAAACATTACACTTAATACAATGTAAAATTGAAGTTGTACATATAATGAATCAATTTGATGTGGATAAGAAGTGTCTTAAAAGAAATAGCTCATAAATTTTATTTTGAACAGTTAAATTTTTAAATGGTTCTAATATGTGAGGCTTCTGATTTTTATTCTGAGTGGTAGTTTGTTCTACACCATGATGAACGTGTTTTGAATGATTACTTACATTTGTGTGTTTGTTATTACAGTCAACAATTTGGAAATGCATAAAGTTACTCCTAAGAGAGAGATCTCACTGTTATGTTTAAAGAACGTCCAATATTCTACAATATACTTCAGTTGGATAAACAATAAAGTTCCAGAATCCTATAGAAATGCGGAGATGAAATATAAAACGTCAGTAGCCGCCCAGCCGGGTACCTTCTTCCTAACGTCCCACAGTCTACACTGAACTATAAGACTACGAAGGAGACCAGGCAAATTATCTGGTCTACTGAGTATAATAAGAGGTGTTTTTCATTTACACATACCTACAGTGGCGTGTTACTGATAAACAGCAATGCACTGGTCACTATTGCACTGCAAAGACATTCTATCATAACGCATAAGTTGTAATACGGAAAAGAAAGCCAACTTCGCTATTCCAAAAATAAGCAGTCGTCACAACATGCGCTTATATCCCAAGAAAAAAAATCTTTCCCTGAGATACTAGGCCTAGCTGTTGACCAGTGATCTCTATGCACAGACATACATTAAAATCAAATGTTCAAATGTTTGTAGAACTTATGGGACTTAACTACGGGGTCATCAGTCCCTAAGCTTACAAACTACTTACGAACTACCTAAGACTAAGGACGGCACAAATATCCATGCCCGATGGGGAATTCGAACCCCCGACCGTAGTGGCCGTGCAGACCGTGACTGGAGCGCCTCAGTGCCCTCGACCACCGCGGCCGGCGACATACATCAATAGACTAGCAAACTTGCCTCTGTGACGGATGCCTATCGCCGCCATCTTGCTTCACCATACGTCAAAAAGTGTTCGTATGGTACTAATATGATCATTTGACACGAAATAACGATGTAACCTTTAGTAATTAGATTAAACATGCTTTACATCTGACCAAATACTTCCGTAGTAATTTAAATTGACGTATAGATTTTAGAATCATTATGAGAAGCACATGTTACATAGGTTAAAGCAGACTGTAGATACCGTAAAATCACGGAGAAGAAGAAAGATACGTGGTATCCATTAAAAACAGTACATTTTTAACGGTGACACTTTTCAAAGAAAAGCCGTAGTTGATCGAAACTGGTAAAAGATTAACGAAAACGGCAAATTAACGGGACTCATTATTGTATGTATCGCAGTAGACTGTAGTTTTCTTAAGAACGCTCAA
Organism: Locusta migratoria; assembly: GCA_026315105.1. Lineage (NCBI taxonomy): Eukaryota > Metazoa > Arthropoda > Insecta > Orthoptera > Acrididae > Locusta > Locusta migratoria. The sequence goes on from CM048749.1 coordinate 214,986,099, forward strand.
AAGAATAAAGATACGTGTTACCCACCACAAACTTTATAACGAATATACCACTGATAGAAAAAGCGAAGTGGAATGAAATTGGTAACAAATTTATAAACACGGCAAATAAATCAACACATTGCTGTGTATACCACTATCTTCTGTTTGCTGTCGAGAAATTACAGCTATATACAACACACGAATTGACCATTACATAAAATCTCTGACGACAACGTAGTTACATGGGTTCGTCCGTATTTTTACGACTGTTTTTTGTAAATACACACATGACTGCTAGCACGGCGGCGAGACTTCAGTGACACCATTGATACAGATACGTTACGACATTGCCAGTCTAATAATATGTCTGTTGTATATATAGTATAGAGAGTACCTGGATGTTGAACTTCAGTCGTCTGACCGTGCCAGCCACAGACGTTCATATTTAGTTTCTTGTCAAATATGAAGTATTACAAGAAAAGGAGAAGAAAATACGTTTCGATTACACTTACATATTAGCCTGTTAAGCACATATTGACATGAATTTCAACTCAAGAGGTAAGCAAGCACTTCTTTGTCACGCAATAACCGATGGAAATTCGTATGCCAAATTTAAACATGGCGGACAACGCGAAAACTTCTGGAAAACATCTGAATGTGCAGGCACGCTGTAGTTTTATGTTCAGAACCTGAGTTATACATCCAGTTTGTATAGAGATCAATACTGTTGCCAAGGAAGTTAGAATACAGGGAGACGTCCTTACAATGAAAAAGTGAAGCCTGTCTCCGGCGTATAGCTGTGTATTGGAGAAGAGTTCGTATTGTAGAGCTGATGTTTTATTTAACTCAAAGCAGGAATAATACTTCTGGCGGTTTTGCCATGATGTACAACGTGTTAAAAGAGTGAAAAATAGCTTTAAAAATAAATTTTTAAAATATCTTATAAATACTATTTATCACTATTATTCAAGAAATTATATTGCTTGAAAGTACATACTTTGTACTGACTGTCCATTCAATGCATTAACAGTAAAAGGGTCGACGTGACGCATAGTTTTAACGGACAAATAGAATTCCACAACTTACCAAAATAGCGGACAGGCTTCAGCTGACATGTGCTCGACATAGATAACGTCATCTTTGTTTATTTTAACCTCTTTGGCTGTTGCCATTAGTCAAAGATCTAAAACGTAAATGTAGCACCATTAATATCTATACTACCTGGATGTTGAACGTCAGCTGTCTGAGCATGCCAGCTATAGATGTTCATATTTCGTTTCTTACTAAATTCAAATGTGGCTGCTATGATGTATACTGTGCGTAAACTAAAAAAAAAAAAAAAAACATTTCGATTGTGCTCCCATAGTATATTCACTTTTTTGACACGTAATAAAGTATGGAAATTCGTTTGCCAAATGTAAACATGGTGGGCAATACTAAAAAGTATGAAAGTGCAGGCACGCTGCAGTTCTACGCTCAGACACCAGAGTTATAGGGCCTACATCCAGTTTATATAGAGACCACTGTGCAGCACAGACGCCAGTAGGCTGTTCTAAGTATGCAGTATACGTTTGCAAAAGAAATTAAAGTTCTCCTCTCAGGATCTTGGTTAACCACATACTCTGTGATCGTGACATATTCAGAAATAAACTTCCGAATATTGGCGACAAGAAAAGAATATCGGTTTAACTACACTCTTTGAGATCGGGACATATGCGAAAGTAAGCAGCGAAATATTAGTGAGAAGCAAGAAATATCGATGACACCTGACCCACAGAAATCACGAGATATTCCTAAATAAACAGCCAAATTTTTCTGACGAGCAAATAGTATAACTGTCTTTGATATTCGTTTCACCTTTCAGTAATTTAAACGTTTCCAACATGTTTGACTCTAAGCATATACTCGGAAATCGCAACATATTGAGAACAAACTTCAAGTAATTGTGAGAAGGAAGATCAGAAATATCATTGCTGGTCGTATCACTTTTAACAATTTCCTTCTCCGTTTTTCAGTCACACAAAAATCAGAAACTGACGTTCCTAATTTCTGAAACAGCACTCTTGTTGCAAGTAACATGTTGTTGTTGTGGTCTTCAGTCCGGAGACTGGTTTGATGCAGCTCTCCACAATACCCTATCCTGAGCAAGCATCTTCATCTCCACATAAGAACGGGAACCTACATCTGCCTGAATCTGCTTACTGTATCCATCTCTTGGTCTTCCTCTGTGGTTTTTACCCCACACACTTCCCTCCAACGCTAAATTCACAATTCCTTAATGACTAAGAATGTGCCCTACCAATCTATCCCTTCTTTTAGTCAATGTATGCCAGAAATTTCTTTTCTCCCCATTTCTGTTCAGTACCTTCTCATTAGTTACGCGGTCCACCCACCTACTCTTCAGCATTCTTCTTTGGCACCACATTTCAAAAGCCTCAATCCTCTTCCTGTCCGCACTGTTTATCGTCCATGTTTCACTCCCATACAAGGCAACACTCCATAAAAATGCCTCCAGAAAGGACTTCCTTAGGCTTAAATCAATATTCGATGTTAACAAATTTCTCTTTTTCAAGAACGCTTTTCTACCCATTGCCATTCTGCATTTTATATCCTCTGTACTGCGACCATCATTTGGTATTTTACTGCCCAAGTAGCAAAACTCATCTACCTCCTTTATTGCTTCGTTACCTAATTTAATTCTTTCCGCATCAGCTGATTTTCTTAGACTGCAATCCATTACCCTAGTTTTGCTCTTGTTAATGTTCATCTTGTATGCACCTTTCAGCACAGTGTCCATTCCGTTCAACTGCGCCTCCAGTTCCTTTGCTGTATCTGACAGAATTACTATGTCGTCGGCAAAACGCAATGTTTTTAATTCTTCCCCATTAACTTTTTAATCCCTTCACCAAATTTCTCCTTGATTTCCTTCATAGCTTGCTCAATGTGCAAATTGAATAACATTGGAGAAAGGCTACAACCCTGTCTTACTCCCTTTCCAACCACTGCATCCCTTTCATGCCCTTCAACTCTGACAACCGCTGTCTGGTTTTTGTACAAGTTGTAAATAACCTTACGCTCCCTATATTTTACTCCTGCTTGCTTCAGAACTTGAAAGAGTTTATTCCAATCAACATTGTCAAAAGCCTTCTCCAAATCTACAAAAGCTAGAAATGTAGGTTTGCCTTTTCTTAATCTCTCTTCTAGACAAGTAACATAGAGTACTGAATTTAATTCTACAGTTATATGAATAAAACAATGCCAGAATGTGATATGCATAAGTAATGCACAGTGTGTTACAAAAAATAAAATTAAAAAAAAAAACAACAAATATTTGAATGAGAGTGGTTCTGAACACAATATTTCCTGTTTAAACAATATGGAGCTTTAACCACTAGACTGCGATAACTTCACACCTGTAGTTTACTATTTCTATGTACTATTGTTCTCACAGTTTTTTTCACTGTTAAAGTGTGTTTATTTGTATTTAGTTATAAGAAATTGAGATAAAGATGATGTGATTCATCTGTAATGCGCTGTTGCCCTGAAACGGCTTCTGCGAGTTGTAAGACCAAAACTGTGAGGTATATGGCAATTCAAGACGGCGTCTGTGACATGGCGAGAACAAGTGCATGTCGTTTTGACGGCACTTTCCAGGTCGTCGCCCATTGGCTAATGTCACAGCGAATTTCATTGGTGAGAAAGAAATTTTCGCTTGGAGTATAAAGTTCCCCCCCCCCCCCCCCACCCCGATACGAGCGACGGATCGCAGCAATCCGTCGCATGGGCGACCGATCGCTTCGTAGATCGTACTTGTGTGGACAAATAGCAGCGATCGGTCGTCGATGGCTGATCGCATGGAAATCCCAGGCAATCTGCAAATCGCATGCGATTCGTGAATGCAATATGGCTGCCTGGCTGTTAGCAGCGCTGTGTGCCAATATGACTGACTCGTTTCTCTAGTTATCAAACGTGTTTATGATTAATTTCGCTTTTCCACGTTTAATAATAACTTTACGTTATTATTATTATTATTCTGGTTTTACAACGTCAGTACGTTTTTCCAGCACCTATACTAGATCAGATTAAGTTACTAATTATTGTTCTCCATTCTTCTCTGTCCTCCCATAAGTCCTCAGAAATGTTGTTCTTCCTCTTTGCTGACTGAATTTCCTGCACCCACGTGGTAGGTGGTCGTCCCTTTCTTTTTCTTCCATTCGGTATCCAGTCGAGTACGCATTTTGGAAGTCTTTCTTGTTCCATTCTTCTGACGTGTCCATACCATTTTAGATGATGTGCTCGATGAATTCAATAACTGAATTTTTACATTTCATTTTTCCTCTGATTACTTAATTTCTTATTCTGTCTCTTCTTGATATTCTTACTGAACGTCTCCGGAAATCCATTTCTGTGGCTAATAATTTTGATTTCAGTTGCCATTTTGTTGTCCACGCTTCTGAACCTTATGTAATAATGCTCCGAACTATTGTTTTATACATCCTTATTTTGCTATCTGTAGTTATATGTTTGTTACAGAGAATTCCATTCAACAAATTGTCGTCTTACCTGAATTTATTCTTGATCTAATTTCTTTTTCCTGTTTCCCATCATGTGTTATTTTCACTCCTAAAAATTACATCCCTCTGTAGTTATTGCTCCCATCCCTTCTTCTAATATTAAGTCTTCATTTATTCCATCAAATACCATGTATTTAGTTTTATTCATGTCGACATTTATATCTGATTTTTTATATTCCTGAATCAGCTTCCGGGTATATACTCTGTCCTCATAGTGTTGGGCTATAATCAGTTTGTCATCTGCAAATTGTAACGATATACTGTTCTTTCTTTTATTGGTTCCCACAGTTTGACACTTTTTCTTCCAATTCTATGAGGTTACCTCTGTATATATTTTATACAATGTAGGTGATATGCTACATCCTTGAGATAGTCCTTTTGTGATTTGGAATCCAGATGACAGAAATTTACCAATTTTTATTTTTGAAATAGAATTTTTATATAAATTTTGAATTGCTTTTATTATTGTTGGATTAATTCCTATTGACAATAAAGCTTTCCATAGATTGGGTAAAGGCACACTATCATAGGCTTTTTCTATATCTACGAATACCAAATGTATAAGTTGTGCTCGACTTAATTTTTGTCCTATTATTTGTTGTAGGCAAAAAATATGATCAATTTTTGATCTTCCAGCTCTAAAACCTGCTTGTTTTTCAGCCTCCTTTTCTTTGTATTCTTGTTCTAAGAAGTACTTAGTAATTCTTCCATATATAGTCTACTGAAGGTATTGGTCACTGTTATTCCCCTATAATTTTTACAATCATCTTTCCTTGCTTTTTTTATGTATCACTGAAATATATCCTACTTTCAAACCATTTGGTACATCTTCCCCATTTAAACATCTTTCGAAAAGGTTTCTTAACAATTCAATTAATCTATCTGTTCCAAATTTTAATAATTCTGGAGATTACCTCCAATGCCTGCCGCCCTTTCATTCTTCAAAGATTTTATTCCACTTTTAACTGTCTCTATTTCCAAATGAACGTAATTATCTGGTAGTTCATGTGTAATTTCATTATATTCAGGGTTTCCCAAGAATTCTTCTGTTTTCTGATAATAGATTATGATAATATTTTTCCCTAGAGTCATGAGTAACATATTTAATATATGTTGTTTCTTTATAATTCCTTCTTCAATTCTTTGTTTTCCATGCTTCTGTGTTGCTTTTGCCACCAATATAGGATTCTATTTTTTGACATAATTGTTCCCAAGCTTCGTTTTTTTGCTTCTGCTACCTTTTTCCGGATTTTGGCTTGTTGTGCATTAAGTTCTATTTTATCTTGAACATTTCTGGTGTTTAAACATTTTAAATACTTTTCTTTAATTTCACTTTTTTTATTTCTTACGTTACAGTGAATAATTATTCGAAGATCACGAACTACTATGATCAATGGAGTGCAGCGATTATATTAAAAAGTAATACAAAGTGCACCCTAGAATTTCTGCAGTGATCAGCGATTTGAAACTTGTGCTCATAGCACTGAAACTGATAGGAGGTTCATGGTAATAACCAAGAAATACTTGAGTTCCATCTGATGATTTATTTATTAAACAGTTATAGGTTTTATTAAAATTTTTAATTTCGAAACAGAATGATTAATATGTACCATAATATTAAAAAGGGTATTTAATTGTTCAGGGCAAATCAACAAAGCTGTAGTGAAGACCCTAATCGTTTAATACAAACTAGCTCTAGTCATGGTAGCCAGCAGTGCGGCTTTTTACAACATCCCTATAGACACAATGAGACAGGAAAACTGTGTACCGTAGATACTTGTAGTTAAACTATAAGACAAATCAGTAAAAAGGAATTGAGGACTAATAAACGAAAAACAAAACGTAATACTTCTCTAGAAAGACGTATACAACCCATTTGGCGGCACCAAAAGCGTAACGTAACCAAAAGTTACTTGGAAAACGGATTCAAATCAAGTTTAATAAATTACAATTTCTCTTTCTAAAATTTTTCATTTAATAGTATTACTCGTCAGGATGCACAAATCAACTGTGACTGCCGTTAAAAATAAGAGCCTTTTCCATTCCAATATTTGCTTACACATATGCGTTCGTAATTCTCGTAGAAATTACTTGACAAATCGCTCGTGTGTTTCGAGGTGGAGGCGAGCGACGGATTGCAGAGATATCGCACGTGACAGATTGCTGCGATTCGTCGCTCGTGTGTGGGGCCCTTAAGAACGCCTGTTCTCACAGGGGTCGACCACACGAATTCGCAAAGTCGATTGTGAAAGCACAGTACTGACGTCACGATTACAAACAGTTATGTGAAAAGTGCTCTACCCTGTTATTTTAGTATTCTGTACTAAAATAAGCGACTTTACCAGTCTACTTAACGTATGTCTGTGAACTATATCTTCATAATTCAATAGAACAGATAAATCTGTAGTCCAAAAAGGAAGTATAATTTACAAAGCACGACGTAAGACTACTATCACCCACAATCAGAGAAAATTACGACCTATGTGATGAAACCTGCACATGGATTCCTTAAAATGACGACCTGCAAAATCTTACTATTAATGCAATATTAATTTATTTAAAATTATGACTCATATATGGTTCAGAAATAATTTGCAATCTTTGACTTTCATATAACGTCATTTGTCAAAGCTGACGATTGTATTTCATTCTTCAGATGACCTAGAATGCTTGTGTTAATGTGATTATTAATTTACTAATTTACAGGGCCGTGCAAATTCTCCATTAATTTAATGTTGTATATTACGTAGCAGAGAGAATTATTTACTCTTTGAAGTAATGCTGACCTCTCTTTGCAGCATTGTTCGCTTGGAGCGACGGAACCACTGATCTCAAAGATAATCTGTGGGCCGTACTGTGTTTTATGAAGTGACTCTTGACACCATTTTGCTGAACGTATAGCTGTCACACATTATCCAGTTGTCAGAGTTTCGTGTATACAAAGAATTTAATATTCTGAAATTTATAATCCCTTGTTCTACTTGTTTTTGTAGAAACTAGTTCATAGACAATGGGCGACAACTGTTGTGAATATTTTAATACTATTTACAAAATAGTTGAGACCAGCGGCGGCGCGTCCTATGTGTTCAATGGTTCAGTGAACCCCAAGAAGAAAGCTCGTAGTGTAAAACAAGTAAATAAATAAATAGTGTTTTTGAACAATAATTCTTCGTTTGTTCTTCTATCAGAACGTTTTATATGCACATTCAAACTACTTTTATCGCATGAGAAACGTTTTACGTCGCGAGACAGCACGTCTACGACTCGTACACTAACAGTCGTATCGCGGGTGCTTAATATAGGCGGCTGGGGATAAAGAGATACCATCAAACTACAGACCGATTTTACTTTTATCGAAATTCTAAAAAATTCTAGAAAAGTTAATGTATAAGCAGCTTCTCAACTACCTAACCTCAAATGACATATTGCCTAGAACACAGTTTGGATTTCTTACTTTTGAATTAGGTCGGATTGTTAACAACAAATTTAATGACTGAATATGTGTATTGTGAATCCCTAAATAAATATCTGCAGGATGCTCTTTGGTGGGCTCCAGCAATTATTCTGATTACACGCTTTTGTGCAATGAATACTTTTTTATTCAATGTTGATTGCCCCAGACTATGATCCCATATAAAAAGCAATGAATGAAAATAGGTGTAGTAAGCTAATTTACTGAGATGTATATCACCAAATATATCAATGACTCCGCCCCCGTTGCAGAAACGGCATTCAGACATGTTGCCCAATAGTTAAAGTGTTCAAATGTTTGTCAGTCTATCGGACGCAACTGCATGGTTATTAGTCCGTAGCTTACAAACTACTTAAACTAAGGTAAACTAACCTAAGGACAACACAAACACCCATGCCCGGGGGATGAGGGGTGGGCGGGGGTGGGGGGAGGGACTCAACCCCCGACGGCGAACTACCGAAAGTTTCAGATATCGAGAAGGCTATTTACACCTACAGTGAGAATGTACTTAATTCATCAGATAATAAATTACAAGCAGCAGGTATTTTCTGTGATTTGTCAAAGGCATTTGATTGTGTGAACCATAACGTCCTTTTAAGTAAATTAGAATTCTATGGTGTCATGGGAATTTCTGCAAAAAGGTTAAAGTCCTACCTCGCTAACAGAAACAAAGGGTGTCAGCGAAAGGGACTAGTGAATTAAGCCAACAGTCACCAGATTGGGAAGAAATTACATGTGGTGTCTCACAAGGATCCATCTTAGGACCATTGCTTTTTCTTGTGTACGTTAATGACCTCACATCAGTTACGCTGCCAGAAGCAGAGTTCGTTTTGTTTGCAGATGATACAAGTATTGTAATAAATAGCAAGTCGAACATAGTTCTAGAAAGGTCTGCTAATGATAATTTCAGTAACATTAATAAATGGTTTGAAGCCAACTCATTGACATTAAACTTTGAAAAGACTCACTACATGCAGTTCAGAACATGCAAGAGATTCCCATCCATTATATGCATAAAGTATGAAGAAGAGCAGATAGGTTGGCAGTATAAAATTCCTGGGATTACAGCATGATAATAAATTCAGTTGGGAGGAACACACCACAGAACTGCAGAAACGACTTAACAAATCTGTATTTGCAATACGAGTGGTATCAGATATAGGAGACATAAAAATAAAAAAGATTGTATACTTTGCTTACTTTCAATACATAATGTCACACGGTATAATATTCTGGGGTAAACTCTTTAAGTCAAGTAAAAGTCTTCAGAGTCCAGAAGTGTGTAATATGTATTATTTGTGGTGTAAATTCATGGGCAATCTGCAGAAGCCTCTTCAAAGAACTGTGTATATTAACTCTCAGTATATTTAGTCCTTCATGACATTTGTCATAAATAATGTATCCCTTTTACCAACAAACAGCTCAGTTCATACTACAATACTAGGAACAAAAATGATCTACACAAGGACTTAAAAGCACTTACTTTAGTTCAAAAAGAAGTGCACTACTCAGGAACATATATTTTCAATAATTTACCAACAACCATAAAAAATTCAACTACAAATAAAGAGCAACTTAAGACGAGCGTAAAAGACTTTCTAGTGGCCAACTCCTTCTACTCCACTGACGAATTCTGAAATAGAACCGAATGATGCATGTATCTCCATTCATACTGTTACTATTATTATATTATCAGCTTTTAAAAATGCATGTACCTGTATTAGTAACATTATATTATAAAAAAGAAAAAAGAAAAAAAAAGACATGTTCTACATCCATGAGCATCTCCTCTACATATATGTATGGACGAACCAACCAATCTAATCTAGTGGCCATAGTGTTACAATGCGCACGCGCGGCTGAGGTTCAGATTCTCTTCTGAACCCCCTGGAGACAGCAAATGGGCGCTCCTGTGACAGGGAGGGGTGAGAGGAAGCCCTCATCTTTACGTTTTCGATCTGATTCCTCTTATGTTCTTGCAATGATCATGCCTTCCTATGAAGGTGGGTTCTAACATAGTATGGAGAAAGGTGGCGAAATGTCTTAAGTTCCGCCCAGTGTTCTCAAATATAACTGTAGTTCTTTGGATATGGGAAAATCGTGACGACATCCACCCAACCTGGTAGCAGGCATCACCGTTACGTTGCCTAACTGTACCGGTCTGCTTACAGGTTCGTCGTCATCGTTCCTGCTGCAGGCGAGCTTCCTGGCTGTGGCCCGTCGCCCACCGTTCCTGCTGCTGCTGCTGCCCCAATGTCGCAGTTACTGTCGTCCGGACGCCCCTCTGCCAATGTCGGCGCCCCAAGTCCAGCCCGGAGGCCCTGGCACCCGCCGGACCGGATCGCCGCCCCTGGAACGTCGCTGGTCGTACCGAGGCTCGCACCCCAACATCTTCGTCGCTGCAGAGCCACCCCGTTCCCTGGGGCCCATGCCTTCCAGATCATCGTGTCGCATCCCAGGACTGGTTGGAATACGACCCTGGTCGCCGCCGCTACCGCCCCAGCTGTTGGTGATCTCCAGCAGCCACCCAGCGCCCGAGGTTCACCGCGAGCCCCCGCCAACTGCTTTCTGCGGTCGTCGCCGTTGTCTTCGCCTCATCTCATTTATCTTGGACTGTAGCACCTTTTTTCTTCTCTTTCTACTTTCCCCACTGTCATGTTAGGTCCCTCTCATGCCCAACATCCCTACAACCACTATTCTTTTGTACACGGCCCCTACTACTGTCCACAGTCACGACATTGAGTACCTCCTACACCCACCCCTCACAAGGCGTCCCCCTCTCTGTCCTCCTCTCCACCACTGCTGTTTACCAAGTATCGCGTCCTCCTCCTTCAAATGTCTATTTTGCAGTCACCTCTCCTACGCTTTCCACCCACCTCCCCATCCGCATCACCCAACGCCGAGCCACGGTGGCAGAAACTCCACAATCGTCGCGTCACCACGCTGCACCACAACAGGGTCCCAACCCCCGCCACAACCCCATCGACCCCATCCCATCCTTTTCCACGTCCACAGGCGCCCCCCAAAAAGAACCATCCAATGTGGAAGTGAGAATCCCACTCCTGCTGCCTCTGAGACGGCTCCTCGTCCCCCTCCTCCTCCACCCCAATCCGTCGCCATGGATATTGCAACCATCTCTCCCCAAGCCCAGCCAGACCCCTACATTTACCTCCTCTACCGCGCAGAACCCCGATTTCTCGACAACTGGACCTTCTCTCTTGAAGTCCAAATATACATCCCAGCTGCTCCCATTCACCCCTGCTGCCTGCCAATCCTCATTGCCATGACTCGGTCTGGGAATCATGAAGGAGGAGGTGTTGGGCCATCTCAACTTCCACCATGATGTATCCATCCAGTCCGCCAAGCAGATCCACAATTCCACTAGTCACACATACCTGATGCGGATATTTACAGTCTGCATCGTCCATCGATCACGACCTCCTCAAGGGGGCACTCATCTACTACTGCCGTCACAAGGTGGAACCTTCCTACTCCCCACCCTAGTGTTACTGCTGTGCCAGGTGTCTCATCTACAATGACCACCTGACACAGCAATGTCGCAACCCTCCTACCTGTCCCCAATGCAAGTTCTCTCACCTCCATAAGCACTGTCCAATCCTCACCTCCCCTCCTGTATGCAACACCTGTGGGGGCCCCCACCCCACATATTCATATAAGTGCAAATCCTTCCCCGCTCAGTCCAGAACTCACCGTCCCCATCCATCCCATCGACCCTCCCTTGCACCCCAACAACTCCCTCTGCCACCCTCCCACCCTTGAGGACGTCATCCGCTTTGTGACCACTGTTCTCCAAAACATCCATCCTTTTCAGTGTCCCCACACCCTCCAGCAGATCGCCCTCACCGTCCGTTCCGTGTTTCAACTTGAAATCTTAGTCACCTTCTCCCGAGGCCACTCCCACTACACATTTTCCTGGTAGGTTACCCTCGTTTAAGCAAACCCTAACCTTTTTCTCGTCTACCTCTTCCTTCCAATACCTCCGGCAACTTCCCTTCCCGCCAACAAATACCTTTCATGCATACCCTCTCCCACCACTGCGTGGATGCCTCCCTCCTCCATGAAAGGTATCTTCAGCACTGTAGTCCTATCAGCACCGCTCTGTACCTCCTCCACCACACAGATGGCTCCCCTCCCCTCGCCCGAGGCATAGTGGCGATAGGCCACCTCTGCCATCATCCCGCCTGGCTCCAACCCCTCCTTAATGATCCCAATGAGCACCAGATCCTCAGCCTCTTTCTCCCATTATTTACGTCACCCTAGCCACCATCTATGTCTGCAGTACCGCTACCCTCCCATAACCTTTCTTCCCATTACCTGCGGAACTCTGGCAGTGGCGTCAGTTCGTCACTACCTCGCTTCGAGGCGACATCCTTCCCCTTCCCCAACCCACCCGCCACAAAAGCAATACCACACCGTCTCCCAACCTCCTTGGGAGCATTACAGCGGAAGTCCTTGGACTTATAGGCAGTGACCACGCCCCTGTCCTACTCATCCTTAACCACTGCCCCAGCCCAGCCTGCACTCTCCGTCCTATGCTTCCTCCCGTTGTCCATGATTACTCCAATGCCGACTGGGATGCTTACCATTGCTCCATAGACACCTTGTAAATTTTTTTAGGTTTACTTTGTAATGATCGTGTCCTATGATGATAGGCCCACGGGTTAGTAATAATGTTGCCAGACGCGATGTATTCAAGTAATCATACTCAAATTCCGTAGAAGTAAGAGTAGATTCGGCGTAGTGGTAATTATTTTAAATTAAATTTCAGTAACATGGTTTTTGTTGGAGCCATACTGTTCGGGTACGTTCACCACTTAGACGGGCACTGTAATATTTTGTGACCCCCCTGAAATGTTCTAGTAGTAATCAGTAGGTCGGTAATGAAAATCCCATTCTCGAGTAATATTTTGTGTCCATTCACACCACTTCGCTGCCCCTGGCTTGCAACGGCCGCGCGGATTTAAATTTGATGGCTCACTTAGTAATTCTTACTTTGCATGCCTTGTATGAATGTGATAAATCATAGCGGAGAATCTGAGAATACTCCTTGCCTCCATATCCTTGCGAGTGACAAGATTAACATTTTTTTGGAACTTGCAAGGAGGCCCAGTCAGATAATGGAAACATAAGTTGCATTGAAATTCTCTTTAATACAAAAAATCTGATTTTAAATTAACATGATTTAATATTTATTTTAAAGGATTTGTGAATAAGTAATGATTTTATCCCACACATGTGTCGAAGCAATTTCTAAAGTTTCATAAGGCCCTATTCAGCACTAGTAATCCCATTCTTAGTCGTGGCTGTGGCCTGCAATGATGCACTGGAGCATAAATATGAGAGTGACGTATCTGTTCCATTTGAGTACATATATTGGATCCGATTAATTAGTTCAGATGCGTATCTAAGGTTAACAGTTGCGCGGGTCAATCTTATGACATTTAAATTTCATTAGTGTTGTCGGGCGTGCTTATTTCGCACGTGGCGGGAACCCATATAAATAAAGCCTGCGTAGACACGTAATTCGACATACAAACGTGTAAGAGCCGTATTGCACTGCAATAGCTTGCAGTAGGCACCTTCAGTGAACAAGTTATCGGGTAAATAGGCGGACAGAATGGTAAATAGTCCAGACATGAGGTTATTTTAAATAAAATGACGATGTGTACATTACAACATAACTGACAGTCTTCGCCCCAAATGCAACACTGCCCCCGGTCACGACCGGATGACTTACCAACACCTCTGGGCCTGCCTCCCCTCTTTCCATACAGTCCTCGCATTCTTTAAAACGTCGTCCTTTTTACCGACTTTTACCCCGACCTGTGGAAGACCTTCCGTATTCTCGTGTTCCCCATACCCGACAAACCCCCATCCCAGACCTTATCCTATTGTCCCATCAGTCTCACGTCCGTGTACATCAAAGTTCCTCTCCCGACGTATCCATCAGCACCGCCGCCGCCACCAGTTCTTTCCCGTCTCCCAATGTGGATTCTGACCCTCCTCCTCTGCTGACGACCAGCTCCTTCGCCTCACCCACCTCCTCTATGTCCAGGTTAACTCCCATCGCTCCGCTATCTTTGTATCCCTTGGCGTAGAAAAAGCCTATGACCGTGCATGGCATTCCAGTCTCCTTTTCAAGCTCCAGTTCTATGCCCTTCCTATTATGTCCACTCATTGCATCTTTCCTCACCCGCCGCCCTTCTTATGTCACTGTCTGCAACTCCAACTCCCGCTTGTTCTACCCCTCGACAAGGGTGCCTCAAGGCTCCGTCCTCTCTTCTCTCCTTTATCTCATCTATTCCACAGATATGCCCCAATCTCAGCCTCCTGTCCATTTCCTACAATATGCTGACGACTCCGCCTTCCTCGCCCTCGCCCCCTCCCTTGCCCATCCCTGTATTTGCTCCAGTACCACCTCACTGAGTTCGTCGCATGGTGATACCAGTGTCTCCTTTCCGTCAATCCCCACAAGTCCCAGGTAATCGTTATAGGTCATACCACCCCCTCCTTCCACCTCCCCAATTTTTACCTTACCCTCCATAACCATCCCATCCGCCACACTCCTACCCTCAAATACCTCGGCCTAACCCTTGATCGCTCCCTCTCCAGGATCCCACATCTCCACACTGTTCGCCAGAAATCCCTCTCCCGCCTCAATCTCCTCAAAATCCTTACCAATTGAAGAACAGGGCTCAACCACTTGTTGAGTCCACGCAGTCATATATACAGAATGTCAAAAGTAATAGCAGTGTCCATTGCTGCAACACTAGGAGCAAGGGTAATCTTCTCTATTCAAGGTTAAATGTAACATTGACGCAGAAAGGGGTTAATTAAGCTGTCACAAAAAAAACTTTGGTCACTTACCAAGTAGCATCAAAAGTCTGACAGACCAGTATTAAAAAAATTGAATGGAAAATACTTATCCACATTGGATGAATTTTTAGATAAAACGTAGTAATTTCGCTAAAAAAAAGAATTAAAAAGATATTTAAAAAATAATAAACAATCCTCAAAATATTGAGTGTCATATATGGACACTTTTTATTGAACAGACACGTACCATATCATTGAGAAATGTTGTATTTATGATCTATAGATCAAGTATTAATCTAATTAAATTACTAGGCTGAACATTGTGAAAATGAATTTATTAGCTAGTTACATTGACTGCCAGATTTACTCAACCTGTTTCAGACTGTTTATAACTCTTATTAATCGAACAGTTTATAGCTTTATACTTGAAAATAAATAATATTTATACCTTTCATGACCTGTATTTCTTGTGTTATAACCTGATAAAATAAAGGATGCCAGAGGTCCAGCAATCCCTAGGAGGTGGGTGGTCTATCTGTCTAACCTGAGTACCCCTGTGATAGATTGACCACCAAGTAAATAAATAAACCATAACTTCAAGAAGGATCAGCGTCACAGCCGAATACAAGTATTCATCTATATCTATAAATGTGAATGTCTGTTCGGTGTACGTTTATCACGTCTGAACCACAAGACATAAAGAGCTAAAAATTTGTACAGTTACTAATGTCTACCTGGGGAAGGCTTTAGGCACGGTTTTATGGCGATCGAATAGCTATATATATATATATATTAATATATATATTAATGTTTATGTCTGTTCGGTGTACGCTTATTACGTCAGAACGACCAGACGCAGAGACTTAAATATTTGTACAGTTACTAATTTATACCTGAGGAAGATTTTAGGCACGGTTTTATAGCGATCTGATAGATATTTAGTAGTTTGAAGAATATAACGCCAAGTGCGGAACAATAATTACTCTTCACAAATTATATTCTCTCTTTGAAAATGGATTTATTGGTGGCATTGTTGCTTGAGGGTTGATAATGATGAAAGGGTGGAGTATGTTGGGATGGAAAGTTATCGGTGTATATAAACTTCTAGCGCGCGCGTGTGTGTCTGTGTGTGTTAATATTTCGCTCTGCAGCGAAAAGTACAGAACGCAAACGAATGGTCTGTGTGTAATTGTTGTCGGAAGTCTTCCGTTGTACACCATAGCAGTTCCATGTCGATAGCTGTAAGGGGGTGGAAGATATGGTGGTTGAAGGGGTCAAATTATAAAAAAACTCGGACAGAAGGTCAGCGATGACGTTTGCGACTCTACAGCAAGGTGGTTACATACAGCGAAACGTGATGCCACAGACCATATCTTTGATCTATGCGTGCTACAATGTCTTCAGCTCTTTCTCTTTAAGGATAAGCATACGAATAATTTTATTTTTTTACTTGAATGTTGATTAAAAATGTTTGTTTCTAAAAAAGGTATTGTATTTCATTTCATCCTTCAAAACCAGTCTCATAGCACAATACTGAAAGGTAGCTTATCTATCATAATCAATCAACACGCGAGCGGAGCCACGGGTTTAAGCTAGTATATTATAAAAATGCCCTTCACATTGCAACATTTAGGAAAAAAATGACTTTAATAAACGTGGTGCAACTACAATCTCTGACAAAGTTCGGTGAATAGACCTGTAACATTATTGTAGATGAATTATGTGTGGTGTCGCACAAGTCTAAAGTGCGCGCCACCTACTTTCGCCGCGCGCCGCCATGCACGCACGGCGCGGCGTTCTTACGTCAGCCACGAGCGCCCTCTGCTACAACTCCGCTCGTGGCCACCACTGAACGACATCGTTCACTTGAGACTGAGAGAGGAACCAGTTAACACTTCGGAATCAGATAGGCATCAGCGAAGACTTGGCTATCGGATAGGCACTAGGCAGGCCTCTAGCTTAACTATGTATCAGCATTCTGCAGTACTGAGCTATGTAAAAGTTAAGTATTACTAAGTCACTAAGAAATAAATATCTCGTTCTAATTTACTCTAGTGTTTCTAGTTTCTGCTGTCCCACCGGCTGGTCACCTCCTACCAGCACAAGCGTGCATCCTTTATTCCTGTGTCGGTCTTTCTACTCGGTCACCGACACCTACGACGGAAACGAGACACAAAAGCGGCGACGAGGCTGGGACACAAAATTATGAACTACTTTTACCTTCTTGTCCTTCGAAATAGTCACCCCCATAGCTATACACCGCCGAGATATGCGATAGATGTCCTGGTAACTTTGTGCGAAGTCTTTCTTTGGAATGGTGTTCAAAAACATCTTCACGTTGGATGGCAGGAATATCATCAAATATCTTTCGTTTCAAAGCAAGTTTGAGTCGAGGGAATAGGAAGAAATCTGGAGTGAGATCCGGCGAGTATGATGGACGTTCAAATTGCTCCACCCCTTTTTTGCCAGGAACCGTTTGACGATGTTGACTGTGTGGGCGAGCATTGCCGTGCAACGTCATTCCGGCGGTGATTTAATTTCCGTAAACCGGTCTTTGAACTAAATCAGACAACACGGCTAACGGCATCAAACGCTCTGTGCAAACTTCATTATTGACAGCATATAACTGGCAATTTCTCTCTGCCCATTGATGATCAAATATTTGTGTAGATGTTTGAGTTGGGAATGATATGATTCTGGAACGAAATCGAGCACCTATAGCCATTGCTAACTATGCAAATCTTTGATGCTTTATCGAGACTCAAATAGGACTAAGATCGTCATTGGCTAACAGATATGAAATATAAGAGATTTCACAAATATCAGTTCTTAACTGTAATGTTGAAAGTAAATTACATTTTTTCAACTTTCCAGGAAACCTAACAACATTTTTCTCACCCTGTAACACACTACAAAAGGCGTTAAATATATATACATTCGCAAGTAACAGACTGCCCAGATGTAATGTTCTATGCCAGAGCTACGAAGCCAGTAGCTATTGGGATTGTTAACTGAGTGAAATTAAATGTTACCTGCCGAATATTTTCGCAATCAGTGAGACGTTAGAATCTATAATCAGGATGTAATTACATTTTGCATGACCAGGAATCGATCTCTGACCTAGCGACGCTCTTTTTCACTCCACGAATAGATGCCAAGTCTCGACTGTTAGCAGTAATGAGGTGGGTTCGTGTTTGAATAGAAATAAAGATACCTATCATTTTTTGTAGATAACACATGAAGAGATATCAAAAGTGAAGGATATTTTTGTGCTGCGCCAGAATACGAATCCACATAGTTGCCTTTCTTGGAGATCTGAAGCAGTTTGCAGTCTTGGAAACGAAACGAAATGATCGAAATGTATGGTTGCGAGAGGGTCAAATCCTACTTAGAATCACAGTCCAGCAGGCACGTATTTCGCCTGTTACTGCTAAACATAAACCGTATCTGTTCCGTTGGTAGAGAATCGATATGGATTTAATGCGGAATTTGAATTACGGTTCAAGCTGACGTTCTGCACTTGGAGTTACCAGAGGTGAAGTACTTACGTTCGTGCCTATTTAAAAATCTATGCCTGAAGAAGACTCGAGCCCACAGATCGCAGATATCAAACTAGAACCGCCAGATCATAGTCTCCGCACGCGCCAGCAAAGTGACTGAGTTGCTCTTAGCGTACACATTAAAGATAGTGAGGGCATGGCGGCTCGTAAGTAAACGATCAATCACTAGCAGACTTGTGACGCGGAAATTATGCTGCTATCATGTCAGTGGAATGTGAAGTCATCATATACGCGATTCGAAGACATCATGAAATTTCCACGATTGCATTTCTTAGTTCAAGAAATACCATTTGAGAGCGTGAATTTACCAGATAATTCCATTATTACCGTCCGTATCGCTATTTTTATCTTCATACCGCTTCTGGTGAACGTGTTCTTGAAGATAATTTAATGCTTTTTGCTCAGTTTTAAATGTAGTTGCCTAAAAACAAGTAAGTACTTCTCTCTTTTCACATCTAATGAACACTTTTCAATATAATCACACTATTTCCAATCATCATTGATTACATTAAAACTATATTTAGTGATCAAGAGTTTCTTTGATACATACTATATATTCCTTCATTTTACTTGCAATTTGCAACGCCAATTGCAAAATGTTAAAATTATGCTTATTCTAAATCCAAGGTATTGGTTGACGTCACCTGTTAATAGTTGTATAGAAAGAAAATGTTGCAGCAGATCAGATGTTTGATCATACGATGTAAGATTTCACGGCCGGCATCAGTGAAAACTTCGGGGCTCATAGGTCGTAGCCGAAATGTAAAACTTTCCCCTGACGTTTCATCTTCGGCTGCGGAAGACGTCCTCAGAGGTAAAGTGGCGAATTGCCATCAGAAATTGGAATGCAGAGGACGACGAAAGTCATCATGTGACGTGGTTCTGAGACTGTCTTGGTGTTGCCAAGATTATTGACAGAGAAGAAGTGATTGTCATTCCGTTGAAGTCCAAATTCTTTAATTTAATAGCTTCCACTTTCCTGTTAAAATTATTGCGGTGCTTGTAGATGTCAATTGCTTTTCTATACGTGCACGCATAGTAGTTCTTCATACTAGAGGGTATTCACACAGTCTGAAGGTATTTCGCCTGTCTCAGACATATTAAACATAGTGAAATAGTTTTGTCATGGCTGGCTTTCCCAGAGAGGGAATGTCATCTACGCCAGTGATCTTGTTCCGCCTTAGGTCTTTCAGTGCTCTGTCAAATTCTTCTCTAAGTATAGTATCTCCTATTTTATCTTCCTCTACTTCCCTTCCTACAATATTGTCTTTCAGTAAATTTCCCTTGTAAAGCCCCTCTATGTATTCTTTCCACATTTTCGATTTCCCTTCTTTACTCAGAACTCATAACATAAATATATATTTAATCTTATAAGGAAAAGATTAATCGCTGACTGTGTTGGTAAGCGTAGAACTCGAGAATGTCTGGATTAATTCGGCTATTTTTTTTTATTTGTTGTGCTTTTTTCCAAATATTCCTGAACTCCGTCGAAGTTTCTTATTAAGAGAAAAATGGAAAAATTGTATGGAAAAATGTAGAATCAATCTACCTTTCACCCATTCAAAATTCTTTACGTTTGTATGCCACTGAACTAAGCCACTGGATTGATATTGATGAAATTTTGTGTGTGTGTTTGAGTGAGTCCTTGTTTGATTTAAATTCACATTTGAATGTTGTAGGTGATGCTAAAAACAGGGGAAAAATGAATACGGACTTAGACAAAATCTGCAATTTTATTACGATCTCGATGAAATTTTACACATTTGACCTTCAGAACTATCTGTATAAAATTCTGTGTGGAACCACACCGCGTAGAAGAGAAGGCCTCCCAACTGGTCGTGCCTATGTCACAGTGAGAGGCCGCGGCAGCCAGCTGACTGGCTGGCCGCTGGGGCACTCCCACCGCCTCGTAGCTGCCGGCTAGTCAGCTTGTGCTCGCGGTCTCTCTGTGTGGTGTAGGCATGACCAGTTGGGAGGCCTTCTCTTCTAGGCGGTATTGGTGGAACACGGCGAAGGGTACTTTACTCACAGACGTCGACACATACCTACAGCTTTATTCCGATTTTGAAGAAATGTTTAGATACGTGACTGCCACGGTGGAGTAGCCGAGCGGTCTAAAGCGTCTCGCTGCGGAGCGCGCGGTTGCTTGCCGTGGAGGTTCGAGTCCTCCCTGGGGCATGGGTGTGTGTGTTTGTCCGTAGGTTAGTTTACCGAGGTTTAAGTAGTTTGTAAGCTACGGACTGACGACCACGCAGTTTGGTCCGATATATTTACAAACATTTGAACATTTTTGAGATACGTGACTTTCAACAAAAGGGGAAGATCACTGTTTACACAAATGTTTCATATGGTGGGTGGCAGACGGTACCTTACAATAGAACTTTAGTCCGTTTTACCAATTTCCATGAAACGAAGCTCATTTTCTTGGAGGGATCTTTATAATCCGCACTCCACCGTACCCTGTAATGAACTTTGTTGCACTGAGCGCCACAAAACTTGAGAGTTTTCCTAGATTAGCGGGCGGGATGGGGAGGATTTGAATGGAGGAGGTGAGAGAGAAAGCTATGGACGGAGGGAGAGGAGGTGGACTACAAGGGTAGAGAATAAATAACTGGGTAACACCAGGTTTTCAGCTTGTATTACATAAATATCCTTTTATTACAGATTATTCCTTGGTAAGAATCGAAAATAATAAAACAGAACCATGTAACAGTTAAACAACTACAGTTGATTATAAAAGTTATTTACTCCAGTTAAAACTACGCAAAAGTTTTCCCGACTTCGCGTGAGAAAGGCTACCCTCTTTTGTTTGTCTTTGCTATTTAACATACAAAACAATGTTCAAAAGTTTGTTATGGTATGGGATCAAACAGCTGTCATCATCAGTTACTAGACTTAAAAACTACTTAAAAATAATATACAATTATGCCTGAGGGAGGACTCGAACCTCCGACGTGAGAGGCCGCGCGATACGTAACGTGGCGCTTCAGACAACACGGCCGTTCCAGCACGGCGTTCGTATTGAGATTGCAAGATATTACGGTGCATGGAGCCGTAGATGAAAACCTCTTCGTTCATTTCTTTTCTTATCGCAGTTAAAGAGTGCCTCTGTTCATTTTAAACCTGTAAAATCGGTGTATTCTAATATAAAGACTGCTTCCTTATTTTCTACCGTAGAGGAAAATCCTGTTACATTCTTCTTCTTCTTCTGCTTCGTTAGGACCCTTCAGTATCACGTGTAGCTTGTTGTGCACGTATTCTTTCTTATCAATAGCTCCTCATTCTCTCGATTCTTCTGTTTCTTTCCTCTTGTGTTAAGATGACTTTCATTTTGGGGTCCGGCCACCTGTGACCATCCATCAGCCCTTTACACTTCTCCCTGTTCTGCACCAGTGCCTGCAGATTCTCTTCCTTCAAAGGTGGTTCGATGAACCCTCTGCCAGGAACTTAAATGTGATTTGAAGAGTATCCCATATAGATGATGTAGAAGTCAAACTCTTTCATATTAAGAAAGTGTTTAATTAAGAAAGTGCACATTCACGGGCGACGCAAATCTGAATCGGTTTTTCATAAAGTTTCTTTTCTTGCGAATTAGACATACTGCTGCGACGGTATGCTTTCCTCATTTTTTTATGTGTCACCGAAAGCTGTGCAAGTGTAGTTTACGATAGTTACGTGCCCTGTGTCTTAGTAAATGTTTTTCCGCGATTTTTGTGACAGTGAATATTTAAAAGGAACCACCTTTTTCAACGCAGTAAGTTTTCCCCCCTTTCCACGATTAACAGATTTAATAATCAATTATTGAACAAGGTAGTGATTAATGTAGAGGCTTGTCTGCAGAGGGAAGTGTCGTTTAAATGCAAATGCCAGTAACTGGTAGTGCATGGACATTAAGCAACCTTCACACCTGTGTAAAGTTTGGGAAAAAGATCTAGGTTCAAGAATATTTCATTCCCATTGTTAAAAAAATAAGACCCCTCCGTACACATCAACACAAACTCGTACACTTTGCAGTTTCAATTTGGGGCTGCACTAAGAACACAACGTACGCAAGGATATTAATTGTACTCCGGTGATTCACGAGAAAAGGTCTCCCATGTGATTGTGGTAACAAAGCCAAAGTCGTTCTGCACCGGCACTAGCCTCTGTTACTTTATTTGCTAGATTCGTGTGTGTCTGGGCCGTCGTTCGGTGTCTCATGCTCTTAAAATGAAGTTACCAAACTGAGTCTGTGCCTCTAAATTATTTCTATTCACCACCCAACCAAGGTAGCTCTGAGTGCAGCTGGAAATGGCAGTCATCGCGTGTTTACCAGATGTCAATCATGCGTGGGGTGGGAGCTAACTAAATGATGTTTTCCGTGGTTTTTGACAATCTGAAAAGCGTTTCTGTTTGACCGCAATAAACTTGGCTTGTAAAATAATTTCCTCTGCAACTAATTTGCATTTACAATCTCTCTTTGGATGTTATTACCTACTTGTCATTGAAATGTCTGTGCTACTACGTTCTCTGACCTTAATGTAGCATTCTAGGGAGGTAAAGGACTCATTACAATGAAAGTGACACCTCACACCACCAAGGCAGTTAAATGACTTGGTCGTGTGAGGTGTCTCGGGCTCTGCAGGATATGCGAGACAGGAAAAATGTCCAAGGGCTTCAGGAAGAATTTATTTATAGAAAAGATAGGTGGTGGCCGTTTAATAAAACATAGCTGCAAAATATTCGTACGAAATATTTGCAGAAGAATGGGAAACTGGTAGAATCCGACTTCTGGATATATCAGTTTGGGTTCGAGAGAAAAGTTGGTGTACGTGAGTTGGTACTGGCGCTACGACTGTGCATGTTAAATTATGCTTAAGGTACTCTTCAATACCGTTAAAATATGGAGTTGCAGTGGGAAGCCCGTTGTCATCTATTGTGGGCAATTTGTTTATGGAGGATTTCGAGGAACGTGCTTTAGTGTCAGCGACTCTGAAACCTGCGTGTTTTCTCAGGTATGTAGACGACACTTTTCTCGTTTGGCCTCATGGTAATGAGAATTTAAACGTTTTTTGGATCACCTAAATTCAGTCCACCCAAATATTCAGTTCACTACGGAGGTAGAAAAGAATGGCTGTCTTCCTTTCCTTGATGTGTTGGTCAGAAGTAAGGTTGATGGTACATTGGGACATTCTGTTTATAGGAAGCCTACTCACACAGATTTGTATCTGCGAGCTGATAGTTGTCACCATCCAGCTCAGCGTGAAGGAGTACTTCGTACCTTGGTTCACAGGGCACATGCAATTTCAGACCATGAAAGTTAGTCAGCTGAGTTGTCCCATCTCGAAGAGACCTTTAGTCAGAATGGTTATAGTGAGAGACAGATAAAACGTGCATTGCGCTGTCAGCCTGCTGTGCAGCGAGTGAGTGACGATAGTAATGAAGCGGCACCTAAATCTATGGCCTTTTTGCCTTACGCAGGAAGCATTTCCAACAAGATTGGTTGTATTTTGCAGAAATATGATGTGAAATTTGTTTTTCGACCACCTTCTAAGATAAAGGCCCTGTTGGGGTCCGTAAAGGATGATCTTGGTTTGCGTAAGGCAGGTGTATATCGCATTTCTTGCAGCTGTGGCATATTATATATTGCTCAGACAATCAGGACTGTGTAAGACCGATGTATTGAACATAAACTTTATACGCGCTTACAACAACCAAACAAATTCGCTGTTGCAGAACACTGTCTTGGAACCGGTCATCCTATGGAATACAACAACACGAAGATTCTGGCATGCACTTCCACCTATTGGGTTAGTGTTATTAAGGAAGCTGTTGAAATTAAACTAGCAAGCGACCTTATAAACAGAGATGGTGGTTTTTGTTTAAATTCTGCTTGGAATCCGGCTCTGTCTCTCGTCAGAAAACAGAGGGTCAAAATTAATGCTGCCTCACCTGTTGATTAACAGTCACTATCAATATTTTTGACGTTTGGTCATCTTTGGTTGTGTTGGCTCTGTAGTGACTTGTACTGTGTGTGTTATCTTCTTTGTTTACCCTTTGCAAACCGAGGTATTAGATACGCTTGCACATTGCTTCCTTAAGTGCAGTTGTGCCTTGAGAATGACAGGGTGTCCTCCTGGCGAAATATCGGCGGTTGTCGACGACGACACCCGGCAGCATACCCGAAAGTTGTTTGAACCGTTAAAATATGTGAGTAAAGTCGAGAATGCTGTAAATTTTAGAGGTAGTGGGGATTTTGGATGCCTTGCAACGTTTAGAAGAGCTCTCTACCCCTCCTACTCTATCGAATTTATGAACATCCCTGCACGATACAGTGTCACTTCCGTCAGCACTGCATCAGACTATAGGAGTCCATGCTACACTGTGTTGCGGCACGGCGCTTCTGCTTCCTCGCGGTGTCCCTACAAGATATTAAGCAGATCAGTTTACAGGGGCGGCTGGTGCTTCAGCTGACTGGCGGTTCACTTCTTTCAGTCACGGATCTGGATAGTGGCACCGCTTGACGCATTGATGTTTCGATGTTTCGGTGCCCCCCGTTCCCCTGCTCGGCGTCCAAAGAGACAATTTGGGTTAAAACTGAGTAATTTGTTTCTAAAAGATACTGAACGTTGTTCACTTTTCTTTGATAATAAACACTAAGACGATATGAGTATTCACATTAACACTGAAACACAGTAAGTAACTGATACACTGTTAAGTGATGTAACAAAAAGAATTTGTTACGACGAAGAGACAAACTACCTTCGGGTCACAAGCCACTATAAGCAACACCCCCTCCTAACATTACGCGTGCGCAAAGGCTGCTCTCCCACACATCTTTTCAAACAGTTAAATATTTGTTACAACGAAGAGTATAATGTCATTCGTTATCTTACATTTCGGGAATCCGCAGCCAAATGTTTTCATTTTTCAGACCAAACCCGCTTCGGCACCAATTAACTTTTATTTAAAAAAGCACTACCGGTTTCGCGCCCTGTTATATGATCTGTGGGTATCAAAGGTGGTGTGATACGCAGAGCCCATTGCATTTATTTTGCCACTACATTGAATGCTAATCCTCAATCTGTCTCATGTGGTGTATTTTAGTGTAATTAATGTTATGCAAACAGTTGGATTGGCTTTTGTCACCATTTTTAATTATTTCAAGCATGCTATGTTATATAGCATTTAATTCGGTCAGTTTTGTCTGGGCCCTGTTAGAATACTATAAACATAGGATTTGGCCAGTGTACAGGGGCCCTGTTAGAATACTATAAACATAGGATTTGGCCAGTGTACAGTAATCCCCACCCTTAACGTCTTGTTTAGAAACGGTGTGGTTTCCAGCGACGCTAACGCCATCCTGGTGACAGCGACCTCATGATTCAGAAGCCAGTACTGCCTCGGCCAGTGCCGCGCCAACACCGCTCCACATGGCACGCTAAGGAACCTCACCTCTTTACTTAAAGTACAATCGGTTTTCACGTCGAATACGGTGTAAATCCCAGACATTTTTTTTAAAAAAAAAGAAATGCATTTTCTTACAGGTATCACCTGCCCTCCACCGCCAAAATATTTTTAAAAAAGATGACTGACGCAACAGCGTTCAAGTTTTATATTTTTTAACGAGGAAGTAAAGTTAAGAAGCTCTTAATTGTTTCAAACACTGGGGAAGGCTAAATGGCTGACATGTTTTTCTAAGGAATTCTGGTGAGTACTTTTCTACGGTTTATTTAATTTTATTTTACAGTCAGCAATTTTATTGTATATTCTTTCTTAACTTGAAAAGACACTCTTGTAAGTATCTTTCATTTATGTACATAGCAGAGCACCTGATGATGCGTCTACAGGACGCGAAACCGGTAGTGCTTTTTTTAAAAAATAAAAGTTAAATTGCAGCCGAAGCGGGTTTGAAAATGTCATTTACCTTTAAAATCGCAACACAGTTGGCCTCAGAACAATTAACATCCGATTTTTCCCATCCGATGTGGTATGACCTTGCCCTGGTGAAAGGGCTTACGTAATTAAGAGTCACACCTGTTCACCCATGCACACTGACAAGGGGAACACCAAGTATGGTACCAACGGATTTTGATGGGTCGCAGGTACGTTGTGAGGGAATTCCTCCAGACCATCAACCTAAAAGGATTTATTCCAATGGGTCTTGATCTCTAAGAAAATCGTGATCAAATTCGCAGCAAATTACCACACGTAACGTGTCTACTTATACATGGCGGTTACCGCTCAGCGAGACAGCGTGGTGTAATCGGCAAGGTGCTAGACTACCAGGAGACCTGGGTTCGATACCTAGCGGTAGTACAATTTTTACAAATTGTAATTGCTACTTTTTATATTAAAAAAATTAAAAAAATAATAAGCAAAGAAAAATATATAAAGAAAGAAAAACAAAAATGAAAAGTCAAACGATTAAAAAGGGCAGGGAAGCTAATCGGCTAGGAAATCTCTCTTTTGACCATCACACACATCGATTTCCGAAGAGGTTTCATGTGATGGGCCTGCTATCACAGCGCATTTGTTCTCCACGTTGCACTACTTGCCGCACGCATGAACGACACGCTACTAATGACTAACCGACTGCCCGTAGCATAATAGTCCACTGGGACGCGTCAAGTCATAGGAGGAGATAAAAACAGCACGGTCAGGAACTGTAAACATAGGTATTAAATGTTGCCCAAATATTACAGGTATTAACAAAAGACTGTTTACTGATTTCGAAATATGCTTCAATCGCCTTAAAAGTGTGCTTCGAGAAAAACAAAATGAATAAAATAATCGTCGTGCAATACATAACATATTGAGCGAATGTTACATGTTTTTATCCTGACCATTTAACCATTCAACCAATTTTTTATTTAAAGTCGTTTTCTAATGTATTTGGTAAATGTACAAATATCATGTTGGTTATGTTTTGATATTTACATCAGCGATGTAATATATGATGGACGAATCAACTTTTTTTTGTACAAAATTATGATTAGATCGCATCTGATCAATGCAACTATTTTTAATAAAATTGGAAATGCATACTATTTTCATGAATAATTCGAATCTGTTTAACATTATTCAACGACTACTGTGGAATAGAGAAAAAAGGAGACGTTCGGAGTTCATAATGGAAAGCAAAATTTGTAATCTAATATGTTAACCATTACACTACCAAAACGCTGCACCAAAATTTGTTCCAGCAGATAGAGTGCCTTCACAGTTGCATTGCTGTTTTTCTTCAAAAATATTTAATGTTGCCATCTACGGTAGAATATTTTTCCTCTTATTTTCACCCTTCTTCAGCATTCAGAGTTCGATATACCCTGATAAATTTCTTTGTAACCAATCAGCACGAGATAAATCCATACTGACATGTGGAACGTAACCAGTACGCAAGATTAGTATACGTCAACATGAGAATTAATCTGAAAACGAACTGTAAATACTCGGTTGCGAATTTACCATGTAAGTTGTACAATGGCCACTAGTAACGGTTAATTTATAAATGAAATGACTTTGACAGCAGAACGAAGACTGAATCTAAGATGCAATGCTTATTTACTCCCCTTATCGTTTATGGGCTATTCCATTTGAAATCATACGAAAAATGAGAAAACTGACAACGTATTTTTTTAAACAATGGATAATTCCTACATGTGCCAGTTAATGCAAAAGAAAACTACTGTCATAAATTTACCCCTTATGATTATTATTTTTTAATCGATGGGAAAGGGTCTGCCTTTTTTTTTTTTGCAAACAATTATGTTATTTACTTATTCCCATACATGTTTCGGAATCTTTCTTGCCGCGGTGGAGTAGCCGAGCGGTCTAAGGCGCCTCGCTGCGGATCGCGCGGTTGCTCGTCGTCGGAGGTTCGAGTCCTCTCTGGGGCATTGATGTGTGTGTTGTCCTTAGGTTAGTTTACCTTAGTTTAAGTAGTTTGTAAGCTATTGACTGATGACCACGCAGTTAGGTCCGATAGATTTACAAACTTTTGAACCTTTGTTCCATCATAAGTGGGATATTTATTAAAACTGTAAGTATAAAATATTTACAATGTACACTGTAGTTTATGATTCGAAAAAACATATGAAAAATGCATGAAATTTGGTTTACCTGGGGTTTTTACATTTTATGTTCCAGAGTGAAACATTCCAGTACTTCATGGCCTGTCATCTATTCAAACTGAGCTGATATTTTGATGGTGTTGGCTAATTAAAGGTGTTTTCAGTACAGTTCAGTGTTGAGTGCCTGATTATTAGTATACAGATCTCTAATTTCCTGTTTGAGCCACAGTAGCTCTGCTTTACGTTTTGCTTTCCATGCTGCAGATGACATGCTATTCAGAGATTTTTATATAATTAGGTATTACATTATGAGCTAGACAATTTTTGTTGAACTGTATGTTAAGGTTAGTCTTTTGTAGTTTCACTAGAGTGTCCCTGTATATGTTGTACAGTTTGTTGCGGAATGCCTGGCTGGGCGACGAAATCATAAATTACATTGTACATTTAAATATTTTATACTTACAGATTTAATAAATATCCCACTGATGATGGAACAAAGGTTCCGAAACATGTATGGGAATAATAAAATAAAATAATTGTTAACAAAAAAAATAAAAATAAAAAAGGGCGGACCCTTTCCTTTTTATTAAACTGCAAACAAGGAAAAACGAGTACAGTAAAACCAACATGATGAAATTATTTTTTAAGTTCAAATTCGATGAAGTTAGCGTTACTTTCCAAACATGACACTTTGTGGGCTGTCTAACTCACAATTTCAAATATTAAAATGCCAAGATCACAATTAATTAATTAATTTATTTTTCTGACGACCGGTTTCGATACACTTACGGTACCATCATATGGTCACTGAAGAAACATAGGTGCATTCAACTACAGTTGTGTGTCAACTGTCATTGAATGTACCTATCTTTCTTATCTTTCTATTAGACTTGAAGGGCATGAAAGGGAAGCATTAGTTGGGAAGGGAGTAAGACAAGGTTTTAGCCTTTCTCCGATGTTGTTCAATTTGTACATCGAGCAGGCGGTGAAGGAAAGCAAGGGAAATTTGGAATAGGGATTAAAGTTCAGGGCGAAGAAATAAAAACATTGCGTTTTGCTGATGACATTGTAATTCTATCAGAGACAGGAAAGGACCTGGAAGAGCAGTTGAATGGAATGGACAGTGTGTTGAAGAGAGCGTATAAAATGAACATTAACAAGAGCAAAACAAAGATAATGGAATGCTGTCTTAGAAAACTAGGCGATGGTGAAGGAATTAGATTTGGTAACGAAACAATGAAGGTGGTAAATGAGTTTTGTTACTTGGATAGTAAAATAACATGACGGTCCCAATACAGAGGATATAAAATGCAGAATGGCAACGGGAAGGAAAGCATTTTTGAAAAAGAGAAATTTGCTAACATATAATATTAATTTCATTGTAAGGAAGTCTTTTCTGAAGGCATTTGTATGGAGTGTTGCCTTGTACGGGAGTGAAACATGTACGATAAACAGTGCGGACAGAAAGAGAATAGAGGCTTTTGAAATGTGGTGCGACAGAAGAATGCTGAAGATTAGGTGGGTAGATCGCATAACTAATGAAGAAGTACTGAACAGAATTGGCGAGAAAAAGAATTTCTGGCATACCTTGACTAAAAGAAGGGATCGCTTGGTAGGACACATTCTTAGACATCGAGGAATCGTAAATTTAGCATTGGAGGGAAGTGTGTGAGGTAAAAATTGCAGATGGAGACCAAGAGACGCATATAGTAAGCAGATTCAAATGGATGTGGGTTGCCGTTCTTATGAGGAGATGAAAAGGCTTGCACAGGATAGAGTAGGGTGGGGAGCTGCATCAAACCAGTCTCCGGACTGAAGACCATAACAACAAACATCTTTCTTCTGTGAGCAGATGATCACTGTCTATCGAAGTGTATCGAAGCCGGTGATCAGAAAAATAAGTAAATTAATTGCGATCTCGGCATTTTAATACTTCAAAGTAAGGAGATCGACGTCCTACCATGGAAAAATTAAAATCAAAATTTCTGTGAACCACGGTTCATTTTGAAGCTGAATTATTGGAGTTTTTGTAGGTATATAACAATAACATGACAACAATTCATTGTTGTAAAACCTTTATTTTCAGTAATTAAAATATGTATTTTTTTCATAAGGATTAAATTAAGTATATTTCAACTTCTTTTTATTACACGTTGGTTTCCATTTGTTTTATGGAGCATCTTTATCATCAATGGGAAAAAATAATAAAGTAATAAATACATAAGTTGTCGTTGCACTGCGGTGGGCTGCCGCCCGTCACTCGACAGGGGGAGACGCCTCGCTCGCCTCTCAGCTGCACACAGCGGTTGCGCACTACACGGTGCAGATTAGGTTTGATTAGATGTTGGTTCCATAGATCCCTGTTGAGCAGGTCAACGAGTACGAGGAATATGTCAAAATGGAAGTTTTTAAGTTTTTTTTTTTTTTTTTTTTTTTTTTTTTTTTTTTTTTTTTTTTTTTTTTACAATCTGATATAGGAACACTAATACAAACATCATTTGCTTCTATTCAAAAATTAGTCAATGCAGTAGAACGAGTTGGCCACTAGTAAAGGCGCATGTCCACTAGCAAGTAAACTTCCTCAAGTTGGTTGCAGAAGCTACTTCTGCAAGTCTTTTTAACGTGGAAACACCCGTAGCAAGTCGACTTCTCAAAGTGTCAACAACTTGCAGAAGTAGCTTCCGCAAGTCAGTGGATGCAGTGTCGTGCGACCTGCAGCAGCCACTTGCCGAACTTGCCGGTTGCTGAAAGTTTTTATTCGACTTGAAGAAGTTTTGTGTTGCGTTTACGAAACGAAAATATCAGTAATAATGACGAAAAAAGTGTGGAATTGCGAGAAAATGCAGCTGTTGATAGAGGAATTTGAGTGCTTCCAAGAATTGTGGGATACAAAACACGTTGAACTCAAAATTAAGAAAACAGATCGCACCCGAAAATATTGCGGCGATTTTTGAACAACAGATACCGAAATACGAAAAAAAACTCATAATTTACGCGCGCAATATGGACGAGAATTAAACAAAACGAGGAATCGAAAAAAGTGAACAAAGTGCAGTTTACATTTATACTAGCAAGTGGAGTATTTTGAGTCAATGAAATTTGTTTCTTCTGATTTTAGATCATTCTATAATCATCTAGAAAACTTAAACATGTACATCTCTGTACCCATTTCTTCTAGCAAACACTTCTCTTTCTGTCGAACTTTTGTTCGTCTCGATTATTTTTTCTTTAATAATAGCAAATGGAACGATGGTAGAGGCTGGTCTTATTTTTTTGCATGACATTTAAACTTGCACTTGCTTCTCTCACAACATGACCCTGGTGGAAACACTTCCGCAAGTACTTGCGGCAAGTTACTTGCCTAAGCGACTTACAGAAGAAAACTTACGCAAGTTTTTGTTCTATTGTAAACGCATCGAGGCCGCGGCGGAGCGGCCGAGCGCATTGAGGCGCTATGCTACGATGCGCGAGGTCGTTCCCCGTCCAGGGTTTGAATTGTCCCCCCCCCCTCCCTAGGGCATGGATGTTTGTGCCGTCTTTAGTATAAGCTAGTTCATAAATAGTTTGTAAGTTTAGGGACTGATGGCTCCGCAGCTAAGTTCCATCAGCTTTACAAACATTCGAACATTTGTAAACAAATTTGCAAGTATTTGCAGAAACTACTTGCGGAAGTTACTTGCTAGTGGACGCACGCCTTAAGTCTTTCAGGCTCTATCCTCTTAAACTGATCTTTAGTCGTCGCTAAACTTTTTTTGGTTGCTGGTAAATTAATGGAAATGCGTGATGCTGAGTAGTGGACCACTTTTTCAACTAAAGTAAGTGCTCCTAAGTACTTGTATAGATCGTTTTTGTCCCTAGTACTGTATGTATGAATTGAACTGTTTGTTGGAAAATAGGACATATTATTTATGACAAATTTAATTAAGGAATAAATATACTAAGTTACTACACCCAGTTCTTTGAAGAGGCTTTTGCAGGATTACCGTGAATTTACTCCACACACAATACGTATTACACGATTTTGGCCTCTAAAAACTTTTGCTTGTCTTGCAGAGTTAACCCAAAGTATTATACCATATGACATTCTGGAATGAAAGTAAGCAAAGTATGCAAGCTTCTTTTTTATTATTTTTATGTCTGCTACGTCTGATAACACTCGAGTTGCACATACAGATTTGTTAAGGCGTTTCTGCAGTTCCGCGATGTGGTCCTTCCAACTGAATTTATCATTAAGTTGTAATCCCAGGAATTTTATACTGTCAACGTCTGCCATCAGCTCTTCGTCATACTTTATGTATATGCTGGATGAAAACCACTTGCATGTTGTCTTTTCAAAGATAAATGAGCTGGCTTTACACCATTTATTAATGTTCATGAAAATATCATTAGCAGCTGGCGTAATACGGCGTAGCGCAGCCGCCATATTCGGCGCCATTTCTGGATACTTTTTTTTTTCTCCAGCTCTCTATTCAAGACACCATAAAACTGTTAATTGAAACTGTTTTTAAATCAAATGCTGAACAGTATGGCATTCATTTTGTTCCATTTAAAAATGCATGTTATTGACAAAAACTG
Source organism: Locusta migratoria (assembly GCA_026315105.1). Lineage (NCBI taxonomy): Eukaryota > Metazoa > Arthropoda > Insecta > Orthoptera > Acrididae > Locusta > Locusta migratoria. The sequence continues at coordinate 215,019,148 of CM048749.1, forward strand.
AGAAACGATTAAAGTACTCGAAATTTAAATTCCAAAAATACCGCTTAAATACCACATCAGTCAATATACTAGTGCCCTCATTTTATGATTTATTTGAAAATTTTGCTAAGTGTGGTTCCCGAGGGATGAGTGTCATAATCGCGTCATTTCGTGAAATTACGTTACTTTCTCTCCTAAAAAGCAACCGAAAGCGTTTGAGTATCACAGCTGAGAGTTTGGCAAAGACATTAAGTTAACGTCTGCTTTCTATGACAGAAAAATGAAACCCCACAAAAAGTTTAAGGTTTCGTCCTATCTGATTTGAAATGGAATAGCCCGTATAATAGTTCGTATCTTTAGAGGCAATCTTTTGACACAAAAAAGCTGCAGTTTGGTTCAAATGAAGGTATAGTTTACTTTAAATGCAGTTTTCACCTTTCTTTTTTCTGGCATGTAAAAATCTGGGTTGTTTTCGAAAATCTATAGCTAATACCTTAAACGCACCAACTTACAGAAAACTTCACAAAATTCTTTTCCATTTCTACATAAAAGTTGTAAATGCGCTTTCCATCACAAAAAATATACGCAGGAGAAGCGTGAAAAAATCTAGTTTCCCTCCCTAACATTGCTGTAACATTGCTTCCTCGTGTCTATTGACCCAAGGTCAACACAGATTTAGAAAATATCGTCTACGCGAAACACAACTAGCTCTTTACTCACACGGAGTGATAAGTGCAGTCGCCAAGGGTTCTCAAATTGATTCCGTATTTCTTGATTTCCAGAAGGCTTTTGATACCGTACCTCACAAACGGATTTTAATCATATTACGTGGTTATGGGGGGTATATCATCCCAAATTTGCGATGGATAGGGGATTTCCTGTCAGAGAGGACACAGTTTGTAGTAACCGATGGTAAGGCACCGACTAAAACAGAGGCGATATCGGGCATTACACAGGGTACTGTTATTGGTCCTCTACTGTTCCTTATTTACATAAACGATTTGGGAGAAAATCCAAGCAGCTCTCTTACATTGTTTGCAGAAGACGCCGTCATTTACCATCTAGTAAAATCATCTGAAGATCAAAACCAACTTCAGAATGATCTAAATAAGATATCCCTATGGTGTAAAAATTGGTAATTGACTCTAAATAATGCGAAGTGTGAAATCGTTCACATGAGTACAAAAAGAAATCCGTTAAACTTTGTTTACAAGATAAATCAATCATACGTGAAGGCCGTAAACTCCGCAAAATATCTAGGAATTACTATTATTTCAAACTTAAACTGGAAAGAATACGTAGATAATGTCGTGGAAAGGCGAACCAGACTGCGTTTTATTGACAGAACCCTTAAAAGATGCAAGAGAACTACTAAAGAGATTGCATACACTGCGCTTGACCGTCCTTATTTGGAGTATTCCTGCCCAGTGTGGGATCCTTATCAGGTGGGTTTGACGGAGGATATCGAAGGAGTTCAAAGAAGGGCAGCTCGTTTTGTATTGAGACAGCTTCACGGAAATGATACAGGACCTGGGATGGCAATCATTACAACAACGACGCTTATCGCTGCGGCGTGGTCTACTTACGAAACTCCAAACACCAACATTCTCCTCCGAATGCGAAAATATATTGTTGACTCCCACCTACATAGGTAAAAATTATCATCGGAGTAAAATACGAGAAATCAGAGCTCAAACGGAGAGATTCAGATGTTCTTTCTACCCGCGCGCTATTCGAGAATGGAATGGGAGATGGATAGTATAAAGGTCGTTCGATGAACCCTGTGCCAGGCACTTAAATATGATTTGCAGAGTATCCCATGTAGATGTAGATGTAACGTCACCACAGCTTCAGCCAATGACAGAGCGTTTTCGATCACATGCCCCAGTCGTCAAATGTAATGATTTTTTCAAAGCTTTAATTTCAGAAAAATGTTTTCGAAGAACGGAAATGCTTTTTCAACGTTATGATCATTTAAAATATCAACAACTGGAAACAATTTTTAACATAAGGAAATAGCCTGTTGTAGTAGGCCTGTCACCACACGGTTGGCTGTTCCCTGTTTATGCTGCCCTTGAAGATGACGCTGCTGGTACCCGTGACGTGCGCATAAGTTGAAATGCTATAATCTACGTCACGTAGGAAGGCGGCCCAGTTTTCAGCCGTTCTGCGCATCCTCCTCAATTACCGCAGTGTCAGTCAATTTATTATTCATTCCGTAGGTGCGTGGTTAGCTATGAACAACAACGTTTTTCCCGCAGGTTCCACTGTTGGCGCTCGGCGGTAGCGCCTTCTCACATCACGGCAACTATAATCATGATCATCTCTCGTTGTCGCAAAATCACGCAGCAAATTTCACCTCCAGTGTGTTGCATTTTTGGTGGGCAGCATCTCATCATGTCTGTGGCTCTGAGCGCACCGACTTGCAATCAGCGATTACCGAGAACCAAAGCTGACTGCAGCAGCTGGCAGTGTGTCGTGATTGCCTCTCGTTTGATGACGCAGTTGATGGGCACATAAGAGACTGTAATATAATACGGGCGCCCTGTTAACTGGAACATAAAAATGGTCGTTGAACGGAGTCATAAAAGCGCCGAATTATCGATCTCGAGCGTGCCGGATACAGCAGAAGTACGGCGGAGAAGTGTGATCTTAGTCCGGCTGTGTTACAGACAACTGATTGGGAATAACTCAACAGCAGTCACACTGCCACATAACATGCTGCAGCTGCGTATGGTGCGTTGGTGGAATGAATGAGCCTAAGTATAGTTTTTCTTCATACTCTTTTCTCGAGATATACAAGCTCACCCAAAATTCCTTTAATATTTAAAAGGTCAATACTTCACGGATTTAGTTTGGAAGAATTAGACACACAAAGGTGAGCAAAATGACGAAAAGATGGCGCTTAATATGGTGCAATAGCAATAATTACGATAACAATTTAAATTGAGTGAAAACGTTGTCTTTGCAACAAAAGCTGGAAATTCATGAATATTACCTGTAGTCGAGGGACAATGTTGTGAACAACAAAGTGTACAGAATATCAATTGGTATGGTGAGAACCACATCCATGAACCAGACATTGCCGAGGTGGGTTGGCTTGCGTGCCTCGACGATACAGATAGCCCTACCGTAGATGCAACTACAGCGGAGGGTTATCTGTGGAGAGGCCAGACAAACGTGTGGTTCCTGAAGAGGGGCAGCAGCCTTTTCAGCAGTTACAGAGGCAACAGTCTGGATGATCGACTGAGCTGGCCTTGTAACATCAGCTAATGTGGCTTTGCCACACAGTTACTCGAACGGCTGAAAGCAAGGGAAAACTACAGCCGTTACTTTTCCCGAGGACATGCAGCTCTACTGTAAGAACATATGATGATGGCATCCTCTCGGGTAAAATATTCCAAAATAGTTCCCCATTCGGATCTCCTGGCTGGGACTACTCAGGAGGGTGTGATCATCAGGAAAGGCAACACTGGCACTCTACGGATCGAAGCATGGAATGTTAGATCCCTTAATCGGGTAGGGAAGTTAGAAGATTTAAAAAGAGAAATAGATATGTTGAAGTTAGATATAGTGGGCATTAGTGAAGTTCGGTGGAAGGAGGAACAGGATTTCTGGTCAGGTGAGTACAGGATTATAACTACAAAATCAGTTGGGGGAATTACAGGAGTAGGTGTGATAATAAGAAAAGAGGAATGCGGGTAAACCACTATGAGCAACACAGCGATCGCGTTATCATAGTGAAGATAGATACGGAGCCAACACCGACCACAGTAGTACAGGTTTATATGCCAACTAGCTCTGCCGATGATGAGGAGATCGAAGAAATATATGAGGAGCTAAATGAAATTTTTCAGACAATTAAGGGAGAGGAAAACTTAATTGTTACGGGAGACTGGAATTCAGTAGTATGACAAGGAATGGAAGGGAAGATAGTAGGCGAATACGATCTGGGCAAAAGGAATGAAAGAGAAAGCCGCCTGGTAGAATTTTGCACGAAAAATAATTTAGTTATAACAAACACCTGGTTTAAGAATCACGAAAGAAGGTTGTATACGTGGAAGAGACCAGGAGACATTGGGAGATACAAGATAGATTTTATAATGGTAAGACATAGATTTCGGAACCAGGTTTTAAACTGTAAGACATACCCAGGGGCAGACATAAACTCTGATCATAACTTATTGGTCATGAATTGTAGGCTGAATCTGTGGAGACGCCAGAGAAACGTGTGGTTCCTTAAGGGGGACAGCAGCCTTTTCAGTAGTTGCGACTTTACTTCCGCGAGTACCTCGCCTCCTACTTTCCAAACTTCACAGAAGCTCTCCTGCGAACCATGCAAGACTAGCACTCCTGGAAGAAAGGATATGCTGGAGACATGGCTTAGCCAAAACTTAAGGGAGGTTTCCAGAATGAAACTTTCACTCTGCAGCAGAGTGTACGCTGATATGAAACTTCCTGGGAGATTAAAATTGTGTGCCGGAACCGGGACTAGTGAGGCGGCATTGTGAGTCGTGTCGGGAGTGCGCTTGCCCGCGAAAGGCAAAGGTCCCAGGTTCGAGTCCCGGTTCCGGCACACAATTTTAATCTGCCAGTAAGTTTCATTTCAGCGCACACTTCGCTGCAGAGTGAAAGTTTCATTCTGGAAACATCCCTTAGGCTGTGTCTAAGCCATGTCTCCACCATACCCTTTCTTCCATGAGTGCTAGTCTTGCATGGTTCGCAGGAGAGCTTCTGTGAAGTTTGGAAAGTAGGAGGCGAGGTACTGGCGGAAATAAAGTTGTGAGGCGGCATCGTGAGTCGTGTCGGGATAGCACTGTCAGTAGTGCGGTTGCCCGCGAAAGGCAAAGGTCCCAGGTTCGAGTCCCGGATCCGGCAAACAATTTTAATCTGCCAGGAAGTTTCTGATCTGTCCTTGTAAAGTCAGTTATGTGGCTTTACCATACATGAACGACTGGAAGCAAGGAGAAACTACAGCCCTTAATTTTCCCGTGCATATGCAGCTCAACTATATGAATATATGATTATGGCATCCTCTCGGGTAAAATATTCCGGAGGTAAAATAGTCCCACATTCGGATCTCCGGGCGAGGACTAATCAGGAAGATGTAGTCGTCATGGAAGACAATACTGGCGTTTTACGGGAGGGAGAGTGGAAAGTTGGATCTCTTAATCGGGTAGGAAGGTTAGAAAATTTAAAAAGGGAAATGGATACGTTGAAGTTATAAATAGTAGATATTAGTGAATTTCGGTAGAAAGAGGAACAGGATTTTAATTCCTACCTGCAGGAAGGTAGGATATAAGGAGATGGATAAATTGAAGGAACCTGACGTTCTTGACAATTTCAGAGGGAGCTTAAGGTAACAATTGACAGAAATGAGAGAAAATAAAACTGTAGAAAAGGAATGGATAGCTTTAAGATATGAAATAGTCAAAGCAGCAGAGGACAAAAAGGTGGAAATGCAAGATCTACAAAAAGCCTTGGATATCACAGGAAATACTACATTAAATTGCTGAAAGGAGGAGATATAAAAATGCAATAAATGAAGCAGGTGATATAGAATACAGACGACTAAAAATGAGATTGACATGAAGTGCAAAATGACTAAGCAGGATGGCTACAAGCCAAATGCAAATCTGTTGATGAATGTATAACTGGGGGGAAAATATATACCACTTATACGAAAATGTTTTTAGACCAGAAAAATAGCTGTATGAATATCAAGAACTCCGATAGAAAACGAGTTCTGAGTAAAGAAAGGAAACTTGAAATGTGGAAAGAGTATAGAGAGGGGCTCTACAAAGGAAATGAACTTCGAGACACATTGTAGGAAGGGAAGAGGTAGTAGATAAAGATGAAATAGGAGATACTATACTGAGAGATGAATTTCACAGAGCACAGAAAGACGTAAGTCGAAACTAGGCCCCTGAAGTATATGCCATTTGAATCCATCGCCGGGGGCAGTTCTGTTGTAAAAAAGAAAAGGCAAAATCATCTAATAACATTCTAGAAATAGCTGTCATACGATTTTCTGCATGACTTATTTACGTGAACAAGAGTTTTCCTGCTAAAAAACAAATCCAGAAATCGACTGAAAGTAAGTAATGATACTTGTGCAACTTTGAGCAAAAGTATTATCCTTGAGTTTCTAAAACATAAAAAAGAAATCAAACTGTGAAATTAAACTGTCGATTTCTCCTTTCTAATCTCGTTTTGAAACTCGGAGTTCTGTGTACTTACCTTTTAAATATATTGTTGCGTCGTGCTGAAATGCATCGTGAAGGTGTTCAAATTGTTAATGAGATATGTATTATCAGCCGTAATATAGTTTTAAAAAATGCGTAGTCAACCATCAGCTGTTTATTGTATTTACAACTTACCTTATCGGTTATTAACCATCATTAGAAAAGTAAAATTGAACAGACTGATTACGTTGGTACATTTTCTGATATATCAATCAAACAATGAAAGGTTCGTAAAATGTCACTTAGGTCTTGATGATAAATAATACAGACTGCATTATAATGCCTTTTTTAAAGTATTGTAAGAGTTGTGAGGAATGCTCATCAATATGAATGTAGTGCACTATTAAAAGTTAAGGTAAAACATTAAAAAATCCGAGGATTGGTTTGAACACAACAATGCTTTATTAAGACCGCGGTGGATAATTCGTGCGCACTGGGGCGCGGAGTTGCGATGCGCGTCGTCGTTCGCCGTCGGAGGTTCGAGTCCTCCCTGGGGCATGGGCGTGTGTGTTGCCCTTAGGTTAATTCACCTTAGTTTAAGTAGTTTGTAAGCTACGGAATAATAACAACACAGTTGAGTCCGATAGATTTACAAACATCTGAGCATTTGATTTGCTTTACTAGGCAGGGTCCTGTTTGGAGGTGGTATGCCGACCTTCGAACTGACTTACACAGCCAGTTATAGGGCGACCTACAGTAACGTGCATTCCATGCTAGGTGCACTATTATTACAATATAATTTTGAGCCCTGATAAAAATGTTTAATTAATCCTACAAGTATTACTGTATCCAACCTCGTGTTCTTTAAACAATTTATATGCATGCAAATAACCCATGAAATATCTTGTTGATACATGTGATTATAATTTAATTTCTGTGGCTTTTAGAAACGTCTAGATTTTTTTCTGCAGTAATGATAGCGTTGTATTAAGCATTTTAACCCTTTCGTTCATCGTGTTGTCAATTGACACCACCATGTTTCAGCAACAGCAGAGTGGAAACAACGAATGTCTGCGTTTCCTCACGCTGACGGCGGATGACAACAATCTAGTACAGGCGTGTGCCACATGGCGCGCTTTCATCCCCTTTGAATACGGAAGTCAACAGTCGAGTGTTTGTCGTGCTGTGTTACGTGTGCTGTTGTGTGTGGGTCTTGCTTCACTTTTTTTCTTCCTGTTTCGTGCCTGTGGAAGATTTATAGAATACAAAGGTGTTACAAGTTTCTTAAAGGTACGTTTATTGTGTGTGTGTGTGTTATTTTGGTGAATGTTTTTTTGTTACATTGTTAGCTACATTTTTTCAAATCTTGTTGTTGTCATTTGACACCATTGTGACGACGTTCAGTCATGTTGTATGAAGTTCTCGTTTTTGTAGGTACTAATTTTTTTTATGTTCAGTTGAAATGATTTTGAAAACTAATCTTTCTTAATACATTTAATGGATATTCCGTTTATTTTCACACATCACACAGCTAATTTTAGTAAATATTTTAATTTTTAAGACTGTGATATGGCGAAACTTTCCGACAAGGAAATTGAGCAGATTCTACTAGAGCTGAATGACAGTGAGCTTTCAGGACTCTCAGGCAGTGAAGAGTGTGGACCTGAAACTGTTGGAGATACAGCAAATACAAGGAATGAAGAACAATGGGTGTGCTGCATTTCACAGGATGAAAGAGACACTCTAGAGCCTGTTACAAATGCCATGTAATACTTTGTTTGAACAAAAATAACAACTGTTTTGTTAAATTTCATATTAAATGATTTGCTGAAATACATTTTGTCAATTTGAATGATGTACTAATTCAGCCAAGTTCAGTGTGCCAAATGCCATGTAAGACTTTGTTTTAATAAAAATAACAACTGTTTAGTTAAATTTCATGTTAAATGATTATTTGCAATAAATATTGTCATTTTGAATGGTGTGCTAATTATTACTGTACCAAGAAGATGTTGACCACACTATTTATATGTACCCATACCGACACAGTGGTGTCAAATGACAACATTCCATTTTTTAAAAACCATTTCCGAAATTTCTTTTTTTTTTCTCAGAAAACACGTTTAGATAAATCACTTGATCAAGAAAAACGCAAAATTTTTTTTATTGGTGAAGAAAAAATAGTGACTGAAAGGGTTAAAGGAGACGTAAAACTCGAGCCATTAGTTCCGTAGCTGCTCAGGGTCAAGTGAGGTCAGCGCCTCGTATTAAAATTCTGCTTCTCGCCGCTCACGGAATTTCGGCAGCGGAACGCAGTTTAATTAAAAGGAATACACAACTCTCTAATATCCCTATAATGCGAATATAGTCACTGCACTTTTATGACGATGATTTTATAACAAATGTTACTAACTAAATTTCACTGTTTTTTTGAAAATTTAATATTTACCAATTTATTCTTAATTAACGAATCTGACAAAATTGAAACTTAAATTCATTCAGAAAATAAAATGATTACTTTTTCAACACTCTGACTAGTGACAATAATGGAAATCTTTGCGGAAAATAAATTCGTCCTTTCTCACTAATCAAATTCTAATAGTATGTCTGCACATACGGTAAACGCGCCTCTGTTGATGAAACTCATTTAACTTGCAGGGATCATAGATGTCAACACTTGTAAATCAAAGTAGGGAAAGATGATAATTTTTAACTGCAATAAAAAGACAGAAACTTATTTAACTACTTCATTAGGCATTCAAAAATCAAAGCATTGCTATACAAACTTTTACATAATTGACAATCCTTATCAAATCACTTTATATTGTTAATCCAAAATTATTTAGACAAAATAGCTTTTATTATTACAACAATATGTACTCAGTAAGTGATTCTTTCACAACCAAAATTTGCTACGAAATTACAAAACTTTTTTATAGCTGGAACAGATAATATCAATCAGTATCTGCCGTCCCTGTGGATCAGATGACCTTCCTCTATGACACCCGAAACCAGTGGCGTATCCCCCCCCCCCCCCCCGACCTTGCTGCAGCGTCCCCTAGAGAGAGAGAGCGAGAGAGAGAGAGAGAGAGAGAGAGAGAGAGAGAGAGAGAGAGAGAGAGAGAGAGAGAGAGAGAGGGAGGGAGGGAGGGAGGGAGGAGGGGGGAAGATGAAAGAAAGGGATCAATCCTCCCAAATGAGTAAAGGCGCAACCCTGTTTTAGAAATCACGTCAGCTCGGTGATTGACCTCAGACCCCACCAGACCACGATCCTGGATACGCCACTGCCAGAAACTGGAGTGTTCGTATGCGGCTAAACATTGATCTCCCTGACACGAGCCAGTGACATTATCTTCGGTGGATAGTAGCAACCCACTACCAACGTAAGTATTTTTGTACCAAAGACATACTGACGTGTTTCAATTGGCGTGTTTTACGACCCGCTTCAGCTTTTCCTGTAGTTTTATGATATTTTGCAAACAACTAATAATTAATGCAAATATAAATAGAAAACTTACAACCATACTATTGTGACAATATCTATGCACACAACACGTAATATTCTCTCTGACGGTATTTTAACAAACAGCTAAAATTATTTGATATTTGAGTTAAGCTTTGACAAAGATACTTTTTTTAAAAAACTTTTACCTCTTTAAACTATTATTGTAATATCTCTTCCATAATTTCATATTATCACTTGTCTTGCCATGGTCGTTTGTCCTCTTTTCAGTTTTATTCTCTTTGTCTGTACTGGCTTACGTAATATCAAGTGACGAGGTCAAAATGCCGTTATTTTTGCAAATATCTCTGAAACAATTAGTTATAAAAAAGATAAAATTTGTAGAGAATTTTATCATCGACTAATTCGTTAATCTAATTTTCGTATCAATGAATGGTTAAGCCGTTATATTCATTTAAATTTCAAGCTGTTAAAAGGCGATCGCTAAGGCCCACTTTTGATGTGGGCAAAAAAAAAATGGGAAAGCTTTGAAACAACACTGCTGCAAACAGAATTTAATTTTCTATTAAAAGTTTCTGTTATAATAGTAATGTTAATACATGTTTCTTTTAAGTTTAACGAATATGCTAAAACTTTAATTAAAGTATATTTTTAGAATGACAGCTTATTGTTTTTCAACCTTTTTGTTCCTCCTCAAAATAAATAAAAAATCTGGTCCCTGGGCTACAAAACATTGGGAGGCTTTGCTTTAGTTAAAACTTCCAGCCTGAGAGTTCGCAGTCAATTTACAAAATTGCTCCCTGACGATTCGTGTACAACTGCGGGAGACATTTTCGAGGTACACTAGCTACTGGAACCACAGTGCCTTTCACATCGATGTAGCGTATCTCAAGTTCCGTCTTCAAAAGACGTCGCAGCACGTGCTTCTCGTAATGTAATGAAGTGGGGTATTTCAGACTGTCGTAGCTGGCTGGCGTTGTTGACGTGCGTACAATCGAGATACATAATACATTTATCTCAAGCCATGCCTGCATGCAGAGCATCACTTCGTACCTCAATTGTTCCCCTGCCTTTGTAGTGAGTCGCCAGGGACGGACAATTGCATAACATTGCCTGTAGGTAGAGACAACAGTACTGAAACGAGAACGCCTCTGGATGTAAAGAAACGACAACTAGTCCAAGCATTACGGAGAAGTGGGTCCAAAAATCATTACCTGAAAACAAAAAAATATCACTGTATGGGTATTTAAATTGTAAATAGTTTCAATTTCATGAAAGTCGAGCCAAAACGGCGAAATGTGGCAAAACAATTCGAAAAGTAGCAAAAAACGTTTTTTTTAAATAAATGAAAAAAATATATAACTTCGATGGGAAAACGTTCAATTAGAAAGTTGTAGGGCTTAGGATTATCTATCAATTACTTTTATTACGTATCGATGGCTTTGGTGCATTTCGAGATATATCGAAAAAAACACATAAAAACCTACTATTTACCTAAGGTAAGGCGTGACATAAATATAATATACTAGATGACCCGGTGAACTTCGTATCACTTACCTCTTAATATAAGCCATATTAATTTAAATCATACGTATTTTAGACCAAGTAGCTTTATAAAGGCATCATCAGACAGTCTAAGTACCGATGAATGTCAAATGTGCGAAATTTTATGGCAATCGTACGAATGATATTGATATCCCAAAGAAAAGAGCTCTTTCAGTTTTCCACAAATTTTCCTATTTTCTGGCCAACTATTAGAAACTTTTACTTCACTCAAACCTTCCTCTCGCTTTGAACATCGAATGTGCAAAATTTTAACGCAATCAGATGAGTGGTACTGATATTTCATAGAAAAATCTCTTTCTATTTTCTCTGAATTTTCCAATTTTCCGGGAAACTTTTCGAAATTTTTATTTCATAAGAACATTACTCTTGCTTTGAACGTTAAATATGAAAATTTTATCGCAATCAGACGAATGATATTGATATTCGATTGGAAAAAAGCTCAGTTTCTCGCGAATTTTCAAATTTTCCGGGCAACTTTCCCAATTTTTAGTTCATGCGAACGTTCATCTTTCGTTGAACGTCAAATGATCAAAATTTTATTGCAATCGGATGAACGGTTCTCTTCTTAAAGTGTCAGGTACATTTAGAAACACATTGAAAAAGGAACTTGGTTTGAATTTTGCGACTTTCCTGTTTAACTGTCCCTAATTTTTTTACTGAAAACTTTTCCAAGACCATAATGAACAGAACAAAACAAAAAATTAACTCTCTCCATCGTGCGAATAGTCGTAGTGCTGAATTCAATCACAAACACATTGAAAAACGCACTTTCAGTTTTTCTCAAATTTTCCAATTTTTCAAAACATTTATTTCATACAAACCTTGTCCTGTCAAGCCGTACTCAAGTGATGTTCTTACAACCATGTGGCAATTGATTTTTATTCATAGAAAAAAAAATCGTTTTCGGTTTTTCCTTAATTTTCCTGCTTTCCGAACGACTTTTCCTATTTTTTATTTCATTCGAACCTTCCTCTTACTTTCAGCAAAAAATGTACACAGTTTTATTTGCAATAGGGTATTTGACTGTTTTCTGGAAATCGTTTTAAATTGTTAATTATGTCATATTATGGTCCGAACATGCTTTTTACCTCGTGGATTTCAGTACTTTTTTTTTTTTTTTTTTTTTTTTTTTTTTTAAAGATATGAAATTCAAATAATTTGAAAGCCCGCTAAAACGCTACATTTGAGTCACGTGATGCCTGTGACGTCATACAACACGCTGCTGCTGCTGCTCTCGTAAGGTAAACTAATACCTGTATATTGTTCGGGCCGAGGCCTCTGTTTGGGCGTTAACGTTTGCATAATGACCTACAAATATTGCTTAGTTCCGCACTGTACCAATACATCTGTCAAGACTTTGGAAAAATTGTTCTTGCAACTACCAAAAAATGAGAAGATACGAAAAAAGTGGTTGAGACTGGCGCGAAGAGATCCAAATGAAATAGCGGCTACTTCATGTGTGTATTTCTGTGAGTTAGTTGACTATGTCCACTGAGTAAGGCAGCTGGACACAGTGTTTCGACGAAAAATATGATGTAATATAAAAGTTTTACTAAACACAAATAAAATAACTTAAGCCTTTTCTTCTGCACAGGGCTCTACCAAGCAATTTTCATTGCAAATAAATAAAGTTTCAACTGATTAGCGTTTTTAATTAAAGCATGGGGCTTTGTATGTGGACGAGTAAAAGTAAATGGATTAGTTTGTAGTGTCAAAAATAGTGACACATTCATATCAAACCAAATTTTGAATATGTAAGGAAAATATTGATATGCATGGCAGAAAGTTTACACACAATCGCAAACATTCACTCACAAAAACAACAAACCAGAAAAGCCATGTAATTTCGCCGCTATAAATTTATTCCATCGTGTCTCGCTGGCAATGTTTGCGTGAAAGTGACACGCCTTTGGCTACGCGAAATGTGCGTTGCCAACATACGAGCGATATGAAAACACCGCCGACGCAACCCTCTGTGCCTGTTCTATACTATAGATATATTGTATAACTGCACACAAGGCATTTTTGCAGTATTTTACAGGTTTTGATGTTTCACTTTGCACCAGTATTGAAGTAGTTAAATAAAATTACTCACTTAACTGCGTGCTTTACTGGGTTAAATTTTACTAACTATCCCGGCGGCTTCCTGTGACTATGCTGGCAACATATGCTGAATAGCGAGAATCATGAGACGCCGCCATTAGCCAATCGCGTGACAGCGCAAATATTTTGTCGTGAAACCTTTGATTTACGAGGGCTCTTACTTTTACTGACCGGACAAGGGTACATAAAAGAATCATAGAGCAGGAACAGCATTATTTATTTACTTCATGGTCTGTGCGATACACGAATCTAGTCATTCTATGTGGTCTGAACATCAGGACAAAGATTTTCTATCGTGTTGTTGATGTTGCCAACATAATCACTCAAGGCCGCTTGGATAGAAGATAAAATTTCACCCATTATTGCATAATATGGTGACTTCAGATTAAGTCTGCTGACATGAACAAATAGGGTACTTTTTCCAGTGGCATAAAATATCTCTTGAAATAATTAGGTTTAAAATGGAGGTATGCGTTACTTACAATGCAGTTTTCACGTTTGTTATTTCTGGCACGTAATGAAGACACCATAATTGCATCAACTTTAGGGAGGTTTCCGCTGTCAGCCTTCACATAACCATCTTCCATTGTGGCATAAAAACTGTAAACGCGTTTAGATCATGAAAAAACTGAACTCAAAGCTGCGAAATGGAGGAAACGCGTACAATAATGCAGCTCCGGCTTCTAGTTGCCGCGCTGTAGGTGTTCTATGACGTCACCAGTACTTCAGCCAATAACGGAGCGTTTTCGATCACGTGATCTAATCGTGAAATTTGATGGTTTTTAAGCTTTAATTACGTAAAAATAACAGATGTTTTGTAAGAATTATGAGCGAAAATGTTGTCTGAATGTTATAATCGTTCAGAATAACAATAATTCGAACCATATTTTGAACACAGGAAAATACCCTATTGGACGAACGGTATTGATAGATCACTGGAAAAAGGTGTTTCAGTTTTTCTCGATTTTCCTCCTTTCCGGACAACTTTTCCATATTTTATCACCGTTTAAACCTTCCCTAGACTTACACGAATATTTCAACACTAAACTTAGTCAAATCGGTTCAACCGTTCTCGAGTTTTAGCTGGACTAACGAACAGCAATTCATTTTTATACATATAGATTTAAGGTGTTCTTCAAAATTGGCTACAGTTGCTCAGGGGATCGACCTGGAGTAACGGCACAGTCTAACGTTTACAGTCACGATACTCCCACAGTTTTTTGTTATATACTGCGACAGTAGCGCTCCAAGCGGTCGCCAAGCCACCTTTCTAAATATGATATTGTATGAGTGCGAATAGTATCGTACGTATTGATTTTAACACAATTTTTACATTATCGAACGTATGTAGTGCCATAAAAATAGGTAATAACTTAAAAATAGCATAACATTTCTCTTTCTAAGATCCCTGACAAGGTTCGGAACGGTACATTACATGACAGTTTATTTACAATTATCTTGCAACCTAAAGGCTTCTACTTAATAATTTCTTTTTCTATTAAAAATAAAAAAAAAATGGCGTGGAAACACCAGAAGACCTACCCTTAGCCAGAAAGACGTCGCTTTTCTACTCAGGAACGTTGAGGTTCCTTCAATTCCAGTAAAATTGGTAAGGGTGGAACGTAGGAAACGTATATAGAATGCAATAACTACAGTATTTAACGTACCCAATCAGCCACTACCGCTGTAGTTGAAGGAAAAACGTCACAGACGTGGCAATAAAACGGCAAAAACAATAATATTGTTTTCCAACAAAGAGGAACTGAATTTCATAATTGTTGCTACAGCTGAACGTCAAAAGGCAACAATATTCAAAACATTGGCTTTTTAAGCTAAAGTAATTACACTTAATTATAAGAACATGAGCGTATAAGAAAGACGAGTGAGGTGTAAAAATCTGCGAATCATTGGAATCTACACTGAATTGATATGCGTCCAAAAATTGCCTGTTATGTTAAGAAAAGACCGTAATATAAATTTATGTTTCTCTTATGTTTATATTCTACTTACTCTCAACGGAATAAGCTGCAAATATACACATATTGGTAAGTGTTTCTCCATGACGAAGTTGTTCTTTATACCACTTAAATAGTTAAATTCGTCTGTCTTTACATCAATTTCCATTTTATACTATTTCGTTAATTATGTACAAATGTAATTATAAACAAACATCACTCCTTCAGCGGCTTGCCCACCGCTAGGAGCGCTAGTGTCGTTGCAAATTTCAGTTGGTAACAGGAGTGAGTGTCGCGACTGTATATATTAGACTGTGGTAACGGTTTGTGGTCTGTTTTCTTAGTGAAGAGTTGCATTATCAGGCTATTAAATATTTTTGTAAATTTTAAGTATCAAAGAATGACTTCGAAAACTTGCACTTTTTTGACTATTTTTTTTTTCAACAGACTGTTAGTATTTTTATGTTATGAAAGGAACTGTTACAGAAATATATTGCTGACATTTTTTCACAGATTTTAAAACAAATATTGTTGTACTACGACCTTCTGGAAGTCGAGACAAATATGTTCAAACGTTTGTAAATCTACAGGACTTAACTGCTTGGTTATTAGTCCCTAACTTCCAAAGCACTTAACTAAGTTGAACAAACCTAAGGATAACACACACATCCACGCCCGAGGGAGGATTCGAACCTCCGACGTGAGAGGGCTCGCGATCCGCAACGTGGTGCTCCAGACCGCTCATCTACTCCCGCGCGGCACAAATATTTTTCTTAGAAAAAATATAGTGGACGTAATTAACATTTTACAGCCATGTGCTTCATAGAGCTGAATATTGAATAGTTACACTAGACGGAAAAAATACTAGTATATGTTGCGTTGTTTACAAACCGATTAGTGAAGTGAAGCGTGCAAGCACTTACTGTCTTGAGCTATATGAGCTATAGCGAGCGAACGGCCGTTGGCAAAGGGGAAGGGGGGTGAGACTGGCGTGTGTTCTCTCTGAGAACATCTTTGATATCTCGGTTTCTGGGCCGTTCAAGAGCCTACGACGTAGCTTTAACGTGGTAGAAACGGGCAATCCCGGAAATAAATTTCATTTAACTTCTATTTTTTTCTTTTTTCTTTCTTTTTTTTCTTTTTTACTCCCGAGCGCGTTGGCTATCCTTGGAACGCAACGGTCGGTATTCTTTTGTTTCTGCTGTTTGTAAACAACACGCTTTCAAACACGCGGTCAGTTTTGTCCTGTCTCTGACAGAATTACTATGTCATCGGCAAAACACAGTGTTTTTAATTCTTCACCCTGAACTTTAATTCCTTCACCAAATTTATCCTTTCTTTCCTTTATAGCTTGCTCAGTGTACAAATTGAATAACATTGGAGAAAGGCTAACACCCTGTCTTACTCCCTTCCCAACCATCGCATCCCTTTCATGCCCTTCAACTCTGACAACCGCTGTCTGGTTTTTGTACAAGTTGTAAATAACCTTCCGTTCCCTATATTTTACTCCTGCTTGCTTCAGAACTTGAAAGAGTTTATTCCAATCAACATTGTCAAAAGCCTTCTCCAAATCTACAAAAGCTAGATATGTAGGTTTGCCTTTTCTTAATCTATCTTCTACGATAAGCCGTAATGTGAGTATTGCCTCCCTTATTCCCACATTTCTCCTGAACCCAAACTAATCTTACCCGAGGTCCGATTCTACCAGCTTTTCCATCCTTCTGTAAATAATTCTTGTTAATATTTTTCAACCATGACTTATTAAACTGATGGTTCTGTAGTTTTAGCACCTGTCTGTGCCTGCTTTCTTTGGAATGGGGATTATAACATTTTTCTTAAAGTATGAGGGTACTTCGCCTGTCTCATACATCTTACACACCAGGTAAAACAGTTCTGTCACGGCTGGTTCTGCCAGAGACTTCAGTACCTCTGAGGGAATGTCATCTACTCCAAGGGCCTTGTTTCGACTTAGGTCTTTCAGTGCTCTGTAAAATTCATCTCTCAGTATAGTATCTCCTATTTCATCCTCATCTACTTCTTCTCCCCTTCCTACAATATTGCTTCTAAGTTCATTTCCTTCGTAGAGCCTGTCTTCCCATCTTTCAGCTTTCCCTTCTTTGCTGAGAACTGGTTTTCCATCTGTGTTCTTGATATTCATAGAGCTGTTTTTCTTATCTCCAATATTTTTCTTATCTCCAATATTTTCCTGTACGCTGTATCTATTTATCCCCTATTTATACATTCTTCTACATCCTTGCATTTGCCTTCTAGCCACTCCTGCTTAGCCATTTTGCACTTCCTGTCAATCCCATTTCTTAGTTGTCTGTACTCCATTTTGCCTGTTTCATTTACTACATTTTTTTTTTAATTTTCTCCTTTCATCGATTAAATTTAGTATGTCCTGTGATATCCAAGGATTTTTTGTAGATCTTGCCTTCCTACCTCTCTGCCTCGTCTGCCTTCACTATTTCATCTCTCAATGCTACCCATTCCTCCTCTACTGTTTTATTTTCCCCCGTTTCTGTCAATTGTTGCCTAAAGCTCTCTCGGAAATTCTCAAGAACTTCAGGTTCCTTCAGTTTATCCAGGTCCCATCTACATATTTTCCAACCTGTCTGCAGTTTTGTCAAGTTCAGCCTACAATTCATGACCAATAAGTTATGATCAGAGTTTATGTCTGCCCCTGGGTATGTTTTACAGTTTAAAACCTGGTTCCGAAATCTATGTCTTACCATTATAAAATCTATCTTGTATCTCCCAATGTCTCCTGGTCTCTTCCACGTATACAACCTTCTTTCGTGATTCTTAAACCAGGTGTTTGTTATAACTAAATTATTTTTCGTGCAAAATTCTACCAGGCGGCTTTCTCTTTCATTCCTTTTGCCCAGATCGTATTCGCCTACTATCTTCCCTTCCATTCCTTGTCATACTACTGAATTCCAGTCTCCCGTAACAATTAAGTTTTCCTCTCCCTTAATTGTCTGAAAAATTTCATTTAGCTCCTCATATATTTCTTCGATCTCCTCATCATCGGCAGAGCTAGTTGGCATATAAACCTGTACTACTGTGGTCGGTGTTGGCTCCGTATCTATCTTCACTACGATAACGCGATCACTGTGTTGCTCGTAGTGGTTTACCCGCATTCCTATTTTCTTATTCATTATCAGACGTACTCCTGTAATACCCCCAACTGATTTTGTATTTATAATCCTGTACTCACCTGACCAGAAATCGTGTTCATCCTGCCACCGAACTTCACTAATCCCCTAATCTTCTAACTTCCCTACCCGATTAAGGGATCTAACATTCCACGCTCCGACCCGTAGAATGCCAGTGTTGCCTCTCCTGATGATCACATCCTCCTGAGTAGTCCCCACCCGGAGATCCGAATGGGGGACTATTTTACCTCCGGAATATTTTACCCGAGAGGATGCCATCATCATATGTTCATACAGTAGAGCTGCATGTCCTCGGGAAAAGTAACGGCTGTAGTTTCCCCTTGCTTTCAACCGTTCGCAGTAACTGTGTGGCAAAGCCACATTAGCTGATGTTACAAGGCCAGCTCAGTCAATCATCCAGACTGTTGCCCCTGTAACTACTGAAAAGGCTGCTGCCCCTCTTCAGGAACCACACGTTTGTCTGGCCTCTCCACAGATATCCTCCACTGTGGTTGCACCTACGGTAGGGCTAACTGTATCGTTGAGGCACGCAAGCCACCCCACCTCGTCAATGTCTGTGGTTCATGGAAGTGAGACAGACTTATATACAGGGTAAAAAAATCCTAACATTTGCACCGCAAATATTTCGGAAACGGATAGTGCGATTGATGTGCAGTTTTCACAGAATGGATTGGTAGTCTGGGGCTCGTATTTTTAGCCAACAAACAGACTGTAATATCACTTAGGAAGTCTGTTTTTATGCAAACATACAGTTTTTTAAATGGAACTATGGTTGTTTCTATGATACACTGGAATTTTTGACACCAACTGTGTTCAAAGAATTTTGAATTACATTTTTATCACTTTTAGTTTGGCAGCTGCAACCGTTCAAACTTTCGGGGGTGGAGGCTGCGCTAGCGTAGCGATTGGCCGAGTGGCTAGCCCCTGGACTCATTGTCTCATGACCACCAGCCAGTCAGCTACGCTGTCGTAGCCTCCGCTCCCTAAACTTTGAATGCTTGAAGCTGCTAAACTAAAAGTGATAAAATGTATTTCAAAATTCTTTGTACACAGCTGGTGTCAAAAATTCCAGTGCAATGTAAAAACAACCATTGTTCAATTTGCATAAAAATACGCTCTCTAGGTATTTTTACAATCTGTTTAATGGCTAACAGTATGAGACCTTGACAAACACACATCAATCGCACTTCCGTTTCCGCAATATTTGCGGTGCAAGAGTTAAGTGATTTACCCTATATATATATTGTCACGGTGCAATGGAAGTAGGCTTGACTTCGAAGGCAACTAAACACAGCACTTATACTGAAAGCACGTTTATTACGAACTCAACATACACGCAGCGCTGACTGCCTCTCAGGCAGAGTGCTCTGCTATTTATACACGGACAGAATTTACCAGAAATTAGAAGAACAGTTAACATAAGAAACAAGTAGAATTTACAAGTGAACATAAGAAAGATGTAGAACCTTCTGGAATTGTAAATTACAAGGAAATAAATTTTTGCCGGTGGGCGGGACTGAACCGGCGACGTTCTGCTCCGCAGTCTGTGACGCTATCCCCTGCGCCACGCCGGCAGTTGGTATTCGTCGTCTCTCGCGGCAATATAATAGGATTTTTAACGTGGTGTAGAGTAATTCAGTACTGGTTTCTCCTCATATATCGAACCTTGCAAGACGAGCACTCCTGGAAGGAAGGATATGGTGGGGACATGAATTAGCCACAACCTTGCCCGCGCTTGCCCGCGAAAGGCAAAGGTCCCAGGTTCGAGTCCCGGTTCCGGCACACAATTTTAATCTGCCAGGAAGTTTCAAAATAAAAGCAGTTATAAAGAATAGCCCAAGTCTACCAAATATAATGTACATCCCCTGACAAAGTTTACTTATATTTAATAGCTCATTAATCTAGATTGACCATCAACTACAGTTACCTTACTGTCCGAGACAGTCACCTACTATAACCGTTGAGCTCTACGATACACGACCTGGAAACTTTGCACCAAGTCTTTCTTTGGGATGTCGTTCACTAAACTCGTCACGTTACGTTGGATGTCAGGAATATTGTCAGATCTCTTTCCACTTGAATCGAGTTTGAGACGAGGGGCCGCTGAGGAGTGGCCCAGCGCACTCAGGCGCTATGCTATGATGCGCGAGGCCGCTCTCCGTCGGGGCTTCGAATGCCCCCTCGAGCGTGAATGCTACTGTCATCTTTAGTATAAGGTAGGTCCTAAGTAGTTTTTAAGTTTAGGGACTAATGACACTGCCGTTAAGTCCCTTGAAGCTTAACAAACATTAGAACATTTTTTGAGACGAGGGAATAAGAAGAGTGGAGGATTGAGACCCGGCGTGTATGATGGATGTTCATGTTGCCGGGAACTGTTTGACGATATTGACTGTGCGTAGGCGAGCGTTGTGTGCGTGCTGCGGGCGTATTCAACGATCTTGCACCACTGAATGTCGTTCAAAAATAATCAAATGTTTGTAGAGCTTATGGGGCTTAACTACGGGATCATCAGTCCCTAAACTTACAAACTACTTATGAACTACTTACGAAATAGGACGGCACAAACATCCATGCCCGAGGGGGGATTCGAACCCCCAACCGCAGCTGCCGTGCAGACCGTGATTGGCACGCCGCAGACCGCTCGGCCACTGCGTGGATAATGCCTTGACTATCAAAACAGTTGATGACTTCTGACGAGGTGATATCAGAGAACGCCATTTCGAGCTCTTCCGTTTCGTTTCAGGTCCCACCATCACTGACAATACGGTTCAAGAAACTGGGTGTCGCATTCCCCGTTTCGACAAAATCCTGTGAAGCCTCTGAACGTGCCTCCTTCTGATCGTCAGTTCAAGTGTTTGTAATTCTATCGGACTCAACTGCGTCGTTACTAGTCCGTAGCTTACATACTACTTAAACTACGGTAAACTAACCTAAGGACAGCACAAATATCCATGCCCGAGGGGGGTGCGAATCCCTGACCGTAGTGGCCTTGCAGACCGTGACTGACGCCCCTCAGTCCCCTCGGCCACCGCGGCCGACTGCGTTTTACTGGCAGAATCCTTAAAATATGCAACAGAACTACTAGAGAGACGGCATACAATACGCTTGTCCGCCATTTTTTGGAATATTGCTGCTCAGTGTGGGAGTCTTATCAGGTGGCTTTGACGGAGAACATCGAAAGAGTTCAAAGAAGGGCAGCTCGTCTTGTATTGTCACGATAAAGGGGAGACAGCGTCACGGAAATGATACAGGATCTTGGATGGGAATCATTACAACAACGGCGCTTATCGCTGCGGCGTGATTTACTTACGAAACTTCAATCGCCAACATTCTCCTCCGAATGCGAAAATATATTGTTGAGTCCCACGTATATAGGTAGAAATGATCACCAGAATAAAATACGAGAAATCAGAGCTAAAATGGAGAGATTCAGGTGTTGTTTCTTCTCTCGCGCTATTCGAGAATGGAATGGGAGATAAGTAGTATGAAGGTGGTTCGATGAACCTTCTGCCAGGCACTTAAATGTGAAATGTTTTTGATATGTCGTGTTTTGCAGCTCTTAAATATTGAAGAAAAGACATTTTTTAAATATGCACCAAAGCTGCTTTTATTTAAATGCTGACGACTAGTCAGTCACAGCGTGACATAAACAGTAACCAAATGTAAATGTATATGAATGTGACTTAGAAAATGGGCAAAGCCCGAAACTAGTCGTCAGCATTTAAATAAAAGCAGCTTTGGTGCATATTTAAAAATGTCTTTTCTTCATAACTTAAATGTGACTTGCAGAGTATCGCATGTAGATGTAGATGTACATCGGTCCACATGTTGGATTGTCAGGAAAAGGGAATAACATATTATTCTGAAATCAGTCCACACCATAGTTGAGTGGCGCTTGCGCAGCACCCGTAATGAATATCTTGATGAAAAACAGTCTTGGGTACACAAATTTTCTATTTTCCTTATACACACAAGACACGTTTCCTTCTTCTAGGCATAATCAGACGTTCCAGGAGCCGCTCTCTGGTCACAGCTTGCAATTATAACGTCTCATGATGCCTAGAAGCGGCGAAACGCGTCACGTGTGAATAATGAAAACATCGTATTTGTGTAACAAAGTATACGGATGTACTAAAAATGTTCAAATGTTTGTTAAGGTTAAGGGCTTAACTGCGGGGTCCCTAAACTTACAAACTGATTATGAACTACCTTTTACTAAAGACAACACAAACAACCATGCCCGAATGGGGATTCGAACCCCCGACCGAGACGGCCGTGCAGACTGCGGCCAGCTACGGATGTACTATCCGGACTGTTTTAGGAACTGGAAAAAGAAAGAAATATGCAGCGCGACCTTGTAGAGTTTGCGGAGCGCATCGTAAAAGTTGTGGAACAAGGTTCTAATGCCAGTTTTGTGAAGTGTCATTACAAGTATCATTACTTCAACTGTTAATGTCATAACTCTATAGAGAAATACCAGAGTTGTTTGATGAAGCCCCCCTGCTTCAATGTGACTTCCAGAGTATCCATGCAGATGTAGATTAATTAAGCTTTTCAGCATAACGATATGATAACCCATCTCATTATGTACAATACTGTATAAGTTGAATTATTACTAACAAATTAATTATAAGAATGTCAATATAAAATGTTCAAATGTTTGTAAAGCCTATGGGACTCAACTGCGGGGTCATCAGTCCCTAAACTTACAAACTACTTATGAACTACTTACGAACTAGGACGGCACAAATATCCATGCCCGAGGGGGGACTCGAACCCCCGACCGTAGTGGCCGTGCTGACCGTGACTGGAGCGCCTCAGTCCCCTCGGCCACTTCGGCCGGCATGTCAATATAAAATACGGTTTCTTAGAATTGTGCTTAACAAGAAAATGCCCACAATTTTTATCCGCGAGAAGCGACACATAGCAGTTAAACAGCTCCCCGTCAACAAGGTAAAGTTTCATTGTTGACTGCATCCATTCCAAAAGCGACCAGACTTTATCAGTAAGTTCTATGTGCCCAACAGTGCTGCCATCTATATTACACACTCACAACGACTACACATGTGTTATACACACATTCATCTGGCAGTAGCCTGTCCTTAGGCAAAAAAAAAAAAAAAAAAAAAAAAAAAAACACCATGTTATAACTTGAATGAACCTTCGTAAGTTGCTAGGGTAAATTTAGAGTTATAGAATTTTCAGTCATAAAAGAAATAGTAATTACTCGTGTTCTTATGCATGACCCGCTCGGTTAGCCGTGTGGTCTAACGCACCGCTTTCCGAGACGGCGAGGCGTACCTGCCACGGTTCGATCCGCCCAGCGGATTAACGAAGGGGGTCGGAGTGCCGGCCAGCCTGGATGTGGTTTTTAGGCGGTTTGCGGTTTGCTGGTCCGCAAGTCCCGCCTCAGTTATACGATTCGCAAACATTTCCTTACACTTTCACACATATAACACTATACACAGACATTTCCTCTCGGGGGGCGGAGGGCAGAGGTGGCGACAGGAAAGGGCATCCGGCCACCATGTAAATATTAAAACGCAAACTCCCGATAACCAAAGCCGACCCTGGGAAAAGCGGCTGAAGAGAAAGAAAGAAAGATTAATATTATTATGCAAATTTTTGTTAATTTTTCGCGTCTTCTATAGGAAACTACGTCGTATACATGAAGAAAAATGTTTGCCCAGTATTGGTTTTAATACCCAGTAGAGACATGTATGTGCAGTGTGTATCTCAAGTTACAGAACTGCTCAATAACAAATACAAAAGTTCTTATCACTTTTCTAAAGTAGCTGTTTCTTTGCCCTGTGGGTTAGTTTTGAGACTCTTTTTCAGGGCTATCAGAAGCGACATTCACTGAAACTGAAGTGTGATACTAGTTGTATAACAAGTGATACTGGAGAGAGTCGCGGTGGAGTGCCCGAGCGCTCTAAGGCGCCTCGCTGCGGGGCGCGCGGTTGCTCTCCGTAGGAGGTTCGAGTCATCCCTCGAGCATGAGTTTGTGTTCTGCCCTTAGTTTAATTTAAGTTAGTTTAAATAGTTTGTAAGTCTAGGGACTTATAACCGTAGTTGTTAAGTCCCATAGATGTACAAACGTTTGAACATTTTAGCACACTTTAGATTACAGTAGCAACACTAAAAGTAGGCCTTTGCGATCGCCTTTTGACAGCTCGAAATTTAAATGAAAATAAACGCTTGCTAACACTAAAATAGGCCGTTTGTGATTGCTTTTCGAAAGCACTAAATTTAATTGCAAATAACCCATAACCCCCTTCATCTGAAACAAAAATTCAAAATGTTCAAATGTTTGTTAAACTTATGGGACTTAACTGCAGGGTCATCTGTCACTAAACTTACAAACTACTTATGAACTACCTTATAATAAACACAGCACAAACCTCCATGCCCGAGGGAGGATTCGAATCCCTGACGGGGAGCGGCCTCACGCATCACAACATAGCGCCTCAGTGCGCTTGGCCACTTCGCCGCGGCAAACGAAAATTGAGTATACGTATTTGTAGAACTGAAAATTCTCTTTGCTCTCTTATGTATTTTTCGTAACTCGCACCGTGTCAGAGATATTTGTAAAAATATCTGCGATATCAGTCTCTTCATTTTTACGCAAACGCAAAAAGATAATTAAAATGTGTAAAAGATATTAAAATGATAATTTAAAGAGGTAAAATTTCAGAAAGTGTGTGTACAGGGAGAGACAATAAATTTGAAAAAGAGGACTATGTACCACGGCAATTTGGCGGTGATGTTTGAACGCAAAGGGATAATTAAAATGTGGAAAAGATATTAAAATGATAATTTAAAGAGGTAAAATTTCAGAACGAGTGTGTTTGTCGAAGTTAAACTTTGAAATGTCAAATAATTTTGGCCAGAGAGAGAATTTCGCCTGTTGAGTGCATAGATATTATGACGAAAGAAGAGACGTAATCGTATCGTTCATCAGAGTTTTAAGACCAGAAATGATTTACAACTTGATTTGTTCAAAAGGAATCCATTATGATTTAATTGGCGTGCTCGGCGCAGAATTTCACGACTGTTCCTTTAATTGTGCAGCGGCTTTCGGACATTTTAATATATTCAATGCTGAATTCTTCTTTTACATTGTTGAGACTGCTCGCCAGTGCGATTTTTTGTTTTGTTTTGGAGAGTGTATGAGCACTGCAACGTGCTATTAGCCTACAGGGGGCTGGAATTACTCAACCGATGTAGTGTCGTCTGGAGAAACGGTATTAAGATTCAGTAACGCCGGGCTGAATTTTAATCAAAAACATAAGCGCAGTGTTTCAGAAATTACTGCAACCAGTCGCCTTTTGTTTCTTCTTAATGGAGATTTATTTAAAGCATTACCGGTTTCAAGCTGCCTAGCAGCTCATCGTCAGATGGTATACATTTAGTGCAAATTACATTTGTATCTGTGGCAGGGCAGAAAACGAGAAAAAAGTAAACACTAATTTTGGTATGCTACACTGAATAATTACAATATAAGTCTGTCTTCAAGACATTACTTACAGTTATGCGTTTCACATGTAATTTGTCCATATTTGGTCCGCTTTTGGATAGCATTTCACTATATTTCCTTTCCATCAACACACTACAGCAACTCCCACGACTTTCAAGTGGTAAAATTAACAAACACTTCACACACTACCACAACTTTCAACTTGTAAACAAACCAAAGCGTATGTTTATACCACAGGTTAAGAACTATGTGAAACCAAAGTCTGACAAAAGCTTATCTTATTATAGGATATAAATATGATGCCAATTTAGATTAAATAAGATCAAAAGTTGTATTATAAAATTAATATATATATATATATAATATGATTTCAGAATGATAGTTACTTTAATACTAGGAGTATTGATTTTATGATTACTTTAACATCTGTTTACATGTGTCAAATGTGTTTTAGGTGTTTACTTTTTTCTCGTTTTCTGCCCTGCCACAGATACAAATATAATTTGCACTAAATGTATACCATCTGACGATGAGCTGCTAGGCAGCTTGAAACCGGTAATGCTTTAAATAAATCTTCATTAAGAAGAAACAAAAGGCGACTGGTGGCAGTAATTTCTGAAACCTATTTCAAGAAACAGTCGCAGGTTCCAACACAATGGATAAAAGTTTTATAAGCGCAGTGATTTCATAGTTGAAGTGTTACTCAAAGACGTGAATTAACTATTTTTTACAACAAAGAGATTTTAATGTAGCCATTAATCTTACCTCGGCCCTTTGTTCGAGTACTATTTAAGCAGTTGTACAATGCATAATCTTCCTTGTGTTGTGTTGTTCTTGACCATGTCATGTCGTGTGTTAATAGGGCGATATTGTCATAATTTTGCGAGAGTCGCTGTTAGATTGTTTTTCTCACGAATACTATTCAAGGTCTGTTAAACTAATTATAAAATGTCAGAGATGAACTTAAATAGAAATATTAAACAATACATCGTGTTCTTCATGATAACATCCCCCAAACAGGCATTTTAAGCATTTTCAGGATTTTAGCTCCAGTTGCAGCATCTTCAACATCGGCCGCTGAACTGCAGTCACCAGTCACCATTTCGTAGTTAATTGAAGTAAGTAATTACGAAATGATTCAGGGACGGCTTTTGAAATAAAATAGCACTTTTAAGAATTATTTTTCAGCTTGGACGACGATCCTGGATGGCGATGGAATAAATCTTAAGGAAATTTATAAGAGTAGGTCTAAGGATCAAACAGAAGGGATCCGTACATTGTGTAATGACAAAGCCATTCTTCTCACGTACTAACTAATGGAAATTTGTTTGTCGTATTCATAATGGCGGACAACACGAAATCACGAGCAAAACATGACTGTGCTGGCACGCTGTAGTTCTATGCTCATAATTATATATCCAGATTATATATAGATCAATGTGCAGGGCAGCTCTTGAATTAATAACATTTATATAACTGATAGACAAATCTCATGCTTAAAATAATTTACAGACCGAGACTAAGCAGTGATTAGTGATACTTTTCCTTTAATTATTTAAATATACTGTTTCATCAACATTTTACGTAATAGTTACGAAAAAGTACAGCATTAAATATTTTTATTAAAATCAGTTCTTCCGCTAATGCACTCTACTTGCAATAAAAGAATGTACTTGATACAGTATATAATAGTTCAGCAAATTTCAGTTCAATTAACAGTACATCCTAGTTAGTACTTTTTCTGTTATTTGCTAGGACGCCACACCGCCCAAACGTCAGGTAATAAATAGCACGTTGGATCACGACAGTTGGCTGGTCAGATCCGACCCTTGGCCCTCATAGTCCTTTAAAGGTTAATGCAAGCTTCACCTCGAGTGCACCTAACTTCACTGTTTTGTTAAGTAAGTCAGTGTTTACGCATTAGGAGCAATATTCTGTGAACGTCCTCTTGGGTATGACTATATAATTAGAAACTTAACATAATAATTTTTCTACTTCGGGGGTTGTTTTCGGTCACCTAATTTTCCCATTTCCTTCAGAACTAATGTCATACTTTAAACGACCTACTGTTCCAACAGCAGCATTATATATATATATATATATATATGTATATACAGGGTGTTTCACTAAGTGTGTTTGCCTCTGTAATAAAATAATAGGTGACGGGAAATTTTAATGCGGTAGGTCAACACAAGAAATGTTACACTTTCTGCGGAGCTGTGAACATAGTTTATTGTATTATTTTCCAAAGAGTTACAGCACAGAGATATAATTTTTTAAATAGAACAATAGTTTTTTTCTATCGTGCATTGGATTCGTTGAAACCAGCTGCGTCCAAATCAATTTAAACTTCATTCCTATCACTGTTAGTTTGGGAGCTACAACCCTTCAAAGTTTAGGGGGCGGAGGCTACGACAGCGTAGCTGACTGGCTGGTGGTCATGAGACAGTGGGCCGTGCCCCAGGGGATAGCACTCGGCCAGTCAGCTACGCTATCGCAGCCTCCGCCTCCGGAACGTTGAAGGGTTGTAGCTCCCAAACTAACAGTGATAGGAATGTAGTTTAAATTGATTTGGACGCAGCTGGTTTAAACGAATTCAATATACGATAGAAAAAAAACTATTGTTCCATTTAAAAAATTATATCTTTGTGGTGTAACTCTGTGGAAAATGATACAATAAACTATGTTCATAGCTCCGCAGAAAGTTTAACATTTCTTGTGTTGACCTACCGCATTAAAATTTTCCGTCGCCTATTATTTTATTACAGAGGAAAACACAGTGAAATAATTGGTCCATTTACTGTTAAAATAACTCTTTTATTAGGTATTATTTGTGGCAAGAGAGCAGGATAATTCAAGATATTTTCAGAAATTCGTGCATCCAGTGGAAATTCGGCGCTCGCGTCTGATTCATATGGAGCAGGTGAGGTACTAGGGGAGGTAGTATCCTACGAACTATGGGTCCTTCCTTTGGAAGCAAGTGTCTTCTCCAAAGCGTGTGCCTCTTCTGAAGAAGGTATTTCTGAATGTCCACTTCATGTTGACGAAGATGTCCTGAATACCTTAATCAACAATTTGGGTAGGTAGCCGAATGTGTCTCAAATACAAACCACTGTTAAAACCGAGAAAATATAGAAATATAATGAGGTATTTCGTATTTGACTATTTTCTGGAACTCAACTAAACTGATATTTACCTCTTATTTGGCGTTTCTAGTGATATACCAGGATTATCTCTGCAAAATTTGCAATTTCTGCGAACAGTATTGTAACTGACTTTTGTGTACGTAACAGCTCGTTTCATCGACTAACTGAGGAGGTCGAGAAAATCTTTTATTTTTGTGCAGGGGCTGGTAAAAAGTTACTTACGGTAGCGGTGGCGTAGTGTACAGATATTGGAAATGATAGTTGAATGCTCTTTGAAAGCCTTATTACGTAGAATATGGGGAATATTCTTTTGCGTTCACCACGAAAAAATAATTAATGGTTTTTCCTGCACTGTGGTTGACACGTTTTTGTATGTTCCCTTGAATGGTATTATAATTTAGTATTCTCGTAAAGTGAATATTTCGTTTCAAACATTAACACTTCAAGCCACCGTTGCCGTAGGTAAAATTTGAATCTTGTGCTCGCAGCATTTCGTAACTGTTGCCCATCACCAGTGATATTTCCTTGCGATGGAGCACAATTCCGACAACAGAAGGCACAGCGCAGTAACTTTTCGAGTGCAGTAACTTTTTGATGTTGAGGGTGGTAGCCCTGAATCGGAACACTCGTAGCCCGAAGTCAATTGACCTCTGATGCACCGAAACTAGGGAGCCTGCATTCTTCTCGTTGCGAATAAATATGGTGCCTGCGAGTACGCGTCCTTTCCGTATTACGATTAGCGTACTTGTCTGTGCTTGTTTTCCACGAAAAAAGTGTTATTGTTTCATTGTTATAAACTTATATAACAATAAGCCTGTTAATATGAAGCAGGTGCAGATGGGTTGTTAAGGGCAGATTAAAAAAATGCTCACGAGCTATATTTATTTCCCCTAACTTGAAAATTACATAAAATTTTTTCCTTCCTAGCCAACCATCGTACATAGCCTACGAGAAAAAAATGTATCCAGATTCAGCAAACAAAATGCACAGCTGATTTAAACTTAAATGAATTAATTGAAGAAGTCAACTTTTTAATTATTTCTTCTTTCTCCAGTTTTCTGTTTTGTTTGAGCACCCGACAGTTTCTCTTTACCAGCAGCTGATTCAGACATCTGCCGATAACAACGAAACAAGATATAATAAAATATGTCACACAGATTAGCGTCTTACTGATACCGCTATACCTTGTTGTTATAGTCTTCAGTTCGGAGACTGGTTTGATTGTAGCTCTCCACCCTACTCTATCCTGAGCAAGCCTTTTCATCCCCTCATAAGAACGACAACCCACATCCATTTGAATCTGCTTACTACACGCGTCTCTTGGTCTCCCTCTGCGACTTTTACCCCACACACTTCTCTCCAATGCTAAATTTACGATTCCTCGATGTCTAAGAATGTGTCCTACCAAGCGATCCCTTCTTTTAGTCAGGGTATGCCAAAAATTCCTTTTCTCACCAATTCTTTTCTTTTGTGTCTCGTTATCGCCGGTTGTTGTAGGTGTCGGTGGCCGAGTAGAAAGAGACCGACAAAGGAATAAAGGATGCTCGCGTGGGCAGGTACGGAGGTGACCAGCCAGTGGGACAGCAGAAACTAGAAACACTAGAGTAAATTAGAACGAGATATATATTTCTTAGAGTCTTGGTAATACTCAACTTTCACATAGTTCTTGACTGCAGAATGCTGATACATAGTTTAGATAGAGGCCTGCCTACTGATGATTCGTAGTGCCTATCCGATAGCCAAGTCTTAACTGGTGCCTATCTGATTCCTAAGTGTTAACTGGTTCCTATCTCAGCCACAAGTGAACGATGTCGTTCAGTGGTGACCACGAGCGGAGTTGCAACAGAGGGCGCTCGTGGCAGCATGGCGTGCATGGCGGCGCGCGGCGAAAGTAGGTGGCGCGCACTTTATACTTGTGCGACACCACAACCCCTACTACGCAAAACCGCCTTTGTGTGTGTGTGTGTGTGTGTGTGTGTGTGTGTGTGTGCCACTTGTCACTTATACTTGTCTATCAAATGTCTAAGCCGCACTGAAAGCTCAATGAGGCAAATCTGTACACAATATCGGTATAACGAAAGTTGAGTAACTTTCGGAAATGGAAGATTGCAAATAATATAAGGTACTCGCCAGGCGAAATGTGTGTATTTATGGAATCAAACTGCTAAGGTCATCACTGCCTTCTCTTACACACCACTTAAACAAGCTTACACTTACGTATTATAAAGACGACGCATACACCCATGTCCAAGGGAGGACTCGAACTTCCGGCGGGAGCTGCCGGTTCCCTCCACGACGACATGGCGCCTTAGAACACACGCGGCCATCCCTTCGCGGTGCCCACCTGGAGTACCCTGGGTACCGGCGCCAGGGTGCTTCGCACCCCTTGATAAAGTCGGCCCTGAATAAAGGCTGCCCTTCCTGTAAAATGCATCGACATATCGTTTCTTTTATTGTTGTTGAGGGTAGGCTAAATGCTCCTGATTTAAATCCTCTGGAATTTTTCTTTGGGGATGCATTAAAGGCGTTGTCTATTGCGATATTCCAACAACTCCAGAGGACATGCAGGAACATATTCAGCAGACGACACTGGAAGCAGTAAATAATGCTCTCATTCAACGAGTGCACCAGTGTCTCGGTGTCTAGGGTCGCCACTTTGATCATGTTATGTTCTAACCCTGAGAAATAGTACAGGAGACAATTTGTTTTTATCTGGTTTTCATTTGTTTTCTGACAACTCCAGTAAATGGTCCAGTAACGTTCTCAAAATAAGTGTCGTGTTGATGTAATTAATAACGTCGTGTTTCAATGAATGGTACACTGTGATACATTTCTGAATAGGTCTCTAGGAGACGAAATGAATTACTGAATAAAACATATAGGGTGCCATTAAAAAAAGTCATACTGCTGTTCGTATCTTTGAAAAAAAAAAAAAAAGCTACAAAGAAGGCAATTATGTTGATTAATGTCCCCCTGACGCCTTGAGAATATGTGCTTGAAACATTTTGTAGTTTGCATCTGGACAAATAGTTATTTAGGGTGGTAAAAATAAATGGGACTTCCTGTACATTTTTAAAAGAGAGAGTTTTATACAAGACACCGTATGGTTCATTACGTAGAATACAAAATAGATCGACACTGTTTGATTGTTCATCATGAATCTACTCTATGAAAATCTCTTACAACTTGAAAAAATGATTGTCAAAGTTATTAATTCAGATTTATATCATTTCAATAAATTCGTGGTACTTCTGATTTAAATCAATTCAATAAATTTGTGATCATTCTGAAATTGTTTTATTTCAGTTCACATGAATTCTCTGGGTGAATACTTACTCTATGAAGCGAAGACAACACAGAGCATAAATCACTGGACATGATCTAAATATATAAATATGAATGTTTGTCTGTATGTCCTCTATGTGATCATAAACCATTCATTCGATTGCAATGAAACTTTGGTGAACTGTTCATCGTACGCCCACGACGATTCCTGACCAAAAAACAAAGGAGCACAACAGATAGCTCAGGAGATACGACGTCATAAATAATGAGAGGCCACCGCATCAGAATATCCAGATTTATTCGTCAATTATTAGAAAATGGGAGTACTTAGGGACCAGCAACAAAGTTTGCATATAATTTCGGACGATTATGAAGTGTTTTGTAACTGACGCCCTCCCCCCTCCCACAAAATGATGAAACGAAAATAAGTCTACTGCTCACAACAGTTTCGCTGTAGATGCTGCAAACTGTCGCATCAGGCCTGACCTTGTATCAAATAAAGTTAACATTACAGATTTGCATGTTACTATTTATTTTCCTCTGCAGGTCTCCCTTGATTCTCTTGCATCCAAAATTAAACAAACTGCTTTCTTAATGAAACTTCCTGGCAGATTAAAATTGTGTGCCGGAACCGGGACTCGAACCTGAGACCTATTCCATTCGCGGGCAAGCGCACTACCAACTGTGCTATCCCGACACGACTCACGATGCCGCCTCACAACTTTACTTCCGCCAGTACCTCGCCTCCTACTTTCCAAACTTCACAGAAGTTCTCCTGCGAAACTTGCAAAACTAGCACTCCTGGAAGAAAGGATATGGTGGAGGATAGCACAGTTGGTAGTACGGTTGTCCGCGAAAGGCAAAGGTCCCAGGTTCGAGTCCCGGTTCCGGCACACAATTTTAATCTGCCAGGAAGTTTCATATCAGCGCACACTCCGCTGCAGAGTGAAAGCTTCATTCTGTTTTCTTAATCTCTATCTGTATAAAAGCGAAAGGACACTCACTCTCTGGCCAAACACAAAAACTACTTGACCTACATACTTCTCCTACAGACTAACGAAATATTACAGTTTCATTCCGATCTTCACGAAATTTCGCATTGCATTCAAAAGAAGAGGAAGGTCACCGTCTACCTTAAGTATGGTACGGTGCATGGGAATGGGTACTTTGCAACATAAAAATGGTTCCCCAAATACCTTGGACCCTGGGTGGCGCCATAACTTGAGAACGTGTCAACCGTTTTCACAGACCCTTTTTTGTTATTCTCTGAACAAAGGTTGTATGGAATAAAATTAGAATATTTGAGAACAACAAAGTGCGTTTTTCAATGTGACCCTGAGTTTCTATTGAAAAGAAATCTATAGTTTTGTTACGATATTTATGAAATTTTGCACACTCTACGTTAAAAACCAGATGAATGTCACTGTCTGAATAAAATTTCGTTCGGTGCGTGGTAGAGGGTACTTAACTTCGGAATTTTACAAAATGCACAGTTTTGCTCCAATATTTATGAATTTTTGCACACACGACCTTTAAACAAAGGGAAAGATACTGGGTACATGGTACCTTGCAGAAAACTTTGCCGAGAGAGGGAAAAGTGGAAACGAACAGACAGACGGGAGAGAAAGAGGTGGATGCAGAGATAGGGGGTAGGGGATGTGGACTACGAGAGTGTGGGATAAATAACACCCTGGCAACACCGGGTTTACAGCTACTATGTTATAAAATACACTTCTTAGATTTTACTAAGCACGCTTATTAGTTTCTTTACTAGTAATTGCGCATTTGCCAAGCAAGTGTGCGTTGCGGATTATGACTAAAATTGCATCGTGCTAGGAAAAATATTTTTTAGTAAGTTAGAAATGGTAAAATCATTGCTTAGAGGCCTTGACATTGTTAATCTGGCCCTGTTGAATATAAACAGCATTATAAAGTTATAAATACAAATTTTGTTACAATAATAGCTGATACTGAAAAATTAAACGAAAAATCTGTTATGTACATTGGAGTTTTCCTACCTCAGTTATCAGCCACTTCGGATTGTAGAAGCTGCATATGCCATGTAAGTTCTTTTACACGCAAAAGAAGTTGCATTACAGGAATTATGTAGCAAAAACATACAGGATGAGGGAAGAAAAGTTGCAATTTGTTCATTATATTTTAATTTTTCGTCAATTGTAAACATAAGAAATGTAAACTTTACAACAGCTAACGACACAGTAATAGTTGACTTGTCTTTTATATTTATATTGAGGTGTGGTTTCATCAGCAAATATAACACCATCAAATACACCGATAATCATCATAAATATTCAGTAAATATGCACCACACATAAATTACTTCATGAAGTTGTAAGGAAGAAATAGACAACGAAGCAAATAAATAGCACATTGAAACCACAGAATTTCATTGCTGAGTGGAGTCTCAGACAAAATACCAATATAACAACAAACAGCTGACGAGGTTTACACATTTACAATGGAATCAACATTAAACGTTTACAGACAGATGACAAATATTATGTTACTATATATGAATCACATAAACACACTTAGAGGTACCACAATGTCTAAGACTTGTCATTGGACAGAAAGTACAAAGAGAACAGTGAAACATACATTACACACATCATGTTTGGTTTCTGGGGTTTATTCGGTTGCATTTGTAACGTTTAAGACATATAGGCTGTATTTACCTTGTCGTTTTCGATTTGTGTTTGTTTTACTAACATTTAATATTTTTCATTCCCTTATGTTAAAAATGTACACCACCACATTCACGTTTAAACACTGAGTTTGATTCAAAGCGTCTTATTTAGCTTCTTTTGAAATTTCCAGCTGGGAACAGAGGGAGACATGTTATCGAATCCAAGATTGCGGCAAAAAAAAAAAAAAAAAAAAAAAAAAAAAAAAAAAAAAAAAAAAAAAAAAAAAAAGAGAGAGAGAGAGAGAGAGAGAGAGAGAGAGAGAGAGAGAGAGAGAATTTCTGGCCAGATTTTAGGAAAAAAATAATAATAAAATGACGATAGAGTATCTCTGCCCTGGTTTTGCAGGCTTTAAGCTCAAAAATATGCACGGGGAGTGAATTGAAATGGCAGCATTGAAAATGTACCTACCAGATGAGATAGCTGTTGAACATTTGGTTTCAAAATATTTACTTACTTGTCATTTTCCATTGAGCACATTCTTTGGAAATAAATTCGGGCTTTCACCTCCACCTCTTTCATATCACTTTACCTTTTAGACAAGAAAAAAATCTCTGAAACGAGACGTCTGAGTAAAATGGAATCAAACCTAGAAAAAGTCAAAGTAATACAGTTGCATATATAGTTGCCATTTTTTTTTTTTTTGCAGATTCTGGTTGACACTAACATGGCTCAAATTGTATGAGAGTACGACAGGATTTCAAGAATCTTTTATGGAGGTAGAAGGTATATTTATATACATGTGGTATTGTTTGTATAGAACGATATTATCGCAATAAAATGGGGTTTGCTGAAAGCCTAAAAGAACGTAACTAATGAAACTAAATAAATTATAAGCTTTATAGACTTTTCCCCCCATGTGTAATTCATATGCTGGCGGAATTTTATTTTTGTAATAGTTTTGATCTTGTATGAAATTAAATTTGTGAGTTGAGACCGTTACAGAAATTGACCGTCAGAATACAGTATATTACCTTTCAATATACACTTAATATTTCCTTTGAGGACATTGAATATAATTTTAATACTGTGTATGGAAAAACATCGGTCATCATTAAAACAACTGAATCAATATCAGAATAGTCCCAGAGTTTGACAAAGCATTATAAAAGAATATATCAAGTGTACATCACAGAATAGCTATGTACTGACGTGTCGGGGGTCAATAATATCAGGTACGGTGTTTGATAAATAAAAAATTCAACAACGGAGTTTGCTCGGGAAAAACAGGCCAAAAATTTGTTTAGTATTCCTAATGGGAGTGAGAAATACTTTTTGCAATCAAGGAATGGAAACTCGTTAACAAGTCAAGGCGTAGGTAAATACGAAAACTGTAATTGGGAATTCAAAATCAGACACTAAATCGAAAATTGTGTAGCTGTAATCAAATTTAAGAAGGATAACGGTTCACACAATAGAAGTAAGTTCCAAGTTCATTGACCCTGATTGTACGTCTCACTCAACGGGAATAAGAAAATAGAAGTAAAGACCATGATGACGATACTTCATGTACCAGTACGGTCTATTGTTGTTTGAGATAAACATAAAGCCTGGTATTACATTATTTTTATAAAAATGCCCTAGGAAAGCATAATATGTAATGGTCGTTAATCAATATAGCGCAATTAAAATTACGAGTTGCACTTTCACTACGAGTACAGATGTCAATGACGCTAGCCGGGAGTAATACTAGTAACAAGCGATTGCCATTCAGTACACATCCTTTGAAACACCAAGTGATTGCTTCCAATGTATAATGAGGTAATATAAAGGGTGTTTGTAGAGAAGATGGTATTCGTCGAAACGAGAGGAAAATGTCTGAAAACATATACAAAGACACATAGCCTACTGAGATACTGACCGTAGTTCTTGCATGTTGTTTATTCAGCAGATTAGGCTGTCCTTATGTTACATTAAATTGCTCATTTTTTATTCGATGTGTTTCTCTTTATTTAGTCCTCTGGCTGTACTGCTGACCTGTCATTCATAGCAGTTGTCTTCTGCACAAGGCAGTACAGTTTCAACCCATGTTTCGTTGTTGTGCTAGTATGAAAACAAGATTACTGATAGTGTTTTGTCCAGTAAACGCTGCCAATTGATTGCCAGATCGATCACGTCCCATATTTAACCAGTGATGTTAAAGAATTGTGTAGTTTTCCGAATAACACCAGCAACAGGTCATTTTATCTCAGAAAAATTCATCAAATTATTTCAGTGACGTGAATAAACAGAACCCTTTGCAACAACTACGGAGGACACGATTCTACAGAAGCGGCTATTACTAGGAGTAAATGGCTTTTAAAAAAGTGCACAAAATAGATTAAAATCTGAAATCACGTCGATGAGGTGATAGAAACTGCATAACTCAAAACAGGAGTCCATTTCCCCTGAATAGATTATTCGGAGAGCCTACCACGAGAAATCGCTTCCACTAGATATGCAAGATATATGGATAGGCGAACCACCGCGAGACAGACTTTCAAAGAAAACAGGTGGTGGAAGATGTTAATATTAGCGAAGGATCTTCTTAATACGTTATGATTCTAAATAATTGACGCCAATTATTTGTAGGAGACTGCACAGAACGATGTAAAGCTGCCTTGGGTAAGATGAGTTTTGATTCTACAAAAATATAAGAACATGTGAGTCAATAACGACTCTACGATCTCTTTCATAAGATACACTAATAAACTCTCCGTTCCAAGCAATTTTATAATTTAGAGAAAGCCTTTGACGTGAATCACTGCAGTACACTTTTCGAAATACTAAAGTTAGGAAAATATATGGATCAAAACATTGTTGAATACCTGAAAAGAAATCAAAATGAAACTGTAAGAGACAAAAGACTTGAATCAAAGACAATGATTTGAACAGACATTTTTGGCTGGAACATTCCTTACGGCTTTGTTCAGTCGCGTAGTTTAAACATTCTTAATGGATGCCATTTTGTCGACCTGCATGTCGACGCTGATGGAGATGTAATGATGAAGAAAACAAATCAGACAGTCCTCGAGCGAATAAAAGACGCATCCGGGAATCGAGCGTGAACTCCTTAAATGGCTGTGTGCAACGCTTACGATGCGACGGAAAGGCTGTCTGTGAACATTAGTATGAACTCAAATTAAATCAGATAATTCTCAGGATATAAGATTAATGTGTGACACTCTAAAATTAGTAAATGAGTTTTGCTTTAGGGCAGAAAAAAGCTGGCAATAGCCACAGCGGAATGGATATGAAAATTCAGGCTGACAATAGGATGTAAAATGTTTCTGAGGAAGAGATATTTGATAAAATCGATTAAAAATTTTGTCATGGTGAGTCTTTTCTGGAGATCGGCTATAATGTAGAATTATACGGAAGTCAAACATGGATGATACATTGATCACACAAGAAAGCTATAGCTAGAAATATGGTGCTACAGAAGAATGTAGATAATTACATGGCTGCTTTTACCAATTTTTGCCGAAAATCTATTCAGAACTGGGGAGAAAAAAAATTATGGGTCAGTTTGAAGAAAGCGCCAATACAAGGGGAATTTTATACGGCATCGAGGAATCGCCTCTTTTGCAATGGAGCAAAGTATCGCGGTAGAAAGTAAACAAGGTTCAAATACGGTAGAGAGGCTTCGAAGAGCAAGGTGTCGAAGCTTCAAACAGGAAGATGTTAAAGCTACAAACAGGAAGATATTAAAGATACAAACAGCAAGGTGTCGACACTTAAAAAGAGTAAGGTGGTAACGCTTCAGATAACAGCGTATCAACAAATCAAACAGGGTCTCGATGCTTGTGAAGAAAAGGCCAGAGCTCAGAATTTCAACTAAAGTTTAAGGTGATTTTACATTGTCCAACAATTTCACCACAGTTCTGTCCAGCGGTACTATGGGCACCCTCTTTGATTCCCATATCAGTCATCCTTTTGACACTTTCTGCGACGGAATTCAGGAACATTGGCAACCAAACAACACATTCTCCTTACGCGTGGTCATGGAAAATGTTTCTGACACTCAAAATCAACACGAAAATGCCCTTTCGTCTCAATTGTGAGCGGCGGCAGGTCTGAAACATTTTCACTGGCTACCCCTGTGGAGAATGTGTAGTTTTGTCGCGGCTATGACCCCATTGAAAGAGGCATAAAAGAAGGAGGGAAATGTGGCTAACGGCGTTAGGCAGAATTGTGGTGGGATTGGGTAGGAATGAGAGAAGATTAAACCACCTTAAACCTCAAATGACATTATGAGGGCTCATTTATTTCTTTTTTGCCGAGTTCTATGGCTATGTTGAAGACTCAGGGCAGCACGCTTTTACACCATTACAGAGGAGTGTTGTGGGCATCTTTGAGCCAAATTTCAAACTTACGCGTTCCAAAGGGAGAAAAAAGTGCCCGTTTAATTCAGTTTAGTAACAGCTTGCATGAGAACTGCTTCTCAGGAGCCATAACACTCAAAAACAGACACAGCAATAATGTTCCCAAATTACAAATGTGTTTCTCGAACAGATGTTGTAAATGTATGAACGAATGAACCTTGTTATGAGGACTAAGATAGCAAGTGTGCCAACTTATGTAGTCGGGCAGTAAGCACGCGAAACCGGTCAATAAAACTAAATAAGTTGAACTGATTACGGTATTTTTGAAAAAAAAAGGAAATAACTGTTGATATGACGGAGAAAATACTAAATCTTGCGAGGTGCCGGAAAACGTGTAGACAATTAATCACCAACTAGATTGTTTAGCATTCTGAAGCAAGAAGCGAAATATTAATTTTTTTGGAAATGAGGACCGTGAAGAGGGGGCAGCAGACCTAATTCCTATAAAAGTAAAATCCACTCCATCGGGTCCGGCTGTTACAGTAACCAATGGTAGGTGATTTCTAATAAGCGACTGTATTGAATGCAAGTGTACCATTCGTTGACCATCCACGTCTAATGTAAGACCACCTTGATATTATATTTATTGACCAGTTTCGCTATTTTGGGACATCATGATAAAACTAAAATACTGCTTTCATACAAATCATTTGGTATGAAAGCAATATTTTAAGATTTCTTATGAGGCACCAGAATGGTCACACGATATGAAAGTAGTGTTTTTAGATGTCTGATGATGCCCCACAAACGAGAAACGCTTCAGTAACCCTTTATTTGCAAATGTTGTTCTCGAGCAACATCAAAATTGAGCGTGGTTTTCAGCAACATGTTTCAATTTTCGTCCTTGTATGAGCAATAGTGCTTGAAATCAACATTTAAGCTCTCGAATAAAGCGATGTTACATTATCTTTTCCGAAAAGTTTCGCAATAATATGAACCTTTAGCGGACACTGCAAGCATACGTTACCACGGTACTAGTTGCTTTCAGTTTTGTGAGGGTATTTTTTTTTCCTGATATATAGAAAATGCTTATACAGGGAAAGAAGAAGCCTTGATCGTTATTTATTTTGCAAAATTGTTCGGGAATTGTTATCTGGGACACGGAAAATGGGCTGACGTTTATTGGGAAGAGGAGTTCTGCTAGACCGCTACTAAATTCATAATCAGTCCACAAGAAGAAGAAAACAGTGTCTGTACCAGTGAATGATGTACAATATGGCAAATTATTGTCACTTGCCAGATTATAGGTCAAAATAAATATGCAAGTTTTGTCAACACAGATACATTACTGTGAACGTGGAAATTGTGGGTTCGTTCTGGACTTTGTAGCAAAAAAATTGTTTTCAGACATTTCACAAGAAATAACTGAAAATACAAAAATTTTCACAGCCATTGGAACGGCGGTGTAGTATTTATATTGTATCATCCACGAGACTTTTGGGGAAATGTTACTTATAATAAGAAACTATATTTAGAAAAAAATCATATAAAATTGTTCACATCGCCTTAAACGTCTATTTTTAATAACTTAATCCTTTTCCTTTACGTGATTTCTGTGTGTGTCAAATGAAGGGTTGAACAGGAAATTTGCAGCCAATAGCTCCTTTATTATAAATCTCACTAGAAGAATTTCATCTCCGTCGCAGCTGTTACCAAGTAGCAATCGTTTACTTGTGATAAGAGCTTCTATCTAGATCGGAATGTTGGTTTGTGTCATTACTGGCAAAGATGAACTTACTCGTCTCGAAGATAACATGACGCTGTTGAACTTACCGTGCATCCTTTAGAGGAACGTGGGTTTGATTCAGTCCGGTAGCTGAAAACTGCCCATTTCTCAAACTGCGCAGATTAACAAGCATTTCAACACTTATTGATTTACGTGATATAATGAGTATCGCTGATAGTTATCGATTTTAACATAAACATGTTTAATATATTTCCGTGATTGTTTTAAATTGTAAATACACGTAACAAACCAGTCAATAAACTTAAAGCTTTGTATTGTATTACAAATTCGCAATTATTTATAGTTATTTAAAGTAAAAAGGTGAAAAAGATGCTAGATAATTTAACTTCTTTCGTTTCTGTGGGAAAGTTCGACTGAGTTTAAGATCTGATTGTCACCTGCTCATGAAGCAAAGCTTTTAAAACGTAAAAAAAAGTTCAGTGACTGGTTATGTTACGTGTTTCATTTATATTACATGTTATAAATATAAAATTCAGCCTTTGAGTTACATCCTGTGATAGTATTTAGGCGAATATGGTAACGTATAGGCACGAATTTTGTGCAAACAATTTTCGAAGTGTTACTTAAAGCTATTAGGGTGCGCTCTGATCAGCGTTCTTGTCATTCTCGAAAAAGAATCCTCCTTTAGTAACACACACAATTAGTGTAGTTTTTTTATCTCTGCATTTCACAGTATTCAGTGAACAAATTTTCTTTCTCGCCGAATCGACTAGCACGAAATTAGATTTTACCTGCTTAAAAGCAGTGAACACCCTGTAGAAGAAGTGAATAGAAATGTTTATCACCCCCACAGATTCACCTTACCAACACCGGTCATTACACTTTGCTTCTGAAGCGACCACATAGTGCCACGATACACAACAAGTGGCAGAAGGCAAGGTTAGGGGCTGGCCGTGGTTTAGGTGTACTGCTGCGGGTTGCAGTGGTAGTGCGTGATGTTCTTGAGGTTCTTGCGGA
Source organism: Locusta migratoria (assembly GCA_026315105.1). Lineage (NCBI taxonomy): Eukaryota > Metazoa > Arthropoda > Insecta > Orthoptera > Acrididae > Locusta > Locusta migratoria. Next base: position 215,061,259 of record CM048749.1, read on the forward strand.
TGAGCTGCCACAGGCAGCGGCGGAACGTGATGCCGCACATGGAGTAGAGCAGGAAGTTGATGCTGAAGTTGGTGTAGTAGAGCATCATGAAGAACTGCTGCAGGCACCACAGCGTCAGCGGCGTCGCCTCCTGCCACAGCGAGAAGCACACGAACGCGTACAACCGCGCCACGTAGCTGCAACACAACAAACACACGGACGCGTCACTGCAATGAACATCGAAACGTGTATTACTGAAATTGAAAATGTTCGTTTGTGCAAAAGTTAACCCATTAATGTCCAAAACCATAATTTTTTTCTTGATTTTGATGAAATTAAGTCTATGTAGGTTTTTTAAGGGTAGTAGCATGGATCAATGACTAAAACAAACTGTTTCAATGTTTGTATAGTCTATGGGATTTAACTACGGGGTCATCAGTCCCTAAACTTACAAACTACTTATGAACTACTTACGAACTAGGACGGCACAAATATCCATGCCCGAGGGGGGATTCGAACCCCCGACCGTAGTGGCCGTGCAGACCGTGACTGGAGCGCCTTAGTCTCCGCGGCCACCGCGGCCAGCAGCAGTCATAAAAATGTTCAAATGTTTGTTAAGCTTATGGGACTTAACTACGGGGTCATAAGTCCCTAAACTTACAAACTACTTATGAACTACTTACGAACTAGGACGGCATAAATATCCATGCCCGAGGGGGGATTCAAACCCCCGACCGTAGTGGCCGTGCTGACCGTGACTGGAGCGCCTCAGTCACCTCTGCCACCGCGGCCGATTAAAACATTATTCTTTAATTGTTACATTGTTTTATTTTGTATATGATAAAACATACGATGGGCATTAACATTTACAATTCACTAGTGCAATATCATTTTTTATGCACCAAGGAAACAATGATGTATCCAATTTCATTAATGAAAACGGATACATTACTACTTTTAAAATACACAAATAAGTCTTTAATGGTGTTGGAAAAATAGAAACAATCTGGATCAATTGCAGAACGATATGTTGATCATAGCTGTTTATTATTTCTCAATGCTACCGGTTTCGGTTGTTTACCATTAACAAGCGTTAGCAGAGATTAGCTAATAGCTTAACATGTCGAAATACAAAATTATAACACAAGTATTCGTTGTCATTGCTCTAGTTATTGATATTATCATAGTGGCTGACTGCTACAGACATGAGTCTGTAGCACTCACCCACTGTGATAATATCAATAACTAGAGCAATGACAACGAATACTTGTGTTATAATTTTGTATTTCGACATGTTAAGCTATTAGCTAATCTCTGCTAACGCTTGATAATGGTAAATAACCGAAACCGGTAGCATTGAGAAATAATAGACAGCTATGGTCAACATGTCGTTCTGCAATTATCTGAAAGCTGTTATGCCCCATCTGTTCACCTTTCTAAATCTGGATCAAGTCCAACATTCCATTATATAAACAATATTGTGAACAATCTTTACCTGTGAAATTGCAAAAAACAAGAATCTTGGCGAAGACAAACATTACATTTTATGCAACGAAATTTGGTGCATTTTCCACATTTTTTATATCTCCTGTCACTTAGAATTTTGTCCACAAAGTGTCCAACATTGTCTCTGCGGATATCATTTGGTACACCTTTCCTGGATCTTGGTATGGGTCCTCAAGGTTTATCCATTGCAGGTGACGTCAGTAGAGATAGTACAACATTTTGCTGGAGCTCCAACAAACTCATGTTTCATATTGTAAGGAGTCAAGTTTTTCTCACTCTCATTTCCTATATATTCCAACCTCAAATTCACATTCTAATCGTCAAGACGAATCTTTTGAATATAAACTTGATGGGGTACGGACATTTTCAATGATCACAATTACAGTTTGATATGCAAATTATGAAATCATGTTGCAAGTTCAATAAGATAATCAAGGCTGATGTGTACTAGTGAACAAACATTTGTTTTTCTAAAGCGAGGCGAGGCGCTCGCCTGGTGGCCGCCGGTGACAATAGCTGGGCAGAACACTCCTCACCCCAACTCTCTCGCCCCAGGTGGTCTTTGGCCAGAAACCCAATGCCTTCGTTGGGAAATACGGGCTCTTAAAAACCTGTTAAAAGCAACACAATGCCACGCTCAACGAAGTATGTTTACTTGCAACTTTTAGGATGCAGGTGGAACGCGAATTACAACTGGCGCCACCGAGTCTGGGAGGAAATTCCTAAATAAGACGTTAGCTTTGTTAGCTGACTCACTGTAGGCCAACATAACAGTCGGAATCATTTCTATTACATTGTGGAAGAAAGACTAAATCCAGTTTATCAGCTCGATCTGTTTCACTGCAGATACTATCGTCATCACTGACATTCTTGAGTAGCTTTAGAATTTCTTCTGCATTCGGGGATTGTCGTATTATAATAGTATTTATGTGACCTGACTCTAAAATATATTTCATAAGAATCTAGCGAGAGACAACTGCATTTGTTATTTTACTTGATTAGTAGAAAAATAAATGTTTCTTGAATCACATTTAAAACTAATGCTAGTTTCCCTTAGTATGATATATCATACGACAGTCAGTCTATTATATAAGCCTAGATAAAAAATTTACAGGTAGAAACAATGTCATGCTGAATTGTTATTCTGTGATAGTATTAAAACCATAAGCCCTACATTTATATCAGTACAAGCAGCTTCAGTATAAAATAAAATTCTTATCTGTCACTCATGATCTTGCCGGTTCAAAGTTGCACTAAGAGAAAATGGCTAACTGCACAATAATGGTATTGTTATGTCACTGAAAACTACCATTATTGTGGAGAGGAACTCTCTGACTGTACACAGAAACAATTGTAAAATACCTACACCATTCTATCTAGTGGTAACAATACCAAATAAATACACTGGTGTGACGTATGATATACCATACCATAGGCATTAATGGGTTGACTGATTAATATGACAATACAAACAGTAAAAATCACATTTTCTTTTATTTTTTATTTTTATTTATTTATTAATTTTTTGTTACCTACGCCGTTAGATTTCGATTATAAAGGATGAATCACCACTTGCACCGCAAATATTGCGGAAACGAAATGTGCTGCGGTTTTCACAGAGTGGATTGGTAGTCACGGACTCGTATTGTTAGCCAACGAATAGATTGTAAACATATAGGCCACGCAATTCTCCATGGTCCCTCTGTGATCGGCGGAAGACGTCGGAGTTCGTGTGTTTACGGCATGTTTATGCTCTCTACCAACCTTACCTCATAACAGCATTGTACACCGTAGGAATCGTCAATGTATTGTTGGTATGTGGTTTGTATTGATTATTGTCTTCTACTTTGTTATTTGCTAAAATGGGACCACGTACCCCGACGACTTCTCTTAGAAAATGGAAGGCTGTCCTTGAAAGTGGTGTGAAGAATGTTAATTCCGATTGTTATTCAATTACGACAATAAAAAGAGGGACAAAGCGTTACTACACCCGCTTAATAGGTCCCTTAAAATATTAATATTTCGTAGATAGACGTTCCAATTTGCTATTACTCAAACATTGAAGTGATTCTTAATTTCGTGTTCCATCTGTGACGGTTTAACCCATTACATGTTGACGCTGTTTCTTTTAAAACCTATAAGCTATAGGCCTTAAGCTGGCGGCACTGGGAGAAAGAGGCGGGGCTTGTTCTAACAGCCAATGCGCTACGAGCTGAATGCAAGCTTCAGCTTCCAACATTCTCCGCTAAGCGGCCACGTATAAGTGCGTGATCTGTACCTATACTCCGTTCACCGAAACGACAAACGTACTGTAAACACACTGAAGCGCGTGACTAGGGGTGGACAAAACAGCGACGCTCGCTCAATTTCTCTGCATCTGTTTTAAGTGAAAGGACGTTGTGCGTTTTGTTGTATAGCAGTGCTGTTAGAATCCAAACATCTAATTTTTATTTCTTTTAATACTTTATAAAAGTGATTTTCTCCGAAAATTTCCCAAATTTGCTTCTTCGCCTTCGACAACAACCACTTTGTCAAGAGATGGAAATTTCTTACGAAAAACTTTTCTTCGTATCGCTTTTCAGTCAAAGTCATCAAGACGCTCTGTAAGCTTTACCGTAATTATTTTTTCTTTTTTTCCTTTCAAGCTTCAAAGAGTGCGTGATTTTTATTGACTGTTTTCATAACACTATCAGTCATTGACCGTTCTGGACAAAACAGCTGCATTTCATACACACTAGTAACCATGTCTTTCTGTAAAGAATTTTGTTACTTCTTCTTTGAACGCTTCTTGCGTGAACTCAAATTGAAGGATGACATAGTGAGGTTACTCTTACGTGATACCAATGAGAGAGAAAAAAAGAGACACAGACTATGAATGATGAATGTTATTGTAAACAGTAATACTTACGTTACTATTCAGCAACTGGTCCTTTAAGATGAAGTTGACAATCAACACCTATTATCAGTGCTATATGACAACACCTGAAACGGATGCAGCGAGCGTCCCTGTTTTTTCCACCCCTGATCACGCTCCTCAGTGTGTTTACTGTACGTCTCTCGTTTCGGTGAACGGAGTATAGGAAGTGTATTTTTTATGCAAACATACAATTTTTCAAATGAAACAATGGTTGTTTCTATAATTCACAGGATGTTTTGACACCATCTGTGTACAAAGAATTTTAATGACATTTTTATCACGTTTAGTTTGGCAGCTACAACCGTTCACAGTTTTGGGGGCGGAGGCTACGGCAGTGTAGATCACTGGTGGTGGTCATGAGACAGTGGGCCATTCCCCAAGGGCTAGCAACTCGGCAATAAGCTACTCTATCGCAGCCTCCGCCAACTTAAAATGTTCAAATGTTTGTTAAGCTTAAGGGACTTGACTGCGGGGTCATCAGTCCCTAAACTTTCAAACTACTTATGAACTAGCTTATACTAAAGACGACACAAACGTCCATGCCCGAGGGGGGGGATTTGAAACCCCGACCGTAGCGGCCGTGCAGACTGTGACTGACGCGCCGCAGACCACTCAGCCACTGCGGCCGGCGCAGCCTCCGCCCACGAAACTTTGAACGGTTGTAGCTGCCAAACTAAACGTGATAAAATGTCATTCAAAATTCTTTGTACACAGCTGGTGTAAAAAATTTCAGTGCATGATAGAAACAACCATCGTGCCATTAAAAACTGTATGTTTGCATTCCTTTCTTAGTAATATTACAATCTGTTTGTTGGCTAAAACTACGAGCCCCTTGCTACCAATCCATTCTGTGAAACCCGCACATCAATCGCCCTTTCCGTTTCCGCAATAAAAATGTTCAAATGTTTGTTAAGCTTATGGGACTTAACTACGGGGTCATCAGTCCCTAAACTTACAAACTACTTATGAACTACTTACGAACTAGGACGGCACAAATATCCATTCCCGAGGGGGGATTCGAAACCCCGACCGTAGTGGCCGTGCTGACCGTGACTGGAGCGCCTCAGTCACCTCGGCCACCGCGGCCGGCTTTCCGCGATACTTGCGGTGAAAGTGTTAGGTGATTCACATTGTATAAGATCATCTTCAGATCATAATCGTCGGCCCGCCTCCAAGGCATTTCCAGGACACCGAGGATTATCATCTGAAGATTATCGAAACCGGTTTTCACAGATGAAAATAAAATTTTTCATGCGATGTTGACTGTTTATATTATCAAATAATTCATCCATAAAGATCGCTTTTCTCCTCAGGAGCAATGTGAAAGGTGGCAACACTCAAGGAGGTTAAAATCAGTGAGCTCAAAGATAATCTGGAGTTAGTACAGTGTATTATGAAGTCAGAATCGAACATAAGAGTCACGAAACTTCCAATGATTTTATGTAACTTCGCGCCTGCAGCGCTGCCAAACGTCTGGGTCGTAGAAACACACCACGAAAGCAGCACGTTAAAAACAGCTTCGTATTTATGAGCTTTTGTGGTGCTATAAATTGTAGCGACTATCAAAATAGTATATCTCTCATTTGCAATCGATGCTCATAAGTAACAGAATAATGTTATGAATAACAAGTGTTAGTTTACAATGGTTAGTTATTGGTACAGAAGTAAGTTTTTAATAGTTCATTCACCTCCAAACTTCTGCTCTTAATCAGAATCAAAAATACTTGACCACTATTTCATAATATTACTGCTGTATAAAAGTACTGTCTGAATGCTTCCAGTAGCAGTTAATCAACTATTTCAGTAGAACCTGCATAGGTTCGTACCTCAGTTTCACAAAAACGATAAACCTGTATACTAACATATTTTGGCGGTTAACTACTAGTTTGATATAGTGAATAAGTAGCTACAAATAAATAATATGTCCATATATGAACTGTTAATATTAGCACGTTACATTCTTGAAGATATTCAGTTTGATACCTGCCAAGTAGCTAAAAAATCATTATAGGTACACGAAAGGCACAGAAGCAAAGACAAGTTGAAAAGATGGTTTATGAGGTAATGTAGACTCTAGTTCCCTACGATGTCAAAAACGTGTGTACCTTCGAAAATATTACAATGTCCGAAAGCAGCTAAAACAAAACTCGTGCAACATGTCAGTATGCACCGAGCACGTGAACATAATCATAATCAGTTCCTTTTATATACTTCAGCACATCAGGTTGCAATTCATTTCTGCTTTCAAAACGTATTGAGCGATCCAATATGACTCGGGTATTACAATGCACTGATAATTTGTTTTTACAGACTGCCATTAACAGAAGCAGTGATATTACTTTAATGATATTTTCATATTTGTATTAGAAAGTTCACAACAACGTTCAGTGACTAGGAAATATGAAAGCAACAGCATTAAAAACGGCAACTTCTCAGTTTGTATCATGCCATTCCCTTGTTACTCCCTACTGGCCGCTTAGAGCGCTAGTATCGCTTCAGTTGCAATTTTTTCCTAGAGAGTTTCGCGACTGTCTGTGATAGACAGTGATGAAATCGTGACGCTCGACGCCATATAGTGAACGTATATCTGTCGTACACCACCCATTTGTCAGTAATATTTGCTTACAAAGAATTTAACACGATAATCATTTCTACTAGCATTTTCGTAGAAACTATCTCACAATCCGTTCAGGAAATTTGTATACTATTTACAAAATATTCTAGACATGTAATTCCTCCAGCGAAACAGGAGGAAAAAAGGCATACTTTGTGTAAAAAGTATACTCAAGTTATATTTTGATTCAGAACTACTGTTTTTCCCACACTGCATTTAATGAATTCATTACACTGTTGTAGACAACTAAATAAAGTTGTAGTAACGACAGTTCGAGGCGTATGATATAAGCTTGATTTTCCACACAGCACAAATATAAAACTAAACGCTAGATATACCGTCTACAGCAGTGCTATTTATTCAGTAAATGGTGATAAAACACTAGTTTCGAATAAAAATATAGTTCACATATGGCTCTGAACTCTTATTTCCTTACAACTATGAGTGACACAAAGTTCATCATTAAATGTTTATTAAAGTAATGAAACGCTTATAACACAAGCTTAAAAATAATAACAAGACCTATACGTGTATAGTTGCCAACATAACTATAACAGACCGTCACGATTTTCAAATGTTCAAATGTTTGTACAGCTTATGGGACTTAGCTATGGGGTCGTCAGTCCCTAAACATACAAACTACTTATGAACTAGCTTATACTAAAGACGACACAAACATCCATGTGGTTCGATCCCCCGACGGGGAACGGCTTCGCACAGATGTTATCTATGCCTAGGACATACTTCAGCTGAAGCTTGTCCGCCATTTTGATAAGTTGTGCAATGCTATTTTCCCGTTAAAACTATGCGTCAAGTCGACCCTCTTACTATTAATGCATAGAATTCACAGTCAGTACAAAGTTGTAGTTTCAAACAATGTTCACTCCTCGCCACTAAAATAGCTACACCACGAAGATGACGTGCTACAGACGCGAAATTTAACCGACAGGAAGAAGATGCTATGATATGCAAATGATTAGCTTTTCAGAGCATTCACACAAAGTTGGCGCTGGTGGCGACACATACAACGTGCTGACATGAGGAATATTTTCTACCGATTTGTCATACACAAACAGCAGTTGACCAGCGTTGCCTGGTGAAACGTTGTTGTCATGCCTCGTGTAAGAAGGAGAAATGCGTACCATCACGTTTCCGACTTTGATAAAGGTCGGATTGCAGCCTATTGCGATTGCGGTTTATCGTATCGCGACATTGCTGCTCGCTCTGGTCAATGACTGTTAGCAGAATATGGAATCGGTGGGTTCAGGAGGGCAGTACGGAACGCTGTGGCATCACTAGCAGTCGAGATGACAGGCATCTTATCCGCATGGCTGTAACGGATCGTGCAGCCACATATCGATCCCTGAGTCAACAGATGGCGACGTTTGCAAGATGACAGCCATTGGCACGTACAGATCGACGACATTTGCAGCAGCATGGACTAACAGCTCGGAGACCATGGCTGCGGTTACCCTTGACGCTGCATCAAAGACAGGAGCGCAACGACCAGCCTGGGTGCACGAATGGCAAAACGTCATTTTTTCAGATGAATCCAGGTTCTGTTTACAGCATCATGATGGTCGCATCCGTGTTTGGTAACATTGCGGTGAACGCACATTGGAAGCGTGTATTCGTCATCGCCATACTGGCGTATCACCCGGCGTGATGGGGTGCCATTGGTTACACGTCTCGGTCACCTCTTGTTCACATCGACGACACTTTGAACAGTGGCCGTTATATTTCAGATGTGTTACGACCCGTAGCTCTACCCTTCATTCGATCACTGCGAAACCCTACATTTCAGCAGGATAATGCATGACCGCATGTTGCAAGTGCTGTACGGGCCTTTCTGGATACGGAAAATGTTCGACTGCTTCTCTGGTCAGCATTTCTCCAAATCTCTCACCAACTGAAAACGTCTGGTCAATGGTGGCTGAGCAACTGGCTCGTCACAATACACTACTCTTGGTGAACTGTGGTATCGTGTTGAAGCTGCATGGGCATCTGTACCTGTACACGCCATTAAAGCTCTGTTTCACTTGTGGCGCCATCCAAGCTGACTTGCCCAGGTGCATCAAGGCCGTTATTACAGCCAGAGGTGGTTGTTCTGGGTAGCCGGCCACGGTGGCCGAGGAGGCTGAGGCGCTTCAGTCACGGTCTGCACGGCCACTACGGTCGGGGGTTCGAATCCTCCTCGGGCATGGATATTTGTGCCGTCTTTAGTATAAGGTAGTTCATAAGTAGTTTGTAAGTTTAGGGACTGATGACCCCGTAGTTAAGTCCCATAAGCTTAACAAACATTTTTGTTCTGGGTACTGATTTAATAGGATCTATGCATCCAAAAATGTAATCACATGTCAAGTTCTAGTATATTTGTCCAATGAATACCCGTTTATCATCTGCATTTCTTCTTGGTGTAGCAATTTTAATGGCCAGTAGTGTAATTTCTTAAATAAATGCTAATAAATATTCATCATAAGATATATGAAAAATTAATTTTTAACACTAGTTCTCATTATTTTAACACGTTGTACATCATATCAAAACGTGTTATTCCTGTTTTTGACATAAAACATCTGCTCTACAATACGAACATTACTCCAAGATTTAGCTATATGGCGGAGACATCTTCAGCTTAAGATAGCATAGATAACTCCACCTGCCTTTATTCTAACCTCTTTGCGTCTCCCTGTATTCTAACCTCCTTGGTAACACCACAGTCTAATAAATACAGTCGCGACACTCACTGCTGTGAAAGCTGTTACCGTCGGACACTTGGAGCGACACTAGCGCTCCAAGCGGTCGTAAAGCCGGCTGTCCTTTAACGCCGTATACGACACATTGATAATGCCCGCTTGTAATTACTTTTATGTGCTGTTTGCTAAATATTGGGTATATTCTTGCATTCCAAGCTTTATTTAAATATCTTGACACATCACTGAGTGTAAAAGAAACGGGACACAAACTGCAATTGTGCAATATGTTACGAAATAATTCTTTAGAAATTGCTTGCAGCTTACCTTGCCGGTAGTGATAGATAAACATAGTATTTTGTGCAGACAAGCCTATAATACAACTTCTAAGGGTCAGTTGAATATCAACAAATGTAAATTTAGTAAAAACTCGTGAATAAACTGACGCTAACTGAAACATATTTATGACGAAATTCTTCAGACATTGCACCTTACTTTGCTGGGAAACACAGTATTTCGCACATGTGAAGCATGTAACTGGCCTTCCCTGTGTTAAAAGGTGCGAAACAATGTTTTTCCCCTGCTTTTTAGTTATGAGAACACCCACTGGCTATGAAACTTTCATCTAATATAATTTTGCTACGAGGTTATTTTAATTATATGTTGTTTTAAGATAATATTACGTCGATTACGTCTAAATGTCATATTATATGAATGGTCCTAAATCATTATCACAGTCTGTCATCATATGGTTCGTTGATGAGGGAGGAGTGGGAGGGGGCGGGGCGACAATCGTCTGTAAAATAAGACGGCTCTGTGATTTCAGGAAATAGGTTTATATTTTAGACCTTGGTTTCCATTAGATAAAACAGAAAACATTTAACCTTTCAAACATAAATAACGATAACAATGAACACCAGTTTTTCATACATTTCTTATAAATTTGCCTCAATAGTGAATTACTTTCGAATGCCCAGACAAAAATGTTTCTAGCTATGATGTAGCAGCAACCACAGTCGTAATATTTTTTTCATAACACAGTTTAATTTCTTCCGCCTTTATATTATCGCCTCTTTGCGGTAGTTTCCTCTTTATTCCCAGTTTCGGTGGTTTGTTTGGAACATCGAACAATGCAGGCACAGCATTCCACACCAGCTTCTTCCGTTCATCATTCATGAACTGGTTTGCATCGAAGTGTAGCGAGCAGAACTTCACATTATCATCTAAATACGCGGCAACTTTATCCAAAAGATCTTGTCTGCTATTTATAAGCAATTTCTTGATCCTAAAAAGAAATAATCTTCAATATATGTCACAAGATAATTGTAAATAAGCATTATCGAATCTTGATGTCACATACCTCTCAGGCTCTGTAGGAAACCTAAAGAATGATAAATGAGACGTATTCGTGTTGTTGTTGTTGTTGCTGCAATTTATTGCACTACACACGCTTCCCTTCGTAAAAACCATTTCGTACACCAAAACACACAACAAACAAACATCTCGTATACGATACAGAGCAACGTGGCTTTACGTCCGCAAGGAGCGCTGCAGTCGCCTAGTATAACAAAAATCAGCGGTAGTGTCGCGACTGTATATATTAGACTGTGGTAACACCACACTCCTTTATTCTAACATCCTTGCGTCTCCCTGTATTCTAACCTCCTTGGTAACACGCGTTTTTTTGTTATCGCTGACTGGTCAGAGACGTTGGTTGCCGCGGTCTGTGAGACAGTGATGGACGGCGTTGGTTGTGCGGTAGGTGGTCAGCAGTTAACAGTTGGTATTTGAAGCGAGTAGTAGTACGGAGGTGTTGGGTCTCATTTTGTTTGTTGAAAAAATATGTGGAACAGATTTTGTACTGAGGTTGTGGAATTTTTTGGGCTCACCTTGACTGTCCGATACCATAGACAAATATAACATAGACTGCGCGTGTCCCTATCTCTGCTGTGTTGTGGTTTGAAACCAACATCTAGTATTGCCCCGAGTAACGTGACTGAGTTTTCCTTATTATGGGCAACAGTTTTCCTCATTTACAGGTGAAATCAAGCGTTGATTTTAACAATAAAACAACTTCACGTATTCCTATTACACATCTAGTAGCAATGGTAACGTAATTTCATGTTATTATTAATATTAATGCAGTGATTGTCGTGTTTACATGTGCCGAGGTGTAAAGTCCGTATTGTCAGTTATTTTTAAGAGCAACAAATATACGTATCCTCGGTGTTTGTATAACGCTATGAATCTTTTACTTTTTGCAATTTATAAATGTGATTATCGACGGGAAGATACTTCAAGCTGCTCTTGAGCCAGTTTATATGTCAGCAAGTAAGACATTTCTGGTGAAAATCTGATTTAATAACGTCACACAAAGCTAAAAATTTATACAAACTATTCACTATACCTATATAGTCACTTCATACGGAGTGCATTGATGTTTCCTCGCTAACCTATTATTTAATGTAAACAGCCAATACCTGGTTGTTTTACGTTTTGGCATTACGGTCTGCGGCAAAAGTCTTAAGATGTAAACGGTTGTATTTTGTTAAAATCGGTCATTATGTATGCAAACAGATTTCATTTCTTATAAAAGCACAACGAAGCATTTCATATGTATTGTTGAGGAAGCTGATGCTCCTTTCAAACTGATATTTGATGTTCTACTCCTGTGTAAAATACAAACTAAAAGACTCACAGTACAACGACAACAATCTTTCGCTTAAAATCTGTAGTTCTGTTGCTTGTAAAAAAACTGTCAATATGTTTCATCTAGGCACATGTAAAAACTGTAGCTATCAAATTAGTTCTTACAATTGCGGAGAGCTAACGCCAATTTTACTACTAAAGATTTATTAAGAATATTGTAATACGTTTTGTTGTTCAAATATACGCTTAATTTCCACTACAAAGAGTTAGAACTGCAACTGTCAGCTATATTTCGCATTACTCGTAATGATGAAAACGTTATCCTGCCACGAGTCACGTGACTTAGATGTTGGTTTCAGTGTAATGACGTCACTCGCAGTGTATATTATCTATGGTCTATGGTCCGATACCACCAATGGGCTTTGACCAATTGCTTCATGTATTACATCATTTTGTCATAGATGTGTTTCTATTTGTTTACTACTAGTCGCTGACACAGACATATGTCTGTGGTCGCTGATTATACTGTAAATGTGTCAGAGGTAATATTTATTAGAATGCATTTATTTACCTACGCGGGTTGAATTGTACGACGCTTCTCGCCGGGCTGCAGTGGTTATGTTGGCACCAATGGTAATGACGGCAACCCAGATGACCAACAAATGTTTTTTCGTGACAACTTCAATTAAAGCGAAAATTATTTTTTTCTGAACGGACAAGGGTACATACAAGAACCTGTCAACCATAGAGCAGGTACAGTATTAATTTTGCTGCGAGTGAAACGAGAAGCAATAACCATTTACTCTGTAGCTCGTGCAAAATATTAACGCAATTCAACACATACGCACTGGAGCCCAGCGAGAAACGTCGTAAAATTTTACCACCTACGCATTTTATGTCGAACAATTACTACAGCGATAGGAAATACTTTAAAATATTTAATAATGACCAGAGTTATAAGGGCTGAACTGCAATTTGAGTTCGCGAGTGGTGTTTCATGTGTAGACGTTAAAGTTCGTGTCTGTAAGCTTATTAAACATCGTTCTGTCCGCATTACGGCAGGTTTTTGTCCCCTTTTTTTCTTTACTTTTACTCAGCACATTAATCTGGGCATTCCTTTGACTACAGTTAAAGATAGAACTGTCTGCATCCCGTGAGATTTATTTATTTATTTATTTATTCATTTTTTAACTGAATCATGAAGACCCACGTTGCACTTAAACGCACGCGCGATCGCGCGTGCATAACATTACTGGAGGCGTTTTTTCTCTAAATAGACTCCAGACTTCATTTTTAACAGAAGAACATTGCAAAACATAGCTTCACTTTTACACTTCGCTAGTCTCTCGCTCGTATTTCACCAGTTTCGTAACTGTACATCATAATTACGAAAAAAAGCTCCCCTGATGCTACATCGTATTCAAGAAATTTAATAAACGACTCGTTTTCTGGATATTTTGTGTTCTACATTGACCGGAAGAGCTATTTATATAGGCTACAGTGAAACGTTATCATTGCATGTTTTTTAATGTTTCACTTTTATTTTAGTATTGATATTTCTATTGTTTTTCTATTTAGAATCTCCCCGCCCAAAACCTCGTTAAATTCTTTTACTTGTTTTCTTTTTCTTTTTTTTTCGCTTACATTAATATTTGTGGCGTTTATTTCATGTTGTTATCGACGCCATTACATTTGCATTGAAATATGAATGTTGGTTATCGCCATGAAGTGCCTGACGCAATGGGTCAGAGCAGACGGGTGGTATCGGAATATCCAGTATTGCCATTTTTTGGTATAATGTAGCCGCGGCGGAGCGGCCTAGAGCATTGAGGCTCTATGCTATGATGCACGAGGTCGTTTCCTGTCGGGGGTTCGAATCCCTCCTCGGGCATGTATGTTTGTGCTGTCTTTAGTATAAGCTAATTCATAAGTAGTTTGTAAGTTGAGGGACTGATGACCCCGCAGTTGAGTCCTATAAGCTTTACAAACATTTGGTATAATGTATTTGTTCTAGAAAAAGACTTTAAAACGACTTGAGGAAATTGTTATAAGGTAACTTCATTCTTTTACTTTAATTATAATAGTGATTTCACAGGATTATTTTGAATAATAATAACCATTATTATAATTTACCGTCAAGATAATTTTTATCAATATTTCATACAACTGCTTCATTGGTAATTTCATAGACCAAAGATATGGGTAATTTGGTACAACGCTTGGGAATCTAATTCGGAACGCTATATATCGATCGAGTTGCCAAATCGATATATCGAATAATGGGCCGACGCGCGATGTATAAAACATTTGAGGCGTCCTCACATGTCGTTGTTTCAGTACGCTGTGTGAAGATAGTGCTTGTTTTGTGATGAGTAGATTATATGCATCACCAGACAAGAACCATTCAGGAACAAGTCACTAGTAACATGTATCACCGCCATCAATTACTGCAGCAGCTTTTGGAAGGAAACCATACATCACTTGTCAACAAGGTGAGTTATTTCTAAATGATCTTTATACTGAAGTAAGGGTTAAATTGTACGACGCTTCTCGCCGGGCTACAGTGGTTATGTTGGCATCAGTGGTAATGGCGGCAACTCAAAACCAATAAATGTTTTGTCTAGACAACTTCAATTAAAACGACATTTTTTTTTCTGAACGGACAAGGGTACGTACAAAAACTTTTCAACCATAGAGCAGGTATAGTATTAATTTTGCTGCGAGTGAAACGAGCAGCAATAATATTTACTCTGTAGCTCGTGAAAAATATCAACGAAATTCTTCATTTCATTGTTCACGTGTTGCCAACATAAGCACTGGAGCCCGGCGAGAAGCTTCGTAATGTTTTACCGAAGTAAGTGGTTTCTCGGTGTAAGGGTTACACTTGCTAAGCGGACAAGGGTATAACGAGAACCTGTCAACCGTAGAGCAGGAACAGTATTATCTATTTACTTCATTAATCCCTTCACTGTTTACCATTCTGTTGCAATATCTGAATACTCGGCACTACGCCGCGAAACGAATTCTAAAATTTAACGGGATTAATTCTTCGTGCCGATGATGAACTAAATAATGAATGCTGTTCGTGCTCTATGGTTGACGGGTTCTCGATGTATCCTAAATTAACTGTAATCGCCACTGGAATAATTCACAACGAAACATGGCTGCCGCTCTAGCTGTGAGATTGATCTGACAGCTCGATCGATATATAACGTTCCAAATTCGATTCCCAAGAGTTGGACCAAATTACCGCTTCATTTCCTTTTCTTAAATAGAAAGCCAGCTTCTTTTGCAATTGTTGCACTTAATAAATGATAGTGTCGGTGAAAGGATTTTTTCCCCACATTCAGAATTTTCGTAGGTTTTATACATTTTTTTAAAAATAAGTTCATGAACTGCGTAATTAATTTTCCCAGCATTATTAGCGAGCAACGTTATACTGTGAGCTATTAACAGTAGCGGTAGGATATTTACAAGTTTTGTCTTTATTGAGTTGAAACACCACATCGCGACCATAGCATTAGAATCATGGTATTCCGACATTTCTCATCGTTACGTAATTTTAATAATTTGTTAAGAGGCAGAATGTTCCCATTTTTCAAAATTTTTAGTAAATTCAAATTATTTCAGCGTAATTCAGAGTAATAGTATCCAGAGAATACTTAAGTCAAAACATCTCGTATATCAGAGATCATTTGTCAGATTGCTATTATAAATAGTACCGGCAGTTGAGTTATTCTCTATGTGCTCAGCTTTCTCTATGTGCTCAGCTTTCTCTATGTGCTCAGCTTTCTCTATATGCGTAGCTTTCTACGTGATGAGCTCTCAGTGCTTAGCTAAAATATTATACGCGGTTAAATTCCAAGATAGGGAAAAACCCGAAAAGTATTTAAACTTCAATATAAGCTTTCATATCGTTATCATACGCGAAAGCGAACATTATATTTGGACTTTGATCGGGATAGGCTAGGACGGAAGAATTAGAAACTTCTGCCTCCCGTAATAAACTGATGAATATTCGTGAGATGAAATTTGAACTTATTGGCTAGTTTAATGCAATAACTTTTCTTGAAAAAATAAAATTTATAATCAATTTATAGGATCCAGAGAGATTAATACAATCAAACTTTGACGAAATAATCACGAATTGTGAACTTATAAAGTGCGTACTGTGAAAGTGTAGTGCATGTAACTATTGATTTCAAAATAGAGAATCTATGAACCTTAAAAAGTCTTAAACAGTTATTCGAATGTTTAGTTCCCTAATATTGACCCAGCATATTCTAAAAGTGAAAAATATATCTGTGATGTTCATAAGAAATTAATTAATGTGTGAAGGAATATATCTAACAGTTTTGGTCAGGAGAAACGCATGGTGAAATTTTCTAAAGAATAATTCCATAAAGGAAAAGGATCAGGCAAAAAACAGTATCTTTGTGAAAATCAAGACGTAATCTACAGCTTAAAAGTCGCAAGCTAAAGCCAAATAAATATAAAACGAAGTCAACACAACTGTCGCCTCAGTCACGAAACCAAACCATGTCGCCGCCCAGTCACAAAATGTCGCCCTAGAACGTGGGGCTCGACTAAATACGAAGAAAAATTAAGAAGACTGAAGAAACGATCATTAGGAAATTATACCGAAAGATCGACGAAGAATATACTTCAAAAGACGACTAAGAATCCAAGATCAAGGGAGAGACGGAAAACCCAATAAAGATTGTTGAAAGGAAGAAACTGGATGAAATAGTACAAATTTTGGACAATATTAACAATTGTTGCTGTGACGTGTGGACTTGTTGCAGAATCGTAAAAAGGTGATTATCTTTCAAAAACTTTTAATTATTGTGAGATATTGTGAAATAATTAATTATCAGTGTGTTTTATGTTATAGTATGTATATGTACTAATCTGATATTGTTCTGTTTCATGACCAACTTACTATAATAATATTTATGCTTCGGAGCATTATATGGAATAATTCTGTCCAAAGTAAGAAATTGTGACCAAAAAAGGGATATTTATGTTCTACCGACTACGGAAGTATAAGGTAAGGACATCATTTGTACTCCATATTTTGCCTTGCGGAACGAAGTACTTTTAATTACATCTGTGTTGTGCACAATAGATTGATCGACAGACAGAATTAATTTTAATTTAAAGAATAAAGATTAATTGAAAACTAATACAGATCCTCACAAGGCAAAATATATTTTTTTATTGTAGCTTGAAACAGTGTATGGTAGTAGGTAGTTTTATTTGTGATTTTCTGAAAGTGTTTAGGTTAAGATTGTGTCTGATAGGATTTTCATGAATTTGAGTGTATAGGAATTTGAATTTTTGAAATTGTGTGATAAAGATATGGTTATGTACTGAACAGAATTTAACTTTGATAGTATGGTTAGACGTACATGCAGGTCAGAAATGGAACCCACAAACCGAATGATGACTCGATCACAAGACAATTTGAACGTGAGGAATGAAATAATGATTTAATTGACAAAGTAACTGTATATGTGGACGCCATATTTATTCCACGGCTCATGATTCAAGAACACAAAGAACATCGTCTCGCACTCTGTGAAAAGCTTTTGGATCGCGCAAATGAGGATGAGATGTTCTCTAAGTGAACCACAAATGGTGATTAGATGGGTTTACGGTGATGATGTTGAGATCAAGGATTAATTTTCACACTGTGTCGAGAAACGTTCTGCAAGGGGGAAAAAAGGTCTCCTCCGTTGCGGTGAAATGCGAAGTGTCAAAGTTTGTTAATCCGGACATGTCCCGTTCTATTGCTCATTTCTTAAATATTTTATCTAGAGGCATTGCTTTCGTCATAAACTCGCACAAAGGCAGTGCTACTTGTAGCAGCAGGATCACCGATTTTATCATGGATCACCCATAACAGAGTGCGAAATATCAGTTATTCAAACTTTTTGCTCCATATCTTCAGTTTAGGATTTACATTAACTTAACTTGGCAGTTTTCATTATAGATTTCATCAGTGGCGGCTGGCGATAATGTGCTAATGTGCTGCAGCACACTGTAAATATATTACTAAAATTATGCCATTTCTCTTCGAATGCAAGCGAGAAATCGCTACGAAATTACATCCTTTCTCTTGGAATACGAGCCAGATATCACAATAAAATTATGCCAATTCCTTTCCAATGCGTATTAGAATGATAGTAATAAGGATGAAAACGCATTTTGGAGCACTCTCGCCGCGATGGCTGGAAATCAGCTCCGTGTGCTGAAGTGGGATTCAGCCGCGCTGATACGAGCGCGAGAGGCGGCGCAGTCGTCCGTTCGCTAGTGCGCATGCGCAGACGTGACGTCAGGCCTGGCGGCTCATGTGTGCTGAGACCGACTGCAGCACCAGATGAATATTTCTCTTCGCGCTGCGTGTAACGGCTGCAGAAGACTAGTGTATGATGAATATTGCGCCATACAGAGTCAAATAGCGCGCTGGCTCAGGCGTCTTGCGCGTTCTCTCTCAAACCTACCTGTGTGAGGCTCGTATTCAAATACCTCTGAGTCTAAATTTTTAATTTCTTTAAATAAAATTAATATTTTTAAACGTTATATTTACTACCTGCAGTGAATACATACAGTTGGCAGCGCTGTTATAGTCTCCTCTGAAGGTCTTTCTGTCAGTACAACATTAATTGATATTTAATTAAAGGCAATCATACAAAAGTTGAGTTTTTATTTTAGTATATTTTGTTTCCTGTTTATTTTTGTAATATTGTAGCAGACTGGTCAAATTTTGTACGAGCCGCCACTGGATTTCATGTCGGGCACATGTTATTTGTGAATCTCAATTGGTGTTCATTGTAACCAAGTGAGTTTCGTAAAATATATCGTAATACCTAATCGCAACTGTACGTCTAACGTGTTCTTTCTAGAAAAAATCTGGTCTTTAAGAAAGGGAGAAATGAATTCGAAGAAGAATGTAAGATATTTAGAGCTGAAACTAACGTCTCGTGGCATATAAAGAAAAGAAGTAGCTCGACACATTGTTTTACTGTCGTAGTTTCATTTCATGGTTTCTTGGCAATTCAACTTACTTGTATTCGGGAGGTTTAAGTGCAGTTTCCATGTCGGCGGCTGTTGCTTGACTTGTAGTTGTTGGTAAGGGCGCGATGGATGGTGGGAGATTAATGGTCTTTAGGTTTTTAGGTTTGTAAACAGTTCAGTGTTGTGGAATAATTATTTTTTACGAGTAATGTTGCAAAACTGTTTTTTCAGTATACCAGGGAACAAAGCAAACGCAGAGAAAATATTTTCACCAATTGCCACACAGTAGACTGATGTCAGGAAAAGGTTGAATGTTGAATCCGTTAAAAGTATGTTAATGGTCCAATACTATTTAAAAGAATTTTCAGGTGGATATTTTTATAGCTATCTGTAAAGCAGCGCTAAACGTCTGCATAAAATTTGATCTTCAGAGAAGTATGAATAATTCTTAAGGAATGTATGTTTCTATTAATAATAGACTCAATTATTAAATTTGATATGTTTTGTGCATCATCTTTTTTCTCACTTTCTCCGTGTTTTTGAAGCTGTTCCTCCTCTCTCTCTGTTTTTTTTTATTTATTTTTTTATTCTTTTTTACAGTTGCATCTAGCCGCCCTTGTTTTCTTTGGCTTTGAAGTATTTTTAATTTGTAATCACCGAGAGGAACCGTAGTGAAAAGGAAACTGTGAAATGTGCCGGGACGACCAATGTCTCTTGCATCACGATAACGCTACCTGCACATTCATCCCTATAGTGGAAAAACGAAATCACTTTGCTGTCTCCGGCCGCGGTGGCCGAGGGGACTGAGGCGCTCCAGTCACGGTCTGCACGGCCACTACGGTCGGGGATTCGAATCCCCCCTCGGGCATGGATATTTGTGCCGTCCTTAGTATAAGGTAGTTGCTAAGTAGTTTGTAAGTTTAAGGACTGATGGCCCCGTAGTTAAGTCCCATAAGCTTAACAAACATTTGAACATTTGAACTTTGCTGTCTCGTTTCCTTAGTCTCCAGACCTAATCCCTGCCGACTTTCTTTTTATTTACAGAGTTGCAACGTCCGTTTAATGGTCGAAGATTTACAGTG
This sequence comes from Locusta migratoria, assembly GCA_026315105.1. NCBI lineage: Eukaryota > Metazoa > Arthropoda > Insecta > Orthoptera > Acrididae > Locusta > Locusta migratoria. The sequence goes on from CM048749.1 coordinate 215,081,719, forward strand.
ACTGACAAAAGAAAATTCGCAGACGATGTTTCACCTCACCCTTCAAGAGGTGTACCAAGACTGCTTCCGGAAGTGTAAACGTCGGTGGGAGCGACTTCACAATTGTGTAGGACCCTATTCCGAAGGCGACCATGCACAGCAACTAACAGATAAGCACAGAAAAACATTGTTTTCCCCATAGTATAGAATGCCACATAACTTTTGTTTCCGTGTATGTGCCGAACTTTTTTGAGGCGTGTAGAATGACGGTCAAACACACAGTTACTCTTTTGATCAAAAAGTGAGTCATGCAACAGAACTGTGGAAATAGCAAACAGAGTAATTTACTGAGTGTTCTCGTCACTGTTATTTGTGGAAACAGCTGCTACGGTTACGGCTTTGAATCGCGTGTTGTTAGTTTGTGGTTTGCAGTTAATTTGGACTTCTGCATCTAAGTGCAACCGTCAAGCAGACAATTCCGGACATTGCTGTCAAATTTTTCCTGTAAAGTGCTCTGATTCGTGCTGCCAACTGCGTAACACAAGTAGCAATTAACACAGCTGTTAGCTATTGTCTGCTGGTGCCGCGTAGAAGAGAGGCCTTAAAGGTTTCATAAATTTTGTTACAATTATAGGCGTTATTTAAAGGAGGTATGTGAGTTTCTAGATCTGTAGAATATTTATAATACATAATGCTCGGTAGCACAGTGGTAGCGTAACAGACTGTGAACCCGAAGAACGAGGGTTAAATCCCTGTTATCTTAGGATTTTTACCTGTCAATTTGCACAACTTTCACCTCTGGCAATGCTGCTGATGTGAAAAATGACGAGTAGCGCCTTGGTTCGGAATCCGCGTTAAACTGTATGTCCCTCTGTAACTCAATGGGTAAATCAGTTCAAAGGTCGGAGGAAGGCAACAGCATACCACCTCCAAAGAGGACCATGCGTAATAAAGCACTGTGGTGTTCAATCTTTGGACTGTTGACTGCTTTACCTCATAAAATAACTAATAAATATTGGAACTCTGTAAGAAAGTTTGTATATAATCTCAACAGCAATGTATCAATTAATTTGCAAGGTATGTCGTGACCTGAAGGTAGGGTTTATGTCAACTCCTAGACAATCGACATTCCCGCATGTAATAATTGTTTTCATTTTACTCTCATTTAGATGAAAAGCAATCGAAAACGAATTTCGAATATGTCCTCAGGGACACAAGTCCAGCTGCAGGACGCTATTAAAACTTTCAGTTATGGAAAGTTTAACGGTTAGGTAAAGGATAAAAGGAATTCCTCTGAGTGCTCTCCAGGAGAGAATAATAGAGGAATGGAAAAGGGTCCTAGAATGGCTCGGAAATCTACGTTCGATGGCAGCAGCAGAAATAAATTGCAGGGAAAATTCAAGAACTTAGCTAACATATTCTGATATCGATCCTATAGATTTCACAAGAAATAAAAGCCCCCCCTGGCTAACAAAAAATGCATCACTGGTCACCGGTAAGTACTGTAGATATCCCTAGCTAATTTATTTCAGTGATTACACATTCAATAAAGATTTAAAGTAATTTAAAGTAACCCAGATGAATCGAGGACTATCATGAAATCAGAGCTGACTGTAGACGTCATTGCTGGCTATAACCACGGCAACACGCCGCGGTGGAGTAGCCGAGTGCTCTAAAACGCCTTGGTGTGGAGCGTGTGGTTGTTCCACGTCGGAGATTCAAGTCCTTCCTCGGACATGAATGTGTGTGTCGTCCTTGAGTTAGTTGAAGTTAGTTTAATTACGTCATCATTTGTAAGCCAATACAATTACAAATATTTGATTGCTTTATTTGTTTGTGTGCTTTATTTCTTTCGAACCGTTGCTACATGCTTTGGTCTTGAATAAGAACACTCTGCATGTATAGTTGGGGAATAGAAGTGCACATTTCTTTCACATACTGCCAAAGTACATTGAGCAAACAGTGAAGCTATGTAAGGAGAAATTAGGAGAAGGAATTAAAGTTCAAAGACAAGAAATAAAAATTTGCGGTTTGCCGATGACATTGTACTTGTTGCCGAGACAGCAAACAATGTGAAAGAGCAAAAGAGCAATTTAACGGAATGGACAGTGTCTTGAAAAGAGATTACAAGATGAACATTAACGAAAGCAAAACAACTGTAATTGAATATAGTCTATGAAAATTTGGCGTAGGTGCAGGAATTAGATTAGTCAATGAGACAATAAACTTAGTAGATGAGAACAGTTATTTGGGTAGGAAAATAACTTCGATGGCCGAAGTAAAGAAGATATAAAATGTAGAATAGCTATAAGACAGAAAGCATTTCTGAAGAATCGAAATTATTTGACATCAAAAATTAATTTAAATGTTAGGTCGTTTGTGAATTATTTGTCTGGCGTGTAGCATTTTTCTGGGGTAAAACGTGGACGATAAGAAAGAGGATAGAAACATTTGAAATTTGGTGCTACAGGCGAATGCTGAAGATTAGCTGGGTACACTATGTGATCTACAGTAACCGGGCAGCCACAGAAACTTAGGATTTTCATGTTAGGTGCATTGTGCTGCCACCTACTGCTAGGTACTCCATATCAGCGACCTCAGTAGTCATCAGACAACACGAGATAGCAGAATGGGGCGCTCCACGGAACCCACGGACTTCGAACGGGGTCAGGTGATTCGGTGTCACTTTTGTGAGAAGTCTCTACGCGAAATTCCCACACTCCTAAAATACCTACGTTCACTGATAGGATAGTGAAGTAGAAACGTGAAGGGACACGTACAGCACGAAAACGTACACGGCGACCCCGTCCGTTGACTGACAGAAACCGCCGACAGTTGAAGAGGGCCGTACAGTGTAATAGGCGGGCATCTGACCAGGCCATCACACGGCACACGAGAATTCCAGACTAGACTTGCGCATAATAGTTCGCGATCGGGAGCGCTCACTTTAGTTCGCGGCTCTGCCGCGAACTAGTTTGCTCTTTTAGTTCGTCCGCTCTGTGTCGACTGAGCGGCATGGTCTGCGCTTGCAGTTGCAGGGAGAAGTTCCCCCACCTAGCTGCTTCACGCGTTTGCTGCTTGAGCCACTAAGGATATCACAAAAAAAAAAAAAAAAAAAAAAAAAAAAAAAAAAAAAAAAACCTGTTTGTGAATAATTTCTCACGTTTAGAGTTATCTCTATATCTTGGCATTATGGGATTTATTAGTCAGATATTTCAAAGTGCAGAGCACATCAAAACAGAAATTTTGTAGCTCTGAATTATGTAATCTTGCAGGCAGACGCTCACCTCGAAATGACTCATCAGCAGAAGGCAAACACGTGATTTTTTAATTCTGTTATGCGCCCTCTCGCTATTGCCCGTCGGCGGTCTTCGGAAAAGAATCCAACGAACGATGAAGCGAGATACGTTTGGCATAATCGTACGCTGCTCCTAGTTCGTCCGCTGCTCCTAGTTCGTCCGCTCTTTTTGGCTTTTGCTACCGTTACTAAAAGAGCTCTTTTTTTTGACAGCTTTTTTATATAGTGAATCAGTGTTGCCAAAGCGTGTGCTATTATTACCCGTATTTTTGGGCAATTTGACATCAAAAAACTTAGACAAATAAATTAGTTATTTACACGCATGGGTGATACAATGGTATTCAACTACTTTGCACACAGAGTACTCGTAGTACTTTATTTTTAAAATATATTTCTTGTGCATCTCAGCTCGAAATGAAGGTAACTGGCAGAAGGGTATCACGCGATTCTGCGCGATCTCGCGTCCTCTCGCTGTTCCCCGTCAGTGTTCGGAAAAGGAGAGGACGAACTAAGAGGCGAGGGATCTGCGAACTAGTTCGCCTGTGGGAACGCTCTTCCGAACTAGCCTGCCATCGAATCGCAACATTATGTACCGCGATGCGTCACTCCACGCAACGTTTTTCCACAGTTCAATTGTCCAATGAAACTTCCTCGTAGATTAAAATTGCGTGCCGGGACTGGGACTCGAACCTGGGACCTTTGCCTTTTGCGGGCAAGCGCACTACCGACTGTGCTATCCCGACACGACTTACGATGCCGCCTCACAACTTTACTTCCGCCAGTACCTCGCCTCCTACTTTCCAAACTTCACAGAAGCTCTCCTGCGAACCATGCAAGACTAGCACTCCTGGAAGAAAGGATATGGTGGAGACATGGCTTAGCCACAGCCTAAGGGATGTTTCCAGAATGAAACTTTCACTCTGCAGCGGAGTGTGCGCTGATATGAAACTTCCTGGCAGATTAAAATTGTGTGCTAGTCTGGCAAGGTTCGCAGGAGAGCTTCTGCGAAGTTTGGAGAGTAGGAGCCGAGGTACTGGCGGAAGTCAAGTTGTGAGGCGGCATCGTGAGTCGTGTCGGGATAGCACAGTCGGTAGTGCGCTTGCCCGCGAAAGGCAAAGGTCCCAGGTTCGAGTCCCGGTTCCGGCACGCAATTTTAATCTGCCGGGAAGTTTCATTGGACATTTGAACTGTGGAAAAACGTTGCGTGGAGTGACGCATCGCGTTACATAATGTTGCGATTCGATGGCAGGGTGTGCGTATGGCGAAAGCCAGGATAACATCTGCCGGTGTGTGTAGTGCCAATAAAATTTGGAGGCGGTGGTGTTATTGTGTGATCGTGGTTTTCATTGAGGGTTTTCACTCGCTGCTTTTTATTTTGCGTGTCAATATCACAGCACAGGTCTACATTGATATTTTAATCACCTTATTCCTTCCCACTGCTGAAGAGCAGATCGGAGATGGCCACTGCATCCTTCAACACGATCGACCATCTGTTCATAGTACACGGCCTGTGGCTGAGTGGTCTGCACAGTCTGCCTTGAACCGTACAGAACACCTTTGCGATGTTTTGGAACGCGGACCGTGTCAGGTCTCACCGACCTACATCGATACCTTTCCCCAGTGCAGCACTTCGTGAAAAATGGGGTGCCATTCCCCAATAAACCTTCCAGCACGATTGAAGCTAGACCGCTCGCTCAGAAGTGACTGTGATTCCCTGGATTGTGCGCACGCCGATGACGTGGGACGGGCGAGTCCATTTGCTCGGAAGTAGGGTAGGTATGTCAACAACGTTTGCCGGCCGCAGTGGCCGAGCGGTCTGCGGCGCACCAGTCAGTCTGCACGGCCGCTACAGTCGGGGGTTAGAATCCCCCCTCGGCCAAGGATGTTTGTGTCGCCTTTAGTATAAGGTAGTTTATAAGTAGTTTGTAAGTTTAGGGACTGATGACCCCGCAGTTAAGACCCTTAAACTTAACAAACATTTGAACATTTTTCAACGACGTGTGATATCAGCGAAAATAGTAGATTGTAAGGCATAGTGTCTCCACAGCAGTGTTGCCACTATTTAAGTTACAACCTTCGTATATGTGTTCTATGTTGGCAACAACATAGTATTATTTGTGGAACGGTTTTGCAACGCTGGAGGGAGAAGCGCGTTAGTTCGTGGAAATAGTAGTGAGGAACAAACAGCCGCTTTGAAGTAGCCGAGCGCCCTAAGGCGCCCTGCTGCGTACCAAGCAAATGCTCCTCGTTGCACATTCGAGTTCTCCCTCGTGCATGTGTGTGTGTGTGTGTGTATGTTGTCTTTAGCATACGTTAGTTTAAGTAGTTTGTAGTTATAGGAACTGATGACCACTGCAGTTTCGTCCCATAGCTTTAAAAACATTTGAATTTGAGTGAGGAGAGCAGTAGTGGATGCAGCGAGTTGGTTATTTTGTAGAAGAATCGAAAAAGGGTTTTACTTGAGAAGATGACTTGTTTGTAATAAATACGAATTTATCTGGAAGAACTCGGGAATCTTAATTTTAAGCTGTGAACGACCTTTCGCATCAAGTACTACAAAGGTAGGGTTTTTAAACTTTTCCGATGTTGCATAGTGCGGTTTTCGAGTTGGCATCCAGGTACAGACGGTACGGTAAGGGGTTTCACGTAAGTCTAAATATTCTTTATGTCAAGTTGTCAGTAGAAGTTGTTACACTTCGTTTTCGACCATTAATACAGGGATTTGTGACTTTAACGAAAGCAGCTCATATGGACAAACGATTATCAAAATATCCACGGGTGTACTGCCGGTCTATAGTGTCCAACGGGCACTATAGACCGGCAGTACACCCGTGGATATTTTGATTATCAAATTCGCCGGGAGAAACTGAAGAATCACAGACAAACGATTATTTGGTTAAACGAGGCAATATTTAATAGCTAATTGTTGATGTCAGGAATAGCTAATGAAGTCTGTAAGGCAATACTGGCTTTTTGTGTAGTATAGTATTGTACATCGCTGTTGCTTACTATGTTTTCGCTGTTGGCCTATAGAACAGACAGGGCACGTGTGCGTTTACATCAGAGCAGATGCAAACCATTTCATCAGCTAAAAATAATTAGTGGATTTGTGTAGCGACCTTTTGTTCGTCTGTACATTCCGTGATTAATATTTCTTTACGGTTTTGTGGTACACGGATTAGTTAAATCAGCTATGTGGAAAATAACAAAAGGGTTTAATTACGACTGCATGACGTTGGATATTTAAATTACGTGTGCGAGGCAAATCCAGTTTTCTAGCAAACTACACTCGCATTCGATGAATCTGTGTGTTGTTTCGAGGTGAAACTTCACGCAAGCTTTCTTTGGTACGCAGAAAGCAATACTTTGTAGTAATAAACTGTCAATGAAATGCGGTTACAAACATTTTCAGGTCAAACTTAATTCATTTCACATGTCTAGGAAACAAATTATTTGTAACAGCGAACACACAAACACACACACACACACACACACACACACACACACACACACACTCGAATCTCCGACGGGAGCGAACGCATGTCGCCTTAGAACAGTCATGGCCAAAGAGGTATATAAACAACATAGAGAGGCTATAGGCAAGCTATAGCGCTCTGGATGGCTGCACTTAGCAACATTGGGCGCCATATTTGAGAACGTCGGTTTGAAGCAGCAGAGTGAGCAAGCGCTTCTGTTTGTAATCTAAACTAACGTGTAAGCGCTATTATTAGTTTTAACACATACCCAGTGTATGCTCGGCGTACAACTGCAGCAACCATAATGATAAAACAGTAAGAATATCATTCATAAAGAAAGAGATATGTAATTATATAGGACCTTGTGTATCAGCGTGTATTTGTCTATAAACATTCATTATACTTACAATTACGTAGGCTTCCGCGGCCAGAGTCAGATGACATAAAAGTTTTCTGGGTATGGTACCGCGTCATGATGTAAGGCTATTACTTAAATAACCAACGTTTCGGCCAACGTTACAGTGGCCTTCATCTGGGTAACTGGTGTGTTACCCAGATGAAGGCCACTGTAACGTTGGCCGAAACGTTGGTTATTTAAGTAATAGCCTTACATCATGACGCGGTACCATACCCAGAAAACTTTTATGTCATTCATTATACTTAACTTTCGCATTTACCAAGTTTCAAAATTATGTTTACTTCAGGCCCATCAAAAAGCTAGGCAGAGGACGGATGTATTTGGTGTGTTTTAATGTAACGACAGTTCTTTATATAGTGTACAAAAGCGTATTAATCATTGGGTAAGTAGCCTAGATATATGAACTGTAATTAAACTATTTTTATACAGTTTTTTTTTTTTTTTTTTTTTTTTTTTTTTTTTTTTTTTTTTTTTTTTTTTTTTTTAAACCACGGAGTTGCTAACCCAATAGGTAACCAGTATGAGGCGTGATAAGTGGCAGCCTACGAAGTATAGTTCCACATGCTCTTGTCATTTTGAAGAAAAGTTGTGGATGCTACCACCGATCGAAAGCGGCTACTGGTAAATGCAATTCAAAAATATTTTCGTTTCCTGAGCACCTACAGAAACCAAAATCTGCAAGGAGAGTACCTAGGAAACGTCAAATTGTGGGGAACTTGATAAATACGTAATGTACTTCAAAGCATGAAATATCATTTGAACCACAGGCAGAATAAAGGTAATTAAAGATTTTAAAGAAATTCGCCTGTGTTTATAGGGAAGGTATGTCGGCAAATAGAAACGATTATTGACATTATAGTAACATCAAATAATGCAGCAGTTTGAAGATTGTAAACATTACACTTAAGATGCAGTAGTAAGCGAGAAATGCTATTCATAGTGGGGATTACTTTCCGAAATGCGCCGTACAGAAATTAAGGAAAAATCGACATTGGCAATGATTAATCTGAAACCTATGATTCAGTTGTTAGCAGACGCCCAGTACCACGTGGCGTGACACTGACGTTCTCAAAGATGGCGCAACCTTTGTAATTGGCTTCAACTATGGTGGCGCTGTGGCCAGTCTATGTTGTTTATATAGATCAGAGATGGGTAATGAGCGAGCCGCGCTCTCGGAGCTGCCTGCCTGAGCAGGAGCAGAGCCGCGAGCAGCTGGCGTCCATCACGTAGTTCCTGCTGAAAAGACTAGATGACGTTATGCGCAGCCTACGCGCTAACGTAGCCGCAGAAAGGCACCTGGCTGAGTGCGTTATGAAATAACTTATAGAGATAACAGTGCAAACTCTTTAGTATCCAACTTGAATGAACAGATTCCACTGCTAGGGGTATCTCCTGAAAAATGCTATTATGTTTATAAATAAGTAACTTATAAACGTAATACTGGAAACTCTTCTCTAAAACATCCAGCGCGTGCACTCGAGCTGGCAAATATCTTATAAAGAGCGATTTTTTTGTTTTTGTTTTTTGTTTCAGAAGACACCGCTAACATTGTTTCAAATGTGCAAATGTTTGTATAGTCTATGGGACTTAACTACGGGGTCATCAGTCCCTAAACTTACAAACTACTTACGAACTAGGACGGCACAAATATCCATGCCCGAGGGGGGATTCGAACCCCCGACCGTAGTGGCCGTGCAGGCCGTGACTGGAGCGCCTCAGTCCCCTCGGCCACCGCGGCCGGCCCGCTAACATTGCCATCTGTTAGTTCGAATTTTGTACTTCAGGGTTTTCGTCATAATCTATGATATTACGTTATGGTACAGTACGTTGTGGAGTTGAAATGGTTAATCAAATCGGCGTGGTGAAGCGGCGTTCTATTTTCCAGTTCAACTCTAGTTGGGAGTATGATTACTTGTTCACTGAAAGCGAAGGAGGAGCAAAATGTTTGGTATGTGGTAAAATACTAGGCATAAAGAGTACAATTTAGAACGCTACTATAGAACACATCACTTCAACCAGTATGGAAGTGTAGAAGGTGAAATGCGACTTAATCTTCTTAATAATCTACATGAGGAAGGAAGTAAAGTAGAGGTATGTATTATAATGCTGTACCTACTTACGAGGAAAACTTAATCACAGTGTTTTGTTTAATAAAACCAATTTTCCTTTGAAATGACAACTCTATTAATTTCTTAAACAGGAATGTGATGCCTCATCCTCCGATGCAGCTGTTCGTGCTAGTTACAGAACAGCTATGCTGATGGCCCGTACTTCCCGACCATTTTGCGACGGTGAATTTGTGAAGCAGAGTTTAGAAGTTGTAGCAGAATAACTATGTCCACAGTTATCACGTTGTTTCGCAAGTTTGAGTGTGTCGCGGAGTACTATAACTCGCCGTATCGAACTTCATCAGGTGCGCCAGGTAGTGATCTACCCATCTAATTTTCATCATTCGTCTGTAGCACCACATTTCAAAAGCTTCTATTATCTTCTTATATGAATTCCTAATCGTCCACGTTTCACTCCCATACAATGCTACACTCCAGACAAATGCTTTCAGAAAGGACTTCCTAACATTTAAATTAATATTGGATGATAACAACTTTCGCTTCTTTAGAAATGCTTTTCTTCCCATAGCCATTCTGCATTTTATGTCTTCTTTACTTCGGCCATCAGAAGTTATCTTGCTACCCAAATAACAAAATTCATCTGCTACTTTCATTGTCTCATTACCTAATCCAATTCCTTCAGCATCATCTGATTTGCTAACATTACAATCCATTACCTTCGTTTTACTCTTGTTAATGTTCATCTTATATCTTCATTTCAAGACACTGTGCATCCCATTCAACTGCTCTTCCAGATCTTTTGCGGTCTCTGACAGAATTACTATGTCATCGGCAAATCGCAATGTTTTTATTTCTTCTCCCTGCACTTTAATGACCTCTCCAAGCCGGCCGCGGTGGCCGAGGGGACTGAGGCGCTTCAGTCACGGTCTGCACGGCCACTACGGTCGTGGGTTCGAATCCCTCCTCGGGCATGGATATTTGTGTCGTCCTAGTTCGTAAGTAGTTCATAAGTAGTTTGTAAGTTTAGGGACTGATGACCCCGTAGTTAAGTCCCATAAGCTTTACAAACATTTGAACAATTGCCCTCTCCAAATTTCTCCTTCCATTCACATCCCGTTGGGATGATACAAACGGTTGACTCTTTATCACCGCGGCGGAGTGGCCAAGCGCATTGAGGCGCTATCATTTATCTCTATACGCTCTGGATGTTGAACTTCAGCTGTCTTAGCGTGCCAGGCAAAGATATTCATATTTAGTTTCTTGCCAAATTCAATGGCTGCTAAGCAAGAAGAAGAGAAGAAAACATGTTTCGATTGCACTCCCATATCAACCTATAACATCGAATATTGAATTAAATTCCAAATCAAGAGGTAAGCAAGCAATTCTTTGTCACATAACTGATGGAAACTCGTTTGTCAAATTTAAACATGGCGGACAATGCGAAATCTTGTGCAAAACATATGAATGTGCAGGCACGCTGCAATTATACGTTCAAATACCAGAGTTATACATCCAGTTTGTATAGAGATCACTGGGCGCTATGCTCCAATGCACGAGGCCGTTTCCCGTAGGGGGTTCGAATCCATCCTCGTGCATAGATGTTTGTGCCGACTTTAGTATAAGATTGTTCATAAGTAGTTTGTAAGTTTAGGAACTGATGAACCTGCAGTTAATTTTCTTAAGCTTGACAAACATTTGAAAATTTGATTTGGCGCTTTATCCTCTAGGGGCATTACTATCATTCCCAGTGCCAGACGTAAATTTTTATGTTAATGAATATCTTGCTCCAGTCGAAATTGCTCCTGCCACACACACACATTATATATATATATATATATATATATAAGACTGGCAATGTTCCTTTCTTCAGTGCGGAGGCACTCCTAGGCACTTACAATTACGGGAATTAGTTTACAATAACTATGTGTTTGAGTTCTAATAGGCAGGGGGTAGAGTTAAGAATTTGTATCTGACGGCAGGCGTGCTTGAGTAATTCCGTGGGGTGGTGGTGATCGCAGTGGTGTAGTGGTCAGCGGAACTGCCTAGAAAGCAAGAAACCAGGTTTCGGGTCCCGCCTGGGCACACATTTTCAACTTTGTCCATTCGCGGTTAATGTCATACATTCCGTGAATATGAGTTGCAAATAACTTAAATTGGAAAGAACACATAGAAAATATTGCAGAAAAACCGAACCAAACACTACATTTCATTGGCAGAACACTTATAAGATGCAACAGTTCTACTAAAGAAACTACTTATACCACACTTGTGCGTCCTACTTTGGAATATTGTTGCCCATTGTGGGAGCTCCACCAAGTGGGACTGACGGTTTAGAGAAAGTACAAAGAAGGGCAGTATCGACCTACATAGGAACAGATGATCATCAAAATAAAATAAGAGAAATCAGATTGTAAACGTAAAGATTTAGGTGTTCCTCTTTTCCGCGAGCTATTACTGAATGGACTGTGACTGGCGCGCCGCAGACAACTCGGCCACCGCGGCCGGCACGTTGGTGTTACTCGGACGAGCATTGGTCAGCTCATGACTTGTTGTAAAGAAATTAATTGTGACCGATGTTGGTGGAGCTCGCAAGCCGTTCCGAGGAAATTAATTGAGACCTAGCTTCGCACTAATTGTAAGAAGTGGCGGAGCTTCAACGTACCGACTTATAAGTGGCACTGAGGACCTTTTGTGCAACGTGTCTTTCAGTTAAGTAAATTTTCCATTTCTTGTGTAACCAGGTTGCGGGCTGCGTAACGGTCTTTTACCGAACTGAATCAGTCTAATACCTGATTGTACTTATCCTCTGGCGCTTTGGTTTATTCAAAATTTGTTTTTTAAATATAAGAAAAGTGCAGTATGTGATATGCAGGTATTTGTAATCTGAATGGGATTGGTCCCTGACAGGAGTACTTTACTATTATACTGCTGCTTTGGGGACGTTAACTTATTCTACACTGCTACAGTGGCCCCCTTTAACTGTTCGTCTGTTGGTTTTTAACGATTAATATATAGGTATTGTGGTTGGTAGGAAGCGATTGTAAATTTGGTTTCTTGTATTAAAATTGTCCATGCAAGATTTTGCTTAAATTTGTTGCCTTGTACTCACTGTTTTATTTTCAAGTGTTCTTGGTGGAAGAAATTAATGAGATCATTTGTCTCTTGAACTTAATAATTTCTCAATTTTACTTTTCTTTTGACAGTTCTATCTACAAGCAAGAAGATGGTTGGTGTATTTGTTAATCATGTTGAATGTGAATATTTCAAGCAAAAATCCCCTTTGTGTGAAAAAATTACCCTGTATAAAAGCTATGTGGATGATATTTTGATTATCTTTAACGGCACCCTGAGTGGAGAGTTCAATCATTTACATCCTAAGTTGGTATTCACCGATAAATTAATGGACCAGGACGGCATTTTAAACTATCTTGACTTCTCTCTACATCTTCAGAAAACCGTCTAGCAGTGTTTAGTGCATTCCTCTTCTAATCATACAGAAGCCTATAAACGTAGCCATTTTCGGGCTCCTATAAAACGAATGTGTGGGCTCCCTCTTTCTGATAGTGCTAACGACAAAGAATTGGACAAAACATGTTCAAATGTTTGTAAATCTATCGGACTCAACTGCTGGGTTATTAGTCCGTAGATTACTTAAACTAAGGCAAAGTAACCTAAGGACAACACAAACAGCCATGCCAGAGCAGAGGACTCGTAACCCCGACGGCGAACGGCCGCGCACACCGCAGCGCGTCACCCCAATGCGCACGGGTAATTCGCCACTGCAGAATTGGACAATTTACGGTTTGTAGCATACAAAAATGGTTACGGTCCATCGTCAGTAAATAATGAATCGAAGAATGCTATAATGCCAGAAATTGGTCCATCCGTTGCTCGCAGTGAAGATCCAAGCAGTCGGTTTGCCATCCCATTCGTTGGACCGTTTTCGTACAACATCGCAAAATTTTTATGCTCACTAAAGTTCAGCCAGTGTTTTCAAAAGGCTCCCCATACAATATTAACTCCCTCATAATGAGCAGCCCAATAAGTTGTTGTTCTCCAAATCAGGGGTATACAGTATTAGGTGTAGCGAATCTTAGATCCTTTGCCGTTAGCTGTAGCAAGTATCTACTGACTAAAAAGGTCAGTTAAATAAATTATCACCAGTTGCTCATCATCTTAAAACTTCAGGCCATCAGGTCCCAAGCCTGAAAAACTTAAAAATCCGTCTCGTGGCTAGGCCACAAATTAAATTTGTTAGAAGAATTTTAAATATCCAAACACACATTTTTGTTAAATCCCCGAACCTTTTAAACGACCAAACTATCTCGAAACATCATAAAGTTTTCGACATAATGATGGGCATCTTCCTGTAACGGCTGACCTCCATGGTAAAATTGTTTGTATCACACATGCAAATCTGTGGCTGTTGTAGCACACAAGCGCGCCATCTACGAGACTTTTGCGCACTTTCGAGGCGCAGGATTGAACAGTTACTAGCAAGACAGGAGCGCGGAAGCAGTCCGCAGTCGTGGCAGGGAGCGGCTCTTACGCGAGTAAACAAAGTTTCGCGGGGCTAAATTAGGTTTTACCATTGACTTCGTTGTCCCCCCCCCCCCATTTCTTGAGGAACAGTTACCACGTCTTTTGTAAAGGTTCTGTTTTAATGAATTTAATAATATAATTTGCGCTCTGCTACCTCAGTGATAAGTAATTTTATTCGTTAAACTGTGCTCTTTAGCGGCATTTATTAGTTCAATCTTCATTCCCCCAACGCCGGAACGTGAATATGGTCATGTGGCCTGCAGTTTTATTAGTCTGCACCTTACCTACCTCTAATATTTCTTGCTCAGGAAAGACTTGACATATATTTAGTTAATTTTTCTTTTCTAAACAAGTTTGTAAATGTTTCCTCTTTCAACGTCTGATGATGCCCAGAAGAGGCGAAACGCGTCATGTATAAATAAATGAAACATCGCTTTGGTGCAACCAAGACTGTTTTTTACCAAAATTTCTATTACGGTTGCTGTGGCAGTGCCACAAAAGTATGCATATGTGTTGTGGCGCTGCCGTGTTGAAGGCATCAAGAACCTGGAACCAACTGTGTAATTTGGCAGTTTTATGTTCTATTTTTCTTATCTGAAATAGATAAGATTAGTAAAGGTCTTTATTGTTTTCCTTAGTTTGTTTGCTAGATACATACGATTTATGTACGTATTTATTGGTAAATCACTTCTACATTTGTGGTTTCCTGATGGCCAGCGTGTGTACAATATTTTTATTTTGCCCTTTGTTCATATTTTTGCCAAAATATTTTGATATATATATATATATATATATATATATATATATATATATATATATATATATATATATATATATATATTAGCTTCTGTAGTGTTGTTCTATTTCTCTTAATTTGATACAAAACAGGAAAAACGTCGTATTGTTGGTGGGTGCTTATTACTGTTACATACTGCAAGCCACGACGCTGCATTCAACTGCTGCGTTTGAAACTAAGAAGGTAAATTGAATCTGGCGCTTGTAAGAACACACAAAGAGAATAAATTATGTAACTTTTAGTAATACCTCGTCATTTCCGGTTTCTAGAAATGTCGAGATTAAAGTAAGAGGAAATTTTGGACTACTGTTTTCGCTGCCAAAGATGAAGTGTTGTCTGTAGACGAATGTGTTGAAGAGGCAGCAGAAGAACCTATAGCACCTGATGGGTCAAAATGAAAGACAGGAGTACTTGCAAATGACAGCTACAGCTGTAAAGCCGGCCGCGGTGGCAGAGGGGACTGAGGCGTTCCAGTCACGGTCTGCACAGCCACTACGGTCGGGGGTTCGAATCCCCCCCTCGGGCATGGATATTTGTGCCGTCTTTAGTGTTAGCTAGTTCATAAGTACTGATGACCCCGTAGTTGAGTCCCATAAGCTATACAAACATTTGAAGAGCTGTAAAGGGAGAGGGTAAGGGAATCATCATAAAACACAAACTAGGAGTTACTGGCGTTCCTGATGATGTGCGCTTGGGCGCAGTTGGAAAACATTTTCTAATTGGAGCACAAGGAAGCGATGCAGACAATACAGCAAGAAACACGGACAAATTTGATGTGTAGCTACTGCAAAGTACCACTACAATTCGGCAATATGTTTAAAAATTTCACAAAAATTGTTGTTTGGAATAAACCAGTATGTTTGACTCAATAATGAAAAGAAAAAACAACAACAACATTGGTTCCGTAAATTTACTCCTCCTCGAGACCAGTGGGACTTATACGTCCCACATCAAATAATTGTGAAACGATGTATAACAACCGGACTTTAGAAACGTGACCTGATTCAGTAACCATTCCAAAAGCAAGAAACCAGTTGTTACAGTAATATGCGAAATTTTAATAAATTCAGCCACGAAAGGATTAAATCAGCCACAGAGGGTTTGTGTAGGACTTACAAACTGGAATGCAGAGCACTCAGGGGCAGTAGGGAATGTGTGGCAGATGGTGTCGGTCTGGGAAGCGTGCGCGGATAGCCTAATCACGGCGAGGAAAAAAAAAATATATATATATACTGGGCAAAGAACTGAACGATCAACATAGAACAAAAACGAACATTGGTCCACAATGGACCAAACCAGTGGCGCAGTCAGTATTTGGTTCTAGGGGGTAGCTAACTTTTTAAAAATAAAGCCTATTGAATTTATTAATCTATGCTTTATTTTTACACTTTTTATAACTTAACCAATTATACTACGAAAACAATTGCACAAGAAATAACATGAATAGGCTCGCATTAATTTGAAAGTGGAAGAGGAGCAACGTGGTGGAAATGGAGTGCATACAATCAGCTCGTAAAATAATTATGCAGCTTATACTTTACTAGCAAAAGAGAAAAGGCTTTATAATATGATTAACATCAGACTCAATGTTTAAAAATTAAACTAAAATAACACTACTGTTGTTCATAAAATTCCACTCGGTGAAGCCGCTGACCTGCTAAGCAGCGGGTCGCCACGTATGAACAATCGGCTCGTAACTTCAGCACAGCAGTAACAATAGTGGCAGCATCAAAGCTGGTCGCGGCGCGGCGGTATTAAAACCGCTCACCGTTACAGGAGCACACGTTTTCAGTGGCGGCATCACGTTGGCGACCCATTGTCACGTTCACTTGTGCTTGGCAAATTATAGTTACGTTGTGATTTATTACATGTCTACTATTTTAAATTTCCGCTGCCGAGCTGCAAAAAATAAATATATAAATAAATAAATAAGTAAATAATAAAATAAAAATAAATAAAAAAATTAAATAAAATGAAAACAATAAAAAAAGAATAAAATTTAAAAAATCCTTGGGAGGTGTTAGGGGGGTTTCAGCCCCATTAGCCCCCCCCCCCCTCCAACCCTCGTGGCTGCCCCACTGGTCTAAACTACCCGAAAATAACACAAAGAAAAAAATAATTGCAAAGAGCGGGAAATCACGGTTCGGGGACGGTGACGTACAAGTTGTCACATGTCATCATTAAATCGTACAGCTGATGCTGATTCATTTTTGTATTTGTAAATACATTTATGTACATGCAACAGACGTCAAACTGGCATGTTTTATTTATTTTTTTAAACACATTGAACCACAATGACAAAATTTAATAACATCCGAGACGCATTTCTAATATGCAGTACTGACACACACAGCTCCAATCTCAAGCTGGAAAAAAAGCCATCATGTCGTGCGGCAGGTTGATTACTTCGAAAATGGAATACCCAACGAAGCGCTCCATTTCGGTAGCCCGAGTTGTGCCGAATATTCGATAGTGCACATTGCTCCGAATCCAGTAAATTAGAAAAGGCGGAACCTGAATTACAGCTGATAGTTTCATCCGAGAATTAAAAGATTCATCTTCCGAATGATGAGTAACTTGTAAAGTTCCATTGTCTACGGGCTTATTAGGGACGCACCCGATGATCGGATACTGATAGGGCGGCGTAATAAAATGGTTGCGTCCTGTTCCTTAAAAAGGAAACACTGGAAACATGTCTGAGTCACTGGAAGTGTTTCTCATTACTTGCTGTATGCATCGTCTAGTCGTAACTCGAAAGCACTCAAAATTTGAATTTTTGAAGTTCGTGATATATAACACTTTCCCTTATGTCCACTGCTTTTAAAGTAGACGTATCTTAATAACTTTCGTTGCCATGTAAAATCTTCTTTGGGAATCTTGTAACCATGCAATATTTAGGGCCGGTTCGTCCATCTCTCGTTAATCTTCTCGTTAGTAAACGAGATGCCTTTAACGTCCAGTTAAATGTGCTCGTCAAGTGCATTGCGTTTGTCATTGCCAGATACATCTTTCGTTTGATAAAAAACGAGAAGGAGCGATATATTTCGACTACGTTGGCAATAGGAACAAATGAAAGTGCAGTAGGAATAAACAGATGTTCGCCATATTTGACTATCAGGGGAGAGGTTATGAGACAGTTGTTATTTGCCTCTATGGCAAACAAACGCAAAGAAGCTCTAATTTTACAAGAAGTTAGTGCGATAGTCTTGTGTTCTTATTAGAGAAATATAAGAACACATTGAAGGGAAAAATAAAAAAAAGGACGCTACGACATGGAAGGAAAAAGAAATGACATTGTGGCAAATGAATTCAATGCTGACCATGGAACATGTAGTACAGCAAAAGAGCTTAGGGCCTAGTACGATAACATTCTGCCAAGTGCGTAGTACCTTAGTGCAAGCAATAACTTGCACATAGGCGAAAGTGCACTGTTCCTGTAGATCGGAGGAAGAAATGACATCTTAGACCTTACACTAGGCGCAAGAAGCATAAGTAAATAATGAATCAATAAGCTTGCAGACATAATAACGTATTCTGTTTTCTATTACGACAGATAACTTACAAAATACATGACTATCTGTTGGACTCTTCAGATGGGCGTGAAATTTTTCATGCAGCGTTTGCAAAGTACCTTTTCGAAGAAGAAATTGCGTAACAAATTCTGCATCATCCCAGCATTCAAAATGATTTCGACGAACATAAATACATCTACGACGCCTTATAGGCGTAATGACCTCTAGATCGTCGAAAATATTGACATCGTCGTCATTGTCAACCAAATTTCTTATTCCAGCAATTTTCATCATACCGATTCTCACTTAACTAGGCGTTACCCATAAGTTTGTATTTTGATATCGTAACAATAATTTTAAGTTTATGTATCTGCATTATATCAAATTCGTCTAATCGCTACTGACATGGATGGGGTGAGAAATATGACGATAGAGTTTTCCCATAAAGCTGCTTCACACACTGGTTTTTCATACATGTAGTGCTCCTGTTATTTTGTTTGATAAATCGATCTTTATCACGTTAAATATATTGCGGTATTTTAGCGCTTTGGAATCCTGCCATTTTCATACAGATTCACACTTGACTGGTCGTTAGCAGAATTTTACTCGTTAACTTAACGGCCAGTTTGAGGTCTTTTAACGTCAGGTTAACTCATAACGAAACATTGACAAACGCAATTCTCTGCTAACAAGTTAAAATCTTAACTGGAATTTATCGAGACATTGACAAACCGGCCCTTAATATTTGAAAAGAAGAATCTGAAAGTTCAATGGACTTATAAACATTAAAGCATTTTACCTACCTGTAAAAATAACGCTGCAGTAAGAAAAGTTTTAGAAATAGCGGAACTGTTGAACAGTGCTAGGTAATGTGTGCATAATCTCTGGAGTCAACATCTCAGGCATCGTGTGAATTAAATAAATTATCTTCTAGTGAGATTCACATATTAATGCCTTAGGAAAAATCTTTTTGTCGTCCCCATCGATGCAGGCACCACAAATATAAACTTTAAACGCTAGAAGTCGGGCATAAACTTGTGTCAAAAGCAGTGTTGTGTTCCACTACACCGTCGGGCGGCGTAATCCGAGCTTCTGCAGGGAAAAGGGATCTTCTTGTAATAATTAATTTATTATTTTGACTATGTTTAAAATAGACCTGAACAGAATTATGACTTTTACAACAAACTCCATTTGAAACATCATAAATACAATAATTCACAATAGTCACGTCCAACTATTTTAATAATGTCCATTACACATTCACTTATTTGACTAAACATATTTCTGTAACTAAGTAAGTTTCATTTGCTTTTTATAAACAAGTATTGTTTTTAATTTTCACTGGATTGCGCCTTTCTCCATGACTTTTTACGCCGTCCACTTTGCAGCAATATTAATGTCTCTCACGCATCCACGGCTGTGCACCGTGCGATCTGCACGAAAGATGGAAAATCCCGGACACAGTATATGACGAGTCATAACTAGACCTAACATTTTAAAATAAGAATAACTATTATTCACGACATCCCTTTCTTTCACGACCCAATACCCAGCGGAAGCAACGTTTTTTGCTTGTTTCACTACAAACTTTACTGCACTAATCTAACAACTTCGATGGATTGATGGCCGTGACACCACGAGTGTAGTTTTACACGCAAACTTATTGTCATGTGCTGACATCGAAATTGTCATACAATGACATAAATGACTTACTATTACATGCTATCGACGTGGATTTTTGCGAAATAGACATGGGAAACTATACCATGAAGCTCAAAGGGGACAAGTTAATATTTGACTGCAGAACTAAATTTAGTTGGCATTTTTGTCGAGGTAGTTTTAATTTTACGTAGCTGCAACTTATTTCTTCGTCACAGCTTTTCAATATTTTCACTTTCCTGTCCTTGTTCAGGGCACGATTGTGTACTTTACACGTGAAACAAGTTACTGGTCGTACAGGAATATAGTAAATGCGATATTCACATGAACGATGGGGATTTACAAGATGTTAGATTGTATCTACAGTGAAAATAATCTATTATTTATTTATTTATTATCATTTTTTTTAGAAATTGGGATTCCTAATTATAACTAAAAATACATTTTCGATTAAAAAAAGTGTGAGAGTCTTCCAAATGAGAAATGAAACGATACATGTAAATACGAAATTCACGCTCAAGATTTATTTGGAAGGTTAAATTACTAATGGCCGTACAACAAAGTTATACGTACCGCACCAGAAAGCAATTGGAGTGTAATTTAGTGTCAGTGACACTGAGATTTTGCTCATTCAGTGTTGTGGCATACAGCACATTATGGGTAGACTTGCGCTACAGGCCCTCGTTTCGTAATTGTTCCCAGCCATCATTATTATGAATGGTTCGATGCAGCACGGAATTCCTTTCAAATCAACTACTTGCAAATATGTGGGACTTAAATACTGAGGTTATCAGTTTTAGGCTTACAAACTGGCTTAAACTAAGGATAACGCATACAACCATGCCCAAGGCAGAACTGGAACCAACGAGGAGCAACCGCGCGCTACGCAGTGAGGCGTCTTACATGGATGTCGTTATATTTATGATACGTGAAGTTCAGAACTTAAATAGCAATCAGCCAAAGCCATTCGACGCAACTAAAAACTTCTAGAAAAAATCTACTTTGAAGTTTTGCAAAGTGCATGTAAGTACCAATAATAAAAAGGTCTGCAGCATCTCTCGGTGTAGCTCAGGTTGTAGCGTTCTTGCCTCACAACTATAGAGTCTGTGGTTCGAGTCCCATTGTGCCACATATTTCTTGAGATTTATAATTCATTTATATAAAACATTTTGGGATCTCTAACTCCACATGTTGTATCAGTTTTTGTTTATGTGTACATAGACGAGCTGAAAATCTTGTCGTCACGTAAACCACGGTTGAGTTAGCTGCTTGGAAAGCTCATAGTAGCTACGGCCATGACTTTTCAAATACAGCGTCGGAGCTCTGCACAAACAGAACAATCAAAGATTACTGTCGTCAACTAACAGTGCAGCCAATACTGTAAAAAATTAGACTCGTGTTTTTTATTTAAACGATCATTATTATCAACCTTCTATAAAGTATAGAAAATTACGAATAAACAAAAATACGTGCACTTTTTGTAAAAATTACTATTAGATATTAAAATTGTCTAAGAATTCGAACACAAAAAAAAAAAAAAAAAAAAAAATCAAGAAAATCTGTCACGTCAAGATTCGAATCACTGCCCCCAGGGTTGGAAAGCCATAGCGCTGCCACCCGAGCTACATCAACAGATGCTCTAACCGTGTTGAATTATTGGTACTTAGGTGAATGGCTTTGGCAGACTGTATTTGAGTTCTGCACTTCACGTACTATAAATATCAATTCTCAAATCCGATACCCATGTGTTCTCTTTGTTAGACTGCTCGACCACTCCACTGAAATGAAGAGGATGGCGCGGGACAGGAATCGGGCCCTCGCTGCAATGGCCGAACGCTCTAAGGCGCCTTACTGCGAAGCGCGTGGTTGCTCCCCGTCGGAGGTTCGAGTCCTTAATTTTTTCACTCTCATTTGCATCTACGTTTTCAGTTATTTGCCGGGTGTACTCAGTCTTTGTCCTTCCATAGATTTTTTTTTACCTTTTACAGCTACCTTTAGTGAGAGAACTATTCCCCGATATCTTAACATGTCCTATCAGCCAAACTCTTACATTCCACTGTTTTCCAGACGTTCCTTTCTTCACCAATTTTACTGAGCCCCTCCTCATTGGTTATGAGTCTTAGGCATAAATGCCCGCTTTTTCTGTGCCAAACTACTGTTTATATCCTCCTTGTTTCATCTGCCGTAGGTTATTTTGCTTCCAAGCTGGCAGAATTTCTCAACTTTATCTAGCTCGTGATTACCAATTTCAAAGTTACGTTTGCCGATACTTTAATTTCTGCAACTTCTCATTATTTTTGTCTTTTTGATGTTTTCTGGCAATCCATATTATGCTTTTATTAGACTACTTATTCCATTCAACAGACTCTGCAATCAGAATAAAAAAAAAAAAAAAAAAAAAAAAATGCTCGGATAGCACCGTACCTCACAAACGGCTTTTAATCAAATTGCGTAGTTATGGTATATTGCCCCAAATTTGCGATTGGATAGGAGATTTCCTGTCAGAGAGGACACAGTTCGTAGTAATCGAGGGTAAGGCATCGACTAAAACAGAGGTGATATCGGGTAGTGTTATTGGTACTCTGCTGTTCCTGGTAGTGTTATTGGTCCTCTGCTGTTCCTTATTTACATAAACGATTTAGGGGAAATCTAAGTAGCTCTCTTAGGTTGCTTGCAGATGACGCCGTCATTTACCGTCTAGTAAAATCATCTGAAGTTCAAAACCAACTGCAGAAAGATCTGAATAAGATATCAGTATGGTGTAAAAATTGGCAATTGACTCTAAATAATGAGAAGTCATCCACATGAGCACGAAAAGAAATCCGTTAAACTTTGTTTACAAGATAAATCAATCAAAAGTGAAGACCGTAAACTTCACAAAATACCGAGGAATTACTATTACTTCAGACTTAAATTGGAAAGAACTCGTAGATAATGTCGTGGGAAAGGCGAACCAGAGACTACGTTTTATTGGCAGAACCCTTAAAACATGCAACAGAACTACAAAAGAAACTGCATACACTACGCTTGTCCATTTTTGGAGTATTGCTGCCCAGTGTGGGATCCTTATCAGATGGGCTTGACGGAGGACATCGAAAGAGTCCAAAGAAGGGCAGCTCGTTTCGTATTGTCACGATACAGGGGAGATAGCGGTACGGAAATGATACATAATCTGGGATGGGAATCATTACAACAACGGCGCTTATCGCTGCGGCGTGGGCTACTTACGGAACTCCAATCGCCAACATTCTCCTCCGAATGCGAAAATATATTGTTGACTCCCACTTACATAGGTAGAAATGATCATCAGAATAAAATACGAGAAATCAGAGCTCGGACGGAGAGATTCAGATGTTCTTTCTTCCCGCGCATTCGAGAATGGAATGGAAGATAAATAGTATAATGGTGGTTCGATGAACCCTCTGCCAGGCACTTAAATGTGATTTACAGAGTATCCCATGTAGATATAGATGTAGAACAAGATGCGAAAGATGCCAACTAGCTTCTCGATTCCAGGTCTAAACAATTCAAATAATAATAAAAAATGTTCAAATGTTAGTAAATCTATCGGACCAAACTGCGTGGTCATTAGTCCGTAGCTTACAAACTACTTAAACCTAGGTAAACTAACCTAAGGACAAATACACATACAACCATGGAGGACTCGATCCTCCACGGCGAGCAACCATGCGCTCCGCAGCGAGACGCTTTAGACCGCTCGACTACTCCACCGCGGCAAATAATAATAGTTGAGATATTTGCGCATATGTAACTGACACAATTGTCCTCTTTCAAGCGCGCTCAGTTGGCTGTAGCAACCAGGAGTGCGTCTTCGAGGCATGGCGCCTGTTCGCTGCACACGATGACATTACACTGAGTCTTGTGGATGTAGACATTCCCTATTAAAGGGTGCACACAGATGAAGCTCTGGCATCTATGTTACTGCGCTATCTGACGTCGAAATAATTATCAGTACATCTGCTGTCCCCCAGGTACTACCTGCCGTCATAGTATAAAATCGACGTGGTCTTTCCGGAAGAACAAACAGTACACCATTCATTAACGTCTGTGTTTCCTGTTTGGCCTGTGGTATCAGGTTTTCTCGCATTTCAGTAACTTCTGGTCGATATTCATCCAAGCTTCCGAAATATTTCCATTGTGCATTTCAGAACGGTAGTTTACTTTCGCCTCATTTTGTGAAAGCTGTTCGTAATTAACTGTTTCCTAATTGTAAACAAATGTAAACAACGGCTTCCGGGGCCGTTGTCATCTAATATATAAAAATTAATGTTTCTTTGTTTGTCTGTTTGTTCGTATTTCATGCACGGCCATACTGTACATCCGATTGCGATAAAACTTTGTCAACTCATTGCTTGCACTCACGCGACGGTTATAGGAATACTAAAATTAACTTCGTATGTTGCATAGTGGAGGGTGATTTACTATAATTTCATTCGTTTCTTGCGCCTTCACGCTGAAATTGCTGGACGGATACGAATGAAATTTAGATGAGAGGTAGCTTATACCTTGATTAATACATGGGCTACCTTTCGTAAGCCACCGTACGGTGCGTGGCGGAGGGTACCTTAACTTTCAAAACAAGAGAACCATCACAATCTACCTAAAATTCCACGCAGTGCATAGCGGAGAGTACTTTGCAATAAACTTAGACACCACTTCACTGATCACAATGAAAGTTAAAAAAGTTATATAATTTTTCAGAGACGGAGGGGTAGGAGCAGTTCGATAGAGAGACAAGGAGATGACTGTCAAAGAAAAGGGAAGGTCAAGATAAGCAGAGAAGGGTAGGAGGAGATGAACAGTGAGAGGCGAGATGAGGAAATGAACGAAGAGGAAGGGAGGTGGAATGTATATGGACAGAGAGAGAGAACGAAAGGGAAGGTGGAGAGTGAGAGAGACAGAGAAAATGTAAGGGCGGATGTACTAACTTAAAACATGAATAAATGAATACCAGAGCGACGCCGGGTTTTCAGCTATACCCGGGCAGCTAAAACTTCGCACTTGACATTAACAAATTAAAAGATCAAGAAGCGCGAGGCGCTAGTCGCTAGGACGATCCAATCGCAGCGTAGTAAACGCTTCCAGTGGTCGCGCCCCATGACGTTCCGCATTGCCGGCTTTGTTCAGTGCTACTGCGTGAATACGTTGTGTGTGCTTTTTTGCGCTGCAATTTGTTTTACTGTGAGTGGTTTAACTTGACATTCCGAGTTCAAGAAATTGGATAATGCCACCGAAAAGACGTGAAACAAACATATGTAGTAGACGAAATCGCAAAGGAGAAGGTCACAATTTAATAAAGCTACCCCCATGTCATTGCCATTTTAACCATACAGAATTAGTATGGAGTGACGTGAAAAATTACATAAAGAACAATACTAAATCTTTCACAATAACAGAGGTGGAAAAAGGTCAGCACATTGAATAACTGATTCGGGCAGCGCAGACAATGGAAGGGATCATCAGTTTTCATGAACAGTTAATGATTTGTCTTGGTGATTACGACGATGAAGACGATTTTGGTAGTGACGACAACAGTGAAGATGGGTATCAGGATGGAATTGCACCATTGTCGCCGTAAATTGGTGAGTAGAAAGCATAGTGATTATAAAACGTAGAAAGAGTAGTAATTATCTTTATATGCTTTATTTCACATCTCTCATGAACAAATGCTTATTTTCTATATTTCTTTGCTCCGTTATTGAAAGCGTATGAGTTGTTATGCTCTTATTTACATTACAATGCCGTTAATTAATTGCTGCTTTGTGATAGCAGCTCAAGAACGAATTATTATATGCACTTGTGTTGCTCAATAGCTTACGAGATGCAATACTCCTCGAGAAATGGCGTCAGAAACAATGAGAAGCGCGAAAAACTGCTGCATTCAGCGACAATGCTGCTCATTTTCTCCTAAACCACTGGACCGATTTCAACCAAATTTGGTACACACTTTACGTACCGTGAGGTATCAATTGCTGCAGAGTTAAGAATCACATAAGACATATGGTTCAGAAGATATGACGTCATAAAAAATAGGAATCGCAAAAAAACTGCCACATAATGCTGCGAGACTTTAAAAATACCCTGCATGAGAATGGGAGTACTTAGCGACTTGCAACATACTTTAAACATAATTTCAAACCTTATATAAACTTTTTTCGCTGACAACCATAGCAAAGTGATGAAAGGAAAAAAAGTTTCTCGCTTTCTACTTTTTAGCTGTTTATGGAGTAAAACTACGGCATTCGGTATGACGTCACAATTTATAATTTGTACACTACAAATTCTACCTTCTAAATTGTATCATATTCTGACTCGTTCCGCTGTTCATGGACTAAAACTACGGCTTTCGGTATGACGTTACAATTTATCATTTCTACACTAAAAATTGTAGCCGCAGTAAATTTTCCAGACAGTATACACGCATATATTTGAGTGTACCTTCTAAATTGTATCAGAGTACAACACGTAGTTCATGAGATATGAGCACATAAACAGTAATGTTCATGGGAAACGGCCCCTTTCCGCACCAAGTTTTAATCTTTTACTTCTTTACTACTACCTGTATTCCCAAGAGATTTTACAGACATACAGCCCTGATAGAAATAAATGTATACCTAAAATATGGCAGGAATAAATAAATAAATACCTGAGCAACGCCGCGTTTTCAGCTAGTTATCTATAAAATTTTTCTTGGCATTGGACCGCATCATCAACGTTTCGGTCACTGTTGCAATCGCCCATCTTCTGGGTGTCGTGTTTACTGTTGTATGAGAGAAAGTTGGGAACTCAACCCAGATAAGACTTCCGTCCTACATGTAGGACGCTTTGCATAATTTTGTTTAATATCCTCCTTTACGAATTCATTATGTGATAAACAGTTTGTACTAACTCTAAGCGTTTGTTATAACTTTGAATTAAAGTCAACAATCATAATCTTGCAATGTTGCTTTTATTTGTAACTGGAAATTTGGGGTAATATATCTGTACTTGAAAAAAAAAAATGACGGTACTCTATTGCAATGTCTATGAAAGGTTTGTATAATATGCACTGTATTTATTTCTGACCGCTAGTTTTATACACAGAGCTTAAAAACAAGACAATTTATTATATCATGGTGTAAAACTAGTGTAATATCAACCGTGATCCACAGTAAAGAATATTAAATATTGTTGTACTACATATATGATGTCAATCAAAACGGAGTTCGTTTGCAGCAAATGATAATTTACTGTTGTTCCTTTTATATAAGGTTTTCAGTCTTGACCAAGCTCTAAGATTACTTGAAAATGATAAACATAATAACGTCATTATGGATGCCAGCAGTCAGATTTTACTAACAGCCCTTCCCCGTATACATGTTTGTGATGATGCAAATGATGCAGATTCAGGCGATGTCGCAAGTAGTACTAGTTATTGAAAGTCAACTTATAGGAAAGTTAGGAGCAAGACGAGGAGAGGAAGGGCAGGAGAATGTGACAGGATGAAAATGACGATACAAAGAGGAAAACGACGTATCATTGGGAGCAATGTGGTCTTACAGAGTTCAGTAATAAAAGTTCGCCACACGATCTTCCATATAAGAGAAGTCCTTTGCAACTATACTGTTGTTTTTATGATGGTTTTATTAACTTTATTGCTACATTCACAACAAATATGATATCGAACATAATTGAGTGATATGACTTCAATTGAGGTGAGATCAAATATTGTGGTACTGTAACTTTTACTTAGAGGTTACACTCAAGTTCTGAGGAGGATTATATAGTGGGAAATAAGATTTAATTTACATAATAATCGTATGGCTGGGGCTCTTTCCTGTTGTAAACTCAAATTCATGATGTGCAACTTAAGCTTGTGTGAAAATGGCAGTCTAAATTACTCAGACAAGCACGTTAAAATGAGGCAATTATTTGACATGCTCAGTCCACTATGCCAGAAAAATACACTTGTGGGGAGAAAAGCGTTGATGGACCAATTGTGCCTTCCTTTGGTAAACGTGAGTGCATGCAGTTCATTAGCAGGAACCAATACGGTTTGGCTACACAATTTAGACTTGAAGTAGTATTGGATACATAGTGTGGATGGATCCTTATGAAGGTTCGACCACTACAAACACTTCAACTTAGGAGCAAGTATTTCAGTATGTTGATATGTTACTGAATTTTATTACCAACTTTTAGCAATTATTTCATGTTTAATGACATATATTTGAAGTGATTCTTTAGAAATTTGTTCTTTTGTTAACTACAATTAACTTTGGAATGCTATAAATCACACTGTGTTTGTAGAACATTATATTATATTTGTTGTCAACTGACTACTTACATGACCGACGTCCTACATGTGGGGCATCCTGTTAATCATACAATAATTAATTTCGAAGCACAAAACTAGTTTTTATAAGTTAAATGATACCTGTGAGAAATAAATAAATCGATATAAGAAATTAATTCATTCTTATATCGGTTAAATACTGATGGTAGTAACCGTTGCCACATTGTGATTGGAGGTTTCAGTTATGGGAGAAGGGGGTGAGGCTATATTTTAATGGTGATCACGTTATTTATTCCTATTGGCGGGAAACGGATTCCTGGATTGGTGTTTGCATTATAGTTTCCTACATTTTGAAACTGGTGATTGAGGGGCGGGTGCGCGGCCAATGGGAAATATAGGCCCCAGCGCAGACATGCCAAGTAAGCAAGGTAGTTCCCGTGGCCGGTGAGAAATACTGACCTGAGCGCGCACTTCATGCTACGTAAGCAAGGTAGTTCCGAGCCGGCGCGATCGCTAGCCGATTAGGCACTGCCCATGCGTCATAGCGGGCAGCCACTGAGCTAGCAATCGCGCCGGAACTACCTTGCTTACGTGGCATGATGTGTGCGCTGAAGCCTGTCTTTCTCGCCGGCCACGGGCGGGTGCTAGTGACGCAGCACTGTTGCCTAGCGCACGGCTAGGGCGAGCTATTTAC
Source organism: Locusta migratoria (assembly GCA_026315105.1). Classification (NCBI taxonomy): domain Eukaryota; kingdom Metazoa; phylum Arthropoda; class Insecta; order Orthoptera; family Acrididae; genus Locusta; species Locusta migratoria. The sequence continues at coordinate 215,110,458 of CM048749.1, forward strand.
TCTGTATGCGCGGCCGCTGTTGTCTCCGGGCGGCCCGCTGTGGACTATGTCACAGACTATGTTTCCTATACTCTATTCACCGAGAGAGAGACCGTGAACACAGCGAGGCGCGTGACTAGGGGTGGACTATGCACGGGGGCTCGCTCAATGTCGCCGCATCCGTTTCAGGTGTGTTCAAATGTTTAAGCTTATGGGACTTAACTATGGTGTTCAAAAATGTTCAAATGTTTGTTAAGCTTATGGGACTTAACTATGGTGTTCAAAAATGTTCAAATGTTTGTTAAGCTTATGGGACTTAACTATGGTGTCAAAAATGTTCAAATGTTTGTTAAGCTTATGGGACTTAACTATGGTGTTCAAAAATGTTCAAATGTTTGTTAAGCTTATGGGACTTAACTATGGTGATCAAAAATGTTCAAATGTTTGTTAAGCTTATGGGACTTAACTATGGTGTTCAAAAATGTTGCGGCCGCGATGGCCGAGGGGACTAAGGCGCTCCAGTCACGGTCTGCACGGCCACTACGGTCGGGGGTTCGAATCCCCCCTCGGGCATGGATATTTGTGCCGTCCTAGTTCGTAAGTAGTTCATAAGTAGTTTGTAAGTTTAGGGACTGATGACCCCTTAGTTAAGTCCCATAGACTATACAAACATTTGAAACATCAAAAATGTTCAAATGTTTGTTAAGCTTATGGGACTTAACTATGGTGTTCAAAAATGTTCAAATGTTTGTTAAGCTTATGGGACTTAACTACGGGGTCATCAGTCCCTAAACTTACAAACTACTTATGAACTACCTTATACTAAAGACGGCACAAATATCCATGCCCGAGGGGGGATTCGAACCCCCGACCGTAGTGGCCGTGCAGACCGTGACTGGAGCGCCTCAGTCTCCTCGGCCACCGCGGCCGGCAACTATGGTATCATCAGTCCCGAAACTTACAAACTACTTATGAACTAGCTAATACCAAGGGCGGCACAAATATCCATGCCCGAGGAGGGATTCGAACCCCGACCGTAGTGGCCGTGCAGACCGTGACTGGCGCGCGCACAACGCTCGGTCACCGCGGCTGGTCTTTCAGGTGTAAAGCATTTGTGTGTGTGTTATGTGGGGTGATATTAAATGCTGGTTAGAAATTTCATCTTAAAGGACCAGTTGCTGAATAGCAGCATATGTATTAAACTTTCATAGTCTATCTCTTTTTTTCTCTTTCTCATCTGTATCGCGCAAATGTAAACTCATTACGTCATCCTACATTTTGAATCCATACAAGAAGCGATCAAAGAAGCTATCATTACGTTCTTAATGTGTATAAAATCGAGCTGTTGTGTCGAGAACAATAAATGACATTGTTATAAAAAGAGCTGCATCTATGGGTGTTGGTTGTTCCTCACTTTGTCTTACGAAGATTGATTACAAGGCCACACACTCTTTGAAGTCTCCAAAAGAACATCACAGCCTAAGCTTACAGAAAGTGTTGATGACTTTCACAGAAATGTGATACGAACGAAAGTAGGTGATTTGTTTTGTTGACATAATTTTTATTGCCGTAAACGAAAATGTAGATTTGGGCAATTTTCGGAGATTCTATGAATTATTAAAAGTAACGACTTTTGAATATCTCGGGCATCTAATATGACTGCTATTTAGCAAAACACACAGTCGCTTTATATAAAGAGGTTTTAATTCCAAATTATTAACTTATCCACCAACAGCCGTAAAGTTAATGTTCTTTTTTTCACGACTGGGTTCGGTATTGTATTAATACCATCTTCAGGCTCTATATAAATTACTTGCAAGTCAATATTGTATCCATAACATCATGCTGTACATATGTCATACAAAATATAAAGAAGAAATAATGTAATACCGAAACCACTCGTTAAATAGAACAACATAAATTTTACGGCTGTTGGCGAATAAATTAAAAATTTGGAATTTAAGCTCGACCAACAGCCGCAGTCACCATTCCATTACAACGTGGAAACACAGAGATTGATACCTAGTTAGCAACATGGAGCGAGCGCCCCGTTTTTGTCCACCCCTGGTCACGCGCCCCAGTCTGTTTACAGAATGTCTTTCGTTTCAGTGAACGGAGTATAATTATTGTTTTTTGTTTTTTAATAACGAACTTGGTAACCTATTTAATTTACGAATTACAGTCGAGGATTTTTTCTTCCCCCTTTTTTGTAATTGTCAAGTATAAATTGGAAAGTAACTTGCTCTCAGTATTTCGTACAGTTTAATGTGAATCTTTCAAAGTTGATATATACTACATTGTGTTCATTTACATATTACTGTGTATATCGGCGTAAGCAATATTTTATTTTCACATATAACAGATAAAAAATTAAAATGTTTGTAAATCTATCAGACCAAACTTTCTGGTCATCAATCCGTAGCTTACAAACTACTTAAACTAAGGTAAACTAACCTAAGGACAACACACACACACACACACACACACACACACACACACATGCCCCAGGGAGGACTCGAACCTCCGACGGCGAGCAACCACGCGCTCCGCAGCGAGGCGTCTCAGACCGCTCGGCTACTCCACCGCGGCTAACCAATAACAGATGACAGTAGTTATACAAACATGAATAATGAATCCACAGTGTAAAGCGTAGAATAAAAAGCAAAAGTGAATCAAGCAACAGCTACATTAAAACAGCTTGAAACTGCTGCTTCATTGAATGTTTGTATAGCTGTGGAGGCAGAACATCGGAAGTCGCTGTATGACTCCTCCCTTTACTGCTGACTACAGCGCAGATTTAATTTCTTGGCCGCGTGAGTTTGGTCGCTCGGTCTAAGGTGACGTAACGGATTTCGCGGTCGCTTCCGCTGGAGGTTCGAGTCTCCCTCGGGGATGGGTGTATCTGCTGTTCTTAGCACAACTTAGTTTAACTTGTGTGTAAGGCAAGGGACCGCTGTCCTAAGTAGTTTGTTCCATGAGTTATACAAACTTTGTACTTGTTTCTTGAAACCGGGCGGTGCGTCACTTGAGTCAGTCATACTGCAAAGAAGCGGTTCAGTAATCTTCGACGTCGGCTTCGGCGGCGCTGTGTTTGATTTTGGCTCTGCTACTTGATGACCGTGGGGTGCAGGTAAACGCTTTGTTGTCGACAGGCGTTGAGTTGCGTGTGATTTCTGTTGCATCCAGAAAGGACGACTTCACTATATAAATTGCGACTGTGGTGTGTGAACCTCTACTGCCCCTTCTACTTACAGGATACGGTCCGTCGTATGGTGCCTGCAATGGCTTACGCATTGTATCACTGAGTACTAACACATGGTGCTCCGCAAAGACGAACAAGTGCCTTTCCATTTATTGCAGTGAAATTTAACAGCCCACAAGTTGCATAGTAATACTTAAGAACACTTTACCAAGATTCTCACATCGGCTAGCGAATCCTTCATTAGAAGTTTTTACATCAAAGATTACCAACATCAGACGTGTTACACCTGAGAAGAAGTGCTTATGTCACGTAATCTTAATATTAAATGGTCATAAATAAAAAATACTAGTTCGTTTAAAATTTTGTTAACCAACTAGCAATTGTGAAGCCAGGAAGTTTCATAAGTGCACACCCCACTGCAGAGTGAAAGTTTCATTCTGGAAACATCCCTTAGGCTGTGGCTGAGCCATGTATTCACCATATCCTTTCTTCCAGCAGTGCTAATCTTGCAAAGTTCGCAGGGGAACTTCTGTGAAGTTTGGGAAGTAAGAGGCGAGGTACTGACAGAAGTAAAGTTGTGAGGACGGATTGTGAAGCGTGCCAGGATAGCTCAGTCGGCACCGGGCGCCGTAATTCTGCACTCCCGGTCAGAGGGCTGAACGCCCTCTGCAAAAGAAAAGAAAGAGAAAGAAAGAGAGAGGGAGAGACTGAACCAAGAACATATCGAACAAGAAGAAACAAAGACGATCAGCGACCTCAAGGAAATGGTCGGTAGAGCGCTTGACAGCGAAAGGCAAAGGTGTGGTGTCGCACAAGTACAAAGTGCGCGCCACCTACTTTCGCCGCGCGCCGCCATGCACGCACGGCGCGGCGTTCTCACGACGACAGCCACGAGCGCCCTCTGCTGCAACCCCGCTCGTGGCCACCACGGAAAGACACCGGTCACTTCGGACGGAGATAGCAACCAGTTAGGACCTTCGTAATCAGATAGGCACCAGTGAAGACTTTGCTATTGTACAGGCACTAGGCAGGCCTCTAACAACTATGTATCAACATTCTGCAGTACTATGTAAAAGTTAAGTATTGTTACATTCTGTGCAATATATATCTCTTTCTAATTTACTCGAGTGTTTATAGTTTCTGGCTGCTCCCCTCCGTACCTGCACCAGCGTACTATCTTATTCCTGTGTCGGTCTCATCCACTCGACCACCGACACCTACGACGAGGCGGGGACACAAAAGTGGCGACGAGGATGGGATACAAAAGTGGCGACGAGGATGGGATAGACGAACCGTGGACCAGCCCGCTTGTAGCAGCCAGACAGCAGCAGTCGGAGCACGCAAAAATTGCTCCCGCCCACCCACCCTTATTATAAGATTTTTGAGGGAACATTTTCAGTTACGTGTTTGTGGACTTTTTTGTTGCAGAGCGTCCTCTTTAATATTGCATTTGTGTTTTGTTATAATTTACTTGTATGCGCGGCGCCTAATCGGTCAGCATGGCCACTACCCCGAACCCAAACTTAATGGAAATTATTCAGTTACAGACGGCGCAAATCACTCAACTACTGCAGGCCGTGTCGCAGTTAACGGCACAGGCTGCTCACCAACAACAACAGCCGTCACATCAGCAGCCCACACCTGCCGCTGTACCGCTCCCTACGTTCCGCCAGTACAACGAACGTGAGGAAGAATGGAGCGACTACTTCGCACAGTTTCAAGAACTCGTCGCGGCTCATCAAATTACAGGTCAGAGAGTGAAGAACCTTTTCTTATCGATTGTGGGCCCCCGGACCTTCGTATTATTGCAAAAACTTTTCCCTCACGCCTCTCCTCGTGATGTAGACTTTGAACAAATTGTAGATGCACTGAATGCTCATTACGAGAGGAAAGTTCTCGTAGCCGCTGCGCGGTACCGATTTTTCAGACTTAAAAAATTACCACAGCAATCACACCAAGAGTGGATTACGGAATTGAAGGGCTTAACCCGCCAATGTAAATTTACTTGCTCTTGTGGACTTTCGTATAGTGACGTGATGTTGAGGGATGCGATTACGCAGAATATTCAGGACCCCAGAATTAGAGCAGCAATTCTGAAACAGTCTGACCCCTCATTAGACAGTGTACTGCAGCTTATAGAAGCGCATGATACTTTTGACTTAGCAGATGTAGAAATGCAAAGCCACAGTGTAAATTCAGTGCGCCGCAACGGACGCTTTCCTAGCCATAGTTCTCAGTATAGCACTAGTGATTCTTATTTTTCTACCGGCCGTGCTGAACAGACAGTGAACAGTAGCCAGAGTAAAAGTGCGACGCAAAGGTCGCCCCGTAGTGTTAGACACAGTAATTTGCATAACGGGCGCCAATGCTCATTTCAGAAAAATGTACGTAAATCTTGCCCCCAGTGTGTGTCTCGCCACAAGCGTGCTCATTGCCCTAGTCGCAAAGCAACCTGTTACCATTGTGGCAAATCAGGACATGTACAATCTGTGTGTATGCAAATTAAAAACTCAAAGGATGGTACCGTTAGAAACAGTGCTTCGCAGAGTGCGAGAACAGTTCATTCTGTAAATGTTATACGGGCTGTGGAATTGAACAGTGCTTTCCTTGGACCTCAATTGCAAGTAAGTAGTTTTGCGCCTATGGCAAAACTATATAGTGCACCACGTAGCAAGCGCCGACGAGCGCGTAAAACAGTGCAACGGAAAAGGGTTCGGGACAAGCAAAATGACTATGAACAGTGCATTCCTGTAGTGAAAATAGTGCCTTCTGCAACTGCTCCTTGTAATAGTGCCCAGTACTGTGTAGCTAGTAACAGTAGACATCAAGTAGCTACTCAAAAGTGTAGTGCAGTAGTTAGTAAATCTGGAGTAGCTTCGCATGCTTGCGCGGACGCCGATCCGGCGGTAGTGCCATCTAGTGACAGTGTTGTTAATCCGCTGTGTGCCGAGTATGCGCCGCTTCCTACCGCACGCAACCCGCGCAAGCGCAGAAAACTATATGTATTAGACGTTGCCCACATTCGCGCACCGGTCGTGCGCCAGAAGCACAAGCTGTTTGTTACTCTCTCTATAGAAAATAAGACTGTGCAATTTCAGCTTGATACTGGTTCCGCTGTTACATTAATTAATAAAGATACTTATGAACTTCTGGGTTCGCCAAAATTGTCGCCGTCACAGCAAGTGTTAACAGCTTATACAGGTGAAAATATTCCCGTGCTAGGAACATGTAGCCTGCCCGCCTCTTTTCAAGGTGTAACAAAAACAGTTGCTTTTGTAGTTCTTCAGGCCAAATCGACACAGAACATTTTTGGACTAGATGCTTTTGACTTGTTTGTTAGTGCCTCAGGATAAAATCAATGCATTGTGTGACAAATATAGTGACCTGTTTTCGCCGGAACTAGGTTGTGCAAAAGACTTCGTGGCACATGTAACTTTAAAAGAATCTGCAGTTCCAATATTTCGTAAAGCTAGACCAGTGCCTATCACATTGCGTGATTAAGTTGCCGAAGAACTTAAACGTTGGCAAGATAGTGGGGTGATTTCTCCTGTTTCTGCGAGTCAGTGGGCCTCGCCTATAGTAATTATACCCAAGCCGTCAGGAAAACTTCGTCTCTGTGCGGACTTCAAATCCACAGTGAACAGTCAAACAATTGTAGACACTTACCCTCTGCCTAGACCTGAGGAACTGATGGACAAATTAGGACAGTCTCGCTTCTTTTCCAAGATTGATTTAGCAGAGGCATACTTACAGATTCCACTTGATGACGAGTCAAAAAAGTTTTTCGTCATTAATACTCACATGGGCCTTTTTCAATTTCAACGCCTACCCTTTGGCAGTTCTTCCGCTCCCGCTATTTTTCAGCGTTTTTTGGAACAGCTGACAGTTTCTGTACCTTGTTGTTCGAACTATTTAGATGATATTGTGGTATCCGGACGTACAGTTGAAGAACATTTAGCAAACCTGGAGTGCCTTTTCAAAGTTTTGACTGCAGCAGGTCTACGTTGCAATAAAGCAAAGTGTTCGTTTTTTCAAACTGAAATAGAGTACCTAGGCCATGTGATTAATGCCCAAGGAATTCATCCCTTACAGTCACATCTTCGAGCAATCAAAGACTTGCCTCCTCCTAAGAATGTGCATGAATTGCAAGCAGTGATGGGAAAGCTTAACTATTATTTCAGATTTATTCCCAATGCCTCTCAGATTGCAGCTCCACTGCATCACTTACGTAGGAAGAATGATCCTTTTGTATGGTCTAAAGATTGTCAGGTTGCCTTTGACAAACTAAAGTCTGCACTACTCAGTGATGCATGTTTGATTCCCTTTGACCCACAGAAGCCTGTAGTGTTAGCAGTTGACGCCTCGTCGTACGGTGTGGGTTCAGTTCTGTCGCATCGTATTGGATGTCACGATCGTCCTATTGCCGTGGCATCCAAGCTACTGACGCCAACGCAACAGAATTACAGTCAGATAGAAAAGGAGGCCTTAGCAATCATTTACGGCGTCACAAAGTTTCATCATTATCTGTATGGCAGAAAATTCTATTTGTTGACAGACCACAAGCCTCTCACGTCGTTGTTCTCACCCACAAAGCCAATTCCGCCACGAACGGCACAAAAGCTTCAGAGATGGTCCTTGATATTGTCAAATTATCAGTATGAGATTTTGTACCGACCTACCACTAAACATGCCAACGCGGACACACTTTCCCGACTTCCGGTTGGCCAGGATGTATCATTTGATTCTTCAGAAATGGCATGTTGTCAGATAGACTCCAGAGATGCTTCCGCTGTCGCAGACTTTCCTTTAAACTCTCGTCGAGTTGCACAGGAAACAGCTGCGGATGCAGACTTAAGTGTGGTAGCACATTTTGTTCGCTTTGGTTGGCCTGCCAGAGCCAAAGATATTGATCGGCCTCTGGTTCGACGTTATTTTGCACAACGTCATGCATTATCTTTAAGTCAGGGTGTACTTTTGTTGCATACCGACAACGACCAAGCAAGAGTGATTGTTCCTCGTTCCCTGCAACGAGAAGTGTTACGCCTCCTGCATCAAGGACATTGGGGCATTGTTAGGACAAAGCAATTGGCCAGACGTCATTGTACCTGGGTTGGTATGGACGCTCAGATAGAGAGGATGACATCACAGTGTACAGTTTGTGCGGAGCATCAGGCGGCTCCTCCGCAACGTTTCTCAGACTGGCCACGCCCCAAGGGACCATGGCAACGTTTACATATTGACTTTGCCGGACCTTTCTGGAATACGCGCTGGTTAATTGTTGTAGACGCTTTCAGCAAGTTTCCTTTTGTGATTGCCATGAACTCAACGACAGCTTCTAGTACAATCAGTGCCTTAACATCAGTGTTTTGCATCGAAGGCTTGCCTGAAACTATCGTCAGTGACAATGGACCTCAGTTTGTTAGTGCGGAATTTCAACAGTTTTGTCGTGTGAATGGTATTCAGCATATTACCACTGCACCTTTTCACCCTCAGTCCAATGGTGAAGCAGAACGTTTCGTTCGAACATTCAAGTCTCACATGGAGAAGATGAAAGGTCAGCACTCCAGGCAGCAAGCTCTTCTGCAGCTGTCTACGTATCGGTGCATGCCACGTGACGGCCCGTCTCCTGCCGAGCTGCTACACGGCCGCCGTCACCGCACTCTCCTTCACCTGCTGCAGCCTCCCACGCACCGAGTCGGTTCGTATGGCGCTACGCGTTTTCAGGTTTCCACGCCGGTGCTGCACAGGGTGTTTGTTGCCAGCAAGAAGACATGGTTGCCGGGCACCATTCAGAGCGTGCTCGGTCGCAATATGTATGTTGTACGTTCTTCCACAGGGTCGGAGCTGCGGCGCCACGCAAACCAATTGCGTCTGCATAGGCCGCGCGATCCTGTCTCGGGTTTCTTGATTCCAGACCCAGTTCACGCCAGGGAGCACAACCACATCGTTCGTCAGCGGGTCCAGCGTCCCCGGACTACGAGATCGTCCCGATGGAGATCGACGCGACGCCGCCGCTGTCGCCGCCGCAGATGACAGCGTCACCGAGAGGGACTCCGGGACCGTGCGTGCCGCCGCCGCCTGGGCCACGCACCTCAGAAGAAGATGACCTGCTCCCTCTGGGCGGGGGGTGCGCCCTTCCCCAGGTTTCGGTGGGTTCCCTGGAGGATCGCAAGGCGGATGCCGGGGCGCGGACGGCGTCTCGATCCCAGCCTCAGCTACGACGCCCGTCCCACCAGTAACGCCCCCGCCCAGGCCCTCCTCCCAGTGCCGTCGCCATGGCATTCAGCCCTACGCCACGACGGCGCGGCGGTTTGGGGGGGAGGGGTGTGGTGTCGCACAAGTACAAAGTGCGCGCCACCTACTTTCGCCGCGCGCCGCCATGCACGCACGGCGCGGCGTTCTCACGACGACAGCCACGAGCGCCCTCTGCTGCAACCCCGCTCGTGGCCACCACGGAAAGACACCGGGCACTTCGGACTGAGATAGCAACGAGTTAGGACCTTCGTAATCAGATAGGCACCAGTGAAGACTTTGCTATCGTACAGGCACTAGGCAGGCCTCTAACAACTATGTATCAACATTCTGCAGTACTATGTAAAAGTTAAGTATTGTTACATTCTGTGCAATATATACCTCTTTCTAATTTACTCTAATGTTTATAGTTTCTGGCTGCTCCCCTCCGTACCTGCACCAGCGTGCTATTTTTGTTCCTGTGTCGGGCTCATTCCACTCGGCCACCGACACCTACGACGAGGCGGGGACACAAAAGTGGCGACGAGGATGGGATACAAAAAAAGGTCCTATGTTCGAATCCCGGTTCCGGCACACAATTTTATCCCCTTTTATGTCTGATGATATGAGGGGAAAAAAGCATGCGGGTGGACCTGACCATAATCCTCGATACTTGTAAAACCAATTAAAGCACTGGACATGCAACTTCAACTTGTTGCGAAACCGATACAGCGGGTCTCCACTACTCCAAATAAAAAACAAGCTAATGTGGATCAACGGCCTTTCGTTCAGTTACTTCCAGTTTTAGCTGTTTTAACATCTATATTTCTAACTGAAAGTTCCTTTAATTAGGTATAAATGTTTTAGCTGTGGTTGCCCTTCATATAAAATTCTCTAAGACTATTTTATTTTCAGATGTGAGGACATGATTCTTCCTAATAATTTTTAGATTTCATTCTCAAGAGCTTTGACTGATGATGGTTTACCACATCTTTTATATGATCTAATGAGGCCCTCAAAGATCGAAACGCGTTGTAAGTAATAAAAAAATGTTCAAATGTTTGTAGAGCTTATGGGACTTAACTACGGGGTCATCAGTCCCTAAACTTACAAACTACTTATGAACTAGCTAATACTACGGACGGCACAATATCCATGCCCGAGGGGGGGATTCAAACCCCCTACCGTAGTGGCCGTGCAGACCGTGACTGGAGCGCCTCATTCCCTTCGCCACCGCGGCCGGCGCAAGTAATAAAAAGCATATTCACAAGCGTGATTGCATTCCTTCAAGAAATCGATCACCGATTGCTGCACCCGACTTCAGGATAGAATCGTGCCAGTTTTCATTTTTTATTATTTTGTTTTACTACGAAACTTGTGGGTTTCTAAATATTATTGCAATAAATAGCTGTTACTTTCTTCTGCTACCAGAATAGTCATGTTTAAAATTATAAGGAACAATTTGTTTCTAGGCATTGTCGGTCTGAGCCGCAGTATATGTTATCGTAATACGGTGGTGAAGTCGGAGGGGGTGATTGCGTTATCTACCATGCTGTGCCAAACCGATTATATCAAATATTGTGTACATGTCCCCAACAGGTTGATAACTACACTAGTTTCCGTGAGGGAATACGGTTAAGGCTGCTAATACAATCATATCATAGGATAGTTTATAGTTTTATATTCTTTCTCCTCCCACTACAGATCCTTTTTCAGTCCTTGTTTATTAGTTTTTCAGCATATATATATTAAAAAGTGCTGGTGACATACAATAACTCTGTCTCACACCTCTTCCAATAGCCACTTCTTGAGTTTCATCTTTATCTATTTTTGCCAGTACTTTCTGCACCACGTAGAGTTGTTTTATCAGTCTTCTATAATTCCAAACAACACTAGTATCTAAGAATCTTCAGCAGCCTATACCAGGCAATTCTTTCAAATGCTTTCTCCCAGTCGACAAATATATATATATATAGATATACACCTAAAAATCTTCCTGTTAATATCTTCGGATACCCATTTGCATCTCTGGTCCCTCTTACTTTTCTAAATGCAAACTGATCTCCTATATTCTCCCCCATTTTTCTTTCTACTCTTCTTATCACTAGTCTGGTAACAGCATGGTAATACTGCATATAAAAGTAATTGTCCTAAATCAACTAAATATAGAACCCAGGTAAAATGCTAAATAGGAAACCCCTCAATATTAAGCTGTGTCCCAATACATCAAAATGTGTAAGAATCACATTTAAAGGAGAACAAAATACTGACGAAAAGGTAGACGACGCGTGTCGTGCCATGTTTTGGCTCCAGCCGAGAACAGTTCAGATTCGGCAGTCAGAAATACGAACTAGTGGAGATCAGCCGTTCACTCTATTAACACGTAGTACTTCAGTTTGTTTGGTCACAACGGATCAATGTTTTATTTAATAGTTATTAAACTTTAATGCAGAGATAAGGAACAAGATAGTTCATTATGGGCAGTTTGCTAATTTTGTGCGGTTATGGCTACTAAATTAGATGGAAACCCATCACCTTGTGTTCATCACTTAGTAGGAAAACAGTTACTAGCCATTCATCATAATTTCAGACTCAAGAGCACGAACCAACGACCTGCTTGCTGTTTTCTACGCTGGAACAATTACTGAAGAAGACCTATCGTCTGTAAATGGCTCTGATAGTTTAGATACCATAACTAACCAAAACGTAGAAATAGTCGCTAGACAAAATATAGACAGTGAAGTGAAAAATCTGAATGAAGACGTTGGCGACAATGAATCCGACACTGGTATTTCAGGCGAGCAGGCAACGGTATTGAGTAAGGTGAGCCATGAACTGCTTCAGCAGATACTTTTCTGGTACAAAATAGCATAGGAAAAGAGATTAGCCAAGATGAAAAAATAATGGATATCTTCTAAATACCGTTAGATCATGTAAAAGAAAACAGCGAAGACACAAATAAGTTAAGATTAGAGCTAAAACAGAACGCACACTAACAACATGAAAACATAAAAAGATTGGATAACAAGTTAGAAAACGAGATAAAGGAGATCTCATAAAGGTTAAATGTATAAGGAAACAAGGAAATGTGGCGGAAAGCTAGAAGTTTGTAAATCAAATTAATCACAAAACAGATGTAAAAATCAAAACAATGACTGAAAAGATGCATTTGCAGGACAACAATTTATTTGCATTAAGATGTAATAAGAGAGGAACAAAGTGAAGTTACTAAAATGTGTGAAGAAAGGTATCAATCACAGCAAGGTGATTTAGATAAGATCAAAAATGCTGTACTGTTAATTGATCAAAAGGTTTCAAATGTAGCATACACTTGTAAAGGCAACAAAAATACACTTCAGTGAAGATTGTACGGAATTGAGCAAAAAATAATAGAACTGCTTGAAACGCGCAGTGTTTCTAAAAATTTAAGGAATATAGAAAGGGAACCGAAGCAAAATTTTGAAACGTGGGTAGAACAAGATAGAAGGAAGGGGGCAGTCAATGTGAGTGATGCCGTAATTCACGCAAATGCTTATAAATTCCATCATTTCTTAAGCCAAGGTAATATACAACGAGTTGCTTTTATTCAACAGTCTAAGGGCACTACACATGTTTACTTCACAAAGTAGCAAAGGAAAACTAGCGCGTTTTCTCAGAGAAATGCAGGCGTTTATGTATGTCAAGATATTGGTAAACATTTACTTGACAGACAACTTATGAAACGTTCATTTAGTAGAAAATTGTCATGAATATTTTTCATTCGTCTATGAGAAACGAAATTATCAGTTCAGGTACGAAAGAGGAACAATCAAAGAAATACAGAACACAGCGGACATCATAAAACATTATTTACCTCAGGGAGCGATAACATTCATCGCGGGGTACTTGACGCCTACCAGAAACTCCAGTTTACTATTAGCTTACTTCCATTGTTTTCACGATGTTAGTTCTTCCATCTTCTCCACATTGAACTATTATCTATCATCTTTGAATTTCTTCTCTATCACACTAATTGAACAACAAAACATAAAGAACAAATCTCGACGCAAAAGCATAGATAAAAATCAACAAAAAGTACTACTACATTGAAAAATGTACACAGACTCAAGATTAATACAAAGTCTACCACCAATGCATAGGTTAAAAGCCAGTACAGAATAACAACAACGAACAGACACCAGGTAAAAAGCCAAGCAACAAGTGATACAGGGTGTTACAAAAAGGTACAGCCAAACTTTCAGGAAACATTCCTCACACACAAAGAAAGAAAATATATTGTGTGGACATGTGTCCGGAAACGCTTAATTTCCATGTTAGAGATCATTTATTACGCCTCTTCACATCACATTAATCATGGAATGGAAACACACAGCAACAGAACGTACCAGTGTGACTTCAAACACTTTGTTACAGGAAATGTTTAAAATGTCCTCCGTTAGCGAGGATACATGCATTCACCCTCCGTTGCATGCGATCTCTGATGCGCTGATGCAGCCCTGGAGAATGGCGTACTGTATCACAGCCGTCCACAATACGAGCACGAAGAGTGTCTAAATTTGGTACCGACGTTGCGTAGACAAGAGCTTTCAAATGCCCCCATAAATGAAAGTCAAGAGGGTTGAGGTCAGGAGAGCGTGGAGGCCATGGAATTGGTCCGCCTCTACCAATCCATCGGAGACCGAATCTGTTGTTGAGAAGCGTACGAATACGTAGACTGAAATGTGCAGGAGCTCCATCGTGCATGAACCACATGTTATGTCGCACTTGTAAAGGCACATGTTCTAGCAGCACAGGTAGGGTATCCCGTATGAAATAATGACAACGTGCTCCAGTGAGCGTAGTTGGAAGAACATGACGCCTAATCAAGACATCACCAACAATATCAACATTACCTTCATTCAACTGGGCCAACTGGCGGTGAATCTAAGAAGTACAGTACATTCTAACGAAACAATTGGGTACTTTGACAATTGTCTGCACGAATTATTTCAATTTACATTTAAAGATAAATACTAAAATGACCTCTAACATGGAAATTAAGCGTTTCCGGTCACATGTCCACATAAAAATTTTCTTTCTTTGTGTGTGACGAATGTTTCCTGAAAGTTTGGTCGTACCTTTTTGTAACACCCTGTATATGAGCAGTGAAGCTGCAGGAGATTTTCGAACAAGGTAAATGGATGAGTAAATGAAGTATGGTTTTAGTAATTGACGAGGTAGATGGTCTGCTGTTTGTGCGAGATGTTAAGGAACGAGTCATTAGGTGCAATGGAATATGAGAAAGTTTATAAGGCGACAGGAAGTTGTAGAACTTAGGTATGACAGGTAGTAGTGGTGTAATAAGGAGATATATACGGCGACGGTAAGTCGATCAATTATGTGAGGTAGGTAATTGTGTTGTTATGAAAACGTTATATGTCGTCCAGTATATATGTTGGAAGTGAAAGTGGCAGTGGTGGACGAGGTGTTGAGACTCTTTAGGCGACGGTAAGTCGACCATACGTGCAAGGTATAAACGTGGGTATTGAAGTCGAGTAAGCATTGACTCGAAATAATTGTCGTTGAAGGTATAAATTTGATCCCCTTACTTATCATTGAACACTTAGTAGGAAGAGATCAGTTGAGATTGGGCGCTGAAACTGTGAATACGACCTAGTGGAGATCGGGCGTTCGTACTGTTAATACGTAACTCTTCAGTTCGGAAACATTGTACATAGGATTAGGTCGGTCACAGCAGAATAATATTTTATTTAATAGTTACGAATTTCAATGCAGAGATAAGGAACAATGCAGTTCATTGTGTGCAGTTTGATAATTTTCTGAGATTATGATGAATAAATTAACTGACATCCCATCATCTACACTTCATCACTTAGTAGCCAAACTGTTCCTAGCTATCCATCACAATTTTAGTCTCAAGCGCATGAACCAACGACCGGCGTGCTGTTTTCTCCACTGGGATAATTACTGAAGAAGCGGACAGTTGGTGAAATAACTCTTAAACTGACGCATGCTATTCAGGGTGGTAGCAGCAATTAGACATTTCACGTGATCCGTAGTCTTGTTACAACCGAGAACGGGTTCACGTTGTCCATATTAGAGGATAAACAGATAGCTCTCGCAATCCTAATATCAAGTCAAAGTTCAATCCACCCCACCAACTTTTCATTTTCTTTTATCTGATGTACCATTCTTTTGTGAAGAAAGGTAAATGAATTGATGTTAGTGTACATCATTAACTATGTGTGTCAAAGGGAAAAATTTCATTTATCATATTTCTCGCCTTGCGATCAGCTCGACTTCCTGGAAAAAAAAAAAATAAAAAAAGGAGAGAGAGAGAGAGAAGGAAAAAAATCATTTCGCATGTTCAAATATCACCAGAAAACAATACAAAAGTTATTAACCGTCTGCAGTTCTGTAGAAACACAATGACTGACGAACAAAATGGAGAACAATATTATCAGTACGCGATGCCTTAATAAGCAAAGTACCACAGGGCACATCTGAAGATGACAGCAGTTACAAGCATAACGGAACGTTCCGAATTTTGTCGCTGAGTTCCGCGGAGAGGCAGAAAAGAAGGATTAAAGAAAAGGAAAAAGAAGACACTCTCGTCGACTTAAATTCCAAACGAGCGGTTCAAAGTCACTTTTCCCGGAAAAGTTAGGTAAGACCACCTTCAGCGCAGTAGAGCATGAAAAATTGTCGAGGAAAAGAGATGTAAATTGACCTCCACTCGAAGAAATGAAATCTGTGTGCTAATGCAGTTACTGGGAAAGAAATACTTTGCACTTTGATCATCTTGCTTCTGAGCACAGCATGTGAATCAGCTGCTTCTGTGTTTGCTCCAGGCAATACATTTGAAATGGGCGAACGTGAAACATGAAACACAGTTGTTTTTTGTTCGAATATTTCGTAATTTAAACTTAATTACTGACAGTTCACATGTTGAGAAGTTCCAAATAAAATGATCTCCAATTAGAATTTATGAGATTTTTTTTCTGTAAACGAGATACATTTTTAGATTAATTTTTATTATTTTCATGAAACACATTGGTTCAGAGAAAGAGTACATGTATGGCATGCAACAGCGGGAAGAACTGCTACACAATACACAAACGAATTATCCCAAAATTCATAGTCCCGGCTTACCGTTTGCTTACAACTGCAAAAATCTTTACCAACTTTTGTTCTAAGAAAAGAGTATGAGCCCCTGCGGTTCTGTGAACTGCGATCGGCCCTGGTGGCGCCAGTCGTTGTCACTGATATTCCGTATCATCGATAACGATTTCTTCTGCTGCTATGGTTTCCGCCAGGGGATCGGCCGAGCATCGTGATCCCTCTGGAGGGCAGTTGGTGTTGGACCCAAAGACCTTGTAAAAGCAACTAGACTCCCTAAAAGTGCCACTGTCACAGGTATAATTTGATCCTTGGGCCGGCCGCCATTATAGTGGATAGCGTCAGATAAATACGAGTGTTATTAGAAGATAAATCCAGCATTATATAGCTACGTCGGTATATAAAGGGTGTCGCAGGTCACCCGTCCACCCCTTCTGAAACCAAGGGAGGCGCATGAAATGCAAAATGCAATACCTCCTGGTAGTGAGTGTACGACTTCTGGTCGATTTATTCCATTTTCAACTTCCCGTTCCGCAGGCAGACTTTTCTTTTCTTTTTTCTATTTTTAATGGAATAGCATACTTTTTCTTATTGATGTCGATTCCACGTCGAAAATGAAGGATGTTTTTTGAATATATATATATTTTTTCTAAATCGTCATTCTCCGCTCCTTCTGTATTGTGATGGCCGATCTGGAAAATGGAATGCATAGATTATATTTGATACACATCTGATAATGAAATGTGTTATTAAGGTGCTTATAGTGTATTCAAAGGTAATGGAATGCAATGACAGAATATCAGGCGATGCTGAAGGAATTAGATTAGGTAATGAGACAATAAAAGTAGTAGATGAATTTTGTTATTTGGGTAGCAAGATAACTTCTGATGGCCGAAATAAAGAAGATATAAAATGCAGAATGGCTATGGGAAGAAAAGTGTTCCTAAAGAAGCGAAACTTGCTAACATCCAATATCAATTTAAATGTTAGGAAGTCCTTTCTGAAAGCTTTTGCCTGGAGTGTAGCATTGTATGGGAGTGAAACGTGAACGATAAGGAGCTCAGATAAAAAGTTGATAGAAGCTTTTGAAATGTGGTGCTACAGACGAATGATGAAAATTAGATGGGTAGATCACGTAACTAATGAGGAGGTGCTTAACCGAATCGGGAGAAAAGGAGTTTCTGGCATATCCTGACTAAGAGAAGGGATAGATTGGTTGGACACATTCTGAGACATCTAGGTATTGTCAACTAACCATTAGAAGGAAGTGCATTGGGATAAACATCGTAGGAGACCGAGGGACGAATATAGTAAGCAGATTCAAAAGGAAGTAGGTTGCCGAATGTATTCTCAGATGAAGAGACTTGCACAGGACAGGTTAGTGTGGAGAGCTGCATCAAACCAGTCTGCGGACTGAAGACAACAACAACAACAACAACAACAACAGTGTATTCCATAGTACTTTGAAATGCAAGCCAATCGACCGTGCAGTGATATGGGCCCACGCGGATTCTAAGTAGCTTGTAAGCTGGACTGAATCAGATCAAGTCGAAGAACACTTATTGTACACATCCTTACAGTAGAAACAACCTAGTTTAGATCCTTGTTAACAACTGTGCTTCATCTTTTCGTGTGATTCTCAGGAAACACATTTCGAAAGGGATTTGTAAGTGGAGAATGACGATTTAGCAAAAGAAAAAAAAATTCTTAACAAAACAGTCTCCATTTTCGGCATATAATTGAAATCAATAAGAAAAAGTATGCCATTCCATTTAATAAAAACGACTTCCGGTAAGGATGGGAAGTTGAAAATGCTACCAATCGATCTTACCACTAGGTCGTATTGCATTTTACTTTTCATAAGACTACCACGAGTTTGTAAGAGGTGGACGGGTGGTATGAAACACCCTGTATATTCAGTCAGTAGTCGCATCTGTTCTGTTTGACTCTTGCAGCATACTCGAAGCACGATGTTGAAGAGCTGCGCAGCGTTTAACTACGCAAATCAGTAAATGAAAGGAACAAAAAGTTTCATTTTCTGATGGTGTAAATTAACAATTGGGGCACGACATGAGTTGTCTCATTACCAGTTCGAATTTTTGTTTATGAAATTAATATTAGCAATTTGTAATGCAGAATTTAAAGGTCATCTGCTACACATATAGGTATAACAATTGAATGGGTTTACACATTTTCATATAATTCCATATATGAATGACGCATAGCCTCAGGATGTACATTGAGAAATTGAACCCAATGTCGATAGTTGCTGACTTTGGAGGAGTTCACACGGCTGTAAGGTATTTGGCTCATGGCATTAGAGATACTAATATTCGTGCTGGGTACCCTAATGTTAATGTTCCTTGGTTAATAAAAACCAGTTATGGCATACTTCATATTCTTAAAAGAAATTGGTAAAGACTGATTTCTGTACTCGAAAAGTAAGCAGCTATTTTACGGTTATGTATCTAATGGGATATTTCATTTTCAAGGTCATTTTCAACATTAGCTGTTTTAGGCAGTCCTGGTCGTCATGTGACTCAAAATGTTTTACTTTATGATGCTATAAAATATCTACATATTGGAGAATAGAGCAGACACTCAGGTGCTGTGAAACTTTTCCGAAATCAGTGTTTGTACAAAAGTTTCACCATCATAAAATACACTGAAATGTGGCGAAAATGGTTTCTGGCAATAAATTCATTTTCAGCACTTAGAAGACTAAAGAAACCAAATGTTATAATTCGGTTTGATCAGGGCAGTCCCCAGGGATTTTGCCGCCCCCTGCAGAAATTTACACACGCACACATACACGTTTCGACTTTGTCAGCTTTATTCAAATATGAGGGCTTATTTTCACATGTTACACTCATGCGTCTCTTTCTAGTGAATATGTCTTTAAGATCAAAGCAGCGTCAGTGTAACAGGATACAATAAATGATAAGGGGGCTGTAATATAGTTTTACAGTTTTCATTACTAGAAATCAGTATAAGAGTTTCCAGACCGTAGTAAATAGTAGCATTCTGTTCCTTTGGGTTTATGGTTATATCGTACTTGTTTTCTTAAATCAATGTTAATTAAACGGAACAGTGCCGAAGTCGAACACAAGAATACTCCTCGCCTTTCTACCGCTTCTCAAAATCCACAGTCACGTCACAAGGAAAAATCCGAACACTGCCGAACACATTGGCTTAACCTTCTACATAGTACCCTTGCACGTTTATTTTGCTTGTGGGATGATGCATATCACTGTTGTCTTTATCAATGTCTATCAATCTGTAACAATTTGTATTTCCAAGTTATTTTCACATTTCTACATGACATTTCCACTTTTCGTTGTCTTGATTTATTTAGCCTATGGGACCTACATAAAAATTCAGGAATTTGCCGTCCCAAAAAATCTGCCGCCCTGGGCGACGGCACGGTTCGCCCCTCCCTAGAGCCGGCCCTGTGTTTAATTAGAAAGAAGAAACGCTGTTGGCAGTTTTCTACACTGTATGTGAAATAGCTTTGCACACAACTGATAGTTGTATATTCAGAGTCTGAAACTGTTTTGTGCAACTCGAATGAATACACATTATAATAGCAAGTCTTATATTTAAATTTCGTGCGGAAGTTTGCCACCACAATGGCCGCCGAGAAACTCTTCAATTTGCCTACTGTTCGCAGTCGCCTGCTTATGGGACTGTTGGGACTCGATTGGCCCTGGTAGTGAGCAGGTCTGTTGGGCCGTGATACGAGGAGACGAGAACTCCGGGCCTTTTTGACGGGCGGTACCAGAGCAACAACACGACTCTCCCGCTTCCAGCCATGACAGCGAAGGCCGACTGTGTCGGTAAGTAACCAGCGCCAACAGTACCCAAGCCAACACCACCTAGAAGAGAAGGCGCGCATCAGGCCGTGCCACGTCACACCGAAAGGCCGCGACAGCTAGCTGACTGGCTGTCCATAGGGGCACAGCCCAACATCTAATAACGGCCGGCCAGTCAGCTAGCCGGTCTCTCGGTGTGACGTGCACGGCCTGTCGCGATACCTTGCCTTCTAGGTGGTGTTGTCTAAGCTTAGCTGTTCATCTGCCCCAGTCTGATCAGTTGCTGCGACCCGTCATGGTCTTCACATTCTTTGACTGGAAAATTCAGGTGTACCATAGCACTGCAGCTAGGCAATGAACGGAACTGATTTTCGACCTAGAAGTTTCGGGATTTTCTTTAGTGTTTATTTCTTCATCTCTGATTCACATAATCGATATGTGTGAATCAAGTGGTTATTGAGGATGAGTGTTGTCTGATCTGTGCCCAATGGTATGAATTTTTGCAAGGTCGGCTCTGATGCTGTAATAGTTTAGACCGTCCGTGTCCCCTATTTTAGTGATTTCCGTGGGTACCCGTCCATATGCACTCCGCTCATTAATTTCAATACACCCTGGTATTTCAGATTTACAATACAAATCAAACGTTATTTCTCACAAAAATATTAACTTACACATGTTTAATACAATCACAATCATTATATTTTACTTTCATCAAAGTATCCTCCATTGGATTTAATGACTGCCTCACAAACTCGAGGCATGCGGTCAATCAGTTTTTGTAGGTATCGTGAACCTATATGATTCCACACATCTTTAACAATATTCCAGAGCTGTTCCTTTCTGGATATATCAACTTCCATTATACGTCTTTCCACGTCATCCCACACCATTTCAATGAGATTACGCTCGGGGCTTTGGGACGGCCATACCATATCTTTCAGTACTTTCTGTTTTTCATTTGATGCGATGTTGTTCCTACAGTATACCGACCGATGTTTTGGGTCATTATTCTGTTGTAAGGTGAACCCTTTCCCTATTAAGCGCAATCCACTTGGTATTGCGTGATTTTGAAGTATGCGGTGGTACTGCTTCTGATTCATACATCCTATTTTCACAATGTTGCCAACTCTTTCTCCGGCAAAACATCCCCAAACCATGGCAAAACCTCCACCGTGTTTAAATATAGGTAGAATACACTGCTGGGCTACCGTTTATCCCAACAAATCTCTAACTTCGATTCGTCAGTGAATAAAACCTTTGACGATGCGGTCCAACACCCAGAAGAGTTTTATATACAATATAACCTTTGTCTACTCTTCCGATGTCCAATTACGATGTCTTATAGCCTATTCAAGTCTCTTCTGTTTATTTATGGGCCTTAGAAGGGGTTTTCTTGCTGTGACACAACATTTCATACCGGCTTCGGTCGGTCTCCTTTTTACTGTTGCAACAGATATTGTTGTCGCATTCAATTCTACCAATTCTGCATGAATTTGGGGCGCTGTTTTGAATCTTTCTTTTAATGGTAATTGTGATATATTTATCATCACTTTTAGTTGTTTGACGGGGTCGTCCTGGTCGTGGTATGTCCGTATTGCTACCTGTCGTATTGGTGTATTGCACTCTCCCTATAGACACACTACACTGTTTCGCAATTTGGCGAATAGATAAACCTGCTTGGCTAAGTGCTACAATTGCAGCACGTTTTTCTATGTATACCTCCACTCGTGGAGCCATACTAGCGATGTCTACACTTCAACTGTCACGAAGGAACTGACATGCAGGAACCAGATGTAATGTATCGTAGCAGTGCTTGACTTTCGCTGCGGCCATCATATCACTACAGGGAACAACACAGGTGCAGCAAATGCGGTAAACAGATAGCTACATAAAGTTTTTGCACACAACATTGTTTGTTGGTTACTATTGTATCTCGATGACCACCAACAAAAATCATGACATGTTGTACTATTCCTTTGCTTCATCATCGTTACCCACGGTATTAGATCTTATCTACGGAGAGCTAGATGCCAATTATTAGGTGTATTGGAATTTATGAGCGGTAGTGTATATATGTATAATGTCTCCGTTTATGAGCACAGCTCGCAGTAACACTGCGGCATATTCCTGCATGCTCCTCCTCCTGTGCTGCGTTATAAAACTTAAAGTATCGGTGTGTTTCGTAACCACGAGTTATTCTGTTGTAGTTCCTTTGTCTCCACACTTGTTATCGCTATTACTGTTAATCTTCTGTGATCGTCACCGCTATCTCTTACTTAAATTACTGTATAGTAAGCTATAGTATAAGAAAAGAACGAGGTAATGCTCCTTTGCTACCAACCTTGTGCCTTTCAATTTACTTGTGGCCTCTTTACTAAAACTGGAATCCTTTTACTGCCTTTTGCCACAGTGGCGCATACTTGAAAAACTACTCAGAGGTGATTATAGGCTGGTACTAACTTTCATATGAATCTTTAAATTTACATTGTAGTTTACTGATAATCATACCAGACTTTCAATTTAAGTGGCACCTGTTAGTTAAACCGTTTCGAGTCAAAATCTTCTGTAAGAAACTGATGGGGCAAGACTCTTCTCTTTAATTTTCATGTTCTTCACTTGATCAATTTTCAGAATTGTTAGGTGTTTCTTAACACAGTGATTATAAATTGCTGCAGTATGAAACAGGGATTATATAAATTTCACAGCTCATGCTCGTAATACTTTTTATATGCTGTTTAAATTTGCTTAGTAGCTGACCTTTAATCTGAGTGGTACCTGCTAATGAAATAATTGTAAGTTTAATCTGAACTATAAGAAACAGATGAGGCAAGGCTCCACTGGTTAATTTTTCAGTACTTCACTAACGATTTTTCTGATGGTACCTGTTGACTATTTTTGCTTTGCTTTGTTGTTACTTTAAACAGTGATTAATATCACATCACGGCCTAGTAATTCTTTCCTTTAAAACATGAGTAGTCATATTACGTTAACCCATAGGTATTTTAGGTTCAGGCCGATTACTTAATGAAGGTTCCTTTTTTTTAATTTCTGATGTTTATGTATAGATGTCAATTGGAGTTTTCGATTATTTATTATGATGTCAATTAAATCTGTGAAATGGGAAATGACAAATGATCATCCCTGGGCCCTAAACTTCCGTCACTATTCCATAATATCCCCAACTACTGGTAGCAGTGTATTATACTAAATAGTTATGGACTAATAGTCTCTGTGTACACAATAATGCAACAGGAAACATTTACACGTAAGTTTGGCCTGAAAATAAAGGATCAAGGCAGCCCCTGGAAACAGTGTACTATTTACTCAAATATATAAAATGATTACCTGCCGGTGTTAAACACACTCATGTTGTCAGTGATAAATGTGGATGTCAAAATAGGAACAAAACATAGTAGAATTTTGGAGTTACCTTGTCATCTACACAAATATCAACGAATAATCGATTTATTGTTTATGATCACTCTTACATGGAGTACGATAAGACATTCTGACTAACTGAAAAAAGGAAAAAGGATACGTCCCACATCGTTGTTACTATGGATTAGATTCATTCACTGCATCATCTCGCAAATTCATTGTATTTCCAATGAGAAAATATAATTTTTTTTTTTTTTTTTTTTTTTTTTTTTTTTTTTTTTTTTTTTAAGTAAGGAAGGACAACATGAGATGACGCACCAGATGAGAATTTCTGCAGTCAGATTAAGAATAGACTCACTTGTATTTGTGTAATAAAAGGTATTGTACATAGACTATTCCGAGGCGCCTAAATCGTTAGTGGTGTGGTAGTCTAACGGTTAAGACGTCTGCCTAGTAAGCATGGAGGTCCGGGTTCGATTCCCGGCCGCACCACAAATTTTAATTCAATGCTTCACATCTATCAAAAGGTATTGTCTTCATGTAGGGTTATTGTGAGTTTTCTGTGGTATGATACCTTAATAACCTGTTGATGATATATGAAAACAAGGAAACTCTAGGCGAATCAAACTATGTTCAGTACTGTGATAATGCGGTAGCCAGTATTCTTTCTTATGTAGCTACACTATTGGTCGCTACAAAACACATCTCAGGGTAGCATTAGATTATTTTTTTTCTTTATTTTTTTTTCTTTGCACTTTTTGTTAGAGCCTCGCAATGTTTATGTCGCCGTTTGTCGTGTTGTGGTGGCTGTATCAGATTCATTTCTCTACGTAAAGTGAGATGTGGTGTGCGATCTTGAATGGTTTTTACACTTGTTTCGTGGGGCCAGAGGGTATCTAGTGTGAGCGTGTGTGTTTGTGTTTGAGAGAGAGAGACAGACAGACAGACAGAGAGGGAGAAAGAGAGAGAGAGAGAGAGAGAGAGAGAGAGAGAGAGAGAGGAATATTGTGTATTTGTTGGGGGAGGAGGGGGTGATTAAGTGGGATGTGTGTAATTAAGTGTGGTGTACGGATGAGATTTTTTAAATATAGTTCTTAGTATAGATGTATGTCTCCGTTTGAAGGTTTATTTCATTTATAAAAAGTGCAACCTTCAAAAAGTGAATGAATGAGCGGAAATTTATGTTATCCCCATCATCAGTTTTCTTTCAAAACCGAAAATGATGTGTAAATATGAGTAATTAGTTGACAACTGCACTGCATAGGTGTACTAAAAAACACAGTTGGTTGGTAAGGTGAGTTTCAAATTCCAGATCAGATATCCGTCAGGGGTCATCTAAACTGCTCCTCAGATTTTTTCTTCTTATTACTTTTGTTCTACCACGAATGTCAATATGAGTTGGATAGAGACAACACTAATGACACGTTAGTGGAACAGCTCTCCCTGCCGTTAACATATGAGCGATGCTGGCAGAGAGTTGGAGGGTAGTCTTGTGTAGTTCGCGAACGAACTAGTTCGGAAGAGCGCTTCCACAGGCGAACTACGCGAACTAGTTCGCAGAGCCCTCACCTCTTAGTTCGTCCGCTCCTTTTCCTAATACTGACGGGGAACAGCGAGAGGACGCGAGAGCGCGCAGAATCGCGTGATTCCCTTCTGCCAGTTACTGTCATTTCGAGCTGAGATGCAGCTCAGCTGTAGTTTCATAGTTCACTGCCACAAATTTTCTTTTCTAAGGTATTCAGCAGGGTCTAAATAATATTTACTACGAGTACTCTGAATGTAAAGTAGTTGAATACCATTGTATCTCCCATTCGTGTAAATAACTGGTTTATTTGCTTAAGTGTTTGATGTCTAATTGCCCAAAAATACGGGTAATAGCACGCGCTTGGGCAACACTGATCATTATATAAAAAAGCTGTCATAACAAAAGAAAGAGCTCTTTTAGTAGCGGTGGCAAAAGCCAAAAAGAGCGGACGAACTAAGAAGAGCGACCTACTTCGCGGCCGAGCTGCGAACTAAAAGGAGAGCTACCGGTCGCGAACTAAAATATGTGCAATCGGTTGCGAACTAAAACATGCGTTACCGGTCGCGAACTATTATGCCAAACGTATCTCGCTTCTTAGTTCGTTGGATTCTTTCCGAAGACCGACGGGCAATAGCGAAAGAGCGCGTAGCGCAATTAAAAATCACGTGTTTGCCTTCTGCTGATAAGTCATTTCGAGGTGAGCGTCTGCCTGCTAGATTATATAGTTCAGTGCTACAAAATTTCTGTTTTGAAGTATTCTGCACTCTGCAATATCTGACTAATAAATTTCATAATGCCAAGATATAGAGATAACTCTAAACTTAAACGCGAGAAATTATCCACAAACTGTTTCTTTTGGTTTACGTGATATCGTTAGCGGCTCAAACAGCAAGCGCATGAAGCAGCTAGGTGGGGAAACTTCTCCCTCCACCTGCACGCGCAGACCACGCCGCTCAGCCGTCACTGGGAGCGGACGAACTAAAGGAACGAATTAATTCGCGGCTCTAACCGCGAACTAAAGTGAGCGCTCCCGATAGCGAACTATGTGCAAGTGTATTGGAAGAGACAAGCAGTGGGGGGCATTATCGCATTTGCCCACCTCATTGCTAGATCCCATGCGAGCGTTGCAACCACATAGCAGTATATAGTCTCGATTGCTGATATCTGTGCGAGGACGAACTTTCACGCTGCGCAAACCACAATAGAGGGCTATATTGTCAGAATGGTGGGCGCTTTATCGTCGCTCTGTTAACTGCACTGCTGGTAGCCGGTAGAATTGTGCCTCGAACGTCGTTCATTCTCGTTCGGAAACTAACGTGGCGCGGAATTTGCCAACCACAATGATGCAAGACTGCCCGAAAAGCATAAGCCGGCGCGCACGTGTCGCGGTCGGGAGTCAGCTGATATGTGGGTGTCAGAGAAGCCAAGTCACTTGTTCTCACGAATACCCGCTAACAGCTTACTGTTGTACAAAACTGAATGCATGCACAATGCCAAGCGTGGATAACTTACACATTCTGTTTGGGCGATCTGGTGTGATTAGTAATATTGGCTGCCAACACCGCAAAGGCTGAAACAGTTAAGTTCATAGTTAAAATTAAAACAGTCTAGTTCGCTGGTGGGCGAAGCTTCCAGTACTAAATCACAGCCCCACGGTTCTCATCAGCAGTCCACGTTTTTACGACTCGCCGTGTTCACTGCCACCATCTGCCATCATGCATATAATTTTTTGTGTTTGTATTATTATTTTAGATGTATTTCTATAATATTTCTTGTATATGTCCTCTGAACTGCCGCGTTACTTTGCAGTGCTAGTCATCTGAAGACGGTCTACGTTGAATGAAATCGGTCATTAAATAAAAATTACAATTCTGCGATCTAGACTGTTTTCATTTTACCATTGTTTTAAGTTCGCTGTTTCTTCATCATGCTTTCTAAAATTACGGTTAATTTCATGACCAGTTTAAGCAGAACTAGTTGTCGTCCTCAGGTGCTCTCAATTGACAAAACTGGGTGTCATCGTCGTCTTTGAAATGGGAATATGCTCAGGTTATAAAGTATATTGCCATCCTGGATCGTTACAATAGTAAAATTTCTGAAATAAAAATTTGGTATGTTTCACAGTTGACCCAAGTAAACAGGGATTTAGAAAATATCGTTTTTTGAAACATGACCACTTCTTCACCCACATGAAGTTAACAGTACTGTCGACAAAGGACCACAAAGTGATTCCATAATTCTAAATTTTTCAGAAGGGTTTGACTCCATTATACTGTGGCACAGCCAGGATTTGGTTATTTGGGGGAGGGGGGGGGGTGCAATTTGTTTCAGCAAAAGCCATAAAAATTCAAAAATATATCCATTTGAAAATCTGGTTGTTCTACAAGAATCAGACTAGTACCTTGTTATTCCAACAAAAAACGGACAGGTCCAGGAGTCATAGGTGTCCTGCTATTGTATACAGTGTTGGTAGCTCCGTCTGCGAATTGTTACGGATGTTTAATCATTTTACTCGAGGAAAGGAAAGATTCTAATGAAGTTACACCCATGATTTTGTGCTGCATGAACAACATTTTATTAGAAATGCGACGAGAGCAGCTAGTTCTGCTTAGTGATGGGTGTCCTGGCCAGAACAAAAATAAAGTTATGGGTCAGTTTTTGTACAGTCTACTGCATATCTTGAACGTCTACAAAAGGAACACATATTTGTTTCTAGTGAGAGAACTCACCTATTTAACTAATGAGGAAGACTTCTTATTAATAGGCCATAATAAGCGGAAAACAACGATTGCAGAAATTCCTGAAACGTGGGACATGAAAATTGTTGAAGCCCATACACTGCCTCATTCATTCTAGTTATAGATAATGAAACATGACGACTTCATAGACATTAAACAAGTTACCGAGGCATTCAGTCTGAAAATGCCGAAACCTCCACTCAGACTGCAGTAGGTACGAATGATTCGCATTGATGTGGAAGACAAGTTTTGTGTCTCATCATGGAACTCTCACTTTGGCTCATGGAATAGACATATCATTGCCAAGAAAAGTAGCAATGCAGAACGTACTACTTTAGATCTTCATCAGTTGTACTCGAAGAATCCGGTATTCGACCAGATAAAGCAAGATATCTTTGTAATTTGATGCAGGCTTCTACATGGAACTACTTTATGCTATCCCAGACGAAGATTGTAATGAAGAGGAGGAGTTGGAAGTTGATGGTGATGATGACAGTGATGGGTGGGACGATGAGTGACTAATAATAGGAACCATAACTTCTGTTTCCAGTTCATTGTCAATAAAATAATATTGTATTTTCTTCATTGTTATGTAGCCATTGAGAACATTGTGAAATTTCAATAAATTAGTTCAGTCTAAAATATCAGAGTTTTTATATTTCTCCATTTTCTACAAAAACTGGACAAGTCCAAAGAAAAAACACTAATTAAAAATAAACTATAGGCTTCACATTTAAAAATGGTCATTGACAAAAAAGGTGTTCCTATTTAACATGCTCTGAATGTCTTTTGTCTGCTTTTCATGCATTATGTTAAAAGGTGGAAAGTTTTCCTTCATTCCTGCAAAATCACTATTTTGGACTTATCCGGTTTTTGCAATAAACCCTTCAGTTGCACTAGAAATAAAATGAGTAGGTTCTCATTAATTTCAAAGTGGAAGAGGATTAACGCGGTGGAAATGAAGTGTATATAATCAGTTCGTAAAATAATTAAACAGCTTGTACGTTAGTAGCCAAAGAGAAAGGTCATGACAGTTTAATTCACATCAGACTCCATGTGTAAAAAAAGAACTAAAATGACACTATTGTCGTTCATAAGATTTCACTCTATGGCGCTGCTGACCTGCTAAGCAGCAGGTCGCCTCATATGAACAATCGGCTCGTAACTTCAGCATAGCAGTGACAATAGCGGCAGCATCAAAGCTGATCCCAGCGGCATTGAAACCGCTCTCAGAAACAGCAGTATACGTTCTCAATGGCGGAATCACGTTGGCGGCCCATTGTCGCGTTGACTTGTAAGTGGCAAATTATAATTACGTTGCGGTTTATTACATGTGTACTATTTCAAATTCCCGGGGCCGACCTGTTTAAAAAACTAAAAAAATGAAAAAATGAAAACAATAAAAAATAATAGATAAAGGAACCCAGGTAAATATCGTGTTTCTTGACTTCCGCAGAGGAGTTCGATATCATTCCGCGCAGTCGCCTGATGATCAAAGTGGGAGCATATGAGTTGCGATGAGATTTATTTGCGAAATTTCTTTCATCAACTTTCTCTTCCGAATGCGAACATATTTTTTTTAGTACCCACATACATAGCAAGATATGATCATAAAATTAAAATAAAAAATATATACCTGTGGCGTTTGTTCCGAGAGAACAGACGTCTCTTCTGGGTACATATTTTCACCTTTGCACATTCGCAGATGATGTCATATATTCTGTGTATATGAAAGAATAACAACTGCAGGATCAGAAGTGACGTCCGTTCTTTAGGAACAGACGCCACAGGTATATTATATATATATATATATATATATATATATATATATATATATATATATATATATATATATATGCCGGTGACGGGCAATGTTCCTTTCGTTAGTGGGGAGGGGTGTGCAAGTTTGGGGGCTCTAACGGGAATTAGTTTCTGAAACTAGGAGTATGAGTACTGTGGGCAGGGTAGAGCTGGGAACTTGTGAGGCGTGCTTAGGTAGTCCTTGCAGGTACGGTGATCACTGTGTCCCCCAGTGGTGGCCGGGCGCCGTGGCTCAACGCGCCTTGTCAGAGGGCTAAACGCCCTCTGTAATAATAAAAAAAAAAGCTGAGCCAACTACACATGGAACAAGAACGAACAAATACGATCAGAGTCCGCAACGAACAGAACTATCCATAGAGCAAGGGGGGGGGGGGGGGGATGATGTAGTGGTCAGCGCAATTGCTTAAAAAAGCGGGAGACCCGGGTTAGAATCCCGGCTGGGTACACATTTTCAGCTTTGTCCATTAGTAGTTGATGTCATATATTCTGTGGATATGATAAAATAAATCAGATCGAAAACGGGAAAATTAGTTGTTTCTTTTTTCCGCGTGATATTAAAGAACGGAAATGTAGAGAAACATCACAAAAGCGGTTCGATGAACACTCTGCCATGTACTTCAAAATGTTCAAATGTTTGTTAAGCTTGTTGGTCTTAACTACGGGGTCATCACTCCCTAAACTTACAAACTACTTATGAACTAGCTAAGACTAAGGACGGCACAAATATCCATGCCCGAGGGGGCATTCGAACTTCCGACCGTAGTGGCCGTGCAGACCGTGACTGGCGCGCCTCAGTCCCCTCGGCCGCCGCGGCGGGTGCCATGAACTTCAATTAGACTTGCAGAGTATTTATGTAGATGTAGATTTGGAATATCAGACCAGCTGTGTGACTTTGTGACCAGCTGTGGATTGAGGCATTCCTAGCTAACAGAACGCAGCTGGTCATTGTCAATGGAGAGAAATGTTTAGTCGTTAAAGTGGTCTTATCTGTGTCCCAGGGGATTGTTATAGGATCTTTCGTTTTTACATTACATATAAATGACTGAAGGTTAATGTCCACTTGAATGAGACCCTGAGAATTGTAACGGGCACCCTGAGATCAACCGAACTACCTTGGCTGTCTGCTCTCAGTAGCATCGCCCCGCGAATGGGAAAAGATAAAAAACGTAAAGCTTTCCCAAAGGCTACCCGCTGGGGAAATAATGCTCAATCCACCCTGCATGCGTCTCAAATCAAGAAAATTATTCTGGGCAGCTCGAGAAGATATGTGGAAGCAGGTATGGAGAAACAACACCAGCATACTTCGCGGTAGCCTCGATGACCCTGTATACCTACCAGGCTTCGAACTTCCTAGAAGAACCTAGTGTGCACTCAACAGGATCCGATATGGACATGGAAGAACTAAGCTCTTCCGTACAAATGGGGACTTTCAGACTCCCCTTTGTGCGACTGTGGAGCAGCGGAACAACCTGTTGAACACATTGTTGAAGAATTTACTAACAGAAGTTTTAGTGGAGGCTGGAACGACATAATCAACACCTAACCAACAGCACCGGAATGGAGAGACTCCTTAGATATCAGTTTGTAATATACATAGCTACCAAAACACTTATACATTCCTTTTGCAAATATAGTTAGTAACTGTCGCTATGAATTGCACTTATATTTCCATATGATAAATAATAAAAATAACCTCGTAGATAACATCGGAAGATCAATGAGGCTTTTTGCGGTTGATGCCGTAGCTTATCGAGACGTCGCAACACTGGAATAGGGTAGCTAAATGCAGGAGGATATGCAGCGTATTGACGCATGTTGAGGGAATGGAAATTGAGCCTCAACATAAACAAGTGCTGCGTTTACGTAGAAAGATATACCATTTATTACATAACTAGACAATAGCAGGATAAACACTGGAAACCGTCACTCCCATAACATATCTGGAAGTGAATGTACAGGGCGATTTGATATGGAACGGCCATATAAAAGCAATCGTCTGTGTTACAACCATACTCAGATGTAACCAATAATCAATTTATTCCTCTAATCGGTACTGTAATATAACTGTCCGAACGTGTGGCCGCACAAGTCCGAGGCCACAGCTCACAAGCACTTCTTATCGTATTGGAGAGCACGGTCCCCCGAGACGACCACCGATGAGACTGCCGCTGGTGAGTCTGCGCTGGCCTTACATTAGGGTCAGCTGGTTCCTCTAACTAGCACGGAGGACGCTTGTTTCAGGCCACGCCCAGGATCGCACTAGTGGAGCCCCCTGTTCGAGAGCTTCGAGCTATCGCAGTGTGGCTATTTCTGGACGTTTTTGCAGTGACGGTGCCTGACTCCTACGGATGTGGCAACCCGTATGGTTGTGCTGTTTGAAGGGTAGTCGAAGCTGTAGGCGTCAAGTACCACGGTCGTAGCAGCGGGTAAGGCAGATGCTGATTCACTCTTTTAATTTTTATTTTCTCTTACAAGAAAGCGGGTGGGGTTATTTACTATGCCACCTTCTTTCGTAAGCTATAATTTCCTTAGGAATCTTTTTTTTGGCAGTAATATTATTACACAGATGTTTCAATTGCTTTATTCAGCATCTGAATGGAGAAATTCACAATAAAAATACAAGGGAAAGAAATGAATCATTTAACTACTAGAAATTAATGTAAAACAAGTGGTAACGACCTTTCTTATGCTTCTCTGACGCAGAGGCGGAGCCAAGGGCGGGGCTATGGAAGTCATGACCACCCACCAACTCACAAAAAAAAAAAAAAAAAAAAAAAAGGTTCTCTCTATTGCTGAAACATTTGTTTCTACATACAAAGCGTGTACTATGAAGAAATACGGGATTATACATTTTTTTATTTCATTTTTTTTTCTACATGACATTAACCAGTACATATTCATCACTTATGACAAAGCCTTTACGAACGCCCTCCCAACCCCATCCGACATATACTACGTTCAAATACATCTTCAGGATGGCGAAAATCGAATTCGTCAGCCATTTTTCGCTGTCGTGTTTACATGTTGTAGCTTGAAGCTAATTTCCTGTCCCTGTCAGTATGGCGGCTGAAAAGCAGCTGTTTCAGGTACCGATTTAGTCAGCACAATCGCTATTTTTCTGTACTTAAATTCACAGATGCACGGTCGGCCTCATATTAATACTCTTCTTTCACCACAGAAAATGTTTCTCTGTCCATATCAGCGGAAAGCTGTTAACAAGAAGGGGCAACCAGACAAGCCGTTTCGTAAACGGTTGCGTTTACCTGGGCACGAAAATCGATTGTGGAATTGGAAAAATGTTTTACTGAGACAATCAACATTCTTCTACTTAATACAATCTTATAGTCACAGTTTGCATACCACGATCCAGTCGTGGTGTTAACTGAAATACAGTTCGATTTCACATGTTCAAAAATGTTCAAATGTTTGTATAGCTTATGGGACTTAACAACGGGGTCATCAGTCCCTAAACTTACAAACTACTTATGAACTAACTAACTCTAAGGACGGCACAAATATCCATGCCCGAGGGGGGATTTGAACCCCCGACCGTAGTGGCCGTGCAGACCGTGACTGGAGCGCCTCAGTCCCCTCGGCCACCACGGACGGCTGCAAATTATGTCTTATCAAAGATGCCATTGTTACATTAAATGCGTGACAGATGTAGTTTGTAAAGTTTTGCACATGTTTTTCAAAAACAGTATTTTACAAAAGTGGAATTTATTATTATCGTAAAAAGTATGGCATTTTTTGCGATAGAACTTAGATCATAACCTTCAATTTTTGTGATATTTATTGGCGTAAACAAATTATAAGTTATTACAAAACATTTCACATATTATGGAAAAATGAATTTAAAATAATCATTTTAAAATTATTTATTTTACCGTTATTACGTTGAAAGTGAGCTAGTCGGCAACGTATATTTTTCAAGTAGGGTTGCGGGAGGGACCAAAACCACAATTGTGACCCCCTCCAGAATCGAACCCTCGATCTGCCCTAGCTCTGACGGTTGTGATGTGTCAATGACGGGAACTTCTTCTTCAGAAATTCCGAAACATCGGTCTCTGCACTATGTTGCAGTAATGCGATATCTCCCAATGATGTACTGAATACCTCAGCGCGCCCGCTCTAAGGTTAAAAGTCTGTGATGAAAAGTGTCAAACCAGCAGTTTTAATCGTAATTCTGCCGTACTCACCAAAATTTGACATGCGAGCATATTAGCGCTCTTTTAATAATCTCTAAACCCTTTCACTCTGCTTTTGTAGAGAAGCCATCATACTTCGCATCTGCCTCGCAGTGCCATTCTCTGTTTGTGTGTGTGTCTCTCCCAATGTCTCCTGTTCCTCTTACTGCACTTCCATCTGCCTCTCCTGCTCTCTCGATCCCTTCTTCACGTTTTTCCTTATGTCTCCTCCTACGGCACTCTCGCATTGTTTCTCTGCTATTGTATTTGTGTCACTATTTTTTTTTATCTCACACTCTCTTTCTCTTCGACCACCATTGGCTCGTGTCTGCAGACATAATTAGGTTTGCTCGTGGATTTGATCAACTGAGACACTTTATAGCATGTGTGTACTAGAGATTGGGAAAACTAGGAAATTTTCTCGTGCTATCTGGGAGGGGGTCGGGGGGGGGGGGGGGGAGGTGTAAGGAGTCCAGAAACCCAGCGATGTTTATCGTCCCTCCAGACCTGCATTTCAATGTTCCCTCACTGTTAGTATATCCATCCATCTCCCCTCTCTCACTCTTACCGCCACTGCCTCTCTCCTACTACCACTATCTTCTCTCTCTTTTTCTACCACGGGCACTGTCTTCTCTTCCACCATCGCTCGTCTCTATGCTACCTCCTTTCAGCATAAAATGAGCGAATGTGTTAGTATGGCAAAACTTTCGGTGAAGCAGGTGAAAGAGGATTTAGGAAGCTGGTTTTACATTTTTTTACATTTTTCTATTAAAGCCTTACTAACGCAAACATATTCGCTTTTTTGTGCCCTGAAAGGTGAATTTTTCAGCTGATTTCCTTATTTTCCCTGTTACTGCAGTTTATGCTGCTTATATAAAGCGAATTCTGTAAGTTAGGGAAAGTCTGAGAGTTTATTTCTATTCTTACAACGGATACCTTTGACCTTGAATGCTCGGAACCGCATGAAACAACAGGCAATCATAAATAGGACAGTGGCGTGTGTCAATGGAACGGTAGAGAAAGATCATGGAAGTGGTTTATGAACCCTCTGCCAGGTACTTAAATGTGATTTGCAGAGTATCTTTGCAGATGTTGATGTATATGTAGATGAAGCAAGTAACATTCCAACAGAGCGAAGTAATAAGATACCCGAACCATACTAAGGAAATTTTATGTAATTTAATCGCTCAGTGTACCGATCCATTTTCAATCGGCAGCGCCATAAATTCTCTACTTAAAGCACTTAAATAGCGCAAAGCACCCATATACAGCAATACTACACAACTGAAAGTGTTTATATTAGTAGTCGGTGAAGTGGTTAGAACAAGCGAAGATAGAACAATGTGCACACTAAAGCCTCGTTATCACGTTTCAAATAACTTTCGCACACAAACAATCCAATACCAAAAGCCGCCCTAATTACATTTTCAAATGATGATGTTGGTATGTCAATGTCATACAATTCCGTATATATATCCAGCGTAAGGCTGATTGGACACGCATCGTTTCTGGACGGTCGGTAAAATATCAGCCGGTATTTTATCGATGGAGCGCTGCTTGCACACAAGCTGGAATTTTCCGGTCAAACGAGCAGTCGCTCGGCTGTCGTGGTCGAGTGAACTTGATTCCGAACGTAAATTAATGAATTACAAATATTTTTTTCTAATATTATGACAAATATTGCTGATATGATACAAAGGACAAAGAACGTACCGTTTCGTTCATTAGTATATCAGTTACGAAATGCATTTATTCTTTGCTCTCCATTTCCTCAAAACTTTCATTCATTTAGCAGGAAACTTGTCTCCAGTGGCGTAACTATGGGGGGATGAGGGGGATAGGACACCCCCCCTCCCACAGAACCCTCAAAAAAAAAAAAAAAAAAAAAAAAAAAAAAAAAAAAAAAAAAAGAGAGAGAGAGAGAGAGAGAGAGAGAGAGAGAGAGAGAGAGAGAGAGAGAGAGAGAGAATAAATTGTATAATAGCAATCTGGTAAAGGTAAAGATTGGAAACTCGGGGTGTCTTACCACAAGCTGTCATTGGATGGGAGTTCAAAAATGTTCAAATGTTTGTAAATCTTATGGGACTTAACTACGGGGTCATCAGTCCCTAAACTTACAAACTACTTATGAACTACTTACGAACTAGGACGGCACAAATATCCATGCCCGAGGGGGGATTCGAACCCCCGACCGTAGTGGCCGTGCAGACCGTGACTGAAGCACCTCAGTCCCCTCGGCCACCGCGGCCGGCTGGATGGGAGTGAATTAATTTTCAACGGGAGTGGTAGATGGTAGTCTGTCTGGAAACTAACTAAAATTTTGCTCATCAAGCAGATCTATCCCCCCTCCCCTCCAAAGCCAAGTCCTAGTTACGCCACTGCTTGTCTCCATGTACCTCTAGTCGCATTTCCATCTACAAGTGTGTCCCTAGTTTTGTTCCACAAAACTGCCGATGCTTCCACTACCGACAAATGTATACCATTTGTATTTTAACCCAGTGCAAACGTATACGTAATATGTTTGTATGTAAGCCTCATACAGGCAAATGACCATTTCTGTGCGGATATAGAAGGAAGTTAGATCCCTTGCAGATAAAACTGCGAGAAAATGTAATAATGGACACTTGCAGTACGCGATAAGCTG
The DNA here is from genome assembly GCA_026315105.1 of Locusta migratoria. Lineage (NCBI taxonomy): Eukaryota > Metazoa > Arthropoda > Insecta > Orthoptera > Acrididae > Locusta > Locusta migratoria. The sequence goes on from CM048749.1 coordinate 215,147,094, forward strand.
ATGTTTTTGGCAGGACTAGAAACGTGTCTGGATAGTCGGTCGCTCAGAGGGTTAGCCGAACCTCCATAATAAAACAGACAAAGTGAAGACCTCAAGAACATCATATAACACAGACACGATCTATCTGAAGCAGCGACGGATTTTCACATTTTCCGCGAGTAGGCTATTCAAATTTTGCCGCCCCTACCGACCACTACAATTCGATGCCTTGTTTCACAATCATACTAATTATAAATTTTTGTCAATGAAATTGTAGCTTTTCGTTTTGTGCACTATCTTTCTAACTACACCAACTATTTTCCGTAATTAGTTAACTGTGAACTAGGGGATCGAAGTGCCAATTCCTAAATTATTTTTACAACCCAACCACTTGGTCTGAATTGCAAAAGAAATAGTTTTCGTTAATATCTCTGAGCTGGTAAGTCACAGTCGCATACTACTAATAATGTGAGGGTTAAGGTATGGCTTAATACTTTTTACACAATAGCTTTTTCCCGATGGACTGACTGAAATATGATATTGTTAAACCACTGCACAAAAAAGAGGATACGTCTGATGTCAACAAATACTGCCCAATCTCACTTCAAATAGCCTTATGCAAAATTCTTGAAATAGTAATGTATTCTGGAGTAGTTTCACACATAGGTAAAAATGAAGTTCTAACAAAATGTCAGTTTGGTTTTCAGAAAGGCTTTTCAACAGAAATTGCTATATATACTTTCACCGATGAAATATTAAATGCTCTGAATAACCGGACATCACCCGTTGGTATTTTTTGTGATTTCTCCAAGGCTTTTGATTGTGTAAATCATGGAATTCTTCGATATAAACTAAAGTACTGTAGTATGAATGGGACAGTGTACAAATGGTTTAAATCATACCAAACAGGAAGAGTGCAGAAAGTTGTCATAAGTAGTTCACATTATATGCAAAAAACAGCTGATTCCACAAATTGGAGAACAATCAAAAATTGGGTGCCACAAGTTTCGGTCTTGGGGACTTTGCTGCTCTTAATATATATTAATGACTTGCCATTCTATATCCATGAAGATGCAGAACTGGTTCTTTTTGCTTATCATACAAGTATAGTTATCACACCTGACAGACAAGAACTAACTGAAGAAATTGTAACGATGCCTTTCAGAAAATCATTAAGTGGTTCTCAGAAAATGGACTATCATTAAATTTTGATAAAACACAGTACATACAGTTCCATACGGTAAGTGGAATGACACCATTAATAAATATAGACCTTGATCAGAAATATGTAGCAAAGGTAGAATATTCAAAACTTTTAGGTGTATGCATCGATGACGGGTTGAAATGGAAAAAATCACATTGAAGATCTGCTGAAACGTTTGAGTTCAGCTTATTATGCTATTAGGGTAATTGCAAATTTTGGTGATATACATCTCTGTAAATTAGGTTACTATACCTATTTTCATTCTCTGCTTTCGTATGGCATCATTTTCTGGGGTGAATCAGTATTGAGTAAAAAATTATTGATTGCACAAAAGCGGGTAATCAGAATAATTGCTGGAGCCTATCCAAGATCATCCTGCAGACACTTAATTAAAGAGCTAGGGATCTTCACAGTAGCTTCACAGTATATATATTCACTTATGAAATTTGATATTACCAATCCCACCGAATTCAAAAGCAATAGCATTGTACATAACTAAAACACTAGGAGAATGAATGATCTTCACTGTTCAAGGTTAAATCTAGCTTTGGCAGAAAAAGGGGTGAATTATGCTGCCACAAAAGTCTTTGGTCACCTATCAAACGGCATCAAAATCCTGACAGATAACTAACTAGCATTTAAAAATAAATTAAAGGAATTTCTGAATGGTAACTCCTTCTACGCTATAGATGAATTTTTAGATATAAATTAGTAAATCTGGAAAAAAGATAATAATAAAAAATTGTGTCATGTAATATTCAGTTCAAAGTAATAATTTGTAAAGACACCTTTCTTTAATCTGAGACGTTCCACAACATTACGAAGTGTCTTTTTCATGATCTATGGAACAAGTACTAATCTAATCTTAATGTACATTTGGTAGACGTAATTAATTAACTTCCATTACATTTACCTACATTTTACAAATTTTGGCTCAATATTTGCCGCCCCTAAAATCTGCTACCCTAGGCTCCACCCTATTAGACCTGATAAATCCGCCACTGACCGAAGGAAAAAAAAAATCCCCACAAAAAACGGGTTCGAGTCCCAGTCTGGCACAAAATGTCAACTTCGCCACTGAATTTAATTGAATGCCCTGAAAGAGACAAGAATCTGAAATATTCTGAAATATATAACATACATCTACGATAAGAGACGATCTTACCTTGGCAGATTGAGGAGCACAAAGACGGACGATATCAGCAACAGCATCTTGGTGATACTCCGTTGTATTTTCGTGGAAACTGGATTCTTGCCGGTGAAGTGTATTTCTGTTACAAGAAAACGAATACAAAATTCAGAGACTATAATACACGATTTACAATTCTAAACGGTTTAACTAAATCTAAATATCTTACAGTACAATACAGTTTTGGTTTTGTGTTTAACTAGGCACACACACATCTTAGACAAGTGCTGACATCCATGCTTTAATGGTTTATTTTTTTAATTTATTTTATGTAGTTGCTTATTTAATCTGACCAGATTAGGGCCTTCTACTTGCCTTTACACCTGACCATGAACAACACATTCGAAAAACATTACAAGTCACAGTAATAACAATAATAATAGTAATAAACATTTGTACTTTAGGTTTGCTTTCTGAGAGCCAACAGCTGTGAGCTACACTTACTTTTGAAGCATTATCTAACACTGGAGATCTCAGTTATTGTAATAGGAAAGAAGAAGAAAGGTGCTTATCAGAAGCAGCTACCGTTAGTATTATGTTGTCTTAACACTCTTACAGGTTTGAATCTACTAATTGTCACTGCTACGATATTCCAAATAACTGACAAATTTAATTCCATGTTTTTCATCAAGTTGTTGGAATTTCCTCTTAGACAATAGTTTCAGACACTGTTGAGATTCCATAAGAACTTTTGAAGATTACAACAGATGGAATGAATTATCGGATGCATGCAAGAAGAAATTGAGAAATATATGCCAATCTAACAGCCTAGAAGATATTTGTCTTTCATTTAGAACAACCTCGAAAGTTTATATATATATATATATATATATATATATATATATATATATATATATATATATATATATATATATATATATAATCTTATTTTCTTGAAAGTACATTGAAACATTTTATATTCATATAAATGTACATAATTAAGCATATAGTCATCGTTACAAGTGTGTGATGGAGTAGAAGCGAATTTTCATACATGTTTACAATTTCATTTGGGTTGTAGAGTATACAATGTATGAGGAAATACTCTGTTCACTATTTAGTGATGTTTAGGACACCTTGTCAGTACTCATGTACACTGATTCTCTTTTACAGTATAAAATGAAATTACAGATATGGATTTGTCGTCTCACATGTTCATTCTGCTTTCCATGATTCGATGATAATTTTCTTAAACTTTTAAGGCATGAGTATTGCGATTGTTACTCAATAACAACTGAACTAAATTTTCGTATATTGGAATACATAATACAAATACCCTGATCCTGACATTGCTCCGTTTAATAAACGTATGATTGATATTTTGTTAATGCATAATAGTCATCAGGTAGTTAATTTTATTGCGTGCTAAACATTAAAATTTGATCTACTGATAATGGTTTTCATAGTCATTAATTTCCATTATTACGTTTTTCGAGCGATATAGAACATGCATTTCTGCTGTAAATGCCAAAACTGATTTGATCAATATTTTTACATCAGATAGGATAAACACCATGCAACAGTGTATTATATGTTCCCTTAATGGATACACGCAGTGTAAATGGCGTCCACTTAAGAACATGAAAATATTTCTGTGCCACTTATTTATATTTATGCTTAAATATCTCATCAGCAATCCATAAAAGACCATACCTAAACTTATGAAAATTCATGAATATCTTTATTACGGTTTTCCATAAAAAGTGTGTAATGGTAATTCGTGAGTAAGTACATAAGAAGATAACCAGAGCAGCCGAGTATTCCTTGCAAATCACGAGGAGAACAAATGCAAGTGGAGGGAGACAAAACTTAAGAGTTAGGATGAGATTGTTCGGAATTAATGTAATGATTAATGTCACACTAGATAAAATATTATAATCAACTAGTGAAACCGGCAATGCTTCACAATTGCTCATATGTATGGGAACCGGATATACATCCTAGCTCCTCCTTCCCTCTCTTTGTCTCTCTCCTCCTCCCCCTCGTTTCTCTTCTCCTCCGCCTTTTCATTCTTCCCCGCTCCCTTTTTTAATCTCCTCCCCCTCCCGCCTATCTCTATCCATCACATTCACCCCACTCCTTGTACATCTCTTATCCCAACTTTATTAATTTCCTCCCTCCTCTATACGACTGTATCCACCATCTTTACTTAAATCCATTTATTTCATCCTCCTCGTCTCTCTCTGCCCCATCCTCCCTTAAACTTCTGTCTCCACCACGTTTTTCCCTTTTACAACCACACAACTATCCTCCTGTCATTACCCACCCATGTTATCTACCACTCTCCTCCCCCCATAAATGAAAATTACGTATCTGGCAAATTTGATAGTGATCAGTCAGTAAGGTACCCTACACCTTGAATCATACAAAATCTTATCTATACTATTATGTTTTTCTTGTTTTGAATGTCCAGTGTGAAAAATTTAGCCAACACCACAATAAAACACTAGATTGGACGTAGCCTCTGACAAGCACCGCAAGAACTATTATGTAGCCACCGACATTCCTACTGTTTTGAAGGGAAAAACTGCAAACTTTTATCACAATCGGATAAACGGTATTGATCTATCAACCATGACATTCCTATCATCATTTATAATTAAGACTGTATGGAGCATCAATTAAATGCTTCCTTGTGGTTGAAGGTATGTTACTGGAGAAAAAAATGGAGAAAAATCATATTTTAAGTAGGATGTATACTACGCCAATCTCCGAGCTCATAATATCATGAAATCCGGAATAAAAATTGCTCTGGGAAAATACTATTTACTCTTTGAATTTTCAACTTTACAATATATCTGAAAATGATTGGTTGCTAAGTCATACGAAATATAATTCAACGCAGTGAAGACTGAAAATAATAATAATAATAATAATAATATGCGAAATCTAAGGCAAGATTGTGTCAGAATCTGAACGCAATCTGTGAAGAATTATCGAAGATTTCAGATTTTGATTAAACAATAACTTACGCTTGTGAATGAAGATGTTCGTAACTGTAAATCTCCGAAAGTTCTTAACCGAATGCTATGAAATTTTGTCAGAAAGTTCTTCTGGAATGAGCGCCTGTTTTTCTATACCAAACTTTTAACGTATCTCATAATGAATCTATGAAGTTTTATGAGGAAATGAGAATGATTTTCAATAGAATCTCAGACCCAGTGACTAAATATGAAGAGATAACAATGGGTTTTCCGTCCTGAGAGCTCATGTTGTTGACAGATCTTGAATTAGACACAACACAAAGAAGATAGACATGAACTCTTGCATATCACCAATTTTGTTTTTGTTAATCTTACTTAAGCAACGACACGACAACACCATCAATCACAGGAAATTATTAACGTAGATCCATAGCATCATGAAAGACTTCCATCTAACAAATTTTATGTAATTTCTACTACAAAACAAAGTTTCTTCATTGCCGTGCAAAACAAATGGAGCCGATAGAGTAGAAAGAAAACTTAGGGATTACGTTAATCGTCCATACATATATATTTTTATGTCTGTGTGCGTATGTGTTCGGTACAGGTATCAATGAATAAAGTACTGTCAGTGGACTTAACCCATTTTAACAGATGACGTTTCAGTTTTCGCTAAGTTGACTATCAGGCGCGTGAGTAGTGTCGCACGGCAGAGAACAGTCATCACTGAAGGCGCACTAGACGGTACTGGTTTCATTCATGGCAGCTGATAAGCTAACACTGTGAGAAGACATGGCAACTCTTACAGGACTATGGCTTCGGTCAGTCTGACCATTCTCCGCTGTCAAGAATTCAACAGCGATGATAGTCCAAATGGACCACACTACCTCATGGTTGGTGACACAGCAACATTATACGAGGATAACATACGAAAACGAATGAAAATAGCATACGAAGTGTTAGCATATGTAGGAAAATACCTTTCTATCAAGCGGCTGTTCTTCCCGGTTTCTCTTTGTTCCTATATCGGTCTTTACAGGTTCGTCTCTTCCTACAATCATCAGAAACCCAAACGAATCTTCTCCGAAGTATGTTTCTAGTCGTTTTTCTAGATTAGATAATTCGAGTCTGTATTTCAGACCACGATCTGCTTCTTCTCTAATATGCACACCACTCAGCAAATGCCTGCTATGGAATAGGAAGTATTTTGAAGGTATTTTGCAATATCTTACATATGATATTGGTGGCACTCCAAACGATGCCAATAATTCTGCAGAAAGTCGTCTACACCAGGGGCCTTTTTCGTCATCTTTGTATACTTTTAATGTTTCCCATCAATTTATACAGGCTATTGAAGAGTTGTGCTGTTTCAGGCTTTCCCGACGTAACATATTCTTGAATGGTTCACGGGAGTACCGTCGGATACTATTGTAATAATCGCACAATATTTCTGCGAGACAGCTGCTCGCCATCTTCAGGTGAACTGCCGCTGTTGCTTCTCTGCTCGCAATATATATGGTGGCTTGTTACCACAGCGCAGGCACCGCTGCTGTGACGTCATGGCAGACCAGAGCGTCGACGGCGTAAACATAGAGAGCCTCCTGCCCTACCGGAGGGCCGTTGAGCGGGCCGCTGGTGGTCTGCGCAGGCGCGGCGCGGGCAAGAGCGGCCGCTGGCGGTGGACCCCTTGTGCGCGCGCCAACCGGAGGAAAAAAAGTGCGTGTTTTACGCGTCTCGACTTCGATGACCCATCTGCGTCGATTGGTGACCATCGTCTGTCTGCGACTGATGCTGCCTCAGTACTGCCAAGGCCGGTTCCCATGCTTTACTGGGTTGGAATCCCGTGTCTCTTTTAATTAGATCTTTTGCAATACGTATTTCGACGGCCTCTTTAATTATTGAGTCCCAGTAGGTGGAAGCGGAAGAAATGATCTTGGTTTCTTCGTAATTCATGCAGTGTCCCGAATCAAGACTGTGTTCAGCCACAGCCGATTTTTCTGGTTGACACAATCTTGTGTGGCGTTTATGTTCGTCGCATCTGTCTTTCACAGTGCGACACGTCTGTCCAATATAAGACATTCCACACTGACACGGGATTTTGTATATTCCCGGTCTCCGGAAACCGAGGTTGTCTTTAACGGAGCCCATAATTGTCTGCACTCTCGCTGGAGGGCGGAAGACTCACTTTATATTATGTTTTTTGAACAGTCTGTTTCTCGGTGTAGCCGTTCTGGGCAAACACAGAGCGAAGATGGTTGAGTTCTGCTTGTATAAAATCTGCATCTGAGATCGTTCTTGCTTTGTGTACGAGTGTCCGTAGTACACCGCTGCGTTGAGATGGATGATGACAGCTCGTAGCTTTCAGATACAGGTCGGTGTGTGTAGGTTTACGGAACACACCATGGCCCAAGGAACCGTCTTCATTTCGGCGAACCATGACGTCTAGAAACGGGAGCTTACCATTTTCTTCCAATTCTATGGTCACCAATCGACGCAGATGGGTCATCGAAGTCGAGACGCGTAAAACACGCACTTTTTTTTCCTCCGGTTGGCGCGCGCACAAGGGGTCCACCGCCAGCGGCCGCTCTTGCCCGCGCCGCGCCTGCGCAGACCACCAGCGGCCCGCTCAACGGCCCTCCGGTAGGGCAGGAGGCTCTCTATGTTTACGCCGTCGACGCTCTGGTCTGCCATGACGTCACAACAGCGGCGCCTGCGCTGTGGTAACAAGCCACCATATATATTGCGAGCAGAGAAGCAACAGCGGCTCCTCTATGACCTCATCCCCTTCCCTCCTCTCCTACAACACCTTGAACATCTCCGGCTCCTTTACACATCCCGCAAAATAGAGTCCCAAAACCCTCTGGTCTACCCTATTCTTACAAATCCCGGGCCTCTGCCACGCCTCCGCCAAACCGTTCCTCCCGGCCTTCACCTCCATACGCTCCGTATCCTCTCCCAGGGCAATTTCTACACCGTTCCTCTACCGGATACCGAACTTCGTCCCGATATCTACCCCTCCTACCAACTCTGATCCCTTCCCCGTAGCATCAGCGCCCCTCCCCTCTCTCCCGTCCCTTTCCCTTCCCGCCCGCTTGGCTACCCTTCTCCCATGCCCGGAGTCTCGTCAACCCTTCCCTCCTTACGCTCTCTTTCCTCCCCTTCTCCCCTTCCCCCGCACTTCCCCCGTCCCTGTCCCCCCCCTCCTCCATCCCCATCCCCCACCCCCCGCGGGGGCGACTCGACTTTTTATCTCCGTGTTCAGTGCAAGTGCCTCCAGTGTCGTGTGTTTTACTCAAGTGCCTCAATAATCGCCGTCCCCATGTTTCATTCTGTACGCCGTCCGTTGTCTTCATGTGTGAACTTAGTATCTCTACAATGTACTTTTAACTCGCCACCGTGGCCACCTGTTTTTACTGACTATCTGTGTTTTTTTATTACTCCTCGTCTGTTCATCGTTCCCTGATATATGTTTATCCTGTTTTATCCATGTACGTTTTAATCTGTCGAAAACTCAGCGTGTCAATTGTTTTAACTTTCCGCTATTTTGTTCCGCTTTTTATATTTTATCTCTTATTTGTCAAATTTTTGTATGTCACATGGCTGAAGAGCAGCCACCGCAGCTGCTGCCAGCCTGCCAGCTGTTTCTACAGCTGGCTTTAAAACAACAATAAAGGAAAAAAAAAAGCAACAGCGGCAGTTCACCTGAAGATGGCGAGCAGCTGTCTCGCACAAATATTGTGCGATTATTACAATAGTATCCGACGGTACTCCCGTGAACCATTCAAGAATATTGAAAAGTTATTTGTAGAGGGGAGTGAGTGTGTAATATTTTGATCAGGAATCCATGTCCGGGAATCTCACACCCTTTTGAGACTTCCATGTTTTAGGAGGAGGAAGTATGCGCCACAACAAGAAAATAACATTAGCAAACACGGACTAAAATACATACCTTATGAGCTGTGAGCACTTGACCAGTAAAAGAGACAGTTTCACAGTATCAAAGACATGCTCTTAGCTCTTACGGTGTACACTGCAGGGCCCATACTAATTGGGCACTTTCTTTTCGTTTCGGTACATACGTTTTTCTTTTAATGTATGGAAATCAAAGAGCTTGTGGTGAAAGATTTGTTTCAAAAACCTAATGAAGTGTTTGTAGCGATACTGGATGACATTTCGGGACAGGGATTCCTTATAAAATTACAATCACTCAATGTCACTTTTGACTGTTGGCCTTCCTTTGTGGCCAATTTGCTCCATTCTTTCACAATAACCTCTCTTTCATCAGACCACGGTGTTCCAGTCCGTTTTATAATTCCACTCTGACCAAAATTCCAATCAAATATCTTTTGTCTGAATGGCTTAGTTTAGGCATTACTCATGTTTTCTTAGAATTCTACTACATTTTGTTTTGTCAACATAGTGGATGCCATTCTTTTAATGTGCGGATAAAATTTCAAGTCTTCGTTTTTTCATGTCACCATGTATGTCTGTGTATTCTTCTATTTCCCTATTACTTCTCAGCCTACAAACTCATCCACCACTAATTTTTGGGCTTAATATTTTTCTACTGATGTTTCTGTCTTTTGAATTTCCTCAGTATCCCCTTTCTATTTAAAATGAAAGTTACTGCTCCATACAGACATTCAGATTTTATTACAGTGCTGTAATGCAGTAATGTATCATAAATATTTGGTGTGAATCTGAATGCAATTGGCATTTTTTGACAGCGAACTTTGTTTGCAGGTTTATCCAGAGCATTTTCTAGTATGATTTCCTCGTAGTGTTTAAATAATAGTAAGAAAACCTTTTTATTATTCCACATTTCTTGTCCAAAACTTTGGTGTTTATTTGATGCATGTCATATACTTCGTTTTTTCGAATATTTGCAGTCCGACTTCTTTCATTATATTTTTATCAAAATTTTATATATTCAGTTCCATATACAGGTTCTCGACTTTTCTAATGGCAATTTCGGAACACGTCGTACGTTTTGTGTTCCATAAATTTCAGCAGTATGCTAAGATGGCACTTTATCCATCAACTGTGTGTATGACCATGTTATTTCGTGTTATTCCAATAATCGACACCCTCATGTGTTTGGGCTGTGGAGTTCACAGTTTTACACTTCTGAACCTTGTAGTGGGACATGTATTTAACGGTTCACTATTTTCCTCATAAAGCTCAGTTTCACAGTTATTCATTGTTTAATTAAAAATTATTGTTTTGAATGTTAGGTATGAGAACATATACTTGTGTGCATTCTATTTGCCTTTGTTTGTTTCATGTGTAACGACGGTGCTGCAACCTGCAGCAGTACGCAGAGACGGGTTCTCCGCCGACGTCAGCGGGAAAATGCTGGTCGCTATTGTTGATTAGCCGAAGGTCGGCACGCTGAACTGACATTGCCTGCTGTTCCGGATCGCGATTGACATTTTTTTTAAAAAACATTAATAATGTACACAGAAATGAAAAGGAGAGATGTTTAAAAATGTTTAGTTGGTATAGAGATGTGGTCTCGATAAGAAATGATTTTATTACCGAACTTTGTGATCTTTCATATGTTATATATATTTCAATAAAATGCGAAACGAAGAAGTCTTCGAAGTGTTTTCAAGATTTCTAAATATTTATTCAAGATGTTTAATTGATTTTTTATGAAATGTTGATTATTTTAAAGTGAATTTTGAATGTGATCTTACGACTTACAAGAAAGCTATGTGTCACTAAAGTTGCATGACTATTGCGATTCGATAGCAGCTATTGACGAGAAGTGGAGTAAACAAAAACTTTCGTAATGACTGTAATTAAAATTTTTCTCAAGATTTACCAACTTATTGGATCTTCCTGTGCAAGTTTTGAATTAATTCATTTACCAATTTGAAGAACTTTTAGAAGAAGAATATGAAGATTAGTATTATCGCTCATTATAATCTTTGGTGCTCGAGTGCTAGTTAACTTCGGGTACGAAGTCACGGTCATTCAAGAAGCTGATCGTTTATTATATCTGAATTCACTTAATAACTAGTATCAGCACAACATTTGAAATCTCATAAAGTCGTAGCAACATTTGTGCACAATTTTTCACAGTCCTTCACCACAGATAATCCTTTCCCCTGCCCCCTCCGAGAATTCAGATTTTCCAATTGCCTTGAAACATAAATATTTTTCAATATAACAGATTTTGATACCTTGTAAGCTTCCTGGAAACACGTTCAGAGAGATTAGAACACAGGACTGATTTACTTCCAGCTTCTATATCATTTTTCAATTTTATGTTTATTTAATAGTTTCACAGACGGTTTCGTTTGTTACACGCTGCTTTTAGCCACGGACTCAGCTGCAAAAGTAACTGAAAACCTCTGTTCCGTATTATCAAAACATTCGAATCACAGCTTAGTTGTTGGGAGAGCTGTGAGCTATCCCACAATCCGTTCATATTACTAGACATTATACGTGACGGATGAGAGAAATTTCCAGTCAAACAGGTGCTACACGTTTCCCCGAAAGTTCTCCTGAGCAGCATTTTGCTCATAATCCTTCAAAATGTTTGACAATCTTTGCAGTGGAGCGTGTGTTAAATTTTTTGTCAGATTAAAAAAATACCGTTCGGAATTGATACTCCCAGAACGGGCGCGTTGCCTTCCAAAAATCCGGCCTACCGATTTCAAAGGACTGCCCAACTGTAAATCGGACGTCGGCCTTTCCGTGAAAGAACCCCGAGTTCGTGAAAGAGTAATATCGAAAGTTTCCCTTTTTTTTTTTCCAAATAAGACTATACCACATCAGACGTCACAAACTCTGCCGGAAAGGCGTCATCCTGGGCAATTCTGCGAAGTAATTTTACCCTTCGGCCGAAATTGTTGAGCCGCTTTTTCACAATTATCGGCAAATAGTTGGAAGGGAATTGTAATATCCTGCAATGGTGATTAAGATCTCGATTTGCATTTCGTTTCCGACGTTCAGACTGTCAATTCCGGTCCGTCAAATTTCTTGAATACTGTCTGTCTGGGACACAACGTTTTTCTTTTTATGGTGCATTATCCTTTGTACAGTCGCAACGCACTCTGCACGATATGTCTCAGTACGATCCAGCAGTGGTTAATGTACTACGCTGAACTGAAAGGCACGCTGTGTCTGTACAAATGGGGTGTATGACGCGAGCATAGCTGTAACTGAGGGTGGCTACCAACACCTTGACTGTCGGCCATGTAAACCATTCCGAGAATGCCAGACATTCTGCATGCAGGAGTAAGCCAAGCTGCCCTTGGTTTCCTTATCTTCTGTCTGGCATAAAGAATTGTCTGCTTCTTGAAATGAGCAATTAGGTCCCTGTCCACGAAACATGAAAAGAAATCTAGAACTGAACAAACAGCATCTAATTTACAAACAACTCTGACGCCAAGGGCCCCACTATAAACGTCTACACCTCACAAACAGTATGTATAAGTCCGCCCCTCTGTAGTCACTATGATATGTTGCTGTGCAGTCCCTTTGTCTTGGCCTCCACTCATTAACGTGTGGGAGAAGATTTTGCGGATATTTTGCTGTTCTACATTCATCTTGGAATCACTACCTTTATTGTATGAACCTAAAAAGAAAGAAAAAAAATCATTATTCAGATAATCGAGAAAACATACAAAACAATCGGTTCAAGAATCGTCAAACTCTAAATACTCACTAGAAATCTGACGCAATTCGTCTTGCACGAAGACTAGATAATCATCTGAATTGTCGATTTCTTCGTCCTTGCTGTCATAAATGAATTGCTGTTCGTTAGTCTCGCTAAAACTCGAGTACGGGTGAACCGATTTGGCTAATTTTAGTCTTGAAATATTCTTCTAAGTCCAAGGAAGGTTTAAACGGTGATAAAATATGGAAAAGTTGTCCGGAAAAGAGGAAAATCAGGAAAAACTGAAACAGCTTTTTCCAGTGAGCTATCAACGCTGTTCGTCCGTCCAACTGCGATAAAATTTTGTACTTTCCGTGTTGGAACCAAGAGGAAGGTTCCCATCAAACAAAAATTTGGAAAAGTCGCCCGGGAAGTAGGAAAATTTAGGAAAAACCGAAAACGATTTTTTCTGTGAATAAAAATCAATTGCCACATGGTTGTAAAAGCATCATTTAAGTACAGCTTGACAGAGCAAGGTTTGTATGAAATAAATTGTTTGGAAAATCTACTGGAAATTGGAAAATTTGAGAAAAAGTGAAAGTGCATTTTTCAATGTGTTTTTCATTGAATTCAGCACTATAAGTGACTATTCGCACGACGGAGAGGGGTACTTTTGTTTTGTTCATTACGGTCTTGGAAAAGTTTTCAGTAAGAAAAATAGGGACAGTTAAGAAGGAAAGTCGCAAAATTCGAACCAAGTTCTTCTTTCAATGTGTTTCTAAATGTACTGAACACTAAAGTTGAGAACCGTTCATTCGATTGCGATAAAATTTTGTTTATTTGACGTTCAACGAAAGATGAACGTTCTTATGAACTAAAAATTTGGGAAAATTTCCCGGAAAATTGGAAAATTCAGAAAAAATAGAAAGATTTTTTTTCCTATGAAATATCGATACCATTCATCTGATTGCGATAAAATTTTGCACAATCGACGTTCAAAGCGAGAGGAAGGTTTGAGTGAAGTAAAAGTTTGGAATAGTTGGCCAGAAAATAGGAAAATTTGTGGAAAACTGAAAGAGCTCTTTCCTTTGGGATATCAATATCATTCATACGATTGCGATAAAATTTTGCATCGATACTTAGACTACCTGAGGATGGCTTTATAAAGCTACTGGGTCTAAATACATATGATTTGAATTAATATGGTTTATATTAAGAGGTAAGTGATAAGATCACCGGGTCACCTTGTTATCAATAAAATATTCCTCTAATTCATGCAAAACTACGTCCTGCGTAAGAGAGCGTGAAGCCATGTCCGTTCATTCACCTACTGAGGACACTTCCTACCTGCCCGTTTCATACAATGAATGTGACAAGACGACCGATTTAGAAACTAAATTTTCAAGATCTATAGGCTTTATTAGACACTAGATAGATCTAGCCCGTCAATAAACTATATTTTTTATGTAAAAGCATACAAGAATCCTAAGTAAATGCAGTTCGAAAAGAAAGGAAGTAGGTTACAGTACACTTAATCGCCCACTGCTTGAATACTGCTCACCGGTGTGGGATCCATATCAGGTGGGGTTGATAGAGGAGGTATAGAAGATCCAACGGAGAGCAGCGCGTTTCGTTACAGGATAATTTTGTAATCGTGAAAGCGTTACGGAGATGATCGCTAAACTCCAGTGGAAGACTCTGCAGGAGAGACTCTCTGTCGCTCGGTACGGGCTTTTGTCGAAGTTTCGAGAACTTACCTTTACTGAGGAGTCTAGCAGTATATTGCTCCCTCCTACGTATAACTCGCGAAGAGATCATGAGGATAGAATCAGAGAGATTAGAGCCCACACAGAGGCACACCAACAATCTTTCTTTCCGTGAACAATACGAAACTGGATTAGGAGTGAAAATAGACAGTGGTACTCAAGGTATCTTCCGTCACGCACCGTTTGCGGAGTATGGATGTAGATGTAGAAACGAAGATCACGTCAATTGACGTGATTGGTAGACAAAGTGCTAAAGACGTACTACATCGCGTGGGCTACCGCGTATTTTTCTTTCCGTATGATACATAAAGGTTAGTTAACGGAATAGTATCTTCACGAAAGGAAAATATTCTAATTGCAAGTACTCAAATGTTCAAATGTTTGTATAGCTTATGGGACCTAACTACGGGGTCATCAGTCCCTAAACTTACAAACTACTTACGAACTAGCTAAGACTAAGGACGGCACAAATATCCATGCCCGAGGGGGGATTCGAACCCCCGACCGTAGTGGCCTTGCAGACCGTGACTGGAGCGCCTCAGTCCCCTCGACCACCGCGGTCGGCTTGCAAGTACTGAAACACTCGAATTTTGCAGGGAATTGAAATAGATTCAACGGCGAAGTTCAAAATTTGTGTTGTACCGGGATTTAGACTTGCGCAAAATAGTTCGCGATCGGGAGCGCTCAGTTTAGTTCGCGACTCTGCCGCGAACTAGTTCGTTCTTTTAGTTCGTCCGCTCCCAGTGACGGCTGAGAGGCGAGGTCTGCACATGCAGGTGGAGGGAAAAGTTCCCCCACCAAGCTGCTTCATGCGCTTGCTGTTTGAGCCGCTAACGATATCACGCAAACCAAAAGAAACAGTCTGTGGATAAATTCCCGCGTTTAAGTTTTGAGTTACCTCTATATCTTGGCATTATGGAATTTATTAGTCCGATATTGCAGAGTGAAGAATACTACAAAACATAAATTTTGCAGCACTAATTATGTAATCTAGCGGGCAGACGCTAACCTCGAAATGGCTCTCATCAGCAGAAGGCAAACACGTGATTTTTAATTTTGTTCGCGAACTATCGCGCATATTTTAGTTCGCGACCTATCACGCATATTTTAGTTTGCGACCTGTAGCTCTCCTTTTATTTGCAGCTCGTCGCCGAAATAGGTCGCTCTTTTTAGTTTGTCCGCTCGTTTTGGCTTTTGCTACCGCTACTAAAACTATAGCTGAGCTGCATTTTAGCTCGAAATGACGGCAACTGGCAGAAGGAAATCACGCGATTCTGCGCGCTCTCGCGTCCTCTCGCTGTTACCAGTCAGTCTTCGGAAAAGGAGCGGACGAACTAAGAGGCGAGGGATCTGCGAACTAGTTCGCGTAGTTCGCCTGTGAGAGCGCTCTTCGAACTAGTTCGTTCGCGAACTACACAAGATTACCGGCATTCGAACTCTGATTTCCGCTTTCGACCAACGTTTTTTGGTTCCTTCGTTACATGTTGTTCTAGAGTTCTTGACTCAGTTTGTATTTATTATTGCAGGCGTTATTGCGCCGGCGTATCCAGAAGGACATGAAGACGGGACGTCTGGTTGCCAGCCCAGAGCAAAATTTGAGCTTTAGTGAGTCCCAACTAGGCTATCCAGACACGCCTCTCGTCCTGCCCTAATTCTAAACATATCGCATACTGCGATGGTAGGGCCCCTGCCCATTACTTATTCTCGCTCGCAGGCTAACTGTATTGCCGCAAAAGATCCAGCGTATTTCTGCACCCGCTCAAAAATTGACGCTTGCCAGTAGGGGGAATCACACGCCATTGGTTGACATCAACGCTCGATCCCTTGCGGAAATAGTTACGATGCGAGCAAGAGGAAAAATAATGTTCAGGATCCACTACCATCGTCATGTGAGATATGTCGGGAATTTGGGGAGGATGCAAAGCGCGCCGGAATGGACTGATTGGTCAAGGCGATCGCTGGGTTGAAGCGGGAAATCCGGGTTCGTATCCCGGTCCAGCACAAATTTTCAACTTTACCGTTGAGTTTATTTCAGTGCCCTGGAACGGTCTCATTACTCGAATATTTAGAATTTGTAGATATTAGGCAGTCAATGTCAACCAATGGTATCGGATCTTTCGGATATAAATAAAAGTACAGAAAGTACATAAAGTTCGGGAACATACACGGGGTGTTCCAAAAAGAATGACTCGATTTTCTTGTAACAATATTGAGAAAAATGTCACTGGTAACTGAAAAACAGAACTAGATGTAGTGGGCATGGTCTAGAGTTTCAGAAAAGAATCCTCTAATGTCGCTGCAAGCGCTGACCTGGAGCGTGCAGCCAGTCCATAGAGTGGCTAACACACGAGTTACAGCGCTCTTTGCGGCAACCTGTGTAAACTCGGCCGCCATATTGGCGGTGGTCAGTACAATCGAGAGGAGTCTGTCCATCGTGTGTTGTTGTTGAAAGTGAAGTGCTGTATTCAGTGTATATTGTATTTAGTGTACATTTTCTGTACAATCTTTGCTTCTAAAGTATGTCTAAAGTGTGTTCAGCATTTAAATACACAAATCGGTGTTAAAACGACAAATAGTTCGAGCAAGAACACCAGTTGTTTTGCCTTCTTTGGTCTCTGACTGCCTATACACGAACAAAATTCCTGAATTCCTTTGAAGTACAAACCTTAAGAGAGGCTCAGTTTTCTGCCTAGTGTATGTGTGTTTCGTCTTCTGTTGCTGCTGTGGTTGATGAAAGAGTGTCTCATCTGTTGAATAATATAGTGTACAGGACTTGATCTTTATCCTACGGATGATAGGAAAATTATACAACCCATCCCAGTGCTGCATAAATAAAATGGGTTGGAAGCGTTGACAGGAAGAAAGGCGGAGCGGTGAAGGCTTGTGGGCGCCCTAGGAAAGGGTGGCTTACCGGGAAATAAAAGATAGAATTGAAGTTAATATTTGGTATATTCTGAAATACGGAAAACATGGCGGGGCTCGCCCTGGGGTCGGTTGCAAGAATGAATGCCAGTCTAAACGGATTACAAAATGGAAAAGATTACGATAATGGTTACGGTTCACACAGTTGGTGGCTGATACCGAACAGCCGCTAGGCGGGAGCGGACGGCATGCGGCCGTTCACCCCGCACAGACGCTGAGCCTCTCGAGAGCGTCTGCTCTGTACGAGAGCTCAAAACTGAAGAGAGCGAAGGAACTGATTCTCGCACATCTGAGTCCTACTACAGTAGCACACGTGATCGAACGTGGGTGTCTGCTATTGGCTGCACGGTAGCATGGAAACGTCAGTAGTTTCAGCACGGACGCCAGAAGGGTGGCGTGATTTTAGAATCAGCATTCAATACTGGTTCTAGCCGTCTCTGTCCTGCAAGGTAGACAGCCTTGGTCACGTTGTCAAGGCGTATGTCGCGGCGGAAGAACACTTGTAAAACTTAGGCGAAGTTTTGAAATATTTTATTTTTATTTTTTCCTAACCTGTTTTAGACTGGCTGGTCATCCTGTACAATAGTAAAATAAACACTTTTGCGTGTCTACACCTTCTTTAAAAATATT
The DNA here is from genome assembly GCA_026315105.1 of Locusta migratoria. Taxonomy (NCBI): domain Eukaryota; kingdom Metazoa; phylum Arthropoda; class Insecta; order Orthoptera; family Acrididae; genus Locusta; species Locusta migratoria. The sequence goes on from CM048749.1 coordinate 215,165,317, forward strand.
TTCATTTGTTGTTGACAATACTTTATCAAGCATGGTTAACATATAGTCATTGCAAAGCGCGGAAGGAATAGTAACAGCCAGAAGTTTTCACTTGTTAAATGTCTGTGTTCTGTGTAACAAATATTTACGTATATCAGTGTGGCAACAACGTAAGTTACTAACGATATGTTATTTGGATGTAGAATGCTTTTGTGGCAGCTGACCTAGGCGCATTTTTGATGCAGTATTTTGTTGTTACTTTCGTCTTTGTACTCAAATTTCGTCAACCAAACTTTACAAACAAACTTTTAACAGCAATGTTACGAGTATGTGAACTTAATACGTTTAATAAGTACCAGATAAATGTGTATTACACTTTATGAAAGCACTTGTTACAACACATTAACAACAGATGCAAATCCATGATCATGATTGTTCGTCATAACAATTACTGTTCACTGTATAAGATTCGGAGCACTTTTAGACTATGAACTTGTGTTTGTGTTCTTTTCAAACCGGCACTTTCGTTGTTGGGTCAAACCTCAGCTGTTATACTTCGAACTGGAACTGTATTACTGACAGATTCGTGATATTTCATTACTGCATTTTAAGAAAATACACTATCTGGCTCATCAATTCGCAGCTTTGATAAAGTCTGGAGAGACCGGCGAAACTTCATGTACATCTGTACTCAATAGTCAATCTTCATTTAAAACCTAAAACTGTTTAAAAAGGTAAAATTATCTAGTGGGTGTGACATACCAGCTGTCAGCCGGTGCCCCAAATAACATGGCGGACGCCAGTTCAATTTGCCTCAAACATGGCGGACCTATCGCCACTCTATGAAATTCTAGCTCGTTGAACCATTCCCAGTGTCGCCCAATATGGCGTCCGCACAACAGAAGGCGTATTGTGTTATGGATTTTAGTCGTACTCAGTCAGTGATCGCAGTTCAGCCGGCGTTTCATACTCGATTTCGTGATAAACCACTATCACCAAAGAACATTCGACGGTGTTATAAACAGTTTCAAGAAACAGGGTGCCTCTGTAAATGCGGAAGTCTTGGCCGGCCACGCGTTCCTGAAGAAACAGTGGAACAAATCCGACGAGCATTTGAGCGGAGGCTCCGGAAGTCTACGCGTCGTGCTAGCCGAGAACTTGCGTTATCGCGCAGGACAGTGTGGCGTGTGTAACGGCGTCGTTTAGCCCACAAACCGTACCGATTACAACTGGTACGAGCTCTTAGAGATACTGATGTTAAAATGGAAGGAAGCTTAGGGTTTAATGTCCCGTCGACAGCTTGGTCATTAGAGACGGAGCTAACCCTCGGAGTTCTGGCTAAGGATGGGGAAGGAAATCGGCCGTACCCTTTGAAAGGAACCATCCCGACATTTGCCTGGAGTGATTAAGATAAATCACGGAAAACCTAAAACTGGTTGGCCGGAGGTGGATTTGAACCACCATCCTCCCGAATGCGAGGCCAGTGTGTTACCACTGCACTACCTCGCTCGGTAGAGATACTGACAAAGTGAAGCAGTGCTATTCTACATCTACATAGATACTCTGCAAATCACATTTAAGTGCCTGGCAGAGGGTTCATTAACCACTTTCATAACTTTTCTCTACCGTTCCATTCTCTAATAGCGCGCGGGAAGAAAGAACACCTAAATCGTTCCGTTTTCGATCTGATTTCTCTTATTTTATTGGGATGGTCATGTCTCCCTAAGTAGGTGGGTGCTAGCAAAATATTTTCACATTCAGAAATAAAAGTCGGTGATTGAAACTTCGCAAACAGATCACGCCGCAATGAATGATTTCCACCCCAATTCGTGCAACATTTACGTGACGCTCCCCCCCCCCCCCCGTAACGTGATAAAACAAAACGAGCTGCCCTTCTCTGAACCTTCTCAACGTCCTCCGTCAGTCCCACCTGGTGAGGGTCCCACAAGGGGCAACAGTACTCCAGGAGAGAAAGCACAAGTGTGATGTAGGCAGTCTCTTTGGTGGAGCTGGTGCATGTTCGAAGCGTTCTGCCAATGAAACGTAACCTTTGATTCGCCTTCCCCACAATATTTTCTATGTGTTCTCTCCACTCAAAGTTGTTCGTAATTGTAACTCCTAGGTATTTGGTAGAATTTACGACCTTAAGGTTTGACTGATTTATCGTGTAATTGAAGTTCAGCGGATTTCTTTTAGTGGTCATGTGTATTACTTCACACTTTTCTTTATTTAGTGTCAATTGCCAATCTACGCACCAAGTAGAGATTTTGTCTAAATCGCTTTGCAGTTGTTTTTGATCCTATGTTGACTTCACTAACCGATAAACAACAGCATCATCCGCGAACAGTCTAAGGGAGGTAATCAGATTGTCTCCTAAATCGTTTATAAACACGAGGAAGAGTAGGAGACCTATAACGCTTCCCTGTGGAACGCCAGATATCACTTCTGTTTTACTCGATGACTTACCGTCAATTACAACGAACTGTGTCCTTTTTGATAGGAAATCGTGAATCCAACCGCACAATTGGGGAGATATTCCATAAGCACGCAATTTTATTAGAAGCCGCTTGTGGGGTACAGTATCAAAAGCCTTCCGGAAATCCAGAAATACGGAATCGATTTGAGATCCCTTGTCGATGGCACTTAACACTTCTTGTGAATAAAGGGCAAGCTGTGTTTCGCAAGAGCGATACTTTCTGAATTCGTGTTGACTATTGGTTAATAGGTCGTTCTCTTCGAGGTAGTTCATAATATTCGATCAAAGTATATGTTCCAAAATCCTACTGCAAATCGACGTCAATGAGATAGGAATGATTCCCAAAATTACAGGCCTATTACCTTTCTTGAATATTGGAGTAACTTGGGCAACTTTCCAGTCTTTGGGTACAGATCTTTCGCTGAGTGATCGGTTGTAAATTATAGCTAAGTACGGAGCTATTGCATCAGCAACCTCTGAGAGGAATCTAGTTGGTATACAATCTGGCCCAGAAGATTTGTATTTGGTTAGTGACTTATGTCCCGCTTGATATTCAGCGATGAGGCAATTTACATATTACCAGCGAGGTTCACCGTAATAATGTGCGTATATGGGGGCTCGAAAATCCTCATGAAAAAATTGAACACGAACTTTATTCACCAACAATGAATGTTTTTTGTGCTGCTTCGCGAAGCAAGGTTTATGGACCCTACTTTATTGAAGAAGAAACCGTAACAGGGCAGTCATATCTCGAAAACTGGTTATTCCCACAACTTGACTCTCACAATTTCATCTATCAGCAAGATGGAGCACCATCGCACTGGCACAACAACATGCACGGTTTCCTCAATGCCAACGTGACTCATTGTCGGATAGGGCGTACAGGACCGCAAGACCAGTCCTTACACTCTTGGCCTGCTAGGTCTCCTGCCTAATACCATGTAATTTCTTCGTGTGGGGATATGTCAAACTATGTTTTTATGTTCCTCCCTGGCCTCGTGACATTAATGAACTAAAAAGCAGAATTTCAGCTGCTGTAGCTTCAGTGAAAGAAGACACATCACGCTCAGTTTGGAATGAATTCTGATAACGGCTAGATGTCGTCCGTGCAGCTAATGGAGAACATATTGAACATTTATGATGGATTTTTATAAACCTCTGTCTTTCGTCAGTAATTTCGTATGCAATTTGTTGGTGTTAACCCCTCATTCCTAATAAATAATTCTATTTAAAATCGGGTCATTCTTTTCGGGACACCCTGCATAATACATATGTTATTTTGAAGGAAACACTGAAGAGGTATTCCTGTCGGAGTACTGATAAAATAAAAATGTGTTTGAACCGATAATTTCATCGTGTTTTTAAACAGAAAGCTCGTTCCAGTGCCACCAGTTACACACTCAAAAGAACGTATTATATACACTGGAGTTTGCATCGGAGATTCATATCAGGCTTCCCATCTTCTACCCGTGTATTACGTTGTAGTTAGCCATAAGTGCCGACTAATCACCAGATTTGTATTTTGATGTTTTAACTTCAATATTAACAAAATTCTGATGAAATATATATAAAATTAAAGTAAAGTAATCCAATGTTTGCAACGTTCAAAAGGAACCAAGCACATCACCGATACCAACATAAAAAGTTTGAGCCTCTCATCTAGATTGAATAATTGTGATGCAACACAAAATTTTGAGTTACTGTATCCACGTGATAGGTAGTGAATGATTATGTGTGTTAAATATATTTGTACAAAAGCAACTAACAGAGCTAGTAATGTAACATTTCAGACTAATTACGGCTTAATAACATCCGTATAAGTAAAAGAGGAACTTCTTTAATTTTCAACATACTGGGCCCTTCTGCAGGTGGTTTGGAGCACTATATTATTTCCCATTATTATTTCTTGAACGTTCATTACAGTGCATGCTGCTTTAGTTTCATTCTTTAGTCACCACGTTGATGAGAATTACAATTCACTAATTCCTGCTTCAGCAACATAGAATTAGCTGCAGCTATACACTGATATCAAATTCTTAATTCTTTCTTCCCTCTTTGCGGCTGGTATACAGTATGAATTATCCAAAATATTTACAGAAACATGTCAAGCAATTTATAAAATAACCACATCACAACATGGTCTACTATTAAAAATATTTCTTCTGGGTTCTACATCTCGGTTTCTATTCGTCACCGACAAGGGGTAAAGTTTGTTGATAGCCCTTAACGAAATGTCTGTAAATCTATCGGACCAAAATGCCTGGTCATTAGTCCGTAGCTCACAAACTACTTAAACTAAGGTAAACTAACCTAAGGACAACACACACACACACACACACACACACACACACACACACACCCATGCCCCAGGGAGGACTCGAACCTCCGACGGCGAGCAACCGCGCGCTCCGCAGCGAGGTGCCTTAGACCGCTCGGCTACTCCATCGCGGCGATAGCCCTTAACCTAGCAATCGTTTGCATGTATATATATTTGAAGACTGAAAATATTGTAGTTATCCTATACTGCAGAGACAAAATTTAAATATTACAACCTTCCTGGAGCCCAAAAAAATTGAGAAAATTGGTTCGTTTTTGCACTTTACGTGTGGTCTATGGTGGGCTATATATGGTTTATGAAAGCACCATTTATTCATTCACGTTTCCTGAAAAACTACGAAAAACCATGGTTTTTGAGTACCGAAACCGCGAATTGTAGAGATTACCACTTCGATACTCTCTAGTTATTGCTAATCGTCGAAATTTTTACCATATTCGTACTAAAAAATTGATGGAAATTCTTGTTATTAAGGTTATAATTATTTTTCTTGATAATTTCAAGCTTTTTGATCGGAAGTCAAATGTACTATTTAAACTAGAAAAATAAATATCCACCTCATCAGTAAATTTATATATATAACAATAATCATAATTATAATAATAATCTTAAGAGGATGCTCTCAAACCAAGTTTTCAATTTTTATCGATAATTGTATTTGTTACCGAGATCAAGAAGTTAAAAGACAATTTTTCACAAAATCACAAAACCCGATTATTAACCGTTTTCGCACCGTGGATCTCAAATATCTAAATACCTAAAAATACAAAATTGCTGACATTTTCAAAATATTATCCGTAGACAGTTACCTAGAAGAGACATTTTCCGTTTTCGAAAGTATTTATCCGTTGTTAAGATACACCATTATATTTAGGTGGCTTAAGTGAGAATTGTGCTGAGAAATGTTCAGGCCACTTCGAAACTCATCATCCAGATTGAAAAAAATCTACTTGGTGAAAAAATGGTTTTTGTACATCCTACGACTGATTTCTTCGCTCAATGAAGGGGTGATATGATTTTCGTTACTGTGCAGCATCCAATTTAGTACAGTTTTGCAACATATTTTGAAGACTTCCCAGAGAGAAAAACACATTGAGTAGACTATTATAATGATTGCTTATACGTCATACATAGCGGTGTATGAAATTTAGATAATATATTTAAAGTTGAGAGCAGAATTATATCTCGTTGGTTCTCAAAATATCGATCAGTGCACAATAACGTGCGATAGCATGATGTTCGAAAACGCCGTATGAGAAAATGTGATTTTTGAGAAATAGTAGCAGCTAATGACTCAAATTTTATCTGTATGTTGTTTCGAAGTTATTCACAATATTCTGCGTTACCCAAATGTGAAGTGTCAAAGTTACTGTAAAATATTCACGTAATATGCAGGTATAATTGTAGTTTCAACTAACGTAGCGAACACACAGCAAGAGTTATGGGTTCTGAGGTCACAAGATTATGCTTCTATTAGACATTTACTCACCAATCCCATTTAGTCACAAATCAAAGTCCGTTTTCCCTGCGATGGAAAACGTCGCCGTTTTACTGGTATTCGTCACCATCACTTTTCATGAGCATACATGCCCGTAGCACAGTAGTAGAGTGCGACTACAAATCCAAAGGTCGCGTGTTCGACCCCGCCAGGTCCGAGGATTTTTATCTGTCACTTTCCACTTCTTTCACCTCTGGCAGTGTTGCTGATGAGAAAAATACCGGCTAGCGCCGTGCTTCGGAACCCACGTTAAAACTGTAGTAGGGTAAGTCAGTTCGGAGGAAGGCAACGGCATAACACAAACAGGACCATGCCTAGTAAAGCACTGTGGTGTTCAAACCAATCTTCGGATTGTTGACTGCTTCACCTTTTTACATGCCACATAATGTCGTCAATCACATCTGTGACAAATAATAGTAATAATAATTCTGCAGTTGAGACGGTATAACTACTATTGACGACGCTACATCGTTCAATGAATGAAATGAATCGCAATTTGCGATCAGTTATGGCTTCACTGTACTAGGTTTAGACGGAATACCAAGGTGCGGCGAATGAAAATTTCTGCCCGGCCGAAGTGTGATAGATCTCCGTGATTAGTTTCGAAGTATTACACGCGAAGGACGGAACCCGAGAAAAGTATTTATTTATTAATATAAACTTTCATATCGTCATCATACGCGATTGCATACATTACCTTTGGACTTTGATCGGAATAGGTTAGGACGGAACAATTGGAAACTTCTGCCTCCCGTAATAAACTGATTAAGATTCGTGATTTTGTAATTTGAACTTACTGTCAAGTTTAATGAAATAACTTTTTTAAAAACGTATCTGGAGGAGTTAAAGTATGTAAGCAATGTAACAGGATCCAGAGACTTTAATAGAAATGAGACTTTGTCAAAAACAATCACGCATTGTGAACTCATAGTGTTTTCTGTAAAAGTGATTTTGTTGTAAATATTAAATTCAAAATAGAGAATCTGTGATACTTAAACGAGTCTTAAACAATTATTCAAGTATTTAGTTCCCTAATATTGTCCAAGAAGATTCTAAAAGTGAACATATATCTGTGAAATTCGTAATGAATCACTTAATATGTGAAAGAAAATATCTAACAGTTTTGATTAGAAGAAACTTCTAATGAAATTTATTCTAAAGAATAATTCGATAGAAAGGAATCAGGTAAAAATAATATATTTTGTGACGGGCTTCAAACTGACTGAACTACCGGGACTCAATGATTCAATTTTTTCGGTTTATTACATATCAGCCACTGAGAAACGGAATTTCATGCTCAAACATTATATAAAGTCTTTAATTTTAATTGATACGCACAACCAATATTTACAGTATTAAAAATTCAACAAAGATATAAATTTTATTAATTACGAAGAAGGACCAGGTCTACCACCTTAAATTTCATACTGAGGTGACAAATAAAATTTTGATCTCATCCATCCACAACAACTGTGAACGTCAAGCCGAATCTATAGCTTACAAGTCACAAGCTAAAACCAAAATACAAGACAACCAACGTGAAGCCTCTCGACGAGCCACAAGATGTCTTCCGCAGCCGAAGATGAAACGTTAGGGGAAAGTTTTACAAATCGACCGCGGCTTATGAGCCCGGAAGTTTTAAACGAAAATGCGTGGTCCATCCTCGATATCTTCCTTTCCGCCTCTAAAGCGTTTAAACCACTCAGACACGCACTTTTTACTCACTGCTTAAACACCATTCACTTGCACTAACAGCCGTCGCCGTTTTGTCTAATTTGAAACAAAAGATGTTACCGCTTTGCTCCATTTTGCGCTCCATGTTGCAATCACACCAGCTCTCACACTGTGAACCTGTTAGCTGGATTGCAGCGTGTACCACCGCTTCCCTAAAGCGTTTTGCAGAATAGGGGGTGCTTGTTGACATGTCCTTCAATGTGTATGCTCGGGCACCTCATCCTCGCCAGTGGGGTTTGTAAACTATGGAACCATTTACCGAACTTCTCAGACACACCTTGTAGAACGTCCATGCAAAGTTCGATCGAAATCGGTGAACCACATGTTAGACACTATCCTTGTTAGTAAATGCAATCTTATAATCGAGCTTGCATTTTTCACGAATCATTAATTCAGCGCAAAGTTCCTAGACATTGGAAAAAATCATAATTATCATCATCATTAGAGACTGATTATGGCTTTCAGCGTTCAGTCTGGAGCATAGTACCTCTAATAAAATTCCTCCATGATCCCCTATTCAATGCTAACATTGATGCCTCGTCTGATGATATGCCTTTTACTCTAAAATCATTCTGCACCGAATCTAAGTACTTTCTTCTTGGTCTACCTCAGCTCTTCTTACCCTCCGCTGCCGAGCTCATGAGTCTCTTCGGTAACCTTGCTTCTCCCAGGCGTGTAACATGACCCCACCATCTCAGTCTCTTCGCTCTAACTGCTTCATCTATGGTGTTCATTCCCAGTTTTTCTTTGATTTCCTCGTTATGGACACTCTCCTGCCATTGTTCCCATCTATCAATACCTGCAATCATTCTTGCTACTTTCATATCTGTAACCTCTACCTTATGAATAAGGTAACCTGTATCCTGTATCCACCCACCTTTCACTTCCATACAACAAAGTTGGTCGAAAGATAGAGCGGTGAACCGCTAACATAGTATTGGTACTTACTTCCTTCTTGCAGAAGAGAGTAGATTTTAGCCACGACTCACTGCATTAGATTTGCTGCACCTCGATTCCAGTTCTTTCACTATGTTCCCATCCTGTGAGAAAATACGAGGCGCGTCCAGAAAGTAAGTTCCGTTTGGTTATATAAAACGAACGGGTACAGATACAGAAAAAATATTGATTGTACAAAAATCTACAACTGTTTAACTACTTTTCTACATAGCTTCCGAAATTTTGCAGGCAATTGTCATAGCATGGCACAAGGTTTTGTGTGCCTTTTTCATAGAATGTTGCCGCCTGTGTATTAAACCATATGGTAACATGTTCTTTCAGCTCGTCATCATCGTTGAAGTGTTGTCCACCAAGGACAAAAATGTTCAAATGTTTGTAAATCTATGGGACCAAACTGCGTGGTCATCAGTCTGTAGCTTACAAACTACTTAAACCTAGGTAAACTAACGTAAGGACAAACACACACACACACACACACACACACCCATGCCCCAGGGAGGACTCGAACCTTCACGGCGAGCAACCGTGCGCTCCGCAGCGAGACGCTTTAGACCGCTCGGCTACTCCACCGCGACCACCAAGGACAGATTTTAGGTGTAAGAAGAGGATTACTGTCAAAAGATTTTTTTTTTCACGATAATGCCTGACCTCACACACCGAATGTGACCAAACAATTCTTACGGACCTGTTTGATCATCCTCCATAGAGCTCGGACCTCTCTTCTAGCGCCGCGCCTCGCTTCGGAGCGTGCGGTTGATCGCCGTGGAGGTTCGAGTCCTCCCTGGGGCATGGGTATGTGTGTTGTCCTTAGGTTAGTTTACCTTAGTTTAAGTAGTTTGTAAGCTACGGACTGATGACCACGCAGTTTGGTCCTATAGAATTACAAACATTTGCACATTTCTCAAATTCAAATGTGTGTATAGTCTATGGGACTTAACTACGGGGTCATCAGTCCCTAAACTTACAAACTACTTATGAATTACTTACGAAGTAGGACGGCACAAATATCCATGCCCGAGGGGGGATTCGAACCCCCGACCGTAGTGGCCGTGCAGACAGTGACTGGAGTGCCTCAGTCCCCTCGGCCACCGCAGCCAGCACATTTCTTTCTCCTAGCGACTTTCATCTCTTCTTACCCCTAAAATCTGTCCTTGGTGGACAACACTTCAACTATGATAAAGAGCTGTTACCACATGGTTGAATACACAGGCGGCAACCTTCTGTGAATGATGCATGCAAAAACTTGTGGCACGCTATGACAAGTGCCTAGAAAATTTCGGCAGTTATGTGGAAAAATAGTTTAAGAGTTGTAGAATTTTGTGCAACAAAAATTTCTTCTGTATCTGTGTACAAGTTCATTTTATTACCAAACGGAACTTACTTTCTGGACGCGCCTCGTACACCCCACGTACTTGAAACTGTCCACCTGTTCTAACTTTGTTCCTCCTATTTGGCACTCAATCTGTTTAAATCTCTTTCCCACAGACATTACTTTCGTTTTGGAGATGCTGATCTTCATGTCATAATCCTTGCACCTCTGATCGACCTCTGAAATATTAGTTTGCAACCTTTCAATCGAATCGACCTTTACAACTAAGTCGTCCGCATATGCGAGACTGCTTATTTTGTTTCATCCTATTTTAATCCCGCCCTGCCAGTCTACTGTTTTCAACATATGATTCATGAATAGGATGAACAACAGTGGTGACAGGTTACAACCTTGTCTTACCCCTGAAACTATCCTGAACCATGAGCTTAATTTGCCATCTACTCTAACTGCTGCCTGACAGTCTACGTAAAGCCCTTTAATTGCCTGCAGAAGTTTGCCCGCTATACCATAATCTTGTAGAACTGATAGTAGCTTCCTCCTAGGAACACGGTCATAAGCCTTTTCTAGATCTATGAAACATAGATACAATTCCCTGTTCGACTCATAGCACTTTGGGGGGGGGGGGGGGGGCGTAGGTGTGTGATATTCCTGGCCTGTGGCCACTTCATATTTCTGGCCGCTGGCCGTTTCTTAGCTAACATCGTACGTGTCTTAAACGCGGAAGAACGACAGAAGTGCAGCATATGTTGAAATGTGGGGTGGGGAGCAGTAGCATATTGCACAGTAGGTGCTGGTTCCCGTGGGAAAGCCCGCCTATGTTACTGGTGCTCTCCTCGCATTGGCTGCTGCAGTTCACGTCACGTGATTTCTTTTGAAACTAGTTTCGTTTATTATTATATACTAAATATTAATTATTCAGAGCTGAGAATTGGTAATAAATATCTCTCAAGGACAGGCTAGGTTTTGACAATTTAAAAAGTTTAAGGTCTCTTCTCTTATTGTAACAAGAGAAGAGCGATTTTGCAGAAGGCGCGCGAAGGCCCTGTTTTGCCGCGAAATAGAGCGTCAGGTGCCAGATTTTTGCCGGCCGCGGTGGCCGAGGGGACTAAGGCGCTCCAGTCACGGTGTGCACGGCCACTACGGTCGGGGGTTCGAATCCCCTCTGGGGCATGGATATTTGTGCCGTCCTAGTTCGTAAGTAGTTCATAAGTAGTTTGTAAGTTTAGGGACTGATGACCCCGTAGATAAGTCCCATAGACTATACAAACATTTGAACATTTTTCGTCAGGTGCCCTCTCGCAACGCGCCGCAGTTTCAGTCTCGAGCTGACAACTATACGCGCCGGACCGCGCCGGTCATGAGTAAAGACTTTTGTAATAGTGATAACAGTCGAGGTCTCAACATGAGCTATGGGCAGCATAGGCCGTGTCATATTAACAATAGTTGCTCATATTATATTATTTAATTAATAAATGGCATTCCTGAAAATTAAAAATCTCGCGAGACGCTTCTTATGCTTCCATGATACAGAACTTATTTTAGCCTCACTTGTATGCTGTAGAAGAACCAACGATCTGTGTGCTGTCTTCTGCGCTGGGGACACAACTATAAAAGACGTTAGTCAGAACTCTATGCTTTCCATAAAGTCGTGGAAAGCAACTACGGCACCTCGTGCGTACTGTAGGGTACACAAGCACACTGCTACGCAGCAGCATCCGCAAGGATGTGGAGGTTTTAGGGGACTTGTGGGAGGAAGCAGTACTAACTTCTCCGTCTGCAAATAAAACCCTAGGAAGCTTGTAGGTGACTCCTGTTTATAAGAAAGGTAAGAGAACTGACCCACATAGTTACAGGGCAATATCGTCAACATTAGTTTCCTGTATAAAGGCAGCCACAAAGAAGAAGCACAGCCGAAGGAGAAGGCGCCGTAAAGCAACGCCTCCCAATACGACGCAGTCGAGCGGAGAAGCGCAGAGCGAAGCTGCAGGAGCCTCTACCAGCAGCGAGCGGATGGAAAACCCTACTGATGGCAGGAGTGTGGGGGGGGGGGGCGGGGGGCGGGGAGGGGGGGGAGAACCAGCCGCCCGGAGAGGCGGAAGCAGACGACACCGACAGAGCGAGCGGCCGCCCAACGGCGACGGTATATGTCGTTCGACCTCCGCGAAGCCGGAAAAGCTGCAGTGGCAGAAGACAGCGAAGGAAGAGCGAAGTCACAGGCGATGATCGATGCAGCCCTCACGGAGGCGGAAGCCCGCTTCCGAATGACGCTGCACGCTGAGATGGAGGCGGTATACCTCATACTGAGAAAGGAAGCTAAGGGTTTAACGTCCCGTCGACAGCGTGGTCATTAGAGACGGAGCTAACGCTCGGAGTATTTGGGTAAGGATGGAGAAGGAAATCGGCCGTGCCCTTTTAAAGGAACCATCTCGGCTTTTGCCTGGAATGATTTAGGGAAATGACGGATAACCTAAATATGGATGGCCGGGGGTGGATTTGAACCACCGCCCTCCCGAATACGAGTCCAGTGCGTTCCACTGCGCCACCTCGCTCGGTCTCATACTGAGAGAGGCGTGCCGACCCCGCTCAACCGTGAAGGCAACAGATGCGCAAACCATTGCAGCCACGATTGTCGCGACGTCTACCAAAACGGAAGGAACGACCGGGAGCAGCACTGAAACGAGGACAACAGCGCCTTCTGAGAATGGGAAACTCAGCCCCCAGCGATGGTGGGCACATACGCCTCGAGGCACCGACCTCAAACTGAATGTCGGGAAAGCCGAGTAGGGGAATAAGAAGATGACCGTCAGCTGGCGCCACCCAAATGGAAGCAGACGCCAGGACGATATCAACATCCGAAAAGGCCAGTCAGTCCATTGAATTCGTCAACAGCAGCGATTCCCTGTTTAATGGGGACATAATGGACAGCTGCATCCCAGACCTTTAAGACCGTGCTGAACACCAAGTAAACTGTCAAAGTTTCTGGAGGGGATGTCTAGCGGCGGGAGCTGATGCATGTAACTTGGACTCTCCGTAGCGTAGTCGAATGGCGTTTCCGGGCATGGGTTTCCATGCTCATTTTGTTCCTCAAGACGCCTCCCACATCCCCTAGACGTTTGTTGGTGTAGTAGTGTAATTCTGAAACATACCCATCTCAATCTTCGACGTCCATTTCCTGCCGGAATTATGTGATGAACCTATTGTAAGAATATCACTCGTGTAACGCTCCAAAACCGTGTATTAGAATATGAACAAACAAAAATCAGTACTCCTCTGACGGTATGCTAAGGTTACAAGAACAAAAACACACAAAATTGAAAGTCCACTGGTTTACAGTTCAAAAAAGTTACAATTCCAGTTCCTCAGTCCCGGACGTCAGTGTGGCGACCTACAGTTCGTCCGTCCCCACAGTCGGCGGCGGTGCTGCTGCTGCTGCGGAACCCGATGGCGTGCTTGGCGGCGCGGCTGGGCGGCGGCGACATCGGAGGGCGGCGGCGTGGCAGATGCCTTGACTGGCGTCCGACTGCCGTGGCGAGGCAGTGCTCGTCCTTAAATATGCACGCCAAAAGATATTTCCCTGCCCTAACATCGTGATCAGGTGCACGGCGGGCGGGAATGGGTCCCGTTTCACTTCGCCATCTGGGCGTGCTGCTAGCGCCTCCTGCGCACTCGTAGAGGCCCGTGGATTGCTCGCTTAGCTACCCGGCAACCCGCGAAGCCTTCGTGTTGTGCGTGTTGCCGCTGTCGTAGGCGGCAGGAGAATATGCTCAGGACGAAATTTTATGAGAGACATTTTTTTAATGCAAGCATGTTGTGAGAAATCGCGCTGCGAAGCCCGAGTCCGTGAATTTAGATTCATCCTGTATAGAAAAGGTGGGCTGTCGTAATGCATACTCAAAACCGGTTAGATAAAAATGCACGTGAAAAAAAAAAAAAAAAAAAAAAAAAAAACGGACAACACAGTTATAGAGAGGAAAAAATGACTTCAATACTAGACCATGCTGCTTGTATTGGGCTCACCGAGGAGGATATGAAACTCAAAGGAAATGTATGCTACTTCTGTGTTTAGAATTATTTCTTATGTTTATTCAAATGTGTTTGATTTTCGTGAAATTAGCCACATACATTTGCCATCTTAACCGCAAACGAGGGTGAGATGAAGAATTTGACATCATTTCAAAAAAGTCAATGTTATCGACATAAATTTTACGAAATCTGTAGTTTGAAACAACGCTCTGCAGTGTTAATGTAGGCTTCAGGTCCAAAATAAGGGGATTAAGAAGTCGTCATCTTATACTCCCTGCGCCTACATGTGGCGAGAGAGGAGAATGGCGTGGTGAGTTTGGAGGATGGCAGAAGGTACTGACAAGGTAGAAGTGACTATTAAGGGGTGAGGAGTGAGGGAAGATTGGTGTTTATAGTGAAACGAGGTGGGGGGGGGGGTTAAAATGGCGAGGAAGAAGTGAAAAAATGTTCAAATGTTTGTAAATCTATCGGACCAAACTGCGTGGTCATCAGTCCGTAGCTTACAAACTACTTAAACCTAGGTTAACTAACCTAAGTACAACACACACACACCCATGCCCCATGGAGGACTCGAAAATCCGACGGCGAGCAACAGCGCGCTCCGCAGCGATGCGCTTTAGACCTATCGGCGAGGAAAATGTGAGATATGGGAAGAGGGCGAAGAGGTAGGTGGCCCTTGGGTGAATGCGGTAGGACTTTTTTTTTTCACATTCATAATAATCTATTGTTGAGCACATGTTAAATATCTCCATTGAAAAGAGAAGTGGCCGAGTACAACGTCATATCTGTACTTCTGGGAGCTTAATAAACCCAGCTGAACAAGGGAGTAAATTAGCTTGATTTTTGAGACCGGAAGTGACTGTTAGGATTGTCCTCGTATTTGTCGGAGAACAAAACGAGGAAGGGGCAGTACTACGTCGCCTTTAAGTCGCAGCTTGCAAGGGGAAGACCACAGACGCGGCCAACCGATTCGTCTCATATTTGACAGATCGCTTGTGTACAACCTAGAACGAAGGTCCTCAAGGTATTTCTGCTCAACACCCCACCGTTTTTTGAGAGGTTATGACGAGAGGTCTACTCAAACTGACGGGATCTATGGGTAATATTTAAACAGATTTCTCGTCTTATTGGTGGAGTATGCATGCTTTTCTCGAAATCGAAGAAAGAAACTTTCTCAACTGGCTCTTACGTAACCACACGGTACGGGAGACCAGGGTAACTGCGCCACCCTGGGTAATCGCGCCACCCCAGTTTTATGCCGAATGGTTGGCAGCACGAGTACGCTTGCCAGTGTTCTATCTCCGTTCCCTACCGCGGAACTAATTCCTGTGGTCGCCGTCCGTGATTATTTAAAGGTGCTAATCGTGTGAAAGAAATAGTTAGTTTCGACGTTTTGGATCTAATTTTCGAGCCTGTAATTTATTGAAATAAGTACCTCTATAGGCTGTCAGTGCTTTTTAATACTCGTCTTAACGTAATCTGTAGATATTTAGCTTCGATTTCGAGTCTCTAACTTAATTGTTTCGCAAAATCTTTGGCTTTAAATTGATGTTCTTAGGCATATTTTTCAACTGGGAAAATGACGCCATGGTGGAGAATTTAGGCAAAATGAAGTATAATACAGATGCATACATTTTGTGAAATGGGCACTTGCAGAATGTAGAGAATGTAGTAGGTTTGAAGTGCCAAAAGCTATACCGGTATTTCTGACTTTTGCGATGTCTTAAAGAAGCCTAAATTATAAAATGTATTTTTATTCCAATTTTACATCGATAAGTACTTGAAGCCTTCTGAATGTCAAATACAGAAGAGTGATAAGTATAAATTACAACGGTTGTAAGACTTATGTACTACTACTCACTCATTGTGTAGGTTGATCCTTGATTTTCAAATGTATGGCGTCATTACCCAGGAACCCAGGGTAATGGCACCACTGCGTTTACTTTCACAATACATTTTTAATAATAAAACGTAACAAAATACATGCCTGAAAAAATTATAATAAATTAGTATTGGCTGGCGACGCTGTAGTACTATTCTTTACGAAAAAGACGCACCTTTAATAAGGTTAAAAATGTTTTCCCTTAGAGTGGCGCCATTCCCCTGGTCTCCCCAAAACGCTTTTCTCAAGAGCGCTGATAGCGCAACGGCCAGGGTAACTGGCACGGAAGTGGAGAACTTGGATGCGAATCTAGTGGAAACTGTACGTTTTCCATTTCTTTAATCTTTAAATTGTAGTTTTTCGTATCGGAATTCGTAGGAATATGAGGGTTAGTAAGGTAATTACATTAATAATAAATGCTAACACGATACGCCAATAAATTTCTAAAACTACTTGTAAACAACTAAAAGCTAATGCTACGAACTGGGCAACAACTCCCGCCGGAGTTTCGAGTTCCGCTCGGTTATGGGTGTATGTGATATCCTTAGTGTAATTTGATTTAAGTAGTTTGTATGTCTAGGGACTGATGACCATAACAGTTTGGTCCAATAGGTTTACAAACATTTATTTAATGAATGGAATCTTTCGACATCTACAGTGTTGCTTTCTAAGAGTCAGCGGAAAATATAAAAATATTTCTTTTTACGTGAATTAATTTTTATGCGTACCACGCATACGATAGCGAGTTCTCAGATTCCCGGCCAGTTACTTCGGATGTTGGGCTACCGCCGAAAATCGTTTACCATATGGGTAGATAAGAGACTGTTGTAAAAATTTCTTTCCTCGATTCCAAAAAAAAAAAAAAAAAAAAAAAAAAAAAAAAAAAAAAAAAAAAAAAAAAAAAAAAAAAGTTTGCATTTGCGAACCACATACATCGCGAAGGAAACTGCTATATTTACATTCAGCGACCCGCACGGCATCACAAGGGCGAATTTTATATTCTATATACATAAAAATCGAAGAGCGTATATATTGCGTAACATCATTAAACACAATGCATACTATGCTTATACAATATTCATCAACTTTAATCACATTTCCGTAGTAATTCCACAATGTAAAGTATATTTAAAAGGTTACGGGCCGAGTGTATAAACATCGCTGAGTAGAGATCAAATATGATGTTAATTCAGAAATTAAACTCTGTTTCAGGCTCAGCTGTATCGTATAACGCTAGACCTAGATATGCCGAAGATGATCTGAGTCAACGCGTCCGTGTAAATTGAGTCCGCATAATTATTACACAATTTTAAAGCTGCCGATACAGACGTACTTCTGTGTTCGATTTTTCAAAACAAGTCCCATGAAATTATAAAAAAAAGGAAAAGAATCGGTTATAACCTAAACATACTCACAGAATATATGACATCAACTGCATTTGAGCAAAGCCGAAAATGTGTATCCACCCGGGATCCGAACCCGGGTCTCCCGCTTTCGAGATAGTTGCGCTGACCCCTACACCACTGGGGACACAGTGATCACCGCACCTGCAAGGACTACCTAAGCACTTCTCCCGTTAGACACAAATTCCCAGCTCTACCCTGTCCAAAGTAGTCCAACTCGTAGTTTCACAAACTAATTCCCGTAAGAGTAAGGGCCGCCTTATGCCAGTGACGGGCAATGATCGTTTCGTTAGTGGGGAGGGGTGGACAAGTTGGGGGCCCTTACTCTTACAGGAGTTAGTTTGCGAAATTACGAGTTGGAGTACTTTGGGCAGGGCAAAGCTGGGAATTTGTGTCTGATGGGAGACGTGCTTAGGTAGTCCTTGCAGGTGCTGTGGTCACTGTGTCCCCAGTGGTGTAAGGGTCATCGCAACTATCTCTAAAGCGGGAGATCCGGGTTCGGATCCCGGTTGGATACACATTTTCGGCTTTGCTCAAATGCAGTTGAGGTCATATATTCTGTGAATATGAAAGAATAACAACTGCAAGATCAGAAGTGACGTCTGTTCTTTCGGATCAGACGATATATATATATATATATATATATATATATATATATATATATATATATATATATATATAACATCCGCGGTTTACCAAACTTCAAAGGATCACCCGCTGGGGTTATATGAAGAATTCACCAAAATTTCTCCAGCCGTCTTTGAGTCTATAGGAAACATATGCAGATATATGCACACATATATTTTTATAGATATGGTAATTATCGCTTCCGTCATTTTGATTAGATTGTTCGTCATAATTAAACCGCGGATGTTTAGGTTATAACCTTTTCCTGAGTTTCTAGTCGCAAATAAACCTGTACTCTGGCGTTTCATGCCGATTTAAAACTGAAACAGCTAATTTTATAGCACCTAAAGTAACCTACTTCATCTGTAAAATCCTGAAAGACCCCTATTTCTTCTAATTTCATAGGACTTGCTTTGAAAAATCGAATGCAGAAGTAGTCTCTAACGGCAGATTTAACGTTGCGTAAAAAATATGTGGACTCAATTTACACGGACGCACTACAAAGACTCCAGCAACGTATTGCGGTGTCATGCATATGGAATTCTGTAGATGGAACTATGGGACAGTAGAAAAGTGATTGTTGGCAAGTTAGATACAGATTGCCATTCACAGCTCTTTCGATTTGTTCAAAGCAAATCCCCGAGACTAAAGAGCAAATAATAGCACACTTTGTCAACACTAGGTTGAACTTCTTAATTTAAATGGCGCGGATAAAAATGAAGTGCTTCTGCCTTTAAAGATTCAACACAATTAGTCGAAGACTTGGCTTACATTGCAGCCAACTGGCGACTGTTTTTTCCGAATTGTAAGGCTCACGTGGACCTATTACGAGAATGTAGCTTTTGTGGGGGAAGTGAAAAAGAAAATTATTGAAGTGCCAGGTGAAGTGGGAGAAAGAGTATGTGAAAAAAATCAATAGGTTTACCAGAGCAACACTGACATGGAGGGCCTTTGAGAAAAATTCAATTTCACTGAATAATGCATTCCTATCCAAAATTTAGCGGAATTGAAGTAGGCTCCTTCACATCCGTGGATGCAGAACGGTTTGCTCTCGGCATATCGTGGCTTTCTCTCGAAAACGTACAAAAGATTTCAGTCATTTACTGTGAGGTCAGGTACAGTCTGCAAGTTTGGAACCACTGTTTTATACAGCGTTTATTAAAGTGTGTGTGCCTATTACATAAGCTTCTGATATGCATCGTATTTTTATCTTCGGAAAATATAAACGTTTGGTGTCAGTTTGATCATTATCGTTATGTGATGTTCGTCTTATTGTTAGGTGAACAACACTACGTATTTTACTTTATGTTTGTTTCGTCTAATGAATTTTTTTCAGGACCTATTTTAGATTTTGTTTCGCCTAAATGAGGTAATGGAAGTACATATTTTAGGCACCTAAAATCTTTTACGACCTAAAAATCCAAGGTCTAGTTATAACATTTGCCTAAATGAGGTAATGGAAGTACATATTTTAGGCGCCTAACATCTTTTACGACCTAAAAATCCCCTTTTGGGGGATTCTCAAAGACTGAGGGGCGTCGGTGCAGAATACCCACAAATGAGCTGTCAAATTTGAGGCGAACCGGTTGGCCTTGTCTGGGGCGTTAACCTCGTTAGTGCGGCTTTCAACAGAAGGCGGTCGAGCCTCAGCTACCGGCGCGGAGAGGTGTCTATTACTGAACGGAAATTGCCTGATAGCCGGTTCACTGAGACCCCGGAGAACGCAAAGTTTCTAGAGCACGGGTACCGCACCATCTCGGCAGGAAATCTAGCCTGTCAACTGAGAGAGCCACGGCCAGCAGCCTCTACTGGGGAGGATTTTCTTTTGCTGCTATACAAATTTCAGCTTTCGCTGTATGCACTTACAGAAAGTGTTTTCTCGCTTTTACGTATACAGGGTGAATCACCTAACACTTGCACCGAAAATATTGCGAAAACGGAAAGTGCGATTGATGTGCGGTTTTCACAGAATGGGTTGGTAGTCAGAGGCTCGAATTTTTAGCCAACAAACAGATTGTAATATTACTTATAAAGTGTATTTTTTATTCAAACACACAGTTATTTAAATTGAACAATAGTTGTTTCTATCATGCATTTGAAATTTTTGACACCAGCTGTGTACAAAGCATTTTGAATGACACTTTTATCATGTTTGGCAGCTACAACCGTTCAAAGTTACTGGGGCAGAGGCTGCGATAGCGTAGCTGAGTGGCCGATTGGCTAGCCCCTGGGGCACGGCCTACTGTCTCATGACACCAGCCAGTCAGCTACGCTGTTGTAGCCTCCGCCCCCAAAACTTTGAATGGTTGTAGCTGCCAAACTAAACGTGATAAAAATGTCATTCAAAATTCATTGTACACAGCTGGTGTCAAAACTTCCAGTGCATAACAGAAAGAACCATTGTTCCATTTGAAAAATTGTATGTTCGCATAAAAAATACACTTTCTAGGTTTTTTTACAATCTGTTTATTGGATAACAATACGAGTCCTTGACGACTAATCCATTCTGTGAATAACGCACTTCGATCGCACTTTTCATTTCCCTAATATTTTCGGTGAAAATGATTCGCCCTGTTAGCACACAGTTTTATACGTTGCGGGTTGTTATAACGAATTACTGCTACTCACAGAAGTGCAGTGAGAGAATTAATTACTACTTTTTTTCTCTCTTTCGAGCCATCTGTCTTGTGACTGGTTTTATGCGTGCCAATATTTTCTGTCCTGCGCCAACCTCTTTACTTCAGAAAAGTACTCGTTCCCAACGTCTTCACTTATTTGCTGGATGAATTTCAGTTTTAGCTTTCAACTGCAATTTAGTCACTCCATAGCTCCGTCTTAGTACCAAGGCGGTAATTCCCTTAGGTCGTAGCTCGTGTTCTATCATTTGGCCCCTTTCTTGTCAGTGTTTTCCATATGGTCCTTTCGTAGCTGATTCTAAGCAGAACTATCTTCTTCGTCATACGTCCACCTTACTTTCAACGGTAAAACCAAATGACAAATGCTTTGATTGTATTCATTTTCCGTTGCCGCACGGGGCATACAAAGCTGTTCTACAAACATAAATTCTCAGAAATCTCTTCCTTACATTAAGGTAAATGTTTGATACCTGTACACTACTCTTGGCCATAAAAACACGCTTAGCTTGTACCAGTCTAGTTGTTATGTGTTAGTTGCTTCGTCCATCATAGCTTATGTTACTTCCAAGGTAGATGAATTCCACAACTTTCTGTACGTCGTGATCATCAATTTTGAGTTATTTGCTTCTCTTTACTTTTTATGCGAGTTGCTCTCAGTACATATTACAAATTATGGATCTGGTATCTGTTTTTCCGGACATGTCCGAAAAGAACAGACCATCATTATACAAATACGCTAACACGAAAATTGTGGTACAGATTACTAATTTATTCGTACAAGAAGGCCAATGAAAGGTACATAATTCGAAAGATTGTTTGTCGTAGATTTCACAAATATAAATATTATATGTGCATTTAGCCATTACAAGTGGTAAAAGGAAGTAGAAATTTTCCTACCTACAGCTTGGATCAAGTTCTACATTCTCCAACAATCAGCTCAGTGATTGGCTATTCGCCTCGACCAAAGACGCTGTAATGCAGCGCATCTGCAGTATTAAAATTACGTATTACGATTGACAACGCTGATGTTTTCTCATCGAAACTTCGCTTTACGAGGGCAATTATTTTTACTGGGCGGACGACGGTGCATACAAGAACCTGTCAACCATAAAACAGGAATAGCATTATTTGTTTACTTCGTGGTCTGTACGATACACTAATAGTCATTCGATGTGGTTCGAACAAATGGGCAAAGATTTTCTATCGTGTTGTTGATGTTGCCAACATAATCACGCGAGGCCGCCGACATGATACGTAAAATTTTACCCCCCCCCCGTGACCATTGTAAACACAATTGGTCGATTTTAGACCACAGGCAACACTAGTATGAATAATTGTAAATATGACCACAACAGGCAATGACAGCTTCAATGTGGACGCATTAAAACGCTCGATCTCCTGAGGGAATTCGGTATAGGCTGCGAGCAACAGGAATCAACTGCCAGGGAGCCAGAAGTTGAATGGATAGCCCATTAAGTGAAGGTTACCGCTGGCCCGAAGTGGGAAATCCGGGTTCGAACCCCGTTCCAGCAGAAATTTTCAACTTCGTCGTTGAGTTTATTTCAACCAACTGAAACAGTTTTAATGTTTCAATTTTTCGATTTCGAAATATTACAATCAATAGTCTTCTCATTCCAATAAACAACCGTTAATCCTTCACCATCACTCAAAAATTGATCGGTGAGTTTGACCATTGATATCCTTTCACGGTGAATTTTCATAAAGATTCTTTTACTTTCGTAATTGCTGCTTCATTGTACATATTTAACATCATCATACGAAAGCGAACCGTCGTTGATATTCCAAGGTGTTATTGTGAAACCGATTTACACGGGGAAAATTAAATCTGAATTTGGTCACCAATTGTAAATGCACAAGGGCTGTAAATACAAAATAAAAAGAAAACCGAATAGAAATGCTGCACAGAAATGATACATTGGCAAAGAAGGTAAAACAAGCTGCGGTGTAGTAGCCGAGCTCTCTATGGGTCTTTGCTGTGAAGCGCGCGGTTGCTCGCGTCGGAGGTTCGAGTCCTCCCTGGAGCATCGCGCGCGCGCGCGCGCGCGCGCGCGCGCGCGCGCGCGCGCGCGCGTGTGTGTGTGTGTGTGAGAGAGAGAGAGAGAGAGAGAGAGAGAGAGAGAGAGAGAGAGAGAGAGAGAGAGTGTGTTCTCCTGAAGTTAGTTTAAGCGTTTTGTAAATCTAAGGAATGATGAGCATAGCTGTTTGGTCCAATAGTTTTAGAACATTTGAAGGTAAAACATGTTAGGAAGTCTTAATGTCGATTTCATTTTAACCATCGCTTCCACGAGACGTTGACGAAAATATATACAGCGCCAGATTTGCACCTAGTGGCTAAAATCTGAAACATTTTTTCCGAGCTAAAAGCGTCCCCCAGTAGCAAATCTACCTAGTTACCACACCATAATTACAGCTCAGTCTGATCTTCTGTGAGTACTGTAATTGTAACCACAATTTATTAACAGAATGAAACTTTCACTGTGCAGCGGAGTGTGCGCTGATATTAAACTTCCTAGCAGATTAAAATTGTGCACCGGAACCGGGACTCGAACTTGGGACCTTTGTTTTTCGCGGGCAAGCGGAATACCGACTGTGCTATCCCGACACAACTCACGATGCCGCCTCACAACTTTACTTCCGCCAGTACCTCGCCTCCTACTTTCCAAAGTTCACAGAAGCTCTGCTGCGAACCATGCAACACTAGCACTCCCGGAAGAAAGGGTATGGCTAAGGGATGTTTCCAGAATGAAACTTTCACTCTGCAACGGAGTGTGCGCTGATATGAAAAATCCTGGCAGATTAAAATTGTGTGCCGGAACCGGGACTCGAACCTGGGACCTTTGCTTTTCGCGGGCAAGCGGAATACCGAATGTGCTATCCCGACACGACGCAGAGTGTAGGTTTCATTCTGGAAACATCTCTTAGGCTTTGGCTAAGCCATGTCTCCACCATATCCTTTCTTCCAGGAGTGCTAGTCTTGCATGGTTCGCAGGAGAGCTTCTGTGAAGTTTGGAAAGTAGGAGGCCAGGTACTGGCGGAAGTAAAGTTGTGAGGCAGCATCGTGAATCGTGTCGGGATAGCACAGTCGGTAGTGCGCTTGCCCGCGAAAGGCAGAGGTCCCAGGTTCGAGTCCCGGTTCCGACACACAGTTTTAATCTGCCAGGAAGTTTCACAATTTATAAACGTTTGTAACGACAGTCAGTAAAATACTTTTGCGTGTGAGTCCGCATCCTCAAACCTTAAGAACTTTCAAGTGACATTTTTCTGAGTATTTGTTAGACAAGTAGCCAGAAGAAGGCCGCGGGGAACAGTGGCTGAAGCGTCGGTCAGTCTCTTAAGGACTGACTGCGATCACATCCATGTTTTTTCATTACAATCAAACGAATTCAACCAATTTTTCTTGAGTGTAAACTTCATCTAGAGATAATAGTAACAACGAAGTTTCAGAATTAGGTGTCCGGCATAACAACATAGAAAGCAAAATAGACAGAGGGCGAGAGAGAGAGAGAGAGAGAGAGAGAGAGAGAGAGAGAGAGAGAGAGAGTTCGTGGGTAGATGGCAGACACATTTACATCAGTAATAAAAGTGCCGAAAATATACATGCTGCATTCGTCCTATATGAGGAAGAGTTCTTTTGAATAAGTATGTAACCATCATTTTTGAAATATGGGGTTTCCAGTGGAAACAGGATGTAACACCATGGATCTAAACAGTGGTACCATCTCAAAGCCAAAAATGCATCTCAATATATGCAGATATCTTAACAGCAGCTGGAAAGAAACATACATACATTTTTTTTTGTATTTTCATAACATTTGTTACCCTTCAGTGTAAAACCGGCCGAGACCAGTCACTTGGTATTTTCAGTATAAAACTGCAGATCAATGTAAAAGGAATAGTTGAAAGTGGCAGGTAGTGGATGGGATTCCAGGGACAAAAGAAGAGAATGTACAGAACTGTACTCGGATAACCTGATTTCAGCCGTCGTGGAAGGATAGAGAGTGCAGCTTCTGGAAAGAGGAGCTGGCGATTCGGGTGGTGTGGGGAGGCCTGAACGTGGGCATCGCATGAAGCCAGCAGGTGCTGCTGGCGAAATCTCAGGGGAAGGACCCCAGCTTCAACAAGGAGGCTTATCACAGGGCTCGTGCAAAAAGCCCCTGTCGCCAAACAAACAACACAATGTAAAAGTGAGTCCAATGCCTGCAGTGCTGAAAGTGCGGCCGAATCATAAACTATGCAGCAATAGTCTAGGCGCGACTGAATGAACGCCTTATAAAGTTGAAGGAGTGTTGGGCGTGAGGCTCCCCATCAGTGAGGCTGAGACAGCGCATTATGTTGAGGTGTCGCCAGAACTTTTGTTTGAGCTGGCGAAGGTGTGGCAACCAGTGAGACGGTCGTCGAAGAACATGCCTCTTCGACACGCAACAAGTCATCAGTCAGATATAGTTCGGGTTCCGGGTGTACCGCCTTGTGCCGACAGAAATGCATCACTCGGGTTTTCGATGCAGAATGGAAACCGTGGTCAAACGTACATGACGCGCCTTTCAAATAGCTATCTGTAACACCGATGCTGGTGGAAATAAAATTCATGAAGAAGTCATCAGCATACAACGAGGTGGAAACCGATGACCCCATAGCAGCAGGAAGACCATTAATGGGGACTAAAGTTGTCGTAGCTCAGGGAAAAGGCCGCTAAAATTCCACTGGAGGATTATGTTTCCTCTAGGCTGTACCGCCATGATGATTAAAAGAATCAGATCATTACATTGGATCGTCTGCTACCATGTGCCCTGAATCCACAGAACCAGAGAGCTTATGGTCTGGTCAATTAATAATTGCAAGATCCTCAGGAGATGCGAGGATCTCGACTTCATCCTCTGCACAAGAGGATGTGGGTGATTGTGGCTTTGAAGCCACCGAACATTCCTTTTTCTTATTTCTCTTCTTTCCCTCTCGCGGGCCCTTTGGTTTACAGGGCCGAGAGGACTTCTCAAAAGTGACATCCGGGATGGATGAAGAGCGGGAGGCTCTTCGACTGCAGACTGGATCCTCTCGAGCACTCTGAGTAGCTGTGGAAGGGGGTGTCTCGAGGGACCCCTTCCGAGCGAGAGGGGCCAGAGAGGCTTCTTCTCTGGCTTAGAGGTGGGGACTGGTGTCCCCGATGTTTTAGCGGTTGTTGCTTCCACAGTGAAAAGAGTGGGAGCCACCGCAGAGGAAGTGCCCCCAGCTGTCAAGGGGGCAGGGTCAGTTGTTGGGCCTGGGGGCCCACTGGCATTGATTGCACAGAGTGAATAGCAGGCAAGGTGGATAACGACGTTGAGATTGCCGTGGCATAGGTGATAACCAGGCGCACAGGGTGGAGCTTCTGATACTTTCTCTTTTCCTCTGAGTAGGAAAATTGGTCTCAGGTCTCGTACTCTTCTCTTCTTTCTTGCTGCAGAACCGTGCACATAGGTGAGCAAGGGGATTGATTCTGGTCGTAGTTGACACATCCTGGAGGGAGCGTGCAGGGGACGTTTGCATGGGCCGCAAGGTTGGCATCACATTGGTAGCTCATATGCTCAAAACTCTGGCACTTAAAACAACGCATAGGGGGAGGAACATAGGGCTTTACGTCGCACCGGTAGATCATCACCTTGATTTTCTCAGGCAATGAATCACCCTCGAAAGCCAAGACGAAGGCACCGGTGGCGACCCTGTTGTCCTTTGAACCCCTATGGACTCGCTGAATGAAATGTGTTCCTCGCCGTTCTATTGTTGTTGTTGGGTTTTGGAAGGGACTAAACAGCGACGGTTATCAGTCCCTTGTTCCAGTCAAAGAGATAAAACATTTTGTTAAGCGATCCGAAGTAAAGGTTTTAACAAATCAAAGTTTAAAACTTACAGACTAATAGAAAGAAAGGATACGATTAAAAACTAAGAAGGGATAAAACAGCTGAAACAGTACAAGAGTGTTTTTGCTGGGTGGTCACAAGGATATAAGGAACACACCCAGCCACTCTGGAACACGTTAAAACCACCTACCTAACAGACTTAAGCAGGCGGAGGACAGAGCAATGACAGACAAACACAAACTTTAAAGTGACTTGTAAAGTCCACACTCACGCATAAAATTTAAAACAGAGCCAACCATAGAGGTATTGTCAGCTAATGCTAGCTGCAAAGTGTCAGGAAGATTAAAATATCGTCATGCTGCGGCTAAATTGTGGCATTCAATTAAGATGTGGGCGACCGTCAAAGGCGCACCACATCGACACTGAGGAGGGTCCACGTGACACAGGAGGTGACCATGCGTAAGCCAAGTATGGCCTATATGTAGTCGGCAAAGGACAACCGACTCCCTGTGAGAAGCCCTCAGGGACGTCTTCCATGCAGGTATAGACGGCTTGACAGCACAGGACTTATTTGGTTCAGTGGAATCTGCCCATTCAGAATTCCAAACCCCTAAGACCTTGCAGGTCAACTGGGTTTGGAGGTCGCAAACTGGGAGGCCAATATCCAGGGACCGCGAAGTGGTGGCCTGCTTGGCCAGTTGATCCACATGTTCATTGCCCGGTATACCTACATGCCCTGGCATCCAGACAAAAACGACAGAACGGCCTGACTCGCCAAGGGCGAAGACAGCATCTTGAATGGCTCGCACCACTGTGTGTTTCGGTAGAAAATGGTCGAGGGCCTGTAAGCCACTTAGGGAGTCGCTACAGATGACGAACGACCCCCTGGGGCGAGCTCTGATGTGTTCAAGAGCTCTCAAAATACCGACCAGTTCTGCAGTGAAGATGCTGCTTCCACAAGGCAATGACCGCTGTTCGATGTGGTCACCATAGATAAAGGCATATCCAGCATGGCCATCGACCAAAGAACCGTCCGTGTAGATGATGTTTGCTCCGTAAAACGTATCAAGCAGTGCATGGAACCGGCGACGGAGAAGCAGTGGTGAAATCGAGGCTTTTGAATCCTGGGACAAGTCCAGCCGAAGCTCCATGCGAGGAATTTTCCAGGAGGGGATACGGGGGGAGTAATGGTAAGGTGGAGGAAGGGGTAAGGAATCAAGTGAGGAGAGAAGGGAACGGACACGGACCGCAATCGGGAGACCCGACCTGGGCCGACGTCATGGGGAAGGGAGTGCAGAAAGTGGGAAGAGAAGCCGGGATGAACCCGGGCAACGTAACTCACCAACAACCGTTGCCGCCGATACCGCAGAGGGGGAACACCAGCTTAAGCTAGAAGGCTCGTTACGGCACTGGTGCGAAAAGCCCCTGTTGCGAGATGCACACCTGTGTGGTGAACGGGGTCTAGGACCCGCAAGGCAGAAGGGGCTGCCGAGTCATAAACCAAGCTCCCGTAATCAAGCAGGGACTTGTAGAGCTGAAGAAGGGTTGAACGTGCTGCTCCCCATCCAGTATGGCTGAGGCATCTGAGAACATTTAAATGCCGCCAAGACTTCTGTCTCAGCTGACGTAGGTGTGGCACCCAAGTCAGCTGGGCATCGAAGACCATGCCAAGGAGTGTTTCCTCGACCTGAAGTAGTTCACCACCCAAGTAGAGCTCTGGGTCAGGGTGAACTACCCGACGGCGACAGAAGTGCATCACGCGGGTTTTTCGGGTGGAGAACTGAAAGCCGTGAGTAGAGGCCCATGAGTAGGCCTTTCGGATGGCACCCTGCAGCCGCCGTTCAGCTACGCCGATGCTAACGGAGCTGAAATACAAGCAGAAGTCATTGGCGAACAGGGAGCAACTGACCGATGACCCCACAGCCGCAGCAAGACCGTTAATTGCCACTAAAAACAACGGGACACTGAGTACAGAGCCCTGTGGGACACCGTTCTCTTGAATATGGGGGGAGCTAAAAGATGCCCCAACCCTCACCTGAAACGAGCGGTGGGAGAGGAAATTGCGAATAAAAATAGGAAGGGCGCCACGTAAGCCCCAGTCATGTAGAGTCGTCAAAATATGGTGGCGCCAGGTGGTGTCATACGCCTTTCGTAGGTCGAAAAATACAGCTACCAAATGCTCACGCCTAGAAAACGCCGTGCGAATGGCCGACTCCAGTGACACAAGGTTGTCAATGATAGAACGGCCCTAGCGAAAGCCCCCTTGTTGTGGAGCAAGGAGTCCACGCTCTTCTAGGATCCACATAAGCCGCCGACTCACCATACGTTCGAAGAGCTTGAAGAGAACGTTGGTGAGGCTGATCGGACGGTAATTGTCAGCCACCAGGGGATCTGCACCAGGTTTCAGCACCGGGATGATAGTGCTTTCCCGCCACTGCGACGGGAAAGTGCCCTCTGCCCATAGATGGTTAAACAGGGCGAGAATGCGGCGTTTAACTCTGGTGAAAGGTGTCGGACGAATTGGCCGTGAATCCTATCTGGTCCTGGAGTTGTATCAGGACACGCAGCAAGGGCAGTTCGGAACTCCCACTCGCTAAACGGGTCGTTTTATATTTCCCGACGACGAGTGCGGAAGGATAACAGTTTCCGCTCGGCCCGCTCTTTGAGGGAGCGGAAGTCGGCACTGTACATGGCAGTCGCAGAGTATTGTGCGTAGTGGTCTGCCATGTGCTCGGCGATAGCTGTCGGTAGCGTGCAGAGCACACCCTGGATGGTGAGGGATGGGATTCCTGTCTGCGGGCGGTATCCAAAGTCGCGTCGGACTAGCGTCCATACCTGAGTCAGGGAGGTGCGGGAGCCGATACTGGCTACATACCGCTCCCAGGAATCCTGCTTGCTCTGCTGTATGAATCGTCGAGCACGTGCACGGAGGCGTTTAAAGGCCACCAAATTCTCCACGGATGGGTGGCGTCGATGGCGCTGGAGCGCTCGCCGACGTTCCCGGATAGCCTCAGCATTTTCCAGTGTCCACCAAGGCACGGACCTACGCCTAGTGGAACCGGTGGTTTGTGGAACTGCTACCTCAGCGGCCATGACAATACTATCAGTCACCTGCTGGACTGCATTGTCAATGTCATCTGGAAGTGGTGCAGCAATGACAGCAGTTGAAGCATAGACTGGCCAGTCAGCCCTACGGAACCAACAGGGTAAGCTGTCTGCAGCTTGGTACTGCGGGAGCGACACAAAGATTGGGAAGTGGTCACTGCCACACAGATCCTCATGCACACGCCAACCGAGGTGTGCTCGAAGGCTGGGGCTGCAGACGGAGAGGTATATCGCTGAATACGTGCCCTGTGCCACGCTAAAGTGCGTGGGGGCACCTGTATTCAGGAGGCAAAGATCTTGTTGCGCCAATAATGTCTCAACATCCCTTCCGCAGCCGGTGGTCTGGAGTCCACCCCACAAAGGGTTGTGGGCCTTGAAGTCCCCCAAAAGGAGGAAAGGTGGGGGAAGTTGGGAGACCAGAGCAGTAAGGTCGTTGAGAGACATGGCCTCATCCGGAGGAAGGTACAAGCTGCAGACAGTTAATTCCTGCGTTGCCCAGATTCTGATAGCCACTGCCTCAAGAGTGGTGTTGAGTGGCACCGGGGCACTGGGGACAGTGTCCAGGACATACAGGCAGACACCGCCAGACACCCTGTCGTAAAAGGTCCTGTTGCGGTAGTAACCCCGATACCCACGGAGGGCAGGGGTGCGCTGTGCTGTGTCTCTTGTAGGGCGATACAAAGTGCAGGGTAGCGCCACAGTAATTGGCGCAGCTCGGCCAGATGATTAAAGAAGCCGCCGCAATTCCACTGGAGGAGAACTCGTTCTCCTCGCTGTAAAACCATAAAACAAAAGAAAGAAAAGAAGATCATTCCATAGGAACATCTGCCGCCTTATGGTCAGGATCTACAGAATCTAAGACCATAGGTGATTCTGGATTTGCAGAGCTCCTATGTTCAGGCGAATCAAGAAGTGCGAAATCCTCAGCCCAGGCGAGGATCTCGACCTCATCCTCTGAATCAGAGGATGTAGGTGTGGGTGGCTTGGAAGCCACCAAAGAATCCTTTTTCTTTTTCTCTTTTTTACCCTCTCGCTGGCTCTTGGGTGTTAAGGGCCGTGGGGGCTTCTCAACAGGGGCTGCAGCTGCCAACGAAGAGGTGGAGGCCCCTTGATCAGCAGCCGCGGGATCCTTTGGCCATTTGCTGGGATCCACTTTCCCACGAAGAGAAGACTCAGAAGGGAGTGTCCCGTGGGACCCCTTCTGGGCGAGAGGAGCCGGAGAAGGCTGTTTTTTCTCCGCTGCTGGGGTGGGGACCGACGTCCCCCACAATGGCTTGTCTGTTGCTTTCGACGTGAAAAGTGTGGGAGCAACCGAAGTAGTAGCATCCCCAACTGTCAAGGGGGCAGGTGCAGTGGTTCGGGCCTGGGGGCTCGCTGGAATTCGTGGTACAGATGGTTTGGAGACTGACGAAGCTACTGTGGCGTAAGACGTTGTCATGGTGACAGGATGGAGCTTCAAATACTTACGTCTGGCCTCTGCGTATGTTAGCTGGTCCAGGGTCTTATACTCCATGATCTTGCGCTCTTTGTGGAGTACAGAACAGTCGGGCGAACAAGGAGGATGCTGCTGATTGCAATTGACACACACTGTAGGTGGGGTACAGGAGGCGTCTCGATGGGATGCACGCCCACACGCCCACACTCCCGACATTGGATTGGCGTCACATCGGGAGGACATATGACCAAACCTCCAGCACTTGAAGCAGCGCATAGGGGTAGGAACATAGGGCTTGATGTCGACCCGGTAAACCATCACCTTGACTTTCTCAGGCAATGAATCGTCCTCGAAAGCCACGATGAAGGCACCGGTGGCAACCCTCTTGTCCCTCGGACCCCTATAGATACGGCGGATGAAGTGCACACCTCGCCGCTCCAAGTTAGCTCTCAATTCATCGTCTGATTGCAGCAGCAGATCTCTGTGGAAAATGATGCCCTGGACCATGTTTAAGGTTTTATGTGGTGTAATGGAAACGGAAACATCACCCAGCTTGTCACTGGCTAGCAAAGCCCGTGACTGGGCTGGGGATGACGTCGTTATTAAAACGGATCCAGACCTCATCTTTGACAATCCATCGACCTCTCCATATTTGTCTTCCAAATGGTCCACAAAGAACATTGGCTTTGTGGACATGAAAGATTCCCCATCTGTACGGCTGCACACTAAATACTTCGGGGCGTAAGCCTCACCTTGAGTTTTGGCCCTACGTTCCTCCCATGGCGTAGACAGGGAAGGAAACGTTTGGAGGTCATACTGTTCAGCGTTGTAGTCGCTTCGACCGCGCTTAGAGACGGCGGTTGTACGTCCGCCAACGTTTCGTGGTCTTTTCATCGTGTTCCCATGAGCAGCTAGGGAAAGAAGGGTCCACCCAGACAGAGCCCCGCTTGCCTGGGTAAGCCTTATACAACTGAGGTGCGGCAGGTTCCTCACAGGTTGCTCGCTAGCGGCTGTTCAACCTCAACAGCCATGCATCTCCTCGGCACGCAGCACACCTTGGGATTGAGGCTTTCTTTTATAGAGGTTTGTACCGTCCTCGCGACCCGGGCGATTAAGCCAAGATCCCCGGGCTCTGAAACGTACAACGTTCCACCATCGCGCCGAACGATGGTCGTTGAAGCACGCACAGAGCTTACGGTGTAGCGGATTGTTGGCACGACACAGCCCACGGCTCAGGACCCCAGGTTCGCCAAGCCTGTACCCAGCAAATTAATGCTGAGCCCCTTAGGGGTCGCCGTTCTAGGTTGGCACGCAATTCGTCATCCGACTGCAGCAACAGGACTTTATGAAATATTGTACCATATTTAAGGTCTTGTGCGGCGTGATGGTAACGGAAACATCACCCAGCTTGTCATAGGCAAGCAATGCCCATGACTGGGATGGGTTTGAGGTCGTTGTTAACACTGACCCATTCCGCATCTTAGACATCCCTTCCACCTCACCAAACGTGTCCTCCAAGTTTTCTATAAAAACTAACGGCTTCGTTGACTTAAAAGATTCTCCATCAGTGCGGCTACATACCAGATATTTAGAGGCATAAGCCTCACCCTGATGTGCGGCCCGAAGTTCCTCCCATGGCGTGGCCAGGGAAGGAAACGTTTGGGGATCGTATTCTGGAGCATTGTATTCGCCTCGACCTTAGAGACACCGGTTATACGTCCGGCAACGTTACGGGATCATTTCATCATGTTCCCACGAGTAGCTAGGGATCTAAAGGCCCACCCAGAAAGAGCCCTGCTTGCCTGGGTAAGCCTTATACAACTGCGGCGGGTTCCTCAGAGGTTGCTCGCTAACGACTGTTCAACCTCAACAGTCATGTATCTCCTCTGCACGTAGCACACCTTGAGATAGAAGGTTTTTTTTATTTTTTATGGTGGTTTGTACCGTCCTCGCGACCCGGGCGATTAAGCCAAGATCCCCGGGCTCTGAAACGTACAAAGTTCCACCGTCGCGCCGAACGGTGGTCGTTGAAGCACGCACAGTGCTTATGATGTAGCGGAGTGTTTGCGTGACACAGCCAAGCCCGTACTCAGCAAATTAAAGTTACAATGAGTTTGCCTTAGTACTCCAAAAGGAATCAACGCTGGTCTAAGAAATGAGTCATCCACTTCAGTGAGAAGATTAAAATCCTAAACCGGTGCACACCCAAGCGACGCATCTTCAAGAACTTTACTAACAGAACCATCACGATGAGTAAACAGCACACTAAAACCAAGCTGAGAGAAAAACCATTCATCTTGTAGGGGAGAGTGCGCCACATTGAATGAATCATGTGGCACAATTAAAGGTTGGAAAATTATTTTTTTCTCCTCTGTGCATATGGTAGCAGTGCCGTCCTATCGACTTCCATTTGTTTTCTGCAAGATATAGCTCCCGCCGTTTCTTTTCTGCTGGTGTTATGTAATTTTCGCTACAGTGAAGTAATTTTCGGAGAATTAGATAGATTACAATTTGCTAACAAAGGATTGCATGAATTTCACAGAAACTATGTCATTATGACATTGC
Source organism: Locusta migratoria (assembly GCA_026315105.1). Classification (NCBI taxonomy): domain Eukaryota; kingdom Metazoa; phylum Arthropoda; class Insecta; order Orthoptera; family Acrididae; genus Locusta; species Locusta migratoria. Next base: position 215,199,154 of record CM048749.1, read on the forward strand.
GGATATTGTGTTATTAATACATTAAATTAACAATGTTCATATATAACTTCATTAACGAAGTTCTCCCGGGGCTTAATGAACCCGCTTTCATTTTGCCCCAACTGATATACCGGAAAAAATTGTTAAAAGTCACTGAAAATCCCAATAGAAAGGAATATCGAAATGTTCATGAGCAGGAAACCAATAAAGAAAATAGTGTGGTTCATTATGAAGAGAGCCATGACAAGCTGGATGACCCTAATGAATCTGTACACAACTTTGAAAAATTGGATAAATTATCAGAAACAGATAATTCCGTTTTGACCAAATTTGAACTAATAACAAAATGCCAGTTTACTATGTGGTGAAAATTTTGAAACAAATGGATGACTCTGGAGACTATCAGGTACCATTTTTAAGAAAGGTAAAGGTTGAAGCATTTGTTCCAACTAGCAACATACTTTACGTGCTTCCAGAATCAGTTAATGCTGGTGTGGCAAAGAGGCAAAAGACTTAGATTTAGCTTCCAGTTCATTGAGATACTTTAATATCTAAAGAATACACACGACTCTGGGCCTACAGGTTTAATTATGTATAAGTGGAATATATGTAAACATTAATTTAAAAAAATACATTTAAAATTTACTTCGTGTACTAAACATGTTCTTCTAACAAAAATATTAACTATTTTCCAATTTTCCTTCAAAGACATATAGCTTGCAACAAATTACTCATAGAGCAATCGTATAACGCCATTTGATACTTGAATGATTAAACTGTAAGAACTGAAAATCACAGCTCTGTAATAAAATTATTTGATGAGTAATACAGGGAAATAATTTTTGTGGTTCAGTGTGCCCTACTCTCCCCTAATGGATCACAGAACTTCACAAAGAATGCATATAAATCGCAAACAAAGTAAGCAGTATCTATCTGATCAGGTGTAATACGAATTATGCCAACAAACCAATCATGAATTTCTACTAATGTGCTGGACTAACCACGACACGTACTCTTGTCAAAGTAAACTGAGTAAACTGTACGGTTGCATGACGAGAAACTGACTTGACAGACTCGATAGACAGCGTGGCCCGGGCAGGTACCATTGCTGCCACGTGTAATTAAAAAAATAATAATAAAAAATAAAAAAAATGCTAGGCACGAGCAATGAGATTCCTGCTGGTACACGCTACAAGGGGCAATCAAATTCAACGGACCTGTGGGGCAGGCGAACGCAAAGAGCTTAAATTTCATAGTGGCGATAGGACCGCCAAGTTTGACGCAAATTGAAGTGGCGTCCACCACGTTATTCGGGGTATCGTTTGACACCTGGTATGTCACATCCACTAGGGAATTTATTACACAGTTCCTCGTTTTAAATAAAGACTGACTATTGAATGCGGATATGCATTAGGATCCGTCGGTGTCTGTAGACTTTATGAAAGCTGCGAATAGACGAGCCAGCCTTATATTGTATTCACTAAAAATGCAGTAAAGATATATCAGGAACCTGTCAGTAATTCCGGTCCAGTTCGAAGTATAACGGTTAGTTGAGGTTTGCAACAACAACCATGGAAGTATTTTGTTGAAAATATTTGTACTGATTATAATGCAAGTACATGGTCTAAACGAGCTGCGGAACTTATACGGTAAATAGTAATTGTTACGACGAACAAGCGTGATCGTGGATTTGTAACTGTTGTTAATGAGTTGTAAGAATTGCTTTCATAAAATCTGATACAGATTTATCTGGTCTTATAAAGTACACATACTTATAAAAATGCTACGAAAGAGTTTGGTTGTAAAGTTTGGTTGGATAAATTGGAGTACAAAGATGAAACTGACAACATGATACTACAATTAAAAGTGCGCGTGGATCAGCTGCCACAAAAACATTCCACACAAAAATAACGTATCGCTAGTAAATTTCGTTCTTGCCAAGCTGAAACAAGTAGTCTGGTGGGCGAAATGTAAGTGCAGAGACAAAAGTGACAACAAAATACTGCAATTAAAATTGTGCCTGAGTCAGCTACCACAAAAACATTCCACACCAAAATACCGTATCGTTAAAAGCTTACGTTGTTGCCATGCTGAAATAAGTAAATATTTGTTGGAAAGAGCAGATATTTAACAAGTGTAAAAATTCAGGCTATTACTACTGCTTCCACACTTTGCACTGATTGCATGCAAACCCTACTCTTTTAAGTATTGTAAAATAAATGAAAAATCTTTAAAGAAGATGTAGACAATAAAACTGTTTATTGTATTTTATTATTCAACAGATCTGATGTTCTCTCCTCAACCACAACAGCAACAGATAAAGAAACATTTCAAAAACATACCCACTAGGTATGAATCTGGACTGTGTACTTCAAGGGAATTGCAGCATGGGCCATCTGAAACGTCACTCTTTAGGCAGCTAATGTCATTAGTCGGGAATTTTGTGAGTAAAGACAGAAATACTGAGAGCAAACGAGGCATAACATCTAGTATTCTTACACGAAATATTTGTCGGTTTATCACTTAGATTTTAGCAATTATGTGCTGTACACACTTTAGGCGAACTTCAGCAGCAAAAATTTTACAGAAAACAATAGTAAATATAATGTACACAATTTGAGCCACATCTGGTCTACACTTACGTTTAGTGTCAGGAACGAGTGGAAACGTTTCAAGAAGCAATGTATTGTATTTCTATCTGCTTTCCTGAACAAATATACTTTTCGTCTACTTTGGGACTTTCGATATTTAGTCTCGCTACGACAGCTCTGTGATCACCAATGTCTGTATCTGTTTTGTTGTTCGTTGTGAGCTAAGAATTATTTTTTGCTAAGAGATCGAGTGTGTTTTGACATCCATTTACATTTCTAGTTGGCTCATGAACTAATTGTTCGAGGAAATCTCAAAGAATGCGTTGAGTACAATTTCGCACTATGTGTTATGCCTACCTCCTGATTTGAAAATATAATTTAGACAACAGAATGAGGGTAAATTAAAATCACCGTCTATCATTATTGTGGGAGTTGGGTACGTGTTTGTAATTAGACACGGGTTTTCTTTGAACCTTTCTGCTATAGTATCGTCAGAGTCGGGGGGCCGGTAAAAGGAACCAATTATTAACTTTTTACGATTTTCGAGTACAACCTCTACCCCTAACAACTCACAGAAACTATCAACTTCAACTTCACTACTTCTGTCGGTGACAAACACGACTCCACCTATTTTATTTAATCTATCCTTTATGAACACAGTTAGATCTTTTGCAAATACTTCTGATGAATTTATATCCGGCTTCAGCCAACTTTCCCTACGTATAATGATATGTGTTTCGGTGCTTTCTTTTAACGCTTGGAGTTATGGTACTTTTCTGATGCAGCTACGACAATTTACAACTGTTATTCCGATAGTTCCTAGATCGATATTTCTCTTATGATCGATCGGTACACTTTGAGAAAGCAAATTTACTGTTTCCCCAACGCCCTCTACCATAAAAAACCGCCCAGTACAAGCCATACAGCCCCCGCTACCCGTGTAGCCGCTTCCTGCGTGCAGTGCTATTCAGCCGAACCGGAAATCCCACCACCCGATGGCGCGTCAAGCAATTTGCAGGCAACACGGTCGCAGAACCGTCTGAGCCTCTGATTCAGACCCTCCACTCGGCTGTGTACCAGAGGTCCACAGTCGGTCCTGTCAACTATGCTGCAGATGGTGAGCTCTGCTTTCATCTTGCAAGCAAGACTTGCAGTCGTTACCACTTCAGATAGCCACTCGAAACCTGAGAGAATCTCTTCAGATCCGAAGCTATTGCCCCGTTGTGTTTGAGAAAAAGTACTTATGTTTTTCGAATCAGCTGCTGAACATCAACATAGCGTCAGTGTATTGAGGCAAATCACGCACAAGTTGTCAAGTATATATAATTTCATATCAGCACGACATGTGAAAGTTGCTTGTCCTTCTCTCTTACAAAAATTACGTCTACTGTGTGTTTGAACTTGTTCTACCTGAATGCCTTTGCACAGCGTTATGTTAATCTGACTGCGTATTTTTAAACTATATCCTACGTGAATGTAAAGGTATTGCAAAACCTATCTGACTGCCTAATATTTATTATAATGAGACACAAACTGCTAATTGTTTCTATATGAACAAAGTTAACTGTCTGAAAATTACTGATAATAAAAATCACTGTGTTAATAATTATGGCCCTACAAGCTTGTTTCTGACTGAACTAACAATTTTTAACGGAATGTAACGAACACAATATTTATCAATGCAATCTGACTCAGTGCAAACACTTGTTAACGTGAACACTGTATGAATTGTCCTACCCTGAAATCTGTAAATCATACTGAACTGTAAGCTTGACAAAAACTGATTCCTTCTCACCTTCAATTACTGCATAAATTTGCGCAACACCAAACTGCTTCATGCTGTACTAACTACTGGAAAACTAAGTACAGAAAACATCTATGGCACTTTTAATAAAAATGTGAGGAGGGATAAACTGGTAATCTGTTTAAGAAACTCGAACTAATTATTAAAAATGAAATATCTGGTTTATTTTCTAACTGATGTAACTTTATGAAAATTACTAACAATGTCATGTTTATGATTTTAAAATGTTTCAGAGAAAAATATAACTCAGATATTTAATCTGCCTACAAAATTATTTTTAAACAAAGATAAATATTTTTTTACTGTTAATAAATTTAACTCGATTTACACAAACAATATTACAACAAAACCATATTTCAAGAACACTACCCATGAAATTCCTATTTCATAAAAAACGTAATCTCAAAACTAATCTATTACAATAAATACTTTTCCTAACACAGAAAGGGGTCCCTACCATGAATCGTGAGACCACAAGCTAACAGCAAGATTTTTCCCGACTGTTACTGTTACCATCAGTTCAGCCTAACAATGCGAAGTTGTGCCATAGAAACATGCCAAGTATTTCATGAAAAACTTTACCTTATAAAAACTTCAAAAGATCGTTTCTCCAACGTCATCTATTCCTTTACGTCTCCATATCTTAAACAAACAGCTTGGCTGATTATTCAAGTCTCAAAATCTAATCTCCTCGGCTATCCCGCCGGAACGACAATTGCACACAACCACGGTCCCCACGCTTCTGCAATCTCATCCGCGCGCGTAGCAAAGTCTGCACTCTCAATAATCACAACCCTACTTCCCGTCAACAATGCTATCACCGTCTCCAATATCGGTAGTACTGACATCGAAAAATAAGCCTGCAACCAAAGATGAACGACCCATGCCTTACTAGCTTGACACTGGTCTCAAATTCGCGGTACATTTGAATATGAAATGTATACCTTCCCATAGCAGGTATCTTATACATGTTTCGGAAAGACATTATGCCATTCTCCTATAAAATTCATCTGGCGCTAGGCAACGTCATTAATAAAATCCTTGCAACATATATGAATTAAAAATAAAAGTACTGCTGAATGGCATAAATATCTGGGAGACCCCGAAGGGCAGGTTGTCTATCCTCCGCCCGACAGGCGAAGTGTGAGAACTGTCTGCTGAAGTACCTAAGTGTAGGTGACTGTAATATGTGTGTGTGTGTGTGTGTGTGTGTGTGTGTGTGTGTGTGTGTAATGTGGTATTCGTGTTGGAGATGATGGGAGGAGGGAGGGGTGGAACCCGGTGGCGGCACACAGCCTTCTCCTGTCGTGAAGTACCAAGGGGGCCGTCGAGCTTAACGTCTCCATCCGACGGAGCACCATCAACAGTGTCCCATGCCATCATTTCTTGGGACATTGCGGGGAGTTATGGATTTTTTTCCAGGACATTGGCCCAAAGACTGGTGAGAAAGAAGTTTGCACCACCACCCGTCTGCCGTCTGCCCACAGCATGTGCCCTACACGGCTGGTCACTCACCCGGATTGGCCACGCCCGACGGTACTTAACCATGGCGGCACCAACCTTTGACATAAATATATTCTGTTTCATTAATGACTTTGTCTAGCAGCGAACGAATTTTATAGAACTTGATAATGGCATAATTTCGTCCCAAAACATGTTGTGCGGACACAAAATTTTATATATCTGATAACTGGCCGCGGCGGAGCGGCCGAGCACATTCAGGTGCTATGCTACTATGCGCGAGGCCTTTCCCCGTCGGGGGTTCGAATCCCCCCTCGGGCATTGATATTTGTGTCGTCTTTATTATAAGTAGTTTGTAAGTTTAGAGCCTGAAAATCCTGCGGTTAAGCCCCTTAAGTTTTACAAACATTCGAACATTTAACAACTGGTGCGTGATTTGCCTCAGTATAGTGCCAGTGCATCCATGTGCAGAGAGATGTGCACGATCTTTGAGGCAATTTGTCCTCCGCTAAATCTCTTACATGTATAAAAATTAATGTGTTTGTGTCTTTATTTCACTCTGCATCCAAAACTACACGTCGCAAACGAGTAGTGTTGGTATGTGGTAGTAGTTATCGGTTTCTCACTGTGAGCTATGGTGGTTGAGGGTTGGTAACGATAACGGGGTGCAAGATATGGGAGCTGAAAGACCCAAACACATCAATAACTTCCATACCCATATCGTTATCAATCCTCAACCACAACAGTGCTCAATGGCAGACTGTTCAAATGTTTGTAAAGCTGTGAGACCAAACTGCAGTGCTCATGAGACCATAGACTTACAAACTACTTGAATTAACTTATGCTAAGGACAACACACACACACACACACACACACATGCCCGAAGGAGCATTCGAACCTCCAACAGGGAACAGACGCGCACTCCGCAGCAAGGCGCCTTAGAACGCACGGCCTCTCCCGTGCGGAAATGACAGACTGATAACTACTATCACATACAAACGTTATTCGATTGCTCTGTGTAGTTTTGGATGCAGAGTGAGATATAAGCACAAACAAACTCAATCCTTATATATGGATGTACCTGTATTTCACTCATCAATCAAAACTGCACATCACTAACGAGTAATGTTCATATGTGATAGAAGTTGCCAGTTTTTCATTGTGCACTATGGTAGTTGAGGGTTGATAACGACAAGGGGGTGGAAGATATTTGGGTTGAAACTTATAGTTTTATATAAAATTCTACATGAGTGGGTGTCAATATTTTTCTATGCAGCAAAAAATACACAATTCGGACGAATGGTCTCTCCTATAGTTGAAGTCCAAAGTCTCCCGTTGTACACCATGCCGATATCTATAAGGGGGTGGAAGATACAGTGGTTAAAAGTAGCCAACTTAAATTCGGACAAGATCAGCGATGACTTTTGAGACTGCATAGCAAGGAGGTTACACACAGAAAAACGGGATGCACATTCTCCATTTGTTTTCTGTACGGAAAAAAACGATAAGAGCATAATCTTGTTTGAAAAGTAAAAATACTGTTCATACATTTATTGTATACAAAAAACTGTAACACATATAACTAAGTATAAGATAAAATAAAAACAGAGCGAAGCGTGTATTTGCAACTTGTATTTTATACAAAATTTCTTACGAAGGCCTTTACTTGAATTAACAAGTTGATGGAAACAGGATCTTTCATTTCAGCAAAAATCTTATCCATACAGCCATCGAGACTATCAAGATGTATTCCAGAGATAAGAGATAAACTCTAATATTTTACTTGAAAATTTTTGCTGTAAACTCTGTTGTTCGTGTTCCTCAAAGGATAGTTCACGGAACAAAATAGTGAAAAAAGCGTCGAAACATGAACATATTAATACAGCAATGAGAGGGTCACCAACATCACATTATATGCCCACTTAGCGCAATAACGAATTGGGCTATTTCAGAAGAAATTATATCCCGCATTTTGACAGCTGTAAACACGCGGACACGGCGTTGTTGTGGTAGTCTGAGCGGCACCCGTCACAGCACACAAAGACCTGTCAGTTGCCGAAATTTCAGACGTAATGAATTCCTTTTCATTTCCTGTTTATGAGAGGCAGTTGTGACACTTGCTAAAATATTTTCGATATCGATATCCTTTTGTTTCGAGGTGACAGAAGTGTTATATGTTTGTCATTTTTATGGGGACAATGTACAGTTGCGTTCAAAGAACGAATATTGCTATCTGGCTTTTTTCATCGTGATAAGTATCCACGATTCGTCACAAACCTGAATCGGCCGTATATTCAGCTTTTTTCTCAGCATATAATTTGGTAACAATATTTTTGTCATAGAATCATAGTTTTATATGCACACCTTCAATCATCGTTTTAGTATTCAAATACTGAAGTACAACTGTAAATGACTTCGTTTTCTTGTCATTATCTCATAGAAGTGACTCTTAGATCACTGCACTACCAGTGGGCTACAAACTATTATATTACCCGTTTACTTTGCAATTGGAGAGGGCAAAACGCGGAACTAAGCTTTGTTTATGCTCTGTGGTGTCACGGGAATTTCTGCAAAATGGTTCAAGTCGTACCTTGCTAACAGGAAACAAAGGGTTTAAGTGCAAGGACTAGTGACTTAAGCCAACAGTCATAATCAGATTGGGAAGAAATTACATGTGGTGTTCCACCAGCTTAGGGCCATTGCTTTTTCTTATGTACATTAATGACCTCTCATCAGTTACACTGTCAGAAGCAGAGTTCGTTTTGTTTGCCTATGGTACAAGTATTGTATTAAATAGCATGTCGAGCTTAGTTTTAGAAAGGTCTGCCAATGGTATTTTCATTAACATTAATAAATGGTTTAAAGCCAACTCATTTGACATTAAACTTTTAAAAGACTCACTACATGCAGTTCAGAACATGTAAGAGATTCCCATCCAGTATATGCATAAAGTACGAAGAAGAGCAGATAGAAGAGGTTGATAGTATAAAATTCCTGGGATTACAGATTGATAATAACTTCATTTGGGACGAGCACACCACAGAACTGCAGAAACGACTTAACAAATCTGTATTTGCAATAAGAGTGTTATCAGACGCAGGAGACATAAAAATGAAAAATCTTGCATACTTTGCTTACTTTCATTCCATAATGTCATATGGTATAATCTTTTGGGTTAACTCTTCAAGTCAAGCAAAAGTTTTCAAAGTCCAAAAGCGTGTAATACGTATTATTTGTGGAGTAAATTGAAGGACATCCTGCAGAAGCCTCTTCAAAGAACTGGGTATATTAACTGCTGTCTCTCTCATTCTTTAATGAAATTTGTCATAAATAATATATCACTTTTCCCAACTAACAGCTCAGTTCATACCTACAATACTAGGAACAAAAACGATCTACACAACAACTTAAAAGCACTTACTTTAGTTCAAAAATGGGTCCACTACTCAGGATCACACATTTTCAGTAATTTAGCAAGAAATAAATATCAGTTTAAGAGGAGCCTAAAAGACTTTCTAGTGGCCAACTCCTAACGAATTCTTAAATAGAACCAAATGATGCATGTATCTGTATTCATACTATTAGTATTATTATATTCAGCTTGTAAAAAGTGTATGTATCTGTATTAGTAATATTATATTATAAACTTGTAAAAAAAAGGACGTGTTTCACATCCATGAGGATTAACTCAACACGGATCTATGGAACGAACAAACTAATCTAATCTAAGGCGGTCGACTGTTTTGTCCTCGTCGACGTATCTTTCGGGAAAGGATCTGCTCAGTCCACGTGGGATGCGTGGACAGCTAAAACAGCTATACAGATTAGTAATACAAGTTTTATTTACTAAGGTATACAAAATACTCAACTTTGCCCGTCTGTCTGTTCTCGCTGCAACGTCTTCTTCCGGGATGCTAGTTACGCTGATTCAAAGTAACTGCCTAGTTTGGAGTCGAATTCGGAATGCCCTTCCAGACGCATGTCGGCCTAGATAAAGCTGCTTGTAGAGGGCGCGCTTCTCGGTTGCTCCCTCCAGGAGGCGCGGTGCCGGCGTGTGATTGGCTGCCGGTCATCCGCTGCCTTCTTCACGATCGTTTTCGTGCTTCTGGCGTGTGGCGCTGACTTCACGCCACCACAACACCGACAATACTCGACAGTACACGATCGACGCACGTGTCGCGCGCATTGTACAGTCACATTATTGTCGTAGTACAAACGTTCAAATATTTGTCAAGCTTACAAACTATTTACGAACTTATACTAAAGACAGCACAAAAGTCCATGCCTGAGGGGGGATTCCAACCTCCGACTGGGAACGGCCTTGCGCATCGTAGCGTAACACCTCAATGCTCTCAGCCACCCCGCCGCGTCTGTCGTAGTACGACAGTATTCTTAGCGGGTGGTGAAATACACGGTATCAAAGAGTAAGTGCTAATAAATGTTGTTCAGTGCTGAAAAGAAGAAAAAAGAAAAAGGCTTCCTCATACTGTTGGAAAGAGCTATGGAGAGAGGAGCAGCAGCGGTAGGAAAAAGTTAAGAACAGAGCATGATATTGTGAACGATGTTAAGGAGGCCAGACAGAGTGGTAAAAAAAATTGTAACACCGAAGAAGACTGAGGAAGAAAACCAAGTGTCTTGACGAATTTGATAAGTGCTTACGTAAAAGTTTTTAGACATTAAAAGAGAGATACCCACCCTTCGAAAACTTATAATTTGGTGAAGGAGAAACCAGATATTCATTTCACGGAAAAACGAACCACTTTATGGATAATTTTGGAGGATTTGGGGTTTCGTCTAAAAAAATGTAAAAACGGACGATCGTTTCTGGTTGAGAAGGGGGACACTGTAGCGTGTCGTGCACGTTTACTTAGAACAGTGACGGATAACGAAAAAGGGATGAAAAAACCCGTCGTCTATACTGACGAAACATGGGTGCATACACACTACACTATCAGTAAATGTTGGCAACATAGTGACGTACCAGGTGTGAGAAAAATGAAAGTTCTGCAAACAGAGCGAAGTGGTTCATGCGGGAGGAGAAATGGGGTTCATTGAGGGTGCAGAGCTCATCTGTGATTCCAGATCAAATTCGGAAGATTTTCACAGCGATGTGAATACTGAAAATTACGTAAAATTGTTGGAAGGGTACCTAATACCAAACATTCCAAGTGGAAGTATTGTGATACTAGACAATGCTCCCTATATTGTGTTCTCGAAAGTAAACCGCCTAAAACATTTCACGCAAAGTAGATATACAATCATGTCTAACTAAACATAGAAAGTTCCGTTCGGTGCAGATTTAACATGCAACGAGCTCTGGGAAATTGTAAAACGTGTCAAGCCCGAGCCAGAATACACAGTAGATAGAATACTGAAAGAATCCGGTAAAGAACTTACAGTGTTACGCCTTCCACCCTACCATTGTGATCTGCACCCCATCGAACTTACTGACATTTAATGAATCAGGAAGTTGTCTCGAACAACCTCTGCGCTGTTACCCTCTCCCAACTTAAGCAAATGTCTTCGGCTGCAATACAGAGCATTACGAAATATGACTGGAACAAGGCGTGTGATAAAGTGAAAACTATTTGGGGCGAATGCTGGCACAGAGATGCACTGATGGACGAAGCTATTGAGAATGTAATTATCCAGCTTCCACCAGACAGTGACAGTGAAATTTCGTCTTGTGGTTCTGAGGACGTATCTGAGGCAGATTCAGTGTCGACAGAGGCAGCTGCTTCGGACATCAGCTACAGCTCCACCGAGTCAGCAGATGAGACAGAATTGTGTGCTGAAGAACCAGGTATTCATCCCTTACATATGAATTAAAGTTTTGTGCCTGTCGGTATGCTGCATCTCGCCACATAAATGCTTTACATGTTAACTGTGGGGTTATAGAACACATTTTATTTCCCCACACAGGCTTGTGTAATGGTGTGTTAACAGGAAATGAAGCTTTGCCTTTGTTTGGTCATATAATAATCTGCTTTTTGAAACCACACATTCGGTGCTGGCCATTCACTTTAGTAGGACTTCCTTCGCGAGTAATCGATGAAAAACAATTTTGGACAAGATTCTTAATCTTTACAACAGAACATCTCTTTTAGTTGGTAGCAGAACGCAGTGCATATCTCGTCTGCCTAAGGCGCAACAGGTGCAGATATTGTTATGTGCTTCATTGTTCTTTTATTTTCATATCTTTATCGAAATGATTGCTTTAAATATGATTTTTTATTCATATTCCTTTTTTCTCATTATTGAGAAACCCTTTTGTGGTAACATTTTAGAATTGCCCACACATTTCGAGGGATTAGAATCGGCACACATGAGATATTTCGAATGTTGTTTCGTCGCTTACTCATAAGGGGGTGAATGACCAACTTGCAGTAGCGAATAGTAATGGTTTCAAAACGTCGATACTCTCAGTAGCGACTTCTTCTTCCTAGATCTTATATTATGCACCGAAATTGATATTTGATTTTAATTTATTACGCTTTACTGTAGAATAATGTATTAACAGCAAATGTATTTTATCAGGTACACGACCGACTCTTTATTTTTATTTTTTTTTATTTTTATTTTATTTTACTTTTTTTTATTTATTTTTTTTTTTTTTGTTAGTCTATGGGACTTAACTACGGGGTCATCAGTCCCTAAACTTACAAACTACTTATGAACTACTTACGAACTAGGATGACACAAATATCCATGCCCGACGGGGGATTCGAACCCCCGACCGTAGTGGCCATGCAGACCGTGACTGGAGCGCCTCAGTCTCCTCGGCGACTCTTTATTACATCGTAAAACAACAGTATTAATTTCGTGCTATTTTTTTAGAAGAATGTATTAAAAGCAAATGTATTACGCATCGCTTCAGTTGTTCAATAGAAACAAGGCAGTTCTTTTTCATTTCATACGCTTTTCTGCAGAAGAACACATTAAAAGCGAATGTAATGTCATTTTGTAAAAGCAGTGGTGTTTTATCTGACCGTAAAAAAGTACAGTTTTATATTCTTATTTTTCAGTTGGATCGTTTATCTGAACGAGAATGTGTTAACAGAACATACATTTGTTTTATCTGCTTCAGCTGACGAACCACATTACCGGTACATTGTAAATTATTGAGCGCAGGTATACTGCTCGTGCTTCATTAGAACAACCAATAGCAGAACACGTCAACAGTTCGCAGCTCCCTCAGCTCAAACCGACAGTTGTAAAGTGCACGGGTAATACCTGTGTACAAGCAATTTGACATTTAATTAAAAGAAGGAAGATGGATTAGGAAGGAATGACTCTGACTGTTATAGGACACTGAAATAAATCAATGTCAATACGTGATAATTTGTGCCCGTTTGGAGTCGAACCCGAGTCTCGCGCTTTGGGCCTGTGCTCGCCACAACCATCATGGCTACTGGAATACAGACGTCTAAAAACGACGTTGCACAAAATGGTGGGTATGGCTAAGGAGAAGTGATTAGAAGCAAGTGGAAGTCTGTAGAGGAATGATTCACTAAATCAGAAATAGATACCTGTCCGCCTAAAGGAAAACAACTCAGATGCTACGGGACAAGAAAATCGGTATGAACGTCCAGAGACGGAAAACCAATACCAAGAAAAGAAGGGAAAGCGGAAAGGTCGAAGGAATGTGCAGGGAGGCTATAATGGTCTATGAATGCAGTATTTCAGAAATGGGTCGGGAAACAGATGAAGATGAGAGAGGAGATACGATAATGCGAGAAGAATTTGAGTGAGCACAAAGATTTGAATCGAAATAAGGCCCCGGGAGTAGATGACATTTCCTCTGAACTTCTGATATCCTTGGCAGAGCAAGTCATGAATAAACTATTCCATCTGGTGTGCAAAATGAATGAAATAGACGAAATAACGACTTCAAGAAGAATGTAATAATAGTACACCAGCCTAGTACATCGTATCTTGCATCAAATGGGGGTAGTATGTTTATTTTCTTTTCTTGTATGAGATGTTATTGAGATGAAACATCCAAGTTTTCGACCTCGACAACCCCCGGTTCACTTTTTAATATCCCAAAAACAGCAAATTTTTAGCACTTTTTTCGGATTTTTCTCGTTTGAACCATAAAGGAACGTGTTTTAGGCAAAGAAATTTAATTTTCTGAAATTTGAGACCAAAATGAGCTCCAAAGACCTAATAGTTACTGAGATATAGTTATCCAAATTTGTCTAATTTTCAAAACTTAGAAGCTTTAAGCTAATATTCGCGTTTCATTTTATGCAGTCGCCTTTATATCTGCAATAGCTGTCTCAAGTAATTCGCTGAGTTAGACATTTACGCAGTTTGACACTTTGGAGGGTGCTGGTGAAGAAACTGTTCATAACAGAAATAAGTGTATACCAAAAATGTATTGAACAAATATTACATTAGGTTAACATGAGAAGTAGAAATGAACTGAATAACTAGAAGGAATGTTAAATTAAGACGTATCGTTCTCTTTGATGGACCTGGGTCAAATAAATTTGCCAATCCGCTTTCTGCAGTGTACTTTTCGTCTTGAACTAACTACCAACGCGTCTTCCAAGACAGCGGAATCAGTGCTTTATGCTATGGTGAGACAGTGTTATTGTGAGTTTGACTGTTTAACTGTGCGTTTAGCCTTATTTGGGATTCTTCCGCTTGGTCAACGGTCTCGGTTGATAGCGATATAATTGAATTGTCTCGTCGCCGTTGTTGAACACAGTGATGGCTCAATCCCCCCTCCTGCAGATCAAGTTGTTGTAGTGTTATGTTTTGCTCTCATGCTGTGTACATCTACTCGCAACTCGTTGTTAGCGAACAAGCTGCTGTTACTAACGTGGTGATGTCTGAAGGCCATGGAAAATGACGCGAAGTAGTGGCATGTATTAAAAGTTAAATCTTCTGGAAGTCTGGAGCCTGCTACAAGACAGTTAGCTCGAATATGAAATCTTTTTTGGAAGATTGTTTTATATCTTGATATTTTGGCTGTATTATTTAAGGTTTAACCAAAGATTCTTGTTTCGAGGTTCACATATTAAACACCAGCCATTAAGGTATAAGGTTTATATTAATTGCATTTTTTAGAGGGCGCCCTTCAGGCGTTGCTGTTTTTTAAATTGCAAGAATATTTTAAGAGCCCACCAGGCGTGTTGGTTGTTTAAAAGATTAGGTGTTGAATTATTAATTGACCTCAAAATTTGCCCCTATGGCGATGCATTGTTAAAATTTTTTTATTAGTTTAATCTGCAAATTCTAATTTATTATCTGTGTAAGACAAAATAATTTTTTTGTAAACTAGACATCAATTATGTGCGAGTGAATAAAAACCGGCTGAGTTCTTCCTTGATCCTTTGGTTACGTGGGGCCGGATTCGAAATCTGTCCCACGCTACAGAAGGCTGTATTTCTCATTTATGCCAAGATTAAAACTTTCCGTTAAATCCCAATAGAAATGCAACACACATGCTGATAAGTATTAACTGATGAAAATAAATATAGAGAGTACTAATTAATAGATATAAAGATAACCTTCATTAGCAATAAGAGTGTATGTTTACCCGATATTTTGTACGACTCGAATTAATTGTTATTAATTCGGTATCGGGCGTAATAATTTCGAGCCATTTTTCACGGCCAGAGCCGTGCGTAGAGGGTCTACCTGCTGATGCGAAGTCAGGGCTGATATTGCGGTGCGGCCCAAGCGAACAAAAAGCTTTTCACGGACGGGTCTTTTATACCGGTAGCGGAGCCACGAGCCGCTCTCTGTGTTACTAACTTCAAAACGCGTCGGATCGGTAATGAAGAGATGGCAGATTACCGCATTTCCTCCCCCTATGTAGGCCCCTGTATTCCTTTTCCTAAATAAATCACTACAGTGTCATTCTTGACTTTGCAAATCATTGATAAAGAAGTGGAAGGAAGAAGGATTAGGAAAGAATGGAATGACAGTGGCTGCAATAGGGAATTGTGTCATATTTTGATTTTACTGTTGGAATTGTTGAGAGGCTGTGTGAGCCACAGGGACGCACTCCAGGCTGATAAATAGAGACCATTGCAGATAACAGGCTAAAACAGACACGTATATCTTACGGGATGTGGGCAGTAAAGAAATCTCCTAGCGAAGTGCTGATGGCCTCAGCCACTGTCCCAGGGTGGAGGTTATCTTCCGGGGAAGATGGGCGTATCTTCATACAGCGTCTAGATGCTGTTGTACGACGTTACATTAGTACTTGGTGGCAAACAGACACGTTTTAATGTACGTAGAAAAGTTGATACCAGTCACTTGGGAAGAGCAACGTCAGTGGTTTCACGAAGCTAGATAGGATAAAGAAGAAAAACTGCAAGTTAGCAGCTCTCTTAAGGCGGAGCCTAAGGCGTGGCCAACTGACGTAAAACGTTGTTGTTGCCCATACTGGGTAGCGCCGTGACGTTTTCCTTTCAGCTGAACAATGTTGCCTCCAAGTATGGATTTTGTTATTGCACAAACAAGCCACCTCCAAAATGTTCAAATGTTTGTTAAGCTTAAGGGACTTAACTGGGGGGTCATCAGTCCCTAACTTACAAATTACTTATTAACTACCTTATAGTAAAGACGACACAAACAGCCATGCCCGAGGGGGGATTCGAACCCTCGACCGTAGCGGCCGTGCAGATTGTGACTGGCGCGCCTCAGACCGCTCGGCCACTGCGGCAGGCTATGCCACCTCCCCTCCCGGGGAATGGCAGAAGGGACACGGCTGAAACGTGATTCGCTGGAGGACTCAGAGAGAGGGCAAACCACAATTTAGATTGGTTGAACCAAGCAGCGGCCAATAGGAGATTGTTAACTGTCGGAAAGTGGGGAAAAGAGGTGCGCCCACACCGGCCGTTAAAACCCCCGGTTTTTGGATCAAGAGGGGAGTTCTCAGTCAGACGAGTCGGGCGCCAGCCCGTGACTATCGCCGTCGGCCTCGGGGTGCTCCATGACAGTCTGTTTCTCGCGGGGAGTGCGTCTGTCTAGGGAATGCTGCTAGGGAACGTAATTACTGGCTTCTGTTGTGGCAACCGATTTATACTTCTTGCTTTTTTAATGAATAACCCCAGTGTAGTGGACTTAGTATCGGATGCAATAAATTTAATGCCATATATCTATGACTTCCATAAAGTTTCCCAAACATGTATCCTCTCGAGTCCCGATATCAGCATCTCTAGTAGATGCCTGTACTGTATCTCTGCAGTTACTCCTTTCCGCTCGGGATATGCAGACTGACCTTGCTACCTCTTCCCTCTTTCCTATATAGGACACGACAATTGAAATGAAGCAGTGGCGACAAGTGAAAATGTGAACCGGGTCGAGAATCGAACCTGGGTCTCCCGCCTCGGGCCAGCGGTCTTACACTCGCCATTACGGATGCCCGTGCGAGGTAGAACGTATGAACGCATCTGCGGTGAAGTAATTGAAGCCAACACTGCCTTCGCGTGTAAATACTTATTATTATATTGGTGTGGTGTCTGTTCTTTCGGATATGTACTGGCGAATGCAAGAGGGCATGAACGATAGGGGCGATACAGCCATAGCGTGCCTGAGACGAGCGGCAGGCGAGCACAGGTAGCCTAGTGGATAAGGCGACCTTTGGCCCGAAGCGGGAGACCCGGTTTCGATTCCCGGCCCGGCTCACATTTTTTACTTGTCACCATTGCTTCATTTAATGTCCTTTACTAATCCTTGTTCCTTCCTCTCCTTTATCAATAATTTGCAAGTACAAAATGGCTGCGAAGAACAGACACCACACCAGTATAATAAATCTAGACTTTGATTTTTTAATCCTGATATTCAACGCCTATCCCGGAGCCCACAATCCTAGCTTGGCCATCCTGTACAATTGTACTTCGACCTGTTCGAGTAGCTTATCCATTTCGTCTTCGTCGTCATCGAAGTCGAGATCAACATCTATCGTAATTTTAGGCAGATTTTCGCAGGACTGGCCATTGCAGGTTCTGCAGACGATGGAACAATTCTAACCCGCTTTCCTGCAGCTGCAAGCACTTCTGCACCCCTTCTTGCAGCTGAAAGAAATCATGGTAAGCTGTGAAACCTTAACTTTTCCCAGCATAATGAATTTTCAAACAACTTACGGGTATGCTGCCGGGTGACATCGTCGACCGCCGCCGATATTTCGGCAGGAGGACACCCTGCCATTCTCAATGCACAACTGCACTCAAGGAAGCAATGTGCAAGCGTATTTACTACCCCGCTTGCAAAGGGTAAACAAGGAATATAATACAGTACAAGTCACTACAGAGTCAACACAAACAAAGATGACCAAACATCAAAAATATCGATAGTGACTATTAATCAACAGGTGAGGCAGCATTAATTTTGTCCCTCTGTTTTTTGACCAGAGACAGTGCCGGATTCCAAGCAGAATTTAAACAAAATACATCTCTGTTTATAAGGTCGTTTGCTAGTTTAATTTCAACAGCTTCCTTAATAACACTATCCCAATAGGTGGAAGTGCATGGCAAAATCTCTGTATTGTTGTATTCCATAGGTTGATCAATGCCAAGACAGTGTTCTGCAAAAGCGGATTAATTTGGCTGTTGTAACCTTGTGTAACGATTGTGTTCAATA
This sequence comes from Locusta migratoria, assembly GCA_026315105.1. Taxonomy (NCBI): domain Eukaryota; kingdom Metazoa; phylum Arthropoda; class Insecta; order Orthoptera; family Acrididae; genus Locusta; species Locusta migratoria. The sequence goes on from CM048749.1 coordinate 215,217,593, forward strand.
CACCGGTTTTCCACAGTCCTGATTGTCTGATCAATATATGACATGCCACAACTGCAAGGAATACGATATACACAAGTCTTTATACAAATCAAGATCATCCTTTCGGACACAAACAGGGCCTTTATCTTCGAAGGTGGTCGAAAAACAAATTTCACATCTTATTTCCGCAAAATACGACCAGTCTTGTTGAAAATGCCCTAAAGTCAGCGACTAGAGTCAGTGACCCTGAAACCTGTTTTTTCCAGATATGTAGTCGAAACTTTCGTTCGCCTCTCATGGTAGTGAGAATTTAAACTTTTTTTTTTTTTTTTTTTTTTTTTTTTTTTTTTTTGGACACCTAAATTTAATCCACCCATATATTCATTTCACTATGGATTTGTAATAGATTGGCTGCCTTCCATTCCTTGATGTGTTGGTCGGAAGGAAGACAGATGGTACATTGGAACATGATGTTTGTAGGAAGCCTACCACACTGATTTGTATCTGCGAGCTGATAGTTGTTACCTTCCAGCTCCGCTTGAAGGAGTACTTCGTACCTTGGTCATTTCGGATCCTGAAAGTGTGTCAGCTGAGGTGTCCCATCTCGAGATCACCTTTCGTCAGAATGATTATAGTGAGAGGCAGATAAAACGATAGTAATGAAGTGACACCTAAATTTATGGCCTGTTTGCCTTACGCAGGACGCATTTCCAACAAGATTGGTCATATTTGGCGGAAATATGATATGAAATGTTTTTCTCGACCATCTTCTAAGATAAAGATCCATTGGAGTCTGTAAAGGATGATCTTGGTTTGCACAAGGCTGATGTTTATCGTATTCCTTTCAGTTGTGGTATATGATATATTTGTCAGACAACCAGGACTGCGGAAGACCGGTGTACTGAACACAAACGTTACACACGCTTACAACAGCCAACCATGTCAGCTATTGCAGAACACTGTCATCCTATGGAATACAACACAGAGATTCTGACATGCCCTTCCATCTACTGGGATGGTGTTATTAAGGAAGCTTTTGAAATTTAACTAGCAAACGACCTTATAAACAGAGATGGTTGTTTAAATTCTGCTTGGAATCCGGCACTGTCTCTCGTCAAAAAACAGAGGGACAGAATTAATGCTGCCTCACCTGTTGATTAACAGTCACTATCTATATTTTTGATGTTTGGTCATCTTTGTTTGTGTTGACTCTGTAGTGACTTGTACTGTATTATATTCCTTGTTTACCCTTTGCAAACAGAGATATTCTGCCTTGAGAATGGCAGTGTGTGTTCCTGTCGAAATATCGGCGATGGTCGACTACGTCACCTGGCAGCATACCCGTAAGTTGTTTGAAAATGATAAGTGGTTTGAGGTAGGTATTTCCCTCGACATCATCTTTGGAGAAATGCCTAGTGCAGTAGAAACTCCATCATCCGTCGATCGGATTATTCTTGTGCACCACTCAGTGTTGCACCTGGTGTTATGGAAGAAAAGAATGCAATTTGCAGCACACTGCGTGCGAGGAAGTCTGACCAAGTTGACTCGGGTCTTGAATGCAGACCTTGTGAACATCTGGTAGCCTAAATCTTTGAAAGTTTGACTGGACATTTTCCTACCGTACAGCTCAATGAAATTTATTCTCCAGCTTCAGCTACTTCGAGAGATGTCGCGGCTGTATTAGAAAAAAATTGCATGCGTCTCTTTTAAGGTCTATATTTTTCTGTAGTATCTGCATTTTTCCCTGGCCGAAAAGGCACGACGTGGAATCACAGTCATTGAATGCACGAGCGAAAGTGATGAGCTGACACTCTGCACATATTGAGGTGGCTCATTAGAAGACTTCTGCCTCTTCCACACTTTATATGGTACCTTTCGTGGGAATCCTGGTACCAATCAAGATGACTAACAACTGTAAGTCCTCGCCTTCAATAAACACGACTTCAAAATCAGAGGCCGATAGCTGTTGACGACTATCTCTTGGAAGACCTATGGGTGGTACCTTATACAGCCTCCTTTGGCTTGGTATCTTGTGTCAAGTGCTACCAAATAAATCTCCCATGAAATTCGTTCCTTTATTTTCATACCCCATTTTCCACTCTTATTTCAGGTGTTTTCAGTATTTTTCTGCTCAGTTCTTTGTCGACAGTGACCACAGTATTTCTTTTTTCTGTTGATTTTTTTCTTCAAAGCTTCAATGAATCCTTTTGTTATTACTTCTCCACGCAGGAAACACTGATCTCTGAAGCTGAATTCTCACTGGAAACTCCTGCACGTGTTGTCGCATTTGTGGCGCCAATTTTAATCCTTTCGTGACCGAATTAATTAAAATATCTCATATTACTGAAGAAATTGGTTTCTTGCTTTTGGAATAGGTACTGAGTCAGGACATGTTTCTAAATTTGTTATTTATAGTTTAACAATTATTTTATGTGGGATCTCTATGGCTCGCTGGACTCGAGGAGAAGTAAATTTACGAAACCAATGTTTTTATTTTTATGTATTTTTTATAGGGATTATTATAGGGTGACAGTACGTCCCCTATTTTACGGGATGGTCCCTTTTTAAACCTCAATGGCTGTTGCCCCTACAAAATAAAAACAAGATGTATATGTCCCGTTTTTTAGTAAACGTCCCATACATTTTGAAATAAAGTGATTTTAAGTGATATACAGTGTAAGGAAATGAAGGACAAATGTGGTTTAAGTCTAAGTGAATAAGGCAAGATTGTATAATGTCTTTGATTGCTACTACGTAATGGTTTTACATGACATCTGCAGCTTCTCCAAGTATAAAAATTCAGTAATTAATAAGTTCGTTGCTAGTAGATGGTGTGGTAAAAGATCTGCTTTCTTGAACGTTCAAATTCATTTCACGAGACGTTAATTGATGTTTTCGCGAAACTGTTTTACCGATTTCTTGTGATGGTACTATTCAACTGCGTTCAGCTCAAATATCCTTCTATTTGGAAGTCTGTTTAGCAAAGTCTTAAAACTGTACCAGTGTTTGATGAAAATATTTTGAAAGAAAGATGTGATGATCAGTTTTTTGATAAAGTGTGAACAACCGTGAAGTGAGTTGGTAAAAACTGCTCTCTGATTTTGAACTTACTTGCATCTGGTTGAAAAATTTGCAGTTCTGTAATGGGTTTGTACTACTTTGTACTAACGTTGCTGCAGAAAGAATGCTCTCTATCACGAATAGTTTATGGTCTGAATTGAAGAACAGATTTGGTGTGCAAACTGCGAAGGAATACTTAAACAACAACTGATTATCAGAATACTTCACGTGTTGATTATTAAGACGATCTGCGTGAAAATGCCAGACTCTGAATGACATAAATTCTGCTGCAGAGTGTAATTGAGAGTGAAATAAGTAAATTGCTGAGCAATAATAATTGTCATTTCTGCTTTGCATGTGACTATTGTTTAACAATAACGTAATTCTTCAATTAGTAATGGAATTTATTTGCATTTTTGTTATACGAGTATATGTGGTTAATTTACGTATTACTATGTGACTTAGTATGCCTTAGTTATTGATAAAGCCGTAGATGTAGTTTGTCCAGTCAAAAAAAAAAAAAAAAAAAAAAAAAAAAAAAAAAAAAAAAAAAAAAACCCCTAATGCGTACGTTTGTCCCGTTGGTTTCATGTGCATTCAGCAGTTTGAATTTGCTCTTTTCTACTCATGTCTTCATTAATGAGGGACTGGAAGACTGGATTTGGTATACGCTTTGAGGAATAACAGCCAGGTTGATGACGACGTAGGTACTTTTGTTTCGCAATCTTCGGTACCAATGTGTCTCAGTATTTTGAATTTGAAATTCTGGTCACCCTAGATTAGTATCTGTAAGACAAAATAAATTAACAAAATAAGAATGTTAGTACCATTACTATGTCAAATACATTTATTTATTCACAGCTTAATTGAAAAAAAAAATTCAACACTTGGCTGAATACAAAAGTGGTACTTTGTAGTAGCCACATATGATATTTGTCCGTGTCTCCTGCATCCCTATGTTGTAATGTCTGCATCGCGTCCTTGTACTCCTTGTTTGAAAATGTTTTCCAACTGCGCATAAACATCATCAGGAACTCCAGAAACTCCTGGTTTGTGTTTTGTGATGCCTTCCCCTTTTCTTTATAGTTCTCGCTGTCATTTGCAAGTACTCATGTCATATATTTGAGTCATCAGTTGCGACATGTGTCGAAGCAACTGGAACAGAAGTCTCCATTGAGCTGTACGGTGGGGAAAGGCCCCGTCATACGTTCAAAGATTTCGACTACGAGCTTAAGTACTGCAGTCAAGGCCCGAGTCAACTTGGGCAGACTTCCTCCCTCACAATATGCTGCAAAGCTGCATTATTATTATCTTTCATACAACCGGTGCATAAATGGCTGGAGCACAAGAGCCGGCCGCGGTGGCCGAGGGGACTGAGGCGCTGCAGTCACGATCTGCACGGCAACTACAGTCGGGGGTTCGAATCCCCCCTCGGGCATGGATATTTGTGCCGTCCTAGTTCGTAAGTAGTTCATAAGTAGTTTGTAAGTTTAGGGACTGATGACCCCGTAGTTAAGTCCCATAGACTATACAAACATTTTAGAGCACAAGAATAATCCGATCAGTGGCGATGGACTTCTACTTTTCTAGCCCTTCCCAAAAGATGGTCGAGGAAAATACCTCTCTCAAACCAGCTTACCATGATTTATTGCAGCTGCAAGAAGAGATGCAGAAATGCTTACAGCTGCAGGAAAGAGTATCAGAAGTGTTCCATTGTCTGCAGAATCTGCAATGGCCAGTGCTATGAAAATCTGCCTGAAATTACGATAGATGTCGATCTCAACGAGCTCGATGACGACGAAGAGGAGATTGACAGGCTACTCGAACAGGTCGCATTGCTATTGAACGATACCTTTAAGCTGCTTCGGAGCAGAGGATACCACGCTTCCGGGTGCGGTTCCTCTAGGGAGACGCTTTTCCGCTGTCATTTAGTCGAGCTGATGTTTACGAATTTAAGAGAGTAACTCGAGCGTCCGATTTTTATTGTCGGTAGTGCACTCGTCCTTCCCTGACAATCAATTTTAGTCTGGGGCAGCGTCACATAAATTAAACTGGTCCCAATCCCCCGGTTCTGGCCAAGGTTATCGGGAGCGGGAGGTTTCTCTTGGTTGTAAGGCATATGCCGTATCTGGCAAACACCTCCCACCTATTCCCAATTGGGATCCCCCCTTTGCCCCCCTATCTGATAATTGGCTGAATAGAACCGCGACTCTTTATGGGCCGGATCTCAAACAGATCTCCAGACCTCGGAGTGGAGAATGAAAAGAATAAGTTTTTCTTTTTTCATTTTCTCTGTAAGTTCTACTGCTACCTCTTGAACACATTCGTCTTCAGGCAACACTTCATCATCGAGCACCGAAAGCAAGTAGTCGAATATTTCCTCTTTTTTCAATCTCGACAATTCCTAGAAACAGGAAATGACAAGATATCACTAAAAGTTTTACAATGTATTCTCTTTGTGTGTTTTGGCAAGTGTCAGATTCAATTTACCTTGTTGGTTTCCAACGAAACAGCTGAATGCATTGTCGTGGCTTCCAGTATGAACAGGAAACCACAAATGTAGAAGTGATTTACCAATAACCATGTGCATAAATCTGTAAATTCCTAACAAACAAAGGAAACAATACCTCTACTAAGTTTATCTATTCCAGACAAAAGAAAATGGCACATAAAACCGCCAAAACACGAGACACACTACGCACAACTGAAACACATAAGTGATAACACGTGTTGTAGACCCAAACCACACCAGCTGGCTCCAGACTGTTGACGCGCTCAACACTAAATATCAGCACCACACAGATGTGGGACTTTTATATCCCTGTGTACTCAGGGACACAAATTGTATGAGGGACAAAGGGTTAACAGCTGCTTTGAATAACTTCTGACTGTTGAACTGCTTCTGCCATACTGTATGTCACACGTTTTAATAATCGTTCACTGTCACCACTTCCCAATGCATCACTGGACGTTTTTGGGGTTTTAACATCAACACTGCATCTCTGAGTAGCGTACTTATGAAACACGTAGAACTCGCGGACGATCCCGGCTAGGATACAGTGGAAACTTCGAATATCAGTAGCACGTTACGTATTACGACTGTATCAACCGCACGTTACATTCAATTAGCCAGAGAGTAGTGGGTGCACTTTTCAAAGGAACGCAAACCATTGACAGAGGCTGAACGGGGGAGGAGTCCTCCTTTCTGGTTGTCCGCTGCTTTATTGCCTCTGGGGCTGCCCTGAGGGGTGATGCAGACTCAGTCACATCATACAGTCTGTACACACGGACTTTTAGTTTTTCCGGTAAACATTATTAATACTACTTCATTCGACATAGCGATTTTGTTTTGTACTGAATTTCTTCTTAATTTTTTTTATCAGATCACTTACAGGAGTAGATAAGTCGTCAATAAGCAAACGGCAGTGGTCGTGAGCGCTAAGGCGCCTTGCTGCGGAGCGCGAATCTGCTCTCTGTCGGAGGCTCAGTTCTCCCTCGGGCACGTGTGTGTGTGTGTGTGTGTGTGTGTGTTGTCCTTAGCCGGTCGCAGTGGCCGAGCGGTCTGCGGCGTGCCAGTCACGGTTTGCACGGCCGCTGCGGTCGAAGGTTCGATAAGTAGTTTGTAAGTTTAGGGACTGATGACTCCGTAGTTAAGTCCTATAAGCTCTACAAACATTTTTGTTGTCCTTAATATGTCAGTTTGAGTAGTTTGTAAGACTAGGGACCGATGACCACTGCAGTTTGGTTTCATATCTTTAAAAAAAAATGAGCATTAAAAAAAAAAAAATCATCGTTCGCTTCCTATCTCCCAAATTGTGTAGTTATTCGTGTACATACATGTCCTCCCCTTTCAAAATATTAAACTGAAAAAATATTTACTTCACTGATTCATTTAAGGTATTGAAGGTACAAAGAAAACTGCGTATGAAAATTAGCACAAAGTTTTAAATTTTGAAAAATCGCCAAAATTTGAAAATCTTTATGAAAGAGACTATTGGGTCTTCAGAGATCATTTTGCTCTCATATTGTAGCAAATTCTATCTTGTTTAAAATTGTTTGTTAAAAATAGGCTCCTTCATTGTGTAAATGAGGAAAAAACGTGCGGAAATTTAGCTGTTTTTTTTTTTTTTTTTTTTTTTTTTTTTTTTTTGGGATATTCATATGTGATCCGAGCGGGAGGGGGGGCTGCTGTGGTCTAAAACTTTTGCTTGATGCAACTTACATTCCCCCTTCCCCCCCTCCCCCCCCCCCCCCCCCCCCCACACACACACAAGTTTACTGGATCATAATCACAATTCCAAAGAAAGCAAGTGAAGAAAGGTGTGGAAAATACAGAATTGTCAGTTTAATAAGTCATAGTTACAAAATACTAACACGAATTATTTATAGGTGAATAGAAAAACTAGTATAATCCATCAGAGGAAATTCAGTTTGGGCTTAGGATAAATGTAGCAACGCCTAAGGAAATATTCATCTTACGACTATCGTAGAAGGTGGGTTAAGGAAAGCCGGCCGCGGTGGCCGAGGAGACTGAGGCGCTCCAGTCACGGTCAGCACGGCCACTACGGTCGGGGGTTCGAATCCCCCCTCGGGCATGGATATTTGTGCCGTCCTAGTTCGTAAGTAGTTCATAAGTAGTTTGTAAGTTTAGGGACTGATGACCCCGTAGTTAAGTCCCATAAGCTTTACAAACATTTGCACATTTGGTTAAGGAAAGGTAAACAAAAAGTTATATTCACCTAGCAAAGACAACAAACAGCAATTATAAGACACGAAAGACATGAAGCGGAAGCAATGGCTGGTGGGGAAGGGCACGTTATTCAATCTGCACACTGAGAAAGCTGTGAAGGAATGCAAGGCGCAATTTGAAGTAGTAATTAAAGTCCAGGGAGAAGAAATAAAGTCATTGCAGTTTTTCGATGACACTGTAATACTGCCACAGACAGCAAAGGACCTGTAAGATCAGTTGAACAAAATGGATAGAGTGTCGAAAACAGGATGTCAGATGAACGAAGAAGAGCAAAAGAAGGGCAATGTAATGTAGCATACCAAAATCTGGCAATGCAGAAGAATTTACATTAGGTAACGGGACAAGGAAATAGGAGTTTTAGTTTTTGGGGCAGCAAAACGGTATATTGTGGCCGAAGTAGAGATGATATAAAATAGAGAAAGAATATGAGAGAAAAAAATATCTGATGAAGAGAAATTTGGTAACATCCGTCTAAGGAAATCTATTTGTCTCGAGTACAGCCTTGTAGCACAGTAAAATGTGGACGATAAGCCGTTCAGATCGGGAATGATAGAACCTTTTTAAATTTGGTCCCACCGGCAAATGCATAAGATAAGAGGAGAAGATCGCTTAACTAATGAGGTGCTGAACAGAATTTTGGAGAAAAGATATTGGTAGGAAGGTAGATATCTCAGATACGCTTACAATAAGCAGATTCAAAGGTATGTGAATAGCCGTTATCAATCAGAGATGAAGCGGTTTGCGCAGGATAGCGCGGGGAACTGCATCAAAGCAGTCTCCGAATACCACGACAACGAGATCAATTTTTTTTATATCAACTCAAATTTCTTTGTTATACTTTTATTTCCTCTGACGATTTTATGGCGAGTTTATGTTTGCAATCGAACTTTAACTACTCCACAAAGAGTGTGTGGTGTCGCACAAGTCTGAAGTGTGCGCCACGTACTTTCACCGCGCGCCGCCATGCACGCACGGCGCGGCGTTCTTACGACGTCAGCCACGAGCGCCCTCTGCTGCAATCCCGCTCGTGGCCACCACTGAACTGCATCGGTCACTTGGGATTAGGACAGGCACTACGACTCATCAGTAAGCAGGCTTCTACCTAGTTATACTATGTATCTGCATTCCACTAGTCTTCAGTTAAAGTTAAGTATTATAATGTTTCTTCGAAATATATCTCTTGTTCTAATCTAGCTTAGTGTTTCTAGTTTCTGCTGTCACACTGGCTGGTCACCTCATACTCTGTACCCGCACACGCGTGCATCCTATTTCCCTGTGTCGGTCTCTTCCTACTCGGCCACCGACTTGCTTGCCGTGGAGGTTCGGGTCCTCCCTGGGGCATGGGTGTGTGTGTGTGTTTGTCCTTAGGTTAGTTTACCTAGGTTTAAGTAGTTTGTAAGCTACGGACTGATGACCACGCAGTTTGGTCCGATAGATTTACAAACATTTGAACATTTTCGGCCACCGACACCTAGGACAACCGGCGGCAACGAGACACAAAAGTGGCGACGAGGATGGGATACAAAAGAGTGTATACTGCTTTTTGCTTAAATAGCGATTTTCTAGACCTATACACACGAAGAGCGTCACACTGTTCAGTAAACTTTGTGGAACAACTGTTTCTGACTTTCGACGCACACATTTTCAGAACATAATGAAAATCAGTCGCTGCTGATGCTTCTGTAACAGGTATTCAGAGTTTTGTGTGAAGTTTACTACGTCATAACTTACATTTGTGAGCTATAAAAAAATAAAAGAAATAAAAATAAATAAATAAATAAAATAAAAAATGCTATAACTAGGTCCCAGCACACATATAACCTATAAGAACAGTTGCTTCTACCCATCTCATTTTTGGTTTGGCTGATCTATTTGAACCTGCGCAAAAATAACTCACGTTAATTTAAATGTTACTTGCAACTTGTCAGCTTAATTTAGACAACATTGTCGAAGGAGAAGAACGTGATCTATTTGGTACAATTAATAATACAAAAACAGTCTCGATCGCAAAAATTAACAGTTTTTATTGACAGCTTTCGGCCTGATGTAGGTCATCTTCGGAATAAAATGTAGCCCAAGTGGCTAGTGCTGGACTCGGCTAGGCTGGGCTGTTCTGGCTGTTCTCTTGCCAGCTGGTAACTGTCCACAGTTCAACAGTTACCGGCTGGCAGGAGAACAGCCCGAACAGTCCAGCCTAGCCGAGTCGAGTCCAGCACTGGACACATGTGCTACAGTTTGTTCCGAAGATGACCGACATCAGGTCGAAACCGGTCAATAAAAACTGTTAATTTTTGCGATCAAGACTGTTTTTGTGTTATTGTCAGCTTGATAGTATGTAATTAATGGGTCCTGATATGGGTCATTATTATTTAATGGTACAGCCAAAACACTTTATATATAAAATCTTTGGCCTGCACTTTCTACATGACACAACGTTTCAAATCAGAGCAATTCAGGATTTCCTTTCATATGTAATCGGATTTCATAACTAAGCGAGGGAGCTTTCGAGGCCGACACTGAAAAATTAAAATTTGTAGTATGAAAAAGATTGATCGACCAAACCCAGTTTGTAATCCCACAAGTCTGACAAGTTCGTCACCCTTCGAGAAGTGCACATTTACATTCACAGCCAGCTACTAATAAGGAATGAAAACTCAGATAATAAAAAAATAGACATCACGACTGACTCACTGGTCAACGACTTATCAAGTTGTAAACGTTATTCAAACTTTCTGAAATACTGAATGTAAATTTTGCTCCTGATGAAAACTTCAGATATAAGAGAACCGATAGATTGTTTACATAGTGAGGGAAAGGTCGCCGGAGTCCAATTTCCTGCGCAATCACTTTGAGAGGATTTTATTGTTTGCTCGATAAGGCAGCGACCAATAGACTCAGCCGAAGAATTCTTCTTCTCTGTGTGGAGGGCTCAGAACTACAAAAAAGCGACTATGAGTACTGAAGTCAAGGCAACGAAACTTCTGCCGACGAAAGATTCTGTCAGTTCTCTGAGTCTCCTTGGGCAGTTATTGATCACAGTCCTTCGCAGAAGTTGCTGCTAGGCTTATTTCTTGAAGCCAGAGCACAGCGGTCCCAGAGTAAGACTGCCATCCTCTTTGTGTACAAACGGTTCAAGCAGTGTGATAGGAAAGTATGTTGAAGGTATATACATCAGTGTTGCCAATTGGAGGGTAATTACCAGATTTTCGGGTAAAATCTTGGAAGGTGGGTGGTTTGGAGAATAATTTGAAATGGCGGGTACTTTCCGGGTATTTGATAATTTTGACACCGAACATTTCGTTTATATTCAAATTGTTCTTTAACGTTTTTTTAATATAGTTAAAGCCGTGGTATGAGAATGTCGGAATTCTGACGTGTGCTTTTGTGCAATGAGCATGTGAATGTCCCAATTTCTCTGCTTTTGCTTCTGCAGTTTGTTTGGACTGCAGTGAGTTGCAACTCGTAAAGTTGTAAGCCTACTAGTCAGCTTGTTCATCTTGTGACAGCAGTATCTCACAGTTTTGGTGGACTTGACTGAATGTTCTGGTGCGGATTATACTTTTGGTGAGTAACAATACAGTTATTAAGCAACAGTGCTTTTATTTCACTAAAATGGATAACTGGTTGCGCAAAGCAAGTGATAGTGTGAAATCTGTAGACAATCTGCCTCCTCCTCCTGAATTTCATGTCTCACCTAATTTACCTGAAACACCTAATTGTAACACTCATGGGTGAAAAAGAGGGGATAGAATGCGTGGGAGAATGAGTTTCTTACGGACCGACGAGAAAAAATGAGAAGAAGCAGTATATGGCATCGCTCGGATCCAAGAACGTCATATTAGGTAAGCAAAATGCTTGATTTTTAATTATTCATGTAATTTATGACTATTTTTATGGTTCGTACGCATCTTTTGCAACTAATTTTGAGGTAGAGGGTATTTTGAAGACAAATCGCTTAATTTGACGATCCTGGCTGGGTAATTTCATTGATAACCATTGCATACACTATGTTTGCTGCGTCGCTTTCTCAATCATTGCAAAACTTCTTACTTATCCTCAACGATTATATTACTGTCTGAACAGCACAGCAGAAACACACGCTCTCCCCAAATTAAAACTCTCTCTCTACCATCACATAACACTGCAATGTTCTCTAAATCATTTTCCGTATCGGGAACACGTCTGTGGAACAATCTTCCTCAAAAGTTAAGAGAGATAAAATCAATTCAAAACTTTAAAAGAAAGTTAAGGGTTCACCTTCTGTCACAATAACCATCCTTTTCTCCATTTACCAGTCTGTAGCCCACTGTTGTCAATTCCTCCTCCCCCCATAAATGTTTCCCTTTCCTTTCGCCAGCAGACATCTACATTCATACATGTCTCCACTTCCTCACATCCATTAGCACTGACATTTTTTCAATCTTCTCCTCTTTCACTAATCATTTCCCCCTTCTATTTATGTTAAACTTAATTCAAATGTGTTAAACATCTATCTCCATGTAAATATCTCTTGTTATTATTAGTATTACGTTGGTTTTGTGTTATTATTATCATTATTATTATTAGTATTATCATATATTGTTATTATTTAATATTATTAATGCAGTGTTTTTGTAATTAAATCCTTTGTTTATGTTGTAAGAGAGGGCCCTATGGCCCTAATCTGGTCAAGTTAAATAACCAAATAAATAAATGATTTTAAATATCTCATAAAACTTTGCATATTGCCTGACTTAAAATTTGAAAAAAAAAAAAAAAAAAAAAAAATGCTGCCAGGGAACCTAAAACTGTTACTAAACAACGTCTCGTACGTGCCTCGAAGGCCCAACGGGTAGCGACCGACCGCCGTGGCATCCTCCGCCCGAAGGCGTCAAATGTTCAAAAAATTTTAAATGTTTGTATAGCTTACGGGACTTAATTATGGGGTCATCAGTCCCTAAACTTACAAACTACTTATGGACCAACTAAGACCAAGAACGGCACAAATATCCATGCCCGAGGGTGGATTCGAACCCTCGACCGCAGTGGCCGTGCGGATCGTGACTGGCGCGCCGCAGAACGCTCGGCTACCGCGGCCGGCAGAAGGCGTCACCGGATGCGGTATGGATGAGGACGTCGTCAGGTGGACAGCGCCCCGCACTCCCGGCCATTGCGTCGCTTCACTAGACCTCAATCAAGTAGCTCAAAGAAGAATGGTCCAATCAAGCCCCGTTAAGACAACCCACCCCCACATATACACCTGGCAAATTTACAGCTTTGTCTACGTGGACGTTCCGATTTTCGGCGGCCCAGTAGATGCAATTGGGGCAATTTACTGTACCAGTTAGTTTGAACTGTGCCTCACCAGAGCACACAATCATCTCTGCCAACTCTTCATCGTTGCGCACCATGTTAGTAAACCACTCGCAGTACATTCTACGATCTGGGTCGTACTCGTTCATTGCGTGTAGCAATCGTGGGATGTAGCACTTCCACTTTGCTGTCTTCAAAATCCGCCGAACACTTGAGCTACTCACTCCAGTTTCACGGACACACTGTCTCACAGACTTCTGTGGTGAGCGGGTGAATTATTGTAACACACGACGGGAGTTAGCTGAACTTGTTACTGTTACCGGTCGTCCAAATCGTTGTTTGTGTACATCCTTAACACAGCCTTCGGCTTCAAATTTGTCTCGAATCCGACAAATCGTTAAACGTGTCGGTGGCTCTGTTTGATACACATTTCGCCATTGCCGTTGAAGATCATTAATGATTTTGTACACTTAAAAACTGACTTCCTTTCATCGAATGTGCCAGCCATGTTTACTCGAGTAACTAGGTGCAACTAAGAACAAAACATTGACTATCCGGCGACTGTCATCTGAGAAAACAGAACAACGCAATTCAACGCTTGTGTGGCGATTGCCCTACAAACTCTGACACTAACAAAGATGAGAAAACTCGGTCAATTGCAAGTTATGGACCTTTAAACAGTGGATACATTTTTTGGACCGGTTTCGATCTTATTATAACATCATGGTCAGACCGATTTCTCTCGATTGCTCTCAGGTTGGTGCAGACACATCTGAGGATGATCTTAATATAAGATCGAATGCGGTCACCTTTATATAGATTGAAGTGCATAATTTCTGCGAACTTGACCGTTATTTTCATATTAAAAAAAATAAAAACACTTGATATTATGGATTTTAAATGCCTGCGCCTGTGAGATCAAAGGGTATGTTTATAAATAACACCTCTGTTACCAGACACGATTTTTATGTTTTCTTTAGCACGACGTGTTAAGGGACATAATTTCCATTTTCAAGAACGTTTTTGTGCTATCAAACTTTCGTTGCGGTGTTTCTGCTGTGTGAGATTCTGCATTATTTTGTTGTCTTAACTGTAATGATTAAAGGGGTAAATTTTAATTATTGGTCAGGCTTTATACATAGTAAACGGCGAATTTTTTGCACAGTATACATAAATGTTTACAAAGTCAGTGACCTATCTAAGTACCCCATAAGTCTGCTATTTGAGATCGGGAGAAAGAGCAGGCCACGTTGTCAATCTCTGACTATCTATCCACTTGTTTGGGAATCGCTGATGTAAAACTGCACTTGAAGCAGGAGAAAAATGAGGCCGTGCTCCACTAAACGTGAATCACACGCGCTGAATTAAAGCCAGCTGAACGTCTTCTAACAAACCATGTAAAACACTTAACACTGGAGTACACGCCAATAAACATTTCATGAGCGCACGCGCGGTCTACATACGTAGCACAAATAGAAATTGGCTTATTTGCACATTTGGGCGTGATGGACGAGCCAAAATGTTGTGAACTCCAGTTCTGTGGATGGTGGAAACTTACTCCATGTATGCCATTACGAGACTGATATGTAGCCAAAGCGGACAGAGACTTGTCTTCATCATCGTCGTCTTCCTCGACTTCCTGTTCCGTGCCAGACTGATGAGGAGATACAGTAGGGACATTTTGTTGTGACAATTCTACTTCATCTTCACTTTGCTTAAAACCTCGGCGTCTTCGTCATCCTCCAGCAGCCATCTCTGAATTTATTCATCGATATTAGATGAATAACCCGCCATTTAAAAATTATTATTCACATATTACAAATTTACTCTAACAACAAAAACGTGTAAAAGCGAGAATATTATTAATCACAAAATATCCATAGTAATTTTAAAGTATTTATTACAGTAATTTTGAGTATTTATCTCACACCCACAATTTGTGCAGTCGGAAATTTTACTTCCACGAGCGATCGCGCGGGCTACAGACGTAGTCCACAGGATTTGACGCTAATTTGTTTAGATACCTTTGCCATTGGAAGTCTGCACACTACTATCAGGGAGTGTGATTCATACCTGAGGAATACTCGAAGTGAAGGCATTGTTGTGTGCCAATTGTTGAAAATAACCGACCGTTTCATGTGCTGGGCTGCAAATGTAGACACTGCGTGAACTCTAGTGTTAATATAAAGGTGCAGTATGACGTTCCAATCAAAGTTTTCGGTAAAATGAAAGAAGCAATTAATGTGTCACCTATTATACCAGCCGAACATTAA
The DNA here is from genome assembly GCA_026315105.1 of Locusta migratoria. Lineage (NCBI taxonomy): Eukaryota > Metazoa > Arthropoda > Insecta > Orthoptera > Acrididae > Locusta > Locusta migratoria. Next base: position 215,232,947 of record CM048749.1, read on the forward strand.
CACTGAACTTGTCTGGAATTTTCAGATTTTGTATAGCTCATGGGACTTAACTACTGGGTCATCAGTCCCTAAACTAACAAACTACTTATGACCTAGCTAACACTAAGGACGGCACAAATACCCATGCCCGAAGGGGGATTCGAACCCCCGACCGTAGTGGCCGTGCTGGTCGTGACTGGCGCGCCGCAGTCCCCTCGGCCACCGCGGCCGGCTTACTCTTGACACACGCCTGTTGTAGCCAGATATAATAAAATTCTGATCTTGCTGGAAAGTTAGGTCCACTAAGAACTTGGACTCTTTGAAGGTGATATGTATTAGTTGTTCTCGCAGAATCCTAGAAACTATCATATAAGACTAACATCCATCATTACCGCTACTTCTCAGCTGCTCAATATGGTCGCGAATCGTTCCTCTGTGACAAGTCTTCTTAGGCTCCTAGTTCGCCCATTATCAGCAACATGTCTGCTAAACAAGGCTGATTCTGACAGACGCTCATACAATCTTTGGAACACCTTGTTATTCGGTAAATGGCTATTTGGAAAGAGTTGCGCATACAAACGCCGTGCTTGGTTTGCGTTTCATTGAGCCCATCTATACAGAACGTGCATGTCTGCCATTTCGTGATACAAAACTTTCACTGTACGTTCAGTCAATAACACTACCAACACGTATCACTCCACTTGCACTGTACTGTACTAAATAACTACTTCCAACACCTATCACTCTACTAATACACTCAATAACGACTGACGACACATATCACTCCGCTCTGGTTTATGCTCGTAATCAGTGGCGGCGCTAGGCGTCGGCGACGTCAGCGACCGCCGACGGCCTCGCGCCTGTTGGGGCCTCGCAAAACATTGTTAAAATGTTTATATATATTAAAAAAAAAATTTAAATTGATGTTTAACGGCGCTTTTCAACTGATCGGTTATGTGGCGACGACCTACATCCAACTTACACTAGCTTAACCTGAGGCCGCTCATAACATCCGTACCCAAGCGTTAGATTCGAACCCCTCGCACACCGTGGTATGACGCCTTAATGCGCTCGGCCATTCCCAGCACGAAGCCATTTAGTCGTCCGCATTTATTTCCGTATGATTGCAGCAGTTAAATACTTTGTCTCATCTAAAATTAGTTTACTATTTGACACCAGGCTGTAAGCACACGCTGTGCAGTTCACAACAAGAATCGTCACCTCATCACGGCTCGAAGTCTCACGAGTGCTGCCAACTGTTACCGATCAGTTAAGGGAATTCCCATACAACACCTGTCGTGAATATGCGCATGAGCAGTGGCGAAATTTTGCGCAAAACTGTGTATCAATAGACTCGCAATTGGTATCTAGAGCATTAGCCACGTCATTTATTTGTCTCAGACAAATACCGGTGTTCGTAGACTGTTCTGTTTTTAGGATGTTTCATTCGTTCTACATACACCCTCCCACTTCACTGACAAACAATGAATTGTAATACAACCTAAGGAAGTTATGGTAAAAATAACCTCAAACAGTCCGGTCTCATCCCTTTCGATGGATCTACGCTTATCAATGTACTAACAAATAATAATGTTTAGATCATCATGTCTGGCGGATCCTCAAGAGAAAGAGACCCAGGGAGGAAATGGGAGTCTGGTGCATCAAAAATAAGAAGAAAGGCTGATACAGCTACATCCAACCAAGCTATGAGTTTGAGCATGATGAAATTTCCGAAGAAACATACTTCGCCTTTGATGAATTTGTCCTCCAAGTTTCTGTAGTCGCTGAAACAGAACTACGGTCAAATGAATCTGTTACCATTTGTGACACAGGATCAGAATTGGGCGAAACTGCATGTTATCCAACATTCTGAGCCGAATAAGGAGTTAAGAAGTGAAAATATTTGTGATTCAGAAAATCGAGAGGACATTGTTCATAAAACAGAGTCATTTACAGAATTAGACCCGGGGAAGTGGGTGTTTTTCGTTTCAGATTCACAGCGTCATGACTTAATTCAAAATGCTCTCCAACAAAACCTCGAGAAATCTGATGAGAGTTACCCCAAAGACGCAAATCAGACATTTTACTAAATTTCATTTTACAAGAAAATTAAGTAACGATGAAGAGCAACATCGCAGGTGGTTGGTTTACTACACATCTTAAGATAAAGTTTATCGTTTTCCATGTAGACTTTTTTTACACTTGCTGAATACTAATACTAATAGAATTTTAGTATAATGATTATTGGTGTATAATTCAGCTAATTTTATTTTACATTTTCTTCCGTAGTGAAAAAATGAAAGGGGCCTCGCAAAGACGAGTTCGCCGACGCCCAGTTTTCGTCTAGCGCCGCCCCTGCTCGTAGTCAGTGTACGTGTGTAATTTGCTACACAATGGACTTCGAGTGCTTTTGAATGTAAAAGACGTAAATGGGGACGAAACATGCGTGTGGGCACTGCTCGCTAAAAAAAAAAAAAAAAAAAAAAAAAAAAAAAAAAAAATGAGCCTCCTGTGAACTGAAGTGGTCTATGGTATTGAATAGAAGGAAAAGCACTGAATTAAAATTGGTGTCGCAGTTTGAATTCGAACCTGGGACCTCTTTCTTACTAGGAAGATGCTTCAATCACTTTTTTCTGCTCTTTAGGTGTTTTTCCGTTGCGGACATTTGTTCTGTTTTGTTCGTTGTCCATCGGTGAGTTCTCGACTCAGACTGCTTTATTTGAGAGAAATTCAGACCTCACTGAAGGCATGAACCATCTTGCCAGCATCCACTCAACCACAGTGGCCTTATGAATACCCAGATCCACGACGAAGACTTCAATTCTGCCTCATGTTCCCCTAAGCAATATGTATGAAAGCAAACGGAAAACTGAAGTTCTAAATTTAACCTTTAAGAAATCTTTCACGCAGGAGGACCGCACAAATATACCATCATTTGATCAACGTACTAATTCCGAAATGGGGGACATAGCAATAGGTATTTCCGGTGTAGAGAAGCAGCTGAGAGAGCTAAATACGAAAAAGTCTGCTGGTCCGGATGGAATACCAGTTCGTTTTTACAAAGACTATTCTGCGGCATTGGCCCCCTACTTAGCTTGCATTTATAGCGAATCTTTAATTCAGCGCAAAGTTCCTAGTGATTGGAAAAAAGGGCAGGTGACTCCAGTGTATAAGAAAGGAAAGAGAACTGACCCATACAATTACAGGCCAATATCGTTGACATCGGTTTCATGTAGAATTTTGGAGCATATTCTCAGTTCGAATATAGTAAATTTCCTTGAAACGGAAAAGCTTCTTTCCATGAATCAGCACGGGTTTAGGAAACATCGTTCATGCGAAACTCAGCTTGCCCTTTTCTCACATGACATCTTGCGAGCCATGGACGAAGGGCAACAGGCGGATTGTGTTTTTCTCGACTTCAAAAAGGCGTTCGACACGGTGCCACACTGCAGACTGCTAACGAAGATACGAGCTTATGGAATAGGTTCACAGATTTGTGACTGGCTGGAAGACTTCCTAAGTAATAGAACGCAGTACGTTGTTCTCGACGGCGAGTGCTCATCAGAGACGAGTGTATCGTCAGGCGTGCCCCAGGGGAGTGTGATAGGACCGCTATTATTTTCTATCTATATAAATGATCTGATGGACAGAGTAAGTTGTAATTTGCGGCTGTTTGCTGATGATACTGTGGTGTATGGGAGGGTGTCGTCTGTAACTGACTGTAATAGCATACAGGTTGACTTAGACAAAATTTCTAGTTGGTGCGAAGAATGGCAGCTAGCTCTCAATGTAGAAAAATGTAAGGTGATGCGCATGAGTAGAAAAAACAATCCTATAATGTTCGAATACAGCATCAGTAGTGAGCTTCTTGATGCGGTCGCGTCGTTCAAATATCTAGGCGTAACATTGCAGAGCGATATGAAATGGAACGAGCATGTAAGGACAGTTGTGAGTAAGGCAGACAGCCGACTTCGGTTTATTGGGAGAATTTTGGGAAGATGTACTTCACCTGTAAAGGAGACCGCGTATAAAACGCTTGTACGACCACGTCTTGAGTATTGCTCAAGTATTTGGGACCCGCAGCAGATCGGTTTGAAGGAAGACATAGAGGCGGTTCAGAGGCGAGCAGCTAGATTTGTTACCGGTAGGTTCGACCAATGCGCGAGTGTCTCGGGAATGCTCCGGCAACTCAATTGGGGATCGCTGGAAGAAAGACGACGTTCTTTTCGTGAATTTCTGTTAAGTAAATTTAGAGGGCCGGAATTTGAAGCTGAGTGTAGTACGATCTTGCTTCCGCCTACTTACATTTCGCGTAAAGATCACAAAGACAAGATAAGAGAAATTAGGGCTCGTACGGAGGCATATAGGCATTCTTTTTTTCCTCGTTCAATTTGGGAGTGGAATAGGAAAGGAATTGCCTAGTAGTGGTACGGTGTACCCTCCGCCACGCACCTTACGGTGAATTGCGGAGTATGTATGTAGATGTAGATGTAGAATGTTGCGGAGGTTCTGAAATAGTGAAATAGCATCCCAGCAATGAACGTTAATTGATACTATCCTGCCTTTTATGTCAGGTGATAAACGTGATGAATATTGAGTGAAGGAGAGATGCCGCATAGATCTCACACAGATATGAAAAATAAATAAACAGACGTCAACTACTGTACCTCAGAACGGTCGAAACATCCAAAACGGAACGCAAGAGTCTTAATAAGTAGTTCTTGCGTGCAACAAGTAATGGACCCTTCTACATCTTGATCTTGTAAACGGACATTACGTCACGACACAGAAGCACGTTTCAATAAAGTGAACAGTCACCTCAGTACCCGGACGAATAGATCATAATTTCGTGAAAAACAAAAAATAAAATCACAGAACACGAGTTGGACTTGTACACAGATTTACTGCGTACCAATCCTACACGAAAACTTCATAACAACGACGTCACTGCTCTAAGCACTCCTTCAAATTTGCAGATTTTGTACTTGTACAACACTATTTTACTTGTTTACTCGTAGTTCCGTACACCTTTTTATTTCCGTGCTTCAGTTTTAAACTGACTGCCAATTAAGTCTGTGGGTGTTGACGGTGAGTTTCCCTAGTCAGCATCGTACTCGTGAACGGATGTAGATACCTATAGCTTTCTAAGTTAAAAAATTGGCGAAACCGAAGGTCCCCATACCACCAGTCTGCTTTGACCCAAGACGTTAAGGATGGGCCATATTAAACGGAAAAGAGCAGTCCGAAACACGAAATAAAACTCATGAAACAAAACTTTTCATTACGCATAAAAATGTTCAAATGTTTGCAAAGTTATGGGACCTAACTGCAGTAGTCATCGGTCCCTAAACTTATGCTGACAACAACACTCACACCCATTCCCGACGGAGGACACTAACCTCCAACGGGGAACGGCCGCGCGCATCGCAGCAAGGCGTGTTAGTGCGCACGGCTATTCCGACGCGGCTCATTACGCATTAATAAACTTCACCTCTCTTCATTTTCAGTGCTCTGCGCAGTTGCCATTACGTATGAGAAAAGTTTCAAGATTTTTTATTTTTTTATTTTTAAAAAAAAAATCATGGTTCTCAGTGGGTGGATGGAAAAATTAATGACAATTTCGTGACAAGCGAAAAATGACCACTGTTTCGAAGTCATACAACAAAACAAGCAGTCGTCAAGGCGACTGGTGATATCCCGTACTTCAGTTAATCCTAAAAAAATTGAAAACTACAGGCCTATCTCATTGACGTCGGTTTGCAGTAGGATTTTGGAACATATGCATTGTTCGAATATTATGAACTACCTCGAAGAAAACGACCTATTAACCAGTAGTCAACACGGATTCAGAAAGTATCACTCTTGCGAAACACAGCTTGCCCTTTATTCACATGAATTATTAAGTGCCATCGACAAGGGATCTCAAATCGATTCCATATTTCTGGATTTCAGGAAGGCTTTTGACACTGTACCCCACAAGCGGCTTCTTATGAAATTACGTGCTTATGGAATATCTCCCCAACTGTGCGATTGGATTCACGATTTCCTATCAGAAAGAACACAGTTCGTTGTAACTGACGGTATGTCATCGAGTAAAACAGAAGTGATATCTGGCGTTCCACAGGGAAGCGTTATAGGTCCACTACTCTTCCTCGTGTTTATAAACGATTTAGGAGACAATCTGAATAGCTCCCTTAGACTGTTCGCTGATGATGCTGTCGTTTATGGGTTAGTGAAGTCAATTGAGGATCAAAAGCAACTACAAAGCGATTTAGACAAAATTTATGCTCGGTGGGAAAATTGGCAATTGACACTAAATAAAGGAAAGTGTGAAGTAGTACACATGACCACTAAAAGAAATCCGCTGAACTTTAATTACGCGATAAATCAGTTAAACCTTAAGGTCGTAGATTCTACCATTACGTTTCATCGGCAGAACGCTTCGAAGATGCACCAGCTCCACAACACACTTGTGCGTCTTCTCCTGCAGTACTGTTGCCCCTTGTGGGACCCTCACCAGGTGGGACTGACGGAAGACATTGAGAAGATTCAGGGAAGGGCAGCTCGATTTGTTCTATCACGTTACGGGGGGGGGGGGGGAGGAAGCGTCACGAAAATGTCGCAAGAATTGGGGTGGAAATCATTAAAAGAAAGACGTTATTCATTGCGTCGTGATCTGTTTGCGAAGTTGTAATCACCGACTTTTAGTTCTGAATGTGAAAATATTTTGCTAGCACCCACCTACTTAGGGAGACATGACCATCCCAATAAAATAAGAGAAATCAGATCTAAAACGGAACGATGTAGGTGTTCTTTCTTCCCGCGCGCTATTAGAGAATGTATTCTACCAAATACCTAGGAGTTACAATTACGAACAACTTTGACTGGAGAGAACACATAGAAAATATTGTGGGGAAGGCGAACCAAAGGTTACGTTTCATTGGCAGAACGCTTAGACGATGCACCAGCTCCACCAAAGAGACTGCCTACATCACACTTGTGCGTCCTCTCTTGGAGTACTGTTGCCCCTTGTGGGACCCTCACCAGGTGGGACTGACGGAAGATATTGAGAAGGTTCAGAGAAGGGCAGCTCGTTTTGTTTTATCACGTTACGGGGGGGAAAGCGTCACGGAAATGTTGCACGAATTGGGGTGGAAATCATTAAAAGAAAGACGTTATTCATTGCGGCGTGATCTGTTTGCGAAGTTTCAGTCACCGTCTTTTAGTTCTGAATGTGAAAATATTTTGCTAGCACCCACCTACTTAGGGAGACATGACCATCCCAATAAAATAAGAGAAATCAGATCGAAAACGGAACGATTTAGGTGTTCTTTCTTCCCGCGCGCTATTAGAGAATGGAACGGTAGAGAAAAGTTATGAAGGTGGTTAATGAACCCTCTGCCAGGCACTTAAATGTGATTTGCAGAGTATCGATGTAGATGTAGATGTAGAACGATAGAGAAAAGTTATGAAAGTGGGTAATGAACCCTCTGCCAGGCACTTGAATGTGATTTGCAGAGTATCTATGTAGATGTAGATGCAGTTACATTTTGTACTCTGTAATTTCTGGTTTAAAACGTTCCGAGTGCTGAGATATACAAAATCAGGTTTAATCCATACATAATTTATGAATCAAATGAGATATCACAGTAGTTACAAAAATAATGTAAAAAAAAAAGTTACCTAAAGCAAATATAGTTAGTATGATGGAGTGAGAAAAAAAAGAAGTAGTATGATAATTATAAAGTCTCTTTCTTTGTATCAAACGTAATGACATTTATTAAACAACCTAACAGATTTGTCAAAGTCTCGGTTACATAGACATAGAAATCTTGTTACACCACTGAAATCTGAAAAGCCAGCATGTAGCTACCGGATCGAGCACTGAAGCAGAAAGGGTGAAAAGTCATTGATAGACGGTGCACAGAGCAACTGGCCGTATGGTGAAAATCAAAACGTATAAAACACGTCTAATTGGAAGGTAGCGGTTACATTTGCTAACCGAGTTATATGCCTAAATGACAATAATTATCAACACTATTCGTTTTCCCACTTTTGCGGTACGCTGGCGCAGAGAATTTCTGCACGAATATTGGCACACCATGTGAAATCGCGGAAGATTTAACTCGATAGTAAAAGGAATTCACTGACATATCACAAACGAGTCAGCTATCGAATAACTCGCAGTTCAGTGCTCTTGTACGTGTTATTGACGTGGAAATCACTAATTACCCAAGATATAAAATAATTAAACGGATTTGAATTGGTTCTAATGTAAGGTCGGAGTGATTTCTATAACAGAAACCTCCATGATGCAACGAAGGTAACAATGAGTCGTCATAAATACTGGGTATTACATAATTCTTCACCACTTTGATGTATCTAAACATATATTTATTTTACTATATCAAATTTATTGTTTTTAACTGCAATAAATATTACAATATGCTTTCTTCGTCGTATAATAAGAGAAAGGTAGTAATGTGCCCACCTTAAGGAAAACTGTTGATTTTCACTGACATTATGTCAGAAATAAGCATAAAAAATAGGAACAAATAGCTTAAATTCTCTTACTACAAAAATTCATTATTATTCAAATCTTCTTTCTGTGGCAAGAGAAGTGAGCTTACAAGAAAATGTGCAAAAAGAACAATTTTCATGGTAGCTATGACAAAACGGCCGGATAGAGAGAGAGAGAGAGAGAGAGAGAGAGAGAGAGAGAGAGAGAGAGAGAGAGAGAGAGAAAGAAAAGGAAAAACTAAGACGCAGTTGAAGTGTAATATGTATGACGTATTTTTTGATGTATCTTCCTAATCTTTCCGCTAGCTCTTTTTCCCTCTTCGTTGAATGTTTCCGGTAGATTATTGCTTTTAGCAAGCTCAAAAGCTAAGTGGCGTAAATCAGTTACTGATATGCCATAATACCTACGCTAATGCCAAGTATGGTTAAGGTGTTGCAAATAGATTTCGTTTTGTCAGACAGCTGCATACTCTGTACCTGTGCGTCCTATTTTGGAGTATTGCTGCCCAGTGTGCGACTTCCACCAAGTGGGACTGACTGAGGAGAAGAAAGTTCAGAGAAGAGAAGCTCGTTTTGTATTATGCCCATATAGGGGAGAGAGTGTCATAGAAATGATGCACAAGTTGGAGTGGAAATCACTAAAAGAAAGGTGTTATTCATTTCGGCGAGATTTATTAACGAAATTTTTGTCAACAACTTTCTCTTACGAATGCGAAAATATTTTCTTTGCACTCACCTGCGTAGGGAGACATGCACATTAAGAAAGTAATCACATCGAAAACGGAAAGATTAGGTGTTCCTTTCTCCCGCGCGCTATTAGAAAATATGGTAGATAAATATCATAAAGCGGTTCGATGAACCCTCCGCTATGCACTTAAGTTTGATTAGTGGAGTATTTACGTAGCTCACTTTGCCTGACTTGTAATCATTACGCTTAATGTTGGCTGAATACAAAATCATATAACTTTAGGAATGCATAGCTTTAGTTCGCTAAAATAAAAAGCTTTATCATAATTATAGAAATCAACTGTCACACAGTGTATATAGTACATAAAATGAATGTAATTAACGAAATAAAAAAAATAAAAAATATATGAAAAATATTCAATGCTATGACGTTGGAAGATAAATGAACTTCATACAGAAAGACTTACCTTTCTAAATTATTAATGAAGTAATCTAACAGGGAAACGAAGAATCCTAGGGATTGATAACCTCAGTGGTTAAATCGCATAGATTTACAAACATCTGAACTTGAAACTAAGAATATCACAGTTGACGACCGTGTCAGTTCATGTTTTGTTCACTCTATGATAAATATCGGATGTGATGCGAAATTTTCATATTTTGATTTTATTTGTAGGTTTCCCATAAAATAATATTTTCGTTCGTCAATTATTTATTGCACATAATGAGAATTACACACACGAAAGAATAATGTTTCATCTACTCACACTATTTTTCCACGTTATCTACGTCCCATTCTATAGCCTTCCTTCAGTTCAAGGCAGCGAGCTATAGATCCTGTTGGTACAACTTGTTTTGGTTACGCAGCCATTCCTTCAATCTACAAAACAACTTGTCATCGTCTTTAGAATCTCTTACACGAATGGCGTCCATACATGGCCTGTACCAGTGGAAGTCAAACGAGGCTAGGTCAGGGCTGTAGGGTGGATGGGTTAACACTGTCCAACACTGTTTCATTACGTGTTCAGCAGTCCCGCGATTTGTACGGTGCTGAGCGTTGTCGTGTTAAAACATCTCCTCGGTTGTTATGGTGCCTAAATCGCTGGAAGTGCTTCTTGACCTTGAAACATGTCTGTACAAATTCAATAATACTGTTTCGACTTTATTGTATCGATATTTGGATGTAAAATGTTGTATGAACGTCTTTGAGTAACTACGTCTTTGGTTTACTCTGTTGTGTAACATCTCTGTCAAAGACTATGTATGTGAGTAGTAGCGGAACAGAAGGAGAAAGTCGGTGTGTAGCTCTGGTATTGATCGGACGTGCTTTGGTTAGCTGCTTTTGTACGAGCTGATGGAATAATTTTGAAATCTGATTTTCACATAGTTCTGTCTTTATAAGATTTTGTATCATTCATATATGTATTAGTCTGAGAAGATTTTGTTGTTCTTCAATCATAAGGTAATGTAATCATCATTGTTAATAATAACTGAGAAAGTTGAACCTCTTTACCTGTTTCACTTTTGTAGTTAGAAAGTTAACCCTCTTCCTTTCATTGAAAGATATTGGCTATTAAAATCAAAGCATAATATTGACTAAGCTGAGTTTGATTAACATATTTCTTTATTGGTGTGACGTTTAATAATAATAGTGATTGTTGTGCAATAATACACAGATGAACAAGATACTAAGTTTCTGCAAACAGTCAGTCAGCGAAATAAATTCTTGCAGTTTTAAGAAGTCGTCCACATGAGTACGAAAAGAAATCCGTTAAACTTTGTTTACATGATAAATCGATCAAATGTGAAGGCCGTAAACTCATCAAAATGCCTAGGAATTACATTTACTTCTGACTTAAATTGGAAAGAACACGTAGATAATGCCGTGGGAAAGGCGAACCAGAGACTGCGTTTTATTGGCAGAACCTTTAAAAGATGCAACAGAACTACTAAAGGAACTGCATACACTACGCTTGTCCGTCCTTTTATGGAGTATTGCTGCGCAGTGTGGGATCCTTATCAGGTGGGTTTGACGGAGGACATCGAAAGAGTCCAAAGAAGGGCAGCTCGTTTCGTATTGTGACTATTCAGGGGAGACAGCGTTACGGAAATGATACAGGCTCTGGGATGGTAATCATTACAACAATGGCGCTTATCGCTGCGGCGTGGGCTACTTACGAAACTACAATCGCCAACATTCCCCTCTGAATGCGAAAATATATTGTTGACTCCCACTTACATAGGTAGAAATGACCATCAGAATAAAATACGAGAAATCAGAGAGATTCAGGTGTTCATTCTTCACGAGCGCTATTAGAGAATGGAATGGGAGATAAAATAGTCTAACGGTGGATCGATGAACCCTCTGCCAGGCACTTAAATGTGATTTGCAGAGAATCCCATGTAGATGTAGATTATTAGAAAGTGGTTTGTGTTTTTCCAGAATTCTCTCGTAGTCAAATTTATACTGTAGTCAGTGAGCATTATGCGGACTACGTATTGTTCTTACTGTGTTCAAAATATCCGTTGCGCTTTCAATCAGTTTAAACCAACTGTTTCCTAATTAACTATGCAGGTATTAATATTAGGGCCATAACTAAACAGAATTATAGTGTTAATGAATAAAAAAAAGTGTTCAACTAATCTTTAATCAGCTTGATTGGAAAGTTAGTTATTGTGAGTGTTAACTACCGGCTGATGACAATTATTAATGCTGCATTTAACACCAGATTAGTTTTGATTGAGTAGCATTTGAAACAGACCTCCTTTGCTGGCTCACTATTGCCAAATCCTTGTAGCGACCCTGTTTTTGCAATCTATAGAATAGCCTTACCTAATCCCACCAAACAACATACCAGTTATAAGCTTTGTTAACGTGTCGACATATCCTTTCGAATCAACAGTATCGCCTTTTGGCGCTACATTAATTAGAAGAACGTTCTCACAGACCAAAAACACAGTAGTAGCTTTAAAAATTTTCCTACGCGAAGAGCGAGAATGACGCCATATCATCGAATGTCGTTCTGTGTCGCGTTCAAAATAATGAACCCAAATGTAGCCGCCGGCCATAATTTGGAATGAGCCATAGACTCAACCTAAACACGTTGCAACCAATAAGCACAAATGTTTTTCTGTGCGATTTGTAATCCACCGCTAGACAGCGTGTGACTTACCTTGCACACACTTTTGAGTATCCAAGAGTGCCGATAATTGCATCCACACTTCTATTGACGAATGACAGATTCAGCGCCAATTGCCGAGTAGTAATTCGTCTGCCCCTTTGAATGTCAACATCAGCTCGCTGCAACATGTCATGGTGACAGCCGTAGCAGAAGCCTTCCGCTGACGTCACTTTGTGTGACCAGAGACTTGTCGACAGTAGATGCTCCATAGACTTTGCGCAAACGTTTGTGAATATTCCCCACATTTACTTTCTCTGCAGCGAGAAATTCAATGTCGGCATGTTGTTGGTTACGTTCATCACTTAATAGTCGTCATTCTGAAACAGTCCTGCAGCTACGCTACTTGACACAATCGCCGAAGGATTAAAAACCACCACCTGGGAGGAGGGTGGAGGTGAAAAAATTGGTCTGCGACTCGTGAGTAACAAGATTTTATTCATCCACTATTTGAGAAGGAGTACATTTACGAATAATTTATTACGTCTACATCTACATCCCTACCTGACGGTGTGTGGCGGAGGGTACCTTGAGTACCACTATCTGTTCTCCCTCAAAAAATGTTCAAATGTTTGTAAAGAATATGGGACTTAACTGCGGGTTTATCAGTCCCTAAACTTACAAACTACTTATGAACTAGCTTATACTAAAGACGGCACAAACATCCACGCTCGAAGGGGGATTCAAGCCCCCAACGTGGAACGGCTTCGCGCATCGTAGCATAGTGCCTCAATGCGCTCGGACGCTCCGCCGCGGCTGGGTCTCCCTACTATTCCAGTCTCGTATGTTCGTGGAAAGAAGGATTGTCGCTATGCCTCTGTGTGGGCTCTAATATCCCTGACTTTATCCTCATGATCTCTTGGCGAAATATACTGCTTGACTCCTCGTTAAAGGTATGTTCTCGAAACCGGCAAAAGCCCGTACCGAGCTACAGAGCGTCTCTCTTGCAGTGTCTTCCGTGACGCTTTCATGATTACTAAATTATCCTGTAAGATCCGTTGGATCTTCTCTACCTCCCCTATCAACTCCTACTGGTACGGATCCCACACCGGTGAGCAGTATTCAAGCAGTGATGAACAAGAGTACTGTAACCTACTTCCTTTGTTTTCGGACTGCATTTTCTAAGTATTCTTCCAATGAATCTGAGACTGGCATCTGCTTTACCGACGATTTTTTTTATATGGTCCTTACATTTTAAATCAATTCTAATGCTTACTCCCAGATAATTTATGGAATTCACTGATTCCAATTGCTGACCTGCTATAGTGCAGCTAAATGATAAAGGATCTTTCTTACAATGTATTCGCAGCACATAACACTTGTCTACATTGAGATTCAATTGTCATTTCCTGCACCATGCGTCAGTTCGTTGCGGACCCTTATGCATTACTTCTCTATATACAACAGCATCATCCGCGAGAAGCCTCAGTGAACTTACGGTCGTCAACACGGTCTACTGTACTGTATACGCTAGATATTTCACTGACAGTATGAATATATACCAACTGAATGTACTTACGAAATGTCATAGTGCGATACATTGTTCATGTGATATTACGTCACAAACAATGAGATGCGCAAATCATGCGACACATGAGTGAAGGGAATTTATTCGGTCACTATTTGAGAATGACAGCACATTGCGACTTACAACGAATTTTGCACTTATTAGTAAACCTTTATTAAACTTTCTCTCGCTGACAAACCCTACACCACGTTCACTATGTTCCCGTTGGTCATACAGTAAACCTATTACGCCATTCAGATTCACAATACAAGAATGTTTACACTACTAACGGTTCTCCTGATACTTTTGCAGATTGTATCAAAATGTACTACCGAAAGTATCTGCAAAATTACATCGTAGTTCTGCACACAGAGACGTAATAAACAATTAGGTGCATGAAAAATCGTCCCGTCACTCACGACGTTTTAATATACTACTGACTATTGGCAACACATTTTGCTGACGATTTCCTGATATACCTATAAACGTACCAGTAAAATTATATTATCGTAGTAAACATTCTTCAGGGTACATAAGGTCATAAGAAATGAGAAAAATGATAACGAAACAACAGGTCGAAATTTGCTTTAGATACAGATGGAGGGCTCACAGCAATTCAGTAACTTTTACCTGCTGAACCAAATACTCGAACTCGGCAACTGTCCCAAATCTGTCCTCAAACGAAACACTCGATTTCGGTAACTTTATACCTGCGACTGAGGAGGGTGTTTTCCAGTTTGGGGTCCCGCTTGCTGGTCGCCCGGACGGGGGAAGTATGACGTCACGTGCTCCTGTTTCTGTCATTGTGCACTCGCATGAAATGCGTAATTAAATGCCTATGCGGTCTTTCAATAGCTATTTTTGTAATCTTGTGAGTAGTTCTCATTCTTTTGCGTGTAGAGTACTTGTTTTTATGAACGATTTAGGAGACAATCTGAACACCTCTCTTAGACTATTCGTGGAAGATGCTGCCTTTTACAGGTTAGTGAAGTCATCAGAAGATCAAAATCAGCTGCAAATATTGTAATATATTGTGCCTGACGGTATCGTAGACTGCTGTCAGATCTACGAAGGCTGCCCCTGTTATGAGCTTCCCTTCATACCCTTCTTCAATATGTTCTGCCAGTACCAGCCAAGTCCTTGCACTGACAGAACATATTGAAGAAGGGTATGAAGGGAAGCTCATAACAGGGGCAGCCTTCGTAGATCTGACAGCAGCCTACGATACCGTCAGGCACAATATATTACTCCATAAAATATATGAGACACTCGGTGATTATCATCTAGGATCGTACATTCATTGTTACAGAACAAAAGGTTCTTCGTATTGTTGGAGGGCAAAATGAGTAGATGGAGGGACCAAAAGAACGGCCTCCCTCAGGGAAGCGTCTTAGCTCCAATGCTCTTCAACATATACACAAGTGACCAACCTACACCGGCCCACACTAAGCAGTTCATCTACGCCGATGACCTTGCAATATGCGTTCAAGGAAAAAGATTTGAAGCAGTAGAGGAAAAACTTGAAAATGCCTTAAAATTAATGACTGCGTACTATAATCAAAATTCCGTAAGACCCAACCCTTCCAAAACTCAAGTCTGTGCTTTCCACCTTCGCACGAAAGAAGCCAAACGGAAACTCCAAATTACGTGGAACGGGAACACCTTAGAACACACAGACCACCCTAAATATCTTGGCGTGATTCTGGATCGGTCTCTAACTTATAAACAGCACTGCATCAAAACGAGAAAGAAAATAACGACGAGAAATAATATACTTAGAAAGCTAACGGGTAGCAAATAGGGTGCATGTCCTGGTGTGCTACGAACAACTGCACAGGCGCTCTGTTTCTCAATGGCTGAGTACGCGTGCCCTGTGTAGAATAGATGCGCTCACACGAAAGAAGTACATGTGACCCTCAATGAGACCTGCAGGATAGTGACAGGGTGCATGAAACCAACGCCGGTCAGACTCTTGTACATGGCAGCTGGTTTTGCAGATCCCACAGCTCGCAGAAACGCCTTAGAACCTGTAGGGAAAATAAAACAACTCGCAGATGAGCGGCATGTCCTATACAGAGCTCGACCACCAGAGACACGACTGAAGTCTAGGAGAAGTTTCCTTGTAACTGTCCAGGACGAACCGCCTGAAAATTTCCCTCTCCCCCAGGTCCAGTGGACCGGCCAAAACCTAAATTTTAAAACCTGGAAATCCTTGAATAGGCTCAGAACGGGGGCCGCCCCAGTAAAAGTAAATATGCTTAAGTGGAGTATAATCGACCAAACTGATGTAAACTGCGACTGTGGAGAAAGTCGAAATATGGAACACCTTCTTACATGCGAAAAATGTCCACACCAGTGTACCCTCGAAGATTTGTGGCTCGCGAATACTAATGGAATAGACATAGCCCAGTACTGGGCCGATATCCTTTAAATAGTCCGGACACGATAAAGAAAGAAAGAAAGCTGCAAAACGATGTAGATAATATGTCTGCATGGTGCAAAAATCAGTCAAATTTACAGGAATTACAATTTCGAACAATTTCAATTAGAAATAAAGAAAACCCACAGAAAATATCGTAGGGAAGGCGAACCAGAAGCTTCGTTTCATCGGCAGAACACTTAAAAGATGCAACAGTTCTTCTAAACATGGCTTTCAATGAAACATAATCGATATGGACTTTCCAGCCGAAGGGCCAATCGTGTACCCTTGATGAGTGCACAACACAAAGCATTACGCCTCGCCTGTTGATGTTTAGAAATGTGTCTGGTCATCCTGGCAAATCACCTGCGTCCCTTCAAGTCGACTGTGCATTCCGACAGACTTGTGCAATTCCAGCAGGACAATCCAATACCCCACACGCCCAGAATTGCTACAGAGTTTAAACACCTCCGCTGACCATCAGACTTCCCAGACATGGACAATATTGAGCAATTCTTGATGCCTTGCAATGTGTTGCTCAGAAGTACACACATGTGCTTTTACGGATTTAGGACAGCACTACTTCAGACATTGGTCGAATCAGCGCAACGTCATGTTCCGCCACTTACACTTGCTTGCGGGGTCCATACAAATTTCCCTTGGCTCTTCACTGTTTAACGCAGTTATGGAAAGTGTACATTTCCTTTAAAAACTACTTCCTTCATTATATGGATTGATACAAGAGTTTCGACTGTTTATGTCATAGCACGGCACGTGCCTCGTAGAGCACAAAAATCTGTCTTGAAATAAATGGATTTACATCTCACGTGACTTATTCGTTATACAGGGTGTTACAGAATCTTCACTATAGTCGACAAACTCACCATTCTAGGGGTGTTAGACAGACTTACTAATATAAATCTTACATAGGAACCAATGTACGGGAATGACATACAAGTGTAGCGCTATACTTCGTGCTGTTGTCTGTACAGATTAAAATTTGAAACCCACATATGAAACAGGATGAACTTTAGGCTAATGAAATTTGTAAGAAACTGCGGAAATTAAATGTTACGAAGCAGAAAGCCAAAGCAGAACGTAAATGATATGGCACCAGGAAATGGCGGGAGTTATTGTTGAGGTCGACAACACACGAATATATCATCACAGAGGAAATTGGAGAATGTTGTTGTTGTGGTCTTCAGTCCGGAGACTGGTTTGATGCAGCTCTCCATAATACCCTATCCTGAGCAAGCTTCTTCATATCCACTTAAGAAGGGCAACCTACATCTGTCTGAATCTGTTTACTGTATCCATCTCTTGGTCTTCCTCTGCGGTTTTTGCCGCATACACTTCCCTCCAACGCTAAATTCACAATTCCTTGATGTCTAAGAATGTGTCCTACCAATCTATCCCTTCTTTTAGTCAAGGTATGCCAGAAATTTCTTTTCTCCCCAATTCTGTTCAGTACCTCCTCATTAGTTACGCGATCCACCTACCTAATCTTCAGCATTCTTCTGTAGCACCACATTTCAAAAGCCTCTATCCTCTTTCTGTCCACACTGTTTATCGTCCATGTTTCACTCCCATACAAGGCAACACTCCATACAAATGCCTTCAGAAAGGACTTCCTTAGGCTTAAATCAATATTCGCTGTTAACAAATTTCTCTTTTTCAAGAACGCCTTTCTACCCATTGCCATTCTGCATTTTATATCCTCTGTACTGCGAGTATCATTTGTTATTTTACTGCCCAAGTAACAAAACTCATCTACCTTCTTTATTGTTTCGTTACCTAATCTAATTCCTTCAGCATCACCTGATTTTCTTACACTGCACTCCATTACCCTAGTTTTACTCTTCTTAATGTTCATCTTATGTGCACCTTTCAGCACACGGTCCATTCCGTTCAATGGCTCTTCCAGGTCCCTTGCTGTATCTGACAGAATTACTATGTCGTCGGCAAAACGCTCCCTATATTTTACTCCTGCTTGCTTCAGAACTTGAAAGAGTTTATTCCAATCAACATTGTCAAAAGCCTTCTCCAAATCTACAAAAGCTAGAAATGTAGGTTTGCCTTTTCTTAATCTATCTTCTAGGATAAGCCGTAAAGTGAGTATTGCCTCCTGTGTTCCTACATTTCTCCTGAACCCAAACTGATCTTCCCCGAGGTCGGCTTCTACCAGCTTTTCCATCCTTCTGTATATAATCCGTATTAATATTTTGCAACCATGACTTATTAAACTGATGGTTCTGTATTATTCACACCTTTCTGCACCTGCTTTCTTTGGAATGGGGATTATAACATTTTTCTTAAAGTCTGAGGGTACTTCGCCTGTCTCATACATCGTACACACCAGGTGAAACAGGTTTGTCATGGCTGGTTCTCCCAGAGACTTCAGTAGCTCTGAGGGAATATCATCTACTCCAGGGGCCTTGTTTCGACTTAGGTCTTTCAGGGCTCTGTCAAATTCTTCTCTCAGTACAGTATCTCCTATTTCATCTTCATCTACATCCTCTTCCCTTCCTACAATATTGTCTCCAAGTTCATTTCCATTGTAGAGCCCCTCTATATACTCTTTCCACCTTTCAGCTTTCCCTTCTTTGCTGAGAACTGGTTTTCCATCAGTGTCCTTGCTATTCATAGAGCTGTTTTTCTTATCTCTAGATGTTTCTTTTATTTTCCGGTAGGCTGTATCTATTTTCCCCCTATTTATACATTCTTCTACATCCTTGCATTTGCCTTCTAGCCACTCCTCCTTAGCTTTTTGCACTTCCTGTCAATCTCATTTCGTAGTCGTCTGTACTCCATTTTGCCTGTTTCATTTACTGCATTTTTATATTTTCTCCTTTCGTCGATTAAATTTAGTATCTCCTGTGATACCCAAGGATTCTTTGTAGGTCTTGCCTTCCTACCTATTTTGTCCTCTGCTGCCTTCACTATTTTATCTCTCAATTTTACCCATTCCTTCTCTACTGCTTTATTTTCCCGTTTCTGTCAATTGTTGCCTGAAGCTCCCTTTGAAACTCTTAAGAACTTCAGGTTCCTTCAATTTATCCAGGTCCCATCTCCTTATTTTCCTACCTTTTTGTAGTTTGGAGAATAGCTACCGTTTTTCCGAAGTTATCGGGACAGGTTGTGATGAGCTGAAATTGATAACTTGGTACGGGTAATTAAATGAATCTGGTAACTTTCCGATGTAACGAGATTCTTGGCTATCGTTACGCTTCGCATGATCAAGTTTCTAAAAAATATCACAATAAGTGAACAAATCGAAATAATTATCAGACTTCGGAGGAACTAAACATTGATTGCAGTCTCTGAAAAACAAAAATCAATATAAAGGAATGTTGAAAGAGATGCCGTGCCGGATTAGCCGTGCGCACTAGGGCGCCATGCTGCGGTGCGCGCGCCTGTTTGCCGTCGGGGGTTCGAGTCCCCTCCCGCCCCCCCCCCCCCGGGGCATGTGTGTTTGTGTTGTCCTTAGGTTATTTTACCTTAGTTTAAGCAGTTTGTAAGCTATTAATTAATAATCGAGAAGTGGAATCCGATAGATTTATAAACATTTGACTCTTGTTTTTTTTTTTTTTTTTTTTTTTTTATAGAGTACAATCGCGAAGCTAATCATAATGGTGGCCAAGAATCTTTTTTACGGTTGATTGCGGCTTGCTGAAAGCTATGAGAAAGAATTAACTAATTAAATAACGCTGGGTCATTTTGAAATGAGAAGTCAAGTACTTTAATTTAGATTTTAAAATAGGTGTTTTATTACAATTAAAAAAAAAAAAAAAAAAAAAAAAAAAAAACATGTGAAGCATAGGTCACATGAGAAGAAATGACATCCGTTCAATATCGCAGCGTAAGTATAAAAGACGAAGAACGCTTGTGTTCTCACTTCCGGTGGGAAAATAATTTACAATCGAACACAAAAAGTGGGCAGAGGAATACTTTGAGGCGAGAACTGATACACTGGCGACAAGCGTCACTGATTCTTTATACGAAAATATTTAGCGTATTGCTACACTATCATCTTCGATACTACGAAACAAGTTTTTTCTACTGCAAGATATTAGGGAAAAAAGTCTTTAAATGTTTGTAAAGCCGCGGGGAATGACCGCGTGGTCCAGGGCGTCATGCTACGGACCGGATGGCCGTTCCCGTCGGAGGTTCGAGTCCTCCCTCGTTAATGGGTGTGTTTTTTGTATTTCCTGTAAGTTACATTGTGAGCCTAGGAACTTGATCCAATAGGTTTACAAACCTTTGAACATTTTGTTTGTACAGCTATGAGATCAAACTGCTGTGGTTATCAGCTCCTAGACTTACAAAGTTCTTAAACTAACTTATGCTAAGAACAACACATATGTCCATGCACGAGGGAGGCCGGGTCGGCCGCGGTGGCCGAGGGGACTGAGGTGCTCCAGTCACGGTCTGCACGGCCACTACGGTCGGGGGTTCGAATCCCCCCTTGGGCATGGATATTTGTGCCGTTCTTAGGTAGTTCATAAGTAATTTGTAAGCTTAGGGACTAATGACCCCGTAGTTAAGTCCCGTAAGTTCAACAAACATCAGGGGAGCAGCCGCGCACTGCCCAGCGAGGCTCTTTAGAACTCACAGGCAATCCCATGTTTTGAGAGAAGGTACTATGGACGAATACAAGAGAAACAAGTTCAGTAAGCAAGGTGTCTTATGAGCTATAAGTAGTTTTTCGGTAGTCTGGAACGACATTTTCGAGCTTGGATTCCTATGTAAAACTTTATTTAGTAAGTCAAATTTAGAAGTTTGGTACATATAATCTGAAATACCCAGTAAATTGTTAGTTCTTTTCTGTCCTTTCTTCCCACAGTTGCTTTTTGTATTATAATGGAGATATTTATTTATGTAAGCCGTTTATACAACTGAATAAAACAAGTTTATTTTGCCATATACGTGTCACCTTTATTTGTATGGCATCTTCAGTGGCAATTTTTGTTGGATGCTGGTCTACATGTGCTGCTGTTTGGTGACTACGGTTGTTTAGTTTCTGTCTTTTAGTCCATTGGCCCTTTCGTTTTAGCACTTTACCACTAGGCACATGCTCTTTTGTTTGTGTTGTGTTTCACAACCTGTGACGATCCAGCTTCATCCTTCTGTACAGCCGTCTACTTCAAGCGCAACCGAGAGTTATTAACGAACGAAGCTATCACCAATTCGTGACTTTCCAGTGGTTCTTACATGCAGTAAACGCCGAAGAGAATATTCTATAGTTCAAAGTCTATAATAGTCGAGTCAGAAAGGTTAAGCCATTCCGACTTCAACACAGCAGATATCTGTAACTGTTGTCAGTCATGGATATGGTGTTACGGTAGAACTCTTCAGAAAAGACAGAGAAAAAAGACTTTGAGGGGCAGCAGAATGCATTGGCATTTAAGCTACACATGAGCGAAGTAGCAATTGATCTAAAAGGGATACATTTATAATTTTCTAGAGTTACCCTAAATTTAAGAATTTCCTTTTTTTTAAGTTTCAGATTAATTTCAGCAACAGTTAGAAGAACAGTTGAGTACGTCTCAGAGAACCCATAGATAATTCCTGATGCTCTATCCTACATACAAAATTGTTAATTCCAACAAAGTCATGCGATCGCTATTCTTATTGTGGTCATTAGTCTGAAGACTCGTATCTCCTCATAACAATGTCAACACGTATCCATTTGAACCTACATAAAGTATTCGTCTCTTGGTGTTCTTTTGCATACACTTCCATCAAATGCTAAACTGATAATTTCTTTATGTCTACGAATGTGTTCTACAAAATCCATCCCGTATTTTAGTCAAAATATGAAAGAAATTTCTGTTTAGTACCTCCTCATCAGCTACGCGATCTACCCACCTAATTTTCATCATTCGTATTTAGTGCCACATTTTAAAAGCTTTTCTTCTTGTGTGAACTATTTATCGTCCACGTACAAGGCAACACGCCACAGAAATGATTCCAGAAAAGATTTCGTAACATTTAAATTAATAATCGATGTTATCAAATTTCTCTTTCGCAGAAACACTATTCTTCCCATTGCCATTTCTTGTTTTATATAGTCGGTACTGCGACAATCTTACGTTTTTTTTTTACTAACCAAGTAACAAAACTCATCTGCCAACTTAATTGTTTCGTAACCTAATTTAATTCCTTCAGCATCGCCTGATTTCCTAAGTTTGCATTCCATTACCCTCGTTTTACTCTTGTTTATGTTCATCTTATACGCTCCTTTCAAGACACTATCCATGTCGTTCAGTTGCTCTTGCAGGTCCTTTGCGGTCTCTGACAGAATTACAATATCATCGGCATACCGTAAGGTTTTTATTGCTTCATCCTGTTAATTCCTTCTCCGAATTTCACCTTGGTTTCCTTCACAGCTTGCTCAAAGTACAGATTAAATACTAACCTTTCCCGATCAATGCATCCCTGCCATGGCCCTCGACTCTTTATAACTGATACCGCTTTTCTGTTCAAGTTGTAAATAACTTTTAGTTCGCTATATTTTTCCCCTTCTGATTTGAAAACGTGTATCCAGTCAACGTTGTCTATCTTCTACAAGTACTCGTAATTTGAGTATTGCCTCACGTATTCTAAAATTTCTCCAAAACTCAAATCTTCCTCGAGATCGGCTACTACCAGTTTTAACGTTCTTCTGTAAATGATTCGTGCTACAATTTTGCTATCATGACATATTAAACTGATGGTTCTATAATTTTCTAACGTGTCTGCGATCGCTAAGCAACGTGATCCTAGTAACGCGTAAGCCCTTTTCCCTTCCCTCCTCTCTCTTACCATCTGATCTTCCTCTTTCTTTCTTTCATTCTCTCTCTCTCTCTGTCTGCCGTTCCCTCTTTCCCTCGTTAGAGCTATTTCGTACAGAAAAATGAGTGAAATAAGGAAGCCAATAAAATCGTAATTGACACAGTTAGTTACTGCGATATTTTGACTTCGACTGCTGACAACTTATCGACCTATTTGCTGTAACATGTACGCCCACTGAATGCGATTTCATGGATTGTTGTTATTTTCGTGTCTTGTTTCTACCATAGCATTTTGTCGGTACGCAGTTCCGAAGTTGGTAGTGCTTAGATGTTCACATATTTTCAGTGGATAGTTCAGTGCGTGTTGGAGAAGATAGAGAGATGAAAGTATCTATAAGAATTTAATTTTTTCACATCTAGACGTAGTATTTCTAGAATTTCCCTCGTTATATATTAAAAATCGGTACATCAGTTTTGGTGTTCACATAGTAATATTATTATTATTTTAATGTGCATCATCGCAAAACCTTTCGCTTCCACTAAATTTTAGTATACTTAAAATTTGGGTACATATATGTCATCACGCAAATATATATTAACGACATGATGCATTTTTATCCATAAGCTGCTAACAATAATTTTTACTGTACACAATGGTCCTATTTCGGCTATACAGTATATAAGGAGTACATACTCAAGTAACAAAGATATAATAAAAATCCAACAAAATTGGGAATATTGTGCGCAACACGGGACATAAACAAAACCTGACAGGACCAGAGTTTGAATAAAAAATACTGACAGTGTCATAAAATTTTATCGTGTCATTAAAAAACATTTTCTACGCCGAATGTCTGAAAATGTTACATGTAGTTATTTAGTCTTAGCTGTCTTGATATACCCTGAGTTTTTTGATTTCTTTAGTATTTTTGAAAGCGAAAAGATTTTGTAGTCTGAACACGTGCTCAACAACTGAATCGTATGATATCCAAGTATCTCATGAGGTTTCTTCGAATTCGTTACAATGTTGATGTATGAGAAATATTTCCGCGAAGTACAAGTATTGAGTCAACTACAGCTCGTTGAGTGGGAGTGTGCATTGATGTAAAAATAGTCATGCGCCACCGCCCAACTGTTTCCGAAAGGCGATAATCAGATCAATGCACACGTGTGGTTCTTGCTCGCTGGCTTGCTCCTGCCGTGGTACTGTCATGTTTTGCACGGGAACTGCAAAGAGGTGAGAGACATTTCCCCCAGAAAAGCAATGGCGAAACAGGAAAACGCGGAACAGCGTAATATTCTACCATTTTGGTTTAGTTTCACGGATTAATTCTGTATTTATTCACAGACAGACAATCATTTCTGTACGTTTATGAAAAATAAAAAAGAGAAACGTAAAAAATTAATGTCACTTAGGTGTAAAGAATATATCATGATAAAAACTGCAAATAAAAATTGCACTGGTGTGTTTGACGGCTCACATTTAGTTTTCCTGCAGTTTTATGAATTTTTCTAATATTTCAAACAAAAAATCATTGTTAAACATAACTGAATAAGAGCAACCAAACATTCAAACTTTTAAAAATTGTGTAATACAACCAACCGGTTACGTAATTTTTATGGTTCTTGACCAGTTTCGTTATCAATAAGGGTATCTTCATCAGAAGATAAAAAAGTTTACTTAAAAAACGTAACGTCATAATTATATATTACAAGCAGGGTTTCTCAGGTTTAATGAAGCCAAGTATAACATTACGTCATCAAATAAAAGTAAAACAATAAAAATTTGGACATCCTGCTCGTAATATATAACTCTGACGTTATGTTTTTTGTTTTTCTCTTTGTTGTTCTTTCATTCCCCGGGTGGGGCGGGCTGACAGCGCCTGAGGCGCTCTTCAGCCTACAGAATTTATACGTTTAACGAAGAAAAAAAATACAATGAAGTATAAAAAGGAGGCAAGACACATAACATGGCGTAAAATTGAAGATGTGCAACTTATAAATGGAGTGCCAGATATGAAGTATTATATAAAAACACAACCCGACGAAAACGGAGAAACACTACACTGAAGCACTGAATCACAGTTAAGTCACAGGCGTCGGGTGCGGGATGGTCGTTCGCTGTCACGTTAAAACCACAGATGTGTGACACTCCGACAATGCACACACAGATGATAATGAATGTGATGAGTATAGATGGCGAAGAAGAGGAAGAGGGGTAAGATGGAATGGTGAAGGGTCGGGAGAGGAGGGAGGAGGGGCCACGGGGCCGTGGGAAAAGGAGGTGGGTGGCATGTCCTAGGAAGCTGTAAGGAGTGGGAAGGGGGTATTGGAGGGACAGGCAAGAGTAGGGAGGGAGGGGAGCGGGACACTCAGGGGGGGGGGGAGGGATCAAGAATGGAGGAGGGGGTAGAGAGGAGGAGGAGGAGGAAGAAAGGATAAGGGGGAGGATCAGAGCTGGTTCAAAGGGCAGATGTCTGGGCGAAGGTCATCGGGGGGGGGGGATACAGTGTTGATTGCACGTCAACGGACGGGGATCGATGCGAAGAAAATGGGCGAAAGGGTGCAGGGGATCCAGTTGACGGTAGAGAAACCGGAAGCGGAGGTGTTTAATGAAGCGGACCAGGAGAGGGGTGTGCGGTCATATAGGAGCCGCGTGGTGGATGGAGGGTAGGAGGGGATAAGGAAGGCAATGCAGAGGGCGCGGCGTTCCAACATCTCCAGGGACTTGTAGAAGGGCGATTATTCAAGCAGGATAGTAGATGCAGAGGGTGGGGAACATCAGGGATTTGCCAGAGGACGGTGGGACGGTTCAGGCCCCAGGTTCGACCAACAAGGAATTTGAGGAGGCGGGAGCGGGTTTTTTCTTGGATGGCGCAGAGGTGGAGAGTCCAGGATAGGGTATGATCAATAGCAAGGCCCAGGTTCTTAAGGGGAGGGGTGAGGTGAAAGGGAAGGCTATATAATGTGAGATGGAAATGACGGGGACAAAAGGAGGGGGTGGAACGGTCTATGATGATCATCCGGGATTGACGTTATGTTTTTCATGTACATTTTTTTAGCTTATGAAATTACCCTTAGTGGTATCGACACCTGATCAAGCACCACAAAATTTACGCAACCAGTTGGCTGTATTAAATATTTTTTATATTGAACCAAGTTGGGCGCTGATGACCGCGATGTTGAGAGCCCTAAAGCTCCAATAACAACAACAACAAGAAGAAACCAATAAATAATAAAAACATAAATAAAAAATTACATGTATGAAAATAATAATACATTGAAGACCCAAAAATCTTCCATATGAGTGCATATGCAAACATGGAGATAGTAAACAGATGGTGCTGTTGTCATTAGCACGTATATAAGACAACAGGTATTTGCCACAAGCATTTGACCAGTTACTGCTTCTATAATGACGGTTATCACCATTGAAGTGAGTTTGTAGGTGGTTTTATAGTCGGTGCACGAGAGATAGGACACAGCATCTCCGAGGTAGTGATGAGATGGGGACTTTTCCGTACGACCATTTCACGACTATGCCATGAATATCAGGAATTCGGTAGAAAATCAGATCTCCGACATCGCCACGGTCGGAGAAAGATCTAGTAAGTAAGAGACCAACGAAAACTGAAGGGCAACCAAAATGTTCAAATGTTTGTAAAGCTTATGGGACTTAACTACGGGGTCATCAGTCCCTAAGCTTACAAACTACTTATGAACTAGCTAAGACTAAGGACGGCACAAATATTCATGCCCGAGGGGGGATTCGAACCCCCGACCGTAGTGGCCGTGCAGACCGTGACTGGAGCGCCTCATTCCCCTCGGACACCGCGGCCGGCTGAAGGGCAACCCTTCCGCAAACTGCTGCAGATTTCAGTGGTAGGCCAGCATAAAGTGTCAGCATGCGGAGCATTCAACGAAATTTTAATATGGGCTTCTGGAGCTGAAGGTCCACTCGTGTACCGTTCCTGACGCCAGCACACGAAACTTTACGGCTCGCCTGGGCCCGTCAACACTGACATTGGACTATTGATGACTGGAAACATGTTGCCTGGTCTGAAGAGTCTCGTTTCGTATTGTACCCAGCAGATGAACGTTACGGGTGTGGAGACATCATGAATTCATGAAACCATTGACCCTGCATGCCAGTATTTTTCTTCTTGTATATATATACAGTAAATGTTCCAGGAGGGGGATCTGCGATGTTTTCAGTACATGTGGTTAGGATTACCCATTAATGAGGTCTACCTGGTGACAGAAAGTGGCTGGAAGGTTTTTGAAATAAGAGCCGTTTTAATGGCAGAGGGAAAATGTGCCAAGGCAAGTGCGAAAGGAAAAAATCCTCGCGTTTGCCCGGTTGATGTGTTGTATGTGGTTCCCTCAAGTAAGTTTCCGGTCCAGACAGAAACCAAGGTATTTGACTTTCGCACAGAAAAGTGTGTATAATGTTACTGATCTTCAGCGTTTCCAGTCTTGAGCTTGGATGACTGATCCATCCACGTAGATGGTAACCATCGTGTTATGTGTGGTTGGAAAGTCGTTAATATAAAGGTTAAACAAGGGAGGCTCCAAGATACTGTCTTGGGGTACTCCTGTTTGTATACTGCGTCGTGTTGACTATTTGCCCCAAATGTCTGTGGGAAGACATCTGTCAGTGAGATATGAGTTTATGAGACGTACGAGGCCATCGCGAAACACAGCATCATTGAGCTTGCCTATAAAACCAGTGTGCCATAGACGACCGAAAGCCTTTTCGATGTCTAGGAACACGGTCCTTGTGGCTTTGCCTGTGTTGTAACTATGCGAAGGAGTTGTGATTCCTGAAGCCAGTTTGCTCTGGCCTCAGGGTGTCATTGTTTATGTAGTGCCCTTCTCAACAACCTTGCTGAGCGAGCTCAGTAAGATGATGGGCGGTAATTGTATGGGAGGAAGTGGTCTTTCCGTGGCTTCCTGAACATCAGGATCTGGGCCGCTTTCCAAAATGCAGGCATTCCTGACGTGTGTTAGGAATTCTACAGCTTTATCCTTGAACTACTGGAGAACACAGTTTTGAATGCCATGAGGACTAGGAGCTGTTGTAGCTGTGGTGTGCTTAATAACCCATGTAATTTCATTTGTGCTAATGAGTTGGATAGCGTCGTGGGCATGCTGGGCTATGTCGTGTAACTTCCTGATCCGTTTCAACTGTGAATACTGGGTCGGAGGAAACCAGATTCGGTGTGAAACACGCTGTTAGTGTTCGGGTCATCAGTTCTGCCTTCTCTTCCGCACGTAGGTAAGTCCGTCGGGTCTTAGTAATTTGGATGTATAATGTTTCTTCCTGGTGCGGTGCCATACTCCAGGGCATGTAGTACCGAGCCCAGAGAGTTTCTGATCCCGCTGTGTGGTTCTGAATGTCTGGATTTTGTCCTCTATAATTTCGTAGAGCATGTTCATGTTCTATTTATAAAACGGATTACACTGAAACGGTTTCTCATTGAGATAAGGCCCAGGATTTCCTGGGGCAGGGGCGCTGAGTGGTGTTGTGAGCACTGGGATAGCGTTGGATATTGCGCCTTGCACGGCGGCTGTGAGGGTTTCTACAGCTTCATTAATTTGTACCGTTTGCGTAATTACGTGAATTTCAGGAATAGGACTATCGAGCATTTCCTTCAACAGAGTCCAATTTGCGCGCTTGTAGTTTAGTATACGGCGTGGTTCATTGTTCTGTATGGTTTCTTCCGTGCATGTCAGTATGGGACTGTTCAATCTGCTGAATGTTGTGTAATGGTGTGGGAGTGGTATGGGACCTCTGATATGTCTAGATACGACTGTGACAGGTGATCAGCTGCATGAATTCGTGAGCATTGTGCATTCCAAAGAGCAATTCCAGCAGCACAATCCGACACCCCACTCGTACAGAATTGCTACAGAGTTGCTCTAGGAAGTGGAACACTTCAGCTGGTCACCAGAATCTCCAGACATGAACACCCCTGAGCATATCTGGGATGCCTTCCAACGCGCTGTTCGGAAAACATCTCCATGGATTCATTGACAGCCCTGCAGGATGCATGGTATCATTTCGCTCCAGAACTACATCAGACATTAGTAGAATCCGTGCCACGTCGTCTTACGGCACTTCTGCGTGATAGCAGGAGCCCAACACTTTAGGCAGGGGTACGAATTTCTTTGGCTCTTCAGTGCATGTTGTTGTTGTTATGGTCAAGTCCGGAGACTGGTTTGATGCAGCTTTCCATCCGACTATCCTGAGCAAGCCTTTTCATCTCCTCATAAGAACGGTAACCCACATCCATTTCAATCTGCTTATTATATGCGTCTCTTGGTCTCCCTCAGCGATTTTTTCCCCACACACTTCCTTCCACGATTCGTTGATGTCTAAGAATGTGTTCTACCAAGCTGTCCATTCTTTTAATTAAGATATGCCAAAAAAATCCTTTTCTACCCAATTCTGTTCAGTACGTCTTCATTAGTTATGCGATCTACCCACCTAATCTTCAGCACTTTTCTGTAGCACCACATTTCAAAAGCCTCTATCCCCTTCCTGTCTGAACTATTTATCGTCCAAGTTTCACTCCCGTACAAGGCAACACTCCAACATTCCTTGAGAAAAGACTTCCTTACATTCTTCAGTGCCTATAATACATAATTTTTTGTCCGAAATATTTGCAAAATTGGCCCTTAAATCAGGACAGTGCGGTTTTTATTTTAATAATTTCTTTAATCAAATTCTTCTTTGACGTTTAGCAAGTTTTATTTGTAGTTAGTATAGTTGGTATATAACTCTAAACATTTTATATTGCCATATTTAGTGTGTGTCTGATGTTTCGATGCTTAATTTTGAAGGGGATTCTTCCCCCACTGTAATTGATTGTTGCAGTATTATTGTCATTTACTGCAGCAACTTCCTCATTTGTCTTCTTTATAATTGTATTTAATTATAAATTTTTGTTAGTTACGCAGAATAATTACTTTTTATATTTATTTCAAAAGTATTTTCCTACAACATATACATTCCTAGCTTAAGCAGCAAACTCAAACCATTCTTCGACTCTCCATCTTTGTGGTTGCTAGCGCCCAACAAATACAAAATTTAGTGGCTACCGGTTGAACCAGAGTGTAGTTGTGAAAACGTAACATGACAACGCATTTTGTGTCATGGTGCTCAGTGCAGCACAACACCTGAGCATTATTTATGATATCTTTATCACCAAAAAATAATGTTTAAATGTTAGTAAATCTTAGGGACGCCTGTGTTTATTAGTCCCTAGGCTTACAAGCCTCTTAAGCTAACCTAAGGACAACACACACCCGCACTAATGGCCGAGAGAGGACTTGAACATTCGACGGCGAGCAACCGTGCACCCCGCAGCAAGTCGCCGCAGAGCGCTCGGCCACTCCACCGTGGCTGTTTATCAACTATATTTCTGCTATAAGTGTTCCCGGTCCGAAAAATCACTGCGAAAACAAATACAGGGTGTTACAAAAAGGTACGGTAAAACTTTCAGGAAACATTCTTCACACACGAAGAAAGAAAATACGTTATGTGGACATGTGTCCGGAAACGCTTAATTTCCATGTTAAAGCTCATTTTATTACTTCTCTTCAACTCACATTAATCATGGAATGGAAACAAAGCAACAGAACGTACCACCGTGACTTGAAACACTTTGTTACAGGAAATGTTCAAAATGTCCTCCGTTAGCGAGGGTACATGCATCCACCCTCTATCGCATAGAATCCCTGATGCAGCCCTGGAGAATGGCGTATTGTATCACAGCCGTCCACAATACGAGAACGAAGAGTCTCTACATTTGATACCGGTGTTGCGTAGACAAGAGCTCACAAATGCCCCCATAGATGAAAGTCAAGAGGGTTGAGGTCAGGAGAGCGTGGAGGCCATGGAATTGGTCCGCCTCTACTAATCCATCTGTCACCGAATCTTTTGTTGAAAAGCGTACGAACACGTCGACTGAAATGTGCATGAACCACATGTTGTGTCGTACTGACTGCAAAACCACGTTCGTGATGAACACTAACCAGTTGATGCTACGTTCTGATGTGCTTGATGCAAGTACTGTAGAGTAATGAGTCGCATTCAACACAAGCACTGAAGTTAACATTACCTTCCTTCAATTGGGCCAACTGGCGGTGAATCGAAGAAGTACAGTACATAATAACGAAACAATTGGGTATTTTGACAATTGTCTGCACAAATTATTTCAATTTACATTTAAAGAGAAATACTAAAATGAGCTCTAACATGGAAATTAAGCGTTTCCGATGTCCACATAACATATTTTCTTTGTGTGTGAGGAATGTTTCCTGAAAGTTTGGCCGTACCTTTTTGTAGCACCCTGTATAAGCTGCAATACACTTACAATGCATGAGACACCGCCATACCAGGAGAGTTTCCTGCTGGCCGCTTGGCTCGCTGCTATCGCGAACAGAACATTGGCGCGAGTGCCGTGACTGTTATGTCAGAGTGCGGTCGCTTCAATACATCGAAAGGTGTACTTGTAATCACAGACGGCTCTGCTCCGCAGACTGTGCGTCTGTTAGCTAGGTTCTGTCAGTGCTGTTTCTGTAAGCGGCTGTGTACAGATGTCTGTGGGAGCCTAGATGGCTCTAGAGGCTTTGTGCAGTGGAGGACTAACCCTGAAAGCAGCTCTCCAAAAGCGGCAGCACTTGCGCCACGGGACGCCGCACGGTGGTGGATACTGCTCCTGTTTGTACGACTATTTGGCTAGCAGTGCAGCGCCGCGATCAACCACCATCTGTACACAAAGCCGTTTACCTGTAGTGTGCCGTCACTCACACCTGGCAGGAACCTAGTAGCGGTCCGTCTGGTTTCGAGCGAACGTTGGGTTCGTTTGCACGCGAGACTAAAGGCCGCACTCAATGCTGAAGCGGTTTACACTGCCCGCAGTGAAATGGGACCGTCAAGATGGGCGCCGGTGAGCGGGCGTTTCTGCTCTCTGCAGCTGACACGCAGGCTGTCAAGCGAATCGCTCGCTATTCGCACTACACAGAGTCAAATGGGCGCTTGCCCTCACTGTTAGTCCGTGTTTTTCAGCTGGCAGACTGTAGTCGCGACGAAAAATAACGCAGAAAGCACTTTCTGTGTTCGATGTTGAACAACTTATACATGAAATTCAGGAAAGAGCAGCAGTTTGGAATTCGACCAAAGGGATTATTTTTCATGGAAACAAGGAAGCCGATGCACAGAAGGAAGTACGCGAGGTTTGCTAGGCTAGTGTGCACAGTCTGCACATTCTTACCTATCATTTTCAGCTCTTCCATTATTTTCACAGCTTACAAATCCACCCCCACACCCACATTCACCGCATACTTTGCCGAGATGGGGTGACTTATGTGCCTCAACAATACAATACAAACAGCCATAACTAAGGCGGCCAACTTTTTCAAAACTCAATGCGGGACATTTAGAGGATGTGAAGGACGACAAAGTCACGTGACTCATTGTGACAGTCATTCTGAAGCTGGGAAAGAAATTTAGGCGCGCAGAGTAGGCCTCCTCATTTACTTTTAAAGTAACATATTTGTGTGTCTTTTTATTCTTAATTGTCAGTCTGTATTTGCAGTTCACAAATATTTTTTCTGTTTCTATTTTTAATCTCCGTTATGTTTTCCCGATCACCTTCGTTGTCAGTAGTACTTTTATTTGTTCTAGCTCTTACAGCATCGTGCTCCACACATTGTGATAAGTAGCTTACTTCGCCCAATGAATTATGTTTTGCAATAACCTGGAATTAAAATTTCATAACAAATCAAGTTCAAATGTTTGTAAATCTATCGGACCAATCTGCGTGGTCATCAGTCCGTAGCTTACAAACTACTTAAACTAATATAAACTAACCTAAGGACAAACACCCACACCCATGCCCCAGGGAGGACTCGAATCTTCGACGGCGAGCAACCGCGCGCTCCGCAGTGAGGCGCCTGAGACCTCTCGGATACTCCACCGCGGCATTTGATAACAACTACTTTTTAAAACCATTTGAACTACTTTATTTCGATGAAGTGCAGAGTTTAATTGTGTCTTACTACATGCAATGTCCACACACACTCGTTGTTGCATTTTCAGAATTTCACCACCTTTTCATTCCTGGAGGAAGCAAGAGGAAAGCTGATGTTGTATTTGCATGTCAGATTAAAAACAAAGTTTATACAGACATTTTTACCACTTTGAGCAGCGAAAAATATTCCGTTACACTCAATGAACAGTACTTAACAATGCACAGAAAATATATCGAAAACAGAACATTTTAATAAGTCATCCTATCATCAAATACAGTACCAGCTTAAAACGAAAACAACGTCAACTGCTAGCGAATTGTCATTTTGAAATAGATGATGTGTATCTTTTTCTTCTTCTTCTTTTGTATTTAATGTAAGAAAACTGTCATTAATTCCTAGATGATGCATGTTGAAGTTGACTTGTAAGCAGTATGACATAGCATGCCGTACAAAAAAAAAAAAAAAAAAAAAAAAAAAAAAAAAAAAAAAAAAAAAAAAAAACGGCGTGTGTTCTTAAGACCAACAATTACTGGAATGTGGGAATGGGGACGCTTTTGCCGTTTTCCGGGACATTTTCAGTAATTGTCCCAATGCGGGTCAACGAACCCATAAACGGGACTGTCTCGCGGAATCCGGGACGGTTGGGCGCCTTAGCCATAACGTAGATGCAATCACAGCGGAGATCTGGCGGAGGCTAAAAGTGTGGTTTCCGAAGAGGGGCAATAGCGTTTCTAGTGGCGGCACGGACAAAAGTCTGTATAATTGACTGAGCTGGCCTCATAGCATCAGCTAACGTGGCTTTGCTATATAGTTACTACGAACGGCTAAAAGTAAGGGAAAACTAAAGTGGTTCCGTACCCTGACGACATGCAGCTCGACTGTAAGAATAAATGATGGCATCCTCTTGGATACAATATTATGGATGTAAAATAGACTCCCTATTCGGATTTCCAGGCAGGGACTACTGAGTGGTATCTCGTTATCGCGAAAAACAAAACAGGCGTTCTATGGATTGGAGCGTGCAATGTTCTACATCTACATCTACATACATACTCCGCAATTCACCGTAAGGTGCGTGGCGGAAGGTATACTGTACCACTACTAGGCATTTCCCTTCCTATTCCACTCCCAAATTGAATGAGGAAAGAAAGAATGCCTATATGCCTCCGTATGAGCCCTAATTTCTCTTATCTTGTCTTTGTGATCTTTACGCGAAATGTAAGTAGGCGGCAGCAAGATCGTACTACACTCAACTTCAATTTCCGGCCCTCTAAATTTACTTAACAGAAATTCACGAAAAGAACGTCGTCTTTCTTCCAGCGATCCCCAATTGAGTTGCCGGAGCATTTCCGTAACACTCGCGCATTGGTCGAACCTACCGGTAACAAATCTAGCTGCTCGCGTCTGAACCGCCTCCGCTGCGGGTCCCAATTACTTGAGCAATACTCAAGACGTGGTCGTACAAGCGTTCTATACGCGGTCTCCTTTACAGGTGAAGTACATCTTCCCAAAATTCTCCCAATAAACCGAAGTCGGCTGTCTGCCTTACTCACAACTGTCCTTACATGCTCGTTCCATTTCATATCGCTCTGCAATGTTACGCCTAGATATTTGAACGACGCGACAGTATCACGAAGCTCACTACTAATACTGTATTCGAACATTATAGGATTGTTTTTTCTACTCATGCGCATCACCTTACATTTTTCTACATTGAGAGCTAGCTGCCATTCTTCGCACCAACTAGAAATTTTGTCTAAGTCAACCTGTATGCTATTACAGTCAGTTACAGACGACACCCTCCCGTACACCACAGCATCATCAGCAAACAG
Organism: Locusta migratoria; assembly: GCA_026315105.1. NCBI lineage: Eukaryota > Metazoa > Arthropoda > Insecta > Orthoptera > Acrididae > Locusta > Locusta migratoria. The sequence goes on from CM048749.1 coordinate 215,267,884, forward strand.
CCGCACATTACAACTTACTCTGTCCATCAGATCATTTATATAGATAGAAAATAATAGCGGTCCTATCACACTCTCCTGGGGCACGCCTGACGATACACTCGTCTCTGATGAACACTCGCCGTCGAGAACAACGTACTGCATTCTATTACTTAGGAAGTCTTCCAGCCAGTCACAAATCTGTGAACCTATTCCATATGCTCGTATCTTCGTTAGCAGTCTGCAGTGTGGCACCGCGTCGAACGCCTTTTTGAAGTCGAGAAAAACACAATCCGCCTGTTGCCCTTCGTCCATGGCTCGCAAGATGTCATGTGAGAAAAGGGCAAGCTGAGTTTCACATGAACAATGTTTCCTAAACCCGTGCTGATTCATGGAAAGAAGCTTTTCCGTTTCAAGGAAATTTACTATATTCGAACTGAGAATATGCTCCAAAATTCTACATGAAACCGATGTCAACGATATTGGCCTGTAAATGTATGGGGTCAGTTCTCTTTCCTTTCTTATACACGGGAGTCACCTGCGCCTTTTTCCAATCACTAGGAACTTTGCGCTGAATTAAAGATTCGCTATAAATGCAAGCTAAGTAGGGGGCCAATGCCGCAGAATAGTCTTTGTAAAACCGAACTGGTATTCCATCCGGACCAGCAGACTTTTTCGTATTTAGCTCTCTCAGCTGCTTCTCTACACCGGAAATACCTATTGCTATGTCCCCCATTTCGGAATTAGTACGTTGATCAAATCATGGTATATTTGTGCGGTCCTCCTGCGTGAAAGATTTCTTAAAGGTTAAATTTAGAACTTCAGCTTTCCGTTTGCTTTCTTCTATTACTGCCTCGGAATGATCAACTAGTGACTGGACAGTGGGCTTTGACCCGCTTATCGATTTTACATAGGACCAGAATTTTTTCGGGTTCTCGGAAAGATCTTTTGTTAAGGTATGGCTGTGATAATTATTGTATGCTTCACGCATCGATCTTTTTATAGACTCACGAATGTCTACTAACTTTTGCCTGTCATCATTTGCGTGTTCTTTTTTGAATCGAGAGTACAACAGCCTTTGCTTTCTCAGCAGCTTTCTAACATTATTATTATACCACGGTGGATCTTTCCCATCCTTAATCGTCTTTACTGGCACATATTTCTCTAACCCTTTATTAACAATGCACTTAAATTTAGTCCACAATTCCTCTACATCCATAGTCCCAGAATTAAACGATGCCCATTCATTTTCTAAGTGCGATCGTAACATTTGCTTGTCGGCTCTTCCCAACAAAAACACGCTCCTAGCCTTCTTGACTGGTTTATGAACTTTGGTCACCATCGACGCTATGACGATATCATGATCACTAATTCCTGTCTCTACACAGATATCGTTAATAAGGTCAGGCCTGTTTGTGGCTATAAGGTCTAGAATATTTCCATTGCGCGTGGGTTGCCGGTTTAACTGCTCAAGACAGTTTTCGGAGAATGTGTCCAAAAGTAGCTCGCAAGACTGCTTGTCTGTACCGCCTGAAATATAACTAGCGAGGTCCCAATCTATACTTTAAGGTTGAAGTCACCTCCGACTAATATTACATGGCCCGGATACCTATGCACTACCTGGTGTAGACTTTCCTTGAATGATTCTAAAACTGCTACAGCAGCACTGGGGTCCGGTAAAAACACCCAACTATTAACTTTACTTCTTTTAGACGTGTTATACGTGCCCAGATAACTTCACAGTTACTTTCAACCTCGATCTCAGTAGAAACAATACCTTTGTCCACAGCGATGAACACTCCTCCTCCAGTTGTATCAGATCTATCTTTCCGATACACATTCCACGCTTCGCTAAATATTTCTGAACTTGCCACATCATCATTTAGCCAGCTTTCGGTGCCTAAAACTATCTGAGCGCAATAACTTCCATGCAGCGCTGCAAATTCGGGAACTTTGTTTCTAACACTCTGTAAGTTCGCGGCTAATATTTTTATGTTCGAATTTTTGTTACGAACGTGGTCTGAATTCGCTGTTTGAATGCTGACAGGCGAGTTCTCATCAGAGTTAGCGCCTAGCGTAAAAAAAAACCTGTGCACTCCACAAGTACTCTGCTACCCGAGTAGCCGCTTCCTTAGTGTAGTGCACCCCTGATCTATCTAAGGGCACCCTGCAATTCCCCACCCGATAACGCAGATCCAGAAATCTGCAGCCATGACTGTCACAGAGTCGGCGAAGCCTCTGGTTCAGACCCTCCACTCGGCTCCAAACCAAAGGACCCCGATCAACCCTGGGAACATCGCTGCAAATCGACAGCTCTGATTGCACCCCGCGTGCGAAGGCAGCAGCCTTCACCAATTCCGCCAGCCGCTCGTAGGACCTGAGGATGTCCTCAGGAACCAAGCGACAAGCGTCATTGGTGCCGACATGAGCCACGACTTGCAGTCGACTGCACCCCGCACCCTCGATAGCCGCCGGCAAGGCCGCCTCCACATCTCGGATGAGGCCCCCCAGCAGACACACCGAGTGCACGTTGGAATTCCTTCCAGATTTGGACGCTATCTGCCTAAGGGGCTCCATCACGCGCCTAACGTTGGAGCTCCCAATAACTAATAATCCCCTCCCCCCGTGCACCTGCTCGGACCCTGCTGAAGGAGTGGCCACACTTTCACTCACAGGACGAACGGGCGCGGACGGACGTCCAGCCTCCACATTGGCCTTCCGCCTCGAGCGACGCGAACGCCGTACAACCCGCCACTCCCCTTGCGGAGAAAGCGGCTCGACGACATCCGGTACACCTGAAGGTGCCTCGGTAGCAGGGACAGAGAGCGAAGCGTGAGACACCTGAGGTGTCCCACTCGACGCACCAGACTCCCCATCATCGCTGCACCCCGAGACAGCAGCCTGAAGACGGGTGACCGTAGACAACAGCACGCTCAGCTGTTCGCGAACCGCGGCCAACTCCTCCTGCGTCCGCACACAGCAGGCACACATCCTATCCATCCTATCGATACAATTAACTGCAATTAACAACTTTAAAGAAGCCTAGTACTCTAATGAAGGCGGCTGGCTGCTGACTGAACTGTGGTCAGTGGTAACTACACTGTTAAATCAGTCTGGCAGTCTGGCAGCTTAGCGCTGTTAACGCTGCGGAACTGGTGGCAGCTGTCACTGGACTGACTGATAACGAGCTTTAGTAACGGTCTCTGACTTGTTTTGAAATACACCGGTCAAAGACGAAGACTAAACACAACGGTATTTATCAAATACGATAGAATAAACTATATCTAACCTATAAAGGAATTGGATAGCGGAAGGTTTAAGTTAGATATGGTGGGTATGTGAAGTTCGGTGGCAGGATGAAGAGGTTCAGAATGTTCAAATGTTTGTTAAGCTTATGGGACCTAGCTACAGGGTCATCAGTCCCTAAACTTACTAACTACTTATGAACTAGCTACGACTAGGGACGGCGCAAATATCCATGCCCGAGGGGGGGTTCGAACCCCGACCGTAGTGGCCGTGCAGACCGTGACTGGAGCGCCTCAGTCCCCTCGGCCACCGCGGCCGGCCAGGATGAAGAGGCTTTCTGGTCAGGTGAGTACAGGGCTGTAAGTACAAAATCATTTGGGGTAACACAGTAGGTCTAATAATAAAATACGAATCCGGGCAAATTAAGAACAGTAATGTGAATAAATAATCGTAACAAAGAATGCTACACGGCCACTGTGTTAAAGTTTATATGCCATCGTGCTCTGCTGCTGATGACATAAATGAAGTTATTTGACATATAAGGAAGAGGACAACTATTGACGGTAGAGTGGAACTCGGTAGTAGGGAAAGAAAGATCGATTAGAAAAAGCAGCAGGTGAAAATGGACTGTGGAAAAGGAATAAAAGAGGTGGTCACCTGGTAGAATTTTGCACAAAGCACAAATAATCATCACAAACGGTATAAGGGTGATGAAAGAAAGTTGCATTCGTGGAAGAGACATGGAGGCACCGGAACGCAGGGCCGCTTAGAGCCCGAGCTGGTTGCGCGATTGGACCCCATCTCCGAACATTGAAATACAATTTTACTGTTATTTCGAAGACGGTCGGACATGTTTTAAACGTCACGTAATTCGGTGAGTATTGGGAATACACAATAATACTAAATCGACTGAGAATAAAGCACATATTTTCGTGGGACTAAGCTTTTATACTGTAGTATCTCCAATTGATGCCTAAAGCAAGGAAAAAATCTCACTGGCGTGTTTTAAGGCCCACTTTAGATTTGCCTGTAGTTCTATGATTTTTTGCAAACATTTCGAAAAAAATAATAAAAATATAAATAATAGAAAATAATGGACGATACGATTACGACACTACTATTGTGATAATATCTATGCAATCAACACGAAATATTTTTGACCGTATTTTAACAAACATCCAAAATTATTTTACATTTGAGTTTAGGTTTGACAAACATACGCTCCATACTCCTCAACGCAAGCGCACTCATGCTGCCTTTGCAAGACTAGCGATATAACTATTTTGATAAAGCTGCAGGAATACGCTGCTACAATGTCTCTACATCTGGACTGAGCCCTGTATACCCGATACATTTGAGATTGCCCCATAACCAGAAGCAGCACCGGTTGAGATCCGGTGATCAAGAGAGGCCATACGACTGGACCTCTTCGTTCGATCCATCGACCAGGCAAGGCACGGCTGAGGTGCGTCCAGACGTTAATGGCGAAGAGATCTAGAGCGCCATCATGTAACGGCCATATAACCCAATCATCAATCGTACAGTATGAGGCACATTATCACCCTCTAGGAGGAAAGCATCTACATCTACATGAGATACTCTGCAAGCTACATTTCATCAAACCACCTTTACACCTTCATACTGAAACTCCTTGGCAGATTAAAATTGTGTGCCGGAACCGGGACTCGAATCTGGGACCTTTGCCTTTCGCGGGCAAGCGGTCTACCGACTGAGCTATGCCGACATGACTCACGATCCCGCCCCACAACTTTACTTCCGCCAGTACCTCGCCTTCTACTTTCCAAACTTCACAGAAGCTCTCCTGCGAAGCATTAGTACTCCTGGGAGAAAGGATATGGTGGAGACATGGCTTAGCCACAGCCTACGGGATGTTTCCAGAATGAAACTTTCACTCTGCAGCGGAGTGTGCGCTGATATGAAACTTCCTGGCAGATTAAAATTGTGTGCCGGAACCGGGACTCGAACCTGGGACCTGATTTCTCGTATATTTTCTGATGATCATATCTACCTACGCAAGTGGTTACAACCACAGCCCACCGCTACCGACATAATTCTGCCCAAATCACCGCCATCTAGGGCCCCCACAGCTTTAATTGGCACCTTACAACTGTTCATCATATTATAAGCGTTTTGTGGGAGAAACATCCTGGCCATCCTCTGAGAGATGCTCGAGAACTTTCAGGCACCAGACACCATCTCCAGACTATTTATCGTAAGTGAGGGAGCCAATGAGCATTTCGGCCCATCTCAGGGCGCATAGACATCAGCGGAATAAGGACCTCGCACTATGAATATTTTGCCAATGGAGTCGGTGGTAAAAGAGCGTAACAGGAGGAATTCATCACGTCACAGTACGTGGCCATTCTCCTCATCACTGGAACCCACCTTCGGCATACGCAGACCTTTGCAATCTAGTGGGCTACTGGACAGACCAGACGAATGGCCAAGGGGCTGTAACAGCCATCTACCTCCAACAAATGCGCCATCTACCTCTGTTCTCCACTTTCCAAGTGGCAGCCATGAACGTCGCAATTTCTCACGGGATCTGCCTGTTTAAGAGGAGGTTAGAGGAAACAGATTATACGTTTTTACCATCACAATACCATTGTATGCGGCGATTGAAACGCCAAATAGATTGCCTTGAGTTTTAGGCACGCAAATCCGCATGACCATGTATTGTTCCAACGGGAAGAACGCCTCCAAGCAGTAATGTCAGAAGTTCCCACACATATGCAACCGGACTCCAACCACGATCCAGACGTACTGAACGTGATGATGCAGAAAAAAAAGAAAAAAAAAATAGCTTCCTGGATCTCAATGTTACATCCATATACGATCTCTCTTCCAATCATAACCCGATACTTGTGGTTCTTACAGACGTCCTTGACCATGTCACTATGTTTAGGACAAATTAGGCAAATTAGGATCAATACCAGTTATTGCTTCGTAACAAGGACGACGGAAGACCTATTTGCAGAGCTAGCCTGTGATGAAGCCTTTGATACCTTAATGGGCAAGATACAGAAGGCATGTAAACGAGCATGTCTGCATCAGACGGGATCCCTGTCCACCGGAATTCTCTCCTCTGACAATGTTACCGCAATTTCGAGGAGCGTCGAGATGCGAAAAGGCTGTCTTGGGAGCTGCTCGCCCGAGCGATCGAAAACCACCAAAAAGTCTGGAATAACAAAATAGAATATCTCATCGTCCACTCGCAGCCTGAATAGCAACTGCTGTGGTCACTGTACCCTCTATGTCCAGCTATACTAGGTATTCAAGGTGCAAATGGCAAATTATAAAATACACAGAAATCAACTACGGACACCAAAACACCTGAAATTGATGACGCGGACAAGCAGCTGCGTCCACCTGTTTCACGATAGACTGCACTCGAGGAACCTGAACAGACGACTCTCGCTGAGGTGAAGGCAATCATTTCTCAGTTAGGGAACCACTCTCCGGGGTCTTGATGGAATTACCCACATTTGCCCGGCTTATTTGTGAAGCACTGCATGCTACAGGGATTTACCCCGAGGCCTGGAAAGTTGCTTGTGTGGTGCCCATCCTGAATCCGGGGATCACAACCTTCCCTAGAACATTCGTCTTATAAGCCTTCTGTCAACATTATCGAAACTCTTCAAAAGGATCTTACTGAAACGGATTAAACAGCTGAATCTCCTCAAAGATGTTATATAAGTGGACCAGTTTGCTAACAACCATACATATCCGTTGAATTGCAGTAACATTCGTATCATGGACGACCTTGACGTAGGTGACAGGAAGTGGTGTGGTCACAGCTAGGGGTACTTCTTCTCTGATCGGCATCTGTACAATGTGCTGTTGTGTGCATTAAAATCTGACGTGGCCCTCCCGGACACAGCCTGCACAAGTCCTGGGCTGACCATCGTATGTAATTCCAGTTGTTAAGTGCGAAGACACGTGTTTCTTCAATTCAATTTTTACCTGGCGCACACTATTGAGCACATGGTATGTGATGAAGGTTTTCCATTTGTCTTTTAGGTAACCTATAACTTTACCGTACAGTTCGAAAGCCGAGACGACTTCCTCTGGGACTTCAAAAGAAAGTTCAAATGCTCGAATCGTACGAAGACCGTATTCTGCAAGTTCGAGTGACACCGTTCCTATGTGTCCATCAGAATATTTGAACTTAAGGTCATTGGCATGTCTGCGAGTAACATCCTGACAGACCTCGTCATTCGTCATTTTAATGTAAACGACACTACTCGTGATCGAAAAGTGGATGCCAATAACGACAGGAGGATCTAAACCATTGAACGTTTAAACTTGATAAGCACGGGTCTCGCGTGATTAGCAAGAAAAGAGACTTTAATTTTTGCTCGGCGATATGTAGTATGCCGCATGTTGTTCGCGGAAGACGGACACAAGATTTAATACTCTTCGACGTAACGCGAAAATAAACAAACACGCGCTACTGGAGCAACTTGGCAAGCCGAGCCGACCCGCTCACAAACACCGACAGGTACTGTAAGTCGTTTAATTATTGGTACTTACGTGTACTTGCCAAACTTCAGAGTCGATTTTCTCGAGAACTTTTGAGAGTTGCGTCGAATGGCTTTGGCTGATTGTTATTTAAGTTCTGTATTTCACGTACCATAAATATAAAAAAATTATAAAATCTGATACCCATGTGGTCTCACTGAGACTTGTTGATGGCTCAGCACTGAAATACGCAGCAATTTTCGGGTGGCTGCACTTCCGTCACGATGAACGATTCACTTTGATCGTCGTCGGTTCCGTTGTTGCAGGATATTTTTTCTGGCCGTAGTGATGTCGGCGATTTGATTCCCAATATTCGCGGTGCACTCGAGAAATTCGGGCGGGAACATCCCCTCATCGCTACCTCGTGTCCCATCTCTTGTGCGCTGATTATAACAGCACGTACAAACTCACTTAAATCGTGTTAACTCGCCATTGTAACAGCAATAAGAAATATCAAATGTTTGCACTGCTGTGCGACCCAACTGTAGTGGTCATCAGACCCTAGACTAAAAAAAGAAAAAAAAAAAAAAGTCTGTAAATCTATCGGACCAAACAACTGCGTGGTCATCAGTCCGTAGCTTACAAACTAGTTAATCCTAGGTAAACTAACCTAAGGACAACACATACACACCCATGCCCTAGTTAGGTCTCTAACCTCCGACGTCGATCAACCGCGCGCTCCGCAGCGAGGCGCCTTAGATCGCTCGGCTACACCGCGGCGACAAAGTACATAAACTAAGTTATGATAAGGGCAACACACACACACACACACACACACAGCCATGCCCGAGGGAGGACTCGAACCTCCAAAGGGGAGAAGCCGCGCACTTCGCAGCAACGTACATTAGAATACACGGAAATTTCCGCTGGGCTAGACATCTTTTGTCCTATGTGATCGGAGGCTTTCTCGTTGTATGTGTTGTTTCCAGGGCTCTCGGGTGTCCAGCCGGATGCGATCGTTAAAGTCCCACGATATTTCGGCGAATAACCTTTCCGCCACCCTCAGGTGGTTCTGATGGAATGGTCTGTCTGCTCTCGGTCTGCACCGAGAGCCGTGGAAGCGTCTTTTGTCCTGTATAGGTGGTTCCTACAGCAGTGCCGTCCTCAATCTCTGTGGTTGCATACGCATGCCTCCCCTAGTGGAGCGCTCCTGCATGAGTCGTGGCAAGCATAGAGAAAAATCCTTCGAACACGGACAATCACTTTCGCAATCGATTAAGAAACGTGTCACACAAAGAATAATCGTTCTTTGACGGCATTTATGAACCAAAAGTGCCATTCGTATCACTGAGCGCGTAGAAACAAAGCCTCAGAAGGTATAAAGTGCTCTCCAACTTCTGAGTGCAGTGGCCTGCGTAGCAAGTTTCCTCCGCTCTTGAATGAGCCATTGTACCCCTTCTTGGTGGCGCTATTAGACGACTTTAACTAATTAATGGCTACGTGGGGTTTCCAGAGTTGAGCGTTGTTCGTACTGAGACCGGCGCAGGCGGGTGACGTGTCTAGGGACGGTCTGAAAGCTGAGACTACGAATGCGCTTCAAGCGGTAAGCAAGGAAGGTGCTTGTTAATGTAATACAAAGGGGGGGGGGGGGGTATGCCAAACAGTATGAACACCTAAGATAAACACGCTGTTTTTCTTGTAGTAATGTGCTGATGCGCTATTGTCTTAAACAACAGATTCATTATATATTCTTCAAAAATGAAACGCCTAGATCACGAATTATAATGAATAACCACCGGTTACGGAGGACTGGGCCACTATCATCTACTCATATCTACTTTATAAGCTGGCCATCTGCAAAAAATGTAAAAGACATGCAGGAAATAACGTAACAACATTAAAAATAACATTCACTTGAGAACAAGAGGCAGTAACCTTCCCCTATTTACAAAAGAGGATATAAAATAATAAGTGCAACATAACAGTTATTCATTATATAAAAAGACGTTAGTAAAAAGATGACAGCTTACAAGATACTGACAGCGTTGACGATTCTTGTATCTTGCAAGCTGTCATGTTTTAACTTATGTATTTTATATGATGACTAAGTGCTATATTGCACTTATTATTTTATATCATTTTTTTTAAATCAGGAAGTTAGAGCCTTTATGTTATTACGTTATTTCTTTTATATTTTTGAGAGATGACCAACTTATAAAATATATATGCCGAGATGATGGTGACCCAGTCCTCCGAAACCTGTCGTCATTCAATAAATTAATTCGCGATCTTGGCGTTTCATTTTTGAAGAATACAAAACTATCGGATCGCCGCCTAAACCGGCAATTTCAGGTAATTTTAAGATTCATTACAGTTCACGAATGAATGTTATCGATTCTTGTACCAAAATATCCACCAGTTACTTCAACAATATTTGAGCTGTAAATTTGTTCCTCATGCTCTGAACGTCCTCATTACGTTACGTTAAGACATGACGAATTTGCTGGATTTTTTTTTCCTTTGTGTTTCGGGGAATTATCATTTTGAAATGTGGCAGTGTTTGTTACAAATATGTTAGTCATAATAAGCAGTTTGTTGTCGAGATTCGTAAAATACTCATTCAAAGTTGTCCGACCAGTGATGGTAATGATACAGTTCCTCCGTCATGATTGGATATAGGAGACAAGGATACCGTATCGAAACCTTCTTGTGGGGTTTTCTAGACATCAATAGTTTTTTCCGATATCGGCCCACTTTACATTACTGTAGTAACACTAAAATTGGGCCTTTGCGATCTCCTTCTGACATTCCCAAATGAAAATAACGGCTTAACCGTTCATCTGAGGCAGTGGCGTAACTATGGGGGGGGGGGGGGGATGGATGAGGGAGATAGAACACCCCCGGTCCAGAAACCCGAAAAAGAAAGAAAAAAAAAAAAAAAAAGGAAGAAAGAAATCGTATAACAGCAATATGGTAAAGATTGGAAACTTTGGGTGTTTTACCATAAGCTTTCATTGGATGAGAGTGAATTAGTTTCTTCAACAGGAGTGGTAGATGGGAACTGACTAAAATTTTACTCGTCAAGCAGATCTATCCCCCCCCCCCCCAAAGTCAATTCCTAGTTACGCCACTGATCTGAGGTGAGTATTAAATAAACGAATTTGTAGAGAAGAAAATTCTCTACAACTTCGTTGTCATTTTTATTTCTTATATCTCGCATTGTTTTAGAGATTTTTTGCAAAAGTAACGGTGATTTGTCGATGTCTGTCTGTCGGTCTGTCTGTAAAGTGTTTCCACTTTTTAAATCGCACCGTTCAACCGATCGGCACCAAATTTTACAGACATAATTGTTGTCCGCCAGCGACAATACGTTAGTAACACGAAAAAAGGCCGTTGTGATGATCTTTTGGCAGCAGTAAATTTAATTGCAAATCACGCCTTAAAAATGTTCAAATGTTTGTAAATCTATCGGACCAAACTGCGTGGTCATCAGTCCGTAGCTTACAAACTACTTAAACCTAGGTAAACTAACCTACGGACAACACACACACCCATACCCCAGGGAGGACTCGAACCTCCACGGCGAACAACCGCGCGCACCGCAGCGAGGCGCTTTAGACGGCGCGGCTACTCCACCGCGGCCATATCACGCCTTAACTGTTCATCTAGCAAGAATATTGAAGAAACGAATTTGAAGAGGAGTAAGTTCTCAGCAATTCTGGTTTCTTATTTTATTTCCATAACTCGCACCGTCACAGAGATATTTGTAAAAATAACGGTGATTTGACACCATCACTTGATTTTACGTAAACCATGCGTTCGGAAATGTTACGTGATATTCCTCACCCAGAACCTTCTCTGGCATGCACCATCTTGCTTTCTGCATTTTATGATTTCCCTATTATAACTCACGCGTTGACGCACTAATGAATTGACAAAACACTTCGTTCTTAGTACGATAAATTATAATATATGGTAGAATGCCATATCAGCAATTAACACTTGCCAGCAATAGTAGGATAAATGAGAAACACTTTTATTATTAAAACTTCCTGGCAGATTAAAAATGTGTTCCGGAACCGGGACTCGAACCTGGGACCTTTACCTTTCGCGGACAAGCACTCTACCACTGAGCTGTCCCGACACGACTCATGGTCCGTCCTCACAATTTCAGTTCTGCCAGACGGACCGTGAGTCGTTTCGCGTTAGCTTAGTGGCAGTCTAGTGGCGGACAGCGTGGAGGCAACACACGCCGTGCTGTGCGCTGCGCTGCTTGCTGCTTCCGCGTGGTAAGTCTCTGCGCTTGCTGTTGCGACTTGCAATTATTCGTGTTCAGTTGTAGAAGATGAATACGGAACAGTGATGACTGATAGGAATAGAAAGGATACCCTGAAGTTTACTTTTGAAAGAGAATTTGCCCGACCGAAATCTTTTGAAATTGAGGAATGGCTAGAACAATGCGTTAAAATAGGAATCGAGGATATTATTGGCATCCATCTATCGATTGTTAGCAGCGTGGTTTTTGTGAAACTCGCTAGATCCGATATGTGTGCCAAAATAGTCGAATCCTGTGGTGGAGTTATGAAGTATAAATACAGTGATGGCAATGTTGGAAAGGTTTTCGTTTCTCATGCAGGCCTTGGAATAAGAACTGTGCGCATTTTTGAACTGCCTTTTGAGATAACAAGTGCCGATATAGACGCAATGATCTCGCCATACGGTAGAGTGATTAGTAATATTGCTGAAAGGTGGTCTACTGCTCATCGCTTTCCGGTACTAAACGGGGTACGACAGCTGAAAGTCGACTTGCATAAGCACATTCCGTCATACATTCAGGTCTGCGGATACCGAGCAATTGTGATGTATGATGACCAGCCTAAGACGTGTGCCGCGTGCAACTCTACGGGCCACGTAAGAGCCGAGTGCATGCAGCGGCGCGTGGCGCAGCTGCCGGCCGGCGAGGCGGCCAGGCCGCCCGTGTTGTCGACTCTGCCGGTGACGTTTGCGGCCGCGGCGCGCTGTCTCCCTGCTTCTGCGGGCCCCGAAGTCAATGCTTGTCTTGACGTGCCTGAGGTAGAGATGACGACTGAACCAACTGCGCAGACCCTCCCTCAGACATCTCAGCCACCGCTACCTGCTGTAGTCGTACAAGAACAGGCCCCTGCAATACAAGCGACGGAATCGACAACCTCCGACGTCCCACCAGAGGCCCCTATGGAAATTACTCCAACTTTTGTACAACCCGCACCGTCAGTTTTGGAACAACTAACACCTCTTGAGAGTATTAAGGAACAGCTCTTTGTCCCAAACACTGTAGAGCACCCACCAGCAGAGACTCCTACACCGACGGAAGCTCCGCTTGGAAATGACCAAAGTCCGCCAAGAGGTTCATCTCCCAAGAGAAGACGGAAACGGAGGCTTGCGCGTCAGGGAGCGGAGGTCACTGCACCGCCCTTACGGGAAAAGGCAAAGCAGATAAGTGCTCAACTTAGGAACTCAGAACACACGTCCACCAATGTGTCAGGGACAATGGAAAAGGCCACGACTTCTGTGATATTCAATACTGAATACACCTCACACACCGATTCCGGACTTGATGACCAGACTGTCGCCGAACGTTCTCCTGACAAGGTACCCAGCACGTCGGAAAATTTAGTACCACCTACCTGGGCCGAAGAAATGGAGTCTAGTACGGAAGAGGAGATGGATACCGCTGTAACCGAGACCCCCGCAGGTCCATTCCAAACGGACGGCGACTGTCATTCCCTCCACGATGGCTCTACAGAAATTAACGCACAACAAGCAAGTTCTACTGATCCATTCCCTAATGACGAATACTATTAAACAGCTCTTGATGTACCTGGTGGTAGATTTTTGCACAAGCATCTTTCTATATGCGTTTAGAACTTCACGGTTAGTACCACTTCATGGTTAGTATCACGATCCCTTTTTCTAAGCTTAATTTGCGTATAGCCACCCATCATTCCACTACAGGCCTATAGGCTCGCAACGGTAAATCTTAATAAGATACGTAGTGAGCTGAAATTACAACATCTAAAAGACTTCTTACATGCTGCAGACGTTGACATAGCATTCCCGCAAGAAGTAACAGAAATCAGGCTTGACTGCATACCAGGCTATAATGCCTTCATTAATCCTGGTATGGGTTCTGAAATGGGTACAGCCTTACTTGTGAAGGAAGGCATCATTATCAAGGATGTCACGAAATTACCCAATAGTAGAGGTATTGCTGGCACCTTCCATAACATCAGGCTAATAAATATCTATGCTCCATCTGGGTCCAGTAATAGACGATTACGAGCAGAATTCTTTAAGGAAGACATTGTTCCCCTGTTTGGTACTGACAACGAACACGTCATCTTAGGAGGTGACTTTAATTGCGTCCTCAGCGCTAAAGATCAAATTCCCAACATGAACAAATCTATTGAGCTGGAGCGCATAGTCCGAGACCTGCGATTCATTGACTCGTGGGAGTACAAACATGGAGTGGCACCTGGTTTTACCTACATCACCAATCATTCAGCAAGCCGTTTGGACAGGATATATGTCACGTCTGCCTTGAGCACTCATATTCTGCAGTCTGAAGTTTGGCCAGTGGCCTTTTCAGATCACGCAGCATATTTATGTACCGTAAATATGGAACGACAAGGCACATGCAGATACAGAGGCCTGTGGAAATTAAATGTTTCACACCTACAAGACCCGGCATGTCAAGAGGCCTTCCTCAACACCTGGAGGGAGTGCGAGCACAGATTCGCCTCTTATACTTCGGCAATAGAATGGTGGCTAAAGTGTGCAAAACCTAAAATAAGGAGATGTTTTATTAACTACTCTAAAGATAAATATTCATGGCACAAAAAACAATAGAATTTTATTTTCACTGTTTAAGAGAAATCTACATGCTAGGCACTTCGGCTACTGGATACTACGAACGAATCAAAAGAATACAGGCCAAAATTTTGGCCCTGCGTCGCAAACAACTAGAAGGATACATAGTTCGATCACGGGTCCAAACCATGGCACAACAAGAAAATACCTCCATTTATCATGTCATACAAGAAAGGAAACGTGGACACAGCAAGATACTGACAGAACTAACAGCGGCAGATGGTACAACTTTGTCCACACATAGACAAATAAAGGAAGCAATTCTAAGCCATTTCACAGCCTTGATGTCTCATAAAGAAGTGGACGAAGAAGCACAAAATGTTCTATTGCAAAATGTGCAAGGCAGAGTCAACCACACGGAAGTAGAGAAACTCGTAGCACAGGCGACCGAAGAAGACGTGGAATACGCCGTTCGGGCAAGTGCCAAAAATAAATCTCCAGGAGCGGATGGCATCCCAGCGGAATTCTACCAAGTGTTCTGGGATCAGATCAAAACAAAAATTACACTCCTCTGTAACGAACTGTTGGAGCCCAAAAGAATTTCGCGAAGGCATCATAGTTTTGATTCCAAAAAATCCTGTTAGTAAAAAAATTGACAATTTGAGACCTATCACTCTTCTAAACAGTGATTACAAAATCTTTGCTCGATTTTTAGCACACAGGCTTAAATCGATAATTAACAGCGTAACTGGACCCTACCAGACGGGTGTGGGCCAAGATAGGAGACTCTTCCACACCCTGTGCGACTACCGCGACCTCATATCAACGGCTGAGGTCTGTAAACTTCAATGTGCCATAATATCATTAGACTTTGACAAAGCCTTTGACAGGGTCAATCACCAGTATCTCCTCCGTACTATGCATGCGATGGGTTTTCCGCCTCGGTTCGTAACCATTTTGCAACATATGATAACGAACAATACATCCCAAATCATCATCAATGGACACCCTACCAGGAAAATAGAAGTATCCAGCTCTGTGAGACAGGGTTGTCCAGTTTCTATGGCGCTCTTTTCCATCGCGATCGAGCCCCTGCTTGCCACACTGATGCAACGTCTACAAGGATTACAAATACACGGAAACAAAATAGTTTGCAAGGCCTATGCAGATGATGTGGGTTTCCTTGTCATTAACAGACCTGAAATAGAGACTGCTTTGCAAATCGTACAACAGTATGAACGTGCATCTGGCGCGCTGCTCAACAGGACAAAATCTGGAATTTTTAATATCGGCCGTGGTTTAGGGCCACAAACTTCTGGACATCTACGTGAGCTGACGGTTTTCAAGTGCCTAGGTATTGACTTTCACAATACTATCCGTCGTACCATAGCAGCAAACTACAAGGGACTGTTAAATAAACTACGCGCCTGTGCACAGACATACAGCATCAGGAAACTCAATGAAATCCAGAAAGTAACAGTAGCCAACATCTGCCTAACTGCAAAACTTAATTATGTCGCTCAAGTCCTGCCCATACCTTCAAATATGACAAAACAATTCATGTCCGCACTTGGCCACTTTGTCAGTCGCGGTCACATTTTCAAAGTGCATTATGACACCCTAACGCTTCCGCCAATAAGTGGGGGTCTCAATCTCACAGACATTGGTAAGAAGGCACAGGCGTTATACATCGCTAAAACTTCTGAACTATGGAAGACTTGTACCAACAGTCTTGTTGCACACTTGTTGGATGAAATAGCTCCGGCTGACCTCAGTCCACCCATCAGTGTACAACATGTCCCGAACGGACTTTATCACTTGAAATACTTTCTATTAGAGTATAGCTATTTACAAGCACGAATCCCCGATGTCAGAAAGAAGAAAGTTAAAGATATATACCGTGAATTAATGAAAGATAAAAAGAAAAACATCATAGAAGACAAATACAGATCTCACAACTGGAAGATGATTTGGAAAAATATAAATTGTCGTAACTTACCTTCCACGATGAAGACTACGTGGTACTTAGTTGTAAATCACAAAATTGCAACTAACTCTAAACTTTACAACATCCACCTGGCAAACTCACCAGATTGTGTCACGTGCAACGTATTAGATACGGAAGAACACCGATTCGGGTGCGACAAAATCAAAGAAATATGGATGTATATACGACGGAAATTGGCATCCATCAGCAGAACGTCGCCAAACTACATAACAGCTTCCGATTTTCTTTTCCCAGAAGACGTACCGTTCCCCAAAACAAAAAGAAACGCCATCAACTGGCTAAAGGGGGCATCGGTCCACTACATTTTCTCAAACACGGACATGAAATTGGAAGATTTCTGGGTATACCTTACTGCGGAGCATCACAAGCTGATGAAAACAAGACATTACAAGAAACATTTCGCTAATTTCTTACTAAACACATTACCATAACAAGGAAGGAAGGAAATTTTTATTTCTACAAATTCCTTATATGTTTGTTTCGAAGCCAAATTTATATATCGCCTTTGTTTTACCATTCCTTCAGTTCAGGGGTCAAAGTATTATGTTTTAAAGATTGAGGACAGGATGGTCCCCACGATTTACCGAAAGATAGGACATGATTTTAATTCCTGTTGGTTTATTTTGAACAGTTAAATGGCAACATTACGAAGAGAAAAGGTTTTAAGTTATAAACGGCAATGGAGCCATAAGACCTTTGAGGTCAACATTTACATGGAGGCAGAACTAGTTTTTTTTTCTTGAAAGAAGACATTTATTTACTTAAGAAAATAAAAACATAAAGTAAAAAAAGGAGACTGAGGCAAACAAAAAAAATCCCTTATTTTCAAGACGGAAATACGTCGACTTGTGCATTTTCTTTTTCTCTGCTGTCATAGAAGCACACATGGGAAGTCTTTTATTTTTAAGTATCCGACAGTAGCCACTTTCCTTATTAAAGGCAGATGAAGCCGACGCCGATGAAGGCGATGTTGGCGAGCGGAAGGACGGGTTGAAGGGGAGGAAGGAGACCCGAAAAAAAAAAAAAAAAAAAAAAAAAAAGTGGTAGAACGCTTGAACGCGAAAGGCAAAGGTCCCAGGTTCGAGTCTCGGTTCCGGCACACAATTTTAATCTGCCACGAACTTTCATATCAGCGCACACTCCGCTTCAGAGTGAAAGTTTCTTTCTAGTTTCATTATTGTTTGTAGTAATGTACTGAGGAGCGCATTAGGTAGTGATGCAAATGGTCAGTAGTTCGATACCCGCCATTACAATTATTATTTTTTTTCGTTTTGTATCCAAAGAGGGTTTCGGGCACTTTTATCAATTAAATAGAGCTATTTAGAGTTGTGTGTATGAAAGAGTGCTCCCTCTAAAGTGTGCATTTGAGCTATTTTTTGAACATGATGTGAAACACGTACCAACGAACTGAACAATGGTCTTCCGAAGCATATACACATAAACTGGGAGAATACTGTAATAATGAATATTGTAAACAACGTGATGATACTGATACCTTCATATACTCTCTCGGAAAATGAACAAAAGAGCACCAAGAATTCGTCGACCCAGCAGAGATAAATTTTATTGACACATTCTTGAGAATGTGTAAAACACACGATCACACAGACAGAGCCATACGCACGTGAGTACAGTCACCAGAGCGGGCGCAATGTCGACGCTATACACATCTTTTTCATCGATGTAAGCTCCCATGGAGACGATTGTAGACGTACCGATGTAGTCTTGCGGAATGGCCTGCCATGCAATTTTCACCTGGTGCCTCAAGTGGGTCAGATTTTGTGCCGGTTGTGCATACGTTTCATCCAGTCCCAAAGATCCTCAATGGGGGACAGATCTGAGGATCGTGCTGGTCAGGATAGTTGACGTATACCTTGAAGAGCACATTGGGTGGTATAGTATACACATGGACGTGAATTGTCCCATTGGGAGAGGATACAGCCTTGTTGCTGCATGAACAGTAGCAAGACGGGTTGAATGATGGTTTCAATGAATAGTTCACTGTCTAATGTTTCCTCGACGATCACCAGAGGAGAACGGCATGATGCCAGGTGTCAGACCCATGTGCCTTTGTTCTAAACACTGCAGGTTTACTCGCTTGGCTGCACGACGACACACACGCGTACGACTATCTTTGCCACCGAGGCAGCGACGACTCATCACTAAAGACGACACGTCTCCATTCGGCCTTCAAAAAAAGGTTTATCGCGACACCCCTGGAGGCACGGTTGGGGAGTCAGCGTAAGACGCCCTAGCGGTATGCATCATCGTGTATCTTTTTAAACCACTACATCTTCCACCCTCTCATAGCTATCGACACAGAACTGCTATGGTGTACAACGGGAGACTTTGTACTACAAGAACACAGAGAGATCTTTCGTTTCCGTTGTGTAGTTTTGCTGAAGAGCAAAATATTGACACCCACACGTAGAATTTTATGTAAGTCGGTAATTTTCAATTCCCAGATCTTCCACCTCTTTATCGTTATCAAACCTCTACCACCATAGTGCACAATGGGAGACTGATACCTACTATTACATACAAACACTATTCGTTTGCGATATGTAGTGTTGGTTGCAGAGTGAAATATAGGCACAAACACATCAATTTTATATATATTAAGATATATTTCTTCTTCAGATCGATGCATTGTTGTTCGTTAATTTGGCTCAGGTTTTTTCTTATTACAGATGGCAATGAGCCCCCTTTTCTTTTCTCTCTCTCTCTCTCTCTCTCTCTCTCTTTTTTTTTTTTTTTTTTTTTTTTTTTTTTTTTTGGTTGATCAGTCCTTGCTTCGCTTTGTTTTATTTTGATCGTTTCGTCGTTGACTCAGTTTTTTTAGTTACAGAGAGCGTCGAGCTGCCACGCCGACAACACTCTGAGCGCGCTAAGCCACCACGCCAAGGAACTTTAGAACAGCCGTCTATCATTTTCGTATATCTCAAATTAATGCCCATTACGCTACGGTGAACAACTGCGAGAGTAATCCGTAATTCTAGAACCAGCGATGGCAGGTGTTAACGGCTGACATTGCATTTTTAGACGTTAGATTATATTTCATTGTACTAAGAACGACGCGTTTTTGGTAATTTCAGTGCGCCATTATTTTGAAATGACAACGCTTGATTATAACAAGAAAATTCTCAATTAGAGAGAGCAAGTTGGCGTTTTTCAAAACAGTTTCGGGCAAGGTTTCGGGCGATGGATGTCTCGCAACTGATTTCCGAACGCCAAGAGTACGTTGTGTTTCTTCCACACTATAGTCATTCGTAACCACCAAAGAATTTAAACTTAAAACAAAGTACCAAGAGAAGACTGTTGATAATATTTTAACGGAAAAAAGGGAATAAAATGTGGCAGAGATATTAAAATATTAGTTTAGATAGGTGAAAGGTCAAAAATGTATGTTTGTCAAAGCTAAACTGAAATATCAAATAATTTTGGCTGTCTTAAAATAAGACAAGAGAGAATTATTATTATGGTCATCAGTCCGGAGACTGGTTTGATGCAGCTCTCCGCCCTACTCTATCCTGAGCAAGCCTTTTCATCTCCTCATAAGAACGTCAACCCACATCCACTTGAATCTGCTTACTATACGCGTCTCTTGGTCTCCCTCTGCGATTTTTACCCCACACACTTCCCTCCAATGCTAAATTTACGATTCCTCGATGTACAAGAATATGTCCTACAAAGCGATCCCTTCTTTTAGTCAAGGTATGTCAGAAATTCATTTTCTCACCAATTCTGTTCAGTACCTCTTCATTAGTTATGCGATCTACCCACCTAATCTTCAGCATTCTACTGTAACACCGCGTTTCAACAGCCTGTGTTCTCTTCCTGTCCGCACTGTTTATGGTCCATGTTCCACTTCCATACAAACTTTTTCCTGTAGGAAGCAATGTACCCATGTGAAACCGTAACATTTCCCGGTGTACTGAGTGCTCAAACAACTTACGGATATTCTGCCGAGTGACGCTGTCGAACACCGCCGATATTCCGACAGGAGCGCACCCTGCCTTTATCAACACAATTGCACTGAGGCAGCAATGTGCAAGGGAATTTAATACCTTGGTTTATAAAGGGAAAACAAGAAAGATTCGCAGAGTTAAAACAACTATAGTTGGCCAATATCGGAAATATCTATAGCGATTATTAATCAACAGGTGAGGTATCTTTTTTAAAAAGAGAGCCGGATTCCAAGCAGAATTTAAACAAAAACCTCCATATATATTTATAAAGTCGCTTGCTAGTTTAATTTCAACAGCTTCTTTAGTAACACTATAGTTGGAAGTGCATGCCAGAATCTTTTTGTTGTTATATTTCATAGGATGACTGGTATCAAGACAATGTTGTGCACTCGGCTATTGTAAGCTTGTGTGACGCTTGTTTTCAATGCATCGGTCTTCCACAGTCCTAATTATCTGACAAATAACATATCACAACTGCAAGGAATACAATAGACACCAGCCTTACACGAACCAAGAGCATCCGTCACGGATCCAAACTGGGTAGAAAAACACTTTTCACGTCATATTTTCGTAAAATACGACTAATCTTGCGTAAGGCAAAAAAGCCATAGATATATTTAGGTGTCACTTCGTTACTATCGTCATTCACCCATTGCACAGTAGGCTCATATTCTGACGAAAGCTGACCTCGAGATGGGACAGTTCACCTGACAAACCTTCTGGGTCTCAAATGACATGGGACAAGGTAGGAAGTACTCCTTCACGCTCAGATGGATGGTGACAACTATTAGCTCCCAAATAGCGAGGGTAGCTTTGGGTGTCGCGGGTGTAGCTTTACTTGTCGCATGTTTTCCCGTACTCTCATTTGGCGATACAACAGTTTGTCTTAGATCAGCACTCGACGAATCTGTCAAATCAGTACTAGCATCGTCTGTTTCTTTCTTTGTTTCCTTCATTTTCTTCAATTGTTTGTAAGAATTCTGTTCGTAACTTTTCGGTTTTTTTCCTTGTTAATTCGCTAATCGTACTTCTTTAGTGCGAATTTCGCAACATGTTTGTCTGTGGACTGTTCGTCACAAACCTGCTGTAATGTTCGTGTAACCTTTTGAGTTATTTCTTCTGATTCATTTTGTCCAATTCGACCTTATCACCACCCGTGCTTAAATCATTGTTCCCTCTAATTAAAGCTTCAATTTCGTCACGTGATTTCTTCGTGTCATCATTGATCCTTTTAATCTACTCATCTATCATAGTCAGAGGTTCGAATCCTCCCTCGAGCATGGGTGTTTGTGTTGTCCTTAGGTTAGTTTAACTTAGTTTAAGTAGTTTGTAAGACTAGAAACTAATGACCAACGTAGTTTGGTCCCATAGAATTACAAATATTTGAACTTTTTTTTTTCATAGTCATACCAGACTCCATTTGCATTTTAAGTTCACTTGTGTGTGTCATTATTTCCTCAAGTTCTCGACGCTGAGTTGTAATGTCTTTTTCGAGCTCTTCAAATTATGTTTTAAAACTTTGTTTTAACTCGTGATTCTGTCTTCATCTGTTGCATCATTGCTTTTCCCGGATAGACTGAAATATGCTACCGTTAAACCTTTGCATAAGAAAGGGGATACGTCCTATGTCAACAACTACCGCCCATCTCACTTCTGACAACTTTATCCAAAACTTTTGAAAAAGTTATGTATTCTCGAGTTGCTTAACATATTAGTAAAAATAAAGTTCTAATAAAATGTCAGTTTGGTTTTCAAAAGAGCTGTTCAACTGAAAATGCTATATATACCTTACTGATGAAATATTAAATGCTTTGAATAACCGGACATCAACAGTTGGGATTTGATTGAGTAAATTATGGGATATTTCTAGATAAGCTTAAGTATTGTGGTATGACTTGGACAGTGCACAAATGATTTAAATCATACTTAACTGGAAGAGTGCTGAAAGTTGAAATAAGCAGTTCACATGATATAGGAAACAATTAATTCTTCTAACAGGAAAGTTGTAAAAAAAAAAAATGGGGTCCCACAAGGTTCGGTCTTGGGTCCTTTACTATTCTTGATACATATTAATGACTTGCCATCACGAAAACGCTAAGTTAGTACTTTTTGCTGATGATACAAGTGTAGCTATCACACCTGACAAACAGGAATTAACTGATGAAAATGTAAATGATATCTTTCAGAAAGTTATTATGTGGTTCTGTACAAATGGACTCTCATTAAACGTTGATAAAACCCAGTATACACATTTTCATACAGTAAATGGCATGACACCATTAATAAATTTAGACTTTGGACATAAATCTGTAGCTAAGGTAGAATATTCAAAAATTTTATGTGTTTGCATTGATGAGGGACTGAATTGGAAAAAAACATATTAAGATCTCTTGAAACGTTCGAGTTCAGCTACTTATGCTATCAGAGGCATTGCAAAATTTGGTGATATACATCTCAGTAAATTAGCTTACTATGCCTATTTTCATTCACTGCTTTCGTATGGGATCATATTCTGGGGCAATTCAACATTGAATGAAAAAGTATCCATTGCACAAAAGCGTGTAATCAGAATAATTGCTGGAGTCCACCCAAGATAATCCTGCAGACATTTATTTAGGGATCTAGGGATCTTCACTGTAGCTTCACAATATATTCAGTCATGAAATTTGTCATTAACAATCCGACCCGTATTCTAAATATATAGTGAACGTGTACCATGTTGACCATAAAAGCTGACGCAGTTTCTCTTAGCGTCTGGCGGTCGCACCATTGTTTACTTCCCTCGCCCCACCCCCTCCACTAGGAGGGGGTGGGGCGAGCGAAGAGTCTTTGTGACCACTCAAGCGGCGGCGCCCCATTATCATCATTGTCTGTCACAAGCCTTCGTTTCGCTTCGCGACGTGCTGTGAGGCCACCGACCGCGGTATTTTTCCAGCGAGTGACCTCTCTCTTTGGAAAAAGAACACCAGACTTCCGTACCTCGCCACGCAGTTTTAAAATGTCCGTCCTACGTCAGCCTCGTAATGTACACAAATTACTTACAACAAGACCACATGGGTACCGGATTTTAGAGGTTCCTTTTTTTTCATATTTTCGGTACTTGAAGTAATTAAGTAAGTCAACCGAAGCCATTAGACGCAAATCTCAAAAATTCTCGAGCACATCGACTTTGAAGTTTTGCAAGTTCACGTAAGTACCAACAATAAAAATAATTGCAGCATATCTACCTCAGCTGGTAGCGTTCTGGCATGCTGCTTGGAAAGCCATTAGTAGGTATGGAGACAACTTTCCAAAACCAACGTCGTGGCTCTTCTCTGAACAGAGACAACCGTAGTCAACTGTGAAGACAATACTGTAAAAAACAAATAAATAAATAAAAAGAAAAGTAACTTACGGGATTTTTCACCGAACCGATCATTATTCACAACCATTTTACAAAATATAAAAAAATTACGAATAAATAAAAATAATGCATTTTTCGTAAAAATTGCCATTGGATATTAAAAAAAAAAATGCCACGGCGGGATTTGGAAAACCAACCCTATGGTTTTACGCACAGAAGGCTACCACCTGAGCTACATTGACATATGTTGCAACTCTTTATTTATTGATACTTACATATACATCCCACCCCCATGAACCATAGACATTGCCGAGGTGGGGTGGCTTGCGTGCCTCAACGATGCAGATAGCCGTACCGTAGGTGCAACCACAGCGGAGGGGTATCTGTGAAGAGGCCAGACAAACGTGTGGTTCCTGAAGAGGGGCAGCAGCCTTTTCAGTAGTTACAGGGGCAACAGTCTGGATGATTGACCGAGCTGGCCTTGTAACATCAGCTAATGTGGCTTTGCCACACGGTTACTGCGAACGGCTAAAAGCCGTTACTTTTGCCGAGGACATGCAGCTCTACTGTATGAACATATGATGATGGCATCCTCTCGGGTAAAACATTCCTGAAGTAAAATAGTCCCCCATTCGGATCTCCGGGCGGGGACTACTCAGGAGGATACTGTCACCAGGATAGACAATACTGGCATTCTACGGATCGGAGCGTGGAATGTTAGATCCCTTAATCGGGTAGGAAAATTAGAAAATTTAAAAAGAAAAATGGATAGGTTGAAGTTAGATATAGTGGGGATTAGTGAAGTTCGGTGGCAGGATGAACAGGATTTCTGGTCAGGTGAGTACAGGATTATAAATACAAAATCAGTTGGGGGTATCACAGGAGTAGGACTGATAATGAATAAGAAGATAGGAATGCAGGTAAACTACTATGAGCAGCACAGTGATCGCATTATCATTGTCAAGATAGATACGAAGCCAACACAGACAACAGTAGTACAGGTTTATATGCCAACTAGCACTGCCGACGATGAGGAGATTGAAGAAATATATGAGGACTAAAGGAAATTATTCAGACAGTTAAGGGAGAGGAAAACTTAATTGTGATGGGAGATTGGAATTCGGTAGCAGGAAAAGGGAGAGAAGGAAAAATAGTAGGTCACTAAAAGAAGGGATCGCTTGGTAGGACACATTCTTAGACATCGAGGAATCGTAAATTTAGCATTGGAGGGAAGTGTGTGGGGTAAAAATCGAAGAGGGAGACCAAGGGACGCGTATAGTAAACAGATTCAAGTGGATGTGGGTTGTCGTTCTTATGAGGAGATGAAAAGGCTTGCTCAGGATAGGGTATTGTGGAGAACTGCATCAAACCAGTCTCCAGACTGAAGACCATAACAACAACAACGTATACATCAAAGTAGATTTTCTCAAGAAATTTTTAGAGTTGTGTTGAATGATTTTGGCTGATTGTTATTTGAGTTCTGAACTTCATGTACCATCCGATACACATATGGTCTCCTTGTCAGATGCAGTGACTTTTGAAAGTACAGTAATTACTGTCTCTAATTACAAAAACAAGTACCACGTGTGGGGTATCGAATAACTCAGTAAAATGAGCCGATTCTGTTCGTGCACATAAAACTGGCATGTAATAATCCAAGACATTCTTCTTACAACATATGTAATTTTTTATGTAAACGGGAGGTCGACGATTAGCAGAGAAAGAAAGAATGGTTGCGTGGATGAAAAAGGGGAGGAAGTGGAGGAGGAAGAGGCAGAGATAGAGAAGCAGGAGGGCCAGAGAGAGGACGAGGAATAAATATGACCATCTATGATGTCTGTCGCTTTCGAAATGGATGTTTCCTTATAAATACAACATGCCAACAGGCATCGATGGTGTAAACAGTTTTCTTCACAGTGCCGAATTACAGATACATTGTAATTCTGTCAAAGACAGTAAAGGACCTGGAAGAGCAGCTGAATAGAAATGACAGTGTTTGAAAGAGCGTTATAAGATGAACATTAATAAAGGCAAAACTAGGGTAATGGAATGTAGTCTAAAATCGCAGGCACGCTTGAAAAATTAGTTTATATAACGAGACAATAATACTAGTTGATGAGGTTTTTTTATTTGGGTAGCAAAATAACCTGATGGGTGAAGTAACGAAGATATAAAATGCAGAATGGCCATGAGAATAAAAGAATTTCTAAAGAAGCGAAATTTGTTGTCATCCAAAATTAATTTAAATCTTAGAAAGTCCTTTTTCAAAGCATTTGCTGGAGGGTGGCATTGTACGGAAGTGAAACGTGGAAGACAAGGAGTTTGGATAAAGCGGTGTTAGAAGTTTCTGAAATGTGGTGCCTCAGGCGAATGCTGAAGGTAAGATGGGTAGAGATGCAGCGAACGGTGTCTGTAAAGGAGAGACTAGAAGAGAACATGGAAATCGACAATTGGGTAGTGCCAATAGCTGCCTTCGTTCCAGTCGGCATAGGGGACAGCAATGCACAACCACATTCGTATGGAGAAGCAAATGATGTTCAAATGTCTGTGAAGCATATGGGACTTAACTGCGGGATCATCAGTACCTAAACTTACAAAGCCGGCCGCGGTGGCCGAGGAGACTGCGGCCGCGCCAGTCACGGTCTACACGGCCACTAAAGTCGTACAGTCGTACAAAAACCATCATCTCTGTTTACAAGGTCGTTTGCTAGTTCGAATCCCCCTCGGGCATGGATATTTGTGCCGTCCTTAGTGTTAGCTAGTTCATAAGTAGTTTGTAAGTTTAGGGAATGATGACCCCGTAGTTAAGTCCCATAAGCTATACAAACATTTGAACATTTTTTTCAAACTTACAAACTACTTATAAACTAGAATGAAACTTTCACTCTGCAGCGGGGTGTGCGCTGATATGAAACTTCCTGGCAGATTAAAACTGTGTGCCGGAATCGGGACTCGAACCTGGGACCTTTGCCTTACGCGGACAAGCGCTCTACCACCGAGCTATCCCGACACGACTCACGGTCACGCCACACAACTTCAATTAAGACAGTACCTCGCCTCCTACTTTCCATACTTCACAAAAGTTCTCCTGCGAAACTTGCATGACTAGCACTCTTGAAAGGAAGGATATGGTGGAGATATTGCTTAGCCACAGCCTAAGGGATGTTTCCAGAATGAAACTTTCACTCTGCAGCTGACATGAAAGTTCCTGGCAGATTAAAATTTTGTGCCGGAACCGGGACTCGAACCTGGGACCTTTGTCTTTCGCGGGCAAGCGCTCTACCACTGAGCTATCCCGACACGACTCACGGTCACGAGTCAAAACTTCAATTCTGCCTGTACCTCGCGTCCTACTTTCCAAACTTCACAGAAGTTCTCAGTGGTAGAGCGCTTTCCCGCGAAAGGCAAATGTCCCAGGTTTGAGACTGGTTCCGGTACACAATTTTAATCTGCTAAGAATTTTCATATCAGCGCACACTCCGCTGCCGAATGAAAGTTTCATTCTGTAAACATCCATTAGGCTGTGGCTAAGCCATGTCTCCACCATATCCTTTCTTCCATGAGTGCTAGTCTTGCAAGTTTCGCAGGAGAACTTCTGTGAAGTTTGGAAAGTAGGAGGCGAGGTACTGACGGAATTGAAGTTGTGGGGCATGACCGTGAGTCGTGTCAGGATAGTTCAGTGGTAGAGCGCTTGCAAAGGTCCCAAGTTCGAGTCACCGGTTCCGGCACACAATTTTAATCTGCTAGTAAGTTTTATATCAGCACACACTCTGTTGCAGAGTGAAAGTTTCATTCTGGAAACGTAAGTCGATTCGGAATAGGTCAGTGGTAGAGCGCTTTCCGGCGAAAAGCAAAGGCCCCAGGTTTGAGTCCCGGTTCCGGCACACAATTTAATCTGCCAGGAAGTTTTACTTATGAACTAATACTAAAGACGACACAAACATCCCGAGGAGGGATGGGAACCGCCGACGGGGAACGACCTCGCGTATCGGAGCATAGCGCCTCAATACGCTTGGCCACTCCGCCGCGGCAATATGCAAAATGTTCAAACGTTTGTTTAGCTTATGGGACTTAACTTATGGGTCATCAGTCCATAAACTTACAAACTACTTATAAACTAACTAACATTAATGGCAGCACAAACATCCATGCCCGAGGGGAGATTCGAACCACCGACGGACAACGACCTCGTGCATCGGAGCATAGTGACTTAATGCGCTCGGCCACTCTGTCGCGGCGAAGCAAAAGCCCGTGTCCGTAACTAACCATCTCCAAAACGACACAAGAAAAGGCGTCTTACCCCGTCGGACGAAAGCTTACAACGTACGACCGGAGACGATGAACAAATCGAGGGAGGTTGTGACCAGACAGAGATTACCGTAAGGCGGTCAACTTTTTCAAAACTCAATGCGGGACATTTCGAAGATGTCAAGGAGGGAAGAAATTTAGGCAATCAGAGTAGACCTATTGATTTACTTTTATAGTGACGTATCTAACATGAGTGACATTTTCTTCTTAATTTTCAACCTTTTTTATTTACAGTTCAAAAATATTTTTAAGCTCCTATTTTGAATTTTAGAGTCTGACAACTTTACATATTCTTTCTCCGTTGCGTTTTTCTGATCAATTTCTTTGTCTGTACTACTTTTATTTGTTCCAGCACTTAGTGCATCGTGCTCCGCGCATTTTGATAAATACTTACTACGTCAAAAGAACTGTGTTTTGCATTAAACTCAAATTACATTTAATAAAAACTACGTTTCAAAACCCATTTCAACTACTCTTTTACAGACGTTCTTTCGATGAAGCGCAGAGTTTAATTGCGCCTTACTACATACAATGCTCACACACTTTCGTTGTTGCATTTTCAGAATTTCACCACCTTTTTATTCACGAAGGAATTAAAATGAATGCTGATACCGTATTTGCATGTCGGATTTTAAATACGTTTATACAGACGTGTTAATATTACATCATGTTTGCCACCTCAGCACCCAAAAATATTCCGTTAAAGTTATTGAAACGTTCTTCAGAAGGCAAAGAAAATACAACAACAACAAAAAAAAAAAACAGAATTGTTTAATAACTATAAGTCATCCTATCACCAAATGCAGTACCAGCTTAAAACAAGAACAACTCCCACTGCTAGCGAATTTATCATTTTGAAATAGATGACATGTATCGTTTTTAGTCATTCACATTTAATGTAAGAAGGCTGTCGTGTATTGCTAGATGATGCATAGTGAAGTTAACTTGCAAGCAATATGACATAGCATGCCGTACACAAACAGTTTCGGCTTGTGCTATTAGACCAACAATTTCAAAATTACTGGAATGCGGTAATGAGGGACGCTTTTGCCATTTTGCGCAACATTTTCAGTAGTTATCCCAATGCGGGACAACAAGTCCAAATGCGGGACTGTCCCGCAGAATCAGGGACGGTCGGTCGCCTTAGATTACGAGACCTCACATCAAGAACGACAACGTCCCGACAAAACCCTAAACCACGAGCGACCTGAAGAGTGTGACAACGCGGAAATGCCAACAGCTCACTGCCATTCTACTTCAGTGGAAAAGACGATGCAACAGGAAGAGGTAGGAAAAACCAATATGACGACGACGTTGTTACAACGTGACAGGTCAGTGGAGATGGGTCGCGCGGGAGTAGCCGAGCGGTCTGGAGCGCCAAGTTGCGGATCGCGCGGCCTCCCGCGTCGGAGGTTAGAATCCTCCCTCCGGCATGGATGTTTATGTTGTCCTTAGTGTTAGCTAGTTCATAAGTAGTTTGTAACTTTAGGGACTGATGACCCCGCAGTTAAGTCCCATAAGCTTTACAGACATTTGAACATTTTTAGTGGAGATGGTCAGATGGTAACAGACGACGCGGCTGCGGAGTCGCCTTTGTTAATTTAACGCCAGCGGAATTAACGAGGCCCCATAAAATGTGTTAAGTCCCATCTGAACTGTTAAAATAACATCTACTACTGACTCCACTACAGTTGTGTGTAAACGGAGGTTTACACGTTGCCACTAAGAAGGAAAGTACTTAGGCTCGAAGAAACAAAAATACACCAAAATGGTATGATAGATAATGTAACGGTCCCTTATTTCACTAGTAATACTCCCGCATCTGCAAAACTCTGCAGTCGCCCATTAGAGGCCTCTGCATGTGCCATACCGCATTGCACTTTGACCTGCTGGTACGCCAGTAATGACGGCGCAGTGTGCCTCTGAAGTTGCGCTTTGTGACGTTATTTGTGTAGTGAAGCGTCAGATGGGTCGGCGATTGGTAATCAATCCTGTTAATGTATTGCAATTGGTTGAGATGAAATTCCGAAGAGCCCTTCTTCGTGAATACTGTCTTGGTTTAGAAGAAGAATCTTTGACCTGTTTTCTGGTATCTATTTTAGTACAGAAATATGAGCATAGATCAGAAATACTATAATAGATAATAGGTAACACGCGAATGATTCATCTTCTACAACAATACCATCTTCACGAAGAAGGTCTTTTCGTAATTCATCTCAACCAGTCACACTAAATTAGCAGGATTGATTACCAAACGCCGACCCATCCGACGCTTCTCTACACGAAGAACGTCACAAAACGCAACTTCAGAGGCACACTGCACCGTCACTACTGGTGTAGCGTCAGCTCTATGTCCAATGCGGCATGGCACACGCAGAGGCTCTAATGGGCGACTGCAGAGTTTTGCAGATGCGGGAGTACCACTAGTGCAATAAGGGACGTTTACATTATCTATCATACGAGTTTGGCGTATTTCTGTTTGTTCGAGCCCAATTACGTTCCTTGTAAGTTGTTTCACGGAATGTCAAATCACATAATTATTCTTTTACAATAGTAGATATTAGATATGCATGATGGATATACAGCAATGTAAATTGTAATCCTTACGTAACTTTTCATTTGGTCTCTTTGTAATAAGTCGTTAAACTGTTAACACGCAATATATGTGGAACAGATAAAAAAGTTTGTTATTCAGCAGCCATTAAGTTCAGGTCTATAACGAAGATTGATTTTGCTTTATTATTTGAAAATACAGTGACATAAAAATATTATGCATTTAATTCAAGTATTTAGAATTAATCCCAGATTTTGAGCATTTTCAGTATATTTGGAGCCGCTGTTTAAAATCCATTGTTGGCGAGAGGCTACCGTCTATTCGAACCAGTGGCGGACAAAACTAAACTGAAACTTCTTGGCAGATTAAAATTGTGTGCCGGAACCGGGACTTGAACCTGGGACCTTTGCCTTTCGCGGGCAAGCGCTCTACCACTTTTTTTTTTTTTTTTTTTTTTTTTTTTTTTTTTTTTAAATGATGATATTCTCTCTTCACATTCCCACATGTAACTGAATGTACAAAATAACATCTCAAAACATCCCGCAAAAACTTTTGTTTGCGTAAGGTACAGCAATGTTTTAGTCACAATGTATCTCACGCTGTACTTGTTGAGTTAATGGGGAGAAAAAAAAATGAAGGGGGCACCCGGGTTTGAACCGGGGACCTCTCGATCTGCAGTCGAATGCTCTACCACTTTTTTTTTTTTTTTAACTTTTTATTTGTTTATTCAACTGTAGAATACTGACACACACAGAAAAAAAAATAAAAGGTAAGTTTTACAATTTGTCTTATCATCTTCTGTGTTGAACAAAAAACTTAAGTAAATTCCTTGATACTGGGGAGTGCATTCTCCGTGGTTGAACTTTAACCTACTCCTTGTTTCTCAAATATGATGTCTAACATGTTGCCGAAGAACTTTTTCACATTAGGGTATTTTTTAGTGTGCCACTGCGCTATCTTCATATAGGCTTCAAAGCTAATCAGATTGTCCTCGCTGGTGTAGCTGACGTTGTAAGCTACGTAATGCCCTAACATCCACATAATGGTGTTGTTTTTGGATGCTGGAAAAAATTTTCTGTCCGGCCAGAGGAGTATGTCAGGGGAATAACTTGCAGCCGCACTGCGTGTTAACAGTCCCAGCCGTTGCTGGACCCATCTCCAGTTAGTGAGATGGCCGCCGCACGTGAATCTGTGGCGTAAGCTGTCGATCAGGCCACAGCGGGTGCATTTATCAGTCACACTTAAACCAATGCGGTGTAACCTTTCATTTGTGGCCAGGACGTTGTTCACTACCTTAAACCACGTCGATGCCACTTCGGATGTATGAATCGGGAGGCTGATGTTAATCCACACCGTTTTCCATTCTACTCCTGGGTACTTGAGTTCCACTGGATTACGAGTTGGTGTCTGACTCATTTTTTCGAGGAGATATTTCGTCGTTAGAGATGTGCGATTTAAAATGTGGTCTCCCACGTAGCTCATTTCGAGATAAAATCGCCGAATATGTTCCAAATTTGAATTAAGTTTCCCCACATCAATCGGAGGTCGAGTGTCGACTGGTCGCAGAATTTTGAAGAGCCAACTCGTGACACTGTGAGGTTCCTGCTTCAACATAGTGGCGGTCCTCTTCATGTACAAGGCGGTACACTTCTTCTCGAAGTCGGGTACATGAAGCCCTCCTGTCTGTCTGGGAGAGGCCATCACACTGTATTTCACTGTAAACAAGTGACCCTTCCAGATGAATTTTCTGGAGACATTCGCTACCTGCAGCGCCTGTAGCCTCGGGACTGGAAATATTTGTGCCATATAATAGGCTCTGCTGAAGACGAAAGTGTCGAGGAGACGAATGCGTTGGATAAGATCTAAGGATCTCCAACCGTTTTCAGAAACTGCTCCTTGCATTGCACCTATGACCTGATGCCAGTTTTTGGCACACATAGCAAGTGGGCGTTTATCAATAATTAACCCGAGGGTCTTGTGATTCTCTTCTACTTTCGTCCACGAGACACTGACTGAATCGAATCCTTGGATGTTTACTAGGGTGCATTTGTTTTCGTTGATTTTTGCACCTGAAGCACTACAGTAGTCGTCAATTATTCCCTTGAGAGTCGTAATCTCATCTTCATTTCGTATTAAGACCCCGACATCATCGGCGTAAGCACGAACTGCGATGGATGTTCCTGCTAACGTCAGTCCAGTCAGTCGGTCGTCAATTGAGCGTAATAACGGCTCCAGCGACAGGACGAATAACATCATGGAGAGGGGGCTCCCCTGCGGAATCCCTCGTTGAATCTCAATGGGCTGCGTCAGCTGTCCATTCACGCTGATCGTCGTTGTGATTCCTATTATCAAGTTTTTCACAACATTTATTACTGTGTTGTCCAGCCCACATTGTGATAAGACAGCTATCAAATAGTCGTGTCTTACCCGGTCGAAGGCTTTACAAAAGTCAAGAAACAGGAGTGCCAGTTTCAAGTTGGTCACCGACACGATAGATATAATATCTCTGTATTCGGAGACGGGTGTCATGATTGACCGGCCAGGCACACAGAACTGATGCTTCTTGATGACGTTTTTTATCACAGGTGTTAATCGGCTGTTGAGCGCCCTAGCGAACGTTTTGTAGTCAAAGTTTAATAAAGCTATAGGACGATAATTGTCCAGACTTTGACGGTTTTGCGACTTTGGTATCAAAACTGTCCTGCCTTCCTTTAGTTGTGACGGAATTTCATAACCCCGCATCACTTCATTTACAACTTCCGTAAAGGTTTGTCCTATGATCGGCCAGAAGCGCACATAAAACTCCTTCGGGAGCCCGTCAGGCCCGGGAGATTTGTGAGATGGTGAACGCTTAATCAGGTCCAGGATGTCATCCGCCTCAAAATCTTCCACGATCGCACAGTTTTCAATGTGCGTGATGACAGGAGTTATCGTCTGAACGATCTCATCGGCGAAACTGTCACGGTTATCTGGTCGCGAGTAGATGTCACTGAAGTATCGGTGAGTGGCGTGCAGTATGTCTCTCTGCTGGCAAAGAAGAGTCCCATCACCCGTTTTATGTTCATTTATAAAAGCCCGCTTGCGATTTTGACGGTGTTTAAGCAGGTGGTACAACGATGTGACTTCGTCGGCCTTAATCGAAGTGGTTTTCGCTTTGACCTTCAAGCCGTCAAGTTGTTGACGCTTGATGCTTATTAGTTTGGCCTTCACTTTTTTGATGTCCTGTAGGTACTTGTTACTAGAAGACACTTTCGAGTACAACTCACGCAATACCGTCTCGTAAAAGTCAATCGTCCGCCTGGTGTCCTGGGCTTTTTGCCATCCATAGTTTTTCAGAGTTCGTTGCATCTTCCTTTTCACTACAGAGGCCCACCATGCTATCTTGCTGGGATATCTACTGCACTGTTGCAGACAGACTGTCCACGTCGCTCGGATGAGGTCTTCCAATTCATCATCCATAAGTAGGGAAACATTGAGGCTCCATGGATTTTTGAAACGGTGGCACGGCTGTTTGTCGAGATTAATTGTAACCGAGAGGGCACAGTGATCCGAAAAGCTGGCCGGAATCACGTCGACGTCAAGAAAGCGATGGCAAATATTGTCGGTTACGTACATTCGGTCCAGGCGGCTACAGGAAGTTGAAGTGAAGTAGGTGAATTTTACCAATGTGGGATACTTCAATTCCCACGCATCCTTCATCTTCATATTGTGGATCAAGTCATACAGTTCCTTGCAAAAATTAAAATTCGGGGATTGATCTTTTTTATTGAGTACACAGTTAAAATCACCACTAACGATTAACTGAGATGGGTTTCGTCGTAGCAAATAAATTATCTCCTCCTTAAAAAACTTGGCTCTTTCAGTCCTGTTGGATGTACCGGATGGGGCATAAATATTGATAAGAACAACGTCAAAAATTTGACAAGCTATGCCTCTGCCCGACGTCAGAGTCTCGACGCTGTGGACAGGAATTCCCTCACGGGAGAGAATGGCAGTGCCTGTGCCTTCCGTGTTGGCTGTGTTTGCAATAGTCTTAAAACCAGCGATGTGTAGGTTGAACAGATACACTTCTTGCAAAAGAACTATGTCGGCCTCGGACGCATATATAAACTGTTTTAACAGAGC
Organism: Locusta migratoria; assembly: GCA_026315105.1. Taxonomy (NCBI): domain Eukaryota; kingdom Metazoa; phylum Arthropoda; class Insecta; order Orthoptera; family Acrididae; genus Locusta; species Locusta migratoria. The sequence goes on from CM048749.1 coordinate 215,302,743, forward strand.
TACTTTTAAATCAGATCTGATTTTATTTATATTCAACGTTATAAACTTATAAGCTTGAGTCTGCGTCATTGGAGGTCACAGGTGGTGGAGACGTATCCATCGCACCGACAGACTGTGCCGCTGCAGCGGCAGCTCCTGAGACAGGATCTCCCGTATTTTTAGTTTTCTTACGAGGCGCCGAGAGAATCTGTTTCACCTTGGTTTGGCGTCGTCTGTTTGTCTTGACGGTCATAGCAGATGGCGGAGTGGGTGGTTCCAGGGAGTCGTCGGACATCAGTACCTGTTCTCGTACTGACGGCTGCGTATTCGGATCCCCAAGTCCCGAAGCCGAAGTGTTGCTGTGCGGCTCCGTAACACACATTTGTAAACTCGCCGGCTCTGTATGGTGTTTGGTTTCCTGTTGGAGTTTGGCAGTAGTTACGTTGTTGTCATAATTGTCTTCCTCGTCACGGCTGTTTGTTTCTGCGCTGCATGTTTGTACACTGCTTGCTGACAACACAAGCGGCGTGCTTTCCTCGTGGGGCTCGGCAGTGTTTACGTCACGGCTGGCACCGGCTTCCTCGGCGAGATCGTGGCCCGGCGTGCGCGGCTGCGGCTCCTCAGCCGCGTGCTGTAACCACAAGTCCGCGCCCGCTTCCGCTGCTGTCACTGCTGGAGTGGTCGGGGTTTGAGTCCCGGCGGCAGTGTCTTCCACTTGATGTTCTGCCTCAGAAACGTCTCCTGTTGCAGGAGATTGCTCCTCGTGTTCCTCCTCTTCGCTGCTGTCGGCAGAAGCTCGGCGTCTTTTAGTGCCAACCGATGACACTGCGAAGAGGCTCTGTGTTTCACTCATTTCCACCTGTTTCTGTGGCAAGGGAGGGAAATGATCCTTGTTACCATCGGATTGTTCACTCGCTGACGTACCCGGCTGTTGTTGTTCGTCGACAATTCTTTCCGGAGTCTTGAAAAGATCTGCCATTGTTAACTTTCTTCTTTGTTGGAGAGTCGGTTTCAACACGGTGACACGCCTAGGGCAATCACCACGTTGGTGCCCACTCTCATTGCAAATGAAACATGTCCCTACTTGATCCTTGTGCATCACATGAGCTTTATAGCCGCATACCATAATATATGACGGAATATTAACCTTGATATGCATGTCGATCGATCGAACGCCGTTATAACACTGAAGCTTGTGTTGCGCCGACCACTTCTCATGTCTAATTTGCTTAATGTCACCGTATGTGGCGAGCACGGCTTTTAGATAACAGTCATCAACTTCGGGAGGCAAATTGAACACCCGAACTTGCTTGTATTCGACACCAGCATGACTGACGATAACTTTACTCACTGATCCGTCACGATGACGAAATTGTGCTGTTCCTCCGGTTTTGTGCAGGACTTTGTCCACATTTAACGGGTTGAAAAACTTTACAAAAAAGCAGTACAAAGTCAGGTCGTAGTACGCGTAATAGCACTGGTCCGACGTTATTCCAAACTCACTGTCAAGCCAATCGTGGATTTCAAAGGAGCTGGGTTGAACCTTCCGGGAGTCTTTTTCAAATTCGAAACAAACTGTATGCTTGCGCGGAACTGTTGGAACTGAAACTGCATCTGCACTAACTGAAGCAGACATTTTCGTGATTGAAGCGGCCAAGCCGCTAGTCAAGAAAAACAAAGAACACTCACAGAAGTATGATGCGTGTAGACGCTAAGAATAACTCGGAGAACCACGTGAAACAAGTAGTAAACAAGCGCTGCGAATGCTACGGCGGAGCGGTTAGACAGGACGTGCTTACAGCTCGGCGTCTCGAGCGCAACTGTCACTGAGCTACCCCGACACGACTCACGATGCCGCCTCACAACTTTACTTCCGCCAGTACCTCGCCTCCTACTTTCCAAACTTCACAGAAGTTCTCCTGCGAAACTTGCAAGACTAGCACTCCTGGAAGAAAGGATATGGTGGAGACATGGCTTAGCCACAGCCTAGGGGATGTTTCCAGAATGAAACTTTCACTCTGCAGCGGAAGTAAAGTTGTGAGGCGGCATCGTGAGTCGTGTCGGGGTAGCTCAGTGGTAGAGCGCTTGCCCGCGAAAGGCAAAGCTCCCAGGTTCAAGTCCCGGTTCCGGCACACAATTTTAATCTGCCAGGAAGTTTCATATCAGCGCACACTCCGCTGCAGAGTGAAAGTTTCATTCTGAAAACTAAACTGTTCTGACTGTAATTACACTAAAGAAGAGAAGTGAGAAACAAAAACTGATATGAAAATTATTTTCTATAGCAATTTCAAATTATTACTCCATTGATCAGATGCGTAAGTATTAGTGTGTTGATAAGATCTCCAGTGTGTAGTGAAATTGTCTATAAGACAGAAAGTGTCAAAATTTCAAAAGAAATCGCTTCTCACATTTATGACAGACCTATTCTTGAACTTTGTGGTGTTCGAACTTCTTGTGTGTAGGTCGAAGACTGTCTCAGATCCCAGATCATATTATTTCAGAGTCAGCCATTGAAAGGAAATAAACCAGATATTTATTACGTGAATTTAGTCTCCATATTCCATGAAGAGTGTTTAAATTGGATTTTGGTGGTCAATTTTTAATTACATGTCACAGCAGTTCGGATCATTCGATGAACTGCTTTAAATAAAAATAGTTTAATGAAATACTATAGACCTTTATGAATTTATGTTTGACCAGATACTTTTGTGTCCCAGCCTCGTCGCCGCTTTTGTGTCTCGTTTCCGTCGTAGGTGTCGGTGGCCGAGTAGAAAGACCGACACAGGAATAAAGGATGCACGCTTGTGCAGGTAGGAGGTGACCAGCCAGTGGGACAGCAGAAACTAGAAACACTAGAGTAAATTAGAACGAGATATATATTTCTTAGAGACTTAGTAATACTTAACTTATACAGAGCTCAGTACTGCAGAATGCTGATACATAGTTGAGCTAGAGGCCTGCTTAGTGCCTATCCGATAGCCAAGTCTTCACTGGTGCCTATCTGATTCCGAAGTGTTAGCTGGTTCCTATCTCAGTCCCAAGTAAACGATGTCGTTCAGTGGTGGCCAAGAGCGGGATAGCAGCAGAGGGCGCTCGTGGCTGACGTCGTAAGAACGCCGCGCCGTGCGTGCATGGCGGCGCGCGGCGAAAGTAGGTGGCGCGCACATTAGACTTGTGCGACACCACAAGTACAGTAATACTTCTACACCACTACAACAGTTTTATTCTCATGCACTAACACAAGCAACAGATACAAAACCACACACACGCACAGCATATACACACGGACACTACACGTGTCAGTACAACATCAGGTGACATAAATGCCCGTGGACGACAGACACACACGCTTGCGTCTATAAATATCAACACTATTCGCCCCCGTATGTCTTTACTCAAGGAGATGATAACGGCGGCGTGTACGTTGAAGAATTATCGGTCATCTATGGGTACGACGCCTACATATCACACACCTCTGAAACAAGCAGCTGTCTGGCAATACTTCTCTAAGAAGGCATAAATACAGAGGATGTCCTGCACCTACTTTCAACAAGGGGGATTAGCAATGACAGTGCTTGGTGTAAGACTCACCAACATCTACGTGCCATCAGGAACAAACGAGAGACGAGATCGTTCCCGTTTCTTTACTGAGGAAACTGCACCGCCCAAAGACGACATAGTTTCACGCTCGGATGCCACTTTAATTGTGTACTTACAGCAAAAGATCAATTTCATCAATACACACCGTTCCAAAAGTAGGAATGATGGTGCAGGGTGTGCATTTGTTTGGATAATGGGAGCATGACCATGGCCTTTGTCAAGGATTCACCCATATGACGAGTCATTTGTAGTGGGACACAGAAATAAAGAACCACTACTGCCCTGTGTCAACTCCGTTTTTGCAGGATATCCTTTATAAAAGAAACATTAAGTTTTTGTGTGAAAATGTTTATTGTTTTGTACTTAACATGTGTTTGTTGTTTGTTTATCTGTTCCATCTACAATCGAGGTAATGGAATTCGTGGCAGCAGCGTCTTCGCAGCCGCAGCCGGAGCTGAATTGCTGTCCGCTATTTGTTCCGCGCCGAAGGCTTCAAAGAGACGAGGACTGCTGCGCCTTGTTGATTGCAAAGCTTTATCGTCCCAGAAAAAAAAAAAGAAATGTTGTGTACATTATTGCATTGTAAAAATTTTCAGTTTGTCGTTCGATGTCAGTAATCTCACAGCCTATGCCAAGTCATGATATGTAACGGATGTTACAATAAATCGATGTCAAAGTGTTTAATTATCTGTGACGGCTTCTTGTACGTGTCAGAGAGTATACGTGAAACTGCATTATTATTTAATGAAAGACACATTTTTGTGTTTGAAAGCCTAAAGAAGAGTAATTTTCGTTTATAAAGAAACATTATTAGTTGAAGATACAGACTTCCAAACGGAGTAATCTAACAGGAAAGTCCACGGAAGATTTTACTTATGGTTTCCTATCTAATATTTATCGATCCTGTTGCTAACGATCGATAGGATTCTGAACTGAATTTAACTAGGTTTGGATACGAAGGACTACAACTAATATGTAAATCAGATGATTAATTCTGTGCTATGTACAAGGACCTGAACTCATAATTTGTGGATTTTACTTGAAGTGTGATCGTGTATGAAGCGGGTTTAGTGGAATTGTTGTCTGATTACGGTCAATTCAAAAAGTTACGGACTGCACCTAAGAATATCTTTGGGCAGTATCACTAGGCAACAAAAAATAAGCTTTTAGGAACTGTCAAACTTATACCAGTTTAGAAAGTGGTTACTTTTGATAATTCGTTATCAAATATGACATCTAATAATGAACTTTTATCGATAGCCTGTGTCCCACGACACATTCCGCTAGTGATCTTGATCGAGTTTACGTTACCAATACTCTCTGCCCCGATATCCTGGATGCAGAACTGTAGCCTATAGTTAGAGTTCTGTGCGGATGCGGATATCCGCAGATATCTGCAGTATTTCTTACTTGGATAAAATTGTGAGCGACGCGGATATTGAGGTATCTGCCCAGTTCACCTGTAGAAATGTTAGCTGAAAACTTCAAGCCTGTTGACATTCTTGGTTGGAATCCTTGCAGAGCCCAGGTAGAGTGGAAGTCTGTTGTCCTTATCCCCTGGCTACAGGCACAGACATATTCAGACGGGAAACCTCCGTAAGGGCCCGGTCCTACGCTCGGGGGTGCGGGGAGGGAGGGTTTCCAGCAGTTCCGTTAGATGTCCCATGATGGTGCTGCGTTCAGAAGCAGCTCTTTAAACTGGCCAGAGCAGGCGGCAGGTTGCGGCTGTCCCCAACACCACCTCCCCTCAAACGCCAGCAAGCTGGACACAGCCGTGGCCTCGTGGCAGGCGGCACGAGCTCTCCCCTCAGCCTCCCCTCAACGCTACCCTCTGACGTGCGAGAGGCACCCTAAGCCAGCGATCCGACACCTGCTAGCATCTTACGGAACTACGAGGGGAACATAGGACAGTGGTTTAGGGGTGGCTTCTCCTCTGTATATGTTACTCTGTGCTACAGGGGACATAGCTGTACCCGAGGGACCTGCGCCTAATCCGTTTACGCGACCGTGTCTTATCTGCGGTCTGTAAAGTGCTTGCTTGATGGCAAACCGGCCCACTGCCCACCAGAGGTGCCATGGAAAATTTCCGCTGCCTTCAGTTAGCGCTTTGTAGTAACCGAGTGACAATGTGTACGGTAATGAATGCAGTGACAGTTCTTTCGTAAAATGAAGATGACATGAATGCATACTATATTGTGTAAAGTGAAAGGAGGTGATTTGAAATTAGTGAAGGGAATTCAAATTGAAATCGTCAATTTGGAAAAAAAAAATGGATATGTATTTAATGGCAAGGAAAATATCAACGATAAAGTGGCTTGTTTTGCGAGTAAAAAAGTGTATTCTTACACTGTTTCATCACAACCGAAAGAACAGTACAGGCGCGCATAAAATACGAACAAACATACATGTTTATCTATTAGCTAATTGGTGGCGGAAGTAATAAAAATTGACAATAGCATTTATAGCAACTTTCGTAATCATATACGGTGTACAGTGAAAGTAACGTATTTAGGAATGTACACAATGTTAGATTGTACAGGCTGGCCCTCTTTTTTTTCTCACTGTTACCAACTAGAAGTAGACGGAAGTTTTACCACTTGAAATGACACGATTTGCCTTGTGTCACATATCCTCTTGTGCATTATTACGGGGAAAATGAAAAAAAAAAAAAAAAAACATTTTTTAATGTAAACACAGTAAAATCCCCTGCATGACGATCGGTTTTAACCACTGAAATTTAAAAAGGTGCCTGTATTAAACAGCTGACGCAGTGCTCCGACAACATGGGCTCTGAAGTGCTACTGTGTGTGTCCGAAGCGCCAATGTTTTTCTGTTTGGAATAGCCTGTTTTGGTGTAGGTATAGAAAAGTTACCGTGATTTGAGAAGTCAAAAGTAGTTAAGTTGTAGCGGGAATCACACTCTAGCAATATAATACAAATATACAATCCCTGAGACGGATTTTCGTCTCGAATATGTCAAAGACATTAATGATAAATCTGAAGCGTTGAATTAAAATTTGTGATGCGGCCGGGAATCGAACTTTTTTTTCTATTTATTGCTCTAAGGGTAGATCTTGTCCTTGCGGACGTTGCTCGTGATTGTTTGTTTTTGTTCTATGTATTCGCAGCACATTACATTTGTCTACATTGAGATTTCCCTGCACCATGCGTCAATTCGATGCAGATCCTCCTGTATTTCAGTACAATTTTCCATTATTACAACCTCTCTATACACTACAGCATCATCCGCAAAAAGCCTCAGTTACCTTCCGATGTTATCCACAAGATTATATATAATCTCGTGAACAGCAACGGACCCATGACACTCCCCTGTGGCACACCTGTCATCACTCTTACTTCTGAAGACTTCTCTTCACTGAGAATGACATGCTGCATTCTGTTATCCAGGAACTCCTCAATCCAATCATACAATTGGTCTGATAGACCATATGCTCTTATTTTGTTCATTAAACGTCTGTGGAGAACTGAATCAAACGCCTTGCGGAAGTCAAACACAGCATCTACCTGAGAACCCGTGTCTTTGGCCCTCTGAGTCTCGCGAACGAATAGCGCGAGCTGCGTTTCACACGATCGCCTTTTTCGAAACCCGTGCTGATTTCTACAGAGCAGATTTATAGTCTCCAGAAATGTCAGTATACTCGAACATAATACATGTTCCAAAATTCTACAACTGACCGACGTTAGAGATATAGGGCTATAGTTCTGCACATATGCTCGACGTCCCTTCTTAAAAACGGGGATGACCTGCGCCATTTTCCATTCTCTAAATGCGATTATACTCAGTTTTATTCATGGAAATTCAAAACATCGTGCTTATTTGTTTTTATTGATTGGCTATATTACCATATCAATGTATTGCAGGACACAGAAAGGGCTTTATTTATTTATTTTCTCTGTTTCTCTTGTTTACGCACCACAGATGAAAAAAGCCTTTTTTTGTTTTTTCTTTTTTTTTTAAAAGAAAAAAACAAAGAAGAACCCTCACCGCACTGTGTACAGGTAACATTAACAACGTCATGACGTCGTCAGTGTGTGAAATGAAACAAACAAATTAAAAAAAATTAAATTTAAAATAAATAAACGATTACACAATAGGATAAAAGCAATGAAACTCCATCATGGTTCTCTCTTAGGAGGCAAGATGTCGTGTATCAATAGTTTCCTAGTGCTGTGAATTCCTTATCTTGTAATATCGTATACACGCACTTTAAATTAACATTGTCCGTAAGAATATTTACAAGGAGAGGATGCCTACTTATCATCGCCGAATTTGCCCATATTTTTGGTACATGCATTACATTGTGAGACATGAAAGTGCCCCACGTGGGAATTCCAGTTGTCCACGGGATTAGGAAATAAAAGAACTTTGATACGGCCCTATCACCATATGCACCTTATCAATTGTCACTTTGAGATGGTGTTTAAGAACCCGTGTTTGGATCCGCGGTAAGTGAAAGGATTCGTATTAGAAGGGTTGCAGGTTAGACTCCACCCGGCGGCAAGTAGCTTCTTCAACTTGACAATGCGTACACTACTGCCGTCACAATGCGGAGTGGCCGAGCGCATTGAGGCGCTATGCTACGATGCGCGAGGCCGTTCTTCGTCGGGGGTTCGAATCCCCCCTCGGGCATGAATGTTTGTGCTGTCTTTAGTATAATGTAGTTAATAATTAGTTTGTAAGTCTAGGGACTGATAACCCCGCAGTTAGGTCCCATAAGCTTCACGAAGATTTGAACATTTTGAATTAAACACATCATACAGGTTATTTGGTATCTGTATGTGCACAACATCACCATGAGACGTCATTATTTAAAACAGGAGCGTTATCTTGCAAACTGCACTTACCTCGTCGAGAAAGAACAAGGAATCAGTTCCCGAGAAGCTTACGTCGAATTACATTCATCACCAGCTATCCTCGCCACATGCTGCGTTAAGCGTGGTTCGCTGCTGCACTGTGCGATGAAAAATACTGTTTTCAGAATGTCAAACAATTTTGTCTATATATGGAAAAAAAACGTGCGCAAGATGCGGTCAAAATTATTTTTCCCTGATTCATCGATAAATATGACATGCAACTGATCAAGTGCGAAAGGACGCAAGTATCGATTTACATACATCAGCTTCCTTTTTAAATATTTACAGCCCCAACATTCATCCTATGCGTAAGCTTCTTTGTATTTACATAAATTACTAAAATAACCTATCTGTTGTTACGGTTAATTGTGAAGTCAGTAGAGCACGAATTGCCAAGGAGCACAAAAATATTTGTCGCCGGGCGGCATCGAACACGCCACCCATTTAATACGAATTCGATATCTTACTGTTGAGCCAAACGGCGGTTCCGAAACATACCATCACAGGGACGACTGATAAGGTGCATATGGTCATAAATCAGTATCAAAGTTCCTTTTATTTCCTAAACGCTTGGCCATCTGGATTTCCCACTTGAGGCAGTTTCACATCTCACCACGACCGACATTTGGACGAATTTGGCGATAACGAGTAGGCGTCCTCTCCATGATAGTGTAATGGAGACGTGGTTAACGCACCGAACTTGCTTTCTAAAGGAGTTGGTTTCAAGTTTCATTGCTGCCCTCAAGATATGCGTCGTTAATTCTAAATCATTAAACGGGGGACGTTAATGAAAAACGCACACTACTTGAAAAAAAAGCACCAAATCCACAGCTTTTGAGATATGGCAATGAAATTTTGTAAACGCCTTTACATGAAAGTAACACATTTACATGTAATAATTTTAGGATTCATTTCTTAATATGTTGTAAGCTTCTCTCATGAGGTTTTTTCAATAGGTCAAACATGAGAATTTTTATAATTTTTTAATTATAATTCCACAAGTAGAATTTTAAATTGATGCATAATTCCAAGCATTTTGCCCCCCTTCTCAGCTTAGAATTTCAAAATTTGCTCTTGAGATAACGTTTATCAGGTTTACATAAATGTGTGAAAAAAATTCATAATTCTATCACTCATAGAAACTTAGGAAAAGGTACATAAACTTTGTTTTTTTTTTTTTTTTTTTTAATTTTCAGGAAGAACAATCTGAAGTTCAACCTAACTTTTTCCTTATGTGACTTCTTCAGAAGGCACCAAATCAGAACTCTGGATCGTCTTGCCCTTCAAGACTTCTCTTATGGTTTCTTGTTGTCTGTCTTTTTTCCTTTACCAGGTCTTCAACTGATTTATCAGCTGCAGAGACACGCTGTACATCTATTTTTCTCATGATGTTTTGAGTAACATTTGTTATCTTGTAGCCCATTCTTTTTAATACCTTCATCCTCCCGACGTTCCAATAATTAAATACAAGAACTGCATCATAAGTAGCAATTCTGACAACTGTAGCAGATGCAAATGTGATTTTTGTGGCATCCTTTTTATATGAGTGAATTCTGAGACTCGTTTGCATTCTGGGTTTTAGTTTCAAGGTCAATTAATCTAATCCAGTGTACCGAGATTCATCACTGTGGCATGCACCATTCACCTCACTAATATTCCACTTGGAGCGACTAGGAGACGAGTTAACATTTTCAGCAGATGTTCTTATTTCGGACGTAGCCTCATTGCTGGTTTGTCGTTGTTTCTCACGTCTTCTGTTCACTAATTTATTCAAACGCAGGGTATCCAGTTTTTTGTACTCTCTTTGTGATCGTGGCACAACTGAATGAAGAAAGAATCGAACACTTGTATAAATCTCCGTCAGTAGCACAAGGCAAAACAAGAACTGTTTCGTCATAAACGATGTAGCTAGTTTGTTATTGTTTATGAGATAAGGGATAGTCAAAGATGATTTCTAAACCAGAGATTATGTATCACGTCCTTCTAGATGTGTCCCGCACCTGTTTGGTTGAAAGTAATACACAAAATCGTTGTTCAAAAATGTTCAGATATTTGTTAAGCTTATGGAACTTAACTGCGGGGTCATCAGTCCATAAACTTACAAACTACTTATGAACTACCTTATACTAAAGACGACAGTAACATCCATGCCAGAGGGAGGATTCGAATGTCCGACGCAGGAGGCCGCGCAATCCGCAACGTGGTGCTCTAGACCGATCGTCTACTCCCGCGCGGCCGTGGTTCACTGTGCTGGTATTGAAGTGCTGCTACAAAACGCGGGTGTGACGGGGAGTCCACGTCACAGTTATAATTACTCTTCAGGCAATTCGGATGCGATTTCGACGTTGAAACTTTGGGAACGTATTGTGAATCAGTTGTACTAATAAATCGAAAATTGACATTTTTTTGTCACTTGCATCAAGGCCTAAATGAAATCTTCGTAAGAGACGCGGCCGACTTCAGATAACCTACTTGCTCTAGACGACCATGTAATTCCATTCCTAGTGACGTCGTTGTCCAGACAATGACGTTATATACTTCTCTTCCTTTTCCCACTCTTCTTCTGTATAATAAGTACTGGCCGAAGAACTGGAAAAAAAATTAATTCATCAAAATAGAAATTGACAATGCTTTGGTGAGGAATGCTTTGGTGAGGAGACTGAGGCGCTCCAGTCACGGTGTGCACGACCACTGCGGTCGGGGGTTCGAATCCCCCCTCGGGCATGGATATTTGTGCCGTCCTAGTTCGTAAGTAGTTCATAAGTAGTTTGTAAGTTTAGGGACTGATGACCCCGTAGTTAAGTCCCATAAAAGTATACAAACATTTGAACTTTGGTGAGGCGAATGCTTTGGTAAGGCGAAGATGCATTTTATGAAAAATTGACAAGTTGCACGATAATGTCCTAGACATTCTGAAGTTGAGCATACATCTGTACCCACAATGACCGGTAATACGTCCTTTTGCACTGATGCATGCACATATTCGTCATGGCATACTGTACACTAGATCAGGCCTGGCCAGGAGGCGGCTAGACGAGCACGAGCGCTCCTGCTCTCTCGCTGCCTGGGCCGTGAGCGCTCGCGGCTGAACGGGGTCTCCAGGAGTTGTTGCATGCTGCAGTGTAAGGTAGGTGTAAGCAAGCGCTGTCTAGACGAATAAGGACACCACCTGCCAGTAACAAACCTAGCTGCTCACCTCTGAACTGCTTCTATGTCTTCATTTAAACTGATCTCCTACGGGTCCCAAATACTTGAGCAATACTCAACACGTGATCGTACAAGCGTTTTATTGGCGCTCTCCTTTACAGATGAAGTACGTCTTCCCAAAATTCTCCCAATAAACTGAAGTGGGCTTGTGACACAACAACACAGTGACCAACGATGCTTTCCAGTCATGTGTGCGTACAGGGTGATACATAAAATGATGCTTTATGCATTTTTCCTCATTATTTGTATTTTTTGTAATTTATTATGTATTTGTATATTTTGTTTCTGTGATATATTTGCATTGTCCTGCTAATTTCCATAAATGTCAAAAATATTGTAAATGTAGTAGACACGCTGGGTTAGCAAGGGCTTTGCTATTGTAAAGAATCATCTTTGAGTAGGGAGTTTTTTTATCGCTGGTAGCGCAGAGGCGCACAACGAGAAAGAGTCGTTGTTGAGAAGTAGCGGCGGACAGACGCATTAGTTGGACGGTGCGCTCAGTGGTGTACGGCACAAGTACGTGGATTGGCACTAGTGGAGGAGACGGCAAGAGGCAATATTATTTATTCATACGGCCACAGCTCAGATAATTAATAAATGCATCAAGAGGAATGCTGTGGGCCCTAAATTGTAATTAACATTCGTCGCCAAGAAGAGCCTGTGTTTGCCAATTGTTAAGTGCCAACAGTCTCCAATCAGCAGCAACACGTCGCACACCAAATTCAGTAAGATCTGTCCAGTTTGTCTTAGCATGTACAGCTAACTAGCGTATTAGTTATGATTGTCCAATAGCGAACACTGTTATTTGTGAACCTGTGTTTAAAAATCATTACCCATAGTCATTGTCCAGACAGGTTCCTTCCTCAACCATTGTTTTTCCGAGGATATCCACAAAGTTATAGAAAACCAAAAATCAGAGCCATTAAAGACAATGTGACAGTCGTTAATAAAAAAAATGTGTTCAGAAAAGTATTACTAAACGTAGCTTATGCCAGTGTTGCTGATCAATAGGTTTGCTAAGTTGAACGAAACTGCTAGATTAACTTTCAATTTCGAAAGATATTTCAATAACAGTGTAAAAGATTAATTGTTTTCCACTGCATATTATTTTGAGGTAAAGTTTGTTTTAACTTGCAAGTACTGTCTAGTGAGAATAGTAATTGTTTACAAGTGTTTGAATGCTAATAATTCCTGGTTAAAGATAAAGCAAAAGTTAATCAGAAGGTTAAATAGTTCTTTTCTAAATATTCAGTGTTATCACGACAAGTCATTAATTAATTTTTGAGCTTGCGATTAGTGCAATTAATAGTTCAGTTACAATTTGATTATTGCTAAAGCGCATGGTATACTCGCTGTAGAATAATTTCTGGTACTTATATAAACAATTAATTATTTGAAGCTGTAAATAGTAAGTATTAAGGTGAGAGTTTTGCATGATTTGCTGCATGTTGCATTTGCGCGGCTATGGCTTGCATTTCGCTGTCTTACAATGAACCCTGTGTTAGTAAACTATTTCTCAGTAATTAGTATATTGTCAGTGTCTTTTGTACCGAATTTGACTCGCACACTCTGATTTTCTGCCCACCCAAATTTTACGTAATATTTCACGTTGTTAATTAACTTTTGTATTATTGACATCCCACCAAATTATTTGCTCGTACATCGAGCTGGCGACCGTAAATCAATAAATTATTCACTTTTTCCAAATTAATCCCTGTGTCCCGTTTGTTCCGCGTTTTTCATTTAAGCATTGATCATTTTTATTCCAAATTTTACTTTCCACTTTCTTTACTCCTATCGATCGTTGTTGTCTACTAAAGATGTACAGCAACGTTCCGGTTATAGCCTCCACTACATCATCGGCTTCATTACCGATAGCTTTTCCACCAAATTAAAATAATTAGGCACACGGGTCATTTTTCTAATTATCATATTACTAACCGGTGTTGTAGGACGGGTAGGGTTATAGGCTGTCCGCCTTACAACTGTCTTTACATATCGCTCTGCAATTTTACGCCTCGATATTTGAACGACGCGATTGCATCAAGACGCTCACTACTAATTCTATATTCGATAGTTTACCCTACTCATGTGCATCACTTTAAATTTTTCTATATTTAGAGCTAGCTGCCATTCTTCACACCAACTAGAAATCTTGTCCAAGTCATCCTGTATGCTATTACAGTCAATTAATGACGACACCCTCCCATACATCACAGCATCATCAGCAGACAGCCGCAAATTACAAGTTACTCTGTTCATGAGATCGCATGTGGGCTGACGGTTTAACTGCTCAAGACAGTTTTCGAATAACGTGTCCAATAGTAGTTCACACGACTGCTTGTCTGTACCGCCTGAAACGAAACTAGAGAGCTCTATACTCTTAAGGTTGAAGTCTCCCCCGACTAATATTGCATGGTCCGGAAACGCCTTGCTGAGAGTCCCTTTCGACCCAAAGTATCAATGCGGATTCGATACAACTTCTGAATTGACCTGCAAGGCACGGCAGAACAAAACACGAACAGTGAACTTCCATCCTGGTGTTATGATTGAAACTGATCACTTGTCTTGTCAAAAATGTTCAAGTATAGTTTATGGGACTTAGCTACGGGGTCATCAGCCCCTAAACTCACAAATTACTTACAAACTAGGACGGCACAAATATCCATGCCCGAGGTGGGATTCGAACCCCCGACCGTAGTGGCCGTGCAGACCGTGACTGGAGCGCCTCAGTCCCTTCGGCCACCGCGGCCGGCTTGTGTTGTCAACTCCATTGCATGGCAGTGCTTGTGCATGGTTACTTTTAACTTTGTGTGACTTGAGTGACATGGATGGAAAATTTAAGGATGTGTGTTTGCATTTGCTTATATACAGGATGAAAAGTATTTAAACCGACAAACTCTGGGATGTTCGAGGAGACAAAAAAAAAAAAAAAAAAAAAAAAAAAAAAAAAAGATCTCTAATGTCATTTTTTCCTATGAGGAGTATTTAAACCGGTAGAAGAAGATTTATATACATGTGGCGTCTGTTCCGAAAGAACAGACGTCACTTCTGATCCTGCAGCTGTTATTATTTAATATTCATAGAATATATGACATCAACTGCGATATTAAATAATAACAGCTGCAGGATCAGAAGTGACGTCTGTTCTTTCGGAACAGACGCCACATGTATATATATATATATATATATATATATATATATATATATATATATATAATATGCCGGTGACGGGCAATGATCCTATCGTTAGTGGGGAGGGGTAGGCAAGTTTGAAGCCCATACTCTTACGGGAATTAGTTAAACTACGAGTTTGAGTACTATGGGCAGGGCGAAGCTGGGAATTTGTATCTGACGGGAGGCATGCATGGGTAGTCCTTGGAGGTGGGGTGATCACTGTGTCCCCAGTGGTGTAGGGGTCAGCGCAACTGCCTAGAAAGCAGGAGACCCGGGTTCGAATCCGGGCTGGGTACACATTTTCAGCTTTGCCCAATCGCAGTTGATGTCATATATTCCATGAATATTAGAAGATTTGTCTGGTGGAAAATTAATTACACTAACAATCACTTTTCAATTTTTTAATTACTAGGAGACAATACATTAACACAACTAAATTTCAATTACAGTAGATTTTCGAAAATGCCTCCATTGACAAGTAAACAAAGGTTACACCCTCGGATCATGCTTTGTCTGACACGGGCAAAAATCAGGAATACCCTGAACTGTTCCTGCTGCTGCTGCTATCCGAGCAACCAGATCCTCTTCTGATGCAACAGGAGTTACGTAAACATGGTTGTGCATCTCTTACCACACGAGAAAGTGCAGAGGGGACATACCTGGGGATCGAGCAGGCCATCGTACGAGACCACGCTGCCATCCACGTTTCTGAGTACCGTCGGTCCAGAAATCGACGCACACGACGAATGAAATGTACCGGCCGTCCCGCCATGTTGGATCCACATGCGTTGTCTTGCAGGGAGCGGGACGTCTTCCAGCAATTCTGGTAACGCTCTGGCGAGAAAATTGTAATATAACCAGCGTTTTAATACGGCCTCCTCATAGGAAAAAATAACACTAGAGAAAAATATTTGTTTTGGTGTCCCATACAACCTCCCAGAGTTTGTCGGTTTCAAATGTTCAAATGTTTGTAGAACTTATGGGACTTAACTACGGGGTCATCAGTCCCTAAGCTTACAAACTACTTATGAACTAGCTAAGACTAAGGACGGCACAAATATCCATACCCGAGGGGGGATTCGAACCCTGACCGTAGTGGCCGTGCTGACCGTGACTGAAGCGCCTCAATCTCCTCGGCCACCGCGGCCGGCAGTTTGTCGGTTTAAATGCTTTTCACCCTGTTTAAAATGGTGTTATCCAATGAAAAAATACCAAACGAAAATGGTTAACATTTGAATATTCCGCTTTGGGGATAACTAGTGCTACATCCAGGGAGGCGAAGCATGCGTCGTCACCTCCCTCTAAAAAATTTAAGGCTGTGCACTCAGCAGGCAAGGTGATGTCCACCGTCCCTTTCGACGTCCGATATCCGATACTCATCGAATTTATCGAACACGGAGAAACCATTGACAGTAACATTACTGTGAGACACTCTGTAGCCTACGCAAACCCATCGAGAGCAAACGACCTGGGCTGCTCACGGAGGTGGTGGTTCGGCTCCATGATAACGCGCGACAACACGTCTCCAGGGTCACACAAAGTGTACTGGCCAAGTTCAACAGGGAGGAGCCTGATCTTGCGCCTACAGCAGAGCCTGTTCTGTTGATGGTGAATCGACATCTCTAGAGTTCTGAAGCAATTGCCACGAAGTGGTTCCTTCATCTTCGGAATGAAATAAAAGTCACAAGGATTTAAGTCCGGGGAGTATGGTGGATGGTAGAATACTTCCCAGTCCCATCGACCGGAGCACCCAAAGCTTGCGCTGTATGCGCCCACGCATTATCTAGCAAAATGATGGGTAGGTTGCGCAGAAAGAGTTGCCGCTTCTTCAGAAAAGCTGGCCACAGGTGATTCTCCAAAAACGAACAGTAATATTGTGTATGGACGGCCTGCCATGGAGGAACGTAATGCGACAGGATAACTCCATCATATTCGTTATCGGGAATCACCACAACTTTCACAAACCGGTACTCTGTCGTGCTGCACGACCTCTGGCACAATCAGATCCGACTCCATTGTTCCGGTTTCGAAAAAATAGTGAACCGTTAGGTTAGACCGCTCGCTCACAAGTGACTGTGTTTCCCTCGATAGTGCGCACGCTGATAACGTGGTACGGGCGAGTCCACTTGCTCAGCAGGTATGCCGCGGCGGAGTGGCCAAGCGCATTGAGGCGCTATACTGCGATGTGTGAGGCCGTTCCCCGTCGGAGGCTCGAATCCCCCCTCGGGCATGGATGTTTGTATCGTTTTTAGTATCAGGTAGTTCATAAGTAGTTTGTAAGTTTAGGAACTGATGACCCCGTAGTTAAGCCCCTTAACCTTCACGACCATTTGAACATTTTTAAGGTAGGTATGTCAACAACGTGTGCATAGTGTCTCCACAGCAGTGTTGCCACTATTTAAGTTCCAACCCTCGTACATTTTTTTTCCGTTGGGGCGTAATGGAATTTTCTGCATAATTTAGGCTGATTTCTTACGTGGGACGCGACCATAGTAAAGCAGAGAACTCGGCAAGCTTTATACTGTATAGGGGGAAGGAAGAGCAGGACTTCAAGGATAAATTTTTGTGGGAGCGAAATTTCGTGGCACCACCTGGGCTGACACTCGACTTACATCTTCGTTAACCTTTCCTGCGGGGCTAACGTTACCTGATATTTCATGTCGCAAAGTTTTGAAGTCTAAAAGGCGAAGGTCAAGCAGCGCGGTACCTTAACTCACACAATGAAATATCAGCGGCCTTCTAAGAAGTTCAGCAGGCGAGGAGGTAGACGCAAATGCGATTTCGTAATTGGAAAAATAGGACGACCGAACTGCATTGTACACAAAGAAGAGCCCTATTTGGTCGGAACCTTCTGTAAAAGACCTGTCAGTGGAAGATAAGCAGTTGGAGCAAAGTAATTGGATAAAAAGGGCGCAAAACAGGGATTGAGTCTTTCTTTCAGTGGCAACCATCCTTCCGTGCTGTTGAATCTGTTCATCAAAAAAGCGAAAACTGAAATACGGGATAGTGACAGTGAAAGGTGAAAGTTTATTAACGTTAATATTTACTGATGACATTGCTGCATCAGTGAAAAGAGGGACCTAATGAATGGAACGGACAATCTCTTGTGCACAGAACATGCTCTTCTCCGGTTGCAAAAACCTGATTCTTCGGGGGTATGTATTTCGGGTTCTTTTTATTACAGAGATAATGGGTAAACTATTTTGGAAAGCCCTTGGCCTATTGATCATTCGTGTACGTTTCAGAAATGTAAGTGTGCTATATTTATCCTACAGAACGAAGTCAAAATTGAAACATTACACAATATATATTACGTTTCATGAGAAAACAAAGACAACACAAGATTTTTGTGTAGCAAAGCTACGAATTACGTTGTAGGAAAGACATTCTCATATATTGCACGAAAGATGCTTTTATTTGATATGCTGACTAGTTTCGGGCTTTCCCCATTTTCTATTACAGAGAACAAAGTGTGTGTTTTACGGGAAGATGCATTAATATGGCAATGTTATATTGAATGTACAGGTTGTAATTACTTATATTCATATACTTTTTATTTGGATACTACTTAGGTCACGCTGTTTGTTGTAATTACTTTGATGTAATTTATTGAGCTTTTGATCCAAAGATTTTTTTTTTTTTTAATATTCTGTGCTTAATTTTGTTTGTGACAATATCGCTGGTTATATGTAGCGTGACATAAACAGTATCATTACAAATATTCGTAGAATAAATGTTTTTGATACGTCGCGTTTTGCAGCTCTTAAATGTTAGAGGAAAGACATTTTTATTTATTGCACCAAAGCTGCTTTTATTTCAAATGCTGCCTATTTTAAGTGTAATAAATTGCTTGTGTGTACTATATTGTAATATAGGGATAATATTGCAGTGCTACTATAATTTATCGCGTTTTGTTGCATATTTGAAAGTACATTACGGTAGGATGGATTGTACTTTATATGCTGGTCAAGGCGTTATGGAAATTTTCGATGAATTTTTATTGCACATTTCTGTTTGTACATTTCACATTTGTTCTGGGTATTTAGTCATGTGAGTATAGATTTGCAATTCTTCTAAAACGTCCATTAGTTGTTCTTTGCATACGGTATGTAAAATTTTGAGATTTTCTTCTTTCAGTCGAATGTTTACTTTGTCTGAGGTATGCGCTGAATGCTATGAATTTTGGAAATTGACACCTCTGTAATTATTTTTATTCATTACAGTCGAAATTTTAACTATGTGGTGTTAAGATCATGTTTTCAAACTACTATTTAAACATTTTCGATATAGAAATCAGCTACCGAGAACCAGAGATCCATAGTTATCGTACTTATAGCAACATTTAAAAAAATTACTCTAGCCGGTTTTTTCTCAGTGAGCCGCAAATAACGTAGCGACGGACTTATATTTTAAAAATATATTCTGTGGACATTTATCTACAAACTACATTTTCCCGTTTTCGAACCTTTTAGCCGTTATCAAGATACACCAGAAGACCCACGATGTTCGAGTACGAAAAGCGTCGGTTTTCCGGCCGCTACGAAACTTACTATCCGATTTTTAAAAATCCACTCGGTGAAAACATTTGGTTTCTGCACATTGTAAATTTTGAAATCTTCGTTCGATGAAAAATTAATTTTATTTTCGTTATTCATCACATTTCACATAATCAAATTAAGTAAAGTATTGCGACATTTAAAATGTATATATCATACATCAAAGCGCAGAGGAGCTATCAAAATTTTATTTAAAATTAGGTGAGAACCCGGAATTTCCCGGGTATATGTTTATTCTATACTCTTGCAATAAATTTACCGATCCTACTCTCTCTCCCCATACAATCTGTTCCTCTTCCATCTCTCTGGTTATTTCCACCGCCTCCTCTCCTGTCCCTTTACTTCCGCTCCCTTAAGCCCAGTTTACATGATGATCGCGCTAGTAATGAACAGATCACGTTGCTGACATCTAGCGATGTAAACATGGAACTACCAGCGTTTCGTGAGCGCTGACGGCGTTTAGTACTAGTTAGTAAGCTATGGAACAGGTTCCAAGTGAGCCCAGATAACGTTGTGTGTTGTTGCGATAGTTCAATTTTTTCCCGTTTTCATCATTTGACAAACACATACAAATAATAAACCATAATTAAATAACACAATGTGCTATGGAGCGCTTTCCGCAACGACGCGCACGTCTGTCCGCGGTGCGCGGCAGCTGCGCACCAAATTGCAAGAAGTTCCTGCGGGCGACACCAGAGTCCGCCACAGGCACACCGCGAACGTAAGGCTCCTATAAACTGTCCTCCATTTTTCCCCCAGCTGTAGGAGTTGCCATGTTCCAGATGAGATCACTCGTTACCTCGCGTTTCATTCAACTCGCTCACACTCACAAACTACTCACTGTATGAACGTGGAATTTTCATCAATGTCCAGTGGCGGCGCTAGGCGTCGGCGACGTCGGCGGCCGCCGACGGCCTCGCGCCTGTGGGGGCCTCACAAAACATTATTAATGTTTTAGATTTTTTTTTTTCATTTGAAGTTTAACGGTGTTTACCAACTGCTTGGTTATGTAACGACGAACTACATTTAACTTACACTAAGTTATCGTAAGGACGAACACAACGTCTGTACCCAAGGGGGGGATTCGACCCCCAACGGGAGGGACCTCGCGCAACGTGGTATGACGCGTTAGTGCGCTCGGCCATTCCCGCCCGGCAGCTATTCAGTTGTCTGTGTTTATTTCCGTATGAGTGCAGCAGTGAAGAAATTTCCAGTTAAATACTTTGTGTTATCGAAACTGACTTTACTGTTTTTCACATTAAACAGTGAAAATAATGCATCAACACACAATAACGACAGTACAGCTCAGTAACAAATAAGACAACAATGCAGTGACACCAGTCTGTAGCAACGCTGTGCTGTTGACAACGACCATCGCCACCCCAGCACGGCTATAAGTCTCAAGAGTGCTGCCGACTGTTACCGATCACTTAATGGATTTCCCATTCAATCGCTGTCGTGAATCTGCGCATGCGCACTGAACGGCAGTGACGAAATGATGCACGAAACTGTGTTGAAGAGACTCGCTGGTCGAACACTTCCCTCTACGTTTCTTGTCGTTACTGAGTGAAAAATTGGTGGTTTGTTTATCGTAAATAAGTTATACGATACATTTAACACACTGTTTGGATTGATTTCACATTCTTAAGGTAAGTCAGTATTCAGATAAATTTCTTATCATGTTTTATTTGTCTGTAAGAAAAACTTATTTTACTGTCGTAAATTTTATTTAAGTGCTACGGTACGATTAAAATTACTTGGTAGTTGAACCAGTGGTGGATTTTGCCTGCTGGACGCTTAGAGCGGCTTAACCACAGCCTAAGGGATGTTTCCAGTATGAAACTTTCACTCTGCAGCGGAGCGGAGTGTGCTCTGATATGAAACTTCCTGGTAGATTAAAATTGTGTGCCGGAACCGGGACTCGAATCTGGGACCATTGCGTTTCTTCCAGGAGTGCTAGTCTTGCATGGTTCTCAAGAGAGCTTCTTTGAAGTTTGGAAAGTAGGAGGCGAGGTGCTGGCGGAAGTAATGTTCTGAGGCGGCATCGTGAGTCGTGTCGGGATAGCTCAGTCGGTAGAGCACTTGCTCGCGGAAGGTTCGACTCCCAGTTCCGGTACACAATTTTAATGTGCCAGGATGTGACATAGGGAGGAAATGGATGCATCAAGAAGAAGAAGAATGAGTCACCTAAATCCAACCAGGCTACGAGTTCCAGCATGATGAAATCTCTGAAGAAACCTACTTCGGGTGAATCGGCTGAATCTGCTCCAGAAGGCTCTGATAAATCTGTCCTCTCTGTAGATGCTAAAACAGAACCAGAGTCGAATGAATCTGTTACCCTTTCTGATACAGCGTCAGAATTGGGCGTAACTGCTGTTATCAAACATTCTGAACCGAATAAGGAATCAAGAAGTGAAAATATTTGTGATTCAAAAATCGAAAAGAGTCATTTACAGAATTAGATCCAGGGAACTGGGTCTTTCCAATAACAAATTCACAGCGTCATGACTTAATTCAAAATGTTCCTCAACAAAACCTCGATAAATCTGATGAGGGTTACCCCAAAGGCACACATAAAAGACATCTTACTAAATTTCATTTTACTAGAAAATTGAGTAACGGTGAAGAGCAACATCGCAGGTGGTTGGCTTACTCCACATCCCAAGATAAAGTTTACTGCTTTCCATGTAGACTTTTGATATTTGCAGACACATGGTAAAAGAAGGCTGTTGTGACTGGAAAGATCTGAGTAGGATATAGCAAAGACATGAACAAAGTCAAGGATACATGGGGTGTATGATTAAATGAAAATCAATAAAGGAATCAAATACAGGAAAACGATAATTGAGGAAAACGAGAAACTGATTAGGAAATCACAAAAGTATCGGTATAACTTGTTTTAAAGGTTGATCGATATTATCAACTACTTAGCCTCACACAATCTGGCATTTGGAGGTCATCGAGAATCCCTTAACCTGAATGATACTGGAAACAGATGAAATTTATAAACCTGTTTAAACTGTTACCCAAATATCATCTAACAGTGAAAGAGCACCACTTGCAACGTATTACTAAAAAACAACTTTCTCAGTTATTATCTGAGCCACGAGATCCAAAATGAATTAATTTCATTAATGTCAAAATCTGTCATTAACGAAATTGTAAAAAGATTCAAACAAGTCAATATATTATGCCTTCGTGCTCGATTGTACCAGGGATGTGAGCCGTGTGGAAAAAAATGTCGATAATATTAATATTTTGCAATTTCTTTAGTGAAGAGATAGAGGAACACTGTGTTGGGTTTATTGACGTTGCAGAAACAACAGGAGAGTATTTAACAAATACAGATTTAAAGGATCTACAAAATAATGATCTAGATATAAAAAACTGCCGAGGACAGAGATATGATAACGGCGCCAATATGGTTGGCATTAATATAGGTGTTGGAACAAGAATACTCAGTATTAATCCTCGAACACTCTTCACGCCATGCCTTTCTTGGAATTTCCTTCTCATAGATGCAGCTAACTCATCTACAAAAGCTACAACATTTTCCGTCTTCATCAATAACATTTATGTGCTCTTTACAAGGTCTAGCAAGCGTTGGTAACTTATAAAAACTAAATTAAAACTGACATTGAATCCTCTGTCTGAAACAAGGTGGGAAAGCAGAATCGGAGCACTAAAAGCTATATTATTTCAATTTAGTGATGTCATCGAAAGCGTGAATGACCTGAAAAGTAAAACTGATGGTTCTGAAAACTGTGAAGCAGTCTTGAAAGAAATGTTAACTTTTGATTTTATTGTTCCAATACAGGTGTGGTACGAGATTTTACTACGTGTGAACAATATAAATAAACAGTGGCAGTAGCTGTTGACTCTCTACGTTCATTTCATGTCTGGATTCGAGATTTCCGTATTACAGAATCTGAAACATGCGTTGCAAAAGCTCGATTGTTTGTAGAAAAAAATAGATACAAAATTGACTCTGAGTTTAAAAAGGAAAGAATAGCACAGAAAAAAAAAATCGGACTGACGTGTTTAACGGCCCACTTTAGATTTGTAGTTTTATAAGCTTTTGCAAACATTTCGGACCAAAATAATAATTTAAGTAATAAAAACTTATGGTGATATGATTAAGACTCTACTATTGTGGTAATATCTATGCACCCAACAAGTAATATTCTTTCTGACTGTATTTTAACAGCCAAATTTATATGATATTTGAGTTTAGCTTTGACAAACCGCCACTGTCAATTTGGCCCACTTTATTTTTCCTCTTGCCTCCTAAAAGGTTTTCGCACACTCTTGTTAACTGAACACAACTATATTTTGCAAGATCCCAATTTGTTCAAAGGTAACAGCGCTTTCTCTGAAAAGTACATTTATTCTGTTTCGAGAACATACCATGAAATACATAACAACGAATTGTTAACGTAGACTTCTTTATCACATGTACATAAACTAGGTAGATACCGTTACAATGACTTTTGTAAATGACGTATTGATAGTACTAATTTTGTTCAAATGTTTGTTATGCTTATGGGACTTAACTACAGGGTCATCAGTCCCTAAACTTACAAACTACGTATGAACTAGCTAATCCTAAGGACGGCACAAATATCCATGCCCGAGGGGGCATTCGAACCCCCGACCGTAGTGGCCGTGCGGAACGTGACTTGAGCGCCTCGGTCTCCTCGGCCACCGCGGCCGGCACTAATTTTGTAAATATATGCCAAGTATTACCACACTTATTCCGTTTGTGATTGTAGCTGTAAGAGAAAACGTAATCACGGTTTGAAACAGAATATTTGCTCTTTATTTTAGCGCAGAACAGAGTAACATGAAGGAAGTGATATTTGAACTACAGGAAAGATAATACCATCTACGTTAAAGCGTCCGTAGCAACCATGTCAAAGACGAAAACATATTAGTAGATGCTTTGATTATAATTAATGGCTTTCAATATATTCCATAAATAGTGAATAAACGCTTAGAAAAAAATGAACAAGGTAATTTTCTGCAATGTATATACTTCCCTTCCATTTCATTAAGGAACTACACCTTGCCACTGAAATCTAGGATTGCCTTTATATACGAAACTACCTGTATCATCTCCTTGTTCAGAATGTTCATTATTACAGTATCCTCCCAGTTTACATGCATATGCTGCAGAGGACTATTGTTCAATTCGCTATTACGTATTTCCCGGCAAGTTCACGAAATAGAACAAACACGAATTTTAAAGGGAGCATTCTTACATATGCACAACTCTAAACATGGAATACTTAGCTCTATTTAATTAATAAGAGTGGCCGAAATCCTTTTAGGAAAAAAAGAGAAAATTTTTTTTTAGGCAGTGGCGGGTTTCGAGCCACTGGACATGAACATTACAGTCCAACGCGCTGCCCAGTACACTACGGCAAACAATTACAACACTTGACCTTTAATCTCGTACTATTGATGACAGTTGTTAACTGATGCTAATATGGCATTTTAGACACTACATTATCGTACGAAGAACGACGTATTTTTTATTAATTCTGCAGGGCGCCATTGCTTTGACATGACAACGTGTAAGTTACAATAAGAAAATCATCAAATTCGCAACGCAAGATGGCGTATGCCAGAGAGAGTGAGTTCTGGGTGAGAAATGTCACGTGACATCTCCGATCCGCTGGTTTTCGTTAATTCGATGGAGGGTGTCAAATCTCCGTTATTTTTGCAAATATCTCTCAAACCATACGAGATATGAAAAAAAACATAAGAGAGCAAAGTTATAGAGAATTTTCTCCTCTACAAATTCGGTTATTCAATTTTAGTGTCAGATGTATGGTTAAGCCATTATTTTCGTTTAAATTTCGAGCTGTCAAAAGACGATCGTAAAGGCCCACTTTTAGTGTTACTACTGTAACCTAAAGAGGTCCAAAACGAATGCTCGATTACGAACTAATTGATGAACTAATACAATCTAATGAAATGCAGTACTGAGTTAATCATTAACAAAATCATTGATGCTGTTGTAATAGTCGACAGTGACTGTCGATTCAAAGCGCTAGAAGAATATTTTGAGCAACTTGGTTTTATTTATGAAATCATTTATTTAAAATCTCTATCCAAGAAAGACCCTCTCTAGCACTGTAATGATTTAGGTATGATACTCCGAGAAGGCGAAAATTGTGACTTTCAAACTTTAGAACATCACGAGGAACTCCAGCTTTTAAAATCCAATCCACTGTACTGAATCAAAGATGCAAAACAATTTCTTCAGTACACTTTAAAAACAAATGAAATAAATATATCCAAATGTTTATGTAACAAACAGAATCATGTTCCCAATTCCAGTCAGCACTGCTTCGGCTGACAGAAGCTTCTCAAAGTTGAAACTGATTAAGACTAACTTGAGAAGCACAATGAGCCAAGAAAGACTAACTGCGCTGTCATTACTATCAATTGAACATGAAATAGCGACTTGTATTCATTATTTTGTGATCGTAAAAAAAAATTCAATGAGGCGAAAAGCCGAAACGTTTCTCTATTTTAATTTGGGTTATTGTAATAATGAAACTTCCTGTCAGATTAAAATTGTGTGCCGGATCCGGGACTCGAACCTGGGACCTTTGCCTTTCGCGGGCAAGCGCTCTACCGACTGAGCTATCCCGACACGACTCACGATGCCGCCTCACAACTTTACTTCCGCCAGTACCTCGCCTCCTACTTTCCAAATTGCACAGAAGCTCTCCTGCGAACTATGCAAGACTAGCACTCCTGGAAGAAAGGATATGGTGGAGACATGGCTTAGCCACAACCTAAGGGATGTTTCCAGAATGAAACTTCACTCTGCAGTGGAGTGTGCGCTGATATGAAACTTCCTGAGAGATTAAAATTGTGTGCCGGAACCGGGACTCGAACCTAGGACCTTTGCCTTTCGCGGGCAAGCGCACTACCGACTGTGCTATCCCGACACGACTCATGATGCCGCCTCACAACTTTACTTCCGCCAGTACCTCGCCTCCTACTTTCCAAACTTCACAGAAGCTCTCCTGCGACCCATGCAAGACTAGCACTCCTGGAAGAAAGGATATGGTGGAGACATGGCTTAGCCACAGCCAGGGATGTTTCCAGAATGAAACTTTCACTCTGTAGCGGAGTGTGCGCTGATATGAAACTTCCTGGCAGATTAAAATTGTGTGCCGGAACCGGGACTCGAAACTGCGACCTTTGCCTTTCTCGGGCAAGCGCTCTACTGACTGAGCTATCCCGACACGACTCACGATGCCGCCTCACAATTTTCCTTCGCCAGTACCTCGCCTCCTACTTTCCAAACTTCACTTGTATACTATACTAATAAAATTTTGGTATAATGACTATTGGTTTATAATTCAGCTCATTTTATTTAACATTTTCTTCCTTTCGGAAAAAATGAAAGGGGCCTCGCAAACACGAGTTCGCCGACGCGCAGTTTTTGTCTAGCGCCGCCACTGTCAATGTTTTCGTTAACAACTACACTACATTCTCTTCTTAGTTTTATTCATGGCAATAATTTATAAACAGTTTATACTGGTAGTTTACGACCATGCACTTTCTGACGACTACGGAATTTTCGACATGCGAGGAACTTTTTTTCTGTTGAAGTTAGGTGAATACATTAAGCGAATGAAATGTTCAAAATACATCAAATTTTCATGCTCTCCAAACAGAAACTCAGTGAGAAATGTGTAACTTGAGATAATTTCAGTTAAATGCAACGCAATGGGATCCGCCTTCCCGTCTAGTAGTAACGTCTTTCCCATTAGAGCTCCTAATAATTAGCCACCTGTTGTTACTGCATAACATCCATACTTGAAGATGTACAGACTTCTTTCAACCCATTAAATTTAATAGTTGCACGCTACAAAAGTGCTGTGTCTCTATCTAACATGCAATTTCAGTTTTTTACTTATTTGAAAAGAATATTCTAAATATCTCAATACAGAGTGCTTTATTATGTGAGGAAATGAGAACAAGTCAGTTCGTTAGCTAGTGAAGAGATCCTTGATATCTGTCATTTTCAAGTATTCTCACATAAAATCCTCATTAGATCTAATAACTTCCGTTTTGTTACTGCTAGGCTTTAAACTGAAGAAAATGTAACTCCTATTAGGTTTCGGAAACTGAGTAGTAGCTCTGAAAAACAATCCACAAGAAGCAAAGAAATAAACATTTGTGAGTGACGAAGAAATATCTGCAAATCGAATAATAAATCACTAAATCTTTATCATTCTACAACTATCTATTTCCTTGAATAACGCGACAATTAATGAAGTTTTGCATAGCAACCATGTGGCAAAATACTCCCCTCTTTGCACGTTGTCATTTGTCAAAATATCATTTTGATACGTCTAGCCGTGTATGAGATACGCAGTGATTCATTCTGGCCTTATCCCCATCGGAATTAAGTGCGGTAAATAAAATAAAGTTTAGCGGTATGAGTGAAAGGTTAAGATCTCCTCCTAAGTCGAAAATAAATTTCAGTCTATTAGGAAAGTTTCAATCGTAGCAACATATGGTGCTACAAGCACCAAACGGAATGTCATAGCAGCCTCTATTTTTTACTGCAAACTTTTCCTAATGTAGCGCAGTCTCTTATTTCGAAGCCAATATCTTATTAACTTTGACTATTAAGGAAATGAAGAGCATTTCGTCACAGTGCTGAAATATAAAGATTTAAGTAGCGGAAAAATTAAATATTTCTACCAATTAGTTTTTGCGAAATCGTTTGTGAAAGATGGCAGAACATGCGCCTCTACGCATGTTGGGGAAAACATGGCGGACGATTCAGCCTGGGTAGTTAGGAGCTCTACGCAAAGGCGCAGGAGCTAGGTCATTGTGCCAAAGACCTTGTAAGAAAATAATACATGCTTCCACGGAAAGAATGGGCAAGTCGCCAATGAGCGGATTACACGTCACGTCAGTCAGTCTCTTCTTACGCGCCTAATTAAATACCGACGCACGGCGCCTAGAAATGTCGTCTTGGACCACTCCTTCGGAAGAAGAGACGCAGCCGTCATCGCCCTGTCTCCGTGTCCGCCGTCCTTCCACAAGGAACGCCGCGCTACCGTTCTACGGGATTTCGCTCCGACGCTGGGACTCGAGGGGGCATCTTGCAAGGCAGAGGACAGAACATCTTTCCGGAAGGCAGCCGCTCCTGGAAGACATCTACTTTCTTTTCTGTTCCATAGTCTCACCTGTTAGATCAACTTTGTTTTCAGTCGGTATTCAGGATTTTCATATTCACTGTATGTATGACATTAACTGCGAATGGGCAAAGTTGGAAATGTGTACCCAGCCGGGATTCTAACCTAGGTCTCCTGCTTTCTGGGCAGTTACGCTGACTCCTACACAACTGGGAACACAGCGATCGTCACACGTGCACGGAATTACTCAAGCACGCCTCCCGTCAGATACAAATTTGCAACTTTACCCTGCTCACTATAACTCAAACTCGTAGTTACTTAGTACAAATTCCCGTAAGAGTAAGGACCTAGGAATGCCTCCGCACTGATGAAAGGATCATTGTCCGTCATCGGCATATGTACACATATTCAACTTTACCCATTTGCAGTTAATGTCATACATTCCATGAATATGAATAGATAAAAACTACAGGATCAAAGGTGGCGTCTGTTCTTTCCGACATGTCCGAAAGAAGAGATACCACATATATATATTTATATAACTTATTCAAGATTTTTATTTTCCGTTCATTTCAAAAAGAATTATTTTAGATTTGCTGAAGATTTCTTTTAGTTAAAAGCTAAGGTTTTATCTGTACTATGTGGCTAGCTCTACAAGAATTTTGTATAATAAAGCAGTCATTGTAGTAGCTGTGTATGTCAGTGACAAATAAATCCGTCGTTTACACTACTACTTTCACGAAGCTCAAAACACAGATTTGTGTTGGCTGCACTGCGTTTCTATGGAACATTGACGCGCAGCACATCCCTCCCCCCCCCCCCCTCTTCCTCCTGCACCCAAGCACAAGTGTAGCGATTTTTTCCTTTTTGAAATCTTGTCAGTCTACCCTTTCTCTTGTCAGCATTCTGGGTTCATTCTCTCTCTTCCCCTCCCACCCCCTTCTAGAAATATCCTTCTACTTTCGTGGTGATCATTGAAATATAGTCAAAGTTTATTTCAAGAAACTCTTTGTCACTCACCATATAGTGGCTCACTGTTAAAAAAAAAATTCTCCTCGAAAATATGCGATCATCAACTTTGATAGTAATTGGTGAAACGGAGTCAAAGCGTATTCCAAGGTAACTTCCACCATACACCGTATGAAACGTTGTGTATAAAGTATCTTCCTGTCGTTCTTGTGTTCAAATGTGTAAAATTTATTCAAGATCGGAATAAAACTGTAGATTGATGTTGGCGTCTGTTATAAACCTCCATCCATACACCGTATTATGTGAACAATGACCTTCCTCTTGCTTTGAAGCTCAAGTGTGCAAAATTTCATCGATATTGGAAAGACACTGTAGATTTTTCAGGCGTCCATAGCGTTAGGTAAAGTATCCCTTCCATGTACTTTACGAAAATTCATGGAGACAGTGATTTTCCTCATTTTGTCGTAATGGAATGCACGATATGGCAGCGCATAAAATATAAATCTAATCCGAAGTGGTGACTTCCATAATAAGTAACCAAATTAAATTTTTCGGATTTTAGTGTCACCTGCCGGTCTCAAATCTGAAGTTTTTGCCTTTTTTCCCTGCAATTTTTTCCAACTTTTTCTCATCGTAAGAAAATTATTCGGACTTCAACGAATACTTGAATGAAGAAAAACATAATAATATAAAATAAAAGCAAATTAAAAAAATTATGAATCGGTACAGTTGTCTGCGAGTTAAGCGCTTACTGACACATTCAGTGAATCACTTGTATATTTACGTGTTTGTTAAAAAAAATAATTATGTGCAAAGATGGGGAAATTTTCTAAAAGTTTCTCCATGAGAACGTAAAGTACATTTGCCTCCTCTCATGGTAACTTCATGGTAATTTCATCAAGATAGGAATTAAAATATAGATTTTATAGAATTCCGTTAGGAAAAATACTCTCACCCATGCACCGAACGAAATTTTATTAGTGACCTTCCTCTTGGTTGAAAGACATTTACATAAATACTCCGCAATACCCCGTAAGGTGCGTGGCGTAGGGTACAGTGTACCACTACTAGGCATTTCCTTTCCTATTCCACTCCCAAATAGAACGAGGGAAGAAGAATGTCTGTATACCTCTGTACTAGCCCTAATTTCTCTTGTCTTTAAGCGAAATGTAAGTAGACGGCAGCAAGATCGTTCTGCAGTCAGCTTCAAATTCCGGCCCTCTAAATTTCCTCAACAGAATTTTAAAAAGAACGTCCCCATTTGAGTTCCCGGAGCATTTCCGTGACATTCGCGCATTGGTCGAACCTACTGCTCGCTTCTGATTTGATTAGATTAATACTTGTTCCAGCATACGACGTTTCGTAATGATGTGGAACTTGTCAGTTTAGTAAATGTTATCTACACTTGACAGTCAATATTTTAAAGATTTTTTATTACACTTTTTTAAATTTTTTTTGTATTTTCTAAGTTTTATCTAAAAATTCAACATTGTAGAAGGAGTTTCCATTCAAAAATTCCTTTAATTTCTTTTTAAATACTAGTTGGCTATCTTTCAGACTTTTGATGCTACTTGGTAAGTGACCAAAGACTTTTGTGGCAGTATAATTTACCCCTTTCTGAGCTAAAGTTAGATTTAACCTTGAATAGTGAAAATCATCCTTCTCTTAGTGTTGTAGCTATGCACACTGCTATTACTTTTGAATTGGGTTGGATTGTCAATAACAAATTTCATGAGTGAGTACATATATTGTGAAGCTACAGTGAAGTTCCCTCGATCCCTAAAGAAACGTCTGCAGGATACTCTTGGCTGGGCTCCAGCAATTATTCTGATTACACGCTTTTGTGCAATGAATACTTTTTTACTCAATGTTGAATTGCCCCAGAATATGATCCCATATGAGAGCAATGAATGAAAATAGGCGTAGTAAGCTAATTTACTGAGATGTATATCACCAAATTTTACAATGACTCTGATAGCATAAGTAGCTGAACTCAAACGTTTCAGGAGATCTTCAATATGTTTCTTTCAATTCAGTTCCTCGTCAATGCAAACACCTAAAAATTTTGAGTATTCTACCTTAGCTACAGTTTTATGTTCAAAGTCTAAATTTATTAATGGTGTCATGACATTTACTTGGTGAAACTGTATATATTGGGTTTTATCAAAGCTTAATGAGAGTCCATTTGTAGAGAAACCAATTAATTACTGATCTGTTGCGGGTCCCAAACACTTGAGTAATAATCAATACGTGGTCGTAGATGCGTTTTATACTCGGTCTCCGTTACTGATGAAGAACAGCTTCCCAAAATTCTCCCAATAAACCGAAACCGGCTGTCCTCCTTGCAACTATCTTTACATATTCCATCCGCTGTCGGGCTGCCGTACTGCTCGCCAGCCAAGTAGGGCCGCAGTTGGCTGGCGAGCAGTACGGAAGCCCGACAACGACTAGTCGCTCTTTTTTGTAAAGTTTGACTTACTAGTCTCTGTTTTCTAATGTTATTTATCTTTTGGACTTGAGCATATCGCTCATAAGTTTACCTCTCATGTAATA
This sequence comes from Locusta migratoria, assembly GCA_026315105.1. Classification (NCBI taxonomy): domain Eukaryota; kingdom Metazoa; phylum Arthropoda; class Insecta; order Orthoptera; family Acrididae; genus Locusta; species Locusta migratoria. The sequence continues at coordinate 215,334,835 of CM048749.1, forward strand.
ATTTTAATCTTATCGTGAAGGCAGCCTTAGTTAGTGCCGAAATCTAGATCAAGTATTTACAAACTGCAACTTGTTGGGCTGTTTCTACAATTATTGTAAATTTAGTAAGGTTGCTGCAAATTTTGGCAAGACTTCTTTAAAATCATTGTATTACTGTTAAAATGCTTTTCACAGGCTGAAATTAAGTATTTGCTGACCTAAGTTATTTAGTTTCATGGTATCGGGTTCTTAATATATAGTATCAGGTTACTTTTTGTGTTATTATGGTTAGCTGAAAATACGCTAATTTCTACTTAATACTCATTACATCTAATAATAAAATAATTACAATTATTTTTAAATTAGTAATTTCACATTAATGTACTGCAGCCGTTATGAAATGTTTCTGTTCTCGTAAATCACATGCAGCGTCCTCAGAGAAATTGCTTACGACCTCTCGGACCGATACAGTGTTCACGATAAGAGGTGGTACACGTTTGGGATTGTATCCATTCACGTTTATATCCATCGTAACACATGACCATTTCCCCAGGCAGAATCCACATTTCCATTGCATCGCCTCATCTTGTTTCTGTTAGACCGTTTCATAGTCTCTGCTTATATTTGAATTAATTTTTTTAATATTTTGGGGATAAAGAATTAATTTTCAGAACAGGGATTTAAAAATTTAAAATTATTATGTGTATAACTTTAAGTTTAGGTCGAAGTAATTACGAGGGGTACCAGCATGGAAGACGAATATGGCCAAGGGTATTTTCTCTGGTAGCCATATAAAAAGAAAGTTTCGTCATTGTTAAAGTTAATTTCTCTCATGATAATTTACTTATCTCGTGTTTAATATTACAGAGCTGAAACCGTGTATGAAGTAAGTCATTTAATGTAATTATTAAAAGCTATACAGAGCTAAAACTGTGTATGAAGTTAGTCATTTAATGTAATTGTTAAAAGCTATAAGTGAGATTTACCATCGATAATAGTTCGCGATATATATTGAAATCAGCTATTACATTCGATGCATGTCGGTTGAACATGCATTTGTAGTGCGGACTTAAATATGATTCAAATAGTTACATGAACTGTGATTAGGGACCAGGAAGAACTTACTTAGAGATTTAAAGGGCGTTTCATTCATTCTCATTGCATCTTTAAATATTTGTGAATACATTCAGACATACTACAGTGTATACTTCATTTATATACGAGGGTTGTTTTTTTAAGTAAGGGCCGTTCGCGCGTATAGTACCGTAGTTCGCGCGGACGCCGCAACAAGCCACCGCGCCACTTGCCGGCATCCTTCCCGTTCACACTGAAGCCAGATGCAGCTCTGAAGCTGACGTGTACGCATTGATGTGCTACTTTATAATGTTTACGATTATTGAATCGCCCGCCGCGTGTGAGATACGGTCAGTAATACATTTTTTTGACCGCGAGAAGCCTATCAGCTGCAGAAATTCATCGCCAGTTAACAGAAGTTTATGGTTTGAATGCAATGAGTGAAGGTAACGTGCGCCAGTGGGTTAGAGAGTTTAAAAATGGCCGTCAAAACGTCCATGACGAAGAACGCTCAGGCCGGCCCTCTGTGTTCACTGATGATTTTAGTGGCTGCAGTCGAAACAAAGATTCGTGAGGACAGAAGATTCACAATTTCCACTCTTTCTTTGGAATTTCCACAAGTTTCAAGATCGGTTTTGTACAAAATTGTGTCTGAAAACCTAAACTTTAAGAAACTGTGTTCTCGGTGGGTACCCAGACTCCTCACAGAGGACAACAAAGGGAAGAGATTTGACACTTCATTGGACGTTTTGATTCGTTACGAGGAAGAAGGAGATGACATGTTGAGTCAAATTGTCACTGGAGATGAAACATGGGTATCCCATATCACTCCCGAAAGCAAGCGACAATCGATGGAATGGCGACACACAACCTCCCCCGTCAAGGTCAAAGCCAAACAGACGCTGTCAAAGCGCAAGATTATGGCAACTGTGTTCTGGGACCGGCGCGGTGTTTTGCTAGTGGACTTTATGCCAAAAGGAACGACAATCAACTCAGATTTCTACTGTGCAACTCTAAAGAAGTTGTATCTCTGGTCGAATGAACGGCATTAAGTATCGGTGTACGAACTGCAATAAAAAGTACTGTGTGAACTTGGATCAAAATTAATATGAAAAAGCCAATGGTTATGAACAATTCCATGAATAGCATTGAAGACTTCCTTGGACAATATTCACCACCGTTTAGGTTAATAAAATCAAGTAGGTTTTACAAGTGAGGGCCCGAAGATCTGATTGTTCGGGCTTGCCTGTCAACAGAAGCATAAAATAAAAATCAAAACAGACAAGTCAGGGTACATACGTTTTATACGTTGGTTTGCGCGCAGCGTAACTAGAGGAATGCCAAAGACTGCTCTTGCTTTCCAGAGACCCTCTGGTTTTCTCAAGGAAATATGGTTGTTTGCAGAATGAAACACGCTCTTCCAGCTATGTGTTTGCAGGGGTGTTTCAGGTTGTGCTAGTTAGTTTGAAGGTTGCAATACCCAAATCTTTCTGTGTAAGTCAAAATTCTCTTTTTTGCAAATATATTATTCTGTTGACAAGTTTCCAAACCTTGAGGAAATATATCTGGATGTCCAACCGGGTCACCACATCCATATATATTTGTAAACGTTTTGCTGTTACCAATAACTTTATATTTTTCTTTTTGATACCGTCTGTACATACTCGTATGTGGCACTGGCTTCTAACAGTGATATGCCTTTCATCGCTGATTGAACTGCCTACTTCATCGACCCATCGTCCCATTTCATTCAGCCTACTTTCCGTTTATACGTCCTGAACATCCGAAGAAAATGAAGGAATAAGTTATTACATTAGTATTAGAAAACAGGAAATCTCTTGTAAATTCAATTTACCCCGAATTCATCATTTTTCCGCCACTATTTATGAAGCCCCGTTATTAGTTATTCAAATAGCCCTAAAGTACAGCGAAATGCTATTGAGAAGTAGTTCTCCGCTGCACTAACAAACGGTGGCACAAGTCACCAATGTGGCGAACGGAGGACCCAGCACCATGCCTCAACTTTTTACATGGTTTTCATTTCTTACAAACTGTAGGAAATCCCTAGCAATGTCTTTTTTACAAACCGTACAGCGGCCAGTTGTGAGCCACATACCATCTACACTTTAAAAAAATCTTCCGTAATTTTCTGAAGTCAGAAAACGGAATAGACGTCTTCTCTGGACAGACAAAACCTCCGACAGCAAGAAACACTCACGTAATGGCCTCTCCGCTGTGCTGCTGTTGCGGTACACGCGCAAAAACTTACAATTATTCATACAGCCACTCCATTAAAATAGCCCCGCTCTACCCTACGTTTACCAGATATGTTCTGCATGTTGTGAGGTCCTTCAGCACACCCCGCTGAAGCAAGGAAAATGAGGTAACCGACTGATAAATCCTTTTGAAGGAGCACAAAAAAGGCAAATATTATTCTTTCTAAAAGGCTCTCAGGAGCCAGCTACCAGAGACCTGATGCCAGTTTCTGTACCAAAAATTTTTGCAAGCGAACGTGTTCACTCTTTTGAGTGCTGACACAGGAGAGAATGGCAAACGAGGAGAAAGAAACAAGGTCAGTGACAGAGAAAAACCGAGCAGACTGTCATGGAAAGAGAGGGACAGTGACAGTAAAAGAGGTACACCGTACCAGTAGCAGTAGGAGATTGTAGCAGTGTAGGAGACGGGTGAGGAGACAGTAGAAATGTAAGATTTTTATTTATACGTGTCCAGAACATAACATCTAATATATAAAAATGAATGTTTGTGTGTTCGTATTTAATGCGCTGCCGTACCGTTCAACCGATTCTCATGAAACTTTGTCAACTTATTGCTTGCACTTTCGGGATGGTCATAGGCACTATTTAAATGACTGCACGACAAATTTTTCAGGAGATATGAAGTAATAAGTAATGATGAAATGCGCGGAAAAGTGCTGCGTTGTGCGACATCTGCTTCTAAACCACCGTACCGATTTAAACCAAATTTGGTGCACATATTCCTTCCATGAGGTAACAATTGACGTAGGGATAATAACTGCTTACGACATATAGTTCAGAAGATATGACGTCATACGTTTGGAAACCTGTAGCATCATGAGAATGCGAATGACACTTTATTCATTCAAAATCTTCATTTGATTTTGGACACTTGACCTTCAAACCAAGAGGAAGGTCACTGACAGATAAAATTTTGGATGGTGCATCACGGAGGATACTTTACATATGAACTTCGTCAGATTCTACCGTTGTATTCCGATCCTGATGAAATGTTTAAATATGATTGAACAATTCGCTTTATCAGTGTAGCATTAATATATTCAAGTTACGTACAATCATTTCAATTAATTAACGTGCCTAAACAGTTGATTTTAAGATTTCGGCGAAGTTTCGAATGAAATAAAATTTCCGAAAAGTATAGCATCTCTCTCTCTGGAAATTACGTTACTTATTTTAGAAACACTTATGTATTTTACTATTATTCATATGATTTGTGTATTATATTTTATTAGGTAATACTTCTGAAGAATGCAAAATTACTTTGTCGAAACCTAGGTCAAGGTTTATGCATATAAACCATTTTTATGCAACTGGTCGGCTGACATTTTGTTGACTTTTGGGTTTTTCAGGGTGATAATCATCAAAGAAACATTTAAAACATAAATATTGTTCACACCATGTGAATTTTATGCAAGCAATTTAAAGTAAGAATTTTTTTTTATTAATATGCTTCAGTGGAAAGTATACTTCATTCAGATTTTTAAATGAAGTTTTCTTTGCTGTCAGCTTTGATGCATACAAAGCGTATCGAATCACTGGGGTGAAAACCACCAGCAAAAAGATTGTTCAGGCACGTTAATTAATTGAAATGATTGTACGTAATTTGAATATATTAATACTACACTGATAATGTATCCGGGCGCTGGAGTTGCTAAGGAATTAGAATAACACTCTTCACCGTGCAGCATGTATGTTTATTTATGATATGCGAGAAGGCAGTTACGTTTCTGTGAGTTTTGTGCTCGGTGAACAGATTAAAATACCTCTAGAAGAAGAATTATTTTCTCTGCAACGATTACATGACAAATCTATTCAATAAAACAGCCATAGCCTCCCCTAATAAACGTACACCTGACCCAATTATTATTTATCTTTCCTTTTTTCATTGTTACTTAGTTCCTTGTACTAAAGGAAAAGTGGTGGAGGGGTAAAAAAAATGGTTAAGGCAACCACTGTCTCAAAGATAAGCAGGTTTCGATCAAAAAAAAAAAAAAAAAAAAAAAAAAAAAAAAAAAAAAAAAACACCATAGAGGACAAAGAAATAAAACAAGAAAGAAGAGACGGTAGAGCGGTTGCCCGCAAAAGGCAAAGGTCCGAGCTTCGAATCCCGGTTCCGGCACACCATTTACGTCTGCAAGGAAGTTTCGAAATTGTGTTGCTGTACAACCAAAAGCCGCTTCAGCAAGAAAATTGTCACAGTGGTTGTCTTCTTCGAGCAAGCGTAATGGAAGGCATAGATCTTTTATTTTGGATACCGTTGTCCATTCACTTTGCATATATTTTGGAATGACATTAACCAACAACAGTCGCATATAGATGCACTCAATATTACTAGGATTGACTTTATATCCTCGGCTCAAAGTACTTAATTTGAAAAGCCGTCGCACTTATCAGTTGGTGTGCATTGCTTGAGGTGCATGCACTTTTTTATATTTTTATTATTATTATTTTTATTTTATTGTTCCCGTGTGAGATGGCTACTTCGGAATAAAGTAGGTTGTGTTCGTGCAAAGGCACGATTACATTGTTCGAAAAATTCGGTGACCGTAATTATGTCACGTTCAGCTGCCGTCTCGCTGGTGAAAAATTTGCCCTGGCCGTTTTCAAGACGGACGGCAAAAAAGTATAACCGTCGTCACATCCCCCCGGACCCAGAGGATGAGCTGATCTCTGCGAGCATACGAAAGTAACTAGGACGTATAATATTTGGTTATCTGGAATAAAAAGAATTGGTCTCAATCCTCCGGATCCGACCAAGGTTTTCGGGAGGTTTTCCTTGGTTGTAAGGCGTATGTCGCAACTGGTAAGCCCCTCCCGCTTATTTCCAATTAGGATCCCCCCTTGCCCCACTATTGATTGATAATTGACTGAATACAACCGCGAGTATTTATGGACCGGATCTCAAACAGCCTGCTCCATTCTTCGAAATGGGGAAAAAAAACTTTAATGTTTAGCTGCTGGATCCCGTTCACGAATTGGGAAACCAAAGATACGCCAGACAGCTTCATTCGAGCTGATGTACTGGGCAATTTGGTGGCGCATTATTTCGTCATTGTCAGTCAACCGAGGAGTATTCACATCCATATTTTGAATTTGAAACAAAGCCATATCGCTGCCTTTATCCACTTACTTCCAATGTATTTAATATTCTTCACTGAACTGCGGAACTTAACATTAATATGAGCAATGAATGTCTTATTCAGCAGAGGTTGCCACCCAACGATTGTCGTTTATTTCGTTCATATCACGACTCTTGTGAGTGAGATGCACGAAACTGCCGCATGCGCAGTCACACATTTTCTTTATCATGTTGGATTGTTACGCCTCTTGTTTCTGCTCCAATATTTCGCACCTTCCTTGCATTAGTCGTACCAAGGATCAAATGAGCGCCCTTGCGCCTAGAGGGCATATCTAGTATATAAAGCAGAGTGTCCGTATATTTGTACGTGTTGCTTACAAATCTACAGTTTTGTTCCAATATTTGTGAAATTTTGTACACGCAAGCTTCAAACCGCGAGGACGGTCGACGTAAGAATCACGTACGATACATAGTTCACGAGATATGGCGTCATAAACAGTGAGATGCGGGAAAAACTGCTGCATTTAAGGACAATGCTGCTCATTTTCTCCTAAACCACTGGACCGATTTGAACAATTTTTTTAAATTTTTTTTATTTTTTTTATTTATTTATTTATTTATTTTTTTTTTATGGGACTTAACTACTGGGTCATCAGTCCCTAAACTTACAAACTACTTATTAACTAGCTTATCCTAAAGACGGCATAAATATACATGCCCGTGGGGGGATTCGAACCCCCGATCGTAGTGGCCGTGTAGTCCGTGACTGGAGCGTCTCAGTACCCTTGGCCACCGCGGCCGGCGATTTGACCAAATTTTGTACACATATTCCTTATGTGAGACAACAATTGCTGTAGGAGTGTGAACCACATGCGACAGATGGTTCAGGAGATATAACATCATAAACAATAAGAGTAGCAAGTAACTGCCACATAATGCGACGAGATTTTATGAATACACTATGAGAATGAGAGTACTTAGCGATTTCCAACAAACTTTAAACATAATTTCAAACCTTTATTAAACTTTTCTCGCTGACAACCATAGCAAAATGATGAAAGGAAAAATGCTTCACGCTTTCTCTTTTCGACTGTTTATGGAAGTAAAACTACGGCTTTCGGTGTGACGTTATAATTTCTACATTACAAATTGTAGCCACAGGAAATTTTGCAGACAGTGTACACACATAAAGTTGAATGCCTTTCTAAATCGTAGTTCATGAGATATGAGCACATAAACGGTGAAGTTCATGGAAAACCGCCCCATCAGGCACCAAGTTTTAGTATATTACTTCTATACTACTAATTTTATTCCCAAGAACATAAAGCCCTTATACAAATGAGTATATACCTGAAAATGATATATATATATTACACCCGGGCAACGCCGGGTTTACAGCTAGTTCATTATAATACACACACACACTCACACACACAAAAATATCAAGAATTCCTTACTTACTGGAGAAAGCGCACATGCCTCCAGAGAAGATTGTCAGAGCAAATGAACGTTATCTGAGTAAGTTCTCAATTTCGAATGAATAAAAACTTCAAAGCATATGCTCTTAGTAGGAAGTTCATTCTCGCTAGCTACCCTCCTTCTTGAGTAAGTTTTCCGTGTGTTATGTCCGGCACAAAATAACTGTTCAGTCGTGTATTTCTTTAAATTAGCCCAGTCAGACAAATTATTCAGTGTACAAATATGGCGTCGTGTTCAGGACGGACTGTACTATGTTTACATATTAGTTTTTTGTGCAGCAGAATATCATTAAGATTAAATATGGACTTCTTACAGAAATGTATCTTCTGATGATGTTATACAATTTTCTTCATGAGAGAAACTTTTTTGTTGTTGGAGTTGGGTTAGTTCAATTTGTGAACGAAATTTTAAGAATGCATCACATTTTCATCTGTTTCAACGTGGAACGCTGTCAGAGAATTATAATACATAATACTTTTAAAACGATTTCCAGTCCAGTGTGTACAGCAGTCAGTGAAAATAAATATTCCTGCAATCATGACGGTTTTTTATTGAAAGAATACGAGGTACTTTTTGTTGTCAGCTCATAAGCGATAGGCCATGCGTTTTTGTTACAAAATACGGACTGCTAGGTATGTAATAAATCAGTTATTAATTTTACTGTCGTGTCTACTTACTTCTAACGCAACGGAAGTTACGACTACGAAGGCAATAAACGCATCTTAAATATGCCAAATGGTTTGGGTATAATGAACAAGAGTAGAAAAATACTTCAGTATCCAGTATTGAAGCAATATTTATTTTGTGATACAGACTGTGAAGTCCTGAAATGCACTTTATATGGAATTAATGTCATTAGGCGTTATTAATAGACTACTTAAAAATGCAATATTATTTTACAGTGTAGCTGTTTACAACTGTAAATATGCACACCAAACAGAAGAGTAAAACACGCAGCTGAGTCCACTTGCGTTTCATTTCTATGTGGGTAATGAAAAAAACTGTTCTGACATCACTCTCGTCACTATATAAATTGATTTAAATGTCACAGTTAAGACTTTTGTGAAGGAGGGGACTCGTCAGCAAAATAATGTTTTTATTGTTTTATTATCAACCTGCCGTATTTCTTCAGACTACGTATAACGGAGCGTTTTTGCCTTCTCAGCAACACAAATTCTGTCATCTTTATTGTATACTACAGCAAAACGTAACTTTGATAGAAGTTATTCGGCTCGTAGTATGCTAGAGAGCTCTCTTCAGAAAACGGAGAATATTATCAGCTTGTGTGAAACTTCTCTGGTTTTATTCATACGAAATCGGAGAAGGTTCTCGGCAATTCAGAATATAAAGTAGATACTCAGTTTTATTCATGCGGTCCAATATTTCTTAAAAATTCACTGCGTTGTGATACGAACGAAATGCAGACTGAAATGTCAAATAACTTCCCTCGCGCCAATCAGCCTCTCTGGTGAGTGTTATCTGTGGCTGCATAAGCGAGCTTAAAAGGACGCGCTGACGTTATATAGCCGAAATCTTGGAAGATGTCAATTTTGTGCGGTTGGATTCGCGAAATGTAATGGAGCGACATCTCATTTGGAAGAACGTAGAGTCTCCCAGCGATAACATTCAATAAAATACAATACTGACCATTGAAATTGCTACACCAAGAAGAAATGCAGATGATAAATGGGTATTCATTGGACAAATATATTATACTAGAACCGACATGTTATTACATTTTGAAGCAATTTGGGTGCATAGATTCTGAGAAATCAGTACCCAGGACAACCACCTCTGGCCGTAATAACGGCCTTGATACGCCTGGGCATTGAGCAAACAGATTTTGGATGGCATGTACAGGTACAGATGCCCATGCAGCTTCAACACGATACCACAGTTCATCAAGAGTAGTGACTGGCGTATTCTGACGATCCAGTTGCTCGGACACCATTGACCAGACATTTTCAATTGGTGAGAGATCTGGAGAACGTGCTGGCCAGGACATCAGTCGAACATTTTCCGTATCCAGAAAGGCCCGTAAAGGACCTGCAACATGCGGTCGTGCATTATCCTGCTGAAATGTAGGGCTTCGCAGGAATCGAAGGAAGGGTAGAATCACGGGTCGTATCACATCTGAAATGTAACGGCCACTTTTCATACTGCCGTAGATGCGAGCAAGAGGTGACCGAGACGCGTAACCAATGACACCCCATACCATCACACGGGTAATACGCCAGTATGGCGACGACGGATACACGCTTCCAAACACGGATGCGACCATCATGATGCTGTAAACAGAACCTGTATTCATCCGAAAAAATGTTTTGGCATTCGTGTACCCAGGTTCGTCGTGGGGTACATAATCGAAGACGCTCCTGTCTGTGATGGAGTGTCAAGGGTAACCGCAGCCATGGATTCCGAGCTGATAGACCACGCTGCTGCAAACGTCCTCAAAATGTTAGTGAATTTGGTTGTCGTCTTGCAAACGTTCACATCTGTTGACTCACGGATCGAGACGTGGCTGCACTATCCGTTACAGCCATGCTGATAACATGTCTGTCATCTCGACTGCTAGTGATACGAGGCCGTTGGGATCCAGCACGGCGTTCCGTATTGCCCTCCTGAACCCACCAGTCTATGGATCGCGACCAACGCGAGCAGCAATGTCGCGATATGATAAACTGCAACAGAGATAAGCTACAATCCGACCTTTATCAAAGTCGGAAACTTGATACTCATACGTTTCATCAGGCAACGCCAGTGAATTGCTGTTTGTGTACGAGAAATCCTTTGGAAACTTTCATGTCAGCTCGTTGTAGGTGTCGCCACCAGCGCCAACCTTGTGTGAATGCTCTGTAAAGCTAATCATATGCATATCACAGCTTCTTCTTCCAGTCGGTTAAATTTCGCGTCTGTAGCACGTCATCTTCGTGGTGTAGCAATTTTTCCGTCAAATCGGAAAATACTAAAAATATATCTAGCGTCAAATCGGAAAATACTAAAAATACACCTAGCGGAATAACATAAACTTTACGACCTATTGTCATACCTACTACATACACACATAAAATTTCAAAAAAATCTGTCCAGCCATTTAGATGAAGTACGAACACAAACACCGTGGCTTGAGATATTTATGTATACAGATAATAATAATAAATCAGTGCGATTACGACTCGTTATTGTATTACCATCCTTGTAGTAGTCTACAGTCACTGTGTACAACAGGTCCCTTAGGGAATCAATAGCTGTATAAAAATGGCGTATGATGTACGAAGTAAATCTTTATATATAAAGCAGTTTGTCCGTATGTTTGTGTGTTGGTCTGTATTTAGGTATGGTATACAAATGTACAGTTTTCTTCCAATGTTTATGAAATTTTGCACACGTAAGCTTCAATCCATGAGGACGGTCGCTGTAAGTGTTAGGATCACGTACAACACATTGTTCAAGAGATATGGCGTCATAAACAATTAGATGCGCGATAAACTGCTGCACTAAACGACAGTGTTGCACATTTCCTCCTAAACCATTCCTCCGATTTCAACCAAATTTAGTTCACATATTCCTTACCGTGAGGTAACAATGCTGTCGGTGTAAGAACCACATGCGACACATGGTTCAGGAGATACAACGTTATAAACAATATTGTTGCAAAAAAAACTCACATTATGCGACGAGATTTTATTATTATTATGAGAATGACAGTACTTAGCGTTTTGCAACCAACTTTAAACATAATTTCAAACTTTCATTGAACTTTTTCTCGCTGACAAACATAGCAAAATTATGAAAGGAAAAAAGTTTTTCGCTTATTACTTTTCCGCTGTTCATTGACATTCGGTATGAAGTTACAGTTTATAATTTCTAAACTAGATATAGTAGGCGCAGGAAATTTTACAGACGGTATACACACTTATAGCTGAATGTACCTTAAAAGTTGTATCAGAGTACGACAAGCAGTTCATGAGATATGAGCACATAAAGAAACCGCTCTATTAAGCACCAAGTTTTGATCTATTATATCTTTACTACTAATTGAATTCGCAACAGGTTTTACAGACATACTTCACTTATACAAATGAATATATAGCTGAAAAATTGTACAATTGTACAACATATAACTCAATAAATATGAGATCGTGCGAATTTATATGCCATTTGTATTTTGATTGCTATCTTTCTTTGTTTGGCTACTCCACATTTAATTTTGTACATTATGCAAGAAAGCCTTATTTCTTATATATTCTCCAATAAATATAACATGTTTTTAGAAAAAAGGACACACACACACACACACACACACACACACACACACAGAGAGAGAGAGAGAGAGAGAGAGAGAGAGAGAGAGAGAGAGAGAGAGAGAGAGAAGGGATAGAGGAAGTAGTAACTCATGGCAGGAATAAATAAATAAATACCTGGGCAACACCGGCTTTTTAGCTAGTTCGACATAAAAATCGCAGTAGTTTAGTCAAAGCAGGCGTTCCTCCCCATTATACGTGTACTAACACCAAACTTTGTAATGGATCCATTCTGTTGCTTCCGTATGGTTCAGCAACTGGCTGTGAATACTTCTTGAAAGAAAGAAGTCTCGGTTGCACAAATGTAATACAGCCTAGATAGAATAACGCGTTTGGCCCTCGAGGGGAAACATGGCATTACGTTAAAATGGCATTAAAATAGGGACTTGGATATTGTAGACGACAGTATCTGCACTCCGTATTTTATTTTAATGTTTAGTCACAGTTTCGAAGAAAACTTTGCCCTCAACTTTTGGCGTAATCTGAAGATGTCCAACAATGGCGAAACGTTTTTTCACTAATAAATTACGTAATCGAGACAATTGTTTCGAATTTTTTATTTAGGAGGGTCATTTTTGACGTAAGAACCGCTTGTTCAGTCACACGACGCCTTGGCCAGTTCTCAGTACGCCGCCATTACCACTCACATCTCTTCCGGTATTGGTTGTATGGTTATCCATGGCGATTAAAAAGGACTAATATTGCCTGTGGTCAAAAATCAACCAATTGAGTTAACAATGGTCACTGGGGGTAAAATTTTACGTATCATGTCGGCGGCCTCGCGTGATTATGTTAGCAACATCAACAACACGATAGAAAATCTTTGCCCATTTGTTCGAACCACATAGTGACTCGATTAGTGTATCGTACAGACCATGAAGTAAACAAATAATGCTGTTCCTGCTTTATGGCTGACAGGTTCTTGTATGTACCCTCATCCCCTCAGTAAAAATAATTGCCCTCGTAAAGCGAAGATTCCATGAGAAAACATCAGCGTTGTCAAGCGATTGGCTAAAATGAAGACTCACAGGATTCTCATTATTCAGCATCTGTTGGCAACATTATCATAGGAGGCCGCTAGGATATTTGGTAAAATTTAACCGGCACTGGGAGGTATGAAACGGTATCTTTTACGTGTTAAGGAAAATGCCTGACACAATAACAACTAATAAATACGATAGTATATACTTCTCTTGCCATTTTCTAATTATATAACTTTCATTAGCCTAATATTTGAAATGCAACTACAATTTCGGTGATCGTATATTTATACAACGCCAAGAAATAATGTTATTTTGATACTGCGATATTCAGAATTCCAGAGCTGATAACATATCGACTTCGTTGTTCCACCCGTGCACCGCTACATGCCTCTCCCGGCGCATCGTCATTTATATCTGCATTCTCGACTTCGTAGTTCCACCCGAGCACTGCTAGATGCCTCTCCCGGCGCATCATCCTTTATATCGGCATTCATATGAAAACATCCATTTCCTTTAACCACTCTTAATGAAGCATTTGAACGGCACAAGAAATTGAGTTGGGAGCACTCCATGTTTCGATATTCAATTATTTTAATACGTTATTTTAATACTGCAGATGCGCTGCATTACAGCTTCTTTGGTCCAGTCGAATAGACACTCAGTGAGCTGATTTTTGGAGAAGGTAGAACTTCATCCAAGCTGTAGATAGGAAAATTTCTACTTTTACCTCTTTTAATGGCTAAATGCACACATAATATTTATATTCGTGAAGTCTACAACAAACAATCTTTCGAATTATGTAAGTTTCATTGGCCTTCTTGTAGGAATAATTTAGTAATCTGTACCACAATTTTCGTTTTAGCGTATTTATATAATGATACCACTACTTTGAAGAGAAGGTGAACTAAGTTCTTTCTTCCGTCGATTTATGGAAGCTTTTAAGTTGCATTGGGTTACATATTTGGTCGACATGAGCGCTGCTTACCCATTCTATTGCTAATGTAAGATGGCGACTGCTCAGCAAAAAGCTTTTTACGTTACCGACTAAGGGAGAAGTGAATCGGCGACGGTTGTCCACCGTTTATTTGAACCAATTATGATAGGTGGTGTATTAATCGTTGGTATAAACAAGTGAAAGAGAAAGGCTGTTTGTGCAAATGGGAAAGTTCCGAAAGGCCGCGCCATAGTGAAGGACCTGTTCCATTCGGGAAGTATTTGCTGGAAGTCCAAGAAAATCGACCCGCCAAGCTAGTAGAGAGCTACTGTTTTTACAATCGACCGTTTTGAGAGCCCGAAGGGAAAGATTAGTGCCGAAACCTTATCGCCTGAAATTGGTTCAAGCCCCTTCCGAAACTGAAAAGAATCGCGATGTACAAGTTTGTCCTTGAGCAGCCGGCCGCGGTGCCCGAGCGTACTGCGGCGCGCCAGTCACAATCACAGTCGGGGGTTCGAATCCCCCTTCGGGCATGAATATTTGTACCGTCCTTAGTATAAGCTAGTTCATATGTAGTTTTTACGTTTAGGGTTTATGACCTCGTAGTTAAGTCTTTTAATCTCTACAAACATTTGAACATTTGAACCTTTGTCCTTGAGCAAATGGAAACCGATGACTTGTTCATTTATAAACTAGTGAGTGGCGATGAAGCTACACATCACTCAGACTGTAACTTCAATAGGTACATTGTTCATATACCGGGCACTAAGAAGCCGTCAGAAACAATTCAGCATGAACCTGATTCACTCAAGGTGAACGTTTTGTGTGCTATTTCATCCAATAAAATTTTCGATCCTTTTTTCTCCGAAGGTACAAATGCGACTGGGCAAACCTAAATGGAAATTCTGCAGAATTGGATGTTTCCTCAGTTTGAAGAAGAAGCGTGTCAATTCATGTTCCATCGGGATAGGGCACCACTCTGTTGGCAAGCATCTCGTGACAGAGCACTTCATCACTGGCCTCCAAGAAATCCTGACCTGTCAACATGTGATTTGTTTTTGTAACAGGTACGTTCCACCCCCATGAACCACAGACAATGCCGAGGTGGGGTGGCTTGCGTGCCTCAACGATACAGATACCCGTACCGTAGGTGCAACCACAGCGGAGGGGTATCTGTGGAGTCCAGACAAACGTGTGGTTCCTGAAGAGGGGCAGCAGCCTTTTCAGTAGTTACAGGGGCAACAGTCTGGAATATTGACTGAGCTGGCCTTGTAACATTAGCTAATGTGGCTTTGCCACACAGTTACTGCGAACGGCTGAAAGCAAGGGAAAACTACAGCCGTTACGTTTCCCGAGGACATGCAGCTCTACCGTATGAAACTATGATGATGGCATCCTCTTGGGTAAAATATTCCGGAGGTAATATAGTCCCTTTACGACGTATCTTAGAAGATAGATTAAGGAAAGGCAAACCTACATTTTTAGCTATTGTAGATTTGGAGAAAGCTTTTGACAATGTTGACTGGAATACACTCTTTCAAATTATGAAGTCAGCAGGGGTAAAATACAGGAAAGGAGAGTTACTTACAACTTGTACAAAAGCCAGACCGCAGTTATTAGACTCGAAGGACATGAAAGGGAAGCATTAGTTGGAAAGGGAGTAAGACAGGGTTGTAGCCTTTCTCCGATGTTATTCAATTTGTACATCGAGCAGGCGGTGAAGAAAAGCAAGGAAAAATTTGTAATAGGGATTAAACTTCAGAGTGAAGAAATAAAAACATTGCGTTTTGCTGATGACATTGTAATTCTGTCAGCGACAGCAAAGGACCTCGAAGAGCAGTTGAATAGAATGGACAGTGTGTTGAAGAGAGCGTATAAAATGAACATTAACAAGAGCAAAACAAAGATAATGGAATGCAGTCTTATAAAATCAGGCGGTAGAGAAGGAATTAGATTAGGTGACGAAACAATGAAGGTGGTAGATGAGATTTGTTAGTTGGGTAGTAAAATAACATATGACGGTCGCAGTACAGAGGGTATAAAATGCAGAATGGGAATGGGAAGAAAAGCATTTTTGAAAAAGAGAAATTTGCTAACATCGAGTATTAATTTAACTGTAAGGAAGTCTTTTCTGAAGGTATTTGTGTGGAGTGTTGCCTTGTTCGGAAATGAAACATGGACGATAAACAGTACGGACAGGAAGAGAATAGAGGGTTTTGAAATGTGGTGCTACAGAAGAATGCTGAAGATTAGGTGGGTAGATCGCATAACTAATGAAGAGGCACTGAACGGAATTGGTGAGAAAAGGAATTTTTGGTATACCTTGACAAAAATAAGGGATCGTTTGGAAGGACAATTTCTTAGACATCGAGGAATCGCAAATTTAGCATTGGTGGGAAGTGTGTGGGGTAAAAATAGCAGAGGGAGACCAAGAGACGTATATAGTAACCAGATTCAAATGGATGTGGGTTGCCGTTCTTATGAGGAGATGAAAAGGCTTGCTCAGGATGGATTATGGTGGAGAGGTGCATCAAACCAGTCTCCGGACTGAAGACCAGAACAACAACAGTAAGAGGTACGTTAAAGATAAGCACTTCATCACTCGCCTGGAAGACGTCCTGACCTGTAAACTTGTTTTTGTAAGAGGTATGTTGAAGATATGATGTTTCTATTACCTCTACCAGCTAACAATGAGGAACTGAAAGAAGAACTAAAGGTATCCAAACTATTACGATCGGGTTGGTGTTAGTGTGTCCGTACAGACTTACACTGAAATCCTGTTAACTTGTTTTGTACAGAAAAAAAACTTTGTTAAGTACTCTTTACATTGTTTAAATGCCCAAGGTTCAGATTTTCAGAGATGTAGTATTCCTTTCCGATCATCCTGTATTACTTTGTTTGCTGCTCAATTTCTCGCCATGTCAATCAGCAATCCTGCCAGCTGTGAAGCGAGTGCTGTTGTTAAATCCAAACCAAGTTCGCCCTGATGACATTTACCGGCAGCTTCTTGAAGTTTGTGATGCAGGCTTAATGTTCAAAAAAATGTTCAAAAAAATGTTGCTACGGGGTCATCAGTCCCTAAACTTACAAACTACATATGAACTACAGACGGCAAATATCCATGTCCGAGGGGGGATTCGAACCCCCGACCGTGACTGTAGCGCCTCAGTCCCCTCGACCACCGCGGCCGGCGCAGGCTTAATGTACGATGGAAATGTGGGTAAATGGCGTTAGCTGTTTAATGAAGGAGGGAAAAATGTTCTTAATGAAGAACGGTCTGTATATCCTAGTGTCATGAGTGGGGACTTGATACAGGAAATCGAAGAAGTAATTCGCCAAAATAGGCGCTTCACTATTGACGTTTTGCATAAGAAACTTCCACAAGTTTCAAGATTAGTAGTTCGTCACATTGTTACTGTAAAACGTTACTATAAAAAGAAAATGTGAACAAGATGGTTGCCGTAAGTGTTGACAGAAGAACGCAGAACAAACATGGGGAATCACTACATCATCCACGAGACAGCCCTGAATTAGCATCATGGATTTTTTTTTTCTTTTTTCTTTTTTCCAAACCCGAAGGAATTTAGTAGTTGAAAGTGTTTGGAAAATGACGATATGTCCATGGCGACAAATTTTTATAGTAAATACTCATATATAGCAGTTTGTAAAAAAAAGTACATTCATGAATATAGTTTCTTTAATCCTTTTAAAAATAGCTTCTTGCTTTATAAATGTCCTTTTATCTGCAGAGGATGCAGGACAGGAATTCGCCAAAGGCCGCCACTCTCCCAAGTACTCAGGTGCAACTGAGTTAAGGCCACTCTGCAACAAAGGGTAGTCTAGCAAACGACTACTACATGCTTCCGTTTGACGTCACGGAAATTATTCTCAGGAGTAGCGCACAGAAAGTGAATAAAGAGAAAATCAACGGACATGCGCTGGGAAACGTTCTAACGTGAGTGCGACGGTAGGAAGCGGGAAATGGTTGCGAGCTTGCGTAGGGCTAAGAGGACACAACATCCCTCCGTAAAAGGGGGAATTACGGGCGAATTCGTGGAGCCTGCGCGAAAGCACACTTGCCGTTGAAAATGCTGGAAACTACAGAGGCACAACATTTTCAAATTACTAACAAGCAATTTAATTTTATATATCGAACAAACCATTCCACATTTGCCGAACATCTAAGACAACAGAGTCACAGACCAAGCTCTAGAGAAGATGACATGAAAATAATTAGAATAAATAATAATAAAAAAACACCTTCTCACACTTCAAGAAAATTATCATATACAAGAAGCAAAAGCTGAAAAGGAAATTCTGCTAAATGATCAAGTAAACATATCGAACAAAATCACTGTTTACATTACTAGATAAAATAGTTGCATAGCCGAATCCCTCAAACTCTCATTAACCCTTCCGCACCTTCACAGATCATTTTAATCAAAACAGAAATCAACTAAACACCGAAATTTCTACGACCCTCATACAGATATTGCAATCATACAAATACGCAAAATAAGACTATTCTCTATCTCTCTGGGACACACACAACATATACACGCCCACACACACACACACACACACACACACACACACACACATACACACCAGAAATCCAAGCGTTAATACAAACCACCGAAACACAAATCATTTAGGTAGCGAAAGTTGCCTAAAGCCGGAAATAAGTTCAGCAGATGTATTTTTAAAAGATCTGTGTTCAGAAACGATATATTAAACAAAATAGGCGGAGGCGTGTTTGTCGCCGTCAAAAGTAGTCCACCGTGTGCTGAATTTGAAGTTGATAGTTCCTGTAAGTTGTTATGGGTTGAGTTAGTACTCGAAAATCGTAAAAAGTTAATAATTGGTTCCTTTTACTGCCCCCTCCCCTAGGACTATGACGATATGCCGGCCGCGGTGGCCGAGCGGTCTGCGGCGCGTCATTCACGGTCTGCACGGCCACTACAGTCCGGGGTTCCAATGCCCCCTCGGGCATGGATATTTGTGCCCTCCTTAATATTAGCTACTTCATAAGTAGTTTGTAAGTTTAGGAACTGATGACCACATAGTTAAGACCCATGAGCTCTACAAAAATTTGAACATTTGAACTATGACGATACAATAGCAGAAAGATTCAAGGAAAAACCAGTGTCTAATTGCAAACACGTATCCGACTCCCACAATTATAGTAGGCAGGTGATTTTAATTTATCCTTAATCTGTTGGTGAAATTATATTTTCAAATAAGGAGGTACGCATAAAACATCATGCGAAATTGTACTCAACGCATTTTCACAGAATTACATCGAACAATTAGTTCTTGAGCCAATTAGAATTGTAAATGGATGTGAAAACACACTTGATCTCTTAGCAACAAATAATCCTGAGCCTATAACAAGCATAAATACGGATACAGGTATTAGTGAACACAGAGCTGTCGTAGGAAGATTGAATATCGAAAGTCCCGAAGTTACCAAAAATAGACAAGAAGTATATTTGTTCAGGAAGCAGATAAAAATACAATACATTGCTTCTTGAAAGACGGTTTCCCCTCGTTCCTAACACTAAACGTAAGTGTAGATCAGATGTGGGTCAAATCCAAAGAAGTTGTATCGACAGCATTTGACAGTTTTATACCAAATAAATTAATAAAACAAGGTGATCCCCGTTGGTACAAAAAACAGGTCAGAACACTGTTGCAAAAGCAACGGGAAAGTCATGCTAAAATTTAAATGAACACAATATCCCCAGGATTGCCAATCATACACAAAAGCTAGAAAGTAGTACTTCAATGCGAGATGTGTACAATAATTTTCACAACGATACTCTTTCTCGAAATTTCACTGAAAACCAAAAGAGATTTTGGACGTATGTTATATATAATAGGGGCAAAACACAAACAATACCTTCACTACGTGATAGTAATGGCGATCCTGCCGATGATAGCGCTACTAAAGCAGAGTTACTAAACATAGCTTTTAGAAACTCATTCACAAAGAAGACGAAACCAATATTCCAGATTTCGAATTACGAACAGAGGCCGCAATGAGTAACGTAGAAATACATATCTTCGAAGTAGTGAAGAAACTTAAATCACTTAGCAAGAACAAGTCTTCTGCTCCGGACTGTATACCTATTAGATTTCTATCTGATCATGCTGAAGCGATAGCTCCTTACTTAACAGCTATATACAACCGCTCTCTCAGAGAAGGATCTGTACCAAAAGATTGGAAAGTTGCACAGGTCACATCTATATTCAAGAAAGGCAGTAGGAGTAACCCAGTAAACTACACGTCTCTTTCATTGACGTCAATTTGCAACAGGATTTTGGAACATATCCTGTATTCAAATATTATAAATTATCTCGAACAGAATGATCAATTGACCCAAGGTCAACACGGATTTAGAAAATATCGTTCATGCGAAAGAAACCTAGCTCTTTACTCACACGAAGTAATGAGTGCTATCGACAAGGGTTCTCAAATTGATTCCGTATTTCTTGTTTCCCAGAAGGCTTTTGACACTGTATCTCACAAACGACTTTTAATCAAATTGCGTGGTTATGGTATATCGCTCCAAATTTGCGATTGGATAGGGTATTTCCTGTCAGAGAGGACACAGTTCGTAGTAATCGATGGTAAGGCATCGACTAAAACAGAGGTGATATCGGGCGTTCCACAGGGTAGTGTTATAGGTCCTCTGCTATTCCTTATTTACATAAACGATTAAGGGGAAAATCTAAGTAGCTCTCTTAGGTTGTTTGCAGATGACGCCGTATTTACCGTCAAGTAAAATCATCTGAAGATCAAAACCAATTGCAGAACGATCTAAATATCATTATGGTGTAAAAATTGGCAATTGACTCTAAATAATGAGAAGTGTGAAGTCGTCCACATGAGTACGAAAAGAAATCTGTTAAATTTTGTTTACAAGATAAATCAATCAAAGATGAAAGCGTAGGTGGCGAAAATGTCATCGACATATCTAGAATAGGAAACAATGTCTAACGTTGCAGTAGAGAATTTGTGGAAGAATTTTTCTTCCAAAATATTAACGAAAACTTTGGCAAGGATACCAGCTAACGTATTTCCCATAGCAAGAACATCGTCTTGCTGGTACAATTTTCCGTTAAATTAAAAGTAGTTATATTTGACTACTACATTAAATTCATGAAATCAATGATTTGTTCAGATGAAAGTTTTTTAAATTGCCATAAATTCTTCTCTACGATCTTAAGCGTTTCAAGTACGGTAACGTTGGTATACAGATTCTTGATATCCTGTGAGAGGAGCTTAGTATCTGGGCCGCAATCTAGATCTTTTACTTTATGTACAGTACCTGATAAAGGTTGTTCCTTGGTTGTTGCTAGCAATTCTGAATATGTTTCTAAGACCTTAGAATTTTTTAACGAATTTAATACTGTTTTTCGGAATAATACAAATCCGATTAAAAAAAAGGTTGTAATAACAGTTGTCCACATTGAAGAGAGCCATTCATTAATATCAAGCTCGATCACCGTACCAACTCTGGGGTGGAAGGGGGAGCATGAATTTAAAATCTTAAATAGGAACGAACCCCTATTTTTTATTGTGGATTTGGTGTCTCCGTGAAAAAATATGTAACTTTGGTATGAAACATTTTTTCGTTTCATGATAGATAGCGCTGTAATCCACAAAAATAAAAAGTGAGTTGAAAATAGTTGAAAAACAGACATTGGATTTTTTTCTAGATTTAACAGTTCCAGTTTCCGCCAACAAGTGGACAATACTGCTAAGACATTGCAGAAGGAACATTCCTATCAGGGAACAGATTAGCATACCTTTCACGAGCCTCTTCAATGTTTCTATGAGTCTCAAAGTACGAGGAAAGGATATGTACTCGCTTTATCTCTCTCTCTCTCTCTCTCTCTCTCTCTCTCTCTCTGTCAGTCTCTCTGCAACCGTTAATATCGTGTAAAATTTACGTACAGTCCTAATAATTGAACCATAGACTGAGAGCATTATAAAAGTCTGTGCTTCATTCGATTGTGGGAGGGGATGTGGAACTGACACTTTTCTCAGAACAGCTAAAAGGTTCCAGGAACCACATTTATGACAAAGAGAGTGGCTATAAATAAAATAATTCTTACGTTCATGACGATGGATTCGGATCATATAAAAATTACGATTCGTTTGATACTTTATAAAGCGCGTTTCGATTAATATTCAGGAAGCTGGTAAAATTAATTACCAATTAAATTCAATAAAGCTAATTTTCCCGAAAATCTAGTACCACCGTCTGCTTGGATGACAAAAGGACTATCGCCTCGCGAAGGCGAAGTAATTTACCGGGTCCTGGAATAATTAATACATTAAATCAGCTAGATGGCGATCAGCCACAAAGGCTGCTGAAGCCGTTAAATTAAAATCCCGAGAGCCAGCGACTTCTTCGCGGAAGGACATTTCTGTTCCCGCCCTCTATGAAGAGTTGCTGCCACGGCATGCCGCCACCCTAGAAGTCGTGAAACCGAACCTTGCAGGCCGGAACGAACTCAACAGTACTCTTGGTAGCACGTCAGTCAGCGGCAGTGTTGCCAGATGGCAGAGAGAGAAAATACCTACAGTCTCACAAAAATGTACCTACGTTTTCCCTACTTTCTCCCTACCACCTCATTAATGTCCCTACATCAGGGTACAAGCTTCAAATGTTCAAATGTTTGTATACCTTATAGGACTCGACTACGGGGCCATCAGTCCCTAAACTTACAAACTACCTATGAACTACCTAATACTAAGGACGTCACAAATATCCATGTCCGAGGGGGGGATTCGAACCCCCGACCGTAGTGGCCGTGCAGACCGTGACTGGAGCGCCTCAGTCCCCTCGGCCACCGCGGCCGGCGGTACAAGCTTCCTAGGGTTTTATTTGCGGACGGAGACATCCTTGCCGATGCTGTTGCGTAGCAGTGTGCGTTTGTACCGCCCTACAGTACGCACGAGGTGCCGTAGTTGCTGTCCAAAACGTTATGGAAAGCGTAGAGTCTTACTAACCTGTTGTCTTCTATAGTTGTGTCCCTAGCGCAGAAGACAGCACACAGGTCGTAGGTTCTTCTACAGCATACAAGTGAGGCTAAAATAAGTTCTGTATGATGGAAGCATAAGAAGCGACACGCGAGATTTTTAATTTTCAGGGATGCCATTTATTACTTAAATAATATAATATGAGCAACTATTGTTAATATGACACGGCCTATGTTGCCCATAGCTCATGTTGAGACCTCGACTGTTATCACTATTACAAAAATCTATACTCATGACCGGCGAGTATAGCGGTCAGCTCGAGACTGAAACTGCGGCGCGTTGCGAGAGGGCACCTGACGCTCTGTTTCGCGCCAAAACAGGGCCGTCGCGCGCCTTCTGCAAAATCGCTCTTCTCTTGTTGCAATAAGAGAAGGCACCTTAAACTTTTTAAACTGTCAAAATCTAGCCTGTCCTTGAGAGATATTTATTTCAAATTCTCAGCTCTGAATAATTAATATTTAGTATATAATAAACAAAACTAATTTCAAAAGAAATCACGTTACGTGAAATGCAGCAGCCAATGCGAGGAGAGCACCAGTAACATAGGCGGGCTTTCCCACGGGAACCAGCACCTACTGTGCCATATGCTACTGCTCCCCACTCCACATTTCAACATATGCTGCACTTCTGTCTTTCTTCCGCGTTTAAGACACGTACGATGTTAGCAAAGAAACGGCCAGTGGCCAGAAATATGAAGTGGCCACAGGCCAGGAATTTCACAAGGGTCGTAACCAGGATTTGGGTCTGTGAGGGGCTGAATCCAGGAGTCCGGCCAGCAGAGGTTAACCAGTTGATGAATGTGACATGTTACAATTTTGAAAAACTTTAAAATAAATATTTGTCATCATGCTTCACTTGCTAGATATGTTTTTTCCAGTGAGTGATCGTTACTGATTCATGGAATCAAGTGTAGATTATGTCGCGAATTCCAAGTGCTCTGTCACAAGAGGGTTACTAATTTATCGATTGGACAAGGGTACATCAAGAACCTGTCAAACATAGAGAGAAACAGCATTAATTAGTTTCCCAAATAGGAAGCTGTTAACACGAGGATAACTGATTTATTGACCAGACAAGGATACATCGAGACAGTATCAACCATAGAGTAGGAACAGCAGTAATTATTTAGTTCACGGTCAGCACAAAAAAGAATGTCCCTCACTCTACATGATTCGATTTTCAAAGAGTAATGCTATGTAGACAATGAATATCTAGCGCTTTGTTCATTATAACGTTGGCTGCCGCAAATGTTTTCGCGTTTTCTTGTCAGCATCTTCTCTTTTGCAAGTACTAACTAGTATATCGTCCTGACGTAAATAAATAAGTCTAGTCAAGGTAATAAAACGTCTTTAGTTAATTGAAACAATGAATGTTTCTTGTGCTGACATTTTCTAACACCATTCCCAAACCGACTCTTCATTCCACTAATATACATTGAGATCATATTTCGCATCAATTTTAAAGTGTCTGAAACAAAGTTTTCAAATTAATATTGTTTACTATGAACAGAAAACAGCTATACCGACTGAAATATTATTGGCTACTTCAAACTTTTCCACAATTGGTCGCCTTCATACCCGCCTGTGTCGGCGATTGTAAAATTTTACCGAAGTACCTACGCGTTGGGAACTTTTGGATGAAAATTCCCTACACGACTTTAATGCTTAAAAGTACCTACGTGTAGGGAAAATTCCCTACGTCTGGCAACAGTGGTGAGTGGTGAGAAACTCACTTTAATGAACCAGGCGTGAGCGACGTTGTCACTCTAAGCTGCTTCCAGATCGTAAGAGGAAATGTCCGCGATCGTCTAGTGTTCAGTAGTAGACGCCATGTTCGATCCTGGTGATACTTCGCGTTGACTGACATGAACATCACAGTTCCACCGACCAGGGTTTCGTGATTAAAATAAAAGCGGGCGCATACGTTCGCGAGTTCACTAAATATGCAAAGGTTTGCTTATCGGACGATAGGCGCGATGAATACTAAAATGAGTTTGCCTTAAGGTGGGTTGTCCAAGGCGCGATTGCTGTCTGCGGCTGCGATGGATCGGCTCGTGACGTCACAGGCTGGCTGCTCGCGCATGCGCACTTTGAGTTTGGAGTGCGGCGCGCGGCTGATGCGGAGACAATCGCAGGACTGCACCAGTGAGCAGTGTTGCGATGGGAGTCGCGACGACTCAAGGCAGCGGCAGAAAGATGTCGAGCCAAGCGGACCGAAGAAAAACGGATATGAACCACTCATAACACATGAGCTCGTCTCGCCATTAAGCTATTACCTTTTACGTTGAACAGATTTAGATTTCATGGTAATCTAGTGACATATATAAGTATAGCCTGAAAATATTCGGAGAAATAAAAGAGAAATGAAGCTTGGAAAAGGAGCTGTATTGGCCTCTAGGGATTTGGGAATAAAAAATGTGACCGGTGATAACGAATTTTTTTGCTGAGATGATCCAAAAAGTGTAAGGAAATGCATGAAAATGTTAATGTAATATTTTCATTAATTTCGTTCATACCAATACAGTCCGTTTTGTGGCGCGCCGTAAAAATTATCTTAGTTTATATGAACAAAGATAAATGTTGTGCTGTACCATTTAGATTCAAATGTCTCGTGTATGCTATGGATGACATCTTCGATATTTTAAAATCTTTTTTTTCCATAGTCCCTGGAAGATGGTTTAGGACAGAAATCGGTCAGAATGAAATAAATTATAACAAAACAGCAAACAGTCTTACAACTGTTGTTGATAGATTTAACAAGCTACAGAAAAATCTTTTGTTTGGTATGTGTTTGTTGTTTTTGATCTCCCTTACAAAAATTTCAACTGTACGTTTTCGAACACTGGGAATTATTTGAAAGCCAATACAGAAGGTGAATCCAATCAGTTAATAAGAAATAATAATAATAAAATAAATAAATAAATAAAAATGAAAAAAAAAGCCTGACACGAGAGAGATGCAAGCTGCATCAGGAGTTTCAGATAAACACACTCCTGGTCTTATAAACAGCGCCGCAATCATAAATAAGAAAATAAAAGAACAATTACCTTAGCGTCACTGCGTTTTATTTTTATTCATTTATTTATTTTTTCTGCTGCACTGACAGATTTGTTGAATCGGTTTAGGATTTTCTCTGTATGTCACTCTCTGCAAGTTCCAATTCATGTGCAAACTGGCTGAGATTTAATCTAAACTCAAGTATGAATTTCGTTTCGTCATTTAAAAGGTGCCTGTTAATAAAAATGTTTTAACAGCTTTATGGTCATGTGTCACAAAAATAGAATAAATGTATAGAAAACCCTAACAGTTAAAATCTGCAGTGACAAAGTGAAGTACATGGCAATGTGATAAGATAAAGAACCAAAACTTCCATCCCTTTGGAGAATACACAGCTCCATGAAGTTGCACATAGAATTAACACTAAAAAACTGCCTTTGATGATGGTTCACAAATAAAGAAGCGAAACGCCTTTCATTTAGTTGCAATAGACGGAAATAAACCACCATAAATATTAAATACTGTTTAATTAATACCTCGTTTCATAGTAAAAAACTATATTTATTTCTGTATACCTGTGGATAAAAAAGCTTTTAGAATTAATGATTGTGTAAAACATGAATTCCTTCCCACGCTATC
Source organism: Locusta migratoria (assembly GCA_026315105.1). Classification (NCBI taxonomy): domain Eukaryota; kingdom Metazoa; phylum Arthropoda; class Insecta; order Orthoptera; family Acrididae; genus Locusta; species Locusta migratoria. Next base: position 215,361,633 of record CM048749.1, read on the forward strand.
ATTTAAAAAAGGGTTCAATATCTTCAACAGTTTATAAGATGTGATGATTGTTACCTCCGCACAATTCAGGTTGCACGTGGAGAGAACTGGCGCGCTAGTCGAAACGCTCGCGCACCATAGATATATGAGCTAAAATCTCGAGAACGGAGACAGGTATCGTCCTGCTCTCAATTGGCTTCATTTCATCCGCAACAATGTATGACCTAAAATGAACAATACGCAAAGTAGCCAGCGACTACATTATTCGCTGTAAACACTTCAAGTTTAATGCAATAGGTTACTTAAAAATTAAGTATCTGAATAACTGTGAGGAATTTTGGGAAAATATACACTTCGTTATCAAGCTGGGATATGAAACTACAAGATATGCAAAAACCAAATTTTTTCGCGTGTCAGTTTCCTCAAACTCGACAGAGATGTAATAAAAAGTGAAGGAAACACGCACAACCGAAAGTAACGCTTTTTAATTTTTTGAAGGAAAACGAGTATCTGAAACGAAAAACTAAATGTGGAAAGTGATGTAGCTTTGTTCCCTTAACATGCAGTATTTTTTACAGCAAAAAAAATGGAAATTTTATTTTGGTCATGAATTTTCCGAGTCGCCGACCAGGAGTCGCGCCTTGGTAAACGGCAGCGGCTCGTGTCGTGCTCCCGACTCGCCACCGTCCGTCACGGCCGGAAAAGGGAGGGGAGCCCAGCCGCAATCGCAGTTAACAGCCGCGTCTTGGACAACCCACCTATGTGACGCCCCTGCTTTGGGCTCAGTCTACTGTACTCGTGATTAACGGACTAACGGATGTTTTCAGAAAACACTGTCAAAATGTACTCTCTCTCTTTAAAGACTGGTCGAATTATGAAAATTAAAAATACACAATTTTGGGTTTGTTCTGCAGGTTTGTTTAATTTGTGAATCGATTTTCGGCTTATTAGGTCATCATCAGAGATTTACTGAAGTTCAGTCAAAGAACTTGTGTTGTAGGTAAACCAGAAGAGACGTTAAATACAGAAAAGTAAATTAACTTATTTTCTGTAGCAGTTACAGTGTAAGTAAATATTTGAATGAAATCTGTAAATTAATAGTACTGCAAAAAGGAAACATAAATACCATACATAGAGAAACAGTGCAAACAAATTCTTACAACATGACTACAGTGAATAAAAATAAAATTAAGCAAGAATCTAATGTTTTAAGTGATGTTCAAAACACAAGGTGGCACAAATATTAGAAACCTGGCACACTATTATAATTAAATAAACAAATAGACAAAAATATAGGGGTTGGATAGGAGAGTATATGTGTGGTGCATTGGAGAATTGAGAAGCTTAACAAATCGGAGGTATGCACTCGAGCTGAAAATGGCGAAAATAAACATATTCAATTATAGTGTTCACAATTAAATGAAGAATTACTGTAACGAAAGTGAGGAATTAATTTAATTTTTTTTTTGATGTTATCTCTCTTTTTATATGTCTTGTCTTGCAGCAAAAATAACTGTTTTGTAAGATGTAACAGGATACCTCATAATTCCGTGTGATACTTGCAGAATATATTGATTATTACATTGTCTGGCTTCTGGTCTCTAGCCTTTCTCTGTTGCTACCATTTTTATTCACTTATTAAATAACAAAAACCCCTGCTCGAAGACAGGAGAGGTCAGATGCTGGCAACGGTCACAGCAACAACAGGTAAGTCACCTGTTAAATGGGGTCACGATGGAGTGGCCGAACGCTCTAAGACGCCTTGCTGCAGAGCGCGAGCTTGCTCACCGTCAGAGTTTAAGTGGTTTGTTAGCCTAGGGACTGATAAACGCAGGACTTAAGTCCCTTAGATTAATAAACTTTTTTTGTGAACCGTAAGTCAGGCAGGTAAATTAATTCCACAATCTCGTTTCCTTTGTTTCTTCCTCCAACCAACCACCAGAAGAGTGGGTGCTACAGTGTCATATGATTGCATTACCAAAAATCGTAGTTTGATTTTCCTAATCTGATGTGTAGTTGTCGCCGCGGTTCCCTCCTCCTCGTAATATTTTATCTGTGAAAATATTTGTTTCGCTCGTCTTTCATTTCTTTCGGTGAGATGACAGGACCGGAACCACGATGTTATTCTCCCTTGTTTCAGGCTATTAAGTGTGGGCGTGTCCACAGACTGCTCTGTCATGTGAGTGCTGTTATACTTGATCTTAAAGTATACCCTAATTTTATTAAGCGCAATGTTTCCATCTTGTTTTCATTTAATAATGTTCCGTCCTTTCTTAACTGTTCATTTTCTTTGAGGTTTTCGGATCTTCGATGTTTCGTCGTAAGGTGTTCATATGGCATCGCTTTCGCTTCGCGTGATTCCATGATTAAATCCCGATCATTTGCTTTAAAACATTACCTTTTCTTTTTTAGAACCTGCATCCGTATTCTCGAAGCCTGATAAATTTTTTTCTTGTTATGTTCCTTATCAAACTTCACTACATGGTCCGGCAACAATGACTTGCGAGGTGCACAGTCCGAACATTAATTTATTGCGTAAAGTATCATAAAATTGATGGAAACCATTCAACAGCTTAACATTTTCAGCTGCTGTGATCAAGATTACCAGAAAGAAACTTCAATGGATACTTTCTGTGAGTTTTCTCTGTAACGTTATTTTTTGTGTGTTGCCTCCACCTCAAATCAGTATTGCGCCATTTCATTCTATTCAGTCATTTCGTGTATTCATTTTATCTACTCTTAAGTTAATTAGTTCCTCCAAGTTTTATCCGATTCTTCTAACCATTTTTTTACATTCTTATTTCATTTTATTATTACTTTTATAGTTTACGTGGAATATATTTATTTATTTCAGTTTTCCTTCAGGCCACTGGATTCACAAAGTGTGTATAGAATAAATTTACAGTACAATCCAAAATGGTAAATCGAATAAAGGGAAAAAACTATAAATAATACTGAACACAATAAATCCAAACTGAATATGCGCTTCTGGAAGGACGGCAAAAGGGTGACGTCCTCTCGAGGTATCAGGAAATAAACAGTCTTCGGCCCCAACTCTCTGCAATTGGTAGACGGGTATGTCTTCATGTTATGAATTATGTCTCTGTGTTTATTTGATTCCAAATTAGGGTTAATTTTAATTGGCGTCTTTTGCGTAAGTAATTAATGAGGTCCAGTGATCATCTGGAAAGTTTTGCGATTCGTCGTGTCGTTACTTATTGGTTAGCATAGGGAACAGGTTGTGCAGCTCGGAGATGCTTATGGGACGCCAGGCCTTCTACGATTATAACAGTTCCAATCACCGGGGAGGTACCAAATTGCGCAGTGGAATATGAAAAATGCCTAATAAGTAGATAGCAAGGCCTAATCGTTATTTGACCTTCCGTCTCATAATATGGTGTGTTAGTAAGAACGTCAAAAAATCGATCATGTCGTTGGATCCATCTCGTAAAAGGTAATGGATGGCCACGCCTTTTATCCAAGTACGGATGGAGTATCATCTTCTGGGAAATCATGTGTGTTGGCACCTAGAGGTAAATGGCTATTGCCGCGAGTGACCACGAACACCAACTGCCGGCGTGGCGCAGGGGATAGCGTCACGGACTGTGGAGCAGTAGGTCGCCGGTTCAATCCCGCCCACCGGCAAAAATTTATTTATTTGTAATTTACAATTCCAGAAGGTTCTACATCTTTCTTATGTTCACTTGTAAATTCTACGTGTTTCTTATGTTAACTGTTCTTCTAATTTCTGGTAAATTCTGTCTGTGTATAAATAGCAGAGCACTCTGCCTGAGAAGCAGTCAGTGCTGCGTGTATGTTGAGTTCGGAATAAACGTGCTTTCAGTATAAATGCAGTATAAATGCTGTGTTTAGTTGCCTTCGAAGTCAAGCCTGCTTCCATTGCAACGTGACACTATTATGTTAGATTAGGTAAAATACAACCACTGTCTAACCGCACATATATATATATATATATATATATATATATATATATATATATATATATATATATATATATATATAGAGGGTGTTACGAAAAGGTACGGACAAACTTTCAGGAAACATTCATCTCACACAAAGAAAGAAAATATGTTATGTGGAAATATGTCCGGAAATGCTTAATTTCCATGTTAGTGCTCATTTGAGTATATCTCCTTAAATGTAAATTGAAATAATTCGTTCAGACAATTGTCGAAATACCCAATTGTTTCGTTAGTAAGTACTGTACTTCCTCGATTCACGTCATCAACACAGATTTTCTGTGAACGTTTGGGCAGGAATTATTGGTGATGTCTTGATTGGGCCTCATGTTCTTCCACCTACGCTCACTGGAGCACGTTTTCATGATTTCATACGGGATACTCTACCTGTGCAGCTAGAACATGTGCCTTTACAAGTACGACACAACATGTGGTTCTTGCACGATAGAGCTCCTGCACATTTCAGTCGACGTGTTCGTACGCTTCTTAACAACAGATTTGGTGACCGATGGATTGGTAGAGGCGGACCAATTCCATGGCCTCCATGCTCTCCTCAATCCTCTTGACTTTCATTTATTGGGGTATTTGAAAGCTCTTGTCTATGCAACCCCGGTACCAAATGTAGAGACTCTTCGTGCTTGTATTGTGGACTGCTGTGATGCAATACGCCATTCTCCAGGGCTGCATCAGAGCATCAGGGATTCCATGCGACGGAGGGTGGATGCATGTTTGTTCACTAACGGAGGACATTTTGAACATTTCCTGTAACAAAGTGTTTGAAGTCACGCTGGTACGTTCTGTTGCTGTGTGTTTCCATTCCATGATTAATGTGATTTGAAGAGAAGTAATAAAATTAGCTCTAACATGGAAATTAAGCGTTTCTGGACACAAGTCCACATAACATATTTTCTTTCTTTGTGAGTGAAGAATGTTTCCTGAAAGCTTGGCCGTACCTTTTTGTAACACCATGTATATGTATAATGTTAAAATGTTTATCAAGCTTATGAGACCTAACTGCGGGGTCATCAGTTCCTAAATTTACAAACTACTTATAAAGTACCTTATACTAAAGACAGCACAAACATTCATTCCCGAGGTGGATTCGAACCCCCGACGGGGAGCGGCCTCGCGCATCGGAGAGTAGCGCCTCAATGCGCTCGGCCACTCTGCCGCGGCGCCTCGCCGCTGACGAGACGTTGTTCAGAGTGGGTTGTCCACCAGGGAGATGGCGTGGAGTTTGTGACGCGTCGGATATCTACCGTTGATAACGATATACCAAGTGGTGCTCGTTTCTGTTTTGAATAATGGCCGATGCACTGAGCGCCACAGCGTCGGCCAGGCAACCTCAGATAGACGTCTTTCGAGAGCGATCCGTGTGTGCGTTCGCATTAAAAGGTGATAAATATCACCCGTAGTGTGAGGTATGATATGACGGAGGTCGTGATGGATGTAACTATATTCAAGAAAAAAGAATCTGATATGAGACAGCGCCGGTAGTGGCCAGGGCGAACGGTGCCACGCATTTTCAAATGTCTGTGAAGTTATGGACTTAAAAACTACTTGAAATAACTTCTGCTAAGAACAACACACCCATACCCATGCCCGAAGGAGGACTTCAACCTTCATCCGGGAGCATACGTGCATTCTGCAGAAAGGCGCCTTAGAGCCTTATATGACAGTACTAATATTTAGTATTACCGTGTCCTACAGAAGACCAAATAGATAATTATCCTGAAATGTACTACAAAATATAATTCAGTTTACGCAATGCTGCGAATAAACTGTAGTGAATGTTTTCAGTTGCAGAACATTGTCGATCTCTTATTCTGTTCCAATGTTGTATTTACAACGATTACTTTGCAGCCTTTGAGTCAGGTTGTAGCCAATCATAGCCAGTAGTCAAACAACGATGCATCGTCAAAATGTATCTCACAAGACAGGACAATGCTGCTACCCTGAAGTGACTGTATTGAAGTGTGCCTACAGCAGCACGATTCTCTAGCCTTCTCTGACTTGAATTCTATGTTTCCCTGGACAAACTACTTTTTTTGTGCTTTCAATACACTTACTTCAAGTGCATCAACAAATTTAGACCTACCAAACAACTGGGTTCTACATATATCAGAAGTGGTAACTCACATTTTTAAACTTTTTGGCGGGTGTTTTATTCACGAAATTGTAAGCAGCTCTCCTTTTGCAAGAGATTTTCTTAGCTGTAACGCGATAGACAAATGATTCGGCAATTTCGGGAAAATGTGAGGAACTGAATTTTGTTTCAAGTGTCTATTAATTCCGGGCATTTACTTTCCATCAATAACATATTTGTCAGTTTTTAATATTTAATTTTCGGCAAAGTGAGCATCACAAATGTGCGAGTTTGTCGTTAACTCCTTGTCTTTTCTTGGGATAGCTGTCTTCCATTTATTAAAATTTTTGGTGGTCTGAAAAGGGCGTCCTATCTCCATGCAACCTCTACATCCTGGCCTGCAACCAGGCAAAAAGTAATAAGGCGTCGTAAGTTAAAAAAAAATGTTCAAATGTTTGTGAAGCTTAAGGCATTTAATTGCGGGGTCATCAGTCCCTACACTTACAAACTACTAATGAACTAGCTTATACTAAATACGGCACAAACATCCATGCCCGAGGAGGGATTCGAACTCCCGACGGGGTCGTAAGTTCATTTTAGGAGACTGCACACCCATCGATTAATTTCGACGAAATATTTGCTTTGTACTCACGTCTTTTGGTTTAATTTAATATCGAACACCACTAACAGTTCTTAATGTAACATCCGAAATTTCCATAAGTCAGTAACGTAGCATACGATATAGTATTTAGCCGGTCGCAGTGGCCGAGCCGTCTGCGGCGCGCCAGTCAGTCAGCACAGCCACTACGGTCGGGGTTTCGAATCCCCCCTCGGGAATGGATGTTTGTGTCGTCTAAGGTAATTCATAAGTAGTTTGTAAGTTGAGCCATTGATGACCCCGCAGTTAAGTCCCTTAAGCTTAACAAAAATTTGATTATTTTGATTGATATAGCATTTATAAACAAAGACACAATGGCGCGCAAAATGATTGCAGCGCTGCGCAGTGGGAGATACCCGCACTAACCCTGTTCAGCCCACGTTACTGGAGACGAGAGGTCACATTCCTACTTCTATACGTTATGCAAGGGCAGTGGCGGCGCGTCCTATATGTTCACTGGTTCAGTGAACCCCCAGAGAAAAGCTCGTCGTAAAAAATAAATAAATAAATAAATAAATAAATAAAATAAATAAAATAAAAAGTATTTTTAACTCTCATGCTTCATTTGGTTCAGCTACCAAATCATTTTATATGCTCATTCAAAGTATTTTAATCTCACGAGAAACATTTTACATCGCGGACATAACACGTATACGAGTCGCAGTGTGACCGCTTAATATAGGCAGCAATGGCCGAAGTGTTGTAATGCGCATGCGCGGCTGAGGTTCAAATACTCTTCTGAACCCCCTGGAGGCAGCATATGGGCGCTCCTGCGGCAGGGAGGGGCGAGGGAAAACGCTGCTTTTAACATTGGCGTTGGAGCTGATAGAGACACCAGATCTTGCCTTCACGAGCTCTGGCAGATACGCACGAATGGTCCCGGTGCAAGACAATGAAGCTACTGCGCATCTCACCTTGTGCATGCACCAATCCTCCATGAAGGCAACATCCACCCTTTATATTCGTTTTTGGCGCATTGAAGATCCATCGCAAACACGCCATATTTGGTAAAATATCTTTTAAATATAAATTAAAGACGCATATTTGTTTGAAAAGATGTGGGGGAGAGCAGTCTTTGTGCATGTGTAAGGTTAGGAGAGGGCGCGGGGTGCTGCTTACAGTGTCACGTGACCCGAAGGTAGCTTGTCTCTTCATCGTAAACAGATTCATTTTGTTACAGTCACTTAATAGTGTAATCAGTTACTTACTTAACTACGGGGTCATCAGTCCCGAAAACTTACAAACTACTTATGATCTAGCTAACACTAAGGACGGCACAAATATTCATGCCCGAGGGGGGATTCAAACCCCCTGATGTGGCCGTGAAGACCGTGACTGACGTGCCTCAGTCACCTCGGCCACCGCGGCCGGTTTACTTACTATGTTCTTGAAGTTTATTATCAAAGAAAAAATGAACAACGACCAGTATCTTTTAGAAACAAATTACTTAGCTTCAAGCTTGGAAGAAAAGTGTGGAATGAAGTAGCTTGGTAGGCCGACACCTCAGGTCCAGTTGAAGCAAGTGCAGACAAGCCGATATTAGACAGTCTGCAGATATTTTAACGAAACTGTATCTTAAAGGGAGGCGGAGGAGGGGAGGGGGCAACTGGGACGCTTTCCTCGGGCGCCACTCGCAGAGGTGCGCCAAATTGTCTCTTTGTACGCTGACCGGGGGGAGGGGGGCGTCGTTTGAAGATCCGGCACTAAAAGTAATGAACCCCTCGAGTCATCTGAAGTAGAAGCCGTCACTGTGTAAGGGAGAAGCGCTGTGAAAGTAAACAACCACGTAACATACTAACGAGTTTAAATTTCATAGAGTGGCTGACACACGAGCTACAGCGCTATTTGCGGCAACCAGTGTAAACTCGGCCGCCATAGTTTTGGTGGTCAGTGCTCTTGAGAGTAGTCTGTCAATCGTATACTGTTGTTGAGCTTGAAGTGTATTTAGTATATATTGTACGTTGCTTGCAGTGGCCCTTTGAGAAGTAGCTGAATATTATGTATTTCACTGTAATGTTTCTAAGGAAACTTTTTTTGCTACTGCAAATGAAGGGTTTTATTTTTATAAGTCACCTTCAACACACTCTCAATGAAACGTTTGGTACGTGAAATTTCGGTACAAGACGAAAGTGACAACAAAATATTGCATCAACAATTTCAAATAAGCTGAGAAGGTTGGCAACACTACAAAACAAACTACAGTGGACACAGTATGGCAGCTGATGATAGTGGAACCAGAAAAAATGCAAAGTTTTTAAGAAAACAGTGGAACCTTTCCATCTGGTTGCCAGAAAGAGACTGACGTGGAGTAGCAAGTGATGTAAGTACACTATTTTGCAGCAAACAACGAACTGTTTAAATCAGAAACGAAATGTTTTGTTCATATGTAAGAAACCTAACCTTTATGTTAAACAGAAACATGTAAATATTTCAGGACACCCACTGATGATACCTTGTGACAAAGGCGAAACGCGTATGGTTGACGTATAAAAATAAAATCCTTCATTTTCAGTAGCAAAAGACGTTTCCTTTAAAAATATTACAGTGAAATATATAGTATATATTGTATTTAGTGTGTATTGGCTGTACAGTTTTACTGCTGAAATATGCCTAAAGTGTGTTCAGTATTTAATGCACAAAAGGAAGCAATAAAATGACAACTACTGTGAGTAAGAACACCAATTGTTTTGCCTTGTTTGATCTCAGTCTGTCTATACTCAAACGCCGGCCGCGGTGGCCAAGGAGACTGAGGCGCTCCAGTCACGGTCTGCACGGCCACTATGGTCGGAGGTTCGAATCCCCCCTCGGGCATGGATATTTGTGCCGTCCTTAGTCTTAGCTAGCTCATAAGTAGTTTGTAAGTTTAGGGACTGATGACCCCGTAGTTAAGTCCCATAAGCTATACAAACATTGTAAACATTTTTTATACTCAAACAAAATTCCTGGCTAAGGCCACTCAGCTGCCCCAAGAGTGATGCTTCAGATGACCTATCCTGCAATTCCCTTGAAGTATACACCATAAAAAATGCTCAGTTTTCTACCTGTTAGTGTGTTTGAGACATTTCTTCTTGTGTCACTCCTATACCTTCTTTAAATATATTTTAATTTTTTGTTGATAATACTTGCATGGTTGACATGCAACCAGTGCAAAGTGTGGAAGCAGTAGTGAAAGCCAGAATTTTTTCACTTGTATATGTGCTCTTTGCAACAAATCTATACTTATTTCAGGGCGGCAACAACGAAAGTTATTAATGATACATTATTTCGACGTGGAATGCTTTCGCGGCAACTGACCTAGGCACATTGTTCGTGCAATATTCTGTTGTCACTTTCGTCTTGTACTGAAATTTCACGTACCAAACGTTAATTACTTGTTTCAGTATGGCAACAAGGGAAGTTATTAACGACACCTTATTTCGACGTGGAATGCTTTTGCAGCGTTTTTAACTTCAATATTTTGTTGTCACTTTCGTCTTTGTACTCAAATTTCGTCCAGCAAAGTTTATATATATATATATATATATATATATATATAAACAACTGTAAGAGAAATTTTACAAGTTTGTAGACGTAATAGTAAACACAAGATAAGTTATACTAGACTTTATGAAAGCAGTTGTTAGGACACATTAACAGCAGATGCAAATCCATCGTCAAGATTGTTCGTCATAATAATTAGTGTTCACTGTGTGTTTTGCAGCTCGTTTAGACCACGTATTTCCAATAAAAAAACGGACATAATTTCACAGCGTCACTTTTGTTGTTATTGTAAACCTCAGCTAACTATTATACTTCGAACTGGAAGTGCATTACTGATACGTTGATGAAATTCGTTATTGCATTTTTAGGACATTTACTAACAGTAAACACACTGTAACACACGCTACAGGCTCGTCAGTTCGCAGCTTCGAGAAAGTCTGACCGAACTTGACCCACATCCGTATACAATAGTCAGTCTTTATTTAAAACGTGGAACTGTAAACATGTAAAATTCTCTAGTCGGTGTGACATACCAGCTGACAACCGATATCCCAAATAACATGGATGAAAATGTTTGTATAGCTTATGGGACTTAACTACGGGATCATCAGTCCCTGAACTTACAAACTACTTATTAACTAACTAATACTAAGGACGGCACAAATATCCATGCCCGAGGGGGGATTCGAACCCCCGACCGTAGCGGCCGTGCAGACCGTGACTGGAGCGCCTCAGTCCCCTCGGCCGGCTAACATGGATGAAGCCAGTTCAATTTTCCTCAAACATGGCGGACCTTTCGCCACTCTATGAAATTTAACCTCACTGTAACACACGCTACAGCGAGAATGTAAATAGTGCCTTCCGTGCCGCTACATTGGCTGATGCAGACTGTGACCTTAGTGCGCACAGCCACTCCCGCGCGGCTCAAGAACTATAGTGTGCAGAATGCATAAGGTTGAATATTTAAGTTAGTACGAGGTTTGAGAAATGACAAATTTTAAATAAACATGAAATATTCTTGCCTTACTGTTCATGTTCCTCCATACTACGCCCCGTGACCGGAACCTGCTTGGTTGGCATAGCGATACGGATTTTCGCATACTGTCAGGTGGCCGGACCTACTAGCGGCAATACTGAAACAGTTTACTTCCAAATTTGTCTCTCCCCCCCAAAGCTCGCACTCGAATTTGTAACCCCCAGTCTTTAAGTTGCATTTCGGCTAGCCATTCTTTGTGAAAATGTAGCTTACATTGGAATCGTATAACGTTAACACCACAATCTAACATATACAGTCACGACATTCACTGCTACAGTTGCTGCGACACTAGCGCTCCTAGCGGTGGGCAAGCCGCCCAAGTAATGATGTTTGTTTATAATCGCTTTCGTACGTAATTAACGAAATACTTACTATAATTTTGCGGTACAAGCATTATTAAAATATCGAGAGACAAACATAGTACGGAAATTAATATAAAAACAGCCTAATTTAAATGATTCAGTGGTATAAAGAACAACTCTGTCATGAACAAATACTTACGAATATGTGTATATTTGCAGCTCTTTCCGCTGAAAATAAGTTGCATATAAACATAATGGTATAATAAATTTCTGTTATGGTCTGTTTTTACTATGACAGCCAGTTTTTGACGTGTATCAATTCGGTATAGAGTCTAATGATTCTCACATTTTTTACACGTCACTCGTCTTTTTTATACGTGCGAATTCTTTTAAGTGTAATAACTTTAGCTTTAAAAAAACAAGGTTTCGATGATTCTTGCCGTATGTGGTTCAGATGTAGCAACAATTATGGAATGGGGTTCTTCTTTGTTGGAAAACAGTTTGATTGCTTTTATCGTTATATTGCCACGTCTGTGACGTTCTTCCTTCAGCTACAGCTGTGATAGTGGATTTGGTACGTTAAATACCGTATTTATTGCATTCTATATACGTTTCCTAAGTTCCACCCTCACTGATTTTACTGAAATTATAATGAAGGATACTTAACGTTCCTGCGCCGAAATTGACGTCTCTCTGCTAAAGAGCATGTCTCCTGGTGTTTCCTAGGCATTCTTATTTTTAATAGAAAAGGAAATTTCTCATTTAAAGCCTGTATGTTACAAGATAATTGTAAATTAACTGTCCTGTAATGTATCGTTTCGTACCTTGTCAGGGATCTTAACGAAACCTAAGAAAGATATATGGGGAGTTATTTTAAAATTATTACCTATTTATAAGGCACTACATACGTTCCCTAAAGTAAAAAGTATGCTGAAGTCAATCTAAACGATACTATTCGCACTCATCAACTATCGTATTCAGAAACGTAGCTTGCCGGCCACTTGGAGCGCAGCAGAAAACGAACGTCGTCAACCGATAAAATCAGGTAGTCTTTACATGTGCTGTGTTCAGGGCGACGTCTTCAAAGTGCTTCATAAACAGGTTTGCCATAACTGGAGGTAATAGGCTTTCTATCGCGACGCCGTCCATTTCATAAAAATATTCTCCACCATACAGGAAATATGATGACGTCAAGAGTATTCTTAAGTAACTCCACAACAGTGTCGTTGAATAACTGGGATAGCAGATCTATACAATCCTTGACAGGGACGTTTGTGAACAATGACACCACATCAAAGCTGAACATCACTTCCTCTTCTCCAAGTCGCAAGCATTTGATTCTGCTGATGAAGTCGGCCGTATTCTTGATGTGGTGAACACACTGACCGACGTGTGGAACAAGAAGGGCTGGCCAGATGTTTCGAAAGTCCTGTAAGTCGGCGCACAAATGGTACTCACAGTTGGACGAAGAGGTGTGTTCATTTTATGAACCTTTGTGAGTCCATACATTGTAGGTGGTCGAGGTGCCTGTGGAAGCAGGTTTTTCAAACACTATCTTCCACTGCAGATCGCTTGAGCAGCCGGACGTCTTTGTCAGCATTTTGGATGTTGGGTCCTTCGATAATTTTTACGTAGGACGAACACTGTGCACTATCGAACAGCGCTGTGTGGAACACGAAAGATGTTTTCGTTTGCGTTATCCCAAAAAGTCAGCAATTGTGGAGCATCATTTGAAAACAGACATCGCATTGCGTTTGAGGAGACATCCATAATTACAAGAACAAACAGTTTCTGGGATGGTGTAATAAAAGAGGCGATTGAGATCAAAATAGCTGACAATACTCTTAATAGAGACGGAGCAAGCAGCTGAGCACGACTTGGAACCCGGCGATCGGTAGGTTGAAGCGGGCGCGGCAGGCCCGCGACCAAAACATTGCCTTTTATGGTCATGTCGCGGAGCACCAGTGACGTCACAGCCAGCAGTGCAGCTATGTAAGGACGACAGAAGCTGTCATTAGACAATAAACCACTTGACGATGACGGAGGATGCACTCCTATAACACAGATTTCATTTCCTATCTTTCATTTGGTCATTGACAGAATTTAAAGTGTGAAATCCTTTGTGATCTACTCCTTAATCTCCTAGCAGGCGCGCCTAACGATGCCACACAAGCAGCCGCGGTTGTAACAGTTCCAAAGCATTTCTAAGTAAAAGCAAGTCTATGCTGAACGAACTATGTAACATCTATCACAATTATGTTCCAATTTTTTTATGTCCACAATAACACCGTTGACTGTGCTCTGAAGAGCATTACATACTCCATATTGCACTTCTCGTTGGATGCCGTAATAACCCTCCAATTTTACAAAAAAAAAAAGAGATTGCACATTTAGCTAGTTTGGTCGGAATTTTCATAATCCATCTACAGGATCTCTGAAAAGGAGAAACGTTGAAATTGTTTTGGCGAATTCATTCAGGTAGTAAGAATTTAGCAACAAAAGCTTCCAGTACTGTCTGTATGCGTCCTGTTTTCCCCTTTCTTCATTTTCTCGTCATCAATATGCACCAATACCTAGCTGAACAGCTCATTAGCGCCTTAATGGGAGTTCGAAGAGAAAATTTTCACATTTTCGGATTTTTATCTCATTATAAAATTTGGAACTTTCCTTATAAAATGATACATATATCTATCATAAACTCGCATGGGAAGCAAAAAAAAAAAAAAAAAAAAAAAAAAAAAAAAAAGGTAAAGAAAGCAGTCAACAATCCGAGGAGTCGTTTGAACACCACAGTGCTTTACTAGGCATGGACCTGTTTGGAGGTGGTATGCCGTTGCCTTCCTCCGACCTTCGAGCTCACTTACCCAGCCAGTTATAGGGGGACCTACAGTTTAACGTGGGTTTCGAACCAAGGTGCTACTCGGTATTTTTCACATGAGCAACATTGCCAGAGGTGGAAGAAGTGGAAAGTGACAGATAAAAATCCTAGGACCTGGCGGGGATCGAATCCGCGACCTTTGGATTTGTAGTCTGGCACCGAGGCGCACACAGGAGAAGAATTTTGCTGTTATTATTATTGTTATTATTATGACGAATATAACCTACACCGTTTGAAAATGTTAAAATTTTCACTTGCATTACTTCAGGATGTTACAGAATCGGTATTTGTTTATATAAAACGCTGTGGATTGCTGTGTTATACAAAATAAATTACGTTTTTGTATTGGTAGCACTGTAAAAAAAGTATCGTATCGTTTCATTGTATGAAACCGCGTTGTTTGTCGATGTGCTAACGTTTTTCCGAGGCAGGCTGACAGAGAAATTGATTGCTGAATTACAATGTGATGACCATTAGAAATAATGCTGATGATTTGTTGAAAATGAAGCAGGCAGTATGGGCTACCTTCTACCACAGACTATCAACTGATGGAAAAACCAGTGTACACCCTTTGCCCTCCTGGATATAATTCATGGTGTAACTACCGCAATGCACAGTACTGAAACAGTTCATACAGCCACAAGCATTCCATCCATAAGAAGTCATGGATATCATAAAACCTGTTTACAGAGACCTGGAAAATCCTGAATTACTGAAGAAGTGTCTGCGTGGTCACACTAGAAATCCTAATGAATCGTTCAGTAAACTTATATGGGCTCGTTAACCAAAAAGTTTTTGTTGGAGTGAAGACACTAAACTGGGTAAGGGGGGGGGGGTCAGTGGTGTTGTCATTGCTTTTAATCATGACATCATTGGCAGGGTGAAAGTGCTAAAGCATATGGGAACTAATCAAATGTTCAAATTTTTGTATAGCTTATGGGACTTAACTACAGGGTCATCAGTCCCTAAACTTACAAACTACTTATGAACTACTTACGAACTAGGGCGGCACAAATATCCATGCCCGAGGGGGGATTCGAACCCCCGACCGTAGTGGCTGTGCAGACCGTGACTGGAGCGCCTCAGTCCCCTCGGCCACCGCGGCCGGCTGGGAACTAATCCTGGACCAAACTGCACCAGAGAAATTTGAACGGATGGACAAGGTTCGCAATGATAAAGCAGAGTATGCAGCAGTTGGCCGCTAAGGGGTTCCGAAAGAAGAAAAGAGAGGATGATACATGATACAAAGTTTGGAGCCGGGTGATTCAGAGTGTCAAAAAAAAAAAAAAAAAAAAAAAAAAAAAAAAAATTAATAATAATAATTAAGCATATATTTAGTTCCAGTCCTTTCAAACTTTAGAAGCCGTACCTGAAAAATTTATATTTTTGTTGAATTTTTCCCTAAATCTTAGAAACCACTTCGAGTAGAGTATTCAAATTTTCACGGAGTGCTAACATACATATCCTAAGTCTACTGAAGTAAAAGAAGAACATAATGTTATGTATAATTAGGAAAACGTACAAACAAAGTACACAGAATTTTAACCGTGTAATTAAAAATTGTATTTCAGAAAGCAATGGATGAAATGCAATTACTGCAGTTCAGTAGACTCAGAAGTTACATTTTAACGTAATCATTTTGATACCAAATCCGCTTCGGCTGCAATTAACTGCCTCGGCCAGTGCCGCGCCAACACCGCTTCCACATGGCACGGTTTCACCTGCCCTCCACCCCCAAAATATTTTAAAAAAAAGATGACTAACGCAACAGCGTTCAAGTTTTATATTTTTTAATGAGGAAGTAAAATTAAGCTTTTAATTGTTTTAAATTTTACGTGAACGCTGGGGAAGGCTAAATGGCAGACATATTTTTATAAGGAATTTTAAGCACCTGATGATGCGTCTACAGGAAGCAAAACCGGTAGTTCTTTATTTTTTTTTTATTTATTTTTTTTTTTTTTTTAAATTAAATTGCAGCCGAAGCGGATTTGGTATCTAAATGAGAACTTTTGGCTGCGGATGCCCGAAATTCAAGATAACATTTTAATGTAATGTAAAAGTTTTGCGTCAATGGCTACAGTGGTTACATTATTAATCGACATTTCGTCGTGGATTTTTCGTGACTGTACCGTATAGCTTAGGGGTATATAATAATAATAATAATAATAATAATAATAAGCCATCTTCAGACGCAATAATTTTATTGTTTTTATTGTCCGACGCGTATCGGAGCTATAATTCCATTATCGAGGACTTTATTAATGTATTTTTGTGTTACATCTGCTTCAGTTTTACACCTAACAGTAGAAGAACAGCACATTTGTTAGTTTTTGGCGAGAAAGTTGCCGTAGGCGTTAAAGCAAGCATCTTATAATAAACGTACAGTGAAGTATTATGGTTACCTGTATTTGTCGAGATGAAATTGTCTCCTGCATTGGTGACACAACTTCCGCATTTGCACACATTTTACAACACAATTTCGCAACTAGCATGTTTATGCCAGTACTGTATACATCACAATCATTACGTTAAAGTTATGGAGTATTGAAGCTGTCGTTCTTCTAACACAATAAAATTATTGTGACTGAAGACGGCTTATTATTGTAATATACCTCTAACCGCTAGAATGGTTCCTCAAATACAAGGAATCCAAGTCATTTAAATTTAACGTTATCGAGATAGGACGTTCCAACTCCACCTTATCAGTAGCTTACCTCTTCCATTTGCTGTTCAGAGTCGGTATTAGCAAGGTCACCTGTTTGAAGTATCGATTTTTAATTTTAATTATACTGAGGCCAATTGTAGAACCAATATCTTGGGTTACCAAACAGCTGAAGGAAGGCAGATGCACATGACAGATAGTCCAGCCCAGTGACAAGGGGAGAGTGCCCTAATAAAATTAATTCCGTGATTTTGACAGCAGATTCGGCCCTTACGTGATATTATGGTTAGAATGATGTCGGTCGCTGGCTGATCGGCCCAGTACTTTACAATTAGCATAATTTAATTACATAAAGTGAATTTTCCCCGACAAGTAAGAACCTCCACAGGCTTGGCTGACACTTTGACTCCCTACTGGCGGAGGATTTATAATTTTGTCACGTCTCGTTTAATTAATACGGGGATGATGCAATATGGCGTACTCTTGAAAGCCCCGTTTGCCCGTTAGTTTAAATTCGCTTCTTCCTCACCAACGGCAGAGGGACACACGCCTTCGCGCCGTTTGGTGGAAGAACCGCTATTCCAGGTGTCCCAACCACCCAGGGCGCCGACCCTTGCCGCGTGGGCCGGAGGAAGGGCGCAGAAGGCGCGTTGTCAGGTTGGCTGCGGAGCCACACTTCTCCTCGGCGGAGCAATACAGTGTCCTGGAGTGACGGACATAAAAATGACGGGAGACGCTCCCGACGCCGCAGTCGTGTGCAGTTCTACGCCAGTGCTAGTTGAGCCAGCAGTCGTCCACTATTTTTATCGGTTATGTTTCCGCCGGGACGAGGAAACGTGTTCGCCAAGCAACGGGAGAAAGTGTACGCGAGGTTACCGTTAGGACTGTAGCCGTTGCCCCTGCCTGGGCTGTTTCCGTTAACTCTCACGTAATGTTTCTCAGCGCACTCTCTCTCTGCTAGGGGTTGGACTATCGAGTTTGAATGAGTTTACTGAATTGACTTTCATAGTGTCTTGGTCCTGCAACGATACTTATTATTATTACCATTCTTTCATGTGTAACAGGCTACCTCACATTCTTCTTGCTCAAATGAACAATACAGACAGTGATACCGAATAAACCTGTTTGCTCACTTCGTCTGTAGCTCCTCCACTGCTATCCTATTAGTAAGGTTAAAGAGCACTGAAACCCTGCTAGAAGAGACGGAGTTCGATGCCAGCCACGGTCAGGCAGCAGCAAAAGTACAGGTAAGGTGCATGATCGCCACTTCTCCAGGGGGAGGAAGTAGCAAGCAGTCAATTACAAGGTTCGAACGTTCCCACCAAACAACCTAAAGGGCTACACAATGATATATAATCCGATACTTTGCCACTGATACGCACATAAGAAAACTCACGTGAGAGCATAGCCGTTAAGAGACGTTAAAGGTTGTAAAAGTTTTCATATGGGAAGCATGGTATTACACGATGGTCCGCCGCGAGAAGTATAGGTTTAACACAAAAGCCATCTAACGGCAGAATGAGTTTAACTATAAGGTCGACAATATTTTCAGCAGTGTAAATCGAAATATTGCAGTAACGAAATAACGTTTCTTGTTAGCCTCGCTGTTTCGCACATAATCCTGAAAAAATAACTTTGTGGTCATCTACATCTGCATCTACGTGGATACTCTGCACGTCACACTGAAGTGCATGGCAGAGTGTTCATCTCATCACTTTTATGATTATTCTTTGCAGTTCCACTTTCTAATACTTCTCGGTAAACAAGAAGGCCTAAATCTTTCTTTTTTCGATCTGATTTCTCATATTTTATTACGGTAATCAAGTCTCGATATGTAGGTGGGTGCTAACAAAATGTTCACATTCGGAAGAGAAATTTGTTGTAAGAAATATCGCAAATATATCTCGCCGCAACGAATAATGCATCCGGTTTTAAACATGTATTTTTCCCAACATATCATGCTAAGCTGAAGTCGCCAGCCATTAAAACTGTATGCTTTGGGCACGTTTTTGAAATTTGATCCAAGATTTCTTTGAACATTTCTGCAATGGAATCCTCTGAGTCAGGGGAACGGTAAAAGAACCAATTATTAATTTATTTTGGTTGTCAGGGAAAACATCTACTCATCCCGAGACAATGGAACAATCTTCTTAATTTTCGCTACAGGATAGACAGCCTAGGACAGCAATAAATACGCCGCCACCTATTTCATTCAATCAATCTTTTCTTAACACCATTTGCCCCTTCGTAAAAATTTCAGCTTTCAGTGCCTGTTATGATTTGAGGTCCTACACGTACTTTCTATTTAGCGCTTGGAGCTCTGCCACCTTCTTACACAGCTACTACCAGAGAATAGATTTACATTCTTAATTTGTAATTACTTCGTTTTGCATTCACATTTGCTATTGACATTAACTGCGAATGGGTAAAGCTGAAAATGTGTACTTAGCCGGGATTCGAACGCATGGTCTCCTACTTTCTAGGCAGAGGCGTTAACCCCTACACCAATCACCCACCTACACGGAATTATTCAAGCACACTTGCCGTCAGATACAAATTCTCAACTTTACCCTGCCCACTAGAGCTGAAACTCATAGTTACTTTGTAAACTAATTCCCGTAAGAGTAAGGGCCTAGGACAGAGTTCAGCCCGCCCAGCCCGTACGGGCTGGGGGCAGCGAGCACACGGGCCAACCAGTTGGCCTACCGGTCCGCCAGCTCGCCGCGCACCGCAGAGTTGCCAACCGCACGATCTGGATCGTACATGTACGATAATTTAAGACGGCGAAGAGCGTACGACCCGCCTTTCGGATCGTAAGTCTCATGAAACCATACTAATTTTATAATAAGGTTTCATCTTTCATCGTTTTTATTGTTTTAATTTTTATGATTATTTAATTTTTGACAATGTATTGTTTTTGAGCAATCTACTTACCACTGTGTCGAGCAGTGGGATTCCCCAACTGACAATATTGGTTGTAATGCAGCGTGAGTAGTATTCACTCGTCAACGTGCTGAGGGCAGTGAGATCTTAAGAAGGTTATGTGGAGAAAAATGGAAACAGAAGATAATTATATATAACATTGTTAGTTTCGAAAGACGGGATATTCTCACTCAAGAAAACGTTAATCTAATTTTTATCTGCTGTCCTTTAATAAATATATTTTTTCTTTTGATTTTAGTGGATACGGAAAGTCCGATATTCAGTCTCGCTACGACAATTCTGAGTTCACTATTCACTGTGTCCGTTTCGATGCTCTTTATTAGCTCCAGATTGTTTGTTGCTAGGAGGTCAAATATGTCCCCACAACCACTTACTATTCTAGTGGGTTCATTAAACTGCTCGAGATAATTTGCGGAGAATGCGTTCAGTACATTTTCGAAGGTTGTTTTATGCTTGCCTCCGGTTTTTAACTTTTTTTTCAACATATCATGCAAAGTTAAAGTCGCCACCAACTAAAATTGTATGCTTTGGAAATGTTTTTGTTTCGGGTACAACCTCTACCCATACCAACTCGCAGGAACAATCTACTTCAATTTCGCTAGCCGGGCGGTCTAAGGAGCCTCGCTGCAGAGCGCGTGGTGCTCGCCGTCGAAAGTACGAGTCCTGATTGGGGCATGGGTGTGTGTATTGTCCTTAGGTTAGTTTACCTTAGCTTAAGTAGTCTGTAAGCTACGAACTGATAACCACGCACTTTGGTCCGATACATTTACAAACATTTAAACATTTGAACTTATGAACTAGCTTACACTAAAGACGGCACAAACAGCCATGCCCGAGGGGGGATTCGAACCCCCGACGGGGAACGGCCTCGCGCATCGTAATTTTGCCTTTAACAGCAATAAATGCGCCACCACCTACTTTATTCAATCTATCTTTTCTAAAAACCATTTCAGCTGGACTTATCTCCGGCTTCAGCCACCTTTCAGCATCTATAATAATTCGAGATTCAGTACTTTCTATTAGTACCTGAAGCTCTGGTACTTTCCGCACACAAATGTTCAAAAGTTTGTAGAACTTATGGACTCAACTACGGGGTCATCAGTCCCTAAACTTACAAACTACTTATGAACTGCCGCGGTGGAGTAGCCGAGCGGTCTAAGGCACCTCGCTGCGGAGCGCGTGATTGCTCGCCGTCGGAGGTTCGAGTCCTGATTGGGGCATGGGTGTGTGTGTTGTCCTTAGGTTACGTTACCTTAGATTAAGTAGTTTGTAAGCTACGAACTGATGACCACGTAGTTTGGTCCGATAGATTTACAAACATTTGAACTTATGAACTAGCTTCCACTAAAGACGGCACAAACAGCCATGCCCGAGGGGGGGATTCGAACCCCCGACGGGGAACGGTCTCACGCATCGTAGCATAGCGCCTCAATAAGCTCGGCCACTCCGCCGCGGCTTCCGCACTAGTCTTGTGTAGTTCGCGAACGAACTAGATCGGAAGAGCGTTCCCACAGGCGAACTACGCGAACTAGTTCGCAGATCCCGCGCTGCTTAGTTCGTCCGCTCCTTTTCCCAAAACTGACGGGTAACAGCGAGAGGACGCGAGAGCGCGCAGAATCGAGTGATTCCGTTCTGCCAGTTGTCGTCATTTCGAGCTGAGTTGCAGCTCAGCTGTAGTTTTAGTAGCTGTAACAAAAGCCAAAACAAGCGGACGAACTAAAAAGAGCGACCTACTTCGCGGCCGAGCTGCGAACTAAAAGGAGAGCTACCGGTCGCGAACTAAAATATGCGTGATTGGTCGCGAACTAAAATATGCGCGATAGGCAGCGAACAGAATTAAAAATCACGTGTTTGCCTTCTGCTGATGAGAGCCATTTCGAGGCTAGCGTCTGCCTGCTAGATTACATACTTCAGTACAACAAAATTTCTGCTTTGAAGTATTCTGCACTCTGCAATATCTGACTAATAAATTCCATAATGCAAAGATATAGAGATAACTCTAAACTTAAGCGCGAGAACTGATCCACAAACTGTTTCTTTTGGTTTGCGTGATATCGTTAGCGGCTCAACAGCAAGCGCATGAAGCAGCTAGGTGGGGGAACTTCTCCCTCCACCTGCATGCGTAGGCCACGCCGCTCAGCCGTCACTGGGAGTGGACGAACTAAAAGAACAAACTAGTTCGCGGCAGAGTTGCGAACTAAAGTGAGCGCTCCCGATCGTGAACTATTATGTGCAAGTCTATTCTGCACACAGTTACGACAGTTTACAACTTTTAGACCTATCTTTGACCTATATTCTTTCAGAATGAAACCCTTCCCATGTGTTTTTGAGGGCCCCTAACCTAAAAAGCGCCCAGAGCACGCCACAGAGCTCCCGCTCCGCGTATCGCCTCTTCCTGCGTTTCGTGGACTCCTGACCCATTCAGAGGAACCCGGAACCCCACCAACCGATGTCGCATGTCGAGGAACTTGTGAATAAACACAGGTGCTTTGAAGATTGATCAGTTACGAACAGGCTAGGTTAGTGAAAAATACTTCGTTTGTGCGGCCATGATGTCCGTAGTTCCTTTCATAATTATGAATAGAAGTGTTTGTCCGTCTTTGCAACTACAATACAAATGCGATTTTTCTCACCAGACGCGTTTCGTTTTAATGACAGTAAAACATCTTCAGTGGTCTCTAATAATAGAAATCTACAGTTTGTTTTGTTTTTAGATAGAAAACAGTTCGTTAACGAAACGTGAAAAGTAGGCCTAATGTTTCGTTACTTACGGAAATTGTCTTGTTTTCGCCTCCCATCATGGAATTCCGGTCTGTTTCATGCAGTACCACTGGTTCTTCATGCTGTGTCATTGTTTTTTTCACTACTTTCACTGTCACTTTGGCACTGCCCATAATTGTTTTTCACAGATCAGACATCAGACATCAGACTGAGTCTGCACAGTGTGTTATTGCAATGTTGCCAACATCACGAATGTGATTTTTTTCTGTTTTATAATAAATTATGTTTTAGTGTATTTAGTTTTGACGTAAGCGGAATGGAATAAATAAAAACTTTTCCATGCTTCATACGAAGATCAGAGAGATTGCATTGGATTCGTTGAGACCAGCTGCGTCCAAATCAATTTAACCTATATTCCTATCACTGTTAGTTGGGGACCTACAACCCTTTAATGTTCCGGGGCGGAGGCTGCGATAGCGTAGCTAACTGGCCGAGTGGCTATCCCCTGGGGCACGGCCCACTGTCTCAATACGACCAGCCAGTCAACTACGCTGTCGTAGCCTCCGCCCCCTAAATTTTGAAGGGTTGTAGCTTCCAAAATAACAGTGATAGGAATGTAGGTTAAATTGATTTGGACGTAGTTGGTTTCAACGAATCCAGTGCAAGATAGAAAAAACTATTGTTCCATTTAAAAAATTATATCTTTGTGCTGTAACTCTTTGGAAAATGATACAATAAACTATGTTCATAGCTCCGCAGAAAGTGTAACATTTCTTGTGTTGGCCTACCGCATTAAAATTTCCTGTCACCTATTATTTTGTGCCGGCCGCGGTGGCCGAGGGGACTGAGGCGCTTCAGTCACAGTCTGCACGGTCACTACGGTCGGGGGTTCCAATCCCCCCTCGGGCATGGATATTTGTTCCGTCCTTAGTTGTAGCTAGTTCATAAGTAGTTTGTAAGTTTAGGGACTGATGACCCATAGTTAAGTCCCATAGACTCTACAAACATTTGAACATTTTTATTATTTTGTAAGTTACAGAGGCAAACAAACTTAGTGAAACACCCTGTATATTCAACTACTTATGGAAATATAATGTCAGCATTTCGTATTCTGGCACATAGTCCTGGTCAGAATGAATAGGCCTACTGCTCTCTGAATTACTTAAATCATGATTTGTAATAGGTAATAAAAGAGGTTCCATATCTCCTGCCTGGCTACATATCTTCAAATGAGCTGATTCACCTATCTGACTTTTTTCTTTGGGGGGGGGGGGGGATTCCTTTCTGGCCTTTTTGCTGTTTGAAGATGTTCAGGTAACGAAAAAATCGTCGGTATCGCATTAGCCAAAGCCGCTTTGTATCATTTGTTGTATACATGATTTCTCCTCAAAATGCGATGAACAAATACAACTGTATGCAGTATGTTTCCACTTATCTCGCCTCCGGGCTCATATTGGCTAACCATCGTTTTGTAAATTCTTCATTCTTGAAAGGAATACTGAAAAATATAATTACAGCTTACTTCAGTTACAGTAGGACTATTGTATGCTTATATGTGGTAGGACAAAAGACGAATACAGAAAATATTAGAAAATAAACCATACAAATACTTACTGAAAATACGATATTTCAAGCGATTCGTACATTTATATGCTGCGCATACACTGGGCACGATTTCAGCTTAATAAACAACCTTTCAAGCTTACTACGATACATGAAATGTGAAACCAAAACATGTAAATAGCGTCGGTCTAACTTTTGTATTCGGCGCACTAGTCGTTGAAAAAAAAATGGCTGCCGCAGTTCCTGGTTGCTGCCACAAGGAGCGCTGTTCGCCCAGAGAAAGCCTCTCAATGTAATTTATGGCTGGAAGTGTTTGTGTTAGATTGTGGATAGAAGTAAAGCTTTATGTCGCGCAGTCAGCAAGGGTACACGAGTGTGCCTTAGCTTTCAAAAGCCCAAATCGAGGATGTTTCGTTGAATGGTTCTGACGTTGGCACTTGTTAACGGCTCAGCATTGAAAAATCCGCAGCGTTTGCGGAAGGACTGCATTTCTGTCACGTTCGACGATTCTCCTCTATCGACAATGGTACCGTTCTGGCAGGTTCTTTCTCCGACCGCTGAGATTTCGAAGATTTGACGATTCACCGTACTCCCGATATTCACGGTGAAAACGTGAAATGGTCGCACAGGGATAACCCCACCGTATCTCTGCCTCGGAGATGCTGTATCCCACCTCTCGTGCGCCGCGTAAATAAAACACCGCGTTCAGACTCACTTAAATCGAGATAAGCTGCCATTGTAGCAGCAATAACCGATCTAGCCGGCCGCGGTGGCCGAGGTGACTGAGGCGCTCCAGTCACAGTCAGCACGGCCACTACGGTCGGAGGTTCGAATCCCCCTCGGGCATGGATATTTGTGCCGTCCTAGTTCGTAAGTAGTTTGTAAGTTTAGGGACTGATGATCCCGTAGTTAAGTCCCATAAGCTTAACAAACATTTGAACATTTTTTTGAATAACCGATCTAACGCTTGTGCCACACACGTTTTCTTATGTAGTATTTTATAATGAAACTAGCTAAATTCCCGCTGCTTCGCACGCGTAGACTGGATGGTTTGCATTGGTTGTTTCTATTTCCAAATATAAATTTTCATAGATTTAGCTTTAAAAATGCTTTCCTCATCAAGTATCTTGATACAACTTGCTACTCCCTATTGAACCATTGTTGGCAGAATACAAAACATCCCGGACGCATTTTTTTTAAATTATAACCATAGTTCCAAATCCAAATTTTCACATTTGTAGCACCCTTAAAAGATTTTCCCGTAATGGTTGACTAGCCAAAAATATCGAAACACGTGTTTTAAAATTCCAATCAGAAAGCTAAACACGAAGTTTTATATTTCTTCTTCAAAATTGCCTGAATAGCAATGTATTTGAAAAAAAAAAAAAAAAAAAAAAAAAAAAAAAAAAAAAAAAAAAAAAAAAGTAAAATAAAAACTGTTCATTCCCTATTTCACCCCCTTAGGGATGGGAATATCGAAAAACCGCTGATGCCTACAGTGTAAGATACACCAACATCTACAAATTTCAGGTTTCTATCGTCTGTTGATTAACTTATCAGCGTCGTTTTCTGACTTTTAGAAACGGATCGATAACGCGAAATTTCTTTGTTACGCTTCGGCATCTTTCTTTGTAATTTTACTTTTCAAACTGCAATATGCACTTATTTTTCTTTATTCGTACGCTTGCTGCAGAAAAACAACTGAAGAATGTGCATTACGTTTCGCTGTATACAACCTCTTTGCTATTATCGTGTCAAAAGTCATCGCTGGTCTTCAGTGCGAATTTTATATAAGCCGACGAATTTCAACCATTATCATCCACCCTCTTATAGCTATCGACACGGAACTGCTAATCCAGTTGTCAGTATTTCGATCCTAAGTACTACAGTTGTCTTTACAGTGTTTATATTGAGATCATTCGTGTATTGTCAGTGTAGTTAATGCTCATTTAATGTATGTCTGTGTTTCCCAGTGTTTGAGCATCTGTTGATCGTTGTATTGCTCCACATTTTACGGATTTTTATTCGCCACACTCACCCACCGCCACACACCGCGACCAAAACACCATAGTGCACACCGCGAACCTAAAGGCTACTCTCACGCATAACCGCCGCTGATCTGCAGTGAATAATTTTGGCTACCAAGTGAAATATACGGACACACGTCCCACGTTCCATTTTTATATATGTATATTGATGATTATCGCCCTTTCACAGTACCGAGTGTAACTAAATATGCATGAAAGCTCTGGGGATTCGATGCAGGACATGAAACAAGCAGAACATCTCCCCTAAACATACGGTTTATTTGCTTTCCGTGTTACAGGAATTTGTTGCGTTGTCGACCACTTTACTATGCAGGTTGATCATTCGTGTTGATATAGTATAATGTACTAACAACGGAACGCTCCAATACGACATGTCTAAACCTACCTTGAAATATTTTACACAGGAAGAAAATTTTAGCTGCTTAGAGGCACTACAAGTATTTTCTATTTATAAATGTTGAAGTTATGCATTTTTGCCACGCGAAGAACAGTAGATAACAGTGATTTGTACATCCCCTGTTCGCCTAGCGCGCGACTAGCGAATCACACACGCAGCGCCGCATACGTGACGTAAACGAGGTAATTTTGCGACTTCCTATTCTTTACGATTTTTTGAACCTGTGTAGTCATGTCGACGATGTATGGAAATTAGCAATGTTGATGCCAGATGCAATTCGGAGGGCCCAGTCCTGTACATCTATCTACATCGGTAATGGTGCGTTGCCTCTCACGAGCAGATCTAAACTTTCGAACAGTTCTTCTTTCAGATGTTTTCGAGTTTCCGTTTGATGCATATTTCTTACTTCATGTAATTATTTCTTCCAATTATAAAGTTCTCGATCAGATTTTACGAAACGAAAACGCCTCTGAACACTGCTTAACTTCAATAGTTTTCTCTCTCCTTTGTTTAGTCAATATTTCACTGTCATTTCTTTGTCTCTGAAAACTGTTGGAGTACGTGTATTTTTTTTATATATATATTTTTAGGCTTTGGAGGCATTCTTCTTCAGAACTGTTACTGGCACAACTGACGTCGTCCGAACCGCATTTCGTAGAATCGTCACGGTTATTTGCTATTTCTACTAACGTTTCCACAATTTCAAACGAAATGTCGATATCATTAGAATGAATGTCAAAGAAATCAATCAACAAATGACACATATGTAGGCCCTCAGGAGAAGTAGGAGATTTCGGCTGGAAAACACGTTCTTCATATTTCATTTTTGCTAAATTGAGAATGTTACTTAGATTCCACATCTTATATATTAATAGAATCTACGAAAACTAAAGTCAGTCGGCCGATTTCCTTCATTTTCGTTTCAAACGAATGGTATTCATTCACAGATTTGTCATCAAGTATCAGAATTATTCTCTCCATCCTTTATATTCAAACGCTGTATCCTTCTGTCCTTGGACTGAATATTTTAATCAGTTTGTTTTACGGCATCTTCCAATTAAGATACGCAGTCCTTTTTGACATAACAACACTCAGCGGATCAGCACTTTCATTTGCGCTTTTAAACACTTGCACTGATTGATTCTGACGAAAGCTATGCTTGAAGATTCAACTTCCATTGTTTCCCAACATAAAGTCAGTCGGTCAGGCCGTTCCATCCGATCAATTACCTTCATTTTTGCTTTAAATGAAAGGTATTCATTCGCAGATTTCTCATCAAGAATCAGAATTAAGTCTCACCATTCCCTATTTTTATTAAAACGCGGTATCCTTCTGTCCTTTCATTTAATATTTTAATCAATTTGTTTTACGAAGTCTTCGGTTCTAATTAGGGTGCGTAGTCCTTTTTGACCTAACAACACTCAACGGATCAAGATAATTCATTTGCGCTTTTAAACATTTGCATTGATTGATTATGAAGAAAGTTATGCGTGATCATTCAACTCTACTTCCATTTTTCCCAACTTTTTTGTCATTCCACTAACGGTGCGACGTATTTGCACGGGTCCTCTAGTTGCTGTGAAACTGAAAGAAAATACTATTAGCAGGCACGTCTTACGAAAGCACAATAAATATTATTTCAGATTTATGTTTGTTATCAATTCTTACCAATACTGCGAAAGTAATTTGATAATTTTTAATAGATGTTAGCTGATTGGCTAATCGAGAGAATAGAACTGTGTAGCGTGGTGTGAGGAACACTATCAACGAACGATAATCTGAACGTCCTTTACAAATAACGATCGGGTTGTGCCGTGTCTCCTGTTTAGAAATCTACCGCCGATGTCCGCCTACCGCTGCCGTGCGCGCAACGAATTTGGCAATTATATAATTTTCACTAAGTGTGTTTGCCTCTGTAACTCATAAAATAATAGGTGACGGGAAATTTTAATGCGGTAGGTCAACACAAGAAATGTTACACTTTGTGCGGAGCTAGGAAAATAGTTTATTGTATCATTTTCCAAAGAGTTACACCACAAAGATATAATTTTTTAAATGGAACAATAGTTTTTTCTATCGTGTATTGGATTCGTTTAAACCAGCTGCGTCCAAATCAATTCAGACTACATTCCTATCACTGTTAGTTTGGGAGCTACAACCCTTCAAAGTTCCGGGGGCGGAGGCTGCGATAGCGTAGCTGACTGGCTATCCCCTGGGGCACGGCCTACTGTTTCATGACGACCAGCCAGACAGCTACGCTGTCGTAGCCTCCGCCCCCGGAACTTTGAAGGGTTGTAGCTCCCAAACTAACAGTGATAGGAATGTTTAAATTGATTTGGACGCAGATGGTTTCAACGAATCCAATGCATGATAGAAAAAACTATTGTTCTATTTGAAAAATTATATCTTTTTGATGTAACTCTTTGGAAAATGATACAATAAACTATTTTCATAGCTCCGCAGAAAGTGTAACATTTCTTGCGTCGACCTACCGCATTAAAATTCCCCGTCACCTATTATTTTATGTTACAGAGGCAAACACATTTAGTGAAGCACCCTGTATATATATACTTCCAGATCCTCTTAGCAGCTAAAATTTTCACAATGAATTTCTTTCGTTGTCTTATTTCTGGGTAAAAAAAAAAAAAAATAAATAAATAAATAAATAAAATAAAATAAAATAAATCAGGGCAGTTTTCGACATGTCTATTTGGTCTATTTGGACCGTTCCCTAGTAAGTACAATTCAGAAGGGGTTAAAAACGCTACCACTAGCTGTACGAGTAATTCGTGCGTCTATGCGCCTCATCATTGTCGCACTCGTTCCCTTATTGTAGGCGTCTGTCGTATCTGCTGACGTCCTTCCTTTGTGCGCTATCGCAGCAGTTCCACGTTACGGCTAGGTGTGGCATACACGATGGCCTCCAAATGACCCCATAAGTAGAAGTCCAATGGGCCGAGGTCGGGAAACGAGCAGGCCACAGTGTCGTCTTCCTGACGGCCTGTCCATCTGTCTGGAAATCGCTGGTGTAAAACTGCTGTAGCAGCACGAACAAAACGAGTCGGTGCTCCGTCATGCATGAATCACACGCGCTGAATTAAAGCCAGCCGAGCGTCTTCCAACAAATAATGTATCATTTTAAATTACTGTGTACGCTATCAATTTGTTCCACAGTAATATTTATTTTGTTGTAAACTAGCTTTCGGCTTCTTAGGCGATCCTCAGAAAATCTATGTAGCTCTCTTAATTTGTTTGTAGATGACGCCGTCATTTATCGTCTAGTAAAATCATCTGAAGATCCAAACAAACTGCAGAACGGTCTGAATAAGATGTCATTATGGTGTAAAATTGGCAATTGACTCTAAATAATGAGAAGTGTGAAGTCGTCCACATGAGTACGAAAAGAAATCTGTTAAACCTTGTTTACAAGATAAATCAATCAAACGTGAAGGCCGTAAACTCCACAAAATACCTAGGAATTACTATTATTTCAGACATAAACTGGAAAGAACACGTAGGTAATATCGTGGGAAAGGCGATACTGCGTTTTATTGGCAGAACCATTAAAAGATGTAACAGAACTACAAAAGAAACTGCATACACTACGCTTGATCGTCCATTTTTGGAGTATTGCTGCCCAGTGTTGGATCCTTATCAGATAGGTTTGACAGAGGACATAGAAAGAGTCCAGAGAAGGGCAACTCGTTTCGTATTGTCACGATACTGGGAAGACAGCGTTACGGACATGATACAGGATCTGGGATGGGAATCATTACAACAATGGTGCTTATCGCTGCGGCGAGGGTTACTTACGAAACTCCAATCGCCAGCATTCTCCTCCGAATGGAAAAATGTATTGTTTCTCCTACTTACATAGGTAGAAATGACTATCAGAATAAAATACGAGAAATCAGATCTCGAACGAAGAGATTCTATTCGACAATGGAATGGGAGATAAATAGTATAATGGTGGTTCGATGAACCCTCTGCCAGGCACTTAAATGTGATTTGCAGAGTATCTCATGTAGATGTAGATGTAGACAACTTAAAACTGCAGATTAATCATATCACACAAGCTGCTATGTTTCGAGTAGAAAGGTTTTTCAAAGATATGTGTCAGTCATAGACTAAGTAACCTTTAATTATTTTTTTGTAACATACAGAAACGCCCAACCAATTGAAACAAACTTTACTAATAAATAACTGTTAATTAATTTCAACAAATAAGCTAAAAAGGAAATATGGCCAAATGAGTACAATAATTGTGTATGAAATTAACTTATATATACCAACAAAAGCAGGAGGGGAACAGGTGAGTGAGGAAAACAGTAAATAAACAAATAAAAATGAAATGTGGGTGAGGGTCAATTACTTATGTTTGGAGTATGTGAATATGGAACAAAGGAGCATATTTCCTCACTCACCTGTTCCCCTCCTGCTTTTGTTTCTATGTATAAGTTAAATCCATATACAACTGTACTTACTGGGCCGTATGTTTGTTTCGGCTTATTTGTTGAAAATTAATTTATAGTTATTTCTTATATACAGTTTTGTTTTAATTGGTTGGGCGTCACTGTTTGTTATAAAAAAATACTTAAAAGTTACGTAGTCTATAACTGACACATATCTTTGTAAAATATTTGTACTCGAAACACAGCAGATGCTATGATGTGGATAATTTGCAGTATTAAGTCGTCTGAAGATAGCCTAAGAACCCGAAAGCTAGTTTACAACAATATAATTATTATTGTGGAACAAATACAGAGGATGGTCCACTGATAGTGACCGGGCTAAATATCTCACGAAATAAGCATCAAATGAAATAACTACAAAGAACAAAACTTTTCTAGCTTGAAGGGGAAAAACAGATGGCGCTATGGTTGGGCCGCTAGATGGCGCTACCATAGGCCAAACGGGTATCAACTGCACTTTTTTTTAAATAGGTACCCTCATTTTTATTACAAATTCGTCTAGTACGTAAATAAATATGAAAGTTTTGTGATAGATGGGGCTGTAATAGTCACAAACGTATAAGTACGTGGTATTGCATAACATTTCGCCAGTGCGGACGGTATTTGCTTCGTGATACATTACTCCTGTTAAAATGGACCATTTACCAATTACAGAAAATGTCGATATGGTATCTAAGTATGGCTAATGTGATCAAAATGCCCAACGGCCCTGTGCTATGTATGTTGATCGTAATCCTGGAAGACATCATCGGAGTGTCCGGACCTTTCGTCGAATAGTTACGTTATTTAAAGGGACAGGAAGTGTTCAGCCATAAGTGAAACGTCAAACACGATCTCCAACAAATTATGATGCCCAAGTAAGTGTTTTAGCTACAGTTGTGACTAATCCGCACATCAGACAAAGTGAGCGAGAATCGGGAATCTCAAACACGTGGGTGCTGAGAATTCTGCGTCAATATAAATTTAAACATATTTCTATGCACCAGAATTGGCATGGCGAAGACTTTGAACGTCGTGTACAGTTTTTCCATTGGGCACAAAGTAAATTACGAGACGACAACAGACATTTTTTTCACGCGTACTGTTTAGTGCCGAAGCGACATACACAAACAGATGTAACGTAAACCGGCATAATATGCACTACTGTGCAACGGAAAATCCACGATGTCTGCGCATGTGGAACATCAGCGATCTTGGCGGGTTAATGTATGGTGCGGCATTATGCGAGGAAAGATAATTGGCTCCTATTTTATCGATGACAATCTAAATGGTCCAATGTATGCTGATTTCTTACGTAATGTTCTATGGATTGTCTAAAAGATGTTTCACTGCATGACAGAATGGCGATATACATTCAACATGATGGATGTCCGGCACATGGCTCGCGTGCAGCTGAAGCGGTCTTAAATGGAATATTTAATGACAGGTTGATTGATTGTAGAAGCACCACACCATGGCCCGCACGTTCACCGGATCTTACATCCCCGGATTTATTTCAGTGGGGAAAATTGAAGGATATTTGCTATCGTGATTCACCGACAACGTCTGAAAACATGCGCCAGCCCATTGTCAATGCATGTTAGAACATTATTGAAGGTGAACTACTCGCTGTTGCTAAATGCATAGAAGACATCACTTTGAGCATTTATTGAAGTCATGAGCTAATTACATGTAATCACGCAGTAACAGTATGCGTTCTCATAACGTATGACAATTTCACAAAAGTACATGTATCACATTGGAACAGCTGTAAGTTCAAACGTGCCTATGTTCTGTGTTTTAATTTTTAAAAAAACCTACCTGTTACCCACTGTTCGTCTAAAATTGTGAGCAATATGTTCGTGAATATTACAGCGCCATCTTTTACAAAGCGAAAAGAGTGTTCCAAATAAAACATTCATACTTATTTACGTACTAGACGAATATGTAATAAAATGGCGGTACCTATAAAAATGCGGTTGATATTCATTTGACCTATGGCAGCGCCATCTAGCGGGCCAACCATAGCGCCATCTGTTTTTCCCCTTCAAGCTAGAAAGTGTTGTTCTTTGTAGTTTTTTCCTTTGAATCTTATTTCGTGAGATATTTGGCCCAGTAACTATCAATGAAACACCCTGTATAGTGTACACATTTAATTTGTATATGTTCCATCAAGAACAGACGAAAGAGTCCATAAAATGTATCATTTGTTGAAAATGTTAAAAATATGGTTTTTAACTAGTTCGTCTGCGTTATGTGATCTTATGCTCTTAGGTCGTTCATTATCAGCATCAAGTCTGCTGCAGAAGCCTCATATATTCTTTGGAACGTCTTACTGTTCGGCAAAGATCTGTTAAGAAAATGTATCGCATGAATACATCGTGCTTCATTTGCGTTATACTTGTACCGTGCGAGCACTCAATAACAACTGACAACACGTATCACTCCAGACTAGCTTATGAGCAACAATCATCATGGTTTGAATTCAAAACAAATGCACACAGACGATAGGGACGAAACCTACATGTGGCCTGTACGTCCTACTCAAGTGACCAACCTGCATTGTGAAGTCGTCTGTGATATGTAAGAGGCGTGCTTTTTTAAGTAAGGACCGTTTGAACATACGTACTCAACGAAAGGTTATTTTCAAAAACTAAATTTATTTTCAGAAAGTATATACTTTGTTTTTCGACATAGTTGCCAAGTTTGTTCATACCTCTCAACCAATTTTAAAGTACACTCGTCATAAAAACTTACCACCTCCTCCAATAACCAAGAGTTCACTGCCGTTTTCACATTGTCGTCGTCATTGTAACGGTAGCCTCTGACGTGTTGTTTCAGGTGGAGGTACACATGGTAATCGTTCGGCGCAAGATAAGGACTGTAGGGTGGGTGGTCTGAAACTTCCCAGCCAAAACTATCCAAAAGATCGCCGGTCTGACCTTCAGAGTGAGATATCGCATTGTCATGGAAACCCACGTTTCGTCTCCAGTTACGATCTGACTCAAGAAGCCGTCACCTTCTTCGTGATAACTTCAGCGAACACTCAAATCTGTGGTTTTTGTGGTCCTGTGTTTCGGGAACCAAGGGGATCACAGTTTCGTAAATTTTAGGTGTTCAGAAACAATTTTGTAAAGCACTGATCTCGACACTTCAGGTAATACGTTGAGTGACCTGTTATTGTGAAGCTCCTGTTCTCACGAATCCTCGCTTCAACTGAAGCCACCAAATCGTCTGTAATCGAAGAAGGGCGACTGGAGCGGTTCTCATCATGGACGTTGTCAGCGCCATCTTTGAATTCTCGTACCGATTTACGCACTTTGCTTTCACTCATAACAGTATCACCGTACACTTCGCAAGTCTGTCCATGAATTTCGGCAGCAGACGGGTTCCTTGCTGACGAAAACCGTATCACTGGGCGAACCTCACACGCGGCGGGCGGGTTGACACTCTTAAAGATTTTGAAGGCACAATACAAAAAAAAAAAAAAAACCCACCTTACACCATTCATTAATATTATTGTACAATGAATAGTTACTGTTCTGAATTTGAAAAAAGGTACTTTCATTGTGCATCAACCGTTTTGAAAATACGTCGCTACAGTCTGGAAAAAAAGAATGAAAAGTCCCTACGTGTAGGGACATGTCCCTACGGTTGGCAACACTGTTCCCGAGGCATGCCGGTACAGGACGCACGCGCTCGTTTCGGTATGCGCGCGAATTACTAGTGTCTACAGCAAACGGACCTCGTACACCAGAACCAATGCCTGTAACACTGTAATGAAAGTAAATAAACCATATGATTAGAGGAAATGTT
Source organism: Locusta migratoria (assembly GCA_026315105.1). Taxonomy (NCBI): domain Eukaryota; kingdom Metazoa; phylum Arthropoda; class Insecta; order Orthoptera; family Acrididae; genus Locusta; species Locusta migratoria. Next base: position 215,396,633 of record CM048749.1, read on the forward strand.
CTGCTTGTTGTGCGGTCCTCTACCGTATCCCCGGAGCATTCCCACATGTTTAGATGCAACCAGTATACCGATGTTCTTATTATAGCACTATACGATTTTAAATGATGTAACACTTTGACTACACTTTGACTAGTTTTGAAATTTGATTGTACTACTTCACTTTACGAATTTTAGTTATGTATTTTGGGACATGATACTCTTTTTTAACGTGGGGATTAGAAAACTGGTTGATCGGAATCGTTAGCAAATGTGTCTTCAAGCAATCACTACACTGATCTCCACATAAGAAACAGGACATTTTATTGTTCTTATACATCACTAGTCATGCAGTAATTTTAATGACTTAATAACTTAGCGTCTAACTTTTAGTGAGCAGCTTTTTTATGCGGTGATATAAACAAATTGTCCCAAACTGTCCTTCCCTTACTTACTCATCACCTTTGGAAAGCCAAAATCTCCCGGCCGCCGACTGAATAGCATGGCGCCTTAGAATCATGCGGCTAATCTCGCGCTGCTTATTTAGATATCCAGAAAGGTTCTCACACGACGCCTTACAAGCAGGTTATATTAAAATTCCTTGATTGTAGAATTAGGTCTCAGTCGTGCGTTTGGATTCACAATTTCCTGCCACAAAGGACACAGTTCGTAGTAATTGACGGAAAGTCACGAATAAAACAGAAATGATGTCTTGCGTTATAGGAACCTGACTGTTCCTTGACTTCATAAAAGATTTAAGATTCTGTTGCCGGATGCTGCTGTCGTTTATACTCGAGCGAAGTCACTAGTCACCAGTCACCACGATTTAGGTGAGATATCAGTACGGTACAAAAATGGCAGCTGACCCTAAATAATGAAATGTGTGAGGACTAAAAGAAATCCATTGAAATTTATACACACGATAAATCAGTCAAATCTGCAGGCCTTAATCTCAACAAATTACAAACAGGAAAAGACACATTTAATACCATAGGGAAGGCCAACCAAAGGGTACGTCTCATTGGCAGAACACTTATATGATGCATCATTTCTACTAAAGAAACTGCCTACACTACACTTGTCCCCCATGTTTTCAAGTATTGCTGCCTATTGTGATATACCTATCAAGTGGGACTGACGTAGGTATAGAGACAGTTAAGAGAAGGGCTTGTTATTACCACGATTCAGGGGCAGACCGTGACGGAAATTATGCACGAGTTGAGGTGGAAACCATTAAAGAAGAGGCGGTATTCGTTGCGGCGAGTTGTATTTGGCGAACTTCTTTATCCATCTTTCTCCTCCGAATGAGAACATATTTTATTAACACCCGCTCGTATGGGAAAACATGATCATCAGAATAAAATGAATCAGATACAGACCGGAAATATATAGTGTTCCTTTCTCCAAATCGTTATTCGAGAATGGAAAGTTCGTGTAATAGTCTAATGCCAGGTTTCACCAAACTTCGTCTAAATATGTTAGACAAACGTAAAATTCAACGCCTCGTTTGTTTTTGTCGTACCGTCGAAAGCTACAGCGTTTCATCATCGCCAGACTCAATGAATTGACGACTCGTTTATTTTAATAGACCCTCCAATTGAAACAGCGTCCGGTATCGTGTATTAAATCGATACTATCGAGCTTTATCGTTTGTTTTCATTGTTGTTCTCTAGTTTTCGATTGAACAAATGAATATCACTAGTTAAACACAGCCAAAGTTCTTGCGATTCGTAAGTTTGGTGAAACCAGGCAATAAAAATGCTAAGAAAGTGGAAGGTGCCGATGAAATAAAGAGAGGCTCTAAATTTTCTGATGATGTGAAAAGTTTATTTGTGGGCCTTAGTTCGAAAAAGAAAGACATAATTCCTTGCGGGAATTTCGCATATAGGGGTGTCAGCGATGCAATTGCTTCTGAGATCTCCTTGATATATTGGCAGACGGTTGATTTCGAAACCCCATTTTAAGTTTTCTGATACCATTTGAAGAGATCCAGTAGAATGGCAGAGTTAAAAGCAACTGTTGTATTGGGGTTAATGGTCTGTTTCTGTTAGTTGAATACTCTTGTCTATTTTCTATTTGTACCAGAAGTTTGAATGCTACTTTCTTGGACAACCTGTACCTTGTAATGAATTCTATATCATACATTGTGTAGAAATGATCATTGCGCTCAGAAATTACACGTTCAGGTCCTAGATTTTCTAGCAAATCTATGTACATCACATCTGCATCAAAATTATCTCCCATCTTCACAGCCAGAAGACGTGAATAGTAATAAAGTATCTACGTGGCCTTTACAAAAACGCTTGAATATTCTAATTGAAGGAAACATGTCTTGTATAAACGACGCGCCGAATGGCAAATGGTTTGACAATGCAAAATCGGCGCGTTAGTTTTGACGGCGACTTTAACGATCGTTACAGTAAACAGCCGTCGACGAAACGCAAAAATGGTAATTAAACGATCGTCAAAGATTAAACGATTGTCAAAGTCATAAACGACGCTTGGTGAAATTGGGCATCAAAGCTGTTCGATTATCACTCTGCCACATTCGTATATATGAAATGCAGAGCAGCTATGTAGATGGACACAAATCAATAGCTGCCCGATTTTAATGAAAATATTTTTACTGATAAAATTAGATACGTTTATGTGCAGCAAGCTCTGAAGGAACCGCACTGTGATGGGCACTGGGCACCATGTTGTACCTGTCGATAATTGACATCCAATTAATGCAACGACTATTTGGTCCGCAGAATTCGAGGTTAAATAGTATGTAACTGAGAAACATCATTAAATTATCATGTTAACTCGGTTGGCTTGGGATTATAACAAGTAACTAACGTTCGAATAAGTTTTCTATTGTCATCATAATACAATGAACGGAGATGTAGAGTGAGGTTGGGAAGTTGGAACGCGAACGTTTTACAAATAATAAAAAGCACTGCCGGGACGGTTCTGCAGCGGGACAGAAGCTGCTGATGCGTTGCCGCCTTTCATCGTGTCCAACTCCAGTGGTCGTATATATGTCTAGGACAGAAGAACTGCTTTTGTGAGAAACTACAGTTAAAAACTTTCATATTTTGAATGAAATTAAATGCTGTTTTGTCACGAGGTACATTGTCTTTATGAAATGCATTACGTTCAGGAAATCTGAATAACAAAAACTGCTGACGAACTTGTCGCCTAGCGAGGAGTATTTAGAGGGAAAAATTCATTCGCTAGTCCTCGGTAACTTTCATAAAGAGACAGTTTCATAGCGCAGTCCGTTAGGTACAAAAAAGCAGCGAATGAGTCAAAACTGTCGTTGACAATCTGCACGTTACAGGTTCGAAAGGGTGGCTACTACTAATACGAAGTGTTTCATTTCGAAAATACTCGAAGGTATAGTATTTCGTACTGAGCTACATGATATCTCGCGGAAGCAACCTCAAGATTATTCACAAAAAATTCAAGATATCCGAACGAATCCAAGGCATCCCATAAGAACTGAGAAACGAATAAACACAGAACAATAGTGTTGCATCACCAAGATTCCGCGGTTCACAGCATGTTACATAAAAATGGAATACACAAAACATTAAATTTCCTTTATCTATCTTCATAATAGAAATTGATTATAATAAATATAGTATGCAGCATTTGTGATTTTTTATTAATGTTTTTGCAGATCTATTTCGATCCACATAGTGATCATCCTCAATCAGCGACGATGACTGGTAAATTGAGGATGATCATTATGTGATCGAAATCGATCTGCAAAACATGAATAAAAAACCACCAATTCTGCATACTATATTTATTATATTCATTGTTTTGTGGTTGCTGAGCACACCGTTCCAGAAAATGGAATCAAACCTCAAAGAAACTGACTAGTTGTATGACAATAATCTAGTCCTAGACATTCTGAATTTGTGTTTCAGATTGCAGCATATACCGCCTTCCCTATTGCTTGGTAACACGTGGTCTTGCACAGAAGCATGCCTGTATTTGTCATGGATTACTGTCCACTAGATCATCGCGGAAGGTTGGTCTAGATCAGAGGTCGGCAAGTAATCTTAGATGGGCTCCGGATACTTTTGAAAATTTTTATCGAGGTCCAGATGTAAAATCACATGTACCTCATTAATTTTTTATTTTAATTTTCCACTCACAAAAATAATGTGAAATGCAATGGATGTAAAATAATAATGTACAAACAATCCAGAAACAGTTATATTATTTGCTATTTATGTTTATTTTCACTCACAAAAAGTTTGAAATACAATGGATAGTGAAACTTCTCATTAAAAGTCCAGAAAAAGGTCACGCATTACACATACTATTTTTTTATTTTAATTTTCACGAAGAAAGTATCAAATACAATGAAATATGCGTATATCTGTTTAAAAAAATCTATGGTAAAATAACGTTTGCGGTCTTTAGGAGGTTCTTAAAGTTAGGTTCACGTGCGGAGCAGCTTATGTGAATAATGTCTTCAAAGTGGGTGGCCGTTAGTCTTGACCGAAAATTATTCTCCAAGACATTAAAAAAAATGAAATTTCATAAATATATCTGGAGCTAAACATAGCAACCCGGTAGATCGCAAATTTTTTGCAATTTTTCATATTTTTACGGGACATAGTGACTCCTAAATTCTTCAGTTGATACTGTTTCATACGTTTGCAAGGAAATGTCTTCCTCAATTTGTATTATCTCCATTTGGGAGTAAAGCCTTCGAAATGTGGAAACATTTTGCAACCACATCCGTTCATTCTGCTGTAGGAGAAACCTCAAAAGGTGATTTTAAAAATCATGACAACTTCTCTATTTCTGAAAAGTCTCTGAATCTTGTAATTTCCTTCTTAAGATCTGACAAGAAACTTTATAATATGGAAATGTCTATAGAAGTAAACAAAAATTGTTGCGACATAAGGAAATTCTTAAAACGTCTATTTCAAAGAACCAGCTTGCGACGGAATGATGATACACTTTGAAGCAAATCACATTTTATTTACCATTACCTTGTAGCTCGGTGTTGTTATCTACAGAAAAATTGTTGTTTTAATAATTAGAGAATACAACTCTCAAAATACTTTTGGCGGTCCAGTTTTTGGCCTTCCGTGGTCCACCAGTTGCCGACCGTTGGTCTAGATTGTTCCACTCCTGAACAGCGATTCGTCGCAGATCTTGGAGATTGGTTGGTTGGTCCAGAAATAGCCCTATTCAATGTATCCCAGACATGTTCTGTAGCGTTGAAGTCCGGAGAACGGGCTCGCCACTGCAATCTTGCGATGTCGTTCTCCTGAAGGAACGCGTTCACAAGATGTGCCTGATGAGCGCGAGAAATGTCGTCCATTAAGACGAATCCCGCACCGAAATTCTGCCGATAGGGTTGCCCTACAAGTTGTAGAATATCACTTATGGATAGTACTGCCGTTCTATAGCCTTCTACATCCACCAGTGACTTAGGTGGCCCCAAAAACTGTCACCCCAAAACATCAGGCAACCACCGCCTTAATGCACTCGCTAGACAGTGTGTCTAAGACATTCAGGATGCTCCCCAGGTGGCTCACGGTTCTTTCGTAAGTGCGTGGCGAGCAAGGAGCCCCGAGCTAATGCAGTCTTCCTTTCTTCTTTACTTCTCGGACTGCATTTTCTTTCCCCATACCCTCCTTTCCTATCCTCACTCCTTCCCCTTTCCACCGGGGGATTGATAACCTCCTCCTATCCCAACCAAACAACACAACCCCAACCCAACATTCAGGATAACCAGGCTGCCTCCAAACAGGTCTCAAACGATTTTCTGGTTGCAGATGCGAGACTCATCTGTGAATAGCACTTGATGCCAATTCTGACGAGTCCATTCAGCGAGGTGATGGTCCGGCATAGGGAGCGGTGCATACAGTAGAACCCTTGAAATCCGTCACCTTCGGGACTGGGACCATGGTCGGAACGAAATAAGGTCGGATTATCCGAAAAATCTAATATTTTTTGCAAAAAATATAAAAAGACATTTAGTAAAAAATTAAACGATTTAAGAACTAAAAGACGTCTTCAGTAATATAAAAATATGTTTTTTACGCAGTGTTATACTAACTAAAACGTCTACATACACTATAATGTGTATTGGTTCTGAAAGAAAAAACGATGTTATACACTTGGCAGAGTAATAGTTCATTTTCTTCTACCAATTCTTGAAACTCAACAGAAAATCCCTCAGCAGCTGCGGCATTGGCCAATCGTTTTTCACCGGAAATAGAATCAAGTAGGACACCATGACAAATTTTCCAACGATCAGTCCAGCATTCACTGGCAGCAAATTTACTTTCGGCTTCCAGTTTTTTGTGTAAAACTATCGTTTTTTCTTTCAGAAATAGCCCGGATATTAGATTTCCTTTCCTTCTACCGTGACAAAACTGCATCCACATTGCGTTATCAAGCAGTTCTAGTTTAGGATTTTTTAAATTTTTGCGGTTCTTCAGTTTTCACCCTCAATCGTAACTATATAGGACTGGCTGAAAACCTGGCGTTGCCCGGGTATTTATTTATTTATTTCTGCCATTATTCAAGTATATATTCATTTGTATATGGGCTGTATGTCTGTATAATCTCTTGGGAATATAATAAGTAGTAAAGAAGTAACAGATTTAAACTTAGTACGTGATGGGCCGCTTTTCCATGAACTTTACTGTTTGTGCGCTCATATCTCATGAACTACATGTCGTCCAGTGATACAATGTAGAAAATAAATTCAACTATATGCGTGTATACTGATTGCAATATTTCCTACCGCTACAATTTATAGTGTAGAAATTATAAGTTGTAACGTCATATCGAATGTCGCAGTTTTAGTCCATGCACAGCGGAACGTTACTGTTTATGTGCTCATATCCAATGAACTAAGAGTCGTACTGTGATACAATTTAGAAGGTACATTCAACTATAGGTCTGTATACTGTCTGTAAAATTTTCTGCAGCTAAAATTTGTAGTGTACAAATTACAAATTGCAACGTTATACGAAATGCCGTAGTTTTACTCCATGAACAGCGGAAAAATAGTAAGCGAGAAACGTTTTTCCTTTCATGATTTTACTATGGTTGCCAGCGAGAAAAAGTTTAATAAAGGTTTAAAATTATGTTTAAAGTTTGTTGCAAGTTGCTAAGTACTGTCATTCTCATTCAGTGTATTTCGAAAGTCTCGCCGCATTATGTGGCAATTTTTGCGATTTCTATTGGTTATGACGTAATATCTTTTGAACCATGTGCCTTATGTGATTCATAACCATGCAGCAATTGTTACTTCACGGTAAGGAATGTGTGTACCCAATTTGTTTGAAATCGGTCCAATGTTTATGAGAAAATGAGAAGCATTGTCTCAAAATACAGTAGTTGTTCGCGCATATCATTGTTTATGACGTCATATCTCGTGAACTATATATAGCATGTGATTCTTACACTTACGGCGACCGTCCTCATGGATTGAAGCTTACGTGTACAAAATTTCATAAAGATTGGAACAAAACTGTAGATTTGTATGCAACACGTACAAACATATGGACACTCTGCTTTATATATTACATTCAATGTCTTTTCGATTCCTTCCCAAATCCTTAATTGTAGTAACACCTACATTCAGTTCCTTTGCAATTTTCATGAGCGATTCTCCTCTGTCCAGTCTTTGTAGCACTGCTAATTTTTCATTTAGTGAAAGAGTTACGCGTTTACGTTTGAATCCAGACCTGCTGAAACCCACATAACTGTACACGCAATTAATCTAACAAGTACTGTAGAGAACACGGAATAAAGCAAACAACGACGTTTTTTAATCCCAACAAAGGATAAAAATGCACAATAACGTACAGTATACCAATATGCACAGCGACAGACACCGCAACAATGGCCCGACAGGCGCCCAGTCAGTGACAAGTCTGCACAGGCTCGCGAGCCTCAGCATGGTCGGACTGACCGGAGTGACGGACCATCCAAGGTCAGATTGGAGTGGTTCTACTGTATTTTTGGACGGCGGGAGTGAAATTGCATGTTATGCAGCCTATTACATACAGTTTGAGTCGAAACACGACGTACTCTAGCTGCATGTAAACATTTATTCAGCATGGTGGCGTTCGTCTCAGGGTTCCCACGAGCGGCCTCACTAAGACATTGACAGTTTCTGCATCTCTGTACCTCGACCACGTGCGAAAATTATCGCTTCATTTTACTCCGAAACGTTTCGAAACTTACAGTGATGAGAGCCCCTTCTGACACGAAGTAACAATGTGGATACGAGCAAACTTCGGAACTGTCTTTCTACGCGTGGCAAAGCTACAGTCAACACAAGCAGTGTACTTCCTTCCTGGAGTTATGACTGAAACTAATCTGCCATCTTACCCACTCACTCGCATTGGCGCTGCTCATAGATGTTTGCAACACCTTTGGTTGTGTATAAAGTACTCTAGTTGTCCATTGTTTTGTAGACAACCTAGACAACCATGTATGTATTCCAAGATGTAGAATGTAAATCCCTAAGAAAAACATTAGGGCGACTAAAAACAGCGAGATAAAATGCCCAAATGGTCAAAATGTTCAAATGTTTGTAAATCTATCGGACCAAACTGCGTAGCTTACAAACTACTTAATCTAAGGTAAACAAACCTAAGGACAACACACACACACACACACACACACACACACACACACACACACATATACATGCCCCAGGGAGGACTCGAACCTCCGACGGCGAGTAACCGCGCGCTCCGCAGCGAGGCGCCTTAGACCGCTCGGCTACTCCACCGCGTCATAAAATGCCCCTTACAGACATTGTGATCATTGTTTACTATTTACTATTGAAGTATCCAACAATGCTCGTTGCGAGGCGGAACCTGATTTGATTGTGTCATAAAGAGTCTCTGAGTAAACACTCTGCAAAACTTTAAAAGAAGACAGTCACTCACCTTTTGATACAGAATGTGTTTTCTCCAGAAATGATCTCCTTCCTTTAATTTGCAGCACGTATGCACGATGTCTGCCTATTGTTGAGATCAAACAAACTGCTGCTCAGCTTAGAACCTCTTTGTGTTATCCAGTTTGGTACCAGTGAAATTATATTCTTTAGTTATTCAGACAGTGTCTGCATAAATCGTCACACTGTCGGCCTTAAGTCCGTCTGTGCTCTATTTGTACATAGATTTAAAACTCGACATCTAGAATTTTCGGAGTACAAATGCAACTCTTTTCAACTCAGAGTTAGAAACTTTACACTAAAAATAGGAAAATAAATTAAATTCTTGTTGTATCATAGCTTGTTCTGTCGCTTTTCGTTTCGGTTCGCTTTTATTTCTGAGATAAGGGAAGAGAATACCATACATGCTATCCTCTCTGAACGGAAGCGAGTTTTGAAAGTAGACGTAAAAAACTGCTCTAACATGCAAGGATGTATGCAGAAATTTCTCCAGGAAGGAGAATATTCAGTGACTTTGAAAACGTGTCATGGTCCCAAAAGTAATTTTCATAAAGTGCATACAAAACTTATTATTTGTTAAAAGATTGATATATTTCTACTTGGTATCTGTAAAAAGAGAGTTACTTACTTGCAATCAAATGTAAATAATATCTGAATACTTCATGCACAGTGCACGTTTTCTGTTATTAGCATCAATATGGATGCAACATGTTTAATAATTTGAACTATCTGAAATAGTATCCTCATGTAATTAAAATCAAGATATCCAACGAGTTAACAAGATTATATATATATATATATATATATATATATATATATATATATATATATATATATATATATATAAAACAGTGTATTCAAATGTCAACAATGTTAGGCTAACAATGAAAATTTGAAATCTAAATCAGGATAAATCGTTAGAATGGTTTTGAGACTACCACGTGCTATAAACTTTTAGAAAGACTTATTTAACTTACTCATCATCTAGGGCATTTTGTTCTTATCTTTTCACGTAAATGGATTTTCTACATTACTCTCGTGATTTATAGTGCCGACTACCATTATTAAACATATTTTGAAAGCTACATATCGTTGGGTTGATTAGCTAAAATTCGGACTTGAATCAACATACGACTGGAGGAATATTACCACTCTGCCGAAATTATCTTCAAAGTGTCTGACATTTAACTGAAGTCACAAATCATAAAGGTCAACATTAAAACTGCACCTACATACACGGGATAAAAGGGAAAAAAGTGATAAAATACCAGACTTTTTAAAAGACAGAGCGTGGTAAAACAACGGTAACTATTACCACAAAACTGCATTGCGAACAGAACGGGGCGACATTTTTGAGTGAATGAAACAGCAGAAGGCTTAGCGGAAATATACTGGTTACGTCCGGGTAGAGGGACCACCAGTATAGACGAATCAGCCGAATGTTTCGCTAGTTTACCACAGCAGCGCTGCAGTCAGTGTTTGGGGTTGTTTAGTTTTGCTAGTGAGTTTTGTGTATATTTTGGAAGAAAACTTAGTTTATTTCTTAGGGTGAGTTGAAAAATATTTTATGTGGAGTCCTTTGTTATGTGGTTAAGTAAGTTCAAAAGATTTAGATGGAATATCAATGTTGTATTTTTATTGTCTACTTGGGTATAATCTTAACCTAAAATGACGTGTCTGTAGCGTTCTTCTGTTATCAGATAGCTGGTTAATCTCACCCTAACAATTAGGATTGATGGGCCAGTGAAACTAAAAAATCTGGGACAGTTTAGGAAATGATGTTGCTGTTCCTAGTAGCTCTCGATATGATGTTGATACTTTAAGAGGCGATGAAGATTTTTCTGTACCTGCATTCTCTAAAATATACGATAATATTATTATGTGAAGATGTGACCTCCTTGAAGTTGTTGTTGTGGTCTTCAGTCTGCAGACTGGTTGGATGCAGCTCTCCACGCTACCCTGTCCTGTGCAAGCCTCTTCATCTGAGAATACGAACAGCAACCTATATCGTTTTGAATATGCTTACTATATTCGTCCCTCGGTATGATTTTTATCCCACACAGAACATTCTAATGACGATTCCTTGATGTCTGAGAATTTCACCAACCTACAGATTGAAAAACAGGGGAAAGGCTACAACCCTGTCTTACTCCATTCCCAACCACTACGACCCTTTCATCCCCTCCGACTCTAATAAACACTGATTATTGTACAAGTTGAATATATCTCTTCGCTCTATATTTTACTCCTGCTACCTTCAGAATTTGAAAGAGTGCATTCCAGTCAACATTGCCAAAGCTTTCTCCAGATCCACAGATGCTAAAAACGTAGTCTTATCTTATTCCTAAATTTCTCCTAAATCCACACCTATTTTCCCCAAGATCGGATTCCACCAGTTTTTCCATTCGTCTGTAAAAAATTCGAGCTAGTATTATGCAACCATGAGTTCATAAACTGATAGTTCTGTAATTTTCACATTTGTCTGCACTTGTTTTCTTTGAAATTCGAATCAGTATATTCTTTTTGAAGCCACAGGGTATTTTTCCTGTTTCATACATCTTGAATACCACGTGGAACAATTTCTACATGACTGGCTCCCCTTACGATAATAGCAGTTCAGACGGGACATCATCTACCAAAACTGTTCAAATGTTTGTATAGTTGTATAGCTTATGGGACTTAACTGCGGGGTCATCAGTCCCTAACTTACAAACTACTTATTACGTAGCTTATACTAAAAACGGCACAAACATCCATGCCCGAAGGGAATTCGAACCCCGACGGGGACGGCTCTCGCTCATCGTAGCATAGCGCCTCAATGCGCTCGGCCACTCCGCCGCGGTACTGCATCATCTACTCCAGAGGACTTTTTTTTCTACTCAAATCTTTTAGTAATCGCAATATTCTATCTCCTATCTCATCTTCCTCCGTCTTCCATTTGTAGAATACTGCCTTTAAGATAATTTCCTTTGTACAGGCCTTCGATATATTCCTTCCATCTTTCAACTTTCGCGTCTTTGGTTACCACTGGTTTTCCATCTGAGTTCTTCATATTCATACTGCTGCTTTTCTTGTATCCAAATGTCTCTTTTATTTTCCTGTAGGCGGTATATATCTTCCCCTAGCTATATATTCTTCTACGCTCTTGCGTTTTTCCTCAAGCCACTCCTGCTTAGCCAGTCTTCACTTCCAGTCCACCTCATTTTTCAAGCGACCTTTTGCCTGTTTCATGCATTTTTATATTTTCTTTCATCAATTAAGTTCAGTATCTCCTGTGTTACCCAAGGGTTTCTATTAAGCCTTGTCCTTCTTCCTATATGATCCTCTGTGGCCTTCACTAATGTATCTCTCGGAGCTATCCAGCCGTCTTCTTCTGTATTACATTCCCCCATTCCAGACTATCCTTACCTAGCGCACCCTATAAAACTCTCAACCACCTCGGGTTCCTTCAATTTCTCCAGATTCCACCTTTTTGCAGTCTTAATATTTAACCTACAGTTTATAAGAAATACGTTATGGTCAGAGACTACATCTGCCCCTGAATATGTCTTACAGCTTAGAGACTGGTTCCTAAACCTTTGCTTAACCATTATTAAATCAATCTGGTATCTCCCAGTATCTCCTGGTCTCTTCCACGTATAAATTGTGATCTGCTCAAAATTCTACCAGGCGATCTCCTCTTTCATTCCTTTTCCCCAATCCAAATGCACCTACTATATTTCCATCTCTTCCCTTCTCTACTAAAGAGTTCCAGTCCCCAATCACAATTAAGCTCGCCGCGGCGCAACGATCGAGAGCACTGAGGCGCTGTGCTCCGATGCGCGATGCCGTTCCCCGTCGGGGGGTTCGAATCCCTCCTCGGTATGGATGTTTGTGCTGTGTTTAGTATGAACTATTTTGTAAGTTCAAAATGTTCAAATGTTTGTTAAACGTATGGGACTTAACTACGGGGTTATCAGTCCCTAAACTTACAAACTACTTATGAAATACCTTATACTAAAGACGGCAGAAACATCCATGCCCGAGGATTCGAACCCCCGACGGGGAACGGCCTCGCGCATCTTAGCATAGTGCCGCAATGCGCTCGGCCGCTCCGCCGCGGCAGTTCATATGTTGTTTGTAAGTTTAGGGACTGATGACCCCTGCAGTTAAGTCCTATAAGCTTGACAAACATTTGAAGATTTTGACAAACAATTAAGTTTCCTTTTCCTTTAATGGTCTGAATAATTTCTTTTATCTCCTCATACATTTCTTCGATCTCTTCATTATCAGCAGAGCTAGTTAGCATATAAACTTGTACTATTGTGTTCGGTGTTTGATTCATGTCTAACTTCGCTACGATAATGCGTTAACTTTGCTGTTCATAGTAACTTCCCGCATTCATATTTTCTTATTCATTATCAGGCTTACTCCTGCATTACCACCAACAAGATCTTGAATTTATTAACCTGTATTCACCTGACCAAAACTCCTGTTCATCCCCCCAACTAAACTTCTCCAATCCCCACCATATCTAACTTTAACCTATTTATTTTACTTTTCAAGTTTTCTAACTTACCTAGGGTTAGAAGATTCCATTCTCCAATCTGTAGAATGCCTGTTTTGTTTTTCTTGGTGATGACGTCCTCCCAAGTAGTCCTAGCCCGGAGATCCGAAGGGGGGACTATTTTAGCTCCGGAATATTTTACCCGTGAGGATGCCACTATCATATATTCATGCAGTAGAGCTGCAGGTCCTCGGGAAAATTAACGACTCTATTTCCTCTTGCTTTCGCCGTTCGTAGTAGCTGCATGGCATAGCTATGTTAGCTGATGTTACGAGGACAGACAGAGGTATTTTATGACTCGGAACGTTATTATGCTCATACTTAACACTGCAGATCAATAATGCTAGCATAATCTTCCCCACAGCACCAAAGACAAGACAATTCACTGGTAAAGTAAAATACCATGAACCACACTCACGCTCAGACAGCCACGTACAGACGGCGACGTAACACAACCTCGAAGATGGATAGATTAATGCCTCAGAAGTGGCTACACGTCGTACCAAGCGGCAAAATGCCGTAGTAGGAGCGTGTTGTTCATCAACAACAATGCGACTTTAAGGACTGATACAAAAATACAGTATAAACCTGATTTTAATACGTTGTTGTCGAGGAACAACATTGGGAATGGAAGGGTTAACTGTACTTGCTGTTTCATTTTCTGCACTATCAATATTAACAACAACAACAACAAATTTTATTATGCCCTGCAGCGTTCAGTCTGGATCATGTCTTCCGCTTACAAAATTCCCGCATGGTAAAGGCTAAAATTGACGCCGCATCTGGTGTTAAGACATGCAGGACGCTTCCCGCGTTCTTTTCAAATGTTCAAATGTTTGTAAATCTATCAGACCAAACTGCGCGGTCATCTGTCCGTAACTTACAAACTACTTAAACCTAGGTAAACTAATCTACGGACAAACACGCACACCCATGCCCCAGGGAGGACTCGAACCTCCACGTCGAGCAACCGCGCGCTCCGCAGCGAGACGCTTTAGACCGCTCCACCGCAGCCCGCGTTCTTTTGCTGATACACAGAGCGAAATACAGCAAGGGAAGGAATTTTATTTTATTTGTGCTAACGAGAAAACCCGCAATACATTTCGGATGGAATAACAGAAACAAAGAATAAATAAAACAACGCTACCCAGCCGGTCGACCAAGAATAATTTAAATTGTCAGTACTTGCGTAAACTATTTGTTTTCCCACACAGACCCCCCCCCCCCCACTCTCTCACGCGGTAAAGCGGAGTTCTTCATGTCTCACTCGGGGCGCATGCCGATATACTGTGTGTCCATGCTGCCCTGTATCCATCTCGCCGTGGTCAACCGATAAAACAACGTCGCTACCGATGCCTCTTCACGCAGTCGTTTCCCTCGGTGGCCTTCGTGATTTTAACAGATTCAGTGCAGGATCCCATGCTGTGCTAAGTTGGTAGCCGGTGTTCCTGTTGAGCAGATTCGAACAGCTGCGAATTTGCACCGCCTCTTTAACAACAGTGTCCCAGTACGAAAACGAGTAAGTCGAGGAAATAATTTTGGTGTTTTAGTAATCCCTACTGTGGCCTGTACTGACTAAAAATTAAATACAATATGTTAATATTCTATTGAGACCAACTCTGTATTACCTATAACTACTTCAAATAACCTGGATTTCCCTGCAATTTTACTATACCATTGTCTTGAAAAATATTTCTGTACAATTTAAATCAATCCGTTCTCTATGTAATCATTCTTTATTAATCACTACTGTAACTATGATATTGTACCTGATCACAGGTCAACTCGAAAACGTTGACTCTCTTTTCAGATTATTTTAATACTGATGTAATGCACCGTAAACAAATAAGAATTGATTACATCTTTATCAAAAAAATGTTCATATGTTTGTTAAGCTTAAGGGACTTAACTACGGGGTCATCAGTCCCTAAACTTACAAACTACTTATGAACTACCTACAACTAAGGACGGCATAAATATCCATGCCCGAGGGGGATTCGAACCCCCGACCGTAGTGGCCATGCAGACCGTGACTGAAGCGCCTCAGTCCCCTCGGCCACCGCGGCCGGCACATCTTTATCCTATTACTGACCTGTACTGTCTCTTGTTATAACTTAAATGTAATTTATTTTTTAAAAACTATTTTCAATTAATTGTATACTTACCAAAATTTATCTCTGTAGAATTTAGGAGTAATGTTTGTGTAACACAGCTCTGTAATCATACATTTATTATTTTCAGTTTCATCTTTATTTCAAATGTTTATCTCAAACAAAACAATATTTGGTACAAACTTTAACTTACAGAGCAAGCTAGGTACGTTTGCGATGAACTGGTTCGTCTCCACGTGGCTAGGGACGGGCAACACACGAAGCTAATACTTCCAGTTCCTACGACGGCTAAGAAACCAGCAACCGTTACCAATGCTACTAACACAGGTAGTATATGACCCACCTTAGAGTTTCAACGTGGTGGGTCACTCTGTGTTGTTGATGAAAATAATGAAAAATAATAATAATAAAATAAAATAAAAATAAAGTGGCAGTGTTCAGCCACTGTAGATTTCTCTGGCTGGTCCAGACGCGTGTTTCGTCAATGTTGAACGCATCTTTCCTCCACGGTGCGACACATTTGTCCGATGTAAGATTTCCCGCAGCTACAGGAAATCTTATAGACACGGGGCTTTCTCAGACCAACATCGTCCTTTACAGAGCCCAGAAGAGCTCTCAGTGTTTTGTCGTCCTGGTCAGCCTCTGTTTAGTTCTATCCGGCCTGTCTTTTAGGAAAGGTTCTATCAGCATGCGTGGACATCTATTACAGCTTTACAGATTAGTAACACAAGTATTATTTACAGAAATAAACAATACTCAACTTTCATAGATAGGTCTGTCTCTTCTCGCGGCGGCCGGCCGCGGTGGCCGAGGAGACTGAGGCGCTTCAGTCACGGTCTGCAGGGCCACTACGGTCGGGGGTTCGAATCCCCCCTCGGGCATGGATATTTGTGCCGTCCTAGTTCGTAAGTAGTTCATAAGTAGTTTGTAAGTTTAGGGACTGATGACCCCGTAGTTAAGTCCCATAAGCTTTACAAACATTTGAACATTTCTTCTCGCGGCGTCGTCTTCCTAGATGCTAGCTGCGCTGAGTCCTAGTGACTGCCTAGTTCGGAGCCGAGTTTAGACGGGCCTTTCCAGACGCATGTCGGCCTAGATGTAGCAGCTTGTAGAGGGCGCGCTTCTAGGTGACTCCCTCCAGGATGCGCGGTGCCGGCATGTGATTGGCTGCTGGTCGTCCGCTGCCTTCTGTACGATCGTTCTCGATCGTTTGGCGTGTGGCGCTGACTTTACGCAACACTTAGTTTCGTTGGCGGGCGGAAGACACATTTAACATTCAGTTTCTCCCATAATCTTCCTATTTTTAGCGCGTTCACGCATACGCGTTTCCTTCTTTGTATGTTTTAAATAGGAAATAGTCAGTCACGGCCCAGCAGTGTTTCTATCGCACCTAAAAATGTCAGCCAGGTGCGCTGACGAAATATTGTGCATTTAAATATAAATTTAAATATTAAGAAACCATGAGACGGTTTTTCGTCTTGAATATGTCGAAGACATTAATGATAAAGGTGATGCAATGAATTAAAATTTGTGACGCGGCCGGGAATCGAACCCGGACCTCCATGCTTACTAGGCAGACGTCTTACCGTTAGACGACCGCACCACTAACGATTAACGCGCCTCGGAATAGCCTAAGTACGACTTCCCTCCACGTGACAAACTTTAAGTCAGCTTCTGTGTTCCATAGATAATTGCCACTACTGCGAAGGCTCTCCAAGCAGCGGGATAGCATATCGGCAATGGACACAGTGGAACATTCCTGCTAAGATCATATAAATATCAATTTAAATATAAATTCACCTTTATCATTAATGTATTGGACACATTCGAGACGAAAAACCGTCTCAGGGTTTCTGAAATAGCAGTTTCCCATAATTTAATTAATTTTTTGTAATTTTTGAAACAAGTACGTTCTTTTAATCACCGTAATTGTAGTTGCTGCGCTCTCCGACAGATTCCGCAACGATCGCTAGTGGCATAGAGCCCTGTATTGGGAGAGTAGCGCCAACCTTTTATGTGTGGCTTGCCGACAACCGCCGGCTACTATTGGTCAGTTGAGCGCGGGTGGGGCACGTCCGCCATTTTAGGCCTAAGCAATCCATCAGCGTAAATGGCATATTTCACTTAACTAGCTGTTATTTTAGCATTTAGAGGTGTTGGAAATTTGTAGACTCATTATGTATTAAATTAAGTGCCTAACATAGCATATTCCAATTTTATATGGTGAAAAATGCCGCATTGTTGGCAGTGAATTGTTATACTAAGACAGTCCGAGGTAACAAGTTTTACGCATTCCACTGGCGAAAGAGATGCGAAAAGACGCGAATTGTGGGTACACCGCATTGGAAGAAAAAAATGTATTTCCACACGAGAATGCAAAATTTTGCGAAGTAAGTGAATTTGTATTGAAATATCGAGTAAACTTCGAGGTTTATCTGTTCAAGTTTCTTGCGAGTAATGTTGGACGGACAACACATGTAAGAGAAAAGATATTTTTAAAAGATACAAGTACATGAAAATCTAACATAATGTGCCGTATTTGACGAATTTCGTATTTATACTTAGCCTGCATATTACGAAAGTTTGGGCGGTAAATGAAACCGCCCATTAAATAGATCTCCAAAACTCGAATTTTAAGATAAAAGTTTATTTTACTGAAGTACCCAGCAGTGCGATAACAATGTGTAAAAACTTTAACCTTCCCAAAATGTTAGCTCAGTTAATGTTATGTGATAATATCACATGTAGGTTAGCACACAACACCTATCAACATTAGGCACTAGATTAATGGAAAGCAACATGTATTAATTACATCTACTTTGATAAAAACCAATATATTAAATATAAAAACGTCAGTCCTTAGCTAATTTGAAAGCAGGAACGTCACTTATTGCGAAATCAGTGCATTTGATACAGGGTTTAAATTTTAGCACGAAACAATTTTACAACTAGTTTGATTTCAGATTACCAATTTTTCCTTAATATTCGCTGTAGATGTGATGAAACGATAAAAAACTTTAGTTCATTGTTTACGTAACGTATTGTCATACCACGTCGATGTACAGACCGGTTCCCTTCATCATAAATGTTAATTTAACAGCGCCGTGCATAGCGCTGGTATTGCGAGATAGGCCTATAATGGCGGCGCTCGCCCGGTTGGCGGTACTCTCCCTATACAGGGCTCTATAGTGGCTGGCTGAAGTAGATTTCCAACAGTGCGCCTCGTATGATACGTTTAGAATTTTTGTTGTGTGTAGCAGTGTTTCGTGATGTTAAATAATTTTCTATCATAAAATTGCGGTGGAGTAATATTTACGTGTGTGTGTGTGTGTGTGTGTGTGTGTGTGTGTGTGTGTGTGTAGACTTTTTATGCATTTACTGATAATTTGTGTGGTATACTGAATTATTGCCATCGGAGAAAGAAAACTGTGTTTGTGAATTATGCCGTGCTGTTTCGTTCCCGGGTGTCGATCTGGATACGACAAGTCACCTGCAGTAGGCAGGCACTTGTTTAGACCACCAAAGAGCGCCAGTGATTTTGCTAAAGAGTACATTGGAAGTTTCGCAGTACTTATGGTCCAAAGGATTTAAGTACGTATTGACAGAAAAATTCAACGAAGACCCTCTGGAACGTCATTTTGGAATTTTGAGGTCTGACCACCATCCATCGACCGTAGATTTTCAGCACTTACACGTGTTACAACGCGTGTATGTTCCTGTTTAGATGGCTATATCTGCATCCGGGAACTGCGAACCGAACTCAGAGCCACCTCATACGTTGTTAATCAGATGCGCTTGTGCGCTAAAGAAATGGGAGTACGAAACAAATGCATTAACTTATCTGCCGAGGAAAAAATTAAGGACAAATTGGTGATAGCAGACTGGGAGAATGATCTTCATACACCGTATAAAGACAACATTCTAAAACAATGTTTAGTTTGTCACATAGCAGGTTACATTATCAAAAAACAGAGCAGCTGTGTCAAGTGTGCTCAAACCCTTCTGAGTGAAATGCCTTCTGACGCAATAGCTGCAACCTTTACTGCCATAAAAGACTCCGGATCAAGAAATGGCCTTTCTTATTTGACTTATCCGTCTGAAAGCGTCTTCTACATTCTTTTACAGGTTGAAGCAGTTCTTGAAAAGAATCTGTCTTCAGTTTCAAATCTGTGGTGTGATATATTTTATGAGTGTTTTTACAACACTGACGAAATTGTTTTAGGAACAAGTGATTTAGGATGTTGTGTGGAACATAAACTTGACCTTGCCGGTAAATTAATTTTCCATTTCATGAAGTGCCGCTTTTTCTTTCGCACGAAAGAAATCAGCAGAGAGCTCTTGTCGACGAAGACTGCAAAGTCATCACGCATGCTTTCCAAAGTTTCCGACAACTAGCAGCTACAAATTAGATTGGTGAGTATATATTATATCTTATATCATATATTTTAGTCTGTATTATTGACTGGTATGTCCCTTTATAGATCATTTTTCTGTATGTTAAGCTATAGTCCTATTTTTAGCATCGTCGGTGTATTTTATTTGCTTATTATACGTGACCCGATATTCGTAATTGCCTTAAAGGATGTCAACGTTTTATATTTTCAATGCAGATGTCATAATTCTCTTATCTTGTGTTAATCTTGTCAAATACTACGTTTTAAAATTGTGTAAGCTCCGAGTAATGAATATACTGAAACGTTCCTCTCCCAGCGCTTAGCGTCGTTGGAGCCACCTAGCGCCAGGCCCACGTAAACTTGTCGAGTGCGTACACTTCTTCTTCTAGACTCTATGCTCTTGCAATAAATAGAAAATTTGTGAAATGTTAAATGATTATATATTACAAAGTTCTTAAAGGTTCCTTGCTGTTTTTGCTCGAAAACTTACAAAGCTATCGATCCTTATAAAAAAAGTAATCTTTAGAGCATTTCTAGCCCTACGACTCTCTCATTTATTCTGAGTTATTGTTTTCCTTAATTCAGGAAAACCGGTTTTTTGCCATTTTCGTCCCGTTTGTTCGAGATTCATGGAATGGAAACTCTATATACAAATTTCCTATACGCTCATTTTTTTCAGATAATCAGAGAAAAACCTGATAAATTTGAAAATTGATTATTGCTTTGAACATAAGGAGACGTGCTATAAATTGTGCGCAATTTCCTGTGTGTAATACGGTGTCCCCTTATTAATGCACTCAGTATGAAAGGTAATGAATAAATAGCATAAATAATAAAGTAGCTGTCAAACATAATATCCTAAACGAAACAACAAATGTAATGGGAAAAAATTAATAAAAGCCGACATTTTGCTGTTAGGAGATTGACCTTAGAGTTGTTTAACTGAAATACTTCTTAAAGAAGATCAGCCTAAATCACGTTAAAAACAAGTTTGTTTTATTTAACAACAAGCTTTAGCAAGCTTGTTGCCATTTTCAAGTGAATGAGAATTTAAAGGCTACAATTTACATTGTAGTGTTAAAAATTTTGTTCACTTGAAATATCCTTCAGTTGTGTTACTTGCCCTTGGTAATGTCCTGTTCGATAAAATCCACTTATTTTAACGTATCTACGCTGATCTTTAAGAAATATTTAAATTAAAAAAAAAAAAAAAAAAAAAAAAGAACTGAAGTAACACAAAGACCATGAGGAAACATAAATGGAATAGCCTCTCGTCACCTCCACATTGACTGTTCATGGACTGAAGAGCGAGACATTATTGTATCAAATCCTCGCCTTTTATGATTGCACTGTAAAATTGCACGAATAGCAAGCGTGAAATGGCGGACGGAGCACATGTATAGTGGTACTAGCTTAATTTCCGCTGCTTCGCACGCGCAGACTGGATGGTCTGCATTAGTTGTTTCTACTTCTAAATATAAATGTTCATAGATTTAGCTTTAAAAATGCTTTCCCAATCGAGTATTTTGATAAAACTTGCCACCCTCTATTGCACCACTGATGCGATAATTCAAAACATGCCAAAACACATTTTTAAAAAAATTCTAAACATGGTTCCCACTCCAAAATTTCGCATTTCTAGCAACAAATTAGACTTACCAGCACCCGTAAAAGATGTTCCCTTATTTCTCCAGTTTAATGATTGAATTTCCAAAAATAACGAAACACATGTTTTTAAAATTTCAATCAAAATTCGAAATCCGAAGTTCTGTATTTCTTGCTTCAAAATTGCCTTAATAGCAACATATTTTGAAAAACCTGTTCATCCCCTATTTTACCCCCTTAGGGATGGGGATATGGAAAAATCGCTGATGCCTACAGTGTGTGATAAACAAACAAGGTCTACAAATTTCAAGTTTCTATCGTCTGTAGATTTTACTTTTCAAACTGCAATACGCACTTATTTTTCTTTATTCGTAGGCTTGTTATAGAAAGACAACTGAAGAATGTGCATCACGCTTCGCAGTATATATACATCTTTGCTATTAAAGAGTCAAAAGTCGCCGGCCGCGGTGGCCGAGGAGACTGAGGCGCTTCAGTCACGCTCTGCACGGCCACTACGGTCGGGGGTTCGAATCCCCCTTCGGGCATGGATATTTGTGCCGTCCTAGTTCGTAAGTAGTTCATAAGTAGTTTGTAAGTTTAGGGACTGATGACCCCGTAGTTAAGTCCGATAAGCTTTACAAACATTTGAACATTTAGTCAAAAGTCATCGCTGGTCTTCAGTCTGAATTTTATACAAGCTGACGACTTTCAACCACTATGTCTCCCACCCTCTTATAGTTATCGACACGGAACTGCTATGGTGTACAATGGGAGACTTTCTACTACAGCTCCCATATCTCCCGCCGCCTTATCTATACTAATAATAAATCTGTAAATGTAGGCCTGTCGCTGTTCCCTTCAGTCTTCAAAACTACTGGACGAATTTTCATGCGGTTTTCACAGGAAACATGGGAAAAGTTTGGGTCAACATATAGGCATAATTTTATCAAAATCAGATTAAGGAAAAAATAAAGATATCGTAAATTTAAGTGTTTTCAGTAACCGCCATGTCAGTTTGTTCAACTATTAAAACTCTCTTATTTAGAAAACTACTTCACAAATTTGCATGGGGTTTTCACAGGTAACTTGAGCGTAACTCGGGGTAACATATAAACTTCGTTTCATAAAAATCGTATCACGGGAAAAAAGAATATCGTAATTTGAAATTATTTATCTACAATCGTCATATCTGTCTGTCTCTTTGAACACGTTTATCTCCAAAACTACTTGACTAATTTTCTTGGGATTTTCACACGTAACTTGAACATATCGTGCGGTTATATAAAGGTTTCAATAATTAAAATCGGATCAGAGAACGTGAAGATATCATAATTTAACCGTTTGTTTAAAAGCCTTCGTGTATGTCTATTTGCTTAAGGTAATCTCCAAAAGTACTACACGAACTTTCATGGATTTCCTCAGGAAAATTTGGAATAGTTTTGAGAGTAACATAGGCTACCTTTAATCAAAATCGGATAAGAGGAAGGAAAGATATCATAATTTGAAGTTTTATGTGTATACTATGGGGCAACATATAAGCTTTATTTCATTAAAATCGGATCAGGGGAAGAAGAGGTATCGTAATTTGTAGTTTCTGGTGTACGCTGTACTTGAATTGCAACGTAGTATACCAAAGATCCGATAGAGGCGCTGTTCGTAACATAGTATACCAAATAACTAATAGATGGCGATGTTGCGTTTTTTATTCACGTAACTTAGGTGTAATACACTCACACAAGGGCTATGATTTTCCTTACGGCAGCGGTGTTGTGCATTGATGTTCGCAACGGCCGTTGAATCCTTTTTGAAAAATCAGCCACGTACAATGAGCGGAATAATTCTTTGTGTTGATGATGAAATAAATAAATAATGTTGTTCCGATCAGTAAATTAATGATCCCCCTAAAGCGAATAATTAGTTACCAACGTTTACATACTAAACCGCTGCCACTGCAAGTAAAATTTAACCCAGGTATGACACAAAAAATATCATTTTTACTAGCTATATCCCGCATGCCATGCAATTCCATGGAAAGAAAAAAGTGCTTCTTTCCTCAGGTATCATTTTCATTCCTTCGCGTCTATCGATGTTTCCATTTACTAAGAATTCTTTACGAGGAAACACGAAGTTATGTAGTCTCCTATCTGATTTCGGTGCATACTTATTACATCTTGAGTCCATTCTGTTTAGTAATGCCTAGAAACGGGATAGTACAGTACAGAACAAACTGAGGTCCTGTTAGTTACGTAGTGCACCAAAGAACTAATAGTTGGCGCTGCTGAATTTTTCAGTTTTTTTTATCTTTTATTTCTTTTCGATGATTATGTCATAGAACAACAACGAACCACTAAAGGTGCTGTTGGTTTCGTAGTGCTGCAAAGAAACAATGCATGATCGTGTAGTGCGTATTCCCTCAGTGACAGAAGTATTTTGAATTAAGAGCCGCAATCTTATCTCTGCAAATACAAACTAACATTGAACAGCGGGTTGCTGATTACACTTTGTATATCTCAGCTTAACGACGTATCTTTGCTTCTTTTGACAGGGAACATTTGAATTAAAAACAGAACGATATTTCTTCGCGTCTATCGATACTGTAATTTACATAACAATTCTTTGCAAGAAAAATCGAATTTATGTAGTCCCCCTTTTTATTTCGGTGTATCCTCATTACAATTTGAGTGCGTTCTCTTTAGGAATGCCTCGAAAACGCCATAGTACAGGAAAGAACAACGTGAGGCCACGTTAATTACATAGTACACCAAAGAACTAAGTATGGCGTTGCTACGTTTTTCTTTTTCATACTCATAACTATAGTGTAATACACTACAAGAAGGGGTACAATTTTACTTATGGCGGCGGCGTTGTGTGCTGATGTTGGCAAGAGCCGTTGAATGCTTTTTAAAAAGTCAGTCACGTAGAATGAGGGGAATAATTGTTTACGTTCCCGATGAAATAAATAATTTATGCTGTCCTGGCCAGTAAATTAATCATCCTCCTAAAGCGAATAGTTAGTTTCGTTGCCAACGATAGCAAACTAAATCGCTGCCACTGCAAGTAAAATTTAACCCGGGTAGGGCAGAATTTTTTTTTTCGTAACTGTATCCCATATGCTTTGCAATGTCATGGAGAGAAAAAAAAGTGCATCTTTCAACGAGTATAACCACTAAATTGTGCATAAAAGAAAAATCTATGGAATGAGCATTGCGTTCTGTTCATCTTCTCAACATTAAGTTGGAATTACCACGTGATACTAAGACAAATGCACTCTTTCCACAAATTTATTTGCTCCTACGGTTGGTTTGTTCTGCATTGGCTGGAAAGAAGCCGCCCCCCCCCCCTCCATTTCACAGAGCAACCATGTAACATGGATTAATATCTTAATAAATGTGTCACAGAAGCAACAATGAAGTTGAGGAAGCGTCGCTAAAAGAGCCATTTACACATAGTCATCTGTCTTAACCGAACAAAAAAGGACCAAGATAAAGTCAGCGATTAATATATTTTTCTCAATATTACGTGACATTTCCACCTTAATGTTCAGGAGACGAAAACTATTCTGCGCATTTGAATGCTCACTCCAGAGATATTTCTACTCTGTGCCTGCCACTAGAGATAATATACACACGCGAGCAACAAACTCATCAGAAACCTCTCTGCTTTCATAATTGTTCCGTACAATATTGAGATTAAAATTTGAAATTACTTACTTTTGGTGCGGACTACATTAAGATAGATACAGACGTCTTCTTTTGCAGAGAAAATTGTACTTAGTGTTCTGAATATATATTTCTATTAAAGAAGGTCGATATCAATTTCATGCTTTACGAAGTAATCACTGCAGGACGTGGGGACATGTATTATGTGAAAGAGTGGCCGATGCTGCTAACACGTCAAGACAATTCACTGGAATACTATATTTAATGAAAAATTCTATACAGACGATCAGCTGACGGCATTCCTTCAACGATTACCCAGACTTACTTTATCGCACATTGACACCACCATGACTTCTTATTTATACAGGCATGAACTGCTCTGTTGATTTAATCACCAAACTTTCAGCATTCGTCAAGTTTTCGATAATAGGGAGCACTGTATACAGAATAACTACATTGTTCCCAGTGCAACACAGCAACATACTAATACTTCAGCATATACTTACAGTTTAGTACTACACCATAGAATCAATACATGGCCTTTTATTATTATTACTATTTTTCATCTCAACGATAGACGTGTTTTCATAAGTTTACGCCAAACAGACAATTTCACGCCGCAGTCTTAACTTTTTGAACACAAACGAACATTAAATTTACATCTTTCCGGAGTACGGGCTTAAATTAATTTCACTTTTTACATGAAAAACATTCAGCGTTTTCGACAATGACTTCTACTTAAGTTTGACACCTTGGCTAGGAAAACTGAGCTTATTGACAGAGCGATCCAAAAAGGCTTCTGTTTTTGCTGACCTAGGTTCGGAACCCTAGAAACCATGATATACACAGTTTCCTCTTTAACAACCGTTGCGAAGCACGGGTATATAAGCTAGTCGTTAATAACCATCTACAACCATAGTGCACAATGAGAGTGACTGATACCTACTACTACATACAAGCACTATTCGTTTGCGATGTGTAGTTTTAGCTGCAGAGTAAATTATGTTACAAACACCGTTGGCAGATGTAAGTTGGAAGTTGATTAATAGTAAATGAAGTCTGCAATAGGCCGTATAGGTCGCTGTATTGATTAAAGTCATACAGTGGATAAAATATGACTTTATTTGACGCGTTTCGGCCTCGACCATCACCAGAATCCTGGATGCATAGATTGTAAAGTATGTCAGTTCAAGAACAACAAGTGTCCATTTGTACTGACATACTTCCAATATAAGTATGCAGGATTCTGATGATGGCCCAGGCCGAAACGCATCAAATAGAGTCAAATTTATCCACTTTATGACTTTAATCAATACAGCGACCTATACAGCCTAGTGTAGACTTCATTTACAATTTTTATATATATTTGACGACCATACAGCATCATTTCAATGAAATAAATCGCAATTTGCGATCAGTTATGGCTTCACTGTACTAGGTTTAGATGGAATACCAAAGTGCGGCGAATGAAAATTTGTGTCCGGTCGGGATTCGAACCCGGGATCTGCTGCTTACTAGGCAGACACGTTGAGCACTCCGTCACCGAAGACACTGTGACCAGCACCTACTGCAGAGGACTCTCCCCTGCACGTCTCCCGCCACACCCAAATCTCCATTCGCCACGCTGTCTCTTTCCATTACCACATCCTATTCCATCTAAAGCTAGTACAGTGAATCCATAACTGATCGCAACTCCGATTTATTTCATTCATTGGACGCTGTAACGTCATAAAAAAATATATAAATGTAAACAAGCCGAGGCTGGACTCCTGACGCAATTAATTGTCTCGATACCTTCTGGTCTGTTCTCCCTGATACGGGAATACAGTATTGTGGCTGCGAGCATTACAGAACAAATAGGCTGTGGTAATAGGAAAGAGACAGCGTGGCGAATGGAGATTTGGATGTGGCGGGAGACGTGCAGGGAAGAGTCCTCTGCAGTGGTGCTGGTCACTGTGTCCTCGGTGGTTGGCAACCATCTACAAAATTGGAAGTGGGTTCAGAAAAAGTTAGGGCTACTTACACGACGTTCGGAAACGTCTTATTCAACAGATATATTATTGTGGCCCGACACCGAATTTTATCCATCAATAAAAAATAACACAGTGATGTGGCTCCTCGGAAACTACGTCAATTTTGTAGTCAACAGATGTGGAGGTGACAGCAGTGTAGAATTTTTCTTATACATGGCAGCAGCATATTTACAAGTACGACGATATTCAAAGATAAAAAACAACTTTGGGAACATGATAGGAATTTTGTTCGAGAAGGAGGGAATTGGTTAAATTGGTTAAAGAAGATAATGTAAGACGAAGTAGAAGGAAAAAAAAATGACGAACCCATTGATGTTGAAATCGATCCAAATATATATATATATATATATATATATATATATATATATATATATATATATATATATATATATATATATATATATAACTTTGAAACATATTACAAGGAAAAAAATTTCAGGTATACAAGAAGTTGTACCATATTTTTCGAGTGGTCATGGCAATGACGTTTCGTTTCATCACAGTAGAGACTGCTGGACTTCATTTCTCGTTTAATTTTACTCAAATCGTAAGAATTTTTTATTCCTTTAAAATTAGAATTTTGTTTAGCGCAGAAAACTGTATTGTGTTATATCGTCAGGAAGAAATTAACAGCACCATGGGAATCTTGGTTGGATTATTTGATATATAAACAATACAACGTCCTAGCAGAAATAAATTATTCTAAGGAAATTACTTTCCTGATGTAAATCGAAAGTAGCATGACCGACCTCATTTACGAAGAATAATTATTTAGTTATTATTTTTAAAAAAAAATCAGCAACGGGTGACTTCGGAGTTTTAGAGAAGACAAAAATAAGGCAAAAACGAAATATTATTGATTATTAAGAAAAAATGACCAGGAATCCTACTGCACAGGCAGCTCACTTTTCGAGAAGACGAGCTTTGAGGTCAGACCGGAGCTGGAAAAAAAAAAAAACCACGCCGAAGAAGGCGACATTTGGAGAGCGAAAGGAGGGGCTGTGAGGGGAGGTTGGAGGCCCACCAAAAAAAAAAAAAAAAAAAAAAAAAAAGGTGGCGGAGTGGTCAACTCGTCTGCCTAGTAAGCAGGAGATCCCGGGTTCGAATCCCAGCCGGCCACAAATTTTCATTCGCCGCCCTTTGGTATTCCACCCAAACCTAGTACAGTGAAGCCATAACTGATCGCAAATTGCGATTTATTTCATTCACTGAACGCTGTAACGTCGTCAGAATATATAATTTAATCAAATATGGTTGCATTTGTTGGTAAATACTACTATTACATTTATTAGATATACATATAATTTTTTACTGTTTCAAAAATTGAGTTAATATGACGATTTCGAAACATATCAAATTGTTTCAGAAAATTCATCCACAGACTGAATGTGTAAACATCAAGTTTTCAGGGTTTTTTTTTCACCACCACTCTCATGGTGTTAGTGTCACTAGAGTAGCGTTACTTGTGAGTAGAGGCTGCGAGTGGTGCATCATTTCCATTGCACGCCTTTGGCGGTCAGCTGCGGAAAAACGGAGTACGCAGGTTGACCCTTTAGAGACCAAATTATTTCCAGAAGCTGTAGACTTTTATGAATATTATATTGGGCTAAGAAGTCATATATAAAATCATATTTTAAATCTTGAAAGTGAGAGTTTAGCTTACGGGTATAAAAAAATTGTGGGAATCATTGTTCCCACCGAACTTTGCAGTAACTGGACTTGATAATTTTAAAAAAATGTATATCCTTTATTTTTTAGTAAAAGCATATTAAACATTTGATTTACTTTTATATTAGTTCATATCGTCCACTGAGTTCACTAAGGTGACATATTATGGAACTTAGAGAACCATGGCGCTACACACAAAGTTACACGACGGGTGCTACACATTATTTTTGTCCTCTTTTTCTCTGTTTTTGGTGCTTCATTGGTGGCACCTTCTGTTTGTAGTACCTTTTGTTGGAAAATGAATTCCAACTTTCGCCAGACGAACTTCATCTCGAACTCCAGACACGCCTCTTTTTGGTGTCTGAAAATGAACGGGCCTTCCTCTTCGCTTACGACTTGAGAAGTCGGGGATGAGCTGCCTTGCCAAATGCAATCTAAATGTTAGCTGGTCTGCTTCTGCAATTTCCTCATAATGTAGACATTGACAACTGCCAAATATACAAGAAAAAAAAAGTAGTCTATGCCACCACTTCTATGAACGACGACCTACAGCATACCGTTTTCGCAGCTGATCAAATCGATCAACCCCTCCCATAATTTTGTTTTACTCTGCCACAGTCAATGGACAAAACACTTCTGCTTCCATCTTTTGTTCAAAATCTTCATCAGACTCAGCATCGACATCTGAATCTTCTACGTCTTCTGGTAAAGTGTAAAAAATTCTCAAAACCTCTTCTGGTACGAATCCAGGCATTTTAAACAATAAGAAACAATAACTACAATGCCGATTGCATAGTCATACACACTGCACTTCACACACGTTCAGTGGGAAACATAGTTCCCACTAACTTACCTTGTAATATTTATGTAATTTTCATTGATATCCAGCAAATGTACACGAATACTATCTCCCCCGTAAATGTGAAAGTAGACAAGTACAACACAAGTCACTTCATGCGCAAAAGGAAAGCACACCATACAAATACGCTGTGAAGGTCTAAAGGCCTTCTCACAACGCGGTCACAATATGTCACGTGACAGTCTTTTCTACAGATCTGTTTCCATAGTTTCAAATGGTGTAGTTCACAGCGACCTCGCAGAGCCTCACAGCCGCCACAGACGTCGACAGACGAATCTGCGGGATCGCTCCGAGAGTGATCTTTTCAAAACGTCTGTCGACGTCTGTAGCCTTGGGCATGCGCAGTGGCCCACTACACTGCCGCGCGCATGACCACTCCACACACTGTCGCTCAGTTTCGTGTTTTAACTCGTTACAACAAGAAGCTGTTTTATTGTTATGGAGGAGTTGATTGAAGCCGTCAGAACCCGTCCACTGCTATGGGATACGAATTTGAAAGACAACAGAGACAATACTTTAAAGGACATACCATGGGACGAAGTAGCAGAACAACTGGAACAAAATAGTAAGTAGTTCTTCATAGTACTAGTTTAAGCTAAACATTCGTAATAACCCTTCATAGTGTCGTATAGATTAATAGTAATATTAACACCATAAATGTATGCTGTGAATATTTATAAGGCTTACTTTAATATCCGCATAAATTAGTATTACTTCTCCTCTTTAATGTAACAGTGAAATTCTGTTTAATACCAATTCTCTCAAAGGAAAAGAAAATCATGACTTACAAAAAAAAGAGGCATGTTTAATGCAAATTGGCATTATTATTATGCAAAGGTGACTCAACACAAAAACTACATATCAAGTGATGTTCATATAAAAAGCCATTATACAGACAGTAGAATAAACATTCTTACGTGTCACAAACTTTCTCCATCAACCAACCAAGGCACACTTTTAGTAAACGCCTGCCATGTTACCTGTTTCAACTGAACTGACTAGATCAGGAACGATGTCCTAATAGCTCACAGACGTGGGTGGCGGTGTGACCTGCACGTCCGTCACGTGACGTCTGTCACGTGACATCACGTGACATAGTGTGACCGCGGTATGAAACGGCCTTAAACTGTGGCTTATTTTCCCGCGAAAACTGCGCTTCTAACAATGTAGAAATACAACCACTTTCGCGCGCCTGATGAAAAGCTATATGTAGTTAGCACAGTCTGAAAGAGATGGTAGCACAAGTTTAAGTGGGAAGAGTGAAGTTATAGCGAAAACAAATAAGTGTGAACTATGACCACAAAGGTTTTCCCGGCGTAATAACTGTTTGTAATCTTCCCGGGTTTGCAGCCGGATACTAAAGTCAACTTGACACAATATTTCAGCGGCGCAACTGCCCGCCATTCTCAGGTGAGCTTGGTGATACACAATCTCGCCGGAACTGAGTTCCCAGTGCAATCGGTAGCTCCTTTATAAATCGAGGAAGAGCCATAGCGCGTGCGCAAGAAGTGACAGTAACTGCCCTCTGGCGCACAGAACACACAGCGGTCCGGTGGTAGAATCCGGCGGAATCGATGATAAAGAAAATTGTTATTCATATTTCTGAAGTACCAACCGTACCAACCGTAAATCCTGGAACCCTGTGTTATCAGATGTTAAAAAACAATGATTGGTACTTCAGAAATCTGGATAATAATTTTCTTTATCATACCACCGGAGCGCTGTATGTCTTGTGCACCAGAGGGCAGTTACTGTCACTTCTTGCGCACGCGCTATGGGTCTTCCTCGATGTATAAATGGGTCGCCGATTGCACTGGGAACACCCTCCGCCACCTCGGATTAACCCTAGACAGAGACCTTTCCTGGAACCCTCATCTCAAAACTGTCCGACAAAAAGCCCTCTCCCGCCTTAACCTCTTAAAATGCCTCTCCGGCCGGACATGGGGACTAAATCCTTCCACCATCCTGTATACCTACCGTTCCCTCATGCGTCCCGTCCTTTGCTGCTTCCATCCCTCAAAATCCTCGAACGCCACCCCCTTCGCCTCGCCTACCGCTTCCGCCTCCCCTCCCCCACGCGGATCTTTTACGACGTCATCCCATTCCCACACCTGGTCCAATTCCTTCAACACATCCGCCTCAAGTACATCCACCGAAAGATAGAGTCCCATAACCCACTGGTATCTCTTCTCCTCCTGGATCCCGGGCCCCTGCCACGCCTTTACCGCCACATCCCTTCCTCCCTCCCTTCACCTCCACACCCTCTACGTCCTCTCCGAGGGTGGCTTCCACCACCTACCTCTCCCTGACGACGTTCTCCAAAACCGTCCCGACATCTATCCCTCCTTTCAACTTTGACCTCTTTCTGTAGATTGTCGCCGCCTCCTCCCTCCCCCTCCCCTCCCACTCCCATCCCCCGCTTGGCTCACCCCCTCCTTTCTCCACATCCCCAGGAGCTCCTTCCGGTTTTCCCCATTCTACCCTCCCCCACCTCCTTTCCCCTTCCCCAGCGCCTTCTCCATCCTCCCCCCTCCCCCTGCAGGGCCAGTACAGTGTTTTTAAGTGTTCAGTGTTTCGTCGCCCAGTTTTTTTTAACGTTGTATACATCAGTGTTCAGTGTTTTTTTTTTACCTCAATGTCGCCGTCATGTTATGTCTCGTCGTCTGCAGTGAGTGTTTTTTAGCCACCGTGGCAATGTCTTGTTTTAACAACCATGTATGTTCTGTCCGCTGTCATGTTGTCTTTTAACATTCTCCCATATTTTCATCTTAAAGCGCCATTTTATCACCTTTAATTTTATATTCTGTTTGTCCATTGTTTCCATTCGCTCGGCTGTAGAGCAGCATCATCGGCTGCTGCCAGCCTGCCTGTATTAGGACATTAAAATTCAGTAAAGAAAAAAATATACACTGGGAACTCAGTTCCGGCGAGATTGTGTATCAGCAAGCTCAGCTGAGGATGGCGAGCAGTTGCAGCACTGAAATATTGTGTCAAGTTGACTTT
Source organism: Locusta migratoria (assembly GCA_026315105.1). Taxonomy (NCBI): domain Eukaryota; kingdom Metazoa; phylum Arthropoda; class Insecta; order Orthoptera; family Acrididae; genus Locusta; species Locusta migratoria. Next base: position 215,429,428 of record CM048749.1, read on the forward strand.
AGTATCCGGCTGCAAACCCGAGAAGATTACAAACAGTGGGAACTATATGACTTCTAAAATTTTCCCGGCGTATTTCTTCTTCCAGTAATTTTCGGGTGTGCAGCCGGATCCCATTGACATTCTGCAACGATATTTCGGCCCAGAGACGTCCGGCCATCTTCAGGTGAGTAGGCAACTACTGAAGAGCGCAGGTACGTTCGCGGTATTTATACCGAGTATTGCGCATGCGAGATACGCTGGAGTCTATCTGCGCATGTGTCAGATGGTGACATGCGCGGCACGGCCGAGCTGTGTGTGCTGCCCTCGGTGGTGAAAGTGAACACTCATCTAATCATTGAGAATCGAATGATTCCGTCGATTCCGCTGTGCCTCAATAGCTTTAAGAACAGGGTTCCAAGTTTTATCCAGCTGAAAGCCGTTGTCACGATTTATTAAATTGTCAGCAAGGCGTATTTCAACCGCTTCTTTGTAGACTGAGTTCCAAAAGCCGGAAACTGGAGCTAAAATTGTGGTTTTGTTGTATTCCATGGAGTGTCCCATGGAAATGCAGTGCTCTGCTACAGCTGATTTCGACGGTTGCAGAAGACGGGTGTGTCTTTCGTGCTCCGTACAGCGCTCTTGAACTGTCCGAGTCGTCTGGCCTATGTAAGCAGAACCACACTCGCAGGGAATTTTATAAACGCCCGCTTTTTTCAGTAGCAGATCGTCTTTTACAGATCCGACTAGAGCTATATTCTTCGCTGGTGGACGGAAGATGACCTGGATTTTATGTTTCCTTAGCAGTCTGCCTATTTTAGAGGACACATTGCCAGCATAAGGAAGGAATGCAACTGATTTGTAATCTTCTTCATTGTCCTCAGTGCGTTGCTCCAGTACAGTTCAAGAGCGCTGTACGGAGCACGAAAGACACACCTGTCTTCTGCAACCGTCGAAATCAGCTGTAGCAGAGCACTGCATTTCCATGGGACACTCCATGGAATACAACATAACCACAATTTTAGCTCCAGTTTCCGGCTTTTGGAACTCAGTCTACAAAGAAGCGGTTGAAATACGCCTTGCTGACAATTTAATAAATCGTGACAACGGCTTTCAGCTGGATAAAACTTGGAACCCTGTTCTTAAAGCTGTTGAGGCACAGCGGAATCGACGGAATCATTCGATTCTCAATGATTAGATGAGTGTTCACTTTCACCACCGAGGGCAGCACACACAGCTCGGCCGTGCCGCGCATGTCACCATCTGACACATGCGCAGTAAGACTCCAGCGTATCTCGCATGCGCAATACTCGGTATAAATACCGCGAACGTACCTGCGCTCTTCAATAGTTGCCTACTCACCTGAAGATGGCCGGACGTCTCTGGGCCGAAATATCGTCGCAGAATGTCAATGGGATCCGGCTGCACACCCGAAAATTACTGGAAGTGGGAACTATAGTTGCCACTCGTCACTAAAGGGTTAACTAGGTGCGTGGAGTACTCACGCGTGCAGAGCGGGGCGGCCACGATGGTGTCGGACTGCCGGCTGGGCGCGGTGAGCAGCAGCAGCTTGGGCGCGCGCTTGCTGGCGCGCCCGTTGAGCGAGGAGCTGGCGTCGCCGCCGCCGCACCTGCCGCCGCCGCTGCCGCCGCCGCCCCCGCAGCCGCCGCCGTCGCTGCCACCGCCACCACCGCCGCCCCCGCAGCCGCCACCGCCGCCGCCCCCGCTACCGCTGCTGCGTCCGCCGCTGCCACCGCTGCCCCGACCGCCGCTGCCGCCGGCACCACCCGACCCGGAGTTGGAGTTCTCGCCTCCTCGCTGCACATAATTTGCGGTAGCTTTATTAGGGTGCAGACGAAAGGCCGGAGCAGTATTTCCCGCAATTACGTCGGAAACACAAACACGCTGACGTGAAGCAAAGATAGCACAAACAAACATTTAACAGTTGGCAACAAACAAGACATTCAGCAGTTGGCAACACCACGAAATAAAACACTAGACCTTCGACCAAAGATACTGGTAGACTGCGCACGAGGCCCCACCAACGACCTGTATAAACAACATAGACTGGCTAAAGGCACTTCCATACTTGTAGCCAAGGAGGTTAGAGTACAGGGAGAGGCCCTTAGGCTGAAAAGTGAAGCCTGCCTCCGCCATACTGCTAAGTTTTGGAGAAGTGTTCGTATTGTAGCGCTAATGTTATTTGTCACTTGAAACAGAAATAAACCGTTCGACGGTTTTGCCGTGATGTACAACGTGTTAAACGAGTGCAAATTAGCAATTAAAAATTAAGTTTTCACATATAATATGCTGAGTTATTTTTACGATTTATTCAAGAAAGTATATCGTTTGAAAGCACATACTTCGCAGTGACTGTCAGTCCAGTGCAATAACAGTAAGACTTAACGCATAGATTTAACGGAGAGCCGGCCGCGGTGGCGGAGGGGACTGAGGCGTTCCAGTCACGGTCTGCACGGCCATTACGGTCGGGGGTTCGAATCCCCCCTCGGGCATGGATATTTGTGCCGTCCTTAGGATAAGCTAGTTGATAAGTAGTTTGTAAGTTTAGGGGCTGATGACCCCGTAGTTAAGTCCCATAAGGTATACAAACATGTGAACATGAGAAATAGCAATCCAGCACTGACTAAGATGGCGGACAGGCTTCCACTGACGTATGTGCTCTGCATAGATAATGCCACCTCCCTTTATTCTAACCTCCTTGCTTGTAGCAAATTGAAAGCTAGGCCGCCATGTCTTACAACGTCACGTAGGTGTAACCAGTTGTTTTCTATAGCATTAAATTATATCATTTTCACTTTCTGCAGTGACTTAACAAACCATTCTCTACCTGATTAATGTTATTTTATAGGTAAGCTTATATGGATATAGGATAAATGATAGACAACAAAGGTGTGGCAGATTAGATTAGTTTTTTGTTTCGTAGATCCATCTCGAGGACATCTTCGTGGATGTGGAACATGTCAAGAAACAAAATGTACAAGCTGAATAATAGATAAAACTAATCATATAAATACATATACGTACATGATTAAGGTTTTTTTTAAGCTGATAATACAATAATACTAATATAGTATGAGTATCGATACATTCTTCATTTGGTACAATTTTAAATTCACTAATGGAGTAGGAGTTGGCCACTAGAAATTCTTTTAGGTTCGTCTTAAACTGATCTTTATTTGTAGCTAATTTTCTTATATTTGGTGGTGAATTATCGAAAATGTGTGTTCCTGAGTAGTGGACCCCTTTTTGAACTAAAGTAAGTGCTTTTAAGTCATTATGTGGATCATCTTTGTTCCTAGTATTGTATGTATGAACTGAGCTGTTGGTTGGGAAAAGGGATATATTATGACAAATTTCATAAAGGAATAAATATAGAGAGGCAGTAGTTAATATATCCAGTTCTTTGAAGGGGCCTCTACAGGACGTCCGTGAATTTACTCCATAAATAATACGTATTACACGCTTTTGGACTCTGAAGACTTTAGACTGACTTGAAGAGTTACCCCAAAATATTATACCTTACGACATTATGGAAAGAAAGCAAGCAAAGTATGAAAGCTTTGTTATTTTTATGTCTGATAACATTCGTATTGAAAATACGGATTTGTTTAGTCGTTTCTGCAGTTCTGCGGTGTGCTCCTGCCAACTAAATTTATTATCAAGCTGTAATCCCAGGAATTTAATACTGTCAACCTCTTCTATCTGCTCTTCTTCATACTTAATGCATATGCTGGCGGGAAATCTCTTACATGTTCTGAACTGCATGTAGTGAGTCTTTTCAAAGTTTAATGACAATGAGTTGGTTTTAAACCATTTATTAATGTTCATGAAAATATCATTAGCAGGCCGTTCTATAACTATGCTTGACGTACTTTTTATTGCAATACTTGTATCATATGCAAACAAAACGAACTCTGCTTCTGGTAGTGTAACTGATGAGAGGGCATTACTCTACACCAGAAAAAGCAATGGCCTCAAGATGGCTCCTTGTGGGACACCACATGTAATTTCTTCCCAATCCGATGATGACTGTTGGCTTCATTCACTAGTCACTTGCACTGACACCCTTTGTTTCCTGTTAGTGAGGTGCGACTTGAACCATTTTGCAACATTTCCCGTGACCCCATAGAATTCTAATTGACTTAAAAGGATGTTATGGTTCACACAATCAAATGCCTTTGACAAATCACAGAAAATACCTACTGCTTGCAGACAAGTCGCGAAAGCTAAATTGCGAATGTCACATACACTAGATCGAGTAAACATCGTCTCATTCATACAAAAACCATGCTTTTTCACTGTTCTTCAAACAATATTATTTTCGTGTATGTTTGCCTATTCTGCTTACCTCTTTCCTCCGAAGATTTGGCTTTACGTAAATACTTCTACAACTGAAGTAATGTTTTAATAATAGCTTTATTAGGCTAGAGTATTGAGATTCCTCCCAAAATGCCGAGGATACCATTAAGTGATCGTAGTTGGTAAATAAAGTAGGTCTGTTACTTAACATTCTAAATACATGTACATACAATCGCAAAATAAATTTTTCTTCCCTAATGAAGGCATTTATGTAGTTTGGAGATGTTCAGGGAATGAAAATATCGTCGGAATTGCATTAGCAGAAGCCGCCTTGTGTCAGTTGTTGCATACATGATTTCTCCTCAAAATGCGATGAACTGTATGCAGTAAGTTTCCACTTATTTCGCCTTATATTGGCTAACCATCGTTATGTAAGTTCATCATTTTTCAAAAGGAAAACTGAAAAATATAATTACAGCTTACTTTAGTTACAGTTAAACACATACACAACCCATAGGACTAATGTATACAGAAATGTAGTAAGTACAAAAGACGTGAACAATACATTTTAGAAACTAAAGCATACAAATACTTACTGAAAATACGATATTGCAACAGTTGTTATTACTGCGATTTGTACAGTTATATGCTGCGGATGCACTCGGCATGATTTCAGCTTAATGAATAACCGTTCAAGCTTACTACGATACATAAAATGTGGAACCAAAACTCGTAAATAGCGTCGGTCTAACTTTCGTATTCGGCGCACTAGACGTTGAAAAAAGAAATGGCTGCCACAGTTCTGGTTGCAGCCACAAGGAGCGCTGTTAACCCAGAGATAGCCTCTCTGTGTAGTTTATATAGCTCGTTGGGCCCCACAAGTCCGTAAGCGGCCACAGCGAACAGCGGCCAAATAGAATAGCGCTTCGGCGGCCATTATGATGGTAATCTTCCGCACGAACTTTTAATGAGCGTAACATTCTTTTGATTAGCGTGTGTATTCATTCGAGTTATATCGCGAAAACTATGTCTCTTATAAATATATAACTACAAAAGAGCTTCAAACTCTTCGAATTCACAGCAACTATCGATTTTGTGTAAATTTATTACAGATACGGTGTAGAAATCGGCCAACAGCTTTTCTTCTTCCTAACTAAACCGAATTATAACATTTAGTTTTTTAGCGTTCTAAGAGCAGTAATGGACGGAATTTATCATCAGACACGGTTTTTTGGCACTTTCAAAGTACAGTCTACGATGATGAAACTTATATAGAAAACAATTTCGGAAGAGTTTCAGAAACCTTTACGTCTTTGTTTGAATGCCTGCTGTATTTACCAATATTTAGATATTTTATGCTATCAAAAAATGAAACAGAGCTGCCTGAAACAGCTAATGTTAAAAATACACTTGAAAATGAAATATCTCATCATATGGCGCCTTACTGTGTGAATACAATACCAGTCACTACCAAATTGTTTTAAGAACACGAAGTATGCCATCAGTTTTCCTTGACTAAGTGCACGTAATATTAGCATTAGGGAATCTAGCATATATATTAGCACTTTTAATACTGTAAGCCAAATACTTACAGTAGCGTGAACTGCTCAAAAGTCATCAACTGTCATCATAGGGTTCAACTTCACAATGTGCATCCAGTGTGGCTATGTGTCATTCATTTATAGAACTATACACAGCTCTGCAAACCCCTTTCAGTTGTTATACCTATATGTAAAGCAGATGACCTTCAAATTCTGTGTTACAAGTTGCTAATATTATTTTCATAAACAAAAATTCGATCTGCACTGAGGTAAATGATGTCGTACCCCCAACAGTCATTTTACACATCATAAAATGAAACTTTTTGAACTTCCTGTCCACCAGTACTGCCTAAAGTAGCTCGTTTCTAAGAGCTACCATAATTGTTATTTATTTCATTCAAAATCCGATAGTGTTTTGACTGACAGCCTGCTAAGCAAGAGTAACTGTCTCTAAACACAAATAGTAGGGCTACTTGTATTCCTGAGAAATATAAATGGGAAGACGGTATTCCAACTTGTAATTCCTTCCTTAAATAGATTTATGCAGTTAAACGCTGAGCAGCTCTTCACCATCGTGCTTTATGCCACACTGCAATAGTCATGGCGGTCGGCCAAAAGGTTCAAATTATCCTGCGACAACAGTGCCGTTAGTCAGTCTAGTTATTTGTTACAAGGTCTTTGACTGGGCATGGCACCGTTTTCATGTCACCACCATCTCTGCAGCTAAACTACTGCTTTGCGTGGTAGTGTACAGCTGTGGTACAGCTTTGCCTAGGATTGTACAGAGCTTTTTGTGAAGGCAATCAACATTAAATTTCAAGTGAAAGTATTATTAGTTTAAAATTATGGCATTTCTTGAAAACTGTGCAGATTTGGTAAAAAAACAGTCTTGGTTGCATAAACTTGATGTTTCATTTATCTATATATGACATGTTTCACCTCTTCTGGGCAGCATCAGACGTTGAAAGAGGGGAGATTTACAAACTTGTTTAAAACACAACTAAAATATGTTAAATCTTTCCTAAGCAAGAAATATTACAATAGGGAAGATGCAGACTGAATACACTGCAGGCCACATGACCACATTCACGCTTTGACGTGGGGGGAATGAAAATTGAACAAATATATACCGCTAAAGAGCATAGCTTGTTGTTGTTGTTGTGGTCTTTAGTCCGGAGACTGGTTTGATGCAGCTCTCCACAATACCCTATCCTGAGCAAGCCTCTTCATCTCCACATAAGAACGGAAACCTGCATCTGTCTGAATCTGCTTACTGTATCCATCTCTTGGTCTTCCTCTGCGGTTTTTACCCCGCACACTTCCCTCCAATGCTAAATTCACAATCCCTTGATGTCTAAGAATGTGCCCTACCAATCTATCCCTTCTTTTAGTCAAGGTATGCCAGAAATTTCTTTTCTCCCCAATTCTCTTCAGTACCTCCTCATTAGTTACGCGATCCATCCACCTAATCTTCAGCATTCTTCTGTAGCACCATATTTCAAAAGCCTCAATCCTCTTCCTGACCGCACTGTTTATCGTCCATGTTTCACTCCCATACAAGGCAACACTCCATACAAATGCCTTCAGAAAGGACTTCCTTAGGCTTAAATCAATATTCTATGTTAACAAATTTCTCTTTTTCAAGAACGCTTTTCTACCCATTGCCAATCTGCGTTTTATATCCTCTGTACTGCGACCATCATTTGTTATTTTACTGCCCAAGTAACAAAACTCATCTACCTCCTTTATTGCTTCGTTTCCCAATCTAATTCCTTCAGCATCACCTGATTTTCTTAGACTGCACTCCATTACCCTAGTTTTGCTCTTGTTAATGTTCATCTTATATGCTCCTTTCAGCACACTGACCATTCCGTTCAGTTGCTCTTCCAGGTCCTTTGCTGTATCTGACAGAATTACTATGTCGTCGGCAAAAGGCCACAATGTTTTTAATTCTTCCCACTGAACTTTAATTCCTTCACCAAATTTCTCCTTGCTTAACAAATAAAATTACTTATCTCTGAAGTTGCAGAGCGTCAAATTATTAAGTTCAATAAAAATAGATTTAACTGTTGGCCAAGAAAGGGGTTCGACTAAGTCAATGGTAAAGCCTAACTCCGCCGCGCGAAGCTTTGTTTACTCGCGTAAAAGCTGCTCCCTGCCACAACCCTGGACTGCTTCCGCGCTCGTGTCTTGCTGGGGTAACTACGTGAGTTGTGCGCTGTTTCTAAATGGAACTACCTGGGTCCTCGGCTATAGCTGCGCCCATTAATGCTTAGATACTTGAAGACCGTCTCTAGTTTTTTTTTAATTGGTATTTTAAAGCCATTGTAGGTGGCAGGCTGGCAGCAGCTTCATCGCTGCTCTTCAGCCGAGCGTATTTACAATGTTGACAAGGCGATAAAAACAGAGAAAGGTGATAAATTTTTTTTAATAAGACGTTTTCAGCCAAGATCGCTTTCTTCTTTTAATTGCGTGACCGGTTTCGGCGTGCTAGACGCCATCTTGAAACCGGTCGTAATTTTTTACATGACTTCACTGCTATTGCAATAATTTTTAACATAAAAAATTATGACACTTCTGAAGATGGCGTCTACCACGATGAAACCGGTCATGTAATTAAAAGAAGAAAGCGATCTTGGTTGAAAACCTCTTATGAAACAATTCTAGATCGCCCCAGTAATGTGTTCCTGTGATAAAATTTAATGAATTTAAAAACTACAACAGAGATTAAAATGAAGAAAACAGACATAAAGGAAAGAAGTTGAAGTGTAACATATTCAGAATTAAAACTCCCATGGTGATTAAAATCACACAGAGATAGAAGTTAAAAATCCAGGGTAGTTAAATTCACATTGGTGGAGCACACTACACGATGATGAAGACACTGCTTAAAACATACGGCAACATTAATATTCTGCCTTATTGGCGGCTGCTTAAGTATTAAAATACCTTTTGGGCACGAAGCACAACACTAAATGGCGCACTGTTGCAGTGGGAAAAGGGGAGGAAGGGGAAGCGCGGTGGGAGAAGGACAGGAGGGGAGGGGGAGATGGAGGAGAGGGGAAAGTGCAAGGACTCGTCGTAGGAAGGAGCTGGGAGAGGAGAGCCAAGGGAGGTAGTGGACAGGGATGAGAGGGGGGAGGAAGGGAGGCGTACAAATACGGGGATGGACTAAGGTTAAAAGGACGGGTAGATGTCGGGACGGGGGCATCATCCGGGAGAGGGAGTTGACGGAGGTTACCTGCGGAGAGGACATAGAGAGTGTGGAGGTGAAGGGAAGGAGGGATAATAAGGTATTGGCGTGGATGAGGCCCAGGATGCAGCAAGAGGTGGGAGACAACTGGGTGGCGATATTCTATTTTACGGGACACATAGCGGAGGTGGTGGTGTTCAAGGAACTTCAGAAGGTGAGGAAAGAGAATCAAGTCGTAGAGGATCTGCGAGGGAGACGGGAGGCGGATACGGTAAGCGAGGTGGAGGGCGTGGCATTCTAGGATCTGGAGGGATTAATAGTGGTCAGGGGGAGCGTAGACCCAAGCAGGATGGAAGCAGCTGAGGATAGGATGCATGGATGAGCGGTAGGTGAAGAGGATGGTGGAGGGGTTAAGGCCCCATGTCCGGCCGGACAGAAGATTGAGGAGGTTGAGATGGGAGAGGGCTTTTTCAAGGACGGATTGGAGGTGCGGTTTCCAGGAGAGGCAGCGGTCAAGAGTGAGGCCAAGGTGCTTGACGGTTTTGGTTTGTGGGATGGGACGGCCATGGAGTGTAAAGTAGGGGTCGCGGTGACGGAAGGAAGGGGTGATGTGACCTATGATGATTGCCTGGGATTTTGTGGGGATAACAATAACGTGGCACTGGTTGCACCAGGAGGAGAATTCGGAGAGATGGGACTGAAGGAGATGTTGGGAGCGGGCGAGAGAGGGGGCGATGTCAAGGAAGGCGGTGTCGTCAGCGTATTGAAGGAGATGGATGGGAAGCTGTGGTTGTTGCATATCAGCCGAATAGAGGCAGAAGAGGGGCAGACGATGGAACCCTAGGTCAACCTGGCAGAGGGGAAAAACAAACGGGAGAAAGTGATGAAGCGGACATAATTAATTGGAAGGGCATAGAGCTGGAGTTTGAAAAGGAGACACTAATGCCATACACGGTCGTAGGCCTGCTCATTGTCGAGGAAACGACGATAGCGGCGCGACGGGAGTTCACCTGGACGGAAAGGAGGTGGGTAAGGCGCAGGAGTTGGTCATCGGCAGAGAAGGAAGGTCGGAAGCCACATTGGGAGAGCGAAAGGAGCTGGTGTTGAACATCTCTAGCTCTTCATAGACTTTATGTTCTGAAACAACGATAGAGTTATTACGAGGACATATTAAAAAGTAAATTGCAATTTCACATTATGGCCATTTATTAAACCACTTATACAAAAGCAACACGGTTGTGACAACATACAATGTAAGTTCACGTTTCCACGTATCATCCACGAGACTAAATATTTCTCGGAGCGGTCAACCAACCTTTCTATTCCGGATGCATGGAAACCTCCTCGAGCTTTTAGTAAATACAAGGAGACAGCCGCTTTAACCTCCTAATCGTAATAACGCGTTGTTGACAAGTTCCTTCCATAACTTCATAGGGTTTCCGTCTCACTTGATGTCTACAATCAACTGTTGCCAACTGAAGTCGGAACTAATCTCAGGAAGCCACAGCTTTCCATCATCTACTCACGAACCAAGGGAAAAGGCTGTAGGCGATGTTGTTGTTGTTCTCTTCAGTCCGCAGACTGGTTTGATACAGCTCTCCATTCTACCATGTCTTCAGCAGGCATCTTCATCTGCGAATGAGAACGGCAATCGACATCCTTTTGAACCTGCTTACCGTATTCGTCCCTTGGTCTCTCTCTACGATTTTCACCCCACACATTTCCTTCTAACGCTAAGTTGACGATACCTTCATGTCTCAGAATGTGTCCCAGCATCCTTAGTCAGGATATGCCGGAATATGCCAGAAAATCTTTCTCTCCCCAATTATGTTGCACACCTTCTCATTAGTTACGTCATCTACCAATCTAATCTTCATCACTTGTCTGGAGCACCCCATTTCGAAAGTTTCTATCATCTTTTTGTCTCAACTCCCTATCGTCCACGTTTCACTTCCATGCAGTGCTACACTCCAGAGAAGTGCTTTCAGAACGGACTTCCTAAAATTTAAATTAATACTGGGTGTCAAAAAACTTCGCTTCTTGAGAAACGCTATTCTTTCCATAGCCATTCGGCATTTCATGTCATCTTACTTCTGCCATCAGAATTTATTTCGCTACCCAAATAACAAAACTCATTTACTGCTTTTATTGCCTCAATACCTGATCTATTTCCTCAAGCATGACCTGGTTTTATTAATTTAAGTAACAACGCAGTCTAGATCCAGTCACACGCCAATTGCTATATAGACTCCCTTGTTACTTGAATTAATAATTACTTGTAAGATCGCTGTCATCCGTAATGTTCTCAAAAATAATTACCTGATTTTATTAAACTACATTCCATTTCCTTTGTTTTACTCTTGTTAAAGTCCATTTTATACCCTTCTTTCAAGACATTGTTCATTCCATTCAATCGCTTTTCCACGTTCTTTGCTGTCTCTGATAGAATTATTATGTCATAGGCAAACTACAAATATTTTATTTCTTCTCCATGAACTTTTAATTGAAATTCCTCCTTGCATTCATTCACAGTTTACTCTGTGTAAACATTGAATAACATTGGCGAAAGGCAGCAACCATGTCTCACACCCTTCTCAACTAGTATGTTCCTTCCACGCCCTTCGACTGTAATAACTGTCAAAGACATTAATGAATAATCTGAAGCATTGAATTAAAATTTGTGATGCGACCGAGAATCGAACCCGGACCTCCATGCTTACTAGGCAGACGTCTCACCGCTAGACCACCGCATCACTAGCGATTAAGTGTGACCACGATTTCATTCACATCACGAACTTTAATTCAGCTTCTGTGTTCCATAGAACATTGCCACTACTGCCAAGGCTCTCCATGCAGCGGAATAGCACCTCGGCAATGAACATATTGGAACATTCCTGTTTAAGGTGATATAAATATCAATGTACATACAAATTTATAATCCCTGAGACGGATTTTCGTCTTGAACACAAAAGCAGAATTAAAGTTTGTGTTGCGGTGGTCTAGCAATGAGATTTCTGCCTAGTTAGCATGGAGATCCGAGTTCGATTTCCGGTCGCATCACGAATTTTAATTCAATGCTTCAGATTTATCATTAATGTCTTTCACATAGTCAAGACGAAACTCCGTCTCAGGGATTGTATATTTGTATTTACATTGATATTTATATCACCTTAAACAGGAATGTTCCAATATGTCCGCTGCATGGATAGCCTTGGCAGGAGTGGCAATGTTCTATGGAACACAGAAGCTGAATTAAAGTTTGTGATGTGAAGGAAGTCGTGCTTGGACTATTCCGAGGCGCCTTAATCGCTAGTGATGCTGTGGTCTAGCAATGCGATATCTGACTAGGTAGCATGGAGGTCCGAGTTCGATTCCCGGTCGCATCACGAACTTTAATTCAATGCTTCATATTTATCATTAATGTATTTGACATATTCAAGACGAAAATCCGTCTCAGTGATTGTATATTTATATTTGAATTGATATGTAGTAACTGTCGTATGGCTTTTGTTGAGGCGAAGACGAACTGTTACCATAGGTAATGGAGTCGGTCGTCTGCTGCCATAGCCCAGTAATGCTTGTCCGTTAGGACACACAACTCTATGAAATCAATACAAGCGCCATTGCTCATTGTCAGTAAGTGCAGGTCGTCAACCACTGAATTGACTGGGGTGTGAGGTTTCTAGGGAATTTGATTTCTTCAGCTCACTCTCGGCGCTGTTAATCTTGAAATATTGGAATTCACTAACTCTGAAATGGACCGTCCCATGCATCAAGCTCCAATCACTATTCCACCTTGAAATTCTGTAAGGCTGTTTTTATAGCCCCCGGTTTCTCCACCGGACCTAATGTCGATGAAAGACGTAGTGCAACCGATTACTGACGTAATAGTGTCTAGTACACCCATTTAGAATTCTGCGACACAAAGTTCAAAACCCGGACAGGAGAGTGTAGTATCTCACGTAACCTGACGTATGCCAACAGCAGCTGAGTGTCAGGTTCCATAGGAAACAACACAACTCAAACAGAAACAGTCTTACCATGGACGTGAGTGAGTGTCAACTGCCGGTATCGCAGAAACATCAACTCGATGGCACACAGAGCAACGACGAATCTGCACACACACACACACACACACACACACACACACACACACACTATCCTATCTTACCGAGTGTCGGTAAACAACTTGAACCCGGCGGTGTATTCGCACCACTCAGTGTCGGTAAACAACTGGAATCTGACTGTTTTCCAACTGCCCAGTCGCGAGAGTAAACAAAGCGCCACAAGGAAAGAAAAACCCGAGGTAACGGGGGTGTAACATAAAGTCTTTAATGTTCAGCCTTTAATGTCGAGAAATGAAACGGGATGTGAATGCAGGCATTCAGACGACATCCACCGTAGAAATCTTTAGCCACCAGTGTGAAGCCCAAAAAGGAACTTCAGTCCAATCTAAGTCAAGTACGTAATAAGACGAAGCACAAAAACACGCCGAGAGACGACATAGGTCAGGAAATGGACTTTCACACTGCGACAAAAATTGACTGCGACGATCACACAGGCGAACCGTTCATTTTAAAATAATTCTACAAATTTCATGATCCAAACTTATAAACTGTTGACAGTAAATGTAAACAAGATAAACTAGCAATCCTACGGAAATTTGGATATGAATCTGAAGCTGACATCGTCTTCTTACAGGAACTACTCGTCTGTAAATTTGTCGTACCAGGTTTATGTTGTATAGAAAATATGGGCCCAGAGCTACATACCAGTACAGCTACACCAGTCCGAGACGGCATCCCCATATCAGTAGTGTAAAACAATACGCTTGTAGCATCTTTGATGTCACCGTCATTAACGTGCACCTGCCCCTCGGAAACATAAAGCGGCGAGGGGTGCCTTTTTGAAGGATGAAATCGTATATTTACTTCTAAAGAACCCTCCAAACATTGTGATCGGAGGGGATTTTAAGCGTGGTCTACATCGATAGGACCAAAGGCCGAATTTTAATTACTGTAATGAATTGCATGAACTGGTAAAATGTACTAGGCTCTCAGACACTTGGGAAATAATTCATCCTACTTTTGTTAAATTTGCCTTTTTTTTTACCTCCAAGTAGTCGTCTTAACAGAATTTACATATCGTCGCACATGAGAGAACATATCTGTGACCCCGACGTTATTCCGGCTCCTTTCTCGGACCACTGTGCCTACGTCGTAACAATAAAACTCGATCCACAACCAACAAAAAGATTGAAAAGGCAGTGGATGTTAAAAGTTGCTCACCTTCAAGACCCTGAGCTACGTGGAACAACTGTATAAGCAGTGTCGGCAGATATGAAAACAAAATAGAGTGGTGGACTAACGTGGAAAAAAGGAAATTGAGACAGTGTTTAATATCATTCTGTAGTCTGAACGCTAAAAAGAACGGAAAAGAACATCCGAATTTTATTACACTGTTCTGAGAGCACTTTACGACAAAGCAAATGAAACAAACCTCACGTCCGAAATAAAAATGATAAAAGCGAAACTCATTATCATCAAGCGTAAACAACTAGATGGCTTAAAAATTAAATCCAAAGTTAAATCTATTATTGAAGGGGAAACTGCGCCCTTATTGCATCTCGTAAAACATCGTTCTAATCGTGCGCGCACTTTTATTGATATCCTGATTTCCATCAACGGTGACCAACTTACTGCTCGCAAGGACACTGTACAAGAATTCCATCGCTATTATGACAACATGTATTCCGCAGACCCTATCGACTACAATCAGGCGTCTGCATTACTTCAGTCACTCGATACTGACGTCACTAGATAGGAGAACAATGCCTTCTTAGAGGACTTCACGATCGATGAGGTTGCTTGAACTCATTGCGAAATCCCCAGCAAATAAATCTCCTGGCCCAGACGGTCTGCCAAAACGTTTTATCACAAATTTTGGCATATTGTTGGACACCTGTTGACAGACATAGACAAAATCTTGAAAGGAAATGAACCACCAGCTGAATTAAAAGAAGGTAAAGTAATCCGCATAAAAAAAAAAATAAAAATAAAAAAAAAAAAAAATAAAAAAAAATAATAAAAAAAAAGTTTTGTGACAAAAAAAAAAAAGCCTTGTGACATGTACCGGCAAAACCTTTTAAATGTTTTTTTATGACATTATTGATAAAAATGTTTTAAGCAGAGCACATAGGTCATCATGACTTGCAATTCTGCACTGATGATGTCCCATCATAGGGACGAAATCGATATGTTTTAAAGTTTAATAAAAGAAACATCTCACATCGCCTACCAAGCGGAAACCTTTTATTTCATTATAATTCTGTGGTGGGCTGGCACAAAATGGAATCTAGTTACAAGATTATTTTAATATCTAACCATATTTTTTCCGTTAAAATATTATCACCTGGCTAGCCGTCGTAATTTGTCCTCTTAGTCAAGTATATTTTCTTTGCTTGTATTGTCATATATTCTGTGCATATGAAAGAATAACTACTGCAGGATCAAAAGTGACGTCTGTTCTTTCGGAACAGACGTCATATATATATAAATCTTGAAATACGGATTCTATTTGACATCCCTTCTCGATAGCACTGAGAGAAGAATATCTTCTAAAATTCTGCTACCAACCGACGTCAGTGATATAGGCCTGTCATTCTGCGAATCATTCCTATTGCCTTTCTTGAGTAGTGGAGTGATTTGTGCAACTCTCCAGTCTTTGGGTACGGAAATTTCGCGGAGCGAACGGTTGTATATGGTATGGGGCTATTGAATCAGCATACTCTGAAAGGAATCTAATTGGTATACAGTCGGGACCGGGAGACTTACCTTTGTTTAGTGACATATATAATATGTCGGTGAGGGACAATGATCCTTTAGTGGGGAGGGGTGGGCAATGTCTGAGGCCCTTACTCTTACGGGAATTAGTACGTAATGACTACGAGTTTGAGTACTGTGGGCAGGGTAAAGCTGGGAATTTGTATCTGACGGGAGGCATGTTTGGGTAGTCCTTGCAGGTGCGGTGATCACTGTGTCCCCAGTGGTGTAGTGGTCAGCGTAACTGCCTAGAAAGCGGGTGACCCTGATTCGAATCCCGGTTGGGTACACAATTTCAGCTTTGCCCATTCGCAGTTGATGTCATATATTCTGTTAATATGAAACTCATAATTGTTAATTGCAGTTCAGCTGTATTTCCATACGCTAAATAAATAAATAACTACGCATTAGTGACAATGTAAGTCATATGTGAAGTACTTATTACTTTCCAAAGCGAAATGCTGCATACACCGATCATTTATCAAAACAACAAACAAACGAGTGAGAACTTCGTCACAATAAAGTCTCATCGTCTTGTAATCGCACAGTCTAGTAGGCCTACTGGTGAAATGATCTCCGATACATACCTACACTGTTCAAAACAATTAAGGCATCAGGTGAGATATCATACACAATATACATAGCGTAACGTATTTCATACAAAGGTATTAAATGTAAGGAGAGGCACTGAATTAAAATTTATGCTGTGGCCGGGATTCGAACCCAAGACCTCCTACTTACTAGGCAGACGCTAAAGTCCACGCAGATATCAGAGCGTTGCAGCCAGAGCAACTACAAGGACTGTCTTAAAGCACGTCTCCCTCCACACCATATACTTTAAGTCTGTCTCATGTTCCCTGTGACATACTTTGGTTGCGACGCTGTGTAATTTTTGCGTGATACAATACGATATCTTGCTGTCTGAACTCCTTACTTGAGGTTTCCTGGCGTTTAATTAGAGCGAGTCACATGTGGCTCCCATAATAGAAAGTAATTCTCTTTGCTCTCTAATATGGTGTGTGATCACCTCGGGTGGCCAGTACGGTTGCACGCCCGTGAGGCTCAGACATTATGAGGTTATCGATCAGCTGTTGAGGGATATTTGGCGTTTCTTCTATGAGTGCAATATCCAGCTCTGCACCCTTTGGGGGAGGTGCTGGTCTGGCTGCAAAGCATCTACCAAGTGCATCCCAGACCTGCTGAATTAGGTTTAAGTCCAGTGATCCAGTGAAAAAGCTGGCCACTCCATGCGTTCGTTTCCCTCAGCTTCAAGCTTGTTGTTCACCAGTACAGTGTATGTGTGTGAGGCGGGGAGTGAGGGTGGGGGGGGGGGGGAGCGTTATCGTTCACCAGAAAAAACCCAACGGCTCAACAAAAGGTCGAAATGTCTCATCTCTACATTGAAGTCTATACATCGGCCAATACTGACTACTGCCCACACAGTTCATTCACTACCAGGATACCATGCTGTTTCCTATACACAAACAAGACTGTTCCGCGTTCCATGTCCTCGACAGATAAGGGAACGAAACTGTCCAGCTGAACAGAAATCTTGACTCAACTGTGAACACAACCTGCGGCCATTCCTCACGATTCAAATGCTGTTGTTCCTCCGCCCTGTTTCCGCTCACTAACCTTTGTCTTGCTTTTAATGGCACACACACCATAGGCCTCCGTGCGTAGAGGCCATATTTCGCAGGAGATTTCGGCCTGTTTGTGTTGATACTGCGCATCCTGTTGCTGCCTGGACGGTGCATTGCAGCTGAGTTGCATTCAGCTTTCTGCTCGACGGGCTGTTAACCAGAGTTAATAATGATCATCTCTTGCTGATATTACCCGTGGACGACCTTGGCCTTGCCTTCTTTATCACTTCCTGTTGCCTTGAATCACGTCCATGTCCTAGGTATTACACCTTGGAACACTCCAATAGCTGCAGCCATTTTCTTCTGTGTCTGTCTCTCCTCCAACCTTCCTATGGCTCTCCATGCCATAGCTTCAGGTAAGTCAATTTGTCGTTGCATTGCACTACCTGCTCACTAAATTATCTCGGTGGCTTTAATGTTGTTGTCTCCAATCCGTACAAGCCACAGAAAGGTATCGAACCATTTAGTTCATTCTTCCGATGACAATACTTCAGAACGTAGATTTATCAGCTAATACCCTAATGGTTTTGACCATTGCAGAAGTATATCCGACCCCGACTGGAAGACGAAGGTCCAATTCGAGGTAACGGCGCTGTGGTATGTGGCTTCTAATCCTAAACAAACATCTAAACACACGATGTCAGTTGAGTACTACAGTACACGGCTCCCTGGGTGGCAGACGAATGTTTCTCGACTTTCGACGAGAGTGTATTAAATACGAGAGTTGTATTCCGTGGGCAATTTGAATGCAGCAAATACAGCTCGAGACTTACATAATACTATCAATGAACGGGGGGAAGGTTTGAACAGCGGATTTTGAGCTTCGCAGTTCACCATAATAACCCCAAGTCCACAACGGTCAGAATGTAGGTGTTTCCCTCGCTTTTATATGTTTTCCTTGGGCCTTTCAATGTTAAGACTTCTTTTTCATACTTGCACACACTGTCATCTTGTTTTCATGCATGATCTGTGGTCTTCTTTGACGACCACGAAACATTGGTACTAATAGAACGTACTGAATCTTATTATAGGTACCTAAAGCTGGCTAAACCCGGAGATAAGTTCAGCTGAAATTTCTACAAAGAGGCAAATGGAGTACAGAAAACATAGATTGAATAAAATAGGCTGGCCGCGGCGGAATAGCCGTGCGCACTCAGGCACCCTGCTACGGTGCGCGCGGTCGTTCCATGTCGGACGTTCGACTCCTCCCTTGGACATGGGTGTTAGTGTTGTTCTTAGGATAAGTTAGTTTAAGTATTTTGTAAGTTTAGGGACCGACTACTACTGTAGTTAGGTCCCATAACTTTACAAACATTTGAACATTTTTGAAATAATCGGTGGCGTAGTTATTGCTGTCACAGGAGTTTTATCCTGCAGCGAAAATGAAGTAGATTGCGCCTGTGAGGTTGTATTGATAGGGATTATACCTGACAACAAAATAAATTAATAATTGGTTCTTTTTATCGACTCCCTGACTTAGACGATTTGATTGCAGAAATGTTCAGAGATAGGTTTGATCAAATTTCAAAAACGTACCCAAAGCATAAAAATTTAATTGGTGGCGACTTTTACTTACCTTTGATATGTTGGCAAAAATAAATATTCAAAACCGGAGACAAGAATGAAACATCGTCCGTAATTGTATTGAACGCATTCTCCATCTCGAGCAATTAGTTCACGAACCCACTAGAATAGTAAATGGTTGTGAGGGCATGCTTGACCTCCTAGCAACAAACAATCCGGAGCCTCAAAACAAACACAGGGATTAGTGAACTCAGAACTGTCGTAGCGAGACTGAATATGGGACTTCCCAAATCCAGCAAAATTAAAAGTACATTAAAAAAAAAAAAGCTAAAAATTCCATTAACGCTTTCTTGAGTGACAATTTCCAGCCTTTCGAAACCGACAATGTGAGTGTAGATCAGATGTTGCTTACATTCAAAGAAATAATACCGACAACCATTGACGTATTCGCACCAAATAAATTAACAATAGAGGGGGCTGACCCGCCGTGATACACAAACAGATAGATCACTGTTACAAAAACAAAGAAAATAACATGCCAAATTTAAACGCACAAAAAGTCCCCAAGACTCGCATTCTTTTACAGAAACCAGAAATTTATCTGGAATTTCAATGCAAAATGTTTACAATAGTTACCACGACAAAACCTTGCCACGTAATTTGGTAGATAATCCTAAGAAATTCTTATTGTACGTAAAATATACCAGCGAAAAAACACAATCAAAACCTTCATTACACGATAGAAATGGTGATATTACTGATGGCAGTTCTGCTAAAGCAGAATTGCTTACAACGACTTTCCAAAAATTCTTCACTAGAGAAGAAGCAAATACTCCAGAATTCGTATCGAGAACAGCTGCCAGCATGCGTAATTCAGAAGTAGTTACCCTGGAGTATTAAACGGTCCCGACTGTATACCAATTAGATTCCTTTCAGAGTATGCTGATTCAATAGCCCCATACCATATACAACCGTTCGCTCCGCGAAATTTCCGTACCCAAAGACTGGAGAGTTGCACAAATCACTCCACTATTCAAGAAAGGCAATAGGAATGATTCGCAGAATCACAGGCCTATCACTGACGTCGGTTGGTAGCAGAATTTTAGAAGATATTCTTCTCTCAGTGCTATCGAGAAGGGATGTCAAATAGAATCCGTATTTCAAGATTTCCGGAAGGCTTTTGACACTGAACCTCACGAGCGTCTTCTAATAAAATTCGTGATTACGGAATATTGCGACAGTTGTGCGATTGGATTCGTGATTTTGTGTCCGAAAGGACAAAGTACGCTGTAATTGACGGTAAGTCCTCAAGTAGAACAGAAGCGATATCTGGCAATCCACAGGCAAGTATTATAGGGCCCCTTCTGTTGCTTATTTTTATAAACGATTTAGGAGACCTGAGTAGCTCTCTTAGGCCGCGGATGATGCCGTCATTAGTCGGTTAGTAAAGTAACGAGAAGATGAATATCAACTGACAAATGATTTAGGCCGGCCGCGGTGGCCGAGGGGACTGAGGCGCTTCAGTCACGGTCTGCACGGCCACTACGGTCGGGGGTTCGAATCCCCCCTCGGGCATGGATATTGGTGCCGTCCTGGTTCGTAAGTAGTTCATACGTAGTTTGTAATTTTAGGGACTGATGACCCCGTAGTTAAGTCCCATAAGCTTTACAAACATTTGAACATTTGAAATGATTTAGATAAGCTATCTACATGGTGCAAAATTGCCAATTGCCCCTTAATAATGGTAAGTGTAACGTGATCCATATGATGGATGGATATGATGGATGACCAAATCCGTTAAACTTCAGTAACACGATAAATCAGTCTAATCTGCAGCCTGTCAATTCTACTAAATACATTGGAGTAACAATTACGAACAACTTAAACTGGAAAGAAGACATAGAAAATATTGTAGTGGATGCGAATCGAAGACTACGTTTCATTTACAGAACACTTAGAAGATGCAACACTTCTACTAACATTACACTTGTGCGTCCTATTTTGGAGTATTGCTGCGCATTGAGAGATCCACATCAGGGGGGAGTGACGGACGATTTAGAGAAAATTCAAGGAAGGGAGCTCGTTTTGTACAAGCGCGATGTAGGGAAGAGAGTGCCACGGAAATGCATGAGTTGGGGTGCAAATCATTAAAAGAAAGGCATTATTTGTTGCGGATCTATTTGCGAAATTGGTTTCACCAAAATTAACTTCAGAATGCGAAACATATATTGCTTTCGCCCACCTACAGAGGGAGACATGTACATCAAAATAAAATAAGAGAAACTGGATCCAAAACAGAAAGATTTAGATGTTTCTTTTTCCCGCGAGCTATTACAGAATGGAACTATAGAGAAATACCATGAAAGTGGATCGATGAACCCTCTGCCATGCACTTAAATTTGTTTTGCAGTGTATCCATGTATATGTAGAATGTTTTTTCGAAGCTGCCAGACTGCGCCAGCAGCGATGCGTTTCGGTCGGGCATGTTTACGTGCCGCCCCGAAGACCAGTGTGATGTGTACTGTTTGCGTTTCTCGCTAGTAATATCTCTATAGAAACGAAATAGCTCTCTATCTCTCTCTCTCTCTCTCTCACACACACACACCCGCGCGCGCGCGCGCGCACGCAAAACGCATACACACACACACACACACACACACACACACACACACACACGGAAAGTCAAACTACTCCAATTGCCAGATACAATATAATTTTCTAACTATAAATGTGCGCTGGTAGAAACCTAAACCGCTCGTTACAATGTGAAAAAATGACTTATCTGTTGTGAATGTATTACATCATGTCTGTAAACATTAATTCTGGACGATAAGCGCCAATTTGGAATGCGTACTCGATGTTAACTAAAAATCTGAATCTGGAAAAGCCGGCCGCAGTGGCCGAGCTGTCTGCGGCGCGCCAGTCACAGTCTGCAAGGCCGCTACGGTCGGGGGTTCCAATCCCCTCTCAGGCATGGATATTTGTGCCGTCTTTAGTATAAGGTACTTCATAAGTAGTATGTAAGTTTAGAGGTTGATGACCCGTTAGTTCAGTCCCTTAAACTTAACAAACATTTGAACATTTTGAATCTGGAAATGAAATAATTGCAATCGAGATAGGCTGAACTTCAATGTACTCACAACCAACAGGTAAAATGTGTTTTCTTTTGGTTGAATTAACTATACAAATGATTAGTTCTGTGAATAATGAGATGGGAAAATAAGATTTACAATTTAGATAAAATGTAACTTTCAGTTTTAAATTATGTTCTCTGGTCAAAACAATTAACGAATCATTAGAGACTAGCAAACCCGGCATCGCTTCGCAGCAGCTTCTCTCTATGTCTATCCCTTCCTTTCCCTTCCTTTGTCCATCTCCTCCTCCTACCTGCACACCACTCCCTCTTACGTAAACTATATCCATCTCCTTCCCTTCCTCTCTGGGTCTATATCATCTCCCCTTTTTATATCCATTTCATTCCCCCATACTCTGTCTCCTCCTTCCCAGCTTTCTGATCTTATTTATTGTTGTTGCAATCGGGAACTTGATTGGGGATAGAAGTCAAAATAGACAGGTAAATCAATTGGAAGCGGGTTATTACAGAGACGTTTCTAGCTGCTCTATCTTGAGGTTAGTAGCTTCAACGGTCGCACGTTTAATGGTTGCATTGTATGAACAGGTATAAGTTTAGGCATAAAAACAACTTTCCTGTTTTATTTTAAAAATGACTGGGAAGAAAAAAAAACCGTACATGTTTACGGCGCAGTTTACGGCGCTTTTTCTCGCAGCGAGCAGTACAGAAATGCGTCTAATAATTCCTGTATATCTTTTCGAGCCAATTGGGATCCCCCCTTTGCCCCACTATCAGCTTGTCTGATAATTGGCTGAATAGGACCACGACTCATTATGGGCCGGATCTCAAACAGCCCGCTCCACTCCTCGGAGTGGAGAATGAAAAGTATGTCTCTCTCTCTCTCTCTCTCTCTCTCTTTTTCCAAGAGCTTATGAATTAAACACTAAGTAATTGTAGATCATGCTTTAATGATAGAAATACTTGAAATAAAATAAGTGGGATGACAATACACCGTTTCGAAAATCTTTGTGTTGCGTTCATTTCTTTTCTTATTAGATCTAATTGAAACACGAATAACAACATTTAATTTTACAATCCGCGACACATGCGTGGTATAGCTATGTTGGCAACAGCTGTCGGATCGTGGGAATGAAGCCGACCAATCGTGGCAAAGCTTGAGATAGCCAATAAAATTTTAGATGGCGACAGTTTGTTCCGAAGCCACCTGTTGCATCCGCTGCGTAATCGACTGCTGGATTGCATCTGTACCCCAAACGATCAATTATATAATTGCCACGCATGGGCGTCTGTACTGTCGACGACCCAAATTATCTCGTGCGTAAACTGCAACTGAGGGAGAGAACTCGATTGTACCCTTTGTTTCAGAGTCGTAACAGATCGCGCTTGAGAATTTCTTTTCGATTTACCTCCAAGCGCTGTGTACGATCTTCGTCGGTTTCATTGACTTAGTAAGATTGCGTTGCACGTACACCGCGGTGGAGTAGCCGAGCGGTCTAAAGCGTCTCGCTGCGGAACGCGCTGTTTCTCGCCGTGGAGGTTCGAGTCCTCCCTGGGGCATGGGTGTGTGTGTTGTCCTTAGGTTAGTTTACCTAGGTTTAAGTAGTTTGTAAGCTACGGACTGATGACCACGCAGTTTGGTCCGATAGATTTACAAACATTTGAACATTTTTTGCACGTACAGCGACCGATATTACGCCGACGCATTGGAGGCATTGTTCTAAAAAATAAACCACGATCTGTACTTAACTTGTTTGTAACACTCAAAAATACCACGTAATAACATCAAAACTGTCTTTGCAATACTCCAAAGATATGATCACCACCGATAACATCATGAATAATGCGGAGGGGCTTGTAAAGAAACATCGTTTCATGTTCAATCAGTCTGACTGTTTTAACCATATCCCCTTATCCTAACCTCCTTGGCGTATTTTTTCGTTCTGTTACAGCGTATTTGGTCGCTAGGCGAGTAGCGAATGAATAATCTGATCGTTGGAGATTCGAGAAAATGATCCCATCTGCAAGCGTACTTTCAGTTTTTCTCAAATTCTGATATAATACGCGGTCAAACGGGACAATAGTATCCTATGTCCGTCTCCTGCTTCTAAGCTACCTCTCCGCCAGTTTTCAGCCGAATCGGTTCATACGTACTTTAGTTACAAATAGTGTAACTAACACGACTTTCTTTTATATAGATATACATCTAGTTTCTGAAGCATTGCCATCGGTAGAAGGAACTAAAATGCTTCGACGTTTATCTATCGGTTCTGAGGAGTGGAGACAATAACATTATAGCAACCGAGACAGTAGTAATAACAGAAAGATGCTGCAGACGGATTTGGTATTGACTTGTGTTTATTCTACCAAACGAATTACACAAGCAGTTGAGTCGACATAGTGTAGTGAGAAGATTCTGGAATGCAATAACAACGTTACTTAACCAAAGCTATGGCGTGGAGAGTCATAGGAAGGTTGGAAGCGGGTCAGACGGAGGTGTCTGCAGTTATTGGAGTGTCCCACAAGGCAATTTGCAGAACCTGAATGCACTTTCAGACAACAGCAACCGTTAAAGGAAGGCAAGGACAAAGTCGTCCACGGGTAACATCAACAACAGATGAACGTTCTTTCTTTCTTTCTTTCTCTACAGCTCTTCCCCGCACATGCAGGGTCGGCTTGTTACTCTGGATATGGCGTGTTAATATTATACGGGATGGCCGGATGTGACCAACAACAGAGAACCGTTATCTCCGGTTAAAGCATGTCGAGACAGGAGGCTGAATGAGCTACATACTCTCCAGGCAGCAACAGGAGGCGCAATATCAACACAAACAGTCCTAAACTGCCTCCGGAAATGTGGGTTCTAGGAACGGAGGTCTATGATGTGTGCCCCACTAAAAGCACGACACCGTTTAACCCAACGAGCTATATAAACTACATATAAAGACTATCTCTGGGTTAACAGCGCTCCTTGTGGCAGCAACCAGGAACTGTGGAAGCAATTTTTTTTTCAACGTCTAGTACTCCGAATACAAAAGTTAGACCGACGCTATTTACGTATTTTGGTTTCACGTTTTATGTATCAGAGTAAGCTTGGAAGGTTATTTATTAAGCTGAAATCCTGCCGAGTGTATGCGCAGCGTTTAACTATACGAATCGAAGTAATAAGGCTGTTGGAATAGTATTACTATGTTTTCGTTTCTAACATTTCGTGTACTCGCCTTTTGTACTTACCACATTTCTGCACACAATAGTCCTGTGTGTTGTGTATATGTTTAACTGTAACTAAAGTAAGCTGTAATTATATTTTTCAGTTTTCCTTTGAAAAATGAGGAACTGACAAAACGATAGTTAGCCAAATGGACACCTACTGCATACAGTCACATTTGTTCATCGCTTTTTGAGGATACAAAGCGGCTTCTGGCTAATGCGATTTCGACGATATTTTCGTTCCCTGAACATCTTCGAACAATAAAAACGCCAGCAAGGAGAGCTCTAAAAACGTCAGATAGCTGAATCGGCTTCATTTGAAGATATGTCATGTAGGCAAGCAGGAGACATGGATCCTCTTTTGTTACCTATTGCAAATCATGATTTAAGTTATTCAGAGAGCGGTAAGCCTATTCAGTTTGTCCATGACTATGTGCCAGAATACGAAATGCTGACGTTATATTCCAAAAAAGTAGTTGAATATAGTTCTGGAAGCATCATTAGGCAAGTGAGTAAAAAGCGTAAATATTCAGATTGCTTGGAAGTTCTCCTTGCTCCTAAAGATGACAGTAAAACGGGATTAATCGGATTAAAAGGTGTAAAAGACAGTCTGTTCTATTCCTCTAACGATCTTGTAAAACATTTCGAGTGGCAGAAAGGGTTCTGAGGAATTATGATACGTCATTAAGGAAAAAAAAATTATTTTGCGAATGTATGTAGATGTATTTAGAATGTTGGGAAACAGACCTACTTTGTTTACCAACTATGAGCACTTGATGCTATCCTCGGAATTTTGGGAGGAATCATTACTCCAGCCTGATAAAACTGTTATTAAAACATTACTTCAGTTGTAGAATACATCATTTATGTAAGCCAAATTTGCGAAGGAAGGAGGTAAGCAGATTAGGCAAATGTACCCGAAATTATCAAATCAAATGTTTGTTAAGCTTATGGGACTTAACTAGGGGGTCATCAGTCCCTAAACTTACAAACTACTTATGAACTACTTACGAACTAGGACGGCACAAATATCCATGCCCGAGGGGGGAATCGAACTCCCGACCGTAGTGGCCGTGCTGACCGTGACTGGAGCGCCTCAGCCACCTCGGCCACCGCGGCCGGACCCGAAATTATAGTTGAAAGGAAAGTGAAAAGGCATGTATTTTGTATGAATGAGACGATGTTTATCCGATTCAGTGTATGTGACATTTGTAATTAAACTTTCCGATTTGTCTACCACACACTTGTTGTCTATCAATTATCCTTTATCCATATTAGCTTGGCTATAAAAATAACAATAATCAGTTAGATAATGGTTTGTTAAGTCATTGCAAAAAGTGAAAGTGATATGATTCAGTGCTATAGCAGACGACTGTTTACACCTACGTGACGTTGTAAAACATGGTGGCCGAGCTTTCAATTTGCTTCAAGTATGGCAGCACCTTAGCCAGTCTATGTAGTTTGTATAGGTTGTTGGTTTAACCCGCAAAAACTGGGAGAAGGAACGTCGGCACTGGAGTCGTAATGTTCAAATGTTTGTATAGCTTTTGGGACTTAACTACGGGGTCATCAGTCCCTAAACTTACAAACTACTTATGAACTAGCTAGTCCTAAGGACGGCACAAATATCCATGCCCGAGGGGGGATTCGAACCCCCCGACCGTAGTGGCTGTGCAGACCGTGACTGGAGCGCCTCAGTCCCCTCGGCCACCGCGGCCGGCAGATTCTGTTCACGGATGAGTCAAGAATTAGTGTTCAGCCGGACAGTGGTCGTTCCCTTGTCTGGAGAGGACTCGGAAAAATCCTACTTAAATGCAGAAAAGATCACCATACCATGATAGTGGACGAATGGTGGGTGCTGGAGTCAGTTTTGGCTGACGTACGGACCTCTATGTCTTTCAGAATGGCGCTTTGACTGCTTAGAGGTATACAGACGAGATCCTTCAACCTTTTGTTGTGCCCTAGGCTGGTGCCATAGGGGATGGTTCCTTCTGGTGGACGATAACGCTCGTCCCACTGAGTTGCACTGCTGAACAACCTGATGGAATTGAAGAAATGCAGTGACCACCTTGTTCACAGGTCTTAAACTCGATTGAGCACGTATGGGATGCACTCGGCAGACGCACTGCAGCTAGACCAGCACCTCGCACAACGGCTGCAGAGCTGGATACTGCACACATCTCACAATGGCTAAATGTCCCTTAAGAGGTGGTGGACAACTTCCTACTGTCCATGCCACGCAGATGGGCAACTGTACTAGCCGTTAGAAATGATCACACAGCATATTAGAGGGAAACGCGAACGTCTTATTCACTATTATGGTAGCCCAATGGTGCCTCGCTCTAAGAAAACGCCATGTAAACTTCAAGAGTCCTGGCAGCAAAATATGTACTGTGTGACAGAAAAATTACTATTATGACCTCAATGTAAATAAAATATATGTTATCTTATGTATATTGTGTATGATACTTCGCGTGATCCCCTAATTGTTTTTATCAGTGTACTAACAAATTAAACTCTCTGTCGTAACCCCTCAGAATTACCCTCCTGGCCATTAAAATTGGTACACCACTAAGGTGACGTGCTACAGACGCGAAATTTAACCGACAGGAAGAAGATTCTGTGATGTGCAAATGATTACCTTTTCAGAGCATTGACACAAGGTTGGCGTCGGTGGCGATACCTACAACGTGCTGACATGAGGAAAGTTTCCAACCGATTTCTCATATACAAACAGCAGTTGACCGGCGTTGCCTGGTGAAATGTTGTTGTGATGCCTCGTGTAAGGAGGAGAAATGCGTACCATCACGTTTCCGACTTTGATAAAGGTCGAATTGTAGCCTATCGCGATTGCAATTTATCATATCGCGACATAGCTGCTCGCGTTGGTCGCGATCCAATGACTGTTAGCAGAATATGGAGTCGGTGGGTTCAGGAGGGCAATACGGAACGCGGGCTGGATCCCAACGGCCTCGTATCACTAGCAGTCGAGATGACAGGCATCTTATCCACATGGCTGTAACGGATCGTGCAGCCACGTCTAGATCCCTGATCAAGAGATGTGGACGTTTGCAAGACAACAACCATTGGAAGACAATAACCATCTGCACGAACAGTTCGACGATGTTTGCAACAGCTTAGACTATCAGCTCGGAGATTATGGCTGCGGTTTGCTTTTACACTGCATCACAGACAGGAGCGCCTGCGATGGTGTACGCAACGACGAACCTGCGTGCGCGAATGGCAAAACATCAATTTTCGGATGAATCCAGGTTCTGTTTACAGCATCATGATAGTCGCATCCGTGTTTGTCGACATTTAGGTGAACGCACATTATAAGCGTGTATTCGTCATCGCCATACTGGCGTATCACCCGGCGTGATGGTATGGGGTGTCATTAGTTACACGTCTCGGTCACCACTTGTTCTCATCGACGACACTTTGAAGAATGGCCGTTACATTTCAGTTGTGTTACGACGCATGCGTCTACCCTTCATTCGATCCCTTGAAACCGTACATTTCAGCAGGATAATGCACGACCACATGTTGCAAGTCTTGTGCGGCCCTTTCTGGATACGGAAAATGTTCGACTGCTGTCCTGGCCACCACATTCTCCAGATCTCTCACCAACTGAAAACGTCTGGTCAATGGTGGCCGAGCAACTGGCTCGCCACAATACGCCTGTCACTACTCTTGATGAACTGTGGTATGGTGTTGAAGATGCATAGGCATCTGTACATGAACACGACATCCAAGTTTTGTTTGACTCAATGCCCAGGAGTATCAAGGCCGTTACTACGGTCAGAGGTGGTTGTTCCGGGTACTGTTTTCCCGGGATCTATGTGCCCAAATTGCGTGAAAATGTAATCACATGTCAGTTCTAGTATAATATATTTGTCCAATGAATGGCCGTTTATCATCTCCATTTCTTCTTGGTGTCGCAATTTTAATGGCCAGTAGTGTAGTAGTAAGATGACGCAGTGTATACTCTGTCGAAACCTGTTTACAAATCAATCACGAGAAACGCAATAATGTGTACAGATCAGTGAAAAATAGAACGGTCCAATCATCAGATGTACAACCCGGTGCAGCTTCCCACAGCCGGCGTCTCCTGGGTATTTGGTTATGGTGTAGCTTCACCGTGACCGCCACGGGTATAGCAAACACCTTCGAGTTGTACCTCTGACGGTTTTCACTGTTCCGCACGCATGCTTCATATGTCTTCGGTTTTTGACAGGCTGTCCACTGCACCATCTTACCGTTGTATCTGAGTGGAAAGCGCTGAGTAGTTTCCCTTTTAATTCCCCGCTCCAATTTCCTAAATTTACAGAACGTCATATTTAACAAATGTTCAAATGTTTGTAAATCTATGGGATTCAGCTGCTTGGTTATTAGGCCCTAGCTTACAAACTACTTAAACTAAGGTAAACTAACCTAAGGACAACACAAACACGCATGCCCGATGACGGAAACGAGCCCCCGACGGCGAACGGCCGCGTGCACCGCAGCAAGGCGCCTCAGTGCGCACAGCTAATTCTCCGCGGCTCATATGTAACACCCTATAATGTACGTTCCTTATTTTTCAGAAACCATGAGAAGATTTTTCGAAAATACATAAGAAATAGCGACCAAATGTATTACGATTTAGTGCCGGCCTCCCGCGTCGGAGGTTTGAATCCTCCCTCAGGCATGGACGTTTGTGTTGTCTTTAGTATAATTTAGTCCCTACATAGTTAGTAATTTTAAGTACTGATGATACCGCAGTTAGGTCCCATAAGCTTCACAAACATTTGAACATTTTTGATTTAGTGCCAACGATGAGGGTAGATCTCTTATGAGAATTGTTATCTACAGGGATTGAATGTGTTGCAAAACACGCCAATTGGGTCAGCATTCCCGCATGAAGTCACAAATCAGCACCGACGTAGAAGTCATTTCTTGGTTTGTAATCTGTGCAGAGCTGTCTTCCACAGACGAGAGCTTTGCAGCAGTAGTCAATACCTTAACTAAAATTGTTTCAGTCGTTCATTCTACATCGCACAAGAGTAAGAGTTGTAACAAGAAGGAATGTGGCATTTCGGACTCGTGCCACGTGCGCTGTGGGAACACCACAAGGGAAACACAAAGTATCGGAAGGCCGAGAAATATTGGTCCCAGCTGGGACCAGTTTGGTCCGATAGATTAACAAACATTGGATCTTTTTTTTTTTTTTTTTTTTTTTTTTTTTTTTTTTTTTTTTTTTTTTTTTTTTTTGTAAACAAATCCACATAGCCCCCAGTGTATAGATAGTTATAAAGATCTTTGAGCCAAGGCAGTGTATCTGTGAAATCGTAATCTTTGGTTTGTTTATGTTTTGGTTCATGCCCATTGTGTGTAGTTTTACTGAAATGTTAATCTGTGAAAAATTACAATATACTGGAACAAATTGTAAGTAACCAAAACAATACTTACATTTATAATCTTTGTACCTACCCACACCCTTAACCGAAATCTTGGGTCATTTTGGACCCGCTGACAACAATAGTTTCAATTTTGCGCACTAGTGTAATCTCAGTACATTGCTAGATGCACCAGGGACCGGACGATCGCCGCCTGAAATTTACTAGAAGTGGAGGTAAGTGGCATCCCTGTGTCCAATTTGACCCGAAATTTCAGATACGGGAGTTTTTAGTCAGTTACTGATTTACTTTGTGGTGTTTCAGGCACTTTTTTGCCACAATGCAGTGGGGTCTCACTGACAAAGAAATCTGTGAACTTTTATTGGACTAAAATTATTCAGATACAGAATCTTTAAGGGATTTTCAGTCTCGTGATGATGAGAAAATAAGTGATGATGAAAATACACAACAAGAAATTTCTTCTGATTCAAGTAATTCATTGTCTGATGATTCAGTAGAGAGCGATAGCAGGCTATCAAGTAGTGCACATTTTCGAGGTAAAAATCCACTCAAGTGGCCTAATCATCCACCAGCTAGGTCCAGAGTCAGAAGCCACAACATCATAACTCATCTGGCTGGTCTCATCGGCACAGCTCGTGGAAAACGGAACGTCACCAATTGAATCATATCAGTTGCTGATATCAGATGAAATAATCATACATATTTGCACTCACACTAATTAGAAAATAATAGAATATTCAGAAAATTATAAAACCGATACTACTTACACTAACCATGTAAGTATTTTGGAAATGAAAGAATTCTTTGGATTGTTGATATTATCAGGTGTATTCAAATCTGGTCATGAAGATACAAAAAGTTTATGAGCAACTGATGGAACAGGCCGAAATATATTCAGAATAACGATGTCAGTAAAGCGATTTATATTCCTGTTATCTGCTTTGATATTTGATGATGTGAATTCTAGGGAAGAAAGATGATCTAATGATAGCGCTGCTCTCATCTCAGAAATATTTGGTAATTTCATTCAGAACTGTCAAAAAACCTAGAGCTGCTCAGAATATTTGACAGTTGATGAAATGCTTTGCCCTTTTAGAGGGAAATGTTTTTCCAGGGTTTATATGAAATTAAAACCTGCTAAATATGGTATCAAGATTATGTGCCTTTGTGACGCTAAAACACACTATTTATACAATGCTTTCATCTATACGGACAAAGCAGTCAATAATAAAACAAGACAACTTTCAGTGACAACACAGAATGTACTGCAGCTTGCAGAACCTTTATTTGGAACAAACAGAAACATAACTGCCGATAACTGGTTCTCTTCTGTGGAGCTTGTTGACAAACTATTTGAAAATGGATTGACTTACTTTGGAGCAATGCGAAAAAATAAGAGGGAAATGCCACCAGAATTTTTAGCCAATAAACAACGGGTAGTAGGGTCTACGCTATTTGGTTTCGTTATGGATAAAACATTGGCATCTTATGTCCCAAAAAAAGAATCGAAGCGTAGTAGTGATCTCATCAATGCACCATGACAATTCAGTCAATGAAGACAGTGGAAAACCTGAGATAATTGAATTTTACTGTGTTGATACATTAAATGAGAAATGCGCCAATTATTCAGTCTCTAGAAGAACTCAACGATTTCCATGTGTAATTTTTTCAGCAATATTGGATATTGCGAGTGTTAATGGATTCGTATTATGGAAGGCATCATATGGTGGAAAACGTATGAAACGTAATCGTTACAACAAAGAAATTGGACTAAATTTGATAAGGCCATTTATCACAGAAAGAAAGATGGAGTATTCTTCATTTTCAATAGATTTGAAGAGTAGGATAGATAATTTTCTAGGGGCAGCTAATGAACCACAACATGACCTACTACTAGAAAATTCACCTTGTAATCAAAGTGGCTCACGCGAAAGAGGAAGATGTTATTTATGTGGTCCCAAAACTGACCGAAAACAATCACAAAAATGCTACAGATGTTTTAAATTTATCTGTAAGCAACATGCAGAAAAAAAAGTGTTGTCTTAGTTCAGCTACTGATATATGTAACATTTGTACACTTTCATATTTCGTTGTCATTTTTATTTCTGATTAATGGCATAAATAGCCCCTATTTATATTAAGGGGAAGTTATGAGAAACTCCATAGTGTATCTAGGTTTTTTAATCTAAGCCTATCTTGTAATCATGTAGCTTTTTAAAGTATGATACTAAAAATTCTTGTAAAATATAGGATTTAAAGTTAAAAAAATAAGACAATGTATTTTTTTTGCTCAATAAAAGTTGGTTATATTTGAAATAATACTTATTTTAATACAATCATTACGCATTTACATAAAAAATCGATTCCGGTTAAGGGTTAAGAAGACTTTGTATGCGTTTTGTAGCAAAATGAAACGCAAAATAATAACTGACTGGATCCTGGCAGGTTCAGTGTAAGAAAAAGACCATTGCTCCACCTAAAGATGACAGTGTAAACTCTCGAAACGCGTCGTGGGAGAAATAAAAATAAGTGACTGATGTAGATAATTGTTTTTATTTCAACTTTGTTTATTCATTTCGCAAGTTACCTCTTGGAGGTCAACTTCATAGCTGGTGACTTTGTCTGGGAAACTTTCTTATGTATGGATTCACGAAATCGTTTCAATACCCATCAACTTTTTAAATGCTCCTATTATTACTATAATGTTGTGTTGATTCGAGTAATCTATTAATACAGTTTTCTGTATCATTTTGTGTGTATGTATGTATGTGTGTCAGTGATCTTTAGCGACATTTGCGAAAAAAGTCAGGCGGTAATTCTTTAACTATGGTATTTGTTTTATGAGCTGTAAAAGATTTTGGTTTAGTTGAAGCAGAATATTCGTGTATAATTTTTTTTTCATTCAGGGATTTCGGTATTTGAGTTGTCGAGAGCAGGCGGCAGGAGAAGTAAAATTTAGCACGCGCGGGGCAGTTCCAAGTTACTTGCATGTAGAACTGTGCTCGTTCGTTTCTAACTCAAACAATGCTCCGTAAAGGTCAATATTTACCCTCTAGTATGCCGCTTGTACCCGGCTGTTAATGTTCAAGCTTTAAGCTTAGCGTGGCGACACTGGCTCTCAGTGTTATAACACACTCTGTATTTAGAGCTGATAATAGTCTAACTACTCCCTGATAGTAAAATCTTATTGAATACCGCCATTACTGATAAAAGATTATAATTTCGCGTAAATCTAAATTCGTTTCTAGCACTTTGTTATGTATTCCAAAGATCAAACCGTTGCTTGGCGATTAAATGGTTACCAAACAGTCACACACACTATTTAACGTATAATCAGCAAAATTCAAACACTATTTAACGTATTAAACTGCAAAAATGTCTATCATATTTAAAAATTATTTATCTGTTCACGTTTATGCAGCGTAAATCACTTTCTAATCGTCACTGATCAGTAAATCAATAGTATTTCACAGGTTTCCAAATGTTCAAATGTTTGTAAATCTATCGGACCAAAGTGCGTGGTCATCAGTCCGTAGCTTACAAAATACTTAAAATAAGGTAACCTAAGGACAACACGCACACCCATGCCCCAGGGAGGACTTGAACCTCCAATGGCGAGCAACCGTGCGCTCCGCAGCGAGACGCCTTAGACCGCTCGGCTACTCCACCGCGGCCCAAATGATCGTTCGAACGTTCTGTCCACCAAATATATTACCAATCATAGGTCTGGTCCAACAAAATTTATATTCTGAAATTAGTTTATGATAAATGATTCATACGGAAATGAAATTAACTCCCTTTTGAGTTATTTAGTTATCCAAACATTATTCTTTTAACCGCATCGACCAAATGATGTTCTGAAATAAGCCTATCCGCGTATTTTATACAGTTTGCAGTATCGACCAAAATGAACAATTTCATTTATTTCCCCGCTTCGTAATCGCGTTCAAACTTTAAATCGCATTCTAATCAAATATTTAATACGCACTGCAGTTAACAGGCAATAACATTCGATAACGTTCGATAACATTCATAATCTGTAACAATCCCGTGATTTAGCGTATATACCCCAACGAGCTTAAATTTTATACAGTGGCTAACACAAGAGCTACAGCGTTCTTTGTGGAAACTTCTGTAAACTCAACCGTTATATTTTTGGTGGTCAGTACATACAGAGGAGTATGTCTATCGTATGTTGTTGTTCAGCTTGATGTATCTAGTTTATTTCGTATTTAGTGTGTATTGCCTATACAATTTTTGCTGATGAAATATGCCTAAAGTGTGTTCAACATTTAAATGCACAAATCGAAGTGATAAAACGACAAGTACTTCGACCAAGAACACCAAATGTTTTGCCTCGTTTGACTCTCTGTCTATACTCAAAGATCCTGTCTGATGGCACTTAGCTGCCCCAAGAGTGAAGCTTCAGATGACCTATCCTGCAATTCCCTTGAAGTACACGCCATAAAAAGTGCTCAGTTTTTTACCTGGCGTGTTTTGAGATATTTCTTCCTCTTTCTATCCTGTGATTGACGAAACTGTACTTTTGAGTGTCCACACCTTCTATTAAAGTATTTTCATTTGTTGTTGACAATACTTGATCGACAATGATTGACATGCAAGCAGTTGAAAGTGTGCAAGCAGTAGGTGACGGCTAGAATTTTTTCCATTTGTATATGTATTTGTTCTTTGCAACAAATATATAGTTATTTCAGGGTGGCAACAACGAAAGTTATGATACGTTATTTCGGTGTGGAATTCTTTTGCGGCAGCTGACCCAGGTACATTTTTATTGCAATATTCTGTTGTCACTTTGGTCTTTGTACTCAAATTTCACGCTCCAAACATTACTTGATTCAGCATGGCAACAAGGAAACTTATTAACGACATTGTATTTCGACGTGGAATACTTTTGTGGCAGATTACCTAGGCGCATTTTTAACTGCAGTATTTTGTTGTCACTTTCGTCTTTGTACGGAAGCGTGTGGGGTAAAAATCGTAGAGGGAGACCGAGGGATGAATGTAGCAAGCAGATTCAAAAAGATGTAGGTTGCCAAACATATTCTCAGATGAAGAGACTTGCACAGGACAGGGTAGCGTGGAGAGCTGCACCAAACCAGTCTGCGGACTGAAGACCACAACAACAACAACAACAACAACAACAACAACAACACACAAATTTCGCCAGCAAACTTCACAAATAGTCTCTTTTACAGCAATTTTACAAGTTTGTAGACTTATAGGTTTAGTTAACACAAGACAAATGTGTATAGAGTTTATGAAAGCAGTTGTTACAAAACATTAACAGATGCAAATCCATGCTCTTGATTGTTCGTCATAACAAGTACTACTCAATGTCTGTTTCGCAGCTCGTTTAGACCATGTACTTGCATTAAAATCTACACAAATATTTTCACAGCGGCACTTTCGTTGTTATTGCAAACCGTATCTAACTGTTATACTTCGAACTGCAACCGTAATACTGGCAGGTTAGTGATATTTCATTACCGCATTTTTAGGAAATATACTACCAGGGTGCCGGCCGCGGTGGCCGAGGGGACTAAGGCGCTTCAGTCACGGTCCGCACGGTTACTACGGTCGGGGGTTCGAATCCCCCCTCGGGCATGGATATTTGTGCCGTCCTTAGTTGTAGGTAGTTCATAAGTAGTTTGTAAGTTTAGGGACTGATGACCCCGAAGATAAGTCCCTTAAGCTTAACAAACATTTGATTACTACCAGGCTCTTCAATTCGCAGCTTCGAAAAAGTCTGACGGAACTCGATGCTCATCCGTAATCAATAGTCAACCTTTATTTAAAACGCGAAATTGTAAATAAGTACAATCTCGAGTGGGTGCGGCATACCAGCTGTCAGCCGATACCTCAAATAACACGGTGGACGCCAGTTCCATTTGCGTCAAACATGGCGGACCTATCGCCACTCTATCAAATTTAAGCTCGTTGATATACCCCTTACACAGTGAAAATATCCGAAGCAGTTCATATTCTGTGCTAATACCCTTTTTCTTACTTTGCACCCCATGAATTTAAATATTCTTTATAGCCAAAAACATTAACTTTCCCCCGATAAAATTAATATCTATCTTACAAAATTCCCAAATAAAAATATCCAAATAAAAATCTTTAGCAATCACATATCAAATTAACTTACCATAAATCAAAATATTTGATGTGCTAACGAGCGTAATAGTAACAGCCGCCGTGGAGTAGCCGAGCGGTCTTGCTGCGAAGCGCGCGGTTACTCGCCGTGGAGGTTCGAGTCCTCCCTGGGGCATGGGTGTGCGTGTTTGTCCTTAGGTTAGTTTACCTAGGTTTAAGTAGTTTGTAAGCTACGGACTGATGACGACGCACTTTGATCCGACAGATTTACAAACATTTTAACATTTTGAACTTGGTAACATAAATATTTATGCACGCATGACACTGATTTATTTACTAGACATTTCCTCAATAGGGCATTGTGCGTAAGTGCGATTGAAGTCGGATGTACTGCAATGACCGTTGTGCGTGGAGTAATTACAGATCCACGATTTAACAATTATGAAACTTGTTTGGGGACAGTTATTCTCTCTATATCTCAGTATAATTTCCAACGTAGTATAATTTTTCGCTTGTATTTATAACGTGATCAACTTTTTTTAAATAGAAACAAAATTACTTAGTTAAACTTCTTACTGTTGATATCTAACTCGACTCTAAATTGAACACATTTTGTTACTCAAGGTCTTTGGATGGTCCTGTTTTGCTACTAAAGCAGTCAGTTTGGAGGCCAATAATATCTTATATGGCCACGATAGTGAAGAAATATATCCGTAATTTTGATGAAATCTGTATAAGCTCTACTGAACTAGGGGCTGATGACCCCGTAATTAATTCACATAAGCTCTACAAACATTTGAACATCTTTACTGAAAAAGTAAATGGGCAGCGTGTAGGCACTTCTCTATGCTAATATTAAAACCGAAAAAGGAAGGAAGCTTAGGGTTTAACGTCCCGTGGACGGACCTTATGCTTGGATTTTTGAGTAAGGATCGGGGAGGAAATCGACCGTGTTCTTACAAAGGAATCATCCCGGTATTCGTGCGGATTTAGGGAAATCACGGGAAACCTATATCTAGGTGACCGGAGGTGGATTTGAACCACCGTTGTCCTGAATGCGAGTCCAGTGCTTCACCTCGTACGATCGGAAAACCGTTATTTGTTAATGTGTTTGAAAACGCTAATCAAATGTTCAAAATAATAAATCAAGGTAAAGGGAGTGAAATAATTTGAAGTTTCATCAATAAATTATTGTAAAATATCTAAATTACTTGTAATCAGTTGGCAAAAGATGTCAGGTACGGTAACGGAAACATATCCTGCCCAATGATCCTACAACACTAGGAAAAAGGCTGATATCCACTGTTTAAGGTTAAATCTAACTTTGGCACAGAAAAGGGTGAATTACGCTGCCACAAAAGTCTTCGGTTACTCACCAAGTAGCATAAAAAATCTGACAGATAGCCAACTGGTATAGAAAAAAGAATTACTGAACAGCAAATCCTTTTACACATTAGACGAATTTACAGATAAAACTTTAAAAACAGGCCAACTGGTGTTTAAAAAGAAATTGAAGGAATGACTGAACGGTAACTCCTTTTACACTTTAGACGAATTTACAGATAAAACTTACAAAAATCCTTAAAATACTGAGAGTCATATATTGACATTTACTAAACTGACACGTTACACATCATTGCGAAATGTCTTATATATGTTCTATGGAAAAGTATTAATCTAATGTAATCGAAGTACGTAACATAATCGACTTGGACACCAAAAAAATTTTTACACTTCAGGACCAAGTGTTCGAGCGTTATAATTGCAAAGTAGTTTTATAACTATTGTAAACATGATGTTAAATCAGGTGCCATAACATTAAAATAATTATGTGGTATTTCAGGTCATTATTTTTATTATTATAATATATAACAATTAAAAGTTAACATAACAGTAATCTGCATCTTTCATTCTACTTATTCAGTTACTTTGTCATAACCAATAGTTTCGTAAGGTTTACCCTAACTCAATTTGTTTCAAGGTAACAATAGATTCTCGTAAAATATTTCACAACATTTAAGGATGCTACTGAATATTAATTTGACCATTAATTTATTATGTTTTCATTCCTACCAACAAACAAATGAAAGCCTGCGTCTACGAACTTGCTCTTGCAGACGGGTTACAAATTCTGTCGTGTTGACTGCTTGACTCTAAATTTGCAGCATTGATAGATGCTTAACTGCTCTTCGGCGTCTGTTTTTACTGCCACGCTATCACCTGCACTTTCAGTTCTGTCTCAAAGTGGTTGTAAACTGGCTGTAGTGCAGCAGCTCTGTGCTACGCTATGGGAGCACGACAGCCTCATGGCCAGGGTTGACAACTCGAAGCAGAAGGAATAACCTAGTTGAACGTTCAAAAAAGCCAAATAAAGCTAAATAGAAATTGAAAAAAGCTAGAAAGCAAGCCAACAAGCGGGGGAGGGGGTAGGTTTCTAGAGGAAAAAGAAAAAGACACAAATGCTGCATCCTTCGAAACTTTCCTGTCACTATTTCTTAATGTCCCCGTTCCATTCTCTCCACGTCTCCCATAGTATTATCCTTCCAACTTGTTCTCGGCCGTCCTAATGGTGCCCTCCCTGTAAAGCTATAATTTATTTAATGTCGCTAGATTATCATTTTGTTAAAACTTGAACCCCACTCTTTTCAAGGCTTGAGGAACATGATTTTTATTTCATGTGTTAAAATATTAGTTAATATTGCTAGGTTTTTCTTATTTCGTTATGTTAATAATTTATTATTATATTAATTAATGTGGCATAAGTACGGCTTCTCCACTACACCACTGTCCCTGTGAGAATGTGCAGTTGTTTTACTTTTAAGTGGGTGCGAGAATCTATGGCTGTCTGAATGTGGGTAGAAGTAGCTCGCTTTGCATCGTTCTCTCTTGCTCAGTGTCAATAGCTGCTGATACTACGAAAGAGGTTTCTACACCCTTTGGTTACAAGCTAGTCGGCGAGCCCTCTCCAGCGCGAGTCTCGCTCTCCGTCACCACCACCGCTGTTTCTTGGGTTTTCCAGCTTCCGGTAGCTTCTCGTGCCCCGTGGCCGCTCGGCTGGCCTTTCTGTGCTGGTCTTCTGGTGAGATAAGGATGATTCTTCTCTTGTGTTTGGAGATGGTAGCGTTTCATTGTCTAGCACGTTTAACTTAGACTCGTGAACTTAGAATCATGTTTTTTGGAACATTTTCTCCAATCGTGTGCGGAAATGTGTTCTCGTTGTTCAATTGAGTGATTTACAATAGATAAATGCGAAGTGTGTGATTCTAGTTGCAGTTTGATAACGCCCTGGTATGTGCAAAACTTCTTGTCATCATATGGCGGTTTATGAACTCTGTGTAAATACTTTCTAGCTTTGTGAGGCCCAATTTCTAATAGGTGATCTGTTCATTTTTGTACATTGCATGTATCTTCTGATCGTTTCCTTCCGTGAGTGATATGTGTTACACGTGGTTGGTTCATAGAACAAAGCCTTCAGCTTCCACTCGTGTTTGTTCCATGCCCATCAGGCAAGTAACTATGCGGGTATCCTTCTGATTTCCACTAATATTTCGCGGTCTCCTTTCCCCGCCTATTTTAATTTTGCTGTTTTTTCTCCGACTTGTAGTACGCACTCTGTCTTTGTGAGTAATTATCTCTGAGCCTTGTACAACCTCCCTCAATAGCTTCCTTATGTAATTCTAAACACTTCTATGGTTTGCATGCCGTAATTCTTATTTTTATTTTTCCGACTGTAATTATTTAATTTTTGTGGTTTTTCTGAGACAGGACCTCATCCGTCTCTGTAATCGTCCCCTATACCGTGTAGCTGTATTTCATTCGCTTCCTTATATAATTCTAAGCATTTCTATGGGTTGCATGCTGTAGTTAATTTTCTTTATTTTTCGGAAACTGAATTTATTCAATTTTATCGGTTTTTAGAACCACATGGGTCCGAGTTCCGACATCCGGGTTTTGCAGCTAGTCGCCTGAATTCACGCTACTTCTCATATAAAACCAGTACCTAGATCGACTTCGAACTGACTGCAACTTAAGAATCCACCGTGATTTTGTATAATGAATCCGATTTTCAACCACATCACCTTCAGTGGAGTGTGTTCATGTAACGTAGCCGTGTGTCGCCGTTAGTGTTTTCTCGCGGTCCAGATGTAATTTAACTTGGCTATACACACGCACCATTTCAAAACAGGCACGACAGACCAGAGCCAGCTTCAAAGTGTTTTTGTATATTGTGTTTTGTGCTACCTCCGACTTGCTGAATTTCGCCTACTATAGCGGCGCCTGCTTCCGCCTCGTCTCAGCACGCTGATTTTGGTGAGTTTCGCTGTGGCATTGCGTGTGTGTGAGCGAGTGAGTGTTGTTTGTGAATCCTTCCCCCAGTAGCGTTAAATCATGTATAATTTAGGCTGGGCACCATTCGCATTAATCCATGTAAGAGATGCATTTTATTGTATTAACAAAATTGGTTCCCCATTTTGCTTGTTTTCTATCTGAATAAACAAGTTTAAATTCAGCATAATCCGTAAGCTGCCCATAAATTGTAGATTTAGAGCACCTTCCCTCTTTTATTTAATATTGTTCTTCACAAGTGCTGAGAACAAGCTCAGATGCAATTTTTCTTATGACTAAATTCCGTTGCGCCATAAATGTTTTCTTAGCCACCTTTCTAAGATAACTTTAATTGTGGTAGTTTGCTTATTAATGTCTGTGTGTAATAACATGTGAGCTACTATGTATATTGACCACTGTAGTATTAACTTCCTGTTATGGAAGTAATTTGAAACGAGTCAGTTCTCAATTTGGGCCAGAGGACAAGGTTTTGTAGCAGGGAGTAACCAATAGTTCACATGGACCTTATTTGCTAATTTTAGAGAAAAAACAAAGCTCTTGTTTCGTACATTGGTCGCCTTTTACACTTCGCTTTGTCTTTGTCACTCAACACCTCCAACAGCCAGTCTTTAAATAATGGTTATATCAGCCACTCCTTCCGAAAATGCTGTTGGTATTTTGGAGGCATATCTGTATTATAATAAAGTATTTACGGTTAACACACTGTAATCTGATTCACTGCAGCCACACATGTTCGCAGAACAAAATAACTTAACGCATTAGCGCTGGGCGTCCTACATAAAGGGCTTTTCTTTCGATTGTTGAATCCAACAATCAACACCGTAAAGTGTTGCCATGTCTATTTCTCTGGAAGGAGATCTCCTGTTTTGAAGGACATCTACTCTTCTACATTTGCTTGGTTACAAAAATGCAAAAATCACCTTTTTTTAATATTCGCAAATATCTACTTCATTTTATCTTTTTTGCCCTTATGGTTATTAGCAGTCGATAAGGAATGCAGTCAGTCATCTTTATTATTAAAGTGCTTAACATGTGGTCTCTCATGAGAAAGACACTGCACAGTATCTCTACACGTTGAGGAATGAAAGGGGATTCCCATAAGAGTCACAGGCTTGCCATCAGGGCATGTGTGGAGGAGAATTTGCGTAGGTGCTACAAAGATCGTAGCATCTATATCTATTCAGACAGCCAAGCAGCCCTGAGATCACTGGCAGCTCCTGCAACAAGGTCTAAAATTGTTGTAGAATGTCACAGGGTTCTGGTGGAGCTAGGGGAAAGTAATAGAGTAAACCTATTGCGGGTCCCTGGCCACTCGGGGATCAGTGGCAACGAACATGCCGACAGATTAGCCAGGATGGGGGCAGAGTCTCCATTTATTAGACCGTAACCTGTCCTGACAATCACGAAGGCAATGCTCAAATTGGAGTTACGTAACTGGCTCAGAAGACAGCACGTAGATTATTGGACCAAAGTCCATCAACAAAAACATGGCAAGGTAATGATGCCAAAGCCATGTTGTAAAAGAAGCTCTGCAATCCTGGGCCTGAACAGGAGAGAGATTAGACTCATGGTTGGATTGCTGACAGGCCATGGGAATTTCAAAAAACACCTACATACAATGGGAATAACAGAAGAGGACCCTAAATGTAGAATCTGCGATGACGGTGATGAAACTGCATCACATCTAATCTTCGAATGCATTGTATTGGAGAGTAAAAGGCACAGAACATTTGGGACAACTAGACCCGAAGAAATTGTGTCTAATAAAGAACTGGTAAAGGGACTCCTTGCACTGTTCAAGGGCATTGGTTGGCTTTACTAGATATACGGGGAGCGATACCGCACGGTAAACTTAGTTTCGGTGCGGGCAGTAGCGGGTTGGTCCAAGACTGTTTTGGCTTCCCTGGAAAAATCAAATCAAATCAAATCAAAGAGTCACGGGCAAGTTGCTCTCGCTATGCGTACATTGTGACGTAGTGGTTTTAGGTGGGGGTGGTTTCATAAGTGGTTGTGTAAAACACCGACAGAGGTCAGGCCGGAACTACCTCGTTTTATGACAATGCCGGCCTCCGCAAACAATTGCACAGCAGCTGTTGCCGAATGCTTTCTGTATTACGCTTTGTTTGGTGCGCTGCTCGTTGTTTTGTTTCACAGTGCACACGGTATTGGTTTTCTTGTGTTGAATTCAGGTGAAATGATCACTGTGCATAAGTGAGGGGCCTAAAAAAAGTGGACTGGTGAACTGCGTTATTCACGTTTGATGGTGCAAGTGGTAGCGAATCTTTTATGTTATGCTGTGTTAAATGATCAGTACCATGAGCGAGGGAGCTTGGAAAAAAAGCCAAGTACTCTCAAACTTACAGATCAAAATGAGAGCTATCCAATAACTTAAAGGGTTGGTTAATGAAAAGTAAAAAGGGTGATACGTTTGCATATTGCATGTCATGTGATATAGAAATTAGCATTGCTTCTGTAGGCAAAACAGGGCTGGAAAACATTCTGAAAGTCAGAAACACTTAAATAATGCTACGAGATTTGTAGGTCAAAGGACTTTAAAGTCTTTTGTAAGTGCTTCTTCTATGTGGTGTAATTAAAGAAAAAAATATGTCTTCAACATGATAGATGATGTGTGGTTAAATTGTACGACGCTTCTCGCCGGGCTCCACTGCTTATGTTGACAAAAGAGGAAAACAATGAAGTGTACAGATCACGCACTGAAACGTGGCCTCTGAGCGGAGAATGTTGGGAGCAGAAGCTTGCATTCAGCTCGTAGCGCATTGGCTGTTAGAACAAGCCCCGCCTCTTTCTCCCAGTGCTGCCAGCTTACGGCCTATAGCTTGCTGGTTATAAAAGAAACAACATGTAAGGGGTTAAAGCGTCACAGATCACTTTAATGTTTGAATAATAGAAAACTGGAGCGTATATATACGAAATATCAAATTTTTAAGAGACTTATTAAGCGAATGTAACAACGCTTTCTGCCTTTTTTTATTGTCGTAACTGAATAACAATCGAAATTAACATTCTTCATGCCACTTTTCAAAGACTGCCTTCCTTTTTCTAAAAGAAATCGTTGGGGTATGTGCACTTACTTTAGCAAATGACAAAGTGGAAGACAGTAATCAATACCGAGCACAAATCAACAATACATTGACGATGTCTACGATGTACAATGCTTTTACGAGGTAAGGTTGGTAGAGAGCATAAACTTTCCGTAGACACACGAACTCAGCCGACTTTCGCCGATCACAGAGGGGCCACGAAAGAGTGTGTGACCTGTAGAATTGCGTTAATATTTTTACGAGCTACAAGGTCAAGTGTTATTGCTGCTCGTTTCACTCGCACCAAAATTAATACTGTACCTGCTCTATGGTTGACAGGTTCTTAAATGTACCCTTGCCCGTTCAGATAAAAAATAATTTTCGTTTTAACTGAAGTTGTCAAGACGAAACATTCATTGGTCATCTCAGTTGCAGCCACAATTGCACAAAAATGGCGGCCGCCGCTGTGTTGGCGCAACTTTCTCTACACAGAACTTGACGTAGTACAGCAAACAACAAACAGACTACACTGCTAGTTTCCTTCTCTTTGACATAAATATTTTCTGAAGTTTGCGTCAGTGACAAGAATTGAACGTCAGGATCTTACCATTACGAATTCAAAATGACGATGAATGACAACCTGTTGACCCATAGTCAACATAGTTTTA
Organism: Locusta migratoria; assembly: GCA_026315105.1. NCBI lineage: Eukaryota > Metazoa > Arthropoda > Insecta > Orthoptera > Acrididae > Locusta > Locusta migratoria. The sequence goes on from CM048749.1 coordinate 215,474,319, forward strand.
GAAAGTATGATTCTTGTGAAACACAGCTAGCTCTTTACTCACATGATGTGATGAGTGATACAGACAAGGGATATCTAGGTTTCCGGAAGGATTTCGACACTATCTCACAAGCGCAGTGGCGTAGCTATCATGGGGCTGGGCGGGTCAGTGCCCCGGGGCCCCCGAGCTTAAGGGGCCCCCTCGGCCTTCGTGAGCTACCTCCGGAAAAAGTTACAATAAAGAGTCGATTTTTTTTAAATTTTTTTCTTCACTCTCCCGCCCTAACGTCCATCACCTCTACCTCCCCTCCCACCAAGTTTCCAATAGTAACCGCATTGGGCCACCGCGTGGCGGATCAAAGCTTCCTATTGGGGCCTTCGCTTCACACGAAGCCATTCGGAAGCGCAGCTGACCGGCCAAGCCGCCACTCGCTGTGTACAACAACCGGCACACTTCAATCGGTGTAGCTGCAGACGTAGCTGCAGCATCAAAGCTGCTCACAGCAACAGCTGAGACTTCCCAGTGTTGCGGCGTGCCGCTCGGCGCAGTGTGAAGGGTCGCGCGCCTCCAAATACTGTATAAACATCTTATTGGTAAGCCGGCCGCGGTGGCCGAGGGGACTGAGGCGCTTCAGTCACGGTCTGCACGGCCACTACGGTCGGGAGTTCGAATCCCCCCTCGGGCATGGATATTTGTGCCGTCTTTAGTCTTAGCTAGTTCATAAGTAGTTTGTAAGCTTAGGGACTGATGACCCCGTAGTTAAGTCCCATAAACATTTGATTTGAACATTCTTATTGGTAAATAGAAGTGTACACTACGATTATCTGTATAAACCGGTTTTTCGAACTTCCATGTCTCCCAATTACTTTGGATAATCGACGTTTTCCTCTATATTTTAGTTGAATGAAGGATTTTCGACTTTACCCTACACCAAAAAACCTGAAAGGGACGAAGTGAAATCCAAAATCATTCCCAACCTTATTATATAACCACAACAAGGTCTATTGCTTGTCCGCTAAGACGTGTACCGTATCACTATTAGCGTGTTGTCGGTTGAAGTCGGAGTTCCGAAATAACAGTCAATAGCACTGAATTACGAGCAGTGTGTTTGACAATACACGGTATGACCACATTTGAATATGGAGTCTCTATAGTGTATTATTACAGAACAGTATTGTTATACTAACTCCTCTTTGTGTAGTGAATACCCCCAAGGGAGTGCTCCTTAATCATAAATCCAAATGAAGTGCTGTAACCAATTGCACTCTGAAATTTGTGCAAGAAGAAGAGAAAATATGTATAGTGGATAGGTGGATTGTATTACTGAGCGGCGCTTCATCAGTGACGCTTCTGCCTGCAACTTCATTCGCCTAATTTGGAGCAACTTCCAAAACTATCTCATGGGGTCGTTTTATCTGTGTGTCCTACGCAGGTCGAACTCTATTCCTCTGCAAAATTTCATCCAAATCCACCCATTAATTTTTGCTTGAAAGCATAACAAACAAACTTACACAGTTACATTAGAGCGTATCATTAAAAATTATCTGTTGCATCGCACGTAATACTTTACTTAGTAGCATTTAGGTTTACCTTATTATGTCTTCCAGTGGGCGGTCAGAAGCTGATGATGTAGTTTTGTATCTGTATAGTTTTAGTTTAAAGAGGGCCCCAATGTCATTTTTGCCCCGGGGCTCTTGGTGAAACACCTACGCCACTGCACAAGCGTCTTCTAATCAAATTGCGTGCTTATGGAATATCGTCACAGTTGTGCGACTGGATTCGTTATTTCCTATCAGAATGGACACAGTACGATGTAACTGACGGAAAGTCACCGATACGAACTGAAGTGACATCTGGCGTTCCTTGGGGAAGTGTTATCGGGCCCCTACTGCTCCTAAGATTTAGGAGACAATCTGAGTAGCTCCCTTAGACTGTTCGTGGATGATGATGTCACTTATCGGTTAGTAAAGTCACCAGGAGATCAAAATAAACTGCAAAATTATTTAGGTAAGATATCTGCATGGTGCAAAACTTGGTAATTGAACCTTAATTATGATCAGTGTGAGGTCGTCCATAAGACTACTAAAAGAAGCCCATTAAACTTCAGTTACACGATAAATCAGTTAAACGTACAGGCCGTCAATTCTACTAAATACCTAGGAATAGCAGCGCGGGGGTAGCCGAGCAGTCTGGAGCGTCACGTTCGGATCGCGAGTCCTCCTGCGTCGGAGGTTCGAATCCTTCCTCGGGAATGGATGTGTGTGTTCTCCTTACGTTAGTTTAACTTAGTTTAAGTAGTTTGTAAGTCTAGGGACTGATGTCCAAAGTAGTTTGGTCCCAAAGTAGTTTGTAGATAACGACTGTACAGAGAAGCAATCGAAATATACAAACATGGGGATAATTTTAATAGAAAGGAAGAAGCAATGAAACTTAATGACATATGGACTGTGGCTCTTCAGAGTAGGTAGTTACGCTTTTATCTTTGACCATCGACTATCGAAAGTTATGTTTTACCTTTGACAAGGCTTATCTCTGCTGCGCACGTGGACACTTGACCACGTCCCCTTTTGGACAGTATTTATACCGCTCTCCGACGCCCGACTCGTCAGTCGGCAAGACTCACCGCTACCAGTAGCACCTCTGAGGATGACCAGCGCAGCTCTGGACGAAACGTCAGGAGCAGATACGTTTCTTCGATCACGACCACATAACGCGGAAGATTCAACAGCAATTATTTCAGCCGGTCGTGAAAGCCTTCACTGCATGATTAAAGTAGTTTGTATGTGTAGGGCCCGATGACCTGAGAAATTTGGTTCCTTATTAAAAACTTTTAAATCTCAATTAATTCTCTTTTGGCGCACTTTAGTTTACGTTAGTAACACTCAAAGTGGGCATTTGCGATCGCCTTTTGACAGCTCTAAATTTAAATGAAAATAACGCCTTAACCGTTCGTCTGACACGACAACTGAATGCAAGATTTTGTAGAGGAGAAAATTCTTTACAACTTTGCTCTCTTAAGTTTTCTTTCTTTTTTCCATATTTCAGAGGTATTTGCGAAAATAACGGTGATTTGACGACGTCTGTCTGTCTGTAAAGCGTTCCCACTTCTAGGTCGAACTGTTCAACCTATCGGCACGATATTTTACAGGCATAATTATTCGCCACCAACGACCATAAAATCCTGTGTTCAAATATTTCTAACAAATAATAGGATAGTAACACTTAAAAAAAGGCCGTTTGCGATGACCTTCCGGCAGCGGGAAATTGCATATAACACGTTCATCTGACACGAAAATTGAATACACTAATTTGTTGCGGAGAAAATTCTCTATAACTTTGCTCCGTTATGTTTTTTCATAACTCGCACCGTTACAGACATATTTCCAAAAGTAACAGCGAGTTGACGCCGTCGTTTGGTTTTCCTTAAAGTAAGGGTTCGGAAATGTCACGTGACATTTCTCGCCCAGAACTCTCTCTGGCATACACCATATTGCTATGTGTATTTCATGATTTTCTTATTACAACTTACGCGTTGTCATTTCAAAGCAATGGCGCACTGAAGGATTAACAAAAACACATGGTTCTTAGTGCGATAAATTATAATCTACTGTCTAAAATGCCATTTTAGCAATCAAAAGCTGCCATCAATTATACCAAAAATAAGGATCAGTTTCGTAACTGTCCGCCGTATTGTAGTGGGCATTGGTATGTGTATCATGGCATGTTCACAAAATAGAACAAATGCACTTTTCAAAGAAAGAGCTGTTACCTTTGAACAACTCCGAATGTTTCAGAATATAGTTGTGTTCATTCAATGAGAGTGTGCGAAAAACCTTTTAGGAATCAAGATGAATAAATAAATAAATAAATAAATAAATTGCCAATGACGGTTTTTGTTTTATTTTTATCTAATTATTTATATTTTTCGGATGTTTGTTAAATAACGGTCAGAATGAATATTACGTGTTGGGTGCATAGATATTATCATAATATAATCGTACTCGTATCATCCATAATTTATTATTATTTATATATTTATTATTTTTGTCCGAAAGGTTTGCAAAATATCATAAAACTACAGGCAAATCTAAGGTGGGCCGTATAACACGCCAGTGCAATTTTTTCTGCTCAGACAGGAGCACATTTTAGCTGATTCAATAATACTTGTAATATACGTGCACGTACTGAAACTCGTTTTATCGTCACGGTATACAATAGTTTCATTCAGTTAAAAAGCAACAAATTGCGGGATTTCGTCATAAGTCTCTTTATTACAATGTGGATTGAATGTCTCTCTGCATGTATAGCCAGAATGCTCCTCTTTGATGTACCTAAAATATAAATGAAGTGGGAGACTATAGAAGGCAACGAAACACAATAGACCAGAATGAAGTGGTCTGCATAGGCAATATTTTTCCGTCGGGCAGTTACACAAAGAACGGGGGAATTGAGGGGACGGAAAATGGAGAGGGGAATGATTGTATGCGTTTGACACCTCACGTCGCTGCACTGCATGCCACATTTAAGCCAGTATTCCCTCTCAACGCAATCTGAATATCTTCTAATTGCATCATCTCAGCATTGTTAAAATGGCATTATTGTAAAAGGACTCTTAAAAATAAAAATAACCCAATGGTTGGATGTATGAGTAGCAAAATTATTCTCTCTCTCTCTGTCTCACTCACTCACTCTCTCTCTCTCTCTCTCTCTCTCTCTCTCTCTCTCTCTCTCTCTCTCTCTCTCTCTCTCTGTGTGTGTGTGTGTGTGTGTGAGAGAGAGAGAGAGAGAGAGAGAGAGAGAGAGAGACTGATTTTAGAGCTCAGCTACCATATCTGATCATCAGAACCTCTCATTAAATTTTAGCAGTGTAATATGCAGAGAGAGCAATTGAATAAATTGATAGCATCTGATTGCTCTCTACACTGGGAAAGCAAAACGACTCCATAAAACTACTTTTTACTACATATTGTTGGTTTGAAACTTGACTATACATTAACCTTCTCAATGCAGTATGAACAAATAAAAGATTAATAGCGTTATATTTGCTATACACTATGAAAAGGAAAGTACATAAGTGTCATACTGTTGAGTTCACAAAACTGAATAAAATATATATCGATTTGTGTTACAGCAAACTATCGCCCAGATGCCAAACTCCAGGAATCAAATACATGCAATGCTAATCCGCGAACTACACAAATATTAATTTTGTCCCTCTATCTTGAAACATTGTTCATTCAGAAAGAAAGAAATTAGACGACCCAGCTTTTGTCAGTTATTTGTATTTTTTACACATTTTGGTTACAAGACAAAATTTAATTTGAATACAACACAGAGATTCGATTAAACCTTTCAGAGTTTCATACTGTGACACCATAAGTAAATTTTTATGCCTATTTTGTGATTTATAATTCTTTTGTAATATTTATATGACATGATTTATCGATTTAGTTTGATGTGTATACATCTGTAAAGTCACAGTTATGGGAGTTAGGCTACTGAAAATTTGAAACCTACTAATGTAAAGTATGTATAAACATTGGCTGATTTATCGATTTAGTTCGATGTGTATATATCTGTGAACTTATTATCTTTGAATATAGTGACGTAACTAGGACTTGGTTTTGGGGGGGGGGGGGGGGGGGTAGATCTGCTTGACGAGCTAAATTTTAGTCAGTTTCCAGACAGACCACCATGTACCACTCCCGTTAAAGATTAATTCACTCCCATCCAATGAAAGCTTATGGTAAAACATCCCGAGTTTCCAATCTTTACCTTTACCAGATTGCTGTTTCTTTCTTTCCTTTTTTTTCTGTTCCGGGGGAGGGGGGGTGTTCTATCCCACTCATCCTCCCCCCCCCCCGTAGTTACGCCACTGTTTGAATATGAGAGTTAGGCTATTGAAAATTTGAAACCTATAAATGTAAAGAATGTAGAAACACTGTTGTCTTTGTTATATTTAGTCTGTTAAATCTTGTGCAAACTGATAATATTGTAAAGGTTTTGGGTTAGGGCTTTTGTAAATAATATTCGTAAGTAAAAGATGGGGGGTCCCCGCTTCAAAGGAGAATGATGACGTGAAATAAAATGTGGAAGAAGCGCGCCAGATGGCCGGTTTGCGCGGCGAAAAAGATGGATGCGAGAGAGTCGTAGTTTGCACGCTGAAGAGTGAACAGTGCTTGTGTCTTGTGGCTTTTTGATTGAGGCTATACTTTTAAGAAGAGCAGTAAAATGGCCTCAGATGGAGAATATTTTTCAAAATGATTACTGGGATAATATTTGTGGCTTATTATTGAAATTATTTCGACGTTAAGAAGACTAAATTTGGCCACATGCTTCAAGAGACAGTAATGGAATATGTTATGCCACAACTAACTGCACTTTAGTGCCAATATTCTACCACAGGCAAAGTAGACAATTTTTTAGTATTGTAATAACAGCCTGGACCTCACATTTGTAAATTTTGTGAATAATCAAGTTCATAAACTGTAAACAGAGGTGTTAACCTGTTATTGTCCTATGCCATTATCCTACGCAGGGTCCTTTCCTTATTTAAAGTGGAATATTCCGAATGAAATAAAAAATAATAACAACATTTTAATTTTTTTATAGAAGTTATGGTGATTGTTGTTGCCTAATGATATAGTAGATGTTAATGTAAAGTGTAGGCTAATGTTCAAGTTCATGTCCACCAAGTACAAACTTTATCAGTCATTATTGCCTTTCAAAGTGTTTACTTAACTTTAATTAAAGAATGACTGACTTTCTTGATTTCAGTAGTAAAGGAAACAGTTGTTTGATTTAATTGAAAGAGGGCTTCTCAGATTCAGATACCTCATTTTCTAAGTGTGTTTGTTCTTAAAATAAAACCTTGCAATACTGAAAGATTATTATGATGCAAGTAAATCAGTCAAAGAAACAGCAAAAATACTAGTGCTTAACATGCGTTTGGACTAGGTTTCTTAAAAGATTTACTATTATAATAATTTTACAAAATTAAGACAGAATAGTGGGTGTTCTGAAGTTAATTTGTTATGTTTTGGAGTAGGCCTAAATGAAATAGCTATCATTTTAATATTTTGGCCCTAAAGAGTAAGCTTATTATTCACAACTTTAGTAAGTTGCTGTAGTATAAGACCCAATAATAAACAGATTAATTAAGCTTCAATTTCGCCTAGTAACTATCTTTAAGTGTTGATTGCTGTGATGCTGTCTGAGATTTACAACAGAGACAAAGTAGTGTGCCATTTAAAATCTGCTTTTTTCAGATTGCTAAAGAGACATTTTTACTGCATAATTACATTCATACAATAAATCATATAGGTAATTACTGTCTACAGGGACTGGTGACCATAATTAAAACAAATAGTGCTGTTTTGCTTTTAAAGTAAAAACTTTATGTTTCCTTGTGGTTTCAACACTATCTTCTCTTTTGGCACTATATTTTTGAAACGAAGGTTACCGTCGATGCTTTCATCTATTGGGATAACACTCGGTCAAATTTAAATCCTCTCGAAGGGGCACATTAGGGTATTTTCCTGTGTTAAAAATATGGTTCGAATTGTTGTTATTCTGAATTATTATAACATTCAGATTTTCGCTAATTATTCTTACAAAACATGTGTCATTTTTACACAATTAAAGCTTAAAAATCATTAAATTTCACGATTGTATCACGTGATCGAAAACGCTCTATTATTGGCTAAAGTACTGGTGACGTCACATATCACTAGGACGCGGCAACTAGAAGACAGAGCTGTATCGTTGTTAACGTTTCCTTAATTTCTCAGCGTAAAGTTTAGTTTTTTTCGTGGTGTAAACGCGTTTACATCTTTTATGCCACAATGGAAAGGAATTATGTGAAGTCTGACAGCAGAAACCTCACTAAGGTTGATGTAGTTTGATTTATATCTTCATTCTTCAAAAATAAACCAAATTTTTACGCGACAGGAATAAGAAACGTGAAAACTGAATTTTAAGTGACGCATACGTACATTTTAAAGCTAATTATTGCTGGAGATATTTTATGCCATTGAAAAAAAGTACCCTACTAATTGGTGTCAACAGACTTACTCTGAAGTTACTATGTTACGCAGTAAAAGGTAAAATTGTACATTCTGTGCAGGTAACCTTGAGTCATCATGTTGGCAACGTCAACAACACGATAGAAAATCTTTGCCAAGATGTTCGGACCAGGGAAGTTGGTTCGAACCTCAGAGAATGACTCGCTCGATTAGCGTATCGTACAGACCATGAAGTAAATAATTAATACTGTTCCTGTTCTATGAGTAAAAGGTTCTTGTATGTACCCTTTTCCGGTCAGTAAAAGTAATTGCTCTCGTAAAGCCAAGGTTTCATGACAAAACATTTGCGTTGTCACACGATTGGCTAATGTCTACGCCACATGATTCTTGCTATTCAGTATCTCTTGCCAACATTATCGCAGGAGGCCCCCGGGATAGTTGGTAAAATTTAAACCAGTAAAGCACAGAGTTAAGGGATAATTTGATTTTTAATTACTTCAATTCTGGTAGCAAGGTGTAGCATAAAAACCTGTCAAGTAAAGCAAAATACATTGTGTATATTTATACAATATCGGCCAATTCTTGAACAGGGACATCGGAAGCGTCGGTGGCGTTTTCATAACGCTCGTAGTTTGGTAACGCACATTACCTTCACGTAAACAATTCGAGCGAGAAACGATGGAATAAATTTATATTGGCAAACTTAAAGCGATTTTCTGGTTTGTTGTTTTTGTGATTGTGAGTCAACTTTGTGACATGCATATCACTAAATTCTTTAAATATTATAGATTTGGTTTGTTGCGAATGTGTCACTACTTTTGACAACACAAACTAATCCATGTAAGTTCACTCGTCCGCATACCGATCCCCATGTTTTAAATAAATAAATAAATAAATAAATAAATAAATAAAACGCTAATGACTGGAAACATTATTTATTTGTAATGAAAATTTCTTGACAGAGCCCTGTGCCCTCTGTGTTTTCGATCTATAAAACGATTACTCATTACTGAAACGGTTGCTTGACTTGATCTACTGGCGATAAAAGTGCACTTACTGGAGATAATCAGTGCTATACTTTATAGTGGCTTAAAACAATATTAATGTTGTACTTTCACCAAATATGTTAGGAAACGGCTTTAATTACACAGAAATCGTAGACGTGTAATATTATTAAGTTTTACTTCGCAAATGTAAATATCAGATCATTGACCTGGGCATAATACTATTTTAACCTTTGAAGTAGAAGAGAATGATACTTAACAATGAACTAATGGAATAATGTTAAGTGAGTACTTACATCAGAATTAGCCTCACAGAAATAAACGCATGAACTGGCCGCTATTTCATTTGGACCTCTTCGAACGACTGTCAACTACATTTTACGCATCTTCATTTTTTGGAACTTCGAAAGACAATTTTCTGATGTCTTTATAGATGTATTGCTGCAGTGCAGAACTACGCAATACCGTATTTGTAGGTCATTTTGCGAACGTGAATGCCCAAACAATATAACACTATTTGTATTCCTTACGAGAGCAGCAGCAGCATCGTGGTTTCTGACGTCAAAGGTATCACGTGACTCAAATGTAGCGTTTTTGAATTTAATTTTTTTAATAAGGTACTGAAACTCAAGTGGTAATAAAGCATGTTCGGGGCATAATGTGTATAATTAACAATTTACAGATAACAGTCAAATACCCTATTCTGTAGGTGTAAGCTTTTAGTAGCGAGTCGGTGCAGTTAGTAATATTACAGTATACGTAACAAATATGTTGCGAGTTATTGTATATTGCTAACTGTACTGCAAGCAGCTTCACAGCTTCACTAACCGACAGTAGTGTTGTACGTGGTGACCTGGTGACAGGACTGTGTTAATTGCACTAATTAACTTTTGTGTTTGTGCTGTAGAAGATATGCATGAAACTAAACAACTAAGTTGTTGTGAATAGCACAGTCCAAAGGCGCGAAAAAGCAATAGTACTTTGAAGATAGGTAGGGGATTGGAACAACGGGACCATTTAAGACCAAAATATTATTTATATTTCATAAAAAGATGGAAAGAGACGAGCGTAATATCACTAACGAGGAGGCAGATGAAGTGGTCGCTGCAACTACTAGTAGTTGCGAAAATCAAACGCTAGATGCCACTAACTTACAGCATCTGCGACTAACTTTCAGTACCAGCAGCAATCTTACACTGAACAAAATATGTTCGCGGAATAAAATTCCTGACTGTTGACACCCTCACGCATAAAAAGAGAACATCAGATAGTGAATCGGAATGCAACGACACTCCGAGTAAGTCGGAAATTCCAGGGATATAGAGAACTGGTTTAAAACTTTATTGGAAAACATGAATAGTCAGAACAAAAATGTTTACGACCAAATTAGAGTTCAGAGCGAACGTTTCGAAATACAAAACAAGATGATTGAGATATAAATTTAATACAATTACCAACAGCCGAAATCAACACAAAGAAAGAAAGTGTAACAAAAGAAGTTGAGACATTGCATAAACGAGTTGTAATTTGCAGACAGGTGTAGTGACTGTAAACATGAGGGTGAATAATTTCAAGATCAGGTCACTAATTTAAACAAAAGGTTCGAAACCGAAACTGAGAAAATGCAAGAACTTGTAGAGCCCATAGTGCAAAACAAAGTGGAATCAAAAATAAAAGAACAACTTGATATTGTTGTTGACGAAAACAATGTTCAAGCTGAACATTTACTTAAAACTATTAATGCTTCTGAACAAATCTTAACAGCTCAAGTGACCGATTTCAAACAGAAGTGTGAGCAAAACACTTTAAATATTTGGGGTAAAGTCATTGAACTGGAAAAACAAATTCAAAGTAAACCATCTTATATAGTTGATAGAATAGATATTAATAATATCCTGAAAGGAGAGGAAAAGTTTCACCCATCCAAGAAGTACGATGGATGGCATCCTCTCGACCTTTTTAAAAACTGCGAGAGGATTTTCTCTGGTTATTTGACAGATTAGGAGAAAATCAACCTTACTCTCAGTGCAGTGGCAGGAGAAGTCAAGCGCTGGTGATTAAACCTACACACGACTAACATGTCTTTTACTGAATTTAAGGACAGATCTAAAAACGAATACTGGTCCGAAAGTAAACAACAATTATTGTGGCTTGATTTCGACCGTGCTAAAATATTTCATGGAAGACATAAAGGTACCATGAAAGAGTTCTTTGAAACGTGGTACAGAAAACTTATACATGTAAATGACGATAGGTCGGAATCCGACTTAATATGGAAATGCTGGCTCAAATTGCCGGAAGGTTCACAAAGGTTTGTGGGCAGTGCTCACATAAATTTTGAATCTTTCTTAAAACGGGATGAAGACGAAGATCAGTAGCTTTAGGCGAGAGGCTCACGCACTAAAGGTACGTTTACACTGGGATACATGTATCGCGTCATGTCAATTTCACATGTCGAGATACATCAATTTATACAAAAATCCACAAAACTTGTATGCGGACCCTTCAGCTCATACATGTCGCGTATAAATTTTGTAAATCGCTTTTTGGCCATATACGAGACATGTATGAGTGACATTTCCCAGAAATTGCCCATGCACAGTATCATTATTTATTGTCGCCTAGTCGTCTGCCGCTTATTTTGGCAAGTAGCAGAAGTAGCACAGGCGTAGCACCAATTTGGCCGGCAGAAAAAGAAACAAATTTACCCACTTCGGTGACTTAGTCGCCAATAAACGTAGATATCTCCACGAAAATGGACACACTCTATTTATGGCAAGACTGGAGGACGGGGTATACAAATGCTTGCAAGAGGCAAACGAGGATCTGATTAATGCAGTCACAGATAGACCATAACATATACATGGTTTAGAAAAAAATGTATAAATGTTGAAACATTCCTGTGATGTGTACTATGAAGTAACACCTAATAAAAGTAAATACAAATTAATGTTGTTGGATATCTTTACTGTGCACAAAAAGTCCTCGGAAAATGCAATATTTTATTACTGAGTGAAGCATATCAGTCGTTCCAAAGAACTAAAAACGAACACATTTTAGCAATATTTGAGAAAAAACGTGGTGCAAAATGTATGTGCTGGTAAAATTTTAGTTCCTATTCCGGCGGCCTCCAGCTGTTATGTTGGCAACAACAACGACGCGGTAGGAAATTTGTGCCGCTGTTCCTGGTTGACTGGACTTGTTTTTACCTTTGCCCGCTCTGTAAAAGTAAGTGCCCTCGTAAAACGAAGATTTCATGACAAAACATTTGCACGGTTGCATATGACAACGTCTCAAACACATGATTGTCGGCATTCAGCATCTAGTGCCAACATTATCACACGAAGCCGCCGGGATAAGAGCTAAAAATTAATGTATGTGCCAGCTGTATGGAATTTTTTATAACTTATTATATATTCTCATATATATGACACTTTTACCTTCACTTCTTGGGATAAAATATGCACAATGGCATCGCAAACACGAAGAATAATTTTTTTTTCATTAATGGGCCTGCAGCAGTGAATATATCATGATGACATTTTAATAAGCATAATATTCTTTACTGCTGCTTATTAGCTTTATTTATTTATACACTACAGCTGTTTCGCCATATTTGGCATTATCAAGTGGTCTGAAATAGTTGAAATAAATTTAGTGAAAATATTTCTTCGAAACAAATAGGGAGTAAATTGTAGTGTTTCAAATTTATTACTTACATTCCATTTGTTGGTAACACACACACAGCATCTGTACCTCTATATGATTTTTACAGGTACCTTTCTTAGAAATTCGTTTTTTAATAATTTTTAATGTAATGACTTTCTTATTTGACAGCTGTTACGATGCTATATGTTTACAAAGATCTTATATTTCATTATATTTTTGGTAATCATCTAGCTTCTCTGAGATAATTAATTTCGAATTTTGTGATATCTTTGAATGTCAATGTATTTGCCACAGACATTACACAAAATTTCAAAAGGCACTGAAATATACATTCTCGAAGAATTAGAAATATACATACACATGGAAGATTCAACTAGCGAAATTCTCAGTGAACACACAGATTTTAAGCACAAAATTTATTTACAAAATTTTATCGATCTAATTAGGCTTGAAAACGGCTAAATTCAGAGATGTAATGTTCCACAGTCAAGGATAACGCAAAATTTCGATTAACATACAATATCTCAGACACCAGAGAAACGCATTTTCATACTCCAAGATATTACAAAATTCCAAATGGCAAGCAATACCCAGTGATCTCAATTGGCAATGCCTCAGAGACCAAAGAGACACACTATTTCATAATCAGAGACACTACAAAATCCAGAGTATAAAACATTTGTAAATACATTGACCTTCAAAAATATCACAAAATTCGAAATTAATCATCTCAGAGAAGCTAGATGATTACCAAACATATAATGAAATGTAAGATCTTTGTAAACACATAGCATCGTAACAGCTGTCAAATAAGAAAGTCATTACATTAAAAATTATTTAAAAAACGACTTTCTAAGAAAGGTACCTGTAAATATCATATAGATGTACAGATGCTGTATGTGCGTTGCCAACAAATGGAATGTAAGTAATAAATTAAAAACTCTATAATTTACTCCCTATTTGTTTCGAAAAAATATTTTCACAAAATTTATTTAAACTATTTCAGACCACTTGACAATGCCAAATACGGCGAAACAGCTGTAGTGAATAAATAAATAAAGCTAATAAGCAGCAGTAAAGGATATTATACTTATCAAAAATTTCATATTACGAAGAATAATGTTGTATACTGCACTTTTTAATATTCTATGAAGATACATTAACGTCGAAAAGGAATCCCCAGTGGCCAAAAAACGATGTTACTGCCAACTGATCCTCTGGTGGAATCGCTTCCCGAATGTTTATGTTGGTTTAGGACACAAGTGGAGCCACAAGAGATAACAAAAAGCATAAATTCTCCATACTCCTCCTAACATAATTTCTAAAATACGCTCCATCCTCTAGTGTTAATCCCTGAAAGAGTATTGTGTAAGCTCCGTGAGTAGCGCGCTCGCGAAGAAACACTCTTTGGCGCCATCTACGCTTCCTCCGCCTTTTTTTCCTATCCTCTTCCAACATAAAAACATTGGCGACAGGAAAAAAATCCCCCAACAAGCCCCGCCCATTTCCCTCCCTCCCTTTCAACCCCCACTGCCACAACCCCCACCTCCTTGCTAAAAGCTCTGTACAATGTAATTTTCAAGAAAGCTGACACTCGAAGTTGTACAGTCTGAAATGATACATATAGAACGTACAACTGTAAATCGATTGAGTGTTTCTGTACCGGAGATTCGAGCGCTATGCGCCCACGTACTAAAATAAAAAAATTCTTGGTTGACCTATTTCTAACCCAACTTTCATTTAAAAAAAAAGTTATCTGTAGTGTAGCCTTAAGAAGGTTAGGTATAGGGTAAACAAGAAGTGTGTTATTATTATTATTATTATTTCGTGAGGGCGCGTAGTGCCCGAATTTACGGTTCAGTTGTACGTTCGATATAGTATACCATTTCAGACAAAGCTACTTCGAGTGTAAGCTTTCTTGAAAATTACCCTATATTTGCTATAGATGTTTTTACTTTGTTAAGAATACTCAAAAAGGTTTTAGAACTGCATTAGGAAAAGCTTAAATTTCGTAGTAGTTACTGAATATTTTCAGTATGTCTTCAGTTTAATCGTTACAAAGAACTCATCTTTGGTTTCGCGGGTAACATATCTTCGATTCAATCGACTTTCAAAGAGGCGGGGCTTAGCCTATCGGAGGTGGAGTTTAGCCTCTGGAGGCGGGGCTTGGTAAGGGATTGTTTCCTAGCTCCAACGTTACGTCTTCCAACAGAGCAAACGCACCAACACAAAAAATGTGAAATCCTCCAAATCTTCTTCAGAAGCCATCGCACACTGATACAAATCAACAAGTGTAAACGCACGCTCATACATGTATGAGATTGATACCTGCCAGATCATACAAGGCGCGATATATGTGGCAAGGTCGCGTATACATGTATCTCTTACAAGTGCCGATAAAAATTGCAGTGTAAACGTAACAAGTATGTTTCTCGCAACCAGAAGAATGAGGAACGCCGTTAGGAAAATAGATATCACGTCACTGTGTTTCAACGGGGAAGAGGAATTAATCGCGGCGGATCGTCTGAACGCGGCAGAAGAAGAGGTCGGGGATGGCAAACGAATAATAATGATTCGGAAAACTAAATGCCGCGAAATTTGAGGGCCGAACTTACGCGGATAACAAATATAGGCCCAAATTCAGGAAACGTAAGTTCGAACGAAATTTATGTAACAGCGGTCGCAAATCGGTATACGCCAAACCGATAAGTACAGTAGGCGCTACGTGAACTTGTAGCCGAGTCGGCAGAACAGATGGCTCTGAGGAAGTATGGGAGTGAAAAGTGGACGATAAGGAGTTCAGACAAAAAGATGATAAAAGCTTTTGAAATGTGGTGCTACAGAAGAATGATGAGACTTAGCTCGTAGACCACGTAACTAATGAGGAGGTGCTTAATCGAATTGGGGAGAAAAGGAGTTTCTGGCATATCCTGACTAAGAGAAGGGACAGGTTGGTGGGACACATTATGAGACATCAAGTAATCGTCAAATTAGCATTAGAAGGAAGTGTGTGGGGTAAAAATCGTAGAGGGAGACCGAGGGACGAATACAGTTAGCAGATTCAAAAGGAGACTTGCACAGGACAGGGTAGCGTGGAGAGTGCATCAAACCAGTCTGCGGACTGAAGACCACACCAACAACTGAGGAAGTTACGCAATTGCACATTACTGGAACACTTGGTCACGTAATTGGCTGGAGCGATGAACTCTTGCAGGCGTTAGCATGTGTTGCTAGACCGACAGTTGATTGTCTATGTAGAAGGAAGTCAAACGACTTCGCTACAGACAGCCAAAATAATGAGAGTAATAATTTGTTCAGAATAGAAATAAGCGGTAGGAAGAACGCTTCCCCGAGCATAGGAATGACTCTTGCAAATAACAAAATAGTCTCACGACCACAATGTTGAAACGAAAGACAGCACAGTGCAGAGATCACTGCCAGCTGTAAAATGTATTAATGGGAAGGAGAAAGCGCGTTGTAGACTCAGGTGGAAAGAAAAGGCAATAATGAGCATTCCCCAGAATAATATTCAAAAAATCGAATTCTCTTCTTTTGTGTCCCAGCCTCGTCGCCGCTTTTGTGTCTCGTTTCCGTCGTAGGTGTCGGTGGCCGAGTAGAAAGACCGACACAGGAATAAAGGATGCACGCTTGTGCAGGTAGGAGGTGACCAGCCAGTGGGACAGCAGAAACTAGAAACACTAGAGTAAATTAGAACGAGATATATATTAACTTTTACATAGCTCAGTACTGCAGAATGCTGATACATAGTTGAGCTAGAGGCCTGCCTAGTGCCTGTCCGATAGCCAAGTCTTCACTGGTGCCTATCTGATTCCGAAGTGTTAGCTGGTTCCTATCTCAGTCCCAAGGGACGATGCAGTCCAGTGGTGGCCACGAGCGGAGTTGCAGCAGAGGGCGCTCGTGGCTGTCGTCGTACGAACGCCGCGCCGTGCGTGCATGGCGGCGCTCGGCGAAAGTAGGTGGCACGCACTTTATACTTGTGCGACACCACATCTTCTGAAAGTGTCACTGACGATTCACGAAGCGAGTCTGACACCAGGCTTACTGATGTTTGTAACTTTACAGATTCTGAAGATGATTTAATCTAAACGCGTCAATAAACGCATGACCACATCACTATCTGTGGCCCTATAATTTTACACAACGTCCTAATAGCACTGTTTATCAATTAATACTGATATGGTCGCATACCCCATCGACGACTTTATGTCACGTCTGGGAGTCTGTTGATGACGATATAATGAGAGAAATAGGTAAAAGGTGTGATAGTACAATAATTGAAGTAAAAGTAGATGTTCACAGAGCCTAAATTGGTAGCCATTTTCATGGGTATACTAATGAAATAAATTTAAGTGTAAAAACGGAGAAAAATGCAGTAGTAAAGAAGTACACTCCAGAACCGTTCGCGACCGATTCTGAAACTGATGTTAATAGTTACGTTGCTGAAAGTTCAGATGATGAAAGTAGCAGCATAAATTTTCCTCTAAAGCTTGAAGCGGGACTGCAGTAGCCTACGCTCCATTTAAGTCCTATGGGCTAGCTTGAGAGTAAATCAAATTGCAATTACAGTTTGTTGGAGAATAATTACGAAATGTAACGCTGATTAACTTCTCTGGCCAGCTAGATCTGGATGTCCTTTATATGATTGCCGCACTTCCTTTTTCCTTTGATCCCCCACCATGAAAATGATCGAGTGTGAATGGTTTTCTGAGTAGGTTATTTTCTGTAATGACTAGTCGAATCTTTTTTCACGAAACAATAAGTTCTGGCAGTTATGTGAACAATATCCTGCATCCATTTTTTTCAAGAACTTTCACGCAACGAAACGCTATACGGTTATTTCATACAGGATAATTCAAGACCACACATTGCCAATGCTTCACTGGCAACAATACGAAGTGTTTTTGATGATAGGATAGTTGACTGGCCTCCTATTTCTCCAGATCTAAATCCCTGTGACTTTTATCTTTGAGGAAATTTAAAAAACAAGGTGTGTGCAAGCATTCCCCATACACTCGAAGAGTTAGGATTCGACTAGTCATTTCCCAGATTTCGGCAGTCGAAGTTGTCGAGTGTTCGCAAATGTGTTCAAGAGATGTCAGGCCGCTCTTTCCATAGAGGGACATCATTTTGAACATCTGCTGTAAATAAAGGTAAGCATAGGTTACTCAGATGGCAGTATTTTTTAGACTGTAACTCAGTGTATGCGCCCGCGGCACAATAGAGTCCGAGAATCGGGCGCTGCCGTGGCCGGCGGATGCGGTGGCGGAGGCCGGGAGCTGTACCCCGAGATCCGCGGACGCCTGGCAGGCTCTTTCGTGATACACCCCGTATTAAAAAGGTTGCTTCGCGTAACACAGTTCCTTGTCACGCAGGGGTTGGCGTTGCGAGAAACAACAGATATTTTCTTTAAATAAAGTAATGGAAATTTCATGAAAATAATAGAGCATATCGCTACATTTGATGTTGTATTAAAAGAACATCTGCGAAGGGTAAATTCTCAGGAAATCAATGTTCACTATCTCAGTAAAGGAATACAATATGAACTCATCGCTCTGTTATCAATACATGTCCAAAATTATATTTTAAATGTACTTTAAGAAGCAACATACTGTACTCAGTTATTATAGACTGTACTCCCGACAAGAGTCATACAGAACAAATGTTAGTAATCGTCCGATTTGTTCACATAGAGTCTTTCAAAGAAATTATTATCTAAGAACATTTCCTCAGTTTTATTCCAGTCATAGACATCACTAGCGAATGCCTCAGCGACGTTCTCTTAAATGAGCTGGCAAGGCGGCAGATTCCTTTGAAAAATATGCAAGGACTAGGATACGATATCGGTGCAAATATGAAAGGAAAAAATGTCGGAGTTAAAAAAGAATCAAAGTCCTTAACCCTCGAACATTCGTTGTACCTTGTGGAGTTCATTTGTTAAACTTTGTGTTGAACGATGCAGCGCGATCATGTCCCATTGCTGCGAACTTTTGGAATACAGTCCACGAACTTTTCAATTTCTTTTCTGCATCTACATATAGATGGGACATTTTGAAGAAGCATGTATCTCATCTGACTCTAAAACCTCTTAGCGGTACTCGGAAAAGTCGAATAGATGCCTTGGAGCCTGTTACTGCGTTGAATAAGTGTATGATGCTGTTTGTGAAGCTAGCGGAGATTCTAAAATAGATGCTTTTGGAAGAAACAGCGTCACTGGTATTGCAAGAAAGCTACATGAATTCTGATTTCTTTGTTTTACAGTGGTGTGGTACGAAATCTCTCCTAAGAATTACTGTACATCTGCAGAATGCTGTTGATCTAGTTGAAAGTGTTCGCAGTTTTTTTTTTTTTTTTTTTTTTTTTTTTTTTTTTTTTTTTTTTTTCAAGAAGATGAGGTCAGAAGATGGCTTTAACAGTGTGGTAACAGATGCTAGAGAGCTTGCTGAAAAATTTGGATGTCATTCAGTGATTGAAAAAGAAAAGAAAGTTCGTCCCAGGAGAGTGAAGAAGCAGATCATGTATGGAATGGAACTGAACGATGAAGTTTTCATCTTAGCACCCATGCTTTCTGCTGGAAGTTGTCCACAATATGCACTATCCTATATTACAAAAAGCAAATTTCATTGACATTTTCCCCAACAGTTCTGTAAGCTAGCGAATCCTTCTGACCTTGCCAGTATCTGTAGCTAGCGGTGAAAGAAGTTCTTGAAAACTAAAACCGATAAAGACTTACCTAAAGTCAACACCTTCTCAAGAAAGATTATGTGGACTGGCAACTTAAGCTATCGAAAGTGAAAGGTTGAGGTCAGCAGACTCAGACACTATTCTGAAAAATTTTGCTCAGTTGAAGGCTGGAAGAATTTGACATTATATATATTGAAAAACTGTAGAGAATATACCTGACCTTAATAATAGAATATTTCTCTGTCATATCCCATAAATTTGTCTCTTCCTTTACATTTGTATACATATAAAGTTTGTCTATTTTTATCACTTCTGAACTACTTTTATGAAAAAATATCTAAAACCCGACTATTTAGTTATAACACATGAACATAAAATGAAATGATATTTTTTTTGTATGTATGTCATAGTGAATTAATTTGTAAACTTTTGAAATAAAACCAAGTTCCATTATTAAACTAAAAAATAATTGAGTTTTATACTTTAATTGTATAGATCGACTTTAATTAATAATACATTTTTATTGAAGCTGGGGTGTGGCTCTTTCTGTTTTCACTAAAAACTTAGCGATAGAATAACATTCAGAAATTTTATATCTATGACAGAACAGTGTGTATAAAGTACTTTTTTTAAAAGAAAAAATGTCAATTCGTCGATCACTTTTATTTCCAATCCCGGCCACAGCACAAATTTTAATTCCATGCCTCTCCTTACGTTTAATACCTTTGGTATGACGAGACAATGTTGTCTCAAAGAAATGTATTATGTTTGATATATTTACTTTCATACGTCTCACCCAAGAGCCCAGAGAACGGCAACTAATATCTGGAGAGTAAAAGAGGGAAGCGGGGTGGGTGGGGGGGGGGGGGGGGGACGCCGAATGGTATGCCGCTGTTATGAAAAAATGTTCTCGAGCCGGCCCTGGATACATATATAAGCAGTCCTGGCGACAACATCCGTCTGCTAAAGCAAGTACGTAAACACAGGCACGGCCTTAGACAAGGGAATGGAGATGCAGGAGATCAAACCCCCACCCCTTCCAAAATGATGTTGTAATTCTTTACAAGTTAGAATGTACGCCATAATTTATGTTATAGTCTGATCCCCCTCCCCTCCACCAAAAAAAGTAATTAATTAATTCTGTGGCCCTGGGCACATGCTCTCATTTGCCAACTATTAGGAATGAAATCGTAATAAATTTTTGTTCCAATTAATAATCAATAGCTTTCTCAAATATCCACTACTACCTTGAAATAACGAGCGTTACGATAATTCTCTCGGAACACTAGGTTTTTGATAAATACGTAACTGAAAGATGCAGATTACGATTATGTAAACGTTTACATTGTACATCTACATCTACATGGGATACTCTGCGAATCACATTTAAGTGCCTGGCAGAGGGCACATTGAACCGCCTTTATGCTATTTATCTCCCATTCCATTCTCGAACAGCGCGCGAGAAGAAAGAATCTCTCCGTTCGAGCTCTGATTTCTAGAATTTTATTCTGACGGATCATTTCTACCTATGTAAGTGGGAGTCAACAATAGCCTTTTGCATTCGGAGGAGAATGTTGGCGATTGGCATTTCGTAAGTAGCCCACGCCGCAGCGACAAGCGCCGTTGTTGTAATGAGTCCCATCCCAGATCCTGTATCATTTCCGTAACGCTGTCTCCCCTGTATCGTGACAATACAAACCGAGCTGCCCTTCTTTTGACTCTCTCGATGTCCTCCGTCAAACCCACCTGATAAGAATCTCACACTGGGCAGCAATACTCCAAAAAAGGACGGAAAGCCTAGTGTATGCAGTTTCTTTAGAAGTTCTGTTGCATCTTTTATGGGTTCTACCTGTAAAACGCAGTCTCTGGTTCGCCTTTTCCACGACATTACCTACGTGTTTTTTCCTGTTTAAGTCTGAAGTAATAGTAATTCCCAGGTATTTGTATATTACCAATAAATTAAAAAACGAATGAATTGAAAAACCAAATAATTATTTAAATGTTATGGCATCTGACTTAATATTTGTTTTACAATACTTACGAAGTCATTTTGCGTGTCTTATGCTCGTACTCTTTTCCTCCTTTATTGTAATTTTTATTTATTGTCGTCCAACTCGAATATTCTATATTGAAAGTACTCTGCCCACCCAGAACTGAATGGGAAGCATCTGAATGAACCATAACCTCAATTGAAGAACGTAAAATTATTCCTTGATGTAATAACAACATTATCAAAGAGATGTGTTTCTTAGCTCCCAAAGTTTAGCTGATTCACAAGCGAATGTATGCAAACACGCCCTGCGACATTTCGCGCCGCGGTGGAGTAGCAGAGCGGTCTAAAGCATCTCGCTGCGGAGCGCGCGGTTGCTCGCCGTGGAGGTTCGAGTCCTCCCTGGGGCATGGGTGTGTGTGTTTGTCTTTAGGTTAGTTTACCTAGGTTTAAGTAGGATACAGGATCTGGGATGGGAATCATTACAACAACGGCGCTTATCGCTGCGGCGTGGGCTACTTGCGAAACTCCAATCGCCAACATTCTCCTCCGAATGCGAAAATATATTGTTGACTCCCACTTACATAGGTAGAAATGATCATCAGAATAAAATAAGAGAAATCAGAGCTCGAACAGAGAGATTCAGGTGTTCTTTCTTCCCGCGCGCTATTCGAGAATGGAATGGGAGATGAATAGTATAACTGTGGTTCGATGAACCCTCTGCCAGGCACTTAAATGTGATTTGCAGAGTATCCCATGTAGATGTAGATGTAAGCTACGGACTGATGACCACGCAGTTTGGTCCGATAGGATTACAAACATTTGAACATTTTTTTTCGACATTTCGTATTGCTTTCCCCTTGTGGGATATTGACTTATTAGTGTACACAATCTGGAGTTAAGCTGCAACTAACGGCATGACAATGAGGCATTGTTCCTGGAAGAGTAATAAGAGTGAGGAAAAGATCGCATTACTGTACCGGTGGGCGTATTAGGTGTCTCACAAACACAGTTGTTCTAAATTGGCTAACAAAAAGTCTGATTAAATGAAAATTCCCATTGGTCCAAAAATTGTTATTACTTTGCACTGTGACTTATTTGAAAAGTAAGAAACGAAAAATAAGAAATCGAATCATATCGAACTCATGCACAGCTTTTTCTGTGTCCTACAAGCAAGAACGTTTCCGATTACACTCTAACAGCTGTGGGAGTGTTCGTCGAATACACAGGGTTAGTTCCTAATGTAAGACTTTTATTAAATGATATGATAGAATTCCACAGTTCCCTGTTTATTATGCAAAAGGCGGCATGCCTGTAGTGTGATTTCTGGGCGGGTCATACAGATCGTACCTTTCTAGATGCAATTTTTCCAAACAAAGATGTTACACAGAGGATCATGCCACATAAAAACAACAAAATATTGCCAACTCCTTGATATTTACTTCATTCGACAACATAAACTCTATAAAAGTAGGATTACTGATTTTGTAAGAATACAAGGTGCCAAACCACAAGTGAAGGTACTTGATCCTTACTTCATCCTACTTGTAATATGCTGGGAGAAAGCCAGGGTTTGACACTGACATACCAACATTATCATTTGAAAATGTAATAAGTGAGGCTTTTGATATAGGACTGGGTGAATGAGAAAGTGATTTGGAATGTGACAACGTGGCTTTAGTGAGGTGTGTACATTGTTCTCTCCCACTTTATTTGAACACCTTCGTCGAAATCTCACATCTGCACTTTGAGGACTTCAGCCCATCCTATTGTGCACCGCATCAACCGCTCCCTTCAGTTATTAGCTTCTGACGGCCCTCGCGTTCACCTCCTGTAGGTACCTGGCCACGCAGGCGTGCCCGGTAACGAGGCTGCTGATGCCGCTGCCAAGGCTGCAACTCTCTTACGTCGGACAGCTACGTACTGTGTCCCATCGCATGATATTCAAGGTGCTTTTTCGCGGCGCCTGATATCGCCGTGGCATAATGTGTGGTCTTCACTTACTAATAATAAGCTCCGGACCATTAAACCGCTCCCGGTGGCTTGGATAACCTCCTCACGCCGCTCGCGACGAGAAGAGATCATGTTGGCCCGGTTGCGGATCGGACATTGCCGGTTCAGCCACCGCCACTTGCTCACTGGTGACCCCGCACCGTTATGTTCCTGTGCCCACCCGCTGTCGGTGCGCCATGATTTATTGTCGTGTTCCAATTTTACTCCTGTTCGGCTTGCACTACATCTGCCGGACACATTGGAAGAAATTTTAGCTGATGACGTGCGGGCTGTTGCTCGAGTATTGGATTTTATCAACTTTGTCAAGGGACATTTAGCTCTTCGCTTTGTTGTTTTTTATTCTATGTTTTAGCTTTTTTATATAGTCTTATTATCCTTGGATATATCCCAGTTTGGATTCGGGCGCTAATGACCTTAGCAGTTGTGCGCCCTAAAACCACAAAAAAAGTAAATATATAAATAAATAAATAAAATACTTTGAGGACTAATATGAACACTTTCAGGTGTGCGGTACTCAGTGGCGTAGCTATGTCACCAAGGGCCCCGGGGCAAAAATGACATTGGGGCCCTCTTTACACTAATACTGTACAGATGCAACACTACTTCATCGTCAGCTCCTTACCGCCCACTGGAAAACATAATAAGGCAAACCTAAATACTACTAAGTAAATTATTACGTGTCACGCAGCAGATAATATTTAATCGTACTCTCTAATATAATTGTAAAAGTTTGTTTGTTTGTTAATTTTTACACGCAAAAATTACTAGGTGATTTGGATGAAATTTTGCAGAGGAATAGAGATAGAGTTGGACCTGGGTAGGACATACAGATGTAAATGTCCCATGAGATATTTTTCGTCAGCGGTGACAGCAGGCGGACGTTTGTCAGTGCCGACGTCTCACTCTCTCAAAACTACTGGACTGTTAGCTCATTTCGTTGACAGCCCAGTCAAAGAAGGACAATAGGGGAAATATTCGTGTAGGATGGTTGCATCAAAAAATAAGTTGTCGGATTTTGTTTCATGAAACACTTTGGATTGAGCCGTGCCCCTACCAGGCTTCTTGAAGTATATATTTAGTGACTGGCCAGGAAAAAGTAATAAGTAAAATAACTAAGTCGATATCTTCGCTTATTATCGTGACAGTGGGGTAGAGGGCAGCGTCTTGATGCACAATTCACTATTAAGTCAGAGTAATTATTTCATGAAACTTCTGATCCGTGAATGTAATTAAACCTTTAAATGGCAGAATAAACAAACAGTGTGCGGGTAGAAACGTACCTTAAAATATTGCGTCAAGTGCTGAATTATCACCACAATGAATTTGTTTGTTTTTCACATACAAGAACTGAGCAGAATGTGGCGGAGTGTATAGTGTTAGTATGAACGTAAATTGAAGAGCGAATAGTTCTTATGGTATGGGCAGGCGCCGTTTCCAGAAAAAAGTCATAGAATGCCGAATCCATTTTCCGCCTACCACTGCAAGGTAATGTGTAGAAAGATATGTAGATCCTGTTCGGTATTCCTTTCAGTATTAAGGTAACTTTGTAAAACACCTTGTAATTTCCTCTTGTGACGTAATGGGGTAGACAGAGTTGGGGCTCGCATTCTTGCTTTTCGTTTTGCAGGCGCACAAAGAATGGTAATGCCTGACCATTCCCGCACCGTCTGCCCTCCAACCCCCCACCCCTTCATGCTGCCACCTGTCACTTCCCCACAACAAATCATATGCCCAATACTGTTCTACTGTACTTAAAGTGTACTGTATACATTTAATATTTTGTCTTAGTCCATTCTGTTTAACAATAACTATATTAACATATTGGCTGCCAAAGGTATATTTGAGTAACCGACCCCCGGGGATCATTTACTTTTTTTTCCATATTCTGCTTTAGTTTGCTTGAAATATGCTATTTAAATACAAATAAGTTAAAAATATTGCAATTTAGTACCTTAGTTCATGTTTTTTTGTGTAAGTTATATATAACTCACATGGCGCTAGAGTAAAGTGCCAGGTGTGTCATTCGCTATGTCTCTAATAATTTTGTGGTGGTACTCCTGTAATTCTTTCATTCCACAACATTATTTGTGTAAACTTGCATTATTGTTTTTCTGCATTGTTACTACAGTCTTTATTCAGTGCTGTTTGTTCCGTAACAAAGTGATATTGTAGCAGGAGAAAGTGTCTCGTAGAAGTTATGTAGATGAACAAAGGCATGTACAGAAGCTTTTAGATGAAGTTATGGACTTAAGTGAAGAAGATGAAGATACTACTGAAATGGAAAAATAAGAGGAATGTGTTAATCCTGGTTACTGTTCATGGAGAGGAAGAAGCTGAAGTTCAAAGCAAGAGGGGCACAAAGAAAAAACAGCAATGATAACTGATTTATAGATCTCTCTCACCAAATGAAGTCCTATACTGTCTAAGGCGGGGTGTGAAATGGTACAGGAAGCTTGCAGTTGAACTACTGACAGGGTCAGCACTGGTAAATGCTCTTGTGATTTACCGATACATCAACAAGATCATCTCAATCACAGAATTCAAAGAGGAAGTGACTGAGACTACTCCGTACAGAAGATGTCGATGCCCCTGAGAAATCTCTCACCGTAGCCACCTAGCTGCCTGCAGATTGTGCTCCTGTGAACATGGGAGCAGCAAGTCATATTTTTCGCGCCACACTGTGTATCGCGAACTTAATGAGCGGCATGTCCAATACCAAAATAATTATAAATTATTTTAACACTGCTTTAAACTTTATTAACTCAGTTAATAAAGTGAGTTAATAAAATTTAAAGCAGTGTTAAAATAATTTATAATTATTGTGGTATTGAACATGTCAATCAAAGACATATTCCTCACTGCGGGCCCCAGAGAATGAAAAAAAAAAAAAAAAAAAAAAAAAAAAAAAAGATGAGTGGCGTTTTTCAAGTCATGGGGATTTCGTTTGTGTTTCCTCAGGCAACAAAGTCAGAATGAAAGGATACCTACTGGAGTAATACAATGCTTCAAACTGTTAGATTGCAGATGTTGACAAAGATATGTTTTCTGATCGGTAATTATTGGTTTTCGTGACTGAATTACGTTATAGTAATAATATGGGTACACAATTACAATTATTTTTAACAATTATATTACAATCTTTTCCTGGCTTTGGTTTTTGCAAAATCATCATTAAGGTCTGTTAAATCTAGACTTGATGCAGCCTTGTTTTCGATTGCTATGAGTGCCGAATGTCCGAGTCGAGCTTGAGCCATCCTGTACCTCAAATGCGTTTTGATAATTTTTAATTTGCTAAACGACCTGTCGGATGCTGCAGAAGAATAAAACTAAATACTTGCGTAACCTCACAGTCTAGTAATGCATATTTTGTTATTATTTCCTTATATAATTGACGAACTGTCTATGTTGGGGTCAATGTCGGCAGGAGAAATTAAAAGTCGAAATTCCTCCATTCAACTAAAATATTACGTACAGTATAACGTCTATCGTCCGAAGTAATTTGGGGACATGGATATTTGGATATCCGAACTGTACACTTCTGTTTGCCAATAAGAAGTACTGTACAGTAAATGTATTTACACTGTATTTGGAGGAGCGCGATTCTTCACATTGCACGTCGCAACACTTGGAAGACGCAGCTGTTGCTGTGAGCAGCTTTGATGCTGCCGCTACTTCTGCCGACTGGAGTGTGCCGATTGTTGGACACATTGACTGGCCGCTTCGCCTGTCAAAAGCGCCACATAGTGGCGTATTGTGAAGGCCTAATTAGAAGAATTGTTCCGCCAGCCGGTGGCCCAGTGCGGCTACTGTGGGAAACTTGGTTTGAGGGGAAGGGGATATGATGGACGATAGGGTGGGAGGGTAAAAAAATTAAATAAAAAATCGACGCTCTACCTTAACTTTTTTCGATCGTCGCTCACCAAGGCCGAGGGGCCCCTGGAGCTCGGGGGCCCCGGGGCACTGCCCCACCTAGCCCTATGATAGCTACGCCACTGGCGGTACTGTTGTGAATGTGGGTTTTGCGCTATTGTAAGTACTTTAAGCACAGAGTTTCTGCCGTTGTTGATTCAAAGTGTAACGACAAACTAAAGCCATTAAATTACATATAAGGTAAGGGAGCCATATTTCGGATAGGTTTCCAATTTCGGATATGGGGATTTCTCGTATAGTAGATACTGTTATCTACTGGAAATCATTTCAGTTACCTTCTGTTAGTAGCACGAAAGCATGTTGGGAGTTATTCAATTGTTGTTTGAGAGCAATTGTAGTTGGAAGCTTCGAACGTGTTTTACTGAGTTCCGAGGTTTTTTTTTTCTGTGTTTTCTGAGCCAAGTTTTTACTCAGAAGGTAAGTCTTTATTACATTTTATTTGGTATGACTAAGCAACGTATATACTCTAATATTAATGTGTGCAAGTGAAGTTACGATCACATAACCTATACATTCGAATCGGCCATGTCGAATGCAGTGTTGTAAAGCTCCAAATTTTGGATACTTAGCGGTGCCTATTTTCGGATATCCGAAATTAGGAACTATTTTGTGACGTATTTAAAGTATTGTGTATCATTAGTTGAATTAAGCAATAATTATTACTGTACAGGAAATGTGTTTTAAATAGGAACTAATTTACAATGCTCTGTCCAGAAATTCCAGTTCGAGCAAGGGAGGTAAAACTGCTGTGATTACGAAATCTCCTTACGAGACTCATTAGCGAGGTCTGCGGAAAAAAGAATGAAGCTGAACATTGCCTCTACAAACTGAAAAGGAAAAACTTTAAAGAAAAGACGTCCTATATAAAAGTTCGCAACTTAATCGTTCATAAAGAGGAATTGTAGAAAGAGCAATACCGACTCTGGTGACTCTTCCTACGAAGCAGTTTTGTTTAGTACGGACGATGATGATAGTGCATATGAGGCATGCTTTTACTGTTCTGAGCCCTACATAAATGATCAACATGGTAAGAAGCTGATTAGATGCATTAAATGTCTCCAATGGGCCCACGAATTGTGTGCGAGTACAGAAAAACATGGGTGAAAAACATATGTAAGTGATTTATGTTTTTCGAATAATGTAATGTGCCAGTTAACGCTTTTCAAATAAAGTTGTTTCTTTTTATCTTTCAAAAAGCCATGTAATTTCATTAATATCAACCATCCGAAATTAGGGACCACTCATATCCGAAATTAGGAACCCTTTTTCAGAAGTTGTCAGAGGAGCTCTTCTTTACTTCCTTTAAATTAGTTCAAAATATTTTAAGAATACTCGAATTTTTAACATGGATCCTTGAAGGATACAGAATAGTGAGTTCAAGAACGAATTTTCATTTTCTGTGAAACACTATTGTTGGCAAATTTTGTGAAAATGTAAATGGTATCCGAAATACGGCTACCTTATCTTAATTTCCTTCCTATAGTACTGATATGTTGTTACTTTGTTTCTCTGTTAAAATGTTAGGTGAGGTACTGTGCAACGTTTCACATGGAAATGACGCACACAACTGTTCTCTTTATTATTGCCTGTTATTCAGGTTGACCAGTTGTCCTGTATTTCACAGGGTACTTCTTTTTTTTTTTTAAGGTCCGCCGCTCGCGAGATTAGAAAATCTTAAAAAATGTCCTGCTTTTCAGTATTATTCTGCTAACCATCCTGCGAAATCCGATTATCGTCTTACTCAAGAGAAATGAGTAATTGTTCAGTTAATAAAGAATGGGACGCATATTCGCAAGACTCTTTTTGCGGAGGAAATTAAGTTTCGTTGATTGTGCAGCGTCTGCAGTCGTAAAGATCACTCGCACCATTTAACACGTTCGCTGCCGTTCACGCTCTGGCGCGTGTAAACGTTACTTGAGTCATGTGCCGCTCACGCTGTGGCGCGTGCTGCGACCTAGCATTCTATTATGGGTTGTTGTAAACTGGCATCATCTAATAAAGCTGTATACTCTGGTAGGCACTCAGGAAAGAGTAGAAGTGATATGCACACGTACGTGGTTCCAGATTTCCGCGTTTGCATTACCGGCTAAGAGCCACACACGCTTCTCATGATGTCATGATAGATTTATGTACTGTTTATATTGTTCATTTGTTGTTTTCACAAAAATACAAATGAAAATAAAAAACCATATCAAAAAAACTGAAAACTAAAACCAAAACATTCAGTGGCTCAAAACTATGAAAAGATACTGTCAAAATACGATCACGCGCCAGAGCGTAAACGGCAGCAAACGTGTTAATACGTAAAAGATGTGACAATAGTAATATTACGAACTGTCGTTAGCGTAACTGAAAGTCACACATTATGCAACCGATTTTCTAGATCTATGTGAGGTTTGAAAGTGAATGACAGTCACATAATTGCGACATAAAGTCACGGAGGACGGAGACGACCATGATTAATAATGAATGAAGCCTGCAAAAATATATATATTGATGAAAATCATTAGTTGGCTACAAAATGACCTTATTTCACGCGTTTCGGCTTGGGCCATCATCAGAATTCCGTCGTTGAAAGTAACCAGTGGACTGGTAACATTAGTTACGTGTTGTTCAGATAACATCGGAGAGCAGACTGGATGAAAGTCTTTAGTGTATGAGCTGTCGAATGATGGTTGAGTCGTAATCATGCCGAATCGCGATCTTTGTATCAATTTATTGTAAGTGTTAAAGAGAAATCGGATTTTTCTGAACTAGCAGTAGAGTGTTGGGCTAATCTTAATTCTTTGTTTGACTGGTTTGATGTTAGAAGATCTCACTTAAATACAATAAGAAGGAAACTCAGGACACACAAAGGTTGATACAAATTCACGTGTTTGAGTACAGTAAAGAAATGTAATCCAAGTCACAAACCACTTCATTTAAGACGGCTTGAAATATTTGTAAAACTTGATGAGTTAAATAATGATAATCGTGCTGTTGTTAACATTGTTCAGTTTATGCTTTGTTTCCCAGATAAAAGTGTGCCAAGATGTTTTTCCTATGAACAATATATGGGTCCATGAAAATCCAGAATTAGGTCAGAAACATTTGATTAGTGCAAAATGTAATTTTAATTAAAACTGTGGTAAGTTCTATGATACAATTATTAGAAATTAAAAAAATTTGAAAGTAATTCATTCAACTGAAAGTTTACTTAATTATGTTTCACCATAATCAGATCATAATATTTCACTATTATCATTTGTGTCACTGTATTTGGTGTGAAGATATTGAGTGGATGACTATTGTACTTGATGCATATTCTGTTAATCAGTTACAAAAAGTAAATAAAACAGATGACGTACATTTTGTAGTATTATGTAGCATAACCGGTAGGTCCTGCTTTTAGTGTCTGAAAATATGGTCATCCCAGTGTTATTCAAAGCGTGATTTCGTGCGGTTCCGATCGTTTATGGACAAAGGTGTCCTTTGCCAGGGCGCAACAGTTCTTTAAATACGAAGTATTTTATACGAGAAAACATTTTATTAAGATCTTAAGTAAATAGAAAATGCACTTATTTGACTCACAACTATTTTATAGAAAAAAAATCTTAAGGAAGTGGTTAAGTTGGTCCAGGAATGGCTGTCGAGTGGTAAGACGCAATTTTCGACAATCCATACATAACAGATTGTCGCTACTTTCTGTATGCAGGGCTTTACATTGTCTCACTTCCCTCGCGAGAAAATAGCTTACAGTGGACTTTAAGTGGACAGACTTTAAGAAAAATGTTATAATCCCCATTCCAAAGAAAGCAGACGCAGACAGATGTGAAAAGTACAGAACCATCAGTTTAATAAGTCATGGATGACAAATATTAACATGAATTATTTATAGGAGGATGTAAACGCTGGTAGAAGCCGACCTCGGGGAAGATCAGTTTGGGTTCAGGAGAAATGTAGGAACGCGGGAGGCAATACTCACTTTACGGCTTATCCTAGAAGACAGATTAAGAAAAGGCTACATATCTAGATTTTGTAGATTGGAAGAAGGCTTTTGACAATGTTGATTGGAATAAACTCTTTCGAGTTTGGAATAAACTCTTTCAAGTTCTGAAGCAAGCAGGAGTAAAATATAGGAAGCGTAAGGTTATTTACAACTTGTACAAAAACCAGAAAGCGGATGTCAGAGTTGAAGGGCAATACTCACTTTACGGCTTATCCTAGAAGACAGATTAAGAAAAGGCTACATATCTAGATTTTGTAGATTGGAAGAAGGCTTTTGACAATGTTGATTGGAATAAATTCTTTCGAGTTTGGAATAAACTCTTTCAAGTTCTGAAGCAAGCAGGAGTAAAATATAGGAAGCGTAAGGTTATTTACAACTTGTACAAAAACCAGAAAGCGGATGTCAGAGTTGAAGGGCATGAAAGGGATGCAGTGGTTGGGAAGGGAGTAAGACAAGGCTGAAGCCTTTCTCCAATGTTATTCAATTTGTACATTGAGCAAGCTATAAAGGAGAACAAGGAGAAATTTGCAAAAGGAATTAAAGTTCAGGATGAAGAATTAAAAACATTGCGTTTTGCCGACGACATAGTAATTCTGTCAGAGACAGCAAAGGACCTGGAAGAGCAGTTGAACGGAATGGACAGTGTGCTGAAAGGTGCATATAAGATGAACATTAACAAGAGTAAAACTAGGGTAATGGAGTGCAGTGTAAGAAAATCAGGTGATGCTGAAGGAATTAGATTAGGTAACGAAACAATAAAGGAGGTAGATGAGTTTTGTTACTTGGGCAGTAAAATAACAAATGATGGTCGCAGTACAGATGATATAAAATGCAGAATGGCAATGGGTAGAAAGGCGTTTTTGAAAAAGAGAAATTTGTTAACATCGAATATTGATTTAAGCCTAAGGAAGTCCTTTCTGAAGGCATTTGTATGGAGTGTTGCCTTGTATGGGAGTGCAACATGGACGATAAACAGTGCGGACAGGAAGAGGATAGAGGCTTTTGAAATGTGGTGCTACAGAAGAATGCTGAAGATTAGGTGGGTGGAGCGCGTAACTAATGAAGAGGTACTGAACAGAATTGGGGAGAAAAGGAATACCTGGAATACCTTGACTAAAAGAAGGGATAGATTGGTAGGACACATTCTTAGACATTAAGGAATTGTGAATTTAGCGTTGGAGGGAAGTGTGAGGGGTAAAAACCGCAGACGAAGACCAAAAGATGGATACAGTAAGCAGATTCAGACAGATCTAGGTTGCCGTTCTTATGTGGAGATGAAGAGGCTTGCTCAGGATAGGGTATTGTGGAGAGCTGCATCAAACCAGTCTCCGGACTGAAGACCACAACACAAACGTGGAACAAACGTAAAATTATAGAAGTCCTTATTTTTCAATGAAAAATTTCCCGAATTTGGCGCGATTCCTATTCATTTGGAAATATCAGAAAAACTGAGACCGTCCATGAAATTATGTGTACTTTAGCGTGATGCTGAAATAGAGTAATATTGTATCATAAAACCCATACTTTTCTCCTAAATACTTTTTGTGAAACAGTTTGAGAAAAACTGCAAGTCGCCGCTGTATGGTACTCTGTGCGCTTGGTGTGAGCAAAGAATGCGGCGCTCATTACGTCGCTCCGCCAGCTGCATTCCACAGCAGATGACGCTGCCGGCAGCGGCCGTCATGAGCTGCCTCATTATACAGGCTGTTTCAGTGAGCCTGCGTCATTATACAGGCTGTTTCAGTGAGCCTGCGTAAATGTAGCAGGGCGTAAAAAATGTTGAAATGTTTGTTAAGCTCATGGGACTTAACTGCGGGGTCATCAGTCCCTAAGCCTACTAACTATTTATGAACTACCTTATACTAACTACAGCACAAACATCCATGCCCGAGGGAGGATTCGAACCCCGGACGGGGAGCGGCCTCGCGCATCGGAGCATAGCTCGTCAATGCGCTCGGCCACTCCGCTGCGACTAGCAGCGCATAAAGGATGCCTTACTGAAGTGTTTCAGCTTGGAACATGCGGTCGGAGAAACCAACGTGAGGAGATATGGAAGTAAACTTGTCTACCGCTTTGTTTGATATTATAGTTTTTCAGCTTATTTACAAGTGCAGCGTTACCAATCACCCGGTTTGTCCAGAATCCAAACTCGGTTCTCAATGCTTTTTTTTTTCAACCTCCGGCTGCAAATTCATAAAACGCAGGGTACCCCCGACCAAGTTTTTATTCTGTGTAAAGGTGAAAAACAGAGTGTAGAGGAAGTGTATTCTCTCAGTTTGCAAGAGAGGGCAAGAAAACCTTGTTCCTCTAAAAGTAAGACGCATCATCTGTAAATCTGATAATTACCAGCTTGTTATTGTGTTAACAACAAAATGAATGTTTATTTTTATATTTATTTATTTTTTATTATTCTGAGTGTAACGATGATGTTAGCAAATGAGCGAATTAGCTGTTTTGTATGGGTCATTTTCATTGGTAAAGTGTGGAAAATGTTGTACCCTCTTTGAGAAATTTTTAATATGAATAGCTGAAAACGCAAATCGTATCAACAAAATGTTCAAATGTTTGTATAGCTTATGGGACTTCACTATGGGGTCATCAGTCCCTAAACTTACAAAATACTTACGAACTATCTTACACTAGTGACGGCACAAAAATCGATGCCCGAGGTGGGATTCGAACCCCCGACCGTAATGGTCGTGCAGACCGTGACTGGCGCGCCGCAGTTCCTTCGGCCACCGCGACCGGCTCGTATCAACATTTCTGGAGAAAACTGTATCTTATAATCTGTGTGTGTTGATGAACAGTAGTTCTGGAGATGAATGTTCGTTACGTTTGAAAACAGTGCAATCTATTTTGCACTTCTTGCTCGCAATGCAGCTATAGAAAGGGCATTTTTATTATTTATTAAGTGAACGTATACTATGCGTAAATATTGCTGTGTAACATCAAATCCAAGTATTACCTCCATTTTTTTATTTCCATTTCGATCAATGGTAACCCTATACAGGTGTACACGTACTGTGCTGTTTCTTTGTGTGTAGATCCTCTAGTTCCTGTCTCACATAGTGTGAGTGAAACGCTAGCTGTGTTTCGCAAGAATTATAATATCTGAATTCGTGTTGACTATGAGTCATTCGATCGTTCCCTTCGAGGTAGTTTATAATCTTCGTAAAAAGTAGAGTCCAACTTAAACATGATTTGCGGCCAAAACCGTAACCGAATATTCGGCTACTCTTCTCGTTTTGCCCGAAGCCGAAACTTACTAAGAATTTCGGTAAATTTACGTTAGGCCTACACCGCAAATCACTAGTGTTCCCACATTTTGCAAGATTCCCCCCTTCCCTCCCGGCCGTACTAAACCTTCATGAGTGTGTGTAAGCTTAGCAAGGTCTAAACTTTCAGGCAGTTGCAAATATTAACCAAACCGCTACTTAAGCTGGACTTGTGAGCCAGTGCATACGAATACCTCGACATGTTATTAGTGGAGCTGTGTTGTTTTCCCTCACAGTTCTCGTAACGCTTTGCATTAAAAAAGAGTGCAATGCAGTATAGCTGGAAATAGCTAAGTTGTTGAGAGTATTCTTCTCAAAATAAAGCCCGGGATTGCTAATGACACTATAATACAGGAATAACACATTTTATCCTAACTTTGATATGTAAGCAAAATTGTGGAGCACGGTCCCTGCGTGACAGATTAGCTCCTGTGGCCTACAGCCTTGAATCGCGCGCAGCCAAGACCTCGTATGTACGTTGTAAAATTTCGCTTGGTGTTCAACATTTTAATTGACGTATTTTTCATTTGTTTACAACAGTAATTAGATGTAAGCAAAGTAAAGTTGTTTTTTATATAGTGCTGCTGACTAGTAGTCTTCATTCCTGTGAGTAAATGGATTTCAATTAGTGTTGCATAAAGTATTTAGAGAAATAACGCCACAGCTCAAAATAACTGTATGATTGTTGTCAGTTCAAAGAATTACGCAAACGCAATATGAAAAGCAGTGTAGCAAATGATCAATGTTCTCTAAACCCACATTGGTTATTAAAACAGCCCCTTGCTTTCAAGGAAACACAGTAATTCAGCATAACAATATGATAAACCGTTCAATAAAGTACAATACTGAATAACAACATCACAATTAGATGTGTAGTAACAATATCACAATTAGATAAGATTGCGTTATGTTGTGATTATCAAAGAAATACAATTTTTACGAACCAAAATTCGTCCCAAACGTGACCCGACTTCATCTGTCCGTTCACAAAAGCTGATTTGTGGCTCCAACCGAAAGTACGGCGGAAATCAATATTTGGGCCGAAACTGGAAATCAAAAGTTCAAATGTTTGTACAGCTTATGGGACTCAACTACGGGTCATCAGTCCCTAAACTTACAAACTACTTATGAAATAACTAAGGACGGCACAAATATCCATGCCCGAGGGGGGATTCGAACTCCCGACCGTAGTGGCCATGTAGACTGTGTCTGGAGTGCCTCAGTCCCCTCGGCCACCGCGGCGGACCCGAAACTGTCCATAACCGAAACAGAATATTCGGTTGGTTGTTAGTATAAAACTATAGCTGCTGTGGACTGGCCGAGCGCTTGAAACACAGCATATAGCTCGTTCCATTTATTTTATTCCCACTAAATAAATGTTGATGGGCCTCAGACATTTTTCAAGTTCACTGAGACACTCCATTCGCGCTGTGTGTGTGAGGTCTTATGCGACCAAATTGCGTGGTTATCAGTCGCTAGACTTACACAATAATTACGTGACTAACTTAAACTAATTTACTCTAAGGACAACACACACACACCCATGCCCGAGGGAAGATTCGAACCCCCGACCGTAGCCGATGTGCAGACCATGACTGGCGCCCCGAAGACCGCTCGGACACTGCGGCCGGCATTCGCACCATGCGAGATAGAAATGTACAAGATATATTTGTTGAAAATAGGGAATAATTTTCTTGCGTTTCATAATTTTAAATGTCTGTTGTTGTGTATGAGGCGCCCTATGTGATGGCGTATGCTGCGAGGTGTTCCCACTGACCCCGCTTGCGCAGAATGCATGGGACTAGCGTAAAAAACAGTTTAAACAAGCGTTATCCATCCCTCGTTGCTCTTGACGTCTGCTGGTTCATCAGCATGGACGCCGTTACCTCTGGCGCTGGTCAAGTTCTGCCAACTACTGGCCAGAGGCAAAGCTTTAGCTAAGATGCTTAGTCAGGGTCTGCATTCACTCCCCTTGATCGGTGTGCGCACTAAGTTGCCTACCTGAGAAAAGCTAAATCCTTTGTAGAGGTTCCCCCTCTACCCTAGGTAGCTGGTGAGTAGCAGCCACGAGAACCCTCGGTAGTCGTTGACTAGAATTTGGCGGGGTAAGTTACTTTTTGGTGTTAGCTCTTGTAAGGTAATCCTTAAGGTAAGCCTTACATTATAACGAGGAATGAGCTTCATTTTGAAACATATTATTCGTTTGAAGCTTTTTATAGTGAATATGTAGTAATTAACTTCTTATGTGACTTAATTAATTATCGTGATGTACGATGTATGTAGGTAACTTAACTGTTAACATTTTCTGTTATTTATTTATTATCTGTATTGTAATTGTTTATGTATATATTATTTTATTTTGTTTCTACTTTGAATGTTTTCTATATGACTGTGATTACTTGTTAAGTTTAATTTGTCAATGTAAAATATTTCTCTGTGAACAGTTATCGATATGGCTCCTCAGGTCAGAGACTTTATCGTATAGCAGCGCTCGCCTGTGGGAGAGCAGGCAAGCAGCAGTATCTGCCGCCCCGTGACGTACATCAGACGTTCGTACGCGGTCCGCGGAGTGCTCAAACAATATAAGTAATAAAGTTAAGCAAAGTGAAAGTTATAATTTGTTATAAGTGTAACGATATCAAAGTTTATGTGAAACCAGTGAACATAAGTGAAGTAAGAATTGATCTTAATGAAACATTTATTCGTTCGTTCTGCTGAGGCAGAAATTCGTTACGTGTTCGGTAACCGTCCCAGACGTCCGAAACGCAGTAGCGTCATCGCGGACGCTAGCGGTCGTGATTAATTACGCGATTCGCGAAGCATCACGGCGAACTGCTAGCAAGCTGCCAAAGGAGGAGCCACCATCAAAATGATTTCTGTATGAATTTATGTACCATTTATATGACTGCAGAGTACCACGTCGCTGGACTGATAAATAAGATAAGTTAAATGCTATTGGTTGTAATTTACTGTGAATGCATGTTTAAGTTTTGTTGAAATACAAGAACATTAGACAGTACTTTTGCTATCTTATTTGAACAACTAATTAACTCATGATTAGTATGACAATCCTCAATAATGCATGAATAATATTTCTACACAATTTTACAATCAAGTGAGTTCCATTAATTGTTAGAGACTGTGATAATCATTCAGTTGAGACAATTTTGCTAAAATTGATGGTAGTAGATAACAGACAGTTGAATTAATGAAAAATTTTTTCTATTTCGTTTTGCACTGAGTTCAACAATAATAGTCACCGTCACATCTATCCTATAAGGAACCAAACTCGTACTAATGTCGTATGCATAACATTAATTAAGACTGATTTACTTAAATTTACTATTTGCTTGAGTGAATTAATTTTATCAGATACTGACTTTAGTGGTTGGACTGCACCCACTTGCCAATCACTTGATGTTAAAAATCCTACTATTCATAACTTTCAAATTATCATTATCATTAGCGTACTAATTGAGTCGTACGCATTGCACAGACGGAGTAAGTTAATTTGTGCTATCTGTGTGTGCACAGTCTCTGTAGGAGATTTTGTAAGGAAAGGAAAGGTGAGTGATCTTTTGAAAAGTTTGTCAGATAGGGCCATAGTATTTGTTAATTACACTAATTGTCTTGCTTAATATTTTCAAAATTTAACCACACCACTTGCATTAATCACGAGTTTAACGTAACCAACCACGAAATTAAGGTCAGCCACCACAGTTAATAACACGTAAATCAAAACTTAAATTTTTTTACCTCCACTCATACTTTTCTTTAATAAAATAAACACCTTCCTCCTGTTCTATAATTTTAAAATTTTTTATTGCCTTACACTCTGTTCTGAGCACGTAGCTAGACCTTGTACAGATTCGATTGTAGGTTGAAAATGCTCTTTCGCGTCTCTAGTTCTGGCTATAATATCACCGAAATGCGTAGCGGTGAGATTTTATTTACTTTTGTTCTGGATTGCTAATTTAATGATGATTTTTCCGAAGTTTGATTTCGCGATCTCAGTGGTGTTTGTTAACAGAATCCTTGCACTCCCTGACTGAAAAGTCCTTCCTTCCTACGTTTAAACATCTTTAAATGTTTCTCATGTTCTGTGGTCGGTTAATTTGATATTTTTCGGGAACTTTTCGATACGTCCGGTGCCTGCCCTTTGTCCATAGAACACGTGGACGGCATGAGACAAAGCCCTCAGCTTACTCCATCACCCTAAGCGCACGAATGGTTAATGTTGCTTAGATGTTGTGATTTCTAGTACGTGTAACTTGGTAATTTTCCCCTAATTTTGGTCCTTCTAAATTTGTAACTTCCGTACTCGCTGCCCCACATGTGTGGCAAATAGCATTTTCTATACCGTAGTCATTCGTATCAGATATCTCTTCTTCCCCTGAGTAGAACGAATTGTTACACGACCTATCTCGCGTTTTTATTTTTCCTGATATGGTATTTCTTCCACTCTGTTCAGATTCGATTATTCGACCCTGCAGCATGTCTTACCTTTCTGGAACCTTGCTTATTAGCAAGATATCATTTCCCTGGGTAGAACGAATGGCTGCTAGACCTATCTTGCGGTCTTACTTGTACTAAAAGTAATTTTTTATTTTTGGGATTCTAAGAGCCGACCCTGTAGAGTGCTGTTTTGACCTTAAACCTTTACTATTCAGTAGTTATCTTCCTCCTATGCAAAAAGAACACCAGAACAACTGTTTTCTAAGTATTATTTAGCGAATGTTCCTATTCAATCGATATTCTGAATTTCTCCGGAAACGTGTACTTCGCGACTGTATCCCACGCCACATGGTCTTCTATCACGTGTGTTTCTTCCCGCTGATAGCTACCCTGAGCCTAAGCCACAAGTTCATATACTACGCCCTGCTTTCCCGTACAGCGTTCTGCTGCTGGCGTTGCTATTCTTCTGTTCGGTGCTAGTAACTACCTACATGGCTTGGCGCATGTATCTCTGTGAGAATGTATATCAATTCCTTCCTTCTCCCCTCTGAAAATTGGTTTCTCCCCCTTTGTTTTTTATGCCTTGAACAATAAACCATTTTTTTAAACTTTAACCCTTGTCCTAATTTATATTCTCCCACACTACATATTTTGTAAATGTTGTGTAGTCATATAAAAAAATCAAATGTTCAAATGTTTGTAAATCTATCAGACCAAACTGCGTGGTCATCAGTCCGTAGCTTACAAACTACTTAAACTGAGGTAAACTAACCTAAGGACAACAGAAACACCCATTCCCCAGGGAGGACTCGAACCTCCGACGGCGAACAATCGCGCGCTCCGCAGCGAGGCGCCTTAGACCGCTTTTTTTTCTGGCGTGTTCTGATTTTTTTTTTTTTTTTTATTTTGTATTACATCATCTATCCGCCCCGCCCCCTGCAATAATTTGTTGAGTACAGTAATGCAGCAAGCGCTGAAATTTGTTTGATTTTCTTTTTGAAAGGTGCAATTTGTGAATTTATTTGTGTATTTTTGGGGATAGTGTTTTTGTAGTTTTCGTGCTTTTTGACAACGTGTGAATTGCGTACGACATTTTTATTGAAGCACCAATGTTCTGTGACGAGATTTGCTAGGCAGCTATATTTTCTTTGTCTCTATATTCGCTGTGAATATCAATATGGAAAGTTCCGCATCTTCGTCGATTGAAGCGCATAGGCGCGCGGCGATCAAAGAACAAGAGAGCAAACGGGACAGATCGCGGGAATCGGAGAGTAACGCGGTAATAGATTATCTACTAGCCGCGCCAATAGGGAACTTGAACCCACCAAATCATAGGGTAACCGCTCCCGTGGTTGACCAGACGCAGACCAAGGAAAATAGCTGCTCCTCGCTGACAGAAAGCCAGGCAGTGCCAAATATGGCAAGGCCTGAAGACGGACCAGTGAGTAACGAGCTGGTCCTGTTACTCACCCATATTATCGATATCAAGGGGCAGGCAGAAGAGATAGGCGGAATCAAACCACAAGTTCGGGAAGAGATAGGCGGAATCCAACCACAAGTTCGGGAAGAGATAGGTGGAATCAAGACACAGGTTAGGGAAGAGATAGGTGGAATCAAAATACAGGTTAGGGAAGAGATAGGCGGAATCAAAATACAGGTTAGGGAAGAGATAGGCGGAATCAAAACACAGGTTAGGGAAGAAATAGGCGGAATCGAGACACAAGTTCGGGACGAGATAGGCGGAATCAAAAATTAGATTCAAGGGAATACCGACAGACAGGAGGAGATTACCCGTGAACATATGACCAGGAGGAAATTGGTGAAAGTGATGCTCGAGCAGACTGAGCAGTACATTTGCACACCTGCGTGGCGTGGACAGCATGAAGTTATCAATAAGCTCTTGACGGATATTTGGCCATTCTTCCTCGAGTGCAGTATCGAGCTCTACAACCGTTGTGGAAGCTGATGGTCTGGTTGCAGTTAATCTGCCAAGTGCATTCCAGACATGCTCAATCGGGTTTAAGCACAGCGAACAAGCTGGTCACTCCATTAATTCAATTCCCTCTTCTTCAAGCATGTTGTCCACCTGTGCAGCTGTGTAAGGATGAGCGTTATCGACCACCATAAGAAATCCATCTCTTGTGGCACCAGCATAGGGCACAACAAAAGGTCTAAGGATCTCGTCTCTGTACCTAGGAACAGTCAAAGCGCCATTCTGAAGCAACACATTTGCCAATATTTACTCCTGCCCACATTATTCCTCCACCACAGTGATATAATGATATGGTGAAGTTTCCTGCACGTGAATCCGATTTTTCCAAGTTCTCTCCAAATGAGGGAAAGACGATTGTCCGGGAACACAAAATCTTGTCTGTGAACAGAACCCGGCACCATTCGTTACGACACTAATCTTGTTGTTCCTCCGCCCAGTTTTTGCGGGCTAAACGGTGTCCTGATGTTAATGGGATACACACCGTTATCCTCTGCGCGTAGGGGCCACATTACTGAAGGAGATTTCGAACTATTTGCATAGATACTGCGCGTGTAGTTGCTGTCTGCAGATGAGTTGCATTCAGCCTCCTTTCTAGGCGGACTGTTAACAGAGATAATGGTGATCTCTTGCTGATGGTACCCGACGACCTTGGCCTTGCCTTCTTTTAATGGTGCCTGTTGTCTGAAATTGCGCACAGGTCCTGGAAATCACACTTTGGGACACTGCAATAGCTGAAGCCACCTCCCTCTGTTCCGTTTCTCACCATCCTATGCCTCTCCGTGCCATAGCTTCTGTTAAGTCACCTTGTTGTATTGCACTACCTGCTCACTACACCGTTTGAACCCAACTGCTTGTGTAATTCGTTTCGCAAACTAACCCCCTCTACAGCAATTTTATCTTATTACCTCTCGGCTGCCATAATGTAATTGTCTGTACTACGCAGAACTGTCAGAAAGGTGTCGAACCATTTCATTCTTCTGATGACAGTTATTCAGCTCCAGATATCTCATCTGATCCTCTGATTATATATATATATATATATATATATATATATATATATATATATATATATATATATAACATCCAGAAAACGAATTTATGTTTGTAGCTCAGTGTATGACAATTAACACGAAATATTTTTCCTCATATATGCCTGGCCTTCTCTTGAGCGGCTAGACTATCTACAACACTCGCAAGTTGTGCCCTGTTGCCGATCTGTCCCCTCAGCCAACGTCGGAGCACTATAGCAGCCCAAATCCACTTCATATTTTTCCTCATATATGAGGAAAAATTTTCGTGTTAATTGTCATACACTGAGCTACAAGCAAAAATTTGTTTTCTGGGTGTTCCTATGTCAATAATTGACAGTGCAACTGAATGATAAAAATCTGAAAATATGAGTGGACTTTTGGGTGTTATTGTGCACCAACACTGGCCAAGGGGACAGATCGGCAACAGAGCATCACGGCACAACTTCCTTTCTCTGTAGCAACTAGCCACGATAAATAATACCACCAAGGGAAAACAGTACGAGAGAGATGTGAGCGCTGTCATTGCTTGCAGCGGCACGCAGACATTTGCTTGACGCCGAATAACTAGCCTTCTCTTGATCGGCTAGAATAACAACAACACTCGCATGTTGTGCCCTGTTGCCGATCTGTCCCCTTAATCGATGTCGGTGCACATTAACATCCAAAATCCACTTCATATTTCCAGATTTTTACCATTCAATTGCATTGTCATTTATTGACGTAGAAACATGCGCAAAACGAATTTATTTTTATAACTCAGCCTGTGACAATTTGCACGAA
Organism: Locusta migratoria; assembly: GCA_026315105.1. NCBI lineage: Eukaryota > Metazoa > Arthropoda > Insecta > Orthoptera > Acrididae > Locusta > Locusta migratoria. The sequence goes on from CM048749.1 coordinate 215,517,152, forward strand.
ATATTTTTCCTCATTTATGACTCACCCTGTATATTCAGTAAAAGACGTCAGATCGGTCGATCAGGCAACACAGGCGAATCAAAAATGAAATGTTTGTAAATCTATAGGACCAAACTACGTGGTCATCAGTCTGTAGCTTACAAACTACTTAAACCTAGGTAAACTAACCTAAGGACAAACACACACACCCATGACCCAGGGAGGACTCGAACCTCCACGGAGAGCAACCGCGCGCTCCGCAGCGAGGTGCTTTAGACCGCTCGGCTACTACACCGCGGCAGGCGAATCACATTGCTGGACTGCGCAGCAGTCTGTCTTTACATCTTGCCCCCAGCGCACTTCAGGTGAGCACTGTGTGTGTGTTTCGTGTTACATCTATTGGACAAAGTAGTTGTTTAATGCATTGGTTCTGAACTGAGAACAAGACAACGAACGAGCAATGGATCAATTTAAATTTTTATTTCAACCCTTTATGGTCTGAATTCTTACCTTGTCAATCTGTTATTTCGAAATTTTTCTGTGGTATTTTAGTTGTTGGGAAATATGTTTAGTATAAAGAATAACCAAATCAACTGGTATCATATAGGCCTGAAGAGACTTAAAAGTTCCAAATTACATTTACAAATTTATTCTGAGGATCTATATTATATCCCGTTCTTAACCGATCGTTATCATAAATTGACTTACCGAGTAACAGGAAAAAAATTATGAGGATCGCTTTCCCACAGGAAATGCACACAATACAAACTGATCACCTACATACGACTAAATAGCCCCAGGTCTGCATGCTGAAATTCATATTGCTTTGGCGTCAGAGATATGACATCAATGAAAGAACTGCGATGAATAGACAATGTAACAGAGCAAGAATAAGTGGCGCGTTACTTTTCCGCGGCCATTCAAATGACAAAGAATGTTTTACACACACTTTTATGAAGTGGGACTTTGAAGTCCTGTCAGATCATAAAGGGTTAATCTGGGAGAGAAAGCTTGCGATATTGGTACGTTTTTATGGGGTTCAAGAATTGTCCATGAAATGTGTGTACGAGTGGTTCGCCCGTTTTCGGGAAATTGTTTCTGACAATTCCAGTAACCTACAACCGGCGACCGCCGTCAGTGGCCATAACATTGAGAAAGGAAGGACATTAAGCACGGACGATCGCCGATTAACTGTGCGCATGAAAGCTGATGAACTGCAGAATAACCCTAAATCTGTGTTACAAAACCTTCCCCAGAAGTTAGGGAAGAAGAAAACGTATTGTCGTCTAGTGTCACATTGCTTAAATGACGATCAGAAGCAATGACATTTAGAGCCTTCACATGATTTGTCGAAACGGTGGAAGCAACAACCAATTTTTTTTTACCATATTGTCACTGAGAATGACACCTGGTGTCTCCGGTACGACCCTAAAACGAAACGACTGAGCTTGGCATGGCGTTCTCCGACATTTCCTCGTCGGAAAAGGTCAGTTCAGAAGAATCACGCATCAAAACGATGCTCATCATTTTTTTTTATAGTCACGGCTTTATCTACAAGGACTTTTTAGCGGAGGGAACGACCTTGAACGCCGCAAGGTACTTTTAAATTTTGAGTCCTCTCATACAAAGTTTACGCAGGGTACGACCAGTGTACGGACAACCAGGTTGCTGGTTGTTTGTTCGTGGCAACGCTCGCCCAGACACAGTCAACATCGTCAAACAGTTCCAGGCAAAAAAGGGTGTGGTGCAACCGCCATACTCTCCTGATCTCAATCCTCCAATCGTCCTGCTCCCTCGTTTCAAACTTGCTTTGAACAGAAAGAGATTTGACGATATTCCTAACACACAACTAAAGGTGACGACTTTTTGGACACTTCATGCAAAGTTTTCAGGACACGTATCGCAGAGCTCAGCGGTGCATAGTTATCGGACGTGACTATTTTGAAGGACAGTAAGGTAACTAGTTCATAGTTCACCTACGTTAATGGTACTATTCACAGATATTTATTCGAAGAGGTTATAAGGTATCTGCTTTTTCGAACTTTTCCGACAAAAAATTATAATAATTTTGATCCTAAGTTAGCAGTGCACCGCTCTATCTTTCGACCAACTTTGTTGTATGGGAGTGAAAGTTGGGTGGATACAGATTACCTTACTCGTAAGGTAAAGATTACAGATATGAAAGCAGCAAGAATGATTGCAGTTACTAATAGATGGGAACAATGGAAGGAGGGTGTCCATAATGAAGAAATCAAAGAAAAACTGGGAATGAACACCATAGATGAAGCAGTTAGAGCGAACAGACTGAGATGGTAGGGTCATATTACACGCGTGGGAGAAGCAAGGTTACCTAAGAGACTCATGAGCTCGGCAGCGGAGGGTAAGAGGAGTCGAGGTAGACAAAGAAGAAAGTACTTAGATTCGGTGCAGAATGATTTTGGAGTAAAAGGCATGACATCAGACGAGGCATCAATGTTGGCATTGAATAGGGGATCATGGAGGAATTTTTTAGAGGTACTACGCCCCAGATTGAACGCTGAAAGGCACAATCAGTCTCTGATGATGATGATGATGATTTTGATCTTGGGTTTTCGTAATTTCTCTAAATCGCCCCAGGCAAAGTGCTTCTATAGTTCCTTATAACGACGGGGCATTAAATCTTAATCAATTATGTAAGACAAGATCGCCAGTTATCTATATGACGAGGACAAGTTTTGGCAGATAAAATTGCTGTCATTGTATCGCTCATTTAATTCGCATTAAATTAAAGATCCGATCTTGACAGCTCAATGTAGTCAGCACTCACGTTATTCATGTATCTTCTTTAACTTCTGCAAAAGCCTTCCTGAAAGTGTTCGCTATTCATTGTCTGTATTCCCAGAGAAAGGAATGCAAAAGAGAACGAAATCTACACAGTTGTCTTGTTTGAGAGAATGATGTGAGTTCAATGAAAGGGCGAGAACTCGCATATACTTTTTGTCGTAGTTAGATGGAGTGTACCTTATATACAAAGTTACTAGCTCTCGAAATCTTTCATTCAGATCATTTACCAAATGCTGTGTTCTTTCCTGCAACGTCTTTGATGGAACTCCCACGGAGGGGGAGCAATGTAGCACGAATAGAGGGCAAAGGATTCATAGGTATACAAAAGAATCTTCACTTGAAATTGAACAGGAGAAGATAAACCAAGTCCATTAGGAGGAGGCCTTTGTACAATGCACGAAACAAACATCCCTGATGATACTTCTGAAAAAGGATTTTGGAGATCTGAGACGAGCGAAGCACAAGAAGTCAGGTAGGCGCCTCCTATCTGCCATACTGCATACTATACCTTCTGCCATTTCCGGGATAGACGGCGCCGCGGCGGAGTGGCCGGGCGCATTGAGACGCTATGCTGCGATGCGCGAGACCGCTCGCCGTCGGGGGTTCGAATCCCCCCCCCCCCTCGGGCATGGATGTTTGTTCTGTCTTTAGTATAAGGTAATGCATAAGTAGTTTGTAAGTTTAGGGACTGATGACTCCGCAGTTAAGTTCCTTAAGCTTAACAAACATTTGAACATTTCGATAGACGGCCATATTTCTTCCAGTCTTGCATTTTTTTTCCACAATCCTCTGTACCAACGGGTTTACATTTGATAGTGTGCCGATAGGTCCGTCATGATAGAGGCAAATTGATCTGGCATCCGCCATGTTATTTGGGGTATCGGCTGACAGCTGGCATGTCACACCGACTTGAAAATTTTACCTATTCACAGCTCCACGTTTGAAATAAAGATTGACTATTGAAAACGGCTGTTGATCACGTTCTGTCAGACTTTCTCGAAACTGCGAATTGACGAGCCCAGCGGAAAATGTCCTAAAATGCGACAATGCAATTCCACCAAACTATAAGTATTACTGTTCCAGTTCGAAGCATAACATTAGCCGAGTTTTACAATAACAACGAAAATGTTGCTGTGAAAATATTTGCGTTGTTTATAATGTAAATACGTGGTCTAAACGAGCTGGGAAACATACAGTGAACAGTAATTGTTATAACGAACAATCTTGACTGTGGATTTGCATCTGCTGTTAATGTATTGTAACAACTCGTTTTATAAAGTCTAGTATATAGTTATCTTGTGTTAATTAAATCCAACGAGCACAGAATAACATTGAGACGCTATACCACCTACATTAGCGTACAGGCAGTGAAGCCCGGTAGCCATCTTGGTTGGGTGTAGAAACGGTGATGCGCCGATAAATGCGTAGTTCTTCAAGGGGCGCTAGCCTCAATTACATTGTCATTTGAATCGCTTAGGATAGGAAAAAAATAGCAATTTTTTCACGCAAGCAGGTGAATACTGAAAGAATGCAGCAGTGTTCTTAGCAAGTACAATACGTATTGTGTTTGTATAAAAATAATAATTGAAACTATTACTTTTATATGAAATAAAAATTGTGACATGAAAAAGTTAGTCGCTTGCCACTTTTATTGTTTTGTGGTCACGAAATTTTCGTCAGCGAGAAGGTTGTAGATAATGAAATGAACATTTCTTTTTATTTAAACAAGTTTTATATAGCTCCACTGGTTTTCTCACAATTTTGGGTACAATAGAGCGGTGGAACTTTTCAAATTCTACTCGTTACTTTCAGCGAGTTTGCCCACATGCGAGAACAGATCCTGTAGCCCACTCACCTTGTAGTTAGTGACCAATTTTGATAATCATTTGTAATTTGGGATACAATTTTCGGTATCAAAAATTATGACTTAACACATTTTATTTATTTTACTACTAACTAGCTGAGCTGCTCCGGCTTTGCACGGGTAATCTTTAAAATACTTTAACTCGAGAACTGCAGAAAGTATCGTGATGCAGATTCTTTCAATTTCTTCGGAATAATCCTTGTTCAACGTAGGCTATATTAAATGCCTGTACCAAAATGAGAAATAAATGAAATAAGAATAATAACGTAGAATGTTTTACCACTTCCGAACTTTCGTGACCTTTGTAGCGTAAACTGACAAGGTGACAAAAGACATGTAGCATCTGTAGGTGCAGCTCAGGTGGCCTTCCAATGGTAGGGTCGAAGGTTCCAATCCTGTCACGACATATATTTTTTCTTCGTTGTGTTCGAGTACTTACACAATTTTAATAACTAATGGTAATTTTTGCGAAAATTGTACGTATATTTGTTAATTCGTTATTTTCTATATTTCATAGAAGGTTGTTAATAACGACAGTTTCAATGGAAAAAAAGTTATCTTTTTTATAGTATTGGCTTCACTATTGGTTCACGACATTAGTCTTTGATTGTTCAGTTTGGAAGAGCTACGACACTGTTTACGGAAATCATCTCCACAGCTACTAATGGCTTTCCAAGCAGCTAACCTACTCAACCATCGTTTTACGTGACGACAAGGTGTTCAGGTGTAAGCATTGATGAGGGGTTGAAGTGGAAAGAACACATTGAAGATCTGTTGAAACGTTTGAGTTCAGCAACTTATGCTATTAGGGTAATTGCAAATTTTGGTGATATACATCTCATTAAATTAGCTTACTATGCCTATTTTCATTCTCTGCTTTCGTATGGCATCATTTTCGGGGGTAATACATAATTGAATGAAAAAGTATTCATTGCACAAAAGCGTGTGATCAGAATAATTACCGGAGCCCATCCAAGATCATCCTGCAGACACTTATTTAAAGAGCTAGGGATCTTCACAGTAGCTTCTCGGTATATATATTCACTTACGAAATTAAAAAGCAAAATCAATAGCAGTGTACATAACTACAACACTATGAGAAAGAATTATCTTCACTATTTAGTGTTAAATCTAGCTTTGGCAAAGAGAGGGGTGAATTATGCTGCCACAAAAGTCTGGTCACTTACCAAACAGCATCAAAAGCCTGACAGATAGCCAACAAGCATTTAAAAATAAATTAAAAGAATTTCTGCATGGCAACTCCTTCTACACTACAGATGAATTTTTAGATATAAATTAGTAAATTTGAAAAAAAAATATTAAAAAAATTGTGCCATGTAATATTTAGTACAAAGTAATAATTTGTAAAGACACTTTTCATTAACTTCACACGTTCCACATCATTACGAAGTGTCGTATTCATGACCTACGGAATGAGCACTAATCTAATAATATAATCAGCTCGCATACATCACAGAAAGCATAACTGACACAACACGTGGAATTAGTGAGCCAAAAATGTTTTATTTAACTGAATTCGAAAACGAGAAAGAAAGGAGTGACAGTGGGATTCGAACCACCGATCCTAAGGCTGGGAGGCCAGAACGCTACCACCTGAGCTATACCGACAGACACTGTCGTTGTTCTAATTATTGATACTTACGTGTGCTTTGCAAAACTTCAAAGTCCATCTTCTCTAGCATTTTTGAGAGTTGCGTCCAATGGCTTTGGCTGATTGTTATTTATATTTTGAACTTCAGGTACCAGAAACGTGAAGAAATTATAAAATCCGACACCCATGTGGTCTCCTTCTGAGACCTGCGCAAAGTACATAGTATAGAAAAAAAAAAAAAAAAAAAAAAAAGAAACCGGATGACGATACGTTCGGTACTCCTCGAGTCAGAAAATGTTAAAGGGAGAGACAGAAGAAAAATGTGCTTCTATTTTATATAATAGTATGATTTGCTATCTCTAGCTGGAAACTGTAATTATTTACGGCAGAAACTGATTGTCAAAAAGAAACGCCATAAAATATATGAAAAAGGAATTACCAGACAGCGAACTCTTACAAGCAGTACTTGTCGTTTTGTCACTTTCATTTGTGCATTTAAATGCTGATCACACTTTAGGCATATTTCAGCAGCAAAATTGTACAGGCAAAATACAGTAAATATAGTATAAACTAAATACAACATTTCAAGCTTAACAACAACATACGATTGACAGACTACTACTGACCACCAAAAATATGGCGGCCGAGTTTACACAGGTTGCCACAAAGAGCGCTGTTGATGTTCTAATGTTTGTAAAGCTTAGGGGACTTATCTGCGGGTCATCAGTCCTTAAACTTATAAACTACCTTATACTAAAGACGGCACAAACATCCGTGCCCGAGGAGGGATTCGTACCCCCGACGGGGGACAGCCTCGCGCATCGCTGCATAGCGCCTCAATGCGCTCGGCCACTCCGCCGCGGCGAAAGAGCGCTGTAGCTAGTGTGTCAGCCACTCTATGAAATTTAAACTCGTTGCTCTGTACAGTTATGCCGGTCAGCTGGTAATGAGTACGTAACGTCAGATATTCCGCATAAGTCTTTATATTAATTAAAAGTAAGTAATTTTCATCATTTTAATTTTCAGTATACCTTGAATTATGTGGTATGTCATAATCTTTCGATTTAAACATGACTTAGGTTGTGAGTTGCGACGGAACTTTAGAGAGTTGTTTAGTTCTAACTGCACCCCGGTGCGTAGGTATAGTTTTAGTTTGCGTCCACCATGTCTGAATACGAGCTATGTCCATCTCTCCCGGCTGATCGTAAGAGAAGGCCACACCATCATTGGGATAGAAGTCCACCCTGTAACAAACCTGTTTACCGAAGCCGCAATGCACAACTAGATCGATCGACTCCGCTTAAGCAGACAAATGTAGCCAAACGTCTCCTCTAAAACGAGCAACTTCACCTCTACAAAAACTTGTGCAGTTCCAGACGGTATTTGGCCTGTGATTTCAGATGAAACGAGCCAAGAGACTCCTACCAAAATTCTGAACAATATTTTACCTTGTGCAGTTAGACCCGGAACTCAAAGAAGCGTAGAAAAACTACAAACTACAAGGAACATAGAAAAACTACAAACAAAGTTAAATGGTAATATTATAAAGTTTAAATTGAAACGTTATGGTACAGGAGAAACAACTAGGTCTACCAAAAAAGTGGAAAATGTTCAGGTCTGGAAGGTTACAGGAACTTCTAACAGTTCGGACTCGTCAGAAGAAGTCCAGTAAAAAGACGACTCAAGTGACGGTCTTCATGACGAAGAGGAAGAATGCGTTGGATGAGGAGAAGACTAATCGAAAACAAAACCTGTGGTTGGATTACGTGTATCAGGTGTAAGCGTTGGTTACACGAATCCTGCACAGTGTATGTGAATGTGTGTCATCGACGTGGCAATGCTATTTTAAAAACAACTTCCTATTCATAAAAGCTGTAAAGCGTAGCTGTAAAGTACATGAATAACAGAGGCGACTACCTGTAATTTTCTACATAAAACTAGTATATTCCAACGATTAATAAAACGTAATAACAATAACGAATTGTACTTTGCTTTTTGACAAGTGAAGTCCTGTTTAAGGTATAATTTAACTACATTAACATCTTTACAAAATAATTTTTCGATCAAGAGAATGAATAAAATGTGTTTAATGTACCATGAGTTGTTTTTAAGAATTTTCTTAGGTGTTAAAGTGTTCAGTCAGATGGCCATTTATCCCTTGCATGTCTGGCCATCTGACTCTGATAATCGGCTGGTAAATTTTTGGAAACGTTTTTTTTAGCTAGTATACATTTTAGTATATATTTGTAAACAAAGTTCGCGTTTGCCTTTTTGTAAAGGGAAAATGCAATTTATGAAATTTTTTAGGTCTTTCTTGTGTATTAAATTTATGATACTGGTGTTGAAAAAAAAAAAAAAAGTCATGGCCATCTATCTCGGAGTTACTCTACACAGCGACTGTGGTTGTGGGACTACGCGGGCCATGGTGTAGTTTACGAGGGCACTAATGCGCCTTGCTGCGAAGCGCGTGGTTACTCGCAGTCGGAGGTTCGAGTCCTCCCTGGGGCATGTGTGTATTTCTGTGTTGTACTTAGCATAAGTTAGTTTTAAGTAGTTTGTGAGCCTAGTGACTGATAAAACGCAGTAGCTAAGTATCATATAATTAGAAACATTTAAATCATTCCAACTGCCCGGAAAACATCAACCAACTTCATAGCTACCCTGATTTTATCGTTGACATGGCTGTACGCTGACCGTTATGACGTCTTCGGACATCTGCTCACAGATTGTGAGGTTGTTTTAAGAATTCCACACAGGTCGTCTAAATAGCGGTTTTCTTGCTTTAATTCTGGACACCAGTTTATACAAACAAATTAAAAACGGCTTGTATCCTACATTTTGCGATGTATATCTACTATTTGACTGAACCGTTTGTGAATATTCCATAACTTTGTATAGCGTTTTACAGAAAATCTGTGGCATATTTAAACAGCGTTCCGGTCTGGTGCTCTTACCTAGAACCTTGCCATTAGCAGGAAATTATCCCCTGGGATAGTAACTCATTAAAGTTCTCAGGAGAAATTCTGCAAAGCTAGGAGAGGAATCACGATCTAAAGAAAACTCGGGAGGGCGGGACGTGGGTGGATTCTTAATGTGACAGTGATGGCTGCAAACGTCACTGCGTCACGTTCAACGCCCGGTCCAGGACAGAATCTTAATCGACCTCGGAAACTGAACAATAGCGACCACTTCGCTGTATACTGAAACATTCATTCCAGATTTCTTGGTTTCTGCGCATTGTTATTTCAGTCAAACTGTGGGAGCGGCGAATGCTTTTCCGGCAACCTAAATAATAAAGAACGGCCGACAACACAAAATAAAAAATCGAAACGGAATTGTGCGTCGTTTTTATCTACCATTCCCTTTTCTAGAGCATAAAAATTAAACGTTTTGAGCAGCCAGGCAATCGATGGCAAAATACGCTGCTCTTAATCCTCAGTCAGCAAATTAAATTTACAGCACTCGGGTATTGCGGCGGAAAAGAATTTCTACAGTTCTAAATAAATATGTATATTGCTTCGAAAAGTACTTTAACATTTAGGTTTCAGAAAATACTGAAACCAGTTACCTTTTGTTTCTTGTTAATGAAGATTTATTTAAACCATTACCGGTTTCAAGCTGCCTAGCAGCTCATCATCAGATGGTATACATTTATTACAAATTACATTTGTATAGCTATGCGATTCATATTTAATATGTCCATATTTGGTCCGCGTTTGGATAGAATTTCACTACACTTCTTTTCCATCAACACACCACAGCACCTCCCACGACTTTCAAGTGGTGAAATTAACAAACACTTCACACACATTACGACCTTACAGCCACTACCACAACTTTCAGCTACATTTTTTTTTTACAAGCTGAAAGTTGTGGTAGTGGCTGTAAAGTCGTAATGTGTGTGAAGTGGTGTTAATTTCACCACTTGAAAGTGTAAGAAGGGTAGTGAAATCCTATCCACAAGCGGACCATTAAGAAGAAACAAAAGGTGACTGGTTGCAGTATTTTCTGAAACCTATTTCAAGAAACAGTCGCAGGTTCCAACACAATGGATAAAAGTTTTACTTTAACATTTAATAGTTGAGTTTCGTTCCAAACAACACAGTTCAGATAGGCATTTCGCGGAATTTCCCAGTACTTAGCTTCAATTCTCCCGATTACCCTTCAGCTCAAGTTAGCAATGCACGCCTTAACATTGGAGGAAATGTCTCACCACTTGCCATGCGGATTTGAAAATGTCTACGGGCGCCAACGTAGAAATGGAATTAATGCAAACATTCATCTTCTTCAAAGTATACAGGATTCTACAACCGATTATCATGCCAACAGTCAGTGACGGCCATCCGGGAATAGACGCGAGTGAGTTAGTTTCAAAGCACTGGAAATTTCCCTGTTTATGTCGACTGATGTAGACTGTAAGCGAAGTTGTTTTTAAATGAAATCTCTTTCCGTATATAGGCTCGGTCCGGACGTAATAGTGGAACACCGGCCTACCTATACCTCTTAGCAGCAATGACACCCCTCTTCCTTGGGATAAAAGCATTAATATCTTTGTAAGTTCAAATCCTTCAACGTTACTCATTCTTGTCCTTACAGTAAGTGCTGAATTCCATATAAGCATTTTTTTTCAAGTAAATAACCTGGGAATTTTGAGTTCCAGAATGTTTAAACTGCAGTCACGAGTAGATTACGAATGTTGAACTGTTCATATTCTAAATCTGTGCACCATTTCTACAACCAACTCTTCTTGAAATTTTGTACAGCTTCATCAGTTTGCTTAGTCCCTAAGTGCTGTAGGATTAATTATGTAACCTACGCCGAAGAGGCACTTAATCTACAAAATAAATAAAGAAATAAAATAAAGAAATTAAAAAATAAATAAAAAATAATAAAAATAAAATAATAAAAAATGATCGAATTACATTGTTGACCGGGAGATCGCCGCTTGGGTTTTGCGTACCGATGATGATAAGATGATAGACAACATACAGCACCCAGTCCCCTGCTTCGAAACTAACCCGGGCTTGCATCGGTGGTCAGAGACGCTGCCACTAAGTTACGGAGACGAACACTTAATCGTTTAGGGGATCATTTAAGATGTTTAGGTCCTGAAGTATTCTTGTCGGCAGAGTTAACTAATTATATATTTTTGACGACGATACAGCGTTAATTTTCAATGAAAGAAATCGCAATTTGCGATCATTCATGGCGTCACTGTACTAGGTTTAGCTGTAATTCCAATGTGCGGCGATTGAAAATTTGGGACCGCCCGGGATTCGAGCCCGGGATCTCCTGCTTCGTTCACCGCACAGTGGTATTACAGCTAAGCCTAGTACAATGAAGCCATAAGTAATCGCAAATTGCGATTTATTTAATTAAAAATGAACGCTGTAACGTCGTCAAAAATATATAATTGTATACAAGGCGAGGCTGGGCTCCTGACGACAATTAATCGTGTTTCGTTACCTCATGGTCTGTTCTCCCTGATGTGGAAATACAGTATTGTGGCTGCGAGCATTACAGAACAAACAGGCTGTGATAATAGGAAAGAGACAGTGTGGCAAATGGAGATTTGGGTGTGGCGCGAGACGTGCAGGGATGAGTCCTCTGCAGTCGGGTTGGTCACTGTGTCCTCGGTGGCGGAGTGGTCAACGCGTCTGCCTAGTAAGCAGGAGATCCCGCGTTCTAATTCCGGCCGGGCACAAAGTTTCATTCGCCGCACATTGGTATTACACCTAAACCTAGTACAGTGAAGCCATAAGTGATCGCAAATTGCGATTTATTTCATTAAGAATGAACTAAAGAGATTCGAGGTCTTTCTGTTGGTGCTACGTATTGGAGACAACAACATTACAGCAACCGAAGTAGTGGTAATGACAGTTGCTGACCTGTTTTACTCTACGAAACGAATTACACAAGCAGTTGGGTTCAGGTAGTGTGGTGAGCACGTATCCAATGAAACAGCAACGTGACTAAGCGGAAACCTATGGCCTGGAGAGCCATTGGAAGTGGGACACACACAGAGGGAGGTTTATGCAGCTATTGAAGTGTCCAAAAGTGCAATTTCCAGAACGTGGACGCCATCATTGACAACAGAAACCGTTAAAGCTAGGCCCAGAAACCGTTAAAAGAGGGAACATCAGCAAGAGATGACCTTTATTCCAGGTTAACAGACCGTCGTGACGGGAGAATAAATGCAACTTAGCTGCAACGCACCATCCCGGCAGCAATAGGATGCGCGAAATCACCTTCGTGAATGTGGCCTCTATGCACGAAGGGCTTTGCATGTGTCCTGTTAAAACCACTATACTTTTAGCTCGCAGATACTGGGCGGAGAAACATTAGGATTGGGGTCGTAACGAGTGGCTCGAGGTTCTATTCACAGATGAGTCAAGATTTTGAGTTTATCCGGACAATCGTCGTTCCCTCATCTGGAGAGAACGTGGAACTAACGGAAAAATCATGCTCGTGTACAGAAAATATCACCATACCATAGTGGTGTATGAATGCTGGGCGTCAGAGTTACTAATGGCGGATGTACGGACGGACCTCTATGTCGTTCAGAATGGCGTTTTAACTGATCAGAGGCTGAGACGAGATCCTCCAATCTTTTGTCGTGCCCTACGTTAATGCCTTTAGGGATGGGTGACTTCTGGTGGTAGATAACACCCATCCCCACACAGCTGCAGTGGTGTTTGAAGCTGAGGGAATTGAAGGAATGGAGTGGCCAGCTTGTTCACCGTACTGAAACTCGAATGAGCATGCCTGAGATTCACTTTGCAGACGTTTTGTAGCCAGACCACAACGGTTTTAGATCTGGATATTGTACTCGTGGAAGAATGGCCAAATAACCATCAAGAGCTGAATAATAACCTCATACTGTCCATGGCATGCAGTTGTGCAACTGTACTGATCGTCAGAGGTGATCCCAAAACATATTAGAGGGCAATGAGAAGGACTTTTTCACTATTACAGTTGCTCCAAGGTGCTTCGCTCTAAATAAAAAGTTGAGACAGCAAAATGTTTTGCTGTATCATACACAAATTACAACTGTAACCAATATCTGAAGAAAATGGGCTATTATATGTATATTGTGTATAATATATCGCCTGTTCCCCTAATTTTTAAGCAGTGCACTTTACACCATTTCAGTGTACCGTCAGTAACTTTTACAGTTGACTAAATATCATTATGAAAACACTTTTACAGCCATTTTATATTATACAAAATCAAACCTAAAAATTCATTTTCGAAGTTGTAATACGAAAAACATGGAGGGTTTTCATCAGAAAGAAGAACAACCTACAATGATAGAAATGGACGACGTTCTAAAGAGAATGAAGAACAATAAGGCTGCAAGAAGAGATGATAAGAAATAGAACTACTGAAGCAAGGTGGAATAGCAAGCAGAAAAGCTCTGCACAGATTGCAGTCCTGGAGAAATGGAATGATGCCCAATGAATGGCAGCCAGCAGTAATTGAATATCAAAAATATCATGGTATAACAGCGATCTTAATGATTAATTCATACAAAATTCAGTCTAGATCCTTATGGTAGTTTAAGTTTTTTTAAGTAGTTTTTAAGTCTAGGGCGTGATGACAATAGTAATTAGGTCTCGCAGATTTATAAACATTTCAACAATTTGGATTCGGGAAGGAATGCCAACAAGGGTCCAAGTAGTTATTTTATTTATATATTTCCAAAAGGCCTACGACAGCATCAGCAGAGAAATTATACTGTGGATCATGGAAATATGAGTTGTACTTTTGAAACTGATCAGGTGGACCTAAATATGTATCGAGAAAACTAATACTAATGGAAGAGTAGAAGATAATGGAGTCAGAATGTTTTACTGTAGAAACAGGTGTCAAACAGGTAGATTGCATCTCCTCTAGCCCATTTAATTTGGTGCTGGAGAAAGCTCTAAGAAAGGATATCATTCGTTAGAAAGGGTGTACACGTAGGCGGTGAATTGTAAATGTTAGCGTTTTGCGATTACATGTTGTTTTAGCGGAGGAGAAAGATGAACTAAGAGCAACAATTAAAGTGCTACTAGAGGAAATAGTAAAACTTGTTTTAAGGGGCAATCAGAATTAAAAAGTAGGCCTACGATTGTAACAAGACAAAATGAAAAAAGTAGGATGACTGGCAGGGGATGATATGAAATTGAAAAAGACTAACACATTTATGTATACGATTATAGCTATGGTGTATGTTCTTTCGGACATGTTAGATAGAACAGATAATATTGTTTGACACATATAGTTGTACATTTACGAATTCAAATTATTCAAACAGTTCGACAGGGCACTGAAATAAATGCAATGGCGAAGTTAACAATTTATGATGGATTGGGATACGAATCCAGATTTCCCGCTTCTGACCAGCCTCCACCTTAACACTCGGGCTATCCAGACACACTTCTTAACTTGCCCAAATTCTCAGCTTCTCGAACTGTAAAATGGAGACATTCTTTTCTTCTCAGCTTCGACTGTACTCCAGCAAGGAATCGGACGCATCTGTGCATCTGCACAGAAATTGTCAACTGCCTGTTGAGGCATATAGGTGAGTATACACAGATATGCTGTCTATTCCTTCGGACCTATCCGACATGGCTGAAGTGAGAAAATCGGGTTCGAATCCCGGTCCAACAAAAATTTTCAATTTTGCTGTTGAATTTCTTCAGCTTAGGGGACTTATCTGCGGGTCATCAGCCCCTAAACTTACAAACTACCTATAAAATAACTTATACTAAAGACAACACAAACATCCATGCCCGAGGGAGGATTCGAACTTCCGACGGGGAACGGCTCGCGCATCGGAGCATACCGCATCAATGCGCTTGGCCACTCTGCCGCGGCACTCACTGTTTCGATGAACCAGATGTCAAAGCCGCAATAAAGAGCGGACGGATTGTACTGTATAGGACGTGTACTGAGAAGCTAAGAAAGGATTGTGAAGACAGTGCTGCGAAGGAAACCACACGGCGCGAGACCTCTTGAAAGACCAAAAATGAGATCGATGGAAGGAGTCAAGAAAGACTTGGAAACCCTGGGAGACTACACGAACAGGACCGGCAACGGAGACCGACGGTGAAGCTAAGGAGCGAGGTTATTAATCGACATCATTTTTTGTGACCACCTTAGTAAGTAAGTAAGCTTTAAAAATACGCGAACTTGTTTTCAGCTGGCTCTGCTGCTACGCTGCGATTGCTTCGCTTCGCTTCAGTCGGCGTAGCAGTAACTATAACAGTAATATTAATTTATCCTCTGAACTTTTGTAAATACGCACAAGTCACTTAGAACAAGCTAAATAGAATGTGGGAAGTGTAGTCGGGATGCAGAGGTTCTCCTTGTTTAAAAATAAAGAACATATCGTTTACTATATATATATATATATATATATATATATATATATATATATATATATATATATATATATATAATCACCTACGAGTCGTCAGGCGAATTTTCTCTGGCCTTTGAGCAGATATTGGCAATGTCGTTTTTGCAATGTGTAGGCCAAACAAATTCTGCTCATCACGCCATACCTGCGACGCCCGGTGTAGATGTAAAGCGTCGGTTTGTTTCCCATCATGAACAAAAAGAATTTTAAAGTGACATTTTTTGTGCTCAATCGATAGAGCAGTCCCAAATTAGTCTAGCGTCATCATCATTCGGTTGTCTGCCGTACGGCAGGTTTAGACTGCAAAGCCCTCCATGCTTATCTGTCTTTTGCAATCATCTTCGTTCTTTGGTGCCGTCATCCAGCATCTTGTACCTTTTTCTGCCCCTCCCTCTCTTTCCCGGAACGCAACCCTCAATTACCTCTACCAGAAGGCAATCTCATCTTAAACTGTGGCCTAACCAGTTTAGTTTCCTATTCTTTATCGTCAGCAACATCCTCCGTTCCTCTCCAACTCTATTCAGTACTATTTCATTTCTGACTTTATCGAACCAACTTCTCCATCCAACGCCATATCCACATTTTACAAGCTTCAATTTTCTTCTCATCTTGCTTTCTCAATATCCACGTTTCTGCTCCATACAAGGTCACACTCCATATTAGACACTTAACCAGTCTCTTCCTTAATTCTTTGTTTAAACCATTGGTTCGCCAGAGCCATTCTCACTATGATGGCCGAGGGGACTGAGGCGCTTCAGTCACGGTCTGCACGGCCACTACGGTCGGGGGTTCGAATCCCCCCTCGGGCATGGATATTTTTGCCGTCCTAGTTCGTAAGTAGTTCATTAGTAGTTTGTAAGTTTAGGGACTGATGACCCCGTAGTTAAGTCCCAGAAGCTGTACAAACATTTGAACATCACTTTGATGTCTTGTTGGCAATTCATATCTTCCTTAATCCAACTTCCCAAATACTTGAATGCTGTCACCTGTTCCATGACTTCTGACTCCAACTTGATTTTCACTTTTATTTTCTTTAAACCTATGACCATGCTTTTCGTTTTCTTTTTATTAATTTCACGCCATATGCTGTACAGGCTTCACTAAGATCATTTAGCATTTGAGTCAGTGTATCTTTATTTTCTGCAAGGATGACCATGTCGTCAGCAAATCTTATACAATCAATTTTCCTCCCACCTATCCTTACGCCTCTTGTCCCATCCAAACAGCTTTCCGGTATTTCTTCCAGATAAATGTTAAATAAAATTGCAGAGAGACAACAGCCTTGTCTGACACCTCTCCGAATCTTGCTGCCTTCTGTTTCTGGTACAGATTTGCAATTAATCTTCTTTCCTTCCACTTTAGTCCCTTCCTTTTCAAGATATCTAACAGCTTATCCTACTGCACTCTATCAAATGCCTTTTCGAGATCTATGAAGACAGCATACACTTCTTTACCCTTTTCAATATATCTTTCGCCGATGGTTCGTATGAGTCCAGTTACATCTCACGTTCCCTTTCCCCTTCTGAAACCATATTGTTCCTCTCCAAGTGCTTCTTCTAGTGTTCCATAAAGCCACCTATTCAGAACTCGAAGAAGTACCTCTGCTGCTTGCGATATTAGGCTGATTGTCCTGTGATTTTCACACTTTTTAGCATTATTAGTCTTAGTCTAGTGTGATATGCGGTTTATCGAAAGTGAAAACCGACAATTGACCAGTGCTCCGAAAGCGGCTGTGTATCGCTTCCATAAGGCGGTAGCAGACGCTGGGCGGCGAGGCGGCACTCGTGCGATGGGGCACGTTAGGCGAGGACCAAGTGGCAAACACATGTGTACCAATATGTCAGTGTCTGTCCGTGGGTATCAAAAGCGTTGGACACCGGCTGAGATCAATGCTAGTAGCAAATCAAAAATGTTTGTGTAGCTTATGGGACTTAACTACGGGTTCATCAGTTCCTAAACTTACAAACTACTTATGAAATAACTAAGGACGGCACAAATATACATGCCCGAGGGAGGATTCGAACCCCCGACCGTAGTGGCCGTGCAGACGGTGACTGGAGCGCCTCGGTCCACTTTCAAGAAGATTTCACGCAACAGCCACGCGTTTCAGCTTCTTTATACCTAACACCATAATATCTATCGAAACGTACGAAGGTCAGAGGTTGAAAAAACACAGAACAAAGTAGATAAATTTGTTTTATTTTAGCTTAATTACTGCACTTATTAGTGACAAGACTATACTGTACATTTACGAAGCAGTTCTTAAGCAACTGAACAGTTAATACATTACTGCCGGCCGCGGTGGCCGATGGGACTGAGGCGCTCCAGTCACGGTGTGCACGGCCACTACGGTCGGGGGTTCGAATCCCCCCTCGGGCATGGATATTTGTGCCGTCCTTAGGATTAGCTAGTTCATTAGTAGTTTGTAAGTTTAGGGACTGATGACCCCGTAGTTAAGTCCCATAAGCTATACAAACATTTGAACATTTGAATACATTACTTGGTCGCTATCAGATCAAAGCTGCGTACATCCTAACTGCCTCCGTGGCGACTTCATTACACATCTCTACAATTGGTTCTACGTATTCTCGTCAGAAAGACGCTGTATATTACAGGACAACAGGGTGCTTGTACAGGTTAACGCTAGAAGGAAAATAAAATGTTATTTCTGAAGGTGTGTACATGTTGTATTATGCAGTGCGGCGTGGCTGAAAGAAAACTGAGCTGCTTCCGCTGCCAGGATCTTCCTTACCCGAGTTGTCCCGTCTGCTACTGCCTTATGGAAGCCCTACACAGCCGCTTCCAGAGTACTGGTCAATGTCGTGTTTTACTGTTCTTGTTAATACATTTCGGTAAACCGAATATCACACTAGACTAATGTTAATCAGTTCTATCGATTGAGCAGAAAATTTCGCTTTAAACATCTTTTTGTTCGTGACAGGAAACAAACCTACGCTTTACATCTACACCGGGCCTCGCAGGAATGGCGTGATGAGCAGAGTTTGTTTGGCCCAAGTCTAGCTACACATTGTAAAAAAGAAATTGCAAATATCTGCTCAAACACCAGAAAAAATTCGCCTGACGACACTTAGGTCAGACGTGAGTCACATGACATTACCGCTGGATATATTTCATAAACCACATCAAATACTGACGAACCGATTTCACAGACCGAACGTGAGAAGAGGGGCTAGTGTAATTGGTTAAGACAAACCATAAAAAATGTACGGAAGTATGTTTTTTAACACAAACCTACGTTTTGTTTTAATGGAACCCCGTTAGTTTTGTTAGCACATCTGAACATATAAAAAATACTTAATCAGTGCCGTTTGTTCATTGTAAAATGTTAATTACATCCGGCGATATTGTAACCTAAAGTTGACGCTTGAGTACCACTCCTCCGCTGTTCGGTCGTGTAGGGATCCGAAGGGAACGGTGGTGTACCTTAGGTACAGAAGAGACTAGAACAGCACATTACGTCCACATGCTAACACCTTTATTGGTCTTTTTAACTGACTCACATGTACATTACCATGAAGGGTGAGGTTTCCGTTTTCCATTACGGAGTGGAATAGTGTGTCCCGGAATGTCAGGTCAATAGATGTTCAAAGTGGTGGCATCATTTGCTGCACACAGTTGCAATCTATGGCGTAATGAATGTCGTACACGCCGCAGTACATCTGGTGTAATGTCGCCGTAGGTTGCCACAATACGTTGTTTCATATCCTCTGGGGTTGTAGGCACATCACGGTACACATTCTCCTTTAACGTACCCCACAGAAGAAGTCCAGAGGTGTAAGATCATCGTAAACATGTCCCTACAGATGCTGCTCGCTGGCCGTGGCCCGTGTTTGTTACAACACGCAACTGAACGTCAAGGGTTTCAATCTTCAACTTTAGGTTACAATATCTCCAGATGTAATTAAAATTTTACAATGCAACAAACGGCACTGATTACGTATTTGTTTATATGTTCCGATGTGCTAACAAAACTGACGGGGTTCCATTTAAAATAACGTAGATTTGTGTTAAAAAACATACTTCCGTGCATTTTTTTATGGTTTGTCTTAACCAATTACACTAGCCCCTCTCCTCACGTTCGATCTGTGGAATCGGTTCGTCAGTATTTGATGTGGTTTACGAAATATATCCAGCGGTAATGTTAGGTGACTCACCCTGTATATGCACTGAGAACTTCCTATTAACACCTATTGACACAATGATACACTTGCCACTTGACCTTACGTCGAACGATGAGGTAGTCTCGCGTGTGCCTGCGTTACAGCAAACGCTGCTATTTTCATCGATAGCCTTCCTCCTACTTATAGCTCGCTGTTTGTTTACTCAGGCCGGACTGCCGGCATAATGGACAGCACAGACCGCTCAACCCGGTCTGGCGTACTTTCAAAGACGCTGTTGTAGTCTCGGTATTCAGTGTATTAGACTATTTCCGATATTCAGTGTCACGACTCATCTTTGCTAATCGAGTAACTAGAAAAGAATGAAAATGAAACCCCTCGATCAGGATCTGAAGACCATGTGACAGTAGACCAGCCGCAGTGTCAAATCACCAAATAAAATGTTCAAATCTTAGTTAAGCTCAAGGAACTTAACTGCGGGGTCATCAGTCACTAAACTTATAAACTACTTATGAACTTCCTTATACTAAAGACGACACAAACATCCATGCCCGAGGGGGGATTCGAACCTCCGACCGTAGCGGCCGTGAGTCAAATCAAAATGTCCCTGTTCCCTTAGTATGTTTTTGAATGTATTCTTTATTTAGTACCATAATTAAAAGTTTCAGTTAACATTTGTAGAAACATTTTGTTTAAAATATGAAATGTAGTTTTTATCTCTGTGGTCAATTTTTAAATTTCAGTTACACTTCAGTGCTTCCTTCGATTTATGTGTGAAATTTCATTTCTATTATTTTACATTGTAGTCGGTTCACACTACTAATTACCTCTCCTTTGCCTCAGATACTGCTACAGTATGGAAGAAAACAGAAGTGATAAACAGTAAATAAACTGCTGAAAAATCAAAACGTGCAAAATTATGGCTCCCACAACGCCTCAACTGTTCTTTCAATACTAACAGTTTAGCGTTGTCCCAGCTGAAAACTGTTTCCCACACTTCATTTGGCAGGACGTTGAACTTGTAGACAAACAAAAATTACACGAAGCGAAATGTAGCGTGAGGAGGGCTATGCGAGAGGCGTTCAACGAATTCGAAAGCAGAGTTCTTTGTACTGACTTGGCTGAGAATCCTAAGAAATTTTGGTCTTATGTCAAAGCAATAGGTGGATCAAAACGAACTGTCCAGACACTCTGTGACGTAAATGGCATTGAAACAGAGGATGACACTCTAAAGGCGGAATTAATAAATGTCTTTTTCCAAAGCTGTTTCACAGAGGAAGATTGCAGTGTAGTTCCTTCCCTAGATTGCCGCACAGATTACAAAATGGCAGATATCGAAATAGTTGACAGAGGGATGGAAAAACAATTAAAATCGCTCAAAAGAGGAAAGGCCGCAGGACCTGATGGGATACCAGTTCGTTTTTACACAGAGTACGCGAAAGAACTGGCCCCCCCTTCACGCAGTGGTGTATCGGAGGTCTCTAGAAGAGCATAGCGTTCCGAAAGATTGGAAAATGGCGCAGGTCATCCCCGTTTTCAAGAAGGGTTCTCGAACAGATGTGCAGAACTATAGGCCTATATCGCTAACGTCAGTCAGTTGTAGAATTTTGGAACATGTATTATGTTCGAATATAATGACATTTCTCGAGACGAAACCTACTCTGTAGGAATCAGCATGGGTTTCGAAAAAGACGTTCGCGTTCAAGCCAGCTCGCGCTATTCGTCCACGAGACCCAGAGGGCCATATACAAGGGTTGTCAGGTAGATGCTGTGTTTCTCGACTTCCGTAAGGCGTTTGATACAGTTCCCCACAAACGTTTAATGAACCAAGTAAGAGCATATGGTCTATGAGACCAATTGTGTGATTGGATTGAGGAGTTCCTAGTTAACAGAAGCAGCAGGTCTTTCTCAATGGAGAGAAGTCTTCCGAAGTAGGAATTACGTCAGGTGTGCCACAGGGGAGTGTCGTAGGTCCGTTGCTGTTCACGATATATATAAATGACCTTGCGGATAACATCGGAAGTTCACTGAGGCTTTTTGTGGATGATGCTGTAGTATATAGAGAGGTTGTAACAATGGAAATTGTATTGAGATGCAGGAGGATCTGCATAGAATTGGCGCATGGCGCAGGGAATGGCAATTGAATCTCAATGTAGACAAGTGTCATGTGCTGCGAATACACAGAAAGAAAGATCCTTTATCATTTAGCTACACTATAGCAGGTCAGCAACTGGAAGCAGTTAATTCCATAAATTATCTGGGGGTAGTCATTAGGAGGGATTTAAAATGGAACGGCCATATAAAATCAATCGTCGGTAAAGCAGATGCCAGACTTACATTTATTGGGAGAATTCTAAGGAAATGCAGTCCGAAAACATAGAAGTAGGTTACAGTACACTTGTTCGCCCACAGCTTGAATACTGCTTACCGGTGTGGGATCCGTACCAGATGGGATTGATAAAGGAAGTGGAGAAGATCCAACGGAGAGCAGCGCGCTTCGTTACAGGATCATTTGGTAATCGTGAAAGCGTTACGGAGATGATCGATAAACTCCAGTGCAAGACTCTGCAGGAGAGACGCTCTGTCGCTCGGTACGGGCTTTTGTCGAAGTTTCGAGAACTTACCTTTACTGAGGAGTCTAGCAGTATATTGCTCACTCCTACGTATATCTCACGAAGAGATCGTGAGGATAAAATCAGAGAGATTAGAGCCCACACCGAGGCATACCGACAATTCTTCTTTCCGCGAACATTACGTGACTGGAACAGGAGTGAAAATTGATAATGGTACTCAAAGTACCCTTCACCACACACCGTCAGGTGGCTTGCGGAGTATGGTTGTAGATGTAGATGTAGATTATAAGCTGTTGCAAAAGTCTCTGCCCCATTTTTTTCTTTTTTCTTTCGATCCCGTGAATCTACCGGTAGATAATGTCGTATGTTTCGTCATGAAAACCAGCATCGAAGTTTGCTGCTCCAAAGAGATTCGCATAAACTCTTAACTTTGTGAATGTAAAAGCGCAACCACGCAGGAACTTCATTCATGTTGTCCTAAAAGTTCTTTTGATTGAGTGTGGTACTTTCTAATCAGCAACTATGCAGTAAGTTACTTTACTATTGTTTGTTTTTGAGCAGTTTATCTGGCCTTCATTTACAAGTCAGCGTGAGATTTCGTCAGTAATGAGTTTATTCGATACCATACTTCAGACAATCTCTCTACTGTCTCATTCTGGTAACACCGGTCTCAGCTGGGTCATTCCATGTCAAATCGCCTAATTTCGGAACATTTACCAGCCCGACAACAGCGGATTTCGTTGAAATGTTATGTGTCCTCTATAATCACCGGTAAAATTTAACGATCGTCGAAGTAATAACAGACGACATATGAATGTCTCAGTGCCATAGCTGCACAACCCACAATTCTTAAAAATTGCTGTTTTGTGATGTACTGGGCTGAACATAATGGTCTTAACGTGTGCCAGACTTGCCTACACGGTTTTCGTAGTTTGATTAATTATCATACCTAGCGTCATATTTGGCAATTACTATATGAGTATTTAAGATAGCGTCATATGTGCCTACTCAATATCAAGACGGCGGACGAGGGCTGTTCATAGGTAATACGACAAGAAGAATTGTTTAATAACAGTGATGATGATCAGAATTAAGTTCCAGATTCTAATTATACTGATTCTTCAGGTAAATATAAAGCTGTGTATGTAATGGTTACGTTCTGTGACAACCCTGCTAGTTTAGAAAAGAACCTTTGAAAATTCTTGTGGGTTAGGCATGTCTGGCACTATACAATTTTTACTAAACAGGAGTACAGTTAAACAATACATAATGTTCTTTATAATTTTAGAATAATTGGTATAGAATTACGTATTTGTCTTATTGCCAATAAAACAGTAGTTATTTAACATTAGGAAAGTTTATGTACTTATTTCTTTTCAAAAACCCTTACTTCAGGGATTTTGTTGCTTAGGCAAGTCTGATTCTATCAGGAACATGAGCAACATAATCCAGATATAGCGACTCCAAAGAGAATAGTAACAGTTAAGAAAAACGGAAACTCACATAAAGTTTATTACAAAGAACAAGCATGATCATGTTGAGGAATTACATATCCGTATCTGGTAAAAAATTGCCTAAGAAGTAATGCTCCTTGGATCCTTCAGATTGCCAATTGGTCATTTTATGATTTCTGTGCAGTGGAGACAGCTACTTTTTAGCAGTTTTTACATGTGTTTTTCTCTATGAACTGGGTTTATAAGTGGACAAATTGAAATACAAGATGTTACGTGGAGCTACGTTTCCCAAAGTAGTAAGACAAGAGTGTACCGACTTGAAGATTAAAATGGTGAAAATAAGATAATATACAAAAATTCTTTCAGGGAACGCTATCAGTATAGGGCAGTATAACTAATGTACTGTACGTAAGAGGAAGAAGGTGAATTTAATACCCGAAAGTGACAAAAGAGGAAAACATGTGCCACACAACAGTACATCTACAGATGGGGAGTGGGTTTATAGATTTACTGGAAAAGTTTCCTGTATACTAGAGCCATTTTTGTTGCCGTGATAGCTCTCGCAAATATTTGTCACCAGATTTCAATATGACTATAATGTTTAAACTCTACAAGGAAGAGTTCAATCTGAAAAGTTACTTTGCAGTTTCATTGTACATGTTTCGCCACATTTTCAATACAAGATTCAACCTGCATTCTAAACAACCAAAAAAGGATACATGGCGTATCTGTGATGAATTTCATGTAAAGATAGCCCTGGAAAAAAAGACCTACTTGGGCAGCATGAACTTCATTTAAAGAAAGCAGAAGCTTTGAATGATATGAAGAAGAAAGACATAAGTGAATCAGTTCAATGTAATGCTGCAAAACAAGTTTTGATTTTGATTTACAGAATACATTTCCTACGCCAGTATTAACAACGAGTGTAGTTTATTACAAGCGTGAGTTAGGGCCTACGATCTAGTAGTACATGATAGTAACACTGGGGTGAACACATCACTTCCCGTGGGTCACCAGAAATTGCCTCATCCGTTTTATACCATATTAGAAATTGTCTCCCAAAACAACAAGAGTAGTAATACTCTACAGTGACAGTTACGGTGGACGAAACAGAATAATAAAAATGGCACTTACTTTAAGCTATATATTTCAGCAAACTGAAATACAAGAGATAAAATAGAAGTTTTTCATGGCCATAGTTTTTATACTGATGATCAAGATTTTGGCATAATTGAAAGCAAAAAGAAATATCAAGATGACTAGTCTACGGTGATTGAAAAGGTAAAGGAGAAGCAACCAAATTTCTTGTTCATATAATGACAAATTATTTATTTTACAGTACAAAATCCTCGGAAGAAAGCATTACCAATAGGAAAGCAAATACGAAAACTGACAAAGTGGAATGGTTGAGAATACGAAGGCTAAGGATTCGCAAAGAACGTCCAAAAATTCTAACGTGCGACTGCTTCGATGATGTTGGCTTCAGTGCACTAGACATTGGCAAAAAGTCGAGGAAGTCCTAGCAGTAAATTCTAAGAAAGTCTGCTATTATAATATCCTAATGGCAGAAAATTATAAAAAAAGTATTTGCAGGGACTTTTGAAGTTTGTGGCACCAGAACACTGTCAGCTTTAGGTGTTTATTCAAGGAAGCAGCGGAAGGAATCCCTGAATTTGACAAAGCAAGGAAGATAATGATGTGAAATAAGGGGTAGAACAGGAGACATGAAGATACAGCGACATGATAGGTTGCAAGAGAGATGAAGACTTAGTGCTGTGAAATGGATAAATGTTTTAAAAAGAATGCTGAGATTTGATTGTTTCCAAAAAAACTTATCTGTGATGATACAAATATATTGAAGTTGATTTACACAAACATCCCGTTTTAAAAAGTGCCATTATTTGCCTATCAAGTGCCTAAGAAACAAAGCCTTTATTTTCAATCTGTTAGTTTTCATCGCCAGAAGTGTCTTTCATTTGTCTGCATTAAAAATAATTGATTTTGAAGTGCTATTTTTAATGTTGAAATTAAAAATTAAATGTGCATATTATGTTGCTATAAATGTGTGACTTCTGCGTTCATTAGTTAGTTTGTATTCTGCTATAAACGTTAACTCAATACATCTGAAAACTATGTATATGTGGGTTAGGCATCGATGCCACTGAACCAGTCAGATATTCTCTTGTTTCACTACATGCACACAATGTGCATAGCGAGCGTGAATTCCTGGCAACTTTGAGCTGTTATAACATGGCCAATATTTCATTCAAATAATTGAAAATTGGACAATTTGTATAAGCTTTCTCTTAAGAACAATAATGAAAAGAATTATACGTGTCTTATTAATAAGAGACTGAAGGATGACGACCGTTAAACTTAGCACGTAGCAACCTAACAGGTTCGCAAAAATATAACGTTTCATTTATGTGCTACTTTCATGTATTGAATAAATTCAGTATAACAGTGAATTTTTTGTGAAAGTATTAACAATGCGATATTTTTGACACGCTTTTGCAAAAAAAAAAAAAAAAAAAGAAAGAGAGAGAGAGAGAGAGAGAGAGAGAGAGAGAGAGAGAGAGAGAGAGAGAGAGAGAGAGAGACAGGGACAGAGAAGAAAAGAAAAACAACGTATGCTGAACACGAAACGTGTGAAATACAAACATTCATTCACAAATTTTTTAATAAAATGAAGATTTTCTATATTTTCATTGTCAAGAAAAGAATGACCATTGCAAGTGTCAGTACAGTTCACGGAAAGAAGGCCCTTAAGTTTTTATGCTGGTGTAAATGGTTTCGTCACTTGAATGCAGGAATCACTTCCTCTTCTTAAGAGGAATGTACGCAAATAATAATAATAAAAGCGGCTTAAGTGTATGTCAATAATGGAGGATAGGTAACAGCTCACCGTACAGAGGCTCGCTGAACTGTTGACAGACACGAAAATAGATAATCACATTCACACAAATTTTCGTCCATGGCCTTTGTCAGTTTATCACTGATCGAGCTGCGCATGAGCAGAGTTGTCGAATTCCATAAGCAGCTATGCGCTTGCACAGTTTTGCAGCTTACATGTGCGTCAGTTTGTCTGCTCTTACGGTGGATTGCGGAGTATATATTTAGATGTAATTCAATTTGAATTAGCAGACACCTTTGCACAGATGTTCTTAACCACAAATCATAAGACCTAGAACAACAGTCAATTCTGTTGACTGCCGGGCTTTTACTAGTGGTGTTATAAACATAGACTAACACCAGTAAATAACGTTTCTTAAAAGTTTAATTACTTCTCTTTTTCAGTGACTAAAATTTTAATGGAATTGGGAGAAAAAGGTGTCAGAAGGTAGTTCTCGTAAGACTCTATCGTGCATTGGCGGCAAATTTTAAAATAAAAGATATTCATTTATTACATTCTGACGGGCTGTCCCGCACGGCAGAATAAAAGTTTCACGCAGCGATTTGAGGCCACGGTTACCGTGTTTCCTGTTCGCCTGCAGTGGGCATGCGCGGAGATGCAGACACTTCTACATCTACATCTACACACATACTCCGCAATTCACCGTAAGGTGCGTGGCGGAGGGTACACTGTACCACTACTAGGCATTTCCTTTCCTATTCCACTCCCAAATTGAACGAGGAAAAAAAAAAAAGAATGCCTTTATGCCTCCGTACGAGCCCTAATTTCCCTTATCTTGTCTTTGTGATCTTTACGCGAAATGTAAGTAGGCGGCAGCAAGATCGTACTACACTCAGCTTCAAATTTCGGCCCTCTAAATTTACTTAACAGAAATTCACGAAAAGAACGTCGTCTTTCCTCCAGCGATCCCCAATTGAGTTGCCGGAGCATTTCCGTGACACTTGCGCATTGGTCGAACCTACCGGTAACAAATCTAGCTGCTCGCCTCTAAACTGCTTCTATGACTTCCTTTAAACTGATCTGCTGCGGATCCTAAACACTTGAGCAATACTCAAGACGTGGTCGTACAAGCGTTTTATACGCGGTCTCCTTCACAGGTGAAGTACATCTTCCCAAAATTCTCCCAATAAACCGAAGTCGGCTCTCCGCCTTACTCACAACTGTCCTTACATGCTCGTTCCATTTCATATCTCTCTGCAATGTTACGCCTAGATATTTGAACGACGCGAGAGCATCAAGAAGCTCACTACTAATGCTGTATTCGAACATTATGGGATTGTTTTTTCTACTCATGCGCATCACCTTACATTTTTCTACATTGAGAGCTAGCTGCCATTCTTCGCACCAACTAGAAATTTTGTCTAAGTCATCCTGTATGCTATTACAGTCAGTTACAGACGACACCCTCCCATACAACACAGCATCGTCAGCAAACAGCCGCAAATTACAACTTACTCTGTCCATCAGATCATTTATATAGATAGAAAATAATAGCGGTCCTATCACACTACCCTGGGGCATGCCTGACGATACACTCGTCTCTGATGAACACTCGCCGTCGAGAACAATGAACTGCGTTCTATTATTTAGGAAGTCTTCTAGCCAATCACAAATCTGTGAACCTATTCCATAAGCTCGTATCTTCGTTAGCAGTCTGCAGTGTGGCACCGCGTCGAACGCCATTTTGAAGTCGAGGAAAACACAATCTGCCTGTTGCCCTTCGTCCATGGCTCGTGAGATGTCACTTACTTCTGATTGGCTGATGCGCGCAGAACAGGCAGCAGCACCTCGGTGCTCAGCTGAGTATGTTCCCTTTTATTATACTTCTTTTCCTTTAGGAGGTCTAACCTATACTTATTCCGTATCTCTTCGCCGCGCCACAGTTCGGTTTGGTGAGCGCTCGGTGCGGTCCAGTTATCGAAGCAGTGCCCCGATGCAATTCTCCCTGCCTCTAGGTGGCAATTCGGCCCGTCTCCAAGGGCAACCGAGGCACACGGATTAAGAACATTTGTCAAAGGTGTCTGCTAATTCAAATTGAATTACATGTAAATATACACTCCGCAATCCACCGTAAGGGCAGACAAACTGGCGCATATGTAAGCTGCAAAACTGTGCAAGCGCATAGCTGCTTATGGAACTCGACAACAGCTGTGCGCATGTGCAGCTGTATCAGTGATAAACTGACGAAGGCCATGGCCGAAATTTGTGTGAATGTGATTATCTATTTTCGTGTCTGTCAGCAGTTCAGCGAGCCTCTTTACGGTGAGCTGTTACCTATGCTCCATTATTGACATACACTTAAGCCTATATATATATATATATATATATATATATATATATATACTGCACAGCAAAATAATTTTGTAATTGCCTTTATGCTATAAGTTGACGATGACTGCAAACTTTCCGACCAATACATTCAGTGATAGTGAAGGAATAAATTAAAATCTTACGTTGTGAGGTGGCAGTAACATGTAGTCAATATTTTTACTTCGTTATCTCATATCAAATGTTCAAATGTTTGTTAAGCTTAAGGGACTTAACTACAGGGTCATCAGTCCCTAAACTTACAAACTACTTATGAACTACCTACAACTAAGGACGGCACAAATATCCATGCCCAAGGGGGGATTCGAACCCCTGACCGTAGTGGCTGTGCAGACCGTGACTGAAGCGCCTCAGTCCCCTCGGCCACCGCAGCCGGCTCCATTATCTTTTTTTCTTTGGGCAGAAGGGGAAGTTCATCGTCGTTTTGATACACTATCTTTATTTAGATTTCATACCACTTCTGTTTCTATTGGGACACTTCGTCTAAGGAAAAATCCTTCAGTTATAGCAGTTTCTTAATAAATTTTTCTACGATTCTTTCGGATATCTGCTGTCCAGTGTACAAGCTGGCAACACAAGAGGACAGTTGGTGTGCTTTCTCTCGCATAGCCTCGACAGTTGGTAAATTGGTGTCCATAAATTTACGTGTTTGAGCATTTGCATTCGTAGAACTTCTCTCTTGCGAGACTGCCGACTCAGCTGTGGAAGGAAGGGCCCCCTGCCATGGCCTGGTATCTGTGAGGTCTGGTCAGAGGGCAGTGGACGGAGAAACCGGTCGATGAGGGCTGACCGCGGCTACCTGCGAGGTTTTGTTTGAAATCACAGGTAGAACAGGATAATGCTCTGGAGGTGCACTTCAGGTTGCCAGCCTAACTGTCGCCACTAGAACTATGTCTGCAGTCATCACCAATCGGACGTACCTTCAGGGCGAAGTTTGCAGAAGCACAGAGTAACATATACATAGGAGCAGCCCCCCCCCCTAAACCACTGTCCTACGCTCCCCCCGTAGTTCCGTAAGATGCTAGCGGGTGTCAGGCCGTTCGCTGGCTTAGGGTGCCTCTCGCACGTCAGAGGGTAGCGTGGATGGGAGACTGAGGGGAGAGCTTGTGCCCCTCTGCCACGAGGCCGTGGCTGTGTCCAGCTTGCTGGCTTTTGAGGGGAGGTGGTGGTGGGGACAGCCGCTACCTGTCGCCTGCTCTGGCCACTTTAAAGAGCTGCTTCTGACCGCAGTGCCATCATGGGACATATTACGGAACTGCTGGAAACCCTCCCTCCCCGCACCCCTGAGCGTAGGACCGGGCCCTTATGGAGGTTTCCCGTCTGTATATATTTGTCTGTGGCAGAAGTCTTCAAAATGTTTGTAATTATATCGGACCAAACTGCGTGGTCATTAGTCCGTAGCTTACAAACTACTTAAACCTAGGTAAACTAATCTACGGACAAACACACACATCCATGCCCCAGGGAGGACTCGAACCTCCACCGCGAGCAACCGCGTGCTCCGCAGCGAGACGCTTTAGACCGCTCGGCTACTCCACCGCGGCGACAGAAGTCTCGCCAAAGCGGCGTGTTTTTTTCACGGCTATGAATGCCTAGGCGATTTCTTTGAGTCTGGCGAGGTGGGCGTTTGTGGAAATGTTCTTCTGCGTGACGAATGTTAAGAGGTTTGTTGGGTGCATAGTTAGTCGTCTGGGCTACCGGGGCTTGGCGGCTATTGTCATAAAATTAAGGTATTTTGAGACATGAGAACGAAAGAGGACGTTCGAAAATTCCGGAGAGGTCGTAGACTTGGGTACGGTATCGTCTCTGTGGGAACTTTGTTCGTATGGGAGGAGTTTTTAGGGGCGTCTGCAGAGTGCTCTGTGATTCGCCAAAGCTTAGGATTGTGACAGTTTTGTAATTTGTCAGCAGCTTCTCGCAATATCATTGGGCAGGCTATTAGCGGTGTGTGGTAATTGGAGCACTCTGGCCGCGTAGTCGCGGGTCGCGACCAGGAACGCTGGGAGAGACAAAGACTTTTTCGAGGATTCGCTGGTAGGTCGCCGCGGTGTGAGGATCGATTTACCTCTCGCGGTTTACTTGTGCTGTTGTCTGATCTTTGATTTTTGTCCTGTAGGATCGCTTCCGGCGGCCACAGTTAACTTACATATTTTGGACGTCTCACTTTGAGCATTCGCACTTTGCGCATCGCGCATATATTGAGATTTTGTGTGGCAAGTTTGACTTGGTTATTTGCACTTGGAACACTGTTTCACAAGTACACTACGTCGACTTGTCTGCTCGCTATATAAAATTGTGCATCCATTGTCTGTCTAGCAGCGCCGACGCTAGAGTGTCTGCTAGCTTAAATATCGTTCCTGCTTCACAGAACGAAGTGAGAAAACGGTCGCGTTTTATTTCAGCTCTGGTCTACAGTCATCACCTGCCGCTGCCGAATCTTGTCTGCTCTAAATATTCGATAATGTGTCGTCTGCATCATTGCTAGGGCCAGTACACTGATGTTTTTGAAGGAATTTCTCTGTATTTTCATAACCGGGCTTACTTGTTCAAATTAGGAAACTTCATCTGACCTTTGAGTTTGTGCATTTGTGGCGGTAGTTTGGATAATTATTCTTCCTGAAAAGGGTTTCCTTCTCCCTTGACTCAGTCAGTCATTTGTTGATGTATATATGGGTAACGATTATTTCATGTTGTTAATTGTCAATTTTTTAAACTTTTGTTTATAGGATCTCTTATTTTCAAAGTATGTGTAATGTTTCGATTGCTTTGTCATGTTCCAGGATGAATTGTTATGGTAAATAAATGGCACCTGAAGTATGTATATTCTTTCAATTGAAAACTTCCCTATCATTCATAAGTTTGGAGGGGCAAACAGATATTAGTTAATTTGGGAGTGTGCCGAGTAAATTAGATTAAATTGCTGGTATCAAATGTTCAAATGTTTGTATAGCTTATGGGACTTAACCACGGGGTCATCAGTCCCTAAACTTACAAACTACTTATGAACTAGCTTATCCTAAGGACGGCACAAATATCCATGCCCGAGGGGGGATTCGAACCCCCGACTATAGTGGCCGTGCAGACCGTGATTGGAGCGCCTCAGTCACCTCGGCCACCGCGGCCGGCTTGCTGGTACCCCTCATTGTGATATTGGTTAGGAATTTATAAAGTAAATGTGTTTGACCATATCATACGCCACCGAGCAAGTGAGGTCAATTAAAAAATAATAATAGTAATTTTCCATGTTTTTATAAACATTTTGGCGGCCCTAATTTAATTGTCAAAAATATGATGATTCACTTTGATATATAAAAGTTACGTAATTAATTATAACTATTTTAACAAGTGGGAATTTGCATGTTGAGTACTGTTGCAGTCAATAGACCTCGCACACTTAGTCTAGACACCCACACAAATAGAGACACACTTCTCAACGTCTGGTGCAGATCTTTAAACAAATCAACGTCCGAAATGTAGTAAGCGAAAAATATTTTCCCTTTACATTTTTCGCAGAGGTGTAAACGAGAAAAAGTTTCAGTATGTTCTTATGGTATTTATGTGATTTATAGACAAATCTGTGTTGACAGAATGAAACTTTCACTCTGCAGCGGAGTGTGCACTCATATGAAACTTCCTGGCAGATTAAAATTGTGTGCTGGAACCGGGACTCGAACCTGGGACCTTTCCCTTTCGCGGGCAAGCGGACTACCGACTGTGCTATCCCGACCTCGCCTCCTACTTTCCAAACTTCACAGAAGTTCTCCTGCGAAACTTGCAAGACTAGCACTCCTGGAAGAAAGGATATGGTGGAGACATGGCTTAGCCACAGCCTAAGGGATGTTTACAGAATGAAACTTTCACTCTGCAGCGGAGTGTGCGCTGATATGAAACTTCCTGGCAGATTTCAATTGTGTGCCGGAACCGAGATTCGAACCTGGGACCTTTGCGTTTCGCGGGAAAAGCGCACAACTGACTGTGCTATCCCGACACGACTCACGATACCGCCTCACAACTTTACTTCCGCCAGTACCTCGCTTCCTACTTTCCAAACTTCACAGAAGTTCTCCTGCGAAACTTGCAAGACTAGCACTCCTGGAAGAAAGGATATGGAGGAGACATGGCTTAGCCACAGCCTAAGGGATGTTTCCAGAATGAAACTTTCACTCTGCAGTGGAGTGTGCGCTGATATGAATCTGCCTGGCAGAATAAAATTGGGATAGCACAGTCGGTAGTGCGCTTGCTCGCGAAAGGCAAAGGTCCCAGCTTCGAGTCCCGGTTCCGGCACACAATTTTAATCTGCCAGGAAGTTTCAAATGTGTGTTGGTTTAAGATGTTTATGAACTATTAGTATCGTACCCATATTGGAATTGGATGATTGATATTAGGAATTTTGTCTCATACCAGCAAACATCTGCATGGAGAATCACATAAATACCATTAAGAACATTCTGAAACACGCTGTACAACGTCCACGTATCCCAAAACTCATCACAACGCTACATAAGACAAAAAGTATGCTTGTGTTATGACTACTCTTGGCAGGCCTTGTATCTAGGTGGCGTTGGTAGTGTTTCAAATGTTCAAATGTTTGTTCTTATGGGACTTAACTACGGGGTCTTCAGTCCCTAAACTTTCAAACTACTTATCAACTAAAATTATTTCCAACCCATGGTGTACAACAGCAATCAGTTAGAATAAATATTCCTTCAAACCGTCTTGAATGCAAATTTTTATTAGTTAATGACGCGTTTCGCCCTTTAGCAGGGCATCTTCAGATTATCTGCGTGACAGAATTTACACAAAATTACAAGGCGGAATTACAAACGGTTATAATGGTACATGGGCTTGTTTTGTGTTAAGAAGACAGTTTAAATGGTAAACAAAGCTTACAATGCGCTCTTCGTGGTGTGACACCGTAAGTGGTTATTGCGGTGTTTTTATTTTCTTGGAATTTTTATTTTTATTTTTCCTTGTGGCCCTACAAATGTTCGGGTAACAACGAATTACAATTGGAACATACTCGGTAAAGATGTGAGAAAGCCGGCCGCGGTGGCTGAGGGGACTGAGGCGCTTCAGTCACGGTCTGCACGGCCACTACGGTCGGGGGTTCGAATCCCCCCTCGGGCATGGATATTTGTGACGTCCTTAGTTGTAGCTAGTTCATAAGTGGTTTGTAAGTTTACAGACTGATGACCCCGTAGTTAAGTCCCATAAGCTCTACAAACATTTGATACTTCTTCTTTTTTTTTTTTTTTTTTTTTTTTTTTTTTTTTTTTTTTTTTTTTTTTTTTTTTTTTCTTCATGTGAGAAACATAAAACCGATTTTTAAGATTACCTGGTAATCTTAAAAATCGGTTTTATGTTTCTCACATCTTTACCGAGTATGTTCCAATTGTAATTCGTTGTTACCCGAACATTTGTAGGGCCACAAGGAAAAATAAAAATAAAAATTCCAAGAAAATAAAAACACCGCAATAACCACTTACGGTGTCACACCACGGAGAGCGCATTGTAAGCTTTGTTTACCATTTAAACTGTCTTCTTAACACAAAATAAGCCCATGTACCATTATAACCGTTTGTAATTCCGCCTTGTAATTTTATGTAAATTCTGTCACGCAGATAATCTGAAGATGCCCTGCTAAAGGGCGAAACGCGTCATTAACTAATAAAAAAATTTTCAATCAAGACGGTTTGAAGGAATACTTATCAACTACTTACGAACTAGGACGGCACAAATATCCATGCCCGAGGGGGGATTCGAACCCCCCGACCGTAGTGACCGTGCAGACCGTGACTGGAGCGCCTCAGTCCCCTCGGCCACCGCGGCCGGCTGGTAGGGTTTACATAACGTTTTGATTAGGGACCCATTTCCGGAAACATCAACGTTTCCTTAGGTTGGTTGCACACACACATCGATTATGAACGGCTGGTAAAATATTGGCGTCCACATTCCAGCATTAGCCGTTGTAAGACATTCTAGCTTGCACACTGGCCGACCACGGACCGACACCGGCAAAAAGCCGGTCAGCTGCCGACGATTGCCACTGCAGACCGCCGGCGCCGGTCATACAGTAGAGAGGAGCACGTCGTCAAATGACAGCTGTAGTGAGCTGCAAACGCAACGATTTTTACCGGCCGTCCTCCATGCTCAGTTACCGCTCTTTCTTCTCGCCATACAGTCGATGTAGCGCATATAGTACTATGTTGTTGTTGTTATGGTCTTCAGTCCGGAGACTGGTTTCATGCAGCTCTCCACCCTACTCTATCCTGAGGAAGCCTTTTCATCTCATAAGAACGGCAACCCACATCCACTTGAATCTGCTTACTATACGCGTCTCTTGGTCTCCCTCTGCGATGATTGTTACGCCACACACTTCCCTCCAATGCTAAATTTTCGATTCCCCTATGTCTAAGAATATGTCCCTTCTTTTAGTCAGGGTATGCCAAAAATTCCTTTTCTCACCAATTTTGTTCAGTACCTCTTAATTAGTTATGCGATCTACCCACCTAATCTTCAGCATTCTTCTGTAACACCACATTTCAAAAGCCTCTATTCTCTTCCTGTCCGCACTGCTTATTGTCCAAGTTTCACTCCCGTACAAGGCATCACTCCACACAAATGCCTTCAGAAAAGACTTCCTTACCCTTAAATTAATATTCGATGTTAGCAAATTTCTCTTTTTCAAATATGCTTTTCTTCCCATTGCCATTCTGCATTTTATATCCTCTGTACTGCGACCATCGCATGTTATCTTACAACCCAAGTAACAAAACTCATCTACCACCTTCATTGTTTCATTACCTAATCTAATTCCTTCAGCATCGCCTGATTTTCTAAGACCGCATTCCATTATTATTATTATTATTTTTGCTCTTGTTAATGTTCATTTTATACGCTCTCTTCAACACACTGTCCATTCCATTCAACTGCTCTTCCAGGTCCTTGCTGTCTCTGACAGAATTACTATGTCGTCGGCAAAACGCAATGTTTTTATTTCTTCGCCCTGAACTTTAATCCCTATTCCAAATTTTTCCTTGCTTTCCTTCACCGCCTGCTCGATGTACAAATCGAATAACGTCGGAGAAAGGCTACAACCCTGTCTTACTTCCTTCCCAACTGATGCTTCCCTTTCATGCCCTTCGAGTCTAATAACTGCGGTCTGGCTTTTGTACAAGTTGTAAATAACTGTCCTTTCCCTGTATTTTACCCCTGCTGCCTTCAGAATTTGAAAGAGTGCATTCCAGTCAACATTGTCAAACGCTTTCTCCAAGTCTACAAAAGCTAAAAATGTAGGTTTGCCTTTCCTTAATCTATCTTCTAAGATAAGACGTAAAGTGAGTATTGTCTCCCGGGTTCCTACGTTCTTCAAAAAATATTGATTCTGTATACAATAAATTACAAATATTGCAATTCTCGTCTGTTCCAGGGCACCGAATAAAATTCAATGGCGAAGTAAAAATTTTTTGTCGTACTCGCTTTTAGAATTTTTGAATTTTTCCTTTTTTTATTCTTCGGGTACATCATGTTATTGTTTTATGATGTTATTGAGAATTTGGCTTTGTTTTATTATGCAGGGTGGCTTGTCCTCTGATCTATCGGCTGTACAGAAACTTTTCTAGCCCTTCCACCTATCGTGTACTAGCGTCCATTATTCTATTTTCTATCAGATTTATCTGCATTCCCGCGAGGGATTGAACTCCTTTTTTAAATCCACAAGGAAATGCTCATTTGACTGTTTGAGGCATGCGTTTGTAATGGATTAAATGATTAAGAGATTCGGTAGTGGAAGCACGAACAGTTTTGTGGAACAAACATGTGGACCTGTTTCAAGATAGAAATGCGACTAGTGATACATTGAGACAACTTTTCTGCGAAATGAATGAGGGATTTGAGGAAATGGAGAGCTAAGAAAAAAAATCATTTCGTAACTAGTATACTAAAGTGTGATGATACGGTACTTTATTAGTTATTTGTATCATGTCAAAATATTTGTCGTAATACTATGCAAAATGGTTTGTGATACATAATTGATGTTTGGAATGAACTTCACCGTTTCTTTATTTCTCATTTATAATCATTGTTACTTTTTAATATAAAGCAGGACGTACATTTGTAGTTTTACATGTTATACATTAGTTCATTAATGTTACATAATTTGAGTATTTAAGGTAAATGGAGATAAATGTTCAAATGTTTGTGTAGTTTGTGGGACTTAACTATAGGGTCGTCAGTCCCTAAACTTACAAACTACTTATGAACTAACTAACACTAAGGACGGCACAAATAACCATGGCCGAGGGGGGATTCGAACACCCGACAGTAGTGGCCGTGCAGACCGTGACTGGAGCGCCTTAGTACCCTCGGCCACCGCTAAATGGAGATAAGAAGACAGCCAAGTGACTGCTCGTTTGACCGGTAAAACGCCGGCGTGTGTGCAAGCAAAGCTCCACCGATAAATATCGGCCGATACTTACCGATCGCCCAAAGTCGGTGTGTGTGCAAACAGCCTTAGGGACAGAGGAACGTCTTAGAGTTCCCTGTCCTGGCATGCAACAGGGTAGACGCGATTACGTGTACTACGTCAAACAATCACCGGAATCAACCCTTATGGACTACTTCTTGTGGGGACGTATGGAGAGTCTAATTTATGAAACACCTGTGAAGAAAGATGACGATCTGCTAGCACGAGTTCTGGCCGCTTCACAAGACAATGAAGAGACACCAAGTTGGATCGAGAGAGTGTACCAGAACATGCTACGGAGGTACAATGTGTGTAACGACGTTGGTGGTTGCCGCATCGAGTCGCTGTTGTAATGCATCAGTACGTTGCGGCTGGTGCCGTAAATGATGGGTTCTTGTTGTTGTCGACTAATGTAAACCATAAGGTGTAAATTGTAATGAAAATGCGTAAGTAATAACGGAACGATTCAGTATTCTTTTCAAATTGATTGCAACAACTGTACTTGGTCACACCTAATTACATTCATCAAGTAGGAGTGGATGAGATAATCATCTGAATTGAAAACGTCGTGGAACGGAAACGATAAGTTTCCGGACATGGTTTCTTATTCAAAACTAAGGCGCCTCGCTGCGGAGAGCGCGGTTGCTCGCTGTCGGAGGTTCGAGTCCTCCCTGGGGCATGGGTGTGTGTGTTGTCCTTAGGTTAGTTCACCTAGATTAAAGTAGTTTGTAAGCTACGGACTGATGACCACGCAGTTTGGTCCGATAGATTTACAAACATTTGAACATTTTTTCTTATTCAAATTGTTATTTACTCACTGCTCTCTACAAGTCCTAGAAGGATGCGACGGGAATTTCCGACCACCCTGTAGTTAGTGTGCTATAAAAAACTAACCAAACTACTGCGCTCTATTTTGATGTAGACTTCGCGTCATTGATTTTAGCAGATACAAAGCTGCAGATGAAATGCAGGTAAGATATCGAAATTTTATGTAAGGTTGAAAGCAGAAGGATAACTCTTCTTCATTCTCGAGATATAGGATGTTATATCCGACGAACAGACGCGGGTAGAGCTTCCAGTTCTGTTCATGAAGATTTTGCGGCTGTTTGAAGTACTTTCATCTGATATTATGAAAACTGTTTGGTTGTGGCTCCAGATGGATAGAGTTCACCTATAAATTGAGACTGACCTGTAGCGTGGCCCAATACTCAAACAGACCGTGAAAATTTCATCGGACCAAAGTGTAAATTAAGAAAATGATTGCGGTAACGGAGAATTCTTTGATAAGTATTTTCTTGCATGTTATGTACATAAATTTTACACGAACAACCCAAAATGCAAGGGACTACCCACTTCATATTTTGTATCAAAAACAGAGAAGTAAAAAGTTCCTATACAGTGCCAATTACATTTGTATGTATAATATTTTTTCTTTGTTTTCTGCAATAGTGCGCTAAATACAATTAAACGAACGAGAAATGCTTGCTTCAGGAACTGTATATTAACTACATATATTTAATCGCCACTCCCATGAACCACAGACATTGCCGAGGTGGGGTGGCTTGCGTGCCTCAACGATACAGATAGCCGTACCGTAGGTGCAACCACAGCGGAGGGGTATCTGTGGAGAGGACAGACAAACGTGTGGTTCCTGAAGAGGGGCAGCAGCCTTTTCAGTAGTTACAGGGGCAACAGTCTGGATGATTGACTGAGCTGGCCTTGTAACATCAGCTAATGTGGCTTTGCCACACAGCTACTGCGAACGGCTGAAAGCAAGGGGAAACTACAGCCGTTACCTTTCCCGAGGACATGCAGCTCTACTGTATGAACATATGATGATGGCATCCTCTCGGGTAAAATATTTCGGAGGTAAAATAGTCCCCCATTCGGATCTCCGGACAGGGACTACTCAAGAGGATGTGATCATCAGGAAAGACAATACTGGCATTCTACGGGTCGGAGCGTGGAATGTTAGATCCCTTAATCGAGTAGGAAAATTAGAAAATTTAAAAAGGGAAATGGATAGGCTGAAGTTAGATATAGTGGGGATTAGTGAAGTTCGGTGGCAGGATGAACAGGATTTCTGGTCAGGTGAGTACAGGATTATAAATACAAAATCAATTGGGGGTATCACAGGAGTAGGATTGATAATGAATAAGAAAATAGGAATGCGGGTAAACTACTATGACCAGCACAGCGATCGCATTATCATTGTCAAGATAGATACGAAGCCAACACCGACAACAATAGTACAGGTTTATATGCCAACTAGCTCTGCCGATGATGAGGAGATCGAAGAAATATATGAGGAGCTAAAGGAAATTATTCAGACAATTAAGGGAGAGGAAAATTTAATTGTTATGGGAGACTGGAATTCAGTAGTAGGACAAGGAAGGGAAGGGAAGATAGTGGGTGAATATGGTCTGGGCAAAAGGAATGAAAGAGGAAGCCGCCTGGTAGAATTTTGCACGGAACATAATTTAGTTATAACAAACACCTGGTTTAAGAATCACAAAAGAAGGTTGTATACGTGGAAGAGACCAGGAGACACTGGGAGATACCAGATAGATTTTATAATGGTAAGACATAGATTTCGGAACCAGGTTTTGAAGTGTAAGACATACCCAGGGGCAGACATAGACTCTGACCATAACTTGTTGGTTATGAACTGTAGGCTGAAACTGAAGAAACTACAAAAAGGTAGGAAAATAAGGAGATGGGACCTAGATAAATTGAAGGAACCTGAAGTTCTGGTGAATTTCAGAGGGAGCTTCAGGCAACAATTGACAGAAACAGGGGAAAATAAAACAGTTGAGGAGGAATGGGTAAAATTGAGAGATGAAATAGTGAAGGCAGCAGAGGACAAAATAGGTAGGAAGGCAAGACCTACAAAGAATCGTTGGATATCACAGGAGATACTAAATTTAATCGATGAAAGGAGAAAGCATAAAAATGCAGTAAATGAAACAGGCAAAATGGAGTACAGACGACTAAGAAATGAGATTGACAGGAAGTGCAAAATGGCTAAGCAGGAATGGCTAGAAGGCAAATGCAAGGATGTAGAAGAATGTATAAATAGGGGAAAAATAGATACAGCCTACCGGAAAATAAAAGAAACATTTGGCGATAAGAAAAACAGCTCTATGAATATCAAGGACACTGATGGAAAACCAGTTCTCAGCAAAGAAGGGAAAGCTGAAAGGTGGAAAGAGTATATAGAGGGGCTCTACAAAGGAAATGAACTTCGAGACACTATTGTGGGAAGGGAAGAGGATGTAGATGATGATGAAATAGGAGATACTATACTGAGAGATGAATTTGACAGAGCACTGAAAGATCTAAGTCGAAACAAGGCCCCTGGAGTAGATGATATCACGTCAGAGCTACTGAAGTCTCTGGGAGAACCAGCCATGACAAAATTGTTTCACATTGCGTGTAAGATGTATGAGACAGGTGAAGTACCCTCAGACTTTAAGAAAAATGTTATAATCCCCATTCCAAAGAAATTGGGTGCAGACAGGTGTGAAAACTACAGAACCATCAGTTTAATAAGTCATGGTTGCAAAATATTAACACGAATTATATACAGAAGGATGGAAAAGCTGGTAGAAGCCGACCTCGGGGAAGATCAGTTTGGGTTCAGGAGAAATGTAGGAACACGGGAGGCAATACTCACTTTACGGCTTATCCTAGAAGATAGATTAAGAAAAGGCAAACCAACATTTCTAGCTTTTGTAGATTTGGAGAAGGCTTTTGACAATGTTGATTGGAATAAACTCTTTAAAGTTCTGAAGCAAGCAGGAGTAAAATATAGGGAGCGTAAGGTTATTTACAACTTGTACAAAAACCAGACTGCGGTTGTCAGAGTTGAAGGGCATGAAAGGGATGCAGTGGTTGGAAAGGGAGTAAGACAGGGTTGTAGCCTTTCCCCAATGTTGTTCAATTTGTACATTGAGCAAGCTATAAAGGAAAGCAAGGAGAAATTTGGAGAAGGAATTAAAGTTCAGGGTGAAGAATTAAAAACATTGCGTTTTGCCGATGACATAGTAATTCTGTCAGATACAGAAAGGACCTGGAAGAGCAATTGAACGGAATGGACAGTGTGCTGAAAGGTGCATATAAGATGAACATTAACAAGAGTAAAACTAGGGTAATGGAGTGCAGTGTAAGAAAATCAGGTGATGCTGAAGGAATTAGATTAGGTAACGAAACAATAAAGGAGGTAGATGAGTTTTGTTACTTGGGCAGTAAAATAACAAATGATGGTCGCAGTACAGATGATATAAAATGCAGAATGGCAATGAGTAGAAAGGCGTTTTTGAAAAAGAGAAATTTGTTAACATCGAATATTGATTTAAGCCTAAGGAAGTCCTTTCTGAAGGCATTTGTATGGAGTGTTGCCTTGTATGGGAGTGAAACATGGACGATAAGCAGTGTGGACAGAAAGAGGATAGAGGCTTTTGAAATGTGGTGCTACAGAAGAATGCTGAAGATTAGGTGGGTGGATCGCGTAAATAATGAGGAGATACTGAACCGAATTGGGGAGAAAAGAAATTTCTGGCATACCTTGACTAAAAGAAGGGATAGATTGGTAGGACACATTCTTAGACATCAAGGAATTGTGAATTTAGCGTTGGAGGGAAGTGTGTGGGGTAAAAATCGCAGGGGGAGACCAAGAGACGCGTATAGTAAGCAGATTCAAGTGGATGTGGGTTGTCGTTCTTATGAGGAGATGAAAAGGCTTGCTCAGGATAGAGTAGGGTGGAGAGCTGCATCAAACCAGTCTCTGGACTGAAGACCACAACAACAACAACATATTTAATCGAGGAACTGGTTTTATTTTACTCAGATATGTGTCTATTTTTGTGTGTTTCCTGCAACTACTATTTGTTTTTGGTAGTTAAAGAGCAATCGCCGGCCGTGGTGGCCAGGGGACTGAGGCGCTCCAGTCACGGTCTGCACGGCCACTACGGTCGGGGGTTCGAATCCCCCCTCGGGCATGGATATTTGTGCCGTCCTTAGTCTTAGTTAGTTCATAAGTAGTTTGTAAGTTTAGGGACTGATGACCCCGTAGTTAAGTCCCACAGACTATACAAACATTTGAACATTTTTGAAACAGCAATCACAAATAGTAAGGATGAGGAAGTAGAAGTAATATATGAGCAAATTGATGACCCAATGAAACTGGTTAAGGAGAAGAACAACCTTATCGTAATTGGTGATTTCAATGCATCGATTGGTGAAGATAAAAAAGGATTATGGAATGGCAAGTTCGGGATAGGGAAAATGTATTCTAAAGGAGAAAGTTAGTTAGATTTCTGTGAACAGTACGAGATGATAGTCACCAACACGTGTTTTGAAATGCCCAAGAGAAGAAGATATACGCGGAAAAGTCCAGTAGATTGCGAAAGGTATTAGATAGATTATACCTTAGTCAAGAAGAAATTTATTAATCAAATAAAGTCTAGCCATTCATACCCTGGATATGATATAGACAGTCACCATGTTCTAGTGATAGCAGACTATAGTAGCAAATTTAAGAAATATAAAAGAACTAACCAACACAGATGGAGTGTAAAAAAACTTAAGAAAAAACAAGTAGCTGCGGACATGAAGGAATTGACCGATAACCTGATAGGTAACAGGAAAGGATGGGAAGGATTCAAAGAGACTGTAAAAGTAGCTGCTAAAAAATACTAGACCTTATTGAAAAACGAAACAGGCTAAGGAAAAAAGATTTCGATAAGTACAAAAGAGGAAATAATGCAATTACATAGAAATGTAGATTAGAAAAAGAAAAGTGGATGTACGAGAAACATAAGGAAATTCAACAAGATCTAAGCCTGAAGAAGCCTACTCAAAAGTTGAAACAATGCAGACAAAGACAAGAACAAAAACAAATATGGTCAAGAATAAAAACGGTGACCTACTTTTATAATTAGAGGATGTATGTGAAAGATGGAAAGAATATATTGAGGAACTATATGAAGGAGAAGATATTGCTAATGAGGGGGAAATTCTGGAGGAGGAGAACAGTGTGGATATCGACATAATAGGGCCACCTATATCCAAAGAGGGATTAAACAGTGCCTTGAATGATCTAAGTAATGGCAAAGCGAAGGCACAGATAACATCCCAGCAGAAATATTGAAGGAAATTGGCGAATCAACAAAAGAGTACTTATATAAATTTTTTAAAGAGTGCTATGAAGATGGAAAAGAACCACTGACAGAATTACATTACAGCAAAACAGTTATAATCCCCAAAAAAGGAAAAGCTTAGGACTGTGAGAACAACAGAACTACGTTCCTTACTGTCTCACACTTCCAAAATAATGTTAAACATAATAAAAAATCGAATAAAAAATAAAATTGAGGCAAACCTAGGAGAAGACCAGTTTGGTTTCCGATCTGGAAAGGGAACTAGAGAGGCAATACTAGCTCTAAGGATGGTATTGGAAAGACGGAGTTAGTAGAAAAACATACTTGAACATTATAGATTTACAAAAAGCATTTGGCATGGTTAATTCGAAATTGTTATTCCGAACAATGAAGGCAATAAATCTTGATTGGAGGGACAGGAGATTAATCTGGAACCCGTATAAAAGGCAGGAAGTAGAGATAGTAGTGAATGATGTGAAGAAGAAAGCAAAAATAAGGAGGGGAGTAAGGCAAGGGTGCCCATTATCACCATATTTGTTGAACTTATTTATTGAAAAAGCCATTAGAAAGTTCAAAAGTGCAACCAAAGAAAATAAAATCAACGGGGAACTAATACACTGTATCCGTTTTGCTGATGATATAGTAGTACTTGCTGACTCATTAAAGGAACTGAAGTATATCTTGCTAAAATTTGCCAACATTCTAAGAGAATTTAATCTAAAAATTAATAAGAAAAAAAAACTATGGTAGTTGGGAAAACAAAAGAAAAAGGTAAAGTTAATATTAAACTAGAAGACGGTGTACTAGAGCAGGTTGAGAATTTCTATTATTTGGGGAGCACAATCACTGACAACAATAAATGTATC
This sequence comes from Locusta migratoria, assembly GCA_026315105.1. NCBI lineage: Eukaryota > Metazoa > Arthropoda > Insecta > Orthoptera > Acrididae > Locusta > Locusta migratoria. The sequence goes on from CM048749.1 coordinate 215,561,735, forward strand.
ACAGATATAAAGAGAAGAATAGCCTTGGCAAAGCAAGCTTTCTTAAATAAAAGGAATTTACTAGCAGACAATCATGTAAGCCTAGAAAGTAGGAAAAAGTTTGCCAAAACTTTTGTTTGGATGTCTTAACATACGGATGTGAAGCGTGGACTCTGGGAAAGGAAGGTAAAAAGAGACTGGAAGTAATGGAAATGTGGATATAGAGAAGAATTACGAAAACAAGCTGGGTAGATAGGAAAAGTAATGAACAGATCTTAAGTGATTGATAACAGAACTCTGCTAAATTATATAGGAAGAAGAAGCAAACAAATGACAGGGCACATAATGAAACACAACCAGTTCCTAAAGAATGTTTTTGAAGGAAACGTTTTAGGGAAAAAATCAAGAGGCAGGCCAAGAGCAACGTATTTTAATAACATAACAGAAGATATGGGGATAAAATCGTATGAAGACTTGAAGAGGATGACAATGAAGAGACGGACATGGCTAAATTGGCAAGGCATAGCCTTCAGTTTATGATGGTCTGCAACTACTTCTACATAAAATCTTAGACGCGTAATTTAACATGACGACATTATGCAGAAATTTTCTCCACAAATTTATTAAAGTAAAAAAAAAATAAAATAAAATAAAATAAAATAAAATAAAATAAAATAAAATAAAATAAAAAAATAAAAAAATAAATAAAAAATACATATGTGCTTCGTGATCTAATCGTTGGTGAATCATTAACCCATTAATTTACATTATGAATTTAAATTACCACAGTACACAACCAAGGGTCCCTTGTGCGCTCACACTTTTCTGTGCAGATTTTCATCAGCCAGACTTCCTGATTCCTGAATTCAGATGGAAGTACAAAAATGTTTCAAAAATGTTCAAATGTCTGTAAATCTATGGGACTCAACTGCTTGATTATTAGACCCTTGCTTACAAACACACTTAAACTAAGTTAAACTAACCTAAGGACAACACATACACCCATGCCCGAGGGAGGACTCGAACCTCCGACGACGAACAGCCGCGCGCATCGCAGCACGGCGCCTCTGTGCGCACGACAATTCCGCCGCGGTGATAATGGTGTGTCTTTGTAAATCTATCGGACTCAACTGCTGTTTTATTTGTCCGTAGCTTACAAAATACTTAAAGGTAAACTAACCTAAGTACAACACAAACACCCATGTCCGAGGGTGGACTCGAACCCCTCCCACCTCTTCACCCTCCCGACGGCGATAATGTTTACCACCTTTCTTGGACTGTGAAGAATACCCAAAAGCAGAACGCTGTGGCATTATTCAAACCCAAACCTACGAATATTCACAACACTTCTTATGGAAGGTGAGCAACGTATATGGCCAAGATGGCGGAGAACATCATGGACTTGATTTCAGTTAATCACGAACTGCAGACGGCGGCAAGTTGCGCGGAAAATGATGCCCATAAACAAAGCTACACACGCACCGTCCCTGACACTAAGAGTCAGATTTACATCAGGAGAGTGTTTGACCCTGTTATTCTTCCATCCTTAGGATTTCAGATTAAATTCACATTCATCTACATCTACATAGACACTCTGCAAATCACATTTAAGTGCCTGGCAGAGGGTTAATTAACCATTTTCGTAACTTTTCTCTACCGTTACATTCTATAATAGCGTGCGGGAAAAGAACACCTAAATCATTCCGTTTTCGATCTGATTTCTCGTATTTTAATGGGATGATCATGTCTCCATAAGTAGGTGGGTGCTAGCAAAATATTTTCACATTTACAAGTAACAGTCGGTGATTGAAACTTCGCAAACAGATCACGCCGCAATGAATAACGTCTTTCTTTTAATGATTTCCACGCTTTCAAAAATGTTCAAATGTTTGTTAAGCTTATGGGACTTAACTACGGGGTCATCAGTCCCTAAACTTACAAACTACTTATCAACTACCTTATACTAAAGACGGCACAAATATCCATGCCCGAGGGCGGATTCGAACCCCCGACCGTAGTGGCCGTGCAGATCCTGACTGGAGCCACAGAGTAACATATACAGAGGAGCAGCCCACCCTAAACCACTGTACTACGCTCCCCTCGTAGTTCCGTAAGATGCTAGCAGGTGTCAGGCGGATCGCTGGCTTAGGGTGCCTCTCGCACATCAGAGGGTAGCGTGGAGGGGAAACTGAGGGGAGAGCTCATGCAGCCTGCCACAAGGCCACAGCTGTTTGAGGGGAGGTGGTGGTGGGGGCAGCCGCTACCTGCCGCCTGCTCTGGCCACTTTAAAGAGCTGCTTCTGACCGCGGCGCCATCATGGGACATCTTACGGAACTGCTGGAAACCCTCCCTCGCCGCACCCCTGAGCGTAGGACCGGGCCCTTACGGAGGTTTCCCGTCTGTATATATTTGTCTGTGCTGGAGCGCCTCAGTCTCCTCGGCCACCGCGGCCGGCGTGACGCTTTCCCCCCCGGTAACGTGATAAAACAAGCTGCCCTTCTCTGAAGCTTCTCAATATCTTCCGTCAGTCCCACCTGGTGAGGGTCCCACAATCCCAAAATGGGCAACAGTACTCCAGGAGAGGACACACACTTGTGATGTAGGCAGTCTCTTTGGTGGAGCTGTTGCATCTTCGAAGCGTTCTGCCAATGAAACGTAATCTTCGGTTCGCCTTCCCCACAATATTTTCTATGGGTTCTCTCCAGTCTAAGTTGTTAGTAAATTTTTGTAAATCTGTGATACTTAACTTCTATGGTTATTAGTCCCTAGGCTTACGAACTACTTTAATTGAACTAACCTAAGGACACACACACACACACACACACACACACACACACATACACTCATGCCCGAGGGAGGACTCAAACGCGCGCTCCGCAGCAAGGCGCCTTAGAACGTTCGGCAAACTCACCGCTGTTCGAATTTTGGAGACGGCCGACTGATCTTGGCTTACAATGTTCTAGGATTCTTCGTCACACAACGGCTTGCATTCTTACCTTGGGTTTCCTATCTTTCGCCTATCAAAAAGCAGCACATGGGTGATTGTGGAACGACTGTGTAGGGATACAGCACCCGCTGCTACAACACATCAACTTAGAAATATGTGGAAGCAGCATGGTTAGCTATACCTCAACAACGCTTCCACAGAATTTTTGAGTCAGTTCTGTGGCGTGAAGCAATACTCATTTCATCGTCTTTTAAATCATGTGATCTTTGTACCAGGTGTTGTCGCTAAAAGTAAGTAGGCTGTGATATATGCAGTTATTCTTCGTGCTGCATTTTTAATAGCCAGCATCGTACACACGGAGAAAAAGTATCATAGTAAAACAAGAAGAACCAGAACTCACCACGATTCAAACGTCTGTGTTTTCCCTGCCTGCTGTTAGTTAATGGAAAGATACAGAAATAGTTTGAAAGTGGCTTGATAAACCCTTTGGGAGGCAATTGCGTATGAACTGTAGAGTAGACACGAGGAAGAGGATATTTATATTTGCTAAATCAATATTAGGTGTCTTTTCAAAATACATTTCTTATTGGCTTATTTATATACGAATGTGGTCCTCAATTTCAATGATTTAGAGCATCCCAAAGTATGTAGACTTATGAAGATTATAGATTAATCCGTTGATAATCGTAAAAGTAATTGTGTACTGACAACATAATTGTAATGAAAATTAGATACTACAATCTCTGAAAAAGTAACAGCCATGATTAGTAAACTAAATCATTAAACAAAGACTTCGTTCAACCTAGAGTGGTTTAATAATTTGGCGAAAAACGAGATGGAGAATATTTCTTTGGTATAAGTAAGTGATCATTATATCCACTGTGAATAATATATTTAGGTGGAATATTGTTTCTACTTCAGCAGCCACAAACGTCTGCTGTTGCAGAACACGTCTTGGCACCGATCATCCTATGGAAAACAACAACTCAGAGATTCTAGTATGCACTTCCACCTATTTGGATAGCGTTATTAAGGACGCTGTTGAAATTAAACTAGCAAGCTGCAGATATGTTGGTTTTAGTTTATATTCTGCTTGGAATCCGGAACTGTCTCCCGTCAAAAAACAGAGGGACAGAATTAATGCTGCTTCACGTGTTGATTAATAGTCACTATCGATTGATGTTTGGTCCTCTTTGGTTGTGTTGACGCTGTAGTGTGTTATCTTCCTTGTTTACCCTTTGCAAACCGAGTTATTAAAAACGCTTGCACATTCATCCCTTGAGTGCACTGTGTCTTGAGAATGCCAGGGTGTGCACCTGACGAAATATCGGCGCTTGTCGACGACGTCACCCGGCAGCATACCCATAAGTTGTTTGATAATTTGACAGCTCTTTTTAGTTTGTCGTCTATTATCGCTCCCAGACTCTTGGCCGCGGGCGAAAAATAGTTTTGTCTGCAATTTCATATTAATGATGGTGGAAATTAAAGATATTTCTGGCTAATGAGCCTAGAATAACGTTCTAGAATCGCCTGTATTTCACTTAGTTGAGCTTTAATCCTACATTCTGCGTCCGCTTTGACAGTGCGCATAAGTGAGTATTAAAATTCTCGATTACTGTCTTTAGGTTTCTTGGTTTTGCACTTAGCTACAACTGGAGGTCATAGGTACGCATATGGTGTTTACAAAAGGACAGCCGGCCACAGTGGCCTAGCGTTCTGCGGCGCGCCAGTCACAGTCTGCACGGCCACTACGGTCGGGGGTTCGAACCCCCTTCGCGCATGGATATTTGTGCCGTCCTTAGTATAAGCTAGTTCATAAATAGTTTGTAAGTTTAGGGACTGATGACCCCGTAGTTAAGTCTCATAAGCTTTACAAACATTTGAACAAAAGGACAAAACAGATGACGTCATTCACGTATAATGAAAAGAGCATTGGACCTAAATCAAAGCCTAGTGGTACACCTTTCTCCATTGTGACTTTGTGCTGCCGCACATGATGCACTGAAGGCCTGATGTTAAGTATAACCACAACAGTTGCACTGCATTTTGAGAGAAATTTAGGCTGCTAAGGTTAGCAAGTAATTTATCGGGGTTCACAGTGTCGAATGCTTTGCTAAAGTCGCCTCTTGCCAATCCATAGCCAACTTTAAGTCAACTGTTACGTTTATGAAAGCAGATATTCTGCTGCAATATTTGCGGAAACCTGATTGGTCTTCGCCAAGAAGGTTGTCTGTAGTGAATTAGCTGGTTAACTGGTAGTGTATTGTATATTCAAATTCCTTGGATAGTGAAGGAAGAAACTAACCTACAGACAACACACACACAAACACACACACACACACACACACACACACACACACACACATGACCCAGGGAGGACTCGAACCTCCAATGGCGAGCAACCGCGCGCTCTGCAGTGAGGCGCCTTAGACCGCTCGGCTACTCCACCGCGGAGGGGGAATGCAGATAGGACAATAATCAGAGGGCACTGTGGCAGTGGATTAACTAGTCCTTGTTTTCATGCTTCATGGCCAAGGACTTGGAGTATGATACCATTGACTACAGCAGATGCTGATATAATTCACATTATATATCTTTAGATGGTGAATGGTGGCGGGAGTTAGTGTTCTTTAATTCTCTTGTTTTATTATTTTATTTTATGTTTTCGAGAGGGGAGTTTGTAAGAAGTTATTTTCCCTATTTTATTGGCATATGCGGTAGGGGTGGAGGTCCTAAATTATCTGCTGCATGGATTTTCCGATTTAATTCACATGCTGTGAGCTGCTCTGTGCAGCGGGAGTTAGTTTTAGCCAGGGGAGCGTTGAGTTACATCAAGAGGCTTCTCATGCGAGGTGAGCGTGGAATGCTGGTCACAGTAAAACGACTTATGTGTTTTTCAGGGAAAGCGTGCTCAAAAAGAGCGACGCAGAGCAATTTTAGGGAGGCCCTCTTGGGTAAGATACCGTGAAAAATTGTCGTGTTGGATAGTCGGACAGTCAAGAGGAGGGAAACGCTCAGAGCTGCGTTCCCCAGTTACGTGCACTTCTTGACCGGGGGGCAATTCGGAGAACAAAGAGCGAAAGAGCGAGAGACATGCACAGGAGGACGCCAGACTGGCGTTGGCGGCAGAGAAATTTCCGCGAAATTTTGAGAGAAGCACTCTCTATGGTTCCACAAAGCTTTGGAAGACTAATGGGCGATAGCTATCTCCAAAATTCGCGGTCGGCGAGGACGACAACGATTTACTGCAAGATTAATGGCAGGGCTATATCTGTGAGTTCATTGAAGAGAGAGCTGGGCGACTATAATTGGTGTCATGTAAGGACGCGCTTTCGCGCAGAGAGGCGGAGCAATAAGGGAAATGTGAATGGGTGGAGCTACGGCAGAGCGCCAACGGTTGAGCCTGAGGGAGAAATATTGTGCAACTCGCGGCCAGCCATGCGCCTAGGGAATGAATATTATTGGCTGCCAGTGCGCTAATGGAGGGGGATGCACAAAACAGCTGAAAACTCTGCCGCCTTCCCACGTGGTGCGGACTATAGACATGCGTGATTCCGGCGCCGGCGCCGAGGCTGAAAAAAAATTCAACGTTTTATTACCTTCGGCCCAGCATAGGGCTGATGTCCACAAATAGCGCGGCATGCAACACCCCAGTGACAGTACGGACGTGGGAAATCTCGTGTGTGTGTGGAGCGTAAGGTGGCGTCTGCTTTATTTTGTTGATACTTAACACTGCAGATCAATAATGCTAGCATAATCTTCACCAAAACACCACAGAAAAAGCAATTCACTGCTGAAACAAAATAAAATGGACCACAAAAAAATGTTCAAATGTTTACAACTCACCGCAAAGACGTGGCGACGAGCTGCGACAGGCACATACAAAAGACACACACATACAACACTTTCAGCGGTCTTGTGTATGGGAGAGCTAGGCAAGACGGGGTACTTAAGCACTTAATAATTTTTTGTAGGCTTACAAAATGCACTAGTAAAATACCCGATATTGCACCTTAAACTTCAATATTTCTAGAGTTTATAAAAAAATAGGACCAAATTTGTTAGTATTTACTATTTAAAACAATTTAGTTTCCCAGAGTTTACCAAGTACCCCATCTTGCCCTACAGTGAGGGCAAGATGGGGTACACAGGTGGGGCAAGATGGGTTACCTCAATACTGTATAAGACAAAGGTAATTAAATTATTAAGTGAACACAGGTTTACAAATTTATAAAGGAATTATTCTAATGTCTAATGAAAATACATGAAGTAAACGTTGTGTGCTGTTAAAGTTCAGTTTATTGTTATTCAGTTATTATCGTCGTTTTGTAAGCTAAATTCACACACATGATGTACCTCGGCATCCTCGTCCTCTTCTTTTATCTTCTTTGCCAAGTTCGTCATTGCTTTTTTATTCTTCCCAATTTTGACTTTACAAACAAAGAGAGATTGGATTTTTTAACGGTCTTCTCAGGTGAATCTTTCCTTCTTGTTCCTTCTCTTTTCCAGGCTTAACTTGCACTCTCCAGGAATTCTCTTCTGTAAGGGTAGCTAGTAACAACAACAGTTTTTCCTTTCTTTCGGCCTGGTTTTCGGCTGTTTTTCTTTCCGGCATAAGGGATCGGGACAATCTGTTCAGGTGAAACAGCAAAGGACCTTAATTGATTGGTGTTATTCTCATAAGTCTGCTTGTTTGTAGTGTGGTAATTGGCGTTATTATCATTCCAAAATGAAAACCCCGGGCTTAGGCCTACGGTAAACGCATCTTGCTCTTTAGTACCGGGTTGGTTGACATGATCATCGCTTGTCTCTGACATAAACTACTTATGTAAGCTAACTGAAGCCTCTCCTTAGTCATTAGTGACATAAACGTTAGTGGCCTCACTTGTAGTTAAAGGTGTGTATGTAGTTCAGAGAACCTGAAACACTGAATCTGGGAAAATGTTTGGTTCGAAAGGGCAAATTCCAGTGTTTTTTTTAACCATTTATTGCACTCAACATGGTTTCAGCTCATGTTATGTCATGTGGGGCAAGACGGGGTACCTAGTGGGAGGGCAAGATGGGGTACCCTATTTTGCCCTGCCACTTGGTACCCCTTCTTGCCCCCAGGGACCATTTTTATGTTTGGTTAATATTATATCACCAAGGATATATTCAATTAATTATTGCACGCATTAATTTATTGCTAAACAAGCTGTTTTTTTCATTGATAATACTTAAGAGTATGAGAAACAATTACTTCTCTCCCCTTTCACGTCTAAAAATGACGAAAAATTATATCAGCACAGACAAAAACACGTTTGGATGTATTCCCTCCGAATGGTTTGCTCAAAATGGCTGCCAGCACTGTCAGGCACCCGCATAGCAAGTGCCTACTACTTCAACTATTCGCCACTAGTTTGCGATATCTGTCGTGGTAGAAATTACAAAAACCCCGTCTTGTCCTCCACCCCATCTTGCCCCGCTCTCCCCTACTTACAGTGTGCACGCATTTTTTATATTTATTTTATTTTACTTTATTTTGTTTATTTTATTTTTCTCCCCTCACCCGCCACCCCACTCCATTCCTAAGCTGCATCTCGTTACTCCCATCTAACCCATCCCCACCACCGTGACGTAACCTTCCTATCCCCTCTCCCCTCCCCTCGCGTCACCGATTTACTCGCCACAGAGCGTGATTCGATGTGCGGCAGCCGGAGGTGATGGTTGTGTGACTGTGTTGTGTGCCTGTGTGATTGTGTGAGTGTTCTATTTTCTGAAGAAGGCCCTGGCCGATAGCTAAAAGTGTTGTATGTGTGTGTCTTTTGTATGTGCCTGTCGCAGCTCGTCGCCACGTCTTTGCGGTAAGTTGTAAACTGTCCTTACTATATTATTAATTCCAACCTGGACTTTCCATTATTATATTATGTTCAAATGTTTGTAATTCTTATGGGACCAATCTACGTTGGTCATCAGTCCCTAGACTTACAAACTACTTAAACTAACCTAAGTAACGCTGTGGCAAATTTTATCGTGTGTGTGTGTGTGTGTGTGTGTGTGTGTGTGTGTGTGGGTGGGTGGGTGGGTGGGTGGGTGGGTGGGTGTGTGTGTGGAGCGTAAGGTGGCATCTGTTCTGTGATTGGCCGGTGGGTTTTAGGATGAGAGTTACGTCGATTTGTCTTGGGTGCTCGTCTACTCATTGGTCAGCCCATTAAGAAGACGAATACAATGGTGTTTCGATGTCGACCGAGCGAAGCCACGCAGAGCAGTCTGAAGCAGCTGAATTTGTATGTGTGAGTGGCCACGGTGTGTGCTGAGAATTTTGATATCTGTGTCACGCTGGCTTTGGAGATTTTGCAATAGTTGTGAAGCCAGCTTCACAACTGTCCCTTTGTCACGTTGTCTATTCGAGTCACAGAATAGGTCAGCCGTTCTCACACCGACACACAAGTGGTAAATTTCTTCCTGTCTCGAGACACCTGAGTACCTGACTAACGTTCTGCTGAAATTGCCTTGCACTGTTTTCTACCGAGATAACACATGCTGAAGTCTAGATAAACATCGTTTTTGTCTAACAGAACGAAGTGGCGTATCTGTACGGTCATGTCTTTTCAGCTTCTGTCTTCAGACCACTGTTTGCCTTAGACTGCTCTACGAGATTCATCAGCTGCAGCGGTGTGGGTAAAGTAATTCCAAAACATCTCTAGGAAAATTCAGGAGTTATTATAGCAGAATATGTATGACTATTGTGGAACGTCTTCACGAATAAGTTACATGGGGCTGTTCACTGTAGTTTCTGATTTATTGTGGGCACAGCTATTTATTTATTTATTGGACGATTTAATTATTGGTTCGGATCCTTATTGAGGAATAGCCAATCATTTTATGCTCAGATCAGTAAATTGTAAAGGTTTTTGATAGACTGATATAGGATTGATTGATTGATTTTTCCAGGGAAGCCAAAACAACCTTGGTCCAACCCGCCACTGCCCGCACCGAAACTAAGTTTATTGTGCGGTATCGCTCCCTGTATATCTAGTAAAGCCAACCAATCCCCTTGAAAAGTGCAAGGAGTCCCTTTACCAGTTCTTTATTAGACACAATTTCTTCGGTTCTGGTTGTCCCAAATATTCTGTGCCTTTTATTCTCCAATGCAATGCATTCGAAGATCAGATGTGATGCAGTTTCATCACCGTCATCACAGGTCCTACATTTAGGCTCCTCTTAAGTTATTCCCATTGTACGTAGGTGTTTTTTGAAATTCCCATGGCCTGTCAGCAATCCAACCATGAGTCTAATCTCTCTCCTGTTCAGACCCAGGATTGGCTGCACCCCATATACCCCGGCCCCAACACCTTGGTCGGATTTTGATCCGTCACTGAACCAGACAATATCCCCCGTCCGGTGTCGAACTATTTTCTCCCATTGCTCCCTACTTCCAATTGTTATATTGAAAGGCTTGTTGAAGCAGTATGTGGTTATAATATAGTCGGCTGGCATTTCCCCAACCTTTCCTTTATTTACCTCACTCACTATTTTAGTGTGTGATTCTGGATATCCCAAAGAGTTCCAGTTGTTGCCAGATTTGAGTCTGTATGCTGCCTCCATCTTGACCCAAAGGTGTAATGGGGGCATATCCAGCATGGTTTCCATCCCAGCAGTTGGTGTGCTGCTAATTCCGCCTGTTATGGCTAAGCAGGCTAATCTCTGCACCTTACGAAGCTCCTTAGCCGCAAGGATATATGATTATTTGTCTATATACTTTCTTAACATCACAAATTACATTAGACTTGTCAGTGGTTAGTGTCTTTAATTGTTTTTTCTCTGAATAAATTTGCTTATGCCAGAACTTCGTCTTAACTACCTTTATCAGCAGTTCCCATCACTGTATTTTGGAGGTGTTTTACTTTGTATATGTAATCAATAGTGTACCAGGAATAGATGAGCAGTAGAGAGAGTTAGAGATGATGTAATAGTGCGCTGGTACAGCATACACAGAATAGATTGTGGCGCCCCCAATTAAATTCAATGCAGTTAATTTGACCACAATTACAAGGACATTCACATTTGATAACTCTATTGATGATAATTAATTTATTATAATTAAAATTGCCCCATTAAAATCAGGTGTGCACACAAATACACGTTACAAAATAGGTACCTAACGAATTTACATCCCCCCCTTCACTTTAAACAGTACTTCCTGTAACTCGCTTAAGACAAATATTATTATAGCTTGATCTTCCACATGAAGACGGCGTTTGCTTCAGGTACTTCACCGCAGATGCGGTCATACATTCAGTGTCGCACAGGAATCCGTAATGGCGAGTTACAAGGGCATGGACGATGGGGGAGGGGGCTACAGCCACAGCGTGCGACTTGTGGCAGTTTGAAACGACGGGAGGGAGCTACCGCCGGCCCCAAGCGGGAAACCCGGGTTCGATTCTCACCCGACTGACTATTTCACTTGTCGCCATTGATTTATTTCAGTGCCTTAATGCAGCTAATGGCAATAATTTCATTCCTAAACCTTCTTCCTTCCCCTCCTTAATAATATGATTTCCAAAAATTATTGTGTTTATCATCGTTTATCCTCATGAGATGGTCAATAACTATTTGTTTCGTTTCATGATCAATTGTAGGTGTAGGCGATGTGAAATACTAATTTAGTTCCTCAATAGGATAATGAGTTCAGGTGCAGTTTTTACTTCGCCTATGCCAAGACCGCTCAGGTTTTTCCAAAGGAAAGTTGCTCGTTTATATTATATAGGCATATCTGAACTTGGCATTTCTCACGGCTTACGTTTCTGTTTGTAGGCAGTGTGACTTTCATATACAGATTTAGCTCATCAATTAGTCGAGCTGCAGGTTTCTTTCTTTTTTGGTCTTTATGAGAGCAGGTAAGGTGACGCGACTTAACCCTTTCACTCCCAGTGTTGTTCCTCGATAACAATATATTGAAAGCTGATTTATACCGTATTTTGTGTATCAGTCCATAAAGTCGCGTGGTTGTTGATGAACAACACGCTACTAGTACGACATTTTGCCGCTTGGTACGGCGTGTAGCCACATCTGAGGCATTAATCTGTCCGCCTTGGAGGTTATGTTACGTTGCCGTCTGTATGTGGCTGTGAGTGTGAGCATGAGTGCGGTTCATGTTATTTTATTTCAGCAGTGAATTTCTGTTTTTCTTTGGTGTTTTGGCGAAGATTGTGCTAGCATTATTGAACTGCAGTGTTAATCATCAACAAAATAACGCCCCAAGTAATAAAATACCTCATACAAACGTCTGTGTTGTGCTTGAAATACATGAAAAAAAAATAGTTGGATCAAAAATTTTAAAACGCATATCTTTGCAATATTCACAGAATATGTGACATCAACCGCGATTGGGCAAAGCTGAAAATGTGTACCCAGTGGAGATTCGAACCCGGGTCTCCTTATTTACATTCCCCTTCATACATTCTATAAATATGAAAGAATAAGAACTACAGGATCAGAAGAGACGACTGTTCTTTCTTAACAAGGAGATCCGGGTGCGAATCCCGGCTGGGTACACATTTTCAACTTTGCGCAATCGCAGTTGATGCTATATATTCTGTGAATATGAAAGAATAACAACTGCAGGATCAGAAGTGACCTTTGTTCTTTCTTAACAGATGCCACATGTATATGCATATCTTTGTGTTTAGTGCACTATATTAATATCTACAGAAAACACAGAATTTTAATTTTTCCAAAGCTGAATTCCTAATGTGGGAAGGAAAGGGTTATGTGGGCAGACATACCTGGTGCAGTTGTTTGTGAGGCGTGAATTACTCTGAAGTGAAATCTTGTTGCTAGTATATCTACTGGAGTGTGAATACCAGTTGTGTGATGCGTGGGTGCAAGCTGAAGTAGGGTCATATTCGAAGACGCAAGCTTGCGCATGAATTTCATACTGGAAGGACTGCTGCCTAATAATCCTGGACGCCCTATTGTGGCTGGTTACTGTGCTCCTACCGAACGAAATTCAGCCCTAGTTGACCAACACCTCCAACCTATTGTCCAAAATCTACCTTCCCACATCAAGGATACCAACCACTTCCTTCACCGACTCTCCACCATTCCCACCCCTTTGCCTCCTGGATCTTTACTTGTCACAGTCGATGCCACCTCCCTATACACCAACATCCCACATGACCATGGCCTTGCCGCTTTGGAACACTACCTCTCCCAACGTCCCTCTGAATGCAAGCCTGATACCTCATTCCTCATAACCCTTACCAATTTTATCCTACTTAACAACTACTTTTCCTTTGAGGGGAAAGTTTACCATCAAATCCAAGGTACAGCCATGGGCACCCGCATGGCACCCTCCTATGCCAACCTGTTCATGGGCAGTCTGGAGGAATCCTTCCTAGCATCCCAAACCCTCAAACCTCTGGCCTGGTTCCGGTTCATTGATGATATTTTCATGATCTGGACTCAGGGCCAGGACACCCTATCCTCCTTTCTTCAGAACCTCAATTCCTTCTCTCCCATCCACTTCACCTGGTCTTCCTCAACCAACCATACCACATTCCTAGATGTCAACCTCCACCTCACTGATGGCTCCATCCACACTTCCGTCCATATTAAACCTACCAACCACCAACAGTACCTACATTTTGACAGTTGCCATCCCTTCCACGTCAAAAAATCCCTTCCTTACAGCCTGGCCACCCGTGGACGGCATATGTGCAGTGACAAGAATTCCCTTTCTGAATATGCTGAAGGTCTCACAAAGGCCTTCACAAACAGAAACTACCCCACAGACCTAGTCCGCAAACAAATCTCCCGTGCCATATCCTCACACACCCCAAATCCTCTTCCTAACACCAGTAACCATCCACAAAAGAGCGCTCCCCTTGTCACCCATTACTACCCTGGTCTCGAACAACTAAATTCCATCCTTTGCCAAGGTTTTGATTTTCTATCCTCGGGCCCTGAAATGAGAGACATCCTGCCCAAGATCCTTCCCACCCCTCCTAAAGTGGTGTTCCGTCGCCCTCCCAACCTTCACAACATCCTAGTTCATCCTTATGCCACCTCGAAACCCAGCTCACTGCCACAGGGATCATATCCTTGTGGAAGACCCCACTGCAAGACCTGTCCAATCCACCCACCCAGCACTTCCTATTCCAGTCGTGTCAGAGGCTTATCCCACACTATCAGAGGCTGGGCCACTTGTGAAATCAGCCACGTAATTTACCAACTGTGCTGCAAGCACTGTACAGCTTTCTATATTGGCATGACCACCAACCAGCTGTCCATTAGGATGAATGGCCACCGCCAAACTGTGGCCAAAAACAAGGTGGACCACCCTGTGGCACAGCATGCAGTGGAGCACATGCTTGATTTCAATGGCTGCTTCACAACCCGGGCCATCTGGATCCTCCCATCCACCACCAGCTTTTCTGAACTGCACAGATGGGAGTTATCCCTACAATACATTCTCCGATCCCGAAATCAACCAGGCCTCAACCTACGATAACTTCCCTATATATATTTTTTTCCATACCTTACAGTTCCTACCTCTCTATCCCAAACCTCGCCTATTTTGAGTGGTGTGTGAATGTGTGATCGTGTGTGTGTGTGTGTGTGTGTGTGTGTGTGTGTGTGTGTGTGTGCATGCGTGCATGTGTATGTGTGTGTATGCGGTCTTGTGTACTTGCAGTGTGCATGCATCTTCTATATATATATATTTATTTTACTTTATTTTATTTTATTTTCTCCCCTCACCCGCCTCCCCACTCCATTCCTAAGCTGCATCTCGTTATTCCCATCTAACCCATCCCCACCACCGTGACGTAACCTTTCTATCCCCTCCCCCTCCCCTCCCCTCCCGTCCCCGATTCGCTGCAGAGCGAGATTCGAAGTGCGGCAGTCGGAGGTGATGGTTGTATGACTGTGTTGTGTGCCTGTGTGATTGCGTGAGTGCTCTATTTTCTGAAGAAGGCCATGGCCGATAGCTGAATGTGTTGTATGTGTGTGTCTTTTGTATGTGCCTGTCGCAGCTCGTCGCCACGTCTTTGCGGTGAGTTGTAAACTGTCCTCCCTATATTATTAATTCCAACCTGGACTTTCCATTATATATATATATATATATATATATATATATATAATCAGCGGGAGTGTCGCGACTGTATATGTTACACTGTGGTGGAACTCGACAAAATGAGCTAGTAGAGATTGGACATTTGCATGTGGAACAACGTGGAGCTTTGTACGTTTTGTAGTAGCGCGCGTGACGATACCGCTGGTTGATACGGCAGCGGCATATTGGTATTTGTATGCATGTATGAGTGTGTGTGTGCGAGAGAGAGAGAGAGAGAGAGAGAGAGAGAGAGAGAGATATGAGGTATGACGAGTAGATTGCTATATATTTAGTAAGAGTGAAATGTTATCAATCTGAAAATGGAAAACTATATAGATGCTGCAGTTAAGTGTGCTTTAATTGGATCTTCTATTGACGATAATGTTCGCTGTTGCTGTTACAATTCGAAAACACTGAAATATTTCAATTTCATAATTAAAGTTTTATCTCAACAGGAATAACATAAAATAAAAAAAAGAAAGAAAAGTGTATGTAGTGCGACTCCAACCTAGGCGGGATGCTTAGCGACTACTACCTTTCTCATTACGCTACGCCACCCTAGTTTGTAGTGTTACTGAAACTGTACGCTGCCTGTAAACTCACGACCGAGCAACACCATTGGTGTGGGAAATGGCCTTAGTCGAAAGAACGCCGCCAAAGACCTACAGGGACACTAAATATCAGGTGGCCGTTACCTGCCTAGCGGTGCACATAAGCGTCCGGCAATATACGCCGATTTTGTTCGTCTAACTTTAGGCATCTGCATTGATCTGACAGTTTTGTGTATGTGTTGATACACTAAGGTTTTCACGCATTAAAGACGAAGGTACTTAATAACAAGAAAAGTATTTAATAGGGAGATTTACAGGGTGTCTCACGAAAGACGCCTGCCAGGCGTCCGCGGATCGAGTGGTATGGTTCCCGGCCGCTGCCACCGCATCTGCCGGCCACGGCAGAGGCCGATTCTCGGACTTTATTGTGCCGCGGGCGCATTCACTGAGATACAGCCTAAAGAACATTGACATCTGAGTAACCAAAGCTTACGTTTATTTACAGTAGATGTTCAAAATGATGTCCCTCTATGGAATGAGAGGCCTGACATCTCTTGAACACATCTGTGAACATTCGACGAATTTCGGCTGCCGAAATCTGGGAAATTACTAGTCGAATCCTGTCTTCCAACTCTTCGAGTGTTTGGGGATTGTTAACATACACCTTGTCTTTTAACATTCCCCAAAGATTGAAGTCACAGGGATTTAGATCTGGAGAACGAGAAGGCCAGTCAACTATCCTATCATCAAAAACACTTTGTATTGCTGCAATAGAAGCATTGGCAATGTGTAGTCTTGCATTGTCCTACATGAAATAATCGTACAGCATTTTGTTGGGTGAAAGTTCTTGAAAAAATGGATGCAGGATATTGTTCACATACATGTCAGAATTTATTGTTTCGTGAAAAAAGATGCGACTAGTTATTTCCCGGATTTCGGCAGCCGAAATTCGTCGAGTGTTTGCAAAAGTGTTCAAGATATGCCAGGCCGCTCTTTCCATAGAGGGACATCATTTTGAACATCTACTGTAAATAAAGGTAAGCTTAGGTTACTCAGATGGCAATGTTTTTTAGATTTTGTGTATGCGCCTGCGGCACAATATAGTCCGTGAATCGGACGCTGCTGTGGCCAGCGGATGCGGCGGGAGCCGTACCGGGCGATCCGCGGACGCCTGGCAGGCGTCTTTCGTGAGACACCCTGTATATTTTCGGACTACCGAGCGTTTGGTCGTCTCTATTGTGATCGCAGTTTACGCCAAAGAGGCGGTGCAGAATGGACCATTGGCTTATATTACGCGTTCTAATCAAAGGAATGCCATTTACACAAACATGAGCTATTCCACTGTATAAAACATCAGAAAGTAACGCGAAAATTAAGCACTTGCTTTACTGGAATCGCCAAGACAAATCACACAGAATTTTACCGAAAACCCCTTGTTTGTAGACAGTTTCACAAAACCGATGGTTTGACAAACGATGCATAACTCTGAGATTAATGAAAATGCAGTTCCTACATAACGCAAATTACTTATTGGCTTAAACAATCCATTTTTATTGGCCGATTGTTTTATCCAAGACAATACCTAAGGTGAGCTCTGCTAGTAAAAGGAAGAGGTTGGTAGAAGGAAAGGATTTGACTGACTCACGCTGTAAATATTAAATCTGAGTAACGAAATCAGGGGAGAAAGCGAAAAAAAGTTAGCCATTTTACATCGATGAAAGACTGACAAAAACGTTTAGCTGGGTTGTACGCAGCAGAAGGCTTGCTGAAGTTATTACTGCAATTAATTGCGACCCGTTTGCTGCTGTGTTCACACAACACTCGCAAGAAGTAACCAAAATACTTCCAGAAGTACTTTGACAAGGAACTTACATCGATAACTTGCAGACACTGTTCACATGTACTTTCAGTGAGATCACGTATAATGACGCGTAGGGGTGGCAGCTACGCTTTTAACTTTTTTAATTATTACGAAGAACAGGACAAAGAAATATTTGCGTTTGAGGCGTATTTAGAAGCCCAAAATATGTGTCCTACAATAACTTCTTGCAAGAACTTGGTGTCAATAACATGATTATCATTGAAAACGTTTCTAGACGACCTATAAATTATCTGGATCATTTATTGACATCAATTGGATACGTCATATCAAAACAGGATACATTTCACACACGTATTTCAGCCAATGAACTTTACTTGTCACGTTACATTCTGAAGAGCCACTTATTCTTTTGTATTGTTCTCTCACTTTGTGCGAAAATTGCGTCTTTGTTATGGCAGTTTCTAAAAACTTACTTCACCGCGGTCTTAAATATAGAAGAATTTTCATTAAATTAGTTGTGAGATTTGTTGCAATAAATTAAATTTACTAAACCCGAGCTCTTTTTTCCTTTCATTCTGTCTTTAAAATCACGACTATGCACTGTGAACATTACATACTTCAAGGAACCTCTCCGCAGATTCGCTGGCCGCGGTGGCCGAGGAAACTGAGGCGCTCCAGTGACGGTCTGCACGGCCACTACGGTCGGGGATTCGAATCCCCCCTCGGGCATGGATATTTGTGCCGTACTTAGTCTTAGTATCCCCCCTCGGGCATGGATATTTGTGAAATCCTAAGTATTAGCTAGTTCGTAAGTATTTGTAAGTTTAGGGACTGATGACCCCGAAGTTAAGTCCCATAAGCTCTACAAACATTTGAACATTTCTCCGCAGATTCGTTCAGTGTTTGGTACCTTGTCTTCTCGATTCTCGTTTCTCCTTCATTTCCATTATTTATTAACATACAATACGTGGGATGGTTGCATGAAATTAATGGTGACATTCAGTAAAAGGTTAAATATGTGCAGCCGACATACTTACAAAAAGTTACATTTTCCACTTGCACAAAGTAGGAATGAATCCTAAAAGCTGCAAATAACTTGGACTAGCTTCTCACATACTGTTCACACTGAAAATGGGATTCATGCAATAAGTCACTTGTGTAATAAATTGCTAGCGGTCGCAAGTCGACTTTTTCAAATATTTGTACATTTATGGAACATAACTGCAAACTACTTAAAGTATCTCATCATAATAAAAACACACACACCCATGTCCGAGGAAGGACTCGAACTTCCGACGTGGAACAGCCTCGCGCACCGTAGCAAAGCGCCTCAGAGCGCACGGTTATTTCGCCGCGGCAAGTCACCTTGGTGACGTGTGTACACTACTAATTTGGCAAGTTCTCCTCGCAAGTAAATTGCTGCAATAACTTGCTAGTGCAAGGCCGGGTTTACTTAATGTTATCAGTGTCTTACTGTTTATGGATATGGACTTTGTCAGTCGAAGCAGTGAGATTATTTTGGTGAATATTGATCCAAAGGAGAGATTTCACACAACAGAACGTGCAACAAGGGTCTATAACAGCCATATAAATTACAAAAATGTTTCAAATTGGATTTAACGGCGGTATTTTTCTGAAACAGTTTAATTGCATGACCCATTTTGTATATGAACCTCATCATCGAGTTCTGTGACCATGATTTGGTGATCGTAAATAACCAAAACATTCATAGGTTGCAGAACAAGACCTACTGCGAGTCACAATTCATAGTGATCTATTTAGTACACGTATTATTTCGGGCTTATGCGTACCTTCAGTTGATTATAATTCATTTACATTTTTTCAACATTCAATGTAGGAGTTCACTGTTTAAATGTAAAGTACATGCTGAGATGGTTACTAAATAAGAAAAACATGTGAAAGTTACAAGCGGCATTGTGTTTAAAAATAGATACAAGATATTTTCTACACCTCATACAGGTACAGTCACGAAGTTAAGCTGTATCCATTATGGATGAAATTCACTCAACTGGTTTTCTTTTCCCGTCATTTGATCTGTTGACATGTCAGAGTTTTCAATGTTTGGCATTTTCAACGCTTTAACTGCCTTCTTGTAAACTCATTCCATTCGGAAAGCTTTGTTTTCCTCACAGGGTGGACACAATGAAAGCGCGCGTGGAAGGGCCGGTTTAGCGTTGTGAGACATCCATTACAAGCATCTCGTGACGAAACTGAGTAGGTAGAGACTCGTCTGTTAGGTCATGAGCTTACAGGCACACTCGTAACTTACACTGTAATCTGAAATCTTTCGCCAGTGTGATCTGTTTTCCTGTTGTCTACTTAGATGAGTTATTTCGGGAATATAAAGGGTTCATCTACCCGATTCTTCTCCTATCGAGTTGAATGTTATAATTTTATTTAAGCAGCAGCAAGGTAGTGTTCTGATGTTGGCAAAGACCGTTGAATGCTTGGTAAAATTTTAGTTACAGTGGCGGCGTGGGTAGTGTGCTAATTTTGCCATGCTGCAAAAATTGTCAATTAACACTAAATAATGAAAATTGTGAAATAATACACATGACCACTAAAGAAATCCGCTGAACTTCAATTTTACGATAAATCAGTCAAATCTTCTACCAAGTTCCTAGAAGTTACAATTACGAACAACTTAGATTGGAGAGAACACGTAGAAAATATTGTGAGGAAGGCGAACCAAAGATTACGTTTCATTGACAGAACGCTTCGAAGATGCGACAGCTCCATCAAAGAGACTGCCTACATCACACTTGTGCGTCCTCTCCTGGAGTACCGTTGCCCAGTGTGGGACCCTCACAAGGTGGGACTGACGGAAGATATTGCGAAGGTTCATGGAAGGGCAGCTCGTTTTGTTTCATCACGTTAGAGGGGAGAAAGCGTCACGGAAATGTTGCACGATTTGAGGTTGAAATCATTAAAAGAACTTCGTTATTCGTTGCGGCGAGATCAATCTAATCACCGACTTTTACTCCTGAATGTGAAAATATTTTGCTAACACCCACCTACATAGGTAGACATGGCCATCCTAATGAAATAAGAAAAATCAGATCGAAAACGGAAAGACTGAGGTGTTCTTACTTCGCACGTGCTATTAGAGAATGGAACGGTAGAGAAAGGTTATTAAAGTGGATGAAATAGGCAATTAATGGAGTTGCTTCTCGACAGTGGACACATTCTTCTATTACGCTTCTCAGGTGAGTAAAGTGAACATTTCTTTGTCAATATTAACACACTACGCCGCCACTGCCGTAAGTAAAACAAATCTAATCAAATCGATGAGACTCATCCTGCAACCTCCCCTTTTCAAACTGTAAGATAGGTATATTTTTAAGCCTGTCTTTGTTTCCTGTGAAAAGAAGTAGACTGTGAGCTCAAAGATAGCTGATTTACGTAAAAAGGATGCGCAATACATAAAAACTGCAGAAAATGTAGTGAGCACTTTGAATAAGTCATGTTTGCAAACTTCCTCTAAAACCGATTACAACCTAATGCTGTTTCAACATTACACAATTTAGCGAAACCACCAAAGGCAGTATCACTAAAAAGGTCATCTACGGAAAACCGGTAAAATAAATCGGGGGCCTAAGAAGACTAAATTTTATGTATAGCCAGACGAAATTAAGTTTGCGTAATTATTTTGTCCTGCAGTGTGTGATTCAGTTTTTGTGCCATTTCATTCTTGTGTCAAATAAAACTTGGCAGTTTTGAGTCACTTTCTTATATATTACTGCTATTTGTTTTTCTCAAAATTATTTCGCTTTTTTATAGAATTAATTCGCCCATTTAGGATCAGTGAAACGTAACTACAAACCATGTCTTAAATCGATTTAAATGCGACTGAGTGCTATCAAACAGGATTTTTGAAGAACTTTAAACTGTAAATAAACGTTTATTTCAATTCACTTCTGTTTTCTATTACTTATAACGAACTGTAGTCACTCAGGAAATGAAACTGAAAAATGTAGTTACTTCTGTCTGATCGTAAATGAGTGATGCAGCAAGTAAAAACGGTCATTAATTCCTTCGTTAATTTAATTATATTTAAGTGCAATAACAGGGCGCAAAATGGAGGAGAGCACAACTGAACGCAGTTTCCTCTCGTTCAGACTTCATTTAGTCGGTGACATTAGCTATGGTTCCGAGAAATGTCCATTTCCAGCCGTAGTACGAAGTAGCTATCGTTGCGGGTTTTCATTTTGGCATCGAGCGCAACGCTTGGCTGCATACAGATCAAATGAACCGCGCCCTGATTTTCTGTGAAACAACTGTAGAAAATTTAAAAAAAAATCACGACAAAGAACGAGTGTATTTTAAATTGAATTTTATTATAAATAATATCGCACCTTCACTTCACTTCACAATGTACTACTTTCGATAAGTTTCATGAATGCCTGAAAACAACATACATCGAAGGTAGGACTGTCAAGGAGACATATATCGATATTGATTGTAGCGATGACAACCACAATAAGATGAACTGTATGCATTTTATTTATAGTGTTGACAACAACCACACATGAATATCGCCCTAGATTAAGATTTAATGTAATTTCACTTAGCTTCGTCGCCATTGACAACTGTTATTGAGATATGTCTGCTTGACTGTGTCATCTCCAGCTACGGGGAAATTAACATAATGAAACTTTAACTCTGCAGTGGAATGTGCGCTGAAATGAAACTTCTTGGCAAATTAAAATTGTGTGCCGGAACCGGAACTCGAACCTGGGACCTTTGTCTTTCGCAGCCAAGTAGGAATGTAGGAGGCGAGGTACTGCAGAATTGAAGTTGTGAGGACGGACCGTGAGTCGTGTCACGTTAGCTCAGTGGTATAGCGCTTTCCCGTGAAAGGCAAAGGTCCCAGGTTCGAATCCCGGTTCCGGAGCACAATATTAATCTGCCAGGAAGTTCCAAATTAACATAAGTTTAGCTAGTATCGTACAGTATGAAAACATACCTACTTTCATCGTGATCGGTACCCAGTCTTGAAGTCTATTCTGACGTACCCTCTGGCTTGCATCGTGCGAAATCTGATGGATCCAGTGACCGTCCTCTCTTATTTTGAAGAGTGCAAAATTACATCTATATCGAAATAAAACTGTACATTTGTTTAGGTCCGAAGGTAAAGTACCCTCTGTCGGCCAACATACGACATTTTCTGTATAGAGTGACCTTCCTTTTGTTTTTAAGGTCATATGTCCTAAATTTCATCAAGTCCTGAACAAAACACACATACTATATATAACTTCTCGTCTATATCCAGGGTGTAACAAAAGGATGGCGCAAGATCATACGGTTGAAAGTACACGATAAAAGAAGCAAAAATGTCCCAGTAAACATGGGTGCACAAATGAGCCGTTATTGAGATAATTACGAATGTATGGTTCCAAGGCGCCATTGATGGCATTGTTTGTAACATGATTTACCCCTTGCGCACTTGAGACCGTTCTATGTTCGTTGTTTATACAACAGAATATTGCCGAGATGTGTAGTTGGAATGACAGCATAGTTGCATAGTGTTCAGTACGGATACAGTACACAGTCTCTAAGGGTGTTACTCATGTCTGAAGAGTGCCTTATGTGCTGTGTTGTAGTTACAATGAAACCTTACAGCAATGAAAAGTATGTAGATATGTATTTCATGTATGGTAAGGCTAATGGAAATGCACAGGAGGCTGCATGATTGTACCAAGAAACACATCCTGATCAAAGACACCCGAAAATCGTATAAGGCATCCATCCCCCAGTTGTAGATATTGCAGGGCTAATTTCTATTACTTCAGCTGGCTTCCGCGACCTATCGTCGCTACCTGTCGTTTCGCTGATCGTCCCTGGTCGTCGTCGTCAGGTCCAGCTACTGGACATCGCCTGGTCCTACCACTGGTTATCGCCTGCTCCTGTCACTGGTCACCCGGTCTCCTCTGGTCCTGCCGCCATTCACCACTTGGTCTGGCCTGCTGGTCGTCTCCTGTGCTGGTCGCTGCCCTACTCCCGGGACTCAGTCGTCGCTGCTACCTGTTGTCACCACCTGGCTTGGCTCTCCCAGGCCGAAGAATGCAGCTCACCACCCAAGGGCCAGAACCCTCCTCTCCCAGTGTTACCATCGCCCTCGTTGACCACGAGATTTTCGAGTTCCATATGTTCATCTACGCCTTTCCACTTCCTCCATCCCCCTGTGTCAGTCATATGTATGACCACTACAGTGGTGATGTACACAACTCCATCAAACAATACCACCACCACCGTATGGGGCCCAGCTCATCATCTGCCCACTGCCAGCCTCCCCCTCTCTGCCATTCTATCAGCCGTCTACACCTCCATTCTGCCTGCCCTTCCTCCACACTCCAACCGCCCATCCTACCACTCCTATCCCTCTCGCTCTCCCCAGGCATGGCCTCCCTCTCCCACATGCATCACCCACTGCAGTACCATGATGGCTGTGACACCCGCCTCCCCCAGCTCAGAACACCAGCAACACATTCCACTCACTGTCGCTTCCCCATCCAACCAGTCCTCAGCCCATCCCTGCAGTCTCCCACAAGATGTCCACTAAACTTCAATGTTACAGCGTGGTCCCCACCCCAATTATCACAAAGAAAGTTTGCACCACTACCTCCATTCCCCCCCCCCCCCTCTCCTGCAACACCCCTGAAATCTTCACCTATGTCCTTTCTCACACTGATCCCCAGTACCTAGATAATCACACCATCTCCCTTGAAATACGAAAACACATAGCTTCTGCCCTCGTCTTTCAACTGATCCCATACAAGGACTCCGTTCTTATTAAATCCATCTCGCCCTCTTTCCACTCTGACATTCTGCAGCGCCTGGGGTCCAGGGCCGACGTTAGTCCCAACACCTCCCTTACCCTTCACCCCTCCTCTTCCTCCACTCCCCATTAACCCCTACCTCCCCACCTCCTGCCCAACCTTACTGCTGTGGTTACCAATATTAGCCCGGTGATCATGGAGGTTGAAGTGTTAGATCAACTTAACGCCCACCCAGACCTGAAGTTATATTCTTCTAAGCTTATTCACAATGCCAATGACTATTTTTCCATCTCTTCCTTTTCCTACTACCGAATTCCAGTCTGCCATCACAATTAAGTTTTCCTCTCTCTTAACTGTCTGAATAATTTCCTTTAGCTCCTCATACATTTCTTCATCGTTAGAGCTAGTTGGCACATAAACCTGTACTACTGTTGTCGGTGTTGGCTTCGTATCTGTCTTGACAATGATAATGCGATCACTGTGCTGCTCACAGTAGTTTACCCGCATTTCTATTTTCTTATTCATTATCAGTCCTACTCCTGTGATACCCCCAACTGATTTTGTATTTATAATCCTGTACTCAACTGACCAGAAATCCTATTCATCCTGCCACCGAGCTTCACTAATGCTCACTATATATAACTTCAACATATACATTTATCTTTTTAAATTTTCTTATTTTCCTACCTGATTAAAAGATCTAACATTCCACGCTCCGATCTGTAGAATGCCAGTACTGTCTTTCCTGCCCGCCCGCCCGGAGATTCGAATGGGAGACTTTTTTACCTCCGGAATATTTTACCTGAGAGGATGCCACCATCATATTTTCATACAGTAGAACTGCATGTACTCGGGAAAAGTAACAGCTGTAGTTTCCCCTTGCTTTCAGCGGTTAGCAGTAACTCTGTGACAAAGCCTCATTAGCTGATGTTAAAAAACCAGCTCAGTCAATCATCCAGACTGTTGCCCCTATAACTACTGAAAAGGCTGCTGCCCCTCTTCAGGAATCACACGTTTGTCTGGCCTCTCCACAGATACCTCTCCATTGTGGTTTGACCTACGGTATGGCTATCTGTATTGTTGAGGCATGTAAGCCACCCCACCTCGGCAATGCCTGTGGTTCATGGGAGTGGATTCTATTCTTAGTTTATCTCCTCTTTAAGCTTCTGTCCATCGTCTTTTGCCTTACTCTGTCCATTTCACCTATATCTGCAATAAATTACAGCCTGTAGTTTCGTTTCTCGTAGCTCAATCCATATGACATCATTCTTTCTGAACAGTGAGTCACACAGTTATGTAATTTTTCCAGGGGCATTGAGGGGAATAATAACAAACTTCAAGCAAAATGTTTTGAGAATAGAGTTAGTAGTCAAGAACGTTGCTAATTAAAAGCTTTGCCCTCAATTGGTGGTTTATCAAGCATCTTACTGTTAATGACATCATGTCTCCTGAACTATATATCGCAGGTGGTTCTTACCCGAACAGCATTTGTTACCTCACGGTAGGGAGTATGAGAATCAAGTTTGGTTGACATCGGAGCAGTTGTTTTAAGAGGAGATTGCGACATTGGGCTATATGAAACAGAAAGTGCACAAGCTCCGGAGAAGATTCTCAGAGCAAAAGAACATTCTCTGTGGATACAAATATCAATGTAAATGTACATAAACAATACCTGAGATGGATTTTCGTCTCGAATATGTCAAAGATATTAATAATAAATATGAAGCATTGAATTAAAGTTTGTGATGCGACCGGGAATCGAACCCAAACCTCTATGCTTACTAAGCAGACGTCTTACCTCTAACCACCACATAACTACCGATTAAGGTGCCTCGGTATAGTTTAAGCACGATTTCCTCCACATCACAAACATTAATTCTGCTTCTGTGTTCCATAGCACATTGCCACTACTGCCAAGGCTCTCCGTGCAGCGGAATAGCACCTACATCTACATCTACACGGGATACTCTGCAAATCACATTTAAGTGCCTGGCAGAGGGTTCATCGAACCACAATTATACTATTTATCTCCCATTCCATTCTCGAATAGCGCGCGGGAAGAAAGAACACCTGAATCTCTCTGTTCGAGCTCTGATTTCTCTTATTTTATTCTGATGATCATTTCTACCTATGTAAGTGGGAGTCAACAATATATTTTCGCATTCGGAGGAGAATGCTGGCGATTGGAGTTTCGCAAGTAGCCCACGCCACAGCGATAAGCGCCGTTGTTGTAATGATTCCCATCCCAGATCCTGTATCATTTCCGTAATGCTGTCTCCCCTGTATCGTGACAATACGAAACGAGCTGCCCTTCTTTGGACTCTTTCGATATCCTCCGTCAAACCCACCTGATAAGGATCCCACACTGGGCTGCAATACTCCAAAAATGGACGGACAAGCGCAGTGTATGCAGTTTCTTTAGTAGTTCTGTTGCATCTTTTAAGGGTTCTGTCATTAAAACGCAGTCTCTGGTTCGCCTTTCCCACGATATTATCTACGTGTTCTTTCCAGTTTAAGTCTGAAGTAATAGTAATTCCTAGGTATTTTGTGGAGTTTACGGCCTTCACATTTGATTGATTTATGTTGTAAACAAAGTTTAACGGATTTCTTTTCGTACTAATGTGGACGACTTCACACTTCTCATTATTTAGAGTCAATTGCCAATTTTTACACCATACTGATATCTTATTCAGATCGTTCTGCAGTTGGTTTTGATCTTCAGATGATTTTACTGGAAGGTAAATGACGGCGTCATCTGCAAACAACCTAAGAGAGCTACTTAGATTTTCCCCTAAATCGTTTATGTAAATAAGGAACAGCAGAGGACCAATAACACTACCCTGTGGAACGCCCGATATCACCTCTGTTTTAGTCGATGCCTTACCATCGATTACTACGAACTGTGTCTTCTCTGACAAGAAATCCACTATCCAATCGCAAATTTGGGGCGATATACCATAACCACGCAATTTGATTAAAAGCCGTTTGTGAGGTACGGTGTCAAAAGCTTTCTGGAAATCAACAAATACGGAATCGATTTGCGAACCTTTGTCGATAGCACCCATCACTTCGTGTGAATAAAGAGCTAGTTGTGTTTCGCATGAACGATATTTTCTAAATCCGTGTTGACCTTGGGTCAATAGATCGTTCTGTTTGAGATAATTCATAATATTTGAATACAGGATATGTTCCAAAACCCTGTTGCAAATTGACGTCAATGAAATAGGCCTGTAGTTTAGTGGGTTACTCCTACTGCCTTTCTTGAATATAGGTGTGACCTGTGCAACTTTCCAATCTTTTGGTACAGATCCTTCTATGAGAGAGCGGTTGTATATGACTGTTAAGTAAGGAGCTATCGCTTTAGCATAATCAGATAGAAATCTAATGGGTATACAATCCGGACCAGAAGACTTGTTCTTGTTAAAAGATTTTAGTTGCTGCACTACTCCGATTATATCTACTTCTATGTTACTCATTACGGCATCTGTTCGTAATTCGAAATCTGGAACATTGGTTTCGTCTTCTTTGGTGAATGAGTTTCTAAAAGCTAAGTTTAGTAACTCTGCTTTAGTAGCGCTGTCATCGGCACGCTCGCCATTACTATCACGTAGTGAAGGTATTGTTTGTGACTTTCCCCGAGTATATTTAACATATGACCAAAATCTCTTTGGGTTTTCTGTCAAATTACGAGAAAGAGTTTCGTTGTGATAAATATTGTAGGCATCTCGCATTGAAATCCTCGCTAAATTTCGAGCTTCTGAGTACGATCGCAAATCCTGGGGATTTCGTGTTCGTTTAAATTTAGTATGCCTTTTCCTTTCCTTTTGCAACAGTGTCCTGACCTGTTTTGTGTACCAAGGGGGATCGCCTCCTTCTTTTATTAATTTATTAGGTATAAAACTTTCAATTTCTGTCGATACCACTTCTTTGAATTTGAGCCACATCTGGTCTACACCTACGTTTAGTCTTAGAAACGAGTGGAAGCTGTCTTTCAAGAAGCAATGTATTTTGTTTCTGTCTGCTTTCCTGAACAAATATACTTTGCGTTTATTTTTGGTAACTTTGGGACTTTCGATATTCAATTTCGCTACGACAGCTCTGTGTTCACTAATACCTGTAACCGTTTTGATGCTCGTTATGAGCTCAGGATTATTTGTTGCTAAGAGATCAAGTGTGTTTTCACATCCATTTACAATTCTAGTTGGCTCATGAACTAATTGTTCGAAGTAATTCTCAGAGAATGCGTTGAGTACAATTTCGGACGATGTTTTATGCCTACCTGCTGATTTGAAAATATAATTTCGCCAACAGATCGAGGGTAAATTAAAATCACCATCTACTATTATCGTGTGAGTCGGGTACGTTTTTGTAATTAGACTCAGGTTTTCTTTGAACCTTTCTGCTATTGTATCGTCAGAGTCGGGAGGCCGGTAAAAGGAACCGATTATTAACTTCTTACGATTTTCGGGTACAACCTCTACCCATAATTGCTCGCACGAACTATCAACTTCAACTTCGCTACATGAAATACTACTTTTGACAGCGACAAACACGCACCACCTATTTTGTTTAATCTATCCTTTCTGAACACCGATAGATCTTTTGAAAATACTTCTTCTGAACTTATTTCCGGCTTGAGCCAACTTTCGCTGCCTATAATGATGTGTGTTTCGGTGCTTTCTATTAACGCTTGCAGTTCTGGAACTTTCCCGACACAGCTACGACAATTTACAACTGTTATACCGATAGTTTCCGGATCTACATTTCTCCTGTGATCCACCTGAACCCTTTGAGATTGCCCATTTTCTATTTCTCCGAAGCTCTTTATCCTAAAAAACCGCCCAGTCCACGCCACACAGCCCCCGCTACCCGTGTAGCCGCTTCCTGCGTATAGTGGACTCCTGACCTATTCAGCGGAACCCGGAAACCCACCACCCGATGGCGCAAGTCAAGGAATCTGCAGCCTACACGGTCGCAGAACCGTCTGAGCCTCTGATTCAGACCCTCCACTCGGCTCTGTACCAGAGGTCCACAGTCGGTCCTGTCAACTATGCTGCAGATGGTGAGCTCTGCTTTCATCTTGCAAGCAAGACTGGCAGTCCTTACCACTTCAGTTAGCCGCTCGAAACCTGAGAGGATCTCTTCAGATCCGAAACGACACACATCATTGGTACCGACGTGAGCCACCACCTGCAGTTGGCTGCACACCATACCCTTCATGGCATACGGGAGGACCCGTTCCACATCTGGATTGACTCCACCCGGTGTGCACACGGAGTGCACGTTGGCCTTCTTCCCCTCCTTGGCAGCCATCTCTCTAAGGGGCTCCATCACCCGCCTAACGTTGGAGCTCCCAACTACAAGTAAACCCACCCTCTGTGAAAGCCCGGATCTTGCAGGTTGGGTGGTGACAGGGTGAGAGACACCATCCGACTCAGGAACGTCGTCCTGAGCAGACAGCGCCTCAAACCTGTTCGCGAAACGAACCGGGGAGGCCTCACGATCGGTCCCCCGGAATGTCTTGCGCCTCCTGCCACGCACTGGAGCAACCTCCCACGCAACCACGGGTGGGATGTCTGCCTCACTGCTAGCAGTTTCAGGGCATGTCGCTGCCGCAGGCCGATCGGTGGAGACGACGGGAGTTCGTTCGGTCCCCACCGCCGGCCAACAACAACGACGCCCATCGATCGCAGCTTCCAACTGTGCAACCGAGGTTGACACAGCTTGAAGCTGGGAGCGAAGTGTCACCAGCTCAGACTGCATCCGCACACAGCAGTCACAGTCCCTATTCACAGTCCCTCGGCAATGTACATACTAGACCATTCCTGTTTAAGGTGATATAAATATCAATGTAAATATAAATAAACAATCCAGGAGACGGATTTTCGTATCATTTATGCGGAGATAAAATAAACTACTCAGACAGTTAAAGAAGACGAAAACTTGAGTGTGATGGGGGACTGGAAGTAAGTAGTAGGAAAGGGAAGAGAACGAAATGTAGTACGTGAATACGGACAGGGGAAAAGGAATGAAAGATAAAACTGGCTGGTAGAATTTTATGCAGAACACAGATTAATCATCACTTGGGTTAATCATCATGAAACAAGGTTGTGTACGTGGAAGAGACCAGAAACACTGGACGGTACGAGATCAAGTTTATAAAGGTAAGACATGGGTTCAGAAACCAAGTTGTAATCTGTAAGACATAGCCATGACCAGATATAGACTCTGACCATAAGTTATTGGTTATGAACTGTAGATTAAACCTTAAGAGACCACAAAAAGGTGCAAAATTAAGGAGTTGTAATCTGGACAGATTGGAGGAACCAGAGGCGGTTGAGAATTTCAGAGGGACAGTAGGCAAGATTTGACCGAAACGGGGGAAAGTAATACAGTAGAAGAGGAATGGGTAATTCTGAGAGACAGAGTAGTGAAGGTCGCAGAGGGTCATATAGAGAGGAAAGGCCTAATAGAAATCCCTGGATAACGCAGGAGGTAGTTGAGGACAAGAGAAAATATGCAGCATGTGAAACAGGCACAGCCGGCTGAAAAATGAGGTTCAGAGGAAGTTCAGGTATTAAGCAGGAGTGGCTAGAGGTCAAATGTACGAACGTAGGAGAATATATAACTAGAGAATATATAGATACGGCCTAGACGAAAATAAGAGACGTTTGGTTAAATGAGAAGCAGCTACATGAATATAAAAAATAAGAGACGTTTGGTTAAAGGAGAAGCAGCTATATGAATATCAAGATGTAAGATGGAAAACTAGTACTAAGCAAAGAAAGGAAATTTGAAAGGTGGAAGGGATATATAGAGGGCATAAACAACTGAAATGAACTCGAAGGCAGTATTTTAGAAATGGAAAAGTATGTAGAGGAAGATGAGATAGGAGAAACGATACAGCGAGAGTAATTTGACAGAGCACCGAAATATTTGAACTTAAACAGAACCTCTGGAGTAGATGTTATTTCGTCTGTGTTGATAGCGTTGGGAGAGTCATGAAGAAATTGTACCTCCTGGAATACGAGCTTTATGAAACAGGAGGAACACCGACTTCAAGAAGAATATAGTATTTTCAATTCCAAAGAAAGAAAATGCAGACAATTGTGAAAATTACAGAACTATGTTTAGTACATCATGGTTGCAGAATAGAAACACGAATTACTAACGACCAATGGAAAAACTGTTGGAATGTGACCTTGTGAACCTTCAGTTTAGGTTTAAGAGAAATGTAGTAACACGCGAGGCAATACTTACAGTTCGACGTATCTTAGTATATAGGTTAAGAAAAGGCAAATCTACTCTTTTAGCTTTTGTAGATCTGGAGATAGCGTTAGACAATGTCAACTGGAATACACGTTTTCAAATTATGAAGCAAGCAGGGGTAATATACAGAGAGCGAAAGATTACATTGATCTTGTACAAAAACTACTCAGCAGTTATTAAAGTCGAAGGGCATGAAAGGGTCGCAGTAGTTGGGAAGAGAGTAAGACAAGGTTGTAGCCTTTTCCCAATGTTGTTCAGTCTGTACATTGAGCAAACTGTGAAGGAATGCAAGGAGAAGTTTGGAGAGGAAAGTAAAGTCCAGGGAGAGGGAATAAAACCTTGCGGTTTGCTGATGACATAGTAATTCTGTCAGAGACAGCAAAGGATCTGCAAGAGCAATTAAACTGAATGGGCAGTGTCTTGAAAGAAAGGTATAAGATGAACAGTAACAAGAGTAAAACGAGGATAATTGAATGTAGTGCCAGAAAATCAGGCGATGCTGAAGGAAGTAGATTGGGTATTGAGACGATAAATGTAGTAGATGAGTTTTGTTATTTGGGTAGCAAAATAACTTCTGGTGGCTGAAATATAGAAGATACAAACCACAGAATGGCTATGCGAAGAAATGCGTTTCTGAAGAAGCAGACTTTGTCATACAAAACTAATGATAATATTAGGAAATCTTATCGGAAGCCATTTGTCTGGATTCTGTGTTGTTAATCATATGCGAATGGTGCGGTCACACAGGGCCCCGCGCTTCTAGGAACTACCAGAAAAATAGTGGAACTAATTTTAAAACTGTCGTCCGTAATGTTGTTTCTCAAACTACTTTTAACGTCATGAAATTCAGGTATATAGACATTGTGACGGGACTATGGTCACTGGAGTATCTTTCAGATGTATAAAATACTAGCTGTATACCCGGCGTTGCACGGGTATTTATTCATTCCACACTCTCGTAGTTCACCTCCCTTTCCCTCCTCACTCTACATCCATCTTTTTTCTCTTCCGTCTCTCTGTTCGATTCCACATTTCCTTCTCTCGGCAAAGTTTTCTAGTGAGTTATCCTCCGTCATGTATCATGCAAACATTTATGTACTCAGTGACCTTCCTATTGGTTTAAAGGCCATGTGTGCAAAAATTCATCAAGATCGGAGCAAAACTACGTAAGTACCCTCCACCATGCACCGAACGAAATTTTTTTAGACATTGACTTTCCTCTTGTTTTTAAGGTCAAGTGTGTAAAATTTCATCAATATCAGATCAAAACTATAGATTTGCATGCAATAGATACGTACTTTGTTGTTCTCAAATTTTCCAGTTTTATTTCAGACAACACTTGTTTATGTTGCAGGCTACCCTCCCCCATGCACCGTATGAAACTGTAGGTAGACGTTGACCTTCTTCTTGTTTTGAAGTTCAAGCGTGCAAAATTTCTTGAAGATTGGAATGAAACTGTAGATTTCGTCAGTCTGGAGGAAACGTATCGTCCGCCATGCACCTTAAATATCCTATCGCAAAATACTTTCTTAGCTGCCGTCTTCTACCTATAACTACACACCGACAAAATTTCAGCTTCATAGGTGCAGTAGTTTTAGAGATTTCGTGTTTAGTCAATGAGTGCGTGAGTGACCTTTCGTTTTTATATATATATAGAGAGAGAGGTCTCCTGAATTGTGTGTCCTATAAAAACATTATTTACCAAGTTCGTGGAGAGGAATATTAGGAAACCGCCTGCAAAATGTATTATAAATGGAATTTGTAGTGAAAACGTAGTAATTACAACTTGACGCTTATTAGGGCGAATTTTGATGAATTTCTTTGTCTTTGGCGTCATAGAAATTGAAATATACGTCGTAATACGATATCATTTCTAAGGTACATCCAGTGGTGTATACGTAAAATGTCTGCAAAATACGTCACGATTAGAATTAGTAGGAAAGAAGTAATAAACCAAAACGTCATGCGCGATGAGGCGGATTTTCATAAACCTGTTTGACTATACCTCATGAACTGTGTATTCTAATATGATAAAATTTCTAACGTTCTGTGGTACGTGTCTATATTGTCTGTAACATTTCTCGCGAATACAATTAATAGTGTACGAATAATAAATTGTAACGTCATGCCAAATGCCGTAATTTCACTGCATGGACGCCGAAAAAGTAGTAAGCGACAAACTTTTTTACTTTCATCATTTGTCTGGGGTTATCAGCAATGAAAAGTTTCCTAAGCGTTTGAAATTATTTTAAAGTTTGTTGCAAGTCGCTAAGTGCTCTCCTTCTCAAATACTGGACTGATAAAGTCACACTATCAAGTTCCAAAGGACGGGGATTGATTTCATTTGATTTGATTCTTTCAGGGAAGCCAAAACAGTCTTGGTCTAACCCGCCACTGCCCGCACCGAAACTAAGTTTATTGTGCGGTATCGCTTCCTGTATGTCTAGCAAAGCCAACCAATGCCCTTGAACAGTGCAAGGAGTCCCTTTACCAGTTCTTTATTAGACACAATTTCTTCGGGTCTGGTTGTACCAAATGTTCTGTGCCTTTTACTCTCCAAAGCAATGCATTCGAAGATGAGATGTGATGCAGTTTCATCACCGTCATCACAGATCCTACATTTAGGGTCCTCTTCTGTTATTCCCATTGTATGTAGGTGTTTTTTGAAATTCCCATGGCCTGTCAGCAATCCAACCATGAGTCTAATCTCTCTCCTGTTCAGACCCAGGATTGCAGAGCTTCTTTTAAAACAAGGCTTTGGCATCATTGCCTTGCCATGTTTTTGTTGATGGACTTTGGTCCAATATTCTACGTGCTGTCTTCTAAGCCAGTTACGTAGCTCCAATTTAATCATTGCCTTGGTGATTGTCAGGACAGGTTCCGGTCCAATAAATGGAGCCTCTGCCCCAATCGTGGCTAATCTGTCGGCATGTTCGTTGCCACTGATCCCCGAGTGGCCAGGGACCCACAATAGGTTTACTCTATTGCTTTCCCCTAGCTCCACCAGAACCCTGTGACATTCTGCAACAATTTTAGACCTTGTTGTAGGAGCTGCCAGTGATCTCAGGGCTGCCTGTCTGTCTGAATAGATATCGATATAGACGCAAATTCTCCTCCACACATGCCCTGATGGCAGTGATTTCGGCCTGGAATACTGAGGCCAGTTTCCCTAGAGAGATGACGCCCTCCAGTCTTGGCTGCACCCTGTATACCCCGGCCCCAACGCCTTGGTCTGATTTCGACCCGTCAGTGAACCAGACAATATCCCCCGTACGGTGTCGAACTATTTTCTCCCACTGCTCCCTACTTCCAACTGTTATACTGAAAGGCTTGTTGAAGCAGTTTGGGGTTATAATATAGTCGGTTGGCATTTCCCCAACCTTTCCTATATTTACCTCACTCACTATTTTAGTGTGTGGTTCTGGATATCCCAAAGAATTCCAGTTGTTGACAGATTTGAGTCTTTAGGCACCAGCTGCCGCCTCCATCTTGACCCAAAGGTGTACTGGGGGCATATCCAGCATGACGGGGAAGTTTTCATTGTTTATGACGTCATATCTCCTGAACTATGCGCGCTATCGCAAAATCCTTTCATAGTTGACATCTCGTACCTATAAATTACATTCCTGGAAAATGTCAGCTTCAAAGGTGAAGTGGTTTTTGAGATTTCGTGTTTAGTCAATGAAAAATGTTCAAATGTTTGTAGAGTCTATGTGACTTAACTACGGGGTCATCAGTCCCTAAACTTACAAACTACTTATGAACTACTTACGAACTAGGACGGCACAAATATCCATGCCCGAGGGGGGATTCGAACCCCCGACCGTAGTGGTTGTGCTGACCGTGACTGGAGCGCCTCAGTCACCTCGGCCACCGCGGCCGGCGTTTAGTCAGTGAGTGAGTGAGTGTGTGAATGAATGTCCTTACAGTTTTCAGAACGATGAGACTTGTAGAAACATCCAGTTAGACAGCACTGCCAGGAACTCAGCAGCCACAGATGGAATGAATAAGCCATTTGAGTATTTTTCGCAATACTTTCATTGTTCATTTTTTTAGGATAACACTCACTATATACAAATGCTGAGCAAGTAAATAAATCATGAAAATTACGTAATAATACTGTAAAAGAAATGCATAAATTTGCGGATATCCTGTGGAGCAAGACCTAGATTCCGAAAATAAACAATGTTCCTAAGGGAAAAAAAAATAGGACCAAGTGTCCTGTTCCCTACAATCCGTGGAGATAAGACAAGCAAGTATACTTCATACGCTTGAAATGGTGAACCACGTTCAGAACAACTAGTCAAAATGCAGGGCAGTTGCTGTAGAGGCGTCACATTTGTACAGTCTGAGAAGCGCAAAAGTGATTGAGTGAATGAATGAGTGTCCTTTAACTTTTTATAGTAGTGAGCTTCTTGATGCTGTCGCGTCATTCAAATATCTAACACTGCAGGTGTAACACTGCAGAGCGATATGAATTTCTGTCGAGGAAATTTAGAGGACCGGACTTTGAAGCTGAGTGTAGTTCGACCTTTCTGCCGCCTCCTTATATTTCGCGTAGTTCAAAAATGTTTGTAAATCTATTGGACCAAACTACGTGGTCATCAGTCCGTAGCTTACAAACTACTTAAACCTAGGTAAACTAACCTAAGGACAAACACACACACTTATGCCGCAGGAAGGACTCGAACTTCCATGGCAAGCTACCGCGCGCTCTGCAGCAAGATGCTTTAGACCGCACGGCTACTCCACTGCGGCATTTCGCGTAGTGAACACAAAGACAAGATAAGAGAAATTAGGGCTCGTACGGAGGCATATAGGCATTCTATTTTTCCTCGTTCTATTTGAGAGTGGAATAGGAAAGGAAATGCCTATTAGTGGTGCAGTGTACCCTCGGCCAAGCACCGTACGGCGGATTGGGGAGTATGTATGTAGCTGTAGATGTATATAGACAGAGATTATCTCTACCGGAGACAAAAGAACTAAGGGCTATGATGCTGATTCGGTATAGTAGTATCCAGTGTCAACACACGAGTATTGCCCATGCTTAAATTAAGAGGTTCGAGATTTATTGCTTCTCAGCGCCCTGTCTTCTCATCGCTGTGACTACTTCCCTCCGTCAGCTGACTTTTCCCACTAGACAGGCTGTTTCGCCATCAACTGACCTGCTCAGCGCCCCCTGCTCCGCTCGCTTTGAACAGTCAAATGGGACGGCGAGGCAGTCAGGCCAGACCGCCAGATATCTGGCGCGGAGAGTTCTTTGGGCTGTCTGCTGTGCCTTTAAAGGCGCAAATTGAGACGCGTTATAGCACTCGCGGAGCAGCGCAGCACAGCTCGCGCTTTTGTGCCCCACGTATTGTAATGGATGGGAGCGCGCAAATTGGTACGCTGACGAGTCCTGCGCCTGCGCCGGGCTGCGCGGCTGAATGCAGGCACAGGTACCTGCGCCAGAGCGACGCTCGCACCGTGCAGAAGGGGGACGACCTCTGCCGTACGATCCCTCCGACAACCTGACACAGATCTACATCTATACACATACTCCGCAATTCACCGTAAGGTGCGTGGCGGAGGGTACACTGTACCACTACTAGGCATTTCCTTTCCTATTCCACTCCCAAATTGAACGAGGAAAAAAAGAATGCCTATATGCCTCCGTACGAGCCCTAATTACTCTTATCTTGTCTTTGTGATCTTTACGCGAAATGTAAGTAGGCGGCAGCAAGATCGTACTACACTCAGCTTTAAATTCCGGCCCTCTAA
Source organism: Locusta migratoria (assembly GCA_026315105.1). Taxonomy (NCBI): domain Eukaryota; kingdom Metazoa; phylum Arthropoda; class Insecta; order Orthoptera; family Acrididae; genus Locusta; species Locusta migratoria. The sequence continues at coordinate 215,598,960 of CM048749.1, forward strand.
ATTTACTTAACAGAAATTCACGAAAAGGACGTCGTCTTTCTTCCAGCGATCCCCAATTGAGTTGCCAGAGCATTTCCGTGACACTCGCGCATTGGTCAAACCTACCGGTAAGAAATATAGCTACTCGCCTCTGAACCGCCTGTATGCCTTCCTTTAAACTGATCTGCTGCTGGTCCCAAACACTTGAGCAATACTCATGACGTGGTCGTACAAGCGTTTTATACGCGGTCTCCTTTACAGGTGAACTACATCTTCCCAAAATTCTCCCAATAAACCGAAGTCGGCTGTCCGCCTTTCTCACAACTGTCCTTACATGCTCGTTCCATTTCATATCGCTCTGCAGTGTTACGCCTAGATATTTGAACGACGCGACAGCATCAAGAAGCTCACTACTAATGCTGTATTCGAAGATTATGGGATTGTTTTTTCTACTCATGCGCATCACCTTACATTTTTCTACATTGAGAGCTAGCTGCCATTCTTCGCACCAACTAGAAATTTTGTCGAAGTCATCCTGTATGCTATTACAATCAGTTACAGACGACACCCTCCCATACACCACAGCATCATCAGCAAACAGCCGCGAATTACAACTTACTCTGTCCATCAGATCATTTATATAGATAGAAAATAATAGCGGCCCTATCACACTCCCCTGTGGCACGCGCGGCGATACACTTGTCTCTGATGAACAGTCGCCGTCGAGAACAACGTACTGCGTTCTATTACTTAGGAAGTCTTTCAGCCAGTCACAAATCTGTGAACCTATTCTATAAGCTCGTATTTTCGTTAGCAGTCTGCAGTGTGGCACCGCGTCAAACGCCTTTCTCATTCAGTTACGTTTCGATTTTCTCTGTTTAAGCAATTGATATTTTTATTATTGGTACTTTTTTCCAGTTATTTACTTCGATATAGTTTTGCTGCTTTCTTCGCTGTAAGTCTATTGCTCACAAAGTCAAATGTATATTAATTAAAACATTTACAAATGACGTTAATTTTCTTATGGGGCACACCATAATATCCCTGACAGGCATTATTGTCAGTTACAGTATACTACAGTTGGCTACTGAGTTGATGTTTCGACTCAGTGAATCGACTCAGCGAACTGTTCGACTGAGTAGAAACTTGAATCGGCACTGTTTCGAAACAATGAATCTTTCGATTCATGTATCGGACGCTAGGTATCGTTAACATGCGTTTTGCTGTTCGACTGCCAGGGTGCGTTCGACACTGCGCCCAGGCGTGCAACAGGTTTTAAGTTTTGAGGCCAGAATGTTTCCCTCTCGCGCCATGCGGGATTTTGAATTACGTTACGCTTCAACTGAGATTTGAAGACTGGAATAACACCGAGAAAATGTATGAAGTCCTTCGGTGTTTTGAGGAAGTTTCGCGTTGACTAAGTAGTGTAAACTGCATTACTTTATCTAAAATGCCCTTCCTAAGCAAAGGATTACTGCTACATCTGGATCACCTCGGAGATAAATATCCAGATGGGAACATTTTACCTCTTGTTAGTAGTCTCAAGAGAAAATCTCGAAGAGGTAGCATAACTTCCGTTTCAAAGAATATGGATTTGGGTCAAAGTACGCTAAACGTTATAAGCAAGTGTTTTCAAGCATAATTAACAAATTTTGCATGTTGCGGAAATCGACAACGCAAACGGATTTTTCGAGACCTGAACCGCAGTCAGCTGAATGCATATAGCTTTCTATGACGATATTGGGATGCAGATGTAAGAATTTCAGTGAGACGAACCCGCTTTCTCTGTAAGATGCCAAATATAACGTGTTTGAATTTCAGTTCAAAGAAACTGTAATTGAATCTTTTTTTTTTTTTTTTTACTGACAATCAGTCTGCTTATCAGAATGCCTATCTGGACATCGAAAAGTTTAAGTTTTCTGATTTCGTCACGTAAATTGTGACATGTATTTTTCTATGTAGTAATATCTGTTGATTGCATTATATATTTATTAGGAACAAATATTAAATATTTTGTTTTTATTGATTGGTTAGAAAACTTATTCCTTTCTGGATGCTCAGACATTTCATCCATATTATTTCTTTTTTAATTATGTACGCCGAAACGGTGAGTCGACTCACTAGACTCAGATGATCCGTATGTTTCGAAACAGTGAAATTATCCGAACTGCCCATACTACAGTATACTGACCATCGTGTTGTGCAGTGGATCAATTGCTTACTTTTCACAAAGTTAATAGAGGCAGTGTATTATAGAAAACTTGGTGACTATACAAAGATAAAACTCAAGTATGTGATTTGGAGTGATACTACTAATGATTTGATTCTGAAATTATGCACACCATTTCCCTTCAATCAAAATATGTTTAAAACTTTAATCCATTGTGGATGAGGAACACTCCGACTGTGGTCAATAACGGTGTCTTGAATAAACAGAAACTAGTTGCCGTTTTTGTAGAATTTCTTTACTAATTTTTTCATTACCTTTTTCGATATGCGTAGTATATCATCATCAGATGGGGGAAACCGTTTTTTTAAATATATATATTGCATTTTCTGTGCATTTATGTATCTGTGATAATTATAGAACAACACAGAATACGTCTACTATCTGGCGAGAATTAATGACATAACAATATGTACTGAAAGCCGCTACGTACAACTGATAAAATCAATACTTGCTTTATGGTGTGTTATTTATTTCATACCAGCTGAAAACCCGGCATTGCCCGGTATTTATTTATTTATTCCTGCTTTGAGTTAGTACTTCTCTTATCCTTTCTGTCTCTCTCTGTCCACCTCCTTTTTTCTAAAAACATGCTATATTTATCGGAGGATAAATAAGAAATAAGGCTGTCTCGCATAATGTACAAAATTATAAATATCCAAACAAATAAAGATAGTAATCAAAACACAAATGACTTATAAAATGCGTACGATCTCATAATTATTGAGTTATATGTTGTACAATTGTATAATTTTGCAGGTATGTATTCATTTGTATATGTGCTGTATGTCTGTATTAAAAGAAATTTATTTTTTACTGCTTTATTTATTTATTCTTATATTTCCTTATTCGTATGCTTATCCCTACAGAGAAAGAGCTGAAGACATTGAAGCACGCATAGACCAAAGATATGATCTGTGGCATCACGTTTCGGTGTATGTAACCTCCTTGCTATAGAGTTGCAAACGTCATCGCTGGCCTTAAGGAAGAATTTTTTTATAATTTAATGACTTTCAAGCACCATATCTTCCACCTCCTTATAGCTATCGGCATGAAACTGCTATGGTGTACAACTGGAGACTTCGGACAACAATTACACATTGCGTTCTGTAGTTTTCGCTGCAGAGCGAAATATTAACACACCGATAACTTTCCATCCCAATATACTCCACCCTTTTATCATTATCAACCCTCAAGCAACAATGCAACAAATAAAACCATTTTCAATGAGTAAATTTAATTTTCAATTATTGTTCCGCATTTCGCGTTATATTCTTCAAATTACTAAATATCTATCCGATCGCCATAAAACCGTGCCTAAAACCTTCCCCGGGTAGACATTAGTAATACTACAAAATTTTAGCTCTTTACGTCTTGTGGTTCAGACGTGATAAACGTACACCGAACAGACATTCACATTTATAGATAGACAGATTGGTAAATACAGCACTACAATGGATGTGGAATAGATTGATCCAAGATCACAAAAAATGTTCAAATGTTTCTAAAGTAATGGGACCTAACTGCATTGTTTATCGGTCCCTAAACTTACAAACTACATTAAACTAACTTTTACTAACGACAACAAACACACCAATGCCCGTGGAAGGACTCGAAGCCCCGACGTGGAACGGCCACGAGCATCGTAGCGGGGCGCCTCAGTACGCACGGCTATTCCGCCGCGGCTCCAAGATCATCCACCCTTATTCTAGAGACGCACACAGTGCTTTGCTTAAGATATACGCTGGTAAATGGACACAAACAATAGAGCCACTGAGTCAACTCTGTGTAGCCTAACTGCGCCTGGAGGGCGAGAAGCGGCTCTCTGGATCCCCTGTGTAAAGTTAGCAGTAGCTGATTCAGTTGGCGAGCTCCAGTGCGGCTCACTGACATAAGCTCTCCGTCTCTCGTGTGAAAGGTCGCATAAAGCCCCATTAAACGCCTATTACTTCACCTCCCTGCAGCGGGAAGCATGCCCTCCCGTGCGAAAGACCCCTAAGGCCGTATTCACACTGCCGGTGGGCACGAGCCGAGCCGAGACGTTAAATATACTTGATTACGGTACGTTAATATTCCCAACGTGAGCCGACTGGGCTGTGGTGTTGCTTCTGCACCACATATGAGTCTCCTGCCAGCTTTCAACAGAACGCCTCCTGCTTGATAGCTTTTTTTTATTTCCACTTATAAAATATGTTTATTTTTATTGTAGTACTATTAATTCTGTCGCATGAATAAAAAATTTCAGAAATGAGTTTTTAGTTTTCAACATAACGAAAAAGTCTCCTAAATTACAATCGAAGTTCATGGGATGATTCCATTACAACTAATTACTTATGTGAAAACCATTTATTTTTCCGTCACAGTTGCACTATTTAAGAGTTGGTAACTAGTTTCGGACTTGATCGTCCATTTTCAAACCGTTGGCCTACAAAAAAAGAGTTACAAGCATTAAGTTACACAGTTCATATTAAAAAACCATAAAACCAGCTGTTGGTATTGATGCTAGAAAAGTCACATTTTCAGGTTTACCTTATTCCAACCGTAATAATACACTGCATGAAGTAAATGAATGATAAAAACTGTACGTTTTCCACTGTTAATACATAATTACATTAAAATTTATTATTGCGGTTGGAATAAGGTAAACCTGTAAATGTGACTTTTCTAGCATCAATACCAACTACTGGTTTTATGGTTTTTTAATATGAACTATGTAAATGCTTGTAACACTCTTTTTGTAGGCCAACGGTTTGAAAAAGGACGATCAAGTCTGAAACTAGTTACCAACTACTAAATAGTGCAACTGGGACGGAAAAATAAATTATTTTCAATATATTACCAGTTGCTGATCCTGCACCATCTACACGATGAATTTTCATAAATTTCTTATGTGTTTAAAATTCGATGAGTCACTGCAATGAGAGAATAATAGAATTAAACTAACAAAATCAATGAACTGTTAGCTGGCTCGAAGTTTTGGTCATCCCTGCTTCCTTCAAATCTTCCCTTGTCAGTGGGTGGAGATCCCTTGACGCAGGGGACAAGCCTACCAAGAAGGGAAAGGGAAAAAATAAAAAAAATTAAATAAATAAATAAATCAATAAACCGAAAGACATACGATTCTCGTACATTACTGAAGATAAACTAAACTCTCGCGCATTTTTTTCTCAGTTAAAGTAGAAAGTCATAATGAGAGTACTATGGAGTGAAATAAAATTGTCATCAGATGATTCTGCAAATTGTTCATAGAAACACAGTTCCCCCTCACACAGCTTGCTATCAAAGTAAATAAAGGAATAAATAAAAATTCTGACAGCTGTGTCGAGTTCTTTAAAAGTTGAGATATTACGCATCTTGTCCCACATACGCCCATGGCCACCCCTTGCAGCATCCTTAGCAGGAGGTAACTACATTTTTTAAAGTTACTTTTATCTATTCTTTTATACTTAATTTATTCTAAATAGTGATAATACGTTGTATCGTAAGTGAATTTCCACTCTCATAATAGATGTTTGCGCACAAACGTCTGCAAGATAATAAACTTATCCATTGCTGGCAAACGAAACGAATGTACCAGGTGGGCAGAAAAGACATTCTGCCTCGGAGCTGTTTCTTTCCGGCCTGAACTAAAGAAATCGTTTCAGTACTAAAGACACATTTCCGTTTTGACATGATTTCGATGAAACATGACCAGAACTACTTTTTTTATTATTTATTTTTTTTTTTTTCTGCCGCCTCGCAGTTCCTATTCAGTGACAATTGCCACGCCATTTATATCAATTATTCTGAAGTAGTTTGACCTCAGAGCAGCGACGGCATATAAACGAGAAAATTCTAGAAAAAAATCACAATGTTTAAATGAGGTTAAATCCTGTAGAGTTAGTGCTTGTGGGAGGTCAGAGAGCTGTATTTACGCACTTTAAAGTTAAACCAGTTGCATAATGCAGAAAAGAGATTTCCCCATTTTCCTAAAGAGCCAGCCGGACCATTTTTAGGATCCAAAAAAAGAACATGTCGTGGCAAAAGAAATGTTCAAATGTTTGTAAATCTATCAGACCAAACTGCGTCGGCATCAGTCCGTAACTTACAAACTACTTAAACTAAGGTAAACTAACCTAAGGACAGCATACACACACACACACACACACACACACACACACACCCATGCCCCAGGAAGAACTCGAACCTCCGACGGCGAGCGTGGTAAAAGAGGACATCTGGTAACCCTAGTTATGGATCATTAACACATTACTATAGACTGACACACGTGGCCAGCAATCGCGGCATTGACGCAGCTCAGCTAACATTGTGAAAGGAGGTAGATGTCAGTGCCATTACAATAAAAAAAAAAAAAAAAAAAAAAAAAAAAAAAAAAAAAAAAAAAAATCTGTACTTTTCGCTCCATTTCACTCCTTGTAATAGATGAACTAAAATACACACAGAACAGTACGCTCCAGGCGATCGACATTTTTCAATACACCCGATTTTTAAATCAAGTGCTCGTACTTGACAAATAGCGTCATTTGAAAACGACTGTTACGGAGTATGAAAAGGTGAATGGTTCATTCGAAACCTAAGAGGATGTACTACCGTGTGTCAAAAAATGCCTAATGACGTCCTCTTAGAGGACGTAGAAACACGCACATGGACGAGGAACTCGTGACGTCACAACGTGGGATTCCACGTTACACTACCCTGCGAAGCGTGAAATGTCTGACATGTTTTTTTCTCTACCGTTCCATTCTCTAATAGCGCGCGGGAAGAAAGAACACCTCAATCGTTCCGTTTTCGATCTGATTTCACTTATTTTATTGCGATGGTCATGTCTCCCTAAGTAGGTGGGTGCTAGCAAAATATTTTCACATTCAGAACTAAAAGTCGGTGACTGAAACTTCGCAAACAGATCACGCCGCAATGAATAACGTCTTTCTTTTAATGATTTCCACCTCAATTCGTGCAACATTTCCGTGACGCTTTCCCCCCCCGTAACGTGATAAAACAAAACGAGCTGCCCTTCTCTGAACCTTCTCAATATCTTCCGTCAGTCCCACCTGGTGAGGGTCCCACAAGGGGCAACAGTACTCCAAGAGAGGACGCACAAGTGTGATGTAGGCAGTCTCTTTGGTGGAGCTGGTGCATCGTCTAAGCGTTCTGCCAATGAAACGTAACCTTTGGTTCGCCTTCCCCACAATATTTTCTATGTGTTCTCTCCAGTCGAAGTTCTTCGTAATTGTAACTCCTAGGTATTTGATAGAATCTACGACCTTAAGGTTTGACTGATTTATCGCGTAACTGAAGTTCAGCGGATTTCTTTTAGTGGTCATGTGTATTACTTCACACTTTTCTTTATTTAGTGTCAATTGCCAATTTTCGCACCATGCAGAAATTTTGTCTAAATCGCTTTGTAGTTGCTTTTGGTCCTCTGTTGACTTCACTAACCGATAAACGACAGCATCATACGCGAACAGTATATGGGAGCTATTCAGATTGTCTCCTAAATCGTCTATAAACACGAGGAAGAGTAGGGGACCTATAACGCTTCCCTGTGGAACGCCAGATATCACTTCTGTTTTACTCGATGACTTACCGTCAATTACAACGAACTGTGTTCTTTCTGATAGGAAATCGTGAATCCAATCGCACAATTGGGGAGATATTCCATAAGCACGCAATTTCATTAGAAGCTGCTTGTGGGGTACAGTGTCAAAAGCCTTCCTGAAATCCAGGAATATGGAATCGATTTGAGATCCCTTGTCGATGGCACTTAACACTTCATGTGAATAAAGGGCAAGCTGTGTTTCGCAAGAGCGATACTTTCTGAATCCGTGTTGACTACTGGTTAATAGGTCGTTCTCTTCGATGTATGAATATAAGCTTGTTTAGGCGCCATCCGTCATCTGAGATGTGATTTGTTACAATAAACTTACCGGAAAAACACTTGGTTTAAGAATCACGAAAGAAGTTTGTATACATGGAAGAGACCAGGAGACATCGGAAGGAACCAGATAGATTTTATAATGTTAAGACATAAATTTCGGAACCAGGTTTGAAACTGTAAGACATACCGAGGGGCAGATGCATACTCTGACCATTTCTTATTGGTCATGAATTGTAGGCTAAAACTGAAGAAACTGCAGAGAGGAAAATAAAGAGATGGAACCTGGATAAACCGCAAGAACCTGATGTTCTTGAGAATTTCAGAGAGAGCTATGGGCAACAATTTAAAGAAATGTAGGGTAGGGGAATGGGAGAGGGAATAAAACCGTAGAAGAGGAATGGACTGCCTTGAAAGATGAAATAGTCAAAGCAGCAGAGGACCAATTGGTAGGAAACCAAGACCTACAGAAAATCCTTGAATTTCACAGGAAAAACTAAATTTAATTCATGTCTATTAAAATTATCCGTGCTATTATACCGTGGTCGATTGGATTTGTTGTCGAAACCCAACGTTTCTTTCCCGTCTGCGGAGGACATCTTCAGAGGGTCTGTAAGATTGCAGGTGCGACACACTCACTGGCTCGCTACTGACTGCCAAGATTTGACTACGCTGTTAAGACCGCATGTGGGTCGTTCGGCCTATCGTTCGGCAAATGTTATCAGTAAATGTTAGAAACAGTGAGAATGAAGATACTGTTGATCATTACAAACTGTAAGGTTCTGAAAATGTCATTAAGAATGCAAAAAGTATATGGTACGCAAAAAGAATAGCAACTCTCGGGATAAAATTAAAACTATCTGGTCAGTCGTGAAGGAAGTGTCTGGTCAGGAGCAGCAGGTAGAAGATACAACGTCAGTGCGTAGTAGAAATGTTTCTGTTACTGACAAGTTAGATATATGTGCAATATTCAATAATCACTTTCTGAATATAGTAGGTGAACTAAACAAAATCCTAGTTTCTACAGTTAATCATATACAATTCTCCACTGTTAGCCCAGTACTAAGCCATATTTGTGAATTTTCCTTTCAGAAAGGTCAGTTTCCTGACAGATTGAAGTACTCAGTAGTGAAACCACTTTATAAAAAAGGAGAAAGGGGTAATGTAGACAACTATAGACCAATTTCTATGCCATCGGTTATTCTAAAGTTATTGAAAAGGCTCTTTATTCAAGATTAATTGATCATTTCAGTTCACGTAATTTGTTGTCAAACGTACAGTTTGGTTTTAGAAGTGGTTTAACGACTGAAAATGCTATACTTTCGTTTCTCTGTGAGGCACTTGATGGATTAAATAACAGGGTACAGACATTAGGCGTCTTGTTTGATTTAACAAAAGCGTTTGATTGTGTTGATCACAAAATACTGTTGCAGAAGTTGGAACATTATGAAATAAGGGGAATAGCTCACAATTGGTTCACCTTTTACTTTAATAATAGACAACAGAAGGTAATTCTCCGCAGTGTAGAAAATGGTTATGACGTACAATGGCAGTAGGACACAATTACGTGTAAGGTGCGCCAGGGGTCTGTTTTGGGACCGTTGGTGTTTCTTATTTATAAAAAAATGATACGCCTTCGAGTTCAACAGGTGACTGTAAAATATTTTTGCTTGCTGATTGTACCAGCTTGGTAGTGAAGGATGTTGCTCGTAATATTGACACAGTATCAAATAATGCAGTTCAAGAGATAAATTCATGACTTGTAGAAAACAGTTTTTACAATTTATAACATATAATTTGACGAAAGCTGACATTTTGATTACACATAATGGGCATATGATAAGTGAGACTGAACAGTTCAAATTTCTAGACATTCAACTAAACAGTAAGCTGTCGTGAAAAGCCCATGTTCAGGCTCTTGTTCCAAAACTAAATTCTGCTATATTTCCCATTAGAACAATAGCTGAAATAAGTGATTTTTCAACACGAAAAGTAGTCTATTACGCTTACTTTTACTCACATATAACGTACGGCATTATGTTTTGCGGTAACTCGCCTAATGCAAAAAGGATATTTCTGGCTCAAAAACGGGCGGTTCGAGCAATATCTGGTGTAAGTTCACGAACGTCAAGTCGACCCCTTTTCAGTAGTCTGGGAATTATAACACTGGCGTCACAATAAGGTTTTTCTTTAATGTCGTTTGTTGTTAATAATATCAGCTTATTCCCACGAGTTAGTAGCTTTCACTCGGTGAATACTAGACAGAAGTGGAATCTAAATTTGCATCATATCACCTTGACACTTGTGCAGAAAGGTGCACAGCATTCTGCAGCATCCATTTTCAATAAGCTGCAGCAAGAACTAAAGAATCTTAGCACTAACCCACACGCTTTCAAATCTAAATTGAAGAGTTACCTCATGTCTCACTCCTTTTATTCTGTCGAGGAGCTCCTAGAAAAGTTAAACAATGAAGCTAATTAATTTTTTTTCTTTATTGGTTCTTTTCACTTTGTCTTAAGATTCTCGTGTGCATAGGACTACTTAAAAATTTTCTATAATCATTCTTGTGTAAAAATTCATGTATTGACTTGTTCCATGACCATGGAGTCTCACTCCTCAGTTGGGTCCTATGGAAGAGAAAACCATATTATTATTATTATTATTGTTATAGATTGAATGGTATATTGGCCCTACCGGAGGATATATTGGTCATCTTTGACGTGGTATGTTTTCCATGGTTCCGCTTGGTGATGTGTTGGAACAACTGGAACGAATTTTTCTTGCCAACATTGCAGAACTGTTGAAGTGCTGTTTGACGACCACATACTTCAAATGAAACGATAAGATTAATGACAAACGGATTTCGTGGCTATATGGTTTCGACAAGTGGATGATACCTTTGTGCTGTGGATACATGGCAGGGAGAAACTGACCCGGTTCCACGTACATTTGAATAGCATAAACACGAAAATGCAGTTCACAATGGAGGAGGAGAAGGCAGACGCCAAATTACATTTTCTCGGTGTGCTTGTTTTCAGAAAAGAAAATGGTAGTTTGGGCCACACACGCGGATCGTTATTTGCACCGGGATTCGAACCACCACCCACAACAGAAGCGGGGTGTTATCAAGACGTTAGCGGATAGAGCTATAAACATTGCGAACCTGAGTTGATCCGTGCTGAGATGGAGCATCTCCACAATGCGCTAATGACGAACGGACACTCGGCAGCTGAAATAAAACGTGCATTGAAACAGCCACGCAGAAACCACAATAATGAACAGGCCACTGCAAAATCTGAGGTGTTTCTGCCGTTCGTTAAAATGTAACGGAAAGAATTGGGAGAATTTTGACGAAGCGGAATATTTCTGTAATTTACAAACCAACACGTAAGACACAGGAACACCTTAAGTCTGCCAAGGAACCTCGCAAACCATTTGATAAAGCTGATGTATACAGGATCCCCTGCAGTTGCAGAGTTGTTTATGTTGGTACCACCAAAATGTTTGTGAATATATTCGGACTCAACTGCTGGCTTATTAGTCCGTAACTTACAAACTGCGTAAACTAAGGTAACCTAACCTAAGGACAAATCAAACACCCATGCCCGAGGGGGAGGTGGACTCGAATCCCCGAAGGCGCACAGCCACGCGCATCCCACCACGGCGCAGAGTGGTCTGAAACGGCCGAAAAGCTGACCAAAACTCGAAAAATATTCGGATAAGATTGAAAACTTATATGTTATGGTTTTTGGGGTCGCTGAATTCGATTTTGAGGGCAAAACTCAAAAATTACAAATTGAGATTTGAATATACCCAAGTTATTTAATAAAATGTAAATTTGTAATATAAGGATATTTGGTACCGCTGATTAAGGGCATAGACTTAATTACAGTGAAAAAAAATTTTTTACAATAAAAAGAAAACAGTGTTCATTTTGAAACTGTGCAAAAATTGCCGTTACAAAATTCATCTAAATCGTTGTCTGAGGCTGATTCATAATTGTCAGACAAAGCAACAACAGATGTCCATTGCAGTTACGGCGACAACTGCCGCGGTGGAATAGCCGAGCGGTATAATAAGGCGCCTCGCTGCGGAGTGCGCGGTTCCTCGCCTTCGGAGGTTCGAGTCCTCCCTGGCATGTGTGTGTGTGTGTGTGTGTGTTTTGTCCTTAGGTTAGTTTACCTAGATTTAAGTAGTTTGTAAGCTACATGACCACGCAGTTTGGCCCGATAGATTTACAAACAAACGATGACAACTCCTCTGTACTGTATTTAACACGCAGTTGAAGATCTTCTTCATTCCGTTCAATCACTAGCACCTCTGAACTCCGTGTAAGGTCGACCAATCATAGGTGCCGTGGAAGATTCAGTAGTAGAAGCATTCTACGTAAAATATGAAATTTATTTATTACATGTAAATTGTAATTGAAATATTTAAAAAACACACATTCTAATAGTAATCGAAACTTTTAAAATCATCAATATTACAAATAGATTTACTAATCGTAAAAGTTGTTGAAGAATTAAGCTATTCTCATTTTGCTGAAAGAATCGTTCGATTTTCCTAGACGATTCTTTCTATCTTGATCTCAAACTGCACAACAGCTTTTGCACGTCATGTAATGTATCCCGATGTATGTTTCCTACGAAACCGTGAACTGCGTGTTCAAGACATATTTTTATCTTGATGTATATTTGCGTACGAGTGCACACTAATTTGTTGCCACCCGACTCTGGTAAGTAAATTAATGACATGTAGTACTAAACAGAAGCAGATTTAAATTATTTATACATATTTAGTTTACGAAATATACACATAATTCAATATTGTCTTATTTTGCCAACTCCATTGTTTAATGAAAGCCGTGAAAGTAATATACGCGGTGACTGATACTCGACCACTGTCGTGTATTAACTCTCAAAGTATATACTGGATAGAGAATACCCTAGCGAACCCTTTGCACACCGTGCTAGCTGGCTCGCCGCGCACGGTCTCAGTAAACATGTCAAAACAACGAGATTCGTAACAAGTCGCAGACAATTCTTGTACATTTTGACAGCAGACACCCTACGCTACATATTAAACTGTCGTACATCGCAGTATCTCCGGCGATCATTACTTTTTCGATCATTTAAGATAGATCTACGAGTGAGTGGAGGCGTTATGAGTAAACGTTTTCAAGTGACTTTTACCAAATAGCGAGCATAAATGTATGATCACGTAACTTATAAACATATCCTGTATTCCTTCCTTAACATCCTCCGCCAAACGCAGTTGATCGCTTACAACAAAAGTTATTCACACTTTAAGCACGGCATGTAATCCGAAGCGGTTCTGCGTAGCGTGTATTAATCCACCAACCGTAACTTTGAACTGCTTTGAATGTTCAAATGTTTGTAGAGTCTATGGGACTTAACTACGAGGTCATCAGTCCCTAAACTTACAAACTACTTATGAACTACTTACAACTAAGAACGGCACAAATATCCATGCTCGAGGGGGGATTCGAACCCCCGACCGTAGTGGCCGTGCAGACCGTGACTGGAGCGCCTTAGTCCCTTCGGCCACCGCGGTCGGCAAAAACAAGGACGAAACTTTGGGTTTAGACAACAAATTCAACCGACCGCAGCATAACAGTCCGGATAATTTATTTTAATAGAAATGACATTTCCGGCCGTGAAAGTCTACATTTTACTATCAACTAAATTTAATTGATGAAAGGACAAAATATAAAAATACGGTAAATGAAACCGGAAAAATGGAGTAATGATGACTAAAAAATTGAATTTGGCAGTAAGTGCAAAACAGTAATGCAGGAGTGGCTAGAAGACAAATGCAAGTCTATAAAAGAATGTATACATTGGGAAAAATAGATACCGTCTACAGATGTGTTTTTCAACCCTTTCTGAGTAAAACTGTCCGGCGACTACCAGGCTCCTAAGAAAACTATGTCAGTGATTCCAAAGGCAAAGTATTTAATTTTCTTTCTTAGATGTATTTAACAAGGAGACGGCACGACCCTGGGGTCGTGGATTTGTCCGAAATTTTGTGTCGTGAAAGAGGACCCGTAACACCTCACGTGGTTAAAATATTAGGACGCACTACTCTGGAAATCCCGGGAAAAATCGATCCGAAGTTTGTTAGGTGCCTTATCAGTATGAAACGTTAGCACATTGCCGATCCTTCGTCTGGCCTAGAGGCTTAGGGATCGGACTCTTACGCCAGAGATCTCGGGTTCGATTCCTCCTCCGGCACTTTTTTTTTCTTCTGCTTCATTTTCTTTTGTTATTCCAAGAATTATTGTTATTCTCAAACCTACATGATTTTTAAAACATGTAAACGTAAAGTTATTCAGTCACTAAAATATTCGTGCTCTTTGTTCTATTTCGTTTTATGGGGTTTCAAGATTTAAAGGGACTTTGTAAGGGTCCCCTTCGGATTATAACGGTCATCTGCGCATTGGACTGCGCGCGAGCCGTGAGAAGTAGCCGCGGTGGAGTAGCCAAGCGGACTAAATCGTCTCGCTGCGGAGCGCGTGGTTGCTCGCCGTGGAGGTTCGAGTCCTCCCTGGGGCATTGGTGTGTGTGTTGTCCTTAGGTTAGTTTACCTAGGTTTAAGTAGTTTGTAAGCTACGGACTGATGACCACGCAGTTTGGTCCGATAGATTTACAAACATTTGAAAATTCGTGAGAAGTAAACGGTAGTTTGCTTATCGATTTCGTAGTGAACAGACGTGTTTGTTTCAAATTTCAACGTGTTATTCCAATGCGAGGTTCAACATGTCGCGTGATGAAGTTGCTGGCTCATCTGGAATGCGAGAAGAAATTCCTGAAGAATCCACTGATAATGATTGATGCCGGCCGCAGTGGCCGAGGGGACTGAGGCGCTCCGGTCACGGTCTGCACGGCCACTACGGTATTGGGTTCGAATCCCCCCTCGGTCATGGATATTTGTGCCGTCCTTAGTATTAGCTAGTTTGTAAGTAGTTTGTAAGTTTAGGGACTGATGACCCCGTAGTTAAGTCCCATAGGCTTTACAAACATTTGAACATAGTGATTGATCAAAATTACGATTGAAGGACGCAGTGGTGTATCATGAAAAGCTGTTGACCGGAAATAATGTAATTGCATCGAAATCTTCGGAAGAAATCTCTCACGATGCTATTTTATTGGCTGGAAAACTTTATAATAATAATAATAATAATAATAATAATAATAATATATCGGTACTTTCGGGTGAAAAAACATTCGTAACTAAAGAGGAATTAATTCACGCTTTTATATGTTGCGCAAGAAGTCGCAAAAATTATTGCTTTGTTTGTTTCGACGATAATTACCACTGCGGTTCTTGTCTATAATTATTATATGGATAAAAATCGATTTTTTCTCAATAAACTTTGTTATTATGATTAAAAACCCAATGTTTCTCCTCATATAAGTTACAATGGAAAATGGAAAACCCACCGCCATTAATTGTGTTGTTGGACAAAAACAAAATAATTTTTATTCAATATCGTAACTAATTTGTTGAAGATAATGTAGTTTGGGAAACTTTCTGAATAACTGGTGAAATAACAAAAGAAAATGAAACGGAGGAAAAAAGTGGAGGAGGAGGAATCGAACCTGAGACCTCTGGCGTAAGAGTCCGAGTCCTAACCATGTAACCCAGACAGCGACTCGGGAATGGACCAAAATTTTATACTCATAAGACACCTAAGAAACTTCGGATAGATTTTTATCGAGATTTTCCGAGCAGTGCGCCCTAATATTTTAACCACGTGAGGTGTTAGGGGTCCTCTTTCACCACAAAAAATTGCGGACAAATCCCCGACCCCACGAACGTGCCGTCTCCTTTAAGACCTGCGCAGCCATTCACAGCTGGTGAAAGCTGCAGTAGTGAAAACAAATAGAAACTCAAAAAAGACTTTCATCTACATCTACATAGATACTCTGCAAATCACATTCAAGTGCCTGGCAGAGGGTTTATTAACCACTTTCATACCTTTTCTCTGCCGTTCCATTCTCTAATAGCGCGCGGGAAGAAAGAACACCTAAATCGTTCCGTTTTCGATCTGATTTCTCTTATTTTATTGGTATGGTCATGTCTCCCTAAGAAGGTGGGTGCTAGCAAAATATTTTCACATTCAGAACTAAAAGTCGGTGATTGAAACTTAGCAAACAGATCACGCCGCAATGAATAACGTCTTTCTTATAATGATTTCCACCCCAATTCGTGCAACATTTCCGTGACGCACCCCCCCCCCCCTCCGTAACGTGATAGAACAAAACGAGCTGCCCTTCTCTGAATCTTCTCAATGTCCTCCGTCAATCCCACGTGGTGAGGGCCCCACTAGGGGCAACAGTACTCCAGGAGAGGACGCACAAGTGTGATGTAGCCAGTCTCTTTGGTGGAGCTGGTGCATCTTCGAAGCGTTCTGCCAATGAAACGTAACCTTTGGTTCGCCTTCCCCACAATATTTTCTATGTATTCTCTCCAGTCAAAGTTGTTCGTAATTGTAACTCCTAGGTATCTGGTAGAATCTACGACCTTAAGGTCGCGTAATTGAAGTTCAGCGGATTTCTTTTAGTGGTCATGTGTATTATGTGTATTACTTCACACTTTTCTTTATTTAGTGTCAATTGCCAATTTTCGCACCATGCAGAAATTTTGTCTAAATCGCTTTGCAGTTGCTTTTGATCCTCTGTTGACTTCACTAACCGATAAACGATAGCATCATCCGCGAACAATCTAAGGGAGCTATTCAGATTGTCTCCTAAATCGTTTATAAACACGAGGAAGAGTAGGGGACCTGTAACGCTTCCCTGTGGAACGCCAGATATCACTTCTGTTTTACTCGATGACTTACCGTCAATTACAACGAACTGTGTTATTTCTGATAGGAAATCGTGAATCCAACCGCACAATTGGGGAGATATTCCATAAGCACGCAATTTCATAAAAGCCGCTTGTAGGGTACAGTGTCAAAAGCCTTCCTGAAATCTAGAAATATGGAATCGATTTGAGATCCCTTGTCGATGGCACTTAACACTTCATGTGAATAAAGGGCAAGCTGACTACACGTATCTGCTGTATGGTTTTGTCGTCATGAATAATAAACCAAAATGCGTAATTTGAGGTGACGTGTTGTAATGTGCGAAGATAAAACCATCATAGCTCATGCGTCATTTCTTAAGATTTTAAAGGGTGATCATAAAAACTTTGATTTCTTCGAAAGGATACTGAAAAACCATAACTAGCAGCAAAATACTATAATCCAGTAATAAAATTGATATTGGTTGAATAAAAATAATACTGCAGTGAAAATTCATTACCAGCAGTAACTACTATGACCCAGTATAAAAAGGTATTGTTATGTATCGACGAAAAATAATGTTAGTGATATTTTTCTGACATAACAATATTTGAACATGTGACAGTGATACAAGAAGATTGCAACCATTGTGAATATCTGCAGCAGTACTGCACAAAGCCTGTTCAGCTTATATTACAATTCATCAAGAACTGGAAATAGGGTTTCATTGTTACGCGTTTCGAACGGCCCAAAATCGGAAATCTAAAGTGGCACAGTTACATCTTGTATCTGTCATTCTTTCGATCTCTCGTTGAGGGCTATCCGAAACGTGTCACAACAAAGACAATTTTCATCTACGGATGACTTGTTAATTAAACACCTTTTACAAAACCCTGTCACTTCCGTGTGCTTCTTCCGCCACAGTAGTTAAAGCTCACGAAACGTAGTTTTGCTATTGAACATGCAGCTACTGCATCCTCCTGCGAACGTACCCGCGTTCCTCCCGAGCAAGAGTTTACGACAACCCCAGGGGTCTCGACCCACATATTGAAAAACACTCATCTAGGCCATAGGACGGGCAATACGCGACATCATCAAAAATAGACGCGCAGATAGGACGCCTTCAAGATATTCGGCAAAAGGTCATAAATAACGAGGGCGATTATACTGAAAGTGTGTTACGGTAAGCATCTCTGTCAGTGTGACCTCCGAGAAAAACAATAGTTGTTGTTACTTTTTCTCCAGCTCGTATATGAGTAACAGATTAATTTTCGAACATGAGTTCCTTATTACAATGTTAGCCCTCTTGTACAATCCCTAGAAACCGGGGATAGCGATTCTGAATTACTCAGAACATAGAACTACTGAGGGATCCAAAATAATGTATCCACTGTTTAAAGGTCTATAAATTGCTAACTCATTGACGGAGTTGTCTCATCTTTGGTAGTGTAACAGTTTGTAGTTCCCGTAAATGACACAAAAGCGTCGAATTTCGTTGTTTTGTTTTGTCGCATGACAGTCGCCGGATAGTCAGTGTTTTGTTCTTAGTTGCACCTAGTTACTCCAGTAAACATGGCTGGCGCAAGGCTTACATTTGATGAAAGGAAGTCAGTTTTGAAGAAGTATTTTCAGTACGAAAACATTATTGAGATTCAACGGCAATGGCGTAATGAGTATCAAACTGAGCCACCGACACGTTTAACGATTCGTCGATTTCGAAACAAATTTGAATCCGAAGGCTGTGTTAAAAATGTACGAGGTGCATTCAAGTTCTAAGGCCTCCGTTTTTTTTCTAATTACGTAACTACTCACCCGAAATCGGTAAAACGGGCGTTACTTCTCGACGTAATTGCCCTGCAGACGTAAACATTTTTCACAACGCTGACTCCATTATTCCTTGTCAGCGGCGAAGACTTCTTTAGGAGTCTGTTTTGACCACTAGAAAATCGCTGAGGCAATAGCAGAACGGCTGGTGAATGTGCGGCCACGGAGAGTGTCTTTCATTGATGGAAAAAAGCCAAAAATCACTAGGAGCCAGGTCAGGTGAGTAGGGAGCATGAGGAATCACTTCAAAGTTATCACGAAGAAACTGTTACGTAACGTTAGCTCGATGTGAGGGTGCGTTGTCTTGGTGAAATAGCACACGCGCAGCCCTTTCCGGACGTTTTTGTTGCAGTGCAGGAAGGAATTTGTTCTTCAAAACATTTTCGTAGGATGCACCTGTTACCGTAGTGACATTTGGAACGCAGTGGGTAAGGATTACGCCCTCGCTGTCCCAGAACATGGACACCATCATTTTTTTCAGCACTGGCGATTACCCGAAATTTTTTTGGTGGCGGTGAATCTATGTACTACCATTGAGCTAACTGGCGCTTTGTTTCTGGATTGAAAAATGGCATCCACGTCTCATCCATTGTCACAACCGACGAAAAGAAAGTTCCATTCATGCTGTCGTTGCGCGTGAACATTGCTTGGCAAAATGCCAAACGGGCAGCCTTGTGGTCGTCCGTCAGCATTCGTGGCACCTACCTGGATGACACTTTTCGCATTTTCAGGTCGTCATGCAGGATTGTGTGCACAGAACCCACAGAAATGCCAACTCTGGAGGCGATTTGTTCAACAGTCATTCCGCGATCCCCCCAAACAATTCTCTCCACTTTCTCGATCATGTCGTCAGAGCGAGCCCGTGGTTGTTTCGCTTTGTTGTCACACGATGTTCTGCCTTCATTAAACTGTCGCACCCACGAACGCACTTTCTACACATCCATAACTCCATCACTAGATGTGTCCTTCAACTGTTGACGAATTTCAATTGGTGTCACACCACGCAAATTCAGAAAACGAATGATTGCGCGCTGTTCAAGAAAGGAAAACATCGCCATTTTAAGTATCTAAAACAGTTCTCATTCTCGCCGCTGGCGGTAAAATTCCATCAGCCGTACGGTGCTGCCATCTCTGGGACGTATTGACAATGAACGCGGCCTCATTTCAAAACAATGCGCATGTTTCTATCTCTTTCCAGTCCGGAGAAAAAAATCGGAGGCCTTAAAACTTGAATGCACCTCGTACACAAACAACGATCTGGACGGCCTGTAACAGTAACAAGTGCAGCTAACGCCCGTCGTGTGTTACAACAATTCTCCCGCTCACCACAGAAGTCTGTGAGACAGTGTGCCCGTTAAACTGGAGTGAGTCGCTCAAGTGTTCGGCGGATTTTGAAGACAGCAAAGTGGAAGTGCTACATCCCACGATTGCTACACGCAATGAACGAGTACGACCCAGATCGTAGAGTGGAGTACTGCAAGTGGTTTACTAACATGGTGCGCAACGATGAAGAATTTGTAGAGATGATTGTGTGCTCTGATGAGGCACAGTTCGAACTCAGTGGTATAGCAAATCGCCACAATTGCATCTACTGGGCCGCCGACAATCCGATCGTCCATGTAGACAAAGCCGTGAATTTGCCAGGTGTAAATGTGTGGTGTGGGTTGTCTTACCGGGGCTTGATTGGGCCATTCTTCTTTGAAGGCACAGTTACCGGCGAGGTGCACCTTCAGAAGCTTCAGCCATCCGAGATTGATATGGAGATGGAAGGTTTTACTTTCAACAAGATGGTGCCCCAGCCCACTACCAAAATAGTGTTATGGCTTATCTCGACGAAAATCTACCAAGAAGATGGATAGGGCGTAGAGGTGCTGTGGAATATCCACCAAGTTCAACAGACTTAACTACTGTGGACTTTTACCTGTGGGGAACACTAAAGGACTTCGTTTATCGACAAAAGCCACGCCCATTGGATGAACTTCAGGAATCCATCGTACATTCATGAACAGATATCCAACTTAACACGTTTCAGTCAGTAATTCGTGCTGCAGTTCGGCGGCATCGTTTGTGTGTAGGTGTTAATGGTGACCATTTCCATCACCTACAGTGATATCTTTAAGTTGGACTTTAAGATACACTTTCACCAAAAATGAGATACCTCCGTCAATTAGTTTGCAAGTTACGGACTTTTAAACAGTCGATACATTTTTTTGGACCTCTCTGTATTTACCTCTGCCCTTGGCACCTTGCAGGCTCCACCTCCATCTACAGACTACATACTGGAGATATAGACTTACCAGAATTCCTACTTTTATATTCACAAAATAGGATATCCTCAGAGCTGAATGTAAATGTGAATACAAAAAGAAAGTTCCTTACCTCGTAAGAAACTCGCTTTTGGAAATTCAAGTTTAATTGCAAAGCTCTGGTATATTCAAAGCTCTGGTACTGTTTTCTGCACTGTTTCGAGATGTAGGTCTTTGGAAATCGTCATGGAACAAGAAGACAAACTGAATAAAACTCACCAGGTAAAACTTGCGTGGTGCAGAGGCATTCAAAACTGGGTACTCACCTGGAACAGAAGAAAACGAAAATTAGGTACATAACACGGGTATCGTTAAAACAGTCATTTAAAATACGTCGTCTAAAAATATCAGCCAAAACGAAACCGTCATCGGATCACATCCCTACACAATGACAGATTTTAAGCAGATTTCATCTGTAAACTTTGTAACACAAGCAGGAGACAAATTCAATAATTCGACACATAGTGTAGCCAGAGCAAAGCAAGTCAGACTTAGTGATCTCTATTGATTGTTTACGTGCGACATATTCGCCGTTTATGGGGGTCACAGATTAATGTTTATGTTTCAGTTGTCGTTTGTGTGTGAATTATGGTTAACGACGGCTTACAAAATTTGCTCGTGTCAGTTATGAAGTGCAGGATATGATTTTTATGAAAATATAAGGAAATTTATCTGGAGATGAACGCCTCGCGATGTCACATGGCAGTGATATTCAACGTTTTTCATACCCTCTCCTCTCCCTTCCAATTAAAAATATTCTGGCTACCCCTTATCAAAACTCTGTTCGTTATCTCATAGCCAACGAATGTAATGTTCTTTCTGTTGATACAAATTTTTTTTTTTTTTTTTTTTTTTTTTTTTTTTTTTTTTTTTTTTTTTTTTTTTTTTTTTTGTAAATTGCTGGACGCTGTTTTCCACGTGTGTTTTTCGGAATGGAAGATATTTTTACATGGTTTCCGACAGAAATGTATATTTTGCATAAAGAGTGTTTCAAACTTAGACAAGGTGGTGAGCCGAATTATACTGATTAAGAAAGATACCATTTTGTAGCCAATATTTAAGAAGATTTTTTTTATTTGATAGAATTAATTAGTGCATCTTCTACATTTATCTAACGAATGTTTCCTGAAAACAGTTTCCAGACTTTGCGCCTATTCATCCACAACACACTGTAATAATAATAATAATAATAAAATATCGCACTGACGTGTTTTACGGCCCACTTTAGATGTGTAGTTTTATAAGTTTTGGCAAACATTTTGGACCAAAATAATAATCTAAATAATAATTAATTAATTAATAAGAGTGTCTGAAACCCTTTTAGGAAAAAAAAATAGGTAGTGGCTGGTTTCGAACCACCGACCTATCGCGTCACAGTTCAGCACCTTGCCCACTACGCTACTGCTATAAATAAAAACACGAGTTCTTTAATCTCATACTATTGATGGCCATTGTTAACTGATGTTAATATGTCATTTGTAGACATTAGATTATCATTTATCGTAGGAAGAACTGTGTGTTTTTGTTAATTCCTCAGTGTGCCGTTGCTTTGAAATGACAACCTGTAAGTTACAATAAGAAAATCATCAAATACTCTTGGAATATCATGTGACTTCTCCGAACGGCTGGTTTTCGTGAATTCAATGCAGGGAGTCAAATCTCCGTTATTTTTGCAAATATGAAATGTGAAATGTTTGTTAAGCTTATGGGACTTAACTACGGGGTCATCAGTCCCTAAACTTACAAACTTCTTATCAACTACAGTATACTAAAGACGGCACAAATATCTATGCCTGAGGGGGGATTCGAACCCCCGACCGTAGTGGCCGTGCAGACCGTGACTGGAGCGCCTCAGTCTCCTCGGCCACCGCGGTCGGCTTGCAAATATGTCTCAAACGATACGATATATGAAAAAACATAAGGGAGATAAGTTGTAGAGAATTTTCTCCTCTACCAATTAGGTTATTCAATTTTCGTGTCAGATGAATAGTTAAGCCGTTATTTTCATTTAAATTTCGAGCTGTCAAAAGACGATCGCAAAGGCCCACTTTTAGTGTTACTACCGTAACCTAAAGTGGGCCAAAATCTACGTTCTGTTCAATTCAGAATTAATGTTAAACAAGGAATTATATAATTTTAACAAAAAGAAAAATTAACTTTTATTAGGCCCATATTTTTTGTATTATGGAACTATTTGTGCCGCGGAGGAGTGGCCGAGCGATTTGAGGCGATATGCTCTGAAAAGCGAGGCCGTTCCCCGTTGGGGGGTTGAAATCCTCCCTCGGGCATGGATGTTTGTGTTGTCTTTAGTATAATTTTTTTTTGGGAACTATTTAGGGGGATTTAAATGTAATTTAGGAGAAAATTTTGCTTCACGGTTGGCAACATTAGGCGTAGTCGGTGTTTGGACGCCGTGACGTGCGGTGGTAAGTCGCGTCTCTGAGCAGACGAGCGCTTGTTTACTTCGGAGAGCCGTTTGTGCGGCAGGGGGTGTCTGCTGAACCGTGAGTAACATGTTTTCCTCCAGGAGGTAGTCCTTGAAATTTGGTTTTGAATGGGACGCCGAATGCCTTCCTCAGAAATGGATGATTAACGATTTTAAGGTGCTTGATAACACAGCGCAGGGTATTCAGACACTGCCATGAGTAGTGGTTACGTACAAAACTAATGACGTGTGTGAGCTAAGTCGGAAATTCCGACGTTAGAGTTAAATGGAAACATAATGTTGGTCTGACAGCTCAGTGTTGATAACTACGGCAGATATAGGCTCGCGAACTTTGACTCTCTAATGTACCAGTCAAGGTGTCACTTGAAAAAATCAGAAGTATGTAGTTTATACGAGATAGGTAACGGCATAAGAGAAGTGTGGTCAGACAACGCATGGCGTAATCAGTGGCAATAAAATAGGGAAAACAATTACAAATAGCACATGTCATCTTACGAGACTGTAATCACAGCTGTGCGTTATTTATGAAAACCAGTGCCACTACAACTCCACTGAACACATGAGGGCCGCGGTGGAGTAGCCGAGCGGTCTAAGGCGCCTCGCTGCGGAGCGCGCGGTTGCTCGCTGTGGAAGGTTCGAGTCCTCCCTAGGGCATAGGGGTGTGTGTGTGTATGTGTGTGTGTGTGTGTTGTAGTTAAGTAGTTTGTAAGCTACGAACTGATGACCACGCAGTTTGGTCCGATAGATTTACAAACATTTGAACATTTTTAAACATATGAGGGGAACCTATGATAGTAGACGCGCTGTAAAATTTCGTATTGAAAAGTGTCAAAATAGGAGCAACTTCGTATTACTATTCCGACAGGCGGAATGATCCCATTATGAATGCATCTGACAAGGAACAACATGATCAGTTTAATACACGTATGATTCATTTCTATGTGAAATGTTGCAGTCTACCCTAAGTGACAGAAAAATAACAAGATATCAGTTACGTAGGAGGGAAATTATATGTAATTCGAGGACGTCAATGGACTATTGCATTTTCAATCATCGGTCCGAAAAACCCTGGGCTTAAAGTGGTTATAATAGCGCAAAACACGGATATCATACGCAGTTGATAGTGATTCTCAAGTACACATCAGGTGTTTCTGAGGATCTGGTTAAAACTAAGTGGAAGAGATACTTGATCATTATTTTATCATAAAATTTCAGTCTCTCTTTCACAATCAATTTTATGTACCAAAGAATAAGTATATGCAGCAATATGCTTGGTAAAAGTTATAATAAAGGTTGTTTTTTATTTGGGTTTAAGTTTTATTTATTTTTTGTCTTTAAAATTAGATTTGTTTGTTTTAGTGAAGTAGATATAAAATCTTTTACTGCTTACTCTTCTGTTGCTAAGATATGACACTGAAAAAAACAAACATTAGTGTGATTTTAGCCTGCTATTTGACAGCATTAATGCGAAAATGATTTTGAATGCAAAAACATGGCTTTAGCGAGGTGTGCACCTACTTGTATTTTACAAGTTCACCAAAATCCCACACGTCGAGGACAAATATAAGCCCTATCATGTGTCTTCGTAGACTTTCCCGGCGTAATAAATCTTCGAAGTCTTTTCGGTTTTTCTGCCGGATACAAAATCTAACCAGTTCAGTATTTCGACAGTATAACTGTCCGTTATCTTCAGGAATCGTCGCTGCTACTGATTCCTGCTGAATACTGATATTGGAAGTAGCTTGTTAAATTTTCTATGTAAGATCTCGGGCAGCAGAGATCTGAAAATGCAAGTTAAAACGCTCACTGCTGCTATAAATTACTTTATGAGTGGCCAAAGAACTTGCGCAACGGAAATTTATCTAAGTGCTCACTCCTTAAGAGAGCAGCCAACGCTTTAAGAAAAATAATATATACCAGCTGAAAAATGCTCCTGGCGGAGCACAGAAAAGGCGAATATGCTCTCTGACACAAATGTGGAACCAGCTGCCTCAATCCTCATTCCGATTTCCTCACCAAAAATTTTGACATGCGAACACATTCGCGCACTTTTAGCGCATAACTTTGAAAATACTTTTGCCCAGTTAAGGCGTCATAGTCAGCAATGTCGTTTCACTGTCAGTGTCTATATTTGTCTCTCTCCGATTGTTTGCTGTCTCTCTCACTACCGCTTTCTGCGGCAAACTTTCAATGTCTTCATCCCTTTCCCTCGCGATTCCTCACCGCTGTCTGTTTCTGCCACTTTCATCGTCTCTCTGTCCCACTGACGTTGTCCCATTCCCTTCCTAACCTGTTGCCAGCGTCCTTTCTTTCACAATTAGAGTCGGCTTTCATTGTCTTCAGTCACGATTGTCCCCTTTACACATATGTCCATGGGGATGATTTCCTTTGGGTTTGTCCTGCAGACCAGAAAACTTTAGCACGCCCGTACTGGGGAAGGGAAAAATTGGACAATCTGTTTAGTGCTATAGTATTGCAGAGCTCATGCTTTGTGTGTGATCTCCATTCGTCTCAGTTTCCCACTGTTTTCTCTTTTGCTCCAATTGCTACTACTTGCATCTGTCTTAGTTTGTTGTTGCCACTGTTCCTGACTTCCGACATCTCGTTTCGCCTCCCGCTGCTGGTTTCATTCATATGTCTTTCTCCTGTACTGACACTTTCTCTGTTCTATCATACATGGCTCTCTCTGCCTGTTGCACTGTCTCTGTCCTACTCACATTTATCCGAAAAAGAGCGAATATGTTCACATGCCAAAATTTTTGGTGAGGTAGTCGGAATGAGGATGGAGGCGGCTCGTTCCACACTTTTGTGTCAGAGAACATATTCGGCTTTTCTGTGCTCCGCCAGGAGCATTTTTCAGCTGGTTCCCGTCTTTTTCCTGTTACATCAGAGTGTACTGCTTAAATAACATGAAATCAATGGTTAGTAAAATTTGGATAGTATAATATTAGAACGCATCGTAAAAATTTCGACGATTTGCCATGAATAGAAGAGTAGATTTGCCAATGCACGAAGTTGGATCTTTTGATACAAAAAATTATGATTTTGTAGCGTATCGCGATAACGAATACACATTTCCAAAAACGAGATACGGGTTTTCCAGATAAACACCTAAACAACATACACATACCATTTTAATTATTTCCTATTCCTGAACATACGTTACCTCACAATCAGAAATAGCGTTTTCGAAACCATTACTGTCGCGTGCTATCATTCACGTACCGATAACTCAAGAACCACATAAGATATCATGCTACTATAAACTTTAAATAAAATTTCGATATGTTATCTACATTTCATACACAGCTATGTGTAACCTAAAAATCAACCATACGAGAAGTCTACGCAATGTGTTTTACCTCTGCAAAATCTTTAAAATATGATTCTTCAGTTTCTCCCGGCGTATTTGATAATCAAAATATCCACGGGTGTACTGCCGGTCTATAGTGTCCAAAGGGCCCGTTGGACACTATAGACCGGCAGTACACCCATCGATATTTTGATTATTCTTTAAAATATGTTGCAGTAGTTCACTAAACCGGATGCTGCATATTACCTGTAAAGTAAACGAAAACAAAAATCATCCATCAACCGAAGATTTTAGTCTATAAGATGTACAAAAATCAATTTTTTTCGCCGAGTACCTTTTTTCAAATCGCATGGTAAGTTTCAGAGCTGCCCGAACGCCGTCTTTCAGCATAATACGCACTTTTTCTAGCAAAATATCGCGGTTTTTCGGTCGTATCTTGCTAACGGACTAAGATTTACGAAAACTAAAAAATGCCGTTAATAGGTAAATGGCTACAGGATGTATTGTAAATATTTGAATAATATTCTATGGTAAGTTATTTAGATATTTGCTAAAACGGCTAAAAATCGGTTTTTGTGTCTTTGTGCAAAACAATGATAAGTTTCAACCTCTGGATCTCGGTAACGGATAACGATATCGAAAAAAATTTAAAAACGGCCTCGAAAATATCATCATAAGAACATATCGTAAAAATTTCGAAGATTTTCAATGAATAGAAAGTATCAAATCGACCATCCCCACAATTCGTTTTTTGGAACCCAAAAATCATGTTTTTTTAGGACCGTTGATGAATGAATGGTGCTTTTGTAAGCTATTTAAAGCCCACCATAGACTACACGTCACGTACAAAGGCCAACTGATTTGTTCAATTTGGGTGGGCTCCAGGAAGCGTCTAACTTTGAAAATTTTGCCGATGTGCTTTATGATATAGTATACCCATTCTTCTAATATGTATACAAATGATCACTAGGCAAAGATATATCCAGAACGCTTTACCCCTTGACTTGGAGATGAATAGAACCTGAGATATGGGCCCCTAAAGTATCGCAAATTTGCACGCGCCATTTACGAACATATTAATACCGCACACTGCCGTGCGCGGTGTGATAAAACGGAATAGATGATTAAACATGGGACGGGGAGTATGAAATTATAAAGCAGAGGTTTGATACTTTAAACCATCACCTGTTCAGTAAAATTAACAATCAAATAAAAATGGGAAGACCAAATGAAGCACACCTCGTACAAAAGTGAAATAAAATAATGTAGTTACTGCCTGTAATAAAATTGTTTTTCCCTTTATGAATATGGAGGTAACATGGGAGGAAATTTGCAACTATACAGTGGATAAAAGAAAACACATTCATTCACTCACAGACACGCGCATAATGCTTGCATCAACACTTGATAGCAGTGGCAAAACAAAGCATCGGCGGTGTTTTGACGAGATGGCGGGTGTCTTAAAGCTCAAATTAAAACAACTATGCACCAAACAGACTCATGTGCGAGGAGAAAGCGGCATACTATCCTTAAGTACCATGTGGTGTGCGACGATTATAAACTACATAGAATTTACAAAAAGAAATTAATTTAGAATAAGCAAGTAAAGCACATGCGAAAATTTATATAGAAGAATGCTAGTATCAGTGAAAGCATGGCAGAAGGCCGAAGTAAAGACCATTATGAAAGCACGTTATGCAATCGGTCATACCAAGACAGGAAAGTTGGAATCAATCCAGAAAATCTGAGAAACATTTAGCAGACTCGCAGATACAGACACGACACAAGACATTAGTCAAAAAATAGCAAGGAAATTCTAACATTCTAAGTTTACACACAGGTGAAGGCCACACACACGTGAATTCTAACTTGAGAAAATGGGACACAAAATCATCACCAGAATGAAAATGCAATTACTAAATTTACACTGAATTTACTCGAGTTCTGTAAATTAAGAAACACTTTCTCCACGCATAGTGAAAGAATTACTCAAGAGAAACTACTACTGATAAACCAAGACTGCATGGTCATGAACAAAGTAAAGTTCTAACAGCATACCATCCCCTCAGCATGATTCGACGATATACGATCGCGGCAAGAGTGGGCTCTCCGGTCATGGAAAAAGCCTTCCTCTCCACACACCATATGTAGGGCGTGATCAAAACGATGCAGAGCGCGTTCAGAACATACTATCTACCATCCCTCGCTACCTGGAGAAGATAATACCCTCTACTAGAGCTCCAGAGAGGTCTCTTTTGTCACTTCTTTCGACCATGATTATGTTGGTACTACACTAAGAACATCATGCCAAGAAAGGTTGTGTATGGCCACCAGGCAGACGGCATCTCAGATGACATCCGAAGCCATGCGTTCTTAACTAAAGTAAACGATGCCTAAAGCGCGAGGCGGCGCCTGTACGCCATTTGCGGCAGTCAGTCAATATTAAAAGCAACCCTCCACATTCATACAAACACACAAGTTCAATCACACGGGTGGAAAGATACATGTATACATGGGGAATTGATCATTAATGAAGGAATAAAGTAATTGACATACACATGAACAACATTAATGGTGGAGAAACACTTTAGAGTAATTAATAACTCAAAACGGAACACAATCACACATTCAGTGGGCGTGTTTCAATGTTAAACCGAAGTTCTGCATGCTATATAGGCGTCACTCACGTACACGGCGCATGCGCCGCACGTCACAATTGCTGCCTCCTAGAGAGGGCTGGTGGCGCTGCCCTTCGCGGAACAGGGCACAACGATATATCTCACTAATCAATCACAGGTGCTGAAATTGTAGTCGAACATTGCAATTTGATATTACTTAATAGTGGATTCCATGTTCTGCTAGGAGGAAACACCAAGTCTCTATTTATTAAATTGTCCATCAACCGTGTTCTGCTACCGCCGATTTTTCCAGCAGATTTAACTCGTGTGGCGGCAATGATCCAGGCATCTATTTTACATCTTTCGAATCACACGGCCGATGTATGCCTTGCCACGCTGACGCGGTATTCTGTAAACACTGGATTTCCTGAGTCTGAGGTCATCTTTGACGGAACCATGCAGTGCCCTAATTTTGGAAGGCGGACGGAAAACAATGTTAAAACTTTTTCAAAGTCTTCCAATTTTAAACGAAACGACCCCAGCATAAGGATGAAAGCTAGAGTCCTATACTCCTCTTGTGTACTTGCGGAAAAGATCCGAACTCCATAGCACGGCGAATCCGTTTTTCCTTGGAAACAGTAGTCAGGTGTTCCAGTTCCTACGGAAAATTGTTCACATCTGAAATGGAATATGCTCTGCGTACCAGAGTTCTAAGGACACCTTTGCGCTGGTATTGTGGATGACAGCTACTGACATGCAGATACTAGTCAGTATGTGTCGGCGTTTGGTGAACACTATGTCCAAGGGTACCGTCACGTTTTGTAAGCCATTACATCCAAAATGGAAGTATCCCGACACTTTCGACCTCCACAGTAAATCTTCTTCGATGAAGGCAGTTAAAATGGTCCAAAAATCGATAAGCTTATGTTCATGAGGTCAGATGAAAAATGTGTTGCCAGGCTAATGTTCTTAGTGCCCTGTCCTCAAAATCCTCCATAAATAAATTGGCAACTCAGGCTGACAAAGTACTGTCCATAGCACTCCATCGTTTTGCTCAAAGAAGGTGCCACTACCAGATACGTAGAATAAGTGTGTTTTGCGTTAGTATAATTACAGTACTAATAAAACCTGTGGCCGTTTCTCTGTGGCACAATCTGATAAGACAAACGGTAAAGTAAATTAAAGGTATCTTGGGAGATAGAAAAGTACATGAATCAAATAAATAACGTGCTTCTGTTTGCTGTGGCCATGTGGAGTAAGAGGTAAGTTAGAAAAAAAAAGGTACTTTGAGAAAATCATTGACTTGTAAGCAAAGCTGATTCAGATAAATTTTAGTTTGTCCGCATAATGGTACAGATCAGACAGTTTAAAACCCTGGAGCATTTGACTTGTAATTGCCCTCGAGAAAAGCAATCCCTTCTACACTCCATCCCCAATCCCTGTTCGCTTAGTTCTCCTCCTATTCTTCGTCCCTCCTCCTCCATCTTCCTGTTCATTTTCTGTTTCCTCGTTGTGGCTGTTCAGAATGAAGAAATAAAATATTTGAAACTTACGTCGTTACCATGATGTTTTTATGTCCACCGACCTAATAATTGTGGTATTGTAGATACCCAGTATTCTTGTGTTACTGAAAATGATTTAAACGCTAACAATTGTAAGCTGTTATGTGACATCTTTACTGTAGAACCTAAACGGTACGCAGGGTGGAATTGGTAGAACTTCAGTTTTTGATGTTCATTTTTGTGACAGTTGTACATTTGTTTGCATGGTATTATATGTTACACCGGAGTTATAGATATGAACAGATCTACATCTACAACTATATATCTACAAATGTACTCTGCAAACGCATTGTGTATGGCGCCCGCGCCAGACTTGTTGAGCAGTACATCTACATCTACATGGGATACTCTGCACATCACATTTAAGTGCCTGGCAGAGGGTTCATCGAACCACAATTATACTATTTATCTCCCATTCCATTCTCGAATAGCGCGCGGGAAGAAAGAACACCTGAATCTCTCTGTTCGAGCTCTGATTTCTCATCTACATCTACATCTACATACATACTCCGCAATTCACCGTAAGGTG
This sequence comes from Locusta migratoria, assembly GCA_026315105.1. Classification (NCBI taxonomy): domain Eukaryota; kingdom Metazoa; phylum Arthropoda; class Insecta; order Orthoptera; family Acrididae; genus Locusta; species Locusta migratoria. The sequence goes on from CM048749.1 coordinate 215,630,451, forward strand.
CGTGGCGGAGGGTACACTGTACCACTACTAGGCATTTCCTTTCCTATTCCACTCCCAAATTGAACGACGAAAAAAAGAATGCCTATATGCCTCCGTACGAACCCTAATTTCTCTTATCTTGTCTTTGTGATCTTTACGCGAAATGTAAGTAGGCGGTAGCAAGATCGTACTACACTCAGCTTCAAATTCCGACCCTCTAAATTTAATTAACATAAATTCACGAAAACAACGTCGTCTTTCTTCCAGCGATCGCCAACTGAGTTGCCGGAGCATTTCCGTGACACTTGCGCATTGGTCGAACCTACCAGTAACAAATCTAGCTGCTCGTCTCTGAACCGCCTCTATGTCTTCCTTTAAACTGATCTGCTGCGGGTCCCAAACACTTGAGCAATACTCAAGACCTGGTCGTACAAGCGTTTTATACGCGGTCTCCTTTACAGGTGAAGTACATCTTCCCAAAATTCTCCCAATAAACCGAAGCCGGCTGTCCGCCTTACTCACAACTGTCCTTAGATGTTCGTTCCATTTCATATCGCTCTGCAATGTTACGCCTAGATATTTGAACGACGCGACAGCATTAAGAAGCTCACTACTAATGCTGTATTCGAACATTATGGGATTGTTTTTTCTACTCATGCGCATCACCTTACATTTTTCTACATGGAGAGCTAGCTGCCATTCTTCGCACCAACTAGAAATTTTGTCTAAGTCATCCTGTATGCTATTACAGTCAGTTACAGACGACACCCTCCCATACACCACAGCATCGTCAGCAAACAGCCGCAAATTACAACTTACTCTGTCCATCAGATCATTTATATAGATAGAAAATAATAGCGGTCCTATCACACTCCCCTGGGGCACGCCTGACGATACACTCGTCTCTGATGAACACTAGCCGTCGAAAACATCGTACTGCGTTCTATGACTTAGGAAGTCTTCCAGCCAGTCACAAATCTGTGAACCTATTCCATAAGCTCGTATCTTCGTTAGCAGTCTGCAGTGTGGCACCGTGTCGAATGCCTTTTTGAAGTCGAGAAAAACACAATCCGCCTGTTGCTCTTCGTCCATGGCTCGCAAGATGTCATGTGAGAAAAGGGCAAGCTGAGTTTCACATGAACGATGTTTCCTAATCCCGTGCTGATTCATGGAAAGAAGCTTTTCCGTTTCAAGGAAATTTCTCGTATTTTATTCTGATGATCATTTCTACCTATGTAAGTGGGAGTCAACAATATATTTTCACATTCAGAGGAGAATGTTGACGATTGGAGTTTCGCAAGTAGCCCACTCTGCAGCGATAAGCGCCGTTGTTGTAATGATTCCCATCCCAGATACTGTATCATTTCCGTAACGCTGTCTCCCCTGTATCAGTCACGCTGTGTTTATAGCTCGTGGCAGAGGAATCGCGGCGGTTTTGTACTGCGCTGTTTTTCGTGGGCCCTATTTAAGGCGCGACCGCGGTAGCGGATCTTCCGCACTTCCGCTGCGGCGTCAAACTACCAGCAGCTGCACTTCAAAACTGCCGCGAATGTGCAGTGCCTCTGTGGCTTCTGCTTACATGGCACCTTATGGGGCTGTTCGGTGAGCGCGTCGGAGCACCCTTTGTTGCCCTTCCAGGTAGAAAAAGGCTCCTCAAGGTCACTGCGGCTAAACCGCCTGCTCTGTGAGTGAGAGGCGGTTCCTCCGCAAATTCACAGCGGTTGCTCCGCAGCGGAAGAACAACTGTCTATAAACTCAGCCTAGGCGTGTTGCAGGTATAACTCGTGCAATGCTAAAACATTCATTGCTGCCATTGCACAACCTGCCCTCTCTTGATAACCACGTAAAATGAAGAAGGGAGGTTCCCTGCAGTGTGCTATCACATAGTGAGTTGAGTTCTAACTATTTGTACGCAACAAAAGAGCTTTTTATTTCCCACACTCTGTTGAGCCCAACACTGCTATTGTCTGCTGTGTGTGGTACTATCTGCCGGGTGCTGGCACTCTGCATATTGTCGACGTGATAAACATAGTTGTGAGCAATATCCTTGAAGAGAAAATAGATGATTACGATTCATAAGGAAAAGCCTATTATCATGGGGCAAAATGATTTACTACACAATTTTATCTATCTGATAAGTTTAATATTTCATAATTTCTCTTCTGAACAGATAAATGAGGTTTCATTGTTTCAAATGAGGCAGCAAATTCAATCATTGCTTTGATAAAGAGCTATAATTTTCGAAAGTTGTTGTTGTGGTCTTCAGTACGCAGACTGGTTTGATGCCGCTCTCCATGCTACTCTGTCCTGTGCAAGTTTCTTAATCTGACAATGCGAATGAAAACCTACATACGTTCGAATCTGCTTTCTGTATTCGTCCCTTGGTCTCTCTCTACGATTTTTATTCCATTTTTAATCCAGTCATTTCCTTCTAATGCGAGTTGACAATTTCGCCGAACTATCCCTCCTTTTAGTCAAGATCTGTAAGAAAATCCGTTTTTCCCCAATTCTATTGAGTACCTCATCATTAGTTACTCGATCTACCTATATAATCTTCGCCTGCAACACCACATTTTAAATAGCTTCTATTATCTTTTTGTCTGAACTCCTTATCTTCTATGTTTCACTCCCAAAAGATTCTACACTCTACACAAATGCTTTCAGAAAGGACTTCTTAACATTTAAACTAATAGTATATGTTGATAAATTTCTCGTCTTTTCTTCCCATAGCCATTTGCCATCAGAAGTTATTTTGCTACTCAAATAACAATACTGGTCTACTACTTTTATTGTCTCATTACCTCATCCAATTCATCGCCTGATTTGTCATTAGCCAACCATAAATGTTTTATTTCTTCTGCTTGAATAATTCCTTCTAACAATTGCTACCTGCATTCCACCACAGCTTCCTCAGTGTACAGATTGACAACATTGGAGTGAGGCTACAATCCTGTCTTACTCCCTTCCCAACCACTGCGTTCCTATGATGCCCCTCGACACTAATAACTGGTGACAAGTTTTTATACAAGTTGGATATAATTCTTCCGTCCCTATTTTTTACCGCTGCTACTTTCATAATTTGAAAACGTGTGTTCCAGTCAAGATTGTCAAAAGCTTTTTCCGGATCTACAAAAGCTAATAAAGTAGGTTTGCCTTAACCTGTCTTGTACGATAAGTCGTAATGTAAGTATCCTCGCGTGTTCCTGCATTTCCCTTAAATCCAAACTTACCTTCCCTAAGGTCGGATTCCACCAGTTGTTGCCATTCGTCTGTAAATAATTCGTGTTAGTACTTTGCAACCATGACTTATTAAACTGATAGTTGTGCACTTTTCACATTCGTCTACACTTGCTTTCTTAGACATTGGTGTTACTATATTCTTATTGAAGTCGGAGGGTATTTGCATTGTCTCATACATCTTGCATACCAGGTGAAACAATCTCTTCATGTCTGGCGCTCCTGACGACATCAGCAGTTCAGACGCAATATTACCTACTCCAGTAGCCTTGTTTCTACTCAAATATTTCGGTGCTGTCACGTACTCCCTTTTGCCTGCTTCAGTATCTGCATTTTTATATTTTCTACTTTCCTACATTAATTTCAGTACGTCCAGTGTTATGGAAGGATTTCTATTAGGCTGTGTCATTGTGCCTATATGATACTCTACTCTGTCTCGCAGAGTTACTACCCATTCTTCTTCTACTATTTTACTTTCCTCCGTTTCGATAAAACCTTGCCTATTGCTCCCTCTCTCAATCAACTGTAGTTCCTTCAATTTGTCCAGATTCGAACTCGCTAATTTTCTACCTTTTTGCAATCTCTTCAGTTTTAATCTATAGTTCATAAAATTACATGAACTGTAAATTTCGAAAAACTTCTTTAAACAGCAGCCCAGCTGCTCCACCCAGGGTGACTTGCGCCAGTTTTGAATGTGTTAAGTGCCTAGCAGAGAGTTTATCGATCTACTTTCGTAATATTTCTCTACCGTTCTAATCTCTAATTGCGCGACGGTAAAAGGAACACGTAAATCTTTCCGTTTTAGTTATGACTTCTCTGTTTATTATGATCACATCTTCCTATGTAGGTGGGTCCTAACAATATGTGTTCATATTCGGGGCGACAAAAATTGAGAGCCGGCCGCGGTGGCCGAGGGGACTACGGTCGGGGGTTCGAATCCCCACTCGGGCATGGATATTTGTGCCGTCCTTAGTATTAGCTAGTTCATAAATAGTTTGTAAGTTTAGAGACTGATGACCCCGTAGTTAAGTCCCATAAGCTATACAAACATTTGAAAAATTGAGAAAGAAATTTCGCACATAGATCTCGCCGCGATCATATCGCTTTTCTGTTAATGATTTCCACCGCAACTTGTGGTGCATCATATTCTGTGACACTCTCTCCTCTCCATCGCGATCTATGTCTTCTTGCTTTTACCACTCTTAACGGCTAACTACACACATGATTTTTGTTATAAGCGTCTGTGGCAAAGCACCTTGCAAAGTACCTAAGTTTCATTGGCGTTCTTGTGTTATTAACTAAAAATCAGTACTTCAGTTTCCTTGTTCAGGTCTTTTTTGGCACTGTTGGCTGAAAATGTAACAACGTCATTGATTTACTTTGTTTCTCTTAAAATATTACTTGTGTTTGAATGCAACGTTCAGCATGGAAATGACTAAGAAATATATTGTTTTAAAGTTATTCGAAGCTTAATTCCACGTTTTTTCGAGCGTCCGAGGTCACAGGATTCGTTTGTGAGCTGGGTTGTGAGAGAAATGTACACTGGACAGTTACAGAATCCATCTCCGACCAGCAACAGAACCAAATGGAGAGAAATAAAACTGATGCTGCGGGTAAATCACTCGACAAGTATCCTATCAACGTCACTGATGGCAAATATGGAAGCGGAAAGGTAGGTGGAGTAGTGGAAACTGTTTGCGAAGCAATCGCTGCAGAGTAAGGGGGCAAAATGGAGAGCATTTCAGCAAACAATCGAAGCAAATCAATCGATAAAGCGTCTTTTATCTCTCATTGTCCACCTGTAGGGTCAGGAACATAAGACGCACGAATCAACGAGCAGAAAATAAATTCGACGACTATTCTACGACAGATGAAAGCATTGTGTTTTGAAAACTGGCAAAAAATGAAACGCGATATCAAAATTGATACCGTCTTCAGTGTGCGAGTAAATCTATATCTATACATGTGAATGTCTGTTCGGTGTACGTTTATCACGTCTGAACCACAAGACATAAAGAGCTAAAAATTTGTACTGTTACTAATGTCTACCCGGGGAAGGCTTTAGGCACGGTTTTATGGAGATCGGATAGCTATATATATATATATATATATATATATATATATATATATATATATATATATATATATATATATTAATGTCAATGTCTGTTCGGTGTACGCTTATCACGTCCGAACGACAAGACGCAGAGACTTAAATATTTGTACATTTACTAATTTATACCTGAGGAAGGTTTTAGGCACGATTTTATAGCGATCTGATAGATATTTAGTAATTTGAAGAATATAACGCGAAATGCGGAACAATAATTACTCTTTGCAAATTATATTTACTCTCTGAAAATGGTTTTATTGCTTGCATTGTTGCTTGAGGGTTGATAATGATAAAAAGGTGGAGTAATATTGCGATGGAAAGTTATCGGTGTATATAAAATTCTACGTGTGTGTTTGTTAATATTTTGCTCTGCAGCGAAAACTACAGAACGCAAACGAATGGTCTGTGTGTAATTGTTGTCCGAAGTTTCCCGTTATACACCATAGCAGTTCCATGCTGATAGCTATAAGGGGGTGGAAGATATAGAGGTTGAAAGTCGTCAAATTATTAAAAAAAAATTCGGACTGAAGGCCAGCGATGACGTTTGCGACTCTATAGCAAGGAGGTTAAATACAGCGAAACGTGACGCCACAGACCATATCTTTTGTCTATGCGTGCTACAATGTCTTCAGCTCTTTCTCTATAAGGATAAGCATACGAATAAGGAAATATAAGAATCAATATATAAAGCAGTAAAAAAGAAATTTCGTTTAATGCATCTCTTTAAAAAATCGTTTTGACGTTTCGCGCATTACATCAAGTGATCGATCTGAGATATTATTACAATCATTATTGTTGAATTTCGTGATTGGATTCTTCGTAACGAGTGGATTGGTACGTGTGATTTCGTATTTCTTATGCATTCTCTGATAAATGTAACATGTTTTTAGAAAAAAGGAGGACAGACAGAGAGTGGATAGGAAAAGTACTAACTCAAGGCTCGAATAAATAAATAAATACCCGGGCAACGCCGGGTTTTCAGATAGTAAATAAATAAATAAAACCGCAACAACAGTTTCAAAACAGTTACAGTAAGCAGTGTAAAACGCAAGACGAAACATACAAAAATCCAGTCTCGAATATCGAAGAACATAAAACGGTAAGGACAATAAAATCAGTACAACATTGGTTTCGTATGTCAAAGAATGTAATTAGCTGCACGAATATAATGGGGTGTAAATATTGTATCTCTCAATAAAAAGAGCCACGAGACTTAACGGCGATGCCTAACTTTGATTATGTAGTAAGAGGTAATTATAATGTGATGAATAATGATACGGATGATGTTGAAACGACTTACGTCATGCAAAGAGGTGTGTAAAACTGTAGTGGAAATGTGAAATACCGACCCATTTTTCCTGTGTAATTTGACAACTTCAATAATGTATCTGTGTGTAATGAATTTTAGAAATATTACATTCAATTGATGAAGTCAATTAATTTCACTTTTCGTAACTGCTACGCAAACTTTTTTCTTCGTTTTAAATTTCGGGGAGAGTGTGCGCCAATTATACGTGAAGAGGAGTTGACGGTTCCAATGGTATGCATAAGACCAAAATGGATCTACCTTTTCTCCAGTTCAGATTTTATCTTGTAGTGTATTACCAAAAAAATGTTACATTGTTTAAACAAAATTACGGATAGCGGCTTATCTGAAGATGAAGATCACTTAATATTCTTAAAAAATTTACTTTCTTAATGATTAAATAATAATGTTACTCGATCCTCGAATATTTGATCATAGATCCCGTGGTAAATTATGTAATCCTGATACTGAAAGAGGCACAAAAGGAAGCACTTTACCTCTTATTGTATGATTTCTTATGCCTACAACAGTTTATGAAGTAAGAGCTAACATTTAATCTCCATCCATCTTAAGAATTGGACTTGCGCTGTAACAATTTTCCAACATTTTTTTCTTATGCGTTTTAATTTCTTCATCATTGTTACAGTCATAAATACAAATTAAGGTTATCTAATTTTTTTGCATATCAAAATCATTGTGTTCAGCGACTGTTTTAAATACGTAGAAGATTACATATAAACCATTCTATACTAATAATAAATCTATAGTAATAATAAATCTGTAAATGTAGGCCTGTCGCTGTTCTCTTCAATCTTCAAAACTATTTGACGACTATTCATGCGGTTTTCACAGGAAACACGAGAAAACTTTGGGTCAACATATAGGCATAATTGTATCAGAATCATATTACAGAAAAAAATATATCATAATTTTAAGTGTTTTCAGTAACCATTGTATCTGTTTGTTCAACTATTAAAAACCTTTTATCTGAAAAACTTCTTCACGAACTTGCATGGGGTTTTCACATGTTACTTGATGGTAACTCTTGACAACATACAGACTTCGTTTCATAAAAATCGGATCACGAAAAAATAGAATATCGTAATTTGAAATTTTTATCTACGACCGTCATGTCTGCCTGTCTCTTTGAACACGTGTATCTCCAAACCTACTTGACGAATTTTCATAGGAATTTAAAACCTGACGACGTTCTTTCGCGTCTGTCGATGTTTTCATGTACTACAAATTCTTTGCAAGGAAACACGAATTTATGTAGTTCCCTTTCTGATTTAGGTGTATGCTCATTACATTTTGAGTGCGTTCTGTTTAGGAATGCGTCGAAAACGCCGTAAGACAGGACGTTAGCTACATAGTACACCAAATAACTTATTATGGTGTTGCTGCGGTTTTTTTTTTCAATCTCTAACTATGGTGTAATACACTACAAGAAGGGGTACAATTTTAATTAGGGCGGCGGCATTGTATGCTGATGTTTGCAACGGCCGTTGAATGCTTTTTCAAAAATCAGTCTATTAGAATGAGGTGAATAATTCTTTATGTTCACGATGAAATAAATAATTTATGCTGTTCTGGTCAGTAAATTAATCATCCTACTAAAGCGAATAGTTCGTTGCCAACGACAGCAAACTAAACCGCTGCTACTGCAAGTAAAATTTAACCCAGGTAGGATACAATTTTTTTTTCTTCCTAGCCGTATCCCATATGCTTTGCAATGTCATGGAAAGAAACGAAGTGCATCTTTCGACGGATATGACCACTAAATTGCGCATAAAGTAGAAATATCTATCGAGTGAGCATTTTCTTCTGTGCATCTTCTCAACATTAAGGTGGAATTACTACGTGATATTGAGACAAATCCACTATTTCCACACATTTATTTGCTCTTACGATTGGTTTATACCGCATTGGATGCAAAGAAACACCGACTTTTCGCAGAGAAACCAGATAACATGAAATAATGTCTAAAAAAGGTGTCACAGAAGCAACAAGAAAGTTGGCGAAACGTCGCTAAAAGGGGCCTTTTACACATACTCATCCGTCTTAACCAATCAAAAAAGGAGGAAGATAAAGTCAAAGATTGTGGATTTTTCCCAATATTACATGACATTTTCACCTTAATGTTGACACAATCTGTTCTGCACATCTAAATGCTCACTCCACAGATATTTCAGCTCTTTGCTTGCCACTAGAAATAATATACACACAGTCTAAGATATACACACGCGAGCGACAAACTCATCAGAAATCTCTCTGCTGTCATAATTGTTCGGTACAATATTATGATTAAAATTTATAATTACTTACTTTTGGTGAGGACTACATTAAGATAATGAAAGACGTCTTCTTTTCCAGAGACAATTGTACTTACAGTTGAATCCCACTTCTGAATATATAGTTCTATTACACAAGGTCGATTTCAACTTCATGCTTTACGAAGTTATCACTGCCTGTGGCGGCGGCAGAACACTCTGGTGGTAATTTTATGGCCTCACAACCATAGAGTCAGTGGTTCGAATCCCACTGTAACAGATTTCTTTTTCATTTTCGAATTCAGTTATATAAGACATTTTAGGATCTATAATTCGACGTGTAGTGTCAGTTTTTGTTTATGTGTGTGTAGACGAGCTCAAAGCCTTGTCGACACGTAAAACGATGGTGGAGTAGGTTAAGCTGCTTGGAAAGCCACTAGCAGATTTCCAAAAAACAGTGTCGTAGCTCTTCACGAACTGAACAATCAAAGACTACCGTCGTCAACTAATAGTAAAGCAAAAACTGTAAAAAAAGTAACTTATGTCTTTTGGCCCACTTTAGGTTACGGTAGTAACAATAAAATTGGGCCTTTGTGATCGTCTTTTGACAGCTCGCAATGTAAATGAAAATAACGGCTTTACCATTCATCTGACACGAAAATTGAATAACCGAATTTGTAAAGGAGAAAATTCTCTACAACTTTGCTCTGTTATGTTTTTTTCGTATATCGTATCGTTTCAGAGATATTTGCAAAAATAACGGCGATTTTGTGATGTCTGTCTGTCTGTCCGTAACGTGTTCCCAGTTTTTAAAACGAACCGTTCAACCGATCAGCACCAAATTTTACAGACATAGTTGTAGACCGCCGGAGACCAGAATCTTCCTTTTTCAAATTTTTCTGACAAAAAATAAGACAGAAAAAGAAAGAAAGAAAAAGAAAAAAGAAGGCCGTGTGTAATTGTAATTGCAAACGAACCGTTCATCTGACACGAAAATTGAATAACCTAATTTGTAGAGGGGAACTCTACAACTTCCCTCTATAATTTTTTTTCATATCTTGCGTCGTTGCATAGATATTTGCAAAAATAAAGGCCATTTGACGATGTCTGTCTGTCTGTAATGTGTTCCGACTTCTTAGGTCGAACCGTTCAACTGATTGGCACCAAATTTTACAGACATAATTATTGTCTACCAGAGACCAGAACCTCGCTTTTTCAAATATTTCGGACAAGAAATACGTTAGTAATAGCAAAAAAAAAAAAAAAAAAAAAAAAAAAAAAATCCGTTTGTAATGTAATTTAATGGCAAATAACCGTTCATCTGACGTGAAAATTGAATAACCGAATTAGTAGATAAGAAAATTCTCTACATTTTCCCCTTATATTTTTTTCATATCTCGTATCGTTTGCGAGATATTTGCAAAAATAACGGATATTTGACACCCTCCATTGAATTAACGAAAATCAGCCGTTCGGAGATGTCACGTGACATTCCTCCCCTAGAACTCTCTCTGGCATACGCCATCTTGCGTTGCGTATTTTATGATTTTCTTATTGTAACTTAGACATTGTCATTTCAAAGCAATGACGCACTGAAGAATTAACAAAAACACTTCGTTCATCGTACGATAAATGATAATCTAGTGCTTCCAAATGCCATATTAGCATCAGTTAATAACGGCCGTCAATAGTACGATTTTAAAGAATAACATTTCCGATTGTTAGCTGTAGCGTAGTGGGCAGTGCGATGGACTGTCATACTGAAGGTCAGTGGTTTGGAACCCACCACTACTCTTTTGTTTGCTAAAAAGATTTCAGACACACTTATTAATTAATTTTTTATTATTTACATTATTATTTTGGACCAAAAAGTTTGCAGAAACTTATAAAACTACAAATCTAAAGTGGGCCGTAAAACACGTCAGTGCGACTTTTTTTTGAAACCATCATTATTTACAACCTTCTATAAAATATAGAAAATTAAGAATAAACAAAAATAGTGCAATTTTCATAAAAATTACCAATAAATATTAAAATTGTGGATTGTGTAAGTATTCGAACACAACGAACAAAATTAAATATGAAAAGATTCTAAAATCTAATACCCATGTGCTCCCCTTGTTAGTCCATCACTGCGTCGAAATAAAAACCAAGCGAAGCGGTTATCTGCAGCTACTATTATTTATAATAATAGAAATTTCAGGTTAAAAGTATAGCGTATCGATTTTGTTCATGGAATATGAACATGTTCAATGCAGTTCCAAGTCCAGGAGACTCATATACACTGCTTGATTTTTTAAATTATTTTTTTTACTGTTAACATACATAAAAAGAGATGTAGTTTGCACATTATATATTCAGTTGTGATGCACACCTGACACATTTTATGTATTTTAACCGTCAAAATTTTTTAAGCAGTGTACACGAGTATTCTGGACTTTGAACTACATTGAGGATGTTCATTCAATGAACGAAATCGATGAGCTATATTTTAAAATAATTCCATACTAATATTACAAATGCGAAAGAAGCTCTGTCTGTTATGCTTTCACGAATGAAACGCTTATCCGATTTTGATAAATTTAGGTATGAAGATAGCTTGTACGCCGAAGAGAAACATAGGCTGTTTTAGAAAATGTGTAATTGAAGGTATTTGTTGATTTTAAGAAACATGGAACAGACCAACATAATCGTTTCTCTTATAGCTTTTGAGACATCTGAAAAGCTATTTATTCTTTGAATTTCGAAATTTATCACATTTACTGAAATATGTTTCACGGTTAATATGTAGTACGTAACACGATTCAACACAAGAACACAATGAAATTTTCTGGCAGATCAAAATTGTGTTCTGTGAACGGGACCAGAACCTGAGACCGCTGAGCTATCACGACACGACTCACGATCCGTTTTCACAACTACAATTCCGCCAGTACCTCGCCTCCTACTTTCCAAACCTCACACAAGTTCTTCTGCGAACCTTGCTGACTAGCACTCCTGGAAGGAAGGATATGTCGGAAACAAGGTTTACCCAAAGCCTAAGGGATGTTTCCAGAATGAAATTTTGAAAAGTAGGAGCGCCTGGATGAGTAAATGCAGTCATGGATGACGTGGAACTGGTCTTCGTCCTCTCGCCGCATGACAATTTCTCCAGGGCATCGCGATATGAACTCAACCAATCTTCTGTGTATTTCATCAGCTTCTGTTTGTGTTCTGTTGACAATGATATCACTGAAGTACTATCTTTCTGAGATTTCACATAATTTAATAAATTGTCCAAACCATACAAACATGACGAGGAATTCATTTCGAACTGTATGAAACAGTTCAGAATCTGCATTCAGAACGCTTGAAAGTCCATCGTCGTCGTCCATTGCATACTGTATATTCGAAATTAGATATATCAAGTGCTTCAATGATGGATTCATCAGCGTCCTCTGCAGCATTGAGAATAGTGTGGTAAGCAGACGAATAGCATCCTCCATAGCTACCAATCTGCAAGCAATAATTCAGCAATGTCAATATCCTCTTCAGAATCAGGTACATCTACTACTGAAGTATTATAAAGTACACTCCGAAACAATGGCGACCTAGCACAAAAATGACACCAATATTCATATTTTTGCATAAATGGAGGTGCTAAGCCACCTCTGACGTGCACTATTTCCCGAAAAACAATTGTTGTTTTATATGCATCCAAAATACTGTACATTAGTTCGTAAAGCGCATTCAAATATTCATGTAAACATGTTTCACATATATTAAACATTATACGTCTAGATTTCAATGGGATTTCATAAAATGAACTTTTACTCTAAATCTATTCCTTATGATGAATTCAGGTGATGTATCACATGTTGCCATAAGACAAATTTTGTGCCATGATTTACGACAGTCAATTTTAAATTTTTTACCATATTCCAACCCATTAAGTAAATTTTTCGTATATTAGGCACACGTTGATGTGGAAGATAATTTTCGTCTTCTAATGAATATCTATCCAATACATATATAATTTTGTTTTTACGATAATTAATAAGCAAATGTTCCTTTAATGTAGTGGGTAGTTCCAAAAGCAACACCTCTAATGCATTTTCTAAGTTACCAACTACAACACGACGTGACAATTTATACAGAGACACTGGGTTCGCCATAGTTCCTAAGTGTACTTACAGTAAGTTCAGCAGACGATGTAGATGATCCAACAGGAACCGCTTCCGAAGACATTGTGCTCTACGTTCAAACGTCGTGTCCTTATATACCCATATGTCGCCGCTGATGGCGCAGAAATCGAGAACTTTCGCTGGCGTAACCTCTAACTGTCCTAACCGGACAATTATCTTACAGGGACAGCCAGCGCCGCCATGACCTTCGGCCCCATGGGGAACCGGCGGACACGTGACCTGGGCTGTCATGAAACATGAAACATGGTAATAGTGCCGTTTCGTCTCGTTTTCATCACGATGAAGGACAGTATTTAACGCCATTCCATGAACATTTTATATTTAAACCGGATAACTGGAATATTTTCTTTTATTCTGAAGATACTACTCAAAAAAAAAAAAAAAAAAAAAATGTTCAAATGTTTGTAAAGCTTATGGGACTTAACTACGGGGTCATCAGTCCCTAAACTTACAAACTACTTATGAACTACTTACGAACTAGGACGGCACAAATATCCATGCCCGAGGGGGGATTCGAACCCCCGACCGTAGAGGCCGTCAGACCGTGAGTGGAGCGCCTCAGTCCCCTCGGCCACCGCGACCGGCCAAGATACTACTCATAACTTAAGAACAAAGTTGCGAAATTATTGTACTTTCGATGTTCTTTGACACGTATGCCAGGACATTAATGCGGGCGAAGCCGCGGATAGAAGCAAATATCTTTATGATAACCACCAAAGTGCAAACACAGTCTAACATACCAGTCGCGACACTCCTTGGTGTAAAATGTTATCGTCTGACAGCTGGGCCCACACTAGCGCTCCAAGCGGTGAGCAAGGGAGCCGTCTGTTAATGTCATGTACATCTCACGAATAACACTTCACTTTCTGACCCTTTTTTACGTAATTTAAGGCGTGATTGTTTTATTTTAGACGCTACGGCTGTAGTCTAATATCAGAAGAAAGGGTTGATCCTATAGGAAACATCAGTGAAGCTCAAACAGACGGAATGGAATGGTGAAAGCTAGAACGTACTCACGCTGAAATATATGCCGATCCGAATACTTTTGCAGCTTTGTCCATTAAAAATAAATAACTAAATAAATAAAAATTGGTGGAAGTGTATTACCGTCTTTAGCAACTAAATGAAAGGCGTTTTTATGTGTGCCATGCGCGTTTCGCTTCTTTATATTATATGTATTTTTCACAGTATGACAGATAACAGTCTTGTTACAATTTCTAAAGTTCGGATGTACTAGGTTAGAAACAACTTCTGTAGCAATAGCTTTTACAAAGTTAATTTAATTATCCAGTTTTTGGCCCTACTTACGGTTTTCTGTGTTATTCTACGTGTGTCTTCATGGAGATGTTTGTGAGGTCTTCAGTTAGATATGGTATTTTCGTTCTTGATGAAAACCCTTGTATCACCACTTCACTGTGTACTCGTTTTTGAACATTTGTTTACGATGTTTAGTGTTGCCAACTCTTAGTGTATCAGCTGTTTTTTGTTTGTGTTGGTGTCTGTGTCTACTGTGTGTGTGTGTGTGTGTGTGTGTGTGTGTGTGTGTGTGTGTGTTGTTTTTGTGTTAGTTTTTTAATATGGGGGTAGGGGTAGGGGGAGGGGAGTGAGAGGGAGAAGGAGGTAGGGCATTTCATGTTTAATTACTGTTTTTCACTGTTTTTGTGGCCAGCTTGATCAGTGAGTTGTTACTTATGTTGATCTGATCATTGATCACTTTCTTATTCATTGTCAGGGCTCTCTGTATATGAAAGTTTTCTTGTAGTGTCAGGATTTTTCTGTCTCGATTATTGGTTCTGATAATTTTCATAGCTTGTTCCATGGTGCATGGTTCATGTCCGTGTTCTATCAGGTGTTCTGCAAAGGTGGAGTGGCTGTTTTCATACTTCCAGCTTCATATGTTCTTTATATCTGGTTTTGAAGTTTATGCCTATCATTCCCAGATATATACTGATTTACATTCTTGGAATTCTAGCTGGTATATACTTGCCCCTTCATATTTGTCTGGTTTATCTGTTGTTTGCAACTGTGACGAAGTGTGTTTCTTTTCTATAGGCAATTTGTAAACCTTGCTTCTTTAGTATGTTTGCTTTTTTGTGTTGATTTGTGTTTGTATGTAAGGGTAAACCATTTATTTTTGCTGATTGTGTCATGAGTGTTGCTGTTTTATGTGTCTGTGTGTGTTGCCTTGTCTGTGTTTTTGAGATTGTACTTTGTGCTTCTTGGAATTTCTCATTAGTTGTGTTTTGATTTTTTGGTTGGGTCTTTCTACTGTTTGGGTGTTATAGCATTTGTTTTAGCTATAAGTTGTATTGTTTTCAATTCTTTCTCATAGTTCAGTCTGTGTAACATGTGTCTTAGAGCTGCTAGTTTTTGATTATGGGGTTGGTTGGAAGTGGCATGTATGATTGTATCTGCTGCTGTTGGTTTTCTGAACATGTCAAATGTGTGCTTATATTGTTTCTCTTTATTGTTATGTCCAAGAAGTGTATCTGCCTGTTTGTTTCTTTCTCCGTTGTGAATTGAATGTTGCTGTGTATCTGTTTATGTCTGTGTGGAGCTGTTGTATTCTCTCTGCTGATTCATCTACCATACAGATTATATTATCTACAAATCTGTACCAGTAGACAATTTTGTATTTTTTCTCTGTAATGATTGTGTTAAATATTGTATTCTCTTTGTGGTTGATGAAGATATTTGCCAGTGTTCCTGATATAGGGGATCCCATTCGTAGTCCGTCTTTTTGTAGGTAAAATTCTTTTTCAAATTCAAAGTAGTTTTGGGATATGACTACCTTAAGAGTTTTGGTTATTTCTCTAACATTCTGTGCAGGTAGTTTGTTGTGAGCCATTATGTTATCGTCAATTAGTTTTACTGTATCTGTGGTGGGTATCGAGGGATACATGCTTTCTATGTCCAAAGAGATGAGTGTTGCGGTTTGTGGAATGTGTGAGTTTTTTATTTGTGTTATAAGTCCATTTGTGTTTTTCATTGTTCTGTTGTTCTCCATTTCATAGTGTTCCATTAGGATTTTGTTCATTTGTTTTGCCACATAGTATGATGCTGCATAAAAATTATATGCATCAACACCACAAACAGTTTAAAGCATAAGAAGCGTGGTCTATGAGTATGTGAATATGTATGTTATGTCATTTGGATTGAATTTGTTTTTTTAAGACACCTGTTAGCAAAACTAGGAGCTTTTTATTTTTTTTGCGTGTCGGATGAGGTACTTACAACTAACATTATAATTAGATTCATTTCCAAGAAAACGCAGTATGACTGCTGTTAATATTTTCTACATCTTTCGGGTATTTACCTGCCTGCCTCCTCACAATGTTCTACACGGTTTTATGAACTTCCAATTTTTCCCTAAGGTATGATTTTTTAGAGTTTTGCAGTACATTCATAAGAATCTTACAGTATAGCTTATAATGCGCATGTTTTCTGTGCCTTTGGACATCTAAATTCCAGTGTTTAGTTCTCTATATCCTTTTTATGAGTCTTTTATACTGTGTAAAAGATCAATAATTATTATATTTAAATTTATGTAATTTTCAGGCGAATCGTAACGAAAGCATTTCAACATTATGATAATATTACATACTCGTCGGGGTCGTTAGAAATCTGAAAAATGACAAGTATAGTGTCATTTTCTTGCTATTGCTGCATTTCATTCAGCTACAAGCGTTCCCGGTTCCAAAAAGCTTCACGGAAACGAATGTAAGCTGCGAATAACAGGACTCACAATGAACGAGATACAGTCATCTCACTAGTGTCCCCTGCTGCCCACTTGGCGCGCTGCTGTCGCTATGGGTAACAAAAATTCGCCCGAGTGTCGTGTATGGTATGGTATGTTAGACTGTCACAATAGTTCTCTTCTTCGTTATTATTGACGATTAACAAGTAAATTGGAAAAGGCTTAGAAAATGATTTCAGTTATACTAAAAATTTGTCGAAGTTCGCTAAGTGCTCTCAATAAGAAATACTGGATGATTATAGAATGGGTTATTTGCGCTACATCCTAAGCAAAAGCACATACTTAACGCATTTCATTATTTATGACACTATATTTCCTGGTAGTGATTTTTTTTTCAGTTGCAGCCAATATACATGTAGGTATTGTCTGTAAAGACTGTTAGGAACAGACTTAAAACGTAATGGCAAATACCGAAGTTTGTTACTTACTTATACATAATGCTGACGACCCTCTTCATGAGAACTTTCTGGCAGGATGTAGTACGAATTAAACTTTTGTTAAGTACGACTCGTTCGAGCTTATAAGGCAATGAAACGTCAGTATCATCTTGTCGCTTTGTCCATATGGACTGAGCATGAATTAGGTAGTCGTCGCTCCCTCTACATAAATGGAAATTACAGTATATGAGGTTCGGAATATGAGGGTTGTAGTGGGACAGCTAATTGCTAGGAAATTAAGGACTCTTTAGCATCGAGTTTATTGCACCCTCAGAGATCGATCAGCGAATATCCTATTCATTTAAAGAGGAACTGCTGTCACTGCTTCTCGAATTTTCCACAGCCGATCACGTAATTGAGTTAGTTTATGTTTATGTTTATATGGCTACGCTATAATTTCAACGTAGTTCTCCAGAAGTGATCAATCATTTTGCACAGCGGGCCGAATAGCTGGCAAAATCATATGAAAAGGAGAATTCTGCATTTAGAGTTAATTACGACCAGCTTATAACATATATGTGACCAGATGATGGTGACACAGTGCACCGAAACCGGTCGTCATTTACTAATTATTAATGTGCGAGCGTGGCTTTTCATTTTGAAAACTATCAGACAGTATTTATTAATTAAAATATTGCTCAGACTGACATCATAAAGAAGAATCTTCTATCAACTCCGCTCTAGGCTAAGGCTGAAAGATAAAAAGACCTCTTTCCTTAGCTAAAAAGGCAGAGGGTAATTATGGTCGGCAGAGAGACAAGAAAAAAGATGGCTGACTGCAGAAAGAAAAAATATTTCTTTGATTAATAGTTTAATATTTCATAGAAATGCTTCAAGAAATACCGCCGAATGTGAATTGCGCTAGGTTATCCGATTCTGTAATGCAAAACAGGTTCTTCCTGCTAATATTCAGCCGCATCTTGTTGAGGTTTATGTTTCAGATGTAATGAATGATGGAAATGTGAGTAAATGGGTTATGCTTTTTAATGAGATACGCAAAGCGTTAATTATGAAGAAAAAGCTCCTTTACGGCCTAGTTAGGGCCACACGTAGGATGGGGGAGGAGGGGGAGAGGAAATCAAAGGCGGTCAGCTCTCCAAAATATTTGGGTTTACACTACATACGAGGGCTATTCAGAGAGTACGGAACGTTTTAGCATTAAAAAAAATATATTATACACATCTGAAAGAGTAACTACAATGCTACTTTCCCACATAGTTACTAAACAAATTGAGGCACTTACCATGGCAGTGGAGAAGCTTTGAGTTTCCTTCGTCGTAAAATTATGACGCCTGAGACTTCAGCCTAGCCTTTGACTGAGAGTGTAAAACAACAATGTCCGACGAAACTTGTGAAAAGAAACCGAAAGTTCCGTTATTGCGAAGCGGCGGATTTCACTAATCGTTTCATCAACTTGAACAACAATATCGTCAGTCCACTCTTCTCTTCGTCATGAACGTTAGTTATTTCGTCCACTGTTAAACCGGATTAGGGTTATCAGTTGACGACCTTCAGAAAAGAGGACATTTCTAGAGACATACATAATTGCATATATGGAGGGGCTAAGCCACCTGTGACGTGCACTATTTCCCGAAAAACAAGTGTTGTTGTATATACATCCAAAATACTGTACATTAGTTCCTACCGCGCATTCAAATATTCATGTAAACATGTTTCACATATATTAAACATTATACGTCTAGATTCCAATGGGATTTCCGGAGGTACATCACTCATTACGTGTTCCCGTGCACTTTCGCACAGTTCTACATCTACACGGGATACTCTGCAAATCACATTTAAGTGCCTGGCAGAGGGCTCATCGAACCACCGTTATACTATTTTATCTCCCATTCCATTCTCGAATAGCGCGCTGGAAGAATGAACACCTGAATCTCTCCGTTCGGGCTCTGATTTCTCGTATTTTATTCTGATGATCTTTTCTACCTATGTAAGTAGGAGTCAACTATATATTTTGGCATTCGGAGGAGAATGTTGACGATTGTAGTTTCGTAAGCAGCCCACGCCGCAGCGATAAGCGTCGTTGTTGTAATGATTCCCATCCCATATCCGGTATCATTTCCGTGACGCTGTCTCCCGTGTATCGCGACAATACGCAACGAGCTCTTTCGATGTCCTCCGTCAAACCCACATGATAAGGATCCCACACTGGGAAGCAATATTCCATAAAAGGACGGACTAGCGTAGTGTACGCAGTTTCTTTAGTAGTTCTGTTGCATCTTTTAAGGGTTCTGCCAATAAGTTCACAATAAATTGCTGTAGCTTTACCGTTTTCCCCAACAAAACCTTATCTCAGACCGCACCTCACAACTGGCGACATTTTCCGATGTAGTGCACATTTCAAATTAAAATATCGAAAAAACCAAGACAGACACGTTCCTGACCTTCCGAGCATGCACATACCAAAATGTATGCGATCGGTGCGCGCCTAATTCTCCTGCGAAACTTGCAGAACTAGCACTCTTGGAAGAAAGGAAATGTTCAAATGTTTGTGAAGCTTAAGGGACTTAACTACGGGGTCATCAGTCCCTAAACTTACAAACTACTTATGAACTAGATAACACTAAAGACGACACAAATATCCATGCCCGAGGGGGTATTCGAACCCCCGACCGTAGTGGCCGTGAAGACCGTGACTGACGCGCCTCAGTCCCCTCGGCCACCGCGGCCGGCGACGACTGAACACAGCCGCGGCGGAGCGGCCGAGCGCATTGATGCGCTATACTACGATGCGCGAGACCGTTTCCCGTCGGGGGTTCAAATCCCCCCTGGTGGCATGGATGTTTGTGCCGTCTTTATTATAAGCTATTTCCTAAGTATTTTGTATGTTTAGGCACTGATGACCAAGTAGTTAAGTCCCATAAGCTCTACAAACATTTGAACATTGTTTTGAACTGAATACACACGCACACGCACACGCACACGCACACGCACGCTTCTCTGCTCTGCCACCCGTGCAACCAACGATTATTGCCAACACTCTCCAGAAGAAATGCGCTATACAAAGTGACCGAAACGCTAACAGAGGTAATCCTTCTCATTAGCTGAAGGCTGTCGACCACTGCAAGTTACATTGGTAAGAAGTCATGCCTTGAGTTTGGTAATTTTGTTGTCATTAATTACTCTTATCTGGAGTTTTAATATATTTGATGTTAGAAATTTTCGCTTTTATTGTTGATTT
The DNA here is from genome assembly GCA_026315105.1 of Locusta migratoria. NCBI lineage: Eukaryota > Metazoa > Arthropoda > Insecta > Orthoptera > Acrididae > Locusta > Locusta migratoria. Next base: position 215,650,936 of record CM048749.1, read on the forward strand.
AGTATATTTTATCCTCCTGTAGCTTTCTCTTTTTTTTTTTATTACTGTTTGGCGGAAACTAGCCGAACTCTATTTCATTGACACTGTGGTTCTTAAAATATTGAATTCCGTGATGATTTCCACGATGTAAAATCCAATCCATCTAGCGCTAAACATCATTACGCGTTGTTAGTCTGTCAATTGTTTAGCCATAAATATGCCTGAATCGTTCTCACGTGATACAGCTCTTCCAACGCACACCGTACTTCGTGAACGAGATCCTAGCTTCATTTGAATCTGTGTGTGTCGCGATCTCATGACTTCGTAAATCTCGGCGTACAGCAATCACTTCTTTTCAGCGTTCTATTCACGTGAGGAATAGGAAGAAAACTTGACACAGGGTACCACGTCAAATACGCTACACCATGCACTCAACTGTGATTTGTAGAGAGCGTACACGTATCTAAAAACCAGCTGAAAAATGCTTCTGCCGAAGCACAGAAAAGGCGAATATGTGCTGTGACACAAAAGTGTGGAACCAGCTACCTCAATCCTCATTCCGACTTTCTCACCAAAATTTTTGGCATGAATATGTGCGGTAACTTCGTATCTTCAGATCTTGGTAATGGATAGTATTTTCGGAAAAACTTTCAATATCGGAAAACTTTCAAATCTTTCCGGAGTCATAATATTAGAACGCATCGACAATATTTTGACGATTTACCATGAGTAGAAGTGTAGATTTGCCAATGCATGCAGTCGGATCTTTTGATACCAAAAATTATGATTCTGTAGCGTATGGCAATAACGAATGCACATTTCCAAAAACGGGAAACGGATTTTCTAGATAAACGCCTAAACAACATACACATACCATTTTAATTGTTTCCTATTCCTGAAGATACGTTACCTCACAATCAGAAATAGCGTTTTCGAACCCATTACGGTCGCGTGCTATCATTCACGTACCGATATCTCAAGAACCACATATCATTCTGCTCTAAACTTTAAATAAAATTTCGATATGTTATCTACATTTCATACACAGCTATGCGTAACCTAAAATCAACCATAGGAGAAGTCTACGTAATGTGCTTTTACCTCTGCAAACTCTTTAAAATATGTTGCAATAGTTCACAAAAAACGGATGCTGCATATTAACTGTAAAGTATACCAAAACAAAAATCACCCCTTCATCGACCGAAGATTTCAATCTTCAAGATGTACAAAAATCAAATTTTTCCCCGAGCACTTTTTTTTTAATCGCATTGTAAGTTTCAGAGCTGCCCGAATGCCGTCTTTCAGCAGAATACGCACTTTTCTAGTAAAATATCGCGGTTTTTCAGCCGTATCTTGCTAACGGTCTAAGATTTACGAAAACTAAAAAATGCCGTTTATAGATAAATGTCTACAGGATGCATTGTAAATATTTGAAAAATTTCCTATGGTTAGTTAATTAGATATTTGCGATTTACGGTGCTAAAACGGCTAATAATCGGGTTTTGTGATTTTGTGTAAGACTATGTCAAGTTTCAACCTCTGTATCTCGGTAACGGATTACGATATCGAAAAAATTTAAAAACTTTATCATAATATCATAAGAACATATGGTAAAAATTTCGAAGATTTGCAATGAATAGAAAGTATCGAATTGACCATCCCCAAAATTCGTTTTTTGTACCCAAAAATCATGTTTTTTTTAGACTTTTTCAGGAATGAATGGCGCTTTTGTAAGCCGTTTGAAGCCCACCATAGACTACACGTCATGTACAAAATCCAACTGATTTGCTCAATTTGGATGGGCTCCAGGAAGTGTGTAACTTTGAAAATTTTGCCGATGTACTGTGTAATAGCTATAGTATACCCATTCTTCTAATATGTACAAAAATAATCACTAGGCCAAGATCTATCCAGAACAGTTTACCCCTTCACTCTGAGATGAAGAGAACCTGAGATATAGGCCCCTAAAAAATAGCAAATTCGCATGCGCCGTTTACGAACATATTAATACCACGCACTGCCGAAAGCGGTATGATTAATGTAGATGTATGTGTATGCGGAATGACCACCTAGCTATTTTAATCTATCGCCTGAAGTAGTGAAATGTTATATTGCGCGAATCAGAGTTAGCGGCGAAATGAAGCATCCCGGAACAGCTATTCCGGGAATCTCTGCTACCTATTTCCGTACTCTACGAACAAACGGCCGGGCTCAAACATACCACAGATTGTACCGCACGACGCAAAAGATTCTACAGCAGCTGTTGCTGCTCACCTCTTGACCTTTTCGGTTCGCCGTTAATTTTATTGTTCCCCTGTTTACAATTTTGTCCACTGTCAGAGACGCGCGTAATTACTGTCAGCTGTTTTGAAATTTTAATAATCATTTCTAACGCTAAAATGTTATCGTCCGGACACGAACGAAAATGGTTCTGTAAATACGAATAATAACGGCCATAACGGGACAGAAGAAAATTTTTCGGGTATTTTGTTTGTGTGACAGTTTGTTTTTGTTGCACTCTTTGTAGTTTACTCCAGCTGTCCAAATAGGCTGCCACTAATTAATTTCTCGTGGATCACGAAAATAAAATTATAGAAATGTAGTGACCTTTCCACATCACAAACACGCCCGATAATTATGCTTCTAGATGCAATATGAACGACATGATAAATGTTCAAATGTTTGTATAGCTTATGGGACTTAACTACGGTGTCATCAGTCCCTAAACTTACAAACTACTTATGAACTAACTAATCCTAAGGACGGCACAAATATCCATGCCCGAGGGGGGATTCGAACCCTGGACCGTAGTGGCCGTGCAGACGGTGACTTGGAGCGCCTCAGTCCCCTCGGCCATCGCGGCCGGCGACGACATGATAACTAAAACGTAAACCTGATAATGTCGCGAACGTTGAAACGAGCTCGTCGCCTCATAATCACTACGAGTAAATAAATATTGCCGAATAAACTTGTATCAAAAACAAATTAGTTCTTTCTTCGATCTGATGCATGTTCTGGGCCCACTAGAAAAATTATTGGGTATTATACCTGTAGCTTCACTTTCACAAATGACATTAAGGAAACTGTTTGGAAAAAAAAATTACACCATGGACGAATAAATACAAATTTTCATGTGGGTTACATAGTGATGGAATATTTCGGGAGATTAACTTCGGCGTCTTCCTCCAGTCGGAGGTTCGAGACCTTCCTCGGGCATGCGTAAGTTAAATAGTTTATACCTGTAGGACTGATGGCCGCTTGGTTTGGGCTCAGAGCTTTACAAACATTTGAACATTTCGAGATTAATTTCTTATCTTTTCACTATAGAATCGAAGATTTGCGTGCGCTTTGTATGACTGCCAAAGTAACTTTTCTTGCGATAATTTGACAAGCTGTTCTGGTGTTGGGGTCGGTTAGGTGTATATTTCACAGTCACCGTGTGTTATTTACTTAACATCTCCGTAATGGCGCAGTCTGTTTCCTATAATAGGAATACGGGTGTAGCGCAATAACTTGCCGAAACCAGGATAATAACTTCCAAGTAATGTAATTCTCTTTTGCTTGTCCTGCCACACGAAAGATATTTGTAAGTGGCAACACGGTACTGATGATTTCCAGTAATCTAACGCACATTGCATAAAACAAGACATACAGTACCAGAGGTTCCAATAAAAATTTACGGCCTGGATGGAGAATTTTGACTTTGCCTACTTTTCTTTATTTATTACACGTCATCTGCACTTTTTCTGAGTGAACCTCACTACTGGAGCTACCACAGGTAATTGGAAAAGGTTAAAATAATCAGCCTACTGGTTATATGATTATTTCAACCTTTTCGAATTATCCGTCACGTAGCTGTTGAACTATGCCAAGGATTAAGATTTTTACCATACACAGATGACGATGTGGCTCATAAAGGAGGAAAATGTTGTTGCTACATTAGAAACCTAAGACTGACAACTATAGACAAGCATGCAGAGAAAAAATTGATGAAAGTGTAAAATTTTAGACGTGGTGAACCGCACACATTTAGGAATCTTCTTACATGCAGCGAAAAGTTGGTAGCAAGAAAAAAAATTATATTAATAATCAGCCAACCAGTTGCAATAATAGTAGTTTAATGAACTTGACTGCGGTTTCATCGGATATAAACCCGTCTTCTTCAGAAATACAGATTATACCTATAGACAATGTGACATCATAAATTACACATTTATAATTATTATGCCTGAAATATGCGTCATATCAACCCTATTGCCGGCCGCGGTGGCCGAGGGGACTGAGGCGCTTCAGTCACGGTCTGCACGGCTACTACGGTCGGGGGTTCGAATCCCCCCTCGGGCATCGATATTTGTGCCGTCCTAGTTTGTAAGTAGTTCATAAGTAGTTTGTAAGTTTAGGGACTGATGACCCCGTAGTTAAGTCCCATAAGCTTAACAAACATTTGAACATTTTCAACCCTATTGTCTGAAACATTGTGAGATACAGAATCAGAATAAAACTATTACTTACTATACTTGCATATCATAGTAATTAGACGTTCCTATGATCTAGGGAATGTGATAATAGGGATATCCAATTACTGTGATATGCAAGTAACATTTTTATTCTGATTCTGTATTTCACAATGTTTTAAACAATAGGCTTGGTATGACGCATATTTCAGTCATAATGATTATAAATTTGTAATTTATGATGTCACATTGTCTACTAGCTGCTCCCCGCGGTTCAATAGTCAGACATTAAAGTGCCAAAAAATGGCATAAATAACTACATGACTGCGACATTGTTAGCACGGAATATATAATTGCCTTGGAACGGATGGAGAGCCAAAAATCTATTGCAATACGTCCCTGTAAACGACGTTTTCGAGACTTCTTGTTCTCCGAGTATACGTAGAGATTTCTAGCTCTCGATACACGGGAGCAGCCTACGTAGAGCTGTCCATACGAGAAACATGGGGTGGCCAGAAGAATACTTGCCACTTTTAACGTTTGTCCTTGACTCTTGTTTATAGTAATCGAGAAGGCCACTTTCAATGGGAACTGTAACCGGTTAACCTGGAATGACAAGTTTGTTGGGATGATGGGAATTCATGGTATTAATACAGTCTCTCTCTTGGCTCCACCGGTGATGATGGTGGCTTGCACGATATGCCTTCTCAGGTCCGTGATGCCTAACCTGGTGCCATTGCATAATCGTGGTGCATCCAAGTTACGCATAAATAAAACAGGCACACCCACCTTCAGCTCCTGTGGGATGGCACCCCTAACAGTAAGTAACTACAATAACAACAATACAGTAATCGAAAACAAATGCCAAGTAAAGGAACAAAATAAACAGCAAACCTAACGTAGAAAACTAACGAAATAAACAACAAACGTAACGGAGAAAAGTAGAGAGATAAAAAAGACATCTCACGGAGAAACGAACTGTTGATATCCTACAAATGCAAAGCGAACCAACAAAAGAACCAAATGCAAATGTTCGAATGCTATAAATAATCGAAATCACCAAAGAAACTATTATTCATTGAAATCCAAAGCGAATACATTTTTAAAGAATTATGATAACATCACAATGTTCGAGCCGGCCGAGGTGACTGAGGCGCTCCAGTCACGGTCTGCACGGCCGCTAAGGTCGGGGGTTCGAATCCCCCCTCGGGCATGGATATTTGTCCCTTCCTTAGGATAATCTAGTTGATAAGTAGTTTGTAAGTTTAGGGTCTGATGACCCCGTAGTTAAGTCCCATAAGCTTAACAAACATTTTTGAAACAATGTTCGAACATCTATAACGTTTCATATGTTAACTGCAGCGTACCGCCTGCCATCTGTTGAGTGCATTTTCTACTACTTTCGTTGCAGTTTACGTACGCTATTTATACGTGGCAGTTCGCGCTTTGTACACAAAATAGGGCTTGGTATCTAGATCCCATTCTACACAAAACGTCAATGTTTTTTCTTGCCATGGTACTTAGAGCATATTTTATTTAAAGTCTTCAATTTATATACAGGGACATATTTCCTTCATTTGTTACAACAAATGAAAATGAATGCGGCATAAACGCCAACATTCAGATTTCTTTTGTATGTAATTATATATCAGTTAAGCCGTTTTGGCAGTATCCAAGAATCTTTTTGTATATTCGAAAGTAAAAAAGATAACAATAACAATGAAAAAAAATTCCACTATTGCAGGACCCGAAATATTGCCCAAAATAACGGAACTCTTTTACATGACGCGTTAACCCTCGCGGCCAAACACGACATACTCTACAATGTTCTTCTGCTGTTGTATTAGAAGCTTCTTACAACTGTTACATATTTCTATGGGTATGTTTCAAATAAATAACTTGTAATAAACATTTTGAAAAGTAGCCTATGTCCTGATCCAAGACATAAGAAATCTCTATATGAAATTTCATCTAAATCAGTGCTGTAGTTTTAGCGTGATGCGGTAACAAACATACCAACTTTCGCATTTATAATATGTATAGGATAGGTATAACATGTATTTCTGAAGAAGACGGGTTTATATCCGTTGAAACCGTAGTCACGTTTATTAAACTACTATTATTGCAACTCGTTCTAACCGTTATGTACAGGGTGTTTCACTAAGTGTGTTTGCCTCTGTAACTTATAAAATAATAGGTGACGGGAACTTTCAATGCGGTAGGTCAACACAAGAAATGTTACACTTTCTGCGGAGCTATGAACATACTTTATTGTATCATTTTCCAAAGAGTTACAATACAAAGATATATTTTTAAATGGAACAATAGTTTTTCTATCGTGCATTGGATTCGTTGAAACCAGCTGCGTCCAAATCAATTTAAACTACATTCCTATCACAATTAGTTTGGGAGCTGCCGGCCGCGGTGGCCGAGGGGACTGAGGCGGTCCACTACGGCCACTACGGTCGGGGGTTCGAATCCCCCCTCGGGCATGGATATTTGTGCCGTCCTTAGTATTAGCTAGTTCATAAGTAGTTTGTAAGTTTAGGGACTGATGACCCCGTAGTTAAGTCCCATAAGCTATACGAACATTTGAACATAGTTTGGGAGCTACAACACTTCAAAGTTTCAGGGGCAGATACCACACGCTGTACATAATACATGGCTGTGTGGTGGGTGATGGATGTTATGGCGGTGGGAAGTTGATTTACATAAGATGTTCAAATGTGTGTCCATGTTCCTCAATGCGTAATGCAATGTGCCGTCGAAAGGATCTGCGGACGAGATTTAACATCGCCGTTGTGACGGAGCCACATGCGTCCTGGATGCGCCGTTTTAGATCATCTGGGGATGTGGGCTCAGTGACATAAACACGATCCTTTAGTTATCCCCATCAAAAGAAATCTACTGGTGTTAAATCGGGCGACCTTGCGGGCCATGAATGAGGACCATGGCGCCCCAACCATCTTCCTGCAAACCTGTTGTTTGGTTCTTCCACAACAGCACGCGCAGAATGGGCTGGGTGACCATCGTGCTGCATCCACATATGGACTATAGTGTACAAGGAGACCACCCAAACTGTCTGCTATAAAAGCGCGATATAACTCACCTATCAGTGTACCTGGGAAGTAGTGTGGACTGATGATTTCATCCCCAAGGATTCCACACCACACGTTAATAGACCACCTACATTGATGGTCGACAGGGCGTACCCACCAAGGATTGTCTGCGGCCCAGTAGTGCATGTTATGGCGATTCACTGCACCATAATTTGTGAACGTGGACTCATCAGAGAACATAACACTTTGAAAAAACAGCGTGAAATTACGCATGGCCCACTCACAGAATGTCACTCTTGCACGGAAATCGTTCCCATGCAGCTCCTGGGTCAGTGACAGGTGGTACGGTTGAAACCTGTGGCCGTATACTATACGCCACACAGATGTGAGACTGACACCAGCGACTGCAGCAACTGGTCGTAAGCCGACATGAGGATCGTGGTGTAGTGCAGCTAAAACAAACACCTCCGTCTCCTCACTTCTTGCAGGTCTTCGTCTGTTACTATGGCGCATTACCAAGCTGCCTGTTTCTCGAAGTCGTTGTTCGGCACGTAAGAACGTAAAGGCTGCCGGGGCTTTTCGCGTAGGATATCTCACAGCATACGCCGTGGCTACTTCAGTGGCATAGTGTCGGCACTCGCCGAGCATCAGCAACATGTCAACGTACTCGTTGTTCGTGTATACCATCGTCATCCGATGTCAGTAACTGTGGTATATTGAGCCCCGGTTATCTGTGTGGCTCCAACTGTCTGGTATACGTCCGTGTGCGGCGACAGTCGGCAGTCTAACAGCGCATCTAGGAAGCTTCTCGCTCCGTGACACCGGCGACGTTACAACTCGGCCGCACCACATTTAGAAGGCTCATTGCATAGAAGGCGCATGTAGGTATTTTTACAATCTAGTTGTTGGCTAACAATACGAGTCCTTGACTACCAGTCCATTCTGTGAAAACCGCACATGAATCGCACTTTACGTTTCCGCAATATTTGCGGTGCAAGTATTAGCAAGTGTTAAGTGATTCACCCTGTATATACAATAAAAATATGGCGTGGCAGTAGTAAGCAACTGGTGGTCTATAAATCAGATACGATAAACAAACAAGAGTTGAGACAACTACACATTCTGTGTGCGAAGCATTTCATGTGTTTCAAAATACGACAGTGCAAAGGAAACAGATAAAATTCAAATGTTAGTAAATTTATGGGACTTAACTACTGTGGTTATCGATCCCTTGGCTTGCAAATTACTTAAACTTAAAATAACCTAAGGGCAACACACACACACACACACACACACACACACACGCACACACACACACATATTGCCTGAGGGAGGACTCGAACCTCCGATGGAGAGCAACCGCGCGCTCTACAACAAGGCGCCTTGTGCAAAAATCACCTAGAGACAAGGCCTCACAATCCGACCAGGCTGCGTCCGCTAGCTTACTGGCTGGCCGCTACGAGGCAGTAGGCTTTGCCCCAGCTGGCAGCCAGTCATCTGGCGGCCGTGAACTGGTCGGTGTGACGTAGTACGGGCTGTTGTGAGGCCTTGTCTCTAGGTGGTGTTGCTTGTGCTCGGCCATTCCATCGTGGCAGGAAACAGTCACCCCAACTGTCTAGCAGTTATTTGTGGAAAGGTCACATTTAAAATTAAAGCACAACACTAACAAGGTTAGAGGCTCGGATTTAACAGACATTAGGAGGAAGGTAGACGCATTATATGTAAAAAGATGCATCACATGCAGTAAGAAGGGGGACCAAACACCATCATATACAACCGTTCAAAATTGTACTCCCCAGGCGTGAAACCGCTAAATGGTGTAAGGAAAATAAATGTTACATTGAATGTTAACAGAGCATTTTACCGTTGCAGGACCTACTTGGTAATTTCTAATGAAAGACTGTTGTAACGATTAACAATAAGATCTTGAATAAGGAATGGAAGTAGACAGGCAGCCAATCAAACTTCAGAACGCAAACATCCCATGGAACAGAATATGGGAAAAATACATTGAAGATTCCATTCATGAGCTATGGTTTCAGTTTGGTACAAACTTGTAAACAATATCGTTATACTCACAGATGCCTCAGTTGTGGCCACACTGAGATACACTTTACCTTTGCGAGCAGTTAATGGCCCAGAAGTTGGTCAGAAATAGAGACGCCATGCTAATAAGAAGCTCGGAAACGAATCATCAAACGAATCAGAAGATCGCCCCAAAACTAAAAGCTACACTATGATTCGGAAGCTTGGATCTTTTCTGACCCACTTAAAGTGGAGTCTACTTCATCTATTTTCGACACAGAAAATAGTTTCCTATCTATAGCCGCTAGCAAGCTACAACAGTCTCGGGGCTTCGCAGTATCAAATGGGTTTGGACGTGTCGCTGGAAGTTGCGACTTTTGCCGCGAGTGGTTCCACGCACCGACTGTTGCCTCGGCTACTAGTGCTGTAGGCTAGCAGGCTATGCCGAGGTTCTCCCAGACTGTGGAACTGTTGCTGTCAGTCAAATGTGATAGTGTGAGCTGTTGTTGTGGTCTTCCATCTCTTGGTCTTTCCCTGCGATTTTTTCCCCACACACTTCCCTCCAACGCTAAATTCACATTTCCTTGATGTCTAAGAATGTGTCCTACCAATCTATCCCTTCTTTTAGTCAAGGTATGCCAGAAATTTCTTTTCTCCCCAATTCTGTTCAGTACCTCCTCATTAGTTACGCGATCCAGCCACTTAATCTTCAGCATTCTTCTGTAGCACCATATTTCAAAAGCCTCAATCCTCTTCCTGTCCGCACTGTTTATCGTCCATGTCTCACTCCCATACAAGGCAACACTCCATACAAATGCCTTCAGAAAGGACTTCCTTAGGCTTAAATCAATATTCGATGTTAACAAATTTTTCTTTTTCAAGAACGCTTTTCTACCCATTGCCATTCTGCATTTTATATCCTCTGTACTGCGACCATCATTTATTTTACTGCCCAAGTAACAAAACTCATCTACCTCATTTATTGCTTCGTTTCCCAATCTAATTCCTTCAGCATCACCTGATTTTCTTACACTGCACTCCATTACCCTTGTTTTGCTCTTGTTAATGTTCATCTTATATGCACCTTTCAGCACACTGTCCATTCCGTTCAATTGCTCTTCCAGGTCCCTTGCTGTATCTGACAGAATTACTATTTCGTCGGCAAAACGCAATGTTTTTAATTTTTCACCCTGAACTTAAATGTAATATGCCATTTGCTGCATTTATTTGGCTTGAAGATTGTCCCATTGCAGTCTTCGTTTAACAAAGATAACACGTACAGGCAGGGAGCAATAGTGAGCCGGCCGCGGTGGCCGAGGGGAGTAAGGCGCTTCAGTCACGGTCTGCACGGCCCTGCGGTCGGGGATTCGAATCCCCCCTCGGGCATGGATATTTGTGCCGTCCTTAGTCTTAGTTAGTTCATAAGTAGTTTGTAAATTTAGGGACTGATAACCCCGTAGTTAAGTCCCATAGACTTTACAGACATTTAGCAATAGTGAAAACCTTACTCTGGTACTTTCATTTGAACTGTAGCAGTGTTTTGCTAGTTTTGAATATGTTTTAGGAGGTTGTAGAACAGACGAATTGTAATAAAAATGTAATATAAGAAATGTCGAATTTTTATTTGAGTGCAGGGATACAGACAGCTGTCTTGACGACATTGTTGCAGTGTCTTGTTTTTGCATTCCAAGATATGCACTTTTTATTGTAAAGGTTTTTCGTCAATCCATAGGCTGTTTCCATTTGCTTTATTTATTTATTTCAGGAGGGGGGGGGCTTGTAACATCCTAACGGCTGTATCTCTGCACTCAATAATAATACATGTCATATTTAATTTTTCGTTACAATTCGTCTATTTTATCGCTTTATAAATCGTTTACTATTCCTCCTGCAACATCATGTACACACTTCTTGGCCACCAAAACTGCAACATCCTGACGGAAGGATGGAGATTAGGTGAAATTTGCAACATACATATGCAGGACGACAGATACGCATGATACGCACATCACGGGCACCAGTAGCGTCATTTATAGGCGCTGTATAAAAGGGGAACAGACGGCCGTGTGGACGTACTGGAGTTGCTCTGCGTGGTTTTACAAGGTGCGTCTAAAACGTTCAGTGGATGGTCACAGGAACATAGGAAACACGAGTTACAAACGAAATTCCTTTACTGGCCTTCAAAGTAATCGCCATTGCCTACAATACACTTCTGATATTGGTTATACAGCTGTTGGTCAGAAAACGCTTCTTGTGGGATCGCCAGAAGCTAGAGGTCACGCGTTGTTGGATCTCCGCAACTGTGGGCCTTTCAGGAGTAATTTAAGGGGAAGAAACAGAAGTCTGTCGACGCCAAATCTGGAGAAGGAGGAAATACAGTGACCTTGCGAGGGCACGTGGGCACGTGGGCACGTGGATCGCAGTGTGCGGACGGACTTCATCGTGCAGGAAATTCCAATGTCCATGCCGGTACAGTTCTGATCGAAACCGCCGGATGCGTCGCAGCAGTCGAGACCCATCGTAAACTTCCATGTTGACAGTATGACCCTAAAGCCGTCGGCACACGGAGCGTGTATGTGAAAGAGTGTGGCCAATGTGGCAAGGCTTTCCCAACTTGTCCGGCAGAATCACGCATGCCAGATATTCTCAACGTGCGTCTGAATGAGCATCGATAAGGTGCGAGGACGGCACCGACGACACCCTACGTGGCTATTCGAGGCAGGTCTTTTCGCTAGAGAGATGAAGACGCCATATTGGCCGTCGTATTTCGTTGGTTTTTTGTATATAATTTTTACCCGGGCCGCTGAAACTTTGTAATTGACGTTTATAAATAACAAGTGAGGAGCAAGAAGCGCGATGCGCTAGTCGCTAGGAACGATCCAATCACAGCGCGGTAAACCCTTCTGATGGTCACGTGCCGAGACGTCAAAGTTTCCGCGTTGCCGGCACGATGTGTATCGTGTCTACCGCGTGTTTACGTTGTGTGTGCTTTTTTCGCTGCGATTTGTTTTACTGTGAGTGGTTTAACTTTTCTTTTCGAGTTCAAGTAATTAGATGTCACCGAAAGGACGTTTGTCTAGTGACTAGCGGCCGAGTAAGTTCTCAATTTCGTATGAATAAAAACTTCGAAACATATGCTCTGAGGTTTCCCCTTCCCCCGCGCCTTCTCCATCCTCCCCCCCTTCCCCTGCAGGGCCAGTACAGTGCTGTGTTTTAAGTGTTCAGTGCTTCGTGTGTATAGTGTTTCATCGCCCAGTTTTTTTAACGTTGCGTACACCAGTGTTCAGTGTTTTTTACCTCAATGTCGCCGTCTTGTTATGTCTCGTCGACTGCAGTGAGTGTTTTTTAAGCCACAGTGGCAATGTCTTGTTTTAACAATCATGTATGTTCTGTCCGCTGTCATAGTCTTTTAACTTTCTCCCAAATTTTCATCTTGAAATTGTAAAAGCGCCTTTTTATCACCTTTCATTTTATATTCTGTTTTGTCCATTGTTTACCGTTAGCTCGGCTGTAGAGCAGCATCATTGGCTGCTGCCAGCCTGTCTTAGGGCATTAAAAATTCAATGAAGGAAAAAAAATTGCTCTGAGGAGGAAGTTCACTCTCGCTTTAAACGATCGGAAAGAAGTTACGGTGCAGTGGCTACGAGAAAGAAATATTGCTACAGACATGTCAATGACAAAACTTCTTTTATATTCGCTCGTGAAACAAAATAAGCATATTACACCCACATATGTAGTACACGAAATCGCAAAGAATTAGGGTCACAATGTAATAAGGTTGACCCAGTATCATTGCCATTTTAACCCTACATATTTAGTATGGAGTGACGTGAAGAATGACATAAGGATCAATAATAAGTCTTTCACAATAACAGAGGTGGAAAGTCTGTTGCGTGAAACTGTTCCCAATGTGGATGCTGCATCCTGCGAATCGAAAGACTGATTCGGGCAGCGCAGACAATGGAAGGGGTCATCAGCGATCATGAACAGTTAATGATTTGTCTTGATGATGACGATGTAGACGATTTAGGCAGAGACGACAACAGTGAAAATGGGGAGCTGGATGTAATTGCACCATTGTCGCCGTAAATTGGTGAGTGAAAAGCATTGTGATTATAAAACGTAGAGACATCTTGATTATTGTTTATTTCGAATCTGTCATGATGAAATGCCTATTTTCTATATTTCGTTGCTCCGTTATTGAAAGCTTGTGCGTTGTTGTGCTCTTGTCTACATTACAATGTCGTTAATTAATTGCTGCTTTGTGGTAGCAGTCCAAGAACGAATTACTATATGCACTTTTTTTGCTCAATAGCTTACATTTACGAGATGCAACTGAAAACCGTTTCGTCTGCTGTGTGTATAGTGGCAACGTCGCTATAGCAGTGTAGCCCAATCAACTCGCCGTAATGCGAAACGTCAAATGCAATGTTTCAGCGGTTCGGGTATAGGTCTTATGAATATATGACATATCAAAGCAAGTAAAAATAATTAACTGAGAATCGCTCGAAAACCGGTCATCACAGGTACTATTTGTTGGAATAAATGCCTGGAAACTTCTTATATGTGGTGCAAAAATTTCCGTATTGGATTAATATGAAGTTTCAGGGCAAAGTGGACTGAAGATCTATAAACACGAATTGTTCTTTACGCCATTTGTTGTAATTGTATGTGAACAACTGATATATCACCATTAGTGTGTACAATACGTCTAATACCATCGTCGATAACACCTATCTACGTTAGAGGCAGTTGCATAGCAAGCAAAGTCGGAGACTGAAGTGAAAAGCTGTCCTATCGCGCTCTTTCGACGCTCTTCGGAAGAAAATAGTTTTTCTTCTTTTATTATGGTTTTCTGACAAAATCACAGAATTTCCTATAAATTTCATAGAAGTATACTGCATAATATTCGATGCTATGTAAAGCTAAGTGTGCATCCTCTGAGGAGTGTGTTTGTTGTATAGCGTTTATGAACGTAACAGTGTGCACCTTACTTAGAGTGAAATACGCAGTTTATTGTTGGACGTATTGCATTTTACACGTTCTTTTCTTCTACTGAATAGTAACACTGACCGTGGAAGAATGACCATTAAGTTTGAAAGACGGCCGTCTGCCGTCTTCCATAGGTTGTTTTAAATTTATGATTTATTTAAGGTCTCTAGGCGGGCCTTTTGATGACCGAGAACCCCACTCTTTTCGAGGCCTGAGGAATAGGATTCATTTCATATTTAATTTTTTCTCTCTCTTAATACTGAGCTAAATTCCAGTTTTGTTATTTTTATGAATGTGGCAATCCAAACGGTTTTTCCAATGCTCCACGTTCCCTGTGTGTGTGTGTGTGTCTGTGTGTGTGTGTGTGTGTGTGTGTGTGTGTGTGTGTGTGTGTGTTTCATTTCTGTATGCGCAAATATGAGAATTTTGTGAGGCCCCTTCATGTGTAACAAATTTCGTTAGTCTTGGGCTGTCGGCTGCATGCCATTCTTTCTGTTTGCTCGTGGCGTCGGTAGGAACCATTGCCAACTGTTCTTTTGATGATACCAAAGAGCTTCCTGCGCTACCTGCTCGGGTTAAAGGGCTGGCTCAAAGACGTTGTATAAAATAACTAGACTCACTATCGGTGCTGCTGTAGTGGGATAATTTGAACCTTCGGACGGCCGCCATGATACTGGCAAGCGTCAGATAAATACGAGTGTTGTTACGAGATAAATCAAATGTTCAAATGTTTGTAAATCTATCGGACCAAACTGCGTGGTCATCAGTCCGTAGCTTACAAACTACTTAAACCTAGGTAAACTAACCTAAGGACAACACACACATCCATGCCCCAGGGAGGACTCGAACCTCCACGGCGAGCAACCGCGCGCTCCGCAGCGAGACGCTTTAGACCGCTCGGCTACTCCACCGCGGCCGAGATAAATCGTGTATTATATAGATACTGCGGTATATATACACCCAGTTCACAGTCACGTCTCTGCTGTTTGACTATTGCAGTGTACATAAGCATCATGGTGAAGAGCTGCTCAGCGTTTAACTGCAGAAATCGGTTTAAGAAAGGACCAAAAAGAACGAATACTGTGTTCCGGTTTACTTTTCTCAGGAATACAAGTAGCCGTACTACTTGCGTTCAGAGATAGTTATTCTTGCTTAACAGACTGTCAGTCAAGACAATATAGGATTCAATGAAATAAATAACAGGTTTTTACAATATTCGTAGCTCTTAAAAACGAGTTACATTAGGCAGTACTGGTGTACAGGAAATTCAAAAAGTTTCATTTTATGATGTGTGAAATAACAACTGGGGACACGAGATCAGTTACCTCACTGCAGTTCGTATTTTTGTTTATGAAGTTAATATTAGCAACTTGTAACACAGAATTTAAAGGTATCTGCTTTACATATTGGTATAACAACTGAAAGGGGTTTGTGGAACAGTGTATAGTTCCATACATGAATGACACACTGGCTGAACAAAGTGAAGTTGAACCCTATGACGATAGTTGCTGACGTTTGAGTAGTTCACGCTACTGTAAGGTATTAGCATTAAAAATGCTAATATTCATGCTACAAACCTTAATGCTAACGATAGATGCATACCTCGTGTTATTAAAAGAATTTGGTAGTGGCTGGATGCTGTATTCAAGAGGTAATACGCTACTTTACAGTTCTGTATCTGAGGGGATGTTTCATTTTCACAGTCGATTTTTAACATTGGCTGTTTCAGGCAGGCCTGTTTCATATTTGATTCTGTAAAATATCTAAATATTGGAAAATACTGCAGACACCCAAGCAATGTTGTGAAACGCTTCTGACATTGATGTCTGTACAAAAGTTTTACCATCGTTGAATATACAACAAAAGTGCCAAAAATCGTATCTGACGATAAATAACGTTCATATGCTGCCCTTAGAACGCAATGAAACTAAATGTTATAATACGGTTTAGTTAGGAAGAAGAAACGCTGTTGGCCGATTTCTACACCGTATGTGTAATAAATTTACACACAACCGATAGTTGCTGTTGCTGAAGCTGTTTTGTAGTCACATATTGAAATGATACATAGTTTTCGTGACAACTGGAATGAATACACATGCATATCAAAAGAGTCTTACGCACATTTAAAGTTCGCGCGAAAGTTTGCCACCATAATGGCTCCGAGGCGCTTTTCAATTTGCCCGCTGTTCGCAGTCGGACGCTTAGGGAATTGTGGGGGCTTGGGTTGGCTATAGGGAGACTAGCGTCTTTGTACTTTCCCCTCCACGGTACTCGCTGGAGTTCCCAGCGTCTGGCTGGAGGAATCACTCTGCATGTGGACGTCGAAGTGGTAAGTTTAGCTCTGCCCTCATATCCGTTAAGATGGTGACGATTCTTGGTCTGGCTTAGTTGGACATAGATTCTAGAATATTAACTTCATTTTTCGTGCCTATTTTCTCCAATCTTGCGCGGAAGTGGTTTTGGATTTCGTTTCGGTGATTACATATAGATAAAAGCAGTCAGTATGTACCCGGTTTGAATTTGGTAATGGACTTGGCCCGGGTTTTTTTAATTTTTGTGTGCTCAAACCTTTAGATTATGTGTCAGGTTTGTGAACTTCGTGCAGGTGTCTTCTTTTTCAGTAATTAAAACTTCCGGGCTGAGAGGCCGTGGTCGAATAGTAGAAATTTCTTCCCCTGACGTTTCGTTGCCGGCTGCGAGCAACATCATCTGAGGTGACTCGACCAAGGTTAGTAAATATAAGGTTGGGCAGTAAGCGCTCTGCTCTGCCATTGGCTAGCGCTGTGACGTCACTGTGGGACTGCGCGCTCATAAACGGCCTGCACAAGCTTATTTCGGTACTGCACGGAATGTGCATTTATAATAAGTTTTTGACTAAAGAAAATGTTTCTCCCTTAAATACAAAGGGCTATTCTGCTGTAAAATATTCCATTTAAGAGTGCTGGGTCATATTCTATCGTACATTTACGCGATACATATCAGTAACATATCAAATCACAAACATATCGACAATTTCTTTAATATGAACAGGAATGTTTCAAACACTTTTTTCCGTGGCAAATTAAGCAACTCCGACTGTAAATCCCATACATAATCGGTTTCATTGAAATGCCGGGAGCCTATTCGAGAATGTGCAACATTTACATTGTCCTTCCTGTAGCACTTTGAGAGCTACACTTTCTTTAACGTTTCATCTCGAGGAAAAAATGATACTTTATTTCAGTTCCCTTTGTGTTCCCGCTGTGAGAATTACAACCCGTAATAGCACAGCCTGGCATTGTATAAATAATAACAGAAGTATTTCAAAGAATTATAGCAGAAACGATAGCACGCGCGACAGGCACTCGGGAAATCAATATATGTACTTTCCACTATAAACTTTTTACTTCCAAACTATGAAGCGAAACATATTATTTAACCCTTTCATTCCCAGTGTTGTTCCTCGACGACAACAACGTATTAAAAGCTGATTTATACCGTATTTTCTGTATCAATCCTTAAAATCGCATTGTTGTTGACGAATAACTTGCTTCTAGTACGACATTTTGCCGCTTGGTACGGTGTTTAGTCACTTCTGAGGCATTAATGTGTCCGTCTTGAGGGTGGTGTTACGTTGCCGTCTGTACGTGGTTGTAATTAGGAGCGTGATTGTGGTTCATGTTATTTTATTTCAGCAGTGAATTGTCTTGTCTTTGGTGCTGAGGCGATGATTATGCTAGCATTATTGATCTGGCAGCGTTAACAATCATCAAAATAATGTCCGAAGTAATAAAATACAAACGTCTGTGTTAACGCATGAAATACATGACATAAGAAAACAACAGATCGATCAAAAATTTTGAAGCGCGTAATTTGATGTTTTATTAATATAGAAAACACTGAATTTTAAGTTTTCCAAAGCTCAATTCATAATGTGGGAATGAAAGGTTTAAGCAAATGCAGCAGAAACGGTTAACACACACGAGTTAGGAACCAACACCGCATATTGCTTCACTCCCTGGTGTCCCACAGTGACGTCATGCGCATTACGTCGAAAACGCGTTTCCTACTGCGCATCGCTTACTGCGCCCCCCTGGACTCGACGACTGGCTGTTAGGCCGTGGAGAACCTGCTTATATAGAGGGCATAGAGGGCGCCACCACTCGTCACGTGATGTCAGCAGGAAAACTATCTCTGGCCTGCGTCATTACTCTCGATCGAAGGTAATCGATTGTCACATCTTTGGTATAATGTAGACTGCCATATCTCGTTTAACTTCAAGCCTTCTTCCTTCCTGTTAAAATTGTTGCGGTGTTTAAAAATCTCTATAGTCTCTCTATTCATACATGCATAATAATGCGATGTCTTAGCTAACACGCTTGTCTCACTAAATTTTATTTTGTGGTCACCGTTTTCAAAAACATGTTCCACTACGGCCGATTTGTCCGTGTGTCCCAGTCGACAGTTCCTCTTGTGTCCCGTTAGGCGAGTATTGATACTTCTTTTCGTTGTTCCAATATAAACCTTCCCACAACTACATCGAATCTTATACACACCCGGAGTAGCCAAAGGATGTCGCGCATCTTTCGTTGATCGTAAGTATTCACTGATCTTTTTGGTGGGTTTGAATATTGTTTCGACTCTAAACTTGGCCAGTACTTCTCCGATGCGGTCCGTGATATAGTGGATGAATGGGAGAAACACTTTCGCCGCCAAAGGTTGTTGTTGGACGTTAGCTGACATTTGTCTTCTGGGCTAGAGTGCTCGATCTATCTCCTTGTCACTATCTCTTTTTATTTTTTTTTTTTTTTTATTTTTTTTTATGAGGTTCGTAAATGATCGACTTCAAGAGTCCCATCTGCACGTTTAATCACTGAAACGTCCAAAAAATTAATCTGTCCATTAATCTCCGTCTCCATGGTAAATTGTATTTTCTCGTTGATACTATTCAAATGCTTTAAGAAACAGTTCAGCTCCTCTTCCCCGTGATACCAGATCACAAAAGTATTATTCTACTTTTCCGGGACGGTACTAGTATCAAAAATGTTCAAATGTTTGTAAATCTATCGGACCAAACTGCGTGGTCATCAGTCCGTAGCTTACAAACTACTTAAACCTAGGTAAACTAACCTAAGGACAAACACACACACCCATGCCCCAGGGAGGACTCTAACCTCCACGGCGAGCAACCGCTCGCTCCGCAGCGAGACGCTTTAGACCGCTTTTTTTTTTTTTTTTTTTTTTTTTTTTTCATCAGGTAGATCTATACTTTGCGGTCGTTTTCATTGTTCGTTCTTTGTCGTTCGTTGATCATTTGGCTCAGCTTTTTTATTACAGAGGACGTTCAGCCCTCTGACCGGGCGCGCTGAGCCACGGCGCCCGGCGACCGCTCGGCTACTCCACCGCGGCTGTACTAGTATTCAAGGGCATGTTAAATAAGCGTAATCCGCTTGAAACATTTCTTTCGTTCTTTCTTTCCGTGAGTGATGTGTGTTCCACGTAGTGTGTTCGTCGAAAAAAACCTTCAGCTTCCCCTTCAGGCAAATAATAATGCGTTTAGCTTACTGAATCCGTATTAGTGTTTCGCGACGTACTCTCTCAGACTATATCAGTGTTGCGGTTTCCTTTCAGAACATGTAGTTCTCGCTCCTTGTCTGTAAGCCCTACTAGTCTTGCACAACTAGAAATTCTACATATTTCTAGTAGTTGCATGTTGTAGTTCCTTTTTCATCTCGTTCGCTCGTCTAATTATTCATTTTTGTGGGTATTGGAAACTGTGCTTCATCTATTCTAGAAATTCTTTGCATTACTAAGGGTTACATGCCACAGCTAATTTTTCTTTATTTTCCGGGAATTCGAGTTTTTTGCATATTTACTAGTTTTCGGAACCACGTGGCTCCGTACTCTGACGTAGAAGGTAAATAGTTAATCTCTTGTGTTTTTCTTTCCTGCTCATGAAGCAGTGCCTAGGTTGTGTAATTCTTGTTTTAAATTTCAAGTTAATATTGCGATTTTGCTGAGATGCGACCCTGCGTTTCTATTGCATAGAAATCTATAGTTTTGGTCCGTTATTAATGAAATTTTGCACACTTTACATTAAAAACGAGAGGAATGTTACTGTCTTTATAAAAATTTCGTTCGGTGCGTGGTGTAGGGTTCTTACAGAATTATACAAAATGCATAGTTTTGCTCCTATTTTTTTTCTTTAATTTTTGCACACATCACCTTTAAACCAAGAGGAAGATCACTGAGTATTTAAATGTTTGTATGGTACATGACAAAGTATCTTGTAGAAAACTTTGCCGAGAGAGGGAAAGGTGGAAACAAATAGAGAGATGGGAGAGAAAGAGGTGGACACAGAGAGAGGGGAGGGGGGGGGGGAAGGCGAGGTGGACTACGAGAGAGTACGATAAAAACACCCAGGAAATGCCGCGTTCACATCTAGTAATAAAATAAAAATGTTGTTGTTTAGGTCTTCAGTCCGGAGACTGGTTTGATGTGGCTTTCCAACCTACTCTATCCTGAGCAAGCCTTTTCATCTTCTCCTAAGAACGGCAACCCACATCCACTCGAATATGCTTACTATACGCGTCTCTTAGTCTCCCTCTGCGATTTTTACCCCCACACACTTCCCTCCAATGCTAAATTTACGATTCCCCGATGTCTAAGAATGTGTCCTACCAAGCGATCCCTTCTTTTAGTCAGGGTAAGCCAAAAATTCCTTTTCTCACCAATTCTGTTCAGTACATCTTCATTAGTTATGCGATCTACCCACCTAATCTTCAGCATTCTTCTGTAGCACCACATTTCAAAAGCCTCTATTCTCTTCCTGTCCGCACTGCTTATCGTCCGTACAAGGCAACACTCCACACAAATGCCTTCAGAAAAGACTTCCTTACCCTTAAATTAATATTCGATGTTAGCAAATTTCTCTTTTTCAAAAATGCTTTCCTTCCCATTGCCATTCTGCATTTTATATCCTCTGTACTTCGACCATCGCATGTTATTTTACTACCCAAGTAACAAAACTCATCTACCACCTTCATTGTTTCGTTACCTATTCTAATTCCTTCGGCATCGCCTGATTTTCTAAGAACGCATTCCATTATTGTTGTTTTGCTCTTGTTAATGTTCATTTTATACGCTCTCTTCAACACTGTCCATTCCAGTCAACAGCTCCTCCAGGTCCTTTGCTGTCTCTGACAGAATTACAATGTCATCAGCAAAACGCAATGTTTCTATTTCTTCACCCTGAACTTTAATCCCTATTCCACATTTTTCCTTGCTTTCCTTCACTGCCTGCTCGATGTACAAATTGAATAACATCGGAGAAAGGCTAAGACCCTGTCTTACTCCCTTCCCAACTGATGCTTCTCTTTCATGCCCTTCGAGTCTAATAACTGCGGTCTGGCTTTTGTACAAGTTGTAAATAACTCTCCTTTCCCTGTATTTTACCCCTGCTGAAATAAATAAATAAAAATAAATGGAGGGTTTCGTCAGAACTCTGCTGTTATCATATGACCATCAGAGATTCTAACATTGCAGTAAAACTGCTCTTCCCATTCACAATACAGCGGAAACACCTTCGCTAGTCAATAATTAACTTCAAGGTAGCAACCTACCAAAGACACTTTGGGAACTGCTGAAATACTTGAATTACGTATGAGTTATAAAACTTTGAGTAGTACAGTGAATCGATTGAATCAAAACTACGTAAATTGGAAAGTATTAAGCGCTAGAGGTTTCAGAACTCCATAAGTAGTCAGACCGGTTAGTTGCAGTAGTTGCACCAGCGACAGAATAAATGACAATCTGAGAGAACTGTAGTTTTCGTTTATGGATCCAGTACAAATTAAAATATCACTTGTACAGTACAAATTGTTAAAGTACGAAGATGTGCAGGTGATAGTATTTTCAGTGCTAGGTTCGTGTAATTCACTGTCATTCGTTCTCTATAAAATGAATGTACAATCTTGAATAATGTAACATATTTCTATGTAAATTTGCCATTCAGGCGGAGTGAGCATCTAGCTATCATGATCTGACTTCACAGAGCTGACAAATTACAGCTATTCATCACTCATTTATCAGCCATCTATAATTTAAAAGCTAATTTTCTGAATAGGCGTGATACGTAAACGTTCAGTCATTTTAGTCGAACTGATAGTGCAGTCCTGATTAATGAAACACGTTTTTACGTCAGATTCATTTCCATGAAGAGTGAGCATCGTGCCATTAACTGTACTATCCAGATATGACTTCCAGAAACTGATAAATTACAGTAAATAATCATTTATAAGCCATCATTAGTTGACCAGCTAATGTTCTGATGTTAAGAAACACGAAGCGACATATTGAACACATCTGCGTAAAAGCACAGGCATCGGGGCTCGAGTTGGGGTATCTATATGATATGGACCATCAGGTGGAAAAAGCTTCTTTGCTCACCGACCATACTGACAGCAAGCAGCAGCGAACAAATTTACCTGTGTCACTCGCTCATTCAGAAAGCAGTAAGACTTTCTGCTTCGAACAAACCTGCAGTTTAAAGGTCCGACTCCATACCGAGTGGTTAGGGTGTATGACTGCTACGTCGTGGACCCTGTGATATTCCTGGCCTATGGCCACTTCATGTTTCTGGCCGCTGGCCGTTTCTTTGCTGGTATCGTACGTGTCTTAAAAGCGGAAGAAAGACAGAAGTGCAGCATATGTTGAAATGTGGGGTGGGGGGCAGTAGCATATGGCACAGTAGGTGCTGGTTCCCGTGGGAAAGTCCGCCTATGTTACTGGTGCTCTCCTCGCATTGGCTGCTGCATTTCACGTAGCGTGATTTCTTTTGAAATTAGTTTTGTTTATTATATACTAAATATTAATTATTCATAGCTGAGAATTAGTAATAAATATCTTTCAAGGACAGGCTAGATTTTGACAGATTAAAAAGTTTAAGGTGTCTTCTCTTATTGTAACAAGAGAACAGCGATTTTGCAAAAGACGCGCGACGGCCCTGTTTTGGCGCGAAATAGATCGTCAGGTGCCCTCTCGCAACGCGCCGCAGTTTCAGTCTCGAGCTGACCACTATACGCGCCGGACCGCGCCGGTCATGAGTAAAGATTTCTGTAATAGTGAGAACAGTCGAGGTCTCAACATGAACTATGGGCAGCATAGGCCGTATCATATTAGCAATAGTTGCTCATATTTTATTATTTATTTAATAAATGGCATCCCTGACAATTAAAAATCTCGCGAGTCGCTTATTATGCTTCCATCATACACAACTTATTTTAGCCTCACTTGTATGCTGTAGAAGAACCTACGACCTGTGTGCTGTCTTCTGCGCTGGGGACACAACTATAGAAGACAACAGGTTAGTCAGAACTCCATGCTTTCCATGACGTATTGGACAGCAACTACGGCACCTCGTGCGTACTGTAGGGTGGTACAAACGCACACTGCTACGCAACAGCATCCGCAAGGATGTAAAGGTTTTAGGGGACTTGTGGGAGGAAGCAGTACTAACTTCTCCGTCCGCAAATAAAACCCTAGGAAGCTTGTAACACGGGTTTGATTCTCGATATCAACAGTCATATTTCCTTAGGGAGAGGACTGGAACAGTGTGCTCTTAGCTTGGTGAGGCAAAGTGAGGAATTTCTTGCAGCATTTTTGAGGTCAGGAAACTCAGAATCAAAAGGGAAACTAACTACAAGTCCGCAATACCGCCTAGTAATGTTGCCATTAGCAGTAGAGTGTACGTCGATCCAAGAGACCCGATTGTCCGCCTACAGCCAAAATACATAACATTAATTTTTTCTTATACAGTTCATAGACTTCTTTCTCCTATCAAGTGAAACAATCTATTTATAAAGAAATGTTTCGAGGAGGAAGTGAAACTAATATGTAATACATCCATTACTTCTAACAGAAGGACTAGTAAACACTCCAAGCAATTCAAATTTCAAATGTTTGTAAAGCTTATGGGACTTAACTGCGAGGTCATCAGTCCTTAAACTTATGAACTAACTTATACTAAGGACAGCACAAACATCCATGCCCGAGGGGGGATTCGAACCCCAGAATGGGAACGACCTCGCGCATCGCAGCACAGCGCCTCAATGCGTTCGGCCGATCGGCCGCGGCCCCAAGAAATATCACTATGTATATGTACAGCAGTGTTTCCCAAACTCTTTGAATTCGCACCCCCTTCCAAAAAAAAAATTGTGATCCCCACCCCATCCCCGAACCATAACACAACTATGTGTTCATTTTCAGAGGCAAAGATTTTAATTATCTTCTTTTGATACAACTTCCATGGAAATAAATAATAAAAAGTACAGTGTTGTACATCCTATACATATTATAAATGCGAAAGTTTGTATGTTTGTTACCGCATCACGCTAAAACTGCAGGACTGATTTAGATGAAATTTCATATAGCGATTTCTTACAACTTGGATTAGGACATAGGCTACTTTTCAAAATGTTTATTACAAGTTATTTATTTAAAATACGTAACGGAAATACGTTACGGGTTGTAAGGAGCTTCTAATACAACAGCAGAGGTACTATGTAGCGTATGGCATGTTTAGCTGCCGGGCGCCGTGGCTCAGCGCGCCCGGTCAGGGGGCTATACGCCCTCTGTAATAAAAAAAGCTGAGCCAAATATTCAACGAGCAACCTAGAACGAACTGAATCGACGACCGCAAACCAACGATCTACCTACAAAAAAAAGCTTCAAGAGTTAACGCGTCATGTTATGAACTACCATTATGTTTGGGCAATGGCTCGTGTCCTGCTGTAGTGAATTTTTTTTCTTTGTTATTGTTATCTTTTTTACTTTCGAATATACAAAAAGATTCTGGGATACTGCCAAAACGGCTTAACTGACAATTACATACACAAGAAATTTGAATGTTGGCGTTTATGCCACATTCATTTTCATTTGTTGTAACAAATGAAGGAAGTATGTATATAAATTGAAGACTTTAAATAAAATATGCTCTAAGTACCATGGCAAGAAAAAACATTGACGTTTTGTGTAGAATGGGATCTAGATACCAAACCCTATTTTGTGTACAAAGCGCGAACTGCAACGTATAAATAGCGTACGTAAACTGCAACGAAAGTAGTAGCAAATGCACTCAACAGATGTCAGGCAGTATAACACTCATGAAAATATTTCTCAGGACGTATAATGTGTATTCAATTGTGATATTATCCAGGTTCTTAAACATTGTTTTCTCCTTGGTTTTCGATGACGTGTATTGGACTGTCACCTTTAACTATAGATGTTCGAACATTGCGATGTTATCGTAATTCTTTAAAATTGTTTTCTCTTTGGATTTCGATTATTTATAGCATTCGAACGTTTACTTTAGTGCATTGACGTGACTTTGCTGGTTAGATTTCACTGATTCAATCTTTCTCTGGTGATTTCGTTGGTTTGTAAGACTTCGTTGGTTTGTTTCCCTGTTATATTAATTGTTTCTTTCATTCGTTTAGTTCGTATTTATAGGATCAGGATAGTTTCTTTATTCGTTACATTTATTGTTTCTTTTGTTGGTTCGCTTTGTAAGGTCTCAACAGTTCGTTTCTCCGTTAGATTTCTTTTTTATTTCGTTACTTTTCTCCGTTAGGTTTGCTGTTCATTTTGTTCCTTTATTTGGCATTTGTTTTCGTTTAAGCTTCTAATGTCTAGCAAACGCAAGTCAAATCTATCTCGGAGCTCTAAACGCGCTCGAGCTATGAAGATATCTAGACAGCAACAATCGCCTACAGATGCTGAAGGGCAGACAATTAAGCAGGCGGAGCGGCAGGCAGTTGTTCAAGCGACTGAAACCGCTGCGCTAGCTGATGATCGGCGTCAGCAGAACGCTGAACGCAGTGCGTCTCTGCGTGTTTCTGAGACAGCCGAAGAAGCAGACGCACACCCACATGCTGTTGCACAACGAGAAGTTCATCGTCGTATTAATACCCGGGGTTTCGTAAGAAATTGTGCTTTCAAGTATGATCCAACTTTGGATTACAGTAAGCACACACTCATCAAAATTGTCCGTATGAACAAAGCATTCAGATTTTGTGGGGCACTTAAATGGAAGGAGGAAACGGCGGGAATGTGTTCTCTGGGGGGGGGGGGAGGGCAAGGTATCCGTACCTACACCTACATTAGAAGAGCCGGCGGATCCTTTAAATCAATTGTTTTCTGGAGACACCGACGAGTCACAGCAGTTCCTAAATCGTATAAGAAAATGTAATGCCTGTTTTCACATGGCCTCCTTTGGGGCAGATAGAATTCTAGCCATGCCTGGGTTTTCACCGACCTTCACGGTGCAGGGACAAGTGCACCATAAAATCGGGTCCCTTGTACCTCCGTCCAATAGTGAAGCTAAATAGGACGATAGGACGACGAGAGAGACTGATAGACGGTGTCAAATTATTCATGGAGTTGAACGTGCAACTGTACAGAAAATTCAGAAATTTCTGCATCATCACAAAGTGTATCGAGAGCTAGAAATCTCTACGTATACACGGAGAACAAGAAGTCTCGAAACGTCGTTTACAGGGACATATTGCAATAGATTTTTAGCTCTCCATCCGTTCCAAGACAATTATATATTCCGTGCCAACAATGTCGCAAACAGCCATGTAGTTATTTATGCCCTTTCTTGGCACTTTAATGACTGACTATTGAACCGGGGGTAACACCGCGGGGAGCAGCTAGTTATAGCATAAATTTTAGTCAATTTTTCTGAATGAAACACATACAATTATTAAATTAATTGCCACAGAAAAATATCTGTTGCATCGAGGTTTCGCATTGCGGGTGAAGCTAAGAAAGGAATTCTGCTCGTTGAGCAAGGTCCCATCGTATAGCCAATTTGTAAACAATCGAATTATTCAAAATAAATTATTGTATTTGAAAAATTTCCCTATCGCCTGATACCTGAAAATAGTTTTCAGGCCTTTCGTTTCTTCATTATTCACGCGGTGTATTTATTAGAAAACAATATTTGTTCTATTCAACTGAGAGTTGATCTCAACAAAGAATCGAAAAAATGTTCAAATGTTTATAAATCTATCGGACCAAACTGCATCGTCATCAGTCTGTAGCTTACAAACTACTTAAACTAAGTTAAACTACCTAAGGACAACACACACACACACACACACACACACACACACACACACACACACACCCATGCCCAAGGGAGGACTCGAACCCCCGACGACGAGAAACCGCGCGCTCCGCAGCGAGCTGCTACTCCACCGTGGCAACAAGAAATCGCTTAATGTTAACATGAATTACATTTCATTTTTCTCAGGCATATGATTTTGCCTTAAGGAACCCCGAGTATCCAGGCACGTTCCTGGCTGGTTGTTTTCTGTCTGTGACGGCGACCCTTCGAGCAAGACTTTGAGACCCCTTGGGGGTCGCGACCCACAGGTTGAAAGACATCAACAGTAATGAACGACCCGAAGACAGGCGTTGATAAACTTTTTCTCTGTCGCAACACTTTGATACTACGATGAATCCACTTCTTGGAAGGTTAATAAACATTTCAAAAAACGACAAAAACGCTTTTTATTAAATTACTAGATATAAACTCTGCGTTGCCCGGGTGTTTATTTATCCTACACTCTAGTCCGCATCCCCTTTCCCTCTCTGCACCCACCTCTTTTTCTCAGTTTTCTCTCCGTTTCCACCTTACCCAAAGTTTTCTGCCGGGTATTCTGTCATGTACCATAAAAACATTTATGTAACCAGTGATCTACGCATTTTGTAAAATTCCGTAAAGTCTCCTCCCCCATGCACCGTTTGCTCTTGATGTTTTAATGCGTTTTGCTCCAACAGTGTTTCTAGATAATAACGTTTTCCTTTCCCGAGGCATGTTGTCTGAATGTAATATATTAAAAGTAAATGTACTGTTGTAATATGTATAAAGTAACACAATGCACATTTATCTACGAAGTTTCAATAACAGTTTAATTAATGTAATTAATTTCACTCATTTTTGAGGAAATGTAGCTGAGAAAGCGGAACTGAAAAATATTCCTATCAGATTACA
This sequence comes from Locusta migratoria, assembly GCA_026315105.1. Classification (NCBI taxonomy): domain Eukaryota; kingdom Metazoa; phylum Arthropoda; class Insecta; order Orthoptera; family Acrididae; genus Locusta; species Locusta migratoria. The sequence goes on from CM048749.1 coordinate 215,679,483, forward strand.
GAAGTCTATGCACTTCCTTTTTATCAGGAAATTAAGTAGTGTAGATAAAATCACACGTAAAAATCCACTCGTTTCGAAGAATCAAAAATCAAATGTTTGTAGAGCTTATGGGACTTAACTAAGGGGGTCATCAGTCCCTAAACTTACAAACTACTTATGAACTAGCTAAAAATAAGGACGGCACAAATATCCATGCCCGAGGGGGGATTCGAACCCCCGACCGTGGTGGCCGTGCAGACTGTGACTGGCGCGCCGCAGACGGCTCGGCCACCGCGGCCGGCCCGAAGAATCCAATCACGAAATTCAACATTAATGATTGTGATAATATCACAGATCGATCACTTGATGTAATGCGGAAACGTCAAATCAATTTTTTTTAAAGAGATTTATTAAAAGAAATTTCTTTTTTCTGCTTTATTTATTTATACTAGGCCAGTCAAATTAGACATTGAAAACGCAAATCGTGATGTAGTTCTAATGTTTTGATATGTTATGAGGAGCAGTTAGAGTAGTATTAAACCAAGTTTGCAGCTTCGTAAACCCTGTGCTTCCCAAGTTATAAGTGAAAAACTCCGAAATTTTCGGACGTTTTTTAGATTTTGCCTTCTAACGCATAAACTATGAGTTTTACGATGTTAGTAGGTTTTACCATTTCCAAATTACATAGAATATGTAACAATTTAAGCCTAACCGCAGCGTTATACATCAATAGTTTTCTAGATATGAAGCGTCATAAATGGGCTTATTTTTCCCAAAAATGAAAATTTTAACTTTTGCTCTGATTTCGAGCTGAATATTGGCAAAGCCGCTCATCCTGCGAGAACAGACATTCGAATTGAAGTTGTAGTAAATTTTATTAGCTTTAAAATAAGTACAAGATGAACACTCTAGAGCTTGTAGTTCTCTTCAAATTGTACAAAAACGGAAAGTCGAGAAACAGATAATTTTGAAGAAATGAGTCTAAACACTAATGACAAATTGTGGGCATGCAAAGAAATAAAAATGTATACCACTGTCTTTAAAGAAATGCAATTGTGTACTAAAAAACACATTTCAGTAACTGAAAACTCTCACTGTTTTGGTTTCTTGGAAGGTCCTGGTTGTTCACAGTCGTGTTCTAGGACATAAGGAGGCTCCTGCGGTGCTGCATCCATTCCTGGCTGTTCGTCCGAAGGCGGGAGATCATCGTAATCGTCTTCATCCTCGTAGATCAGACTCGTAGTGATGTTGTAGCAAGTGCTACCAGAGCAGTGAGTGCACAAAGCTGAGCACTGAAGTCCGGCTTTCTGGCAGTTGCATGCATCCCTTCTTGCACTTACATGAGAGCGATCTGAAAAGTTTAGGTGGGGATGGTTCACATAATGTTGTTACTGGTAATAGACCAACTGAGCTCTTCAACCAACCCCACTGTGTGGCGTCCTTCGCCACTCCCAACCATGTTTGCACTTGGTGATATGTGCGGTAGGAATGGAAGGAAGCATCTTCTTAGGTTGGGGGCAGACGTCCCAGGTCCACCTTCGCATTGGCTGCTGACTTGACGAACAGGCGGAATCTAAGGCTGTGTAGGTTGTCGAAGGATGTGTCCCCTCCATATAGAGCGATAAGGCACTTCTGTCCAACATCAGCTATAGTTTCATGACTAGTATCTGGCAATAGAAGCACAGCGGCCAGGTCAATCAGGTACTTTTAACTTTGAAGAACACTGCACAATTTTATTTTTCCTTGCCAGAAAAGAGGGGAAGTTGTGTCACATCCGCTAAATGCATCTAGGAAGAGTTCAAATCCGGGGGGCAATTCCATTTTTCCTCGGCAGAAAGTAGTGGATAACTGATTACCACTTGACTCGCCTCTATTGTTTTTCTGGAAATAAACACTTCGGACGATAGAGCCCAAGCCGCAGAGGAGAACGAGTAAATCCACATCCTCCCCAACCACGATCACGATCTCGTAGGATACGCTTTTATCGAGGGCAGTGCAGATAATGTCGCGGTCTGCGTCTTCTGTTGCTCTCTTAGTTTCAATGCCCTCGAGTTCAAACGCAGAGCACAGTGGTCATTGAGACGTCTTTTCTTTGAGTCGTTGACTAACACTTTCTCCTGGGGCATTTTGATGATAGCTGAAGAGTCAACTACGATCTCATTGCAAGAAAGGGCAGCGCAGCGGTGCAATCGTTCTGCAGTTTTAGTACTCCTGGGGGCTCCATCTTCAGGATATCCATCAAACACCACTGCGACGTTCCTACCAAAGTTGTTTAAAATGTAGGTAATGTAGGTAGCAACTATAGCCTTCATCGAGTCGTTTCTGTGCCAGTTAGCCTTGTGGAGAAGGTATCCCCCATCGACCACTACAAATATCCTGGTTCTAAGAGAAATGATTTGTGAAAGTGGTGCGAAAGCGGCATAAAAAGTTCACTTCGCTCCCTTACGCATCCCCTCTTCGTTGAACAATGCCAATGGATAATTATATGTTTGTAAATCTTTCGGACCAAACTGCGTGGTCATCAGTCCTTAGCTTACAAACTACTTAAACCTAGGTAAACTAACCTAAGGACAAACACACACACACACACACACACACACACACACACACACACACACACACACACACACACACACGCCCCAGGGAGGACTCGAACCTCCATGGCGAGCAGCCGCGCGCTCCGCAGCGAGACGCTTTAGACCGCTCGGCTACTCCACCGCGGCCCAATGGATAACTTAAAATGCTCTTTCAGTTCACTGTCCGACTTTTTTGTGATACACATCCTTTGAAAAATGGTGAGTGGATTAACGTCGACACGCTTCTTGTGTACTTAATGGAGCTCCTGATTTTCGACAAAGTCACCACTTCGACAACGAGCTGCCAGTTATTTTCTTGACCACTTCAATGCCTTTTTCCTTAGCTAGGTGGCAATATATTTCAGCACCTCCCACGATTCCGTTGCTCATGGATAGTATTTTGTGTGTAGATGGAAATGGATGATGGATACTGAACCATTAATTAAGTTTTTCCAGGTCAGCACTGTTTCGTATCATCTGTGCTGACCTCATGTCAATGTGTTGTTCTGATGTTACAGAAGAAATGTCCCAAAAACGTTCCAGCTCTTCGCACAGGTTTAACATGTACACCATTCCTCCTGTCCACCGCGAAAGCACACGGCCGTGAATTATTCCTCCCTGACTCTTCATTGATCTCATTAGAACCTGTTCGATAGTTAATTCTGTCCACAGCCCTGACCAAAATTTATGACATCTGCGAATTGTGAAGTCTCCTCTAGTGGGACCATCAGTGTTGTAGGTTACTCATGTCCTGTAAATATAGACGAGCACTTTTAGCGTAAAAAATGGCCCGCTGAGTGAAAGAAAGGAAGCATTTTGCATATTGTATCCAAGTGTAGCTCCCAATCCCCCATCCTCTCTGCCTGAATGAATCTCTTCATAAGTACAGTCATTCCATAATACTGCACCCAGAGTTTAGAGGTAGGGCCTTCTCTTTCCAGGTTATCCAACGCATTTTTGAATTTGTTGCTAAAATCTGGACAGTTCGATTCACCCTGGCAGAAAGAAGAAGTGACCGGTTGTTATCACTTAATCTCTCAGTTTTTGCTCGCTTTATCTCAGTTAGCTGAACATCATTAAAAATCAAAGAAGCCAACGCAAGATTTGTCGTTACAATTTTTATAATACACGAGTTTCATGTAAACATACAATCGAACCTTTCGCTGAATGCCCACAATTATCCTTAGTTTTTAGGCTCATTTCTTCAAAAAATCTCAGTTTCCTGACTTTCCGTTTTTGTACAATTTGAAGAGAACTACTCGCTCTAGAGAGTTCATTTTGTGCTTATTTTAAAGCTAATGAAATGTACTACAACTTCAATTCTCATGATTATTCTCGCAGTATGAGCGGTTATGCCAATATTCAGCTCGAAATCAGAGCAAAAGTTAAAATTTTCATTTTTGGTAACAAATAAGCCCATGTTTGACGCTTCATATCTAGGAAACTATTGGACGTATAACGCTGCGGTTAGGCTTAAATTGTTACATATTCTATGTACTTTGGAAATGCTAACGACTACTAACATCGGTAAAACTCATAGTTCATGCGTTAGAAGGCAAAATCTAAAAAAAAATCCGACAATTTCGGAGTTTTTCACTTATAACTTGGGAAGCACAATGTTTTCGAAGCTGCAAACTTGGTTTCATACTACTCTAACTGGTCCTGACAACATATCAAAAAATTAGAACTACATCACGATTTGCGTTTTTAGCCCCTTTTTTTGTACGATTTGACTGACCTATACTTGTATTTCCTTATTCGTATGCTTATCCTTACAGAGAAAGAGCTGAAGACATTGTAGCACGCATAGACCAAAGATATGGCCTGCGGCATCACGTTTCGCTGTATGTAACCTCCTTCCTACAGAGCCGCAACGTCATCGCTAGTCTTCAGTTCGAATTTTTTATAATTTGACGACTTTCCACCACCATATCTTTCACCCCCTTATAGCTATCGGCATGGAACTGCTATGGTGTACAACGGGAGACTTCGACCAACAATTACACACAGACCATTCGTTTGCGTTCTGTAGGTTTCGTTGCAGAGCGAAATACTAACACACACGTAGAATTTTATATGCACCGATAACTTTCCATCCCAATATACTCCACCCTTTTATCATTATCAACCCTCAAGCCGCAATGCAACAAATATAACCATTTTCAAAGAGTAAATATAATTTTCAAAGAGTAATTATTGTTCCGCTTTTCTCGTTATGTTCTTCAAATTACTAAATACCAGATCGCTATAAAAGCGTGCCTGAAACCGTCCTCAGGTATTAATATTTTAGCTCGTTATGTCTTGTGGTTCAGACGTGATAGACGTTCACATTTATAGATACAGATTACAACAGTTTAGAATCGTAACTAATATCTCAAGCATCATAATATATTCTAAATGAGTGAAATGTGGAGAAACTAACAATGTGAGTGTAGATGGGATGTGGCTTACATTCAAACAAACAATTATATATTTATAACAAATTATCAAAACAAGGTGCTGACGCACCATGGTACACAATACAGATCACTCTTGTAAAAGCAAAGATAAAAGGATGCCAAATTTAAACGGTCACAAAATCTCCAAGACTGGCAATCTTTTACAGAAACTCGAAATTTAACTCGAACGTCAATGCGATAAGCTTATAACAGTTCCACAACGAAACCCTGTCACGCAATTTCGTAGAGAATACTAAGGAATTCTGGGCGTATGTAAAGTACGCCAGCGGCAAAATATAATCATTACCTCCATTACACGACAGAAATGGTGATGCTACTGATGACAGTTCTGCTAAAGCTGAATTACGTAACACGGCTTTCCGAAATTCCTTCACCACAGAATACAAATAAAAAATTCCAGGATTCATATCATGAACAGCTCTTAGCTTAGTAATTTAAAAGCAGATGACCCTGGATTATCATAGCAACTTAAATTACTAAGGAAAAGTAATTCTCACAGTCCCCATTGTACACCAGATAGGTTCCTTTCAAATTATGCTAATGCAATAGTCCCATACCTATCATTTACAACCGCTCACTCAGCGAAAGATCTCTACCCAAGGACTGGAAAGTTTCACAGATCACTCCAATATTCAAGAAAAGCAGTAGGAGTGATCCAAAAAACTACAAGCCTGTATCATTGCCGTTGGTTTGCAGCAAGATTTTTAGAACATTTTCGTCAATTGTTATGAACGACGTCGATGAGACGACCTATTGACCCAGAGTCTTTCTTGTGAAACACAAATAGCTAAATGTTCAATGGTTTGTGGAGCTTATGGGACTTGACTATGGGTACATCAGTCCCTAAACTTACAAAATACTTATGAACTAGCTTATACCGAAGACGGCACAAAATTCCGTGCCACGGCCTCGCGCATCGTAGCATAGCGCCTCAACGCGATCGGCCGCTCCGCCGCGGCGACACAAATAGCTCTTTACACACATGATGTGCTGAGTGCTGTCGACAAGGGATGAAAATGAATTACCTATTTAAATCGCCCGCTACCGGGCTAGAACCCAGTTCCCTTCGAGCAGCCGTAGCGTGCGGATCTCCGTGCCGGCGCGTTTCCAGGAGCTCAGTCCGTCAGTTCACCTGATGATGGCGACATGTATGATCACCGAAATATTGCGCCCGTTGGACATTATAGACCGACAGTACACCCGTGGATATTTTGATTACCTACTTCTAGATTTCGGGAAGGCTTTTGACACCGTACATCACAAGTTTCTTCTAATCAAAATGGGTGCTTTTGGAATATCACTACAGTTGTGAGATTGGATTCCTAATTACCTGTCAGAATGGACGTAGTACGTTGTAACTGACGGAAAGTCATCGAGTAGAACAGAAGTGATTTCTAGCGTTCCTTAGGGGCTATAAGATCCCTACTGCTCTTTATCTTTATAAACGCTTTAGAAGAATATGTGAGCAGGTCTCTTAAACTGTTCGCGCTAATGGTCTCTTTTATCAATTAGCAAAGTCATCACAGGATCAAACGCAACTGCAAAAGATTTAGATATCTGCATGGCGCAAAAATTGGAAATTTATCCTTAATTATGATAAGTATATTGCCATCCATATGACTATTTAATCCGTTATACTTCATTTATACGATGAATCAGTCAAATCTATGGGCCGTCAATTCAACTAAAAAGCTAGGAATAACAATTACGAACATCTTAAATTGTAAAGAACACATAGAAAATATCGTTGGGAAGGGGAACTAATGGCTACGTTTCATTGGCCGAAGATGCAACAGTTCTACTAAAGAAACTGCCTACACTAAACTTGTGCGTCCTATTGTGGAGTATGGCTGCGTATAGTGGGATCCCCATAAGTGGGAATGCCGGCCGCGGTGGCCGAGGAGACTGAGGAGCTCCAGTCACGGTCTGCACGGTCGGGGGTTCGAAACCCCCCTCGGGCATTGATATTTGTGCCGTCCTAGTTCGTAAGTAGTTCATAACTAGTTTGTAAGTTTAGGGACTGATGACCCCGTAGTTAAGTCCCATAGACTATACAAACATTTGAAACATTTGATTTGATCAAGTGCGATTGATGGACGGTTTAGAAAAAGTTCAGAGAAGGGAAACTCTTTTGTATTATCGCGATTTAGAGAAGAAAGTGTCATGGAAATAATGCAAGAGTTGGAGTGGAAATCATTGAAAGTAAGGCATTCGTTGCGGCGAGATCTATATGCGAAATTTGTTTCATCAACTCCGTCTTCAGAATGTAAACATTTTGCTAGCACTCACATACACAGAGAGCCATGCTAATCATATTAAAATAAATGAGATCGATAACGAGAAAGATTTAGCTGTTTCTTTTTCCCGCGCGCTATTAAAGAACTGAGCTGTAGAGAAATATCTTAAAAGTGGTTCGATGAACCCTCTGCCATCCACTTCAATATGACTTGCAGCGTATTTATGTAGATGTAGGTGAAATAACTAAGAGCTACTGATCTCTCCTTCTTTCTCCCTCCCTCTCTCTCTCTCTCTCTCTCTCTCTCTCTCTCTCTCTCTTTTCTTTAATGCAGTTATTCACCGATATTCCCGCAGAACACAGTTTGGAGAACCATATCTTACAGGGATGGCACAGTCAACTTTGCATGAGGAGTTGTTTAGTAACTGGAAGAACTTGTATCTCGAAGTCGAAGTGACAGTTCCTTCAAGTTCGCATTTCGCCACTTTATCTGTGAGGGTATCTTCCAAAGATGAATATTTAAGGGAGGTTTTTTCAGTTGGAACACGGTATATGAGTCCTGAAAATTTAAATGACTAATTTGAAAATATATTGAACTAGTCGATCCGCCAGTGCTTCGAAATTGCTAATATGTATGTACACTCTCCACTCCCATGAACCACAGACATTGCCGAGGTGGGGTGGCTTGCGTGCCTCAACGATACAGATAGCCGTACCGTAGGTGCAACCACAGCGGAGGGGTATCTGTGGAGAGGCCAGACAAACGTGTGGTTCCTGAAGAGGGGCAGCAGCCTTTTCAGTAGTTACAGGGGCAACAGTCTGGATGATTGACTGAGCTGGCCTTGTAACATCAGCTAATGTGGCTTTGCCACACAGTTACTGCGAACGGCTGAAAGCAAGGGGAAACTACAGCCGTTACCTTTCCCGAGGACATGCAGCTCTACTGTATGAACATATGATGAAGGCATCCTCTCGGGTAAAATATTCCGGAGGTAAAATAGTCCCCCATTCGGATCTCCGGGCGGAGACTACTCAGGAGGATGTGATCATCAGGAAAGACAATACTGGCATTCTACGTGTCGGAGCGTGGAATGTTAGATCCCTTAATCGAGTAGGAAAATTAGAAAATTTAAAAAGGGAAATGAAGTTAGTTATAGTGGGGATTAGTGAAGTTCGGTGGCAGGATGAACAGGATTTCTGGTCAGGTGAGTACAGGATTATAAATACAAAATCGATTGGGGGTATCACAGGAGTAGGATTGATAATGAATAAGAAAATAGGAATGCGGGTAAACTACTATGAGCAGCACAGTGATCGCATTATCATTGTCAAGATAGATACGAAGCCAACATCGACAACAGTAGTACAGGTTTATATGCCAACTAGCTCTGCCGATGATGAGGAAATCGAAGAAATATATGAGGAGCTAAAGGAAATTATTCAGACAATTAAGGGAGAGGAAAACTTAATTGTGATGGGAGACTGGAATTCGGTAATAGGACAAGGAAGGGAAGGGAGGATAGTAGGTGAATATGGTCTGGGCAAAAGGAATGAAAGAGGAAGCCGCTTGATAGAATTTTGCACAGAACATAATTTACTTATAACAAACACCTGGTTCAAGAATCACAAAAGAAGGTTGTATACGTGGAAGAGACCAGGAGACACTGGAAGATACCAGATAGATTTTATAATGGTAAGACATAGATTTCGGAACCAGGTTCTACAATGTAAGACATACCCAGGGGCAGATATAGACTCTGACCATAACTTGTTGGTTATGAACTGTAGGCTGAAACTAAAGAAACTAAAAAAACGTAGGAAAATAAGGAGATGGGACCTGGATAAATTGAAGGAACCTGAGGTTCTTAAGAATTTCAGAGGGAGCTTTAGGCAATTGACAGAAACAGGGGAAATTAAAACAGTAGAGGAGGAATGGGTAAAATTGAGATGAAATAGTGAAGGTAGCAGAGGACAAAATAGGTAGGAAGGAAAGACCTACAAAAAATCCTTGGATATCACAGGAGATATTAAATTTAATCGATGAAAGGAGAAAATATAAAAATGCAGTAAATGAAACAGGCAAAATGGAGTACAGGCGACTAAGAAATGAGATTGACAGGAAGTGCAAAATGGCTAAGCAGGAGTGGCTAGAAGGCAAATATAAGGATGCAGAAGAATGTATAAATAAGGGAAAAATAGATACAGCCTACAGGAAAATAAAAGAAACATTTGGAGATAAGAAAAACAGCTCTATGAATATCAAAGACACTGATGGAAAACCAGTTCTCAGCAAAGAAGGGAAAGCTGAAAGGTGGAAATGTAGGAACACGGGAGGCAATACTCACTTTACGGCTTATCCTAGAAGATAGATTAAGAAAAGGCAAACCTACATTTCTAGCTTTTGTAGATTTGGAGAAGGCTTTTGACAATGTTGATTGGAATAAACTCTTTCAAGTTCTGAAGCAAGCAGGAGTAAAATATAGGGAACGTAAGTTTATTTACAACTTGTACAAAAACCAGACAGCGGTTGTCAGAGTTGAAGGGCATGAAAGGGATGCAGTGGTTGGAAAGGGAGTAAGACAGGGTTGTAGCCTTTCCCCAATGTTGTTCAATTTGTACATTGAGCAAGCTATAAAGGAAAGCAAGGAGAAATTTGGAGAAGGAATTAAAGTTCAGGGTGAAGAATTAAAAACATTGCGTTTTGCCGACGACATAGTAATTCTGTCAGATACAGCAAAGGACCTGGAAGAGCAATTGAACGGAATGGACAGTGTGCTGAAAGGTGCATATAAGATGAACATTAACAAGAGCAAAACTAGGGTAATGGAATGCGGTCTTAGAAAATCAGGTGATGCTGAAGCAATTAGATTGGGAAACGTAGCAATAAAGAAGGTAGATGAGTTTTGTTACTTGGGCAGTAAAATAACAAATGATGGTCGCAGTACAGAGGATATAAAATGCAGAATGGCAATGGGTAGAAAAGCGTTCTTGAAAAAGAGAAATTTGTTAACATCGAATATTGATTTAAACCTAAGGAAGTCCTTTCTGAAGGCATTTGTATGGAGTGTTGCCTTGTATAGGAGTGAGACATGGACGATAAACAGTGCGGACAGGAGAAGGATTGAGGCTTTTGAAATATGGTGCTATAGAAGAATGCTAAAGATTAGGTGGGTGGATCGCGTAACTAATGAGGAGGTACTGAACAGAATTGGGGAGAAAAGGAATTTCTGGCATACCTTGACTAAAAGAAGGGATAGATTGGTAGGACACATTCTTAGACATCAAGGAATTGTGAATTTAGCGTTGGAGGGAAGTGTATGGGGAAAAAATCGCAGGGGAAGACCAAGAGATGGATACAGTAAGCAGATTCAGACAGATGTAGGTTGTCGCTCTTATGTGGAGATGAAGAGGCTTGCTCAGGATAGGGTATTGTGGAGAGCTGCATCAAACCAGTCTCCGGACTGAAGACCACAACAACAACATGTACACTCTTTCAGTTTTCCACAAATTTTCCTATTTTCTGGCCAACTATTCCAAACTTTTACTTCACTCAAACCTTGCTCTCACTTTGAACGTCGATGTGCAACTTTTTATCGCAATCAAATGAATGGTATTGACATTTCATTAAAAAAATCTTTGTTTTTTTTTCTGAATTTTCCAATTTTCTGAGAAACGTTTCCAAATTTTTATTTCATAAGAACGTTACTCTTTGTTTCAACGTCAAATATGGAAAATTTTATCGCAATCAGATGAATGATATTGATATCCCATTGAAAAAATTTCTATCAATTTCTCGCGAATTTTCAAATTTTCCGGGTAACTTTCCCAACTTTTTAGTTCATAAGAGCGTTCATCTTTCATTGAACGTCAAATGATCAAAATTTCATCGCAATCGGATGAACAGTTCTGAACTTATAGTGTTGAGTTTATTTAGGAACACACTGAGAAAGGTACTTAGTTCGAATTTTCGACTTCCCTTTGTAACTGTCCCTATTTTTTTCAACTGAAAACTGTTCCAAGACCATAATTAACAAAACATAAAAATGAATTACCCCTATACGTCGTGCGAACAGTCACTTATAGTGCTGAATTAAATCAAAAACCACATTGAAAAACGCACTTTCAGCTTTTCTCATATTTTCCGGTAGATTTTTCAAAAAATATATTTCATATAAATCTTGTCCTGTCGAGCCGTACTGAAGTAATGCTCTTACAACCTTCCGGAAATTTATTTTTATTCAATGAAAAAAATCGCTTTCGGCTTTTTTTAAATTTTCCTACATTCCGGAAGACTTTTCCAAATTTTTATTTGATGAGAACCTTCCTCTTGCTTCCAACATGAAATGTACAAAATTTTATCGCAATTGGACGAACGGTATTGATAGCTCACTGGAAAAAGGTGTTTAAGATTTTCCCGATTTTCCTCTTTTCCGGGCTACTTTTCTCCATATTTTATCACCGTTTGAACCTTCCCTGGACTTACACGAATATTTCAAGACTAAAATTAACCAAATAGGTTCAGCCGTTCTCGAGTTTTAGTGAGACTAACGAACAGCAATTCATATATATATATATATATATATATATATATATATATATATATATATATTCCTTTTGGGCATTCCATCGTATATGTAGCAAAGCGTAACTCCATAGCTGGTAAACATGCATCGACATATAGGCAATAAATTAGTGAGGCATCCATATGTTTCTAGCCTTTTAATTTTCGAGCGACACATTGGGGGAAGGTATTACCAATTTCGTCCTTGTCTACCAAAGAAAAAAAAAGACAGATAATCTATGAATGAAAAAAATTATATGGGAAAAGTTTATAAATTTTGCAAAAGATGCTGAAATTCGTTCACAGAGGTCTTTCCGGTTCTGTAATTAACGTTACATTCAAATACCACAACACTCGTTCTAGTCGGGGGTTCGAATCCCCCCTCGGGCATGGATATTAGTGCCGTCCTTAGTCTTAGTTTGTTCATAAGTAGTTTATAAGTTTAGGGACTGATAACCCCGTAGTTAAGTCCCATAGACTTTACAAACATGTGAACATTTTTTCGACAACACTGCTGAATGATGTACGTGGCTGTTAAGAATACGAGGTAAAATTCATTCACGGAGTTGTTACAAATGTGCATAACATAACAGCTGCAGCGGCGTACGGCAGAAAGGCTTAGCTCAGGTGCTGGTGTCCGGCTTCAGAAGTGGGATTACCCAGTTTACGATACGCTGCGGTTACAGCCGCTGTGGCCGCAGCTGGCGCCAAGCGCCATTACTTATGTCCGCCGTATATATACATCCCACTCGCGGCAGAAAAAAAAAAAAAAAAATAAAAACACACACACAGGCCGTATCTCAGAGGGTACAATTCTTTTCCTTTGCGATTTAAAGCAGTCACGAAAATCCAGTGTGGATCGGGACATTGCCATCGCTCTTCTTCTACCAAAGAACAATACTGATATGTCCATGTGTGATCAATGACACAATGTTTTACAGTACGCAATATGCAAGAGACTGAACTTACAAGGTTTTGTGGATGAAACAATAATTAGTTTTTTTTCCAAATCAAATATTCAAATGTTTTAACACTAATGGACCAATCCTAATGTTCTTTGGACTTACAAACTACTTAAACTAATTAAAAAATGCTTAGTCTCTGTTGCAAATATTTTATTCTCCAGTAATGCGTTTCGCGCTGTTAGCGCATCGTCAGATTGGGCGGAGATGGAGCCACAGAACTGTCTATAGCTGTGGAGGAGGTATCTTAACAATTTGTGTTGTCATTGGGCCCCATAGCAGCAGAGGAGTCGCTGTCGCGGCAGGTCCACGTTTACAACTGGTAGTATTGTTAATAACTATTAACAACTATTATTAACAATACTACCAGTTGTAAACGTGGACCTGCCGCGACAGCGACTCCTCTGCTGCCGGCCGCGGTGGCCGAGGGGACTAAGGCGCTCCAGTCACGGTCTGCACGGCCACTACGTCCGGGGGTTCGAATCTCCCCTCGGGCATAGATATTTGTGCCGTCCTAGTTCGTAAGTAGTTCATAATTAGTTTGTAAGTTTAGGGCTGATGACCCCATAGTTAAGTCCCATAGACTATATAAACACACACTCGTCTGCTGCTTTGGGGTCCAATGACAACACAAATTGTTAAGATACCTCCTCCACAGCTATAGACAGTTCTGTGGCTCCGTCTCCGCCCAATCTGACGATGCGCTAACAGAGCGAAACGCGTTATTGGAGAATAAAATATTTGCAACAGAGACTAAGCATTTTTTAATTGTTCAACACTGTTGCAGCACCAGCCGCCACCACCATCACCATCATGGAATGGAATTAAATGTACTTAAGCTAACTAACCCCAATGGTCAGTCGCTGATTCCGTGCGGTCTGGGGCGTCACGTCACGGATTGCGCGGCTGCCCCTATCGGAGGTTCGAGTTCCTCTTGGGCATTGATGTGTGTGTTGTCGTTAGTATAAACTAGTTTACGAGGGGCGTTTGAAAAGTCCGCGCAAAATCCGTGAGATGGCACCACCGACGCGTATCGAGGTCATGTTTAGTTAGTAGCATCTTTGGGAAGAACGCAAACCATGTTACAACCAAGGAGGTTAGTATACAGGGAGACGGCCTTAGGCTGAAAAAGTGAAGTCTGCCTCAGCCATATTGCTAAGTTTTGGAGAAGTGTTCGTATTGTAGAGCTAATGTTATTTGTCATTTAAAACAGAAATAAACCGTTCGACGGTTTTGCCTTGATGTACAACGTGTTAAACGAGTGCAAATTAGCCGTTAAAATCAAGTTTTCAAATGTAATATGCTGAGTATTTATTACTATTTATTCAAGAAAGTATATTGTTTGAAAGTTCATACTTCGCAGTGACTGTCAGTCCAGTGCATTAACAGTAAGAGGGTCGACTTAAAACATAGTTTTAACGGAGAAGTAGCAATCCACCACTGACCAAGATGGCGGAAAGGCTTCAACTGACGTATGTGCTTTGCATGGATAATGCCACCTCCTTGGCTACAACCATATTGATCTATTTCTTTATGTTCGGCATTTTTATTAATCAAGGAAGTCAAGTAATTGTCAAAGAGTGGGCGAAAAATAATTTCGTATGGTGAGTAAACACTAGTTTATGAGAGGCAGACTGTTTTAGGAGACTAAAGAGAGCTTGCCGCAGTGGCCGACCGGTCTGCGGGGTTCGAATCCAAATCAAATATTCAAATGTTTTAACACTAATGGACCAATCCTAATGTTCTTTGGACTTACAAACTACTTAAACTAATTAAAAAATGCTTAGTCTCTGTTGCAAATATTTTATTCTCCAGTAATGCGTTTCGCGCTGTTAGCGCATCGTCAGATTGGGCGGAGATGGAGCCACAGAACTGTCTATAGCTGTGGAGGAGGTATCTTAACAATTTGTGTTGTCATTGGGCCCCATAGCAGCAGAGGAGTCGCTGTCGCGGCAGGTCCACGTTTACAACTGGTAGTATTGTTAATAACTATTAACAACTATTATTAACAATACTACCAGTTGTAAACGTGGACCTGCCGCGACAGCGACTCCTCTGCTGCCGGCCGCGGTGGCCGAGGGGACTAAGGCGCTCCAGTCACGGTCTGCATGGCCACTACGTCCGGGGGTTCGAATCTCCCCTCGGGCATGGACATTTGTGCCGTCTTTAGTATTAGCTAGCTCATAAGTAGTTTGTAAGTCTAGGGACTGATGACCCATAGTCAAGTCCCATAAGCTCTACAAACATTTGATTTGAGACTAAAGAGAAGTTTGATAAACATTATGGTGACTCTGCACCTTCGATTAAAACAGTTTATAAGTGGTTTCAAAATTGCAAAACGACATATTGACCACATCTGTTTATTTATTTATTTTTTCAATGCTACCGGTGTCGGTCAGTTTACCATTATCAAGCGTTAGCAGAGATTAGCTAATAGCTTAACATGTCGTAACACAAATATTCAAAGTTGTAAATTAAGTATTTGTTGTTATTGCTCTACTGCTTATTGATATTACCACAGAGGCTGACTGCTGGTTTCAAAATATTCGGCGTGGCCATATGGGCAAGAGTGACTCTGAACGTTTAGGACGCCCTGTGGAGGTTACGTCTCCAGAAATCATTGATAACATCCATTATACGGTGATGGATGACAGAAAAGTTAAGGTGCGCGAGATTGCTAGTGCTGCGGGCATCTCATACGAACGGGTTCATAATAATTTGCACAAAAATTTGGACATGAGAAAGCTATCGCATGACTGGTGCCGCGATTGCTCACCCTTGACCGAAAATGGAATCGCGTGAAGGGTTGCAAGGAAGGTTTGCAGCCGTTCAGGAAGAATTCGCAGAACTTTAAGCGTAGTTTCGTCACTTTGGATGAAATATGGATATATTACAATCTAAACAATGGGTTATCAAGGCAGAATCTGCACCAAAAAAAGGCGTAAACGTTGTGGCGACAGTGTTTTGGGATTTGCAAGGGATAATCCTCATCGACTGTCTGGAGCAGGTAAAACTATTGCAGGTGCATATTATTCATCGTTACTGGAAAGTTTGAAAACCGATCTGCAAGAAAAATGCCGGCGACTGGCACTCAAAGAAGTACTTTCCCATTGCGACAATGCATCAGCACACACCTCAGCAGTTGCGGTCGCAAAATTATTGGAAATAGGATTCCAACTCGTTTCACATCTCACCTATTCTCCATACTTGGTTCCCTCGGTGTACTATTTGGTCCCGAATTTGAAGATATGGCTGTCGGGACGAAGATTTCATTCAAACAAGGAGGTGATTGCAGAAACTAATAGCTGTTTTGCAGGCGTTGACAATTCCTATCATTCGTAAGAGATAAACAAATTAGAACAGCGTTGGATGAAGTGTACAAGTCTAAAAGGGTACTATGTCGAAAAAAAAATAGTATTCACATTAGTAGTTTTTATTTTTGCCCGGAGTTTTCAAACGCCCTTCGTAAATAGTTTGTTAAGTCTGGGGACCGATGAAGACAGCAATTTGATGCCATAGGTTTACAATTATACTACGGACAAGACACATCCATGCCTGACGGACAAAAAATGTTCAAATGTTTGTTAAGCTTATGAGACTTAACTGCGGGATCATCAGACCCACATACAAACTACTTATAAACTAAATTATACTAAAGACAACACAAACATCCATGCCAGAAGGAGGAGACGAACCTCCGACTGGGAACAGCCTATCCGCGGTTGAGTAGCCGAGCGGTCTACGGCGCCTCGTTGCCGAGCGTGTGGTTGTTCGCCGTCGGAGGTTCGCGTCAAATCAAATGTTCAAACGTTTGTAAATCTGTCGGACCAAACTGCTTGGTCATCAGTCCGTAGCTCACAAACTACTTAAACCTAGGTAAACTAACCTAAAGACAACACACACACACACACACACCCATGCCCCAGGGAGGACTCGAAACTCCGACGGCAAGCAACCGAGCGCTCCGCAGCGAGTCTTAATAGACCGCTCGGCTACTCCACCTCGGCGGCGTTCGAGTCCTCCCTGGGGCATGGGTGTGTGTGTTGTCTTTACGTTAGTTTACCTTAGTTTAAGTAGTTTGTAAGCTACGGACTGATGACCACGTAGTGTGGTCCAATAGATTTACAAACATTTGGAGCATAGCGCCTCAATGCGCTCGGCCACTCCACCGCGGCCTGAGGGACAATTCCGGCGTACTACGGGAATGGTCGCGCCTTCCTTATAACATGGCACTGCAGAGCGAGCGGCGTTTTCTGACGATCGATAGAATAATATCCGAAAACATGTCTGGGATCGATACACCTTTCAAACAAGCCTCTTAATTAAGTGAATAACGCAAGAATGAATAATTTCTGCTACAGGCCTTGTCAATGAATCAGTGAGACTGTATGTCTTTGATGAGTACAATAGTCCGTGCTGTTTCCACATAATGCCAAACTTGATCTGGTGTAACAGTAGGTGGTGTATAACGGGCCAGTCTTTCCACAGTCATCGACCAGACTTTTTCGATAAGAGAGTGAGATCGAGAGATCAGGTTGGCACTTGCCATGTGAGGTCGCACGCAGTAGCGATTGCAAGGGAAGGGGTATGGGGCTGCAATAATCCCCCCTATCCCCAGAACATATGTGGAATACGAGCGTTTTATTTATTTATTTATTTTTTTTTTTTTTACACTCCTGGACATTAAAATTTCTACACCACGAAGTTGACGTGCTACAGACGTGAAATTTAACCGACAGGAAGAAGATGCTGTGATGTGCAAATGATTAGTTTTTCAGAGCATTCACACAACTTTGGCACCGGTGGCGACACCTACAACGTGCTGACACGAGGAAAGTTTCCAACCGATTTTTCATACACAAACAGCAGTTGACCAGCGTTGCCTGGTGAAACGTTGTTCTGATGCGTCTTGTAAGGAGGAGAAAAGCGTACCAACACGTTTCCGACTTTGATAAAGGTCGGATTGTAGCCTATCGCGATTGCGGTTTATCGTATCGCAGCATGATGCTCGCGCTGATCGAGATCCAATAACTGTTAGCAGAATATGGAATCGGTGGGTTCAGGAGGGCAATAGGGAACGCCCTACTGGATCCCAGCGGCCTCGTATCATTATCAGTCAAGATGTCAGGCATCCTACCCGCATGGCTGTGATGGATCGTGCAGCCACATCTCGATCCCTGAGTCAACAGATGGGGACGTTTGAAAGACAACAACCATCTGCACGAACTGTTCGACGACGTTTGCAGCAGCATGTTCAAAATGTTTGTATAGCTTATGGGACTTAACTACGTGGTCATCAGTCCCTAAACATACAAACTACTTATGAACTAACTAATACTAAGGACGGCACAAATATCCATGCCCGAGGGGGGATTCGAACTCCCGACCGTAGTGACCGTGCAGACCGTGACTGGAGCGCATCAGTCCCCTCGGCCAACGCGGCCGGCGCAGCAGCATTGACTATCAGCTCGGAGACTATGGCTGCGGTTACCCTTGACGCTGCATCAGAGCCAGGAGTGCTTGTGATGGTGTACGCAACGACGAAGCTGGACGAACGAATGGCAAAACGTCATTCATTCGGATGAATCCTGGCCCTGTTTACAGCATCATGATGGTCGCATCCGTGTTTAGCGACATCGCGGTGAACGCACATTGAAGCGTGAACAGCGGCCGTTACATTTCAGATGTGTTACGACCGTGGCTCTATCCTTCATTCGATCCCAGCGAAATCCTACATTTTAGCTGGATAATGCACGAGCGCATGTTGCAGGTCATGTATGCGCCATTCTGGATACGTAAAATGTTCGACTGCTGCCCCGCCCAGCACATTCTCCAAATGTCTCACCAATTGAAATCGTCTGGTCAATGGTGGTCGAGCAACTGGCTCGTCAAAATACGCCAGTCACTTCTCTTGATGAACTGTGGTATCGTGCTGAAGCTGCATGGGCATCTCTATCTGTACACGCCATCGAAGCTCTGTTTGACTCAATGCCCAGGCGTATCGAGGCCGTCATTACGGGCAGAGGTGATTGTTCTGGGCACTGATTTCTCAGGATCTATGGACCCAAATTGCGTGAAAACGTAATCACATGTCAGTTCTAGTATAATATATTTGTCCAATGATACTCGTTTATCATCTGCATTTCTTCTTGGTGTAGCAATTTTAATGGCCAGTAGTGTAGACTCAGGTCGATGATTTTTATGCCTTTCAAAATGGTGTAACTAAGTATGAATTGCGACAATCAACAACCTTTTTTAAATATTTTTTTTAGACTCCCAAAATTTATATTAGCTCAGGTCCCCCTCCCCACCAGACCAAAAGACCGAATTCGTCACTGGTCGCGCGTTATCCTTTCGCAATGTGTCCGTCGGCAAAATCTGTAGGTATGGGCGAACTTGAGTCTCCAATGCCTGATAGATGTATCGCAAACTGATTAGCGGCTGTGCATACTAGCCCCGAAGCCGTATTGGAATCTCATACCACTCCATAATATTGAGTACGAGCCATATGACGACGCGCAAGGCGATAATTCAAAAGTCTCTTTGCACGACGTATCAAGACTACTTCGCCACTGTAGTGGTGCAAGCTGAGTACGCGTTAAAACAATTTTAAAAAATTGTTTATATGTTTATTTTTTACAGACGGATCCAGATTTTCGCAGCACACGCCAATACAATTATATCTAGGTTCTGAAGTATTGTCATTGGCAGAATGAACTAAAAAGGTTCGACATCTTGCTGTCGGTTCTACAGAGTGCAGACACCAACATTCTCTCCACCGAGATAGTGGTAATTACACAATATTGCTGCAGAGGGTTTGGTATTGACTTGTGCCTACTCTACCAAACGAATCACAGAAGCAGTTGGATTCAGAATTCAGATATTGTAGTCACCATGTGGCAGTGCAATGCATCAACTATATGACTTACCCGAAGCAGTTATATGGAGAGCCATATGAAGTTTGGAATAGGGAGAGAGGGAGGTGACTGCAGCTATTCGTGTCCCAAAGTGCAGTTTCCAGGACCTGTACGCAGTTTCAGACAACACGAGCAAGAGATGACCGTTATTGCCAGTTAATAACCCGTCGAGACAGCAGTTTGAATGCAACTCAGCTGCAACGCACCCCTAGGCAGCGGTTAATATCAACACAAACAGCCCGATATCGCCTATGTGGCCTCTACGCAAGGAGACCTATAAACCCCGTTTTAGCCAGCAGAAACTGGAGGAGGAACATCGGGACTGGTATGGCACCGGGTTCTATTCACAGCCAGACAACCGGCGTTTCCATATCTGGAGAAACCGTGGAACTCTGAACAATCCTGCTTACATGCAGGAAGCATCAACATATCATGGTAAAGGAAGAATGATGTGGGCAGGTGTTAGTATTGGCGGACGCATGGACCTCTGTTTTGTTCAGAATGGCGTATTGACTGCTCAGAAGTATATATATAGAGAGAGTCTACGATCATTTGTTGTGTCCTACGCGGATGCCATGGGACGTTGGTTCCTTTGGGTGGATAAAAACGCTCGTCCCCACAGAGCTGCAATGTACATCATGCTACAAGTTGAGGGAAGTAAAGGAATGGAGTGGCCAGCTTGTTCACCAGATGGAGCATGTCTGGGATGCATTTGCCAGAAGCATGTCATTCAGACCAGCACCTCCCAAAACTGTTGAACTGATATTTCGATGGAAGAATGGCCAAATATCCCTCAAGAGCAGATTAATAGTCTCATACTGCCAATGTCACGCAGGTGTACAGCAATAGTGCAGTCCGAGGTGACACACGCCATATTAGATGACGACGAAAATGTGTTTTTCACGATTATGGTAGCCCCATGGTGCCTCGCTCTTAGTATACTCCATGTAGGCCTCAAGTAAAGTGCTGAGACAGCAAAATATCGTACTACATCACACAAATTACAACTGTAATCAATACCTCAATAAAATACATTACCGTAAGTATTTGTGTGTGATATAGTACCTGATCCCCTAATTCTTCGAGCACTGTAGATTTTGGAGACAATTTTGAGAGATACTTGATCTTTTACCTGATGCTTTAACCTTTTAGTCCGCAACTCGGTATTATTCTTAGGATTTATTTATTTATTACTAGTTTATATGCCCGTGCTTCGCAACGGTTGTTGAAGGAGGACCTGTGTGAATCATGGATTTTTAGGGTTCCGGACCTCAGTCAGTAAAAATGGAATCCTTGTTGAATAGCCGTGTCTATAAACCCAGTTGTCCTAGCCAGATGTCAAATAAGTAAAAGTCATTGTCCGAAACGATGTATTTTCATAAAGTTTTTGATACAAAAAGTAAAACGTGCCAAAATAAGCAAAGAAATGTTTCGTATTTCATACACAAAGCGAAATCAGTAACAGTATGTTCAATGTTTCTTGGTAGTCCTAGACATAAGAGTGCTTAATTCTGTCACAGACGTTCGCTCCTTGTTGTACAACCCCATACTTATGCAGCAGCGGTGTCTATTATTTCTTTGGTGCACTACAGTGCTTCTATCGCTTGTTTGCTGAACTACGCAATCCATACTTAAAGCATGACCTACATCTAAAACATTTCCCGGATTCCACTTTTATGAATCGAATTTGCTCCATGCGAATCCGTGAAGTAGTTTACGAGAGTAGGTACTTCTAATAGATGAACAGACAGTTACTGAAAACAATTTTGCGATGTGTCTTATGTTTCGTGATCTGATTTTGATGAAATCATGCCTATGTATTGCCCCAACCTCAGCTCAAATTTCCTGTAAAAACCGCATAAAACTGTGTAAGTAGTTTTTTTTTTCTTTTAATACGTTTGCGAATGTGTTAGAAATAGGCATTCTTCATGAATATGATGTAGCTTACATCATACATCTGTTATATTCGCCACTTAATTCATGATCTTTCATATCTCTGGACAAAGGGTTGCGGCAGCACCCCGTATAGGGGGTGCTGGCTGAGGCATGGAAAACTGAAATATAATAATTAATATTTCCTTAATGAAGTAGAAATATCATTGAAAACAATTATTATTCTTGCGGTTGGCTCTCTTTCTGTTAGATGCGCTATTGTCGCTCTAAGCGTGAGACTTAAACTTCCATAGCAGTTGTACATATACGTTAGACTGTGTTGATGATGATCGTGTGGCATTTATGACCGTTAGACTCCAACTGGGGTCGTGTTCAGCCTGCCTGGTGCAAGTCTCTTAATCTGACGCCACTTCGGCGACTTGCATGTCAATGATGATGGAGTGATGATGAGGACGACACAACACCCATTCCCCGAGTGGAGAAAATCTCCAACCCGACCGGGAATCGGACCCGGGCCCCCCGCATGGCAACCAACCACGCTGTCCACTGGACTACGGAGGCGGACACGTTAGACTGTGATATCGGTATGTAAATGTATGAATTAAACACGACGAGAAGTGTATCAGTTTTATATTCATTGCGTTGAATCATATTTCGTAGAATATAGCAACCAAGAAAACGATTTTCAGAAATATGGTACATTTGAAAAGTCAATTTATAATTCCTACTCTACCAATTGTACTCGCAGGAAATTTTGCAGACAATACACACTTAAAGCTGAATATATGTTAGAAATTGTATCACAGTACGACATGTAGTTCATGAGATATGAGGCCGTAAAGAGTAACGTTCATGGAAAACCGCCCCATCAAGCATTACGTTTTAATCTTTCTTTAGTACGAACCCTATTCGAAACCGATTTTACCGACATATAGCACTTATACAAGTCAATATATTCTTGCAAAATTTTACAATTGTACAACATATCTACACTAACAACACATTTGTAAATGTAGCCCTGTCGCTATTCGCTTCAATTTCAAAGGGTAATAATCCGATCGCTGTCCCGAACTTCACACGAACACCCGCAACGCTATCTATTAGTTCTTTGCTGCATTGTGCCGTTCTTTCCAAGCATGAAATAAACCAAAAACTTTAAATTACGATATCTTTTGTTTTCCTGATCTGATTTTGATAAAATGAAGCCCATATGTTGCCCCAGGATATTCTCTATTTATCTGTGTACCCCCATGAATGTTCATTTAGTACTTTTGGAAATTACTCTCTACAAATAGATATATGCGATTGCTTTGAGAGAAATGTTTAAATCTGAAACCGCAAGATACTCTCACGTTTCCTGCAACCCCCCCCCCCCTGAAAATTCGTCTATTAGTTTTGAAGATTGAAGCGAACAGCGACAGGGCTACATTTACAAATGTATTGTTAGTATAGATATGTTGTACAATTGTAAAATTTTGCAAGAATATATTGATTTGTATAAGTGCTATATGTCGGTAAAATCGGTTTCGAATAGGGTTCGTACTAAAGAAAGATTAAAACGTAATGCTTGATGGGGCGGTTTTCCATGAACGTTACTCTTTACTTCCTCATATCTCATGAACTACATGTCGTACTGTGATACAATTTCTAACGTATATTCAGCTTTAAGTGTATATTCTGTTTGCAAAATTTCCTGCGAGTACAATTGGTAGAGTAGGAATTATAAATTGTAACGTTATACCGAATGCCATAGTTTTGCTTCATGAACAGCAGAAAAGTAGTAAGCGAGAAACTTTTTTTTTTCCTTTTATTATTTTGATGTGGTTTTCTGCGAGAAAAAGTTTAATAAAGGTTTGAAATTATGTTTAAATTTTGTTGCAAGTCGCCAAGTACTGTCATTCTCATACAGTGTATTTATAAAGTCTCAGCGCATTATGTAGCAGTTTTTTGCGATTCCTTCTGTGCACGACGTTATATCTCCTGAACTAAGTGTCGTACGTGGTTCATACTCCTATACCAATTGTTACCTCACTTAAGGAATATGTGTACCACATCTGTTTGAAATCGGTCCAGTGGTATAGGAGGAAATGTGGAGCATTGTCGTTTGACGCAGCCGTTTTTCTCGCATCTCATTGTTTATGACGTCATATATACCTACGTATATGTCGTAGGTGATTCTTACCCCGACAGAGACTGTTGGTTGAAATCGGTCCAGTAGTTTAGGACGGGATGTGGAATATACATACATCTAAACATACATACATACAGCCTATTTTATAAGATGTAAGATTTTTGAACATAGCTGCTATTGTCAGCGACATTTACAACATCAAAAGAAAAACAATGCAGCCCTCAGTCTCAAAATTACAATGGAATGAAACTTTTACTCTGCAACGGAGTGTGCGCTGATATGAAACTGCCTGGCAGATTAAAATTGTGTCCCGGAACCGGGACTCGAACCTGGGACCTTTGCCCTTCGCTGGCTAGCGCTCTACCACTGAGCTACCGCGACACGACTCACGGCACCGCGAAAGGCAAAGGCCCCAGGTTCAAGTCCCGGTTCCGGCACACAATTGTAATCTGCCAGGAAGTTTCTTATATAATCTGGTTTCGGCAATAACTAAGATTGCCTTCATCAGGATTTATGTATTACAAAAAGTCACATAATAAATGTTACAACTCAGCAGGAAAGCTATAGTGGTTAGCTCTTGCTGAAAAACTGTTTTAAATTTTCTTACGTAAGCTTTACAGCTGAGTTGTAACTATAGTGGCTATCTCTTTCTAAAAAATTGTTGTACATCTTGTGACGTAAACTTTACCGTTGAGTTGTAAATTTTATCGTGTAACTTGTTATATTTATAACTAGCTTATATGCCCGTGCTTCGCAACGGTTGTTAAAGAAGGTCCTGTGTATATCATGATTCTTTGTGTTCCGGACGTAGGTCAGCAAAAACACAATCCTTGTTGGATCTCTCTGTCAATAAACTCAGTTCTCCTAGCCAAGATGTTAAATTTAAGTAGAAGTCATTGTAGAAAACGATGAATGTTCATGAAGTTTGTCATACTAAGAGTGAAATTAATTTAAGTCCGTGCTTCGGAACAATGTAAATTCTATGTTAGGTTGTGTTCATAAAGTTACACATTGAAACAGCACCGCAGAAAACGGCTGGAAAATTACATTTCTGAAAACCATATTGGATAAGTGCGAATATTGATTTTTAACAGTTTTCTCAGATATCTTCTTGAATAGGAATTTGGACTGAATTGTAAGACGGCGTGAATCATGAGACTATACAAAAGAGTTTAGCGTGAATGTGCTGGTCATAATGAGATGTGACAACAACGGATGTATCTGATTCGGTAAAATTTTACTTTCTATCCTGGCGGCCTCGTGTTTTTATGTTGGCAACATCAATAACACGATATAAAATCGTTGCAAAGATGACCGAACCACATAGAGTGTAGATAAATACTGCTGTTCCTGCTGTATGCTTGATTGAACGACAAAATATTTGCGTGTCACGCGATTGGCTTATGACGATGTCACATGATTCTCGTTATTCAACATCTGTTGCCAACATTATCACAGGAGGCCGCCGGGATTTGAGTAGGACTACGTCGCATAGTTTTTCACCCAGCTTTCATAGCAGAGAGTGTCGCGGCTATAAGTATCAGAGATCACTGATTAGCACATACCAGTGAGCTTACTGGCACAGGCATATCAATATATATGGCCTAAGAGACATTCATTAATGTATGTCTGTGTTTCCACCACGCTTCCACGACAGTGATCAATGTTCCATGAATATTTTTATCTTTGAGTCTATCTGGATTTTTATCTTTGTTTTGTGTCTCTGTTCATAGTCGGTAATGTGTGGTTGACGGAAACATGTGATCTATTTAAAAAATTGCGTATTTGATATTGCTCGTCGTTATTAAAGTCTGAAAGGACCGCATCGTCTGACGATTTAAAGAATAAACAGATTTTGACTCGTACCGTAAAGTTCGTAAGTCACAGAGTATATAGCTTTTCCTAAGAGTATTTATTGCATATTTTTCGAATTTTGCCCGTCAAACTCACCCACTGCCACGCACCTCGACCAAACTCCCTTACTAACATCATTAGACCAAGGGCTATCTACCACCACAACCACGAGTGGGTGGCAGTATGTGGTCATGGAGAAAAGTCTGTCAGCACGTACACACACAAGCCTTTTATATATAGATATAGATTTCTGGCCACATTCTTACATCAAAGAGTGCCACCGAACATGGCAGATAATGAAGGTCTTGCTGCACTTCTGTTTCCGTGCTTGCCAAGTTATAGCTCGTGCTAGAAGCCGTGGCCCCTACCTTCTCAACTTGTGCGCTGGGCGAGTCCATTCCGTTGATTCGGAGGGGCGGCTGCCTCAGTTGCGTGTCGCCTACTGCCGAATTAACAGACGAAGCGTACGGCCCAACAGGCAATGTGCAACTAAGCCGGCCGCCCCCCGGAAACAAAGGAGTGGACTGGCCCTTCGCGCAACTGCGTTTCTGGCCGAGCACGAGCTCTTGCACGAGCTATATATCGTAGAAAAAAACCATTATGCAAGACAACTACTACTATTTTTTTTATTTTTATTTTTTATTTATTTATTTATTTATTTTTTTTTTTTTTTTTTTTTTTTTTTACCTATACATGTTTCGGTACATTTTGTGCCATCTTTCGTGTGAATTTTGCCTTTTAATTTCTGCATGAAGTTACTGAGTTTCAAATATTGAAAACCATTTATTTTTCAATATTCATAGAATATATGACATCAACTGCGATTGGGCAAAGCTGAAAATGTGTACCCAACCGGGATTCGAACCCGGGTCTTCTGCTTTCTAGGCAGTTGCGCTGACCCCTACACCACTGGGGACACAATGATCACCGCACCTGCAAGGACTACCCATGTACGCCTCCAGTCAGATACAAATTCCCAGCTTCGCCCTGCCCATAGTACTCAAACTCGTAGTTATAACTAATTTCCGTAAGAGTAAGGGCTTCCAACTTGTATACATCTCCCCACTAACGATAGTATCATTGCCCGTCCCGGCATATTATATATATACCTGTGGCGTCTGTTCCGAAAGAACAGACGTCACTTGTGATCCTGCAGCTGTTATTATTTAATATTCATAGAATATATGACATCAACTGCGATTGGGCAAAGCTGAAAATGTGTACCCAACCGGATTGCACTATTTAGGAGTTGGTAATTAGTTTGGGGCCGGCGGCGGTGGCCGAGGGGACTGAGGCGCTTCAGTACGGTCTGCATGGCACTACGGTCGGGGATTTGAATCCCCCCTCGGGCATGGATATTTGTGCCGTCCTTAGTCTTAGTTAGTTCATAAGTAGTTTGTAAGTTTAGGGACTGATGACCCCGTAGTTAAGTCCCGTAAGCTATACAAACATTTGAACATTTGAACTAGTTTCGGACTTAATCGTCCACTTTCAAACCGTTGGCCTTATTCCAACCGTAATAATACACTGCATGAAGCAAATGACTGATAAAATCTGTACATTGTCCAATGTTAATGCATAATTACATTAAAATTTAAAATCGGTTAAAACATGATGCATACACAGGCCTTCAACGTGTACTGTATTATGTATTAACAGTGGACAATGTACAGATGTTATCAGTGATTTGCTTCATGCAGTGTATTATTACAGTTGGAATAAGGCCAAAGGTTTGAAAATGGACTATTAAGTCCGAAACTAGTTACCAACTCCTAAATAGTGCAACTGTGACGGAAAAATAAATTGTTTTCAATATATTACCAGTTGCTGATTCTGTACCATCTTTACGATGAATTTTCATAAGAGTTAAAAATGTTCTAATGTTTGTGACGCTTATGGGACTTAACTGCCGGGTCGTCAGTTCCGAAACTACTTATGAACACTAAAGACAGCACAAACATCCATGCCCGCGATGGGATTCGAATCCCCGACGGAGGACAGCCTCCGCATCGTAGCATAGCGCCTCAATGCGCCCGGCCGCTCCGCCGCGGCAGAGTTTAAATGTTAGTTTAATTAAGCGATAACATATTGTACAGCTTATTATTTTGAAGCTGTAGTGTTGTCCTGTTTTGTTTATTTCATGTTATGTTTTCAGGTTTTTCATCTTTTAAATTGTAGTTTGCAGGATTAGTCGGCAACGCGCACTGCTTATGTGTGTATTTGTCGTGTGGCTATGATGAATGTGTAATACAGTGGTACTGCTTTTCACTGATGATGCTAACTTTGACACTCCTTTGTTTGATGTTATACTCGGAATACTGTCATTCGGCTCTTTATCTCTGCGTTAATTGTCATGATAATTGTTTTGCGTTTAGTTCCAAATTGCGTAAATCATGCACAGTTCACAGTAATGCATAGTCAGTCCGTTCAAATCTATTCAAGTGTCAGGAATGTGTTGGTTAATTAACGCTGTTTTCCGAGAAACGGCCTTAGGAGTACCATCCTACGCGGGATTCGTTGTTCGTGGAATGCAGAAGAAACTCTTGGTAATTATATCAAATTACATGCAAGCCGGGTTAGAGGTGAATAATTCCACTCATAGAAGCCATCGTTGTAGCCGTAAGCTAACGCGCAGCTACCAAGTATGACAAAAACAGCGCAGTGGAAATTAATTTACGGTGCTCACTGATACTGTTTCGACAGAATAATTAAGTGTACCGTTACCGTCTGCAGAATGAAGACTCCGACTTCTCCAGACGGACACAGTTTCACCCAAAAATGATGCAGCTTACAGCTGTGCGCACTACGGTGCCCAGCTACGGTGCACGCGGCCGTTCGCCGTCGGGGATTCGAGTTCTCCGTCGGGGGCTCGAGTCCTGCCTCGGGCATGGGTGTTTGCGTTGTCCTTAGCATTACTTACTTGCAGTTAGTGTAAGTATTTTGTAAGCGTAAGGACTAATGACCAACGTCGTTAAATCCCTCAGATTTACAAACATTTGAACATTTTTTATGCAGCATTGTCAGAAATGTTATTACTCGTCCTGTGATGTGTTATTTCCGAATGAGGAGCTGTTCACTTCAGCTGGGCTATTCAACTGACGTGCAAATAATGTTTCAGTATTTAACGACGTTCATATTTTCCTCCTAGACTTAGTAGTAATTATATTCTGCGGTAAAGCTGTCTGCAGACAATGAGAGTGATCACCTATTCGGTTCATTTCACTTCCCACCAACTTTTAATAATTTTCCAGTGCGAAATCTCAAGCCATAGATTGTTTACTTCAGACTCAAATTTCACTCAAGTATTTTTCAAAAACATTGTAGATAACGGGTTTAGATGTAACTTTCTTACATAATTTTTTAATATCAGGTTTTGAGCCTCTATGCATACTTCTTCCTGAGAAGATTTAGCGATGTGACACTTGTGCAACAACGTTCGTTTGTCTGTATGTCCTCTATGTGTTCATAAACAATTCCTTCGATTGCAATGAAACTTTGGTGAACTGTTCACCGTATACACACGAAGGTTCCTGACCCAAAAACAAAAAAGCACGACACATAGCTCAGGAGATATGACGTCATAAGTAATGAGAGGCCACTGCGCGAGAATAACCAGATTTATGCTTCAGTTATTGGAAAGTGGGAGTAGTTATGGACCTGAAATAAAGTTTGCAAGTAATTTCGGAAGTTTATGAAGCGTTTTGTAACTTATACTCCCCCACAAAATGATGAAACGAAAATAAGTCAATCGGTCACAACAGTTTCGCTGTAGATGCCGTAAAACTGTCGCATCAGGCATGACCTTGTATCAAATAAAGTTACAATTACACATTTGCATGTTACCGTTTATTTTTGCTGCAAGTCTGCCTTAATTCCCTTGCATCCAAACTTAAGCACCCTGTTTTCGTAATCTCTATCTATAAAAGCAAAAGGACACTCACTCACTGACTAAACTCGAAATCTCGAAAATTACTTCACCTATGAAGCTGAAATTTGGTTGGAATGTAGTTTATAGGCAGAAAACCTCAGCTAAGGAAGTATTTTGTAATAGGTGCATGGCGGAGCATACTTCTCCTGCAGACTCACGAAATCTACAGTTTCATTCAGATCTTCACGAAATTTAAGTTTCATACGTGCATGCGGTAGATTACTTTGCTACATAAAAATGGTTTCATAAATACCTTGGTCGCGCCATAACTTGAAAACGGCTCGACCGATTTCACAGATCCTTTTTTTTATTGTTTTCATAATGTATGAAAGAATACTGGAATATTGGAGAACAAAAAAGTGCGTTTTTCAATGTGACCCTGCGTTTCTATTGCTTAGAAATCTATAGTTTTGTTCTGATAGTGACGAAATTTTGCACACTCTACGTTAAAAGCAAGAGGAATGTCACTGTCAGTATAAAATTTCGTTCGGTGTATGGTGGAGGCTACTTAACTTACGGAATTTTACGAAATGAATAGTTTTTCTCCAATATTTATGAATTTTTGCACATATGACTTTTAAACCAAGAGGAAGATCACTGAGTACATAAATGTTTGTATGGTACAAGACAGAGGGTACCTTGCAGGAAACTTTGCCTAGAGGGGGAAAGATGGAAACGAACAGAGAGATGGGAGAGAAAGAGGTGGATGCAGAAAGAGGGGGGAAGGGGATATGGACAACGAGAGTGTAGGATAAATAAACACCCGGACAACGCCGGGTTTACAGCTAGTTATTACACACAAACATACACGTGAACATGAAAATTCAAGCAACGATTTTTAAAATGAATTACACAAAGAGGGCAATGAAATTTATATAATTGGAAATGGGATTTACCATAGATGTGCACAGTATAACACTGATGGGTGTACGCAGCCGTTAAGAGTGGTTAAAGAATGAGGATGTTTACATATATACAGGAGGTATTAGACGGCTATCCGCCGCGAGAGGTACAGGCTAGACGGCCAGTATATGGAGAGAGTGGCCATTCGCGATGTCGCTGCTGATTGGCTGAGAGCCCAGGACGCCATATTTTTACCATACTTGGTGGGCGTTGTATATGTCTGAATAGCTCTACTGTAGATGGTCGTTAGTGCTTCTGAGAGCGATTTCAATATACAGTTATACACAGGTCATAATACGGTAGGCACTTCTGCACTTTTTCACGTGTTCTTTCGTTTCTATTTACCTAAATTAATGTGTTGTTCTTTGGTCGTTGACGATAAATTTTAGAACTTCGCGGCAATTTTTAAGATTGAACTTTGTTTTGAAGTGATTTACTTAGTGTAATTAATAATGTGTATTACATAATCATTAAGGTCAATCAAGAGAAATGACTAGTTATTCAGCTGATGGCTGTAAAAACTGAAAATGAGTATATAATTTATGCCTGTGTTCGCAAGGAATGAGAAAGGACGGAAACAGTGGCCAGTTAACGTTAACCGAAATAGCGGGGACCGTAAAGGAGACTTATGGAAACCAACGAATTATTCGTATTGTGTGAAGTAAATATTTTCTGCTGCCTCCCCCCCTCCTCTCTTTCGCCCAAAGTAAGAAAGTTATTGGTGAAAACCAGTAAATGAATAACCACCAGCGCAGTTCCCGCGTAGTGTAGGAGCTGCGTACTGAATTCGTAATATCAAGGGCGGCAGTTCGAATTCGTTAATCCTAAATCTGTTCAGTTTTTTGTTAGTTCATGGTTTTCGTTTCTGACATATCGTGCTACCTCTTGGCTGTGTATTATTAGCTATAACTGGTTACAGGATATCTTGGAAAGGTGGAGGGGGGGGGGGCTATTGACTCGTAGATATGAGGACCAACTAATCAAAACGTATATTGTCCACTTCCGGACAAAATTGAGTTTGATATGGTTTTTGGAGGTATTGTATGTGCTCTACATGCTCCTGCATTCAGGTTTAATCTATTTGTATATTTTAACACTGAAATAGTAAGTAGAAAATGAATGGTTAAAACCAATCGTATATTGTCCACATCACTTGATGAATCAAAACGTATAATGTCGACAATTTACATTTCATAAAAAATAAAATGAAATAAAAAAGGAGGTAGCGTAATGGCTTCGCAGCAATAGAGCCCTGGGTTCGAATCCCACTATAACAGAATTGTGTAATTTTCGAATTCAGTTATATAAAACATTTTGGAGTCTCGTATTGTGTCAGTTTTTGTTTATGCGTATGAGCTGAGAACCTTGTCGCGTGAAACGATGGTTGGATAGGTTAGATTAGATTAGATTAATACTTGTTCCATAGATCATATATACGACATTTCGTAATGATGTGGAACGTGTCAGTTTAGTAAATGTTGTCTATACTTGACAATCAATATTTTAAGGATTTTTTTATTACATTTTTGTTGTTTTTTATTTTTTTTATTTTAGTTTTATCTAAAAATTCATCTATATTGTAGAAGGCGTTGCCATTCAGAAATTCCTTTAATTTCTTTTTGAATACTAGTTGGCTAGCTGTCAGACTTTTGATGCTACTTGGTAAGTGACCAAAGAATTTTATGGCAGCATAATTCACCCGAGCCAAAGTTAGATTTAACCTTGAATAGTGAATATCATCCTTTCTCCTAGTGTTGTAGCTATGCACACTCCTATTACTTTTGAATTGGGTTGGATTGTTAATAACAAATTTCGTGAGTGAAGATACGTATTGTGAAGCTACAGTGAAGATCCCTAAATCCCTAAATAAATGTCTGCAGGATGCTCTTGGGTGGGCTCCAGCAATTATTCTGATTACACGCTTTTGTGCAATGAATACGTTTTTACTCAATGTCGAATTTCCCCAGAATATGATCCCATATGAAAGTAATGAATGAAAATAGGCGTAGTACGCTAATTTACTGAGATGTATATCACCAAATTTTGCAATGACTCTGATAGCATAAGTAACTGAACTCAAATGTTTCAGGAGATCTTCAATATGTTTCTTCCAATTCA
Source organism: Locusta migratoria (assembly GCA_026315105.1). Lineage (NCBI taxonomy): Eukaryota > Metazoa > Arthropoda > Insecta > Orthoptera > Acrididae > Locusta > Locusta migratoria. Next base: position 215,712,000 of record CM048749.1, read on the forward strand.
GTCCCTCGTCAATGCAAACATCTAAAATTTTGAATATTCTACCTTAGCTACAGATTTATGTTCAAAGTCTAAATTTATTAATGGTGTCATACCATTTACTGTATGAAACTGTATATACTGGGTTTTATGAAAGTTTAATGAGAGTCCATTTGTACAGAAGCACTTAATAACTTTCTGAAAGATATCATTTACAATTTCATCAGTTAATTCCTGTTAGACAGGTGTGGAAAGCCGTTAGTGGCTTTAGAGATGACTTTCCAACACCAGTGTCGAAGCTCTTCACAAACTGAACAATCAAAGACTACCGTCATCAACTAATATTAAGCCACTACTGTAAAAAATGTAACTTATGTTTTCTTGATTGAAACCATCATGATTAACATCCTTCTATAAAATATAGAAAATTACGAATAAACCAAAATAGCTGCGCTTTTCGTGAAAATTACCATTAGATATTGAAATTATGTATTCGAACACAACGAAAATAAAAAGTTTAGTGATTGCTACTTACGCTTACTTGCAAAAGTTTAAAGTCAATTTTCTCGAAAATTTGTTGTCTGAGTTCTGAACTTCACGTACCATAAATGTAAAAAAATTCTAAATTTCGATACCCATGTTATCCCCTTGTTTGATTACCAAATATTAGAATATTTTTGAACTAAGGCCTCAAACTGCTTAGGTAATCGGTCGCTAGACTTACACTCTACCAGAGACGGCTGGTGCATCAGATAACTGGGGGTTCACTTCTTTGAGTGCCGGATCGTGATAGTGGCAAAATCTCCCCGCCCCCGCCCCACCCTGCTCGGCGCGTCGATGTTTCGCCCCCCCCCCTTTTTGATATACAAGATCTGCAGAATGTCTTACCTCGGCTTGTTTGCGCTTGCTTCAAATCGAGCTGAGGCGTTGGCCTACCAAGCTTCATTATTTCACAATTCTCTTCCAAGCTTAAAGCTGTGCTATAAGATACCGAACATTGTTCTTTTTTCGTTAATAATAAACACGAAGAACATATGAACTCTAAAACACTGTTAAGTGACTGTAACAAAATGAATCTGTTACGCCGTCTTCTCACGGGACGTGGAAACACACATGGAGGAGGAAGTGGTGCCGTTTCAGCGTGTATTTCCACGTTCCACTGTCCTGCGAAGCGTGGAATGAAGGATCCAGCATGTTAGATTTTTGCATCGTTTAGTGGAACGTGACCAATGAGAAGCGACCTGGTTTTCACGTGACAAGCAGAACTTTTGATCCACCATATTGCAAACGGAACTCCGTATTTCGTGCCTTCTTTCGTTTTAGCGTACGATGTATAAATGTAATCTTTTCAAAGCGCCAGACAATTGAAGAACATATGAAAACGCATCATTTTAGGTATGATTTGTTACAATAAATTACCGGAAACTATGTATTCATAGCTTTAAAGGATATCGTATTTAACGTTAGTGTTATAATTTGTATACCGTGAAAGACTATCGTTTCTATGTTACGGTACAACGCCATTCTATCAAAGGAGCGTCTTTGTGATACTTTGTCAAAGATAAATATTACAACGTTTTAGGTGCATAGTATACCACAAATACAGTGCATTCTCTCCCCAGGAGAAATAGCGTACTTGGTAGTGCGTTGAGATTCGGAGCGGAAGTTAAAAGCAACCGGGTTCGTGGCCCCATACTTGTAAAACATTTTCCTTTTTTCCTTTTCTGTTTCCTTAATGTTTCTGGTTCTTTGTTATTAATTTAAGTGTAATATCAGATATTCGTTGTTATTTCTTTTTAAGACGATGGATTAGCGTGGTGGTTAGCGTTACGAGCTATGGAGGAAAAGAGATGTAAATAACAGGTTTGCATCTACACTCTCCCAGATATTTTTAACTATTTCGTTTAATTAATGTTAATCAACTTATTTGTTAATTTAATACAATTATAATATTCGGTATTCGACGTCATTTATTAGAAACAAGAACGAACTTTGTCCATGAGAGAATTTGTTGAGTCACGGAACAAATAAAATTCAAGACACTCGGTTCTCCCCACGGTGTGTTTGAATTAAGTTGCAGTTCAGTATACTGTTGGAATAGTTCAGTTTCACAGTGCAAAGTGAACATGGCTAGCGCGTGGTTACAGAAGGAGATGCAGTTTAGGAAGAACATTGTTTACGTACAATACCAAAAGCAAAAATTATCAAAACGAGCATTGTCGAGCTTTGGCGTTGTTCGGCGTCTATAACAAGTAAAATATATGGCCAGAAATTATTATCTCCGAATATACAGAATATGTACAACGTGGAAAATGGGAATATAAAAGCACGACTACTGGAGCTGGTGCAAATGATGTGCTTCACCATTGACAATTTTATAAGAATATTTGCCAAAATTGATTTTGTCGTAAATTTCGTTACTATCTCAACCGTTTTCAGATACATGTACCGTCTTTATGCTTCTAGAAGAAGAAAAAATACAATTTCTGTAAGAGTATTGTATGTGGTATCAACGTGATGGGTGCCCAGATGATTACTAGCTTGTGCCTAAGAATGGGATTACCTGGATATGACGTGATAGCGTCGGCAGAGTACCTGCACATTCAACTGATTTAACTCAACTGGAGTGTTCTTCACTGGAGTAAGCTCAAAACTGTTCTATATACAAATTACAACGACTCAAGAGTATTTTGAAACATCGCATTGGTGCAGCATATGCGACGACATCGAAACAATCTGTAAAGACAAGTTGCGAAGATTAATTCTAAATTTATATATTTTTGATTACTAGTTTCAGAAAACACCGCTACCATCTTCAGATGTGGAAGGAGGAACTTTTATGAAGACAACATTACACTAAAACAGTATTAAAAATATGTAGATACAATTTATATTACAGTACCTCGTTATGAAACATTTCAAACCACTGTCAACAGCAGCGGCATGTATCTGCAGGACCAGTGCCAGTTGTACAACGGAGAATAAAAACCAAACATCGAGAAAGGTGAATATTTATAATCAGGCTGCCCATAGGCGTAAGCACAGATTGTCCAATAAACGCAACGTTGCTCCTCTGCATGCAAAACTCAACTCATTGAAGTTCGTTTAGAAGCTTGTAATATTCTGGCTGCAGTCATAGAGCATAGTAGCAGCATATTTTATGACAAAGAAAAAAATTATAAAAAATGAAATATTCTTGACATTCTGTAAAATTATTTATTAAGTTACTAACCGGCTTTCGGCTTTTTAGGCCATCATCAGGCAACATCTAAATGTCACTATTTCGTCACAAATGTACGACTTACAAAGATGTTATTAAATTACAGAAGATACAAACTCACGTGTTCACAGGAGAGAGTTACATTTTTATGGCAATGAATTACATTTACTAAAATATAAAAATGTATAAGTTGATTTTATAAGTAGAGGTTCAAAGCTTGAATATTCATTGTTAAAATCAGGGGGGGGGGGGAGGGAGAAGTTGGGGGTTGTAACATTTAAAAAAGAACTATATTGTTTACATTGGATACGTTTAACAAACTCATAACTGAAACTTATTTTTTTAGTAATGGGGATGAGGGAAACTGGGTTTGATCGTTTAATACTATATTGTCATCCTTTGTCAAATGTTTATTGATTTCCAGTATTTCTAATAGGTTTTCTTACAGAAAAAACATTGAGTTGCAAAATTAGTTACTGGATCAGGTATGTGGATGGTGTGCTGTGTTTATGGACTGGTATCAATAGACAATTCGATACAATTTTTAAATATTTCAATTCCCAACACAACAAAATCAAATTCAAAATTAACTAGGAGGATCTTCTACAAATTCCTTGGTCCTTACTATTGATATCATCACAAAAAATACCTATTTAGTATTCACAGAAAATCAATAGTAACTGACACAGTTATCTCTGGTAGCTCACAGTAGCCGGCCGCGGTGGCCGAGGGGACTGAGGCGCGCCAGTCACGGTCTGCACGGCCACTACGGTCGGTGGTTCGAATCCCCCCCCTGGGGCATGGATATTTGTGCCGTCCTTAGTTGTAGCTAGTTCATAAGTAGTTTGTAAGTTTAGGGACTGATGACCCCGTAGTTAATTCCCATAAGCTATACAAACATTTGAACATTTGAGCTCACAGTACCCACACAGTCATAAACATGCAGCTTTCCATTCAATGGTGAATCGCCTCATATCAGTTCCATTATTTGATTCTGCATTTCGAACAGAAGTAAAAACCATCAAATACATAGCCAGAAGATATTCTATAAAATTATTTATTGAGTTACTAACCGGCTTTCGGCCTTTTAGGCCATCATCAGGTATAGTGTAATCTTTCTGCTTTTCTTAAAAGAATTAAGATTTCACTACCTACGTCATAAGTATTGTTTTTTTTTTTTTTTTTTTTTTTTTTTTTTTTTTTTTTTTTTTTTTTTTTTTTTTTTGTGAGAAAACGATCTGCAAAGGTCGAATCTTTCTTTTTAACCTCCAATTTCTCTCGTGTTCTGATAATTTAATAACTATAGCCCGGCCAGATTGACCAATATACACTTTCCCAAAATGTCTGCATATGATCTTATACACACCACTCGGTGCTCGGGGTATATGCAGTATATTGTCATGCTTGACAATACACTGCATATGAAGAAAATGAGAAATTTACACCACTTTTCTATTCTGGCCAACAATATCAAGTCAATAGTCATCCCATATTTAGGAAAAATTTCATATGACCTTGCTAAAAAGTTAAAATCACGAAATTGCAGACCTGCACTTAACAACATAAACAGCATATCAAAATATTTATTCAACAGTAAGGACTAAATTCAACCCGTAGCACAGAGTGGTGTGTATAAGATCATATGCAGACACTGTGGGGAAGTGTATATTGGTCAGTCTGGCAGGACTATAGCTGTTAGATTATCAGAACACGAGAGAAGCTGGAGGTTAAAAAAAAGAAAGATTCAACCTTTTCCGAACATTTGCTCACTGAAAAACCATACTTATAATGTAAGCCGTGAAATCTTACGGACTTTCAAGAAAATCAGAAAAATAACACTATTGGAAATACTAGAAATCAATAAATACATGGCAGAGGACTCCAGTACAGTATTAAATTATCATTCCCAGTTTCCCTTTCCCCCTCCGCTAAAATAAGTTTCAGATATCAGTTTGTTACAGTTGTAGTGCTATTTTACAATGTCATAACCCCCACATTTTCCTCCCACTGCACTGATTTTAAAAATGAATATTCAGGCTTTGAACCTCTACTTATAAAATGAACTTCTTATACATTTTTATATTTTAGTAAATGCAATTCAGTGCCATGAAAATGTAACACTCTCCTGTGAATATGTGAATTTGTATCTACTGTAATTCAATAACTCTCTGACAGTCGCACATCTGTGACGAAATGTTACTGACATTCAGTTGTTACCTGATGATGGTCTAAGAAGACGAAAGTGGGTTAGGAACTTAATAAATAATTTTGCAGAACATCAGGAATTTTTCTTATTTAAAGTACCTGGGATATATTTTCTCATAGGATGGGAAAACAGTGAAACAACTCGAATCGAGGTGCAGTAAAGCTAATGCAGTGAGTGCTCAGCTAAGATCTACTCCCTTCTGTAAGAAGGAAGTCAGTACCAAGACTAAGTTAGCAGTGCAACGCTCTGTCTTTCGACCAACTTTGTTGTATGGGAGTGAAAGTTAGGTGGATACTGGTTACCTTATTCATAAAGTAGAGGTTACAGATATGAAAGTAGCAAGTATGATTGCAGGTACTAATATATGGGAACAATGGCAGGAGGGTGTCCATAATGAGGAAATCAAAGAAAAACTTGGAATGAACACCATAGATGAAGCAGGTACAGCGATCAGACTGAGATGGTGGGGTCATGTTACACACTTGGGAGAAGCAAGCGGAGGGGAAGAGGAGTCAAGGTAGGCCAAGAAGAAAGTACTTTCATTCGGTGCAGAATTATTTGAAGTAAAAGGCATAACATCGACGGAGCATTAATGTTAGCATTGAATAGGGGATCAAGGAGAAATTTTATTAGAGGTACTATGCTCCATACTGAACGCTGAAAGATATATTCAGATCTAATGATGATGATGATGATGATATCATATTCTGTCAAGACCGGCGGAGGGAAAATTCAATTAATGTTGCAAATGTTGTACCCCATAAAAAGATTGATCTACATTTAGCGAAACAATACCTGATACGTTAATTATAAAATACCAAAAAAATAAAAAAAAAATAAAAATATAAAAATAAAACCACACACACACATACACACACAACTTCTTCGTACATATTAAATGTAACAAAAGAATTGTTCAAATATTATTATTATTATTATTATTTTACAGAAATGGTACGTACGAGGGTTAGAACTTAAATAGTGGCAACACTGCTGTGGAGACACCATATGGAATCTACTATTGTCGCGGATAGCACACATTGTTGACATAGCTAACTTACCTTCAAGGAAATGAACTCGCCCGTCGCATGTCACCGGCAGGCGCACAGTCAAGGGAACAAGTCACGTGTGAGCGAGCGGTCTAACGTAAAGCCGTTGGCACACGGAGCGTGTGTCTGAACGTATGTGGCCAACGTGCCGAGTCCAACGTTCGGCTGAACGCTCGGAGACGGCGCGACTTGTGCACACGAGACGTGTGCCTCAACGAGCTACACGCGACCGCAGCGCGTTCCAGCGACAGTTGTCGGCGGCATCAGGTTCTGGAATCACACTGTTTACGAAATAAAAGGAGTCAAATTCCCGCTTTACCTCTATTAAATCGCTTATTTCCGCACTTGTGCAGACGTTCGTTATGTTCTGTGATATAGGTCTACATAAGTAACAACAAAATATCTACTAACATAAGGCTCTTATAAAAGTTGCATGTTATGTCAATAAGGGCAGCGAATTATAAAAGCTTCATGAGGAACTGTGCGATATAAAATTAGAAAAGGTCTTCACATGAAGCAAACATTATTGCAACAGTCTCGCTTTTTAGTAAAACGTAAAGGTCATTTTTCTCGGTCAATGTTATTATTCAGTAGAAGAATGTCAAGGACGCGTAAAATGCAATACGTGAAACAATAAACCGCGTATTTTACTCTAAGTATGGTGCGAACAGTCTTGTTCATAAAACGAATCCAACAAACTCACTCCTCAGAGGATGCCCACCTATGCTTACACAGCATCGAGTGTTATGCAGTATACTTCTATGTAATTTATAGGAAAGTCTTTGAGTCTATCAGAAAACCAGAATACAAGAAGAAAAATATATGCTTTCGAGGAAACATGAACCAGCACTATTAGACATAAGTACACAACTTTGCTGCTTGCGCTACGGCCACTAATGTAGATTCGTATAATCGCCGAAGGTATAAGACGTGGTGTATACACTACTGGTTGCTGACATGTAATTACAACAAATGATGTAAAGAAGAATTCGTGTTGGTAGATCTTCAGTCCGCATTGCCTTGAAACGGCAGATAACTGTAATACGGAAATTTTTTAACCACATATAACATGTTTCCAGTCATTTATTCCAACAAATAGTACTCTAAAGACCGGTTTTCAAGAGATGCTCAATTTACTCACTCACTTTTACTTGCTTTGAAATGTCACACATTCATAAGACCTCAGTTATATACATCAAACCCATGAAATACCACGGCCAATATGGCTTCTTCGTCTCTGTGCCGAAAAGAGCTGCCCCCTTCCCGGATAGCCACGTGCTGCGACGTCGGTGGCGCTCTCTCACCGTATTGGTGATCATTCAGACGCACATTGAGAATATATGGCATGCTTGATACTGCCAGACACGTTGGGAAAGCCTCGCCAAGCTGCGGTTCGCCGCGTTGGCCACAATCGTTTCAGATACACGCTCCGTGTGCCGACGGCTTAACCGTGTGACTGGATGAGACATGGGCCACATCGTCTAAACCAAAACTGAAACTCCATTCCATCCATTGGCGTCATTATGGATTGCCGCGAAAGTCGAAAATACGGCAGAACAGTATGGTGAAAGTTGTGGTGATTCTCGTGTACGACCGTGGTGGTGTTATCCTAACCCATTACGTTCCTCCAGGGCAGACCGTCAATGCACAGTATTACTGTTCGTTTTTGGAGCGTCACCTGCGACCAGCTCTCTGAAAGAATCGGCAATACTTTCTGCGCAACCCTCCAATCATTTTGCACGAAAATGCGTGGGTCCATAAAGCGCAAGCTGTGGCTGCTCTGTTCTTTCGATGGGACTGGGAAGTATTGTACCATCCAACAAAAGCCCCAGACTCAAGTCCTTGTGACTTTGATTTGATTCCAAAGATGAAGGAACCACTTCGTGGTATTCGCTTCAGAACGTTTCAGAGATTGGACAGGCACTAGACCACATTCGCACATTCAACAGAACAGGCTCTGCTTACGGTATACTAGCCTTCCACATAGCTGGCAGTGGGTTCCTCACAACGCTGGTGACTACTTTGAAGGACCGTAACAAAAAATGTTTAAATGTTTGTACAGCTTATGGGACTTAACTACGGGGTCATCAGTCCCTAAACTTACAAACTACTTATGAGCTAGCTTACACTAAAGACGGCACAAGCACCCTCGCCCGAGGGGGGATTCCAACCCCCGACCGCAGCGGCCGTGCAGACCGTGACTGGCACGCCGCAGACCGCTCGGCCACTGCGGCCGGAGGACCGTGACAGATGCAAACATGTTACGCTTCTGTATCGGTTGTGAATAAATAGTCGCCAAACGTCGTATTAAGAACAAGAAAGATTAAAACATGAAAACTATTCAGTGTGGTAAGCCGGGTTACTACAGATGTAACGTTATACCCATACATCTTACCTTTCTGTCAATGTTCAAACAAAAAAAAAAAAAAAAAAAAAAAAAAAAAAAAAAAAAAAAAACAGATTGTGTACTCATTATGTTAATAGATACTATTACAGGCAACTAGTACACACATGTTACAGAAACAGCACTGCTTTATACAACTTTGCTAGTTTGTTGTGAGATAAAAATACTTTTCTCATCTACTAGCTATCATAATCAGCAGTACAGTTGATGTGAGATTTCAACATGTCATACAATGGTATAAAAATGTATAACTATGTGACACAACTAAAATTATGTACCTGTTATCTATCAAAATTTAAAGCTACATAGATTTAATAACAAGAGCAGCCAATAAAGAAATTACTTACAAGGTTCCTAAACGCAAAAGCATGTTAGTATAAAATAAAGGAGAGTAATCAAAATACAGGTATAGCTGTGATATTGCAGATACAGGGGGAAGCTGAATGTGAACGGCGGGTTTTGTCAGGGTGTTGGGTTCCCCAGCCGGCCGGCTACCAATTTGTATATAGTGAATGGGATACAGCAGGTAGTCAGGATTTTCCTAAAGTGCTCAGAAACCGGAAACGCTAGGCTGAGCACGGGCGGCTATTCCAGATTGCAACTGAAATACAATATAGCCACAAACATTATTCTAAAAATCCATATAAAATCAGGAAATGATCATCCGGCGAACATAATTATATGAATGGATTCAGGAGATTTGAGAGAATCAAACGCCATAATTACAATTTCAATATCCCCTACAGATAAAAAGCCGACAACTTTCAGTACTATAATAATAATATTATAAGACTTATATTTGTAATTATTGATACGTAGTGTTTAGCAGTAACATTTTAAGAAGAAAATGGGCAGCGCACCACGCTACCTATCTTAAAAGACGTGACTAGATATTTCCGTATTCTTTCAATAAACTTTGTATTACTCTCTTGTTCTGCTTTTCGTTGAGGTAGTAATATTCTTGGGTCAGAACATAGATTCCACCACAGAAACACAAAACATGAACCCAGCAAAGCCCATTAGATTTATATATGTATTTTATTATATTTAATATTATTCTTAGTGACGTTCGTTTATGTTAATATGTTGAAATATTTCTTCGCCGTCTAAAAATAGTAGATATGCAGCAGATAACTTATATATAAACAATTATAAGTATTTGTGGACAATAACTTAATATATCTGTATTAAAAGCCATAATAAATTAAATATTAATTGTTCAACTATATTTCGACGCCGGCAGTATATTTGAACAGTGAGACGCCATGCTTAATGCCTATCTGATCAAAAAGCTTCAGTCTCAACCGTTTTTTTAGTATAGCTAAATATATATTTGTTTGTTAAATGTAAACAATATTTGTAAGTAGGTGGTCAAAGCATTTATTTCTGTGATATTCAAATGTATAAAATTTTGGAAGGGAAACTGTATTTTAAAGATGAGCCGTTAGGATGCGCGGAAGGATACAATTTTGGGAGCAGAGAGAGCATGCTTGAGAAGGGACTGGTAACTAGGACGTGGTGGTGAAAGGGTGTGACGCTGGGCGGTCTGAAGCCGCGTTACGAACTTGTGATTTGAAGAGATAGGCATGTGTGGACTTAGAAAATTTACGGGACTGTGACTGCAGAACTTAGTCTCTGGTGAAAAGTGGTAAACTATGGATGGTAGTGTGGCTGTGGAACTGTGATAATTCAGCAATCGTGTACCAGTGTGAATACAAACTGTGTTTTATAACGAATACTTTAATCACAGATTAATTTCGAACTGCAGTGTTCAATGGACTACACTAATTTACGAATGAAATATTGGAACTTTTACCATCGAGTGCGTGTGATATTTATAGTTCCTCTCATGAACAATAATTGGGGAAATATTCAGTTATTTACCGATATATAAAGTAGGACCACCTTCGAGTTACATGTCTAATACTAGTAATAAACTCCATTTATAAAGAATTACTTCGTGAGTGAATCACTTGTTTATCTTAGAATCCATTTTGTTGGTCATTCAGAGGTTTAATTTATATTTGTAAAATATATTTTCACGACATTATATGCAGATTGATAGCCTGTCTAAACTACAGATTAATTATTAATGTTGTTTAAACAAATTGGGTAGCTGTTTAGAGCATTGAAGCTGACATACATAACTCACCCCTAAGAACAGAGACAACGAGTCATAAACTTTTACTACCCGAGTTATGTATCGTCCAAGTCTTATTGGTGAATACCGAAAGGAAGGTCGCATAGCGTATTATAAATTGTGAATTAATGTCGGCAATTGTTGGTTACAGTCATTAAAAACCAAGTAATAAAGTACACTGCATTGAATATAATGAGAACATGATCTTATGACAGCAATAGAAGACAACCTCACAGTAGCGGTTCAGCATTGCAGCTTATTAAATGTGTGTACGTATCATTATTCAGAACCTGTTTCCGTCGGAAGCAAATAAAGGGGGATAACGGTGGCTGTGAATGACTGAATCATAGTCATCACTCAAAAAACGTGCACATAGCACAATTATAGAATGGAGCAACTTCTTGTTTAGGTGTCTCATGAGGAGCAAACGGTGTCTATTTGAAAATGAAGTACTAAAACAGAGTTAGAAATGTTACAAATTGCATTATTTAAGTTCCACAGAGGCAAACTGGAGCACTATTAGATCAATTAACAGAGTTGCGAGCTACGTAGCTCTTCGCTCAGGTTCTAAATACGGAAAGTTAAGAACAAGTTGTGTCCGAAATTGGTGGTCAGGCTATTCACGAATCAGTAACTGTGGTCTCCAGCTCTACTCCATTAGTACTGCTACGCCTTCACAGAAGACAGTCTATTTGATTTGTAGTGATTAACTTGCTTGTTACAAGAGGCCAGTGGATCAGGTATACATAAAAACACCTCTCGCTTAGCTTCGAAAGTTAGGTAGTTTCACGATATCATTAAGAGGTGGTATCACAATGCACCTACTCTAGCACGGTGTCTACATGTTAAGATGTAATTAATGATTCATCTTTCTTCTTATATGGAAAGTGTAACTCAACTGTATTTGAAGTTAGAGTAAGAGCTACATCTAAGCACATTAACATTAGATCGTGATGCTTATAATTTTTTAACGTTGTAAACTTTTTAACATTATTTTCTATTTTTGTCACAACAATATTTTTTTTTGTATTTCTTGTTACTTTTAATTTATCGAGAAAGTTCCGCTTTTAAGGTATTTTATGATTAACTTAACAGGAATTGCTTAGCTACATCTCGATCGATCGTTTTACGCTGTAGAACTATTACAATACGCTCTCTGGTTATAGCCAGAGTAATAGAACGTTATAAACGAACTGCAGTCTGTTGTGCATGCAGAGGAGCAAGGCTGCGTTTATTGTACTATTTGTGCTTACGCCTTTGGGGCAGCCTGATTGTAAATGTTCAACTTTCTTGATGTTTGGCTTTCATTATCCATTGCACAGCTGACACTGGTCATGCTTATACGTCATGTGAGTAAAGATCTTGACAAAAACGACACCTCCTGATCCGGTTGAGTATGGGTCAATAGGGCGTTTTCTTTGAGGTAGTTCACAATGTTGTGATATGCAGCATATCTTGTGATATCTGCTGCAAATGGACCTCATGGTATTAGCGTGTAATTTTTTGGATCTCTCCTATTGCAATGACATGTGCAACTAATCAGTCTTTGGGTACGGAACTTCGTTGAACTAGCGGTTGTATATGCCAGCTAGGTATGAAGGCATTGCAACAGCATACTCTGGAAGGAACCTAATTGGTCTACATTCGCGACCGGAAGACTTACTTTTTTTAAAGCGATTTAAGCCGATTTAATTCTCCACTGATATCAAGTACTAAGTTACGTATGGTCTCAGCTGCCGGCCGCGGTGGCCGAGGAGATTGAGGCGCTTCAGTCACGGTCTGCACGGCCACTACGGTCGGGGGTTCGAATCCCCCCTCGGGCATGGATATTTGTGCCGTCTTTAGTATAAGGTAGTTCATAAGTAGTTTGTAAGTTTAGGTACTGATGACCCCGTAGTTAAGTCCCATAAGCTTAACAAACATTTGAACGTTTTTTGGTGTCAGCTGTTCTTGTTACTAATTCAGAAGTATTTGCTTCGTCTTCTTTGGTGTAAGAATTTCGGTTAGCTGTGTTTAACATTTCTGATTTAGCATAGCTGTTATCAGTTCAGACACCATTGTTATCGCGTAGTGAAGGAATTGAGTTGTTTTACCGCTAGTATACTTTACATACGACCAGAATTTATTCGGATTTTCTACCAAGTAACTTGACAGGGTTTCGTTGTGGAAACTGCAATAAGATAATCGCATTAACGTTCGAACTAAGGTTTGCCAGCCTTGGGGACTTTGCTTTGGCAAGAGTGATATAACGATGAGTCTACCCCATCTTTTATTAATTTATTTGCTATAAATCTCTCAATAGCTGTCGATACTATTTCTTTGAATGTAAGCCACTCCTGATCTACACTCACATTATTAGTTTAAAGAGACTAGAGATTCTTACTCAGGAAAGTCTTAATCGAATTTTTATCTGATTTTTTGAATAAATATATTTTCCGTGTAATATTTGTGGATTTGGGAATTTCGATATTCAGTCTCGCTACGATAACTCTGTGTTCACTAATCCTTTTAAAGCTCTTTATTGGCTCCGGATTATTTGATGCCAGGAGGTCAAATATGCTTTCACAGCCATTTACTATTCTAGTGGGTTCATGAAATAATCTCTCGAGATAATTTTTTGCAGACGTGGCTAAGAACTTAGCCGTGAGGACTACCAACATGCTTTTTTAAACACATAGGCGGTTTTTGACAGAAATTTTCAAGTAAAGTAGCAACTTCTTAAAACAGGCTATGAAACAATTTTAGTTGATGGTTAACTTCAGCAATTTCCAATTACTAAGCAGTATCGATTTCTCAGAGAGAGTAAGGTAGAATTCACATGCTATTCAAACAATTGAAAGCAAAATTCTGAAACAACTGATCATCAGGTGAGCAATTACTATTAAAGTTTTCGAGCCCTTATTTTATACACTGCAGTAAATAAGGTTTGGTATACATCCGAGATATATTGCTGAAAATGTGCATGTGGAATGCATGCAATGCGTTTGATTTACATATCAGTAGATCAAGAGTTACTGATGTACCAGGTGTATATCCACGCTAAAATACACAAGCAAAGAGTGTACCAAGTCTTCTGGTCCGGACTGTATAACCATTAGATTTCTATTTGATTATGTTGAAGTGATAGCTCCTTAACATCCATATACAACATCTCGCTCAAAGAAGGATCTTTACCAAAAGACTTTATTCACAAAGTTATGAGTGCTATCGACAAGGGTTCTCAAATTGATTTCGTATTTCTTGATTTACAGAAGGCCTTTGACAACGTACCTCACAAATGGCTTTTAATCAAATTGCGTGGTTACGGTATATCGCCTCAAATTTGCGACTGGATAGGGGATTTCCTGTCAGAGAGGACACAGTTCGTAGTAATCGATGGTAAGGCATCGACTAAAACAGAGCTGATATCGGGCGCTCCACAGGATTATCAGTCCTCTGTTGTTCCTTATTTACATAAACGCTTTGGGAGAAAATCTAAGCAGCTCTCTTAGGTTGTTTGCAGATGACGCCGACATTTACCGTGTAGTAAAATCATCTGAAGATCAAAACCAACTGCAGAACGATGGAAATAAGATATCATAATGGTGTAAAAATTGGCAGTTTAAATAATATGAAGCATGAAGTCGTCCACATGAGTACGAAAAGAAATATGTTAAACTTTATTTACCAGCAAAATCAATCAAAAGAGAAGGCCGTAAACTCCACTCAATACCTAGAAATAATTATTACTTCACACTTAAATTGGAAAGAAGATGTAGATAACGTCGTAGGAAAGGCGAACCAGTCCGTCCTTTTGTGGAGTATTGCTGCCCAGTGTGGGATCCTTATTAGGTGGCTTTGACGGAGGACATCAAAAGAGTCCAAAGAAGGGCAGATTGTTTTTTATTGTCACGATACAGGGGAGACAGCGTCACGGAAACGATACAGGATCTGGGAAGGAAATCGTTGCAACAACTGCGTTTATCAATGCGGCGTGGGCTACTCACGAAACTCCGAGCGCCACCATTTTTTTTCCGAATGCGGAAATAGCGGGTGATCAAAAAGTCTGTATAAATATGAAAACTTCGTAAATCACTGAATAAAGTAGATAAAGAGAGGTAAAAATTGACACACATGCTTGGAATGACATGGGGTTTTTTTAGAAAAAAAAAAAAAAAAAAAAAAAAAAAAAAATTCGACAGATGGCGCTTCATCTGATCAGAAAAGCAATAATTGGCATAACAAATTAAGACAAAGCAAAAATGATGTTCTTTACAGGAAACGCTCAATATGTTCACCATCATTCCTCAACAACAGCTGTAATCGAGGAATAATGTTGTGAACAGAATTGTAAAGTATGTCCGGAGTTATGGTGAGGCACTATCAGTTCCGATCGGAAGGGTCACTTGAATGCCAGTCATGTTTAAACAACTGTATTACAACATCGGTGCATACAATGTTACTAAAACATTCAACACCAGATTAATCGAAGGTAAAACCATGACCTACAAGGATTTTAGTAGTGATAGCTTGTCATCTGCTGCGAAAGACATAGTCATAGTCTGGCCTACGCGCACTGTTGAAGAACGTTGCAGTGAACACAAACGCAACACACGCCTTTTACAGCCAAGCAAGTCTGCTATTGCTGAACATTGCATTTCCACCGGACACTCTATGGAGTACGATAAAACGGTAATTTTGACAACAACAACATCTTTTTGGGACTCCATTATCAAAGAATCTGTGGAAATGCGTGTCGCGGAAAATTTGATGAATCGGGATAGTGGGTACAATCTTGACATAGCATGGAATCCCGTCATTACTAAAATTTGCTCAGATCGAAGACGACGGAGAGCGCCGACGTCGGCTGTGAGCGGCAGTGGCCGTGCAGAGGACAGCTGAACTCCGCGGCTCCACCAGCGAGGGCGCTGCCGTCCGGCAGTGTGGCCTGTCTGTTTATGTTTTGACGCATGCGCTGTAACCGCCAAGTTTTCTATATATAGTGGAACATTGGACGCACTCTTCAATCCTCATCGATTCACCTGAAGATGGCTAGCAGGTGTCTGGCCGAAATATCGTGTGATGTTTTAGACGACGACCGGCTGCATACCCGAAACTTCTATGAATATTTGTGTCAATGTTTACTTCTCTATCTACATTATTCCGTGATTTATTAAGTTTTCAAATGTATAATGACTTTTTGATCACCCGGTATAGTGTCGACTCCCACTTATATAGGTAGAAATGATTATCAGAATAAAGTACTAGAAATCAGAGTTCGAACGAAGATATTCAGGTTTTACTTCTTCAAGCGCGCTATTCGAGAATGGAATGGGACATAAATAGTATAGCGGTGGCTCAATGAACCTTCTGCCAGGCACTTAAATGTGATTTGCGGAGAATCAGATTGTAGATGTAGACCATCCATGGGCTGAAATTCAGTTGGTGATTCTGGCATCTATTCGGTCGTACAGAAGACCGACACCATTGCACGTCTGATTAACAAGTTTGCGCGAGTTGTAGGTTGACGTGTCGCGGAAGTTATTCGTCGTCGGTTCATGTTACAAACGAGCTCGGGTCTGTGCTGGCCAGCAAACTCGCTGCTTGTCTTGTGGAGAACTTTGAGATTTACGTGCAGTGTGCGGATGAGCAATATACTGTTGCAACATCACAGTCCTTTAACATTCGTGGCAAAAGGATGGAACTGAAACAACAATTCTGCGGCTATCGAAGCTCTGGTCAGTGTACCCTCCAAATACACCAAAGGTGGAGGAGTTATTTACCGTACCGCATGCAAGACCATAAGACTATGGGGTGGGACTAGTGTGTCGTGGGCGAATGCACTCTACGAGACAACTCTTCTCAGGTCTACGTTGTTCGCGCGAATGACCTTATTTGCGTGTAGGTACAATCAGCCTTTATCGTTGAAGACCTTAAAGCTACAAACAGGTCCGATCTTATTATCTAGAGATAGGAATTAGCGTACATGACATAACCCCCTCAGTCCTGTGATATTTTTGGCCAATATTTTATGATTAACAATATTCCAGAAAGGCCTCAAAGTATTTTAAAAATTGCTGACTCTTTATTATCCCCAAAAACTCATGTCCCCTTGTAATGTTACATGTGCCTCCACGTACCAAAAGGTTGTTGTTTCAGATATTTTAGAATTTATTTCTTGTCATATTTGCATATTTTATTGAAATTTTTCGTAAATATTAATATATTACTCGCAGTCATGAGGACTTAGTATTCCTTGAAGAGTGTACGTAAGACAGGAGATGCATCTCCATTTTTCTTCTTCTTATTCGAACATTGAGACAGTATATTCGTAAATGATCTGAGCTCTGTAATTATTTAATTATTACTAATATTTGCAGGATTTCTATGAACTATGTAAGTGATGTAAGTTTTATGTAGATATGTTTTTTTTTTAAATCCAATTATAAGCTTTGCAGTTTACTTCGCATGTGTTCTCATTTAGTAGGAAACTGATTAATTTATTTTTTCCTTCTCCCATTTTATTAACTGTGATGCAATTTATTTTTCAGGACAACTGATTCCACCATTACAACTAATTACGAAACCAATTGTTGGAGATGAGAGCAGAATAGTAACCATTTTCATTCCATTCTTTCACTAAATAAATGTTCTGAATACGACCCTGAAATTTGTGCAGACTTATTAAATTTCAGTTTGAACAATTTGAGCTAGTAGTGGACTTTGTTAGTAAATGATAAAGATAGTAAATGATGTCTCCAACAGTTAGGTTCACGGCGGTTTTACATCAACAACAGGTTTTTAGTGCGTAGTTTGCCTATTCTTTTAGAGTGCTGCATTTTTTAAATTCTTTTAAAAAACAGACGCACCTTTCATGGCTCACGTAAATGCAAAGACACCAATTTGAAATATTTCTCCCGTTTAATCTTTATAGCGCCGTCAGTGATAGCTTTTCAAAAATATATTATGGCTTTTACAGTGATTTCATTCAAATTAATATTGCTTTAATTTATCTTTATTAAAATAGCGGATTAGCTTCATTTCAAGAATATTTGTATACAGATATTAATGTAATAATAGTTATCTCTAAAAATATTAAAAATTTGTGAGAAATGTTTCACCCTATAAGGGACATAAGGACACTAAGTACCACAACTGTCAGTATGGGGTGTGATTTACGTTAAGATGCTTTTATTTATTTATGTTATTAATAGTGTTGTGACGTAAAGTCAGCGCTACCCGCCAGACGCACGAGAACGAACGTGAAGAAGACAGCGGATGACCGACAACCAATCACATGCCGGCAGCGCCTCCTGGAGGGAGCAACCGAGAAGCGCGCTCTCTATAAGCAGCTACATATAGGCCGATATGGGTCTGGAAGGGCACTCCGAACTAGTCTCCGAAATAGGCAGTGTCTATACTACAGCACAGCATCGTACAAGAAGATGCCGCCGCGAGAAGAGAGAGAAAAAGTTCAGTATTGGGAAAATTTCAGTAAATAAAACTCGTATTACTAATCTGTATAGCTGTTTTAGCTGATCACTCATCCTACGCGGCCTGAGCAGAGCCTTTCATGAAAGATAGGCCGGGAAGGATAACACACATGGCGCTGAGGACTAAGCGAATAGTATAGGCTGATTTTACCTTAACTAAAGGGATTCCATGGAAATCCAAGTTCTCACATAGCCAACAAACCGCCTTTCCATTCTGCCATCTGTTTTTGCATTCCTGCAGAATGAACAAGTGGCAAGGTAGTGTGTGTTTTTCATTTGCAAGATGTGCTGCCACGTCTCGTTTATGTGTTGAGATGCCTAGCACTGCGACCAACATTTGAATATTGTCACAAAATTTATTTAATGTCCCCTACAGGGAACCAATCAAGAAGGCTAGAAGCGTATTTTCTTTAGACCTGATAAGCAATTGTTAGCATCACACTTAGAAAATCAATGGACATCGATTACTTTCCGTACAGTGGAACTAAATTTAAATGCATTGTAAATTAAGGATGGAAAAGAGCCACTTTTGGTATAATAGTAATTTTAGAATCGTACTGAGAAAGCAAATGCTGTTGTATTTCGGTTCAAAAAACAACACGCAAACGAAGACAGGTAAAAGTTAGCAGAGATTCGTGCGTCAGTAAACAGATCGGTGCACGAAGCATACAATAATTACCAGTATTCTGGTCTTGTGTAAAATCGATAAGCGGGTCAAAGGCCACTATCCAGTCACTCATTGATCATTCCAGGACAGTAATAGAAGAAAGCAAGCGGAAAGCGGAAGTTCTAAATTTAACCTTTAAGAAATCTTTACGCAGGAAGACCGTACAAACGTACCATTTGATCAACGCACTAACTCCCAAATAAAATAATAAAATAAATAAATAAATACTTTTTTTCATTCGCCACTCGGAGAAGTGTAGCGGGCTGTTTGAGAACCGGCCCATAAAGAATCGCGGTTCTGTTCAGCCAATTATGAGACAAGCTGATAGTGGGGCAAAGCGAGGTCCCAATTAGGAATAAGTGGGAAGGGCTTTCCAGTTCCGGTATTCACCTCACAATCTAGGAAAACCTCCCGAAAACCTTGGTCGGAACCGGGGGATTGGGACGTTGCCCCAGACTAAAAATGTGTATTTCCGGTGTAGAGAAGCAGCTGAGAGAGCTGAATACAAAAAAGTCTCCTGGTCCGGATAGAAAACCAGTTCCGTTCTGCGGCATTGACCGCTTCCATAGCTTTCATTAATCGCGAATAATTCAGCTTAAAGTTAGTAGTGAATGAAAATAAGCGCAAGTGACTCACATTCATAAAAAAGGTAAAAGAAGTGACCCACGTAATTACAGGCCAATATCGTCGATATCACTTTGCTGTTGAATTTTGGAGCGTATTCTCAGCTCAAATATAGTCGCCACATGCATCAAACAGGACAACTGCAGCTTGTATCCAAGCGAGATATAATTGGCAATCAAATTGAAAAGGATTAAAAATGTGTGAATTTTAAAAGCAAGCATGCGATCGATTGGAAGGATTAATAGCTTATTGATACCTGCAGACAAGGTAGAGGATTACATCAGTTCGTATAATTATAGAACGAGTCATGTGTGATTACAAAATACTTTCAAAATACCTTGAGGAAAGATTAAATTTAATCTTTAATTCACCATAAGCTCTAGTGCTCGAATCGTGTGGTACACTGAATGAAAGCACTGAATATATAACCCTTATTTTGCCCCGATCGTTTATTACCCCCCAAAAACACAGTTTTGTAGCAAACAATTGCTGTCTTTCGCGCTTGTTAGTTCATTAACTCTCACTCCCCCTACAATATACCTTGGCCAATTTTTTTTATCGTAGATACTTTCAAAATAAAAATAATTAAAATGCTTCGTTAATTTATAAGTTATAGCAATTTAAAAAATATTATGTGTTCCTTAGTTTTTCATCTATTATAATATAATAAAATTTCATAAAAATCGGAGAATGACACTTCCGAAGGTTTACTTGTCAGTATTAACTTTAAGAAATATAAATACATTACGGCATGGTAGAAAGTATTAAATGAATACAAAAGTGAAGAACACATTATCCACAAAACGGAGTAGGTGCAGTTTCTTTGGTTTCAACGGTTTTCGAAATATCAGAGTTTTTCAGTGGTATCGACAGTCTTGTTAAAGCACCGAATCACAGGGTTAACAACTTCGTACTACTGCAGCATCTATCATGACGTCTCGGCATTGTAAGTAACGTTTTGTGTATGTAAGATGAATAACAAGTGTTAAAACTTTCAATGGTTCCTAAAATTCTACATCTTGGAACTATTACAAAAGATTTTGTGTTCTATAGAGATAAAAGAAAAGTGATTGGAGTAGGTTGTAAAATGTACTTCAGGTTTATAGTCACAAATTCTCACATGAACTCCTCATTACACTCCTGGCGTTGCAGTAGTACATTTGTACATCCTGACAGTCCTATTGCATAGCTTGTAAAAATACCTTCCACTACGTTAACGGCTTTTTTCTCGTTGTCTTATCATAACTAAAAATGATTCTTCTTGTGAAATAATGACTTACTTCACTGATGGATTCTACGTGCTGCGAAAAAGTTAAGCCGAATTTAAATATTTTCTTTAACACTTTCGTCAAAAGTAAGTCATTTGTTATGGTAGGAGTTCAATATATTTTGCCTGAATGAAGTGGATGGTTTTAGGTTGATCAAGTGTTCTCTTCTTACTGCGTCAGAATTAGGTAAGTCTAACAAGGTGAATAAAATTTAATTTTTTAGCATTTTCTCTGCCATTAGCCACGGAATCTAACCTTTTCTTCCTGTTGCCATCAAAAAGTATTTTATGTCATTATCCTGTCATTTTTCATGATATCCTAGTTGTAGCTCTATGGAAATGCTCTTTTTTGTATCTTTCACTGTTTTCATTTTCTTAATGACGTACTTTAATGTGCGTACGTTTAAAATGAAAGTGATATTCTTGGTGCAAATTTTTCTCGTAAAATAAATCTAATCTCGATATCCCTGCTTTCGTCGAGCAGAATGTCAACAGGAATTGGAAGATTTTTTTCTTGCTTAATGTTCTTTCTAAATCCAGTACAAGTCGCTCAAGTCTCAGGCAACTGGGACACGGGTATGCCACATATCAATGGTTATGTTTCCCCCGTAACTTCTATTTGAGTAACTACTGTAGGTGTTGACTGCTATTTGAAAGGTGATTACTTTTATGAATGAACCAACAGAGTAAATTATTGCTTACATCTGAAAAATAAGAGTAAATGAGAAATTTTAACTACACTATATCAGCCACCTGATGTTCAGAATTTTATTGGAATTTTTATGGAAATACTGCTTAGCGGAGCATTTCTGTGGGGGAAGAAGCTTCACGTTCTTTGTTTCTTGTAATGCTTAGGAGTTAACAATAAGCCACCTCTATGCAGTTTTCCTCATTTCATAATTGTATACTTCTTATCTATATCCCGACTGACTGCACTATTCCACGTCACAGTCTTATTAATATATTTATTATTAGTTATATTTTCTTGTAAATTTCAATTCCTTATTGTTACACTATACAAAAAGGTACGAATTGATATAACAGAAAAGTTGTTTTTATGGTATTATTCTGCCTTTGCACATCTGTGCTCGTGGGCTCCGTAGTTTCAAGAGTAGGTTATGATTGTAACATTGTGTTTTTGAACATGATTCCTTTGCCTAAGTGACTGGCCGCTTCGTTTAGTTTCGCCGTTCAGATAAGAAAAATGGAATAATTATTAACAGTTCCATCTCAACATTTCAAGTGACAGTGATATATGAACTTCTTTAAATGTTATGACTTTTATTCTCAAAGAAAGGTGCCAGATTCATCATCATGAGCATCATTAGCAACAGCAGCAACATCATCGATGTAGTCGTCGCGAACTGTTTGCGCAGTAGCATTTGGGAACTTTGCACCAAGAAAAGTAGAACCTCTTATGACCTTTCTAAAAACCATAAGAAGAAAAATGATGTACAAAAAATAACCACAAAAACGTATTTACTTATTCACCGATGAATCAATATTTCATCCGTAGCTCCGTGCGTTATAACTAGCAGAAAAAAAACTTTCTCGCTTCCAATCACGTCTTATTAGAAGAATAAAATAGGGGCATTTTAACGAGAAACAAGTTCCGAGTTCACTCTTCTAAACACGCTGAGCGCAAAAGGAATTGCTCTGTTTATTTACACGCTACTTTAGCGCTCGATGACGCATATGCAACGTTGTTACATTCAGTCCAAAGGCTCTCTTGAAGTTTCCTTAAGTGTCTGGTGAAAACCGGCGAAAAAGCTTTGTTTTTATTTATTTATTTATTTATTTTTTGTCACCACAGGTATGAAATGTTTTCACTCCCATGGAGCTGACACCCCTGGCACTAAGATATTTCAATTTCGTCAGGTTATTTATAGTTGAAGTTTGTGTTGTTTGCTTCGGAGGAATCTTTCTGGTTCTGGAGATTTAAGACTTTTTCAAAATAATTAACAAATACGTTACAATTTTCCTACTTATTATGAGAAAAACTGCCATTTTAAATTATTAAGCAAAGCTTTTGAGGTTAGTAATCGGTTAGTTTTGTTTCCAATGTTTTTATAAACGCTATTTGAGTTGTTCTTTTGGGGAAGCCTTTTTTGGTTTCTAAACGGTGGGAATTTTCGTAGTTCCTATTACCCTCACGGTTTAATTCAGGTGTTTCTTTCGATATAACCAGAAAGGTGATGTACGTATTTTCAGTTTTGTTACTATTCCGAGTTTTGAATTCCTCATGCTTAGACTGAACTGCTGTTACACAATTCTCCATCGAGGGTGTTTGTTGTTTCTTTCAAATCGGTATTACATTATGTGACGTTTTGATAAACTTTTCTTTTGGGCTTTACCAAATGTTAATTTTTTTAAAATTATTATTATTTGCTTGTTAAAGTTGCGGATAACATAAATTATGGGATAACAATTTTTTGTTTAAACAGTTGTTTAGACTGACGTTTAAATTTTGTTCTTGTTAATTACATTGTTACTTTATATTACATTTTTACATTATTTTATGTAAGTGTATTACATTATTATAATATTTTATTCAATATTCTTTGCTTTTGTAAATTTGGGGAAAGCACTTGAAAATGTTAATTGGAATACAATCTAGCAAATTTTGAAGTCAGCAGGAGTAAAATACGGGGAATTGAAGTTTATTTACAACTTGTACAAAAACTAAACAGCAATTATTACAGTCGAAGTGCATGAAAGGTAAATAATGGTTGGGAAAGGGGTATGAAAGGGTTGTAGGCTTAGTCCAATATCATTCAGTTTGTACATTAAGCAAGCTGTATTGGAAACAAAGGAGAAATTTGGAGAAGGGTATTAAAGTTCAAGGTAATCAAATAAAAACATTTGCAAACGACCTGGAAGAGCAGTTGAACGATGTAGACTGTATTGAAAGGAGTGTATAAGATGAACATTAACAGGAACAAAACAGGGATAATGCAATGCAGTCTAAGAAAACGAGGGTATGTTGAAGGTATTATATTAGGTAACGAAGTAACAAAGATGGCAGATGAGTTTTGTTGCTTGGGCATATGGTCGCAGTACCCATTGCACATCATCTTAGTTACTCCACTGCTTTTGCTATCATACTGTAATACTCATGTCAAACGGCATATTCATACAGGGCCGGTTTACGGATACTGTAAGAATCGCAGTCGTGGGGCGGGAGGGAGCTTCAGGGAACCCTCTGATGATCCCTATCAAAATTGGTCTTTAACGAACATCCTGGATTCCTGACGAAAGAAAAAATCGCACTGCCGTGTTTTACGGCCCACTTTCGATTTGTAGTTTTATAAGTTTTTGCAAACATTTTGGACAAAAAAATCTAATTAATTAATAAAAGTGTCTTAAACCCTATTAGGATAAAAATAGGTATTGGTGGGTTTCGAACCACTAACCTTCAGCGTCAGAGCCCAACACATTGCTCACTACGCTACAGCTAACAGCTGGAAATTGCGATCATTAATTTCATACTATTGATGGCCGTTGTTAACTGATGCTAATATCGCATAGATTATCATTTATCGTACGAAGAACGACGTGTTTTTGTTAGTTCTTCAGTGCGCCATTGCTTTGAAATGACAAGATGAAAGTTACAATAAGAAAATCACCAAATGACGCAACGCAAGATGGCGTATGCCAGAGAGTTCTGGGCGAGTAATGTCAAGTGACATCTGCGAACGGCTGGTTTTCGTTAATTCAGTGGAGGGTGTCAAAACTCTGTTATTATTGCAAATATCTCTCAAACGACACGAGATATGAAAAAAAAACATAAGGGAACAAAGCTGTAGAGAATTTTATCCTCTACAAATTCGGTTATTATATTTTCGCGTCAGATGAACGGTTTGTTTGCAATTACAATTACATTACAAATGGCTTTTTTTGGTATTACTACCGTATTTTTCGTCCGAAAAATTTGAAAAGGGAGGTTCTGTCTCTGGCGGTCTACAATTATGTCTGTAAAATTTGGTGCTGATCGGTTGAACGGTTCGTGTTAAAAAGTGGGAACACCTTGCGGACAGACAGACATCCCAAAATCGCCGTGTTCTTTGCAAATATCTCTGAAACGATACGAGATATGAAAAAAACATAAGAGAGCAAAGTTGTAGAGAATTGTCTCTTCTACAAATTCGATTATTCAATTTTCGTGTCAGACGAATGGTTAATCAGTTATTTTCATTTAAATTGCGAACTGTCAAAAGACGATCGCAAAGGCCCATTTCTAGTGTTACTACAGTAACCTAAAGTGGGCCAAAGAGGTCTTACATTTAGAACATTAAAGGGCTGCATTCACACGAGTGCCCCCAATGGGGAGAGCATGACGTCAGTTGCTAACCCTGTTCTGCCTTTCAGCTGGCAGCTCCGAGTAATAGCACAGCTGCCGACCTCCACGTGGACCGAGAGCGCTCACCACCACTTGCCCCACAGCAGGCTGCCGCTTGTGCGTGAATTCCAGGAACCCTTGATGTTACCGAGCTGCGCGCTATGCCTTTGACTTGCAGCACTGCTATGTAAAGTTACGGCGAGAGACCGACGAGTGATCCCCGACGGCAGGCCTTCATCCACTGCTATAATCTGTGGTTCTCTCAAATTACGTTAGTAATGTGTAAACTTTTGATAATAAACGGCAAAGACGACTTACGCGTATTTGCTGTTATATTTGCACCTCAAGCACTTCATGAGTGTAGCAGGCATTATGATTTTGGACATATAATTCGTAAATTATTTTACAGACGATTTTTACGGTAAGTTTTAATTACTAACATACTGTGATGCGTGCTGCGGAGGGATCTTTTCCGAAAATGTGAAAGCTATAGTGCCAGAAATATGAAAATTCGTACTGTCGTCTTTTAAGACCGCCTTAGTTCTTCCTGTAGTTTTATAATTTTTGAAAATACTCGAACTAAAAATAATATAAAGTATCTTTGAACTTGGCTGGTTAACAGCAACCATAATCCAATTTGGTTTTAACAATTTTAGATATCAGCCAAACGGTTGCGTAGTTTTAAGGTACTTGACCTAGGTTTCGTTGTCGCTAGGGACAACTACGTCAGCAGAATAAAAAAACAGTTACCTAAAATGATAATAAAAGAACAAATATCTTATATAAAAAAAGATTTTTACACAGTCTGAACAGTGAAAACATCAGTACTTACATGAAACACATGACGTAAAAAATATTACGAGCAGAATTTCTCAAATCTAATACAATAAAAAAACTAACATTCTTGCCATGCAAATAAAATCAGTGTGGTGTGAAGGACATGAAGGAACTGCCTACGAGGCATCAAACAGGTAGCCACGTAAACGTGCACTAGAGCGCGCCACATACGGGCCACAAGTCACGTGGCCAGCAATAATGTTTCATAATTACGGACATAATAGTTTGTATTTGTGAAATGTTAGACATAATCCTAAAAGTTTAAATGAAATGACGATTCTACATAAAGAAAAGAAAGGGTGGTGCGAGGCGTGAAGGTCGGGGTGAGAGTTTAAAATAGGGAAAGATTAATTTTTGAAACTCACAACCACCAGCTGCGAACCAAATTCCTAAACATGCAAAAACACTGGAACTGTTATTGCGACTGTTTGACTCGTTTTCTAGGGGATGATATCACACGTTCGCAGCTTTCCTTCCCTGCATATGATTAACAAAACAAATTCATAATAAGTTCAAGTTCATGAGAGAAAAGGGTGTACTAACTACTATTTTAGAAAACACGTGAAAGTTCACTTTATGTTGTTTATTTCACAATACTTGAACCCTGTGGCTGTCGCGTCTGTACATCGGTAAATGTACCAAATAAAGTTATAGCTCGTGAGCCCCCAGACAAAATGAATATTTGTCGCGAATTGATTTCACACCAATTACGTGATTACGTGGCTACGTATTTGGTGCCTCGTAGACAGTTCCTTCATGCCCTACACACCACACTGATTTTATTTGCATAGCAAGAATGTTAGTTTTTTTTATTGTATCAGATTTGAGCAATTATTCTCGTAATATATTTGACGTCATGTGTTTCATGTAAGTACTGATGTTTTCACTGTCCAGACAGTGTAAAAATCTTTCGTTATATAAGATATTTATTCTGTTAGTATCATTTTTAGGAAACTGTTTTTATTCTTCTGATGAAGTTGTCCCTAGCGACAACGAAACCTAGTTCAAGTACCTTACAACTACGCAACCGGTTGACTAATATATAAAATCGTTAAAAAAATACAAAATAAAACATAGAAAAACAGTAATATGTTGTTGTTGTGGTCTTAAGTCCGGAGACTGCAAGAAAAGCATGCCACATCCATTTCAATCTTCTTACTGTATTCGTCTGTTAGTCTCGCTCTGCGATTTATACCATGCACAATTCCCTCCAATATATTCACGATTCCTTGATCCCTCAGAATGTCATACCAATCGTTCGCTTCTTTTCGACAAGGTATGTCAGAATTTCCTTTTCACCCCAATTATATTCGGAACCTCTGTAACTGCTAATTTTAATATTTAATAAATTCTTTTTCGAATAGATAGAAGAGGTTTCATTGTTTCAAATGAGACATCAAATTCAATTTATTAGATTGATAGAGAGATGTAAGTTTTGAAAGTTGTCGTTGTGGTCTTCAGTCCGCAGACATTTGTTGCAGCTCTCCATGCTACCCTGTCCTGTGCAAGCCTCTTCATCTGACAGTACGAATGGCAACCTACATGCTTTTGAATCTGCTTACTGTATTTGTCCCTCGGTCTTCCTCTACGATTTTTACTCCAGGCGTTTCCTTCTAATGCCAAGTTTACGATTTCTCGGTGTCTCAGGATGTCCCACCGTCCTATCACTTCTTTTAGTCAAGGTGTGCAACAAAATACGTTTCTCCCCAATTCTATTGAGCACCTCCTAATTAGCTACGCAATCTACCATCTAATCTTCATCATTCGTCTGTAGCACTACATTTCAAAAGCCTCTATCCTTTTCTCTTATGAACTATTTATCGTCCATGTTTCCACTCCCGAACAAGGCTACACTCGAGACAAATGCCTACGGGAAAGACTTCCTTACACTTAGCGCAATATTCGATGATAACAAGTTTCTATTTTTCGAAAACTCTTTTCTTTTCATTGCGATTCAGAATTTTATATCATCTGTACTGCGACCATATGCCTAAGTAACAATACTCATCTACCATTTTTATTGCTTCGTTACCTATTCTAATTCCTTCAGCATCCGCTCATTTTTTTAGACTGAATTCCGTTATCCTTGTTTTACTCTTCTTAATGTTCAAGCCCCGGCGTAGTAGGGCGCCGTTCTGCGGTGCGCGCGGCAGTTCGTCGTCGGGGGTTCGAATCCACCCTCGGGCATTGATGTTTGTGTTGTCCTTAGGCTAGTTTACCTTAGTTAAGTAGTTTGTAAGCCACGGAATAATAATCCAGCAGTTGAGTCCCATAGATTTACCAACATTTGTAATTTTTTTAATGTTCAACTTACGCGCTCCTTTCAACACTCTGTCCACGCCGTTCAACTGCTCTTCCAGGTCCTTTGCAAATGTTTTTAATTGTTCACATTGAACTTTAATCTCTTCTCAAAAATCTCTTTTGTTTTCATTACAGCTTGCTTAAAGTACAAACTGAAGAACATTGGACAAAGCCTACAATCCTGTCTTACTTCCTTCCCAACCATTGCTTCCCTTTCTTTCACTTCGACTTTAATAATTGCTGTTTGGGTTTCGTACTAGTTGTAAATCAATTTCCGTTCCGTATATTTTACTCCTACTGACTTCAGAATTTGCTAGAATGTATTCCACTCAACAATGTGAAATGCTTTCTTCAAATCTACTTAAGGGAGAATATTAAATAATAATAATAATAATAATGTAAAACACTTATATAAGATAATTTAAAAATGTTATACATAATAATAATATAATTAACACGAATAAAATTAAAACTTCAGTCTAAACAACTCTTAAAACAAAAAATGTTATCACACAATTCGTGTTATTCGCAACTTTAACGAGCGAATAATTATAAAAAAATTACCAGTTGGTAAAGCCCAAAAGAAAAGTTTACCAAAACATTACATAATTTAATAGCGTTTCGAAAGAAACAAGAAACACCCTCGATGGAACGAGTATTGTGTAATAGCAGTTCAGTCTAAGCATGAGGAATTCAAAACTCTGAATGGTAACAAAACTGAACATACGTACATTACCTTTGTGGCTATAACGAAAGAAATACCTGCATTAATCCGTGAGGGTAAAAGGAACTACGAAAATTCCCACTGTTTAGAAACCAAAAAAAGATTCCCCAAAAGAACAATACAAATATTGTTTATAAAAACATTGGAAACAAAACTAACCGATTACTAAGCTCAGAAACTTTGCTTAAAATTAAAATGTCAGTTTTTCTCATAACAAATAGGAAAATTGTAACTTACTTGCTAATCATTTAGAATAAGTCTTAAATATCCAGAACCAGAAAATAAATTCCTAATGCAGGAAACAACACCAAACTTAATTATAAAGAACCTGGTTGAAATGGAAATATCTTAGTAAATTAAGAGACTTACAAATAATAATGCACCCTTAAACGACGGTATAATTGCAGAATTACTAATATCAACTGGCTCTAACACTTTAAAAGAGATTACTCAACTAATAGGACATAGCAAGACAAAATAAGAGCATACCTCAGAACTGGTAAACGACCTTATATGTCCATTACATAGAAAAGTGGGTGGAACTGAAGTTACTGATTCCCGGGAAACCTCTCTTCTAAATGTTCAAATGTTTGTAGAACTTATGGGACTTAACTACGGGGTCATCAGTCCCTAAGCTTACAAACTACTTATGAACTAGCTACGACTAAGGACGGCACAAATATCCATGCCCGAGGGGGGATTCGAACCCCCGACCGTAGTGGCCGTGCAGACCGTGGCTGGAGCGCCTCAGTCCCCTCGGCCACCGCGGCCGGCGAAAGCTCTCTTCTCCTGGTCATATACAAAATTCTGTAGTAATGTTTTTTGATCGCTTCCAAGAACAAAATTGGTGTTTGACCAAACAGATCATCTCCAGAAAAAATTCTTAATTGAAAAGGAATACTTAGAACTAAAGGAATTCTAGTAACAATGTGGTATGTTTGTGGATTTTAAAAAGGCCTAAGACTTAGTGGATGTTTTTTCCAAATCATACAGGAACATGGGCTACATAATAAAAAATTAGCACTAATTAAGGAAACGTTAACTGAGAACTATCTCTAAAGTTAAATTTATGGGAGACATTTCTGAAGCCTTTGATATGAACGCTCGTGTTAGACAGGGAGGTGGGCCTCCTCATTATTTTGAACAGAAAGGCGAGATGAAAAGTCTAGTCATAATATAGGTCAATTAATCAAATTTCGTGGAAGTAATAATAGACTGCCTAGGCTTTGCAGGTGACATGGCAGTTTTAATTGGGGATCTTGCCACAGCTCAAAAACAAAGTGAAATTCTTAAAGAAGTTACGGAAAATGTAGGACAGTAAATATCATTCGGAGAAACTGCGTATATGACAAGCTACAAACAACCACTAATATTTTAACACAAAATATGGATAAATAAAATGGTTTTCTCCATTTAAATATTTGGGGGAGATTATACAAGTAAACGGTCTGGAAAAAATCTGCAAGCGAAGTTCTCTGTTAGAAAATGACAACTGCATTCACATTAACACAAAATATTTGTAAAGAAATATCATTTTATAAATTCATAAATTTATAAATTCAGTATATTTAGGCATCAAGTCTATATGCCCTTATGGAGTAGAAACTTTATTCAAAAAGGGATTTTTAAGAAATTAAAGAAAGGAAAGATTATTAGGAAATCATTAGCTTCCAAAATTACCAATGGAGAAGCTCAAAGGCTGAGAAGTAATAAGGAAACAGAAAGATAAAGACATACACGATGATTTCAGAAAACGAAGACTTAAATTTTATGGGCACAAAGACTGGCACCCACTAGGTTTTCAAAACGAATAGAGTGGAATGCTACGAAAACATGAGTAAGGCTAAAACTGAGCCAACTAAGTGAATCGCTGCTATTAAAGAGTACCATGAAGCAGTTGGTATATCTCAAGTTAAAATAGAAAATTGCACAGACAAAATATATTTGATTAGAAAGTTGGTCAGAGGGAACAGTGTAGTCTGATGAAAGAAAGAGACTTCATTCTGAAGGTATGAAATAGATTTCAACACAAAGGAAGGCCAACCATCAATGCAGCTTGTGTGGCAATTTTGAGCCATTACGTTAATAATAATCGTAATATTTTATATATTATTTATGTTACTTATATTTTTATTTTTTTTTCTCCTAAATATTTGGAAAAGTGGGCCGAAAAACAGGCGATTTTTAATATTATAATTTATTTTACTGTTCAGCCATTTTGGAAGCCCCCTTCAAAGAAATTCAGTTACGGCAAGAATTCCTATATCTGGGGCCCCATTCGGAAATAACGAAACCAATCCTAATTATCATTAATAGTAACGATTTTTTTATTAATTTCTTATTAATAAGGAGGTATTTTCCTAGATAAAATGACATCCAGAAACTATTCTTCAAACCTATATTGTGTGACTTACAGCAAAGGATATGATAGAGACGGTAGAGCCATCTCACGAATTATATCTTCAGGCGTATGTAAAAAGATGGAAAAAAATTCCATCAAAAGTTACTCGATATTAAATTGTGAAAAATTTTACTACTTTTTTTTCAGTTGGACGCATAATAGCCGATGTGGAGCATAATGCCGCCCTCTAGTAGCGTCCTGTTATGCCGCCAAAGGGAGGTTCTGGTCGCTGGTAGCCAACAAATACGTCTGCAAAAGTTGGCGAGACCTAAAAAGTACCAACACGTTACAGACACACAGATAGTGTCAAATTGCCACTACATTGTAAATGGTTTTCAAAAGTAGTGGAAATATAACAGGTCAGATGAACGGTTATTTACAATTCATTTTGAAAATGTCGAAAGGCTATCACAAAGAGCCCACTATTAGTGTTAGTAACATTAGTCGCGCAAATAGTATCCTCCCCCCCCCTCAGTTTTCCAATTCACTCAAGTTATCTTGATGAAAAAGTGCGCCGGCCGCGGTGGCCGAGGGGACTGAGGCGCTTCAGTCGCGGTCTGCACGGCCACTACGGTCGGGGGTTCGAATCCCCCCTCGGGCATGGATATTTGTGCCGTCATAGTTCGTAAGTAATTCATAAGTAGTTTGTAAGTTTAGGGACTGATGACCCCGTAGTTAAGTCCCATAAGATTTACAAACATTTGAACATTTTTGAGAAAGTGCATATGAAGTGGAGTACAAGAAAGGATTACATTTACAGATGAATAAATGGCTACTGAGGCACCAGGTGGCGATCCATGCTGATACACATGTTAGCACATAGAGGAGCCTCCACAGCCGGTAACGCAGAAGCTGATTCTGGCATCCAAGCCAATCGATCATACAGTTGGTGACTACTGTCTTGGGATACCTTATCCCACGCCTGTTTGGCCTGTACACGTAGTAGTGCAAAAGTTGCGGTTTGACGAATCGCATGTGGCAGTTGTCTCATATCTCACACTTGCTGTGCCGAGGTCTTTGTCAACTGTGACCTCCGTTCGCTTCCCAGACACTCTACCGCTGACCTCGTCTATCGCAACATGTTTGTAACTCTTCGGTCGCAGCTTGCAGACAGTATCTTCATTTATACTGACGGTTCCAAGTCTTACCGGGTGTGTCTTTGTGCTTGGCGACATTTCTTTCCAGTATCATCTCCCAGTTTATTGTTTGATATTTATGGTGGAGCTCTTCGCCATTTATCAGGCCACTGTGTACATAAGGCAACACCAGCATTCTTAATGTGTCATATGCTCAGAATCCCTGAGAGCACTACAGAGCCTATGCGTGCTATGTTCCGTTCACCGCATAGTGCAACGAATCCAACAGTGCCTTCTATCACTTACTGCCAATGGCGCCACTGTTCTATTCCTTTGGGTCCCAGGTCATGTTGGTGTGTCAGGGAATGAGGCTGCCGACGCTGCCGCAAAGCGTGCAGCTCTCCTTACTTGTCCAGCAAAGTATTCTGTCCCTTCAGCTGACCTGCGTAACAGTCTTTCAGGACGTTTGGTCTCACTCTGGGATGCGCATTGGTCTTCCCTTCAAGGAAACTGGGGTTCAGCCTCTCCCTATTGCCTGGTCGACCTCCTCTCGGCCCTCTCGCCACGAAGAGGCCATTCTCACCCGGCTGCACATGGGCCACTGTCGGTTCAGTCACCGCCACTTATTAAGTGGGACTCTGCTCCGCTGTGTGGTTACTCTTCGGAACCGTTGACTGTACGCCATCTGCTGGTCCTGCTGTGGCAGCCCCTGACCGTATAGAGTGCCTGCACAACAGGCAGCCAAGGCGGGCTGCTGAGCTCCCTTTAGTAGGCGCTCACACGTAATCACATAAACATAAACAGCGGCCATCAGCAGAAGAAACGGCGCTGTACGGCGGCACTACATTACGGTCCGCCATGTGACAGTGCGCAGTAACCGGTTTTAGCCCTCCGCCGATGCCGGTTTCATAAGCCGCTCCTACGCCGGATTCAACTACCGCAGCACTCAGCGTCGCTTTCTCTGTAGTGTAGTTGTTTGCCTTGGCCTAGCGCCACGTGTAATAGTTTATTGTCTGTTTATTTGTTCCATTATTATACTTGTTTGTTGTCCCTACGTGACTATCTTTTTTCTTGACGTTGTGTTGTTGTACGCCCCGAAGGCTGTTCTGTTTAGTAAACCGTTGGTAATTTCAGGAATTATCTTTCCTGCAGATCGCTTGACTTAACGGGTCCAGTGCCCGTTTTTTAACTGAGTATGACGCAGTCTGTGTTTATCTTCAGAACTGTCTGACACTTTAGAGGATGACACGCGTTCTGTTGATCGCGTTTTACATTTTATACATCGTACCAATATGGCGAAAGAAGTTTAAAGTCCTGCGCTTGTTTCTTTACGTTTTCTTGTACCATAATTGTATCGCCTTTTTATCTCTGTTTTCTTTTATTTCTTGTTCTTAATAAGCACGGACATGGACGCTTATAACATTTATAGTTTTCCGCCCTAAAAACCCCAGAAAAAAAAACAAAGTGCTGCACGTCAGACAAGTGCAGAGACCGTGCTTGCCAGCGAAGTTGCTGCACGTCTTGCAGGGCATATTGAGTTACACGCGCAGGCGAACTTTATTCTGTTAGGAAAACTAATTTCTTTCATGCTGCGAGAATGACAAAAGACCGGGACTTAGGCTGCACATACCAAGCGCTGGCCAGCATTTCCTTAACAAAGGTCAACTACAGACGTAGCTTAGAACGTCCAAAACTACACTACTGGCCATTAAAATTGCTACACCAAGAAGAAATACAGATGATAAAAGAGTATTCATTGGACAAATATAGTATACTAGAACTGAAATGTGATTACATTTTCAGGCAGTTTGGGTGCATAGATCCTGAGAAATCGGTACCCAGAACAACCACCTCTGGCCGTAATAACGGCCTTGATACGCCTGGCAATAGAGTCAAACAGAGTTTGGAAGACGTGTACTGGTACAGATGCCCATGCAGCTTCAACACGATACCACAGTTCATCAAGAGTAGTGACTGGCGTATTGTGACGAGCCAGTTGCTCGGCCATCATTGACCAGACGTTTTCAATTGGTGAGAGATCTGGAGAATGTGCTGGCCAGGGCAGCAGTCGAACATTTTCCGTATCCAGAAAGGCCCGTACAGGACCTGCAACATGCGGTCTTGCATTATCCTGCTGAAGTGTAGGGTTTCGCAGTGATCGAATGGAGGGTAGAGCCACGGGTCGTAACACATCTGAAATACAACGGCCACTGTTGCCGTCGATGTGAACAAGAGGCGACCGAGACGTGTGACCAATACCACACCATCACGCCGCGTGATACGCCAGTATGGCGATGACGAATACACTCTTCCAATGTGCGTTCACCGCGATGTCACCAAACACGGATGCGACCATCATGATGCTGTAAACAGAAAATATGACGTTTCCATTCGTGCACCCAGGTTCGTCGCTGCGTACATCATCGCAGGCGATCCTGTGTGTTATTCAGCGTCAAGGTTAACCGCAGCCATGGTCTCCGGGCTGATAATCCATGCTGCTGCAAATGTCGTCGAACTAGTCGTGCAGATGGTTGTTGTCTTGCAAACGTCACCATCTGTTGACTCAGGGATCGAGACGTGGCGCCGGCCGCGGTGGCCGAGGGAACTGAGGCGCTTCAGTCACGGTCTGCACGGCCACTACGGTCGGGGGTTCGAATCCCCCCTCGGGCATGGATATTTGTGCCGTCCTAGTTCGTAAGTAGTTCATAAGTAGTTTGTAAGTTTAGGGACTGATGACCCCGTAGTTAAGTCCCCTAAGCTTTACAAACATTTGAACATTTTCGAGTCGTGGCTGCACGACCCGTTACAGCCATGCGGATAAGATGCCTGTCATCTCGACTGCTAGTGATACGAGGCCGTTGGGATCCAGCACGGCGTTCCGTATTGCCCTCCTGAACCCAACGAATCCATATATCCATATACTGCGAACAGTCATTGGATCGCGACCAACGCGAGAAGCAATGTCGCGATAAGATAAACAGCAATCGCGCCAGGCTACAATCCGACCTTTATCAAAATTGGA
The DNA here is from genome assembly GCA_026315105.1 of Locusta migratoria. Classification (NCBI taxonomy): domain Eukaryota; kingdom Metazoa; phylum Arthropoda; class Insecta; order Orthoptera; family Acrididae; genus Locusta; species Locusta migratoria. Next base: position 215,747,725 of record CM048749.1, read on the forward strand.
AACGTGATGGTAGGCATTTCTCCCCCTTATACGAGGCATCACAACAACGTTTCACCGGGCAACTCCGGTCAACTGCTGTTTGTGTATGCAAAATCGGTTGGAAAGTTTCCTCATGTCAGCACGTTGTAGGTGTAGCCACCGGCGCCAACCTTGGGTGAATGCTCTGAAAAGCTAATTTGCATATCACAGCATCTTCTTGTCTATTGAATTTCGCGTATGTAGCACGTTATATTCGTGCCGTAGCAATTTCAATGGCCATGAGTGTATTATATTTCATAATAGTGATAGGGACTTGAATAAAAATGATGGAGATATTTTGGTGAACTCTGGAATGGAGACAGGCGTCTGCTGTAGACGAAGAAATCAGCTACTATCGAACAGGTCAAAGCCAGACACTCGTCTGAAGAAGCAGAAACGGAAATCAACGAGTTTTTCGAAAGAAACGCCTCCTATTTTTTGCGGTGAGTGGTTGATCGCGCCAGATGTCGTTGGTGTTGCGTTAACGCTTGAAACACAGTCTAACGCACCCAGGCCGTTCCAACACGAGCTCTCAGTGTATGCGCATCACGATGGCGCACCGTGCGGCCCCGGTGCCGGCCGCGATGGCCGAGGGGACTGAGGCGCTCCAGTCACGGTCTGCACGGCCACTGCGGTCGGGGGTTCGAATCCCCCCTCGGGCATGGATATTTGTGCCGTCCTTAGTATTAGCTAGTTGATAAGTAGTTTGTAAGTTTAGGGACTGATGACCCCGTAGTTAAGTCCCGTAAGCTATACAAACATTTGAGCGACCCTGGTGCTTTCCCCCCACCACTCCTTCCTCGCCGTGTCGCAGCACGTGTGTGACAGAGACAGCGCTCGCTCTCGCATCTTTTTGGTTGCGCTGAATATCCGTTCTGAGTCTTACCAAATAAGACACTGTTAATGTACCGGGTGATCAAAAAGTCAGTATGAATTTGAAAACTTATTAAATCACGGAATAATGTAGATAGAGAGGTAAAAATTGACACACATGCTTTGAATGACATGGGGCTTAAAAGTTCAAATAAGTCAGCCAGATCTTCATCTGATCAGAAATGCAATAATTAACATAACAAATTAAGACAAAGCAAAGATGATGTTCTTTACAGGAAATGCTCAATATGTTCACCATCATTCCTCAACGATAGCTGTAGTCGAAGCACTGTGAACAGCACTGTAAAGCATGTCCGGAGTTAGGGCGAGGCATTGGCGTCGGATGCTGTCTTTCAGCATCCCTAGAGATTACGGTCGATCATGATACACTTGCGACTTCAGGTAACCCGCCCGGACTGAGGTCAAGCGTAACGAAAGTGGCGGCTGAGCACACGATAATCACCATACGACGCGCGCAAGAGATCTTTTTTTGAACCTTTTTTTTTCCCTTAATAAAACCCCATGTCTTTCCAAGCATGTGTATCAACTTTTACCTCTCTATCTACATTATTCCGTAATTTATTAAGTTTTCAAATTTATATTGACTTTTTTACCACCCGGTATCTTGCGAACGTCTAACATGAGCACAAAAGTTCAGATTTATGTGTAGGATTTTTAATGCTCAATGGGAAGATTCTTTAAGCCCAATAGGAAACCACAATGCTTAACATGCCACTCTACCGAAAATATCAAAGCGCCGTCACTACGAAATTAAACATTCTGTAACACGCGAGTAGATCGACGAGCCAGGCAGAAGGGAACTGATTACTAAATTGAAAACACTATTGTCACAATGTGAAGATTTACATCTTGCTTATTCTAAAAGGAAACCATAGACACAGATGTTTTTTAAATGTTCAAATGTTTGTAATTTTATGGCACCAAACTATGTTGATCATTAGTCCATAGTCTTACAAACTACTTAAACTAGGTTAAAATAACATAAGGACAACCACACATCCATATCCGACGGAGGATTCGAACCTTCGACGCGGGAGTCCGTGCGCTCCAGGTCGCTAGGCTAATCCCGTGCGGCTATGTTTTATTTTTAAACTGTACTAATGTTCATGTCTTCCATCAAGCATACGAATGTGTGTTGTCCTCAGTATAAGTTACAATAAGTTCTTTGTAAGGCTAGGAACCGACGATCACACAAGTTTTGTCCCGTAGGATTACAAACATTTGAACACATGCGTCACTGACCTCGATTTCAATAAAGACATCACGAGCTATTTAGATGACTTAAATAAATCATTGCGAAGTAATAATGAATTAATCGGTATTATGTGTGACCATATTGGAAGTTCCAAAGTTGCAGGGTTTGCTTTCTAAAAGTCAGTGTCAAGAAGGAAATTTGGACAATTTTCCTTATCTAAAATCATTGAAATTAAGTACTTATGTTTATCACTTGGTTAATAAAATATTCCAGTTTTTGTGAACAAGCGACCATACGTTGGCATACATACATTTTTTTTTAAAAATGTCTTGGTCGCAATATACTTTATTTTACCATTATGCGTTTCTTCAACATCATCATCAGATGTGTGGCATAAGTAATAGAAGAACATTACATTTCGGATGTTTACAGTTCATAATCACAATATTCACAAGGAGAACAAACACATTATAACCACAAATATTTACAAACCTTTTTTTTTAACGATGGGAATGAAACTACATCTTTATGGAGATACATAACTAAACCATAAACTATATAGACTTCACATAGAAGAACGCCTAACATTTAAACTCTCAAACTATCTTCAAAATCATTATGTATTGCCTGTAACGGCTTTGTGTCCTCCCGGACGTGACCATCAGTATTTATGCATAAAATATTTTCAAATGTCTTGTTCGCAATATACTTTATTTTCCCATTACACGTTTCGACAACATCATCATCAGATCTGTGGCTCAAATAATAGAACATTACATTTCGAATTTACAAACTTTTTTTTAATGATGAGAATGAAAATACATCTTAGTGGAGATGTATAACTAAAACATAAACTATATAGACTTCACATAGAAGAACGCCTAGATCGCATATTTTACTTCATACTTTATTACGTGACTAGTTTCGACAACAAGTTGTCATTTTCAAACGTAAAATTAAAATCGTAAATCTGTAAAAAACAGGTGGCGCAGGGTTAAAATTAAAAGTTATTTGAATAAAATTACAATAACATCACCTTGTGCACTCTGTACTGCTTCCTGAAATAGAAGCTATGAAAAACATGGCTACAGGGTGGGTTAAATCGTATGAAAAACATCAGATACCATATTATATAAGTGCATTAAAACATACTACTAGGATTGGCCGTACGAAAACGGAGGAGTGGGAAGGCAGAATGATTTGATTGGGCGTGGCTAAATGCAGCATAAAGCCCACACAAAAGTATCAAAGAAGCAAGTATGCTAGACCATTGTGACGTGACAGTAATATAGCTGCTCACCTTGCATTACGAGTCAACACTGTAACTGATTATTATACGTCCTTAAGCAATGTCAGCTAACTATAGTTACGTTAGCGATAAAATAATTAAAGGGATAACCAGGTAAATGCCTGTATTGTGTCTAAAATTAAAAGAGGATAATACACCCCCCCCCAATTATTTCCCCTGTATTATCCTCCTTTAATTTTAGACACAATACAGGCATTTACCTGGTTATCCCTTTAATTATTTTATCGCTAACGTAACTATAGTTAGCTGACATTGCTTAAGGACGTATAATAATCAGTTACAGTGTTGACTCGTAATGCAAGGTGAGCAGCTATGTTACTGTCACGTCACAATGGTCTAGCATACTTGCTTCTTTGATACTTTTGTGTGGGCTTTATGCTGCATTTAGCCACGCCCAATCAAATCATTCTGCCCTCCCACTCCTCCGTTTTCGTACGGCCAATCCTAGTAGTATGTTTTAATGTACTTATATAATATGGTATCTGATGTTTTTCATACGATTTAACCCACCCTGTAGCCATGTTTTTCATAGCTTCTATTTCAGGAAGCAGTACAGAGTGCACAAGGTGATGTTATTGTAATTTTATTCAAATAACTTTTAATTTTAACCCTGCGCCACCTATTTTTTACAGATTTACGATTTTAATTTTACGTTTGAAAATGACAACTTGTTGTCGAAACTAGTCACGTAATAAAGTATGAAGTAAAATATGCGATCTAGGCGTTCTCCTATGTGAAGTCTATATAGTTTATGTTTTAGTTATACATCTCCACTAAGATGTATTTTCATTACCGCCGGCCGCGGTGGCCGAGGCGACTAAGGCGCTCCAGTCACGGTCTGCACGGCCACTACGGTCGGGGGTTCGATCCCCCCCTCGGGCATGGATCGTTAAGCGCTGCGACAGTACATCACGTCCCCCTGCTATCAGTGGCCGGCCGCGGTGGCCGAGGGGACTGAGACGCTTCAGTCACGGTTTGCATGGCCATTATAGTCGGGAGTTTGAATCCCCCCCCTCGGGCATGGATATTTGTTCCGTATTTAGTATTAGCTAGTTTGTAAGTACTTTGTAAGTTTATGAACTGATGACCCCGTAGTTAAGTCCGATAAACTATACAAACATTTGAAAATTTTTGCTACCAGTGCCTTGGTAGGATTAAATAGCAGAACTATTTAATACTTGGGAAGATTGTATACCTCACTACCACAACAAAGCTGAGTATTCACATCATTGATTAATAAATTCCATGTGGACTAATCACTTCTCTTAGTTACAGACCTGGTCCACATCACAGGCTACCTCCCGAACCTACCACTGAGTAACGCATCCCGACGACAAAACACTAAAGCTTGCTGAAAAAGTGTGTGGAGGCGATACGACATATGTGAGCGATGTCAGGCGGTGGGTACTGCATTTTCAGGGTGGTGAAAAGCGTGTGTGTGACAAGACACGGTCAGTCGACCCTGCACAACTGTCGTCCCTCACATTGAAGAGTGCCTTTAAAAACTCATCAGTGCTGATAGACCGATGACTACAATGCTTTGGAAATCGTAAATTCCGGGCGAGATTCCTGCGGATACATATAGCAGGAGAAAACTCATCGAAGTTTGTCAGAACCTGTCGAACCAATAAAAAGCCGAAACTGACAATTTTCTGTATAGAACGGTCACCGGAGTGGAAACGTCGTGTCACTACCATTAGCCAGAATCCAAAAGACAGTCGATGGAATGGACATGATAATTGTCTGTCAAAGAAGAAATTCTACACAGGGAAAGATACCCAGGGTATGGTTCCTTTCGGAGGCCCTGGAGCCTCAGTAACTGTCAATTCAACATGCTGAAAGACGCCAATGATTAAGTTGAAAGCCCGAATTGCCAGGGTAAGGTCAGAGAAGATGACCAAAGTTTACCTACACCGTGACACGGCCATGCCTACGCCAGTTAGCAATCACGCAACTCACTGTAAAATTCATTTGGACTGTCTTACCATGTTAGTTTAACTGTTTCAGACCTCCATCTTTGTGGCGAACATTTTAAACACTGGGATTCTGTTGTCAAAGCTATAAGGAAATGGTTAGCTTAAGTGGGTTCCGGTGTTTACAAGCGCGGAATACAAGCTCTCGTTCATCTCTGGCAAAAGTATAACGAAAGTTGGTGACTACGTGGATAAATGACAATCTGTAGCTGAAATATTGCTGAATTTGGCTGTGCTGTCGTGATTTAAGTATCTTCTGTAGTTTCCATGAATAAAAGTATTAGGCATTTCTTTAGGAAACGACCCCGTAGACGGCAGCCGCTTATCCCTAAAGCTGTGGACTACAGAGGTTGCCATAACGGCACAGGAAGTAGCTCGGCTATGTGCTGGGCACATGTCAAAGATTCTTATTGCCAACAAGCAGCAGCTGGTGGAACGAGGAGTAGAAACACGAACTCACATAAAGTGTGAAAGAAGAAGTTGCCACCCACACTAGGCTCTGGGCAGTCTTCGTATCTGCAGGTTACAATTTTTGTCTTTCTAAGGGATCTCAGTTCGAAAACCATACAGAAATTCCTGAGAATTACTGACAAGTGTCGCCGCAACGTATGTGGTAAAATCGCCCTTATCCCCATTTCGTTGCCAGTCGTTGGTAGACATATTTTTAACACATGGATGGCAACCAGGCTAAGGTCTTCCAGGTTATAGTATGGGACAAGTGTTTAAGCCGTCGTATCTCTTGGCTGAAAGACGGTGGTGACCACCTTGCCGTGGTGTCGAAAGAAGTTATGAGAAATTACAGGTCTCCGTCGCTGTCTGGGGGATTGACTCTTGTTTCTATTCTACACATGAGTAGATTCTTGGTTCCAAGCTAGGTGTAGGTTCATAAATTCGGCCATCTGCCGAATCCGCAAAATTACCTCGATGAATATGGGACATCAAAAATCGTAATCGCAAAAGACTAAGGCGTTCGCGGCATGTACGTAATAGTAATCAGCGTATACCATCATAGATACCCGCTCTGACCATCCACTGAGTCTGTCGTGATAATAATTTGCCATGCGAAAATCGACATACATCGGCCACGACATGATTTTCAATGTGCAGCTTAGTACGAATTATAGCGTTTAGTTAATGAACCACTGGCCTCATCCATATTGTAAATTAATATATGAATGCAACCTTCATGGGAATTTTCTAACATATTTCGTGATCACTCGTGACTCGCTGCAGAACTAAATGAATTAACTGAACCCAATAGCTTACTTGCAGTTTTTAATAATCCCTTGAACCAACTAATCTGTAGTGCAATTGCTTTTGCAATGTATACCTTTTTTCATAATTTTCTCTTTGTTTGTAATTTACATCAAGCTTGGACACATTATGTCTTTGTGTATATCTTTCAAGCCACAATTGTTAGTTCTAAATGTAGGAAGTAACAAATTTTAATTAATATTTTATATTTGAAAATATTTTTGCCTGTCGTGAAACAAAAATCTTTTGACATAGAATGATATAGTTTTCATTTGTTCCTATTTCAATACCCACGTAGGACTTGTAAAAATTTGCAGTATTTACTGCTGACATCGATTTTGTACATTTTACTTTAGTAGTGGGTAGTTTTCGACTCAGGTATGGCATTGTTCAGTTGAGCTGCTTTTTATCACCGAATGCCAAGCATCCCATTATAGCCTCTTCAGTAAAATTCACAATGTAAGACCTTTTCCGAAAACGTCGCTTTTCAGCTTGAGCGCAAGGTCGTAAAATTTATAGCCCTCTATCAGTACAGCAGTCACGTCGGTGGTATGGGGCCATCTTGCTTCATGCTGTTTTTTTCCGCTGCTTCCACTCGCGGGAGCAGCAGCTACTCGCCCGTGTGTACGGATGGCCATTGAGCGTCGTTACATTACTTACGACCACCCGCATTCGCTTCTTTTTTCTTTTCACAGCGTAGCTTCTGATATGATACGCAAGTAATGTGCACGCTATTAGACGTCGTCGAGGTTTACTTCCTCTTGCTTTCACAGTTCCATTTCATTTAAGGGCTCTGTAATCACTATGTTTGGGGTAGCATCAACCGTTACAAACTCCCAGATTGTGGCAGCCGGTATCACTGCAATCCAAAATTTTGGAAATCCTGACTGCATAATCGTGATTTTGTGGATCTTGGAGCTCAGTTGTTTAAGCTAGGATAATGGACTAAATCGTTTTGGATGCAGCATGGACCATTATAACATCTGCGTTCTCCCAGCTATCTCTATATTTATAAGACGCATTTGTTGTCTGTCTATCTGTTCTTTTATAACTCAAGATGCAGACAACCAAATAACGTGACATTTGGTACACGTACACAAAATTAGCCGGCCATGGTGGTCGAGCGTACTGAGGCGCGCCAGTCACGGTCTGCACGGCCACTACCGTTGGGGGTTAGAATCCCCCCTCGGGCATGGATATTTGTGCCGTGCTTAGTATTAGCTAGTTCATAAGTAGTTTGTAAATTTAGGGACTCATGACCCCGTAGTTAAGTCCCATTTGCTCTACAAACATTTGAACATTTGAACACAAAATTACATGGGGAAGGTTTTTAATCAGGTTTCGTTCCATTTTTTTGGAAAACCAATCGGAAAATTTGAGAAAAAGTGAAAGTGCGTTTTCAATGTGTCTGTGTAAATATATATCTTCGCATTAATCTTGATGTAATTTTGCACAATTGACCTTCAAAACAAGAGGAAGGGCACTGTCTACATAAAATTTCTTTCAGTGCATGGTGGAGAGTACTTACCTATTTCGCCAAAATCCACAGTTTTGCTCCGATCTTGATGAAATTTTGTACACTTGACCTTGAAAACAAGATGAAGGTTACTGTCTACATAAAATTTCATTCGGTGCATGGGGGAGAGAACTTTACATACAGACTTTGTTTACAATCTCTATACAGGTTTTGTACGTTTCTACAGAAAGCCTTATTTTAAACCCGGGCAAATGCGGGTACTTGCAGCTAGTGTCACAGTATACACTTAAGAGCCAAATAAACAGGTACAGGCATGCCATACATGTAAACACTCAGAGGAAATTCCTATATAAGAGAACTGGTGTCCGCCGCGAGAGGAGAGAGGCAGGTTTTGACGTTTTAAATGAGTTTGAAAGTAGTGTTATAGTCTGCGCGCGAGAGATAGGACACAGAGTCTCCGAGGTAGCGATGAGGTGGGGATTTTTCCATACGACCATTTCACGAGTGCACCGCGAATGCAGGGAATCCAGTAAAACATCAAATCTGCGAGAACGGGACAAACGATGACTGAAGAGAATGTGAGAGAAGTGCAACCTTCCTGCAAATTACTGAGGGTTTCAATGTTGGGGCCATAACAAGAACTGTTCAACGAAACGTAATCTATTTGTGATTTGTGATTTCGTCAACCCTCGCTGACTGCACGACACAAACCTTCACGCCTCGCTTGGTCCCGCCAACACTGACATTTGATTGGATACATATTGCCTGGACTGACGAGTTCCGTTTCCAGTTGTATCGTGTACGGATCTGGAGGGATGTCAGCAGAGGACTGTTGTAGCTGCTGGAGGCTCGGTAATGGTTGGGGGCGGTTGGAAGCCTGTGCGGTTGGGGTGATAAGGGTCCCCTAACACGTCTAGATACGACTCTGATAGGTGACAGGTACGTACGCATCCTGGCTGATCACCTGCATCCATTCCTCTCCATTTGGGCAATCCCAGAATGGAGATGCGACACCCCACACGTCCGGAATTGGCTCCAGGAACATTCGTCTGAGTTTAAACAGCTTGATACCAAACTCCCCAGACGGGTACATTATTGAGGGTATCTGAATGACTTGCAACAAACTTTAAACGTGATTTCAAACCTTTATTAAAGTTTTTCTCGCTTACAACCACATCAAAATAATGAAAGGAAAAACGTTTCTCGATTACTACTTTTCTGCTGTATGAATGCATAGTTTCGCGACGAGTTATGCTGATAAAATTCTCTCGGGCTTTCAGCGGCGTCAAGTGGTTTGATATCCACGAGATTTCGGCCGAAATCTCCTCGTCCACTGTCAAGTGGTGACTGTCATATCATTGCTGCCTCCGTGCTTATATACCTGCGCGGCTCCCTGTGACGTCACTGGTGCTCAGCCGCATCGCTATATATGACAAATCGGCCACGGTGGCCGAGGGGACTGAGGCGCTCCAGTCACGGTCTGCACAGCCACTACGGTTGGGGGTTCGAATCCCCCTGGGGCATGGATATTTGTGCCGTCCTTAGGATTAGCTAGTTCATAAGTAGTTTGTAAGTTTAGGGACTGATGACCCCGTAGTTAAGTCCCATAAGCTATGGAAACATTTGAACATATCTGGCAATGTTTTGGCCTCGTGTCGCGCCCGCTTCAACCGTCCGGTGGCCGGGTCCCAAGTTGTGCTCAGCTGCAATCCGCCATCTTTGTTAACAGATTTTTCAGATATTTTGATTTCGATAGTCTCTTTTATTACGTTATCCCAGAAAGTATTTGTTCTGGCAGTGACTGATGTATCCTCGAAGGCAATGCGATGTTTGTTTTCTAGAGCGTGCTCCGCAATTGCTGATTTCTCGGGATAACGTAGGTGGAAACATCTTTCATGTTCAACACAGGGCTGTTCAATATTGCGAACTTTCTGTCCGATGTAGAACTGTTTTCACCCACACGGTATCTTGTACACACCTGGCGTTCTAAGGCCTAGATCATGTTTCACAGGTCTCATCATCTGTCGCAATCGTGTTGCTCTCGTGTCTCTTAAGAAGCCGGTATCCAGTCACAAAACGGCAAAAATGCAAGCTTCTTTGTCTGCTCCTCGACGGTCTCCTGCTTGCGTGAGCGCCCTAAAACACCAATCATCATCATCATCATCCTGCTTGCGTGTCTTTGGAAGAAGGGCTTGCGTTATCTGTCGGTGGCTGTAGCCATTTTTCTTAAACACTTTACGTAAGTGGCTCAGTTCCTTCTGCAGATGTTCGTTGTCCGAGAGTACTTCTGCTCTGTGCACCAGAGCCGATCGTTTTTGCGATGGATGGTGGTGGCTCCTAGCGTGCAGATACAGATCCGTGTGGGTGGGTTTCCGATAGACACTATGGCTAAGGCATCCATTTATTTTGCGCCTGAGAAGTACGTCAAGGAACGGCTGGGCACCGTCTCTCTCTACTTGGGTTTCCCATTGCGACGCCCATTAGTTCCTGTTATTGCCAATCTGTTTATGGAATACTTTGAGAACATCGCCATAGACACGGCTCCTGCAAAGCTTAGCTGTTTCTATCGTTATGTTGATGATATGTTCGTTGTCTGGCCGCGTGGACGTGAAAAACTGGGTGAATTCTTGGACCACATCAACAGCATCCATGATTTCACGATGGAGATAGAGAGAGACTGGCCCACAAACACCGCGTAGTCCTACAGCAGATCAACGCTCGCAATGTATAGAAGCATCCCGGACTGCTATACCCAACAACACAGCAAGAGCTCAGGCGTGTAGCAGCAGTTGAATTAATAACGGCGTCAACACTCAATGCTCTTCCTCACCTCATACTGGACTAATTCTCTCCACAATTAATGGACTGGGATTACAGCTGAAGTAAATATGAAGATTGAAAGAAACTACCAGCAGCTGTGTTTAGATTTTGTAATTAATTAAGCGACCGGTTTCGGTGCTATGTTCGCACAATCTTCAGGCCCCTGTTGCGTAACTTTTACAAGTAATAGCGCATTCAAAACGGGTGGCCGTTGAAACTGGTAACTATAAATTTTTTCGTCCTTGCATTACAGGTATCAAACGACCACTCGTTTGATATCTGTCATGCAAGGACGAAGAAATTTACGGTTTCTGGTGTCAACGGACACCCCTTTCAACTTCGCTGAGAGTTCCGCAACGGGGACCTGAAAGTGGTGCGAATATAGCACTGAAACTGGTCGCTTAATTAATTAAAAAATCTGAACAAAGCTGCTTGTTCTTTCTTTCAATCTTCTTATTGGGCTGTATTTTCATCTTTGTGATCTCTCAAACGCTTTTGATTGTGTAAATCATGGAATTTTTCTACAGGGTGCCCCACAAAAAGGCAGGAAATTAGGATTTTCTAAAATAAGAGCTATTCTATGTGCAATGATGTGTTTTATGTGCAGTTGTGTAGTTTTGTACTTTTCCATTGTGTATATTACGTATGTAACCCACCAATTGTTAATTGTTTCTTTTCAGGGTGGCTCAACGAATTTCCAACGAGATGTGACAGTCCTTTTCAAGCAAAAACATCCGACGTGGCGACTGAAGAAATTCAGGGACATTTTGCCACATTTCTTCAGTGCGATAAGTAAAACAGTTTTACGATGTTATGTCAGTACTATAGAGGGAAGGGTCAACTGCCCAAAATGAGCGTAAGCGACGATCTGGCATGACGTGTCAAATCACGACGCCTACCAAACAAAAGTGACACAGCAGCCAGCCAAGCATTCGCCTTGAAGTGATACGGAAGAATAAGTGCATATTTCTTACTGAATCACACCAGGCAGCTCAAGAAGTGAAATGAGTCTCTCTGATACAACGTTTCCACGAACACGATAAGTGGAAACAAGTGTGGTGCGTGAAACGCATTTCTCTCTCCATGCTCCGCTAAATCGGCAAAATGAACAAATTTACGATGATGTTCAAGTGTAAACTAACATTTCAGAGAAAGAAATAATGGTGGAGCGTGCTTCGGTGCCGTCTCTTGGCATGGCAGAACAGAATTACTGTTTATAGTTTTCAAAATGAAATGCCAATATCGTACATTAATAATTTATTCACTGACGACCGGTTACGGTGAACTGTGTCACCATCATCTGGCCACATATATATTACAAGCTGGTCATCTTGGTAAAAATTGTGTATAAAATAACAAGATGACCAGCTTGTAATAAGTATGTCACCAGATGATGGTGACACATTTCACCGAAACCGGTCGCCAGTGAATAAGTTATTAATGTTTGGCATTTCATTTTGAAAACTATAAAACGATCAGATCGCCTCCAAACCCGACTATGTCACGTAATCTTAAGAATTACGGTTCACTTAAAGCGACGCATCAGGTGAAGGACATCTACCAAGATACAGGGGAAAGAACAAAACAGTGAACCTGGTGGTGTATAGAGGCGAGATGTGCACCCAGATGTCCCAAGATATTAACACAGTTGTGGGTGATCACGAATGGACATGGCAACAAGACGGTGCGAGGGCCCATACAGCAATGGGTACTATGACATGGATAACAGTTAATACTCCTGACCTCATTGCACCTAACAACTGGCCGTTTAAAAGTTCAGATCTCAATGTGATGGATTACTGCATTTGGGGTATGCTGCTACAAGAGGTTCAAGCACACAGGAGAGAAATTACAAACACTGATGGTCCGAAAACTGTACTGACAGACGCCTGGAACAACGTTATACTTCAGACTATCCAGAATGCCACCGGACATTGGTTACAATGTCACGACATTGTGAGGAAGAAAAAGGTTTCATTTTGAGCACTTGCATTGATTATGAACATTCGAGTGACAGTGTCAGTAAAATATAATAAATGTAATATTAATGTAGATAATATGTATAATATCAATTATGTGTATTCAACTCATAATAGAGAATGTAAAGAAATTCCCTGTTTTATTTATTTATTTATTTTTTTAGTGGGGCACAAATTATTTAATTTATACTCAACTGGAAAAGTTCAAAAAGTTGAAATATGTGTTTCAGGTAAACTGCAAAAATCAGCTGAATCCTCAAACTGGGGAGCTATTAAGAATGGGGAACCACAGGGTTCGTTCTTGGGTCTTTTGTTGCTCTCGATATAAATTAATGATTTGCCAATCTGTATTCACGGTGAAGCAAAGCTTCTTCCTTTTTTCCGACGATACAAGTGTAGTTATAAATCCCAACAAACAAGAATAAGCTGATCAACATGTAAATAATGTATTTCAGAAAATTATTAAGTGGTTCGCTGCAAATAGACTGTAATTAAATTTTGATTAAACACAATATATACAATTCCATGCAGTAAATGGCATCACACCGTTAACAAATAAAGTCTACGGACAGAAATCTTTAGCTAATGGAGGATATTCATAGTTTTCAGGTGCGTTCAATGATGAGAAATTGAATTGTAAGCAACACATTGACGATCTATGAAAAGATTGAATTCAGATTCTTATGCTGTTTGAGTTTTTGCAAATTTTGGTGACGAACATCTCAGTAAATTAGCTTACTATGTGTACTTTCATTCACTGCTTTCATAGGGCATCATATTTTGCGATAATTCATCATTGAACGTAAAAGTATTCATTTTACAAATCCGTGTAATTAGAATAATTTCTGGAGCCCAACCATGATCATCTCACAGACCCTCATTTAAGGATCTAGAGATCTTCACATTAACTTCACAAATGTATATTCTCTGATAAAAATTGTTTTTAATAATACAACCAATTCAAAATTAATAGCAGCGTGCATAGATGCAACATAGAGTTAAATATAACTATAGCACAAAATGAGGTTAATTACATTGCCACAATAGGTCTTGGTAACTTACCAAATGTGAAATGCCAACTAGTATTTAAAAACAAATTGAAAGAAATTCTGAACGACGAATCCATCTACTCAGTAGAAACCTTTTATATATAAATTAAACATTTTTTCAAAATAAATAAATAAAATTTAAAAAAGGAGTGAAAAGGTTAACCATTTCAACCCCAAATTTTATTAATTGCTGAACAAAAATATTTGTTTGCATATACCTATAATTAATGATTGAAATAATGTATATTTAATGGATGTTTTGTTTATTTTTAGTTTCTGGAGGGAAATTTGGGATGACTACATATCGCATCATTGGGCACGATATGTTTCCTTTATCGTAACTAATAACAGTTTCAAACTGTTTACTACTAATATTGACATGGGGCAATTGTTTAGTGATGAAATTTTTATATTACTTTGTTTCGTTTACCTTGATATAATTATTTGAAAGTCTTGCTGCAGGTACTCCAAATTAGACATTAAGCGACGGTACACATATTGACAATGCATTGTAGTCTAATGCTGTCTGTTTCCTCAAGGTAATGAAGGGCAAACAGGTCACGATGAATTGTTACAAGTCCTGCAGTGTTGTTTACATTCTTTGGACAGATTGTTGTGGCTAGAGGAACAGATAAAGAAGACGTTGCCATATGGCAACACTGGGAGTGAAAGGGTTAAAAATAAAAAGAAAGCATGTAATGTAGTCTTTTACTGAACTGACTCGTTCCACACTCTTACGAAATCTCATATTAAACTTCCTGGCAGATTAAAATTGTGCGCCGGAATCGGGACTCTAACCTGGGACCTTTGCCTTTCGCGGGCAAGCGCATTACCGACTGTGCTATCCCGACTCGACTCACGGTGCCGCCTCACAACTTTACTTCCGCCAGTACCTCGCCCCCTACTTTCCAAACTTCGCAGAAGCTCTCCTGCGAACCATGCAAGACTAGCACTCCTGGAAGAAAGGATATGGTGGAGACATGGCTTAGCCACAGCCTAAGGGATGTTTCCTGAATGAAACTTTCACTCTGCAGCGGAGTGTGCGCTGATATGAAACTTCCTGGCAGATTAAAATTGTGTGCCGGAACAAAAGCAAAGGTCCCAGGTTCGAGTCCCGGTTCCGGCACACAATTTTAATCTGCCAGGAAGTTTCATATCAGCGCACACTCCGCTGCAGAGTGAAAGTTTCATTCTGGAAACATCCCTTAGGCTGTGGCTAAGCCATGTCTCCACCATCTCCTTTCTTCCAGGAGTGCTAGTCTTGCAAGGTTTGCAGGAGAGCTTCTGTGAAGCTTGGAAAGTAGGCGGAAGTAAAGTTGTGAGGCGGCATCGTGAATCGTGTCGGGATAGCACAAGTCGGTAGTGCGCTTGCCCGCGAAAGGCAAAGGTCCCAGGTTCGAGTCTCGGTTCCGGTTCCGGCACACAATTTTAATCTGCCAGGAAGTTTCATATCAGTGCACACTCCACTGCAGAGTGAAGTTTCATTCTGGAAATCTCATATTAATGATCTATGGAACAAATATTAATCTAATTTAACCGAATCTATTGCCCCGTGATATTTGCCAATGATATCTCCGGTCCTTCTGTGTGTTGCATTTTGGATGGCCCCTAACGTACATCACGAAGTGACGACGGAATATGAAACTTTCCACCTGCCAATATGTCATCTACTTCAGAATACTTTCCCCATGTACTAGTTGCCAGAGTTGGTAATTAGGCCGTATAACGCGGAAGGCAATCAGGAGGAGGTGAGCGAGGCGTCAGACACAAATTACGCAGCCAAGTTAAGGGGGCGCAGGCGTGACAAGCAGATACGCTAAAGCGGTTATTCATCATCGTCATCCCCACTAAGGCTCCTACAAGTACGAGCTGACGCATCCGCCATCTTCATTCTCGTGGCTCGTAAGTTAAACACACTGGGGTGCTATAGGACTTGCGTCACGGCACTTTAGCACGACGTTACAGGTGGTTCTGTTGCCATAAACTGCTCAAATCATTCCAGAGGTCGCTACAGAATGTTTAGTTTTCCGAGAGATTCTAAGAGGAGAAAAAATGGATCATTAAATGTCGGTGCAAAAACTGGGAACCCGGACCGAGCCCACAGTTATATATTATAAGTAAATAGTTGTTATTATCACTTGAAGAAATATTTAATATTGAAAATCGTCTGTGATATTTGAACTTACGTTTTTGTTTAGCCCTTCTTAAGGTACTACCTCTTACCAGAGAAGCTGCCTGTAGGAAATTAGCAGCCGCAAAATATCATATTACAGCAAAGCATCCCAGAACATACTGTTTTAGCACAATATGTGTGTCTTATTGAGAAATACACCTAATCAAAAAGTTTTGTACTGACACTGCACAAATTGTTGAAGATACTTCTGTTACGTTATTGAGAGAAAGTATTACAAACACTAAAACGGAAAATGTAAATATACTGGGCAAAAAATTTTGTTACGGCTGTGGCAGCGTACTGTTCTGATACAGGCAACTACTGTTGAATGCTATTTGTGGCATCTCGAAGTTTTAGCGTCATAACTAGTAGTATGGAATTTCAAAGAATACTATGGTACCTGATGTTTTATCACAAAATACACCCTCAATTCAATTTCTTATTAGTAAATTCCAATATTGACGCTTACCTATACGACGCTGTAACATAACTGGCAAAGAACACTGGGTAAATTTTACTTACGGCTGCGGCGGCATAATGTACTAATGTTGGTAACGAAATATTTGCTTTATAAGGATTATTAAATTACTGACAAGACAGGGACTTTTTTCTGTATTTGGACACAAGCAGCAATAAGTAAAGAAAACGCGAGATTTTTGTGTGTAATTCACATATCGATGTAAACAAGAGCGGAATGCAAGCTCGAAGTAGCACGCTCTAAGGCTCTATGCCGGGCACTTGTAAAATATTTCACTAAACTTAAATAAAACAACACTGTTCGTATAAGCTGCGTGCTGTGTTTAGCATTCACAGGAATGAAAATGGCGGATGCGACAGCCTTCCTTTTAGGAGCTCTAATCACCATCGTGTCGAACGTAATCACACAGAATCTAAATTCCACCATATCTGAGAAATCGATACCAAGAGCAATTTATATTCAACAGCATCTATGTACGCAATTGATTTCGCATACTCTGCGTCTCATCGTAATACACACTATGCAAAACTTGTCGCTCTTTTAACAATGCATGAAATATACACTACTCAAATGTTCAAATGTTTGTATTGTTTATGGGACTTAACTACGGGGCATCAGTCCCTAAACTTACAAATTACTTATGAACTAGCTAATACTAAGGACGGCACAAATATCCATGCCCGAGGGGGGATTCGAACCCCCGACCGTGCAGACCGTGACATGAGCGCCTCAGTCCCCTCGGCCACCGAGGCCGGCTATACACTACTCAGAACGATTAGAGGGTCAGATGAAAGCAAAAAGTTTGTAAATCTAAGGACTTAACTACGTTGGCCATCAGACCCTAGGCTTACAAACTATTTAAACTAACTTAAAGTAACTTAAGCTAAAGGACAACACAGACACCCACGCCCGAGGGAGGACTCGAACCCCCGACGGCGATTGTTGTGACCTCGTCGCCTTTTGTTTAGTTCTCATCCCGGTCTGGTTGTCTATAAAGGTAGTGGTGCAGGAATTGAAGTCACTATAACAACTATTCCGATTAATAATACAAGTTTTATTGACTGAAAATGGTGATACTCGACTTTAGAACATATGTCTGCTTCTTCTCTCTTCTTGCTTCTCGCGGCGTCGTCCGTATGATTATAGCTGCGCTGAGACTTAGTTATTGCTAAGTTCGTAGCCGCGTTCTTAGTACTGTCCTGTTTCTGTCTTCGTAGCTGCCTAGTAACTGCCTGATTCTAAATAGTAACTGACGAATGCTCCCTTGTAACTGTCGTATTCCCGAATAGTAACTGCCGACCGTCCAGACGTATGTCGGCCTAGATATAGCCACTTGTAGGGGCGCGCATCTTCGGTTACTCCCTCCAGGATGCGCGGCGCCTGCTTGCGATTGGCTTTCGGTCGATTACTGCCTTCTACATGATCGTTCTTCTACGACTGGCGTGTGGCGCTGACTTTACGCCACAACAGCGATCGGCCGCGCGCACCACAGCGAGGCTCCTTAAAGCGCATGGCTATACAGCCGCCGCGGGTCAGATGAGATAAGATACACAGTATAATTATAGGTAACGTATTAAGATATTGGTACAATTCCAATCTGTGTGTGATACAGTACGATATTTTGCTGTCTCGAGTCTTTACTTCAGGTTTGCGTGGCGTTTACTTAGAAAGAGGCAGCACGGGATTACCATAATAGTGAAGAAGTCAATATCTTTGCCCTCCAATATGGTGTGTGATCACCTCTGACGGCAGGTACAGTTGCACACCTGCGTGGCATGGACAGTATGAAGTTATAAATGAGCTCTTGAGGAATATTTGGCCATTTTTTCCAGAAGTGCAATATCCAGCTCTGTCACCGTTGTGGGAGGTGCCGATCTGGCAGCTATGCATCTGCTGAATAAGTGCATTCCCAACAAGTCCCATCATGTTTAAGTCCGGTGAACAAGCTGTGTTATGCATTCGTTCATTTCCCTCAGCCTCAAGCGTGTTGCCCAAAGTCACAGACAAACAGACGGGAAACCTGCGTAAGGGCTCGGTCCTACGCTCAGGGGTGTGGGAAGGAAGGGTTCCCAGCAGTTCCGTAAGATGTCCCATGATGGCGCTGCGGTCAGAAGCAGCTCTTTAAACTTGCCAGAGGAGGCGGCAGGTAGCGGCTGCCACCACCACCACCACCTCCCCTCAAACGCCAGCAAGCTGGACACAGCCGTGGCCTCGTGGCAGGCGGCACAAGCTCTCCCCTCAGCCTCCCCTCCACGCTACCCTATGACGTGCGAGAGGCACCCTAAGCCAGCAATCCACCTGACACCTGCTAGCATCTTACGGAACTACGAGGGGAGTGTACGATAGTGGTTTATAGGGGGCTGCTCCTCTGTATATGTTACTCTGTGCCAAAGTACAGCTCTGTAGAGACGAGCGTTATCGTCCATCAGAAGCAACCCATCCTATGGAACCAGCGCAAGGCACAACAAACGGTCTAAGGAACTCGCCTATTTACCTCTCAGCAGTCAAAGTCAAAGCTCCATTTTGAACGACGTCCGTGTGTCCTCCAATACTGACTCCCGCCCACACCATTCGTTCACCGCCATGATACGGTGATGCTTCCTGCAGGATTGTTCCGAGTGCCACGTACTCTCCACGAGACGACTTTCTGGCTAAACACATAATCATACTCATCTGTCAACAGAACCCGGCATCATTCGCTATGACTGCAATCCTAAAGCTTCTCCGCCCGGGTTCTGCAGGCTGAAGGGTGTCGTGGTTTTAATGGGACACACATCGTAGCCCTCCGTCTGTTGAGTCCACTTTTCTGAAGGCGATTTCGGACTGTTTTCGTTTATATTGCGCGTCCTGTTGCTGTACATAGGGTGTTATTGCTGATGAGTTGCATTCGTGTCTTGACGGGCTGGTAACTGGAGATAACGACCTCTTCCTGATGTTACCCGTGGACGACCTTGGCTGTGCCTACCTCTTAACGGTTCCTGTTGTGTGAAATCGCGCCCAGGTCCTGGAAATTACACTTTGGGACACTCCAATAGCTGCAGCCACCTCCCTCTGTGTCTGTCCGGCTTCCAACCTTCCTTTGGCTCTTCATGTCATAGCTTCAGGTAAGTCAAGTTGTTGTTTCATTGCTCAACCTCCTCACCACACTATCCGAAGTCAACTGCTACTGTAATATGTTTGGTAGAGTAAACGGAAGTCAAAACCAAGCCTATCTGCAGCACCTTTTTGTTATTCCCACTCTCTCTTAGGCCGTAAAGTTGTTGTCTCCACTCCATAGCACCGACAGAAAGATGCAGAACCTTTTTAATTCATTCTGCGGATGACAATACTTCAGAACCTAGATATTGCAACTGAACCACTATTTTTTGACTAGTGTAGGTTGCAGCGTTCAAACTTTAAGAAACTTTTCATCTGAAGAGACGCGAAATTTTCGTTCTGTCCCCGGCACACTGGTACGAATTACGCTAAAGGCAAGCAGGAATCTACGTTTAATATCTATTTGTGCGATTTTAACGACTGCGTCTAGTATGAGGATCATAGAGTAAGGTGGTACAATTGCGTCCATTTCGGACAAATGTTATTGTAACTGGAAATATATAGAGAAAAGAAATAATTTTAATTATGACACTTGTTCTTGGATATTTAATGAATATGTAACTCAAATATTAGACAATTACAAATGTTGGTATAAACAAAATTTTTAAAAAAGTGTTACAGAATTGGGATAAATCGATCGAAAGTGTACCACACTAGGTACAAGTATGATCAATTCCTATAAAAAATTTGCTGGATCATTAATTTTTAACTCTTTATTATCTGTTAATATTGGAATACTGTAAAGTAAGTTGATCTCTATTCCTATTCAAATTCCTAATCAGGAATTTGAAGAAATGGACAGGATCGTTCCTATCATCAATGATGATAGGAAAAGAAGTTTGATAGAGATGTTGTACGTTAAAAAGAGAAGGGTTATTACCTCTGGCATCTTCCACATAAAAAGCAATTTTTTCCCTTAGATCACCAACGCATGCTACGTGGTACCAAAAAATTACTGTTTTTGCAGCGCGTTCAGTCACCCTTAAATAGAAAATTTATAAGAGCGTGTTAGACTAAATAGCTTCACTTACCTCTTAACAGAGAAACATGTATATCTCCGTAGTACAAAGTGGAGTATTTTTGTAAAAGACAGGAGCGGCCGAGCGCATTGAGGCGCTTTTATCCGCTGCGCGAGGCCGTTCCTCGTCGGGAGTTGGTATCCACTCTCGGGCATGTATGTTTGTTCTGTTTTTAGTATAAGTTAGTTTATAAGTAGTTGTAAGTTTAGGGACGGATGACCCCGCAGTTAAGTCACATAAGGGTAACAAAAAATTTGATTTATTTATTTATTTTTATTTATTTATTTATTTATTTATTTTTGGCGCTGGATAAACCCGATACTCTACTACGCCACACAAAGGCAAATGCTACCAACAATACGAGACTGACAAATTATGTATATCCAAATTGTACCTACATCGAATTTGTACCACCTTTCGCTAAAGTAATGCAGTTTATGATTGGAGAAAAGCGTCCACCCTGTGTAAATTTAAAGCCACACATCCCCCTACGGTGATAACTTACAGACGGCACTTAGTGAATACCGCTACTCGATCGGAGTGGGTAAAATCATATTCTCTATGTGGAGCCTTTTCTTTGCATAGGCTTCGATCGAGCCTCTCACAAGGTCAGCTACGCCTACATTAAGGACATGAGACAAATGACAATCACTCACCCCAACATCGGTACAGTGAAACGGCTATTACACAGGGGACCCCTTCTATAGCGCTCGTCAAAGGCCTTTTCATAGGTCCCTGTATTATTATTTATCAATTCGCTGAGTTCGTTACTTGCCCAAGATCGTTTATGCAGTGGTTCTTGAACCGCTGGTTAGAGACCTCCCAAGACGTAGGATGCGGTGTACACATTTCAGTGCAAGTCATATACCGACGACGTATAACCGGTGACGCGGATTGACGACGGCGTTAGACTAGATTAGCAGAGGGGTGCTCCTACTGCTAGCTGTATTAACGTGTGAAAATTAGTCACCCTCAATAATGGTGCCGGACTACCAGCAGACTGCCACCTTTCAATATGGAAAAGTGTCTACATCTACAACTTTATGGGATACTCATTTAAGTGCCTGGCAGAGGGTTCATAGAAACACCTTTAAACTATTCATCTACCAATCCATTCTCGAATAGTGCGCGGGAAGAAAGAACATCTGAATTTCTCCGTTCGAGCTCTGATTTCTCGTATTTTATTCTGATGGCCATTTGTACCTATGTAGGTGGCAGTCAACAATATATTTCTCTTGATAAGGATCCCACACTAGGTAGCAATACTCCAAATGAGCACGCACAAGCATGGTGTATTCAGTCTCCTTAGTAGTTCTGTTGCATCTTTTAAGTGTTCTGCCAATAAAACGCAGTCTCTGGTTCGCCTTTCCTACGACATTATCTACGTGTTCTTTCCAGTTTAAGTCTGATGTAATAGTATTTCCTAGTTATGTTGTAGAGTTTCACATTTGATTGATTTATCTTGTAAAAAAAGTTTAATGGATTTCTTTTCGTACTCATGTGGACGACTTCACACTTCTCATTATTTAGAATCAACTGCCAATTTTTACACTATAGTGGTATCTTTTCAGATCGTTTTGCAGTTGGTTTTGATCTTCAGATGATTTTACTAGGCGGTAAATGACGGCGTCATCTGCAAACAACCTAAGAGAGCTACTTAGATTTTCCCCTAAATCCTTTATATAAATAAGGAACAGCAGAGGACCCTGTGGAACGCCCGATATCACCTCTGTTTTAGTCGATGCCTTACCATCGATTACTATGAACTGTGTCCTCTCTGACAGGAAATCCCCTATCCAACCGCAAATTTGGGGTGATATGCCATAACGACGCAATTTGATTAAAAGCCGTTTGTGAGTACGGTGTCAAAAGACTTCTGGAAATCAAGAAATACGAAATCGATTTGCGAACCCTTGTCGATAGCACCTATCATTTCGTGTGAATAAAGAGCTAGTTGTGTTTTGCATGAACGATATTTTCTAAATCTGTGTTGACCTTGGGTCAATAGACCGTTCTGTTCTAGATAATTCGTAATATTTGAATACAGGATATGTTCCAAAACCCTGCTGCAAATTGACGTCAATGAAATAGGCCTGTAGTTTAGAGGGTTAATCCTACTGCCTTTCTTGAATATTGGTGTGACCTGCGCAACTTTCAGTTTTTTGGTACAGATTCTTCGCTGAGCGAACTGTTGTATATGGCTGTTAAGTAAGGAGCTTTCGCATCAGTTTAATCAAACAGAAATTTAATGTGTATACAGTCCGGACCAGAAGACTTGTTCTTTTTGAGTGATTTCAGTTGCTTCACTACTATGATGATATCTATTTCTACGTTTCTCATTCTGGCTTCTGTTTGTAATTCGAAATCCGGAATATTGCTTTCGTCTTCTTTGGTGAATGAGTTTCGAAAAGCTGTGTTTAGTAACTCTGCTTCAGTAGCGCTATCATCGGTGGGATCGCCATTTCTATCACGTAGTGAGGATATTGTCTGTGTTTTGCCTCTAGTATATTTGACATATCACCTAAACGTATTTGGGTTCTCAGTCAAATTTCGAGAAAGAATTTCGTTGTCGCAAGTATTGTAAATAACTCGCATTGAAGTCCTCGCAAAATTTCGAGCTTCTGTGTAGGATCGCCAATCTGAGGATTTTGTGTTCGTTTAAAATTTTCATGCCTTTTTCGTTGTTTTTCCAATAGTGCCCTGACCTGTTTTGTGTACCAGTGGGGATTACCACCTTCTTCTATTAACTCATTTGAAATAAAACAGTCAATTGCTATCGATACTACTTCTTTGAATTGGAGCCACATCTGGTTTACACTCACGTTTAGGGTTTGGAATGAGTCGAAACTGTCTTTCAAGAAGCAATTTAGTGTATTTCAATCTGTTTTTCTGAACGAATATACGTTTTGTCGAATTTTGTTAACTTTCGGACTTTCGACATTCTATCTCGCTACGACAGCACTGTGTCACTAATACCTGTATCCGTTTTGATGGTTATGAGCTCGGGATTATTTGTTGCAAAGAGAAGTCTGTTTTGACATTTTCTGATTTTAACATATAATTTTTTACCAACAGATCAAGGGTAAATTGAACTCAACACCGACTATTATTGGATGAGTGGAGTATGTGTTTACAAATTGACACAAGTTTTCTTTGAGCCTTTCTGCTAAAGTATCGTCAGAGTCGGGAGGCCGGTAAAAGGAACCAATTATTAAGTTCTTACGGTTTTCAGGTACAACGTCTGCCTATAATAGCTCACAGAAACTATCAACTTCGATTTCGCTGCACGAATGACTATTTTTGAAGGTGACAAACAGCCCTCCACCTATTTTGTTTAATCTATCCTTTCTGAACATAGTTAGATCTGCAAAAACCTTGGCTGAACTTGTTTCAAGTATAAGCCAACTTTCGCTACGTGTTTCGGTGGTTTCTATTAACACTTGGAGTTCTGGTACTTTTCCGACATAGCTACGACATTTTGCAACTATCCCTCAGTAGGTCTTAAGCCGTCCGCCACGCGCAGGGGAGACCAAACAATCCACCAAGGACGGTGGTTTCAGGGGGGTAGGGTGGCGACCACCAAGTGTGCAGTGACCGTACTAGCCAAAGCCGCAAGGGGCGACTGTTGGACCCTCGCGACCGACCGACGGCAGTAGCGCTCATCCACGGCAGCCTCAAGCTTCGCAACCGCAGACAACGCCGCCTGAAGCTGGGAGCGGACAGTCATCAACTGAGCATGCATCAGCAGACAGCAATCACAGTCCCTAGTCATACTAAACCCAAAGAATTGAAATGTAGGACTAAAAACCGTAAGTACCTTCTAAACAATAATAAACAAGCGGTGGGGTACACTGGCCCGTTTATTTACGCGAATCTGAATTTAAATAAAGTCACGAGCACACAAACATATAAGAAAAGAAAAACCGCAGAGGAAAATCAAAATAAGTCGCTTCTACTAAGAAGCCGGTTTAAATCACAACTGGAGAAAGCTGAAGGAGCTACGGTCTGTTGACGTGTGTACTGAGAGTAGTTTATTAACGGTAACTCAGTTTCAGAACAAACGACTGTCGCAATGCGATTCACACGGCGGAATAATACACTAATTAGATATTTAACGGTAAAATGATTAAAATATAAACGCAAGCACATAGTAAATTTAATGAACTGATTGGAAAGCGCACAGAAAAGTCAAAATATGTTGCTTCTAGTGAGAAGCCTGTTACACTTATAATTGAAAATGTGCAGTCACTGGAGAGGTGCGCACCTAGAGGACGGCCTCTCGGCGACTGTTTGCGAACGGTGACCAAGAATAATTTTAGAAGCTTGGCTGTACTCAACTTCAAAAGGCTACTTACTGATATCGTCAATGTTGTCATAGAGGACGGCGCTTTATACACGAGTCATATTGAAGGCGGCCGGTTCAGCTGTGTGACAGTATATTTATTTTACCAAATAGTATACAAACAAGAGCAAATCATGATAAAAATCGTGTTTGAAAAAATTGCCATTTAGCTAAAAAAATTGTAGGTAAAGATAATAGCGTAATCTCTTCCACCAAACGTGCGACAGTGCTTACGAGCACATCCTAGCGGCGTGAGTTGTGAACTAAAACTGGGAGAGAGCAGAGCCTTTACATTTTGAGACTCAGAAGACTTACTTGATTCGTAGGTTTTCTTTACAGAACTAGGAAATGGTTGTAAGAAGTAGTATATGTGTTGTATACGGCCGGCCGCGGTGGCCGAGGTGACTGAGTGACTGAGACGCTCCAGTCACGGTCAGCACGGCCACTACGGTCGGGGGTTCGAATCCCCCCTCAGGCATGGATATTTGTGCCGTCCTAGTTCGTAAGTAGTTCATAAGTAGTTTGTAAGTTTATTGACTGATGACCCCGTAGTTAAGTCCCATAAGCTTAACAAACATTTGAACATTTGTCGTATACGACTGTAATAACGACAAACATCAAAGCACTCCGAAATATTTCTTCCGTTCCGGAAAAGTAAAAGAGATAATGGTTTAAGCAGGGTACCATTATAACGACATATCTTTAATTTTAATAATCCGTGTCTTTTACGTTTTGATTTATCTTATTTTTTTATATTTCATTTGTAGATGCAGTCAGTGGATTATTCGTAAGAGAAGAGCTGACATGGATGAAATTTAAAAAAAAGAAAAAAGTTCAGAGTATTTGAATAAAAGCCTATTATCCTAGACCGATTTGTGCAGAAACATCTCAGAAACAAGAATTTTTTTGTAAATTGTTTTTGCGTATAGTTCTTTAAAAAAAAGGTGGGTGATTTAATACATCTACAAATGTATAATGGCAAGTTTTATTTGAATGCCTTTTTTCAAAGACTAGCCTAAAGGTGACTTTAAACATGCCATCATAATACCTTAACTGCAAGGTTTTTGCATTTAACCATATGTTATATTTTATGAAGCACAACGCTACACAGAATTTTTAATTAATGTCACTTTCAGTATTTGACTTGGTGCGGTGCTTTCTATTCGGCTTCCAAAATCCTCACGAAAAGTGTATAAATGTATAGGCCTAAAACGTATGATGCATTGTGTTATTTTCAGTTCGAATGCTATCCATATAAACAGTATAGACTATGGAGGGTATTATTTGTCCGTCTGTTGTTGTTGTGGTCTTCAGTCCGGAGACTGGTTTGATGTAGCTCTCCACAATACCCTATCCTGAGCAAGCCTCTTCATCTCCACATAAGAACGGCAACCTACATATGTCTGAATCTGCTTACTGTATCTATCTCACAATTCCTTGATGTCTAAGAATGTGTCCTACCAATCAATCCCTTCTTTTAGTCAAGGTATGCCAGAAATTTCTTTTCTCTCCAATTCTGTTCAATACCTCCTCACCTATACCTCCACCCACCTAATCTTCAGCATTCGTCTGTAGCACCATGTTTCAAAAGCCTCAATCCTCTTCCTGTCCGCACTGTTTATCGTCAATGTCTCACTCCCATACAAGGCAACACTCCATACAAATGCCTTCAGAAAAGACTTCCTTAGGCTTAAATCAATATTCGATGTTAACAAATTTCTCTTTTTCAAGAACGCTTTTCTACCAATTGCCATTCTGCATTTTATATCCTCTGTACTGCGACAATCATTTGTTATTTTACTGCCCAAGTAACAAAACTCATCTACCTCCTATATTGCTTCGTTTCCCAATCTAATTCCTTCAGCATCACCCGATTTCCTTACACTGCACTCCATTACCCTAGTTTTGCTCTTGTTAATGTTCATCTTATATGCACCTTTCAGCACACTGTCCATTCCCTTCAACTGCTCTTCCAGGTTTTTTGCTGTCTCTGAGATTATTACAATGTCGTCGACAAAACGCAATGTTTTTAATTCTTCACCCTGAACTTTAATTCCTTCTCCAAATTTCTCCTTGCTTTCCTTTATAGCTTGCTCAATGTACAAACTGAATAACAATGGAGAAAGACTACAACCCTGTCTTACTCCCTTTCCAACCACTGCATCCCTTTCATGCCCTTCAACTCTGATAACCACTGTCTGGTTTTTGTACAAGTTATAAATAACCTTACGTTCCCTATATTTTACTCCTGCTTGCTTCAGAACTTGAAAGAGTTTATTCCAATCAACATTGTCAAAAGCCTTCTCCAAATCTACAAAAGCTAGAAATGTAGGTTTGCCTTTTCTTAATCTATCTTCTAGGATAAGCCGTAACGTGAGTATTGCCACCCGTGTTCCTACATTTCTCCTGAACCCAAACTGATCTTCCCCGAGGTCGGCTTCTACCACCTTTTCCATCCTTCTGTATATAATTCGTGTTAATATTTTGCAAGCATGACTTATTAGACTGATGGTTCTGTAGTTTTCACACCTGTCTGAACCTGCTTTCTTTGGGGTGGGGATTATAACATTTTTCTTAAAGTCTGAGGATACTTCTCCTGTCTCACACATCTTACGCACCAGGTGAAACAGGTTTGTCATGGCTGGTTCTCCCAGAGACTTCAGTAGCTCTGAGGGAATATCATCGACTCCAGGCGCCTTGTTTCGACTTAGGTCTTTCAGTGCTCTGTCAAATTCTTCTCTCAATACAGTATCTCCTATTTCATCTTTATCTACATCCTCCTCCCTTCCTACAATATTGTCTCGGAGTTCATTTTCTTTGTAGAGCCACTCTATATACTCTTTCCACATTTCAGCTTTCCCTTCTTTGCTGAGAACTGGTATTCCATCAGTGTCCTTGATATTCATAGAGCTGTTTTTCTTATCTCCAAATGTTTCTTTTATTTTCCTGTAGGCTGTATCCATTTTTCCCCTATTTATACATTCTTCTACATCCTTGCATTTGCCTTCTAGCCACTCCTGCTTAGCCATTTTGCACTTCCTGTCAATCTCATTTCTTAGTCGTCTGTACTCCATTTTGCCTGTTTCGTTTACTGCATTTTTATATTTTCTCCTTTCATCGATTAAATTTAGTATCTCCTGTGATATCCAAGGATTTTTTGTTGGTCTTGCCTTCCGACCTATTTTGTTCTCTGCTACCTTCACTATTTCATCTCTCAATTTTACCCATTCCTCTTCTAGTGTTTTATTTTCTCCTGTTTCTGTCAATTGTTGCCTAAAGCTCCCTCTGAAATTCTTAAGAACCTCACGTTCCTTCAATTTATCCAGGTCCCATCTCCTTATTTTCCTACCGTTTTGTAGTTTCTTTAGTTTCAGCCTACAGTTCATAACCAACAAGTTATGGTCAGAGTCTATATCTGCCCCTGGGTATGTTTTACAGTTTAAAACCTGGTTCCGGAATTTATGTCTATGCAATACACTGCCATTGTTTTTCCTCAGACGCGATCCGTGTCATTGAATACGAAACATTTTCAGTTGTCTGAAATGAGAGTGATCTGTGATTTTATTTTACTTCATAAATCCAAAACATTTTGCAAAGTATCCCGGAAAATAAATAAATTATGTTTAATGGAAAACTGCAAGGTATCCAGAACAGATAAAGTTAAGTTTAATGGGAATTGAGCAATACTACGTACGTGCAAAACTGAACTTTTAAAAACCGAACACTGTGGTGACTACGACCACCGAGGTAAGCCTTATAAAACATTAATATGCGCAACGGACACGCCCGGAAAATGGGGGAAAATACAAACATTATAATGTATGCCTCTGTCGAAAGTACTCCCAAAGGATACAACGAAACTGATTAAATTGAATAATGAAAAGGGGGAAACAATCTGACTGCGACAAAGATAAATAAAAAATTAACTTACCTCATATATTCTTATTACAAAACTGGAAACAGGAAACAGCTCGCATCATGCAGTATTTCAGTATTAAAATATGTAGAAATGATACGTGGGTAGTAATTAAGTTTAACAATAACCATAAATGAAGAAAACAAAAGTATGGGGAAACTACCAAAATGAGAATGCAGAAAGCGAATTAAAGATTAGAAATTATGTGTTCTTAATAAATATGAAATAGAAAAACATTACAGAAAATTAAATTTACATAATGCATTACAATAATGGCGTGCTGCAACACATACTTAACAACTGCCTTGTCCAACAGCTAACTCGTAACTGACTGCTCTCTCGCAGCCAGAACGCTTATTCTACAATGGAACTTCCAAAGATTACTGCGCCACTTACAATATATCTCTGTGGGCAGTTTATAAGACTAAATATTGCAGAAAACCAACAATGTCGGGACCATAGGGACCTTACAAGTTCTTTAAAAGTTTTGAAAATGAAGAATGTTTAACCTCCTATAGAAATTTCATCTTAGATTTTTGCCTGACGTCGAGAAGCGCTTACGTGTTGCATAGATCATGGCAGAGAGGACTGCTTTATTTTTTGAACCACGAACTTTAAATAAAGAGTCATCTAACTTAATATATTAAAAGACTTTACTAATTAAACCTTTCAAACAAATTTAGCAAAGCAGCGAAATAAAATCCGGAATCACAGACGTCAAGACAAGTATAGTATACTACTCGAACCAACAGTTGGCACTGCTATCCCTGTCGCCTAACAAACGCATGTAAATGCTACGGAAAAAGTGTTCAAATGTTTGTAAATCTATCGGACCGAACTGCGTGGTTATCAGTCCGTAGGTTGCAAACTTCTTAAACTAAGGCAAACCTAAGGACAACAAACACACATCCATGCCCAAGTGAGGACTCGAACCTACGACGGCGAGCAACCGCGCCCTGCGCAGTGAGGCGCCTTAGACCACTCGGCTACTCCACCGCGGGTAAATGCTAAGGAGTTTCCGGTATTATCTTTACAAGCTATCTGGTAAAATGCCATTGCAGTGCAATACGTACGGATTACAGACATAGGTTCACAGTAGCACAATCATAATTGCTTCGTAGAAAATCACTTAAGGCGAGAAAAGAGTTGTATCCATACTTTAATTTCAGAAGTAATTAATATGTTAATGTCCACATGGTTGCGTGGTATTTCTTTTGCTTTGTGTTGATTTTAAGTAGTTTCACATTTAGTGGACACTGTTTAACATAACGTAACCCCGAATATTCCCTTGCTTTCGTGTAGTTTCTTATCTACTGATTTTGACAACTTCTTGGCATTTATATACAGACACAATAATTAGATACAACTGAACGTCCTTTCTTAATTGGCCGCGGTGGAGTAGCCGAGCGGTCTAAGGCGCCACGCTGCGGAGCGCGCGGTTGCTGGCCGTCGGAGGTTCGAGTCCTCCCTGGGGCGTGTGTGTGTGCGTGTGTGTGTGTGTGTGTGTGTGTGTCTGTGTGTGTGTGTGTGTGTGTGTGTGTTGTCCTTAGGCTAGTTTACCTTAGTTTAAGTAATTTGTAAGGTACGGACTGATGACCACGCAGTTTGGGCCAATAGATTTACAAACATTTGAACATTTTTACCTTAATTGGGCTGGTAACATTAATAATATACCAATATGTAGGACTGTAAATTTTTATGAAACTAGGTGGGCACCATTGAAAAAGTTGTAAATACTTATCTGCAGTCGTTAACCGCTCAGGTGCTAGTTTCAATATTGTTATGAGGTCATGAAGCGGTGATTAAGATACTGGGATTCTCATTAATTTCCAGAGTTCTAAAGACACTAACACCCAAACCTCCAAATTTCAGACAGACAGATCGGTTACCTAACGTTGTATATCGATAATCAAACAAAACTTCTATACAATTCACGCTATGTGCTGTTGCCGCGGGGAACGTGCATAAATTATAGCATCTAAGGGACACGTGTGAATACTTCGGCCCGTTAGTGGAATGACAAAAAAGATGGGGAAAATGGAAGTAAAGTTGAATGTTCAAGCATAGCTTTCTTCAGAATAAATGCAAGTATTTAAATGCGCAAATGAAAGAGCCTGATCCGCTAAGTGTTGTTACCTCAAAAAGAACTGCGCACCATAATTAGAACCGAAGATATTGTAAAACAAACCGATTAAAATATCTAATGCAAGGACAGAAGGATACTAAGTTTTAATTCTGATACTTGATGACAAATCTGCGAATGAAAGCAAAAATGAAGGAAATCGGCCGAATAGTTTGGTCTGGCCGACTGACTTTAGTTTTCGTAGATTATTATATAAGATGAACATTAACAAGAGCAAAACTAGGGTAATGGAGTGCAGTGTAAGAAAATCAGGTGATGCTGAAGGAATTAGATTGGGAAACGAAGCAATAAAGGAGGTAGCTGAGTTTTGTTACTTGGGCAGTAAAATAACAAATGATGGTCGCAGTACAGATGATATAAAATGCAGAATGGCAATGGGTAGAAAAGCGTTTTTGAAAAAGAGAAATTTGTTAACATCGAATATTAATTTAAGCCTAAGGAAGGTCTTTCTGAAGGCATTTGTATGGAGTGTTGCCTTGTATGGGAGTGAGACATGGACGATAAACAGTGCGGACAGGAAGAGGCTTTTGAAATATGGTGCTACAGAAGAATGCTGAAGATTAGGTGGGTGGATCGCGTAACTAATGAGGAGGTACTGAACAGAATTGGGGAGAAAAGAAATTTCTGGCATACCTTGACTAAAAGAAGGGATAGATTGGTAGGACACATTCTTAGACATCAAGGAATTGTGAATTTAGCATTAGAGGGAAGTGTGTGGGGTAAAAATCGCAGAGGAAGACCAAGAGATGGGTACAGTAAGCAGATTCAGACAGATGTAGGTTGCCGTTCTTATGTGGAGATGAAGAGGCTTGCTGAGGATAGGGTATTGTGGAGAGTTGCATCAAACCAGTCTCCGGACTGAAGACCACAACAACAGATTATTTTAATACACAAGATAAGATGACCTATGGAGTACAAGAGAAGCATATCTGTGAGAGTATATCAAGCTGAATCAAGCTGGGCCCTTGTGGGTGAATTGGTAGAGCGTTGGTTTTTTATACCTGAGATCCCGGGCCCAAGCGCTACTCATACTATGTGTTTTTTACTGCACTACCTTGGCAAATATTATATGGGGCAACGTTCCTGACAGGTGAGAAGACTGTTCGGATTTTATAGCAGTATGTTATCGGCGATTATGCTTCATTTATCTGAAGGTAGGAAACCTATAGTATTCATTCATAGGTTCACCGAATAAAACAAACACACTCGGAACATAAGAATAAAGAAACAATTGGATCACAAGTATAATTAAAGTAATAATTCTAGTAATAATGAAATTAAAATAGGAAGTACAACTAATTCTGATATGAACACAAACACTATCAACAATAGTTGTTGTATACAAAGAAGCGCATGTAGCAAAAATTAATTTTGAGCACCGAGCAAGTCAGGAATACGTTGCCCCATATAACAGTTGTCAACGTAATCCAGTAGAAATAAATCCTACGAGCAGGACTTGAACCCAATATCCTCGGAATAATATCTAACAGTCTAACAAGTTGCTCACGGAATCTCGACATAGGATGAATGCTTGGA
The DNA here is from genome assembly GCA_026315105.1 of Locusta migratoria. Taxonomy (NCBI): domain Eukaryota; kingdom Metazoa; phylum Arthropoda; class Insecta; order Orthoptera; family Acrididae; genus Locusta; species Locusta migratoria. The sequence continues at coordinate 215,780,396 of CM048749.1, forward strand.
GTTTAACGTCCTGTCGACAGCGTGGTCATTAGAGACGGAATCTCGACATAATGTGCACTTGCAGTTATGCTTTTCCTCTACTCCGTACGTAAGGTGTTACTTATTATTATAGTTTATGCACGTTCTCCTGGGCGACAGCACAAAGTTTTGAGTTGATTCTCTATCGATATACAACATTTGGTAGCGATCTGATTGTCTGATTGACATCTGGCGGTTTTGGTGTAAGAATGAATGGAATTGTTAAACATTTTCGTGCATGCTTAAAAGTATAACTAACCAACCTCAAATGAGCTCAATATGTTATTCGTGACATTGTTGACCGTTGACGTCCACTAGAAATCGAAACAGAGAGAGATATCCGAATTATAGTTTTGAATGATTCTACAATTTATAGTGCCACAGTAAGATACGAAATACGACACCAAAATTGACTGGACTTTTATGTCCATGTGCATTTACCTATACATGATTCATTTAACAGTATCCTATACAGGTTTACCCTTTGGAGGCGCTGTAGTAGCGAAGTTGCAAAAAAAAAAAAAAAAAAAAAAAAAAAAAAAAAAAAAAAAAAAAAAAAAATTTGAAATTTACCCCAATCTGTTAGACTGGACACTCCCAGTGGGGCGTCATCCTTTTATACAATAAAGTGGAGTATATATACAACGTGTATCTATTTAAAAAAACATTTTCTAAGATGCTGCGATGGCGCAGTTGAAGTTTTCCTTTGTGTGCACGCGTTGAGACAAACTTTTAACATCTTAAAATTTCGATCTACTCAAGAAAGTTGTATTACGTCCCTTTCCTCCCCGGTGGAGAATCTTTGGATTATTTTGTAAATTTTTAATGGCGTGTCGCTACTCTCGTAGATACAGAAGGCAGACTTAGAATTAGCTACATTCAGGTGTTTTTTAATTGAAGAAACTTTTGCCTCATTATTCTCTGAATATTATAAGACGGTAATCGCACCTGCAGTAATGAAAGAGATTCCGCCGGTGTCGTATTCTTTTAACCTGTATTGCTTCTGTATTTCCTCTCAACGTTGTGTGGTATATTTAACGCTGGTTACTTTTTCCTTAATCGCTTAATTGTGACCCCCACTTTCGTCCTTAGAAGAACTCCATTAAATGTTCTAATAATTCCCCAATTAATGATGTCAGCTAGTTAGTATTATATCGATTGGAAAAATGGTAATGGCCAGCTTCGACGACAACATCAATACCTTTAATTCCTGTAGAATTTTAAGATTTATCTGATTGATTTTAAATACGAGGGATATTCCAAAAGTAAGGACCGGTTAAAACAAAAACATCCAAAATCAAACTTTTTTCCAACGCAATTGTTTTATTAACATCCCTTCCGTCTACCTCTTTAATTTTTTAACATAATCTCCATACTTACTTTGACATTTATCAGCTCGTTCAACAAGCTTCTAAATCCCTAAGTCTCAGAAATCGGCCGCCTGCGAAGATAACCAGTCTTTTACAGCTTCCTCCACTTCATCACTTGTGTCGAAGCGCTTGCCTCCAAGAAACTCCTTTAGGTAGCGGAACATGTGTAAATCAGAATGAAACTTGCACTCTGCAGCGGAGTGTGAGCTGATATGAAACTTTCTCGCAGATTAAAATTGTGTGCCGGAACTGGGACTCGAACCTGGGACCTAATTGTTATTGTTCGTTGATCGTTTGGCTCAACTTTTTTGTTACAGAGGACGTTCATACCTCTGACCAGGCGCGCTGAGCCACGGCGCCCGACTATGGACTGAGCTTTCCCGTCACGACTCACGATGCCTCCTCACAACTTATATCCGCCAGTACCTCGCCTCCTACTTTCCAAACTTCACAGAAGCTCTCCTGCGAACCTTGCAAGACTTGCGAGGTACTAGCGGAAATAAAGTTGTGAGGCGGCGTCGTGAGTCGTGTCGGAATAGCTCAGTAGGTAGAGCGATTGCCCACGAAAGGCAAAGGTCCCAGTTCGAGTCCCGGTTCCGGCACACAATTTTAATCTGCCAGGAAGTTTCATGTGGAAATCACTTAGTGTCAAGGTCGAACTTTATGTTCAAAATGTTCAAATGTTTGTTAAGCTTATGGGACTTAAGTACGGGGTCATCAGTCCCTAAACGTACAAACTACTTATGAACTACTTACGAACTAGGACGGTACAAATATCCATGCCCGAGGGGGGATTCGAACCCCCGACCGTAGTGGCCGTGCTGACCGTGATTGGAGCGCCTCAGTCACCTCGGCCACCACGGCCGGCTCGGACTTTATGGTGGGTGGCCGATCGGTTCCCATCCAAAGTTCTCGATTAGAGTGTGCGTGTCCTTCATGCAACAACAACACTCCAGACGACAAAAGACGTCGCTTATTCTACATTGCACGATGACGTTTAGTCAGGGTAGCGCAGTAGTCGGCTTTATTGACCGTTGTCGCTCTTTCCATAAAGTCCACTAACAGTACTACAAGTCTATCCCAAAACGCGGTCGTCATAACCTTGCGTGTGGAGATTGTCTGCTTTGCCTTGACCTTGCCTGTCGATGACATGTGACGCCACTCCATTGACTGACGTTTAGCCTCGGGGAAGATGTGAGAAACCCATGTATCGTCCTTCGTGACAATATAGTCTAAAAGACTCTATCTTTCCTCATTATATCGCTCCAAAAATGCAACAGCAGAAGCCATTCCTGTCATATTATGGGGCTCGGTAAACAACCTGGAAACCCAACGGGGCCGGCCGCGGTGGCCAAGCAGTCTGCGGCGTTCCAGTCACGGGATGCACGGCCGCTGCGGTCGGGGGTTCGAATCTCCTCTTGGGCATGGATGTTTGTGTCGTCTTTAGTATAAGGTAGTTCATAAGTACTTTGTAAGCTTAGGGACTGTTGACCCCGTAGTTAAGTCCCATAAGACCTACAAACATTTGAACATTTTTGAACCCAACGGGCGCACAATTTTCGAAACTTCAAATATTCAGATACAATTCTGTACAACGTTGTTCCATTCACATTCGGGAATTGCACTTCTAAACCTTATATAGTGAATCGTCGATCGTCACGAATTTTGTCGTCAACCGCATGAACCAACTCGTCTCAAATCACGGATGGTCGGCCGGAGCGTGGTGCATCGCGCAGATTTCCCCGTCCTTCATTAAAGGCTCGCACCCACTTACGCACTTTACTGTCACTCATTATGTTAGGACCGTACACATCAGTAACCTGTCGACGGATTTCTGCCACTGAAATGGTTCTTGCAGACAAAAACCGTATCAGTGCCCTTACTTCACCATCGGCGGGCTGATTGTCTTACACTTGTGAACTGACACTATCAACAGCACACAGCAGCAGTGACAACGGCAGTGGCGGCGTTCAACGCGCAAGCTTTGCCGGCAGTCGGCGCGCTTGCGTGTTTTGTCTTTGGCGCAGCTTTCAAATATTTACGGCAAATCGGACCTTGATTTTGGAATAGCCCTTGTATATTGTTTCATGTATACTATGCACGAAATACATTGCATACTTATATGAATAGATTTTCTGATAGCAAATCAAGATTTTACAAAAAATTATAAAAGGGCGAGATCTCTACCTCTTCGCCGGAAATTAAAATCTGTCGTCGATCTTGTGCTTCATTCGAACATCTCATTATCGCTTTTATCTATTACTGCTCACAAATCTTCAGGAAAAATTGACATTTTACATTAATTTCATCAATAATCGTTAACTGTAAGACATGAAACAGCGATTTACACTGAACAGCCAAATAAATTGATAGAGGCATGTGCATGCAAACGCAGAGGTGTAGACACTAGAGCCGGTCATCTCAGCCTTCAGACTCGCAGCCAAGGGGGCAATGGAGCACTGCGAGTCAGCCGCAACCAGTGGAGTAGCCGAGCGGTCTAAAGCGTCTCGCTGCGGAGCGCGCGGTTGCTCGCCGTAGAGGTTCGAGTCCTCCCTGGGGCATGGGTGTGCGTGTTTGTCCTTAGGTTAGTTTCCCTAGGTTTAAGTAGTTTGTAAGCTACGGACTGATGACCACGCAGTTTGGTCCGATAGATTTACAGACATTAACATTAACTCAGCTGCGACCAGTCTGCTACGAGCCTCCACTGCGCTCGTCATACTCGTAGACCCGTAACGGTCGTAGAAACTCGAGCGCTCGTAACACTCGCAGACCCGTAACGCTCATAGGAACTCGCAGCGCCGTTTCTTACGATGACGACGAAGAAGGACGTTCTGCGAGTGTTGGCAGACGGAAAGTACGTTGTGCTGGACAGGCCAAGAACAAGTCACGGTAGTTCCAGCTGGGATAACTTTAAGGTACTAATTTAATGACAAATTTGTGTCATTCCATGTTAGATGAAAGCGGTACCCACGTTAATATATCAGATTTTTCAGAAGTTTATTTTTATAAACAAGAGTGCTGAAGATATATTTTCATATTACTTGTAAACAGTTACACATTAAACTAGCGGTAATTATGGTATTTAAACGTTCAGTTTGTTTGAGAATGTTGTTACACAGGCTCACGTGCGCAGTCGTAACGGATATTCTTTACGATATTCTTCTCGGGTTTCCTGCCGGATCAAAACGTCATCTGGACATAATATTTCGGCGGTATACTCGCCGAGTCGATGTACCAGCACTGTCACCTGAGGATGGCGGCTACGTAGACCGCCGAAATATTGTGTCCAGATGACGTTTTGATCCGGCAGAAAACCCTAGACGAATATTATGAATAATTACGCCGGGAAAGCCTACATAGTCACATAAACAGAAATATTGAGTTAAATATTTTGCAGTCTTTGCAATAAATTTCTTCCACGCGCTCATCTATACCTAAATACGCGAATGTACCTGCTTCTCAATCCACCATTAGGTGGGTGGTGGAGGGTACGTCGTCCCATTATTAGTCATTGCCTTATATAGCCCACTCCCAAATAGAACGATGGAAAATAGAATGGACGTATGTCTTTCTGTGAGACCTAACTTTTTTTTATTTTTTTATTTTACCTTTCTGCAGTCGGCTTCAAATTCTAGCCCTCTAAATTTTATCAGCTGTTGACATAAAAGTTATCTTGGTATTGTACCACGTCATGATGTAAGGCTATTACTTAAATAACCGACGTAATGTCTAAATGAAAGTAATATAAAGTGTGGTAACAACCAGCTCACATAAGTATACCCAGATGAAGGCCACGGTAACGTTGGCCGAAACGTCGGTTATTTAAGTAATAGCCTTACATCATGACGCGGTACAACTCCCAGAAAACTTTTATGTCATCTGACTGTGGCCGCGGAAGCCTACGTAATTATTTTATCAACTGTGTTTACTTATAGTGGTCATTTCATTTGTTTAGGACTTCTTAGAAAAGGTATGAATTTTATTTAATAGTCGATATAAAACATGCCCATCAGATTTTTACATACATGATTTAAACCACCTCATTATCACAAGTTGTCCAGCCACAGTGGCCGAGCGGTCTGCGGCGCGCCAGTCACAGCCTGCACGGCCGCTACGGTCGGGGGTTCGAATCCCCCCCCCCCACCCTTGGGCATGACTGTTTGTGTCGTCTTCAGTATAAGGTAGTTGATAAATAGTTTGTAAATTTAGGAACTGATGACCCCGCAGTCCCTTAAGCTTAACAAACATTTGAACAACAAGTTCAGTTAGGCTTAATTAGTGACGCACTTCGCTGATTGTGGAGTTTTCTGATGAGGCATCAACTCCACTGAATGAAAGTTTATTGAAGATCCTGCTATTAAAGACTATATTTGTTATCTAGTGAACCGGTATTGTTCTTTTTTTATCTCTGCCGTCGTCGCCTTTTGTAACATTTATTACTGCCGTATTTTTACACCGAAGGAATATTTTCCCGCCGCGATGGAGTAGCCGAGCGGTCTAAAGCGTCTCGCTGCGGAGCGCGCGGTTGCTCGCCGTGGAGGTTCGAGTCCTCCCTGGGACATGGGTGTGTTTGTTTGTCCTTAGGTTAGTTTACCTAGGTTTAAGTAGTTTGTAAGCTACGGACTGATGACCGCCGGCCACGGTGGCCGAGGGGACTAAGGCGCTCCAGTCACGGTCTGCACGGCCACTACGGTCGGGGATTCGAATCCCCCCTCGGGCATGAATATTTGTGCCGTCCTAGTTCGTAAGTAGTTCATAAGTAGTTTGTAGGTTTAGGGACTGATGACCCCGTAGTTAAGTCCCATAGACTATACAAACATTTGAACATTTGATTTGACTGATGACCACGCAGTTTGGTCCGATAGATTTACAAACAACAATATTTTCCCAGGAGTTTTCTTTTATAATAAACAGTTTATAATGTTTATCATTACTAAGTCTTTTCGTATGCCACACTCTAAAAGACGTTACACCACACTTGGCCGATTTCCATTTCCGCTACGAGTCTGACCAAGTCGCCTCGCTCGCTCCCTCCTGTGCTCGAGCTACGAGCTGCTTACTGTGCCGCTCCCGAGTGCGACCGCGGGTACAAACAACGAGCGAGTTTCTCAAATGTTCAAATGTTTGTACAGCTTATGGGACTTAACTACGGGGGTCGTCAGTCCCTAAACTTACAAACTGCTTATGTACTGGCTAACACAAAGGACGGGACAAATATCCATGGCCGAGGGGGAATTAGAACTCCCGACCGTAGTGGCTTGCCGCAGACCACTCGGCCACCGCGGCCGGCAGCGAGTTTCTCGCACTGTTGAGCGCTTCTAGTAGACATTCGGAGGACGGCGCTGCGGTAGTAAGACAACTGGTGTCTGGCGCAGACGTGAGATCGGTTACTGCTGCTACAACGGCAGGTTATCACGAACTTCACTGAGTTCCGATGTGGCGTTATAGTCGGCGCCACGACAGATGCGACACAGTGTCTCCGAGGTAGCGATGTGGGGGGGGGGGGGGGGGGCGAGGGGGATTTTCCCGTACGACGAGTGCACAAGTTCAAATTCAAATGTTTGTAGTACTTATGTGACTTAACTACGGGGTCATCAGTCCCTAAGCTTACAAACTACTTATCAACTAGCTAAGACTAAGTACGGAACAAATATCCATGCCCGAGAGGAGATTCGAACCCCTGACCGTAGTGGCCGTGCAGACCGTGACTGGACCGCCTCAGTCTCCTCGGCCACCGCGGCCGGCAGTGCACAGGTGCTCTGTGAACATCGAGAATCCGTAATACAGGAAATCTCCAACATCTCTGCGATCGGAAAAAGGTCGGCAAGAACGACACCAACGACGATTGACGACAATCGTTCAATGTATCAGAGGTGCTACCCTTCCGCAAATTCTGCAGATTTCAGTTCTAGGCCATCAAAAAGTGTCAGCGTACGAACCATTCAAATGTTTGCAAATCAAACTGCGTGGTCATCAATTCGTAGCTTACAAAGAACTTAAACTAAGGTAAACTAACCTAAAGACAACACACACACACATGCCCCAGGGATGCGAACCATTCAACGAAACATTGTCGATAACTGTTTTCGGAGCAGAACGCCCACTCGTCTACCCTTACTGACTGCACGACACGAAGCCTTACGGCTCACCTGGACCCGTCAACTATCACCCCGTTTACTTGGGCTCCCAAAACCGATTTCCCAAATTCGCTTTTGGTTCACCATGTAAACTCTCCAAAATCGATTCTGGAAATGAACTTCTGTAAAGCGGTTTTCCAGGTCCACAATCTATTTTCGTGCCCGTGTAAACGGAACCGTTTTTGAAGCGTTCTTCGCTTGTCAGATTGCGTTTCTTTGTTAAGATTTTTGGGTGCATTTGGACAGAATGACATTTTGTACCGTGAAATTAAAGTATAAATATTAGAATGAGCATGGTTCTGTGTATTGAAGTTAAGCAAAATAGCATTTGCGCTGGCTAAATCAGAAACTGAATCAGCTGTTTTTCAGCCGCCATATTAAGTGGGCAAGGAAATCCGAATCAGGCTATAACATGTAAACATGACAGCGAAATTCGGTTTACGACATTCGGTTTTCGTCTTCCGGAACTTGTGTTGCATGTAAACGTTGTGAGTGTCATTGTTCTGCTGAGGACTGAAAACATGTTGCTTGTTCTGACAAGTATCGTTTCTAATTTTGTCTTGCCAGTTGACCTGTAGTTGTATGGAGACAACATGACGAACCCATGGACCCTGCATGTCATCAGGGGACTGTTCAATCCGCTAGAAGCCCTGTAATGTTTCAAATGTATATATAGTCTATGGGACTTAACTACGGGGTCATCAGTCCCTAAACTTACAAACTACTTATGAACTACTTACGAACTAGGACGGCACAAATATCCATGCCCGAGGGGGGATCCGAATCCCCGACCGTAGTGGCAGTGCAGACCGTGACTGGAGCGCCTTAGTCCCCTCGGCCACCGCGGCCGGCGCCCTGTAATGGTGTGGGGTATGTGCATTTCCTTTCCTATTACACTCCCAAACAGAACGAGTTAAAAAAGAATGCCGTACGAGGTTTAATTTCTCTTATCTTTGTAATCACTACGCGATATGTAAGTAGGCGGCAGGAAGATCGTACTACACTCAGCTTCAAATTCCGACCCTCTAAATTTCCTCAAGAGAAATTCACGAAAAGAACGTCGTCTTTACGCCAGCGATCCCCAATATAGTTGCCAGAGCATTTCCGTGACACTCGCGCATTGGTCGAACCAGTAACAAACCTAGCTGCTCGCCTCTGAACTGCTTCTATGTCTTCCTTTAAACTGATCTACTGCGGGTCCCAAACACTTGAGCAATACTCAAGACGTGGTCGTACAAGCGTTTTATACGCGGTCTCCTTTACAGGTGAAGTACATCTTCCCAAAATTCTCCCAATAAACCGAAGTCGTCTGTCCACCTTACTCACAATTGTCCTTACATGCTCGTTCCATTTCATATCGCTCTGCAATGTTACGCCTAGATCTTTGAACGACGCGACAGCATGAAGAAGCTCACTACTAATGCTGTATTCGAACATTATGGGATTGTTTTCTCTAGTCAAGCACATCACCTTACATTTTTCTACAAAGTAGCTTCCATTCTTCACACCAACTAGAAATGTTGTCTAAGTCATCCTGTATGCTATTACATTCCCATACACCACAGCATCATCAGCAAACAGCAGCAACTTACTAGTTACTCTGTCCATCAGATCATTTATATAGATATAAAATAATAGCGGTCCTAGCTCACTCCCCTGGGGCACGCCTGATGAAGACTCGCCGTCGAGAACAACGTACTGCGTTCTATTAGGAAGTCTTCTAGCCAGTCACAAATCTGTGAACTTATTCCATAAGCTCGTATCTTCGTTAGCAGTCTGCAGTGTGGCACCGCGTCGAACGCCTTTTTGGAGTCGAGAAAAACACAATCCGCCTGTTGGCCTTCATCCATGGCTCGCAAGATGTCATGTGAGAAAAGGGCAAGCTGAGTTTCACACGAACGATGCTTCCTAAACCCGTGCTGATTCACAGAAAGAAGTTTTTCCGTTTCAAAGAAATTTACTATATTCCAACTGAGAATATGCTCCAAAATTCTACAGGAAACTGATGTCAACGATATTGGCCTGTAATTGTGTGGGTCAGTTCTTCGTTTCTTATAAACGGGAGTCACCTGCGCTTTTTTCCAAGCATTGTACATTGTACATTGTGGATTCTAATGACTTGAGCGATTCCAGCAGGACAGTGCGACACCCCACATGTCCTTATTTGCCACCGAGTGGCTCCAGGAAAACTCTATAAACACTTCCGTTGTCCACCAAACTCCCGAGGAATAAACACTACTGAGCATATCTGGGATGCCTTGCAACGTGCTGTACAGAAGAGATTTCCAATCCCTCGTACTCTTAGGGATTTATGGAGAGTCGTACAAGATGCAAGATGGCAATTCCCTCCAGCAGTACTTCGTACATTAGTCGAGTCCATGCCACGCCGTGTTGCGCTGCTTCTATCCCTACACGATATTAGACACGTGTACCAGTTTCTTTGGCTCCGCTGTGGATGTTTTTACGTAGTGGTTAAGGAAACAAATTCTCGCTTTCGTTACTTATGTTACCACTTTTTAATTTCTTCCGTAATTATCTCTCTTAAAAATGTACAGCACTACATGCATGTAATATTTAAATTGTAACGTTACCCCCGTAGCAGGTGTTAAGTGTAATGTTACCATCCTGGCATATGTGGCCAAGTGCAATTTCATCTCCTGCTGGATGTATGACATTAGAGCCATCTCGCCGTTATTTTTAACTAGCTGTAAGCACGGCGTTGTCCGGGTGTTTATTTATTCTACACTCTCGTAGTCCACCTCCCCTTCCCTCCTCTATCTGCATTCATCTTTCTTTCCCATGTCTCTGTTCGTTTCCACCTTTCCCTTTCTCGGTAAAGTTTTTTGCAAGGCACCCTCTGTCTCGTACCATTCGAACATTTATGTATCTTGTGACCTTCCTCTTGGTATAAGTGTCGTGTGTGCAAAAATTCATCAACATCTGAGAAAATCTATTCATTTTGTCAAAGTTCGTATGTTAAGTACCCTCCACCGTGCACGGAACGAAATTTTATACAGACAGTGACATTCCTCTTGTTTTTACGGTGAAGTGTGCAAAATGTCATAAACATCGGAACACAACTATAGTTTTGTATGCAATAGAAACACAGAGTCACATTGAAAAACGCACTGTGTTGTTCTTAAATTTTCCAGTTTGATTTCATACAACCTGTGTTCTGAGAATAACGAAAACAAGAAAAAAAGGATATGTGAAATCGGTCGAGCCGTTCTCAAGTTATGGGGCGACCAACATACTTTACGATCCGTTCTATATTGCAAGATACTCTCCCCCATGCACTAGTGATGGGAGAACCGACTGTTTTTAACAACCGATTAGTCAATCGGTTGTTTTCTCGTTAAGTCAGTTTTTCAGTCGAATGAAACAACCGAGTGAAAATAGTCTCTGTGGCCGTATGAATGTTTTCACTCACTGGCGGGGTTTGAGTGGCTTCAGTCGAAGCGAAACAATCGAATTAAACCAGTCTCTGTCGGTTGCAGCCGTTATATGAATGTTTTCACTCATTCAGTGGGTTTGAGTGGTTTCAGTCGATGCGCGATCACTGAATGAAACAAGTCTCTGTCCTTTATATGAATGTTTTTGGCTTTGAGCGGTTTCACTTGATGCGATACAACCGACTGGAATAAGTCTCTGTCTGTTTCTGCAGTTATATGGATGTTTTCATTCATTCACCGAGATGGTGTGATTTTATTTGCATACTTCTTCAGCCTTTTCGGGTATAAATGAACCGTGATTAAGCTTGAAACGTTTTTAGAGAAAAATCTTGTGTGTTTCTGTTGCATGCAAATTTACAGTTTTGTTCCAATATTGATTAAATTTTGCACACTTGACCTTCAAAGCGAGAGGAAAGTCACTATCCTCATCAAATTTCATTCGATGCATGGCGGAGGGTTCTTTACCTACTGACTTCGACAAAAATCACAATTAGCTCTGATCTTGTTGCAATTTTACACACTTCATTTACAAAAGAAGACGGAGGTAACTGTGTATGAATTTCGTAGGTGCATGGCGGAGGGTACTTTACCTACTGACTTCGACAAATTCCGTTTGTATTCGAATTTTAATGATATTTTTCACTCTTCACCTTCAAAAATGAGAATGGTCACTGTCTACATCTACTTTCGTTCGGTGCATGCCTGAAGGTATTCCATACTTTGACGCAAATATAGAGTATTTTTCCGATCTTGATGAAATTTTGCACACTTGACTTTCAAAACAAGTGGCAGTTCACTGTTCATCTAAGATTTTGTATGGTACATGGCGGAGGCATGCAATAAACCTCACACCATTCACCGATAACCTTTTTCATAGACAAGGGGAGAGCCGATGGTATGAGAAAGCTGACGAGGAAACAGAGAGGAGAGGACGAAATTGAAGGTGGAGGGAGATGGACCGAGAGAAGGGAAGGAACAAAGAGAGGGAAGATGAGGAAATACAGAAAGGAAGGGTTAATAAACACCTAAGGCAACGCCGGGTTTCAGCTAGTAAAGCGTTTATTGAAAAAAAGTGGGAATAAAGAGTATATTTTAAAAATAAAGTATTTTAAATATGTATTTATTTATTTACTTACGCACGAATTTTCGTAATTGTGACTATAATTTCACTATTTGGTTGGTTTAATATCTGGTACTGCAATGTTAATTTGTGGTTTTGTAAATTAACATTTACTTTTTATCACGTTTTTATTAGGTCTGTGTTCACCAATAATTTTGCAATTCATTTTAAAGTAACTTTCTGATAAACTATCAGTTCAGCTCTGATCCTGGAGTATAATCTCGCTTTAGCCTCTAGTGTGCGGCGGAGAGTCCATTTTCTGCGGTACGAATTTTGCTGTTGATTAGAAACCAACTTCCTGGTGAGCTAGAGACTTCAAACTTTCTGCTTTATTCAGAAATGTATTACAATGAAAAAGTAGCTTGCTTTTGTGTCAGGTGTATGACGGAGGGTACTTAATTGTAGATGCAAGTTTGGAACATCAAAGGGAGCTTTCAAAATAGTTCATAAACATATGATAATGCAATAGTAGCTTACTTTCATGCCTGATGTGTGGCGGAGGATACTCTTTTATCTGATCATTACAAATTTTGTAATTAATTGCAGATCAACTACATGACGAGTAAGAGACATGAAACTTTCAGCATTATTCAGAAATGGAAGACAATGTAACAGTAGTTTCCCACCAATGCTAAAATCACAATTCCTTGATGTCTAAGAATGTGTCCTACCAATCTATCCCTTCTTTTAGTGAAGGTATGCCAGAAATCTTTTCTCCCCAATTCTGTTCAGTACCTCCTCATTAGTTACGCGATCCACCCACCTAATCTTTAGCATTCTTCTGTAGCACCATATTTCAAAAGCCTCAATCCTCTTCCTGTCCGCACTGTTTATCGTCCATGTCTCACTCCCATACAAGGCAACACTCCATACAAATGCATTCAGAAAGGACTTCCTTAGGCTTAAATCAATATTCCATGTTAACAAATTTTTCTTTTTCAAGATCGCTTTTCTACCCATTGCCATTCTGCATATTATATCCTTTGTACTGCGACCATCATTTGTTATTTTACTGACCAAGTAACAAAACTCATCTACCTCCTTTATTACTTCGTTTCCCAATCTAATTCCTTCAGCATTACCTGATTTTCTTAGACTGCACTCCATTACCCTAGTTTTGCTCTTGTTAATGTTCATCTTATATGCACATTTCAGCACACTGTCCATTCTGTTCAATTGCTCTTCCAGGTCCTTTGCTGTATCTGACAGAATTACTATGTCGTCGGCAAAACGCAATGTTTTTAATTCTTCCCCCTGAACTTTAATTCCTTCACCAAATTTCTCCTTGCTTTCCTTTATGGCTTGCTCAATCTACAAATTGAATAACAATGGAGAAAGACTACAACCCTGTCTTTCTCCCTTTCCAACCACTGCATCCCTTTCATGCCCTTCAGCTCTGACAGAAGCTGTCTGGTTTTTGTACAAGTTGTAAATGAACTTACGCTCCCTATATTTTACTCCTGCTTGCTTCAGAACTTGAAAGAGTTTATTCCAATCAACATTGTCAAAAGCCTTCTCCAAATCTACAAAAGCTAAAAATGTAGGTTTGCCTTTTCTTAATCTATCTTCTAGGATAAGCCATAAAGTGAGTATTGTCTCTCGTGTTCCTACATTTCTCCTGAACCCATACGAAGAAAAATGCACTATATTGGTTCACTCAGTTGAAGAGAAACTTATAAAAATCTGAAATTTACCATATAGTCTCTTTTGTAATCTCATAAAATGTTTGAAATGAATAGAACAATTCACACTCACAAGACTGCAAAAATAAACTTACTTGCTCAATGTTATTATGAGCACGAATATATTTCGGTTAAGTAGGTTAGGAGAATTTTTTTATTTTTATTTTATTTATTATTATTATTATTTTGTACACCTGGTTTTAGTGTACTTTCGATTGATTTCATAAAAAAAAAAAGAAAAAAAAACTAAACAAACTTGAACTGGTTTTTAATGAAAGGACAAAAATAACATTGTAACACGTGACAAACTGAAGCCTTGACAATTTTTATGAAACCATATTTATGAGATGTTCATACAGCAGATTGTTTATCGAACAGTGTACTTCTCATTAGCGTTTAAAAACACCACCTTGTCGTCGTTCTTCGATTTCAACCGGTTCCTCTTCTAATGCTTTAGTGATTTTCGAATTTCGATCTAACAAATATGCTCAGAGTTAACATACTGAAATCTGCCCTGCTAGAACCTTAGATATGTATGAACATTAAGTCGCTAACCGCACGTTTCTACCTGTTCCCACTTCGCCGGCCGCGGTGGCCGAGGGGACTGAGGCGCTCCAGTCACGGTCTGCACGGCCACTACGGTCGGGGGTTGAATCCCCCCTCGGGCATGGATATTTATTCCGTCCTTAGGATAAGCTAGTTGATAATTAGTTTGTAAGTTTAGGGACTGATGACCCCGTAGTTAAGTCCCATAAGCTATACAAACATTTGAACATTTTGTTCCAACTTTAGAAATACAGTATGCGAGATTAAACTTGTACAGATCATTTTGGAACACCCTGTAGTTTCCGCGCTTCTTTATTGAGACAGTAAGAAACCGACAACAATCGGCGATGGAACGCCCCGCCCGCCAGACACTGGCGCTGGCGCTGTCAGCAGTGAACACGCAAGCAAGGCAGCACCCCCTCCCGTGTCCCCGCTCCACGCGGTACTTCTTGGTCATCGGCCACTTACCTTCTACAGATTGTGGGTGTCTGCGAAAGTAATATGATCAGGCCCAGATGATCGGCGTTATTGAAGTTCGGGGTGGGCAACTAAAGTGATAGCAGGCCTGCTCCAGCGATATGACATCTAATTAGTTACTCGTTGATGGCACCTCGAACAATTTAATCTACAACAAAATATGAATCACTGCTACTGTATATTATAAAACGAAAAGTTACTTCATCCAGTACATAATTAAATGAACATTGTAATACGCATTTTATCTTTGGCATACCCCTTTTCTATGGCGGTATAAAGTAGCACTGCCTATCTGATAGTGCTTGCCAGTTTCATTCATAGAAATAAATGGATAGCCCTGTAAGCTAAAACAGTAATGTGTCGTTTCACTTGAAATAATGATTACATGGTTCAACGGACAGAAAAACTTACTGCCTGTTTTCACATGAAAAGAAAGAATGAGTAATTCAGTCAATGTACAAACCTGAAAAGTGTTGCATGTTTTCATTCGGTTTTCCCACAGTCTACTTTCATTCGAAAATAAATAAATAAATAAATAAACGAATATTAATCCAACATACACGTAAGACTACGACCGACTGACTATTTCATTCGGTTGCTCCCACTGTCTGGTTTCACTCAAAAGAACGAATGAAGAGACCAACGTACTGTGTCAATTTGTTTCATTCGGTTGGTCTCATCGACTGATTTAACTCAAAAGAGAAGGAATGAGTAGTCCAACCGACTGTGTCGATTTTTTTATTCGGTTGCTCCTACCAACTGGTTTCACTCAAAAGAACGAATGAATAGTCCAACCGACTGAATCGCTTGTTTCATTCGATTGGTCCCACAGACTGGTTTCACTCAGAAGAATGAATGAATAATTCAACCGATACGAGAAACTACGACCGAATGATCGATTTTTTCCCCAGAAACCGAATTAATCGATTGTTTTCATTCGATTGTTCCCATCACTACCATGCACTGTATGAAACTTTAGGTAGACGGTGACCTTCCTTTTGAAGGTCAGAGAGAGAGAGAGAGAGAGAGAGAGAGATCTCCTGCATTATGGGTCCTACAAACATTATTTACCAGGTTTACCATGTGTCAGCAAGTAAGTCATTTCTGGTGAAAATCTGCTTTCAATTACGTTATACAATAAAGTCACTTCTTGCCGAGTGCATCAATTTTCCTCACTACCCTATTCTTTAATGTAAATAGCCAATTCTTTCGTTGTTTTAAGCTTTGACATCACGATCTGTGGCAAAAGTCTTAAAACATAAACGGTTGTTAAAACTGGACATTATGGATGCAAAAAGATTTCATTTTTTGTAGAAGCACAACGAAACATTTCACGTGTATTTTGAGGAATCTTAAGGAAGCTGATGCTCCTTTCAAACTGATATTTGATCTTCTATTCCTGTGTAAAATACAAACTAAAAGACTCACAGTACAACAACAACAATCTTTCGTTGAAAATCTTGTTCTGTTGCTTGTAAAAAGAATGTCAATACGTTTCATATAGGCACTGTAGCTATTGCATTAATTCTTGAAACTGCGGAGAACTAACGCCAGTTGTACTATTAAAGATGTAATAAGAATACGCTAAGACGTTTTATTATTCAAATACACGCATAATTTCTACTACAAAGGATAAGAAATACCACTCTCAGCTTTATTTCGTATTACTCGCAGTGATGAAAACGGTTTCCTGCCCCGAGTCTCGTGATTTAGATATTGGTTTCAATCGAGGCCGACGAGACAGACAGGCCGCGGCGCGCACGTCGTATCACGTGATCAAGTGAGGCCTGAGCCGGCGCGACCGCTAGCGGATTGGCCGGCCGCTGGGGCACAGCCCACTGTCTCATATCGGCTAGCCAATCCGCTAGCGATCGCACCGGCTCAGGCCTCACTTGATCACGTGACATGACGTGCGTGCCGCGGCCTGTCTCTCTCGTCGGCCTTGGTTTCAATATAATGACGTCATGCACAGTTTATGTTATCTTTGGTCTATGGTTTACTCAACCCACCACCACCATCTAGCAGACGAAGTCTGATAGCTTTTTTATTTCGTATAGGCAAGTGGGATAATGATTAGGAGAAGGATTAGCACGACACAGAATACTTGACCCAGCTAGCATGCTTGATGAGTACTTTTCCCACTTAAACACATTTAGAAAAATTGGAAAATAACCACAACATATCTGCGTAGCCTCGCAACTACAAGCAAATAAGTAAAAAGATTGACATATAAAGGCTTACAGTGCCGATAATGCAAACATCTGTTTTATAGGCGCGGCTGTCAAATGAGTCCGCGCGCCTGCCGCCAGGAGCGCTGTGCTATGAAAATACTGTCTGGTGCAGTGCGATGTTCCGTGACGAGCACGCTCTGTGCAATATAATAAACTTTACTTAGTTACCGTCTCCAGCCATTTTCATTCAAGTAGTTTATATTCTCTCATGAACTGACTAGTTGTACGATTTATGACATTGGATCACGTCGGGGTCACCAATGTCGGGGTTTGCTAGTTATTAGCGATCCGAACAATATTCTGATACTCAGTTCTCAGCCAGCTCTTTACGAATAATTAATGCTGAATTTCCAGGAACAAACAGGGAAACATTGAAACGTGTCCATAAAACATTATTTTGTAAGAAAATGTCCAATATTGTGCCTCCTGTTTTGTATCGAGTAACTTGCTTGCAAGAAAATGTATAATATCGCTTCTACTGTATGTATCGATATGTGTCCTTTATGAAGTTTCATCTTTGGCAAAGATCATGTATTGCATAGCATTGTAGCTCGCACTGAGAGAGAGTAGGACTAGTGGTTCAGCTCGCTTAGAGAGCGGTTGGGTTGTGTGTATGGCTCCGATGTAGAGCAGAGGCTGCTTTGCCAGCAAGTCAGAAGTTGTATTATGTAGGTAATGTAATGCTGATTATTAATAATAAGTAACTTAAACTTTCTTTCATCTCTCATTTACGTAGTTAGAAAATTAACCTACTTCCTTCATTTGATAATCAATTATTAGTGGATTTAAAGTGCAGTATTGATGTGAATAATATTGTTGAACGTATTTCATTATTGGTGCCATAGTAAATGATAGTTAATTGACTATGATACTAAATTTCAATAATTAGAAACTGATCTGTATAAAATTCTCACAGTCAAGCATTAAGAAAGTGATTTGTGGTTTTTTTTTTATATCTTTCTCGCAGTCAAAATCTTTGAGTATAGTCAGTGTCTGTTTCAAAAGGCTACATGTCACAGTTGTTTTGTTAAAAATATCCGTTGCGCACATAATCAGTTTCATGCACTGTTTCTCACTTAATAGCATATACATCAGTATCAGGGCCATAATTAAACCAAATTGCTGTGTCAAGGAACAATTTGTTGTCTGATCTAACGACAGGTTCAACATCTCCACAACACACGTACAGCTTTTAACATTTTTAATTACATAAATCCATAAATGGTACAACTAGTCAGTTCATGAGAGAATATAAACGACTTGATTGACAATAGCTGGAGATCGTAACTAAGTGAAGTTTATTATTTTGCACAGAGCGTGCTTGTCACGCAACATCGCACTGTACCAGAGAGTATTTTCATAGAACAGCGCTCCTAGCGGCAGGCGCGCGGACTCATTGTGATAGCCGCGCCGATAAAACAGCTGTTTGCATTATCGGCACTGTAGATCGCTACAGGCTCGTAAATAAATGAAAAGCGAGGAAAATTAGAGTTTGCGGTAAATAGCGATTACGATAAAATATGAGAAAATCAAGTTACGTTCAGAAATAAATGTTTCCAATTTACTAACACCTCGGTTGTAAATTGTTTTATCTGTACCGGTGAGTTGTACGACCTGCTAGATGCCGTTGTTTGATCTTTTATATCGCCATGGTAGCAGAGTTAGACGACGCAGTGGGGCACTTTGTTGAATGAAGGTGCAGCACCGCAGTCCCCCGTGGAAGCACCGCACTTCTGCGCTTTACGACGCAGTCCTGTCGGGAGCTTGTGCGCCAAACTGAGTGTGATACACCTAACACTTTACGTCACTGTAGCACTAAATTGTGCTCCCCGCTATAAACTAAATTTCAGTCTGATAATAAGGTTATATCGCGCAGCGAATCACATTTTGCGACGGCAGTCATTTATCAAGCTCACCAAATTGTCAGAAGGCCAGTTTGTGTAGCAAGATTTAAGTCTGGACATAATTCTAGTAGTTGACTTCAGATATGTTACATACGTATCATACTTTTTGTAAAATACCGTAAGTAGAGGTAGCTTTTGTGAGGAAGCTATTATATTTGTAAAACGAAGAGTTTTGTAAGGACAATTATGTAAGGTTATTTACATGACAGTGTAACTTATTCTTTACTACAACCATGAAATTTCCACGCAATTACGAAAATGTTATCTGTCTTTGTCGCTTCTTGTTCCATTTCACTGCACGTCAACACATTACTTCTGTGGTGTCGCACAAGTACAAAGTGCGCGCCACCTACTTTCGCCGCGCGCCGCCATGCACACACGGCGCGGCGTTCTCAGGACAGCCACGAGCGCCCTCTGCTACAACCCCGCTCGTGGCCACCACGGAGATAGCAACCAGTTAGGACCTTCGTAATCAGATAGGCACCATTGAAGACTTTCCTATCGTGCAGGCACTAGGCAGGCCTCAATAAGTTCACGTAAAGTTTTATAAGGAACTTGAATGCTTTAAACAATATTATTAAAATAATTGGGAACTTTAACTGTAGTATTTGTGAAGCTCATTGCACTACGCAGTTTCACAGTACTCAGCTATTATCATTGCAATCAGAGTTTATCAGCTACTACGATTTTGATTATAACACGAACACGCCATCACCACTACATGAATTCTGACACATTTATTAGTGAAGTTGTGCTGTTCGTGAATCGTAAGAGGTGCTAGTTGGAGGCTGTAGTCAATGCTAAGTCAGATAGGGCCAAGCTTAATTAATTACCACAGTGACTGTTTCAAGTTAATTAATATCTTGTTTTTATTCAAAATTTTAACGTTCACTGCGAAAGTGTTGTTGCGACCCATTAGTTGTGATTTGCTGCAACATTCAATAACGAAATTATTATTACTAGAGTATATTATTACGCATTCTGAATTTTGAGATTATTTGACGACCTCCAACAGGCAATTTTCTTACAATTGGCGACACTACTGCCAGGATAGTTTGGGCGCCTACGTTTGTAACTGGTTTGCAAGACATTTGTTAATTAATAGTAATTAAGTTATCATTAAATTTTGATTTATTATTTTTCCTGTATATTGATTGACTGTTTATTGGATTTGAAATTTGTATATCGTTTGTTGATTTTGAAACATTGTTGAAAAGTTTAAACATAGCACCAGTAGGGCAGCGTCATCGTGACGCAACAATAGAGAAAAGTAGTGTCCTTACTAGGAACGCGATAATGCGTAGATGCCAGGCATCAACAATGGATTCAAGATTGGAAAAAGTAACCGAAATGGAAAATGTAATAGAAATGGAAAATGCAAATTTGAACGTAGATCGACAAGTAATTACGCGTGATCAAAATGAGGTTCGAAGAAGTAGTACAGATTTCAGACACTCAAATGATCGCAGGTTAGCGATAAACGTTGGTCACGTAATTAATGGAGAGAAAATTAACATGGATGAGATCGCGGACAATGTTAGTGATCAGCAAAAGGTAATTGACGAACATCAGAACGAATCAGAGGCTAAATGTTCATCAGATGATCTGTCATCAAGTAGTGAGGAGGAACTGAAAATCGACAGAAATAAAAAGGATAGGCGAAGGACAAAAATGAGGGATGCTCTGCCTCAAGGAAATGCAGACATGAGTGCGTTAATGCAATTCATGCAAAATATGAGCCAGAATTTTGAAAAATCACAGAAATGAGGCAGAATTTTGAAAAGTCACAGTTAGAAATGAGCCGGAATCTTGGACAGGAAATAAATAAAATTGATCAAAAAATCGAAAAATCACAGAAATAAATAACAAAATCGAAAAATCACAGTTAGAAATGAGACGGGAACTTGGACAGGACATAAAGAAAATAGATATAAAAATCGAAGAAATAAAAAAGGAAAATGAACACGTCAGGAAGCAAATAAGTAAACAGGGCAAAAGGATAGATGATTTAGCCACGCAAACGGAACAACAGATTACGCAGGCGCAAAACATTTGTGAGGAGCGTCATACCGAGTGCAGTAACGAAGTGACTTTGGTTAAAAAATCATTAAACAGAACCAAAGACAAAGTCGCAGGACTCGAACAGGGATTAAAACACACTGAGGAAAGAATTGTTCAGATGCTAAGAGAAATCCAGCGTGTTGTGAAACATGAAAACAATACGTGGACCCCGCCTAGTACAGAAGCGCAAGTTGGCAGTCACAATGATGACGCAACAGATAATTGTTATCATCTCGTGAGGCAGCCTGCTGCAGGAAACGTCAGCTTTGAAACGACAAAATCTGTCACCGAAACCAGTAACGGGAATTCGCATTACGAAATAAATTTGAACGGAACTGTACCGGAGCAAAGAAATGTTGCGCCATTGCCTTGTGTTGACAACAATGAGGAGGCAAGGCGCACCGAAAATGATAGACGAATGGAAAAGTATTTGCGTAGTATCAGACCGCCACTATTCAAACCAGATGGCGACATCCATATAATGAAATTTTTGAATCATATCGAACAAACTTTACCGCGAGATTGGTCGGATCGCATGTGTATAAATTATATTCTGTCCAACGTCCATGAAAGTATTCATAATGACGTTATGGACATGAGTAGCGAGAGCAGAAGCTACCGCGAATTTAAGGATCAACTAATACGCAAATATTGGTCATCAGCAAAGCAGGATGAAGTTTATGAAGATATTCACACAGCACCGATCTTTAACGCAAATAAATTCAGTACGATGGAGAAATATGTGAAACATTACTGGAATAAGAATAGGTATCTTAGCTATCCAATAACGGAGCGAGCTTTCATTTCAGTAATGTTAGCAAAATTGCCCAGACGTGTGCGAGATCTTTTCATTGTACAACCAGTTTTATCTATAGAAAAATTTATGGAAGTCTTGGAAAGATGTGATCGAAGCTGGGAAAATGGAGACCGTCCCAACCGACAGGACAGAGGGAATAGGAATGGAAGAGATGATCGACATTATCGGAGGGATGAAGGTACTCGCCGTGAAAATAACGGATACGGGCACCGACAAGCGGATACACGGGAAGACAGGTCACGAGGAGGTGATACCAATAACGGCCGACAGGATGATCGACGGCAACGTCATCATAGAGAAGAAGAACCGAGACAAGACCGACAGGAAAATCGTAATAGAGAGAGGAATAATTGAAATGATTGGCAAAACACCGGAGCTAGGCCCAAAGAATACAATCAGTCACGTAATGTAGACAGAAGTAGAGGAGACGGAAGAACAGTCTATGAGAAACCGGGACCTCGCGACAAACAGGTTTATGCGTTAGAAGCACGCACAGTAGATAATGGAGACACCAACCACGAAATACGTAATCAAAGTACGAACAATCATGAAGAAAACGCACGTTGTTTAAACTAATTGAGCGGCCTGCTTTGCCCCGCGGCGAGGCAGCAAAGCCTTTGAAGGGGACTGAAGGACCGACGAGCTCAGACGAAAATGCAAAGAAAGAAGACTCCGATAATGAATGGATAACGACAGATGATGAAGACGAAACTGACGTTATATATAAGACTACGAACGTAATTGAACGTGGCAAGAATGAACGAACAACAACTGTAGAAGCAAAGAAGCTTGAGGGCGCGCAAATAAACAAAGTTATTGACGCATCAGCACAAATAAATAAACCAACAGTTGGGCCAGAAACGGAACAAGAATACCATGAAAGAATGTTCGTTGAAGCAATAGATGCGTTACTGGATAAAAATGATCAAGATAAGAAAACTTGTGTTCAACTGGAAGAAGATACTGACGTGGAAGAGACGGAAGACAGTGACGAATCGGATACGACAGAAGATGAGCAGGGAGAACCAAACAACAAAGCAGCAGATACCTTAACCACCTGTACGGAAGAAGTAGCAGAAAATTATGATTCATTGCAGAATGAGTTTCTTGACATCATCGAGCATATCGAAATTTGGAGCCACCACGACGTTGCAACAACAGCACCGCAGATGAGACAATGCAATGCCATTCGAAAGTCAGATGAACAACAAAGGTTATCAACGGAAGAAGAAGATGTGCTTAGAACTGAAATACGAGTGTTGAGAGACGCCAGACAGAGCGAAAGCAATACATGTCTGAAACTAAAACTGGTAATCGGAAGCAAGGATTATGAAGCATTAATTGATACTGGGTCGATGATTTCGATTTTGACACCATCGATTTATGAGGATGTTAAGAAAAGCTTGCATAGAATAGAAGAACTTCCAGCAACTAGATTGAAAATATATGGAGCTTTCAATTCTAAATTTGTGGAATCAAAGAAGAAGATTTTCTTGCCGTTTAAAATCAATCAGCTTAACCAACTATTTTACCATGAGTTTGTAGTAGTAGAAGAAATAAATATTCCGTTGATAATTGGAGCTGATTGGCTACAGAAAGTTAAAGCGGTCGTGGATCTGAAAACAAATATTTTGACTGTTGAAGACGAAGGAAACCAGTACACCACCGAATTATTACAGCAAGTGGAACATCCAGTAAAGACATTTAATATCAGATGTAGCCAGGAAGACATAAAAACAAGTCATGACAAAGAAAGGCAAAGAGAAATGTTAAAAGAGAGGGACGAACAATTTGAAGATCCTAACGGTATAAGCAACGTGCCGACAACAATGAGGCGTGACGCGCCGCGAGCCGGCACAGAGTACTGGAGAAGACGACGCGTGAAAATGAAACACTCAACTGTAAATGAACCGTCTGACTGTAGTTATGTGAATCAAGAGCATTGCAGCGGACGAAGAAGTGGGGTACAGCAAAATGAAACCTTACTTGGATTGACACACAAAGAAAGGACACATTTTTTACTCGAAGACGACGACACCCAAGAGGACACCGAAATGAACTTGATGATTACCGGATTTGTTGGAGAACGGATTGTTACTGTGACACCGGACACCGGAAGCCAGTACAATGCAATCGAAGAGGATTTGTACTTAATTAGCCGCAAGCAGAAGCTAATTATCAAAGAAGACTCTTGCAATGTAAACACATCATCTATTATACCAAAGCAAAGCGTGCAAGTACGGAAACGAGTAATGCTAGAGATTATTGTATGTGAACAGGCCATAGTGGCAGAATTTTTAGTTGTCAGAGGATTAAAGACCGACGTCGTGATTGGTGCGGACACGATGCGGAAGTTAGAAATGAAGATTAATTATTATGAAAAATATATAGAATGGAATGTGGGTGGAATCAAGACGAAATGGAACTTATTCGAAGAGAAAGAGAAAACACACGCAGAGATGCATCATTACGTTGACTCTGTGTACCTTAACGAAGAAGAGGAGACTAATTGTTATGACGTAAATCATTCTACTGTTGATGAGGAAGAGATAAGACAAAGGATTCGTCAGAAAGTGGTTAATATTGAAAACATTCCTGAGGAGAGGCTAGTCGAGCTAGAGCAGCTTCTGTATCAATATCACGTAGTCTTTAAAGAAAAGGTTGGATGTATTAAAGATTACAAGTACAGTTTCAAGGTGAACAGTCAACAGAAGTTCTACAAGAAACCATATATTATTCCCTTCGCGATGAAAGAGAAAGTAGACAAGGAAATCCAAAGAATGCTTAAGAATAACATTATTGAAAGGAGTACCTCTAACTTTAACAATCCTATCATACCAGTGGTGAAGAGGAACGGCAAGATACGTCTAGTACTGGACGCCAGGAAATTAAACGAAATTATTGAAGCAGAAAATGACCGACCCCTGAGCATAGACGAATTATTATCAAGATTTCATGATAAGAAAATTTTAGCAGGATTAGATCTAATCAGTGCCCTTTGGCAAATAGAAATGAGTAGAGAATGTCGGCAATATACAGCCTTTCTGGTAAATGGCAAATCATACTAATTCTGTCGCTTACCTTTCGGACTAAAAATTAGTACGGCCGCATTTATTCGACCAATGGATCACGTATTGGGAGAGGAGCTGCTGAACAAAATAATATTCTACGTGGATGATGTGGTTATTGGAGCGCAAAATTGGGATAATTACTTTGGATTGTTGGGTGAAGTACTGAGCAAATTTAGAGAGTTCGGAATGACTATAAACGTGGAGAAATCACAGTTTTGCAAGGTCGAGTTAAAATTCTTGGGCCACATAATTACGCAGGGAGGAATAAAGCCAGACTTGGAAAAGATCGCGGCTATCAGAGACTGTCCAGCGCCAGTAACGAGGAAGCAATTAAAATCATTTATGGGAGCCGTGGGCTATTATCGTCGATTCGCAACAATTGAGGCACTTGCAGCGCCGAATATGCTTGAGCTACTCAAAAAATATAAACCCTGTAAGTGGACCCACGAATGCCAACAGGAATTCATCAAAATTAAAGAAAGTCTCGTTAACGCACCAATACTATATCATCCTGATATGTCATCAGATTTTTGTTTAGCAATTGACTCTAGTGGCGTTGGAATAGGAGCAGAACTCTACCAAATTAATGAACAGGGAAAACATTGCACAATAGATTTCGCCAGTAGGGTACTTAGCCCAGCAGAAAAGAGGTACACTGTCACGGAACAAGAGTGCTTGGCGGCAGTGTGGGCGTTTAAGAAATTTCATCTCTTTCAGGCAGGAAGAAATACCACAGTGTATACTGATCATCGAGCTGTGCAATTTATGAAACAAAGCAAGCTAATGCCAGGAAGATTAACACGCTGGACGCTATTCTTGCAACAATATGATTGCGATATAAAGCACATAGCCGGAAAAGAAAATGTTATAGCTGACTGTTTGTCAAGATTGCCGATACAAGAAAGTAATAAGGACAAAGCGGACAGAATAACAGATGAAGTAACAGTGATGCTTATACAAAATGTGCAGTTTGAAAATTATCTTAGAGAAAACTTTAGGTCAATAGTGGATTTGCAGAAGAAAGACGAGCGAATTAGAACAATAGTGCAAAAGATCTCCAATCCAGTGAATGTGTATTAACGCCAGTACCACAAATTTTTTAGAGGAGCATTATACTTCAGGAAAGGCAACGATGATCAAGGTTGGAAGATATACGTACCAGAAGAAATTATAAACAAGCTTATTTGGTTCATACATCTGAAATTCGGACACTGCGGACCTGTTAGATACAAAGCAAAATTGGAGGAAGTTACTTATTTTTCAGATATGTTGCGAAGGGTCAGAAAAGTTCTAAGAATTTGTAAAATTTGCCAAACCATGAAGCCCAGTACAACCACAATGCAAACCAAGTGGAATGCCATTTTGCCAGCACAGGTGAATGAAATTATAGCGACCGATTTGTACGGATCAGTTATCAAATCTAGAGGTGGTTATCGATATGTTCTAGTGGCGATAGATGTACTGTCGAAATACGTGACCATACGGCCGTTAAAGAGAGCAACAGCGAAGACTGTAAGCAAAGAATTTGAGAAATATATACTGCCGAAGTACCGTAATGTTAAGAAAGTGTTAAGCGATAATGGACCGCAGTATGTGTCCGAGACTTGGAAGCAGATGCTGAGGAGAAATAAAATCAAGCCGATTTACATTTCACGGTACAGACCTCAGAGTAACATTTGCGAGAGGGTGATGCGAGAATTGGGCCGATTTTTACGCACGTATGCCAACAAGAATAAAAAATCCTGGGACTTATACCTGAACGAATTTGAAGATGTTACCAACAACCTTGTACACACCTCAACTGGATACGAACCAATCAAGATACAGCAGGGTATACCAGCAAAGAACCCCATCCGAAGTATGATTGAGCTGCCAGTGAATAACGTCCGTATAAACGGAAGAAGAATACGATCTTTAGCTGTGCAGAATTTAAAGAAAAGTGCTGAGGCCAGGAACAGAACCCATAATAATAGATATCCAGAAAGAAAATTTGAAGAAGGAGACCTTGTCTTACTACGAAACAAAAAGCTGGGTAAACCACATGATAACGGAAGTAAGAAGTTTTACCGGTGGTATTTGGGACCCTACCGTGTAAACAAAGTAAAACATGCTAATGCTATGGAACTGGTGCCCATAAAGAACAACAAAAATGTAGGACTCAGACACATTTGTGACATTAAAAATTTTTTTATCACTAGTATGTAAGTTATAATCATAATATTGTAAGGGGAACTACACTACAACTGAAAGACTGATGTGATAAACATGACTTGTAAATATTAATGTATTGTATAACTTATCATTTATTTTAATTACTGTGTATGTGAATGCGAGATGAAAGACTGAAGCTAAGCTGCTTTGCAGGTTAGCACACAATAAACAAAACAAGTGGATGAGAGCTTGGTATGCGGGCCTGCGAAGCAGCAACAATGCGCTCTTGGACATTAGACGTGCCGCCAGCGGCAGCCACTACCAGTGGCAACAATTGCGTCGCGCGGTCAGCCGCCGGCGCGAGCGACTTCAAAGCAGCCGACAGCCATGGGCGGTAGCGACTTCAAAGGAACACACACACCGCTTCATCCAACGGGACTACGAAACGTAGCGTGTGAAGTGATGTGCAATAAAGTGGAGCTATCAAGCTCGGCCATGAAGGTCAATTCAGTGCAGAGCTATTTTTTGCAGGTTTATACGCCGATAAGGTCACACACTGACGCATCCCAACATATCAAATTTTGTAAATAATGTAATGCAACTTCCTACCTTTTGTATCTTATGTAATGCCATGTAACCAATATTATGTATCTTTATTTTATGTTATGTAATTTTTCCTATATGAAATATGTGTTGTAAGGTTAACAATTTTTTTTTTTTTTTTTTTTTTTTTCCCCCTCAACCCGAGCAGGATGTAAGAGTACACCTGTTGCGGTATCTTACTTAACGTAATGTATATATTGTGTTAAATTTGTTTATTTCATGTATTTTTCATTTTTTATATGCTAGATATATTTCTTATGTAACGTCAATTTCTATATTGAATCATTTAGTGTAAACATGTACTGTATGTGTAAACCCGCATGAATGCACGGACATTCTTATGCTGTAAGTTAGCAATGCGCCAGAGAAAGTGTTGAACCTGTTGTAAAGACTGTCTTTGGTACAGAAGTAGTAGCTGTGAGTGTCGCGCTGCTGAAGCAGTCGCGGTGCGGACTCGCCAAAGTAAAGACATAAATGCAGTCGCGGAGCGGACTCGCTATAGTAAACACGTAAATGTTTTTGTTGATGGTGCAGAGACACGGTAGGCGCAGTGTGGCGCGAGTTTAAAGCAATCGTAATAAGGCTGAGAGTGGTACTGTTTAATGTATTGAAGGAAGTGCGAAATAAGTTTATTTATGCTCGATCAGTGTAATCTTTTTTCATGTGTGCAAGAAAAGTAATTGTTTGGTATCAAGTCTTTTGTCACCGAGTATGATCGTTGTTGTAGTAAGAGTACCTATTGTAATCATATCTGTCTTGTTTGGACTTCACGACGAAGACGACGAAAGCAGATGAGTACTTTTGTAACATTTTATTTTGTATGCATGTAAATGTAGTGTCAACCCAATCAGAACTTTGGTTCAATTATATATGACTTATTTTGAAACCAGTCTTAATGTTGTAAGTAGTTGTAGTCACCCCATTATCACCAATATTAGATTATGTTGATTATGCAAGCCTGCACATTGACCAACAAGTTCAATCATTTTTCAAAGTAATTACGATCAGTTTTAAAGAAATTGCTAGACGAGTTCAACAATTTCTATATGTGTTACAACCACAGTGACTAGTAATTAAAGTGCAAGAGAGTGCAAGAGAGTTTGCAAGTAAAGTAAAGTTGGTATTATTTATGTAGAAAGTAACCAGGCTAACATTAGTCAAAGTATTATAGTTGATTAACCTGACTTGACTCAAGTAATTTTTTTTTATGAAATACGTTAAATGCCAAACTCTGCTCAGCCAGTTACACGCGTACGCTACCCAAGGCCTGGAACCAATTTACCAAAAAATAGTTCTTGCAAAGTTTTGTAAGGAAGTTGAATGCTTTAAACAATGTTATTAAAATAATTGGGAATTTTAACTGTAGTATTTGTGAAGCTCATTGCACTACGCAGTTTCACAGTACTCAGCTATTATCATTGCAATCAGAGTCTATCAGCTATTACGATTTTGATTATAACACGAACACGCCATCACCACTACATGAATTCTGACACATTTATTAGTGAAGTTGTGCTGTTCGTGAATCGTAAGAGGTGCTAGTTGGAGGCTGTAGTCAATGCTAAGTCAGATAGGGCCAAGCTTAATTAATTACCACAGTGACTGTTTCAAGTTAATTAATATCTTGTTTTTATTCAAAATTTTAACGTTCACTGCGAAAGTATTGTTGCCACCCATTAGTTGTGATTTGCTGCAACATTCAATAACGAAATTATTATTACTAGGGTATATTATTACGCATTCTGAATTTTGAGATTATTTGACGACCTCCAACAGGCAATTTTCTTACAGAACGCCAGAAGCTCCAGGTTTGTTTATTTGTGATGAATGTCTTCCCCTTCTCTTTGCAGTTCTCGCTGTCATCTGTAAGTATTCTTGTCACACATTTCAGTCATCAGGTGCTATAAGTTCTTCTGCTGCCTCTTCAAAACATTCGTTTTCAAACAACGCTTTATCATTGGACAGCGAAGACAAATAGTCCCAAATGCTCTCTTTCTTTAAACCATACATTCCTAGAAACAGGAGATGACAAGATGTTACTAAAAGATACATAATTAATTCTCTTTGTGTGTTCTGGCTAGTGTAAGATTCATTTCAGCTTCTTTGTTTCTAATGTAACAGCTGAATTCATTATCGTGGCTTACAGAGTGTAACAGTAAACCACGAATGTAGAAGTGATTTACTAATAAATATGTGTAGAAATCTCTATATTTGTAGCAAAAAACTATTCAAAACAATAAATACCTTTTCTAAGCTCATCTATTTCAGACAAGAAAAAATTGCTCATAAAACTGCCAAAACAAGAGTCACACTATGCACAACTGAAACAAATAAGACATAACAGCTGAAGTAGACGCCAAATAACAAGCCAGTTGCTTCCTGACCGTTAATGCCTTTAACACTAGACTGTAGCACCACACAGATGAGGTAATTTTATATCCCTGTGAACTAAAAAACGTTCAAATGTTTGTATAGCTTATGGGACTTAACTAGGGGGTCATCACTCCCTAAACTTACAAACTACTTAGGAACTAGCTAACACTAAGGACGGCACAAATATCCATGACCGAGGGTGGATTCGAACCCCCGATCGTAGTGACCGTGCAGACCGTGACTGGCGCGCCGCAGTCCCCTCGGCCACCGCGGCCTGCCCCTGTGAACCGCAGGATACAAATTCGTCTGGTCGCGAAAGGGTTAACTTGGGCACTGCCGTACGTGTAGCTGATAATGATAAATGTTCAAATGAAACTTCTAGCTGATTAAAATTGTGTGCCGGAACCGGGACTCGAATCTAGGACCTTTGCCTTTTGCGGCCAAGCGCACTACCGAATGTTCTATCCCGACACGACTCACGATGCCGCCTCACAACTTTACTTCCGCCAGTACCTCGCCTCCTACTTTCCAAACTTCACAGAAGCTCTCCTGCAAACACGCCGATTCGAAAGTCTCAGAAAACCGTCAAGCGATCCAACAGCAATGAATAATTTAATTATTATAGAATTGCAGCGGAGATGAAAATCATCAGACAAAGGAAGAACAGCGTTTCATCTGTTTCCTGATGTAACTGAATTGATTCGCGGCAAAAATCTGATCTTGTTCCATATTAGGACATATAGAAGGGCGGCAAGATAGACTCTAATACTAGGATGTGTCTTTGGAATAATAAGAGTAAAAGAATGCTTCAATATCGGCGGATGTAGTCTCTGAAACTGCAAGACTGTGCTACAGCCCATACTACAGCAGAGAACAGTAAGATCTTGGGTACGATTCTTGGGAACTTGCAAGGAACCCGATAGCCACACAATTTTAATCTGCCAGGAAGTTTCATGTAAGCGCACACTCCGCTGAAGAGTGAAAGTTTTATTCTGGAATGTTCAAATGTTTGTAAATGTATCGGACCAAATTGCATGGTCATCAGTCCGTAGCTTACGAAGTAGTTAAAGTAACGTAAACTAACCTTAGGACAACACACACATCCATGCCCCAGGGAGGACTCGAACCTCCGACGGCGTTCAACCACGCGCTCCGCAGGAGACGCCTTAGATCGTTCGGCTACTCCACCGCGGCTTGATAATGATAATGTTTGTTAAGCTTATGGGACTTAACTGCGGGGTCATCGGTCCCTAAACTTACAAACTACTTATAAACTAACTTATACTACAGACAACACAAACATTCATTCCCGAGGGTGGTCGGCTACTCCGCCGCGGCTCGTGTAGGTCACTGGAGCCATGGCCGCATAACGAAACAGGGACGCAATGTGACAGTCTTACGACACTCGTGGAGCGCTAGGTCCTACAAATCCAGCAGAACGTGCAATACACATCGGGGGAGAGGGAGGTATTTAGGGACCACCAGACAGCCAGTCAAGTGTATCGCAGCTGGGCAGCAAAGGTGCACCAAGTCTGCGTCACTCGTCGTCCGCTAGTTGATCGGTGTACACAGTCGGATGCGCTTCGTTTGCCGTCGTCATGAGGTGGCCTCGCTGCGACTGGGTCTTGAACCAGGGACACCAGACGGCCTCCCGTCAGCCGAGCCTGGCGTCGACGTCGAAGGCCTCCAGGAGCGTCTGGGACGACGCATTCAGCTCGGAAGCTGCGCTAATGGACGATGGCCGGTCACGCCTGTCGAGAGTAGCGCAGCTTTATTGTTTCAGGTTACCTGGATGTCAGTGTTAGCTCCGATCGATAACCGCCGCAACCTACTACATTATGGAGATGAGAGGACGCCCCTGATTAACTGTGACACTGCTGCCAGTATATGGATCAAACGAAATATCGCGTCAAGCTCCAGTTAAAAAAATTTCCAGTAATCTGACGATGGCCAACTTCTGTAAACCAAAACCGCCTAATCCAAATGAAAAATGTCAAATTATGATAATTTAAAAGCACGAAATTTCATCAAATAGAAACCCTGTTTGCAATTTCATTTTCAATGTGCTCGTTTCTTCACGTATTTTCACGTAAATTTTTTGGCAGATTTCACGTTACGTCTTCGCAGAATGCTTGGATTACCTTTCCCCTTCCCAACTGCCGCTCGCTTGCTCTACGTCAAGGCACTACGCGCTTACCCGCTTCACTTTACCAATCGGTTAGTAATACTAGAAAACAATGATACATATCCAAGTAGTTTTTTTCTTCTTACTAATACAAGCATACAATATTAAACCCCATGAAGCACATCGCTATAAAATGATAATTAAGGCCTCTGGAGTTTATTCTAAGAAAAATATTTCTCTCTCCGCCCAAAAGTCATAGAGCAACATAATTTGTTTTAAACTGTATGACAAAATGTCGGCAATATATTCCTTTCATAACATTAAAACAGGAATAGTCATTTAAAGAAAACTGCTCCAAAAAACGTGTTACTTTTTCAAAATCACTCTTTGATACTTGTAATTAACAAAATCTAAAGAATTATTTAATTCCATTATATTACAACTCTTCACGAAGGAAACAGACCAAAATCCATTACTCTAGGTCGATCACCTGAACAACTCTAGCCAATTTTCTAGAAGGCTTTTTTTTAACATCACGAAAAATACTGAACATTTTTAATTTTCTCGAAAAAGTACTTTTTTGAATTATATCTTGCCATACTTAAGGCAAATAAGTTTGGAGATGTGAATGCTGACGAGTTATAAGCAATCTAGGTTTTAAAGGTTTTTAGGTGTTTTGCTGATATATCTCGAAATGTTACTAAGCAATTGATACCTACAAAAAAAAAAAAAACAATCGATAGATAATCTTAACGCGTATAACTTTCTAATTTAACATTTTCCCAATGGGCTATCCTTTTCTGTTTATTTAAGGTAAATAGTTTTTTGCAAATTTGCGAATATTTTGGCAAATTTTACCAGCTTGGCTCGAGTTTTATTAAATAGATTTTTTAAATTTAATTTCCTATATGCCCACATTTTTTGTTTTCAGGTATTAATTTTTGCAAATATAACATTACGCCGCCACAGAGCGCTTGGACCAGTAGTTGCGAGGAGGTCGGCCCCGTGGTACGAAAGACTTATCCGTTTCGTCTTACCAACAGGTTTGAGGAACTACTTGTGCTGGGCGTTCCTGAATCGGATGGTGTCGCTTATCCTCACGTAACCTCCCAGCCTGCAAGATCCGGACTATCACAGAGAGTGGGTTTACTTGTAGTTGGGATCTCCAACGTTAGGCGAGAAATGGAGCCATTTAGCGATACGGCTGCTAGGGAGGATAAGAAAGCCAATGTGCTCTGCGTGTGCTTACCGGTTGTAGTAATTACAGATGTGGAACGGGTCCTCTGGATGCTATGAAGAGTACGGGGTGTGGCCAACTGCAAGTGGTGGCTCACGTCGATATCAACGATGTGTGTCACTTTGGATCGGAAGAGATTCTCTCCTGTTTTGAGAGGCTATATGAAGTAAAGACTGCTAGTCTTGTTTGGAAAATGAAAGCAGAGCTCCCATCAGCAGAATAGTTGACAGGACCGAGTGTAGACCTCTGGTACAGAGCAGAATGGAGGGTCTGAATCAGAAGCTCATACAGTTCTGACACTGTATAAAGCTGCAGATTCCTTGACCTGGACCATCGGGTGGTGGGGTACAGGGTTCCTCCGAATGGGCAGGTAGCGGGAGTTCTGTGACGTGGACTGAGCGGAAACTTACAAAAAGGGTTTTATAAAGGGTACAGGTCAAATGTAGGACGAACACATATCTAAAAACTATTGGTCTAAAAGTTTTAAATTGTCATAGCCACGTGGGCATTGTACCAGACCTTAACACACTAATGGAAACCACTTACGTGCGAATCATTATAGATAGCGAACTCTGACTAAAGCAGGAGATAAGTTCAGCTGAAATTTTTACAAAGGAACAAACAGTATTCAGAAAGGAAAGATTGAATAAAACATGTGATGGCGTATTTATTGCTTTCACAAGCGGTATCTCTTGTAGCGCCACTGAAGTACATAGTTGTTTTTTTTTTTTTTTTTTTTTAATGGGACTTAACTACGGGGTCATCAGTCCATAAACTAACAAACTACTTATGATTACGAACTAGGACGGCACAAATATCCATGCCCGAGGGGGGATTCGAACCCTCGACCGTAGTGGCCGTGCAGACCGTGACTGAAGCGCCTCAGTCTCCTCGGCCACGAAGTAGATAGTTCTTGTGAATTAAAAATGTTTGTATAGCTTATGGGACTTAACTACGGGGTCATCAGTCCCTGACAACCGGAATAAATTTAGTTCTTTATACTTTCCCCTTGTCTCAGACGATTCGATTGCAGAAAAGTTCGAATAAAGCTTGGATCAAATTTAAAAAACGTACCCAAAGCATACAATTTAGTTGGTGGTGATTTTAACTTACCCCCGATACGTTAGAAAGAAATACACGTTCATTGCCGGAGGCAAACATAAAACTTCGTCCAGTATTGTACTGAACGCATTCTCAGAAAATTACCGCGCGAGCAATTAGTTCGTGAATCAATTAGAATTGTAAATGGTTGCGAAAACATGCTTGACCCGTTAGCATCAAATAATCCGGTGTTAATGGAGAGCATCAAAACAGACAAGGGATTAGTGAACACAGAATTGGTGTAGCGAAAATGAATGTTGGGATTTCTCAAATCTGCCAAAATTAAAGAAATAATATAACGATTAAAAAAAAATTCGTGTAACACTTTCCTGAGTGACAATCTCCAGTCTTCCGAAACTAAAAATCAAATTATTATCAGTTGTGGTTTACATTGAAAGGAATAGTATCTACAGCTATTGAGATATTTATACCAAACAAATTAACAAGAGAAGGGGTGACCTGCTGTGGTTCACAAAACAGGTTAGATCACTCTTGAAAAAGCAAAGAAAACGCATGCGAAATTTAAACAGACACAAAATCTCGAAGACTGACACCTTTACAGAAAATCGAAATTTAGAATGAACTTCAATGCGATAATCTTATAATACTTTACATAACTAAATACTGTCACGTAATTTGATACAAGATTCTATGAATTTCTGGTCGTATGTAAAGTATACTAGCGACAAAACATAATACCTTCACTACGCGATAGCAATGGTGAAGCTACTGATGACAGTTCTGCTAAAGCAGACTTGCTAAATACTTATTTATTTCCTGCTGCTCTCTCTGGAGCATAGGACCGTGATGAAATTCCTCCACACAGTACGGTTCCTGGCCATCCTCTTAACTTCACTCCAGGTCTTATCAACCTCGGAGATTTCCTTTTCAATCGTCCTCCTCCAGATCGTCTTTTGTCAACCTAGCTTTGAGATGGCTTGAGGCTTCCAGTCTGGCACCGCCCTCTCGACAGCTCCATCTCGCTTCCTTAGAGTGTACCCGATCCAGGGACACTTCCTCTCCTTGATCTGGATAACAATCAGCTGCTGATTGGTCATGGTCCAAAGGTCTTTTTTTGAGATTTTGTCCGGTCACCCCACATTTGTTATTCGACGTAGACATCTATCTATGTGAACACCTGCAGCCGATTGTTTATCTGTTTTGCAACTTACCAAGTCTCAAAGCCGTATAAAAGAATCGATTTAACATTGAGAGGAAGGTCTCAACTCTCAATTTCCTTCCCATTTACTTTAAGGCTGGACGTGCCTTTATTCGTAGAACCGTTTTCGAGTGGTACTTCGGCTCTCAAAGACGTACTTTGGAGGCAACATTCACTTGTTCCTTCCATGTCACAGACGCCATTTTGATTTGCCGTATATATCACAGATTTCGTTTTATAACTCACAGTAAACCGTTTCATGGCAACAGCGAATTAACGACGAATTACAAATAATTTCTGGATGAATTTATAATAACCAAATGTAATTAAAATCAAATTAACATTAAGAAACAAACTTGTGGGAACGAATATATAAAATTTGAAGATAATAATAACGCCGAGTTGTTGTGGTGTAATGGGTAGCGTGCTCGGCTTCCAAGCAAGAGGTTGTGCGAACGAAACTCGTTCAATGCAATTTTTTCTTTTTAATCTTAACATTTGCAACACATTGTGGGAGTTATTTATCCACAACACTTTGCGGAATTTTCTTATTCACATAATAGAATTATGTTATCGAGTACTCTTCTATGCTGTCTCAGGAGTTAATAACATCGATTTGGTGATTTTTATTTGTGACTGAAGAACGGATAATGAAATTGCTGCTGCAATTGGTACGATCAGCAATGACATTTATGTTCTTCCTTCTCACAAATATTTGACTTTGTTCCAACTATGTTGCTATTTTCGAGAATATGGTTGGAGACAAAACTAGGGGAACGTTAACATTGCTGGTACAGTAAGTAAAATAAGTATAAATGACATTAAAGCCTACACCATTCGCTAGTCAGAAAAATGTGGCTATTTATTTGCGAATATTTTGCCGCTTAGTTTCGAATATATCGTGATTTCCGAGAATGTGCTTACACCGGTATTCCTTGTCACCAGTATTTGGTAGGTTTTTTCTGAATATGTCACGATTACAGTGTGTATGGTTAACTAAGATCCTAACAGGATAAATATAATTTCCGTTGCAAGTGCATACAGAATATTCAGAACAACATCGTCTGCTGGCATCTCTACACGTGCCTTTAATGGGTAGTCTTCAGGCCTATAGACAATTGTGTTCGTTGTCCTCTTTAAGATCTTAAAACGTAAATAAAGGCATTTAACTATAAAAAATAAAGTATTTGTCGTAATTATTTAATGCTCGTTAGCTTTGAAATTGCATTGTTCAATGATACGCGAGCTACGTGTCTTGGAATTCAAGCGCGAAACTTCCAATTTTCCAAATAATCGCGAGTCAAATGCAGCATTCTGGCAGTGGATTGTAGTTTCGGAATCGGAAAGTATAAACAACATTTTACTTTCATCTCGGAATATAAATACATAACAGGTACGGAAATGCAGGTAACACTTTCCAATTACACAACTAAACAAGTAATGAACAACTGGTTTAATTCGTCTGCTAGAATGGCTACCGCAGACTTGACAACCACAGATATATATTTATCGCACAGACATATGTGATTTATCGTTGCCTTAAAAGTATGTCTTTGAGAGCCAAAGAGCCGAAGTACCACTCGAAAACGGTTCTACGAATAAAGGCACATTAAGGCTGGTGACGACATCAGGATTTATCCTCATCTGTTTGGTCTTGTTTGTGTTGATTATGAGAACTGCACGTTCCGCTTCCTTCTGCAACCCTTTCAGTTTGTCTTTTATATCCCGGTACCGCTATGTCATGTAACACTACATCGTGATGGTAACATTAAAATCGCCATTTCCGTCAATTTTGAATTTCACTAATTTTTACTACGCAGAATTCACGTCTCTCTCTCTCTCTCTCTCTTTTTTTTGTTTTTTTGTTTTGTTTTTTTGTTTTGTTTTTGTTTTTTGTTTTAAAAGAAATCTGTTCATATCTTTGTAATACAGAATAGTCAAGGCCACAGAATAAGTTAACCAAAACACCCTAAATTATAGTCATCTTTTGTTGGAAAATTAGTATAAATAGTACTCCCAGTCGTGTTACTCTCTCTCTATGTATTCAGCTCCCTATGAGTTAGGCCTCCGCGATTACCTCACGGAGTTCAATTATGGGTTTAGTTATGAACTTGTTAATTTGCGACAAATTCATTTCTTTTAAAGTATTGAGATTTTGATAGGATCAGGTGAATAATGCTGAAGTGTTACGCGATTTGCAACAGTAATTATCTATGGACTTTAGATACGGTTAGGCTTCTGAAGATAGTTTTAAAAACTCTGCCTCCCGAAGATATAATGATCAATCTTAGATAGATCAGAATAATAATAACTGTTTCATCAAGAGTACTAAAACTTACATCATAAATTTTATTTAAGAAGATCAAAGTTGATGTTAACTGTAAAAGAGAGCAGATAATCTGTTGTAAAACATTAACTGTGAGAAATATAGTTACCGAACTGTGAATTATTCAAGGGTCTTTGTGCAAGTGCTTTTATTGTATACTGTGTGATTTTGAAGAATATAAAAACGAGTGAGACTTAAAAAGTGTATTAACAGAGTTCTTCCGTAGTTAGACCATTTACCAAATCAGTGATATTTTGAACTGTGCTTAAATGAATATCTTTGACTGTGATAGATCGCAATATGCAGTAAAATTTACTTAATCCGCTATTCAGTGAGATGAACACTATTAAAAGCAAACTTCCAAAGACTATTTCATGAAAGGTCTAAATAAATTAATATTTTTTATATTAGAGAACTGCCGGGTCAGATGAAAAAGATAAATTTTCATAACAATATATAGCCCCGAGATAAAGAATCTGTATGTTCAAACACTTTAATCAAAAGCTAAGGACATTAAATAGGTTCAAGAAAGTAATACTTCGCAGTACATTCAGGTGAAATAAGAAACAATAATTCAATTCTATCGATCAAACAGGAGTACCAACCTAAATTTCTGAAGTACAAGATAAGTAAAATTTGAGGGCCTATTAGACTATCAAAACGAAGAAGACTAAAGTTACGCAGTTGCCTACCATAAATAATAATCATAAATATTTTAAGAAACAGAAAGTTACCTCAAAATACGAAGAACGTTACAGCCATCAGGCAAATATCGTCTGCGAAATGAAGGTCTTCAAGCCTCTCTCCCGGCCTCCACTGAACACCCCTCTCCCGTCCTTCCATTACCCTCCTCATCACGCTATCCACGACTAACAGGAACATAGTGGGGGAACGAACAGATCCCTGTTTCACTCCAGATTTGACGTTTACCTATTCTGTTAGTTTCCCTTCATTAACAACCTGACACACCCCTCGTCTATCTGTTTCATGATCTTAATGACGTTCGTAGGAATTCAGTATTCCTCTAGAGACTTCTACATGATTCTTTGTTTTGCAGAATCAAAAGCTTTCTCAAATTCCACAAATGCGAGGTAAAGGGTATTCTGCCATTCGACACTCTGCTCTAGGATAATTCGGGATATAATGATGAGATCCACACAACTGCCATGTTGCCGAAATACCGCATGTTCCTTTCGAAGCCTTCTTTCTACAGAGTTCTTTATACGATTTAGAATGACTCGCGACAGTACTTTGCTTGGTATGGAGAGCAAGGTGATACCCCTCCGGTAGTTGCAGTTTGTTGTATACCTTTCTTCCAGGAAACTTCATTATCAGCCCCTTCTTTCAATCGGTCGGTATCCGCTTTCCATATTTTCTCCAGCAGCAATTAGACTGTAGCATCTATGTCTGCTTTCAGTACTTCCGCTGGAATACTGTCCAGTCCTGGTGCCTTCTCGTTTTTCATCTGCTTGAGTGCTGTCCATATCTCGCACTGAGATGAAGAGTCAAGGCTGATGCCAGGGTCATTTTCTTTTTATTCATCTTGCTCTTCCTCTTCTCTTTGAAGCCCTCTTTCCATTCCCACTTTCTACTAAAAACCTTCGCAAAGTGTTCCCTTCCTCTACTTAGTTGTTGTTCGCACGTAGTAAGGATCTCTCCTATCTTACTCATCACAGGTCTAGCTTTATTACAGCCTTTCTTCGAAAGCATCTTTGTAATGCCATAAAGCTTCTTTATATCCCTCTTTTTGCTGCTTCTTCTGCTTTCATACCTGCTCATCAATCCACCTCCTATGATCCTTTCGTACACTCCTCTTTACTTCCCTTTCTGCTGTCGAATACACAATTTCAGCCACCTGCTGCGTAGCTTTGCAGGTGTTTAACTTGGCCTTCACCTCTTTCCTGTGAATCAACTTGTCCCACG
The DNA here is from genome assembly GCA_026315105.1 of Locusta migratoria. NCBI lineage: Eukaryota > Metazoa > Arthropoda > Insecta > Orthoptera > Acrididae > Locusta > Locusta migratoria. Next base: position 215,820,280 of record CM048749.1, read on the forward strand.
TCTAGTCAGTTATCCCTTCTTTCCGCAGGTAGCTCTTGTACCCGAGCTGCTTCTCAGTTGTTTCCACAAAGATGTTCTTCACCTCGGTCTATCCAGTCTCTACATCCTTCTCTGTCTCGAAGTTCAACAGCTGGGATCTGTTTTTAAGTTATAGTTGATATTGTTCAAATGTCTACTGATTATTTAGCTTGCCTACATCAAACTTCTTGTGCGGAGTGTTGACTTTTGGTGGACTGCCACTATTTTTATACGGAATTTGTCGACAACAACAAGGTGATAACTTCCAATGTCTGCTCCTCTCTTGTTCTGAACAGGTTGCAGAAGGAAACGGAACGCGTCTAAGGTAACAGATGGTGACGTTCCATCTGCGGGCTGATTACAGAGATATATAATCGTATTATACTTGTAAAAGCCTTGTAGATTTTTGTGAACTAATATTTTAGGTATTTGTTTACTTGTTCATTTCATGTATTTTATCTGTTTAATTCGTAATGTTAACAGAATATTTTGATTGTACATATGTAAACCATGCTGTCAAAGATATTATGTATGAATGTAAGCAGCGCGCTCTACTGCGCCACTATATTGTTGATGCTGAGGCAGTCGGTGAGAGACAGAGTCTGAGTGTGGGTCTCGAGGCGTGAGGACGTTGTCCGCGTGTGTACCGCTATGTTCGGTTCGTCGCGTGCAATCGCAGGTACGAACACCGCGAAACGTTTATTCATGTATATTGGAAGAAGTGTTCACAGTGAAAGTTTATTTTAGAAAGTACGAGAGTGCCATTTATACAAACAGTGTCACCTTCATTCATTCAATAACGATTGAGTTTGAACTGAGAAAATTAAATATTGTGTACACTACAAATAGAAATCAGTGATTATAGTTAGAATTTTGATGAAACAATAATAAACAATACCATATTAACAATCAATCAGTTAGCCAGTTTTGACAATAATTAGAGAAAATTAGTAAAAATCATTAACGACAATTTTTATAATAGTTAACGTCAATAATTTATCTGATTACGTAAATGTACTTGTGCACAGCTATTGTTTCAGTATAACAAAACCCACAGCAAAGATCAGAGAATCAGTCATTACGAAAAGAAATATCATAATGGCATTTTTATATTACGACAAAAAAAAAGGGAATACCGAAATTTTTAGTTTTGCAAAACGATTACAGCTGTTCCAGTTAGCAGGATATATATCCTCTGGATATTTTATAAGATGGGGTGGGAAGTTCAATCTTCTGTGAAGTGATCACATGTGCATAGACTAATTGGAAATCATATTCATTCAGTTAATTAACAAGCCAATTAATTTGATTAATAGTGACAGGGCCTAAATCAGAAAAGGAAATTGTATGTTGTGTGTGTGGATCTGACTAACTGTTAGGAAATTTTACCAATGTGTTTCGAGCCAAAATCTTTATCGAAACATTTTATTCTCATTTTTCAATCAAAAGTATTTATCCACCACCACACCCCACCTAATACGCGTAGGTCTCGTAATCAACACAAACAAGACCAAAGTGATGACGATGAATCCTGATGTCGTGAGCAGCCTGACTGTAAATGGGAAGGAAATTAATTGAGAGAGTTGAGTCCTTCCTCTACCTTGGAAGTATAGTTACAGCGGATGGGGGAGCAGAGGAAGACGTTGAAAGCCGTATCCGGAAGGCAAACAGTGCATAATTTATACGTCGCCATTAATGTATTCGTGCTTTCTCGTCGTCAGTCAGTTCCTATTAACGTTCTGGCGTGGAATGGTTACTGGCAATTTGAGGAAGGTGCAAGTGGCTGGCAAGGGCGCTGGCTGAGACACGATGTAGTCAAAACAGAACAAATTTTTATTTAAACAGAAATTCTTCCATAGTGGAAACAAAATAACATAACAGTACTTATCTTTTCACAGTCACTGCTGTATCATGAAAACCGTAACAAAAATAAAAAAAATGTTCAAATGTTTCCATAGCTTATGGGACTTAACTACGGGGTCATCAGTCCCTAAACCTAGAAACTACTTACGAACTAGCTAGTACTACGGACGGCACAAATATCCATGCCCGAGGGGGGATTCGAACCCCCGACCGTAGTGGCCGTTCAGACCGTGACTGGAGCGCCTCAGTCCCCTCGGCCACCGCGGTCGACAACAAAAATCAAACTTGGTACAATGTCCTGTTCATGTCTAACTGAACATTCAATAGTAGACAAGATCTCGATGACTTGAGTATACACAATAAAACTTAAAACAGTCTGCAGCGGGTCACATACTAATACAGACAACCTTTCCTGTAGTCCACTTCTCCAGGGCACGTCTACCACACAACCCACTTTTCACTTCACATAGATCGCTTAGCTAATGTCGGTTGGCGGTGGCGCTGCAAACTTCAGGAGGGCGTGGCGGCCATCTTGCGATCTCATTGGGTGCCGCTGGCAGCGACCGTCTCTTACTTTTTCTTCCGTTGTGTGGTGCCAACCTTGACTTGGTGTTTAGGACACCACAGTGCATCTGTTTAGCTTTACTCCTTGTGGAAAAACAGAAACATCTCCAGGAAGACTAAGCTCCGTGTCTTCAATAGCAATGTTCAATCGATTCTTTTATAATACTGTGAAACGTAGAAAGTTACAAAACAGATAAACAATTGGCTGCAGGCGTTCATAAATAGGCGTCTGCATCGAATAACAAATGTGAGGTGGCCGAAATTCCTCCACGAAAGAGGACATAGCAAATAGTCAAGATCGAAGCATGAACAGCTGTCCGCATGCGTAATTTACCACTGCTGTATTAAAACAACTTAAATCACTTAACGAAAGCATCCGATTGTCGATTATATACCAGTTAGGTTACTTTCAGAGTTTGCTGATACAATAATAGTCCCATGCCTAACATTCATGTACAAACTCACACGAAGACTGGAAAGTTGCACAGGTCACCACAGTATTCACGAAAAGCAATAGGAGTGATGCCGGAAATGACAGGCATTTATCATTGACGCCGGTTTCCAGCAGGAGTTTTAAACATATATTTTCCTCGAACATTATGAAGTACCTCGAACGACCTATTAATCCATAGTCAACACAGATCCAGAAGGTATCGTTCTTGTCTGACAAAGCTACCTCTTTACTCAGATAATATAATGAGTTCTATTGACAAGGGATCTCAAATCGATTCCATGTTTCTAGATTTCTGGAAGGCTTTTGCCACTGTACCTCAAAAACAACTTCTAATTAAATTGCCTGCTTATGGAATATGGCCACAGTTGCCAGACTGGATTCATGATTTCCTGTCAGAAAGGACACAGTACGTTGTCACTGACGGAAAGACATCCAGTAAAACACAAGTGTTATCTGGCGTTTCCCATGGCAGTGTCGTAGTGCCACTACTGTTACTTAAGTTTATAAACGACTTAGTATACAATCTGAGTAGCTCTCGCGGATGATGCCGTCATTTATCGGGATTGTAAAGTTCCCTGAAGATCAAAAGCAACTGCAAAATTATTTAGATAAGTTACTTTCATGGAATAAAAGATGCCAATTGACCCTAAACAATGATAAGCGTGAAGTCATGCATATAACCACTAAAAGAAATTCGTTAATTTCATTTACATAAGAAACGAGTCATATTTAAAGGGCGGAAATTCAATTAAATACTTTGAGTTACAATTAAGAATACGTGGAGAGAACACAAAGAAAATTTTGTAGGAAAGGCGAACCGAAGGCTATGTTTCAATGGCAGAACGCTTACAAGATGCAACAGTTCTACTAAAGAAACTGCCTACACCACACTTGTGCGTCCTAACTTGGAGTATTGATAGTCATTGTGCGATCCTCACCAATTAGGAGTGACGGACGTTTTAGAGAAAGATCAGAGAAGGGCTGCTCGTTTTATATTATCTTGTATTATTTGTTAACATGCACCTACATGGGGAGACATGATCATCAGAATAAAATAAGAGAAATAAGATCTAAAACGGATAGATTTTGGTGTTCCTTCTTCCCGTGCGCTCTTACAGTATTGAACGGTAGATAAATATCACAAAAGCGTTCGATGAACCTCCTGTCATCTACTTTTGTGTGAGTTGCAGAGTATTCATGTAGATGTAGATGCGCAAATATCCAGAATATAATCATCAACTATTTGAGGTTGTGAACACTTATGGGTTTGCAATATATGGCACAGTTAATTGCAAATCCATACGAAACCATGGATTATTAAACCACTGAAATCCCACATAGAATGATGACGCGAAAGTTACTTATTAAAATTTCTGACATTGTCAGAGCTCGAGAGGTGGACTTATCACAAAATGGTTAAGATTCTAAAAAAAAAGTATTACTATTTTCTTTTTAAAGACCAAGCCCACAGAAGAACTTAAAATCTTACAAAGTGACGACTAATTTAGAATTTACAATCATTTTAAAACTACAGACAATGGACGGAATATATATATATATATATATATATATATATATATATATATATATCCGTACCGGATGCGGCAACTCTGCCGAACTTACCATGAGTGAGACGAGATGACGTACCACAGAAGTGGGGACGAGGAGGTAGAAAGAGGAGGGTAGGAGGATCAGGAGATTCACCGATGTAGACGGCGGGAGAAGGGTAGGAGAATGTGAAAGGAGTAGGTGAAGAAGTGTGCAGAGGAGAATGGTAGAAGGGGCAGGAGAAGATTTACCGGGACGGGGGATAGCGAAAAATGGGCAGAGGACAGAGTGGGAAGAAGATGGGGAGGAGAGACAGCTAAAAGGAGGAGAAGGTGTACAGAGATGGATGGAGGGGTGTGGACAGAGGGGGAAGGATGATGAAGGGATGGACGAGAAAGTAGGGGGGACGGGAGGCGGACAAAGAGGGGGAGAATGGAGGAGGACGGGAAAAGAGAAATAGCAGGATATCGACAGGTTCTAGAACACGAGTGCTTACACCATTTCTCGGATGTGAAATGATATTTCAAATGTTCCAGAGTCGGTAAACCACCGGAATCTTTCATATACATCTACATTTAGATAGATACTCTCCAAATCACATTTAAGTGCCTGGCAGAGGGTTAATTAAACACTTTCATAACCTTTCTCTACCGTTCCATTTTATAACAGGGCGGGAAGAAAGAACACCTAAATCTTTCCGTTTTCGATCTGATTCCTCTCATTTTATTGGGATGGTCATGTCTCCCTCTGTAGGTGGGTGCTGGCAAAATATTTTCACATTCAGAAATAAAAGTAGGTGATGGAAATTTCGCAAACAGATCTCGCCGTAACGAATAACGTTGTTCTTTTAGTGATTTCCACTTCAAATCGTGCAATATTTCCGTCACTCTTTCCCCCCTGTAACGTGATAAAACAATCTGCCTTTCCTTGAACTTTCTCAATGTCTTCCGTCGGCCGAGGTGGCCGAGCGGTCTGCGGCGCGCCAGTCACGTTCTGCACGCACACAACGGTCGGGGGTTCGAATCCCCCATCGGGCATGGATATTCGTGCCGTCCTTAGTATTAGCTAGTTCATAAATAGTTTGTAGTTTAGGGACTGATGACCCCGTAGTTAAGTCCCATAAGCTCTACTAACATTTGAACATTTTTTAATATCCACGGTCTGTCCCATCTGGTGAGGGTCCCACACTGGGGAACAGTACGCCAAGAGAGGACGCACAAGTGTGATGTAGGCAGTCTCTTTGGTGGAGCTGTTGTATCTCTTTTCTATGTGTTCTCTCCAGTCTAAGTTGTTCGTAATTGTAACTCCTAGGTACTTGATAGAATTTACGACCTTAAGGTTTGACTGATTTATCGTGTAATTGACGTTCAGTGGATTTCTTTTAGTGGTCATGTGTATTACTTCACACTTTTCTTTATTTAGTGTTAATTGCAAGTTTTCGCACACATCTTCTGTTGACTTCACTAAGCGATAAACGACAGCATCATCCGCGAACAGTCTAAGAGAGCTAGGTTTTCTCCAAAATCATTTATAAACACAGGGAAGAATAGGGTGCATATAAAGCTTCCCTGGGGAACGCCAGATATCTCTTCTGTTTATGCAAAGAAAAAAACGACAACAACACAAGGCGGGGTACTAAGTTTTCTCGGTTCGTCTGTGGCTATGAATACACTTTTTTTCTTTACTTCATATCACATCCAACTGAACCAGTGTGAAACTGCAAAGATGATCGGTCCACAGACTTACAAACAAAATAACTCATGCTACGGACAACACACACGTGTATGCACTAGCAAGGACTCGAATCTCGGGCAGGAGTGGCTGCACAATTCCCGACGTCCCAGTCAATCAGACAGTCTTCTTTTTTATCGTTCTTGGTTGTTCACTGAATATTTGGCTCAGGTTTTCATTACAGAGGGCGTCGAACCACGGCGTCCAGCACCGCTCGGTCATTCTCGCCTGGCTTTTCGACCTCATATTAGATGACATTATCGTCGACAGGACGTTACGACCTAATCTTCATTCCTTACTTTACGATATGCCAGGCGTCTCTGCATTTGAGCAACTTTCCCGTGGCGAGGCGATGATGGCACTAAAACTACTGCAAGGGCCTGTGGCAAGGTTCGCTGCAAGGATGCGCGGCTCCAAGCCACGTATTCCAGCAAACACTCTAATTCCGTTCACCATACGCAATTGATTCCGCTTGCAACGCAGAGCTTAACTCGGACAGTATTACGAAGAACAGATTATTGTCGTTTTGGTAGTCTGTTATTTTGTAGGAATGTATAATGTTGTATGGGCATAATGAATTTCAAATTTTTAACGCAGTGCACTAACCGATCAAGATTAGTGTGATACTGCACTGCCTCTTGTAATATCCCATTTCCCTATATTCTCATTGTACAATTTTTATATTTAGTGATTTCTTAAAATTTTCATTGAAATTATTGAAAGATTGTCGATCAATGTTGACTTTATGAAAAACTGAAAACTGAAAATGTTACTTTGTTAATGAGCCAAGGTTATTTTTCATATCATCTATCTTAGATTGTTACAAGCAATCGCTAGAAGAAAGATTTTTCAGCCAGTGTCTTCATCTTTTGTTTTTATAGCCTACATCTGTTTCGTGACTGTATTTGTATTTTAGAATTATGAATTAATGTCAATGTTATTTGATATAGAGCTTTTATTTGCAAATCCTGATGAGATATATCTTCTTGAATCAATTTTTCTCCACAGCTTTTGTGAGAAATTGTGTGGACTGGGTGTTTGTCAGTTAAATTATTCCAAATCATGTTACCCATTTATGGGAAAACCTACAATTCAAGTCAAAATTTTATCAACAAAGAAACTCCACTTTTCAGAATTAATTTACACTATCAAGCCCATAAAATATTTAACACACACACACACACACACACACACACACACACACACACACACACACACCTAAGCCTCTTTCCATTTGCGCATTCTGCCAACAATCCATTTTTGTGGATGCTAATGCAGTACTTCAACCAACAGTGCAGATGAAGGAGCGTTTGACATGACCACGCGTACGCCTCAAACCTACATTGCTGCCTTGACCTCCGATGACTGCTGAATGAGTGACCGGAAATGCACTATCCAGTGCTTCAACAAACTCATACATTTGGCTCTGATATCGCCAGTCCTCCTCGGCCTTTCTTTTTTGATCACAAGCTGTGTAATGTAGAAAAGGTTAACCGTTCACTGACCGTATTATCTGCTCACTGAAAATGCCCAAATAGAAATTCATGCATCAATTAATGTGGCTCAAAATTTAAGAACGAAATTAACGGTCGTACATGCTGAGTAACATACCTCGATAAAACGTAATCCGTTTGATAGTTTAATTCACAAACAATTGATGATCGTCCCATGGACATCGTTTCTGATAGGATGTGTGACAAGCGCGGACGTGAGGGCACAATTGGAATATGTTCCCTTGCTGGCCACAAAGTTTTTAAAGGATTACTTATGGTAGAGCGTTGTATTCCTCTACCAACGTTGTTAACAAATTCTGGATGGTTTTTGTTGCATCTGACGGTGCTGCGAAATGTATCTTCAACGCATTCTGCTCGTGCTCAGTGGGGAACCTCATAACTGCCATTCGACCGACCCTTCGTCTGCACTGTTCATTGAAGTCGTGCTTTGTCATCCACAATAAATAATTGGGGGCCGAATGCACCCGTGAAAAGAGGCTGATGGTGCGCGCGCGCGCGTGTGTGTGTGTGTGTGTGTGTGTATGCGCGCGCGCGAGCGCGCACGCGCGCGAAGGGGGGGGGGCGGGGAATTTGTATAATGGTAATAATGTATGGCAGACGGTCAAACCGACCCCCGTGTGCCAGAACAACTCTCATCGGTTTTCACAAAAGCTATAGAGAAGAATTAATTAAAGAAAATAATTCTCATTAGGGGCTGTAAATGAAAGTCATATATCAAGTAACACTAGCAGGAAGAAATAATTAAATAAAATTATTCTCATTAGGAACTGTAAATGAAAGTCATATATCCAGAAACACTAGCAGGACTTCACAATTCCAAAATACAGACGCTAGCACAAAACAGAAACAGGCTATGAAAACTAAAAGTGACAACACTGTATGAAAAACTTCTTTCTGCCAATTTCTTAAAACAATCTGTTGTTGTTGTTGTTGTGGTCTTCAGTCCGGAGACTGGTTTGATGCAGCTCTCCACAATACCCTATCCTGAGGAAGCCTTTTCATCTCCTCATAAGAACGACAACCCACGTCTACTTGAATCTGTTAACTATACGCGTCTGTTGGTCTCCCTCTGTGTCCTACCAAGCGATCCCTTCTTGTAGTCATGGTATGCCAAATATTCCTTTTCTCACTAATTCTGTTCAGTACCTCTTCATTATTTATGCGATCTACTCACTTAATCTTCAGCATTCTTCTGTAGCACCACATTTCAAAAGCCTCTATCCTCTTCCTGTCCGCACACTTATCGTCCATGTTTCACTCCCACACAAGGCAACACTCCACACAAATGCCTTCAGAAAAGATTTTCTTACACTTAAATTAATATTCTATGTTAGCAAATTTCTCTTTTTCAAAAATGCTTTTCTTCCCATTGACATTCTGCATTTTATATCCTCTATACTGCGACCATCATTTGTTATTTTACTGCGCAAGTAACAAAACTCATCTATCTCCTTTATTGCTTCATTACCTAATCTAATTCCTTTAGCATCACCTGATTTTCTTAGACTGCACTCCATTACCCTAGTTTTTCCCTTGTTAATATTCATCTTATAAGCACCTTTCAGCACACTGTCCATTCCGTTCAATTGCTCTTCCAGGTCCTTTGCTGTATCTGACCGAATTACTATGTCGTCGGCAAAACGCAATGTTTTTAATTTTTCCCCCTGAACTTTAATTCCTTCACCAAATTTCTCCTTGCTTTCCTTTATAGCTTGCTCAATGTACAAATTGAACAACACTGGAGAAAGGCTACAACCTTGGCTTACTCCCTTCCCAACTGATGCTTCCCTTTCATGCCCTTCGAGTCTAATAACTGCGGTCTGGCTTTTGTACAAGTTGTAAATAACTCTCCTTTCCCTGTATTTTACCCCTGCTGACTTCAAAATTTGAAAGAGTGTATTCCAGTCAACATTGTCAAAATGTTTCTCCAAATCTACAAAAGCTAAAAATGTAGGTTTGCCTTTCCTTAATCTATCTTCTAAGGTAAGACGTAAAGTGAGTATTGTCTCCCGGGTTCCTACGTTGCTCCTGAATCCAAACTGATCTTCCCCGAGATCAGCTTCTACCAGCTTTTCCATTCTCCTGTAGATAATTCGTGTTAAAATTTTGCAACCATGAGTTATCAACTGATGGTTCTGTAATTTTCACTCCTGTCTGCGCCTGCTTTCTTTGGAATGGGGATTATTACATTTTTCTTAAAGTCTGCGGGTATTTCGCCTGTCTCATACATCCTACACACCAGTTCAAATAGTTTTGTCATGGTTGGCTCTCCCAAAGACTTTAGTAGCTCTGAGGGTATGTCATCTACTCCTGGGGCCTTGTTCCGACCTAGGTCTTTCAGGGCTCTGTCAAATTCATCTCTCAGTATAGTATCTCCTATTTCATCTTCATCTACTTCCTCTTCCCTTCCTACAACATCGTCTCTAAGTTCATTTCCTTTGTAGAGTTGCTCTGTGTACTCTTTCCACCTTTCAGCTTTCCCTTCTTTGCTGAGAACTGGTTCCCCATCTGAGTTATTGATATTCGTAGAGTTTCTTTTCTTGTCCCCAAATGTCTCTTTTATTTTCCTGTAGGCGGTATCTACTTTTCCCCTTCTTATACATTCTTCTACAGATTTGCATTTGGCTTCTAGCCACTCCTGCTTAGCCATTTTGCACTTCCTTATCAATCTCATTTCTTAGTCGTCTGTACTCCATTTTGCCTGTTTCATTTACTGCATTTTTACATTTTTCTCCTTTCATCAATTAAATGTAGTATTTCCTGTGATATCCATGGATTTCTTGTAGGTCTTGCCTTTCTACCTATTTTGTCCTCTGCTGCCTTCACTATTTCATCTCTCAATGCTACCCATTTCTCATCTACTGTTTTATTTCCCCCTGTTTCTGTCAATTGATGCCTAAATCTCCCTCTGAATTTCTCCAGAACTTCACATTCCTCCAATTTATCTAGGTCCCATCTCCTTATTTTCCTACCTTTCTGCAGTTTTGTCAGTTTCAGCCTACAGTTCATGACTAACAAGTTTTGGTCAGAGTCTATATCTGCCCCTGGGTATGTCTTACAGTTTATCACCTGGCTCCGGAATCTATGTTTTACCATTATAAAATCTATCTGATACCTTCCGGTGTCTCCTAGTCTCTCCCACTATACAACCTTCTTTTGTGATGCTTAAACCACGTGTTTGTTACGATTAAATTATGTTCCGTGCAAAATTCTACCAGGCGACTTCCTCTTTCATTCCTTCTGCCCAGTCCATATTCACCTACTATTTTTCCTTCTCTTCCTTTTCCTACTACCGAATTCCAGTCTCCTATCACAATTAAGTTTTCCTCCCCCTTAACTGTCTGAATAATTTCCTTTAGCTCCTCATATATTTCTTCGATCTCCTCATCATCGGCAGAGCTAGTTGGCATATAAACCTGTACTACTGTTGTCGGTGTTGGCTTCGTATCTATCTTGACAATGATAATGCGATCACTGTGCTGCTCATAGTAGTTTACCCGCATTCCTATTTTCTTATTCATTATCAGTCCTACTCCTGTGATACCCCCAACTGATTTTGTATTTATAATCCTGTACTCACCTGACCAGAAATCCTGTTCATCCTGCCACCGAACTACACTAATCCCCACCATATCTAACCTCAACCTATCCATTTCCCTTTTTAAATTTTCTAATTTCCCTACCCGGTTAAGGGATCTAACATTCCACGATTCGATCCGTAGAATGCCCGTATTGTCTTTCCTGATGACAACATCCTCCTGAGTAGTCCCCGCCCGGAGATCCGAATGGGGGACTATTTTACCACCGGAATATTTTACCCGAGAGGATGCCATCATCATATTTTCATACAGTAGAGCTGCATGTCCTCGGGAAAAGTAACTGCTGTAGTTTCCCCTTGCTTTCAGCCGTTCGCAGTAACTGCATGGCAAAGCCACATTAGCTGATGTTACAAGGCCAGCTCAGTCAATCATCCAGACTGTTGCCCCTGTAACTACTGAAAAGGCTGCTGCCCCTCTTCAGGAACCACACGTTTGTCTGGCCTCTCCACAGATACCCCTCCGCTGTGGTTGCACCTACGGTACGGCCATCTGCATCGTTGAGGCACGCAAGCCACCCCACCTCGGCAATGTCTGTGGTTCATGGGGGTGGTAAAACAATCTAAGATCGAAAATATCAAATATATCATAGGATCAGTAACAAATTTTTTTTCTTTTTTTGGTTTAATATCTTCTCATAGAATTGTCATCGATTAATAACCTTTTTATAATTTCATTAGAAAGTTTGAAATGTTTGTGAAATGTTAAGATCAAAAACCTAATTCTTGAACAATACTCATATTTAAGCCTTTGGATATTGTATGTCATATTTGTAGTGTATAAATACGAGTATTCTTGAAGAATTAGTAATATACATCCACACAGACGCATTCTGTAACTAAATTCTAAGTGATGACACAAATTTTAGACACCGAAGAATTATATCGATCGTATGCAAAGGAAAGTTTAAGAAATCATTAAAATTTTAAATAACTAGCTGAAAACCCGGCGTTGCCCTGGTATATATTTATATCTATTTATTCCACACTATTATATCTCATTTCCCCTTCTCTGTCTTTGACCACTTCTAAGTCTCCCCTGGCTCTGTTCATCTCCTCTTGGCATCTATTTTTTGTTTTGTTTTTTGTGTCTTTTCCCGCTTGCGAAGGGTCGGTATAGATGACTGCGGAATTGGCATTGTTAATTTCAGTAGCCGCATGCACTTCCTCTCTTATCTCTTCCTCCGTCTTCATGAAAAATCTAGTTTCTATCAACTTTCGTAGTGAACAATTGTAACGTTTCTGCTATGTTGCACACTCCTTACAAAAATCAATTGCCAACATTATAAACACGAAATATCTGACACCTAAAATAAAACTTCACTACCGGACATGTAAAATATCACATTTTCGCCTGCAGTTTGAAATTCTATTAACACAATTAGGAAAACACTTTCAAGAAATAGTACGTTGATTTAAACATAACTTTGGCTGTCCTTTTACGTGATTTTCAATTTTTAATACTTTCGTAAATAATAGCTGCAAACACTAAAAATGCTTTACACTTAGTTCCGGAAATTGCTGAACCTATATAGATACTAATTTGTATAAAAACAACAATACTACAATGTATAACTATTGCACAACATGATTTCATATATACCTTTTGTTTAAATAAATTAGGGCAGACCATGTTTTATATATCACTGGATCCTAAATTAAATAATGATAATTTTCATGCACTAAAATTAATAATCCGTTTGGTACTAAGAAACTATCTACGAAATTAACAAAACTACGACAACCATATACAAATCCGTATTAATAAAAAATTAGACCGCAAACTGAAATACATTAAAATTCCATGTCACAATAATAGTACGCCTACACAATATTGGCAAAACAAATATGTGTGAACTTCGGAAACACAAACAATGTAAATAATTTGAGCACTGTAAACACTAGTCAAAGGATGACTTTAAATTTGTGTACCACATTAAATACAAATTTCATGAAACATGTACATACATTGAGATAAATAGTCAAAGCTTAAATGTAATGTTTTAATTTCTGTATTTTGGCATATTTAATGTAAAAGAATATTGTTTAATTGAGAATTACAAAACTTTGTCATCAGTCTTATTACGCGGTTACGTAGAAAGATGTTTGAGAGAAACCATGTTTTGTTAGTCTTCTAGCAGTCACAACCTGTAAGCAGCTCTGTTGGCTTGCTGCTGCATTTTTTTATTATTGTGCAACAATGTGATTGATTTAAACTTTATTTAAATGGAAATAAAATCGTTTCCCTATCAACTGACATGTTTATGATTTACGAAAAGATCCTGTAACGTCAAATCTTTTAGTGAATGCCGAAGACAGCTCACAACGCAATGGACTTCAGCCAGTATATAAGTTCAACTTCACCTACAGTGGAATGACTTTGTTATAGACACTGTGAACTAATAAAACTGTCCGTGATTTAGGAAAATATTAGGGCTCAGTTTGAGTCATTCCCAAAAGGGGTGATTGTTGTTAGACAATGAAAAAGTGGAAAATTTACTGCAATGTGCCCTCTGTCATGCACCAGTAGCTTGCTAAAGGTCAAGTGTGCATGATTCATGTTCGGAATTTAGATTATGCGGAGTCCTTAAGTACCCTCCGCCATGCACCATACGCTTTATAGCTCGTGAAATGTTTGTCGTAGGCAGGACCGTAATCAGAATTTTGTTTTCGGCGGGATCAGCACAATAAAAACTGTAAATTACGACATCTATTCTAACTTATATAAATATTACAACATAATTTCGGGGGGAGGGGAATGATCCCTTCATCTTCCCCCCTTGGCAACTATCCTGGCTGTAGATGTTTCTTACCCATACTGCAAAATTTTCTTCACAGTATGAAATACACGAAGGAATATGAGCACCAAATTTGGGTTAGATCGGTCCAGTGGTCGAGGAGAAGATATTATACCTATTATCCTACTTTATTCACCCTATAATATTGGAGGTGTCCTTCCCCACGCACCATTTTCTAGGATGGCGTACGGCTGTGTGTCTGAGGAAGGACTTGATTAATATTCTATTGAGGTTCTAATTTCCCTTATTTGCCTAAAAACAAGAGGAAGGTCAAGTATCCAAAATCGCATGAAGATCTTAGGATGATGCCAAAGATTTTGAACCATATAATTGTTTATGATGTCATATCTCCTGAACTATATTTCGTAAGCAGTTTTTACCCATACGTCAATTGTTACCTTATGGAAGGAATATGTGTACCAAATTTGGTTGAAATATGTACACTGGTTTAGAGACAGAGGTCGCATGACGCAGAACTTTTCCGTGCATTTCATTGTTTATTACGCCATATCTCCTGAACTATTTGTAGTACACTCATTTAATGGTGCGTATCACCATCGCGAAAGTGGAAGCAATATGTTGACAAAGTTTCTTCACAATCTGTTAAACGGTACGGTCGGACATAAAATACGAACGCACAAAAATGTTCAAATGTTTGTAAATCTATCGGACCAAACTGCGTGGTCATCAGTTCGTAGCTTACAAACTACTTAAACCTAGGTAAACTAACCTAAGGAAAACACACACACCCATGCCCCAGGAAGGACTCGAATCTCCACGGCGAGCAACCGCGCGCTCCGCAGCGAATCGCTTTAGACCGCTCGGCTACTCCACCGCGGCTACCAACACACATTCATTTTTATATCTGATATATAAAAATGAATGTTTGTGTGTTCGCATTTAGCAATATTTAGCTCATAAGAAGGACAAATATTTAATTACGTATGAAATAGAATCGTCATAACTTGTAAACGGTTTACGTTGGGAAGTTAGAACTGCACGCTTAGCCGTGGGGCGTGATGGGAATTTATATTCGCATGCGTACGCGCCTTGTTGTTCCTTTCAGCGACAGAGTCCTCTTTCATTTGGATGGATCCGTCAATAAGCAAAATTGAAGCATTTTGGGGTACGGAGAATCCGCATTTTGCGATCCGGAGGTTTCTTCACCCGAGTGGTGTACGATGCCCAGTCAGGGAATAATCGGTGAGATATACCTTGATGCCACGGTGACTACCGAACAGTAGGTGAAGGTGTTGGAAGATGATTTCATCCCCATTATCCAAAGCGATGCTAATTGCGACTAGATGTGGTTCATTCGAGACGGAGCTCTACCCCATTATAGCAGATGAGTGTTGATGCAGGAGCACTTTTCGTCCCACATTGTGACACTGGGGTACCCAGAGGCCAATGGTATAGACCTCGATTGGCCGCTTTATTCTCCGGACCTGAACACCTACGGCTCCTGTTTCTGGGGCTACATTAAAAACAAGGTATACTGCAATAACCCCATGGACCATTGCTGAAGTGAACAGAGCCATTCTGGAAGTTTTCCGACATTTCAGGCGGTCATGCAGAATTTCACTATCCATCGGCGCCGCGTCATTGCCAAGGAAGGCAGGCACATCTAACATGTCATAGTCTCATCCGAATATCTGTAGTGAGGTCTACATATTGAGTAAAGTGTGTGTACGCCGTACTTTGTAACTAATGTACGTTTTGACCACAAAGGTTTTCCCGGCGTAATAACTGTTTGTAATCTTCTCGGGTCAGCAGCCGGATACTAAAGTCAACTTGACACAATATTTCAGCGGCACAACTGCCCGCCATCCTCAGATGAGCTTGCTGATAGACAATCTCGCCGGAACTGAGTTACCAGTGCAATCGGCGGCTCCTTTATACATCGAGGAAGGCCCATAGCGGGTGCACAAGAGTGACAGTGACTGCCCTCTGGCGCACAAGACGAACAGCGCTCCGGTGGTAGAGTCCGGCGAAATCGGTAATCGATGATAAAATTATTATTAAGATTTATGAAGTAACAACCGTTGTTTTTTAACATCTGATAACACCGGGTTCCAGGATTTACTAAGAAGGTAGCCTTTGTCTCTGTTAATCAGATTGTCAGATAATCGAATTTCTATGGATTCCTTTAAGACACAGTCCCAGTAACGAGATGCTGAAGCAACCATGTGAGTTTCGTCATATTACATTCTATGTCCCTCATCGAGACAGTGCTCAGCTACCGCCGACTTCTCGGCCTTGGGCAAACGTGTGTGCCGTTGATGTTCAATACATCTGTCCTGAATGGTGCGGATAGTCTGACAAATATACGTTTTCCAACATTGACAGGGAATCTTATATCTTCACTGATCGAAGAAGTGCTCTCGTCTTTACTGGCGGACGAAAAACACTCTTAATGTCATACTTTTTTAAAATTCTTCCTATCTTTGAAGAAATACTCCCGGCAAAAGGTAGGAAAGCAACTGATTTATGGGTCTCATTTAATGGTTCAGGTGAAGGACCAAACTGTAAAGCACAGCGGATCTGCTTATCTGTGTAGCCATTCTGTTGAAACACAACTTTTAGATGATCTAGTTCTTGCGTCAAACTTTCTACATCCGAAATGGCGTAAGCTCTTCTCGCTAATGTCCGAAGAACGCCAGTACGTTGGGCCGGAGGATGACAACTCGAGGCATGCAGATAGCGGTCCGTGTGCGTAGGTTTTCGATAAACGTTATGTCCCAGTTTCCCAATATCTCTTCTGTAAACCAGAACATCAAGAAACGGAAGCTTTCCCTCCTTCTCGACTTCCATTGTGAATCTGATGTTGGGATGCATGCAATTAAAATGGTCCAAAAGGCGGTTGAGAGATTCTTCCCCATGAGGCCACACCATAAAAGTATCATCGACGTACCTCCAAAAACTGGGACATAGCGTTTATCGAAAACCTACGCACACGGACCGCTATCTGCATGTCTCGAGTTGTCATCCTCCGGCCCAACGTACTGGCGTTCTTCGGACATTAGCGAGAAGAGCTTACGCCATTTCGGATGTAGAAAGTTTGACGCAAGAACTAGATCATCTAAAAGTTGTGTTTCAACAGAATGGCTACACAGATAAGCAGATCCGCTGTGCTTTACTGTTTGGTCCGTCACCTGAACCATTAAATGAGACCCATAAATCAGTTGCTTTCCTATCTTTTGCCGGGAGTATTTCTTCAAAGATAGGAAGAATTTTAAAAAAGTATGACATTAAGAGTGTTTTTCGTCCGCCAGTAAAGACGAGAGCACTTCTTGAAGGATGATTTGGGTCTGAGGAAGCCCGGGGTATATAAGATTCCCTGTCAATGTGGGAAAACGTATATTGGTCAGACTATCCGCACCATTCAGGACAGATGTATTGAACATCAACGGCACACACGTTTGCTCCAGCCCGAGAAGTCGGCGGTAGCTGAGCACTGTCACGATGAGGGACATAGAATGTAATATGACGAAACTCACATGGTTGCTTCAGCATCTCGTTACTGGGACTGTGTCTTAAAGGAATCCATAGAAATTCGATTATCTGACAATCTGATTAACAGAGACAAAGGCTACCTTCTTAGTAAATCCTGGAACCCGGTGTTATCAGATGTTTAAAAAACAACGGTTGGTATCTGAATAATAATTTTATCATCGATTATCGATTTCGCCGGACTCTACCACCGGAGCGCTGTACGTCTTGTGCGCCAGAGAGCAGTCACTGTCATTTCTTGCGCACGCGCTATGGGCCTTCCTCGATGTATAAAGGAGCCGCCGATTGCACTGATAACTCAGTTCCGGCGAGATTGTCTATCAGCAAGCTCACCTGAGGATGGCGGGCAGTTGCGCCGCTGAAATATTGTGTCAAGTTGACTTTAGTATCCGGCTGCAGACCCGAGAAAATTACAAACAGTTATTACGCCGGGAAAACCTTTGTGGTCACATCAGAAACCTCTACGGGGAGGAGATGGTTGAATCTGTGGGAAGACTGGATAAACTCCGCAAGAAGAAGGGTAAGCTGCTGAGCGCTCATGCTTTTTTATTGAGATGTCGTAATGAAAGTATCATACCGAAGTTCGCCAAGTTTGTGCATTATATTGATACGAAAGTGGCCAATAATGTCAAAAAGCGTGCTAGTCTTGCCCTAATAAGAGAGCGCATTCGGTATACTAGAAGACAATTGGATCTCGTATCCAAGGACTTATTTTATTTACATCTTGAGGTATCTTCACGGCTGTCGCCTGTATCTTGGGAATGGGTTGATAGCTCTTCGTGGGCTATGCCAGACTGGGCGCATAGAAGCGCAGTCGATAAGCAGTCTTCCAAATTTCAACGGCTATCGCGGCCTTCTACATCGCACAACATCAATCGAAGAACTGTTATTAATTTCACTGACAAAGAATTGGACGACGCCATGCTATCGGTATTGGAAAAAGGGTTGAACTTTGCCCCCACACCCAACAATGTTCCACTTACTGATTTTATTTGTTCAGTCGAACAAGCAGTGTCCAAACTACCTGGGGACCAGACGGAGGAAATTAGGCAAGAGGTTGCTCATACGTTGCGTCGGGCGCCGCCTCCACGGAGTAACATCTCTCCTCTTGAAAGGGCAGCAATTCGGTCCCTTAGAGAAGATCAAGATCTAATTATTTTACCAGCAGATAAAGGCAATGCCACAGTTCTTCTTTCCCGGGATGATTATCTACAAAAAATGGACTGTTTACTTGACGATTCAGCTTATCGCAGACTGCAAAAGGATCCACTGAATGGATAAAACGTATGACGCTTTCACTTTTGAAGAAGAGCTCTTCATCTGACGACGTTCAAAAGAAACTTCATCCTGGTGCGGCTGTTCCTCCCAGGTTATATGGTTTACCCAAGATACACAAACAAGAGGTCCCTCTTCGTCCGATTGTAAGTAATTTGGGCGCTCCTACTTATAACTTGGCGAAACATTTAGCATCTGTTCTTAGCCCACACGTGGGGAAATGTGAACATCACATTCTGAACTCTATGGATTTTATACAACGTTTAAAATCATTACGCCTTAGTCCTGATTTGCTCGTGAGTTTTGATGTAGTGTCGGTGTTTACCCGGGTTCCTCTGGAAGAATCTCTGCAATTGATTGGTGAAAAGGTGGACAAAGAAACAGCTGAGCTTTGTCGTCATGTACTCACATCGACGTACTTTTTATTTAATGACAAATTTTATGAACAAACTGACGGTGTTGCTATGGGGAGTCCATTATCCCCCATAGTAGCCAATCTTTTTATGGAGGATTTCGAAGATATGGCTTTGAAGACGGCGGCTCTTAAGCCAACTTGTTTTTGGAGGTACGTCGATGATACTTTTATGGTGTGGCTTCATGGGGAAGAATCTCTCAACTGCCTTTTGGACCATTTTAATTGCATGCATCCCAACATCAGATTCACAAGGGAAGTCGAGAAGGAGGGGAAGCTTCCGTTTCTTGATGTTCTGGTTTACAGAAGAGATGTTGGGAAACTGGGACATAGTGTTTATCGAAAACCTACGCACACGGACCGCTATCTGCATGCCTCGAGTTGTCATCCTCCGGCCCAACGTACTGGTGTTCTTCGGACATTAGCGAGAAGAGCTTACGCCATTTCGGATGTAGAAAGTTTGACGCAAGAACTAGATCATCTAAAAGTTGTGTTTCAACAGAATGGCTACACAGATAAGCAGATCCGCTGTGCTTTACTGTTTGGTCCGTCACCTGAACCATTAAATGAGACCCATAAATCAGTTGCTTTCCTATCTTTTGCCGGGAGTATTTCTTCAAAGATAGGAAGAATTTTAAAAAAGTATGACATTAAGAGTGTTTTTCGTCCGCCAGTAAAGACGAGAGCACTTCTTGAAGGATGATTTGGGTCTGAGGAAGCCCGGGGTATATAAGATTCCCTGTCAATGTGGGAAAACGTATATTGGTCAGACTATCCGCACCATTCAGGACAGATGTATTGAACATCAACGGCACACACGTTTACTCCAGCCCGAGAAGTCGGCGGTAGCTGAGCACTATCACGATGAGGGACATAGAATGTAATATGACGAAACTCACATGGTTGCTTTAGCATCTCGTTACTGGGACTGTGTCTTAAAGGAATCCATAGAAATTCGATTATGGCTTAGCCACAGCCGGTTCCGGCACACAATTTTAATCTGCCAGGAAGTTTCATATCAGCGCACACTCCGCTGCAGAGTGAAAGTTTCATTCTGGAAACATCCCCTAGGCTGTGGCTAAGCCATGTCTCCACCATATCCTTTCTTCCAGGAGTGCTAGTCTTGCAAGTTTCGCCGGAGAACTTCTGTGAAGTTTGGAAAGTAGGAGGCGAGGTACTGGCGGAAGTAAAGTTGTGAGGCGGCATCGTGAGTCGTGTCGGGGTAGCTCAGTGGTAGAGCGCTTGCCAGCGAAAGGCAAAGGTCCCAGGTTCGAGTCCCGGTTCCGGCACACAATTTTAATCTGCCAGGAAGTTTAATTTTATCATCGAATATCGATTTCGCCGGACTCTACCACCGGAGCGCTGTTCGTCTTGTGCGCCAGAGGGCAGTCACTGTCACTTCTTGCGCACGCGCTATGGGCCTTCCTCGATGTATAAAGGAGCCGCCGATTGCACTGGTAACTCAGTTCCGGCGAGATTGTCTATCAGCAAGCTCACCTGAGGACGGCGGGCAGTTGCGCCGCTGAAATATTGTGTCAAGTTGACTTTAGTATCCGGCTGCAGACCCGAGAAGATTACAAATAATGTACGTTTTGTTTCACATATTTCAATAACTGTCACCATGTAATTTATTATGTTCCTCGCTTCATATTATATTGTATTTTCAATTTTGTGTTCTTTATGCGAAGTGAAGTCTGCAATTAGACCCTGCATACCACGCGAAGTGGACAGTAGGCCGAACCATGCACTGCCGCCTTCCGTGCGCTACTGGACTTGCCAGAGGCTGGAGTGGCCACTTACCGCTCAAGTAGCTGGGTGGGCATCGAGAGAAGTGCACTCCGGCCGAGTGCTCCCGTCACGGGAAAATCCCTGGTGGTACGAGGAAAGGAACACTCAGCTACGGTGGCAGAAGTTTGCGGACCAATTCCCAGTAAAACGTATTACCCAATTACGAAGACAAAAATATCAGAGTGCTATTCGTCACACTTTCCGAACCTCGTCATACTCTGAGATATCATTTCCGACTTGCAGGTACAATATTTACATTACGATTTCAATTTTCGGTGACTTCGTGGTCAACAGAAACACCCTCGGATGATTTTTGTCAGGTTTGTGGAAGGAAATCGCCCGTGCTGTTTGAAATGAACCATACCGACATTTGCCTGTTGTAGCATAGGTAAATAACGGAAAACCTAAATCACGGTGACCGAAGGCGGAATTGAACCACGGTCCTCCCCTTTGCGAGTACTAGATAGTACCACTGCACCACCCCAGCGCAGCGAAGTGGCTGAGCACATTGAGGCGCTACGCTCCGATGCGCGAGGTCATTCCCCGTCGGAGGTTCGAATCCTCTTTCGGGCATTGAATTTTGTGTTGTCGTTAGTATAAGATAGTTTATAACTAGTTTGTTAGTTTAGGGACAGATCTCCCCGCATTTTAGTCCCAACAGCTTAACAAACATTTCAACTTTTTTTTTTTCATTTATTCGCAGTAGAGAAAAGAATTCATCTTGTAGTAATATTCTCAATGTGTTCATCGTGCGAAAAACTACTAAAACTTGACTGTCTCCTCGAATATCATAAACAAACGATGCAGAGTGTTATTCCGATCCACCTTCTGTCGGTTACATTGTTACAAATGATGTACAATATTGTAGTAATACATTAATGAAATATTTTTATCAAAATAACTTGTGCGACGCTTGTCGCTGCCAGCATACCAATAAACATTTGATATTTGTCACGTTCAACTATTTTGTAAATAGCCGAAGGTAGAGAGCGGAACTTCTCGGGATTTATTGTTTTGTCCTCGATGTATTAGGACGTGTTCCAGCCATGGACTTTGCCTAACCATTGTAAGTGTGAGGTTAGTTACTTTTTTTACTGATTTCAATGAACCCTACAGTTAATTTGAAAGATCTTACTCATTTACAATTCCTTCTCCATTCTCACTAATTTTAAAGTTATTTATTTTCAGTAGACCCAATACTTCATAAAGTGATGCTTGGATAATGTTGCAGCTCGCTTCGCGATTGTGCTAGAACATTCTATGTGCAACTTTAATTTATTTCGTGGTTATGAATGGTTTATTGATTTTCAATGCCCGAAGGAAAATCTTCGCAATGTTTATGAGGTCCGATAATTTTGCAATTTTTGGCGACTATCATAATAAATTTTCAACACGGTCATAGAACAATAGCAAACGAAACGAACAATCCCAACATCAATTTATCGAAGTAATATTCCAGTTGTCTCCTCCATAATCACAGCAGAATACGGTAGAAATTTACTCAAAGGTTTCAATAAGGTAAAATTTAGGTTCCGCCGACTTCTTCCGTAATGTTGCTTTCTGGTGTTTTAGTTGGTACCAATATCACGACCGCTACCATTTAATGGCGGAATCCAATGATTTTGTTTACATTGTCCCTTCCTTTTCAAAATTGATTAGTATTTTCATTTGACATATTTCACTATCTGGTAAAATTTCATTAGCGATCCCCAACCTCAACTTTAATACGCAACACCCGTTTTCATACGAAAGCAGCATTACAATATGGAAATTATCTAAAATGGGACCATTGAATAGGTGACCATTTTTTTCGTGATTTACTATTTAACGGGTCTTATGCAGTACCAACATTAATAAACTCGGATAATAGTTTCCAAAATGACAAGCCAAGATCGCACACTAACAATTTATTAAATGACGACCGGTTTCGGTGCACTGTGTCACCATCATCTGGTCACATATATGTTATAATCAGGTCATCTTGTTAAAAAATTGGGTATAAAATAACAAGTGCAACATTTCACTTAGTCACTATATAAAAAACTACATAAGTTAAAAACATGATAGCTTACACAATACTACAATTGTGTAAGCTGTCATGTTTTTAACTTATGTAGTTTTTTATATAGTGACTAAGTGCAATGTTGCACTTGTTATTTTATACCCAATTTTTTAACAAGATGACCTGATTATAACATATATGTGACCAGATGATGGTGACACAGTGAACCGAAAGCGGTCGTCATTTAATGAATTGTTAGTGTGCGATCTTGGCTTGTCATTTTGAAAACTATGAAACAATTCGATCGCCTCCAGACCAGACTATGTCAGGTAATCTTAAAACCTTGGATAACATTACGGTAGTGCTGGTACGGCCGCGCGGATCTAGGCGCCATGTCAGGGACTGCATGGTCGCACGCGCAGTATGTTGCAGTCCTCCCTCAGGTATGAGCGTGGGTGTTGTCCTTATTTGAAGTTAGTCTGTAAGCCTGGGGACTGATGACCACAATAGGTTCGTCCCGTGGATTCACAAACATTAGAACATTCGATAACCTCAGAGTTCCTCTTCATTCAAGGCCAGATGCGCTAATGTTAGCCCTGTGAACTCGTATTCCTGAGGACGGCCCTACAAACCCGTCACCGGCCATGCATGTTTAGGTTTTTCATCCGATATCCCTAAATCGCTCCAGGTAAATTCGGGGCTGGTTTCTTCGAAAGTGCTCTGCCGATTTTCCTCCATGCATTTAACAAAAAAACAACCCGTGTTTGCTCAGAGGCAAAGACAGAGGCACCAGAGACGCTGTCCTGACATTGTGCACGGTAATGGAGGCAATAGTTAACGAAAATAAGGACATATACGGTTTGTCGACATGAGAAATGGGTCCTGCGTCTGTTGCTGCATTTGGATTTAAATTGTGAGAAAAATGTGACCGTGTGTTTGTGTGTACATATTGCATATTGTTCTAATCTTTATGAAATTTTCCACACTTGAACTTCAAACCAAGAGGACGGTCACCGTAAATGTAAGGATATGTACAACATAGAGTTCAGGAGATATGACGTCATAAACAATGAAATGCGCAAAAAACTGCCACACGACGCGACTTTGTTGCACGTTTTCTCCTAAACCACTGGATCGATCTCAACCAAATTTGGTGCATATGTTCCTCATCGTGATGTAGTTATTGCTGTAGTGGTACAAACAACTACACATAGTTCAGGGAATGTGTTGTTGTGATCTTCAGTCCTGAGACTGGTTTGATGCAGTCAGAATAGGTACTTTAGGTAATTGTTGGTTCTTAGTGAATGTTTTGAGTCATTTTTCATTAGACTCACTATCCAGACTAAAGTTTCTAACCCAAGACTTCGTCAGTAGTGTACCAGTGTAATGTCCAAATAATGGTGGACTTTAAGTTGATTCTGTCAGTAATGATCATTGTTTATAATTGTAGTAAACTATTAAATTAGTGTAGTGAAATAACAGTAAAGACAGAGTTTATTAAATTTTTCGTGTATAAATTTTGATGAATTAAGTTACCACCCTTGGCGTTTATGACAACTAGTTATGTGTGATAAAAGTTGAGAACGAGAATGAATAACGATCCTGTATCATCACAACAAAAGACGGAGACGTCATGGCCAGAGTGAATATATTAAAGAAGTTTACAAGTTCATCCACTGCCGTCATGCCTGATGTCAGCAATGGGAAAAACGTCAAACCTTTTAGTGATGCTTCACGGGACATTCTGAAGGCCGGAACACGGTTGCGCCTTCCGCTCAGAGATCCGCCGTTCGACAACTACTATCAATCATTTGTCACAGATAAGTGGGAGACACAAGGATCACAGGCATCCGGGAACTCAGGTGGCACTCTACGCTCCAGTATTCGGCACAGGTGCCCTCATTATAGGGTAGTAGCTGGAAGCCTGTCAACTGCAGCCTACACAGCCGCCAGCTGCCTACGGTATGGGCAGTGGCCAAACCCCTCTGCTTCCATCCACAACAGGCGCAGTCCCGATCTGTTCCCATTAAGCTATTTCTCACCTGACTAACTAAATGTTCAAATGTTTGTATAGTCTATAGGACTTAACTACGGGGTCATCAGTCCCTAAACTTACAAACTACTTATGAACTACTTACGAACTAGGACGGCACAAATATCCATGCCTGAGGGGGGGGGGGATTCGAACCCCCGACCGTAGTGGCCGTCCAGACCGTGACTGAAGCGCCTCAGTCCCCGCAGCCACCGCGGCCGGCTGACTGACTACCTGAAGCGATCGCCTCTGTTCAATTTAACAAAATTTAATTACGTTTGTCATTACAACTGCAATAAGATGTAAGCTTTTTCCACCGGTCCCAAATCGTTTTATCTAATACTAGATGAAAACCCGGCATCGCCCGGGTAGTTATTTATTCATTTAGTACATCTCTCCTTCCCTTTTCTCTCTCTTATTACCTGCTATTTTATCCTCTCTGTTCCTCTTCTCCCCTCCCCTCTCACTTTCTCTCTCTCTCTCTCTCTCTCTCTCTCTCTCTCTCTCTCTCTCTCTCTCTCTCTCTCCCTGTTCATTGCCTATCTCACCTCTCTCTTTGTTCACGTGCTCCTCCCCTCCATCTCCTCTCTCCTCTTTCAGTCCGTCTCCTCCTCCCCCTACTCCTCTCCCTCCTATATATGAAGCCATACATATATGAGCCAAGTTTAATGGTGACACGTCAAATCTCCTTCATGAAAACATATATTTATGTGCTGACTTCATGGTAACCAGTCAAACAGTTTGCATGCTTTTTGAAACGTACCCTCCGCTATGCACCTACAGAGTCTTACGAAAGGTAGCCCATGTATTAATTCGGCATATAGGCTATCTTCATTCCACATTTCATTCAATTCCGTCCAGCCGTTTCAGCGTCAAGAGTGTTAATCCATTGTATGGTACCCTCCGCCACTCACCTTGCGGTGGCTTACGAACGGCAGCCGTTGTATTAATGCAGGGGATAAACTATCTCCATTTCCAATTTCATTCAGATCTGTCCATCCCTTACAGCATGGAGTAGCAAACATATTAAACCATTGTAATGTACCCTCTAAGATGCACCTAATGGCGGCTTACGAAAGGTAGCCCATGTAGTAATCAGAGTAAAAGCTACTTCTGTTCCAAATTTCATTCATATCCGTCCAGTCATTTCAGCGTAAGAAACGAATTAACTGATTGTAAAGCATCACCCGCCATGCACCATACGAAATTTAATGTATGCCTATAACTTTCGCGCGAGTGCAAGCAATTAATTGAAAACGTTTTGCCGCAATTGGATGTACGGTATGGCCGTGCATTAAATACGAACATAGGACAAACAAACAAACATTAATTTTTATGTATTAGATTTATTTTCAAATTCGCATTAAAACCATACGTTGGTAACAACAAATTCCTTCTGCTGGTGGTTTTCACCCCAATGATTCGATACGCTTGGTAGGCATAAAAGCTGACAGTAACAAAAAAAAAAAAAAAAAAAAAAAAAAAAAAAAAAAAAAAAAAAAAAAAAAAACCCTGTCATTTAAAAATCTGAATGAAGTATGCTATCCGCTGAAGCATATTAAAAAAATTATCTTACTTTAAATTGCTTACATAAAATTCACACGGTGTTAACAATAATTACGTTTTAAATGCTTCTTTGATGATTATCACCCTGAAAACTGAAATGTAACTTCCAGAGAGAGCTACTAGAATTTTCAGATATTTTATTTCATTCGAAACTTCGCCGAAATCTGAAAATTAACTGTTTAGTCACGTTAATTAATTGAAATGATTGTAGGAAATCTGAATATATTAATACTGCACAGATAAATTGAATTATTCAATCATATTTAATAATTTCTTCGGGATCGGAATACAACAGTAGAACTTACGAAGTCCCTGTGTAGGTATCCTCCGTCATGCACCATCCAAAATATTCTGTGACAATGACCTTCCTCTTGTTTTGAAGGTCAAGTGCCCAAATTAAAATGTTCAAATGTTTGTAAATCTATCGGACCAAAGAGCGCGGTCATCAGTCCGTAGCTTACAAACTACTTAAACCTAGGTAAACTAACCTGAGGACAACGCACAGACACCCATGCCCCAGGGAGGACTCGAACCTCCACGGCGAGCAACCGCGCGCTCCGCAGCGAGACGCTTTAGACCGCTCGGCTACTACACCGCGGCAAGTGCCCAAATTGTCATGAAGATTTTAGGATGAATAAAGTTTCTTAATTCGTATGTCGCATGATGCCATATGTTTTCAACCATATAACTGTTTATGACGTCATATCTCCTGAACTATATGTAGTAAGAAGTTCTTACCTATATGTCAATTGTTACCTCAAGCAAGGAATAAGTGTACCAAATTTCGTTGAAATTTGTTCGGTGGTTTAGAAGCAGACGTAGCATGATGCCGCACTTAACAGCGCATTGCCTGAAGTTTTTGTCGTACAGTCATTTAATGGTTCCTATCACCATCACGGAAGTGGAAGCAATATGTTGACAAAGTTTCATCACTATCGGTTGAACGGTACGGCCGCGCATTTAATACGAACACACGTAAGAGTTGCTTGGTCACATTCGCCGTGTGAGGTCGGGCATTATCGTGATAAAAAAACATCATCTTCTGACAATAATCCACGGGGCTTGTTCGGTATTGCGCGGCGTAATTTCTTAATGGTATCGCAGTAAACATGTGCATTGATTGTATATACGACATAAAGTCGTTGAGGATGCAGGCGACCATGATGAAATGATTAGGTAGTACTGCTGTGAAGCTACTTCATGTATAGCGTGCCCTCAAAAATGACGCGTTTCGGCTTTACCAGAAGTAAGAAGTTGTTTGGTACACATACGAAAGCAGACTAGACTGCTTTTGTATGTGTATCGAACAACTTCTTACGTCTGTTCACGTATGCACATGGCATGGAAAAGATGCTAATCTGATGATGGCACAGCCGGAACGCGTCATTTTTGAGTGTGACATATAATAAAGAATTTGCGACCTAACCAGCTTCACAGCAGTACTACCTAATCATGTGCATTGATTGTTTCGTCTCTTGGTAAGGAATCAATCAGCAAAATTCCTTTTTTGTTGCGAACCTCAGTGCACATGACTTTTCGAGGTGTCAATATTTGATTTGGCTTAACTTTCAATGGGGATGAAGTGTGCCTCCATTCTAGAGATTGCCGTTTTGTTTCAGTTCCATCCCCCTTGACAATCCGAAAACCAAAACCATCGCCTTCTTCATTGTACCATGTAAAAACTGAAGTGCATTGCCCAAGTGTTGTTTTTTGTGTTGTTCAGTGTGAAATTTGGGTACCCAAAATGAGCAAAATTTTCGAAATTTCAGTTACAGTATCATGAATTAGTGATCGTGAGATTTGCGGAACTTCCATAGCAAGTACACAACCTGTAAACTTTCGGTTATCATTAATGTTCTCTTTAATTTATGATCAAGTTCATCAGTCAGTACACTCTGGCGTCCATTTCGTTCTTCATCTTGCACTTCATAACGTCCTTCCTTGAACAGTCTGACCCATCATCTAACCACTGAATCGCTCATAGCATTTTGTCCGTAAACCTCGCAGATTTACCAATGAATTTCCTGAGGTTTAATTTTCTTTGCATTTACAAAACGAATCACAGATGTGATTTCACATGCGGTGGTATTTTAAATTGCGACTGATTATAAAGAAGCATTATAAAGAAGCTCTGCAAAGCTTATTTTGCAGCAGCGATCTGAAAATTGGGGTACATGTCCTCTCCTTCAGTCAGACCAACGGCCTCGCACGCTCAGAACTGCGATTGGAGCGCTTTCGTGGAAAGAAATACAAACGGGACTTACTTTGTGGGCGACGCTCGTATAGAAATAAATGTTGGTATGTTTGTTCGTGCTTTTTATGCGCTGCCGTACTGTTCATCCGATTGTGATGAAACTTGTCCAACATATTGCCTGTACTGTCGTGAACGTTATTGGCATATTTATATCATTGTACACACACAGTTGAGGATTTATGACCACATAAACTCAGAGGTACGTGAAACACTACCACATTACAAACGAAATTTAAATTTATTACTTCTTTGCTATTAAACATATTCACAACATACACTGCTCAAAAGAATTAAGAAATCAGATGGGATATCATAGCTAATATACATACGGTAACGTATTTTATTGAGATATTTATAACACAGTAAGCACAGTTTACAACTCACTGCGAAGACATGGCGACGAGCTGCGACAGGCACATACAAAAGATACACACATGCAACACTTTCAGCTATCGGCCATGGCCTTATTCAGACAATAGAACACTCACGCGATTACACAGGCACACAGTCATACAACCAACACCTCCGGCTGCCGCACTTCAAAATAGAGTTGGCTACTGAGTTGATGTTTCGACACAGTGAATCGAGTCAGCGAACTGTACAACTGAGTCGAAACTTGAATCGGCACTGTTTCGAAACAACGAATCTTGTGATTCATGTATCGCACGCTAGGTACCGTTAACATGCGCTTTGCTGCCCGTCTGCCTGGGTGGGTTCGACACAGCGCCTAGGCGTGCGACGGGTTTGAAGTTGTTCCCCTAACGCGCTACGCAATATTTTGAATTATGCTACCGGTACCCTTCAACTGAGGTTTTAAAACAGTTATACCACCGAGAAAAATTGTGAAGTCTTTCGGTGTTTTGATGTAGTTTCGCGTGAACTAAGCGTTGTTATGCATTGTTGCTACATCTGTGGCAGGTGAACGTCTTTTTGAAGTAAGGGCAAATAATTTCAGTGAGACGAAACCGCATTCTCAGTAAGACGTGAAAAATAACTTTTTTAATTTCAATTTACAGAAACTATAATTGATTCTCTTTTATTTGACTGACTGAAGATGAATCTGATTTTTATAATATGTATGTGGACATTGAAAGATTTTAGTTCAGTTTTGTGGTTTCGTCACCTAAATTGTGAAATGTGTTTCCTTGTGTTACAACTTGTAGAAATATCTGTTGATTGCATTAAATATGTCTTAGGAACAAATCTTAATATTTTGCTTATATTGATTGGTTAGAAAAGTTATTCATTTCTGGATGCATGTAGACATTTGAACCATGATCTTTCTTGTTTTATTTAGACTTAATTATGGAATTTTGAGGTTGAGAAAGTTTCATCACTTTGGAATTCAAACATTATTATTTTGTGCTTCCATTGTTACAATATTTCTTTGTATGAAACTATGAGTAACTTAGGAAAAGTTTACGCTTTAACACGATTGTAAAACCGTAGTAGCAAACAAATCCCATGCCGTTCAATTAAGTCTAGTGAATAACGTATTAAAACCATATTGATATTCCATTGATGTGTCGTATTTGCAGTATCGCCCTACTGCAGCTGTCTCGGCTCACATGAATCAGGGAATGTAGCGCGGCACACGACTCTGCAACACGCCAGATGTTTCGAGTGCCGAAGCAGTGAGTCGACTCACAACGGCGGCGCCCTGCAGCTGTCGCAGTTCACGTGAATCAGGGAATGTAGTGCGGCACACGACTCTGCAACACGCCAGATGTTTCGAGTGCCGAAGCAGTGAGTCGACTCACAACGGCGGCGCCCTGCAGCTGTCGCGGTTCACGTGAATCAGGGAATGTAGCGCGGCACACGACTCTGCAACACGCCAGATGTTTCGAGTGCCGAAGCAGTGAGTGGACTCACAACGGCGGCGCCCTGCAGCTGTCGCGGTTCACGTGAATCAGGGAATGTAGCGTGGCACACGACTCTGCAACACGCCAGATGTTTTGAGTGCCGAAGCAGTGAGTCGACTCACAACGGCGGCGCCATGCAGCTGTCGAGGTTCACGTGAATCAGGGAATGTAGCGCGGCACACGACTCTGCAACACGCCAGATGTTTCGAGTGCCGAAGCAGTGAGTCGACTCACAACGGCGGCGGCCTGCAGCTGTCGCGGTTCACGTGAATCAGGGAATGTAGCGCGGCACACGACTCTGCAACACGCCAGATGTTTCGAGTGCCGAAGCAGTGAGTCGACTCACAACGGCGGCGGCCTGCAGCTGTCGCGGTTCACGTGAATCAGGGAATGTAGTGCGGCACACAACTCTGCAACACGCCAAATGTTTCGAGTGCCGATGCAGTGAATCGACTCACATTGGCGGCGCCCTGCAGCTGTCGCGGTTCACGTGAATCAGGGAATGTACGCGGCACACGCCTCTGCAACACGCCAGATGTTACGAGTGCCGAAGCAGTGAGTCGACTCACATTGGCGGCGCCCTGCAGCTGTCGCGGTTCACGTGAATCAGGGAATGTAGCGCGGCACACGACTCTGCAACACGCCAGATGTTACGAGTGCCGAAGCAGTGAGTCGACTCACAACGGCGGCGCCCTGCAGCTGTCGCGGTTCACGTGAATCAGGGAATGTAGCGCGGCACACGACTCTGCAACACGCCAGATGTTTCGAGTGCCGAAGCAGTGAGTCGACTCACAACGGCGGCGCCCTGCAGCTGTCGCGGTTCACGTGAATCAGGGAATGTAGCGTGGCACACGACTCTGCAACACGCCAGATGTTTTGAGTGCCGAAGCAGTGAGTCGACTCACAACGGCGGCGGCCTGCAGCTGTCGCGGTTCACGTGAATCAGGGAATGTAGTGCGGCACACGACTCTGCAACATGCCAGACGTTTCGAGTGCCGAAGCAGTGAGTCGACTCACAACGGCGGCGGCCTGCAGCTGTCGCGGTTCACGTGAATCAGGGAATGTAGTGCGGCACACAACTCTGCAACGCGCCAAATGTTTCGAGTGCCGATGCAGTGAATCGACTCACATTGGCGGCGCCCTGCAGCTGTCGCGGTTCACGTGAATCAGGGAATGTACGCGGCACACGACTCTGCAACACGCCAGATGTTACGAGTGCCGAAGCAGTGAGTCGACTCACATCGGCGGCGCCCTGCAGCTGTCGCGGTTCACGTGAATCAGGGAATGTACGCGGCACACGACTCTGCAACACGCCAGATGTTACGAGTGCCGAAGCAGTGAGTCGACTTACAACGGCGGCGCCCTGCAGCTGTCGCGGTTCACGTGAATCAGGGAATGTAGCGCGGCACAAGACTCTGCAACACGCCAGATGTTTCGAGTGCCGAAGCAGTGAGTCGACTCACAATGGCGGCGCCCTGCAGCTGTCGCGGTTCACGTGAATCAGGGAATGTAGCGCGGCACACGACTCTGCAACACGCCAGATGTTTCGAGTGCCGAAGCAGTGAGTCAACTCACAACGGCGGCGTCCAGCAGCTGTCGTGGTTCACGTGAATCAGGGAATGTAGCGCGGCACACGACTCTGCAAAACGCCAGATGTTTCGAGTGCCGAAGCAGTGAAGCGACTCACATCGGCAGCGCCCTGCAGCTGTCGCGGTTCACGTGAATCAGGGAATGTAGCGCGGCACACGACTCTGCAACACGCCAGATGTTTCGAGTGCCGAACCAGTGAGTCGACTCACAACGGCGGCACCCTGCAGCTGTCGCGGTTCACGTGAATCAGGGAATGTACGCGGCACACGACTCTGCAACACGCCAGATGTTACGAGTGCCGAAGCAGTGAGTCGACTCACAACGGCGGCGCCCTGCAGCTGTCGCGGTTCACGTGAATCAGGGAATGTAGCGCGGCACAAGACTCTGCAACACGCCAGATGTTTCGAGTGCCGAAGCGGTGAGTCGACTCACAATGGCGGCGCCCTGCAGCTGTCGCGGTTCACGTGAATCAGGGAATGTAGCGCGGCACACGACTCTGCAACACGCCAGTTTTTTCGAGTGCCGAAGCAGTGAGTCAACTCACAACGGCGGCGGCCTGCAGCTGTCGCGGTTCAGGTGAATCAGGGAATGTAGCGCGGCACACGACTCTGCAAAACGCCAGATGTTTCGAGTGCCGAAGCAGTAAAGCGACTCACATCGGCGGCGCCCTGCAGCTGTCGCGGTTCACGTGAATCAGGGAATGTAGCGCGGCACACGACTCTGCAACACGCCAGATGTTTCGAGTGCCGAAGCAGTGAGTCGACTCACAACGGCGGCACCCTGCAGCTGTCGCGGTTCACGTGAATCAGGGAATGTAGCGTGGCACACGACTCTGCAACACGCCAGATGTTTTGAGTGCCGAAGCAGTGAGTCGACTCACAACGGCGGCGTCATGCAGCTGTCGAGGTTCACGTGAATCAGGGAATGTAGCGCGGCACACGACTCTGCAACATGCCAGATGTTTCGAGTGCCGAAGCAGTGAGTCGACTCACAACGGCGGCGGCCTGCAGCTGTCACGGATCACGTGAATCAGGGAATGTAGTGCGGCACACGACTCTGCAACATGCCAGACGTTTCGAGTGCCGAAGCAGTGAGTCGACTCACAACGGCGGCGGCCTGCAGCTGTCGCGGTTCACGTGAATCAGGGAATGTAGTGCGGCACACAACTCTGCAACACGCCAAATGTTTCGAGTGCCGATGCAGTGAATCGACTCACATTGGCGGCGCCCTGCAGCTGTCGTGGTTCACGTGAATCAGGGAATGTGCGCGGCACACGACTCTGCAACACGCCAGATGTTACGAGTGCCGAAGCAGTGAGTCGACTCACATCGGCGGCGCCCTGCAGCTGTCGCGGTTCACGTGAATCAGGGAATGTAGCGCGGCACACGACTCTGCAACACGCCAGATGTTTCGAGTGCCGAAGCAGTGAGTCGACTCACAACGGCGGCGGCCTGCAGCTGTCGCGGTTCACGTGAATCAGGGAATGTAGCGCGGCACACGACTCTGCAACACGCCAGATGTTTCGAGTGCCGAAGCAGTGAGTCGACTCACAACGGCGGCGCCCTGCAGCTGTCGCTGTTCACGTGAATCAGGGAATGTAGCGCGGCACACGACTCTGCAAAACGCCAGATGTTTCGAGTGCCGAAGCAGTGAAGCGACTCACATCGGCGGCGCCCTGCAGCTGTCGCGGTTCACGTGAATCAGGGAATGTAGCGCGGCACACGACTCTGCAACACGCCAGATGTTTCAAGTGCCGAAGCAGTGAGTCGACTCACAACGGCGGCACCCTGCAGCTGTCGCGGTTCACGTGAATCAGGGAATGTAGCGCGGCACACGACTCTGCAACACGCCAGATGTTTCGAGTGCCGAAGCAGTGAGTCGACTCACAATGGCGTCGGCCTGCAGCTGTCGTGGTTCACTTGAATCAGGGAATGTAGCGCGGCACACGACTCTGCAACACGCCAGATGTTTCGAGTGCCGATGCAGTGAATCGACTCACATTGGCGGCGCCCTGCAGCTGTCGCGGTTCACGTGAATCAGGGAATGGAGCGCGGCACATGACTCTGCAACACGCCAGATGTTTCGAGTGCCGTAGCAGTGAGTCGACTCACATCGGCGGCGCCCTGCAGCTATCGCGGTTCACGTGAATCAGGGAATGTAGCGTGGCACACGACTCTGCAACACGCCAGATGTTTCGAGTGCCGAAGCAGTGAGTCGACTCACAACGGCGGCACCCTGCAGCTGTCGCAGTTCACGTGAATCAGGGAATGTAGCGCGGCACACGACTCTGCAACATGCCAGATGTTTCGAGTGCCGAAGCAGTGAGTCGATTCACAACGGCGGCGCCCTGCAGCTGTCGCGGTTCACGTGAATCAGGGAATGTAGCGCGGCACACGACTCTGCAACACGCCAGATGTTTCGAGTGCCAAAGCAGTGAGTCGACTCACAACGGCAGCGCCCTGCAGCTGTCGCGGTTCACGTGAATCAGGGAACGTAGCGCGGCACACGACTCTGCAACACGTCAGATGTTTCGAGTGCCGAAGCAGTGAGTCGACTCACAACGGCGGCGCCCTGCAGCTGTTGCGGTTCACGTGAATCAGGGAATGTAGCGCGGCACACGACTCTGCAACACGCCAGATGTTTCGAGTGCCGAAGCAGTGAGTCGACTCACAACGGCGCCGCCCTGCAGCTGTCGCGGTTCATGTGAATCAGGGAATGTAGCGCGGCACACGACTCTGAAACACGCCAGATGTTTCGAGTGGCGAAGCAGTGAGTCGACTCACAACGGCGGCGCCCTGCAGCTGTCGCGGTTCACGTGAATCAGGGAATGTACGCGGCACACGACTCTGCAACACGCCAGATGTTTCGAGTGCCGAAGCAGTGAGTCGACTCACAACGGCGGCGCCCTGCAGCTGTCGCGGTTCACGTGAATCAGGGAATGTAGCGCGGCACACGACTCTGCAACACGCCAGATGTTTCGAGTGCCGAAGCAGTGAGTCGACTCACAACGGCGGCGCCCTGCAGCTGTCGCGGTTCACGTGAATCAGGGAATGTAGCGTGGCACACGACTCTGCAACACGCCAGATGTTTTGAGTGCCGAAGCAGTGAGTCGACTCACAACGGCGGCGCCATGCAGCTGTCGAGGTTCACGTGAATCAGGGAATGTAGCGCGGCACACGACTCTGCAACACGCCAGATGTTTCGAGTGCCGAAGCAGTGAGTCGACTCACAACGGCGGCGGCCTGCAGCTGTCGCGGTTCACGTGAATCAGGGAATGTAGTGCGGCACACGACTCTGCAACATGCCAGACGTTTCGAGTGCCGAAGCAGTGAGTCGACTCACAACGGCGGCGGCCTGCAGCTGTCGCGGTTCACGTGAATCAGGGAATGTAGTGCGGCACACAACTCTGCAACACGCCAAATGTTTCGAGTGCCGATGCAGTGAATCGACTCACATTGGCGGCGCCCTGCAGCTGTCGCGGTTCACGTGAATCAGGGAATGTACGCGGCACACGACTCTGCAACACGCCAGATGTTACGAGTGCCGAAGCAGTGAGTCGACTCACAACGGCGGCGCCCTGCAGCTGTCGCGGTTCACGTGAATCAGGGAATGTAGCGCGGCACAAGACTCTGCAACACGCCAGATGTTTCGAGTGCCGAAGCAGTGAGTAGACTCAAAATGGCGGCGCCCTGCAGCTGTCGCGGTTCATGTGAATCAGGGAATGTAGCGCGGCACACGACTCTGCAACATGCCAGATGTTTCGAGTGCCGAAGCAGTGAGTCGACTCACAACGGCGGCGGCCTGCAGCTGTCGCGGTTCACGTGAGTCAGGGAATGTAGCGCGGCACACGACTCTGCAACACGCCAGATGTTTCGAGTGCCGAAGCAGTGAGTCGACTCACAACGGCGGCGCCCTGCAGCTGTCGCTGTTCACGTGAATCAGGGAATGTAGCGCGGCACACGACTCTGCAAAACGCCAGATGTTTCGAGTGCCGAAGCAGTGAAGCGACTCACATCGGCGGCGCCCTGCTGCTGTCGCGGTTCACGTGAATCAGGGAATGTAGCGCGGCACACGACTCTGCAACACGCCAGATGTTTCGAGTGCCGAAGCAGTGAGTCGACTCACAACGGCGGCACCCTGCAGCTGTCGCGGTTCACGTGAATCAGGGAATGTAGCGTGGCACACGACTCTGCAACACGCCAGATGTTTTGAGTGCCGAAGCAGTGAGTCGACTCACAACGGCGGCGGCCTGCAGCTGTCGCGGTTAACGTGAATCAGGTAATGTAGTGCGGCACACGACTCTGCAACATGCCAGACGTTTCGAGTGCCGAAGCAGTGAGTCGACTCACAACGGCGGCGCCCTGCAGCTGTCGCGGTTCACGTGAATCAGGGAATGTAGTGCGGCACACAACTCTGCAACACGCCAAATGTTTCGGGTGCCGATGCAGTGAATCGACTCACATTGGCGGCGCCCTGCAGCTGTCGCGGTTCACGTGAATCAGGGAATGTACGCGGCACACGACTCTGCAACACGCCAGATGTTACGAGTGCCGAAGCAGTGAGTCGACTCACATCGGCGGCGCCCTGCAGCTGTCGCGGTTCACGTGAATCAGGGAATGTACGCGGCACACGACTCTGCAACACGCCAGATGTTACGAGTGCCGAAGCAGTGAGTCGACTCACAACGGCGGCGCCCTGCAGCTGTCGCGGTTCACGTGAATCAGGGAATGTAGCGCGGCACAAGACTCTGCAACACGCCAGATGTTTCGAGTGCCGAAGCAGTGAGTCGACTCACAATGGCGGCGCCCTGCAGCTGTCGCGGTTCACGTGAATCAGGGAATGTAGCGCGGCACACGACTCTGCAACACGCCAGATGTTTCGAGTGCCGAAGCAGTGAGTCGACTCACAACGGCGGCGGCCTGCAGCTGTCGCGGTTCACGTGAATCAGGGAATGTAGCACGGCACACGACTCTGCAACACGCCAGATGTTTCGAGTGCCGAAGCAGTGAGACGACTCACAACGGTGGCGCCCTGCAGCTGTCGCTGTTCACGTGAATCAGGGAATGTAGCGCGGCACACGACTCTGCAAAACGCCAGATGTTTCGAGTGCCGAAGCAGTGAAGCGACTCACATCGGCGGCGCTCTGCAGCTGTCGCGGTTCACGTGAATCAGGGAATGTAGCGCGGCACACGACTCTGCAACACGCCAGATGTTTCGAGTGCCGAAGCAGTGAGTCGACTCACAACGGCGGCACCCTGCAGCTGTCGCGGTTCACGTGAATCCTGGAATGTAGCGCGGCACACGACTCTGCAACACGCCAGATGTTTCGAGTGCCATAGCAGTGAGTCGACTCACAATGGCGGCGCCCTGCAGCTGTCGCGGTTCACGTGAATCAGGGAATGTAGCGCGGCACACGACTCTGCAACACGCCAGATGTTTCGAGTGCCGATGCAGTGAATCGACTCACATTGGCGGCGCCCTGCAGCTGTCGCGGTTCACGTGAATCAGGCAATGTAGCGCGGCACACGACTCTGCAACATGCCAGATGTTTCGAGTGCCGAAGCAGTGAGTCGACTCACAACGGCGGCGGCCTGCAGTTGTCGCGGTTCTCGTGAATCAGGGAATGTAGCGCGGCACTCGACTCTGCAACACGCCAGATGTTTCGAGTGCCGAAGCAGTGAGTCGACTCACAACGGCGGCGCCCTGCAGCTGTCGCGGTTCACGTGAATCAGGGAATGTAGCGCGGCACACGACTCTGCAACACGCCAGATGTTTCGAGTGCCGAAGCAGTGAGTCGACTCACAACGGCGGCGCCCTACAGCTGTCGCAGTTCACGTGAATCAGGGAATGTAGTGCGGCACACGACTCTGCAACACGCCAGATGTTTCGAGTGCCGAAGCAGTGAGTGGACTCACAACGGCGGCGCCCTGCAGCTGTCGCGGTTCACGTGAATCAGGGAATGTAGCGCGGCACACGACTCTGCAACACGCCAGATGTTTCGAGTGCCGAAGCAGTGAGTCGACTCACAACGGCGGCGCCCTGCAGCTGTCACGGTTCACGTGAATCAGGGAATGTAGCGTGGCACACGACTCTGCAACACGCCAGATGTTTTGAGTGCCGAAGCAGTGAGTCGACTCACAACGGCGGCGCCATGCAGCTGTCGAGGTTCACGTGAATCAGGGAATGTAGCGCGGCACACGACTCTGCAACACGCCAGATGTTTCGAGTGCCGAAGCAGTGAGTCGACTCACAACGGCGGCGGCCTGCAGCTGTCGCGGTTCACGTGAATCAGGGAATGTACGTGGCACACGACTCTGCAACACGCCAGATGTTACGAGTGCCGATGCAGTGAATCGACTCACATTGGCGGCGCCCTGCAGCTGTCGCGGTTCACGTGAATCAGGGAATGTAGCGCGGCACACGACTCTGCAACATGCCAGATGTTTCGAGTGCCGAAGCAGTGAGTCGACTCACAACGGCGGCGGCCTGCAGCTGTCGCGGTTCTCGTGAATCAGGGAATGTAGCGCGGCACTCGACTCTGCAACACGCCAGATGTTTCGAGTGCCGAAGCAGTGAGTCGACTCACAATGGCAGCGCCCTGCAGCTGTCGCGGTTCACGTGAATCAGGCAATGTAGCGCGGCACACGACTCTGCAACACGCCAGATGTTTCGAGTGCCAAAGCAGTGAGTCGACTCACAACGGCGGCGCCCTGCAGCTGACGCAGTTCACGTGAATCTGGGAATGTAGCGCAGCACACGACTCTGCAACACGCCAGATGTTTCGAGTGCCGAAGCAGTGAATCGACTCACACCGGCGGCGCCCTGCAGCTGTCGCGGTTCACGTGAATCAGGGAATGTAGCGCGGCACACGACTCTGCAACACGCCAGATGTTTCGAGTGCCGAAGCAGTGAGTCGACTCACAACGGCGGCGCCCTGCAGCTGTCGCGGTTTACGTGAATCAGGGAATGTAGCGCGGCACACGACTCTGCAACATGCCAGATGTTTCGAGTGCCGAAGCAGTGAGTCGATTCACAACGGCGGTGCACTGCAGCTGTCGCAGTTCACGTGAATCAGGGAATGTAGCGCGGCACACGACTCTGCAACACGCCAGATGTTTCGAGTGCCAAAGCAGTGAGTCGACTCACAACGGCGGCGCCCTGCAGCTGTCGCAGTTCACGTGAATCAGGGAATGTAGCGCGGCACACAACTCTGCAACACGCCAGATGTTTCGAGTGCCGAAGCAGTGAGTCGACTCACAATGGCGGCGCCCTGCAGCTGTCGCGGTTCACGTGAATCAGGGAATGTAGCGCGGCACACGACTCTGCAACACGCCAGATGTTTCGAGTGCCGCAGCAGTGAGTCGACTCACAACAGCGCCACCCTGCAGCTGTCGCGGTTCATGTGAATCAGGGAATGTAGCGCGGCACACGACTCTGCAACACGCCAGATGTTTCGAGTGCCGAAGCAGTGAGTCGACTCACAACGGCGGCGCCCTGCAGCTGTCGCGGTTCACGTGAATCAGGGAATGTAGCGCGGCACATGACTCTGCAACATGCCAGATGTTTCGATTGCCGAAGCAGTGAGTCGAGTCACAACGGCGGCGCCCTGCAGTTGTCGCGGTTCACGTGAATCAGGGAATGTAGCGCGGCACACGACTCTGCAACACGCCAGATGTTTCAAGTGCCAAAGCAGTGAGTCGACTCACAACGGCGGCGCCCTGCAGCTGTCGCAGTTCACGTGAATCAGGGAATGTAGCGCGGCACACGACTCTGCAACACGCCAGATGTTTCGAGTGCCGAAGCAGTGAGTCGACTCACAATGGCGGCGCCCTGCAGCTGTCGCGGTTCACGTGAATCAGGGAATGTAGCGCGGCACACGACTCTGCAACACGCCAGATGTTTCGAGTGCCGTAGCAGTGAGTCGACTCACAACGGCGCCACCCTGCAGCTGTCGCGGTTCATGTGAATCAGGGAATGTAGCGCGGCATACGACTCTGAAACACTCCAGATGTTTCGAGTGCCGAAGCAGTGAATTGACTCACACCGGCGGCGCCCTGCAGCTGTCGCGGTTAACGTGAATCAGGGAATGTAGCGCGGCACACGACTCTGCAACACGCCAGATGTTTCGAGTGCCGAAGCAGTGAGTCGACTCACAACGGCGGCGCCCTGCAGCTGTCGCGGTTAACGTGAATCAGGGGAATGTAGCGCGGCACACGACTCTGCAACACACCAGATGTTTCGAGTGCCGAAGCAGTGAGTCGACTCATAACGGCGGCGCCCTGCAGCTGTCGCAGTTCACGTGAATCAGGGAATGTAGTGCGGCACACGACTCTGCAACACGCCAGATGTTTCGAGTGCCGAAGCAGTGAGTCCACTCACAACGGCGGCGCCCTGCAGCTGTCGCGGTTCACGTGAATCAGGGAATGTAGCGCGGCACAAAACTCTGCAACACGCCAGATGTTTCAAGTGCCGAAGCAGTGAGTCGCCTCACAACGGCGGCGCCCTGCAGCTGTCGCGGTTCACGTGAATCAGGGAATGTAGCGCGGCACACGACTCTGCAACACGCCAGATGTTTCGAGTGCCGAAGCAGTGAGTCGACTCACAACGGCGGCACCCTGCAGCTGTCGCGGTTCACGTGAATCAGGGAATGTGGCGCGGCACACGACTCTGCAACATGCCAGATGTTTCGAGTGCCGAAGCAGTGAGTCGACTCACAATGGCGGCGCCCTGCACCTGTCGCGGTTCACGTGAATCAGGGAATGTAGTGCGGCACACGACTCTGCAACACGCCAGATGTTTCGAGTGCCGAAGAAGTGAATCGACTCACATCGGCGGCGCCCTGCAGTTGTCGCGGTTCACGTGAATCAGGGAATGTACGCGGCACACGACTCTGCAACACGCCAGATGTTACGAGTGCCGAAGCAGTGAGTCGACTCACAACGGCGGCGCCATGCAGCTCTCGTGGTTAACGTGAATCAGGGAATGTAGCACGGCACAAGACTCTGCAACACGCCAGATGTTTCGAGTGCCGAAGCAGTGAGTCGACTCACAATGGCGGCGCCTTCAGCTGTCGCGGTTCACGTGAATCAGGGAATGTAGCGCGGCACATGACTCTGCAACACGCCAGATGTTTCGACTGCCGAAGCAGTGAGTCGACTCACAACGGCGGCGGCCTGCAGCTGTCGCGGTTCACGTGAATCAGGGAATGTTGTGCGGCACACGACTCTGCAACACGCCAGATGTTTTGAGTGCCGAAGCAGTGAGTCGACTCACAACGGCGGCGCCATGCAGCTGTCGAGGTTCACGTGAATCAGGGAATGTAGCGCGGCACACGACTCTGCAACACGCCAGATGTTTCGAGTGCCGAAGCAGTGAGTCGACTCACAACGGCGGCGGCCTGCAGCTGTCGCGGTTCACGTGAATCAGGGAATGTACGTGGCACACGACTCTGCAACACGCCAGATGTTACGAGTGCCGATGCAGTGAATCGACTCACATTGGCGGCGCCCTGCAGCTGTCGCGGTTCACGTGAATCAGGGAATGTAGCGCGGCACACGACTCTGCAACATGCCAGATGTTTCGAGTGCCGAAGCAGTGAGTCGACTCACAACGGCGGCGGCCTGCAGCTGTCGCGGTTCTCGTGAATCAGGGAATGTAGCGCGGCACTCGACTCTGCAACACGCCAGATGTTTCGAGTGCCGAAGCAGTGAGTCGACTCACAATGGCAGCGCCCTGCAGCTGTCGCGGTTCACGTGAATCAGGCAATGTAGCGCGGCACACGACTCTGCAACACGCCAGATGTTTCGAGTGCCAAAGCAGTGAGTCGACTCACAACGGCGGCGCCCTGCAGCTGACGCAGTTCACGTGAATCTGGGAATGTAGCGCAGCACACGACTCTGCAACACGCCAGATGTTTCGAGTGCCGAAGCAGTGAATCGACTCACACCGGCGGCGCCCTGCAGCTGTCGCGGTTCACGTGAATCAGGGAATGTAGCGCGGCACACGACTCTGCAACACGCCAGATGTTTCGAGTGCCGAAGCAGTGAGTCGACTCACAACGGCGGCGCCCTGCAGCTGTCGCGGTTTACGTGAATCAGGGAATGTAGCGCGGCACACGACTCTGCAACATGCCAGATGTTTCGAGTGCCGAAGCAGTGAGTCGATTCACAACGGCGGTGCACTGCAGCTGTCGCAGTTCACGTGAATCAGGGAATGTAGCGCGGCACACGACTCTGCAACACGCCAGATGTTTCGAGTGCCAAAGCAGTGAGTCGACTCACAACGGCGGCGCCCTGCAGCTGTCGCAGTTCACGTGAATCAGGGAATGTAGCGCGGCACACAACTCTGCAACACGCCAGATGTTTCGAGTGCCGAAGCAGTGAGTCGACTCACAATGGCGGCGCCCTGCAGCTGTCGCGGTTCACGTGAATCAGGGAATGTAGCGCGGCACACGACTCTGCAACACGCCAGATGTTTCGAGTGCCGCAGCAGTGAGTCGACTCACAACAGCGCCACCCTGCAGCTGTCGCGGTTCATGTGAATCAGGGAATGTAGCGCGGCACACGACTCTGCAACACGCCAGATGTTTCGAGTGCCGAAGCAGTGAGTCGACTCACAACGGCGGCGCCCTGCAGCTGTCGCGGTTCACGTGAATCAGGGAATGTAGCGCGGCACATGACTCTGCAACATGCCAGATGTTTCGATTGCCGAAGCAGTGAGTCGAGTCACAACGGCGGCGCCCTGCAGTTGTCGCGGTTCACGTGAATCAGGGAATGTAGCGCGGCACACGACTCTGCAACACGCCAGATGTTTCAAGTGCCAAAGCAGTGAGTCGACTCACAACGGCGGCGCCCTGCAGCTGTCGCAGTTCACGTGAATCAGGGAATGTAGCGCGGCACACGACTCTGCAACACGCCAGATGTTTCGAGTGCCGAAGCAGTGAGTCGACTCACAATGGCGGCGCCCTGCAGCTGTCGCGGTTCACGTGAATCAGGGAATGTAGCGCGGCACACGACTCTGCAACACGCCAGATGTTTCGAGTGCCGTAGCAGTGAGTCGACTCACAACGGCGCCACCCTGCAGCTGTCGCGGTTCATGTGAATCAGGGAATGTAGCGCGGCATACGACTCTGAAACACTCCAGATGTTTCGAGTGCCGAAGCAGTGAATTGACTCACACCGGCGGCGCCCTGCAGCTGTCGCGGTTAACGTGAATCAGGGAATGTAGCGCGGCACACGACTCTGCAACACGCCAGATGTTTCGAGTGCCGAAGCAGTGAGTCGACTCACAACGGCGGCGCCCTGCAGCTGTCGCGGTTAACGTGAATCAGGGGAATGTAGCGCGGCACACGACTCTGCAACACACCAGATGTTTCGAGTGCCGAAGCAGTGAGTCGACTCATAACGGCGGCGCCCTGCAGCTGTCGCAGTTCACGTGAATCAGGGAATGTAGTGCGGCACACGACTCTGCAACACGCCAGATGTTTCGAGTGCCGAAGCAGTGAGTCCACTCACAACGGCGGCGCCCTGCAGCTGTCGCGGTTCACGTGAATCAGGGAATGTAGCGCGGCACAAAACTCTGCAACACGCCAGATGTTTCAAGTGCCGAAGCAGTGAGTCGCCTCACAACGGCGGCGCCCTGCAGCTGTCGCGGTTCACGTGAATCAGGGAATGTAGCGCGGCACACGACTCTGCAACACGCCAGATGTTTCGAGTGCCGAAGCAGTGAGTCGACTCACAACGGCGGCACCCTGCAGCTGTCGCGGTTCACGTGAATCAGGGAATGTGGCGCGGCACACGACTCTGCAACATGCCAGATGTTTCGAGTGCCGAAGCAGTGAGTCGACTCACAATGGCGGCGCCCTGCACCTGTCGCGGTTCACGTGAATCAGGGAATGTAGTGCGGCACACGACTCTGCAACACGCCAGATGTTTCGAGTGCCGAAGAAGTGAATCGACTCACATCGGCGGCGCCCTGCAGTTGTCGCGGTTCACGTGAATCAGGGAATGTACGCGGCACACGACTCTGCAACACGCCAGATGTTACGAGTGCCGAAGCAGTGAGTCGACTCACAACGGCGGCGCCATGCAGCTCTCGTGGTTAACGTGAATCAGGGAATGTAGCACGGCACAAGACTCTGCAACACGCCAGATGTTTCGAGTGCCGAAGCAGTGAGTCGACTCACAATGGCGGCGCCTTCAGCTGTCGCGGTTCACGTGAATCAGGGAATGTAGCGCGGCACATGACTCTGCAACACGCCAGATGTTTCGACTGCCGAAGCAGTGAG
This sequence comes from Locusta migratoria, assembly GCA_026315105.1. Classification (NCBI taxonomy): domain Eukaryota; kingdom Metazoa; phylum Arthropoda; class Insecta; order Orthoptera; family Acrididae; genus Locusta; species Locusta migratoria. The sequence goes on from CM048749.1 coordinate 215,864,942, forward strand.
TCGACTCACAACGGCGGCGGCCTGCAGCTGTCGCGGTTCACGTGAATCAGGGAATGTTGTGCGGCACACGACTCTGCAACACGCCAGATGTTTTGAGTGCCGAAGCAGTGAATCGACTCACATCGGCGGCGCCCTGCAGCTGTCGCGGTTCACGTGAATCAGGGAATGTAGCGCGGCACAAGACTCTGCAACACGCCAGATGTTTCGAGTGCCGAAGCAGTGAGTCGACTCACAATGGCGGCGCCCTGCAGCTGTCGCGGTTCACGTGAATCAGGGAATGTAGCGCGGCACACGACTCTGCAACACGCCAGATCATTCGAGTGCCGAAGCAGTGAGTCGACTCACAACGGCGTCGGCCTGCAGCTGTCGCGGTTCACGTGAATCAGGGAATGTAGCGCGGCACACGACTCTGCAACACGCCAGATGTTTCGAGTGCCGAAGCAGTGAGTCGACTCACAACGGCGGCGCCCTGCAGCTGTCGCAGTTCACGTGAATCAGGGAATGTAGCGCGGCACACGACTCTGCAACACGCCTGATGTTTCGAGTGCCGAAGCAGTGAGTCGACTCACAACGGCGGCACCCTGCAGCTGTCGCGGTTCACGTGAATCAGGGAATGTGGCGCGGCACACGACTCTGCAACATGCCAGATGTTTCGAGTGCCGAAGCAGTGAGTCGACTCACAATGGCGGCGCCCTGCACCTGTCGCGGTTCACGTGAATCAGGGAATGTAGCGCGGCACATGACTCTGCAACACGCCAGATGTTTTGACTGCCGAAGCAGTGAGTCGACTCACAACGGCGGCGGCCTGCAGCTGTCGCGGTTCACGTGAATCAGGGAATGTTGTGCGGCACACGACTCTGCAACACGCCAGATGTTTCGAGTGCCGAAGCAGTGAATCGACTCACATCGGCGGCGCCCTGCAGCTGTCGCGGTTCACGTGAATCAGGGAATGTAGCGCGGCACAAGACTCTGCAACACGCCAGATGTTTCGAGTGCCGAAGCAGTGAGTCGACTCACAAAGGCGGCGCCCTGCAGCTGTCGCGGTTCACGTGAATCAGGGAATGTAGCGCGGCACACGACTCTGCAACACGCCAGATCATTCGAGTGCCGAAGCAGTGAGTCGACTCACAACGGCGTCGGCCTGCAACTGTCGCGGTTCACGTGAATCAGGGAATGTAGCGCGGCACACGACTCTGCAACACGCCAGATGTTTCGAGTGCCGAAGCAGTGAGTCGACTCACAACGGCGGCGCCCTGCAGCTGTCGCAGTTCACGTGAATCAGGGAATGTAGCGCGGCACACGACTCTGCAACACGCCAGATGTTTCGAGTGCCGAAGCCCTGAATCGACTCACATCGGCGGCGCACTGCAGCTGTCGCGGTTCACGTGAATCAGGGACTGTAGCGCGGCACACAACTCTGCAACACGCCAGATGTTTCGAGTGCCGAAGCAGTGAGTCGACTCACAATGGCGGCACCCTGCAGCTGTCGCGGTTAACGTGAATCAGGGAATGTAGCGCGGCGCACGACTTTGCAACACGCCAGATGTTTCGAGTGCGAAGCAGTGAGTCGACTCACAACGGCGGCGCCCTGCAGCTGTCGCGGTTCACGTAAAACGGGGAATGTAGCGCGGCACACGACTCTGCAACACGCCAGATGTTTTGAGTGCCGAAGCAGTGAGTCGACTCACAATGGCGGCGCCCTGCAGATGTCGCGGTTCGCGTGAATCAGGGAATGTAGCGCGGCACACGACTCTGCAACACGCCAGATGTCTCGAGTGCCGAAGCAGTGAGTCGACTCCCAACGGCGGCGGCCTGCAGCTGTCGCGGTTCACGTGAATCAGGGAATGTAGCGCGGCACACGACTCTGCAACACGCCAGATGTTTCGAGTGCCGAAGCAGTGAGTCGACTAACAACGGCGGCGCCCTGGAGCTGTCGTGTTTCACGTGAATCAGGGAATGTAGCGCGGCACACGACTCTGCAACACGCCAGATGTTTCGAGTGCCGAAGTAGTGAGTCGACTCACAACGGCGGCACACTGCAGCTGTCGTGGTTCACGTGAATCAGGGAATGTAGCGCGCAACACGACTCTGCAACACGCCAGATGTATCGAGTGCCGAAGCAGTGAGTCGACTCACAATGGAGGCACCCTGCAGCTGTCGTGGTTCACGTGAATCAGGGAATGTAGCGCGGCACACGACTCTGCAACACGCCAGATGTTTCGAGTGCCGAAGCAGTGAGTCGACTCACAACGGCGGCGCCCTGCAGCTGTCGCGGTTCACGTGAATCAGGGAATGTAGCGCGGCACACGACTCCGCAACACGCCAGATGTTTCGAGTGCCGAAGCAGTGAGTCGACTAACAACGGCGGCGCCCTGGAGCTGTCGTGTTTCACGTGAATCAGGGAATGTAGCGCGGCACACGACTCTGCAACACGCCAGATGTTTCGAGTGCCGAAGTAGTGAGTCGACTCACAACGGCGGCACACTGCAGCTGTCGTGGTTCACGTGAATCAGGGAATGTAGCGCGCAACACGACTCTGCAACACGCCAGATGTATCGAGTGCCGAAGCAGTGAGTCGACTCACAATGGAGGCACCCTGCAGCTGTCGTGGTTCACGTGAATCAGGGAATGTAGCGCGGCACACGACTCTGCAACACGCCAGATGTTTCGAGTGCCGAAGCAGTGAGTCGACTAACAACGGCGGCGCCCTGGAGCTGTCGTGTTTCACGTGAATCAGGGAATGTAGCGCGGCACACGACTCTGCAACACGCCAGATGTTTCGAGTGCCGAAGTAGAGAGTCGACTCACAACGGCGGCACACTGCAGCTGTCGTGGTTCACGTGAATCAGGGAATGTAGCGCGCAACACGACTCTGCAACACGCCAGATGTATCGAGTGCCGAAGCAGTGAGTCGACTCACAATGGAGGCACCCTGCAGCTGTCGTGGTTCACGTGAATCAGGGAATGTAGCGCGGCACACGACTCTGCAACACGCCAGATGTTTCGAGTGCCGACGCAGTGAGTCGACTCACAACGGCGGCGCCCTGCAGCTGTCGCGGTTCACGTGAATCAGGGAATGTAGCGCGGCACACGACTCCGCAACACGCCAGATGTTTCGAGTGCCGAAGCAGTGAGTCGACTCACATCGGCGGTGCCCTGCAGCTGTCGCGGTTCACGTGAATTAGGGAATGTACGCGGCACACGACTCTGCAACACGCCAGATGTTTCGAGTGCCGAAGCAGTGAATCGACTCACATTGGCGGCGCCCTGCAGCTGTTGCGGTTCACGTGAATCAGGGAATGTACCGCGGCACACGACTCTGCAACACGCCAGATGTTTCGAGTGCCGAAGCAGTGAGTCGACTCACAACGGCGGCGCCCTGCAGATGTCGCGGTTCACGTGAATCAGGGAATGTAGCGCGGCACATGACTCTGCAACACGCCAGATGTTTCGAGTGCCAAAGCAGTGAATCGACTCACATCGGCGGCGCCCTGCAGCTGTCGCGGTTCATGTGAATAAGGAATTGTAGCGCGGCACACGACTCTGTAACACGCCAGATGTTTCGAGTGGCGAAGCAGTGAGTCGACTCACAACGGCGGCACCCTGCAGCTGTCGCGGTTCACGTGAATCAGGGAATGTAGCGCGGCACACGACTCTGCAACACGCCAGATGTTTCGAGTGCGAAGCAGTGAGTCGACTCACAACGGCGGCGCCCTGCAGCTGTCGCGGTTCACGTGAATCAGGGAATGTAGCGCGGCACACGACTCTGCAACACGCCAGATGTTTCAAGTGCCGAAGTAGTGAGTCGACTCACAACGGCGGCACCCTGCAGCTGTCGTGGTTCACGTGAATCAGGGAATGTAGCGCGGCACACGACTCTGCAACATGCCAGATGTTTCGAGTGCCGAAACAGAGAATTGACTCACATCGGCGGCGCCCTGCAGCTGTCGCGGTTCACGTGAATCAGGGAATGTAGTGCGGCACACGACTCTGCAACACGCCAGATGTTTTGAGTGCCGAAGCAGTGAGTCGACTCACAACGGCGGCGCCCTGCAGCTGTCGCGGTTCACGTGAATCAGGGAATGTAGCGCGGCACACGACGCTGCAACACGCCAGATGTTTCGAGTGCCGAAGCAGGGAATCGACTCACATCGGCGGTGCCCTGCAGCTGTCTCGGTTCACGTGAATCAGGGAATGTACGCGGCACACGACTCTGCAACACGCCAGATGTTTCGAGTGCCGAAGCAGTGAGTCGACTCACAACGGCGGCACCCTGCAGCTGTCGTGGTTCACGTGAATCAGGGAATGTAGCGCGCAACACGACTCTGCAACACGCCAGATGTATCGAGTGCCGAAGCAGTGAGTCGACTCACAATGGAGGCACCCTGCAGCTGTCGTGGTTCACGTGAATCAGGGAATGTAGCGCGGCACACGACTCTGCAACACGCCAGATGTTTCGAGTGCCGAAGCAGTGAGTCGACTCACAACGGCGGCGCCCTGCAGCTGTCGCGGTTCACGTGAATCAGGGAATGTAGCGCGGCACACGACTCCACAACACGCCAGATGTTTCGAGTGCTGAAGCAGTGAGTCGACTCACAACGGCGGCGCCCTGCAGCTGTCGCGGTTCACGTGAATTAGGGAATGTACGCGGCACACGACTCTGCAACACGCCAGATGTTTCGAGTGCCGAAGCAGTGAATCGACTCACATTGGCGGCGCCCTGCAGCTGTTGCGGTTCACGTGAATCAGGGAATGTACCGCGGCACACGACTCTGCAACACACCAGATGTTTCGAGTGCCGAAGCAGTGAGTCGACTCACAACGGCGGCGCCCTGCAGCTGTCGCGGTTCACGTGAATCAGGGAATGTAGCGCGGCACATGACTCTGCAACACGCCAGATGTTTCGAGTGCCAAAGCAGTGAATCGACTCATATCGGCGGCACCCTGCAGCTGTCGCGGTTCATGTGAATCAGGAATTGTAGCGCGGCACACGACTCTGTAACACGCCAGATGTTTCGAGTGGCGAAGCAGTGAGACGACTCACAACGGCGGCACACTGCAGCTGTCGCGGTTCACGTGAATCAGGGAATGTAGCGCGGCACACGACTCTGCAACACGCCAGATGTTTCGAGTGCGAAGCAGTGAGTCGACTCACAATGGCGGCGCCCTGCAGCTGTCGAGGTTCACGTGAATCAGGGAATGTAGCGCGGCACACGACTCTGCAACACGCCAGATCATTCGAGTGCCGAAGCAGTGAGTCGACTCACAACGGCGTCGGCCTGCAGCTGTCGCGGTTCACGTGAATCAGGGAATGTAGCGCGGCACACGACTCTGCAACACGCCAGATGTTTCGAGTGCCGAAGCAGTGAGTCGACTCACAACGGCGCCGCCCTGCAGCTGTCGCAGTTCACGTGAATCAGGGAATGTAGCGCGGCACACGACTCTGCAACACGCCAGATGTTTCGAGTGCCGAAGCAGTGAGTCGACTCACAACGGCGGCACCCTGCAGCTGTCGCGGTTCACGTGAATCAGGGAATGTGGCGCGGCACACGACTCTGCAACATGCCAGATGTTTCGAGTGCCGAAGCAGTGAGTCGACTCACAATGGCGGCGCCCTGCACCTGTCGCGGTTCACGTGAATCAGGGAATGTAGCGCGGCACATGACTCTGCAACACGCCAGATGTTTTGACTGCCGAAGCAGTGAGTCGACTCACAACGGCGGCGGCCTGCAGCTGTCGCGGTTCACGTGAATCAGGGAATGTTGTGCGGCACACGACTCTGCAACACGCCAGATGTTTCGAGTGCCGAAGCAGTGAATCGACTCACATCGGCGGCGCCCTGCAGCTGTCGCGGTTCACGTGAATCAGGGAATGTAGCGCGGCACAAGACTCTGCAACACGCCAGATGTTTCGAGTGCCGAAGCAGTGAGTCCACTCACAAAGGCGGCGCCCTGCAGCTGTCGCGGTTCACGTGAATCAGGGAATGTAGCGCGGCACACGACTCTGCAACACGCCAGATCATTCGAGTGCCGAAGCAGTGAGTCGACTCACAACGGCGTCGGCCTGCAGCTGTCGCGGTTCACGTGAATCAGGGAATGTAGCGCGGCACACGACTCTGCAACACGCCAGATGTTTCGAGTGCCGAAGCAGTGAGTCGACTCACAACGGCGGCGCCCTGCAGCTGTCGCAGTTCACGTGAATCAGGGAATGTAGCGCGGCACACGACTCTGCAACACGCCAGATGTTTCGAGTGCCGAAGCCCTGAATCGACTCACATCGGCGGCGCACTGCAGCTGTCGCGGTTCACGTGAATCAGGGACTGTAGCGCGGCACACAACTCTGCAACACGCCAGATGTTTCGAGTGCCGAAGCAGTGAGTCGACTCACAATGGCGGCACCCTGCAGCTGTCGCGGTTAACGTGAATCAGGGAATGTAGCGCGGCGCACGACTTTGCAACACGCCAGATGTTTCGAGTGCGAAGCAGTGAGTCGACTCACAACGGCGGCGCCCTGCAGCTGTCGCGGTTCACGTAAAACGGGGAATGTAGCACGGCACACGACTCTGCAACACGCCAGATGTTTTGAGTGCCGAAGCAGTGAGTCGACTCACAATGGCGGCGCCCTGCAGATGTCGCGGTTCGCGTGAATCAGGGAATGTAGCGCGGCACACGACTCTGCAACACGCCAGATGTCTCGAGTGCCGAAGCAGTGAGTCGACTCACAACGGCGGCGGCCTGCAGCTGTCGCGGTTCACGTGAATCAGGGAATGTAGCGCGGCACACGACTCTGCAACACGCCAGATGTTTCGAGTGCCGAAGCAGTGAGTCGACTAACAACGGCGGCGCCCTGGAGCTGTCGTGTTTCACGTGAATCAGGGAATGTAGCGCGGCACACGACTCTGCAACACGCCAGATGTTTCGAGTGCCGAAGTAGTGAGTCGACTCACAACGGCGGCACACTGCAGCTGTCGTGGTTCACGTGAATCAGGGAATGTAGCGCGCAACACGACTCTGCAACACGCCAGATGTATCGAGTGCCGAAGCAGTGAGTCGACTCACAATGGAGGCACTCTGCAGCTGTCGTGGTTCACGTGAATCAGGGAATGTAGCGCGGCACACGACTCTGCAACACGCCAGATGTTTCGAGTGCCGAAGCAGTGAGTCGACTCACAACGGCGGCGCCCTGCAGCTGTCGCGGTTCACGTGAATCAGGGAATGTAGCGCGGCACACGACGCTGCAACACGCCAGATGTTTCGAGTGCCGAAGCAGGGAATCGACTCACATCGGCGGTGCCCTGCAGCTGTCTCGGTTCACGTGAATCAGGGAATGTACGCGGCACACGACTCTGCAACACGCCAGATGTTTCGAGTGCCGAAGCAGTGAGTCGACTCACAACGGCGGCACCCTGCAGCTGTCGTGGTTCACGTGAATCAGGGAATGTAGCGCGCAACACGACTCTGCAACACACCAGATGTATCGAGTGCCGAAGCAGTGAGTCGACTCACAATGGAGGCACCCTGCAGCTGTCGTGGTTCACGTGAATCAGGGAATGTAGCGCGGCACACGACTCTGCAACACGCCAGATGTTTCGAGTGCCGAAGCAGTGAGTCGACTCACAACGGCGGCGCCCTGCAGCTGTCGCGGTTCACGTGAATCAGGGAATGTAGCGCGGCACACGACTCCACAACACGCCAGATGTTTCGAGTGCTGAAGCAGTGAGTCGACTCACAACGGCGGCGCCCTGCAGCTGTCGCGGTTCACGTGAATTAGGGAATGTACGCGGCACACGACTCTGCAACACGCCAGATGTTTCGAGTGCCGAAGCAGTGAATCGACTCACATTGGCGGCGCCCTGCAGCTGTTGCGGTTCACGTGAATCAGGGAATGTACCGCGGCACACGACTCTGCAACACACCAGATGTTTCGAGTGCCGAAGCAGTGAGTCGACTCACAACGGCGGCGCCCTGCAGCTTTCGCGGTTCACGTGAATCAGGGAATGTAGCGCGGCACATGACTCTGCAACACGCCAGATGTTTCGAGTGCCAAAGCAGTGAATCGACTCATATCGGCGGCACCCTGCAGCTGTCGCGGTTCATGTGAATCAGGAATTGTAGCGCGGCACACGACTCTGTAACACGCCAGATGTTTCGAGTGGCGAAGCAGTGAGTCGACTCACAACGGCGGCACACTGCAGCTGTCGCGGTTCACGTGAATCAGGGAATGTAGCGCGGCACACGACTCTGCAACACGCCAGATGTTTCGAGTGCCGAAGTAGTGAGTCGACTCACAACGGCGGCACCTTGCAGCTGTCGTGGTTCATGTGAATCAGGGAATGTAGCGCGGCACACGACTCTGCAACATGCCAGATGTTTCGAGTGCCGAAACAGAGAATCGACTCACATCGGCGGCGCCCTGCAGCTGTCGCGGTTCACGTGAATCAGGGAATGTAGTGCGGCACACGACTCTGCAACACGCCAGATGTTTTGAGTGCCGAAGCAGTGAGTCGACTCACAACGGGGGCGCCCTGCAGCTGTCGCGGTTCACGTGAATCAGGGAATGTAGCGCGGCACACGACGCTGCAACACGCCAGATGTTTCGAGTGCCGAAGCAGGGAATCGACTCACATCGGCGGTGCCCTGCAGCTGTCTCGGTTCACGTGAATCAGGGAATGTACGCGGCACACGACTCTGCAACACGCCAGATGTTTCAAGTGCCGAAGCAGTGAGTCGACTCACAACGGCGGCACCCTGCAGCTGTCGTGGTTCACGTGAATCAGGGAATGTAGCGCGGCACACGACTCTGCAACACGCCAGATGTTTCGAGTGCCGAAGCAGTGAGTCGACTCACAACGGCGGCGCCCTGCAGCTGTCGCGGTTCACGTGAATCAGGGAATGTAGCGCGGCACACGACTCTGCAACACGCCAGATGTCTCGAGTGCCGAAGCAGTGAGTCGACTCACAACGGCGGCGGCCTGCAGCTGTCGCGGTTCACGTGAATCAGGGAATGTAGCGCGGCACACGACTCTGCAACACGCCAGATGTTTCGAGTGCCGAAGCAGTGAGTCGACTAAAAACGGCGGCGCCCTGCAGCTGTCGCGGTTCACGTGAATCAGGGAATGTAGCGCGGCACACGACTCTGCAACATGCCAGATGTTTCGAGTGCCGAAGCAGTGAATCGACTCACATCGGCGGCGCCCTGCAGCTGTCGCGGTTCACGTGAATCAGGGAATGTAGCGCACCACACGACTCTGCAACACATCAGATGTATCGAGTGCCGAAGCAGTGAGTCGACTCACAATGGCGGCACCCTGCAGCTGTCGTGGTTCACGTGAATCAGGGAATGTAGCGCGGCACACGACTCTGCAACACGCCAGATGTTTCGAGTGCCGAAGCAGTGAGTCGACTCACAACGGCGGCACCCTGCAGCTGTCGCGGTTCACGTGAATCAGGGAATGTGGCGCGGCACACGACTCTGCAACATGCCAGATGTTTCGAGTGCCGAAGCAGTGAGTCGACTCACAATGGCGGCGCCCTGCACCTGTCGCGGTTCACGTGAATCAGGGAATGTAGCGCGGCACATGACTCTGCAACACGCCAGATGTTTTGACTGCCGAAGCAGTGAGTCGACTCACAACGGCGGCGGCCTGCAGCTGTCGCGGTTCACGTGAATCAGGGAATGTTGTGCGGCACACGACTCTGCAACACGCCAGATGTTTCGAGTGCCGAAGCAGTGAATCGACTCACATCGGCGGCGCCCTGCAGCTGTCGCGGTTCACGTGAATCAGGGAATGTAGCGCGGCACAAGACTCTGCAACACGCCAGATGTTTCGAGTGCCGAAGCAGTGAGTCGACTCACAAAGGCGGCGCCCTGCAGCTGTCGCGGTTCACGTGAATCAGGGAATGTAGCGCGGCACACGACTCTGCAACACGCCAGATCATTCGAGTGCCGAAGCAGTGAGTCGACTCACAACGGCGTCGGCCTGCAGCTGTCGCGGTTCACGTGAATCAGGGAATGTAGCGCGGCACACGACTCTGCAACACGCCAGATGTTTCGAGTGCCGAAGCAGTGAGTCGACTCACAACGGCGGCGCCCTGCAGCTGTCGCAGTTCACGTGAATCAGGGAATGTAGCGCGGCACACGACTCTGCAACACGCCAGATGTTTCGAGTGCCGAAGCCCTGAATCGACTCACATCGGCGGCGCACTGCAGCTGTCGCGGTTCACGTGAATCAGGGACTGTAGCGCGGCACACAACTCTGCAACACGCCAGATGTTTCGAGTGCCGAAGCAGTGAGTCGACTCACAATGGCGGCACCCTGCAGCTGTCGCGGTTAACGTGAATCAGGGAATGTAGCGCGGCGCACGACTTTGCAACACGCCAGATGTTTCGAGTGCGAAGCAGTGAGTCGACTCACAACGGCGGCGCCCTGCAGCTGTCGCGGTTCACGTAAAACGGGGAATGTAGCGCGGCACACGACTCTGCAACACGCCAGATGTTTTGAGTGCCGAAGCAGTGAGTCGACTCACAATGGCGGCGCCCTGCAGATGTCGCGGTTCGCGTGAATCAGGGAATGTAGCGCGGCACACGACTCTGCAACACGCCAGATGTCTCGAGTGCCGAAGCAGTGAGTCGACTCACAACGGCGGCGGCCTGCAGCTGTCGCGGTTCACGTGAATCAGGGAATGTAGCGCGGCACACGACTCTGCAACACGCCAGATGTTTCGAGTGCCGAAGCAGTGAGTCGACTAACAACGGCGGCGCCCTGGAGCTGTCGTGTTTTACGTGAATCAGGGAATGTAGCGCGGCACACGACTCTGCAACACGCCAGATGTTTCGAGTGCCGAAGTAGTGAGTCGACTCACAACGGCGGCACACTGCAGCTGTCGTGGTTCACGTGAATCAGGGAATGTAGCGCGCAACACGACTCTGCAACACGCCAGATGTATCGAGTGCCGAAGCAGTGAGTCGACTCACAATGGAGGCACTCTGCAGCTGTCGTGGTTCACGTGAATCAGGGAATGTAGCGCGGCACACGACTCTGCAACACGCCAGATGTTTCGAGTGCCGAAGCAGTGAGTCGACTCACAACGGCGGCGCCCTGCAGCTGTCGCGGTTCACGTGAATCAGGGAATGTAGCGCGGCACACGACGCTGCAACACGCCAGATGTTTCGAGTGCCGAAGCAGGGAATCGACTCACATCGGCGGTGCCCTGCAGCTGTCTCGGTTCACGTGAATCAGGGAATGTACGCGGCACACGACTCTGCAACACGCCAGATGTTTCGAGTGCCGAAGCAGTGAGTCGACTCACAACGGCGGCACCCTGCAGCTGTCGTGGTTCACGTGAATCAGGGAATGTAGCGCGCAACACGACTCTGCAACACGCCAGATGTATCGAGTGCCGAAGCAGTGAGTCGACTCACAATGGAGGCACCCTGCAGCTGTCGTGGTTCACGTGAATCAGGGAATGTAGCGCGGCACACGACTCTGCAACACGCCAGATGTTTCGAGTGCCGAAGCAGTGAGTCGACTCACAACGGCGGCGCCCTGCAGCTGTCGCGGTTCACGTGAATCAGGGAATGTAGCGCGGCACACGACTCCACAACACGCCAGATGTTTCGAGTGCTGAAGCAGTGAGTCGACTCACAACGGCGGCGCCCTGCAGCTGTCGCGGTTCACGTGAATTAGGGAATGTACGCGGCACACGACTCTGCAACACGCCAGATGTTTCGAGTGCCGAAGCAGTGAATCGACTCACATTGGCGGCGCCCTGCAGCTGTTGCGGTTCACGTGAATCAGGGAATGTACCGCGGCACACGACTCTGCAACACACCAGATGTTTCGAGTGCCGAAGCAGTGAGTCGACTCACAACGGCGGCGCCCTGCAGCTGTCGCGGTTCACGTGAATCAGGGAATGTAGCGCGGCACATGACTCTGCAACACGCCAGATGTTTCGAGTGCCAAAGCAGTGAATCGACTCATATCGGCGGCACCCTGCAGCTGTCGCGGTTCATGTGAATCAGGAATTGTAGCGCGGCACACGACTCTGTAACACGCCAGATGTTTCGAGTGGCGAAGCAGTGAGTCGACTCACAACGGCGGCACACTGCAGCTGTCGCGGTTCACGTGAATCAGGGAATGTAGCGCGGCACACGACTCTGCAACACGCCAGATGTTTCGAGTGCGAAGCAGTGAGTCGACTCACAACGGCGGCGCCCTGCAGCTGTCGCGGTTCACGTGAATCAGGGAATGTAGCGCGGCACACGACTCTGCAACACGCCAGATGTTTCGAGTGCCGAAGTAGTGAGTCGACTCACAACGGCGGCACCTTGCAGCTGTCGTGGTTCATGTGAATCAGGGAATGTAGCGCGGCACACGACTCTGCAACATGCCAGATGTTTCGAGTGCCGAAACAGAGAATCGACTCACATCGGCGGCGCCCTGCAGCTGTCGCGGTTCACGTGAATCAGGGAATGTAGTGCGGCACACGACTCTGCAACACGCCAGATGTTTTGAGTGCCGAAGCAGTGAGTCGACTCACAACGGGGGCGCCCTGCAGCTGTCGCGGTTCACGTGAATCAGGGAATGTAGCGCGGCACACGACGCTGCAACACGCCAGATGTTTCGAGTGCCGAAGCAGGGAATCGACTCACATCGGCGGTGCCCTGCAGCTGTCTCGGTTCACGTGAATCAGGGAATGTACGCGGCACACGACTCTGCAACACGCCAGATGTTTCAAGTGCCGAAGCAGTGAGTCGACTCACAACGGCGGCACCCTGCATCTGTCGTGGTTCACGTGAATCAGGGAATGTAGCGCGGCACACGACTCTGCAACACGCCAGATGTTTCGAGTGCCGAAGCAGTGAGTCGACTCACAACGGCGGCGCCCTCCAGCTGTCGCGGTTCACGTGAATCAGGGAATGTAGCGCGGCACACGACTCTGCAACACGCCAGATGTCTCGAGTGCCGAAGCAGTGAGTCGACTCACAACGGCGGCGGCCTGCAGCTGTCGCGGTTCACGTGAATCAGGGAATGTAGCGCGGCACACGACTCTGCAACACGCCAGATGTTTCGAGTGCCGAAGCAGTGAGTCGACTAAAAACGGCGGCGCCCTGCAGCTGTCGCGGTTCACGTGAATCAGGGAATGTAGCGCGGCACACGACTCTGCAACATGCCAGATGTTTCGAGTGCCGAAGCAGTGAATCGACTCACATCGGCGGCGCCCTGCAGCTGTCGCGGTTCACGTGAATCAGGGAATGTAGCGCACCACACGACTCTGCAACACGCCAGATGTATCGAGTGCCGAAGCAGTGAGTCGACTCACAATGGCGGCACCCTGCAGCTGTCGTGGTTCACGTGAATCAGGGAATGTAGCGCGGCACACGACTCTGCAACACGCCAGATGTTTTGAGTGCTGAAGCAGTGAGTCGACTCACAACGGCGGCGCCCTGCTGCTGTCGCGGTTCACGTGAATCAGGGAATGTAGTGCGGCACACGACTCTGCAACACGCCAGATGTTTCGAGTGCTGAAGCAGTGAGTCGGCTCACAACGGCGGCGCCCTGCAGCTGTCGCGGTTCACGTGAATCAGGGAATGTAGCGCGGCACACGACTCTGCAACACGCCAGATGTTTCGAATGCCGAAGCAGTGAGTCGACTCACAATGGTGGTGCCCTGCAGCTGTCGCGGTTCACGTGAATCAGGGAATGTAGCGCGGCACACGACTCTGCAACACGCCAGATGTTTCGAGTGCCGAAGTAGTGAGTCGATTCACAACGGCGGCACCCTGCAGCTGCCGTGGTTCACGTGAATCAGGGAATGTAGTGCGGCACACGACTGTGCAACACGCCAGATGTTTCGAGTGCGAAGCAGTGAGTCGACTCACAACGGCGGCGCCCTGCAGCCGTCGCGGTTCACGTGAATCAGGGAATGTAGCACGCCACACGACTCTGCAACACGCCAGATGTATCGAGTGCCGAAGCAGTGAGTCGACTCACAATGGCGGCACCCTGCAGCTGTCGTGGTTCACGTGAATCAGGGAATGTAGCGCGGCACACGACTCTGCAACACGCCAGATGTTTTGAGTGCCGAAGCAGTGAGTCGACTCACATCGGCGGCGCCCTGCAGCTGTCGCGGTTCACGTGAATCAGGGTATGTAGCGCGTCACACGACTCTGCAACATGCCAGATGTTTCGAGTGCCGAAGCAGTGAATCGACTCACATCGGCGGCGCCCTGCAGCTGTCGCGGTTCACGTGAATCAGGGAATGTAGCGCGGCACACGACTCTGCAACACACCAGATGTTTCGAATGCTGAAGCAGTGAGTCAACTCACAACGGCGGCGCCCTGCAGCAGTCGCGGTTCACGTGAATCAGGGAATGTAGCGCGGCACACGACTCTGCAACACGCCAGATATTTCGAGTGCCGAAGCAGTGAGTCGACTCACAACGGCGGCGCCCTGCAGCTGTCGCGGTTCACGTGAATCAGGGAATGTAGCGCGGCACACGACTCTGCAACACGCCAGATGTTTCGAGTGCGAAGCAGTGAGTCGACTCACAACGGCGGCGGCCTGCAGCTGTCGCGGTTCACGTGAATCAGGGAATGTAGCGCGGCACACGACTCTGCAACATGCCAGATGTTTCGAGTGCTGAAGCAGTGAATCGACTCACATCGGCGGCGCCCTGCAGCTGTCGCGGTTCACGTGAATCAGGGAATGTATCGCGGCACACGACTCTGCAACACGCCAGATGTTCGAATGCTGAAGCAGTGAGTCGACTCACAATGGCGGTGCCCTGCAGCTGTCGCGGTTCACGTGAATCAGGGAATGTAGCGCGGCACACGACTCTGCAACACGCCAGATGTTTCGAGTGCCGAAGCAGTGAATCGACTCACATTGGCGGCGCCCTGCAGCTGTCGCGGGTCACGTGATTCAGGGAATGTAGCGCGGCACACGACTCTGCAACACGCCAGATGTTTCGAGTGCCGAAGCAGTGAGTCGACTCACAACGGCGGCGTCCTGCAGCTGTCCCGGTTCACGTGAATCAGGGAATGTAGTGCGGCACACGACTCTGCAACATGCCAGATGTTTCGAGTGCCGAAGCAGTGAGTCGACTCACATCGGCAGTGCCCTGCAGCTGTCGCGGTTCACGTGAATCAGGGAATGTAGCGCGGCACACGACTCTGCAACACGCCAGATGTTTCGAGTGCCGAAGCAGTGAGTCAACTCACAACGGCGGCGCCCTGCAGCTGTCGCGGTTCACGTGAAACAGGGAGTGTAGCGCGGCACATGACTCTGCAACACGCCAGATGTTTCGAGTGCCGAAGCAGTGAGTCGACTCACAACGGCGGCGCCCTGCAGCTGTCGCGGTTCACGTGAATCAGGCAATTTAGCGCGGCACACGACTCTGCAACACGCCAGATGTTCGAGTGCCGAAGCAGTAATTCGACTCACAACGGCGGCGCCCTGCAGCTGTCGCGGTTCACGTGAATCAGGGAATGTAGCGCGGCACACGACTCTGCAACATGCCAGATGTTTCAAGTGCCGAAGCAGTGAGTCGATTCACAACGGTGGCGCCCTACAGCTGTCGCGGTTCACGTGAATCAGGGAATGTAGCACGGCACACGACTCTGCAACACGCCAGATGTTTCGAGTGCCGAAGCAGTGAGTCGACTCACAACGGCGGCGCCCTGCAGCTGTCGCGGTTCACGTGACCAGGGAATGTAGCGCGGCACACGACTCTGCAACACGCCAGATGTTTCGAGTGCGGAAGCAGTGAGTTGACTCACAACGGCGGCGCCCTGCAGCTGTCGCGGTTCACGTGAATCAGGGAAGGCAGTGCGGCGCATGGCACTGCGGCACGCCAGATGTTTCGTGTGCCGAAACAGTGAGTCCACTCACTAGACTCAGATGATCCGTACGTTTCGAAACAGAAAAATGATCCGAACTGCCCATCACTACTTCGAAACTCGCTCTGCGGCGAGTAAATCGGTGACAGGAGGGGAAGGGAGAGGGGAAAGGAAGGTTACGTCACAGAGGTGGGGATGGGTTAGATGGGAATAATGATATGCAGCTTAGGAATGGAGTGGGGTGGTGGGTGAGGGGAGAAAAAAATCAATAAAATAAAATGCGTGCACACTGTACGTACACAAGACCGCATACACACACCACACACACACACACACACACACATACACACACACACACACACACACACAGACTGTAAGTGTTTTTCTCCACCACCCGCCTCCCCACTCCTTTCCTAAGCTGCATATCGTTATTCCGATCCACACAACCGTGACGTAACCTTCCTATCCCCTCTCCCCTCCCCTCCCTTCCAGTCCCGATTTGCTCACCGCCGAGCGTGATTAACAGTGCGGCAGCTGGGTGTGATGGTTGTGTGACTGTGTTGTGTGCCTGTGTGATTGAGTGAGTGTTCTATTTTCTGAAGAAGGCCATGGCCGATAGCTGAAAGTGTTACATGTGTGTGTCTTTTATACGTGCCTGTCGCAGCTCGTTGCTACGTCTTTACCATGAGTTGTAAACTGTCCTTACCATATTATTAATTCCAACCTAGACTTTCCATTATTATATTATTGAGATATTTGTTACAATGGTAATTTGTGTGATTAAGATATTTTGCTACCTCATCTCTTTACTTCACGTTTACATGTTACCGGATATAACGGTCACCTCTTGCTGATGTTACCCAGTAACGACCTTGGCTTTCTTTTAACGGTTGTCTGAAATCGCGTCCAGTTTCAAATGTTCAAATGTTTGAATAGCTTATGGGACTTAACTACGGTGTCATCAGTCCCTAAACTTACAAACTACTTATGAACTAGCTAAGACTAAGGACGGCACAAATATCCATGCCCGAGGGGGGATTCGAACCCCCGACCGTAGTAGCCGTGCGGACCGTGACTGGCGCGCCGCAGAGCGCTCGGCCACCGCGGCCGGCCGCGTTCAGTTTCGGACACTCCAATAGCTTTCCAGATCTCCGTGCCATAGCTTCGGATAAGTCACATTGTTGTCGCATTGAACTATCTGCTAACTACACTACCTGAACCCAAAAGTTTGTTTGATTCTTTTGCTAAGCACAAGTCAACACCAAACCCCTCTGCAGCTACTTTCTGTTACCACCAATATCTCTGTTGCCATAATGTTGTTGTCTCCACTCCGTAGAACCGAAAGAAGTCGAATTATTTTAGTTGATTTTGCCGACGACAGTACTTCAGTACCTAGTTATGTCAACCAATACCCTAATTGTTTTGACCATTTGGTTTTCAAACAGTAGCCATTTATGCCAATGAAAGTACCTATTAAGCTATTTTATTGTACGTGTAATACTTTAGGAGTCCTTACGTCATAAACACCGATACGCGAAGGAAACTGCCTCCTCAGCGGAGTGGCCAAGCGCATTGAGGCGCTACGCTCCGATGTACGATGTCATTCCCCCTCAGGGTTTCGAATCCCCGGGCATGGATGTTTATGCTATGTTAGTTCAGAATTAGTTTGTAAATTATGGGACTGATGACCCCGCAGTTAAGTCCCTTATGCTTAACAAACATTTGAACATATTTTGGAAACTGCTGCTCATGTTTATTCGCATGCTATGCGTTGCCATACCATTCAATTCGACTGCTATTAAAGTTTGTATAGGTGTTATTCACAACAAGAGGAATAGCACTTTACATGTAAAATGTTGTACAGTGCGAGGCAGAACTTACTTTACCTACGAACGAGGACAATATCTATGGTTTTACTCCGATCTTGATGAAATTTTGCACAATTAATCTACAAAAGGTCTAAGATTTCATACGGTGCATGGCGAACGGTACCTTCCAATAAATTTAGACACCAGTTCAGAGAGGGGCTGGGGAGACGAGGAGATGAACAATGAGAGCTGGGTTTGAACATAACTCGAACCGTTCGAACAATTTACGTCACAGTTTGGGAAATTTCGGGATATGTTCGAACCAAGGACCTTGTACAATAAACTAGACTCCCTAACGGCGCTGCTGTCGCGGTGTAATTTGAAACATCGGCCAGCCTTCATGAGAGTGGCAAGCGTCAGATAAATACGAATGTTGTTACGAGATAAATTGTGTATTATATAGCTACTGCGGTATATATTCTCAGTTGGTAGTAACGTCTGTACTGTTTGACTATTGCAGTATACCTGAAACTCGACATTGAAGAACTTCTCAGCGTTCAACTCCATAAATCGAGTTAAGAAAGGAATAGAAAGAACGTATACTATCTTCCAATTTATATTTATCAGGAATGCTAGTAGCCCTACTAGCTGTGTTCGTAGACAGTTTACTCTTGCTTGACAGGTTGTTAGTCAAGACAATATAGGATTGAATGAAATAAATAAAAGGCTTGTACGACACTGGTAACTCTTCAAAACGAGCTACTTTAGGCAGTACTGGCGGACAGGAAGTTCAATAGGTTTCATTTTATGATTGTGTAAAATAACTGTTGGGGGCATGAGCTCAGTTACCTCACTGCAGTTCGAATTTTTATTTATGAAATTAATATTAGCAACTTGTAACACAGAATTTAAAGGTCATTTGCCTTATAAATAGGTATAACGACGGAAAGGGGTTTGCAGAACTGTGTATAGTTCCATATATGAATGACGCACAGACACACTCGATGCACATTGCGAAGTTGAGCCCAATATCGATAGAGACTGACATTTGAGCAGTTCACGCTACTGTAAGGTATTTTGCTTACAGCGTTAAGAATGCTGATATTCGTGCTCGATACCTTAGTGTTAGACGCACTTAGCTAAGTAAAAGTTATGGCATACTTCGTGTTCTTAAAAGAATTTGGTAGTCGCTGGTTGCTGTATTGACAACGTAAGACGATGTTTCACAGTAGTATAATTGATATTTCAGGCAGACCTGTTTCATTTTTTGAGGCTATATAATATCTAAATATTGGAGAATAAAGCAGGCACTCAAGCAAAGACGGATAGAGTTGTGAAACTTTTCCGCAATTAGTGTTTGTACAAAAGTTTCACCATCGTAGAATATACTGAGAAAGTGCTAGTAAATCGTGTCTGACGATAAATTCCGTTCATATGCTGCAGCTAGAACGCTAAAAAACTAAATGTTATAATTCGGGTTTAGTTAGAAAGTAGAAACGCTGTAGGCCTATTTCCACACCGCATGTGTAATAAAGTTACACACAGCTAATAGTTGCCGTATATTCAAAGTGTCCGAAGCTCTTTTGTAGTTTTATATTTAAATGAGACATAGTTCCCGCGACATTACTCGAATGAATACACCCTCAAACCAATAGAGTCTTACGCACATTTAAAGTTCGCGCGGAAGTTTACCACCATAATGGCAGCCGAGGCGTTCTTCAATTTGCTTGATGTTCGCGGTCGGCGGCTTCCAGAATTGTAGGGACTTCGTTAGAACATTCGATCACGACGATAACTAGTTTTATTTTCTTTACTGGCAACAGCTTCATCGCTGCTCTTCAGCCGAGTGTATGTACACTTGACAGCAAAAAACGTGGATCACCCCTGAATTCCTAAGTGGAGGCAGCACCTGACGCTATGCAACCACTATAGCACAGCTGAGTCGCAGGTTGTCAAATCATTCCACAGTACAGTTATTACCTACCCACAATAGGTACTAAGTTGTTGTTGTTGTTGTTGTTGTTGTTGTGGTCTTCAGTCCGGAGACTGGTTTGATGCAGCTCTCCACCATACCCTATCCTGAGCAAGCCTCTTCATCTCCACATAAGAACGGCAACCTACATCTGTCTGAATCTGCTTACTGTATCCATCTCTTGGTCTTCCTCTGCGATTTTTACCCCACACACTTCCCTCCAACGCTAAATTCACAATTCCTTGATGTCTAAGAATGTGTCCAACCAACCTATCCCTTCTCTTAGTCAAGGTACGCCAAAAATTTCTTTTCTCCCCAATTCTGTTCAGAATCTCCTCATTAGTTACGCGATCCACTCATCTAATCTTCAGCATTCTTCTGTAGCACCACATTTCAAAAGCCTCAATCCTCTTCCTGTCCGCACTGTTTATCGTCCATGTTTCACTCCCATACGAGGCAACACTCCATACAAATGCCTTCAGAAAGGACTTCTTTAGGTTTAAATCAAAATTCGACGTTAACAAATTTTTCTTTTTCAAGAATGCTTTTCTACCCATTGCCATTCTGCATTTTATATCCTCTGTACAGCGACCATCATTTGTTATTTTAGTGCCCAAGTAACCTAATCTAATTCCTTCAGCATCACCTGATTTTCTTAGACTGCTCTCCATTACCCTAGTTTTGCTCTTGTTAATGTTCATCTTATATGAACCCATCAGCACACTGTCCATTCCATTCAATTGCTCTTCCAGGTCCTTTGCTGTATCTGACAGAATTATTATGTCATCGGCAAAACGCAATGTTTTTAATTCTTCCCTCTGAACTTTAATTCCTTCACCAAATTTCTCCTTGCTTTCCTTTATAGCCTGCTCAATGTATAAATTGAACAACATTGGAGAAAGGCTACAACCCTGTCTTACTCCTTTTCCAACCACTACATCCCTTTCATGCCCTTCAACTCTGACAACCGCTGTCTCGTTATGTACAAGTTGTAAATAACCTTACGCTCCCTATTTTTTACTCCTGCTTGCTTCAGAACTTGAAAGAGTTTATTCTAATCAACATTGTCAAAATCCTTCTCCAAATCTACAAAAGCTAGAAATGTAGGTTTGCCTTTTCTTAATCTATCTTCTAGGATAAGCCGTAAACTGAGTATTGTCTCCCGAGTTCCTACATTTCTCTTGAACCCAAATTGATCTTCCCAAGGTCGGTTTCTACCAGCTTTTCCATCCTTCTGTAAATAATTCGTGTTAATATTTTGCAACCACGACTTATTAAACTGATGGTTCTGTAGTTTTCACACCTGACTGCACCTGCTTTCTTTGGAATGGGGATTATAACATTTTTCTTAAAGTTTGAGGGTACTTTGCCTGTCTCATACATATTACATACCAGGTGAAACAATTTTGTCATGGCTGGTTCTCCCAGAGACTTCAGTAGCTCTGAGGGAATATCATCTACTCCAGGGGCCTTGTTTCGACTTAGGTCTTTCAGTGCTCTGTCAAATTCATCTCTCAGTATAGTATCTCCTATTTCATACTCATCTACCTCTTTTCTCCTTTCTACAATATTGCCGCTAAGTCCGTTTCCTTCATAGAGCCTCTCTATATACTCTTTCCACCTTTCAGCTTTCACTTTCTTGCTGAGAACTGGTTTTCCATCAGAGTCCTTGATATTCGTAGAGCTGTTTTTCTTATCTCCAAATGTTTCTTTTATTTTCCTGTAGGCTGTATATATTTTTCCCCTATTTATACAATCTTCTGCATCCTTGCATTTGCCTTCTAGCCACTCCTGCTTAGCCATTTTGCACTTCCTGTCAATCTCATTTCTTAGTCGTCTGTACTCCATTTTACCTCTTGCGTTTACTGCATTTTTATATTTTCTCCTTTCATCGATTAAATTTAGTATCTCCTGTGATATCCAAGGATTCTTTGTAGGTCTTGCCTTCCTACCTATTTTTTCCTCTGCTACCTTCACTATTTCATCCCTCAATGTTACCCATTCCTCCTCTACTGTTTTATTTTCTCCCGTTTCTGTCAATTGTTGCCTAAAGCTTCCTCTCAAATTCTTAAGAACTTCAGGTTCCTTCAATTTATCCAGGTCCCATCTCCTCATTTTCCTTCCTTTCTGCAGTTTCTTCAGTTTCAGCCTACAGTTCATAACCAACAAGTTATGCTTTATATATAAAGATTAAATTTCTAATTTCTGTCTTAGTAAATCAAGTTTAATCTTGTTTTCAAGACGATTTTTATACATTGATGTACCGTATGAGCAGGGAATGAACTGCTAATTTGAAATATATCTGTTATGACATTAATCGTAATTTGGAATTACGAACGATTTAGTGTCATGGAACATATTTTTAGAAACAACATTTTTACTTTCGATTGTCAGCTTTGCAGTAATTCTTTTATTAGTAGCAGTTATTTTCTTTATCCATGTTGAAATATCAGACAGCTCACGTTTGAAACTTATATAGTTCTTCTACTTCCCTATGGAATTAGTTTTGAGCAAAGCAATGGCTTGGTTACTTCAAAATTTCCCACGTGTCGTTTGCACATAAGTCGCGCTAGTAATTTGCCTCTCGACTATTGTAACAGTTCGATACGGTATCGCGTGCTGAGCCATCGGCAAATGTCTAGCATGTTAGAACGCGAGTATTGTAAGCCTAGACCTAGAACAGAGAGGAAGTGGGGAGAGGAATTGAGGAGATGGGCAGAGAGAGAGAGAGATGAGGAAGCGACAGATGGACTAACGGAAGACTGGAGAGAACAAGAACCTGAGCGATGCCGGGTATTCACCGAGCTTAATATGTAACATATTCAATGGTCTGAAAAGACGGAGCTCCATAAACGAATTTGTTTTCATAGATCGAAAACAGTTAGTAGAAAATTTGTAAAATTTTAAGCATCATCCATGGCGTTTATATTTATTGATTCTGAGCATTCTCGGCTCGTGTGTCTACGATTCACCCTGTCCTTTATTAAATTTCTGGCGCAAGTACTAATCGATCTTTCTGTGCTCTCACCGTCCGCGGCGCTGTTAGATCTATCGCGCGTCACTTGTCGGCTTACTCGTGTGATCCTTGCCGCTAGTGGCGCTATTTTCAGCTTGGCGCCGAGGCAGTTCCGGAGAGGTCGGTTGCCGGGTCCGTCAGTCGCTGCGGGCAACATCTGAGCGTCAGTATCGTGCAGTGTTCATCTGATACAGTGTATGGCGTCGCTAGGGTCGAGTTATGTACATTAATTGGCTGGTTGTGGCCAGGCCCGGCGCGTGCGCCGAAGTAGTTCCGCAGTGGTATCCTGCCAGTCCGTTGGAGCCGTATATGCGATGATATGAACAGCTGAAGAGGTCTGGACACGGGGAGGGGGTTGTGTCAAGTTCCAGCATCAGCTCGGCGGATGCTGTTTACCTCATCTCCCCAGCTATGCGGTCGTGTTCCTAGCGGCAGTGCGATCGCACGTTGGTTCCTTGCCAAGCACCGGAGTAGTCAACAACTTGTACTCCGCAGTCAGTCCTTGCACTTCGCGTAGCTCCAGCTGCTTTCCACCTGGGATCCATGAAATGCTTTCAGGGCATTTCTTGTTATCATCCTCCTACACCATCACGAGGGTGGCTGCACTTACCTTGGAGTGAGCAAGTCAAGTGACCTGTACATTCCTGCTCCGGAAAATGGTGTGTGTGTGTGTGTGTGTGTGTGTGTGTGTGTGTGTGTGTGTGTATTTATCAGGATCGGTGGTCGTTCCTCAGGGACCTACGTTGCCTATGTCTACGTCTACTGATGTTTACTTATGTGTTGTTACACACTTCTAGTTCGGCTCAGTTGAATTATTCTCTCTTTGGCTCTGTGTAGCAATTATTCAATTTTCACTAACTTGGTTAACGCCACTGGGTAATTTATCTGACCATTTCCCTCCGTGAGGCATCGCCAACCCACAGTTGAAAATTGGCGCTGAGTCTGTTTAGTCCCTTCGTGTCAGAACTGTAGTTTCCGTGGACGGCTGGGCACCCTAACCCCTCTCCTTCCTCTCTGGAGTCAGCTCATCTGTTTTATATGATGAAGTATGTATAAAGTTAACGAGTAGTTAGTCCTGTACTTAAATTAATTCTACATTATACCGAATGTGTATTATTGATTGTCTCGGGGCCTTATTTCATTGCTATTTAAACATGTGTCTCTTCTTATGTTAAAAGCCTGGCCCGAGTGCTTGTGTTTTTGGTTTGAGGTAACCTTGCTTGAGCTCTTTTATTATTCCGGAAAGTCCGGTCTCTCTTACTGTGATACATAATTTGTTTACTCGGGCTTCCGCCTTATAACATCATTGAGCCGGATTTGTTTGAGTTTTCTGCTTTTAGGGTGATGCTTATTATTGTATAAGTAAGAAAATATTGTTTCCGGCCTTCAGCCCTTTACTAAATTGTGTGAATTTTTTGTAAATAGACTTTCAGCCTGATTCAGCTGGTTTCATTTAAATGTTGGAGCTCATATTTGCTTACTATTCTATTATTCGTATTGTAAAAGGTTGTTCTGGGCCCTCAGCATGTTATTAGCCCATGTAAAACACTTCTTTTTGGTCTGCCTACTAATTTAAAGGAGCTACTGTTACTTAATTTTAGAGCTCTCTTTTATTTTATTGTTTTCAGTATTTATACATTTTATTAACTTATCTCAAAAAAATTTAAGTTCACCTTGAGCCTGATAATTTTACTAATTTTGCAGCCCCTCTTGATTGTCTTATTTACCATGTTTTATTTACTAATCTAAAGAGTTGCTTTGGCCTCTCAAATTTTTATTTCGGTCTTCTGCCTTGCATCACTTAAGAGAGAGAGAGAGAGAGAGAGAGAGAGAGAGAGAGAGAGAGAGAGAGAGAGAGAGAGAGAAGGAGAGACAATTGTTTTGTTCGAGCCTTCAGCCTAAAGAGGGGATTTTATTAATATTTTGGTTAAAATAAAACGTGTCAAAGAAAACTGAACTGAGTGCCCTTGCCTACCTTTACCAGAACTTTGCAGACGGTATCTATATATACCTCCGATTTTTCCCTTTATTGTTATTTTCAAGCCACCTCAACTAGTGGCTTGCTATCAGCAGCTTCAGCGATACTCTTCAGCCCAAAACATTAGAATGATTGTACAATATGATTTTCAAACAGTGACCGTGGACTTCAATTACGAAGAATTAGAACTTGGCATGTAGAAACTTTGGGTGAGACATAGTAACAAGACAAATGGTAAAATCACATAGTGAATTAAAATCTTTGCCACGGTGGCGTTATAGACACATTCATGAACAGTACACCAAACATGACGTAGAAAACGGAGGCACTGATTAAAACAACAGATGTGACACTTGTCTAAATTTGGTGGACACACTGGAGTACTGATGATACCCCATTGAGCGAAGCACACTTTTAAAAGTGACTTTACTGAGGACCCCACACGGGAAGGGAGGGTGGGAAGTGCGGGCAGAGAAGAACAAAGGGGGGGTAAGAGGGAGTGGGGAGGGAGCATAAGGACTCTGGGGTGGAAAGAGGGGGAAGGGGGACAACCAAGCAGTGAGAAGGAAGAGGAGTGGTGGGGAGAGGGGTGTGGCATCCATGGGGAAAGGATTAGGGTTGGTAGGAGCGGGAGAGATTTTGGAGCACAGGGCGTAATCAGGGAGGCGGAGGTGGCGGAAATTACCCTGGGATAGGATGTGGAGATTGTGCAGGTGAAGGGAGGGAGGTATGCAACGATGAAATCGTGGCAGAGACCCGGAGCTGGTGAGGATGGGGTAGACCAGTGGATTGTGGGATTCTATTTTGCAGTTGATGTAGAGCAGCTGGGTGTATTTGAGAAACTGTAGGAGGTGGGAGAAGAGGATGAGATCATACAATATCTGCGTGGTGGAATGGAGGCAGATGCAGTATTCGAGGCAGAAGGTTTGAATGGTTTTGTAATGGGTATGGGGAGTGGAAACTCAAGCAGGATGGAAGCTGCAAAGGACAATAATCTTGAGGCCCATGTCCAGCTGGAAAGGAGTTTGTATATTGAAGTGGGACATGGATTTCTGTAAGTCGGTGTAGAAGTGTGGAGTTTGATCGATTGAGGCTGACACCAAGGTATTTGAGGGTGGGGATGGGACGAATGTGCAGGGTAATGTAAAAATCGTGGAGGTGGAAAGAGGGTTTGGTGCGACCTATGGTATTTGCCTGGGACTGATCAGGATTGATGGAGAGAAGCCACTGGTTACACCAGGCAGCGAATGTGGTGAGGCGAAACTGGGCAGTGGAGGGTGGGAGGGTTTGGAATGGGGTGTCTTCAAGATATTGTAGGAGTTGGACGGAAAGCAAGGGTTTGGGACATGGCTGCGGAGTAAATGGGGTAGAGGAGGGGGGAGAAGACTGAGCCTTGTGGCACCCTGGTTGAGGGGTAAAACAAACGGGAATTGGAGTTACAGACAGTGGCATAGGAGTCGTGCGGAAGGAAGCAATGAGGCGGACTTAGTTAGCAGGAAGGACATAATTTGGAGTCTGAAAAGGAGGCTTTCTCAATATTGAGAGAGAGAGATGGCGGAATAATGGGAGTTAAGCTGGACAGAAAGAAGATCGGTGAGGCGAAGGAACTGGTCATTGGCAGAGAAGGAAAGTCGGAAACCACAGTGGGAGATGGAGAGGAGCAGGCGGTTGGATACGCCTGGAGTGGATGGTTTTCAGGACCTTGTTGAACGTGGGGGAGAGACTGATGGAACGTTAGGATGAGGTCTGGGATGGGTTTCTCGGGTTTGGACAACATTAGGATGTAGGATGACTTCCACAGGTCGGGGTAGAAGCTGGTGTACATAACAACACTGTAAAGGAAAGCAAGGACAGTGTGCAAGAAGGAAGGACAGACCCAAAGGTGCCTGTAGGTTAGACGGTCATGACCAGGAAAGGTATTGTGTATAGTGTGGAGTGTAGCTTGGATGTCGTGTGCAGTGATAGGCATGTTTAATTATGAGGGATGAATGAGCTCCAAGTACTGTAAGCCGAGGGCGAGAGGGAGAGTGGAGGCGTCGGTATGCTGATGGACATAAGGAAAGAGGGGGTAGTCAAAGTGAGGATTGTCGGGGATGGAGAAGATGTTTGATAGGTAGGAGGAAAAATGTTCGGCCTTATGGGTTATCGGCGTTGGAATGACTGCCAGTAAGGCTGCGGAAGGCCTGTCGGTACTTGGAGGAGTTGACGGAGAGTATGGAATTTAGATGGGTGCATATCTGACACCAGTCCTGGCATTTCTTTGCAGACAAAAGTTTTCTATATACCTTCGAATTTACCTGCTCAAGGATTATCATTTTATGACTCATTGTTCAATAAGTATGACTCTGTAAACATTGAGATACCTGAATAACTCAGTTCTGCCATAAATGGTCAGTTCTGCATACAATGGAGCACAGCTTACCTACACTTTATTCATCCAGTGTTCAATTGCTAAACCAGTTGGCACACACAACGTGTGCGGTCAATGTGTGCTGAGTCCAATGTGCAACTGCGGAGACGGCGCCACTTGCACTTTAACGCGCTCTAGTGACGGTTGTCGGCGGCATTAGGTCCTGGAATCACACTGTTTACGAAATGAAAAGAGTGAAATTCCTGCTGAACATCCATTAAAACGTGTATTTCCGCGCTTGTACTTATCTTCGTCTTGTTCTGTTATAGATATACTCGTGCGTAAGTAACAACAAAATATATATGAACTTAAGACTCTCAGAAAAGTGGCATTTTATGCTAATAAGGGTTGTGACTTATAAAAGTTTCATGACAAACTGTGTGATACATCCGTCTCACACCTGTAGGTACTCCAGGGCTAATCTGTTACCTCATCTGGCTTCCCAGACTCTCATCTCTTCCTAATACACATGAGGAGCATCGTTTCAAATCGTATTATGTCGAAAAAACTAAATTTTACAGGAGAAGCAAAACACTGATTACTCATAACCTGAGGAACAATTCACAAATTTTAAAATTTTGCAGTTGTCTTATTTGAGGTATACTTGTAGGTACGTGAAAAAGTAAAATAAATTTCCAGTTGATTTCTTCAAATTTAAAGAAAATGTGTTGGACTTAATATGCTTTGATCCAATAATTTATAAAATATACAAATGAAAACGACTACTGTGGTAAATCAATAAATAAGTATTTCTTTATGGAATAACATTAACTGCGTCAGATTTAAGTTGATGGGCATGTTTGGTTTTCTTTCCCCTCTTTCAGCTTCCCGTTGAATTGTTACCAACAGCAATTTCTTCCTCCATAATCGAAAAACTAATCTCATACACAAAGTTCACAATATAACTGTGATTATTAAATGCATAGCATTGTTGAAAATAACGCGCCAGCTGTCAGCATAGCCAACAGAGCAAAGTGACAATACTTCTTTACAATGGACACAATATGATTTGATACACACACAATAGTGGACTGAAAACAATTTGAAACAACAATTTACGATGTCGGTGAATCCGATTTGTTGCATTCTGATTTCACAACATGAAAGATCGCTATGCAAACTATACAGAAATGTACCAAACTCAATTTTGTCGATGGGTGGACTTAAAACGATTTGAAACAATGCTCCTTACATCGTCTCCATAGTCATCACTGATCAAAGCCTGGTACTGTTGCTGGTCATTGCCTGGTCCTGCTACTGGTCTCGCCTGGTCTGACCACCAGTCTCCACCTTGTCCTGACTGCTTGGTCCTGCTACTGATGGTTGCCTCGCTCCTGGGACATTGTCGTCGCTGCTGTCTCCGCCTGGCTCGGCACTACTGGCCCAAGGAATACTGCTCATCCCTGAGGGACGGAGCCTTTCTGCTCTGGTGCCGTCGTCGCTGCTGCCCTTCGTCAACGCCGCTTCACAGTACCGTCCAGATCTTTGTCTTCACAGACCACGTAATATTCTGCTCCTTCCTTTTTCCTCCACTCTCCTGTGTCCATCATGACAACTATTCCATCCAACCATCAGTAAAGTGGTGATGTACACCACACCTTCACAATCCATAGCTGCCACCAGATGGAGCTTGGCTCATCATCTGATCACTTCTGACCTTCTCCTCTATATGATATTATAAACGGACTCCAACCGCCCCCTCTTTCTCCGCCCCAACATCCAAACCACCCAACCAACCGCTCCTATCCCTCTCAATCATTCCCCACTCCCTCGCCTTCCTGCATCATCCAGTTCGGAACCAAGGTGGCTGACACAACCGACTCCCTGAGCTCCAAATGACAGCCATATCCCCATCCAACTGGTCCCTCAGTTCATTCACAATCTTACTGTTTCCCACAAGGCCTCCACTAATACGATATGATCCAGTGTAGATCTCACCCCCATTATACCCATAAAAATTCCTACCACCACTGTACCCACCGCCACTCTCCTGTCTGCCTTTCCCACGAATGCATACACATTCCCTCCTCTTCCAACACCCCTGCAATCTGAACCTACACCCTTTCTCGCCCTGATCCCTGGTACCTTGACAATTATACCCTCTCCATTGAAATATGTAATTACTTCCTTTCTGGCCCCATCACCCAGTTGACCCAACACAAGGACTCCATCCTTATTAAATCCACCTCCTCAGCCTTCTGCAGCGCCTGGGGTCAAGGGTCCATGTTGGTCCCCATGCCTCCCTTGCGCTTCTCCTCAGCCTCCCTGCATCCAACGCGCCCTCACTGTAGTGATCATCAAACTTAGCCCGGTGATAACTGAAGCAGAGGTGTTGGACCAACTTAACGCCAACTCAGACCTCGACATCCTTTCCATTAAGTGTATCTACAACACCTGTCGCCCTTCAACATGATGCACATTTTTACTGAGTCCACATCCTCCATCGACCGCTCCCTCATAAATGACAGCTGCCACAACGTAGATACATCCCACTCCCCTCCCATCATTGTGGATAATGTCTCATCTACAATGACCACCTAAACGAAAATTGCCACAACCCTTCACCTGCTTCCACTATAAGTCGGCTCATTTCCAGAAACAATGCCCTAAACTCCTCTCCCACCTCCAACACCTGTGGTGGCCCCCACTCTACCTACTCGTAGAAATGTCTGGCTTGTCCCACCAACACCACTCGTAAGCTGACAGTCCCCATTCGCCCCATTACCTTTCCTCCACCACAACAATTCCCTCGGCTCCCCTCCTACAGTTAAGGTCATCTGCTTTGTGACCCTGACCATAAAAACATCACCCCTTTCAGCATCCCCAAACACTGCAACAGACTGCTTTTGCAGCCTGTTCTGTGTTCTAACTGAAGATCATCACTACCTTCTCCATCAATTATTCCCACTTCACATTCTCCTTGTTTAAAGCCTGTATTCCTTTCAAGGATGCCCATCCTACCCTTTACCACAATGTGCACTCCCTTCCTCCCAACAAACCCCTCTTCATGCACATCCTTTTCCAACACCGCTTGGACGCCATCCTCCTAAACAAAACCTAACCCAACCCTGTCACTCCATCAGCAGCACTCCTTACCTCCTTCACTACACAGATGGCTCCCCACCCTAAGACAGAGTGGCGAATGGCCACCTCCACCATCACGCTGTCTGAATTCTACCTCCCCTGAGCGATCGCAACAAGCACCTTTCTCCCATATCTCACTTTTAGCCTGGTCACAATTTAATCATATATCCACATCACTGCTATCCTCCCTCATGACTTCCTCTCCCACATCGATCGCATCTTCAAGACCTACAAGGTTGCCACAGACCTTAATCTTTTGTCCCCTCCATCGTTGAACTCTGGTGGTGGCATCAGTTCGTTTCCTTGCTTAGGGGCGATTCTGTTCCCCTCCCACAATCCCCCCCCCCCCAATAGCAACACCACCCCCAACATTGTCCTTGTGCTCCCACAGGGAGACGACCTTCACCTCATTGGCAGTGACCATGCTCCATACTCCTGACCATAGACCCCTGTTGCCAAGGCCGCACTCCCCATCCCAAACCCCCGTCAGAGCATACCCATGCTGACTGGGACGCCTATTGTCGTTCATTTGACACCTCGGTCGCCAGCCACCCCATGCCACTCTGTACCCATGCCTCATCCTTCCTCCACCAGACTGTTGCTGCTGCTGTCCAAACCCATATTCCTACCCTAATGCCCCACTCTCCCTCCAAGGGTTTTCTCCTTTTCCTCTACAATGTTATCCTCCACAACATCTTTTTCCCTAACCTGTGGAAAACCTCTTTAATCCTCATGTTCCCTGAACCTGACAAGCCTCCCTCTGATGCTTCATCAATGTCACCTCATTGTTCAGCATGTCTTGGATATCACCCTCGCTGCATGGGAGTCGCCGAGCGGTCTGGAGCGCCACGTTGCAGCGTGCGCTGCCTCCCACGTCGGATGTTCGAATCCTCCCTCGGGCATGGATGTTTGTATCGTCTTTAGTATAAGTTAGTTCATAAGTAGTTTGTAAGTTTAGGGACTGATGATCCTGCTATTAAGTCCCATAAGCTTTACAAACATTTGAAGTGACCAACCTCTCTCTACTCGTATTAACCATTTGCGTCAACACCAACTCCTTCGTCTCTCCCACTGTGGCTGCTGACCCTCCTTCAATGTGGAAGATAATCTCCTCTGCCTCACCCACCTCCTTTCTGTCCATCTCATTTTCCATTGTGCCACTATTTTTATCGAGAAGGCTTATGACAATGACATTCCGGTCAAAATACAAACCTACAACCTTCCTTTCATTGCATCCTTTCTGTCCCACTTCCCACCCTGACAACAACTCTGACTCCCATTTGTTCCACTCCTCCTCAGTACTCAGACAATACCGCCTTCCTTGCCCTCGCCCCTTCCCTTGCTCACTTCCAACACTTTCTCCTGTCTTCCCTATCCAAATTTCCCATATGGTGTGGTTCCGCTCTATCGACCCCACCAAATCCCAGGCAATCATCATACGTCATACCACCCATTCCTTCTGTCACCGCAACCTGTACCTTATGCTCCCTCAATCTTCCACCCTCAAGTACCTTTGACTTACCCTCCACTGCACACTGTCTTGGAAACCTCACTTTCAAACTGTTTGTCAAAAACCTTCTCAAACTCCTTCCTGGCTGGACTTGGGGACTCAGCCCCTCTACCATCCTTTACATTTACCTTTCCTTGATGCATCCTGTCCTCCGTAGTTTCCACTCTGCTTGGTTATCCACTCCTCCGGCCTACTACAAATCCCTCCAAGTCCTTGAATGTCATGCCCTCCATCTCACCGCATCCATCTCCCGCCCCTACACGGATCCTCTATGACCTTATTCCTTTTCTTCACGTTTCAAAGTTCCTTACACATATTCTCATCCTTTACATCACGACTCCAACAAACTCAGTTATATAGCATCGAATATTATACACTATACTTCTATCAATAGGGAAGTCTTTGAGCCTAAGGAAGACCTGAATTTATGAAAAATATCCATATGAGGTGAGTTCCGAACCAGCGCCACCTAGCATCACAAATTACACAGTCCGCTACTTTATCGCATGCACTACGTCAGTTAATCTCGTCACGTCCCAAGCTTTCTAGTGAAGACATTTAGAGGACATGCGCTGTTGCCTGCCTTTCCTGTCGATCTTCTCGTTATTCGTCTCTGCATCTGCCGCCCCCCCCCCCCCCCGCTCCTTCTTGTCCGCCTCTTTATCTTTCCTTGCTAATTGAAGACCTCGGGGGAAAATAATGATAACCCTCCTTTATAAAGTGTTGAGATATGACGACTTCTATGCTTGAAAATAGTTTCAATTACATTTTTAATACCTATATTTGCCATCTCTCTGCAGATTCATTTACTACTTGAAGAAAATGAAACATTCTGTTGGATATGATTGTTTGCACCAAATACATTAAAAATTCAGAAGTTGAGGGTTTTTGTTTTTGGTGAAAAACAGTCTTGGTTGCATAAACCAGATTTTTTTTTTTTTTAATTTTACTTTATTTATTGAAACATGACGCGTTTTGTCTCTTCTGGACATCATCAGACATTGAAAAGGGGGGGGGGGGGCGGATATTTACAAACTTGTTTAAAACACAACTGAGAAAAGATATAACATATTTTTAGTTCTGTTTTAAACAAGTTTGCAAATATTCCTCCCCCCCCCCCCCCCCACGTCTGATGATGCCCAGAAGAGGTGTTTAAATAAATAAAACATCATGTTTATGCAACCAAGACTGTTTTTTTACGGAAAATATCAAATAAGGTTGCTGTGCAAGTGCCACAAAAATATGGAGTGGACTAATATTAAAGCTTAACAAACATTTGAACATTTTGATAACACCTATCATATCCTTCCGTTTTACCGATGCCGAACGAAAGCTTTAACTGTTTGTTACGTGTTCTTCTCATAACACTATTCTTCAACGTATGTGTTACATTCAACTACTAGTGAAGCATCATCTCAAATGCAAAGCACGTGTAAACCAAACACCATTGCCTGCAATGTCATCTTGCGTCAGAAGGTCGTACCATAGGGAGACTTTTTGACGAGAGACGCAGCAAGATGGCGTCCTCAGGCTTCAGTTACAAAGTTTGCCGGTCTAGTAATATATGTCTGTGGTTTACGCGAAAAAAAAAAATGTTTAGGGGCATCAAGGATGTTAAGAACTCCCTCTAACTGGTTTCGAAACAACGTGCTGCTAAAGTCTGTAGTGTCATCTCTTCTCCTTATTCCACCATGAGGTCCACAACCGTCGCAGGAGCTGCTAGGCGACAGAGATAGGGTGGAGGGGTGGAGGAGGACAGTGCAAACCGAAGCAGAGAGTCAATTAATTGGCGGACAGTGCTGCGCAGACAGAGGACGGAGCAGAAGGGCAGCCAGCATCTCTGGCTCGGCGCCAGTGTTTGCATTTCCTGCGGCAAGCGAGTATTTTGGGCCGTCGGCCACGGCGGCGCAGCAGACCGCAAGTTGCGGCAGCGACGCCGCTGTGGCTGCACGAGACGCTCACGCCTTAAGACCGCGACCTCCGCAAGCCCCCACAATTCCGTAAGCGGCCGACTGCGAACAGCGGACAAATTGAAGAGCGTCTCGGCGGCCATTGTGGTGGCAAGCTTCCGCGCGATCTTCAAATGTGCTTACGACTCTTTTGATTAGAGGGTGTATGTATTTCAGTTAAGTTGCGAAAACTACGTCTAATTGAAGGAAGAAGGAAGGAAGCTTGGAGTTCAACGTCCCGTCGACATCGTGGTCATTAGAGACGGAGCTTACGCTCGGAATATTTGGGTAAGGATGTGGAAGGAAATCGGCCGTGCCCTTTCAAAGGAACCATCCCGGCATTTGCCTGGAGTGATTTAGGGAAATCACGGGAAACCTAAACTGGATGGCCGGAGGTGGATTTGAACCACCGTCCTTCCGAATGCGAGTCCAGTGCGTTACCACAGCGCCACCTCACTCGGTGTCTAATTGAAATATATAACTACAAAACAGCTTCAGACTTCTTGAAAACACAGCAACTATCGGTTGTGTGTACATTTATTACACATATGGTGTAGAAATTGGCCAACAGTGTTTCACCTTCCTAACGAATCCGAAATATAAAATTTAGTTTTTTAGCGTTCTAAGTGCAGCATATATACAGAATCAATCATCAGACACGATTTTTTTGCACTATCTCAGTATATTCTACGATGTGAAACTTTTGCACAAACATTAATTGCGGAAGAGTTTCACACTTGACGTCTTTACTTTAGTGCTGTACTCTCTAATCTATATCTATAAATGTGAATGTCTGTTCGGTGTACGTTTATCACGTCTGAACCACAAGACATAAAGAGCTAAAAATTTGTACAGTTACTAATGTCTACCCGGGAAAGGCTTTAGGCAGGTTTCATGGCGTTTGGATAGCTATTTATCAATATATATATTAATGTGAATGTCTGTTCGGTGTACGCTTATCTCGTCCGAACGACAAGACGCAGAGTTTTACATATTTGTACAGTTACTAACTTATACCTGAGGAAGGTTTTAGGCACGGTTTTATAGCGCTCTGATAGATATTTAGTAATTTGAAGAATATAACGCGAAATACGGAACAATATTACTCTTTGAAAATTATATCTACTCTTTGAAAATGGTTTTATTGGTCGAATTGTAGCTTGAGGGTTGATAATGATAAAAGGGTGGAGTGTATTGGGATGGAAAGTTATCGGTGTATATAAAATTCTACGTGTGTGTGTGTGTGTGTTAATATTTCGCTCCGCAGCGAAAACTACAGAACGCAAGCGAATGGTCTGTGTGTAATTGTTGTCCGAATTCTCCCGTTGTACACCATAGCAGTTCCATGCCGATAGCTATAACAAGAATCAATAAATAATGCTGAAAAAGAAATTTCTTTTAATACACCTCTTTAAAAAAAATCGGTTTGACGTTTCGCGCATTACATCCCTTCAGATATGCCGTTTCGGTTCAAAAGACTTCAGTTTCCAGTTCGTCTAGCTTTTGCCATGACGATTAACAAAGCTCAAGAACAATCACTAAATGTCGCAGGAAATCATTTACAGCCCTCATGTTTTTCACATGGTCAATTATACGTCGCTTGCTTAAACGGTGGGCAACCCAAAAAATTCTCTACATTTACGCTCCAAACAATACTACAAATAACGTAGTTTACCAGAATGCCCTAAAATGAAATTAAAATGAATTTGGACATTACTCTCACCATACGTGTTGAGATATTGCAACACAAGTTATAAGGAGTAATGTATGTATTATTTATTGTAAATCATTAAGCATTTCACATAATTTTATTTTTTATTTGAATGTTGATTAAAAATGTTTATTTCTAAAGAAGGTATTGTATTTCATTTCATCCTTCAAAACCAGTCTCATAGCACACTACTGAAAGATAGCTTATCTATCATAATCAACCAACACGCGAGCGGAGCCGCGGGCTTAAGCTAGTATTTAGATATTTCACAGCATCAAGAAATGAAACAGGGCTGCCTGAAACAGGTGATGTTGAAATCGATCGTGAAAGTGAAATATGCCGTCAGAT
Organism: Locusta migratoria; assembly: GCA_026315105.1. Taxonomy (NCBI): domain Eukaryota; kingdom Metazoa; phylum Arthropoda; class Insecta; order Orthoptera; family Acrididae; genus Locusta; species Locusta migratoria. Next base: position 215,900,569 of record CM048749.1, read on the forward strand.
ACATAAAAATAGCGTCTTTTATCTTGTGAATACAGCAACCAGCCACTACCAAATTCTTTTAAAAACACGAAATATGCCATAACGTTTTCTAACATTAACATTAGGGTATCTAGCACGAATATTAGCATCCAAATACCTTACTGTAGAGTGAACTGCTCAAAAGTCAACAACTTTTTTCATAGGGTTGAACTTCACAAAGTGCATTCAGTGTGGCTATGTGTCATTCATAAATTTAACTGTACAGTTCTGCAAACCCCTTTCAGTTCTTATACCCTCGTATATATAAAGCAGATTACCTTTATATTCTGTGTTAAAAGTCGCTAATATTAATCTCATAAACAAAAATTCGAACTTCAGTGAGGCAACCCCATTAGTTATTTTAAACAATCATAGAATGAAACTTTGTGAACTTACTGTCCACCAGTACTGCCTAAAGTAGCTTTTTTTAAGAGCTGCCAATTAATTTCATTCAATCCTATATTGTCTTGAATAACAACCTGTTAAGCAAGAGTAGTGGGGCTACAAATGTAGTGGGGCTACTTGTATTCCTGAGAAATATAAATGGGAAGACAGTAATCGTTCTTTTTATTCCTTTCTTAAATTGATTTATGCATTTAAACACTGAGCAGATCTTCACCATCGTTCTTCGTGTACACTGCAATAGCCAAACAATACAGACGTGACTATCAATTGTGTATACATCCCGCAGTAGCTATTTATTACACGATTTACCTGCTGACAACACTGGTATTTATGTGACGCTTGCCACTACTATGGCGGCCGGTCGAAGGTTCAAATTATCCCGCGACAGCAGCGCTGTTAGGGAGTCTGGTTATTATTACAAGGTCTTTGCACCTCCATGAGCGGCAAAAAGGGGTCGAAAGTGCGCGAAATTCAGCACAAGAGGAGACATTCGGCGACATGTCCGTGTGTCCTGGGTGAGCGCGACAGCTACTCCTAACAAGAACCGATGACCACTATAGAAAATTTGGCACCAATAAACCGTAGAACACTCATAGCTCCAGAGTAAGACAATCTTATATACTGCCGCGTCGGCCGGTTCATAGGCTGCCGTTTGGCGGCTGCAGCGTATGTCATAGCAGGGCGTTGCCATTCTTCACAGCGGGTGCGATTGGCGGGACAGAACAGGAGCTAATGTCTGAAATACCTCTTCCTCAGCGGCGTCAGCTCCCTCGTGACTTACGTGGCTTACATCCATGGCCATAATCTGATGCTCGCTCGGTCTAATAGTTCCGGCTGCCATGCACTGTTGTTATTCTTCTCTCACAATTTGTCGTATGAGAGAGCGAAGTGCGCATTCCATCCTCAGCCTTGTAGAAGACATTACTCTGAAACATAGAGCACCACGTGTCATGATATCTGATCGTGGAAAAGTATTCCAGTCAAAACTAGTATCAGAGGTAATGCCACGGTGCGACATTGTCCACAGAATGACAACTGCATACCATCCTCTGTCAAACGGACTTACGGAACGTTTTAACAAGACGTTAGCCGACATGCTGTCGATGTACGTCGATGTTGAGGAGAAGGATTGGGATACAATTCTGCCAGTCGTGACAATTGCTTACGATACCGGAAGACAAGACACCACAGGCTTCACTCCGTTTTTCCTGCTCCATGGCCGTGAAGCTGAGACGACAATGGATACGCTCTTCCCGTTCCAACCGGACGACACTCAGGATGACTATGTTAAACAGCTCATCACCAGGGTCGAAGAAGCAAGACAGCTGGCTCGCATACGGACACTGGGCGCCCAGGAGAAGGACCGTTGGCGGTATAACGACAAGCACCGACCTGTTGTGTACAGCTCAGGAGATCTGGTATGAATTTTTACCCCTGTACGGAAGGTTGGACTGTCAGAAAAGTTATTGAAGTGATACTTTGGTCCGTATCGTGTCATACGCCACCTGTCAGACGTCACATACGAAATTGAGGATTATGAGCCGTCGTCGAAACGTCAAAAACGAAGAGACATTGTTCACGTCCTGCGCATGAAGCCTTACTACAATCCTGAAGAGCAGGTAGACGACAATGGCTTCTTGTTCAAGGACTCTAAGGACGGTAATGTTCCTGATGAAGCCACGACAGGAACGTCTGTCGTCGATAATTGTGGAGAAGGAAAGGATTCTCTTGAACTGTCATACAGAGGACCCATGACACGGTCAAGATCCAGGACATTGCAGCTGGCTCCACAGGGATCATAACAGCGGGTCGCTGTTTCTCCAGGAGAGGGAGCAATGCCGCGAGAAACTACAAACACCGCCTGCTGGCGTGGCGCAGGAATAGATCACGGACTGCGGAGCAGAAGGTCGCGGTTCAATCCCGGCCACCGGCAAAAATTTCTTTCTTTGTAATTAACAATTTCAGAATGTTCTACATCTTTCTTATGTTCACTTGTAAATTCTACTTGTTTCTTATGTTAACTGTTCTTCTAATGTCTGGTAAATTCTGTCTGTGTATAAATAGCAGAGCACTCTGCCTGAGAGGCAGTCAGTGCGGAGTGTATGTTGAGTTCGTAATAAACGTGCTGTGTTCAGTTGCCTTCGAAGTCAAGCCTGCTCCCATTTCAACTCGACAATATTGAAAAAAATCTATAAAAATTAAGTCAGACTACCCGGCTGATTTCCTTCACTCTTGTTTTAAACGAAAGGTATTCATCCACAGATTTGTCATCAAGTATCAGAATTTACAGAATTGGCCCCTTCCTTTTTTTATACACAAACGCGCTTTCCTTTTATATATTTGTTATGGGATGTCCTTGCTGTAAACTAAAGCCAGTCAGTCAGGCCGTTCTATCCGACCGATTACCTTCATTTTTCCTTTAGCACGTTCGCTTCGGTCAACAGTGCGGTCCGCTAACGCTCTAGGCGGATGCCTGTAAGCGCACGTGCGCCGAGGGCTGAAATCATACCGCTGCGAAACCTGTAATGTTGAAAGCGAATATAACGTCTGCACAAGAGGTGGTGCTAAGCTGCATGCCGATTATGTGATAAATGCTACACGTTCTCTGACTTACAAGCGTCATATGCATTTATTGGAAACAATCTAACAACGCCTCTGATTTATTGAATTTATTGCAAACTGGGAAGAACATTAAATTCAAACAAGCGAAAAATCCGCTTCATTGAGAAAGAATTATACTGAAAACCCCAACAGGTTTATCAAACGGAGAAAAAGAAACACGTCTCATCTGCAATGTGGTGTTATGGAAACCTAATCCCGTATAACAAATTTGCAAGGTGTATAGACGATGTTTTTATAACAAACCACTAAAGACGAAAACACACAACTGCTGACAGGAAAATGTTACGTGATGTTTTTGGTGGCCTGTACTAACACGAGAGCACAGCCAAACTAACTACACTGAGTGCTCAGCTAGCGCGCCGCTTATAAGCCTCGTCAGCTATGGCATGTTGAACGCGGAAACGTTTAAAAGCGTCAGCTGCAGCGAACGTGTTAAAGGATAGATATTCATTCGCAGATTTTATCAGATATCATAATTAAGTCTCTGAATCATTTTTTTTTTTCAAACGCGGTATCCTTCTGTCCTTGCGTTGAAAATTTTAATCAATCTGTTGTATGACATTTTCGGTTCTAATTAAGGTACGCAGTTCTTTTTGTTCTAACAACACTCACCGGATCAAGTTACATTTGCGCTTTTAAACACTTGCATTGATTGATTCTGAAGAAAGCTATGCATGAACATTCAACTTTACTTCCGTTTTTTCCCAACTAATGGTGCGAAGTATACTGTATTCTCTAGTAAAGTTTTATTTACATTAGGAAATAAGACAAAAAAAGAGTGCTGTGCTTGAAATTTAAAAAAAGTGAGGAATTTTCGTGGATTATTTCACTCGTAATTTTAAATACCAATACAGCCCATGAAAATCACCAGCCAAATTCTTCGAAAAAACAACAACCAATACAGATACTTCCGACTTTGTTGTCAATGAGTTTATCTTTTGTAAATACAAACCATCAACAATTGAAAGAGTACTAAATGAGGCAACTAAATCAATTAACAGTACTTAGATTTTCCAACAGTCTACGTAGCACAACGGTAACGTCCCGTGCTCAAAAGTTTTAAGTTTTTCGGTTGCTAGTTCGATTACAATTGCAACTTATATTTTAATTCCAGCAACTACAACCCTTTCCCCTATTATTTGTAAAAAGTATTACATATTTCAGTTAAAAAGCATCACATATTGTTAAAGTTTGTACCTATGTACTTTATCTTCTATTGCAAACACATGTATCGCACTATACCAAACACATTAAATTCCTAATGAAACATAACATCCAGATACAGAGCTCAAAATAATTAAGGGATTAGGTGGACTATTATAAACAATATACACTCTTGTACTGTTTCCGCCCTTTATCTCTTCTTTGTTTTAAATTATCCCTTCTTCATATTTCCCTGTTCCTTTTAATCTCTGACATGTTAACGCCTTTATTTAGGAACACTTAGCACGATATTTTTATCTCTCAGACTGGAAAGAAGGACTGATAACCATTGCAGTTTAGTCTCTTCCAAAAACCAACAACAACATACATAAGGTACCGTATTTTATTGAGATATTGGTTGCAAGTATCCTTTGTGTGTGATACAAAATGATATTTTGCTGTTTACCCTCTTTACGTGAGCTTTACATGGCGTTTACTTAGAGTGAGGCACAATGGTGTTACCATAAGAATGAAACAGTCGTTCTCGTTGCCCTATAGTATGCAGCGTGATCACCTCGATTGGCCAGTAATGTCGGAGAATCTCTTCTTTATACCTCTGAACAGTCAAGAGCCATTCTGAACGACACAGAGGTCTGCACGTTTGCCAATACTGAGTTCTGTGCACACTATTGGTCCACCACCATGATATGGTGATGTTTCCTGCACATAAGCAGGATTGGTCAAAGTTCCACGTTATCTGCAGATGAGGAAGCAACGACTGACGGGATGAACACAAAATCTTGACTCACCTGTGAACAGAACCCGGCGCCATTCGTTACGACTCCAAACCTAATGTTCATGAGCTTAGTTCCTGCGGGCAACACGGTGTCGTGGTTTTAATGGGACACACAGCGTAGGCCTCCATGCGTAAGTGCCATGGCGATTTCGGACTGTTTTTATTGTAATATACCGGCCGAGTACGCTTTTGTTCAGCGACTTTGTCGATAGAAGTATTCCAGGATGCACTCTGGCGAACTGCCGTGGCTCTCTCGTAAGAATGCTCGTAAGCCTAACTTAACGAGTTGCGTGCAGATAAATGGCCAACATGGCGATAGTGGACGCAGGGAAGCGACGCCCTTACAACGAAACGGACACAATACGTGTGTGCAGAGAAAGCCTTTGTCCGTAGATACTAGAGGAGTAGTTTCCCCTGCAGACGGGAAGAAGGCAACCAAACCCCTACAGTGCACACGTGCGTGAGTGGGAGAGAGCCGAGCTTGCATTATAGATAGTGGACCCGCAAAAACCATATTTCTGGGCAGGGTGAAAGATCCTGATCAATAACATATCAGGTTGGTACGTGTTGAGATGATCCTCGTGGATGTTGAAGATATCAATTTTTCTTCGTCTTTCTCTGTCTCTCTTTCTTTTTATTTTTTTACAAGTTGATAATATAATATTAGTAACACAGGTACATACACTTTTCAAAAGCTGATAATATTATAATACTAATAGTATGAATACAGATACATACACCATTTGGTTCTATTTAAGAATTTGTCAATGGAGTAGAAGGAGTTGGCCACGAGAAAGTCTTTTAGGCTCCTCATAAACTGATCCTTATTTGTAGCTAAATTTATTATGTTTATTGGAAAATTATTGAAAATATTTGTTCCTCGGTAGTGGACTCCTTTTTGAACTAAAGCGCGTTTACGTTATTGTGCAGATCATTTTTGTTCCCGGAATTGTAGGTATGAACTGAGCTGTTTGTTGAGGAAAGGGATATATTATTTATGACAAATTTCATTAAGGAATGAATATACTGAGAGGCATTAATGGATATACGCAGTTCTTTGAAGAGGCTTCTGCAGGATGACCGTGAATTTACACCACAAATAATATGTATTACACGCTTTTGGACTCTGGAAACTTTTGCTTGACTTGAAGAGCTATCCTAAAATATTATACAATATGACATTATGGAATGAAAGCAAGCGAAGTATGCAAGGTTTTTTATTTTTATGTCTCCTGTGTCTGACACCACTCTTAATACAAATACAGATTTGTTAAGTCGTTTCTTCAGTTCTGTGGTGTGCTCCTCCCAACTGAATTTAATATCCCAGGAATTTTATACTGTCAGCCTCTTCAATCTGCTCTCCTTCATACTTTATGCATATACTGGATGGCTCTTACATGTTCTGAACTACATGTAGTGAATCTTTAGAAAGTTTAATGTCAATGAGTTGGCTTTAAACCATTTATTAATGTTAATGAAAATGTAATTACCAGATCTTTCTAAAACTAAGGTCGACATACTATTCGTTGCAATACTTGTATCATTTGCAAACAAATCAGACTCTGCTTCCGGCAATGTAGCTGATGATAGGTCATTAATGTACATAAGAAAAGGCAATAGCCCTAAGATGGATCTTTGTGGAACACCACATGTAATTTCTTCCGAATCTGATGTTGATTGTTGGCTTAATTCCCTAGTCCCTTGCACTGACAGCTTTCGTTTCCTGTTACCAAGGTACGACATGAACCATTTTGCAACAATTCCAGTGACACCATAGAATTCTACTTTACTTAAAAAGATGTTACGGTTGACACAATCAGATGCCTTTGATAAATCACAGAAAATACCTGCTGCGTGTATTTATTATCTAACGAATTAAGTACATTCTCACAGCCCTAACACAGACAGCTGCAATAAAGAACTGTTTTTCCAGCCAAGAAGGAACGCAGAAGATGAACAAGAAATACGCGTGAAATGTGGGAAAGAGGAAGGTTCGCAACTATTATCTGAGCCAACAGAAAACTTACACCGACGACTGAGAGGCGTGGTCGTGAAAACGGCGATCAGTAATTGGGTGGCATTTTTAAACCAACCTACCAATCACAGAGTCAAACAGACGCAAGGGACGCCGCTTTAGCTGGAGCAGGACTGGGCAGGGTGAGAGACCGCGGGAAGTTGGGACTTGGTCTGCCGCCGGAGAAGCGAGAAGACTCGCAGGCAGCGCCCGCCTCGGCAGACTCAGCACTTCGATTGTGGCGCCTCCGCTCGGAGTGGCGCCACTTAGCAGCTGCTAAGTGGGGGAGCGCAGAGCGGGCGTGGGCTTTGCTGCCGCGATCGCCGCAGCCGAGCTGTTGTTGTTGTGGTCTTCAGTCCGGAGACTGGTTTGATGCAGCTCTCCACCCTACTCTATCCTGAGCAAGCCTTTTCATCTCCTCATAAGAACGGCGCCCTATATCCATTTGAATCTGCTTACTATATTTATCTCTTGGTCTCCCTCTGCGATGTTTACTCCACACACTTACCTCCAACGCTAAATTCACAATTCCTTGACGTCTATGGATGTGTCCTATCAATCGATCCCTTCTTTTGCTCAAAGATGCCAGAAATTCATTTTCTCCCAAATTATGATCACTAATTTCACATTAGTTACACCATCCACCCACCTAATCTTCAGCATTCTTCTGTAGCACCACATTTCAAAAGCCTCTATCCTCTATTTATAATCAAAGTCTCACTCCCATACAAGGCAACACTCCACACAAATGCATTCAGAAAGGACTTCCTTCTACTTAAATCAATATATGATGTTAACAAATTTTTGGTTTTGAAAAACGCATTTCTTCCAATTGCCATTCTGCATTTTATATCATCTGTAGTGCGACCAACATATGTCATTTTATTGCCAAAGTAACAAAACTCATCTACCAACTTTATTTATTCGTTACCTAATCTAATTCCTTCAGCATAGCCTCATTTTCAAAGACAGCATTCCTTTACCCTTGTTTTGCTCTTTTTAATCTTCATCTTATATGCGCCCTTCAACACACTGTCCATTCTGATCAGTTGCTCCTCCAGGTCATTTTCTGCCTCTGACATAATTACAATGTTGTTGTTATTTTCTTCAGTCCGAAGACTGGTTTGATGCAGCTCTCCACCCTACTCTATCGTGAGCAAGCCTTTTCATATTCTCATAAGAACAACAACCCACATCCACTTGAATCTACTTACTATACGCGTCTCTTGGTCTCCCTCTGCGATTTTTATCCCACACACTTCCCTCCAATGCTAAATTTACGATTCCTTGATGTCGAAGAATGTGTCCTCCCAAGCGATCCCTTCTTTTAGCCAGGGTATGCCAAATATTCCTTTTCTCACCAATTCTGTTCAGTACCTCTTCATTAGTTATGCGATCTACCCACCTAATCTTCAGCCTTCTTCTGTAGCACCACATTTCAAAAGCTTCTATCCTCCTATTCCTCCTATTCCTGTCCGCACTGCTTATCGTCCATGTTTCACTCCCGTACAAGGCAACACTCCACACAAATGCCTTCAGAACAGACTTCCTTACACTTACATTAATATTCGATGTTATCAAATTTCTCTTTGTCAAAAATGCTTTTCTTCCCATTGCCGTTCTGCATTTTATATCCTCTATACTGCGACCATCGTATGTTATTTTACTGCCCAAGTAACAAAACCCATCTACCACCTTCATTGTTTCGTTACCTAATCTAATTCCTTCAGTATCGCCTGATTTTCTAAGACCGCATTCCAATATTTTTGTTTTGCTCTTGTTAATGTTCATTTTATCCGCTCTCTTCAACACACTGTCCATTCCATTCAACTGCTCTTCCAGGTCCTTTGCTGTCTCTGACAGAATTACAATGTCATCAGCAAAACGCAATGTTTTTATTTCTTCCCCCTGTACTTTAATCCCTATTCCAAATTTTTTCTTGCTTTCCTTCACCGCCTGCTCGATGTACAAATTGAATAGCATCGGAGAAAGGCTACAACACTGTGTTACTCCCTTCCCAACTGATGCTTCCCTTTCATACCCTTCGAGTCTAATAACTGCCATCTGGCTTTTGTACAAGTTGTAAATAACTCTCCTTTCCCTATATTTTACCCCTGCTGACTTCAGAATTTGAAAGAGTGTATTCCAGTCAACATTGTCAAAAGCTTTCTCCAAATCTACAAAAGCTAAAAATGTAGGTTTGCCTTTCCTTAATCTATCTTCTAAGATAAGACGGGTCCCTACGTTCCTCCTGAATCCAAACTGATCTTCCCCGAGGTCAGTTTCTACCAGGTTTTCCATTCTCCTGTAGATAATTCGTGTTAAAATTTTGCAAACATAACTTATCAAATTGATGGTTCTGTAATTTTCTCCCCTGTCTGCGCCTGATTTCTTTGGAATGGGGATTATTACATTTTTCTTAATGTCTGAAGGCATTTCGCCTGTCTCATACATCCTACACACCAGTTCAAATAGTTTTTTCATGACTGGCTCTCCCGGAGACTTTAGTAGCTCTGAGGGTATGTCATCTACTCCTAAGACTAGAGAATGATGACCAACTAGATTTACAAATATTTGAACATTTTACGATCCGCCCCCGATGCGCAGCCACACCGCACTGCGCCGATCCATCGCCTGACGCACACGTAAAGTCAATGTTGCGAGGTAGGAAATTAGCTTTCCCTTCCCTGTTTCCCTGCGAGTGTCCACGTCCGGTGAAATTGGCCCTGAGAAATTATTGTTTTTCAAATCTATGTAAGAAAGTCGTGTTAGTTACACCTAAAGAAAGTCTGAACCGATTTGGCCCAAAATTGACGGGGAGGTAGCTCAGAAGCAGGTGACGGACATAGGATACTTTTTGTCCCGTTTGACCGCGTATTATATCAGAATTTTAGAAAAACTGAAAGTACGTTTGCAGGTGGGATCATTTTCTTGATTCTCCACCAATCATTCATTCTCTACTCGCCTAGCGATCAATACGCTGTAACAGAACGAACAAATACGCCAAGGAGGTTAGAATAAAGGGAGATGGCGTAATGTACACAAGGTTAAAACAGTCAGACAGATTTAACATGAAACGTTGTTTCTTTACAAGCCTCTCCGTATTAATCTTACCTCCTTGCTGTTATCGGTGGTGATCATATCTTTGGAGCTTTGCAAAGATAGAATTGATGTTATTTTGTGGTATTTTTGAGTGTTACAAATAATTTAAGTGCAGATCGTGGTTTATTTTTATAGAATAATGCCTCCATTGCGTCGGCATAATATCGGTCGGCATGCGTGCAACGCAATCTTACTGCTTGATCGTACTCAATGAGACCGACGAAGAAATTCTCAGCAGCGATCCGTTATGACTCTGAAACAAAGGGTATAGTCGAGTTCGACTCTCTCAGTTGCAGTTTACGCACGAAATAATTTGGGCCGTCGGCAAACAGACGGCCACGCGTGGCAATTATAATTAAACGTTTGGGGTACATATACAATCCAGCAGTCGATTACGCAGCGGATGCATCAGTTGGCTTCGGAACAAACTGTCGCCATCTAAAATTTCATTGGCTATCTATAGCTTTGCCACCATTGGTCGGCTTCATTCCCACGATCCAACAGCTGTTGCCAACATAACTACACCACGTACATGTCGCGGATTGTAAAATTTTACCGGTATGTTGCAATGTTGTTAATCGTGTTTCAATTACATTCCTAATAAGACAAAAAATGAACGCAACACAAAGACTTTCTAAACGTTGTATTGCCATCCCAGTTATTTTATTTCAATTAATTGTTTTCTTTCATATCAATAAAGTATGATCATGCTACAATTACTTTGTATCTAATTCAAAAACTCCTATGAAGATATACATGTGGTATAAGAAACATTTCTATACTGCTCGCTGCGAGAAAAATATGCTAAGCTGTTCTATAAGCATGTGCGGTTTTGATATTTTCTTCCCAGTCATTTTTAATATAAAACAGGATAGTTGTTTTTATGCCTATACTTATAATCATACCTGTTCGTACACTGCAACCATTAAACGTGCGGCCATTGAAGCTACTAACATCACAGATAGAGCAGTTTGAAATGTCTCTCTTATTATCCGTTTCCAATTGACTTACCTGTCCATTTTGACTTCTATCCCCAATAAAGTTCCCGATTGCAATAACAATAAATAAGATCTGAGAGCTGGGAAGGAGGAGACAGAGTATGGGGGAATGAAATGGATTTAAAAAGGGGAGATGATATAGACGCAGAGAGGAAGGGGAGGATATGGATATGGTGTGGGGTAAGAGGGAGTGGTGTGAAGGTAGGGGGAGAAGGAGATGAACCAAATGTTTGGTTCAAATGTTTGTTTAGCTTATGCGACTTAACTACGGGGTCATCAGTCCCTAAACTTACAAACTACTTATGAACTAGCTAATCCTAAGGACGGCACAAATATCCATGCCCGAGGGCGGATTCGAACCCACGACCGTAGTGGCTGTGCAGACCGTGACTGGAGCGCCTAAGTCCCTTCGGCCACCCCGGCCAGCAGGAGATGAACAAAGGAAGGGAAAGGAAGGAATAGACATCGGGAGAAGTTACTGCGAAGCGTTGCGGGGTTTGCTAGTCTTGTAATAAATAAAACTAAATTTCATGTGGCAATTCTCTGTGCCAACTATTCTGTTTTATAATAAATCCCTTGAATCCAATTTCCATCCAGCCTAGTTCCATAATTTCCCATTACATTATTTTATTTTACTGCAGTGTGGGGGTTATTCAGGGATAGATTTACCACATTTGTGGCGCCCAACGTGAAGCATGATTTTTCTTATTTTTAATGTATTGTTAACGAGATCTGTAATAGTCATTATCTCATACCACTCATAGTAAAATCGACCCTGAAAATGTCCCTTTTTTCAAATTTTCTAAAATTCATGTGGTAATCCTCTGTGTAAACTATTCTATTGTCTAATTAATCCCTTGAATCCAATATTCATACCAGCCTAGTTCCATAATCTTTCATTATACTTTTATTTAATTTTACTTCACTGTGAGGGTTATTAAGGGATAGATTTTATGTATAGAGTGTTGATACTGCACCTCATGTTGCTGCCTGGAGCGTGTGTTGCATCTGTCGTACAGTCAGCCTCCTGTCTAACCTGTGATAACATTCGCATCTTGTTGGTATTGTAAGGCGTCAAGTACCTATAACTCCTTACTTGCCATTTGTATGTGCAGGAGCAGAACTGCATCATTTTTCTGCCTAATTTCAAGCATCACTCGCGGTATTTGTGTTAGTAATTAGGGACCATAGTTGCTGTACTTGCATTACAGATCTCGCACTTAAACGTGGCCCCTGAGAGGAGAATGTTGGGAGCTAAGGCTCGTAGCGCATTGGCTGTTAGAGCAAGCTCCGCCTCCTTCTCCCAGTGCCGCCAGCTTATGGCCCATAGCTTACAGGTTTTAAAAGAAACAACATGTGTACGGGGTTAAAGCGTCACGGATGAAAAACGAAATTTTCACTTTGATGTTTGAGTAATAGAAAACTGGAACTTATATCTACTAAATATTAACATTTTTAGGATTTATTAAGCGGGTGTAGCGATGCTTTCTTCCTTTTATTGTCGTAAACGAATAACAATCGGAATTAACATTCCTCACACCACTTTCAAGGACAGCATTCCATTTTATAAAAGGCGTCGTCGGGGTATATGGACTTATTTTAGTAAATAATGCAGCGGAATACAATAATTAATACCAAACGCAAATCAACAATAATACTTGACGATGTCTACGGTGTACAATGCTGTTACGAGGTAAGGTTGGTAGAGAGCATAAACATTCCGTATATAGACGAACTCAGTCGAACTCCGCCGATCACAGAGAGTCACGAAAAAGTGCGCGATCTGTATTCTGTCTGGTGTGGCGCGGAAGCTGTGTTTGTGTTTGTGAGAGGGAAAAACAGTGTACAGGGTTGACTGGGACCCTTGCAGCAGGTGGCCTAGCAAGAGGCTTTTAAGCTGTGATGAAACAGAAGGTGTGGTGGCCACAGGAGAGCCTCTGTGACCCACAAAGTCCCCCACCCACTATTTCCAGCGAGTAAACACAGACAGGCCAACCTACGTTGGCGCGTTAAGTGTCGCCTGGCCGTGTTTACTCGCTGGAAATAGTGGGTGGGGGAGTAGCGTTTTGTGACGGCGTTTCTAATAGGCCACCCACCGAGCAGGTGTGCTTGCCCACAGACTGGGAAGGAATACGAAACGTATACACAACCAGTAAGATATGAAATGGTCCCTTCCTTCGTGGTGACTCCCACTGGCAGGATACAAACGCCTCTGTGAAAATATTTAGCAGCGTGGTGCCAAGTGTTGAGCTGCAGGCTTCATCCTTAACTGCAGCACTTTCATAGAGTGAGCAGTGGACTTTTCTTGCCCCATCCAAAATATTTGGTTAAGTCAGTGAACTACGGTGGGCTGGTCTGCTGAATCAGTGTACCCTGCCAACTTACTTTAGACTAGGGAAGTTAGCGGATCTTGTCTTTATCAAGGTTAATAACAAGTCTGAGCTGATTCAATTGATCTATAAATTTAAATAGGAAGGTAGCATTTCTGAGTCATGGACTCAGCCGCTGCTGATGCATCGAATGGTAAATTGTGCGCTAATGCGAATCTAGTTTCGTTTCTGCAAAGTCGCTTCCATGCAATAGCACTGAAACCAGAACAACATTATACTGCATTTACCGCAACAGCCTAGAAGCCTCTGGTAGTGCATTTGTCTACTGTAGAGTCAATTGTAAGTGAGGACTCAGTTAACACAGTCACCCTCTAAGAGATATTCTTCTTCTGAGTTTGATTTTGTTTGTGGCTTCGAGTATCAATGCGATATTTTTAATGGCCGAAACTTATTCTTGATTATTATTATTATTATTTCACTTCATTATACACTTCATTCTAACTTTATTTATTTTTGGTTTTCCAGTTCATTTTAAAGACAATAAATTAAGATTTAACTCTCAGTAGAAAAGGACTTTCCTTTTACTGAGGGACTGCTTAATACACCATTCCTGTACCAGTGAGGTCCTTTAGCTGTTATTATTTTTCAACTTACAGGACTGGTCGTTCTGTACCATCAGAGTACCGTTAAGAACCTCACCTGTCTTGGATTGAAACGTGCACTACTTTCTAATACCTAAAACTGCATGTCACGGTAGATTTGTTCAACTTGCAGAGCTACTGTTTTAAGGTACAAAAATTGCAGATCAATCCTTTGCAAATATTACATCATAATCATTTGATTATGCCTCTCAGCGTTCTGTCTAAAGCATAGTCCCTCTAATAAAATTCCTCCATGATCCCCTATTCAATGTTAACATTAATGCCTCGTCTAATGTCACACCTTTTAGTTCAAAATCACTCTTCACCGCATCTGTGTACTTTCTGTTTGGTATACCACGACTCCTCTTACCCTCCGCTGCATATCCCATGAATTTCTTAGGTAACCTTGTTTCCCCCGTGCATATAACATGATCTCACCATCTGTTCTCTGTAACTGCTTCACATATGGTGTTCATTCCAAGTTTTTCTTTGATTTCCTCATTATCTGTAATCTTCAATATGATGATAGCAAAAATCAGAGCATAATGCGCATAATACAGCATGGAATAAATCATCTGCTCAGACGTTTAAGACAGGCGGCGAGACAGTCAGCGTTAGAATGTTACGCTTGCCCTTGCTTTCCATTAACGGTTCCTCTTGTCTAAAATCGCGAAATTACAATTTGGGACACTCCAATAGCTGAAGCCACCACCCTCTGTGTCTGTCCGGCTTCCAGCCTTCCTATGACTCTCCGTGCCACAGCTTCAGCTAAGTCAGTTTATTATTGCCTTGCACTACAGCTCACTACACTATCTGAACCCAGCTGCTTCTGTAATTCGTTCGGTAGAGTACAACCAAGTCAACACCAACACACTCTGCAACAATTTTCTGTTATTACCACTATTCTCAGTTGCTGTAATGTTGTTGTCTCCATTCTGTAGAACCGACATAAGGACGTCGAACCATTTCGCTTGATTCTGCTGATGACAATATTTGAGAACCTAGTTATCTCAACTGATTGCCTTTCTGCTTTGAACAGTATATTTTAGTCAGAAACGTAATTACACGCATCTTATTTGACTTAATTATACCTCAGAGATTATTACACTCCTGGAAGTTAAGATTGCTACACCACGAAGATGACGTGCTGCAGACGAGAAATTTAACCGACAGGAAGAAGATGCTGTGATATGCAAATGATTAGTTTTTTTGGAGCCTACAACGTGCTGAAAATTCAAATGTTTGTACAGCTTATGGGACTTAACTACAGGGTCATCAGTCCCTAAACTTACAAACTACTTATGAACTACTTACGAACTAGGACGGCACAAATATCCATGTCCGAGGGGGGATTCGAACCCCCGACCGTACTGGCCGTGTAGACCGTGACTGGAGCGCCTCAGTCTCCTCGGCCACCGCGGCCGGCTACAACGTGCTGACATGAGGAAAGTTTCCAACCGATTTCTCATACACAAACAGAAGTTGACCGGCGTTTCCTGGTGAAACGTTGCTGTGATGCCTCGTGTAATGAGGAGAAATGCCTACCATCACGTTTCCGACTTTTATAATGGTCGGATTGCAGCCTATCGCGATTGCGGTTTATCGTATCGTGACATTGCTGCTCGCGTTGGTCACGATCCAATGACTGTTAGCAGAATATGGAATCGGTGGGTTCAGGAGGGCAATATGGAAATCCGTGCTGGATCCCAACGCCCTCATATCACTAGCAGTCGAGATGACAGGCATCTTATACACACGGCTGTAACGGATCGTACAGCCACGTCTCGATCCCTGACTCAACAGATGGACACGTTTGCAAGACAACAACCATCTGCACGAAAAATTCGACGACGTTTGCAGCAGCATGGACTATTAGTTCGGAGACCATGGCTGGGGTTACCGATGTCGCTGCATCACAGACAGTAGCGCCTGCGATGGTGTACGCAACGACGAACATGGTTGCACGAATACCAAAACGTCATTTTTTTCGGACGAATCCAGGTTCTGTTTATAGCAACATGATGGTCGCAGCCGTGTTTCAAGATATCGTAGTGAACGCACATGGGAAGCGTGTATTCGTCATCGCCATACTGGCGTATCACCTGGTGTGATGGTATGGGGTGCCATTGGTTACATGTCTCGATCACCTCTTCTTCGCATCGACTGCACTTTGAACTGTTGCCGTTACATTTCAGATTTGTTACGACCCGTGGCTCTAACCTTCATTTGATCCATGCGAAACCTTAAATTTCAGAAGGATAATGCACGACCGCATGTTGCAGGTCCCGTACGGGCCTTTCTGAGTACGGAAAATGTTCGACTTCTGCCCTGCACATTCTCCAGATCTCTCACTATTTTGAAACGTCTGGTCAATGGTGGCTGAGCAACGGGCTCGTTACAATATGCTAGTCACTACTCTTGATGAACTGTGGTATCGTGTTGAAGCTGCATGGGCGTCTGTACCTGTACACGCCATCCAAGCTCTGTTTGACTCAAGCCCAGTCCGTTATTACGGCCAGAGGTGGTTGTTCTGGGTACTGATTTATCAAGATCTATGCACCCAAATTGCGTGAAAATGTAATCACATGTCAGTTCTAGTATAATATATTTCTCCAACGAATACCCGTTTAACATGTGCATTTCTTCTTGATGTGGCAATTTTAATGGCCAGTAGTGTAGCTGGCAGAATTTATGCGACCTCCTTTCTAACCTCTAAAGGTAGACGATTCTCAACGAACCTCGACAGTTTGTAGCGCGTGCGACAGGGACAAGATTCAAGAGCGTTAAATCTCAAACATCGCCCATTGTCGCGTCTGTTGAGCAGCGCTGCAGATGACGTTCACGAAGGACACACCCGTAAGGCTGCGAACTACGTGAGCGACAAAAGCGAGCGACAGCGCACGACATCCAGCTACGCGACTCTGCAGCTACATGCGGCGATACTCGGCGACACGGCAGGGTGCCCTACGTGCGCGACAGCTTCTCGCCACAACATGGCCGCTAGAACCGAAAAGCTGTTTCTAAAGTTTGGCACTCGTATATCGTAGAATAATGACAGATCCAGGGTAAGGCAATAAAATTTACTTACTTTAGGAAGTTAGGCATAAAAATAGTGCTGTGCGTTAAATTTACAAAGTGAGAAATAGTTGTGGTCTATTTCATTCATAACTTCAAATACGAAAATAGGCTATGAAGATCATCAACTAAATTCTTCGAAAATAGGACAACGAGTATAGATACTTTTCACTATATCGTCACTGAGTATTCCTTTTGTCACTACAAGGCATCAACAATCGAATAATTGGGAAATGAGTCTTTCTGGAATGCCACATAAATTACTTAAATCTGACCGCAAATATTATTAGCTGGTGTAGCATAGCGGTAGCATTATGGATTGTTAAGTTCTGAGTTTTATCTAGATGCTAACTTTGACCTTTTCTTCCAGAGGTCGCCGCCATCTAAGACCAACAGGGTTCCTACGCCGGGCCGGTGTCCGTCTATATAACCGCAGGCCGGCTAATTCACCGGGAGTTCCTGTCTAATGCTGAAACAGCGACTAGTGAGAAGATCGTTGTATATTCGCAAGACGCTGAACTTCTACATTGCATGCTCCACCAGACAGTATTTCTGAAATGTTCTCTATCAGTCACTACACCACATATCTTGTGCACAAACAGGCATCATATTCCCCCTTGTAAGAAACCATCGCTCTCAATAAACATCCGTAACAGCCAATTACATTGTAAAATTGATTGTTAGTTGTTTGTTTATGTGTGTGTATGTGTGTGTGTGTGTGTTTGTGTGTCTCAATCAATTTTACAATGTAACTGGCTGGATCCACAAAATAAAATGCAGTTGATGGCGTGTACAGAGATTGTCACATGCAAGTTGAGTTAGATAGCTAGATCCATTTGTTGTAGGTTAGTGTTGACTGCAGGAGTAGTCCTGGCACTGGGTTAAAATCGTTGTTGTTATAAGCGTTTTTCATAAACTTCCAACAATTTGGTGATATAAAGTGGGTTAGTTCCAACGTATGGAATGTGTGTGTGGATAGGTAATATTAAAGAGGGAAATGTGCGGACCTTTCAACTTATACCTGCATAGTAAATTCGACGAGTTCGTCACTGCAAGCCATGGAGTTAAAGTGAAGTTACCATTTCTCCTTCCTGGCAGCTGCATTGTGGCAGAAAGAGGAATACTGAACTCAGCAAGGAAGCACTGAAAAACATCTTGAGGAAACATGACAATCCTGTGGCTATACCTGATAAAGTGGCACTAGCCTATGTTAAACTAGTTGTTTTAATGGAGGAGCTCCCATCTATACTACAACAGCTTGGTGCTGTCGACTTTTGTCTCAAGGATTTGGACATCACACAAGATTTTGCAGGGATTTTTAACAAAGTGGAAATATGAGATTACCTCGTATCCACTCGTGACTTTCGGATGAAAGGATACTACATAGGCAACAGCAATGTGATTGTGGACAGCGACAGCACAATTATTGGAATTGAATGTTTAATGAGGTTGTTATCGAATTGTGGAATAAAAATGTATAATAAATTTGTCAAATCACGAGCGCTCTCCTCAGGAGAGTTATCAGTAATCACATTATCGATTTTATGAAGTGTCCAGACAGGCGACTACAAAAGACTTCTACTTCTTTGTTGGGTCGACAACTGGGCATTACCAGGTTGGAGGCTACAATATACAATTACGGAATGGATCTTGGTTTTAACCCTCTACGAGACTGTTCAGGTGTTTGAAATGAAAATAAACAATATTTACCAAGTGCACAACTGTACAGTGGGTAAATCCTATCCGCCATCCATATTGTCTCAGGTAACAAATTTCTCAAAGCACAGTTATTGTGTAGTGTTTGTTCGGGTTTTGCAATTCGTTTACTGGGGTAATAAGAACAACCAAAAACTGACTGTTGTGCAGGTAAAATTCCCTGACAGTAAAGACAGAGAATAGCTCATAAATTATGTTTTCTCTGCTTTCAGTTACAACTTCCTGCCTGTAATTTACGTGAAAATTCGTATTACTGCCTCCAGCAAGTAATCTATAAGTTTTATACAGAACAGTTACATTAAAACAGTTTCAACATATTTCTCAAAGTCCTGGTCGTTATTCTCCTCAATACGGTCTGGTGTAGGTATCTCCGAATTAGGGCTGGAACTCCCAGGTAATGTCATTCCACAGGTGTTAAGAAGAAGGGTAAAGCTAATGCACAAACTTAAACCATTCCCCACTCAAGAAATTACTCCTTTAAGTGCAGCTAATATGCTATGTGTACGGAAAAACCGCGGCGGAGCGGCCGAGCGCATTGAGGCGCTATGCTGCGATGTGCGAGGCCGTTCCTCATCGGGGGTTCGAATTCCCCTTCGGGCATGGATGTTTGTGCTGTCTTTAGTATAAGGTAGTTCATAAGTAGTTTGTAAGTTTAGAGACTGATGACCCCGCAGTTAAGTCCCATAATCTTTACAAACATTTTGCGTGGAAAAGACAATTGGAAATGGAGGACATCGACGTCTGGTAATGAAAACTGGATTATATGGCGAAAACAATTGCTTTCAAGGAAGAATACCAACTGTGTTTGGAGAAAGAGGAGGCTATAACAGAAGTGCAAGCACGATTCACGAACTGGTTTTAACACACTGTATCCAGAAGTGTCAGTGTGACCGGGGAATATAAAATATCTGCATTTTCAGTAACCATCGTGGGATATTGATCACTTGTTGGAGTACTGGCCGAAAATAATGGAAAAAAGGACGTATTTTACGTTAAAGGACACATGATAAAATGTTTTTTAAAGATGCACTCCCATTTGCATCTGTTTGAAATGAACGGCTGCGTGGTGTCTGTCACATGAATCGAGAGAATTTCTTAAATGTTTTCCCCGCCAATTTCCGGTTTCCTACCAGGAAGACATGACGATGTATATTGGAGTTCGAAAACTTACCTTCCCTGTACCTGTCGAATTGCTGGTGAGTGAGGAAATAGAAGACACCGACGTCGATCTAAGAAAATATCGTTGTACATAGGACTTCGTTTAGTTTAAACATAGATAAAGAATGGACAGCTCATTTGCAAAAATTCTAAACTTTAAATTCGATACAGGTAGTGGAAGTGTGGTGTAGAAGAGCTGGGTGGTGTGTGTTGGTTGTTTTTCTGCCTTTCTTTCTGAGACCAGGTAGACTGTTAACAGTGCCCTACAGCGATTGCAGATTTATGTTTAGACGTATTCCTGAAATAGTTGCGCATTGACTTACTACAGTTATAACGGTGCCTGACTGTCAGACTGGACAGGTAGGAGCTCTCATCGCTGGTGACGGATGGTGGGTATGATACTGTGTGTAAACGGCAGTGTCAAAATCCATAATTTCTATGCAGACGTAGTCCTTGAAGCAGAAGATGTTTTTGGCCTATTTTCGCGATTTCTGTCAGTAAGCTCGAATGTTTTTCTAAACAATGTATCTTCTGTTGTTGCTGTTGTGTTACACATCAGGACACCGAAAGATTCTTTTTTAAGAAGGACACACAAATTCGATTTTCAACTGTGGCGATCCCATTTATTATCTAACAAACGTTATTTTCTTTTAAGCACGTCCGTCTGCTGTCGGATGCATCGTGAGTATGAATATCGTGGTTGGTGCTATTGTAAGTACTTGTGCACATAGCTGGTGTTTAGTTGAACTGACGCGAGGTGTTTCGATGCAGTCGCATTGGACATCAAGCTGTATTCACGTTACTGTTAGGTGTTTTTATTTTTAAAACGATGTTCTCCTGTAGGTTGTTAGTTGCTCATGGTGACATATTACTTGTTTCTGTGGATTCTATCGCATGTATCGAGAGAATTTGTTTAAGAAAAACATTTCACCCGCCGATTTTCGGTGATCTCTCCTGTATATTTCAATATTCTTTTTATATAAAATATGCCTTCTGCTGTTGTTCTAGTTGCTGTATTACACATATTGACATCGAAAATGGATTGTTAAGATGGAGATACAAGTTCGATTTTTGACTTGTGGGGGTCATTATTGTTACATTCTGCTTGTGATCTAATGTTTGCAGTTTGCGCTTTGTAGGGCCAAGATATTTTTTTAAACACGTCTGTTAGCTGTATATGTAGTCTATACAAAGAGCATTGTTATTGGCATTATAAGTACCTGGGCACACACCTGTGACAAATGACATTCTTTATTATGTCTTACATCCAACTTTTGCATACAGAGTGTATCAAGCTGTAGTATACAACTACTGTACCCAGAGACCTTAGGTAGTGAACAGGTTCCGAAAACGAAACATTTCATTTTTAATGTAATTAGAAAGAAGTTAAAAAAGCTGATTGGTTGCTAACAAAACCATACAGGTAACGATAAAATCTTTATTCCTTTTGTATTAACGCGTAGACCATCTTCAGAGTACCTGGTTAGCGTAAAAACTATGATAATACATGTACAGTCAGACAGTTAAAAGTAAACGTGATACAAAAAGAGAATTGACACAAGATAATATTTATACATACCGTAACACTACCCATTTAAGTATAGACAAAACGCAATGGACAGTAGAGGCTGCCAACTCATCAAACACTGGCAACATTAATATGTGTGTACAAAACTTAGTACAAGTAAAACTAAAAGTAAACTGAATAAATTTTTTCAGTGCCGTTAGGGCGAATACAAACCATGTGAGGGCAGCACCTCACCTAAGACGTCATACAGATATATGAAAACAACAGTCCATATATATACACGCAAAATACAATATTTAGTCTTGTACACACATTTGCATAATATTAACATGGACAAAATTAAGAATTTCCTCGAATCAGGTCTTAACATAAATGTGACAGGCGCAGCGTATGAGAGCCGTTCGCCAGAGGACAGCTGCTGCTGAGTGACGGAAAGAAGTTTACAAACATGGTATTGAAACTCGAAAAGGCAATCACGTGCAGGGATACAGTGAGACAAGGAAACGGGGCGCCAGTCCATCCACACGCCCGACAACTTTATACATTGTCATTCGTCAAAAATTTATGAAAAAAAATCAAAGAACCAATTGTGAGACCCCACCAACTGATCATTAATTAATAGGTCCGGGAAACTCTGGTGGTAAATATAAATCTCAATCACTTTCAAGATATCCAATGAGACACCCTTATTACTAATGTGCAGAATTGTCAAACCATCGTTAATGTTCCTCAAATGGTGCTGACATTCACGTAAATGGTTACCCAACTTCTTTTTTATTACATTGACAGTTATGGCTGCACACCTCCATCAAGACTTCAAATCTGACCTGCAATTTCAATTTTTGGATAGTCCTAAATGATTGACTTTGGTTAGAATTATTTTTAAATAATTATCAATATATGTATGTAGTTTTTTTATCGACCTTTCAATTCCATTTCAAGGTAATGATAAGTCGTGGTGAAAATTATAAATTTTTCTTCCCACCAAAGACCATTAGGTGATGAATGGTTCTGACGAGGTTTCGAACCCATGACTCTTGATTCAGTGTCATTACCTGACCTCTTATCACACTTCCATTCCCCAAATCGATCTACCATCAAACACACTTAAAATTAATTCACATACAATTTCCTTGACTTTACTAGTATTTATTTATAAAGAATTGTTAAACGTTACTTATGAACAGTGCGAAATCTACTGTTGCTCACTGACGATTCCCACGAAAACACGGTACGTTCTTCCTGGGAAGTTGTTGTTGCAAAAACGTAGGTTATCGCAATTTATTTGATAAGCAAATCAGGACTTTAAAAAATGAACAGGGGTTTACTGGCGGACCTGGTGGGAGGTGGGGGGCTGTTTGGGGCGGCTGACCCGAGGGGATTCTGGAATTCAAGTTGTTTACAAGACTTCTGGCGTTAAGTGCAAGTACGTGCTTGACACTGGCAGTTATCGTTCTCGGTAGTTGCATTGTCCAAAGTACGGATACTTGTTATTTGTCATTCATCCTTAAGATGTCCTACTAAGCGCAAGTACAAGTTCAGTGTCAATCATACATGATGGTGTCCTTTGTTCTGAGGGAAACGCTAGTTTTTGAAGGAGGAAGATTGGGGGGTAACGGTACCTGACACTCATGACGCTAACATAGCGACAATACCCCTATTACTTTACTACTCATGTCGTACCTGCAAAACAATAGCATACTTCAGTCCACACTGCTAACGACTTCTTGTTTTTTTAACAACTTAGAACCGCAGCAGGTTTAAAGTTGTAACTGAAAATGTCCCCTCACGTACATATTCGGGGTTGTTTGATCCCATTTATATCATATTAAAAAGAAGTGTACGGCACAGTGCCGCTTAATCCGAATCCCGATAACCCGAACGTCCGGTTAATCCCAACATCGAAAAAATTAGACCAAGCATAAAACGTGGTAAGAGATTTAAAACGCAGCGATAAAGTACTGTGCATATATGCTCCGTACGGCGAGAGAAGACCTCTGACAGATGTGGCCGTGGCGCACATGCCTCTGGCGGCCATGCCGGTCTATCTGGTGCTGAGCTTGTGTATACGTTACCCTGGCAACCCGCCAGCGTTGCCTTACCACCCAGAGCCACCCCACCCAGAGTCTGACAGTGGTGCCGCACTCTTCGTTCAGCTTTGTATTAGTGTGCTCTGCTAACGTTCCCAGATTTTCGTCGTGTGTCTGTTCGTGAGTGAATAGTGGCTTCCTGTAGTTCGGAAAGAGGCCTTTTGGAAAAGGATCTACGCTGAGATCAAAAGCACGCTGATTTATTTACAGATTACGTGTTTACTTCGAAAGAGAAAGGGACAATATTGGTCCTTTGATGCCAGTAAGTAGAGTGATTGACAGGGTGCCAGAGGCATCATATATCTCAACAGCGCCCGTAAAGAGAGTCACAAATGATAAAGAGACTGCAAATCCAGCTGGGTGCCCTGTTATTGTGACGCCTGGGAAATCGAGGAAGAGACTGTGCTGTGTGACTGAAACAGAAAACTTTGACGAAAATGCCACCAGACAGCACATTTATGCGCACTATAGCAGGAAGGAGTATCCGACATTTAAAGAAATAATACATTCTGTGGCGTCGCACAAGTCTCAAGTGCGCGCCACCTACTTTCGCCGCGCGCCGCCATGCAAGCACGGCGCGGCGTTCTTAAGACGTCGGCCATGAGCGCCCTCTGCTGCAACCCCGCTTGTGGCCACCACTGAGCTGCATCGGCCACTTGGTAATAGAACAGGCACTAGAACAGACTTTCATCAGTAGGCAGGCCTCTCCCTAATGAAACTATGTATCAGCATTACACTCTTCTGCAGTCATAAAACTTGTAAAAGGTAAGTATTACAATATTTCTAGGAAATATATATCTTGTACTAATCTAGCTTAGTGTTTCTAGTTTCTGCTGTTCCGCTGGCTGGTCATCTCAGACTCTGTACCCGCAAGCGCGTGCATTCTACTTTCCTGTGTCGGTCTCTCTCTACTTGGCCACCGACACCTAGGACAACCGGCGACGACGAGACACAAAACAATCACTGTCACACAGTGGTCTATTTAGAGGCAAAACGACAAGCCTCTCTATTTGTTTTAAAGAAAATTGGCTTGCGATGGAAAAAGTTTTCAGGTAGAAAAGTATTAATGGAACACGTAGACACTCTAGCATGGATATGTAGTTTCTTGCGTGAGTTACTTTCAGTCAATCAGGAGAATGTCGTACGGATTGATGAAACGTGGATCAACGTGCGTCATGCATGATCCGTCGCGTGGACAGACGACACACGCCACGGGACTACGAATGTGCCAACTGGTAAGGGAGGGTGACTAATTATTGTTCACGCTGACTCTATGAGCGGTTATGTGCCCGTTGTTGTGATGATGTTTCAATCCAAAAAGAACTGTCCATTACCACGAGGATATGAATGCTCAAAGATTTAAAGATTGGTTCATTAATCGTTCGCTACCAAACGCCAGTCCTGGTATTGTTTTTGTAATGGACAATGCGCCGTATCATTCCCTACAGTTAAATAAGACACCAACGGCTGCTGCAAGGAACGGCGAAATGGTCAGTTGGGTGACAGATAATAGTATACCACATGGAGATAATATGCTAAAAGTAGATCTTCTGGAATTAGGAAAACTATCCCACCTGGCACAAATCTTTTTTAACGCCAACACTTTCAGTATTCTGCAAACAGTTTCTTTACCAATCCCAACGTAGCGTGACAATTTGTTCACTGTGATGCTTCTGTCAGCAGTCACCAATTCCTTAACTTTCTGCACATTGTATAGAGTGTGTGCAGTACGAGGCCTGCCACTGCGAGGACAATCCTCAATATTGACGTGTTCGCTTTCAGCACGTAACCTGCTTGTCCACCGACTAACTGTACTGCGATTGACAGCAGCATCTCCAAATACCAGAGGTTTCCCACTGTCTCGTTTTCACAGCACAGGAATTCAATGACAGAACGTTGCTTCTGACGAACGTCAAGTGTAGCAGCCATCTTGAAGACATGCTGTGACGACGCCACTCATGGGAACAGGTTGAACTAAGAAAACAAGCTGTTGGTTCTCACTGAGAGCAAGAAATCCACACTACCAGTTTTGATCCCTATTTAATGGACATAATACTCATATATAGGGACCTGAAGATGGCATAATGGAATGGTGAAACTGGTAGTAAGGAATAAACGTTTCTGTTAAACATACGGCTGTTGGTATCCTATTTCCTACATACTCTCGACCAGCCGCAGTTCCACCACCAGCAATGATGGCTTCAATAACACATTTTCCTGTCCTTTCCACAGATAACCCTCCGCTGTAGTTTCACTTACGATACGGCTATCTGAATCGTTGTTGCACGCAATCCACCCCACCTCGGCAATATCTGCTGAAACAAGATTTGTGTCTAATTTAACTCATTGTCACTGAAGGTTTAATGTCACACGAGAGAAGAACTAACTAAATTGTAGGAGTTTTCTCGTCTTCAGATTTATATGTCGATCATTTAAATAGATTCAGGAAAATTCGTACTGAATGTCATTATTGCACCTAAAACGGTGAGTGGAGATTTTTCTATCACTAAATCAACAGATTTGTTATCATGACTGTATAATGGGCAAAAGAAATAAACAGCCATTGGCTTTAGAACGTGTGACTTCTGCTGTGTTAGCATATTAGACAGTACAAAGTTACTTTCTGTACTTTTCCAAAGATCTTATTGTATTGTCAGACTGGTCGGGCAAAGTTTCCTTGGAAAAGACTACACCTGCTCTTCAAAAGCACCCAAGCATCCAGTTTTTTAAATTAAAAATAGGACAGGATACTGAAAAGTAATCTCGAATATAAAGTGGATGGTGATGACAATCGATCATTTGTGACCGAAGAAAGAATTTGTCTTTGGCGACAGAAACTTACGAAAACGACAGACAGCTTAGCGTAGCGATGAGCTTACTGGAAAGGATCACGATTAAGGAAGCTTTTTCACTTCCTTCAGAGAACTGTGAACTAGTGAGAACATCAAGAAGAAGCTGATTCTGTCTTTAAAATGTCTGTGAAGCTTAGAAACAAAAATTTACGTCTTGGTGTTCAGTCAGAGTGCTTTTGCTTTTCTTCCATGGTTGGCTGACGTAAGCCCTAGTAATACCTAGCACTTTTAGTAACGAACACTACCAAATTGTTATTTCAGTCGACGTTGGTCAGGATCATACCACTTTAAGAATTGTTGATGTATACATTAGCTCTGCCTTAAAGGTACGTTAACAAAGTGTCCCACCGATACTGAAGTAATATTAATTAAAAGAGAAAGTTAAGGTGTAATCAATAATTACCACAGCAATTTTAACTGCCACTAGCGGTAATTTTTCGTGTTAGGTAGCCTTGTAGATAGTGGTGTAACAATAAATAAGACAGGGAAGAAAGATACAAGTATAATGTTATTTCTTTACTTATTTCTTTTTGCCTTATGTACCTGTTATGAAGGAGGTTTGTGGTTTTTCGCGCAGTAAACACAACTGCAACAGACAGTATGGGCACTGGATAAATGACGCAGTCCTGAAGTTGGCTGTTGAGGAAATTTAATCTTCCGTATTCCAAATACCACTGTCAGGAGTATCACATGCTACTGGAAATGCTGCTTTCATCGAGGCATGTTTGAACATGTTGTTGAATATGATGATGAGTGCAGAAAGGTTGAATATAGCGTATCGACTGTGGAGTTGATAATCAATGTTATCGAGTAATATTCTGTGAGCAAAACGTTTATGTGAATATTTTCCAATGGTGAAAGAAGTCTCCATCCAAAAGGCACGTTGCGACAGGTGGAATCGTTGTAACCGTTATGTGTCAACTGGAATTGCGAAAAGATCCTGTTGATGGAGTGAAAATGAAGTCAGAACCAGAAAACCTTTTGTTCCAACACTGAGAGAGAGAGCGTGAGTTATCTCGCTATTGTTCAATGATACACCAGTCCATTTTGCCTCATTTTGAAGCCGATTTGTATACGTTCGGAGGACGGTTACGTCTAAGTACCAAGTATGGAGTCGATGCCAGCGAGACACTTCTCAAATGTACCTTGTTAGAAATACCACCGTATAATAAGAAAAATATACCACAATCGCACGTTACTTTTATCCACCGCTAAAAACTGTTTAAAAATATATGTTATTATTTTTTTCTATTTTTTAACAAAAATATTTTAAACAGGTTCTAATATATAGAGAAGTCAGTGACCTAAAATGTTAAACATAACAGACTATTAGCAGTGAACATTTTTATGAGTGATCAACTGAAAATTGTAAACACATAAAGACTCTGGTTAAACAAGTCATTAATAACCATCACCGTTCTGCCTAAAAGCAGAGTTTTGTATGGTGACCAGTGGCGCAGCCAAGGGGGGGGGGGAGAAGCGGTGCTAATGGGCTGAAGGCGCCCCCCCCCTCTCCGGCACCTGTCATAGATTATTAAATTTTATTATTTATACTGACCTTTTTTTTTTTTTTTTTTTTTTTTTTACATGCTCTTTTAGTTCGTCCGCTCCCAGTGACGGCTGAGGGGTGTGGTCTGCGCATGCAGGTAGAGGGGGAAGTTCCCCCACCTAGCTTCTTCATGCGCTTGCTGCTTGAGCCCTAACGATATCACGCAAACCAAAAGAAACAGTTTGTGGATAGTTTCTCGCGTTTAGGTTTATACTTATCTCTGTATCTTGGCATTATGGAATTTATTAGTCAGATATTGCTGAGTGCAGAACACTTCAAAACAGAAATTTTGTAGCACTGAACTATGTAATCCAGCAGGCAGACGCTCACCTCGAAATAGCTCTCATCAGCAGAAGGCAAACACATGATTTTTAATTTTGCTACGCGGCCTCTCGCTATTGCCCGTCGGTCTTCGGAAAAGAATCCAACGAACTATCAAACGAGATACGTTTGGCATAATCGTCGGCTGCTCCTAGTTCGTCCGCTGATCTTAGTTCGTCTGCTCCTTCTAGTTCGTCCGCTCTCTTTGGCTTTTGCTACCGCTAATAAAAGAGCTCTTTTTTTATGACAGCTTTTTTTATATAATGAATCAGTGTTGCCAAAGCGTGTGCTATTACCCGTATTTTTGGGCAATTAGGCAAATTAGGCAAATAAACCAGTTATTTACACAAATGGGTGATACACTGGTATTCTAGTACTTTACATAGAGAGTACTCGTAGTACTTTATTTTTAAACTACAGCTGAGCTGCATCTCAGCTCGAAATGAAGGTAACTGACAGAAGGGAATCACGCGATTCTGCGCACTCTCGCGTCCTCTCGCTGTTCCCCGTCAGTTTTCGGAACAGGAGCGGATGAACTAAGAGGCGAGGGATCTTCGAACTAGTTCGCATAGTTCGCCTGTGGGAGCGCTCTTCCGAACTAGTTCGTTCACGAACTACACAAGACTAGTACATATGTAATAAGCCACAACCATTTTATAACAATATATATAACTATAATTTGTGAAGCACAAGCGAACGTGAGAATGGGTCACCAACGCGATGCCGCCACTGCGAACGTGTGCTGCTGTCACTGTGAGCGGTTTTAATGCCGTTGTGACCAGCTGTGATGCTGCCCATATTGTTCGTGCTATGTTAAAGTTACGAGCCGATCGTTCATATGCGGCGACCCGCTGCTTAGCAAATGTCCTCTTGAACTCCGCGTAATTTCCGCTACTTTTTAATTCGTCTGGCTACTTGTATGTCATAGTTCCTCTCATTTTCCTCTCACGAACTAGCCCTTCAGAGGCGTCTGTCAGTAAGCACCCTAGTCTCAACGCGCGTCCCAGCCACGTCATCTGACTTTCTCTTAGGACGTGTTCACACTGCTCCAAGCCGAGCTGAGCCGGGCCGAGCCGAGCCGGGAGATTAAACACATTGTTCTTAATTGCGCTGTTCACACTGCTGGCCGGGCCGAGACGACTCCGCTTCAGCCGGCTCACGCCGAGTCGACGACGTTCGAAATGTTTAATATTTCCGGCGCGAGCCGGCGCCGGTGCGAGGCGATTGGGCTATGGTATTGCTTCTGCAGCACTAGTACCTCTCGTCTCCAGCCTGTTCACAAGTTTTTCTGCATGATACTTTTCTTTCTTTTTAAATAACACTTCTAAAAAATGTTCTGTTTATTTTTTCTTGTATTACTATTAATTCCTGTAAGACATACCCAGGGGCAGATATAGACTCTGACCATATCTTGTTGGTTATGAACTGTAGGCTGAAACTGAAGAAACTACAAAAAGGTAGGAAAATAAGGAGATGGGACCTGGATAAATTGAAGGAACCTGAAGTTCTTAAGAATTTCAGAAGGAGCTTTAAGCAACAATTGACAGAAATGGGGGAAAATATGACAGTAGAGTAGGAATGGGTAGCATTGAGAGATGAAATAGTGAAGGCATCAGAGGACGAAATAGGTAGGAAGGCAAGACCTACAAAAAATCCTTGGATATTACAGGAGATACTAAATTTAATCGATGAAAGGAGAAAATATAAAAATGCTGTAAATGAAACAGGCAAAATGGAGTACAGACGACTAAGAAATAAGTGACAGGAAGTGCAAAATGGCTAAGCAGGAGTGGCAAGAAGGCAAATGCAAGGATGTAGAAGAATGTATAAATAGGGGAAAAATAGATACAGCCTACAGGAAAATAAAAGAAACATTTGCAGATAAGAAAAACAGCTCTATGAATATTAAGGACACTGATGGAAAACCACTTCTCAGCAAAAAAAGGGAAAGCTGAAAGGTGGAAAGAGTATATAGAGAGGCTCTATGAAGGAAGTGAACTTAGCGGCAATATTGTAGAAAGGGGAGAAGAAGTAGATGAGGATGAAATAGGAGATACTATACTGAGAGATGAATTTGACAGAGCACTGAATGACCTAAGTCGAAGCAAGGCCCCTGGAGTAGATGATATTCCCTCAGAGCTACTGAAGTCTCTGGGAGAACCAGCCATGACAAAATTGTTTCACCTAGTGTGTAAGATGTATGAGACAGGTGAAGTACCCTCAGACTTTAAGAAAAATGTTATAATCCCCATTCCAAAGAAAGCAGGTGCAGACAGGTGTGAAAACTACAGAACCATCAGTTTAATAAGTCATCGTTGCAAAATATTAACACGAATTATTTACAGAAGGATGGAAAAGCTGGTAGAAGCTGACCTCGGAGAAGATCAGTTTGGGTTCAGGAGAAATGTAGGAACACGGGAGGCAATACTCACTTTCCGGGTTATCCTAGAAGATAAAGCAAGCAGGAGTAAAATATAAAGAGCATAAGGTTATTTACAACTTGTACAAAAACCAGACAGCGGTTGTCAGAGTTGAAGGGGATGAAAGGGATGCAGTGTTTGGAAAGGGAGTAAGACAGGGTTGCAGCCTTTCTCCAATGTTATTCAATTTGTACATTGAGCAAGCTATAAAGGAAAGCAAGGAGAAATTTGGAGAAGGAATTAAAGTTCAGGGGGAAGAATTAAAAACATTTCGTTTTGCCGACGACATAGTAATTCTGTCAGACACAGCAAAGGACCTGGAAGAGCAATTGAACGGAATGGACAGTGTGCTGAAAGGTGCATATAAGATGAACATTAACAAGAGCAAAACTATGGTAATGGAGTGCAGTATAAGAAAATCAGGTGATCCTGAAGGAATTGGATTAGGTAAGGAAGCAATAAAGGAGGTAGATGAGTTTTGTTACTTGGGCAGTAAAATAACAAATGATGGTCGCAGTACAGAGGATATAAAATGCAGAATGGCAATGGGTAGAAAAGCGTTCTTGAAAAAGAGAAATTTGTTAACATCGAATATTGATTTAAGCCTAAGGAAGTCCTGTCTCAAGGCATTTGTATGGAGTGTAACTAATGAGGAGGTACTGAACAAAATTGGGGAGAAAAGAAATTTATGGCCTAGCTTGACTAAAAGAAGGGATAGAGTGGTAGGACTCATACTTAGACATCAAGGAATTGTGAATGTAGCCTTGGAAGAAAGTGTGTGGGGTAAAAACCGCAGAGGAAGACCAAGAGATGGATACAGTAAGCACATTCAGACAGACGTAGGTTGCCGTTCTTATGTGGAGCTGAATAGGCTTGCTCAGGATAGGGTATTGTGGAGAGCTGCATCAAACCAGTCTCCGGACTGAAGACCACAACAACAACTACTACAGCAACAACTATTAATTCTGAAAAATGAATAAAAATTCAGATATGTTTTTAGCAGTTCTCAAAGGGAAAATCTTTCCTAAATGTCAGTCGAAATTCATGAGATGAGTCCGTCACCACCTGTTTCTTATGTGCTTAAAATCCGATGAGTCACTGCGGTGTGAGAACAATAGTATTAAAACAACAAAATCAATTAACTGTTAGCTGGCTCGAAGTAGACTGCAATGAACAAGTTTTAATCGCCCCCGTGTTGCCTTCGACCTTCTGCTGACAGTGAGTGGGGATTCCTTCTTGCTGTGGACAAGCCCAGCAAGAAGGAAAAAGAAATTTAAAAATGTGACACGCAACTGTTCTGCACTGTCTGAGGCTAAACTAAAACAGCGTATTTTTCTTTCAGTTAAGGAATAAAACTCGAAATAAAAGTACTATAATCCAGACAGACAAAATTGTCTTCCGATGATTCAGTAAAATGTTTATAGAAGCTTAGTTTCCCTCAGACAGTATTTTTTTATATTTTTTTTACTTAATTCATCCTTAATTTAATCTCACACGTGAGGGTACCGCTTTTGCCGCGGTGGAGTAGCCGAGCGGTCTAAAGCGTCTCGCTGCGCAGCGCACGGTTGCTCGCCGTGGAGGTTAGAGTCCTCCCTGGGGCTTGGATGTGTGTGTTGTCCTTAGGTTAGTTTACCTAGGTTTAAGTAGTTTGTAAGCTACGGACTGATGACCACGCAGTTTGGTCCGATAGATTTACAAACATTTGAACATTTTCTTTTTGGTACCGCTTTTATATGGAACACGCTGTATACAACTATTTTCACCTTGTGGTACAACATTTTCAAGAGCTACAAAAGCGAAAATAAGAATATATTTTGTATTAGGAATAGATGCATCCATAAATATAATTGTATTTTTGGGCTTGTTCTTTTATCATGTCCAACTAGAAAGCCATTAAGTAAAATATCAGAATATTTCATTTCAGTCCATCAACAATAAAGTCACAGTTTATATTAATTTTTTCCTCTCTTATAGTTCCAAACACGAAATATATATTCCATTAATTGACTAGCTTGCGGAAAAAAATCCAGTTGTAGGCCTCTTATAAAGTCAAGTATGACTTGAAGTAAAACCGTAGGAGATCGTGGTCCATTAGAATCGGTCGCCACCCAAGAAAAATTACTTCATACTTGTTTTCTGGTTATATATCATTAATGCATCACGAGAGACCTACACACGTGGCCAGCAATTCAAATTTTTCGGCACTACAGTGCTTCGCGCTACGCGCAACAGCCGCCGAGTTCCTAGGCTTGCGATCGCGGCATGACGCCGCTCAGATAACTTGCAATAACTTGTAAAAGGAGGTAGATATCGGTGCGACTACTATTTCAAAAACTTTTCTATACGTTTAGCTCCATTTCACTCGCTGTAATGTATGGTCTAAAATGCATAGAACAGTAAGCTGCCCGCTATCTAACTTTTTCAATGCACTATTTGTAAATCAAGTGCGCGTACTTGACAAAAAGCATCATTTGAGAACGACTGTTACGAATTTCGAAAAGGTGAATGTTTTATTCGAAACTTAAGATGTTGTACTACCAAGTGTCCAAAAATCAGATTTTTTGACAGCAAACTTTCACCAAAATCGAGTTAGGAGCATTACAAAACTAAAAACTCGTGCTGAATGAAAAGTAGACTTTTCATTTTTTCACAGCAAGGCAAAGCTTGTAAGGAAAAAATAAGTTGATAAAACGATGTGGCGTGGTCTTATGTACCGTCAAACTTTTTTACAACTTGAAAATCGAAAAAGTTGATTTTCCCCTTGTAACGATACACTTAAATTTTATTATTTTGTTTATCTTTGATTAGCGATGCTTATCGCCTCCGGTTCCCTCTGACTAGCAATACAACTAATTTAATTTCGTTCGTCATTTTTTACTTAAAAAAACAAGCGAGAAGACGGAACCGTGATAGTAGTTTTACTCACTCTCTGGTCTGTATCTAATCGGTGTAGACATCTTTCATACCTGTATCCACTTAGGTAAGAAGTATGCAAGCTGTTGCTGAAAATATATTATTTAAATTTAAAAGCATTCCCTCTCCTTGGTTTTCATTTTAAACAAACTCCTCCACGCCAAATATTTAATTTCTTAAGGTTTTCAGCTCCTTCGCCTCCGTAATAGCTTAATGTTCAGACGCCATTACAATCGCTTCACATTGCCTGCAAAATTTCAATCACTCAGTCATCCTTACACAATACTTTGCTTGATTTTAGAACCTGCAGTCATTTCTTTTGTAATTTCACGAAGTCCGATCATTTTTTTAAAAATTATTTTATCATTACCAGTAACTTCATGTTCCACCCACGGTCACACAACGATTAAAAGCGAAGTGAACAGTCTGAACATTGATCTCCTACGGAAAGTATCTCGAACATTCACTTATTAAATAAGACATGAAAGTTATCATTGCCACCTTCTACAATACGAAGTGCAGGATCCAGCTAGATGCTTTCCGTAAGTTTTATAACGTGCTGTTGCTTGTATGGTGCCCAACTTTAATATGCAATCCGCGGTTTATTTGCTTTAATGTTCATTTTGTGCTGTACTTCAACTTTTATTTCAAATTCAAACATTCGGTACCATCAATTCTTTGTCCTAAAAATATAATCGCGGAATCTACTTTTAACAATTATGGCATCATACGAAGCAAGGGCAACGTTATACCCTTCTTTTTCCTCTCGGCTCGGTCCGGCGCGCAGTGGGAACACCCATGCCGTTGGAGCGCGCCGGCCGCGGTGGCCGAGGGGACTGAGGCGCTTCAGTCACGGTCTGCACGGCCACTACGGTCGGGGGTTCGAATCCCCCCTCGGGCATGGATATTTGTGCCGTCCTTAGGATTAGCTAGTTCATAAGTAGTTCGTAAGTTTAGGGACTGATGACCCCATAGTCAAGTCCCATAAGCTCTACAAACATTTGAACATTTTCGTTGGAGCGCGCCGACTAGGCGCTAGCCGGCTCAGCACGAGTTTGTGACACTTGCGGGGAGTGACACTTGCGCGGAAAGGGAATTTGTAGACACTTGCGCGGAGACCCGAACGCTGCAGGTAGTGAACAGGGTGTTCCCAGAAGTAGGGATACACCACCCCTACTCCACGCCCTCCAGCCGCTACCTGTGCCGTATTCAGGGAAAGGCCCACCGAGCGAGGTGGAGCTGTAGTAACGGCCCGGAGATATCACAGCCTCATTCAACAGGGAGATAACACGTCATACAAATATCACTCGATTTACAATACAGCACCATGTGAAGAGGAATGTGATGAAATCGGAATTGAGCGCAACCGTTGCTAACTACAATTTCGGATTTAGTGCATTTTGAGTCAGAATTCGCATCTATATTCGCATTTATCGCAAATGCGAATTTTTCCTGTCCCTAGTAATACCTCTAAAAATAAACAGCTGATCAAGGCACTAAAAGCAAGGGCAGATATTTGGGTGTATTACTACAAATAACTAAAACACAATTTGATCGTGGAATTATATACTATCTCATTATAAAGGTTTTTTGTAGGTGGTTTTGAGCAGCTTTTAAATATGTTAGGAATAGCATTATGAAATATAGACAGCTACACCTTATGTTTATTATGAGATATCGATTTCGGCTAATTTCAGGTCATCTTCAAGTCTCAAACAACAGGTGTTACTTATGCATTTTTCCAGTGGCACTCATAACCTTTGACTGTTTACACACGTCTAACGTTGTTAGTCGCGTTAGCGATGAAAACAGAACCCAGAATCTTTGCGTCTAAATGATACATATATTGGTGTGATGTCTTATTTCGAAAGAACAAACATCACACCAATACATATATAGCTCTCGGTAAAGTGGAACGGTACGATGTCCTTACGTAGCACAGCAGGGCGACTGGAAACGCAGGAGAAGTGCAAACAACGTTCTCTCCTCAGAGGTATGATTCTAATTAAGTTCGACGTAGACTTCTACAACATACAGCCTACACGGCGAAGATTACACCAAAAAATTTAACGTTTCGTCTACTTTGGCGATAGCAACCAAATTTTAAAATCGTGTCTACTATGTAAAGATTTAGCAACACAAAACGCTTCAAGTCCATAACTTCACTGGTTTTCGAGTTCTCAATTTTTAATATGTTTTTAATGTTATTACATAAAAAACAAATTTGGGACTCACACTACAATTTTCATATGGCAGATTTTGTAGGTACATTCACAAGACATAATTCAACGGTTCTGTGCATTCATTTTATGAGAAATACCAATCATTTGTTTTCAGTGTTTATTTCAAATTTCTACATTTAAGTTTCTTTAATTATTAGTACTTACATGTGCTGATGTCTACGGGACGGGACGATAAATCCTGTGACGTACTGTGGGTACTTCTTCTTTTTTTCTTTTATTTTATTTTTATCGTAAGCGACGGTTATATGATGTGCGAGGCTTTCGTTTTCGTCGATGTATTGGTTTACTAGGCTCTCAAAATTTTAGTTCTGTCGTACATCAGGAATTTAGGTTGGTAAGCCTGTCAATTCTTAGTATATTCAATTACGGCCTTTTGTTTTTAACGTAATTTTTTATTTATTTTTTTAACCTAATAAAGTCTTCAGATAACCTTTAGAATGTTTGAGGATAAGAATTCTGTCTCTCAGGGCTTTTAGTTAAATTTCAACTTTTTTAAATCTCCCGGTAGTTAATTTTATAGAATTACGTCACATAAGAAGTGAATTACTAATTCGTACGTAAAAAAATAGTCTTTGCTAATTGGCCTTACCCCTGATTTTCTTTTTACTGAATAATCTTTTTAATAAATTTATCCTCCATATTCCTATCTCAAACACAGTCAAAGATGTTTTTTAAAAGTAATTTTCGCCGGCCGCGGTGGCCGACGGGACTGAGGCGCATCAGTTACGGTCTGCACGGCCACTACGGTCGGGGGTTCGAATACCCCCTCGGGCATGGATATTTGTGCCGTCCTTAGTTGTAAGTAGTTCATAAGTAATTTGTAAGTTTAGGGACTGATGACCCCGAAGTTAAGTCCCATAAGCTGTACAAACATTTGAACATTTTTGAAAAGTAATTTTCAAATATCATCAATTTGATAAAAGGGTACTATCTACGTAAGAAGGTTTTCGAGAAACTTTTTTAAAACACAATTCCTGTTATATTTTTCACTTTAAAAGCACACAGTTAGAACATACACTGAACAAAGTCACACGTTATTTGAGACACAATTCTCAAAATATATTTCTTCACATTTATAGTTTATATCTCTTGTACAATCAAAGTGCAGAATATTCTCCCAAAGCCAAATTAAAATTCCTTAATACACTCCATCCTTTCTCAATGAAATTGTCAGGTTTTTTTTTTTTTTCTCTTTTTAAGTCCCCTTGAATATTAACTATCTCGACGGGAGGCAGAATTTTCCTACGTTCCGTAGCCTAATCCCGAATTAAAGTCCATAGATTATGTAACTATGCAATCGCGTAACCTTTCGATCGTTCATTGTTAACTACCAAATCTTTAATTTCTGTAGGAATAATTTAAACGTGAATTAAAAAGTTCCGAAATATTTCCGTACATGATTCCAGACTATTTTGCAACACAATTCCGCGAGACGCTTACAGAGAGATCCTTACACACCATAAAATAATGACTGAGAGAGAGAGAGAGAGAGAGAGAGAGAGCAATGCTACTGCGGTTACTATTTATACTATATTTACGACAAATGATAACTATGATTGCAGTGATTTTCCCCGGTTACTCTATAACTATTTCGACTTTACAAAGATATAACAGATTTCTTTAAAATTTTGGAAAAATACGTAAATTCTGCCTCTTATAGAAATTAAAATGTACTGAAATGAATATTCAAAAGCGATGTAGTGTTACAACCCCAAGCTTCTTTTCTTTTACTTTTATTCATTCCTCGCCACATCCACATCTCAAATGCGCCTTGCGTTTTTCCATCCTCTTATCGACTCAGCATCATTCTTTCTACCCCATAGAGAACCACACTACCGATAAGACACTTATGAAGTCTTGTCTCAGATATTTCTCTCGATTTGTTTACTGAATGCTTCCGTCTCCACGGTAATGCGAATTGTTACCTAGTAATTAGCCTTGTGTAGTTCGCGAACGAACTAGTTCGGAGGAGCGGTCCCACAGGCGAACTACGCGAACTAGTTCGCAGATCCCTCGCCTCTTAGTTCGCATGCTCCTTTTCCGAAGAATGACAGGGAACAGCGAGAGGACGCGAGAGCGCGCAGAATCCCTTCTGACAGTTACCTTCATTTCGAGCTGAGATGCAGCTCAGCTGTAGCTTCATAGTTCACTGCCGCAAGAAATCTATTTTCAAAATAAAGTACTAGGAGTATTATGTATGCAAAGTAGTTGAATACCATTGTATCACCTATTCGTGTAAATAACTGGTTTATTTACCTAAGTATTTTATTTCAAATTGCCCAAAGCACACGATTTGGCAACACTGATTCATTATATAAGAAACCTGTCATAACAAAAGAAAGAGCTCTTTTAGTAGCGGTAGCAAATGCCAATAGGAGCGGACGAACTAAAAAGAGCGGACGAACTAAAAGAGCGAATGAACTAAAAGAGCGGACGAACTAAAAAGAGCGACCTACTTCGCGGCCAAGCTTCGAACTAAAAGGAGAGCTGCCGGTCGCGAACTAAAATACGGGTAATAGCACACGCTTTGGCAACACTGATTCATTATATAAAAAAGCTGTAATAAAAAAGAGCTCTTTTAGTAGCGGTAGCAAAAGCAGAATTAAAAAATCACATGTTTGGCTTCTGCTGATGAGTCATCTCGAGGTGAGCGTCTGCCTGCTAGATTGCATAGTTAAGTGCTACAAAATTTCTGTTTTGATGTGTTCTGCACTCTGCAATATCTGACTAATAAATTCCATAATGCTAAGATATAGAGATTAAACTTAAACGCGAGAAATTATCTACAAACTGTTTATTTTGGTTTGATATCGTTAGCGGCTCAAGCAGCAAGCGCAGACCACGCCGCTCAGCCGTCACTGGGAGCGGACGAACTAAAAGAGCGAACTAGTTCGCGGCAGAGCCGCGAACTAAAGTGAGTGCTCCCGATCGCGAACTATTATGCGCAAGTCTACTAGTAATGACGGTCTTCGCATTTTTTGGTACTTCTTTTCTGATTAACCGCAATCACCACAGTTGAAGGACACCGTTCATGCCATCCACCAAAGTCACATTTCTCATTAGATTAGACTGTTACTTTTCTCCTCCACATTCCAAGTCTTCGGCAATTCTGCTAGCAAGTCGTAGATTCCAAATAGCACCTGATTGTCATCTGTCAATAACCTGCTAGCCAATCTGAACATCATTTAAACTTTCTCCCTTATTTTCTCACTTTTTCTCTTATATGCATCTTTCTCTTTTGAATTCATCATTCAGTTTCCTGCATCTTCTAATGCATACTTCACTTTTCCATTTCTTCTACTTTTTTTCAAAATGTTATCCTTTATCTTTTCCTGATTGCTACATCTTTGCTATAGTACATGAGTAATTCCCTCTTATTTATACATTTGTCATTTACATATTTTTCTTCTATTTTGTTTCCCATTTATCCATAAATGTGTCTTCCATCTCTGAAGCTCTACATACCTGAGGTCTGCATATTGGCGAATTTGCTTGCTTGTACTCGCTCGATCGCGCCGCGCTCGGTGTTTGCTTGTCCGATTATGAATGCTTGCGCGACCAGATGTGCTCGTTTATAGCGCCGTGGGGCTGGTGGACAGGGCAGCGGCCGGCTGCGGCCGCCGAGCTGTGGTTGCGGTTCACACTGCAGCTGTGTGTGTCCGCACGCTGCTGCCGCTTCTGTTATATTCCAACCACATGTAATTAGTCAAGTCCTCTCCGGGGGACACCACCTTGACGAAGCACTGTTCGTGCGGGTGGAGAGGCTTGCGTATCCGTGTGAAGCAGAGGGCTATACCGAAGGTAGAGAACCTACTGCCGGAAAGACCTAAGCTGATGGATGAGACTAAGAGTGTCCCACAACGTCCCGTCTTCCTTATCCTCTCCCAGTCCTTTCACATTTCCCTTCCCAAACCAAGGTGTGATGCGATCCGTGCCGAAGGGTGCGTGGCATATGAGTGGATGTGTCTCGAACGGAGCCTCAGGGATACTGGGCGACCTCCCTGAGTAAGTAGCCTTGCACCGCACGGGGTTATCATGGTGTGGACCATATAAATCCCAAAATCTCGTGGGACTAAGATGAACACGGAGAAAAAAATATTTTAAAAGAATCTGAGGGGCAATCTGAGATCTCTGATACTCAGACAACGGGATCAGTCAGGTTCTAGACCTGAGCAAGAGTTGGGAACTGTAACAGAGAAGTTGGACCAGATTAGGATTAAGGCCTTGTCTGGGGCTCAGAGGAGGAAACTTCTCAAGGAACAGAAGCAATAGGAAGGAAAAGAATGGCTCCCTAAACATAAGTGGAGGGAATCAAAAGGGCTTGAGCCAAAGACCGCCAAAAAGAAACTGCCTCAGGTCGAAGGGGATACACAGACCCCCTCGACGTCAAAGACAGGTGGCAAGAGGATTAGGGAGGAATCTAAGAACTCCCTCCTCTCTGGACAAGCGTGATCCTAAAAGGCTGAGGCAGGAAACAGGGAAACAGACCTAAAGTGTTGCAGTCTCGGTCTTTAGAATGGCGGTTGTCCAAGAAGGATACCCACTGGTGAGCATCGCCTCGCAGCAGGAGGAGCTCGTGCAGATCGCCCTCTTTGAACAGATTGGGGGAGACGCTGGTCCAGGACCCAAATTCAGGAGGGTCTATCTAGATCGTGGTGTCCTCATTTCTGTATGCGAGGGGGAGCACTCAGCAGAATGGCTTAAGGACAAGGTGCCCATGATATCCCCATGGGAGGATGCGAAGCTGCAGGTCAAGACAGCAGCCGAACTCCTGAAGACCGCAAAGGTATCAATATGGGTACCAAAGATTCTTAAGGATGTCTCTCCAAAAACTCTGTTCGAGAAAATGAGGGTCCAGAACCCAAAAGTCTCGAGAGTGGACGAACCCTGGTGGTGGAGGTCAGAGAGAAGTCCCTGAAGGCATTGTGAGAGCAAGGCCTGAAACTGTTTTTAGGGTTCTTGCAGGTCGCCGTCAGGGTAATCAAAGACCTTAAAGGCAATAATTGCAGCAAGATGGGGACTGTAAGTGCTGCAGATAAACCTGTAACACAGTAAAGGGGCCACTGCTGCCCTGAGCCGTCACCTGGGGAGGCAGGAAATGGACGTGGCCCTGATACAAGAACCCTATTTATACAAAGGGGGTGTATCGGGCCTCAGTGGTACTGGCTGATTTATGCCAGAAATCTAAAAAACTCCAGAACATGCATTTATGTTAGAATGATGGATTTTTGCTCCAGGGACCTGGTGACCATCAGGATGCAGCAACGTAAGGAAGGTATCACAAGAGAAATTGTTTTGGCCTCAGCATACCTTCTATACGAAGACAGCTCTCTTCCTCCTTTGGAAGTGAGGAAACTGACGGAAGCCTGCCATCGGCAAGGTGACGAACAGGTGGTGGGATGTGATGCCAATGCCCACAATGAACCTACATTCAGGAATAGTAGAAGGGAAGAAGTAATTGACACAACCTTTGGTTCCATGATGATGGGAAGTTACGTCAAACAGTGGCATGTGGTCCTGGAGCCATCCTCATCAGATCACATGTATATTAAATTCAAGGTTGAAATGGGAACCAGACAGACCATGGCCTATAGGAACCCCAGGAAAACGGACTGGAAGACGTATAGGAAAGACCTTGACTTCAGCCTATCGGAAATTAAAACTTCAATAAGGAATCCAGCAGAGTTTGAGGAAGTAGCAGAGGCCATAACCTCTGCTATAGTGACCTCATCCCAGGACAACTGCTCAATCACCAAGAAGTGCACAAATAGGAGTGTGCCTTGGTGGAATAATGACCTGGAAATGCAAAGGAAACAGGTACGAAGACTGTTTAACCTTGCGAGGCGCAAAGGACAATGGGCAAAGTATTGTGAGGCCCTTGTCAATTACAACCTTGCCATCAGATGGGCAAAGGAGGCATCCTGGAAGGTATTCTGTGAGGAAGTGGAGGGCACGGCTGCTCAAGTGAGACTTCATAAAATCCTCACTAGGGTACCAACTAATCCAGGAGGAACATTGAGGAAGGAGGATGGGGAGTATACAAAGACAGCACATGAAACGCTGGAACTGCTCCTCAAGACTCACTTTCCTCAATTAATCGATGGGATAACTCAGACCAGAATGCGATTCCTGAGAGACAACGGTTCTCAGGTATTCGCAAAGAGGACTGGGATTTGGCCAAGGAGTGTGTCGATCTCAGTAAGGTCCGATGGGCGGTGGGAACATTTCAACCGTTCAAGTCACCTGGCCCCGATGGAATCTTTCCAGCTCTCCTGCAACAAGCGGGAGAAAATCTTATTAGATTCCTATGCAGGTTATTCAGGGTTAGCCTAGCAGCAGTAATCATTCCCAATGCCTGGAGGGCAGTGAAGGTTGTCTTCATTCCCAAACCAGGGAGAATCGATCATACCAAGGCCAAGGATATGAGACCAATCAGCCTGTCCTCCTTCATTCTTTAGACAGTGGTAAAGCTGGTTAATGTGCATGTTGGACAAAGGAGGTTAAGTAGGGCTCCTCTACATTCAAACCAACATGCATCTCAGCCAGGTAAATCATGTGGGACAGCTCTCCACCAAATCATTGGGAAGATGGAGAAAGCACTACACTTTCAGGTAATAGCCCTCTGTATCTTCCTGGACATCGAGGGGGCTTTTAGCAGCACGACCTTCGATTCCATGGTTAAGGCAGCAGAGGTGCATGACCTAGGGACCACTATATGTAGGTGGACTAGGGCCATGCTCAGTGGAAGAAATGTAGAAGCTACCATGATGAATGAAAAAATGGTAATCAACACCACTAGGGGTTGCCCGCAAGGAGGAGATCTTTCTCCTTTATTGTGGAATCTAGTGGTGAATGATCTCACTGGAGAATTAAACTCTAGGCAGTACTTTTGCCAAGGATACGCAGATGATCTTGTCATAGTAATACTTGGCAAATTTGCTGACACAGTAAAGAATATGGCACAAGGTGCGTTGGACATTGTGCAAGACTGGTGCAGAAAACAGGATCTGGGGGCTAGTCCTAAGAAGACTGTTGTTGTACCATTCACAAAAAAGCACACCCAACCTTCAAGTTGGAATCTAAAGCTTTTCAATGAAGTGCTACCTGTGAAGGGGACAGTGAAATATCTAGGGATTACCCTAGATGAGAAACTGACATGGACCCCTCACATCAGGAATATTTGCTCCAAGGCAAAAGGTACTCTTGTGAGTACCAGGAGAGCTTGTGGCAAAAATTGGGGCGTGAGCCCCAAGGTTATGCACTGGATACACACCACAGTGATTAGACCCAAGATCACCTATGGAGCGGTCGTGTGGTGGAAGAAGTTAGAACAGCAGGTTGCTGCTAAGGAGCTTGGTAAGGTGCAGAGATTAGCCTGCTTAGCCATAACAGGCGGAATTAGCAGGACACCAACTCCTGGAATGGAAACCATGCTGGATATGCCTCCATTATACCTATGGATCAAGTTGGAGGCAGCGGATGGTGCATACAGACTCAAATCTGGCCACAACAAATGGAACTCTTTGGGATATCCAGAATTACACACTAAAATAATGAGTGAGGTAAATATAGGAAAGGTTGGGGAAATGCCAGCCGACTATATTATAACCCCATACTGCTTCAACAAGCCTTTCAATATAACAATTGG
The DNA here is from genome assembly GCA_026315105.1 of Locusta migratoria. Taxonomy (NCBI): domain Eukaryota; kingdom Metazoa; phylum Arthropoda; class Insecta; order Orthoptera; family Acrididae; genus Locusta; species Locusta migratoria. The sequence continues at coordinate 215,944,151 of CM048749.1, forward strand.
AATTGGGGATCAGTGGGAGAAAATAGTTCGACACCGTACGGGGTATATTGTCTGGTTCACTGACGGGTCAAAATCGGACCAAAGCGTTGGGGCCGCGGTATACGGGGTGCAGCCAAGAATGGAGGGCGTCATCTCTCTAGGGAAACTGGCCTCAGTATTCCAGGCTGAAATCACTGCCATCAGGGCATGTGTGGAGGAGAATTTGCGTAGGTGCTACAAAGATCGTAGCACCTATATCTATTCAGACAGTCATGCAGCCCTGAGATCACTGGCAGCTCCTGCAACAAGGTCTAAAATTGTTGCAGAATGTCACAGGGTTCTGGTGGAGCTAGGGGAAAGCAATAGAGTAAACCTATTGTTGGTCCCTGGCCACTCGGGGATCAGTGGCAACGAACATACCGACAGATTAGCCAGGATGGGGGCAGAGACTCCATTTATTGGACCGGAACCTGTCCTGACAATCACCAAGGCAATTATGAAATTGGAGCTACATAACTGGCTCAGAAGACAGCACGTAGAATAGTCTACCAACAAAAACATGGCAAGGTAATGATGCCAAAGCCATGTTTTAAAAGAAGCTCTGCAATCCTGGGCCTGAACAGGAGAGAGATTAGACTCATGGTTGGATTGCTGACAGGCCATGGGAATTTCAAAAAACACCTACATACAATGGGAATAACAGAAGAGGACCCTAAATGTAGGAACTGTGATGACGGTGATGAAACTGCATCACATCTAATCTTCGAATGCATTGCATTGGAGAATAAAAGGCACAGAATATTTGGGACAACCAGACCCGAAGAAATTGTGTCTAATAAAGAACTGATAAAGAACTCCTTGCACTGTTCAAGGGCATTGGTTGGCTTTACTACATATACAGGGAGCGATACCGCACAATAAACTTAGTTTCGGTGCGGGCAGTGGCGGGTTGGACCAAGACTGTGTTGGCTTCCCTGGAAAAATCAAATCAAATCAAGGAGTCAAGTCATTTAGACGCAGTGTCCTACATATTCGGACCTGTAACACAGTATTTGTTGCCTACAAGTGACATCTGATATGTTCATTATTTTGTTTATTGCTTGGAAAGAAATTATTATTCGAATTACAGAATTAAATCGCGAGTGCGTTAACTAGCTTTTCTTGAGGCTGATGCAAGTAACAGTTCATACATATACACTGAGGGAATACTGTTGGTTCCAATTTATCAGTTAAAATACCATTGCAGACCTTACTTGGCAACAATTTCAGATGCTTACAAATTATAGTGCAATACTTTGTTATGCACGAGCGCGCGCCTCTGATTTAGCAGCAGGTGACCTTCGAAGTGTGGTCGAACCGAAACGCGATGTTAGCGTGTGCGTTATTGGCCGGTTCGTGGGAGCGCCTAAGGCCCAGATGAAAGCATATCCCCGGTAGGCGAAAGTTCGCTGATGTGGCGAGAGGGGGGGGGGGGACGTTTCTTGCGGCGAGCGACAGTAGCAGTGAACTCTCTGGCGTTTGGCTTGGCGGCGACAGGTTGTGTTGAGTGCGAGCAAGCACTCTGTGGGCGCGGTTTACGCATTTACGAGTGTGGACCAAGTGAGAGAGAGAGAGAAGACAATTTTTTCAGTGCTTTACTGAAAAGAGCAGGTCTGTGGGAAGCAAATCTGAAATTACCTCTTATTAAGAGTAATCAGATTGTGCGATATTCGCTGTTTGTCAGCCACTTCTTGTCTGATGCGAATACACACAGAGTGAAATAGTTAACTCCTGTGGACGAATTGCAGTGGCATCGCGGTGGGTTGACTGATGCAATCAGCGTACCACGTCAATAGTGAGACTATGAATTGTTAGGGGTCTCAACATCATTGAGATGTAGGAAATATTTCGATCAACAGAAGTTGATCCAACCAGACAAGTTAGGTTTGTTTCCAGCGATGGCACACCAGCTTGCAGCCAGTTCAGCAACCGGTACTGTGTGCAATGATTATGCTTAGATCACATACTTAGTGCGACAGCCTCGAGCGTATTTACACCTTTAATCTAAAATAAAGTTAGGCGCGTTGTTTCAGCCATTTTTGCCGAGTGCAGTTTTCTTTACCTTCAAGTTCAGATAAAAAATTGTGTTCATTCTTCCAAAACCACTTGCTTTCTATCCAAAAAGTAAAAATCTGGAGTTCTTTTAAAATGTAAATTCTTTTAATACGCAAGTTTTTGGTTAAATAAATTAAGTACTTACACAGAAATAGTGTTTACTTTCAGTAGCTAGTAACGTCAAATTTGTATCCCGTTGGTCCTTACTAGCAATGTTTAGATATAGATTACAGGTGATGTAATTGTGTTGTGTTGAGTAATGTTGTAGAAACACATATTAATCCGCCGAAGTGACTTCTATGCGACTTGTTGATAGGTTCTTCCATGCAGGTACACTGTCTGATAACTAGCGCAACAAAATCAGTTGGAAGTTTGTACAAGATTACACCACAGCAAAGTTACGCGCGTTAGACGCATAATGCAAGTACACCCGTATCATTTCATTTATGCAATACTCTTGCATTCAAGTAGGGTTACGAAACACGAAGGTCTATGAGAAAGACTATAAACTTTCGTAATGTGGACGTTATAGGAATAAAAAATTACATTTCGCACCCCGTCAAGAAGAGAACACAATTTTAAAACCGGCAGTTTATAAAATGAAACTTCGTAGCAGGTTAAAATTGCGTGCCGGAACCGAGACTCGAACCTGGGGCCTTTGCCTTTCGCGGATGAGCGCTCTACCAGTGAGCTATCCTGACACGACTCGCAGTGCAGACCCATAACTTCAATTCTGCCAGTACCTCGCCTCCTACTTTCCAAACGTCACAGAAGTTCTCCAGCGAAACTTGTAATACTGGTGGAGACATGGCTTAGCCACAACCTAAGGGGGCCGAGGGGACTGAGGCGCTCCAGTCACGGTCTACACGGCCACTACGGTCGGGGGTTCGAATCCCCCTTCGGGCATGGATATTTGTGCCGTCCGAGTTCGTAAGTAGTTTGTAAGTTTAGGGACTGATGACGCCGTAGTTAAGTCCTATAAGCTATACAAACATTTGAACATTTGGATGTTTCCAGAATGAAACTTTCACTCTGCAGTGGAGTGTGCGCTGATATGAAACTTCACCGGCCGCAGTGGCCGAGTGGTCTGCAGAGCGCCAGTCACAATCTGCACGGCCGCTACAATCGGGGGTTCCAATCCCCCCTCGGGCGTGGATATTTGTGTCGTCTTTAGTGTAAGGTAGTTCATAAGTAGTTTGTAAGTTTAGGGACTGATGACCCCGAAGTTAAGTCCCATTAGCTTAACAAACATTTGAACATCTTACCTCTCTATCACAAGGCTGTCTATTGCAGTGGCTCTTCAGTTTATAGACCCACTACAAAACAAACCGAATTGTCGGATACTCCTAGCACTTCTGTCACATCTTTGAATGACTGCAGAAATGTCTCGAGTGTTTTCTGCAATCTCATTGTCGTAACAGCAAAGTTTAACAGAGACGGCCTTCTTTACAAGTATTTCCTGGATTTGATCACACTGCCTAACTACAGAGCTTAACATTCTGAACAAGCTGTTCCATTTCGTATCCGTTTCTTGTTTCAAGCTAGTTGGTAGTGCATTCACATCACCCGTTTTCTTCATTAAACGAACAATGTTTTCGGCAGCATAAATTTTTTAAAGAGTCCTCATTGAAAAATACAGTGTTCAAAAGATATAAAATGCATGCGTAATTCGGAAAGGATTCCAATGCCGTAGCACCTCAGTCCGTGACAAAAGAAATCTTATTAACGTACTGCGGATTTACTCCTAAATTAAAAAAATGCTTCCTCAGTATGTTTCTTAATATATTCCCCGGATTTCTTCTTGTCAGAAAAATGAGTTGTTGCAAAAACTATGGTCCTTAATGTCCACTGATCATCAACAAAGTGCGCAGTAACAGACACGTAACATACGTTTCGATACGGATCGATCTACAAATCGGCTGTGCTCGCACATGCATTTACCTCTACAGCCTGGACAATGCTGGGCATAAAATTTGCGGTATTTCACTGACTTGCCTTTCTATGTTTCGTGCTACTGTCGTAGGATGAGGCAGAATGTTGGAGACGTCCACTTGTCCAAATTCCGAACCAATATTTAAAAGCGCCTGGCAAAAAGAACGAAATCCATTTCCTAAAATCATTGTAAATGGACGAAGATCCCTGGCACACAGTTCGACAAATTTGTTAGAGACAGAGTCTTTAAGTGAAGCCGGTAATGCTTCAGAACGTTCTTCATCTTGTTGTGTTCTGCAGATATGTGCCTTCAGGTGTGTTGTGTTTCTATAAGATAGGAGAGCATAACACTTGCCACAATAAATGTAACCAACATAATTTCCCCTCCTTATCATTTACTAATGAAAATGTTTCCCAGACACTACAACTACCACTATTTTCCGTACTGAGGATATATTATTTCGAATTAATTTTCTCTTTCACGCTTTCTCGCGTTCACACGCCATGAGTCTTCAGCATGTGAATGAACGCGTAACAGAGTAGACAGCGGGCAATGCAAGCATCGAAAGAGGAAAATCAAATTTAGTTGCAAGGAGAGAGTGAAGCGGTTACATTGACATCCGCCGGACTGTCACGGAACTGTGTGCTCGAGCAAGCATAATCGCTAAATGCAGACCTCTACTACATACCTCATACATTATCTCCATTTTTTATGTTTCTCTTAGTTATTCTCTTCACACTTCCGCTTCTCTTCTATTTCTTCCAAAATGAATTACAGCCTAGGTAAGCTTTGGCACTTTTCTATCATTTCACAAACCATTTCCATAAACGCATGTGGTCTATCTAATACAGTCCGCTGTTGAAATTTATGATTCATGTATATCTTCCTTTTTGATTTTCATTTAATCTTATACTCTCCAGTAGCCAGTTTACTTTTAGAACCCTAATTAGTCATTCGCCTTTCTTGTTTCTTTTCGCCAAACCCGATTTTCTATCATATACTTGTCTACTACTTCTCTTATTGTAGGCAGTGATATTTTGTATTTTAAAGATGTTCGAATGTTAGTGCACGTAATGGACCAAACCGTTAAAATCATCGGTCCATAGACTTACAAACTACTTAAACTAACCTACGCTAACAACATCACACTCACTCAGGACTGATGGAATACTCGAGCTTCCGACGGGAGCGGCCACGTCATCCATAATTTGACGAATCAGACCGCGCGATTATTTTCGTGAACCTTTGAGTCTCAATAACTTGTTGATCCTTCAACGTCGTGCTCTGGAAGGCTGAAAGGTATTAATACCGCATCTTCAAAATATCCTACTGTCGTATCGTCATTAAACTTTCATCAATATTTGCACATTAATGACCTTGTTTTTTAGTTTCTGCCTTAACGGTATCCTTATGGCTTTTCGCAAGAAAACGTATGTTCTTCCCCGGGCTTTCCTCGTTCACCTTACACAGACTTATTCCATCCAATCAGTTCACTAACACCACCTGTTTTTCATTTTCTAGCTTTCCTACTTGAAGCAGTCCATAATTCAATCTTTCTTTCCAAACCCCCCCCCTCCTTATTTTCAATTTCTTCCCTCCATGAGATCTGAGTGAGAGGAATCTTTAGCTCTGGATGCATTCACAATTAAAACTTTGTTAAAAGTTTCATAATTACAAAAGTTTTGCATAAAGTAGCCCTCCTCCAGTTGACATTGCAAGGACTGCAGTCTTAGTATTCAAGTTTTCAAACGAGTTCTCTCCATGATTTGTAAGACAAGTCATTCAAAGTATGTATGGAATTTTGTCTTTAATTTAGGGTTTCTTTGTTTCATATTCCTAGAAATAATTTTTGTATTGCTACAAGCACTTGTAAGCTATTTGGTGTTCACGAAAAAGACGAGAAATCACTACGGCTATCCTCCCTCCATTCAATTTTTTTTTCGAATAATTAGTGCCCTGCTGTAAACTGAAATGTTTTTTTTTTTTTTATTCGTGTCAGAAGCATCATGTGTACAGAAGTTTATAAAGGTATAACATACAGAGATTACTTGCATACATGTAAACTACGAACTATAACAAACAGACAGAAATATTATATACATTTGGCCCAAAAGCGGGCTACGTCGACAGCATTTGGGCTCTAAGGTGCAGTGTGAAGGACATTCAGGGCAGTTATACATGTGCTGGGTCGTCTGCACATCTCCACAGAGGTTAGATACAGTAGAGTATACCCACTTCATAAGATTATCTCTTGACCGTGCAGTGTTGGCACGTAGCCTATTTTTCCAGTCCTCATTGTGGCCTGGTACCAATTCTTCCTTTGGTTCCATCCAGTGCCTATCTCTCGATCTCTTCCATCTGTCCACTCTAGATCCGGGTTGGTCAATGAGGTTGTGGGTTGCTCTGAGAAAGCTCCGTCTGGATTTCAGGCGTCTGGTGGCTGGCTGAATGTTGTGGAGGAGGTGGCTCTCAGACAACTCAGCCCTCGCTCTTTCACTAGGCTGCAGCTTCTCTACGCACGGCAGGAGGTGCAATGCCAGCAAGGTGGTATAGCTTGTCGATTGGCGTAGGTTTCAGACACCCAGTGACGAGCTTGCAGGTCTCGTTCAGAGCGATGTTGACCTGTTTAGCGTGGGCTGCATTATACCAGACGCTGCTCGCGTATTCGCCTGCTGAGAAGCAAACTGTTAGTGCTGTGGTCCTCACTACCTCTGGCTTTGCACCCCAAGAAGAGTTTGTAATTTTCCGCAGAATATTGTTTTTGCCGCTTACCTTCATTTTGGTGTTAATGCAGTGCTGTTTATACGTCAGAGCCCTGTCCAAGGTTACACCTAAGTATTTGGGGTTGGCGCAGTGTTCGAGTGGTGTGTCCTTCCAGGAGACATGAAGCTTGCGGTTTGCCTGCTTGTTGCGGAGATGGAATGCGCAAACTTGTGTTTTGCTGGGATTCGGCCTGAGTTGTCTGTCGGCGTAGTACTGACCGAGCACATCTAGCGCGTCCGTAAGCCTTTTCTCGTCCTCCTCGAAGGAGTCACCCTGTACGGCCATTGCACGGTCATCAGCGTAGATATAGTTTTCCGTACCAGCTGGCAGCAGTTGGTCGTTAGTATAAAATGTTTGTTAAGCTTAAGGGACTTAACTACGGGGTCATCAGTCCCTAAACTTACAAACTACTTATGAACTACCTACAACTAAGGACGGCACAAATATCCATGCCCGAGGGGGGATTCGAACCCCCGACCGTAGTCCGTGCAGACCGTGACTGAAGCGCCTCAGTCCCCTCAACCACCGCGGCCGGCTCGTTAGTGTATATATTGAAAAGTAAGGGTGCCAGTACGCTGCAATTTTTCTGAGCCCGCCACCTGCTTTGCTTCCCCTGGAATTCCACAGACTTCTAATTATAGATGTAAATTTAAAGTCCCTGGTAATGGCATACAGCTTGTTCATTAGCAGGCGTAAATTGACGGTGTCGTATGCGGCTGTCAAGTCTATAAAGGCGACACCAGTTATTTTCCGGTTTCATAACCATCCTCAATCAGCTGAGTGAGGTTAATTACTTGCGATGTAGTGCTTTTCCCTGGACGGAAACCTGCTTGTTGGGGGATTAAGTAGTTATCTATAGCTTTAGAGAGGCGAAAAAATGTTTGTATAGCTTATGGGACTTAATTACGGGGTCATCAGTCCCTAAACTTACAAACTACTTATGAACTAACTAATACTAAGGACGGCACAAATATCCATGCCCGAGGGGGGATTCGAACCCCCGACCGTAGTGGCCGTGCAGACCGTGACTGGAGCGCCTCAGTCCCCTCGGCCACCGCGGCCGGCTAGAGAGACGATCATGCAGCACTCTTTCAAAGAGTTGAAAAATATGGCAGACTAGTGATATGGTTCGATAATTTCTGGGGTCATTAGCACTTTTGCACAGAAGCAACATGGAAATGTTTGTTGAAGCACTATTGGAAGTAAACAGAAAACGTACTTTCTTCTTATAAACTTAATGGCAGATTTAAATCCATGTGTAGAGTGTTTTCAACGTTCATTACTCAGCATGTACATCTACGGATCCTTAATTCAACTAACTTTGTCTTAGCGGATGACTTATTCGTGTTACCTTTTGGCTCATTGATGTCTGTACACGTATACATTTATTTGTTAAAACTAAACTTTCAATTTCAAAGTCAGGGAATTTTTAACTAGGGCGGTATCTACTAAATAACTGACTACAACATGTGGGTAGCGGTTTTACTAATTTTTTTTTTCCCCATTGCATGATTTTGCCTGGCGAGAACCAAGAAATTTGTTAGACTCCGTCTGATATGATTAGCTCGAGTCTCATATATTGCTAACAATATAATTACATGAATATTTAACCATTTTGATAATGTTCCTAGAACGATTGCTATTAAAGTTCATCGTTCTGTCCAAAAACAAACCAAGACAGAAAGCGATGAATAATTTCTGTTTTCCGTCTACTGTTGATAATCAAAATCTACAAACGTCCGAAAATATTTCAGAGTGCAGCGTGGCGGATTTTGCGGCTATGTTGACACGACCCGGCACGCACATATATACACTCTATGACGTCACTCGAGTAATACGACACCTATCGACTTTTAGTGATTCTCGCAGTAGCGTACAAAACTTTTTTAATAATGATTGAAATATTGATGTGACAGCATCGTTAGATGCGCGCTGTGATTATAACCCAAAATATTAAGTTTAAACAAATTAATATTTTCAGTATGACCGATAAATAGGTTTTTCGGCCGTCGCAGAGTGAATATTTAAGCAATCACTTAGGTAAAGTGTTTTTCAGGTAGATTTCTTTCAATTGCTCTGTTCAGAATTTTAAACAAATTATACTCGATAAACAAATTAATTTAATTTACACTAAGACAACATATTAAAATAAACAAAAATAATACCGGGTGATCAAAAAGTTAGTATAAATGTGAAAACGTAATAAATCACGGAATAATGTAGATATAGAGGTAAAAATTGACACACATGCTTGGAATGACATGGGGTTTTATTAGGACCACATCTACCGTTATCGGGCCTTTTTTCTGAGAGGAACTGCGTGATTCTGGTTTTGTAACTGCTACCGTGACGGGTGAGAGGTACGCCGATATGTTACAGAATCGCATCATCCTCAGCCTGGCTGATAAACACCTGCTGGAACGTACGATTTTTATGCAGGACGGCTCTCTACTCCATAGTGCTAGATTTCTTGCGTGCGTCGTTTGGTGATGATCGTGTGCTCAGCCGCCACATTCGTCATGCTTGGCCTCCCAGGTCCCCAGACCTCAGTCCGTGCGATTATTGGCTTTGGGATTACGTGAAGTCGCAAGTGTATCGTGATCGACCGACATCTCTAGGGATGCTGAAAGACAACATCCGACGCCAATGCCTCACCATAACTTCGGACATGCTTTACAGTGCTGTTCACAACATAATTCGTCGAATATAGCTATTGTTGAGGAATGATGGTGAAAATATTGAGCATTTCATGTAAAGAATATGATCTTTGCTTTGTCTTAATTTGTTATACTAATTTTTGCTTTTCTGATCAGATGAAGCGCCATCTGTCGGACATTTTTTGAACTTTTTTTTTTTTTTTTGTTCTAAAAAGCCCCATATCATCAAAAGCATGTGTGTCAATTTTTACCTCCCTATTTACATTATACCGATTTATTAAGTTTTCAAATTTATACTGATTTTTTGATCAACCACTATATTGTAAACAGTTCATAATGTATGTTTACGACACCTGCAACTTATCACTGCCTTGCTGTTTGTGTATCTGTCTTGTATTAATTGTTATTAACGAATCATTATTGTTTTCCTTAAAAGTGCATTATTATGCATTAACTTGACTGAAAACCCAAAGAGATTTTGGTCATATGTTAAATATACTCGGGGCAAGTCACAAACAATACCTTCACTACGTGATAGTAATGGCGATCCTGCCGATGACAGCGCTACTAAAGCAGAGTTACTAAACTTAGCTTTTAGAAACTCATTCACCAAAGAAGACGAAACCAATATTCCAGATTTCGAATTACGAACAAATGCCGTAATGAGTAACATAGAAGTAGATATAATCGGAGTAGTGCAGCAACTAAAATCACTTAACAAGAACAAGTCTTCTGGTCCGGATTGTATACCCATTAGATTTCTATCTGATTATGCTGAAGCGATTGCTCCTTACTTAACAGTCATATACAACCGCTCTCTCATAGAAGGATCTGTAGCAAAAGATTGGAAAAATGCACAGGTCACACCTATATTCAAGAAAGGCAGTAGGAGTAACCCACTAAACTACAGGCCTATTACATTGACGTCAATTTGCAGCAGGGTTTTGGAACATATCCTGTATTCAAATATTATGAATTATCTCGAACAGAACGATCTATTGACCCAAGGTCAACACGGATTTAGAAAATATCGTTCATGCGAAACACAACTAGCTCTTTATTCACACGAAGTGATGGGTGCTATCGACAAGGGTTGTTCGAAAATCGATTCCGTATTTTTTGATTTCCAGAAAGCTTTTGACACCGTACCTCACAAACGGCTTTTAATCAAATTGCGTGGTTATGGTATATCGCCCCAAATTTGCGATTGGATAGGGGATTTCTTGTCAGAGAGGACACAGTTCGTAGTAATCGATGGTAAGGCATCGACTAAAACAGAGGTGATATCGGGCGTTCCACAGGGTAGTGTTATTGGTCCTCTGCTATTCCTTATTTACATAAACGATTTAGGGGAAAATCTAAGTAGCTCTCTTAGGTTGTTTGCAGATGACGCCGTCATTTACCGTCTAATAAAATAATCTGAAGATCAAAACCAACTGCAGAACGATCTGAATAAGATATCAGTATGGTGTAAAAATTGGCAATTGACTCTAAATTATGAGAAATGTGAAGTCGTCCACATGAGTACGAAAAGAAATCCGTTAAACTTTGTTTACAACATAAATCAATCAAATGTGAAGGCCGTAAACTCCACAAAATATCTAGGAATTACTATTACTTCGGACTTAAATTGGAAAGAACACATAGATAATATCGTGGGAAAGGCGAACCAGAGACTGCGTTTTATTGGCAGAACCCTTAAAAGATGCAACAGAACTACTAAAGAAACTGCATACACTGCGCTTGTCCGTCCATTTTTGGAGTATTGCAGCCCAATGTGGGATCCTTATCAGGAGGGTTTGACGGAGGACATCGAAAGAGTCCAAAGAAGGGCAGCTCGTTTCGTATTCTCACGATAGAGGGGAGACAGCGTTATGGAAATGATACAGGATCTGGGATGGGAATCATTACAACAACGGCCCTTATCGCTGCGGCGTGGGCTACTTGCGAAACTCCAATCGCCAACATTCTCCTCCGAATGCGAAAATATATTGTTGACTCCCACGTACATAGGTAGAAATGATCATCAGAATAAAATACGAGAAATCAGAGCTCGAACAGAGAGATTCAGGTGTTCTTTCTTCCCGCGCGCTATTCGAGAATGGAATGGGAGATAAATAGTATAATTGTGGTTCGATGAACCCTCTGCCAGGCACTTAAATGTGATTTGCAGAGTATCCGATGTAGATGTAGATGTAGATGCGCAATATAAACGTTGCAGGTGATATGGTTACACCTAACTTTGCGTCTCGATGAAATCTTTCATTTGAGCTCTCGCTCGTTACATAGTTACTATTACATAAGCCTCTGGAGTTTTCCAAGTGAATAAATATTAGTTTTGTGAATAACTTTTGACATAAAATTAATGTAAATGATGTCGACACATCGTCCGAATCGCGCTGTTCTCTTTCAATTGGTTCTCTGTGCTAGTCCGTAAGTAAATCAAATGTTTGTATATCTTATGGCACTTAACTACGGGGTCATCAGTCCCTAAACTTAGAAATTACTTATGAACTAGCTAACCCTAAGGACGACACAAATATCCATGCCCCAGGGGGGATTCGAACCCCGGGCCGTAGTGGCCGTCCAGACCGTGATTGGAGCGCCTCAGTTGCCTCGGCCGCCGCGGCCGGCTAGTCCGTAACTGTGTTAGTGTCAGTGTAGTGTTTAATAATGAAGATAAAGCCGTTTTCCGTGGAAAAATTGGCAGTTGAACATTACGTTATGTTCGCCAGTGTGCTCTCCACCCGCCGATGGAAAAGTGGGCGAAGCTTGCCTCCTCGCAGCGGTGATTGCCTTTTCTCTCGTCGCGACTTTCTATGCTCCCAGCTGCCAGCTGTCAAAACTAGCGTCAAAATGGGTGTTGTAGGTTGTTGTAACGTCCGTCATAAGCAATAAAGAATTACTTCATATATAAAGCGGCTGCTGTCAATTATTATACAGGGACCGTTGACTCTGTTACTTGATACATAGCAATAACGAGAATAAAATGTGGGAAATAACGAAGGTAATTAAGATCAGTGAGCAGTTTTAAAAGTATTAATACCACGTTTAATTGCAGCGGTCATTGGTTTATTGCTTTTCCTGCGCTCTGCTTTGTAAATGACGCGTGGGAGTAGCCGTACGCCTTGCTGCGGAGTGAGTAGCCGCTCCCTGGGTATGAGTGAGTGTGTGTGTGTGTGTGTGTGTGTGTGTGTGTGTGTGTGTGTGTATTGTTGTTGTTCTTTCCATAAATTAGTTTTAGTTTTTTGTAAGTGTAGGGACCGATTAGCACTACAATTTGAACTCTGTAATTCAGTCAGTAATAAAGGTGTTTTAGCCGGCCGCGGTGGCCGAGGAGACTAAGGCGCTCCAGTCACGGTCTGCACGGCCACTACGGTCGGGGTTTCGAATCCCCCCTCGGGCATGGATATTTGTGCCGTCCTAGTTCGTAAGTAGTTCATAAGTAGTTTGTAAGTTTAGGGACTGATGACCCCGTAGTTAAGTCCCATAGACTCTACAAACATTTGAAAGGTGTTTTAAGTTCCCACCACGTAAATATGGGAACAATAATAAGCTTGTCTTAAAATGACTTTTTTTTTTTTAACTACCGCCATTCCTACCAAAGAATACGTGAAGGCCGAGTAGTAGGTATGTATAACAACAAATCGTACACAGTCGTTTTTGCGGAAATTGGAAGTGACGTTGAAAGGAAAACGTCCGGGATATATGTTCGATGCTTGTGTGTTGTTCACAGAAACGCGGAATAGAAAATGTGCTTCATATGGTGCATGGCGGAGGGTGCCTTACAGTTAGTTAATTGGTTTCTTTCGCCTTCTCCCTGAAATGGTTGGACGGATATGAATGTAATTTGAAACATTTGTAGCTTAATCCATGATTAATACAGGGCCTACCTTTAGTCTAGGCTTGGCCACACAGAACGCGGGCAAGCGGTGTTGGCAGTGACCTTGAGCCGTTGCGGGCTGGCCGCGTCGTTGAAGCGCTCGCTGCTGGCTGGAGTGGGACACACTGAGTGCGGCGGACGCGCGACTGCCGCTGTTGAGTTGTCTCAGAACACAGATCCACTGGTCCGGGCAGCGGGCTTGAGTTGCGGGGGCCCAAATTTCGAGTTCTCTACTCTGCCTTTAAAAAATTGTTTCTTGTGAAGGAAGCAAAGTTACATTCGACTATGTACCTACTTTTTCATATAAACGATTAGTTTTCGTGTAAAAAATAAAAAACCACAATTTTGGGATTCGCATCTGTTTTGCACTGTCCAATCTTTCCCACTCGATTCTGAGAAAACTATTCAATGGAAAAAAAAAAAAAAAATATTTCTTTCACACATTATAGTCATGAATCTCAGCGTGATAATGAACTGGCTGTATTAGCGTTGTTGCTTATAGTTACTATGATACTTCTCAAAAAAGTAAAACATCGCGCGTCTTTCGAAAAGTTTGTAGTGTAAAATGTAGTCGCTGGCCAGTTTACGTTTGGTGCATTTTAGGTCATATAGAGCTGTGTATCAAATGCAGCCAACGTTTCGAAATTGTTTTTAACGCTGGAAGGAGAGCCATACCTCTTTGCAGTACCGAGTAAAAACTCGATATATATCAGCGTTCGTCGCCACGGGGTGAGACGCACCCCACTCGAGGCTGTGGCCGCTCGCTAGGCAGAGTTGCGCTCGTGTTGCTGTTTCGTACATCTTTTACGAAGTCAGTTAGTCACACAAAACATAAAGATTTATTATGTATTTCACTGTAATGATTTTAAAGGAAACGCCTTTTGCTACTGCAACGAAGGGTTTTGTTTTCATAAGTCACTCATACGCGTTTCACCTTTGTCACAAGGCATCATCAGTGGGTGTCCTGAATTATTTACATGTTTCTGTTTAACATAAAGGTTAGCTTTCTTACATATGTACAAAACATTTCGTTTCTGATTTAAAACAGTTCGTTGTTTGCTATAAAGTGGCGTACTTTGCATTTTTCTGGTTCGACTAGGTTGCCAGAAAAAAGACTGATGTGGAGTAGCAAGTGCTGTAAGTACACCATTTTATAGCAAACAACGAACTGTTTTAAATCAGAAACGAAATGTTTTGTACATATGTAACAAACCTAACCTTTATGTTAAACAGGAACATATAAATACTTCAGGACACCCACTGATTATGCCTAGTGACAGAGGCGAAACGCGTATGCAGTAGCAAACGGCGTTTCCTTTAAAAACTTTACAGTGAAATACATAATATTCAGCTGCTGCTCGAATGGCCACTGCAAGCAAAGTATAAAGATTTACTTTCACTTTATGACTACAGAGAGACATTCTCAGATCTAGTGGAAGAGTAACCTATACAATGTATGCGCCTGCAACTACAATTTTACTCAGGCAATATTAATTCTCAAAGCAGGTGCCCTGATAATAACTTAACTTGCGACTGTAATAGTAGAAATTGAAAACATGAAAGAAAAATACAATGTTCATTTACGTTTACTTCAGATATTAAGGTTGTTCGCTTCATATTGTAAGGTGGCTACTAAATGGAAATTTCCTACCTTAAGTTTTGGGATTATATATGTTGGCAACAACATATATATAAACATCTTTAAATTTTTAGTGATTTACTTTAAATGTTTTTTCGCATTGCGCAAAGTCGCTCATTTCATTTCATTTTATATCACATTCCATTCAGTAGGAACATATACACAACTTTGATTAATTCGTAGCTAGTCACTGTAATTGTTGTAATAACATGGGTAGGGCATTAACCAAACGTAATAATAAAAAAGCAGTTCCATTCACTTTTTGACATTTTGATTTTTTGTAATTAATCCTTTCCTGAGGGTAGGGCTGCATCCCTGTTTTAGAAACTGCCTCATTGCACGGCTTTGCAATAATATGCACATTCTTCATTTTTATAGTTTATGTTAATCGTGTCGAATTTGCTGATTGCTAATTTTCTAATTTTCTTTAATACAGATTTATTCAGTTTGATTGGTTTAATTTTGTGTGTGATTGTTCTTGACGCTGTAAGGGATTGTAAGTTAATGGTAATTAAGTACATTGTAGCAAGTGGGTGACATGAACGATATGAAGTGAAGAATGTGAGTTGGTGTGAAGCGAGGTATCACTTCCCTTTTTACAACAAAATAATATTTATTACACGCATTCATTATTTGTGTATGCAGACTGATTGTATAGTAATATTAAGACAGGGCCAACAAGTACAACACAGTATGACATTCTTTTATTGTTCTCGTAAAGTGACTATCAGCCAAACAAGATTTTGCATGTCTTTAATCCTTCTAATATTGCAGTCAGATAGCGTAAGTTTCGACGTGCCCAAACTTGCCTTATGTAGGTCTGCATTACGTTGCGCACTAATTGTCAAGTTACTCTCCTAGTAGTATTGCAGTCAGATCCATAATTTTAGTAGCCCGATACGATCTTTCATTTTTGTAGACCTTTGTTAGTACTGAAGGCAATACACGCATACACACATGTTAAGTAGCCCCGTTACACACACATCAACTAGTCCCGTTGCAATATCTGCGATGTCATGGATATGTACTGAATGTTTCTTTTCTTTAATTTTTCAGATGGCAGTCGCGCTGTGCTTTCAGCACCGTGTAGTAGAGACGCACACACGGCTGAAAATTTTGGAAAAAAGAAAAGTACACAGAAAATACTGGGTGCATCCAGTAGTGACCAGTCAGTTACTACAATGACCAATTTACGTTTTGTTTAACGAGCTATGAGGGGATGATTAATTTGTAATATGTATATCCAGTATCCTCTGTTGTATCAAATACCAGGGAGATAGAAGAAGCAAAAATAATTGTTTATAACAAAAATTATAATTAATATTATAAATAATTACTGCTGTTCCTACTAAATGGTTGATAGTGTCTCGATGTATCCTTGTGCGGTCAATAAATCAGCTATCCTCGTGTAACAGTGTAACTCGGAATTCGCGGCGAATTTGGGGAAACTAATTAATGCTGTTCCTCTCTATGGTTGACAGGTTCTTGATGTACCCTTGTCCGTTTGATAAATCAGTAATCCTCTTGTAACAGAGCACTTGGAATTCGCGGCATAATCTACACTTGACTCTATCAATCAGTAAAGATCAGTCAATGGGAAAAACATCTCTAGCAAGTGAAGCATGATACCAAAATTGTAACATGTCACATTAATGAACTGATTGACCTCTGCTGGCTGGATTTCTGGATTCAGCTCCTCCCAGACCAAAATCCTGGCTACGACCCTGATGTAGAGGCATTAATGAGGTAGTAGGGAGAAAGTAGGGAAACCGTTGGTACACATTTGTGAAGCTGTAGGTATTTTCTCAAATGTTCAAATGTTTGTATAGTTTATGGGACTTAACTACGGGGTTATCAGTCCCTAAACTTACAAACTACTTATGATCTACTTACGAACTAGGACGACACAAATATCCATGCCCGAGGGTGGATTCGAACCCCCAACCGTAGTGGCCGTGCAGACCGTGACTGGAGCGCCTCAGTCCCCTCGGCCACCGCGGCCGGCAGGTATTTTCTCTCTCTACCACCTGGCAACACTGGTGGCAGGAGGCAGTTCTGTCATATACAATGCGCTACACAGGCCATATAATAATGGGGTCTGCGAGGGTGAAAGATCGGGGTGAGAGTTTAAATAGGGAAGATCGCGGAAAGATTAATTTTTAAAACTGACAACTACCAACTGCGAACCAAATTCCTAAACATGCAAAAACACTGGAACTGTGATTGCTACTGTTTGACTCGTTTTCTAGGGGATGATATCACACGTTCGCAGCTTTCCTTCCCTGCATATTATTAACAAAAAAAATTCATAATAAATTCATGTGAGAAAAGGGTGTACTAACTTCTATTTTTGAAAACACGTGAAAGTTCACTTTATGTTGTTTATTACACTATATTAAAACCCTGTGGCTGATACGTCTGTACGTCGAAACATTTATCAAATAAAGTTATAGCTCGTGAGCCCCCAGACAAAATGAATATTTGTCGCAAATTGTTTTCACACCATGTGCATGTCTCAAACACCGTTTATGTTCATGCCTATGCGACGACACGTGTTACATTAACAAAACACAGTCACTTTAATTCAGTGCGATGCACACCTTGTTCCACCGGCTAAATATTCACAACACACAGTAGCACTCGATTCAATTTGGTGCAGTCTACCACGAGCAATCATACCTGGCGATTGCCACACAAAAATCTATAGTCTCCACCTGGAGATCCACATGCCGACCGTGCAGAGCGACACCGCGCCCGGCCAGCTACCGCACTCGCTCCCGACTCTTGACTTGGGCCACGCGCGCGCGTCAAAAGCCCAACTGCCGGGTTTTTTCCCTACGTCATCAACTTCCCCATGTGAGCTGTTCTAACTGACTTGCCAACATACAGCGCTCAGCCAATACATTTCTAAAAGTTTACTTAAAATCAAAATAATTTCACTACACATTAAACAAATGTCTTCTTAGGTTTTTATATTGGTATAAACATCCTTTGTACTATTTATTATGATCGTGCAATTTCTTATGTCACGATTAGTGATTTAAGTGAATATTTCAAGATAAAATACACAAGATTAATTGAAAATAAAATGAGAAATAGTTAATATATTATTTTTATAAACAAACATTGCAATGCTAGTTGTGTGTCTTGTATTCAGTGGTAATTTATTACTTTTCATTGTCAATTAAACATATTACGCCAGATGTGACTATATCAGCTAATGTATTGTTTATTTGTCAACAGGCTATTTTGTAATGAGGGCCTTAAAGGTTCCTAACTGCATCGTATTACTTCAAATGCAAGTAGTATTAGAATATTTTATTTCACGCTTTGCATTGCACTGCGCCTGGCACTCGCCATTGTCCCTCTCTTTCCCCTCACCGGAAACGAGCCTGGAAAATCCTAAGCTGGAACAAGCCACCAACGTCGGCCTGCTCGCTAGCCTCCCGTCTGCTACAAGCACACAGCAAATCTCAACGTGGAGAATTTCTATTTATGGCCTAACTATAAATGTTGTCACCCAACTGTGTACATACATTGCTACTATAATTAATAAGATTAAAATTGTGTAACATTTGGTGCATTGGCATGGTCAATGTTTGCAGTGAACTTCATACTGTTTAATTATCAAATGTTATTAATTACCAATATTTCTATTGGGCGGTAATCTCACAGGTCCCGGCGCACCCCACAATGCTGCAGCTGATGCAGCCACAGCAGCCGCTCTTCTCTTCCTGTGTGGCGTCCCTTCACTTCCCGCTGAGCTAGCCGGCAGACCGCTGCGGCGATCGCCGCACCGGCAGCCCGCACTCTGTGTGACCAGGCCTAGAGCCACCGTATGTTGCGTGACGGAGGATGCCTTACAATGGTTTAATATGTTTGCTACTCCTGCATGCTGAAAGGGATGGACAGATTTGAACGAAATTTAGAATGGAGATAGCTTATACCCTGCATTTATACCTGTGCTACGTTTCGTAACACACTGTACGGTGCGTGGCGAAAAGTACCTTACAATGGGTTAATATCATTGTTTCTCTTCACGCTGAAAAAAGCTGGAGGGATTTGAATGAAATTTGGAATGCAGATAGCTTATACCTTGAATTAACGCATGAGCTACCTTTAGGAAGCCACCGACGGTCCATGGCAGAGGGTACCTTGGAGTGGGTTAACACATTTGTCACTCTTTACGCTAAAACGGCTGGACGCAGTTGAATGAAACGTGGAAGGAAGATAGCTTATACCACGAATTACCTTTCGTAAGCCACCGTAGGTGCATGGCGGAGGATACGTTACGACAAAAATCCAAATTGTTTGACTGGTCACCACTAAAGGCAGCTCATGAATGTATGTTTTCACGAAGGAGATTTTTATAATCTGCAAGCCAATGAATTTCAAATGTTCAAATGTCTGTAAATCTATCGGACCAAACTGCGTGGTCATCAGTCCGAAGCTTACAAACTACTTAAACCTAGGTAAACTAACCTACGGACAAACACACACACCCATGCCCCAGGGAGGACTCGAACCTCCACGCCGAGCAACCGCGCGCTCCGCAGCGAGGTGCTTTAGACCGCTCGGCTACTCCACCGCGGCCTAATGAATTTATCATGGCGGATGGTACCTTGCGACTTTGACACCGTTTGACCAGCCACCAAAAAACTTGGCATATATATATGTATTTTCATGTATAGGAGGGAGAGGAGTAGGTTGAGGAGGAGACGGACAGAAAGGGGAGGGAGAAGACGGACAGAGAGAGAGGGAAGAGGATGAGAATGACAGAGGGGAGATGGTGATAGACAGGTTAAAGGAAATGAACAGAGGGAGAGGGAAGAGGAAATGGACAGATAAAGGGAGAGGAGGAGACGGGGAGGGAAGGAGCAGGAGAACAGAGAGAAAGGAAAAGAGGAGGCGGTCTAATGGAAGACTGTAAACCTCGTGTATATTTGTTCGTTTGTTCGTATTCAGTGCACTGCCATAACGCTCTTCTGATTGTGATAAAACTTGATCCTATTATTTCTTGCTCTTACGCGAAAATTTCCTACGGTGCATAGCGGAGGAAACCTCCCAATAAACTTTCACTTACCACTATCAAAGTTACTTGATTTTTCACAGACTTGCAAGGGGGGCGGCGCAATGGATTGAGGAAGTAGTGTAGGTGTTTGACGGCTAAAATCACTTAACAAGAACAAGACTTCTGATCCGGATTGTATACCCATTAGATTTCTATCTGATTATGCTGAAGCGATAACTCCTTACTTAACAACCATATACAACCGCTCTCTCATAGAAGGATCAGTACCAAAAGATTGGAAAGTTGCACAGGTCACAGCTATATTCAAGATAGGCAGTAGGAGTAACGCACTAAACGACAGGCCTATTTCAATTACGTTAATTTGAAGTATGGCTTTGGAACATATCCTGTACTCAAATATTATGATTATATCGAGCAGAACGATCTTTTGACCCAAGGTCAACACGGATATAGAAAATATCGTTCATGCGAAACACAACTAGCTTTTTATTCACACGAAGTGATGGGTGCTATCGACAAGGGTTCGCAAATCGATTCCGTATTTCTTGATTTCCAGAAAGCTTTTGACACCATACCTCACAAACGGCTTTTAATCAAATTGCGTGGTTATGGTATATCGCCCAAAATTTGCGATTGGATAGGGGATTTCTTGTAAGAGAGGACACAGTTCGTAGTAATCGATGGTAAGGCATCGACTAAAACAGATGTGATATCGGACGTTCCACAGGGTAGTGTTATTGGTCCTCTGCTGTTCCTTATTTACATGAACGATTTAGGGGAAAATCTAAGTAGCTCTCTTAGGTTGTTTGCAGATGACGCCGTCAATTACAGTCTAATAAAATCATCTGAAGATCAAAACCCACTGCATAGCGATCTGAATAAAATATCAGTATGGTGTAAAAATTGGCAATTGACTGTAAATATTGAGAAGTGTGAAGTCGTGCAAATGAGTACAAAAAGAAATCCGTTAAACTTTGTTTACAAGATAAATCAATCAAAAGTAAAGGCCGTAAATTCCACAAAATACCTAAGAATTCCTATTACTTCAGACTTAGATTGGAAAGAAGACGTAGATAATGTCGTGGGAAAGGCGAACCAGAGACTGCGTTTTATTGGCAGAATCCTTAAAAGATGCAACAGCACTACAAAACACTACGCTTGTCCGTCCATTTTTGGAGTATTGCTGCCCAGTGTGGGATCCTTATCAGGTGGGCTTGACGGAGGACATCGAAAGAGTCCACAGAAGGGCACCTCATTTCGTATTGTCACGATACAAGGGGAGACAGCGTTACGGAAATGGTACAGTATCTGGGATGGGAATCATTACAACAACGGCGCTTATCGCTGCGGCGCGGGCTACTTACGAAACTACAATCGCCAACATTCTTCTCCGAATGCGAAAATAGATTGTTGACTCCCACTTACATAGGTAGAAATGATCATCAGAATAAAATACGAGAAATCAGAGCTCGAACGGAGAGATTCAGGTGTTCTTTCCACCCGCGCGCTATTCGAGAATGGAATGGGAGATAAATAGTACAATGGTGGTTCGATGAACCCTCTGCCAGGCACTAAAAAGTGATTTGTACAGTATCCCATGTAGATGTAGATGGAAAAGTCGTGATTGGTAGAGAAACGGAAAGGTGGCCAGAGAGAGACGGATAGTACGTTATGAATAGAGAGAGGGGAGATGAACAAGGAGGAGAGGGGAAGGAGAGAAGAAGAGACGGACGGAGAGAGAAGGAAGGAGAATTGAGACATAGACAGGAAAGGGATGGAGTGATTGACTATCGTAATACCGGAATTAATACCTACCCGGGCGGCGTAGGGTTTCCATCTAGTATGAAATGAAGTACTGTGCTGTATAAGCTGCAGCATAAATGACCTTAATTCAAAGGGATTCCCGTGATACAGTTGCGTTAGTTCTCATCTACACGTTCCAAAGTCCGCGCTAAAGCAAATGAGGCAGGCTTCGTACGTTCGGATGCTACACAAAAGCGCAGCACAAAGCGGCCACCACTGCTACAAATAGAAAGGCAGGCAAGCCGGCTATGTGGCGTTCCGGGGCACGGCCAACCATTGACGTAACCTTGAAGTGCCCCGTAACAACAACACTTCGAGGTCTGTATATTAAAAAATAGGTGCTGTACCTCTCACAAGGGAAAATCATCAACTCGGCCTCATAGTTTCTTCAGAAAAAATACATGAGCTAGATATCAAACCCAGAAATCAAGTGAAAATTTTGGCCATTATTCAGATACTACGCAGTTGCGGCATCCTCAAAGTACAACTTCTAAACATTCGTGCGCTCGGTTTGTTCCTTTGTTCACTGCGGCCGCTTAATGCCAGAACGTCTAGTTCTGTGAGCAGAGCCTAGTAAGAGGCATGTGTGATGTCACTTCTACATCGTATCTACATAGATACACTGCAAATCACATTTAAGTGCCTGGCAGAGGGTTCATTAACCACTTTCATAACTTTTCTCTACCGTTCCTTTCTCTAATAGCGCGCGGTAAGAAAGAACACCTAAATCGTTCCGTTTTCGATCTGATTTCTCTTTTTTTTTATTGGGATGGTCATGTCTCCCTGAGTAGGTGGGTGCTAGCAAAATATTTTCACATTCAGAAGTAAAAGTCGGTGATTGAAACTTCGCAAACAGATCACGACGCAATGAATAACGTCTTTCTTTTAATGATTTCCACCCCAATTCGTGCAACATTTCCGTGACGCTTTCCCCCCGTAAAGTGATAAAACAAAACGAGCTGCCCTTTTCTGAACCTTCTCAATGTCTTCCGTCAGTCCCACCAGGTGAGGATCCCACAAGGGGCAACAGTACTCCAAGAGAGGACGCACAAGTGTGATGTAGGCAGTCTCTTTTGTGGAGCTGGTGCATCTTCGAAGCGTTCTGCCGATGAAACGTAACCTTTGGTTCGCCTTCCCCACAATATTTTCTATGTGTTCTATCCAGTCAAAGTTGTTCGTAATTGTAACTCCTAGGCATTTGGTAGAATTTACGATATTAAAGTTTGACTTTCAGTTGCACAGTGGTAGAGTGCCAGACCACAAATCCAAAGGTCGCGGGTTCGATCCCCGCCAGGGCTTAGGATTTTTATCTGTCACTTTCCACTTCTTTCACCTCTGGAAGTAATGCTCATGTGAAAAATACCGAGTAGCACCGTGGTTCGGAACCCACGTTAAACTGTAGGTTCCTCTATAACTGGCTGCGTAAGTCAGTTCGAAGGTCGGAGAACGGCATACCACCTCCAAACAGGACCATGCCTAGTAAAGCACTGTGGTGTTCAAACCAATCTTCGGATTGTTGACTGCTTTACTTTTTTTAAGGTTTGACTGATTTATCGCGTAATTGAAGTTCAAAATTCAAATTCAAATGTTTGTATAGCTTATGGGACTTAACTACGGGGTCCTCAGTCCCTAAACTTACAAACTACTATGAACTAGCTAATACTAAGGACGGCACAAATATCCATGCTCTAGGGGGGATTCGAACCCCCGACCGTAGTGGCCGTGCAGATCGTGACTTGGGCGCCTCAGTCTCCTCGGCCACCGCGGCCGGCGTAATTGAAGTAAAGCGGATTTCTTTTAGTGGTCATGTGTATTACTTCACACTTTTCTTTATTTAGTGTCAATTGCCAATTGCCCACAGGCTGTCGTTCGACATCTCCAGGAGCGGTATGGATGATGACTAATCTGCAACTATTAAATGTCAAAGAATTAGTACTCTTTAAAGTCGTCACCGGTAAGCTTAATCATTTGCAGTTATTAGACATACTACACGCGGTAAAAGAAAATACATGGCGCTTTCTTTATGCTTTTTGTTATGTCTTTCATCTGTGTTGCAGATATCATAGACCAGATGTCGGCAAGTAATCTTCGACGGGGTCCGGATAACTTTGAAAATCTTTATCGAGATCCAGATATAAAACCTCATGTTCCTTATTAATATATATATTTTTTTAATTTTCACTCACAGAATAATACGAAACACAACTGACAGGCATATTTGTATTCAAAAATCCAGAAATGGTTACATTCTTTAACATTTTTTTATTTCAATTTTCACTCTCAAACTAATATAAAGTAGAAGATATGTAAAGTAATACTGTATAAAAAATCCAGAAAAACTTATATTATTTGCTATTCGTTTATTTCTAATTTTACTAACAAAAAGTATGAAATAAAATGGAAACAGTTCGTGCATTATACATAAAATTTTTTATTTTGAATTTCACTAAGAAAGTATGAAATACAATGAAATTTGCATATATCTTTTTAAAAAATCCGTGGGAAAAATTACATTTGCAGCCTTGAGCAGGTACTTATAGTTAGCTTCACGTGCGGAGCAGCTTGTACGAATAGTGCCTTCAAAATGCGCGACCGTTAGTCTTGAGCTATAATTATTCTCCAAGAAATTCATTTTTGAAAATGAAATTTCACAAATGTATGAGGGGGCCAAACATAGCAGCCAGGTAGACTGTATTTTTTTTTCTATTTTTTTTTTTTTTTTTTTTTTTTTTTTTCAATATTCGTATTTTTCCGGGACATGTTGATTCCTAAGTTTTTCAGTGGATACAGTTTTTTACGCCTGCAAGGAGATGTCTTCCTCCAAGTGTATTATCGCCATTTGGAGTAAAGGCGTTGAAATGTGGAACAACTTCGCAGCTACATCCCTCCATTCTCATACAGGAGAAACTTCAAAAGGTGATTTTAAGAATCGCGACAACCCGTATATTTTTTGAATCTTATTGCAAAATTTCTTATTAAGATCTGCCAAGAAATTTGATAATATGACAATGTCTATTTGATGATTATTTTTTGTTAAAAAATTGTTTCAAAATGAAGAAATTCTCGACTAAAATATCTCAAAGAATCAGCTTGCAGTGGAATAATGATATACTTTGTAACAAATCCCAAATTAATTTCCCGTTTCCTTATCTACAGAAAAAAAAATTAGAGTATGAACTTACACTTTCAAAATACTTTCGGCGGTCCAGTTTTTGGCCTTCCGCGGTCCGGAGATGGACCGCGCTCCGCCATTTGCCGACCGCTGTCATAGACAATTGCGCCAGCCGCAATGGCCAAGCGGTCTGTGGCGCGCCAGTCACAGTCTGCACGGCCAATGTGGTCGGAGGTTCGAATGCCCCCTCGGGCATGGACGTTTCTGTCGTCTTTAATATAAGGTAGTTCATAAGTAGTTTGTAAGTTTAGGGACTGATGACCCCACAGTTAAGTCCCTTAAGCTTAACAAACATTTGAACATTATTTTTTGATAGACAATTGCACTGATGAAGACGTGCTGGATGTAAAGGAAAATAGCGGTGCCGATTTAGAAGAGGATAAAGTCGACGATAACGATGCTGTCATTTCACCAACGTCAGATTCATCGAGCACTTTCATTGCTTCAACGGAGCTTGGGCGTGGAATTGAAGTTGTCAGTGATGGTGAAAGCTGCTTCGATTATTTTAAATCATCAAATACCACTTTGCCCGTCTCCGTGAAACAAGAATATATGAAACGAGCCGTTTGCATATTATACAGCGCGTCACAACTGCAGTGGAGACGGTTTTTCAACAAGCAGTGTAATGTAATTTAATTTTCAATACCTCTTACGCACATAATTTTGTTATATGTATAGCTGACACTATTGAAATGGAATAAACCTGCAAGAGTTACAGTACACATGTTTCATTTTGTAATATTATTTCTTCCTGCACTTCCCTAGCTTTTCAGATTTCACATTAGGGGGACTCGATGTCCCTTCATTGCGCAGCACCCCCGTTCGGGCATTAAGCAGCCGCAATGAAACGGGCCGAGTGGGGACCAACCCGAGCGCGCGAATGTTTAAAAAGCTGT
Source organism: Locusta migratoria (assembly GCA_026315105.1). Taxonomy (NCBI): domain Eukaryota; kingdom Metazoa; phylum Arthropoda; class Insecta; order Orthoptera; family Acrididae; genus Locusta; species Locusta migratoria. Next base: position 215,970,002 of record CM048749.1, read on the forward strand.
ACTTGGAGGATACCGAAACTGCGTAGTATCTGAATAATGGCCCAAATTTTCATGCGATATAGATTTCTGAACTTGACATCTAGCTCATGTAATTTTTCCCAAAAAAATATGGGGTCGAGTTGATGATGTTCCCTTGTCAGTTGCCATTATCTAAAAACAATAATGTACTAAAACAGTTATGATACTTATTTTAGACTGAAAGTCTTGGTAGAGGTATGCAACCTATCATGATAAAATTTATTTAATGATTCTAAAATTGCTTAGAGGTTGCTTCAATAATCACTTGTTGTCAACAACAGTATTTTAAATAACAAATCTGAATGCATCAAAGTCCAGTATATATTATTTCGGTCACCATATGTGGGTAAGCCCGAAATTGTTGTGTTTTGGCAATAAATAATCTACTAACAACATTTAAGTGATTGTGATTCCTTAATTTCTCCTGGCGAATAACAACTTCGAAAAACTTACTAGTATGCTGCCAGGTACCAAAATCTACGACGGCCGATATTTCGGCAAGAGACCACCCTGCCATTTTCAGGGCGAAACTGTAGTGAGGAAGCAATGTGCAACGATCTTTAAAACGTCGGTTTCCAATGAGTAAACATGAAGTATCCCGTGTAGCTGTGGCATGTCATATGTTGGTCAAACTATTAGGACTTGAGGACCGTTGTATTGAGCATAAACGTCACACACGTTTAAAACAGCCAAACAAATCTGCTGTGGCCGAACACTGTCTTGACACCCTATGGAATACAACAAAACGGAAATTCTAGCATGCACTTCCAACTACTGGAAGCGATAGAAATAAAAATAGGTGGCAACCTTATGAATAGGGATGGAGGCCTCTGCTTGAATTCCGCTTGCGATTCTGTTCTCTCAGTTGTCAAGAAACAGAGGTACAAAACTAATCCGACCTCATCCGTCGAGAACTGATGTTTATTATCTATATTCTGACCGGTTTCATCTTTGGTCGTGTCGGCGCTGTGTGCTTGCTTGCTCGATATGTGTTGTCTTTCCTGTTTACTCATTGAAAACCGAGGTTTTAAAGATCGTTGCACATTGCTTCCTCACTGCAGTTTCGCCTTGAAAATGGCAGGATGGTATCCTGCCGAAATATCGGCCGTCGTCGATTTTGGTACCTGGCAGCATACCCGTAAGCTTTAGAGATCTAAGTGATTATTCAAGCAACCTCTAAGCCATTTTAGAATCATTTAAATAAACAGTTATGACTTAAAATTTCTAAACCTCTTAGCGGCCTCCACAGAATCAGTATTTATTGAGCTGTTAGTGAAAGCTGGCCACATTTTACTGTCGTTGAGCCTAATGTGAAATTAAGGAGACAGTAAATACCAGGTTGCGAAAATAGACTCCCTGATAAGACACATCCTTCTGTTCAGTATCCTGCCTTATGACCGGGTGATGGGCGCGCTATCTCGGTTACCATGTCAGGGATTGCGCGGCTCCTCCCGCCGGAGGTTCGAGTCCTGCCTATGGTATCGGTGCGTATGATGAAGTTAGTCTAAATTAGCTTAAGTAGTGTGTAACTTTAGGGACCGATAACAGCAGGAGTTTGGTCCCTTAGGAGTAAAAGAGTCCTACATTTCGTTGCTGCGGATATGTAGAACCACAATCGACATGTCTGCTACGGTCAGGGGTTCGAATCCCCCCTCGGGCGTGGATGTTTGTGCCGTCTTTAGTATAAGGTAGTACATAAGTAGTTTGTAAGTTTAGGGACTGGTGACCCCGCAGTTAAGTCCCTTAAGCTTAACAAATATTTGAACATTTTGTATGTGGAACGAAAGGAAAGAGGAAAGGACTTTCTATGAAAGTCATTATTTATCGTGAGGAAAGTAGATTCACTATAGAGGCTGATTGAAACATGATTTGCGACCGGAACAGAAACCGTAACGAAATATTGTCTTCTAGTTTCGGCCGAAACCGTAACGGAAACTTAATTAATCAAGTTACAATATAGGTAAATTTGAGTTATACAGGAGATCATTAGTTTTCCTACATTTTGCAAGATCCCCTCCCCGTACTTCTTGAGTGTTTGTGTAAGCCTACCTAGGATTCCGTAGAAGACATAGGAGGAGTAAATACATACTGGCCTAAATTTTTCCACCCGGCAGTTGCGAGTATTAAACCAATCACTTCTTAAGCTGGAATTGTGAGCAGATGCATACAAATACCTCGTACCTAAGGCTCCTAGAAGTACGAGCTGACGCATCGTCCATTTTCATTCTCGTAGCTCGTTAAGTTAAACATACTGCAGTGCTATAGGATTTGCGTCACGGCACTTAAGCACGACATTATGGGTGGTTGCGTTGCCATAAACGGCTCAAATCATTCCAGAGGTGGCTACAGAACGTTTAGTTTAACCGAGAGATCTGAGACAACGAGAAAATTGGGTCATTAATTTTCGGCGCAAAAACTGGAAACTCGGACCGAGCGCACTGTTATGTATTGTTAGTATACATTATTTATTATTATGACTTGAAGTAATATTTAATAGTAAAAGTCGTATGTGATTTTCGAACGTAAGTTTTGTTTAACTCTTTTGAATGTACTGCCCCTTAAAAGAGAAGCTGCCGGTACGGAGTTAACAGCCGCATAATATCATAACACAGCAAAACGTCACAGAATATACAGTTTTTAGAGCACAATATGTGTGTCTTATATAGTACATTCAGAAATACAACACATTAAAATGTTTTGTACTGACATTGCACAAATAGTTGAAGATACTTCTATTACGTTATTGCGAGAAAGTATTACAAACACTAAAACGGAAAATCTAAATAAACTGGGCAAAAAGTTTAGTTACGTCTGTGGCAGCGTACTGTGCTGATACAGACAACTACCGTTGGATCCTATTTGTGGTGTTTCGAAGTTTTAGTGTCATAACTTTTAGTATGCAATTTTAAAGAATAGTACCTGATTTGATTCTTGAGTTTCTCCCGGCGTATTTGATAATCAAAATATCCACGGGTGTAGTGCCGGTCTATAGTGTCCAACGGGCCAACAGCCCGTTGGACAGTATAGACCGGCAGTAATCCCGTGAATATTTCGATTAATAGTTTTGTGTCCCAGCCTCGTCGCCACTTTTGGGTCTCGTTTCCGTCGTAGGTGCCGGTGGCCGAGTAGAATGAGACCGACACAGGAATAAAGGATGCACGCTTGTGCAGGTACGAAGGTGAGCAGCCAGTGGGACAGCAGAAACTGGAAACACTAGAGTAAATTAGAACGAGATATATATTGCACAGAATTTATACAATACTTAACTTTTACATAGCTCAATACTGCAGAATGCTGGTACATAGGTGAGCTAGAGGCCTGCCTAGTGCCTGTCCGATAGCCAAGTCTTCACTGGTGCCTATCTGATTCCGAAGTGTTAGCTGGTTCCTATTTCAGTCGCAAGTGAACGATGTCGTTCAGTGGTGGCCACGAGCGGAGTTGTAGCAGAGGGCGCTCGTGGCTGAGGTCGTAAGCACGCCGCGCCGTGCGTTGATGGCGGAGCGCGGCGAAAGTAGGTGGCGCGCACTGTAGACTTGTGCGACACCACACCCCTCCCCCCCCCCCCCAAACCGCCGCGTCATCCTGGCGTAGAGCTGAGGGCCACGGCGACGGCACTGGGAGGAGGGCCTGCGCGGGGGCGTTACTGGTGGGACGGGCGTCGTAGCTGAGGCTGGGATCGAGACGCCGTCCGCGCCCCGGTATCCACCTTGCGATCCCCCGGGAAACCCACCAAAACCTGGGGAAGGGCGCACGCCTACGCGCAGAGGGAGCAGGTCATCTTCTGTGGCGCGTGGCCCAGGTGGCGGGGGCACGCATGGTCCCGGATTTCCTCTCGGTGACGCTGTCATCTGCGGCGGCGACAGCGGCGGAGTCGCGTCGATGTCCATCGGGATCTCGTAGTCCGGGGACGCTGGACCCGGCGGCGAACGATGTGACTGTGCTCCCTGGCGGTGAACTGGGTCTGGAATCAAGAAACCCAAGACAGGATCGCGCGGCCTGGGCAGGCGCAATTGGTTTGCGTGGCGCCGCAGCCTCGACCCTGTGGAAGAACGTACAACATACATATTGCAACCGAGCACGCGCAGAATGGTGCCCGGCATCCATCTTTTCTGATGTCCAGCAAACACCCTGTACAGCACCGGCGTAGAAACCTGAAAACGCGAAGCGCCATACGAACCGACTCGGTGCGTGGGAGGCTGCAGCAGGTGAAGGAGAGTGCGGTGACGGCGGCCGTGTAGCAGCTCGGCAGGAGACGGGCCGTCACGTGGCATGCACCGATACCTAGACAGGAAAATTTGAAGATCTTGCTGCCTGGAGTGTTGACCTTTCATCTTTTCCATGTGAGACTTGAATGTTCGAATGAAACGTTCTGCTTCACCATTAGACTGAGGGTGAAAAGGTGCGGTGGCGATATGCTGAATGCCATTCACACGACAAAACTGTTGAAATTCCGCACTAACAAACTGAGGTCCATTGTCACTGACGACAGTTTCAGGCAAACCTTCGATGCAAAACACCGATGTTAAGGCACTGATTGTACTAGACGCTGTCGTTGAGTTCATGGCAATCACGAAAGGAAACTTGCTGAAAGCGTCTACAACAATTAACCAGCGCGTATTCCAGGAAGGTCCGGCAAAGTCAATATGTAAACGTTGCCATGGTCCCTTGGGGCGTGGCCAGTCTGAGAAACGTTGCGGAGGAGCCGCCTGATGCTCCGCACAAACCGTACACTGCGACGTCATGCGCTCTATCTGAGCGTCCATACCAACCCAGGTACATTGACATCTGGCCAATTGCTTTGTCCTAACAATACCCCAATGTCCTTGATGCAGGAGGCGTAACACTTCTCGTTGCAGGGAACGAGGAACAATCACTCTTGTTTGGTCGTTGTCCGTATGTAACAACAGAACACCCTCACTTAAAGACAATGCATGACATTGTGCAAAATAACGTCGAACTAGAGGTCGTTCAATGTCTTTGGCTCTGGCAGGCCACCCAGAGCGAACAAAACGTGCTACCACGCTTAGGTCTGCATCCGCAGCTGTTCCCTGTGCAACCCGACGAGAGTTCAAAGGGAAGTCTGCGACAGCAGAAGCATCTCTGGAGTTTATCTGACAACACGCCATTTCTGAAGAATCAAATGACACATCCTGGCCAACCGGAAGTCGGGAAAGTGTGTCCGCGTTGGGGTGTTTAGTGGTAGGTCGGTACAAAATCTCATACTGATAATTAGACAGTATTAAGGACCATCTCTGAAGCTTTTGTGCCGTTCGTGGCGGAATTGGCTTTGTGGGTGAGAACAACGACGTGAGAGGCTTGTGGTCTGTCAACAAGTAGAATTTTCTGCCATAGAGATAATGATGAAACTTTGTGACGCCGTAAATTATTGCTAAGCCTCCTTTTCTATCTGGCTGTAATTCTGTTGCGTTGGCGTCAGTAGCTTGGACGCAAAGGCAATAGGACGATCGTGAGATCCAATACGATGTGACAATATTGCACCCAGAGCGTACGACGAGGCATCAACTGCTAACACTACAGGCTTCTGTGGGTCAAAGGGAATCAAATATGCATCACTGAGTAGTGCAGACTTTAATTTGTCAAAAGCAACCTGGCAATCTTTAGACCATAAAAAAGGAACATTCTTCCTACGTAAGCGATGCAGTGGAGCTGAAATCTGAGAGGCATTGGGAATAAATCTGAAATAATAGTTAAGCTTTCCCATTACTGCTTGCAATTCGTGCACATTCTTAGGAGGAGGCAAATATGTGACTGTAAGGGACGGATTCCTTGGGCATTAATCACATGGCCTAGGTACTCTATTTCAGTTTGAAAAAACGAACACTTTGCTTTGTTACAACGTAGACCTGCTGCAGTCAACACTTTGAAAAGGCACTCCAGGTTTGCTAAATGTTCTTCAACTGTATGTCCGGATACTACAATATCATCTAAATAGTTCGAACAGCACGGTACAGAAACTGTCAGCTGTTCCGAAAAGCGCTGAAAAATAGCGGGGGCGGAAGAACTGCCAAAGGGTAGGCGTTGAAACTGAAAAAGACCCATGTGAATATTAATGACGAAAAACTTTTTTGACTCGTCATCAAGTGGAATCTGCAAGTATGCCTCTGCTAAATCAATCTTGGAAAAGAAGCGAGACTGTCCTAATTTGTCCATCAGTTCCTCAGGTCTGGGCAGGGGATAAGTATCTACAATTGTTTGACTGTTCACTGTTGATTTGAAGTCCGCACAGAGACGAAGTTTTCCTGACGGCTTGGGTATTATTACTAAAGGCGAGGCCCTGTGACTCGCAGAAACAGGAGAAATCACCCCACTATCTTGCCAACGTTTAAGTTCTTCGGCAACTGTATCAAAAAAAAAAAAAAAAAAATGTTCAAATGTTTGTAAAGTCTATGGGACTTAACTACGGGGTCATCAGTCCCGAAACTTACAAACTACTTATGAACTACTTACGAACTAGGACGGCACAAATATCCATGCCCGAGGGGGGGATTCGAACCCCAACCGTGGTGGCCGTGCAGACCGTGACTGGAGCGCCTTAGTCCCCTCGGCCACCGCGGCCGGCGCAACTGTATCACACATTGAGATAGGCACTGGTCTAGCTTTACGAAATTTTGGAACTGCAGAGTCTTTTAAAGTTACATGTGCCACAAAGTCTTTTGCACAACCTAATTCCGGCGAAAACAAGTCACTATATTTTTCACACAATGCATTAATTTTGTCCTGAGGCACTACTGACAAAATTTGAAGCACATCTCTTTGAATTGATAAACCAAACAAGTCAAATGCATCTAGTCCAAAAATGTTCTGTGTAGATTTGGCCTGAAGAACTACAAAAGAAACTGTTTTTGTTACACCTTGAAAAGAGGCGGGCAGGCTACACGTTCCTAGCACGGGAATATTTTAACCTGTATACGCTGTGAGCACTTGTTTAGACGGCGACAATTTTGGCGAACCCAGAAGTTCATAAGTATCTTTTTAATGTGACAGCGGAACCAGTATCAAGCTGAAATTTCACAGTCTTATTTTCTATGCAAAGAGTCACACAAAGTTTTTGCTTGTGGCGCTCGACAGGTGCGCGAATGTGGGCAACGTCTGATACAGCTTGTTTGATGCGCTTGCGAATGCGCGGGTTGTGTGCGGTAGGAAGCGGCGCAGAATCGGCACATAGATTAATATCATTGTCACTAGATGGCACTACCGCCGGATCGGCGTCCGCGCAAGCATGCGAAGCTACTCCAGGTTTACTAACTAATGCACTACACTTTTGAGTAGCTACATCAAGTCTACTGTCACTATGTAAGAGTACACCTGTCGCTGTATCTTACTTAACGTGATGTATATATTGTCTTAAATTTGTTTATTTCATGTATTTTTCATTTCTTGTATGCCAGATATATTCTTATGTAACGTCATTTTCTATATTGGATCATTTAGTGTAAACCCGCATGAATGCAAGGACATTCTTATGCTGTAAGTTAGCAATGCGTCAGAGAAAATGTTGAACCTGTAGTAAAGACTGTCTTTGGAGCAGAAGTAGTAGCTGTGAGTGTCGCGCTGCTAAATGCAGTCGCGGTGCGGACTCGCCAAAGTAAAGACATAAATGCAGTCGCGAAGCGGACTCGCTATAGTAAACACATAAATGTTTTGTTGATGGTGCAGAGGCACGGTAGGCGCAGTGTGGCGCGAGTTGCAATAAGCCTGAGAGGCGTACTGTTTAATGTATTGAACGAAGTGCGAAATAAGTTTATTTATACTCGATCAGTGTAATCTTTTTCCATGTGTGCAAGAAAAGTAATTGTTTGGTATCAAGTCTATTGTCACCGAGTGTGATCGTTGTTGTAGTAAGAGTACCTATTGTAATCATATCTGTCTTGTTTGGACTTCACGACGAAGACAACGAAAGCAGATGAGTACTTTTATAACATTTTATTTTGTATGCATGTAAATGTAGTGTAAACCCAATCAGAACTTTGGTTCAATTATACATGACTTATTTTGAAACCAGTCTTAATTTTGTAAGTAGTTGTTGTCACCCCATTATCACCATTATTAGATTATGTTGATTATGCAAGCCTGTACATTAACTAACAAGTTCAATCATTTTCAAAGTAATTACGATCAGTCCTAAAGAAATTGCTAGACGATTTAAAGAATTGCTAAACGTGTTACAACCACAGAGACTAGTAATTAAAGTGCAACAGAGTTTGCAAGTAAAGTAAAGTTGGTTTCATTTATGTAGAAAGTAACCAGGCTAACAGTAGTCAAAGTATTATAGTAGTTTTACCAGACTTGACTGAAGTAATTTTTTATGAAATACGTTAAATGCCAAACTCTGCTCAGCCAGTTACACGCGTACGCTACCCAGGCCCTGGAAACAATTTAAAAAAAATAGTTTACGTAAAGTTTTATAAGGAACTTGAATGCTTTAAACAATAATATCAAAATCATTGAGAACTTTGTAGTATTTGTGAAGCTCATTGCACCACGGAGTTTCACTGTATTGAGCTATTATCATTGCAATCAGGGTTTATCTGCTATTACAATTTTGATTATAACACGAACACACCATCACCACTACATGAATTCTGACACAATTTATTAGTGAAGTTGTGCTGTTCATGAATCGTAAGAGGTGCTAGTTGGAGGCTGTAGTCAATGCTAAGTCAGATAGGGCCAAGCTTAATGAATTACCACAGTGATTGTTTCAAGTTAATTAATTTTTTTTATTCGAAATTTTTAACTTTCACTGCGAAAGTGTTGCTGCGACCCATTAGTTGTGATTTGCTACAACATTCAATAACGAAATTATAATTACTAGAGTATACTATTACGCATTCTAAATTTTGAGATTATTTGACGACCTCCAACAGGCAATATTCTTACAACTATCTACACAGTACTGGGCACTATTACAATTATCAGTTGCAGAAGGCACTAGTTTCACTACAGGATTGCACTGTACATTGTCATTTTGATTGTCCCGAACCCTTTTTCCTTGCACTGTTTTACGCGCTCGTCGGCGCTTGCGACGCGGCTCACTACATAGATTTGCAGTAGGCGCAGAATTACTTTCCCACAATTGAGAACTAAGTAAAGCACAGTTCAATTCTACAGCGTCTATGACATTGACAGCATGAACTGTTCGTGCACTCGGCAAAGCACTGTTTCTAACGGTACCGTTCTGTGAGTATTTATTTTGCATACACACAGACTGTACATGTCCCGATTTGCAACATTGATAACAGGTTGCGTTGCGACTAGGGCAATGCGCACGTTTGTGGCGAGATACACATTGAGGGCAAGACTTACGAAGATTTTTCTGATAAGAGCATTGGCGCCCATTATTCAAATTACTGTTTCTAAGACAGGCTTCTGTTCAATGTCTGTTCAGCACGGCCGGTAGAATTTAAAGAATCACTAGTGCTATAGTGAGAACTACAGCTAGGAAAGCGTCCGTTGCGGCGCACTGAATTAACACTGTGGCTTTGCATTTCTACATCTGCTAAGTCAAAGGTATCATGCGCTTCAATAAGCTGCAGTACACTGTCTAATGAGGGGTCACACTGTTTTAGAATTGCTGCCCTAATTCTGGGGTCCTGGATGTTCTGCGTAATCGCATCCCTCAACATAACGTCACTATAAGAAAGTCCACAAGAGCAAGTAAATTTACATTTGCGGGTAAGGCCCTTAAGTTCCGTAATCCGTTGCTTGTGGGTTTGGTCCGGTGATTTTTTCAGTCTGAAAAAACGGTACCGCGCCGCGGCTACGATAACTTTCCTCTCATAATGAGCAGTCAGTGCATCTACTATTTGTTCAAAGTCTACATCATGAGGAGATGCGTGGGAGAAAAGTTTCTGCAGTAATATGAAGGTCTGGGGGCCCACAATCGATAAGAAAAGGTTTTTCACTTTCTGACCTGTAATTTAATGAGCCGCGACGAGTTCTTGAAACTGTGCGAAGTAGTCGCTCCATTCTTCCTCACGTTCGTTGTACTGGTGGAACGTGGGGAGCGGTGCAGCGGCAGGTGCGGGCTGCTGAAGCGACAGCTGTTGGTGGTTAGCTGCTGGTGGTTAACTGGGACACAGCTTGAAGTAGTTGCGTGATTTGCGCCGTCTGTAACTGAATAATTTCCATTAAGTTTGGGTTCGGGGTAGTGGCCATGGTGACCGATTAGGCGCCGCGCATACAAGTAAATTATAACAAAACACAAATGCAATGTAAATGAGGACGCACTGCAACAAAAAGTCCACAAAACACGTAACCAAATATGTTCCCCAACAAATCTTATAATAAGGTTGTGGGTGGGCGGGAGCAATTTCTGCGTGCTCCGACTGTTGCTATCTGACTGCTGCAAGAGGGCTGGTCCACGGTTCTTCTATCGCTCCTCGTCGCCACTTTTGTGTCCCAGCCTCGTCGCCACTTTTGTGTCTCGTTTCCGTCGTAGGTGCTGGTGGTCGAGTAGAATGAGACCGACACAGGAATAAAGGATGCACGCTTGTGCAGGTACGAAGGTGAGCAGCCAGTGGGACAGCAGAAACTGGAAACACTAAAGTAAATTAGACCGAGATATATATTGCACAGAATTTATACAATACTTAACTTTTACATAGCTCAATACTGCAGAATGCTGATACATAGGTGAGCTAGAGGCCTGCCTAGTGCCTATCCGATAGCCAAGTCTTCACTGGTGCCTATCTGATTCTGAAGTGTTAGCTGGTTCCTATCTCAGTCGTAAGTGAACGATGTCATTCAGTGGTGGCCACGAGCGGAGTTGTAGCAGAGGGCGCTCGTGGCTGACGTAAGCACACTGCGCTGTGCGTGCATGGCGGCGCGCGGCGAAAGTAGGTGGCGCGTACTTTGTACTTGTGCGACACCACAAATAGTACCTGATGTTTTATCACAAAATACACCCTCAATTTAATTTCTCATTAGTAAATGCCAATATTGACGCTTATCTACAAGAGACTATGATATAGCTGAGACAGAATACTGGGTAAATTTTACTTACGGCTCCGGCGGCGTAGTGTGCTAATGTTGGCAACGAAATGTTTGCTTTACAAGGATTATTAAATTACTGACAAGACAAGGGTACTGTTACATACAAAAACCTGTCAACCTTAGAGAAGAAACAGAATTATTTATTTCATGGTCAACACAAAGGATTATTCCCCTCATTCTATACGATTAGGTTTTCAGACAGCATTCAGCGGTTGTTGCCAACATCGGTGCCTCCACGACCATAAACTTTAGATCCTGCACACAAACACTCTTTTTCCTTTTAGTGTTTGTAATGTATTCTGAAACTTTATGAAGATCGTAATAGAAGTACTTTCAGCAGTGTGAGTACAAAAAACCGATGTGGTGTATTTGTCACAGCTGACATCAAACACTTATTGAAAGACAGAAAACAAACCTAGCATATTGGCAGTCATTATTCAAATACAATCCAAGATCGCTTAAAACTTTTATCTAGATGACCACTTTCGGCAGAATTAAACGTAGTACGCGATTTTTATGACAGAAATATTTCTGTTTCTTGCGCTTTTTTTCTTCATTCGGATCTCAAAGAAAAGCAGCAATAACTAAAGAAAACGAGAGATTTTGTGTCTAATCAACATATCGATGTAAACGAGTTGTGTTTAGCACTCGCAGGGAATAAAAATGGTGGATGCGCCAGCCTGTGTTTGTAGGCGCTCTACTCGTACCTGTTATTAGTGAAGCTGTGTCGTTTTCCCCTCACAGTTCTAGTAGCGCTTTTCGTTTCGGAAAAAAGAGAAAAAATAGTTCAGTAGTTGAAAATAACTAATCTCTTGCGAGTATTCTCAAAATAAAAGTCCGGGATTGCTAACGACGCTATAATACAGAAATAACACACTTTACGCTAACTTTGATATGTAAGCGAAATTGTGGAGCACGGTCACTGCTTAACAGACTAAGATTACCTTCCCTCTCCTACAGACTTGAATCACGCAGCTAAGATCTCGTATGTATGTCGTAAAATTTCGTTGGGTGCTCGTGTCGCTTGCGGACGCAGCGGATAGCACGCTACCGAGTGCGGCTCCTCTAGGGAGACGATGGTCCACTGTTGGTCGAGCTGATCTCTACGAGTTTACGAGAGTAACTAGCGCGTCCGATCTTTGTTTGCCGCGTGCACTCGTGCTAACCCGATAATCCATTTTTAGTCTGGGGAAACGTCTCAGAGATAAATTAAATTTGTCCCAAGCCCCTGGTTTCGACCAAGGTTGAAAGGCGTATGCCGGAGCTGGTAAGCCCCTCCCTCTTATTCCCAGTTGGGATCCCCTTTCCCTCCCTATCAGCCTGTCTGATAATTGGCTGAATAGAACCGCGACTCTTTATGGGCCGGATCTCAAACAGCCCACTCCACTCCACGGAGTGGAGAATGAAAAGAATAAGTGTCTCTTCGTTAACATTGTTTTTTTATTTGTTTATCACAGTAATTAGATTTAAGCGAAGTAAAGTTTTTTTTTATATAGTGCTGCTGACTAACAGGCTTCATTCCTGTCGGCAAATGAACTTCACATCCATGGGAATGGTCGGACTTGTCATGCCGAAATATGTATTGACTTTTTAGAACTATTAGTTAACATTTAAGGAAGTCTGTATGCAGAATGTTAGCTGCTGACATAACCTGGAAGTCACCTAAAAGAGATCACGAAAATGGCTGTTTTTCCTGCTTTGCGCGTGCGGTGACGGCTGGCCATCCCTGGATATGGCGAGCCGGCCGCGGTGGCCAAGGGGACTGAGGCGCTTCAGTCACGGTCTGCACGGCCACTGCGGTCGGGGGTTAGAATCCCCCCTCGGGCATGGATATTTGTGCCGTCCTAGTTCGTAAGTAGTTTGTAAGTTTAGGGCCTGATGAACCCGTAGTTAAGTCCCATAAGCTGTACAAACATTTGAACATTTTTTGAAATGGCGAGTCGCGGGTTGTTGTGATGAGCGTTGTGCGCGTGGTTGGGAGGTGCGGGTGCCTTATCGCAGCATTCACTAAAGACGAATATGGACTGGCCTTCAGAGAGTCCTGATATGAATTCCATACAGCACCTTTGGGACATTTTGAAAGCCCGAGTTTGTGCCTTTTTTTTTTTTTTTTTTTTTTTTTTTTTTTTTTTTTTTTTTTTTTTTTTTCACTCCACTGCCCAGGCCGGACTGTAACACGCTGCGAATTCTAAAAGAAACCTTAGAGCATCTGATTGAACGCATGCCTGCAAGAGTGGAAGCTGTCATCAAGGCTTAGGTTGGGTCAACACCATACTGAATTCCAGCATTACCGATAGAGGGCGTCCCAAATTGGAACTCAGTTTCAGCCAGGTGCTCAAATGTTTGTTTAGCTTATGGGACTTAACTACGGGGTCATCAGTCCCTAAACTTACAAACTACTTATCAAATAGCTACGACTACAGACGACACAAATATCCATGCCCGAGGGGGGATTCGAACCCCCGACCGTAGTGGCCGTGCAGACCTTGACTGAAGCGCCTCAGTCCCCTCGGCCACCGCGGCCGGACAGCCAGGTGCCCGAATACTTTTGATCACATAGTATATATGTAAATATAAAAATTCAGCAAGTGAAGCAGGGAAAAGGGGGTACAGACGTCTACAGACTGGCTGAGCAGGAGTGGCTAGAGGACAAATGCAGAACTGTAGTAGATAGGCTTAGGAAGAGCAAACCTACGTTTTTGGCGTTTGTAGATTTGGAGAAAGCTTTTGACAGTGTCGACTGGAATACACTCTTCTAAATTTTGAAGGTAGCAGGGGTAAAATATAGGGAGCGAAGAGTTATATTCAACCTATACAAAAACCAGACAGCGGTCGAAAGGCATGAAAGGGACGCAGAGGTTTGGGAAGGGAGTTGGACAGGGTTGTAGCCTTTCCCCAGTGTTGTTCAATCTGCACATTGAGCAAGCAGTGAAGAATGGAAGGAGAAATTTGGAGAGTGATTTACAGTTCAGGGAGAAGAAATAAAAAGTTTGCGGATGACATAGTAATTTTGTCAGAGACTGCAAAGGAACTGGAAGAGCAATTGAATGGAATGGACAGTGTATTGAAAGGAAGATAGAAGATGAACATTAACAACAGTAAAACGAAGGTAATGGAATGTAATGTTAGAAAATCAGGCAATGCTAAAGGAATTAGATTAGATAACCAGAAAATAAAAGTAGTAGATTAATTTTGTTATTTGGGCCGAAGTAAAGCAGATATAAAATGCAGAATGGCTATGGGGAGAAAAGCGTTTCTAAAGAAGCGAAACTTGTAAACATCCAATATCAATTTAAATGTTAGGAAGTCCTTTCTGAAAGCATTTGTCTGGACTGCAGCATTGTATGGCAGTGAAACGTGGACTATAAGGAGTTCAGACAAAAAGATTATAGAAGCTTTTGAAATGTGGTGCTAAAGACGAATGATGAAAATTAGATGGGTAGATCATGTAACTAATGAGGATGTGCTTAATAAGGAGTTTCTGGCATATCCTGACTAAGAGAAGGGATAGATTGGCAGGAAACATTCTGAGACATCAAGGAATTGTCAACGTAGCATTAGAAGGAAGTGTGTGGGGTAAAAATGGTATAGGGAGACCGAGGGACGAATACAGTAAACAGATTCAAAAGGATGTAGGTTGCCCGACGTATTCTCAGATGAAGAGACTTGCACAGGACAGGTTAGCGTGGAGAGCTGCATCAAACCAGCCTGCGGACTGAAACCACAACAAAAATAGTATATTATATATATACCCACAGATATACTATGCAAGACAACATTTTGTACGTGGTGGCGGGTACCATTATAAGTCATTTGCTTTACTATTCAATTCCAAAATACAGCTACGGGAAAAAGAATGTCTACATTGGTCAACAAAATTAGGGGATCAGTTCAGATATCTAGGTTCTGAAGTACTGTCATCAGAAGAATGACTTAAAAATGTTCGACGTCTTTCTGTCAGTTCTACGTAGGGGAGACAACAACATTACTGCAACTGAAGTAAGGGAATAACAGAGAGCAGCTCAGAGGGAATTTGTGTTGACATGTGTTTACTCTACCAAACGAATTACACAAGCAGTTGCGTTCATATAGTCTAGTGAGCAAGTAGCGAAATGTGACAACAATGCGATTTACCCGAAGGTATGGCAAGGAGAGCCATAGGTAGGTTGTTAACGGACAAACATAGAAAGAGGCGACTACAGCTATTGGAGTGTCCCAAAATGTATTTTCCAGGACCTGGACGCGATTTCAGACAACAGGAACCGTTAAAAAAAAGGGCAAGGCCAAGGTCGCCCACGGGTAATACATAAGATTTGTCCTTTATCTCCGGTTAACTGCCCGTCGACACAGGAAGCAGAATGAAAGCAGGAACGCACGTTACAGTCAGCAACATCAAGCGTATTACTAACACAAACAGTACGAAATCGCCTTCGGAAGCGTGGCCTCTACACACGGAGATCTACGCCATTCAGCCCGCATAAACTGTGCGGAGGTTCATCAGGATTGGAGTCAAACGAATGGCGCCGGGTTATGTTCACACATGAGTAAGATTTTGTGTTCAGCCGGACAATCAACGTTGCCTTATCTGGATAGAATATGGATCATTCCTAATTATATACAGGGAACATAACCATATCATAGTGATGGACGAACGGTGTGGGCAGGAGTCAGTATCGCTGGATGTACGGACCTATGCGTCGTTCAGAATGGCGCTTCGACAGCCTCGGAGGTTTAAAGGCGAGATCCTTCGACCTCTTGTTGTAGCCTATGGTTTCCTTCTGGTGGACGATTACGATCGTCCCCACTGAGCTGCACTGCTGAACAACGTTCTTGAAGCCGAGGAAAGTGAACGTATGATTTAGTCAGTTTCTTAACTGGACTCGACTGGGATACACTTAGAAGATGCACTGTAGCCAGACCAGTATCTCCCATAACGCTTGTACAGTTGGATATTGCACTCATGGGAGAATGACCAAATATCTTTCAAGAGCTGACTGATAATATCGTACTGTCCACGCCATGCAGGTATGCAACAATGGCTTTTTCACTGTAATGGTAGCCACATGGTTGCTCTATCTATGTAAACACCATGTAAACATCAAGTAAAGGGTTAAGAAAGAAAAATCTCGCACTGCATCGCACACAAATCACAATCGTAACCAAGAAGTAAGTAAAATATGTTGCCAGATGTATATTGTGTATGGTATCTCACCATATACCCTAAATCTTTTGAGTAATGTATATGCCTCCATACGTTTCCTAATTTTAACATCTGTTCGTTATGCCCCTTATGCGAAATGAAAATTTGTTTTGTAATTCGTTTCAAATGCATATCATATAAATTACCTCAGTTTTGTTCCTCGATGCATTGTGAAGAACGGACTAGTTGAGATTCACACTAGCGATGCTTTCCAAAAGAATAGTTGTGTATGGACAGGAGCTTTTCTGTATCTTTGAAATTTATAGGAAGTGAGATTGTGTTCAAAAATTCAGACAGCAAACTGGATATTGGCTTGTAATTTTGAGGATTTGTTGCTTTACACTTCTTACATACATTAATCACTTGCACTTTATCCAGTCACTTGTTACTTGTCGCTAACTCGAGTTTCGTAACAAATTCAAGGTAAGTAAGAGTATCTAAGTCTTAAACTACCCTCTGTAAAGTTGAAATGGCATTCAAGTCATATTCAGTTCAGATTTCATGACTTATTTGTATTGATTATTTTTGCACTGGAGACGCATATTACTTAGATCTCCCTTTGGGAGTCTGTGCGATGGTCAAATGATGAAATGTTTCACTGAGCTACTTGTGTGAACGATTTCTCAAATACGAAATTTATATCTTCAGCTTTTCTTTTGTGATGTATTGCCAACCCACACTGATGAACGACTGACCAATGCTAGGTAAGACTAGAATTTTCTTACGTTTTCATCACGGTCTATTAATTGTTTACTACCCACATAAATCTTTGCTTGTTCTTTTCTGAAAAGTGTTTGTTTCCTTAATATTTTCCTGAGTTATATTTTACTCAACCATGTTGGATGTTTTCTGTGCTTCATCCACTTATTCTTCACATATTCCTCCAAAGCTTTATTAAACACTGCATTTAGACTTTATCAATAATCCACGATTCCTCTACATCTATCTCACTGTAACTAATCGCTGTTCACTGACTGTCGAACCACGGAGGGGGTGGGGGCATCTGATATGGTAATCGAGGCTTTCCATGAGTCTTTCCTTTAGATGCGTTCTATAGAGGGAGCAAACTTTAGTATTCGGCTGTAGGCATTTCTGGCAATGGCCCCTAACTTCCGTGGATGAAGACCAGGTCAGAGTGTCTATTTCGTCCCAGGGTTGCCCTTGGTACTCATTTTAGAGCAATTTGACCTCGGTAATGTATGACCTCTGGGTTCGATTCAAGTACATTTGGTCTTCTCGTTCAACTTACTGCTGTTTCAATTATGTTATCTACTGAAGCAGGGCAACAACAACTTACACTTACGCCATATTTACATTGCAGCACAGTCCTTAAAATGTAGGCAATGTTCCAACAAGTAATAACGAAAATGTAATATTAAGAAAGAGTGAGTCCTTCCAGAAAAATACCTGATATGTAATTCACCAGTGATATCCAACCACAGAAATTTAGGAGAGTCAGTTCCCATAACAAATAGCAAGAATGGTCTGCAATATAGATGGGAATTCAGCAATATTCTTAAAAATTTTCCGGGCTATTATGCCGTGGTTTTATGGATTTACTAGCTTAAACCCGCGGCTCCGCTCGCATGTTGGTTGATTATGATAGATAAGATATCTTTCAGTAGTGTGCTGTGAGACTGATTGTGAAGGATGAAATGAAATACAATACCTTCTTTAGAAACAAACTGAAAACTATTCCTATCAGATTGCGGAAGTCTATGCACTTACTGTTTATCAGGAAATAAGTAGTGTAGATCAAATCATACATAAAAATGGCCGGCCGCGGTGGCCGCGGGGACTGAGGCGCTCCAGTCACGGTCTGCACGGCCACTACGGTCGGCGGTTCGAATCCCCCCTTGGGCATGGATATTTGTGCCGTCCTTAGTATTAGCTAGTTCATAAGTAGTTTGTAAGTTTAGGGACTGATAACCCCGCAGTTAAGTCCCTTAAGCTTAACAAACATTTGAACATTTTTGAACATAAAAATGAACTCCTTTCGAAGAATCCAATCACGAAATTCAACAATAATGATTGTAATAATCTCACAGATCGATCACTTGATGTAATGCACGAACGTCAAATCGATTTTTTTAAAGAGATGTATTAAAAGAAATTTCTTTTTCACTCTTTATTTATTTATTCTTATATTTCCTTATTCGTTAGCTTATCCTTACATAGAAAGAGTTGAAGACATTGTAGCACGCATAGACCAAAGATATGGTCTGTGGCATCACGTTTCGCTGTATGTAACCTTCTTGCTATAGAGTCGCAAACGTCATCGCTGGCCTTCAGTTCGAATTTTTTTTATTATTGGACGACTTTCAACCACCATATATTCCACCCCCGTATAGCTATAGGCGTGGAACTGCTATGGTGTACAATTACACACGGACCATTCGTTTGCGTTCTGTAGTTTTTGCTGCAGAGCGAAATATTAACACACACACACACACACACACACACACACACACACACACACGCGCGCGCGCGCGCGCGCGCGCGCGCGCGCGAGCGCGCGCGAGCGCGTAGCATTTTATATACAACAATAATTTTCCATCCCAATATACTCCACCCTTTTATCATTATCAACCCTCAAGCAACAATGCAACCAATAAAACCATTTTCAAAGAGTAAATATAATTTTCAAAGAGTAATTATTGTTCCGCATTTCGCGTTATATTCTTCAAATTACTAAATATATATCAGATCGCTATAAAACCGTGCCTAAAACCTTCCTCGCGTATAAATTAGTAACTGTCGAATATTTAAGTCTCTGCGTCTTGCCGTTCGGACGTGATAAGCGTACACTGAACAGAGATTCACATTAATATGTATAGCTAAATAGCTATCCGATCGCCATAAAACCGTGCCTAAAGCCTTCTCCGGGTAGACATTAGTGACTGTATAAATATTTATCTCTTTATGTCTTGTGGTTCAGGCGTGATAAACGTACACCGAACAGACATTCACATTTATAGATATAGATTACTGAAACCGAACGTTTCGTCCCCAACTGCGGAGGACATTTTCAAGGGGATCGTGGCACTTTTGTATGTCCGATGCACACCCTGCCTCCGTCAGTAGCAAGCATACCCTGCCATATTACTTTTGACTAGGGAAGTTAGCAAGCCTTTATCAAGATTTATAGAAAGTTTTGGCGAAATATTACAGTTCAAGATTAAACCAGTTAGTTTTTGATAGGATTTCAGAATCCGGATGCAGCCGATGCAGCAAATGGTAATCGTTTGCTGCCGCAAACCTAATTTTTGTTTCTGGAAGGTCGTTCCCGTGCAAAAACACCGACATCAGTACAACATTACTCATTGCATTTACTGCGACGACTTCTACTATCTGAACTCAATTGTAAAATCATGTGTAATTGCGACATCTCAGCCAACCTCCGATAGATGTTTTTAATTTTGATATTTATGTTGTTTATATTTGCTGTATGGGTTACCGAAACGATACCATTTACGGTTGAATTCTGTCCTTTAGTATTACATTTCATTATTCATTTTATTAAAACTTGATTTACCGTCTTTCTACGACTTTTTAAAGACAATAAACTAAATTTTTACCTCTTACTAGTACGGCATTTTCGTTTTACTGAGACACTGCTTAATACCACATTCCTGTACCTAGTGAGGTCATTTAGCAGTAACTATTTTACTTTATACTTACAGTAGTGGTCGTTCGGTTCATTCTGGCCACAGTTAAGAACCTCTTACCTGTCTTGGATTGTAACATGCACTGCTTTCCGATGTATAGCCTGCGTGCCACGGTATGTTTGTTCCACCTGCAGAGCCCACATTTTTAGGGTACAAAATATTGTAGATCAATTCCTGCGTGTAATAAAAGGAGGAGGAATCGTCTGTTGAGTTTTTGAGACAGGATAGTAGCACACAAACTTGAACGCACTAGACACTTTAACATCATTTTAATGTACAACGTATTTCGTTCCAGTATCTCTAGATTTTTATCTTTCTGTCTCTGTTGATAGCCGGTGAAGTGAGGTCGACGAAAAGTGCTTACAGATTCCAATCTTATGCATGTCATATTAAACTTCCTTCTTAAAATTCTCAATGATGTAATCACGCAAGTATTATTTTGGACAAATGTAACAATATAGGCACTGTCATATGTACGATAAAGACAGAGAGACACAGAGTAGGGTAAGGTGGTACAAATTCGATAGAGGTGCAATTCCGATCACATACGTTTTCGCACCATTTGTTAGTTTCGTAGTGTCTCGTTATGTGACGCTGTAGTGTAGCAGCTTTCTATAGCTCCTCCTTGTTTTTTTCCAAGAATACACCACTTTGTGCTAAGGAGTCATAAATTTTTTCCTGTTAAGAGGTAAGTGAAAATACTTAGTCTAACGTGCTCTAATAAATTTACTAGTTCATGGGACTGGATTCGCTGCCAAAAATGCAATGTTTGATACCTCGAAGTATGCGTTGGTGCCTGACGGAAAAAGTGCTTTTTATGTGGAAGATGCCCGTAATCAAAATTCTACCAGGAAGTGATCACAATTGTACCTAGTGTGGTACATTTTCGATCGATTTTTATCAATTCTGGAACCCTTTTCTTGTGTTTTTATCAAAAATTTTAATTGTTTATGTTTGTGTTACATATTCATTAAACATCCAAAAACAAGTGCCATAGTTAAAATTATTTCCTTTCTCAATATATTTCCAGTTACTATATCATTTGTCCAAAATGATCTAAATTGTACCACCTTACCTTATATAGCTTTCTCTAGGAGTATTTATTGCTCCATATTACTCGCCTGTTTGCTAGCCACACATACCCATTGCCACGCACTACGACCAATACAAGAAAAGAGGGAAGAGAAGATGGACATTTAGAGGGAAGGAGTAGTTGGCCAAGAAAAAAAAATTAAGAAGAAGGAATGGACAAGCAGGGGGAATGGAGGTCATAGGCCTAGAGAGCGGGACAGAGGTAAGGGGAACAGAGACTGTAGGATGCATATTCAGTATATATTGTGTAATTTTATGTATTAGAAAAGTGATCTTTCTCTTTTACTGTTTGTTTCTCTGGAACAAACCGCGAAAACGCATGGCTGATGAACAGCTAGTTCCATGTAGAATGAATTACCAACGCACCATATACAACATGTCAAGATACAATTCTATAATTGCCCCCAACAGGCAATTGGCTATACACTTGCCCCTCGCGGGAATGCAGTTAGGCTGTAAACAAAAGGAAGTAATCGACAGGGAGCACAACCGTTATAGTCATTGTAGTGTGCAATATGTTCCGAATATGGGCAGGATGGAAGCGTGCCTGGGTAGCTAATTAGATAAATGTTTAAGGCGATCGCTGGCCCGAAGTAGGAAATCCGAGTTTGAATCATGCTCCAGCACAAATTTTCAGGTTCCCTACTGATTTCATTTCGTGCCTTGGAGCGGTGGTGAGGTTTGTTGTTGTTGTTGTTGTTGTTGTTCTGGTCTTGTGGTCTTCAGTCCACAGACTGGTTTGATGCAGCTTTCCACGCTAACCTGTCCTGTGCCAGTCTCTTCATCTAAGAATACGTTAGGCAACCTACATCCTTTTGAATCTGCTTGCTATATTCGTCCCTCGGTCTCCCTCTACGATTTTTACCTCAGACGCTTCCTTCTAATGCTAAGTTGACAATTCCCTGATGTGTCAGAATGTGTCCAACCAATCTATCGCTTCTCTTAGTCGGGGTATGCCAGAAACCCCTTTTGTCCCCGATTCCGTTAAGCACCTCCTCTTTAGTTACGTGATCTACGCATCTAATTTTCATCATTCGTCTGAAGCACCACATTTCAAAAGCTTCTATCATGTTTTTATCTGAACTACTTATCGTCCATGTTTCAATTCCATACAATGCTACACTGCAGCGGTGGAGTAGCCGAGCGGTCTAAAGCGTCTCGCTGCGGAGCGCGCGCCGTGGAGGTTCGAGAGTGTCTGTTGTCCTTAGGTTAATTTACCTAGTTATTTTATAATTGGGGCATCCGCAGCTGAGTAAATACATTTTCTTTTATGAATTTATCACTTGTTTTAAAAAATAGATTGTATGACTTTATATAATAAAAGAAACTATTTAGGAAATTGAAATAGAAATGTCCTCTTATGAAACAATCAATAAATTCTGGAGCCGCTTCAGCTGTTTTTATTGAGATCCTTTTATGTACAGGTCCACAACCGGTTTCGCGTCAGTAGAGACGCATCTTCAGGTGTTACTGTGTTAAATAACAAAACAATAATTAAAATTACAGGACCAATAACTTAATAAACGCGATACATGAATTGAACAAGGTATTACTTACAACTTTTTATTCTCTCGTCATAATTCGCTACTGAGTCCCAACATTCTAGTTGGTTTCATCCGTCAATTGGTTAAAATTCAATAGGGCCAAATACATGGGTCCAAGTCCAAAATCAAATGGTTGTCTTCCAGGATAAAAAACATGGATGTTAAAATGTGGGACATGTAGTCGCGTGATTTTGACCACCGTATTTTCGATAAAACCTGAAGGTAAAAAGAAAGACAAGTGACAAATTTGTGTCTATAGTCATAAAATAAGTCATAGGGGAAGAGTAGTTGATGGAGGGGGAGGGGAGGGTTGCACCTATGTCAGTTGACAAAATTAAGTAATCGTTAGGAATGGGGAGCATTAAAACTTGTTAAAATGACTTACCCGTAGATTGGCAATGCACTGAAGGTGGCCATTGTAAAAATAAACTGAAGGTCTGTAATTAGATACATCAAGTTGTAGCAGACCTATGGAGGCGTAGAGGAGTGCACTGCGAAGTGGCGAAGTAAACTGAACGCGGGCTGTGGTGCGGCGTGATGGAGGAAAACAAACTTGCGCATGCGCGCTGTAGTATGGTACCTGGACTGTCAGTCAGAGAAAACAACTGAAGGTTGGGGCTCGTATTACAAAATTGAAACACATGAACTGACGTGTAATTTAATTGTTAGGAACATGTAGGTTGGGGTAATATTTCTGGCGGTGATAATCTTTGTAGAAAAATTCTCGAAAGACCCTGAATGTCATTCGGCAAAATTTGTAAATATAAAATTGAAGATGTTCATTCTGGCATGGAGCTGAGTGAAGGGACATTCAATTTAGATTCAGATAATCAAAATTAGCCAGAATGGAACGGTGTTTTAACTCGGTTTGGTTATTCAGTGTTTGAGCAGCTGACTGTTTTAAAGATCTTATGATCTGCACTTCTTCCAGAATATTTAGGATGTTACCTTTACTCTCTTTGTGTAGAATAGTTAGGTTGTTTTCTATACTGGATATTGTGTGTTTGGTTTCCCTTAAATGTACGGTGATGGCGGACTTTGAGTTAGTCAATTTTGTATGTTCTTTAAAACGGACGTCGAAGCCTCGTCCTGTCTGTCCAATATACTTTTGTGGGCAGTCATTACAGGTGATTGAATAGACACCTGTTCCCTTATACGGATTAAATTTTGACGCTTCTTTGTGTCTGTATCTGGCTCCGACATTTTTTGGAATGAAGAAGGCTGGAATAATGTTCTTCTTTCTAAGTTGCTTACCTATCCGGTCCGATAAATTTCCTAAGTATGGGACTCTATGGTAACTTAGTTTTTTGTCCTGATCTGCTGGTAATAAAGTTATGTGTGTCCTCTCTTCTTGCCTAGGAGTAATAGGTGGGGTTGTCCGTAACTTTTTCATTATCTCCTTATTAATGTTATCTACGTAATCTGTACTATAGCCGTTTGAATATGCTAAATACTGGATGGTTTGGTATTCCCGTTTAAAGGCTTCCTCTGAAAGAGGCACGTTATGAAGTCGATACAAAAATGATCTAAATGCTGCCTTCTTGTATTTTTCCGGGTGGTTGGAAGTTTGGTGTATCAGTGTATCTGTGGTGGAAGGTTTGCGGAAAATATCGTAACTGAATTTAGATTCTTTTAAAGTGATGAGTAAGTCCAGATACGGAAGTTTGCCTTCTTTGTTATGTTCAATTGTGAATTGTACATGTTCTTGTTGAGAGTTCAGCTCGGTGACTAACAAGTCAATGGCCACCTTCACTGCATTGCCAATCTACGGGTAAGTCATTTTAACAAGTTTTAATGCTCCCCATTCCTAACGATTACTTAATTTTGTCAACTGACATAGGTGCAACCCTCCCCCCCCCCCTCCATCAACTACTCTTCCCCTATGATTTATTTTATGACTATAGACACAAATTTGTCACGTGTCTTTCTTTTTACCTTCAGGTTTTATCGAAAATACGGTGGTCAAAATCACGCGACTACATGTCCCACATTTTAACATCCATGTTTTTTATCCTGAAAGACAACCATTTGATTTTGGACTTGGACCCATGTATTTGGCCCTATTGAATTTTAACCAATTGACGGATGAAACCAACTAGAATGTTGGGACTCAGTAGCGAATTATGACGAGAGAATAAAAAGTTGTAAGTAATACCTTGTTCAATTCATGTATCGCGTTTATTAAGTTATTGGTCCTGTAATTTTAATTATTGTTTTGTTATTTAACACAGTAACACCTGAAGATGCGTCTCTACTGACGCGAAACCGGTTGTGGACCTGTACATAAAAGGATCTCAATAAAAACAGCTGAAGCGGCTCCAGAATTTATTGATTGTTTCATAAGAGGACATTTCTATTTCAATTTCCAAAATAGTTTCTTTTATTATATAAAGTCATACAATCTATTTTTTAAAACAATTGATAAATTCATAAAAGAAAAAAATAATTTACCTAGGTTTTAGTAGTTTGTAAGTTACGGACTGATGACCACGCAGTTTGGTCCGATAAATTTACAAACATTTGAACATTTTTGAATGCTACACTCCAGACAAATGCTTTCAGAAAAGACTTCCTAACGTTTAAATTAATATTGGATGTTAACAAGTTTCGTTTCTTTAGAAACGCTTTTCTTCTCATAGCCATTCTGCATTTTGTATCTTCCTTACTTCGGCCATCAGAAGTTATCTTGCTACCCAAATAACAAACGTCATCTACTACTTTTATTGTCTGATTACCTAAGCTAATTCCTTCAGCATCGCCTGATTTTCTGACATTGCATTCCATTAGCTTCGTTTTACTCTTGTTAATGTTCATCTTGTATCTTCCTTTCAAGACACTGTCCATTCCATTCAATTGCTCTTCCAGATTGTATTCTGATAGAATTACTATGTCATCGGCAAACCGCAATGTTTTTATTTCTTCTCCCTGAACTTTAATACCCTCTCCAAATTTCTCCTTCCATTCTTTCACTGCCTGCTCAATGTACAGATTCAACAACATTGGGGAAAGGCTACAACCCTGTCTTACTCCCTTCCCAACCTCTGCGTCCCTTTCTTGCCCTTCGACTCTAATAACCGCTGTCTGGTTACTGTAGAGGTTGAATATATCTCTTCGTTCCCTATATTTTACCCCAGCTACCTTCAGAATTTGGAAGAGTGTGTTCCAGTCGACATTGTCATAAGCTTTCTGCAAATCGACAAACGCTAAAAACGTAGGTTTTCCTTTCCTTAGCCTATCTTCTAAGTCGTAATGTGAGTATTGCCTCCCGTGTTCCTACATTTCTCCTAACTGAATGTTTCGAATTCATAAAAATGTCTTGACATTTCAAAGAACCAACAGAAAAACATGCGAAATCACAAATTTAATCAAACGAACTGGTTGGCAGCTTATACTTAAATCTAGACGGCTTTCGTGCTAGAGGGCGCATACATGCAGGAACTGTGTTGTATTCGTCAAAGTAAAACCTTATGCAAAAAAGTAACCGCATAAATGCAGACAAGTCAAAGTCACGCACATTGAAGGTAATCAACATTTAGGCTATAATTAAACATAAATCAGAATAAATTAATAAATAAACTGAGAGTAAGGTCGTACCTTAAGTCTATACAAAAATATAGTAGTCATAGTTTATTACACTGACATGGCCATTGCCATTTTATAAGAACCTTTCTGCTTCCCGATACTGTTTGTGTTACGTGTACTGTTGATAGTTGTCGTCGTTAGTGTTTGCGTTTTTCGTCTGTTCTCTAACTTCACTGCTGGGTGCTGAGCGATCTTTGTCGCTTTGCCTGACCACTTTCACTTTCGTCTCATCGCCACCGTCGCCGCCCCCCATGGGCCGCCGCCGCCCTTATCTCCCCTGTCACTGCCGCCGCCTACTGTCGTCTGTCACAGCCGCCTTCGTCTTCTCAGTTACCGCAGCAGCCATTTTTCATCAGCACTTTCATCTACAAATGGCAACGCTCTGTCGCCTTGTGTAACAGCCACTCATCTTCTGGACGTTAAGTCCACTATGGAAAACCCAGCTACCTACCTCAGTCAATTACACCACTCGCCCTTCTTCTCCCACCATCATGATATTGCTTCCTTCAGCCCACTACCACACATCCACCGGTCTGTATCCGCAATTTCTTCCCCAACCATGGCATCATCTGGGGCCTACCCTCCACTCTCCATGATATTATTCCCCCTCCCCCCCATCTATTCATTTGCCTATCCAGCATACATTCCCCACGCTCACAACTGCATCTGCAACTCCTGATCATATCACACACCGCTGTACCACCATCAGCACGCCAGATGCCACACCATCAAGGAGGTAACGCACAGAAATCATCCAAAAGGGAGGACCTGCCCAGTGCCACATTGTACCCATTCTTATTTCCCAACAACTACCCCATTTTAATTCATAGAAACAGAAAGGCGTCATCCAGGATCAATGTCACAATGTCAGGAAACCTCAAAACAACCTATACGTCACAGAAAACTTATTCCTTCCACTGCAACTTCTCTTTTAACTAATCGTACCTTAATTCTACCGAGCGAAGTGGCGCAATGGTAACACACTGAACTCGCATTCTGGAGGATGGTGGTTCAAATCCACCTCCAGTCGAACAGATTTAGGTTTCCCATGGTTTCCCTAAATCACTCTAGGCAAATGCCGGGATGGTTCCTTTCAAAGGGCCCAGCCAATTTTCTTCCCCTCCTTACCCAAAAAACCCAAGCATAAGCTCCGCCTTTAAAACCATGTTGTCAACAGGGAGTTCAATACTAATCTTCCTTCCTTAATTCTATCTGAAGCTGACCAAATTCCTACACTCCAAATCACTTGCCCTCAAAATTTGAAAAAGTCCCAAACTGTCATCCAAACCATCCCCTACAATGACACCATCCTCGTCAAAACAATTAACTTACAAAGAACTTCTACACAAAATTCCCCACAACAGTTTTTGTCCTAATACCTCTACCTTCAACACCACTACCCCATTTAGCCACCCTATCCTTCCCCATCACACCCTCCCCCCACCCTTACTACTGTAACTTTGAGTGGTCTCACATTCCATAACATGGCGCCCAGACCATGAGGTTATTCCCAAGTAGTTTAATCTTAAAAATCAGCCCCGCGATAACAACTGAGTAGGTGGTCTCCAAAATGAAATCCTTCCTTTCTGATCTGCAAGTAACATTTTATTTTAAACCATGTTAGTCCCACCTTCCTCATGTGCATTTCACCAATCATTCTCCACAACTGATCACCTCTTCATGGAGGTAGACCTCATTTGTATGGCTGCCTCACAGTCAAACCTACAAGTCACAACCTCAGACAAACAGATACCAAAAATTCCTGACCTAACTACAAAAATCACCTCATTTGACCTCACTGCCACTAATCTCACTTTCTGAATCAATGGCCCAACCTGCATTCTGCCCTTACTTGCAACACCTCCAGCGACAGTCACTGCACCTTTTACAATCAAATATGAAATGCAAAGCAAAGCACCCACCCATGAAAGTGTTAACCGTTCCCTTCTAACACATCAATCATCCCACTCATTCTAATAAGTAAGTCCATACATCTGCAATTTCTAAAGATATAAACCATTTTCTATAGTCATCCAAAATATTCACCCATTTTGGAGACCACATACGCTCCAGTTTCCCTTTCTGCCTGCTCTGTATTCTGTCTCAGTACTGAAGCAACCTACTCTCACAACCAGGTCCACTTTTTCTTCCCCTATCTAGACGTCCTGGAATAAGCTCTTTCACCCCTCAATCCGCATCCCACTTCCTAGCCTTTCTTTATGATGAAAAAGCAGTACAACAACCTCTACAGCAACGTCTGCTCGCTACCCACCAAAAAGCCAGTTTTTATGTAGACCCCATCCAACACTTTTATCTTTAGGCCCTATCCCACCATCCACCGCACTGATGACCCCCTTCCCCTCAATAGACTCAGAGTCACAATTGCACAGCACAGGAACATCTCCAGTCGGCTACAACCACCAAACATGTTATCCTCGGCTTTTTCTTCAAAACCCTGTCACCTATGCTATAATATAACAACAATCCACCAGCCCATACTCTATGACGTTGCCACCAACATAAAATAGAAAAACCACAGTAGATCCCATGCCAAATTTTTACAGTGGTATCAGTTTACGGGCTACCTCCAAGGTTATAAAGTCACCCGACCATGGCAAACCCGTCCACAGATGTCGGCCTAAAATCACCCAACCTCCTTGATCGTCTCACTCCAGTGGTCCTCGGTCCAACTGGAAGTGACCATATACCTATCATTCTCATCTAACAATAGACACCATCCTCTACCCATGCACCCCATGTTCAAAAGTCATCCATGACTATGTATGTGCCAAATGGAATGCCTACCCAGATTGGAAGAAACTGTACACCGTAATATACAGCGACGCATTCTCAGTAATCGCAAAAAAAAAAAAAAAAAAAAAAAAAAAAAAAAAAAAACAACGCCAACAGTGGCGCCAGACATGCACCAGGGTCAATGTCTTAAGTTACAGGTTTTCAAGTATTGGAAATCAATACACCGACTCAATGGTACCCACTGCATTCCTCATTATTCACTCCTTCACACAACAAACTTTTTCCTGGCGTCTTAACCACAGTGAACTACTTTGCACCCTATCTCTGACCTCCATCCCCAGACAATCCTCGTTTCGACTACACCCAATTCCCCACCATCCATGAACGCAATTTTACCACAACCCCATTCCTGGCTCACAATTGCCAGTACTTGAACAACATACACCGAACATATTTACACACCAATCACATTACATAAAACAATTCCGGTACAGAAAAACGGAAAACATCCCCTTGTCATTATTGCATAACCTATCGGCGTCTTCGAAAATGTCCTGCCTGCTTCCTCATGACCCAAGAAACTGCATACAACATTATCCTTTCCACAGGCTACTAATCCGACCTATGGAAAACTACAAGAATCCTAGTTTTTTTAAACCCCAACTGTTCGTTCGTCTGCAATGTAGTTATTAACAACGTCATGAAAACCATCCTTTCCTCAGATAAGCGCCAACAAAACCTGCTACCGCTGACCCTGTGTAGCTTCTGACCCACCTTCGCTGTTGATGAACAGCTCCTCAACCTCACCAATCTCCTCTTGCATCAACTGCTGTAAATCCGCCATCTCCCTGGCGCTGTAAAAAGCGTATGATCATGTATGGCGTTTCAGTATCCACTTCAAACTCCAAACCTGTGCACTTAGCTACATCCGCCTCATTGCGTCTGTCCTGTACCCTACCTGACCCTACCTCACAGTCAATAATACGAATTCCCAAACCTTTTACCTCGTGGCACGTGTGCTCAAATGCTCCATCCTCTTACTTTTTTATCTTCTCTACGACGCAGATAGGCTCAGAGCACCTTCTCGTGTCCACCTCCTTCACCACCCTGATAACAACACTTTCCTTACCCTCTATTCTACAGCTCAAAAACCCCAAAACTCCACTAGTGCCACCCCCCCCCCTCCAAAAAAATTCACAACCATTGTTTATAAAACTCTTCTGGGTGTTGGACCGCATCGTCAAAATATCAAATACTTCACCGACGTTTCGGCCACTATTGCAAGTGGCCATCTTCTGGGTGTTACGTTTACTGCAGCAGTAAACGTAACACCCAGAAGATGGCCACTTGCAATAGTGGCCGAAACGTCGGTGAAGTATTTGATATTTTGACGATGCGGTCCAACACCCAGAAGAGTTTTATAAACAATGACAACGGCCGCGGAAGCCTTCGTTTACATTCATCACAACCAGTTTATCTATTCATGTAACTCATGGCTTCTTAAAGGTAAACTCCTCTAAAAATCAAGCAATAATTGCAGAATGCAGCACTCGCTACTTCTGCCGTACGATTTAACGATCCCATCCAGTTCACTAAGCCACTAAAATATCTTAGACTAACCTTCGAATGGCAAGTAACGAATCCTCACCTATTAGCCAACCAACACAAAGTCCACAAGTGATTAAAGCTATTGAAACTACTAACAGGCTGAAATTGGGATCTGAACTTTACCACTGTCTTCCAATCATATGCTGTGCTAGTGTTACACGGATATCTGCCCTACCCATGTTCTATAATTGCCTCCAAATCGTCGAAAGCCAAGCACTCCATCTCACCATCCGTATCCATTTACCTTCCCCAACAAGGGTCTGATTTGATTTGATTTTTCCAGGGAAGCCAAAACAATCTTGGTTCAACCCGCCACTGCACGCACCGAAACTAAGTTTAGTGTGCGGTATCGCTCCCTGTATATCTAGAAAATCCAACCAATACCCTTGAACAGTGCAAGGAGTCCCTTTACCAGTTCTTTATTAGACACAATTTCTTCGGGTCTGGTTGTCCCAAATGTTCTGTTCCTTTTACTCTCCAATGCAATGCATTCGAAGATTAGATGTGATGCAGTTTCATCACCGTCATCACAGATCCTCTTCTGTTATTCCCATTGTATGTGGTGTTTTTGAAATTCCCATGGCCTGTCAGCAATCCAACCATGAGTCTAATCTCTCTCCTGTTCAGGTCCAGGATTGCAGAGCTTCTTTTAAAACATGGCTTTGGCATCATTACCTTCCCATGTTTTTGTTGACAGACTATGGTCCAATATTATACGTGCTGTCTTCTGGTGCCTTGGTGATTGTCAGGACAGGTTCCGGTCCAATAAATGGAGTCTCTGCCCCCATCCTGGCCAATCTGTCGGCATGTTCGTTGCCACTTATCCCCGAGTGGCCAGGAACCCACAATAGGTTTACTCTATTGCTTTCCCCTAGCTCCACCAGAACCCTGTGACAGTCTGCAACAATTTTAGACCTTGTTGCAGGAGCTGCCAGTGATCTCAGAGCTGCCTGGCTGTCTGAATAGATATAGATGCTACGATCTTTGTAGCACCTATGCAAATTCTCCTCCACACATGCAGTGATTTCGGCCTGGAATACTGAGGCCAGTTTTCCTAGAGAGATGACGCCCTCCAGTCTTGGATGCACCCCGTATTCCCCGACCCCAACGCCCTGGTCTGATTTTGAACCGTCAGTGAACCAGACAATATCCCCCATACGGTGTCTAACTATTTTCTCCCACTGCTCCCTTCTTCCAATTGTTATATTGAAAGGCTTGTTGAAGCAGTATGTGGTTAAATATAGTCGACTGGCATTTTCCCAACCTTTCCTATATTTACCTCACTCACTATTTTAGTGTGTGATTCTGGATGTCCCAAAGAGTTCCAGTTGTTGCCACTTTTGAGTCTGTATGCGCCAGCCGCTGCCTCCATCTTGACCCAAAGGTGTAATGGGGGCATATCCAGCATGGTTTCCATCCCAGCAGTTGGTGTGCTGCTAATTCTGCCTGTTATGGTAAAGCAGGCTAATCTCTGCACCTTACCAAGCTCCTTAGCAGCAACCTGCTGTTCTACCTTCTTCCACCACACTTGGGTCTATTATCAGCTCATCAATTTCGCACCTCTCCTCACACACAATGAACGTCCCCAGATATCGTACATTATAAACAAACTGACGTTCTCATTGCGTCCACTTATCTTTCCAATGTTCTGCCGCACCTCTATCTTCACATACTACACCCTTAATTTGCTCTTCCAGCAAAGTTTCAACCGGCTCCCTCTCCTAGATTGTGAACTCCACCTTGACATAAACCTATACTACCTACTTAAATGATATCCGACTCTATCCACTCCTCCCGCCCACACCACCACCACCCACTCTCCCAGAGCTTCCTACCAATCCTCTTCCCACATCTCTCTCCCCATCATGACTTTCACAGTTTGTAGAATCAAATAACAATCATTCCTCTCTCCCTGACCTCTGATAGCTACACCTCTTCCGTCTTGAATCAATCCCTATCGTAAATACTGCCAATCTCGTACCTCACTTCTAAAGCACCGCTCCTTCCACCAACCATCCTACAGCGGATACCTTTCCAGAACTCGAGGTAAGTGAAAGTGGTTCGTATTACGTTTAATGTCTCATACATCATTATCTACTTACAGTGTTCTTCAAGTATACAAGTATTGCACTGCCCAGTGTTTAAGTGTTTTTAAATATGCTTTCCGTTTCCCAAACATCATTGTATCACTATTATCACAGTTTATGTATGTAGACAGCCTAGCTTTTTTTCCTCACATGTTGCTTTTGATACACTTTTAAATTCAATTGTAAATATGTCACTTGTTTCTGTGTTACATCTCCATTCTATTTCTGATGGTCTCCTGGTTCCAGAGTGGGTCGAATGTATAGCCGCCAGTCCTTACATAGGAGATGAAATAACAATAAAGAACGAAATAAAATAAAACAATATTTGTTGTACAAACAGACTTTATGTACAAGTTTACAAAAGTGTAACAATTACGTTGCCTCGTATAGACAAATACCTACTGCAATATTTTGCTAATATTTTGCTAGCACCAGGGAAGAAATAACAAGACAATGATCATTTATACTTATTGTATAACATTGGAATAGGTACTTCATATTGGATGAGAAAGATTGTAGTTTTGCCGCACGGGTGTGGCCGCGTGGTATAAGGCATCATGCTACGGACTGGGCGGCTATACCTGGCAGAGTTTCGACTCATGACCCTGGCAGGGTGTGTGTGTTGTTCTCAATGTAAGTTAAAGTAGTTTGTAAGTCTAGGGTCTGATACCTGTAGCAGTTTAGTCCAATAGGTTTACAAACATTAGAACATATTAAATTGCAGTTTGGTCTTTGGCGAAATTATAGCACATATTTTATAATAGTATATAAACTTGAGCTTGTCCAATTTGTAAAAGTAACGTCTGTTTGAACAACTTAACACTATTTTTCCAAGCCAAATAATGTACGACGGCGCTTTGATATGTTATACGCTCAATGTAAATGTACACATCGTTTGTTTATTATATGTGCAATAGTGAACTAACTTTGTGTGTTAAGTGGATCATATATTGAGACTGCCTACTTAAGCACTGTTTCATGGGTAAGATCAACAGGAACAACTCCCCTGTGTCTGAAAAAGGCGAGGTACTGGGTTTTTTGTGTAGATTTTATTCTAAGTGGCTAGTTAAAGCAGAAAATAATAATACCGGACCGATATCA
This sequence comes from Locusta migratoria, assembly GCA_026315105.1. Taxonomy (NCBI): domain Eukaryota; kingdom Metazoa; phylum Arthropoda; class Insecta; order Orthoptera; family Acrididae; genus Locusta; species Locusta migratoria. Next base: position 216,003,672 of record CM048749.1, read on the forward strand.
AGATATATAAATCCAGTAAATGATCAGTGTCGCATAATGGAAACGTATCTAGAAGAATAGACTTACACCAGTATGTTTAGTGAGAAGGAACAGTTTATCCTCAGTACATGTCACCTTTCCGTTTGTCATCACATTCATCAACAACATCTGCAAGGACTTGGTGCAATCTCTATAAATTAATGAGACTGAGTTGCAACCAAATCTACCACAAGAAAAAATAGAAAAAGTAGAGGGGGAAAAAACTACTGTAAATTAGTAATCCAACAATGAAGAATTTATATTTAACCTCAATTTATTAAGTCTTGCAAAAGTGATATGGCAAGCAAGTTGAGTCATTATTTTCAGGACATTATTTAATTATTCGAAATGAACATGGTCTCCTACAACAGAAATGTATATTAGTCAATATAAACGTACGTTTCCTACTACAAAAATTTCATTATTCAAAAGAAACGTAGATCGCCAACAAGAAACATTTAAACCAATCACTTCATGCCAGTAGCGGAAAGACGGGAACAATATTCAATGTTTACGTCTTGTTTCCAATGCTTTCTTTCATAACTTCCTACCTTAGCCATTCAAAGCATAAATTAATGAAATGCAGCAACCAGTTGCTTGCGGTTATTTATTTTTAACTTTAACGACCGGTTTAGGGCGCTTGAGTGCCCTTCTTCTGGTCTATTTTTGTACTGTTGCTTAATGAATATACATGCTAGTAGTGGAATCAACGCTAAGTGGAAAGATAATCTTTGCACTTTGCTTTGATATGTTATACGCTCAATGTAAATGTACACATCGTTTGTTTATTATATGTGCAATAGTGAACTAACTTTGTGTGCGTTAAGTGGATCATGTATTGAAAATGCCTACTTAAGCACTGTTTCATGGGTAAGATCAACTTATAATCTACTAACATGTATATTTATTAAGCATCAGTACAAAAATAGACCAGAAGAAGGGCACTCAAGCGCCCGAAAGCGGTCGTTAAAGTTAAAAATAAATAACCACAAGCATCTGGTTGCTGCATTTTATTAATTTATAATCTGAACATTTGCTGAAATGGATAAAATACTTCAATTCAAAGCAGGGTCATTAGTTTCAACATTGTGGTATGCTGTATCCATATTATTCCGTATACGCTAAACTGTGTACGGAATTGAACACGAAGAGGGGTGGTTTTCTTAGTGAAGACGTGGCTTTAATTAGTCACATACACATTAATTGCCGCGGTGGATTAGCCGAGCGGTCTAAAGCGTCTCGCTGCGGAGCGCGCCGTTGCTCTCCGTGGAGGTTCGAGTCCTCCCTGGGGCATGGGTGTGTGTGTGTTGTCCTTAGGTTAGTTTACCTAGGTTTAATTAGTTTGTAAGCTACGGACTGATGACCACGCAGTTTGGTCCGATAGATTTACAAACATTTGAACATATTAATTACATTTCCCAATTATTCAACTTCAACTCTATTGGCGGGATGTGGGGGAGTAATACATTTTAGTGGGTTTAACAATCTCATGGGACCAGGCTTCGAGTAGTGCACAGCATACTCAAGTCGACGTACAAGGCGGCGGCCATTAGCCATATTTTTACTGTTTGTTCGTTAAGCTTATGGGACTTAACTGCGGAGTCATCAGTCCCTCAACTTCCAAACAAGTTATAAACTAACTTTCACTAAAGACAACACAAACATCCATGCCCGAGAGAGGATTCGAACCCCCGTCAGGGAACGACCTCGCGCATCGGAGCATAACGCCTCAATGCGCTCGACCATTCCGCCGCGGCCATATTTTTACTCTCATGAACATTAGCCTAGTGAATGTATAGGTTATCTCAGGGTACCAGAGATAACCGGGTTATAATACATAAAGAAACCTTGACAAAGAGCCTGTACAGTCCCATCTCAATCGGATTCAAAACAGCCGGCTGCCCCGTGATTTGCGGCTAAATATCCTAGAACTCATCAGATATCAGCTCCACAAGAAAATAGACAAATCTTGGGGAAACAAGTGGAAGTAACAAGTGACCAAGAGGCTCTGACGAAAAAGAAAAAAGGTCTGGAACAGTTGCAACGTACCGATTTGCGAAGCCTGCAAATTTCCTGTATGATGAGATTGCGTAGAGTAATGGTTTGCAGATTCTTGCGTATGTAATAATTTGTTTTATTAAAGTTTACTTGTCCCTTTATTCTGTAATGTTAACGTCTGGGTAATATGTTTATATGAAATTAACCTATTATAGATTATATAACACGATGCAAATTTTTATGAGATTGCATAAGTTCGAAAATTCCTAAATTCTCGTAACTGTAATAAATTTTCTGCCGCCAAGCTTTGTTAACGGATGACATTTCATATGTAACTTCAAAAAATGCTTGAACGGTCTGTAGTAATGCGTGTATTATGGCAAAGATTGATAGAGATTCAAGTTGCTGAGAACCTAATTGCAGAACTGTCGGTTACAAATGTTAAAATGTTCAAAAATTTGTAAATCTACTCGACTTAACTACTGTGAGTATCAGTCCCTAGGCATAAAACTACTTACACTAACTTAAAATATCGTAACACACACACACACACACACATAGGGGGCTTACGGTTCTTTCGCGAGTACGTGGGTGGCGAGCACGGGGTCCCGAGCTAATGCAGTTTTCCTTCCTTCTTTACTTTCACGACTGCATTTCATTTCCCCCTCCTCTCCTTTCCTATCCTCACTCCCTCCCCTCCCCACCGGGGGACTGATAACCTCAGTAGTTTAGTCCCCTATCCCAACCAAACAACCCAACACAACACACACACATGGTGCAGGGAGTACTTATTATCACATTCAGATTCCGCGAACGGTGAGAATGTTCTTCATTGTAAACAGAATTTCTGTTTACCGGTGTACTCTGATTTGCGTCAATTGATCTACCGTTAAACTTCGTCGTCACAGAAGTCCGGTAAGAAACTTGAATGATTGCGTTTTTTTGTCAATTTGGCATTTCGTTCCGAATGATAAATTTAACGTTATTCATGTCTTTCTGTAATGACTGAACAATCGTTCCGTGTTTCTCATCAACCTTTAACCATACATCCTGAATCATATTGGTTAGTTCCCTCTCTTCCTTTGAGTTATACCTCTGGGTTCCGTAAAAATTCCGGTACTCCATCATGGTGGTTCTTGACTATGGTCTCTACTGTGGTTATCACTACTTAAACTAACCTAAGGACACAGAAACACTAATTCCCAAAGGAGGACTCGAACCTCCATCGGGAGGTAACCGCGCAATCCACAGCAAGACGCTATATAGTACTCGGCCATTCCATCGTAGCACTGTCAGTTGCATTCGTGCCTAACACGTTTCTGCACGATGAACCGCATACATGCTTCATAGTAGGTACATACAATTAAAGTAAATAAATAACAATAATCATTCTGTTACACTGGCACCTTTGATTCCTGACCTATTCATTATTACACCACTATCTATAAGGCTGATCAACTTGTATAATGACCAACAAAAAATCTACATCTGCATGGATAATCTGTGAGTCACATTGAAGTGCATAGTACAGGGTTCATCGAACCACTTTCATGCTTTTCTCTGTAGATCCATTCTCTAATAGCTCGCGGGGTCTGGTGTCTCTCATTTTATTATGGTAATCATGTCTCCCTATGTAGGTGAGAGGTAACAATATACGTTCGCATTCTGAAGAGTAAGTTCGCGAAAGAAAATTCGCAAATAGAACTTGTCGCAATTATTTCCACACCAACTCGTACATCATTTCCATGACACTCTTTTTCCCTACATCGTGATAACACAAAACGGGCTGCCCTTGTCTGAATTTTATCTAAATCGTCCGTTAGTCCCACCTGGTGCCGATCCCGTAACGCGCAGCAATACTACAAAATAGGACGCACAGGTGCAGTGTAGGCAATTTGTATAGTAGAACTGTTGCATCTCCTGAGTGTTCTGTCAATGAAACGTAGTCTTTTGTTCGCTTCCCCTGCAATATTTTCTGTGTGTTCTTACCAGTTTAAGTTGTTCGGAATTGTTAGTTCTAGGTATTTAGTAGAACTGACGGCCTGTCGGTTTGACTGATTTATCGTGTAAATTAAGTTTAACGGACTTCATTTAGTGGTCATATTGATGACTTCACACTTCTCGTTATTAAGGGTCAATTGCCATTTTTTGCACCATGCAGATATCTAAATGATATTGCAGTTGGTTTTGATCTTCTGATGACTTTACTAACCGAAAAGTGACAGCATCATCCGCGAACTACCTGCACTTTGTTGCAGATGGTGATCTTTGCTTTCCTCTTGCAAGCAAGACTGATTGTATTTACAACTTAAGGTAGCCGCTCAAAACCTGAGAGAATCTTTTGAGATCCAAAGCGACTCACATCATTGGCACAGACGTGAGCTACCACCCGCAGGTGGCTGTGTGGTGACTTCGGGATGAGCGACACCATCCGGCTCAGGAACATTGTCCTGAACAAACAGCGCCCAAAACCTGTTTGAAGACGAAACGGGGAGGCATCACGATCGATCCCCCCGGAATGTCTTATTCCACATTCCACGCATTGGAGCGACCTCTGACGCATCCACGGGTGGGGTGTTTGCCTCATTGGTAGCAGCATCAGGGCATGTCGCTGCAGCAGGCCGGTTGGGGGTCTACATCTACATCTACATCTACATGGGATACTCCGCAAATCACATTTAAGTGCCTGGCAGAGGGTTCATCGAACCACAATTATACTATTTATCTCCCATTCCATTCTCGAATAGCGAGCGGGAAGAAAGAACACCTGAATCTCTCTGTTCGAGCTCTGATTTCTCGTATTTTATTCTGATGATCATTTCTACCTATGTAAGTGGGAGTCAACAATATATTTTCGCATTCGGAGGAGAATATTGGTGATTGGAGTTTCGCAAGTAGCCCACGCCGCAGCGATAAGCGCCGTTGTTGTAGTGATTCCCATCCCAGATCCTGTAACATTTCCGTAACGCTGTCTCCCCTATATCGTGACAATACGAAACGAGCTGCTCTTCTTTGGATTTTTTCGATGTCCTCCGTCAAACCCACCTGATAAGGATCCCACACTGGGCTGCAATACTCCAAAAATGGACGGACAAGCGCAGTGTATGCAGTTTCTTTAGTAGTTCTGTTGCATCTTTTAAGGGTTCTGCCAATAAAACGTAGTCTCTGGTTCGCCTTTCCCACGATATTATCTACGTGTTCTTTCCAGTTTAGGTCTGAAGTAATAGTAATTCCTAGGTATTTTGTGGAGTTTACGGCCTTCACGTTTGATTGATTTATGTTGTAAACAAAGTTTAACGGATTTCTTTTCGTACTCATGTGGACGACTTCACACTTCTCACTATTTAGAGTCAACTGCCAATTTTTACACCATACTGATATCTTATTCAGATCGTTCTGCAGTTGGTTTTGATCTTCAGATGATTTTACTAGACGGTAAATGACGGCGTCATCTGCAAACAACCTAAGAGAGCTACTTAGATTTTCCCCTATATCGTTTATGTAAATAAGGAATAGCAGAGGACCAATAACACTACCCTGTGGAACGCCCGATATCACCTCTGTTTTAGTCGATGCCTTACCATCGATCACTACGAACTGTGTCCTCTCTGACAAGAAATCCCCTATCCAATCGCAAATTTTGGGGCGATATATCATAACCACGCAATTTGATTAAAAGCCGTTTGTGAGGTACGGTGTCAAAAGCTTTCTGGAAATCAAGAAATACGGAATCGATTTGCGAACCTTTGTCGATGGCACCCATCACTTCGTGTGAATAAAGAGCTAGTTGTGTTTCGCATGAAACGCTGGGAATCCGTTCGGTTCCCACGACCGGCCAACAACAACGACCCCCTTCGACCGCAGCCTCAAGCTGTGACACCGACGTTAACGCAGCCTGAAGCTGGGAGCGAAGTGTCACCAGCCCAGACTGCATCCGCACACAGCAGTCACAGTCGCTAAGCATGATTAAAATACCGAGAAAAACTAAGGACTAGAAGGAAAAAATGTTCAAATGTTTGTTGAGCTTGTGGGACTGCGGGGTCATCATTCCTTAAACTTACAAACTACTTATGAACTAACTTATACTAAAGACAGCGAAAACATCCATGCCCGAGGGGGTATTCGAATCCCCGACGGGGAACGGCCTCGCGCATCGGAACATGGCGCCTCAATCCGCTCGGCCACTCCACCGCGTCTAACGACTAGAGAGAAGGTAACTGCGGTAAACGAAGAGGACTAGAGCTGGGACTAAACCAACGCAAAACAAGACAGATGACTGTCTGGATTCACAAGTCGGAAGAAAACGCTAACGAGATACTTCACGCGAATCTGAAACTAGTAATCATGGGAGCTCTCGATACATTTAATAAATAAGATTAAGAACCCTACAGAACAGTCAAAATATGTCGTTTTTAGTAAGAAGCCGGTGACACAAATAGCAGGTGTGGTCGGTTCTGCGCTCCTCTCTCCGCAACGGCCACCCAGCGACTGACGATATTAAACGAATCTAACTGTGTTAACAAACAAAGACAGAAGACGATAGCGATTCACACGGCGGAAGCATACACTAATCAGATAGTTAACTAAAAATGAATCTAACATTCACGCGCCGCGGTCGAGTAGCCGAGCGGTCTAAAGCGTCTCGCTGCGGAGCGCGCGGTTGCTTGCCGTGGAGGTTCGAGTCCTTCCTGGGGCATGGATGTGTGTGTTGTCCTTAGGTTAGTTTACCTAGGTTTAAGTAGTTTGTAAGCTACGGACTGATGACCACGCAGTTTGGTGCGATAGATTTACAAACATTTGAACATTTAACATTCACGTGAGAACGAGATAAATTTGAAAAACTGAAGCAAGAATCTCACAGAACATTCAAAATACGTCGCTTCTGTGTAGTAATTACTAATTACACCTCAAGTTTCCATTGCAGATCATACTGTTTCAGTACACTTTAAGAAAGTACAACTTTACTCGTAACCCAGAGAATACACAGACTGAATTCAAATTCTGGAGTGCTCTTTGAGTTGAGGCTACATTTCTTACATTCGTAGCTTGACTCTTTCCTCCAAATCTATGTCGAAATGTAAATGATATGAACAACAATATCAGGGAATCTAGATTGTTTGTCCAACTGGCGATTAGTCCTGGATGCTTCACCGTGAGCACAAGTAAATTCCCTATAAGGTGAAAAGCACGGGCCAAGGAATCAAAACTAAGAAATGAGGGAATGAACAAGCTTTGTTCCACATTATCTGAATGCATCTGTTCAATGTGTGCATATTATGTTGTTTTAATCTTGTATTCTACTTCAATATAATTCATATATTATTCTGGTTTTACAAAGTAAGTACATTTTTACAGCACCTATACTAGATTACATTAAGTTACAAATTATTGTTCTCCACTCATATCTGTCCTCCCATAAGTCCTCAAGAACGTTGTTCTTCCGCATTCCTGACTGAACTTCTTGCATCCATGTGGTAAGTGGTCGTCCCTTTTTTTTCTGTTCGGTGTCCAGTCGAGTATGCATTTTGGAAGCCTTTCTTGTCCCATTCTTCTGACATGTCCATACCAGTTTAGATGTTTGTGCTCGATGAATTCAATTATTGAATTTTTACATTTCATTTTTTTCTCTGATTACTTCTTTTCTTATTCTTTCTCTTCTTGATATTCTTGATGAACGTCTCCAGAAATCCATTTCTGTAGCTAATAATTTTGATTTCAGTTGCCATTTTGTTGTCCACACTTCTGAACTATATGTAATAATGCTCCGAACTATTGTTTTATATATCCTTATTTTGTTATCTGTAGTTATGTGTTTGTCCCAGATAATTCCATTCAACAAAGAAATTGTCCTCTTTTCTGTATTTATTCTTGATCTAATTTATTTTTCCTGTTTCCCATCATTTGTAATTTTCAATTCTAAATATTTATATTTCACTGTAGTTGTTATTGTTTCCATCCCTTCTTCTAATATTAAGTCTTCATTTATTCCACCTACTACCCTATATTTCGTTTTATTCATGTTGACATTTAGACCTGCTTTTTTATATTCCTGAATCAGCTTCCTGGTCATATACTCTATGTCCTCACAGTCTTGGGCAGTAATCAGTTGGTCATCTGAAAATTGCAATGAATATATTCTTCTGTCATTTATTGGTATTCCCATAGTTTGAAATTTATTCTTCCAATTCTGTAAGGTTACTTCTGTATATATTTTATACAATATAGGCGACGTGCTACATCCCTGACGTAATCCTTTTGTGACTTGAAATCCAGATGACATAAATTTACCAATTTTTATTTCGAAATAGAATTTTTATGTAAATTTTGAATGGCTTTTATTATTGTTGGGTTAATTCCTATTGTCAGTAACGCTTACCATAGATTTGGTAAAGGTACACTATCATAGGCTTTTTCTATGTCTATGAACACCAAATGTATAGGTTGTGCCCGACAAAATTTTTTTCAATTATTTGTTGTAGGCAAAAAATTTGATCAATTGTTGATCTTCCAGCTCTAAAACCTGCTTGTTCTTCAGCCTCCTTTTCTTTGTATTCTTGTTCTAAGAAGTACTTAATAATTCTTTCATGTAATCTACTGAAGGTATTCGTCACAGTTATTCCCCTATAATTTTTACAATCATCTTTCCTTCCATTTTTATGTATCACTGAAATATATCCTACTTATATAGATATATGCTACTACAGTATGTGATATAAGTATTGAAAAAATATAAGATTTGTGCAGAAACCGTGGGTGATACTAGTTTTCAATTTTCGTTTCCTAATTCAGATGGCGAAAGAACATCTGCATTGGTAAAACAATTTTTTCAACGTTTTATACTGTTATAAACCAATTTTACCCATCCGAAGAGGAACTAGGTTGCCGCGATGGCCGAACTAATAAGGCGACAATGGATCGCCGCTGACCTTGTGCAGTCACTGTGCATTACAAGTACGGAAATAAAACCATAGCCTATGTCCCGCGAATCATCAGTCATTTTAAGCTGACTGTATTTACGCTACGTTAACAAGCTTATTGCGCCATTTACTGGTAAAATGGACTCTATTTGTGATGCTAAATACGTCCTGAATAGGCCGAATGCGTGTGACAGAAATCCACTTTGAACCTGTCAACTCGGTTAACTAGTTGTGAGCACGGCCGTACCAGCGGAATGATTTTGCATGTTCTGTCTCGCGCGTACCCCAGTCGTCGCTATGCTCCTGCATAATGTGGGGTATTTCCTTAGGCCTACATTTCCTGCGTACAGCTTTTGTCGAATAACGCCTTTAGAACTTTTATGTAAGAAATCAAAAGAATTTTCAAACGGCTGACAATGGTAACATTCCTAAAGCTGATGCATTTATGGTATCTACGTTTCCCGGAAACAACCCAGATGTCTACGTTCCGGAAATAACAAAGGTGAAAACTGCGTTGAAAATGATATAGACCTACATTTAAACATAATTGCTGCTTGTTTGTGACTCTAGTTTAAAATACAAATTATTCACACCGTTAGCGAGTTTAAATAAGGATAGTGACTTGGATTAATTCTTCATTTTTCCTACAAAATGCATTTTACTTTTAAAAGAACACTGTTATTACTAAACACACTACAAATTACATCGTAAGTGCGCACCTATGTAGTTACAATTCGGATATAGATTAATTTGTGCATAAAAGTAAATTAATCTTGTCACATTCCACATACCATTGTGCAGTTTCTTAATGCTAACTGGTTACAAAGTAATTTGGCAGGATCAATGGTAACTTGGGAGGCTAAAGACGTGTGAAAATAATAGGCCAATTATTTTAGCTTTTGTGTCACTGCCACCTAAGTCGAGCGAGTACAGCCGGGCCAATCTTTCCTCGAAGTCGTTCACAGCACTTTCGACCCACATATATCATCATCGTGGATAAAGCTAAAAGCCTGACGTTTCGGTGACCTAGAGTACCTACTACAACTAGCTCTATTTCCAAATTATACTATTCTACACCTTATATCGGAATGTAGACTGTCAAAAATCGCTACTTGTGTCACTATCATTCAGCGATCATCTAAATTCTAAGGTATTGCTGGCAGACATAGAAACGTCAGATTTCTTGTTTAGTTAGAGTTTAGACTGTAATGAGAGGAAAACTTCAAACATCCATAAGCACCAATTCGTTTCGAATGCATTTATTCTAGACGGAAAAGTATCTGCTGTATTGGCAGGTTACGCAACGTATTGGTATTCGTCTCATGGTAAAGCGCTGTACTCAAATAGAAAATGTCGCAGGTTCTATACCCTGTGGATTACACTTTTTTTCTAACTTTTAATTTTAACCTAGCTGTTACCTTACAAAGCTACGAGGAGTCGTCATAAAACACCTGTGTTTCGAATTCCACCTTCAACTGTAGGTGCAAACAGTGCTCTGATGGATTCTTCCGTGTTCACACGCAGTCGGTTGTACATAGCACTTCAGAAAAAGAGTGAGCTGGAAGCATTATATGTACCGAATGTCAACTTTATAGGTATCAAACATTTCTGCATGAGTGACAAATCCCTCACCACCTACAACAACAACATGTCCAATGCTTTCCTCTCCCGCAACTACCCTACAGACCTTGTCCGCAATCAGATCTCCCGAGCGGTCCATTTCTCCCTTTCGAGCAACAATTTTCAGACACCTAGACCACCCAGAAGCATCCCCTTAGTCACCCAGTACCATCCAGGCCTGGAATGCCTCAACAAATTTCTCCGTCAGCGCTATGACTTTCTCAAAACATGCCCTGAAATGCTGTCATCCCTCCAGTGTGTATTTCCCACACCACCAAGAGTAGCCTTCCGCCGTCCTCCCAACCTCTGCAACATCCTCGTCAAACATTACAACATCCTAAAACCATCCTCCCTACCTAAAGGTTCCTGCCCCTGTAACCGATCCCGCTGCAAATGCTGTACAATGCATCCCCTAAGAATCACGTACTCAAGCCCCACCACAGACATCCTTGAGGTAACAATCGATGGAGAGGTAAGAACCGCGACACATAGTTCAGGAAATATGACGTCATAAGCAATTATATAGTTAAAAAAACTGCGGCATCATACGACACATGAACAAGGACAGTATATTCACCCTCCAATTTCCACGAATTTTTCCACAAGTGACCTTCAAAACAAGAGGGAGAATTCGGCCCTGCAAGGATTCCCAGAATGTCCACAGGCTTGAAGTTTTCAGCTAACATTTCGACAGACGTATTGGTCAGATATCGCGCTCTTTATCTGCATATAACATGCGGATATCCTTTCGCATCCGCGAAGACCTCTAACCTAGACGTATTTGCCGTCCAGACTTGTCAAACATCTCTGTGAAGTACGTTGTTTACATAAAGACCACAAAATCTAAGGCATATTACATTTAATAATGAATGTCTTAAGTCTGCTATGTAACGAAACTTAATCACACAGGAATAAATTATAATCACATAAGAACAAAGTATTGTACAGTTTCGATAGATCACGGTGTCAGTAACCACCTCGAAATATTGAAAACTCGGACACTCGAAACTCACAAAAGAAAGAGAGCCGGCCGCAGTGGCCGAGGAGACTGCGGCGCGTCAGTCACGGTCTGCACGGCCACTACGGTCGGGGGTTCGAATCCCCCCTCAGGCCGTCCTTAGTGTTAGCTAGTTCATAAGTAGTTTGTAAGTTTAGGGACTGATGACCCTGTAGTTAAGTCCCATAAGCTCTAAAAACATTTGAACATATGAAAATAAGAATAATTCGATGTTCAAAAAAATGTCGAGATAAATAAAGAGAGAGAAAACGCTGATGATGACGTGAGTGCCGAGAGACAGATTTTGAAGCTTCTGAGGATGCAAACGGACAACTTTGGCTTATGCGACGAAACCATGTGGTTACCAGTCGCTAGACTAAAACTTTGAGAACTTGACTAACTTAAACTAACTTACGCTTAAGGACAACCATGTCCGAGGGAGGATTCGAACCCCCCGACCGTAGCGGCCGTGCAGACTGTGACTGGACTGGCGCGCCGCAGTCCGCTCGGCCACTGCGACCGGCGGAAATATCCAAGTGATTGGAACAAAGTGCAGGTGACTCACGTTTATATGAAAGGTAAAAAAAAAAAAAAAAAAAAAAAAAAAAAAAAAAAAAAAAAAAAAACATAATTACAAGCAAATATCAGTTGCCTGTAGAATTTTGAAGCATATTCTCAGTTAGAATATAGTAAGTTTCCTTGAGACAGATAAGCTTCATTATATAAATCAGCACGGGTTGAGAAAACATCGTTCGTGTGAAACTACCTACCCCATTCAAGGCAGGGCTACATGCGAAACAACGCATGTCTTTTACCAACAGATATGTCCACTGTGCAGGCTTTTTTGTTGGTATGACCACAAACAAATTGGTTGAACGCATGAACGGTTAAAAACGGGCTGTTCTCCTGGGGAACACCAAATATCCTGCGGTAGAACATACCCTCCAACATGATTCCATGGACCTTGGTAAATGTGCCATTTGGATACTAACACCAAACACCAGTCCTTCAGAGCCACGGAGACGGGAACTTGCCCTACGACATATGCTTTCCTCCCACCATATCTTCTCCTCCTGGCCTAAATCTACGCCGAACTCTTCCCCTCCACCATCCTCAACTCACATACATATTATTTATGTCTCACCCCTTTCACTGCCTTTCTTCTCACATATATATTTGAGTATTTATGTGTGTGTGTGTGTGTGTGTCTTTATCCTTCCCTGTTAATCAAAAACGTTTTATATAACCCCCTCCCCCACCCCTCAATCCGTATTACTCGCTTCTCTTCTCTTTCCTGCTTAATCTATCCTCTTTGGTTATATACCCTCTTTGGTGTTGCTAAATACTAACGTACAGTATCTCTGACTTCCCCAATCCTGAAACATCATCCTTATGGTCTAGGTCGTGAATAACCTTCTCCTTCTGTTCCCTATCCTTTTATTTCTACCCTTCTCTCCTACCTGTTGAAGGAACCCTGTTCCAGAAGCTAGTACTACACTCCTGGCCATTAAAATTGCTACACCACGAAGATGACGCGATACAGACGCGAAACTAGCCGACTGGAAGAAGATGCTGTCATATGCAAATGATTAGATTCACACATGCTTGGCGTCGGTGGCGACACCTACAACGCGCTGACAAGAGTAAAGTTTCCAACCGATTTCTCATACACGAACAGCAGTTGACCAGCGTTGTCTGATGACACGTTGTTGTAAGGAGGAGAAATGCGTACCACACGTTTCCGACTTTGATAAAGGTCGGATTGTAGCCTATCGGGATCGAGGTTTATCGGATCGCGACATTGCTGCCCGCATTGGTCGCGATCCAGTGACTGTTAACAGAATATGGAATCGGTGGGTTAAGGATGGCAATATGGAACGCCGTGCTGGATCCCAACGGCCTCGTATCACTAGCAGTCGAGAAGACAGGCATTTTATAACGGATCGCGCAGCCATGTCTCGATTTCCGAGTCAACAGATGGGGGACATTTGCAAGACAACAACGATCTGCACGAACAGTTCGAAGACGTTGCCAGCAGAAGTGACTATCAGTTCGGACACCATGGCAGCTGTTACCCTTGACGGTGGATCACAGACAGGAGCGCCTGCGGTGGTGTACGCAACGACGAACCTGGGTGCATGAATCGCAAAACGTCTTTTTCGGATGAATCCAGGTTCTGTTTACAGCATCATGATGGTCGAATCCGTGTTTGGCGACATGGCGGTAAACGCACATTGAAAGCATGTATTCGTCATCGCCATACTGGCGTGTCACCCGGCGTGAGTGTATGGGGTGCCATTGGTTATACGTCTCGGTCACCTCTTGTTCGCATCGACGGCACTTTGAACAGTGGCCGTTATATTTCAGATGTGTTGCGACCTGTGGCTCTACCCTTCCTTTGATCCCTGCGAAACCCTACATTTCAGCAGGATAATGCACGACCGCATGTTGCAGGTCCTGTACGGGCCTTTCTGGCCAGCACATTCTCCAGATCTCTTACCAACTGGAAACGTCTGGTGAATGGTGGCCGAGCAACTGGCTCGTCACAATACGCCAGTCACTACTCTTGATGAATTGTGGTAGGTTGAAGCTGCATGGGCATCTGTACCTGTACACGCCATCCAAGCTCTATTTGACTCAATGCCCAGGCATGTCAAGGCCGTTATTATGGCCAGAGGTGATTGTTCTGGGTACTGATTTCTCAGGATCTATGCACCTAAATTGCGTGAAAATGTAATCAAATTTCAGTTCTAGTATATTTGTCCAATGAGTACCCGTTTATCATCTGCATTTATTTCTGTTGTAGCAATTTTAATGACCAGTAGTGTGTTTCGTCATTTTTCTTCTTTGTGTTACTGTCGGCGGTACAGCACTAAGGTAAGTAATGGCCAACGAAACTCTCTTCTGAAGAATAATTTATTAGTATCCAAGTTCGACAGTCCACTGAATCTAATACACCTAGACTAGAGGTCTGTGCGGATAAGAAAAGTGTTATCCGCATCCGCACCACATCCTTAAGGCCCATATCCGCAACCGCGGCACTTTATCGGCATCCGCAAGTTGCTTATCCGCATTTGCAGATATTAAATTTTCGAATGGATAATAGTAATAGCAGTATTTAAAAACGTAGTATGAAATGATATAATTATTGTTAGAGTGTCATTTCTGTGACAACTTATATATTTTTGACTTTTACAATCACGGTAACTGTTCTATGCCTACTCCAAAACAAGCTATTCCATACAGGAAAACATTGTCGCTCCAGACAAAAAAAGTTCAAATGTTTGTGAAGCTTATGTGACTTAACTGCGGGGTCATCAGTCCCTAAACTTTTAAACTTCTTATGGACTAACTTATAGTAAAGACAGCCCAAACATCCATCCCGAGGGAGGATTCGAACCCCCGACGGGGAGCGACACCGCGCATCGGAGCATAGCGCCTCAGTGCGGCGCTCCGGACTCACACACAGTAACGCTTTGGAGCCCGTGTGGTCGGAGCTCTGCGTCAGCTGTTTGATACAGGCGTCTTTTTAAATTCCAGATTCCTCAAACGTCTCTGTGAAGCATTTTGTTTACACAAAGCCCACAAAATCTAAGCCATATTACATTTAATAATGAATATCTTAAGTCTGCTATGTAACGAAACGTAATCACACAAGAATAAATTATAACCACATAAGAAGAATGTATAGTACAGTTTCGATAGATCACGATGTCAGGAACCACCTCGAAATATTGAAAACTCGGACTATCGAAACTTACGTGAAAAAAAAGGAATAATTCAATGTTCAAAAGATTGTCGGGATAAACAAAGAGAGAGAAAACACTGATGATGATGTGAGTCCCGAAAGACAGATTTTTGAAGCTTCGGAGGATGCAAACGGACAACTTTCAAAGATCAATCTGGTAGAAAATGAGGAACATGATGTAGGTCGCCAAAATATGATTGCGAAGCTGAATACTGATCAGAAGAGAGTGTTTGACATTATCACAAAAACAATGGATAACACTGACAATACTGCTGACGTACTACGCTGTTTTGTGAGTGGATTCAAACGCATTTAAATAATAAAAAAAATAAAAAAAACTGTGCCCTTCAGGGTTCCATCAATGTGAATGGTTTGACAATACATAGAATCATGCAGTTTCTCGTAGAAAATAAGAAAACTAAGTTTTAAGGGAAGACGGAAGGCAATTTTCATCCCTATTCTGTCAATGCTATTTTTACCCTTTGACTAGGTACACTGTTCGAATGGACTATAAGTGATAAAACAACGAAATTTTTACTGCATATATATATAACATATATGTCTCAATTTACAAGTAAAATGGTTTTGAAGAATTTTTTTAAATTCTTTCACCAGTAAAATTTAACTTTTTTAGTACATTAATTATCATAAAACAGTTGATGATTGTTTTGTGGTTCTCAATTTACTTGTAGTGATTTATTACCATCTTCAGTACGAAAAGACCAAATTTCATCTTTCTAACCCCATTAGTTTATCAAATAATGGTACCTGAAAATTAAAACAAAAGTAGTTTTGAGAAAAATCAATTTAAATTTTAATATTGCAATTCTAGTACAGTTATTGACGAGAATTACTTACCACTACTTCTTTTCTGTCTAGCTTCTTTTGTGCATTTTAAATTAGCAATATCGGCTTTGCAGATTCTCTCTTTATCTATTTGTACCAAGGATTTTGCTGTATTTCCACTAGATTGTATGCCCAATAATTCCAAAACACCCAATTTTCTAGCTACACCATAACTGAAGCATAAAATAGCATCATGAACACCAAATTTGAGGGTTGTGATCTGAACAAATACAGTTTTTGGTAACCGGGTCCAAATGACAGAATTTACACATTCATTTAAATTTTGGGTTTTCCCATGAAGACATTTCTTCAACAAGGTATCTTTACAAAGGTCTCTAAATATAGATTTAATTTCATTCATAACTGCTGCAGGTAAAGAATGTTTGTGGTCTTAAATGTCACTTCTCCTGAACTTGCATCAAGTGTTAGGACCATTTGGGTAAAGAGAGTGCACCGGATTTTCATTTGTGGATAGCTTATGGAAATAGATAGTCCATTCAGCTTTTTTATTGTTTTCTAAATTCTCTACATTTCTTCTTATGGCCAAGCCATAATAATTCTGTAACACGCGGGACCAACGAAAATACAAATCAAGACGTACTTCCCTCACAAGAAACTTCACCAAGTTCAACCAATAACGTTCGAAAACAATAACAAACATGATCGTAACAAAAAGTATCGATCGTAGATACAGAGTAGGAAACACTGAAGCGATAAAAACAATAGAAGCATGAAATAATATACAAGGATACAAGGATAAATGAATGCTGTGTCCATTTTCTCCGCATGGCGCAAAATGGAAGGCGTGGCCAGATTGCACAGAGCGTCAGAAAAACCATCATAACTCACGAAAAAATTGTAGGATTTATATAAAACACGATTTTTTTCGCGCAGGAAACACCAGGCATTTCAAATACGCTAAATTTTTGAGCCCAATTGCCTTCCGTCTCCTCTTAAATACAGTTACCAGCATGCGTAATTTAGTTGTAGATACTTATCTCACGTAACGAAAGTAAGTCTTCCGATGCAAACTGTATACCAATTAGTTTCCTTTCAGAGTATGCTGATGCAATAGCCCCATACCTATCACATACAACCGCTCGCTCAGCGAACGTTCTGTACACAAAGACTGAAAAGATGCACACGTTAAGCCAGTATTCAAGAAAGGCAATAGAAGTGATAAGCAAAATAACAGGCCAATCTCATTGAGGTCGGTTTGCAGTAGGATTTTAGAACATATACTTTCGTGAAATATTATGAACTACCTCGAAGAGAACGACCCATTGTCGCATTGTCAACACGTATTCAGGAAGTATCATTCTCGTGAAACACAGCTAGCTGTTTACTCAAATATGTGATGAGAGCTGTAGACAAGGGATGTCAAATAGATTCCGTATTTCTAGATTTACGGAAGGCTTTGACACTGAGGCTTACAAGCGTCTTCTAATCAATTAGCGTGCTTATGGAACATCGCCACAGTTGTGCTACTGGATTCGTGATTTCCTGTCATAAAGATCACAGTACGTTCTAATTGACAGTAAGTCATCGAATAGAACAGAAGTGTCATCTGGCGTTCCACAGGGAAGTGTTATAAGGGCCGCTACTCTTCCTTACTTTTATAAACGATTTAGGAGACAATCTGACGAGCTCTCTTAGACTGTTTGCGAATTATGCTGTTATTTGCAACTGCAAACTGATTTAGATAAGATATCTGCGTGGTGCAAAATTGGCAACAGACCCTGAATAATGACCACTAAAAGGACTCTGTTCAACTTAAGTTACATTATAAATCAGTCAAACTCACAGGGCGTCATTTCTACTAAATGCTAGAAGTAACAATAACGAACAAGTTTATTGGAAAGAACACATATAAAATATTGTAGGGAAGGCGAACCAGCGACTACGTTTCAAAGGCAGAACACTTAGAAGATGCAACAGCTCTACCAAGAAACTGCCTACACTACACTTATGTCTCCTACTTTGGAGTATTGCTGCGCATTATGGAATCCACACCTAGTGGGTCTGACGGACGATTTAAACAAAATTCAGAGAAGGGCAGCTCGTTTTGTGTTATCACGTTGTAGTGGAAAGAATGTCACGGAAATGATGCACGAATTGGAGTGGAAATCATTAAAAGAAAGGCATAATTTGTTGCGGCGAGATCTATTTGCGGAATTTCTTCGCCAACTTTCTCTTCAGAATGTGATCATATGTTGTTGGCCCTTACCTACATAGGGAGAATTATCATCATAATAAAATAAGAGAAATCAGATCCAAAACAGAAAGATTTAGGTTCACCATTTTCTAGCGAACTATTAGAGAATGGAACTATTGAGAAATATAAAAGTGGTTCTATGATCCTTCTGCCACGAACTTCAATTTGACTTGCAAAGTATCTGTGTATATTGTAGAAGGACAACCCACTTTCTGATCGAGTCCCCCAAGTGCTGACATCAAATATGAAAGAAGTGGCGTTGTTCATCATATCCAAAGTTACACTATCGTAAGTACATTTATGTTTGCCAGAAATATTCGATACCGGCGAAGATCAAATTGGATGGATGGAAACGCTGTTAAGAGGAAAGTCACCTTTTGAAAACTTCTAAACATCTGAAACGAACAAGCTCTAAGCATGGCCAGCCTCTGGACTGAACTATTTACCTATGATGATCTTACCATAAACATGAGACAGCTTAATGACTTGGACTTCGTTTAAATGCTAAACAGAATAAGATTTTGTGTGACTTCAAAAGAATTCTACATCTACATCTATACTCCGCAATCCCCCGTAAAGTTCGTGGAGGGTACACTATACCACTACTAGGCATTTCCTTTCCTATTCCACTCCCAAAGAGGACGAGGGACAACAGAATGTCTATATGCCTCAGTTCGAACCATAATTTCTCTAATCTTGTCGATGTGATCTTTAGGAGAAATGTAAGTAGGCGGCAGGAAGATCGTTCTACACTCAGCTTCAAGTTCCGGACCTCTGAATTTCTTCAGCAAAGTTTCTCCAAAAGCACGTCGTCTTCCCTCCAGCGATCCCCATTTGAGTTTCCGGAGCATTTCCATGACACTCGCACATTGGTCGAATCTACCAGTAAAGAATCTAACTGCTAGCCTCTGAACTGCTTCCATGTCTTCCTTTAAACTGATCTGCTGCGGGTCCCAAACATTTGATCAATTGTAAAGATGTAGTCGTACAAGCGTTTTATATGTGGTCTCCTTTGCAGATGAAGTACATCTTCCTAAAATAAACCGAAGTCGGCTGTCCGCCTTGCTCAAACTGTCCTTACATGTTTGTTCATTTCATATCGCTCTGCTATGTTCCGCCTAGATATTTGAACGACGCGACTGCATAAAGAAGCTCCCTACTAATACTGTAACCGGACATTATGCGATTGTTTTTCCTACTTATGCGCATCACCTTATATTTTCTACATATAGAGTTAGCTTCACACCAACTAGAAATTTTGTCTAAGTCTTCCCGTATGCTATTATAGTCATAGATGACACCCTCCCATACACCACAGCATAATCAGCAAGCAGCCGCAAATTAGAAGTTTTCTGTCCATTAGATCATTTATATTGATAAAACAATAACAGCGGTCCTGTCACACTCCCCTGTGGCACGCCTGACGATATACACGTCTCTGATGATCACGCGCCGTCGAGAATAACGTACTGCGTTGTATTAATTAGGAAGTGTTCCAGCTACTTACAAATCTGTGAACCTATTCCATATGCTCATATCTTCATTAGCAATCTGCGGTCTTGCACCGCGTCAATTTCTACCTGTTGCCCTTCATCCATGGCTTGCAAGATGTCATGTCATGTGCGAAAAGGGCAATCTGAGTTTCACGCGAACGATGTTTTCTCAACCCGTGCTGATTTATATAAAGAAGCTTATCCGTCTCAAGGAAATTTCCTATATTCGAACTGAGAATCTGCTCTAAAATTCTACATGAAACTGATGTCAACGATGTTGGCCTGTAATTCTGTGGGTCAGTTCTCTTTCCTTTCTTATAAACGGGACTCACCAGCGCTTTTTTCCAATCACTAGGAACTTTGCGCTGAATTAAAGATTCGCGATAAATGCAAGCTAAGTAGGGGGCCAATGCCGCAGAATACTCTTTGTAAAACCGAACTGGTGTTCCAATCGGACCAGCAGACTTTTTCGTATTTAGGTCTCTCAGCTGCTTCTCTACAACGGAAATTCCTATTACTATGTCCTCCATTTCGGAATTAGTACGTTGATCAAATGATGGTACGTTTGTGCGGTCCTCCTGCATGAAAGATTTCTTAAAGGTTAAATTTAGAACTTCAGCTTTCTGTTTGCCTTCTTCTATTACTGCCACGGAATGATCAACCAGTGACTGGATAGTGGACTTTGACCCGCTTATAGATTTTACACAGAACCAGAATTTTTTCGGGTTCTCGAAAAGATCTTTTGCTAAGGTATGGCTGTGCTAATTATTGTATGCTTCGCGAAACGACCTTTTTATAGACGCACGAATCTGTACTAACTTTTTCGTGTCATCATTTGCGTGTCATCATTTGCGTGTTCCTTCTTGAACCGAGAGAGTAACAGCAATTCCAATTAAAGCAAATAATTAGAAATACTGAATGTCAAAACTTACTGAAGACGCAGTTTGCATGTGCCAATAATTAAACACCGCAGTGCTTAAATGTCGTTATCTAAAATGAATCTTTGAGCTGTAGATAGCATACATTGCCCTAAGTCTCTCTGAGTATATAAAAAATTATGAAGATGATGCCTCGACGACAGCAGGGCTAGATGAAAATATAGTTATTAAAATAGGAGTAAAAGTTATCTTTGGACGAAATACTGACCTGAGTTTTCTTAAGGGGATCTAGAAGTGAACGGGGTGCATTTTCATACCTTGGTTTCAGTGCACATTACTCTTGATCTACAATGCGGAGGAAGTTGTGATTTTTTACCAGCACTGAATGAAATTAACTCGAGGTGTAATAGGAATTTTATTGAAATATCTGTTATAGTTTAAGAATTACAATATTTGCCTAACAGATGTTTTATAATGCACGTTCGCATTCTGGAAACATTTTCTGGTGCATCATTAGTCTAATAGCCGCTGTCAAGAAATGTAGGAACACATTATTCCCCTTCTTTTGTAGTTTGGAGCATATCTAAGGCAACAGAAAAACCCTTATTGTTTTTCATTACTATTTTGTCTAAAAAATACCGTTAAAGATATATCTACAGAATGACAAATATAGATAATTTCGGCAATGTGTTAGGCATAATACAAAGATACTGTCCCATTCTTCAATTGTAAGAAATTTGGTGAACATAGCTAAAACCGTTATGACGATATATGTACCTAATGTTCTGAAAATGCAGTTTCGAGAAAATGAGAAAAGTATGTGCAGGGTGTTTTTGACTCGCCTCTTTCAGAACATACGAGGAGCATAATCTTGTTGCCCAGCTGTTTCTTTATCCTCTGTAGATTTTTTCACTCGTCTTTTCCTTTCTCTGGACTCTTTAGTAGTGGCTTCCGAAGCCCTTTCAGCGTCAACTAGTCGCTGATGATCTATGGCAGTCAGAGCACCTGTCATTTTATTTCTTGGTTGGATGCCTAATTTGACCATTACCTTGGTCCTGTTAATTACACCATAACAACCAGATAACAGCATCCATCACACCTATTTTGAGTATTGTTAAACCAACAAACTCTGTCTTCGGTAGTCGTTGCCACACGCAGCTGTTGAAACTGTCATTAGTATTTTGTGTACAGCCATGTAGACGTTTGCTAAGTAATATTTTATGTGCAAGGTCCCTGTATATTGGGTTTATTGTTTCCATGACTGTGGCAGGCATGGAATGTTTATGGTGATATTCCTTACCTGAAGCATCAGCGTGGACTGTGTGCAGACATTTGTTAAAAGAGCGTTTAAGATTATAATAACTGTTTAAACGTAAATAAACCATATACTTTTGGATACAGGGGAAATTTGTCTCTCGGGTGGAGGCAAAAAAATCTTTTCCATTTTTCAGACACTTTCACGTCCAGGTCCCGTGAAGTCAGCGGTTCTATCGGTATCGACCAAGGTGTAATGTAGCTCATGGAAATGCGAAATAAATAAATACAAGAAACAAAACAAAAACAAAATTCTGCGTTTAGTAATTAATATCGTTACGAGCTATGTCTGGTCATACTAAATTTGCAATTTTTAATAGCGCTTATGTTCATCGCGAACACTTTCCAATATTTATTTTTGAAGACATAATGGAATGTCACCACCGATCTTACTGATTAAACCATATAAAACTCAGTCTAGATAGCAAATTTTATTTTCTCTGGTAACCAGTTTCGGCCACTTAAATGAACGTCTTCACGCCACAACAACCATAATGTTGGCCACCGTTTGTTTTCAATAGTAGCTGTCTACGAGGTTGAGCAGTCGACATTCATCCTTCTAGACAGTGATTATTAATAACCTCTTATAAATACACATAAAATTAGGTATATACAAAAATACGTGCACTTTACATTACGATTAGATATGTGTTAATCATACCCGCACAGCAGTTTGCATTATTAATATATTCGTATACAGCGCGTGCGAATTCGTATATTTCAGGGATCCATATCTCGGGTTTTATTGATCACAGAATTAAGGGATAAAGTGTACTGGATAACGCTTGACCTAGTGATTATTTTCAAACATATAAGAATGGCAATACTGTAACTGTCCTCAAAGTACTGCGTCAAAATTGTAATTTCAAATAATCACTTGTTTGTAAAAGTATGGGAACAACTGCGGTGGTAAAATTCCCTAGACTTACCAACTACTTAAACTAACTAATGATAAGAACAACACATACACCTGTAATCGAGGAAGGATACGAACCTACGAGGGGAGCTGCCGCGCACTCCACAGCAAGGCGCATTAGAGCGCGCGGCCATTTCCGAGTTGAAATTTTAAGTATTACACACTCCTTGGAGCCCGTCCAAATTCATGGAATCGAAAATTTTTTTGCCAGTTACGGGTGTTTTATAGTGGGCTTTATACAGTTTACATTATTATCAGAATATCACGAAAACCACGATTTTTTGGTACCAAAATCACTAATTGGGGATCAGACTTCTCGACATTTTCTGTTCACTACAAATCATCGAGCCGGCCTCGGTGGCCGAGCGGTCTGTGGCGTGCCAGCCACGGTCTGCACGGCCGCTGCGGTCGGGGATTCGAATACCGCCTCGGGCATAGATGTTTTTGCCGTTTTTAGTATAAGTTAGTTTGTAAATAGTTTGTAAGTTTAGGGACTGATGACCCCGTAGTTAAGCCCCATAGGCTCTACAAACATTTGAACATTTGAACAAATCGCCGAAATTTTTACCGTATGTTCATAAGATTATATTCTCAAAGTAATTTTTTTATTCTTTTCCTGTATCTTCATCCGTTACGATCCTGCATTTGCACAAAATCATAAAACCCGATTCTTAGCCGTTTTGGGTCGTAAGTCGCAAATATCTAATTAACTAACAACATAAAATTGTTCAAATATTTACAATTAATCCTGTAGACATTTATCCAGAAACGGAGTTTTTCTACTTTGAAAAATCCTTTCCGTTATTAAGATACAAAAGTAAAACCGCAACATTTGGCAAGCAAAAGTGCGTATTGTGATGACAGACGTCCTTTAGGCTGTTCTAAAACTTACCATCCGATTAGAAAAATTCCACTCGGCGACGGAATTTGATTTTTGCACATCCTACTGATTTATATTTTCGCTCGATGAAGCGGTGATTTCATTCTCGTTATTCATCGTAGATAATGTGCAACATCATGTACAGCGATGTATTAGGACATATTTTAAAGATTCGCAGAGCTGAAAAAAAGTGTGTACATTTGTGGAATGGTTGATTTTAGAGTATACATAACTGTGTGTGAAATGTAGACAACATATCGAAATTGTATTTGCAGTTGATAGTAGAATCTTATATACGAAAAGACTTGACGAAAACTATAGTCAGTCGGCCAGACCAAACTACCCGCGCCGATTTCCTTCATTTTTGTTTTAAACGAAACATATTCATTCACAGATTTGTCATCAAGCATCAGAATTTACATAACTCACGCCTTCCTTTTTCTATGCTCAAACGCGATTTCCTTATGTATATTTCTTATGGGGATGTCCTTGCTCTAAAGTCAGTCGCTCAGACCGTTCTATCCGAACGATTTCCTTCATTTTTGCTTTAAGCGAAGGCTATTCATTCGCAGATTTGTCAATATCGGAATTAACTTGAGTCTATCCATCCTTTACTTTTATTTAAACGCGGTAGCCTTCTGTCCTTGCATTGATTATTTTAATCGGTTTGTTTTACGATACCTTCGGTTCTAATTAAGGTACGCAGTTCTCTTTGACATAACAACACTCAACGGATCAAGCTCTTTCATTTGTGCTTTCAAACACTTGCAATTATTTATTCTGAGGAAAGTTATGCACGAAGAATCAACTTTACTTTCATTTTTTTCCAACTTATCATTCCACTAACGGCGCGAAGTATTCGCACCGGTACTCTTGTTATATATTATTTGGTTCACGAGATATTCGTCTGTGAACGACATTATGCTAGAGAAATATGTTCCAAAATGCCATTTTTGGAGATCGTATCTTGCGGAGTAGCAAATGACTGAAATGTCATCTGTACGTTCTTTTGCCGCTCCCGTGAGCTACAGACATTATCGAATTAGGGTGGCTTGCGTGCCACAACGATACAGATAGCCGTACCGTAGGTGCAACCACAGCGGAGGTGTGTCTGTGGAGAGGCCAGACAAACGTGTGGCTCCTGAACAGGGGCAGCAGGGCAAGAGTATCGATGGTTGTATGAGCTGGCCTCGTAACATCAGCTAACGTGGCTGTGCCATTTATTGCGAACGGTTGGACGTAAGGGGAGACTACAGTCATTACTTTTCCTGAGGACATGCGGCTCCACTGTATGATTACAAGATGAAGGCGTCTTCTCGGGTAAAATATTCTGGAGGCAAAACAGTCCCCCATAAGGCTCTCTGGGCGGAGACTACTCACAAGGATGTCGTCATAAAGAAGAACAAAACAATGCCGTGGTCTTATGGATTTATTATTAAAAAACCAACGTTTCGTTCCCAACTGCGAAGGACATTTTCAAGAGGGATCGCGGCACTTTTGTACGTCCGATGCACACCCTGGCTCGCTACTGACTGAAACCAGACTCCGTTTACGAGGGTGCGCGCGCAGAGGTGTGACGTCAGATGTTTTTGATATGCGTGCGCAGATTGCCGTCGTCCGTTGTTAATATCGTCCCATGGTGGAAGACTGTTACATTTCTTCTTCTCTGTACAGTCTTTCGAGGTATCCATTTGTGGCTGTTAAAACCTGAGCCTTATCAAATTGAATAAGGTGGTCCCTCAGTTTAAAAACATGTTCAGTAACAGCTGATCTGTCGATCTCTCCCCTTCTACAGTTCCCCTTGTGCTCTTCTAGTCGTTTCTTGACCGTTCTTTTTATGGTACCCAAGTACGTCTCCACAGCTACAGGAAATTATATAAATTTCTTTTTCCAGCGGTTTGCGAGCATCCTTCGCCGATTTCAGGTGATCCTGTATCTTTGGAGTAGGTTTGTAGATAACGGCAAAATTCCGTTTCGTTAAAATTTTGCCGATGCGTTCGGTGACGTCCTTAATAAAAGGCAGGAAGACTTTAGATTTCACAGGAACCTTTTCATCTTTTTCAGTTCTACGTGTAGACCTCAACGCTCTCCTTATCTCTGTGGACGAATAGCCATTCTTATGTAAAGCATTAGTCAGGTGTTTCAATCCGCGTCGAGTAATTCCGATTCGCAAATGTTCGTTGCTCTGCCTGCCAACGTCTTTATAATGCCCAGATTTTGCTGTGGGTGGTTGTTTGAATCCCGGTGCAGATAACGGTCTGTGTAGGTGGGCTTCCCATAAACTGTATGGCACAATCTTCGAATTCCGTTTTTGAAAACTGATACGCCAAGAAAATTCAGTTTTCCGTCTGCCTCCTTTTCCATGCTAAACTGAATTCTAGAATTAATCCCGTTGAGGTGTTGAAGAAAACGTTCTAGTTCCTCTCTACCATGCCTCCACACAACAAACGTATCGTCTATATAGCGGAACCAAATAGCAGGTTTTTCGTTTGCTGTTTTCAGTGCCTGTTTTCCATACAGATATTTGCTATAAGCGGGCTTAGAGGGCTCCCCATAGCTACACCATCTGTTTGTCCATAGAAATTGTAACACATCCTAATAATTTCAATAGGATGGAGGAGGCGTGAAACTAAATGAAATCTGGATTCCAGAGTTTAAGAAGAAATGTAACAGTTTTCCACCATGGGACGATATTAACAACGGACGACGGCAATCGGTAACGACGAATTGCGCGCGCAGATACAAAACATCTGACATCAGACCTCTGCGAGCGACCCATCGTAAACGGAGTTTGGTTTCAGTCAGTAGCGAGCCAGGGTGTGCATCGGACATACGAAAGTGCCATGATCCCCCTTGAAAATGTCCTCCGCAGTTGGGGACGAAACGTTGGGTTTTAATAATAAATCCATAAGACCACGGCATAACAGCCCGTAAATTATTAAGTACAAAACAACATTCTACAGATCAAAGCCTAGAAAATTTTATCCCTTAATTGGATACCGGTACTTAAGTCAGAAAATATGAAATCAGAAATGGATAGATTGACGTTAGATATAGTGAGTATTAGTAAAGTTCGGCGACACGGCGAACACGATTTTTGGTCAGGTGAGTACAGGGTTATAAATACGCATTCGGTTGGGGGAAATACAGGAGTAGGTGTAATAATGAGAATAGGAATGCGGGTAAGTTACTGCGGATAGCATATTGAATGTATTATCGTAGCAAACATAGGCACGAAAATACTAACATCGACGACGGTAGTAGTTTAAATGCCAACTATCTCTGCCAGTGGTGAGGAGATCGAACAAATGTATGAGAATATAAAAGAAATTATTCAGACATTTAAGGGAGAGGAAAACTCTATTGTGATTGCCGACTGGTACTCGGTAGTAGGAAACGTAATGCGTGAATATGGACTGGGGAAAAGAAATGAAATGGCAGGTAGAATTTTGTATGAAGCAAAAGATAATAATCAGGAAAGGGGGCTGTAAATGTTGAAGAGACCAGAAGGCACTGGTAGGAACCAGATTGATTTCATAATGGTAAGACTGAGGTTTAGAAACCACTTTTTAAACAGTAAGACAAATCCAGTAGTAGATATAGACTAACTATAACGTACGGTTTATGGATTGTAGCTAAAGCTGAAGAAAGTACATAAAAGGTAAGCAAGTTAGGAGATGGAACCTGGATAAATTGAAGGAACCAGAGGTTGTCGAGATTTTCAAAGAGAGCATTCTGCGATAGAGTAGAAGAAGAATGGGCGGCTTTGAGAGATACAGTAGTGAAGGCCGCAGAGTATCATATATGCAGAAGGACACAGGCTAACGGAAATCCTTGATTATCAGAGGAGATACTCAACTTGAATTATGAAAGGAAATAATATAAAAATGCACCAAGTGAAGAAGGGGAGAGGGAGTACAGATGTCTAAAAATGAGGTTGACAGGAAGTGCAGGTTGGTTAAGCTGCAGCTGCTAGAGGACAAATGCAAGACCGTAGAAGAATATATAAGTAGGAGGAAGACAGAGTCTGTCCATAAGAAAATAAAGGAGATATTTGGACACAAGAAAAATAGTTGCAGCAATATCAAGAACTCAGATGGAAAATCCGTACTAAGGAAAGAAGGGAAAGCTAAAAGGTGAAAGGAATATATAGAGGGCCTATACAAGGGAAATGAACTTGAAGGCAATATTGTCTAAACGGAAATGGAGTAGACGAGAATGAGATAGGAGACACAATACTGCGCAAAAAATTTGACAGAAGACTAACAGATTTGAGTCGAAACAAGGTCCCTGTAGTAGATAACATTCCCTCTGAACTGCTAATATCGCTGGGAGAGCCAGTCATGAAGAAATTGTTCCTCCTTGTATGAAAAATTATGAGACAGGGGACACACCCTCAGACTGTAGTAAGAATATAATAATTTCGTTTCCAAAGAAATCAAATTCGGTCAAATGTGAAAAATTTAAAAAAAAGGCAATAGTGGAAGATCAGTTGGATTTAGGAGAAATGTTGGAAGACGCTAGGGAGTACTCACATTACAACTTATCTTAATAGATAGTTTAAGGAAAAGCAAACCTACGTTTGTAGCTTTCCTAGATTTGGAGAACGATTTTGACTAAGTTGACTGGCATACACTCAAATTCCTAAGGAAGCATGGATAACATGTAGGTAACGTGAAGTAATATGAAGCTTGTACAAAGACTGGACAGCATTTGTTGAAGAAGGGCATGAAAGGGACGCCGTGGTTGAGATGGGGGTAAGAAAGGATTGTAGCTTTTCCCCAATGTTGTTCAATCTATATAATGAGTAAGTGGTGAAGGAATACAAGGAGAAATTTGATGAAGAAATTAAAATGTAGGGTAAAGAAATAAAATTGTTGTGGTTTGCCGATGACGTAACTCCGACGGAGGCAGCAAAGAACACAGAAGAGCAGTTGAACGAAGTGGATAGTGTCTTGAAGGGTAGTTATAAGACGAACATTAACAAGGGTAATGGAATGTAGTGTAATAAAATCAGACTATGCTGAAGGAATTAGATTAGCTAATGATATAATAAAAGTAGTAGATGAGTTTTGTTATTTGGGTAGTTAAATAACTTATGATGGCAGAAGCAACGAAGATACAAAATGAAGAAAGGCTAGGGGAAGTAAAGCATTTCTGAAGAAGTGGAAGTTTTTGACATCCAGTATTGATGTAAATGTTTGGAAATCTTCTCTGAAAGTATTTGTCTGGAGTGTAGCATTCTACGGGAGTGAAACGAAGACGATAAGGAGTTCAGACAGAAAGATGATAGAAGCTTTTGAAATGTCGTGCTACAGACGAATTCTGAAGATTATATGGGTATATGACGTGACTAATGAGGACGGTAATGAACAGAATAGAAGAAAAACTAAGGTTCTTGCAGATCTTCACTAAGAGAAGGGGTAGACTGGTGGGACACATTCTGAAACATAAATGAATTGTCAATTTTGCATTGTAGGGAAATTTATGGGGTAAAAATCGTAGGCGGAGGCCGACAGACAAATACAGCAAGCAGGTTGAATTGAATGTAGGTTGCCGTTCTTATTCGGAGATGAAGAGGCTTGCTCACGACAGGGTGGCGTGGACAGTTTCATCAAACCAGTCTCCGGACTAAACACCTCAACAACAATACATAGTTTAGATGTTAACCTACAAAATCTGTTTCTCTTTTCAAGAATCTGAATTCGTCATCACGATACGCTAGAAAAATCATACTTTTTCGTATAAGAAATACCGATTGTGTAGATTGGTGATATTTCCTGTAGCTTACGATCCTATGAAGCCTTGAAGTTTTTTCCATAATACCCGCCAGGTCCTAAGATTTTTATCTGTCACTTTCCACTACTTCCACCTCTGGCAGCATTGCTGATGCGAAAAATACCGAGTAGCACCGTGGTTCGGAATCCCGTTAAACTGTAGGTCCCCCTATAACTAGCTGGATAAGTCAGTTCGAAAGTCGCAGGAAGGCAACGGCATACCACCTCCAAACAGGACCATGCCTAGTAAACCACTTTGGTGTTCAAACCAATCTTCGGATTGTTGACTGCTTTTTTTTACTATTCGTTACCGAGATCCGGTCTTGCGTAATATTTTACG
This sequence comes from Locusta migratoria, assembly GCA_026315105.1. Lineage (NCBI taxonomy): Eukaryota > Metazoa > Arthropoda > Insecta > Orthoptera > Acrididae > Locusta > Locusta migratoria. The sequence continues at coordinate 216,033,629 of CM048749.1, forward strand.
AATGTTGGGAAAGGACAGAGAGGGTTCGTAATTCGGTGGTCATAAAACTATGTTCATAGTTGCCATTTACTCACCAATTATGTTTATAAAAGTCACAACTCATCATGAATGTGGTGTGTGTAGAAAATATTTAATTTTTTACTGGTGTTCGTCACACATCGCCTACTTTGTGCCTGTGACGAATATTTGGCCATTTTCACGGTTATAACCGTAAATCGCGTCTGTGCTATCAAGACGGTAAATCCATTGCATACTGACATTAATACAGGTTGTACTGAACAACTTTGCAATTTAGATGATGGGTATGGCCATTACCTATCGCCGTAAATTGTGACAGACCAAACAGTATTTGTGATGACTGACCCCTCTCTATTCACAATTCTCCCTGTTACATGATAATTTGTCTCTTCAGAAAAGGGATGAACATTGGTAACACCCCTGAATTTCAAGAGTATTCGAATCATCGGGCGATGACTGAAAAAAATGATCAGCAATTTCTTTGCCATTCTTAGATAATTTATAATGTCTCCATTAAAACAGCTGAATATTGCTATTCCGCTCCCCTTTTTCCGTCAGCAAATATGCTCTTATAAACCTTAATTCCGTTTTCTAATTTCTCCTTGCTTTTTTTCACAGATTTCGCAATGTTGAGATTGAATGACAGTAGGGAAGAGGCCATTCTCTCCCTTTTCTAGCACTGAGATTCTTTCATGGCCTTCGAATCATATCTGCAGTCTGGTTCCTGGACAAACTGTTTAAGAGTTTTTGTTTTATTTAGTTTACTCCCACTGATTTCAAAATTTGAAAGATAGAATTCCAATCAAAATTGTCGAAAACTTTCTCCATATCTACTAAAGCTATAAACATAAGTTTACGTTTCCTTAATCTATCTTCGAAGATCATTCGTAACGTATTACTTCACATTTTCCTAAATTTGTCCTAAATGTAAATATACATTCAATGGTAATTTATGTGAATCTATTTCCTGGTAAGAATATAGAGATTTCGGCTGATGAAGTCTAGTAGAAATACTCAATAGCCGTTATTTTATAGTCGTATAATACCCCGGTTTCAGCGTTCCAAATAAGCCATCTTCAGGCCCGATTCATTGAAATAAATCGCATGCTGATAAGTTGTATTTTCTTGTTCACGAAGGGACGGTCTTGTTCCATTAACCAGTATGGGACATTGATTGATTTAATTCTTGTAGAAAAACACCGAACTGTCATTTTTCAAACAAGATCCAACTGATGAAGACATTAGCAGAGATTTCTATCAACAACAGGGGCCTGAAGAAGGTATGATTGGAATACCAAAACTGGTAACATAAATCTTTACGAAGTAGCTGTTGCGTGTTTTTTCAACAAGGATCGCCGATGAGGTCTGGTTCTATCAGTTTCTCCATTTGTTCATAAATAATTCATGTTACTATTTTGTAATCATGACCCATTAATCTGATGGTACTGTAGTTTTCAGCCTAAATTTGGAATTACATTTTTTTAAAGGGTAAAATTATATCTTTAGTTCGAGGTCCTGTTATTTCTGAACAAATTTCCCACTGGTAGTATTAAATAGTGTCCAGTAATTATATAGTACATTTTCCTTAACCCTTTCCCTCCCGATGTTGCCACATGGCAACATAATTTTTATGTTCCCCTGGCCTCGACCATCTGTCTAAAGATAGAAAACAAAATTGTAGGATTTTTCAAAATTCATTGTGACTAGCTTATCTACCATTACGTAGAAGAAACACAGAGCATTAGGTTACAATGCATTAACAAAATATGTATTGTTGCTTCATGTCTAAGTTGGAGTACATGCAGCAAGACTTTCAAATTATTATAACGAGGTAAAGGAAACAAAGTAATTTGAAAAATTAATTAATAATTTGTAGCAATCAGCTTCAAAACGCTGTTGTGATAAATCCTGCTCAATGATGCCAAATGGAGACATCCCGAATTTACATAAAAATGTTATTGTTACGAGGTAGGGCAATAAAGTAATGTGACTGTCGGGAAGAAATGTAGCTTACCATTTCAGTCAAGTTTAGTGTTGTCGCCTTCAAAGTAGTTCTCTTCTGATTGCACACAATTCTTTCAGTGCTTCTGCCATTGATGGTAACATTTCTGGAACTCATCTTCTGTAATATCCTCCAAGAACCTCTTCACAGCTTTTTGGACATTCGTGTTCTTTGATAATGGTGTCCCTTGACCGCCGTTTTAACTCTTGGAAATAGAAAGTATTCAGACCGAATGATATCTGGTGAATAGGGTGGCTGTGGTAGTACTGAAATTTGTTATGAGGTTAAAAAATTGCTGTACTGACAGAGCAGTATGGGATGGCGCAGTATCGTCATGCAGATCTTCAGTTATTATTAGACGAACCGCTTCTCGATTGATGCTGAGTTCTTCTGCAATCATTTTCACGGATAATCTTTGATTATGTCGTATGAGTTCACGCACCCTGGCTAAGTTGACATCCGTTCGTGAGGTTATGGTCCTCGTCTTCAACATTTGTTCTGACTTCACCAAACATTTTATGCCAACTAAACACTTGAGCTCTTGATATAACATCCTCTTAAAAAGCCTTCTGAAGCTTACCGCCACGTTGTCACCTAATTTAACGCAAAAAGAAATGGCATCGCAATATTATGTGGTTCCATTTCCGTGACGAGAGACACAAACATGCGTTGACTTATTACAGCACAACTTACGACTGAATAGTTGCATCGATATGCAGCTTGGACTAGAAGCAAAACCACCTAGAAGACAGGGCCTTACAACTGACCGTGTCTACGTTACAACGAGAGGCAGCGAACGCAAGCTGACTGGCCGGCCACTGCGAGGCGGTGGGCGTGCCCCAGCGGGCAGCCAGTCAATTGGCATCTTGGTGTGTCGTAGGGCAACACCACCCAGAGAGGAGGCCGCGGCGGTCTCGTGTGACGTCACGCAGTGTAGGCATCGTTCGCGTAGCTTACTGGGTGGCCGCTGGGGCACGGCCCACTATACCGTAGCGAGCAGCCAGTGAGCTGCGCGAGCGGTGCCTACACTGCCTGACGTCACACGAGAGCGCCGCGGCCTTCTCTCTAGGTGGTGTTGCGTAGGCACAGCCAATTGTGAGGCCTTGTCTTCTAGGCGGTGTTGCTAGAAGCATCTTATAGACCAAGGTCTACTTGCCACATCTTGCAAGAAAATCAGTCTCATTACTTTATTGTCGGACCTCGTATACAGTATTCCAATCGTTATGTATAGACTAGTCGTCCCGGAAAATGCTTTGCAATTGCTAATATGTATGTCCTCTTGCTTTGAACGTCAAATGTGCAAATGTTTTTCGCAGTGGTACGAATAATGTTGATACCCTAAAGAAAAGAGCTCTTTCAGTTTTCCCTAAATTTTCCTATTTTCTGGCGAACTATTCCAAACTTTTACTGCACTCAAATCTTCCTCTCGCTGTGAACGTCGAATGGGGAAAGTTTTATCGCAATCAGATAAATGGTTTTGATATTTCATAGAAAAATCTCTATTTTTTCTGAAATTTCCAATTTTTCTGGAAACTTTTTCAAATTTTTATTTCAGAAGAACGTTACTCTTGCTTTGAACGTCAAATATGCAAAATTTTATCGCAATCAGACGAATGATACTGATATCCAATTGAAAAAAGCTCTTTCAGTTTGTCGCGAATTTTCAAAATTTCCGGGTAACTTTCCCAAATTTTTAGTTCATAAAACCGTTCATCTTTCGTTGAACGTCAAATGATAAAAAATTTCTGCTATCGGTTGAACGGTTGTCAACGTATATTGTTAAGTACATGTAGAAACACATTCAAAAAGGAACTTGGTTCGAATTTTGCGAGTTCCGTTTTTAATTATCCCTAGCTTTTTTTTCCAAGACCATAATGAACAAAACAAAAAAAGAATTGCCCCTCTCCGTCATGCGAATAGTCAGTTATAGTGCTGAATTCGATCAAAAACACGTTGAAAAACGAACTTTCAGTTTTTCTCAAATTTCCAATTTTCCGGTAGATTTTCCAAAAACTGCATACAAACCTTATTCTGTCAAGCCGTGCTCAAGTGATGCTCTTACAACCATGAAGCAATTGATTTTTATTCATAGAAAAAAAAATCACTTTCTGTTTTTCCTAAATTTTCTTACTTTCCGGGCGACTATTCCAAATTTTTATTTGATGTGAACCTTCCTCTTGCTTTCAACATGAAATATAGAAAATTTTATCGCAATTGGATTGGTAGCTCACTGGAAAAGCTGTTTCAGTTTTTGCAGATTTTCTTCTTTTCCGGCAACTTTTCTATATTTTATCACCGTTTAAACCTTCCATGAACCAGCACGAATATTTCAAGACTGTAATTAGCCAAATCGGTTCAGCCGTTCTCGAGTTTTAGCGAGACTAACGAACAGCAATATATATATGTGTGTGTGTGTGTGTGTGTTTGTGTGTGTGTATGTTCATTAATTAATATAATTTGGCGTTGAAATGGATAACTTTAAAACAGCTAGTCTCGCTATAATCTTAAATTACTGTAAAACAGACGATTTTAGGCATTTCCGAAACGTGGAGTGCTTGAGGAATGAAAACAGTGGCATTCAGTGCTGACACGGGATCAAAAAAACCAAACAAAAAAATAGCTTTGTAGCATTCTGTATGATGTAGTTGTTTTGTTAATAAGTAAAGCATTACTCGGTAGTGAGAATAAACATCAACGTGACAACCAGAACGCTTCTGCTCACTCAGACTCACGCTCACAGATGCACGCTCGCAGCTGCAGAGGAGCGGACTCACCCGCGAGTGGCTGCCGCTGGAGAAGCGCCCGCCGCTCCCGCCCCCGCCGCCCCCGCCCCCAGAAGAGCCCGCGGCCGCCACGTTGCTGCCGCTGCCGCCCCCGCCGCCAGAAGAACCGCCGCCGCCGCTGCCGGCTCCCCGGTTGCAGCCCACCATGGCTATCACCTCCATGGAGCGGCTCGCGTCCGTCCCAGACGACGACTGCTGGCGGAAGCGCCGGCCGAAGTGCACCAGCTTGCGCGTGATCATCGCGTTCATGAAGATGATGAGCAGCACGGGCAGGATCAGCGTCACCAGGCTGTCCACGATGTTGATGATGCGCATCGTGTCGTGGTACTCGGGCAGCAACTCGCACACTGCGCTGCCGTCCTCCTGCTGCACCTGCAGCATAAAAAAGGAAGGAAGCTTTGAGTTTAACCTGTAGCATACACTGGTACCACACGCAGGGCCTGCTTAGGTTGTACACTTGAAAGGTGGGAATTATAGACATCAAAGTGGTTTCTCTCTTCACTCGCGTTTCTCTGCCTGTTTAATTGCAGCTAATTGATGCTATCTTTGGTGTTGAGTTACAAATTTAGTGTAACATAACTTCTTGCTATTGCGTATTTAGTGACCAGAACAGACAGATTGGGTATGCTGTGGGAAGTCCCTTGTCATCCATCATCGCCAGTTTGTTAATAGAGGCCTTCGATAAACTTGCCTTGCAGTTAGTGGAGTTGAAACTTTCTTTATTCAGATATTTAGACGATACTTTTTACGGTTTTACCTCATCGTGGTTATATATTGTAAAAGTAACATGCCGGTCGCAGTGGTCGAGGGGACTAAGGCGCTCCAGTCACGGTCTGCACGGCCACTACGGTCGGGGGTTCGAATCCCCCCTCGGTCAAGGATATTTGTGCCGTCCTAGTTCGTAAATAGTTCATAAGTAGTTTGTAAGTTTAGGGACTGATGACCACATAGACTATACAAACATTTGAACATTTAAAAGTGACATGAACTCGTGTATGAGGCATGCGACCATAATTAAATTAATCAGTACTATTGCAAGAAAGTTGAATAGGTCGCAGTATAGAAGGTTGCACATCAGGCACAGTATGACTTCATTATGACACATTTCAGATTTTATCCATCAACACATACTCATATGTTCGTGATCGATAGCTAAATGTAGACATGTAAGTGCACGTTTACCAACGTCTGTACCGTGAACATCTTATTGAACGTCTATGTACCTACATCTGTTAATGTATACATGTAGCTGTAAATCACGAACAGAGGAAAATGGGATAACATTCAAAACACATCATAATAAAATCATTCTGTGTTTGATGTATGACCTTCAACACAATGACCCATGCAGCTTCCTTGCAGTACGACTGATTAAATTTTTTGCAAAATCTAACTTCAACCCACCTGAATATGTGCATCAGCACAGAGGTGTAAGAGGATGTCTGCCTTCCCTTCCTAGAAGTATTGGTCAGGAGGAAGGTGTATGGTTCTTGGAACATGCTGTTCATAGCAAGCTTCCCGACACAGACTAGTATCTGCAGACTGACAGATGTCACCATCCACCTCAGTGTAAAGGGGTTCTTCACTTATTGATAAACAGACGCTGAAAGTGTTTCGGCTCATTTGTCCCTTTCGGAAGTCACTTTACATCGTATTGGTATATTATATACTTTCTATTGTTACTTTAGATTACAATACAAATGATGGAATACAGTAACACAAATAAATTTAAGAGAATATCTGAGAAGTGATATTCGTTACTTGCGAGTACTTCCTTTAATTTATATTTGGAAAACTACTTTAAGAAGACATACAGCCTTGAACAATGAAAAGTATGGACAATAGTGATTTACTTCATAAAACATATCACGCCTAAGATGATTTTAAAAGGCACTGTGAAAACATGCATTCCCATAATTTTGATCAGGACTGATTTTTAATATGAAGACGCATCTACATAATGCATTAATGAAACTCAAAGGTTTTTTTTTAAATCGAGTGTAGGTGGCCCAAGAAAAGATGATGTCTAGGGCAATTTATAGCATAGCCTGTAACTGATACACGCTACGATTTCTATCCTATCTTGCATTATGCGAGCACAGAATAATTTCAGAGGGTGTACAGGGGAATGTCCGACTTACCCAGACTGCCGGGTAACCGAGTGCCGAGTTTTCGGAACTATACTGTACTGGGATTGTGTGCTTAAGGAATCAATGGAAATTAAACTACCAAATAAATTCCCAAACAGAGGTTTTCACTCAAATTTCACATCAATCTTCCTCTTTGTTGCCACAAAACAGAGGGACAGACCTAATATTGATCACCAATATTTATTATCAATACTTCTGATATTTGTCATCTTTGATGGTCTGATGTTACTGTTGCTTACTTGGTCATTCTGTGGTGTCTATTCTACTTTCAAGAAAAACCTAGATTCTAAATATTCATGGACAGTGATTTATATTTTCATTTGATTTGTAAATGGCTGGGTCTGCTCAATTTGAAATATCGTCGGTCGTCGATTGTATTACTCTGTCTGATACCCAGAAGTTTTTCGAATCTTCAGTTTACCAGGAGAAGCTCAGATTTCACGAAGTGGGATTTATGCAGGCGTTGAATATATGTGATCGCATAGAGTTCACTGCATACCTTTACTATGCGAATGCATGTGGTCAGAGATATTGCAATGTTTGTTATGTGATTATCTGTGTGGACCTGGGAGCATTGAGTATTAATACAGGGAGTCGAGAAGTAAGCAAAAGATAAGTGTCCAAGATGATTAGAGAACCGAAATGGACGGGGAATCATTAAATGTGGAAGAAGGTCCAAAGAATGACTTATATTCATAAAAATAATTTTCAACAAAAAGAAATTTTAATTTGTGAAGAGAGTGCACAGCTAATGTTTTTGCCTATCTTTGTTGATACTTCACATAGCTTGGTCAACATGATTTAAACAGACGTTCAACACGGCAGATTTGTGACTATTAAATATTTGCCACGATAATTTTTACTAGTGTAAAGAACATTTCCATTTTTTTCTGATTTCGTTCTTACTATGAAATTGTTGCAATAACATTGATTTAAATTCATGTACGTCATCTCTTTTTCTGCAGAAATAAATAAATACACATTCATATCAACATAACATTGCATGTTCAAATTGAATGATCCACCAATTCACAGTTCGTTTATAATGATGTGAGCCAATATTATTTAAATTTGATTGAAACTGGATCAAGGTGAATTCAGTAGTAAGAAATTTCTAGCATTGTTGCTTTGCACCAGTTTGAAAACAGTCTCAAATGCGGAAGCTAGTGTGCACAGATAACTCAGAAATATTATAAATGTATCCTGATGTAGAAAAATAACGTGGTTAATGACAGTTTCACTCCTTTTGTTCAAATAAACTGTAAGCTGGTCAAATTTTGTTTCACGGTGTGGTAAATTTGAAACACATCCACTGAATGTGTGGTCGTGTTCAATTTTGATTTATTCATTAACCTTAAGTCTTTCTGCGCCATTAATGTTATCTATCTGTGTGTTAATTATTTTATTAATGATCAATTAAACATATTTATGTATGTTTGCCCCATATTTACAAATGTTTCTACCTGTGTGATTGAACTTAAGTGTTCATGTGAATGTGAATGTGTACTCTTAATACTGACTGACTGCTGCGCAATGGCTTCCAGTCGCCGCCTCCCGCTTTAGGCCTCGTTTTTCTGTGGTTAAGAACGCATGACTTCGTTTGTTGTCTGCGCTGGCGTCTGCTGGTTGGCCAGAGACAAGCTTGCTTTGCAAAATGCTGAGGTGGCCGTGTTCTTACTGTCGTACCAACCTAATCTTGCACGAAAGAGGTGACAGCAGAGCGGTTGAAGAGGGAATTGTCTTGTCCAGGTAGCAAGGGTTGGCAAACACTAGTCCCTGAACGCACTCTGTGTCGCTTTTAGCGCGCTCTACATCCGGTGTATGGCGGGAGGAGGTTTTACCGAGGCCTTAGAGCGTTAGTCTTCACTCTTCATTCTTTTTCTGAAGACTAACGAAGTAAGTACTCTGCTGAATCATGCTGAGGGAAAGGCATGCCTTTTAGCACTTCGATTTATTTGTGATCAGGCAGTCTTGGTTTACAGCGATAATTTTTTGAGTAATACTTTCGCTATGCGAGGGGAAGTGTTTCTTAATTTGCAGAACATGAGTAAATTCAGTGTAAATTTATTATTTGCAATTTCATTCCTTTGATGATTTTGTGTCTGGTTTTGCTCAAGTTAGAATACACTTGAGTAGCCTTCAGCCTTTGTGCAAACGTAAATTTCCTTGCTGTTTTCTTTTTTTTCTTTTTTTTTTTTTCCAACTAATGTTTTCCCATCACGTCTGTATCCGCGAGTATGCTAAATGTTTCTCAGATTTTCTGATTTTATTCCATCTTTCCTGTCTTGTATGGCCGATTGCACCATGTGCTTTCGTAACAGACGTTACTTCGGCCTTGATCCATGCTTTTGTTAATACTAGCTAATTCTATACAAATTCTCGCATGTGCTTTACTCGATTATTCTAAATTAATTTCTATTTGTAAATGTCATGAAATTCTGCGTGGTTGCACACCACGTGGTACTTAGGTACAGTGAGCCACTGCCTAGCCGGACATGAGTTCGCTTTATGAACAGTTTAATTAAATTTGTGATCAAGACATTCGCCATCTCCTCAAGACGTTGCTGACGCTTCGTTTCGCCGCTGCTTTCAAGTGTTCCAGCTTATAATGTGCTGCCTAGATTTATGTGCATGTCTGTGAATAAATGAACGTGCTTTCAGCTACCCATTGTATGTTTGAAAATATCCTCCCACGTTACCTCCTTATTCATAAAGGGCAGAAACAATTTTCATATGGGCAGTAATTATATGATTTATTTCACTTTTCTTCAAGGTGTGTGCTTAATTTGGTCTCCCACATTTATTTGCTTGCTATTTTACTGAATAGATTATGATTTTAAAGTATCAAACCTCTGCTTTATTATTTCATGCTGCCCATTCCGTATTTAATTATCTATTCGTTTATTTCTAAACATTGATTTTGTGTTTGTTAAAACGTTTGCTGCTCCCTTTAGGAGTGATCTGTTGGATAAACTTCCGTTGCACATGTTCTGTGGCCACTCATAAAGTAATTTTCAGCAGCAGTGAGCGTTTTAACTTACATTCGCAGATCTCTACTGCCCGAGATTTTGCTTATTTTTATAACATGCTACTTTCAAATTGTTTATTTACAGCAAAACTGTTTAGATAAGTTTCATTTAGTGTCATTGTTTGGCCATATTACATAGTTGATGCTAATAGAAAGATTTCCTACTAATTGAAAGTACACTTTGTTTGAAGAGAAAAACATCAAACAGTAAGTCAAATTTGTAGAAAAAATTAAATTAAATATGTCTTGTATGAGAAATTTCATACTCAGGAGACAAAAATCATGCTATGGCAATATGCACAGATATATGGTAATAGTACTGCATAAAAGAAGTAAAGGATAGTGTATTTTCAGAGCTGTTATTAGTACTCAAGTGATTCATGTGAATAGGTTTTCATCAACAGACCCCGCAGTTAAGTCCCATAAGCTTTACAAACATTTGAGATAATAACATAAAATTGCTGCAGTAGGAGTTGGTGTTGACTTGTGTTTACACTACCAAACGCATTACACAAACAACTGGGTTCAGGCAGTGCAGTGATCAATGCAACGTCACCGTGACTTACCCAAAGCTATGGCATGGAGAGCGCCATTTGATTTTTGGAAGGGGGACAGACACAGAGGGAGGTGGCTGTAGCTACTGAATTGTGTCAAAGTGTAAATTCCATGACTTGGACGCGATTTTAGACAAAAGGAACAGTTATAAGGAGGCAAGACTATAATCTTCCATAAGCAAGACATGACCATAATCTCAGGGTTGGATTGTTTGTTTGTCGTAGGGGGACTAAACTACTGAGGTTATCAGTCCACCAGGGGGATGGGGGAAGAGAATGAGTGAGAATAGGAAAGGTTGGAAGGGGGTAAAGGAAATGCAGTCCAGAAAGTAAAGAAGAAAGGAAGACTGTATTAGCTCGAGACCCCGTGCTCGCCACGCACGTACTCACGAAAGAAAGGTGAGGCCTTTAATCTCAGGTTAACAGCCTATCGAGACAAGAGGTTGAATGCAACTCCATTACATCCATTACAAGAATCAGTATGTCGTTTAAAATAGCGCTTTCACTGGTCAGGGATACAGAGACGAGATCCTTCGACTTTTTTTTCGGCCCTACGCTATTTCTATAGGAGGTGGGTTCCTTCTGGTGCACGAAACACTTGTCCCCACGGACGGTTGATTGGTTGGTTGGTTGTTTTGGATAGGGTGACCAAACTGCAAAGGTTATCGTTCCTCCAGTGGGGAGGGGAAGGAGTGAGGATAGGAAAGTAGAGGCAGGGAAAGGAAATGCACTGCAGGAAGACAAGAATGGAGAAAGACTGCATTAGCTCGGGGCCCCATGCTGGCCACGCACATATGCACGAAGGAACCGTGAGCCCCCTTGGGGTTTGCACTGATGGAAAACATGCTAGAAGCTGAAGAATTTTAAAGGCATGAGTGGTCAGCATGACAGGACTGAAATCTGATTGAGCATGTCTGGGGTGCACTTGGCAGACACATTTCAGTCAGATGAGCACCTTCCACAACAGTTGCAGAGCTGGGAAATTCACTTGTGGAAGAATTGCAAAATATACCCCAAGAAGGGAATGATAACTTCATACTGTCGTTGCCACGCAGGTGTGCAACTGTACTGGCAATACGAGGTGATGATACTCCTTATTAGAGAGTGGCAAGAAAGACTTTTTCACTATTATGATAGCTCCGTGGTGTCTCGCTCTTAAACGCCATGTAAACATCAAGTAAAGAGTTGAGACAGAAAAATATCGTACTGGATCACACACAAATTACAGTGTATTTTAAAGTTGTGTAAAACATGGGCGCTCCATTATTTCAGTGAAGTCTGGATTGAAAGAACGGGATAAAATTAAGAATACAGTCAGAAGAAGTGAGAGTTTTAAAAACTCTCAAAAGTTGCACAATAGGGAACCACATAAAATGTGACGTCACCTAGGAAGAATTAGGAATTTATATTTAGAATAAGAAGCTTGAATAATAAGGGTAAACTTCTTGAACTGGAGGGTAAAAAGGTAAGGCAGTCAACAATTCGAAAATTAATTTGAATGCTACAGTGCTTTACTAGTCATGGTCTTGTTTGGAGGCGGTATGCCATTTGCTTCTTCCTCCGACCTTCAAACTGACTTACCCGGCCACTTATAGGAGAACATGCAGTTGAATGTGGATTCTGAACCACTACTTGACATTTATCATATCAACAGCATTGCGAGAGGTGAAAGAAGTGAAAAGTGACAGATAGAAACCAAGGATTTATCGGGGACCGAACCCGGATCATTTCATTCTTAATCTGACACTACCATTTTGCTACCGAGCCAAAGGATGTATAGAGAGAGAATTTCAGTTTTTGTAAACAAGTACAAGCCTTTGGGAAGAGAAAATGTAGTATGGGCGACAAATTACATTGCGATATGAAGTCAGAATGGGCATATTGCCTAATCTTTATGCAATATTGCGATTTTCGAAAAAATTGTATACTTCTTTCCAAATCTTATATACAGTTGGACTTTGCTTAACGATCAGAATACACTGAAATGCAATACATCCGTTTTGCAAATTACCCACATAATGAAAAGTGTTGTATCACCTTCGTTGCAATATCTAGTTAACACGGACGTTGAATTGTATATACCATCAAGAACACAGCTCCTCAGATTGTCCATAGATGTCACTATCACAGTGATGTCAACAAACATGCATGAGCAGTGTCGATGCGATGGAGTGAGTAAGGGTGCGTTGATGCTGCCACCTCGCAGCTGGCACCTTGCAGCTCGCTGGTCGCCAGCATTCCTGTTGCATTCACGCTGCAGGCACCTCGCTGCTCGCCGTGCGTATTCTCCTGCAGCTGTTACATTACAGCTAGGTGCACAACTGCAGTGGCGTGAAGTGTCAGACATGTTATCCACATCGTCAGGCGACAGTGACAGTGATTTGTTCTCTACAAAAGTGTTGCTATTGGAAAGGAGAAGGAAGAGGAGATATGGAGTGCATACTTTGAATGCTGTATGTCCTGACTAAGGATACTTTCATAAGTAAAGCTTAAAAACCATTCACATCGCTTTTTCAGACTTAGTAATCATCTGCTTCAGATCCTCACTCATTGTTGCCCTTACTGAAACTACCTCTAACAGACAATATTGTGCGCGATGGGCACGAAAGTTCCACGCGCGCAACAGTCAAACGCCGCTCTGCTAGAGTTACCTTGAAGCAACCAACCACAGTGCAAGTTTAAGGGCGGGCGGTGATGGTCGTAGCGCGAAACATAAACAAGTTTGATATCATCGCGCTGACGAGGATCGTAGCGAGGAGCGAGCAGCCAGCTAGGTGAGCTGCGATTGTGCACGCTAAATGGACCGGAAAGACGCTGTGGGTTTCATTCGTCATCGCTGTGGCATGTCGGCGAGTAGCGAGCAGCGAGGTAGCAGGATAAACGCACCCCTAGTCGTTCCAGGCATGGTGCCATGAAGGAAGTACACTTGCTGTGTTTATTGTAGATTTGTCATGCTTAGAAGAAAAATTGCTATGTTTTATCACATGCTTGTTGTTATTTCGAGTCAGGGAGGACTCTTCTCAAGGGAAATTTGCAGACGTCTTGGAGTGAACCAAAGCGATGTTGTTCAGATGTGGACGAGGCACAGAGGTGCAGGAACTGTCGACAACTTCCCTAGCTCTCGCCGCCCAGAGGCTACCACAGGAGTTGATGACCGCGACCTACGGATTTCAGCTCGTTGGAACCCTGAGAGGAACGCCACCATGCTGAATAGTTATTTTCGTACAGCTACATGACATCATCTTTCGACACGAATGCAACTTCACTCTCGACGTCCATGGTGAGGTACATCCTTACTCCCAAACACCATACAGATTGGCCCATTAGCAAGGTGAATGGACTTGTCAGAATTGGCGTCAGGTGCTATTGACAGATGACACTCGCATATGCCTTCATCCAGACAGTTGTTTTTGGAGGCAGCCTGGGCAGTATGAACATCATAGATGCAGTCCAGTTAGTGCAGTAAGTCGGTGGTTACCAAATATGTTGGGGTGTCATTATGTGAGGAAACCGCATGTTACTGGTGGTCGTATAAAGCAATCATACAGCTACACGGTACAAGAATAACGTCCTCCGAAGTATAATGCAAGTGTATCGAAAGCAATTCCGTGAGAGAGTCGTCTTAATGCACAGAAATTCTCGCACTCGTTGCGCACACCTTGTGAATGTGTTCATTCTTAGCGACGACATCGGGAAATTAGAATGGTCAGCATCTTCTCCAGACATGAACCCTGTCTAACATGCTTGGGATACATTGGAAATGGTTGTTATTGAAGTAGATGAGGTACCAAACAATCTGAGAGATTTATGTCGAATCACAGTTCAGGAGTGGGAGAATTTGCACCAACAGTCCCTTGAAGATCTAATGACAGTATTCGACAACGAATACAGACATGTGGCAGTATAAGAGGGCATGTTATCAGGTATTATAGGTAGGGGGACCTTTTCGGATTGGCCGCTTGCCCTATGGCATCATCCTACAGACTGGGCGGACACTTCCGATGGAGTTTCGGATCCTCCCTCGGGCATGGATGTGTGTGTTGTCCTTAGTGTAAGTTAGTTTAAATATTTTGTAAGTCTAGGGACTGATGACCATAGCAGTTGGTCCAATAGGTTTACAAACATTTTGTTCTGTGTAGTGGTGTATAATTCAGCCTAGGTTATTTATGAAAGTCCAACATAATGAAGGAGAGCGACCAGCAACTTTTTACAAACTTTTTATTCTTCACAATTTCCGTCTAAGTTGCATTAACCTTGTATTTGGTGACTAGTTTCGGACCATCCTATCCATTTTCAAACCATATGCCTACAAAAATGTACCAGAACACAGAAAATTGACATAATCGACAACTTGGCAATTCAGTGCCAATAAAACTCAGTCTTTGGTTCGCCTTTCCCACGACATTATGTACGTGTTCTTTCGAGTTTAAGACTGTAGTAATAGTAATTCCTAAGTATTTTGTAGAGTTTACGGCCTTTACGTTTGATTGATTTATCTTGTAAACCAAATGTAACGGAATTCTTTTCGTATTCATGTGGACGACTTCACACTTCTCATTTTGACAGTCAATTGGCAATTTTTACGACATACTGATATTTAGATCGTAATGCAGTTGGTTTTGATCTTCAGATGATTTTACTAGACGGTAAACGACGGCGTCATCAGCAAACAACCTAACAGGGCTCCATAGATTTTCTCACAAATCATTTATGTATGTAAGGATCAGCAGAGAAACAGTAACACTACCCTGTGGAACGCTCGATATCACCTCTGTTTCAGTAGATGCATTACCATCGATTACTGCAAACTGTGTCCTCTAAGACGATAGGACATTTGTGACTGAGATTTATACGTAAACTTAATAAGGGGGCTGTTGGATGCAGTAGGTTTGAAGCATCAGGGGTGTATAAGGTGAAATGTGGTAATTGGAACATATTTTATATCGCACTAGAGCGCCGTGCTGCGGTGTGCGCGGCCGTTCTCCGTCGGAGGTTCGAGTGCCCCCTCGGTCAGGGGTGTTTGTGTTGTCCTTAGGTTTGTTTAATTTAGTTTAAGTAGTTTATAAACTACGGACTAATAACCCAGCAGTTGAGTATGATAGATTTACGACTATTTCAACATTTTACTACCAACTTCATGTTTTGTGGCAAGCAAGTGTTGACCAAAAGCAGGCTTGTTATTGGTGCTCCCATGTTCCTTAAACGTAGGTATAACATTATGCGCAGTCTTTACGATATAAAACTTGTCACAAGACCCACATTTCAACTTATAAACCCCCCGATGTTTCAAACCTATTACATCCAAACGCCCCCTTATGAAGTTTACGTTTCAGTCTTTACCGCAGATATCATATCGTCTGAAACGCTGCATTATAGGTTTTAGGGAAAGAAAATGCTCAGTGAGTGGACCATAGTAAATAAAACAGACAAATTTACTAACTCCCTGTTAGTTTTATTACAATTATGTTTATGAAATATTTTTTCAACAATGTAATCTTTAAAACCTTTGACCTCATACACATGTCTAAGGATTCATAGCTTGCGCTCAATCTCTGCATCCTCGAGTGACAGTCTGCAAAGGCGTCGGTTTACGAAATATAGAGAATCCTATCCCAACTACTTTCCTGGCAACTGCTGGATCCATAACGTTTATACTTTTATTATCTACTTCTGTTTCTATCGTATATTTTATACTATCCTGTTTCTGATTAAACACTTGTTGAATAGCTTCCTAATCTGCATCACCTCCTTTAAGTATAAAAAAGATATCACCCTCATACCGCTTTTAAACATTAATTGTATCCGCCACTTCCAAATTAATCCCAAAAACATGCATCTATATCTGCGAGCAGCCTAGAAAGACAACTGTGCATTGCAAGGCCGTGCCTTTGTTGATAAACCTTACAATCTAATTCAAAATAATTAAAACTTGAAGGAAACTCCAAAAGAATCTAAATATTCAATCATTTCACCACTCCACATTGTGCCATTATGCATTAAATTGTCCCTGATTATTTGTATAGTGTCTGGAATCGCTACTTTTGTGTACATATTCTCTTTGTCAAAAGATGCTAAAATCATGTCCTCTGAAATGTCAAGTCCCTTAATTTCATTAGCAAAGACCACAATACTTCCAAATTTCCGTCGAAGTTGCATTAATCATTTAGTTGGTGACTAGTTTCCGACCACCCTGTACATTTTCAAACCATATACCTACAAGAGTGTACCAGACCACAGAAAATTGACAGAATCGACAATATCAAAACAAAAATATTAAATGCTTTTACATAGTAACTTCGATCACAAATCAGTGACATTACATATGTTACATATCTCATCATAAGTGTTATATAGTGTGGATTGTTTCTATGCAGCAAACCCAATACATCATTGACACAAGTTCAACTGACAAATTTCATTGACCATATGTTGTTCCTCATTTAATAGTACGTTGCAGATTGACACTCCACGCTCCACACTATACGAGTTGTGTGGTGGCCTTGATAGAGGTCGCTAATAACCAGGCGCTCTGCATTGCACGCACAACCTCACATTAGTTGCGTGGTAGACTCGACAGGGGCCACCATTGAACGAGGCATTATGGTTTCTAACGACCTCTATCAAGGCCACCACGCAACTTGTGTAGCGTGGAGTGTCAGTCTGCAACGTACTATTAAACGAACAAATCAAATAAAATTTCTGTTTCGCTGGTGTCAATGATGTATTGGGTTAGCTGCATAGGTACGATACATTGAATGTAACATTGATGATGAGGTATTTTAATTGAGGTATTATAATATCACTGCTCGACTGTTAGTGATTTAAGAAATGGCAGAGGGGAAAAATTTGAAGTTAGAAGCCATACAAAAATTACTGTGAAAAAATCTACAAAAGCTGGAAAAAAATCTTTAATTGAAAGATAACGGATTAGAAGACTTTTTAACGGTGGGAGGTAATGCAGGCAAAATATTAAAAAGAATTCGACGAATAGTTACCTTTACAGCTCTGCATCGAAGTTTGTCCTGGTAGGCTAAAAATTAAAGTTTTGATAAAATTAACTACTCGCTGACAGTGGATGGTGTGGTTTCGTATTATTAAACCGTTTCCTGTGTAGCGGCGTAAGATATTGCATTTTTAAAGAATGGTAAACATTGAAATTTCGTTTTACTCGTAAATCGGACCACGAAAAATTACGGAAAAATGACTGCAGATTCTTCTGACTATTGAATAATACGGATCTGATATGTGAATTCTGAAGAGAAAGGCTACACGAGGTATTACACTTTATTTAACACGAGAATCAAACCATCCATTGTTGGAGCAGTCCAATAAGGCTGTAAAAAGCATCGCAGGGAGATGGGAAGAATCTTCTAACTACAATTGAAATTCATCAGCTGCATTTTAAGGAGAGAATGGGGATTTATTAATGAAAGAAAGCAATTAAGCAAACACATATCTTTATAACAAGAATGTCACCGTAGCTGGCTATCACAAAAAGATTACAAAAACAGCGTAATTGCGGAGAGATGTTAATTCTATCAGAAACGAACAGAAAGTGCATATGTTTCTACAGGGTTAATCGAAAAAGATAAATGAATTTCAATACATGTAATGTATCTTTGACTCCTCACAAATAATTGAAGACGTCGGGGGTATATAATAATAACCCTCAACTTTTGTATTTTTAGTGTATTTGGTGCTAACAATTATACCCGTAAGAATGTTTAATTTTCTTCAAGTAGTACATAAAGTTGCAGAGAGATGGCAAATATAAATATGAAAACAAATATTAAAACATGTAATAGAAACGGTTTTTCAGACATATCTGAGCACTTTATTAATGAGGGTTTTCATTATTTTCCCCCGAGGTCTTCAATTACATATTTTGTGAAGTATCGATATAATTTTATCGGTGAGAGGGTACCGTATTATTACTGGATGTAGCAGCATAACTAATGTCACTGAATTGTGATCGCAAATATTAAGGAACAACATTTAATATTTATTTTGATATTGTCGATTATGTTAGTTTTCTACTTCTGGTACATTTCTATAAGTATATGGTTTCAAAATGGACAGGATGGTTCGAAACTAATCACTAAATAATATAGTTAATGCAACTTCGACAGAAATTTTGAAGAACAAAAAATGTCCATGTTATTGTTGTTCAGCTTGTCAGTTTATGTTTTCAGGAGCAATAAAGAGAACTTAAAATTTCTAAAAATTGCAGTAGCGAGCCAGGGTGTGTATCGGACATTGAAAGTGCTACGATCCCCCTTGAGAATGTCCTCCGCAGTCGGAGACGAAAGGTTGGGTTTCGACAATAAATCCACTAGATCACGGCATAATAGCCCGGAAATTTTTAGTAATTTTCACCATTCCAGCCCTGGAAGTTAATATTTTACAATAATAAAGAGAACTGCAAAGTTTTTCATATATCTCATTTTCAGTTTCGTATAAATGGTCATGAACCACTGAAATCATGTTGATGGAACACTTTCTTTGTATGTGTATAATAAAGATAAGGTTAATATTTGATACTTCAATTTTCGTGAGCAGTAATTATTACATGAAGCATCAAAGAAGAATCAGTGTGCCCCTTTTTCTTCTTATAGCTGCAGCTCTGAAACATTTACGTATGGTGGGTTGCATTTCGAGGGGATACACTTGTCAATATTAATTTTTCGATTTTCAGCTTTTTCCTTGGTATTTCCAATTTTTTTTTCTGAATCATCCCTGTATTATACCAAACAAAAGGAATGTTATTCAACTCGCTAAGCCTTCACCTTATCAAGACTAACGTCTATAGATTCAATTCTTTTTTTATTTTTTTATTTTATTATTTTTTTTTAATAGAAAGATCTTATGCTATCTATTGTACAGAATGGTATGTAATGTGTTTCATGAGAATTTGACGAAAGTCATTTAATTTTGCATTCGTTTTATGAAATGTTAGTTATCTGTTAGCCCCGACAATTATACACAAACTCTGCTGCTCTGAGTCATTACGTATGTGTTGTCAGCCACTGTGTTGTCTGGATGAGAGGTCAAATGTGGTACTCTTGGGACTCTAACAACACTATGGATATCCCAATATTAAAATCCATATCGATTTACGAAATGTAATGTCCCACCTGTCTACTTCCATGTACTACTCGGTGATGGAAACCTATTCACATGAATCACTTGAGTACTAATAACAGCTCTGCAAATACACTATCCTTTACTCCTTTTAAGCAATACCATTACCATATATCTGTGCATATCTCCATAGCATGATTTTTGTCTCCTGAGTATGAAATTTCTCATACAAGAAATAATTAATTTAAATTTTTCTACAAGTTTGACTTCAAACATAGTGTACCTTCAATTAGTAGGAAATCTTTCTATTAGCATCAGCTATGTATCTGGCCAAACAATGACACCGAATGAAACTTATCTAAATAGTTTTGCTGTAAGTAAACAATTTGAAAGTAGCCTGTCATAAAAATAAGCAAAATCTTGGGCAGTTCAGATTTGCGAATGTAAGTTAAAACGCTCACTGCTGTTCTAAATTACTTTATGAGTGGCCGCAGTACATGCGCAATGGAAGTTTATCAAACTGATCACTCCTTAAGGGAGCAGCCAACGTTTTAACAAACAGAAAATCAATGTTAAGTAATAAATGAATAGATAATTAAACATGTGATGGGGAGCATGAAATTATAAAGCAGAGGTTTGATACTTTAAAATCATAAACTATTCAGTAAATTAACAAGCAAATAAATGTGGGGAGACCAAATTAAGCACACACCTTGTACAAAAGTGAATTAAATCATATAATTACTGCCCATATTGAAATTGTTTCTGCTCTTTATGAATAAGGAGGTAACGTGGGAGGATATTTTTCAAACATACAATGGGTAGCTGAAAGCACATTCATTCATTCAGACATGCACATAAAGCTAGGCAGCACATTACAAACTGGAACACTTGAAAGCAGCGGCGAAACGAAGCGTCGGCAGTATCTTGAGGAGATGGCGAGTGTCTTGATCACAAATTGAATTAAACTGTGCGTAAAGCGAACTCATGTTCGGAGAGGCAGCGGTTCACTGTTCTTAAGTACCACGTGGTGTGCGACTATGCAGAGTTTCATAACATTTACAAACAGAAATTAATTTAGAATAAACGAGTGAAGCACATGCGAGAATTTGTATAGAATTAGCTAGTATTAACAAAAGCATGGATGAAGGCCAAAGTAACGACCGTTACGAAAGCATGTGGTGTAATCGGTCATACAAGACAGGAAAGATGGAATATAATCAGAAAGTCTGAGAAATATTTGGCATATTAGTGGATACAGAT
The DNA here is from genome assembly GCA_026315105.1 of Locusta migratoria. Lineage (NCBI taxonomy): Eukaryota > Metazoa > Arthropoda > Insecta > Orthoptera > Acrididae > Locusta > Locusta migratoria. The sequence continues at coordinate 216,054,508 of CM048749.1, forward strand.
GTGACGCGAAAACATTCGTTAAAAAAAAAAAAAAAAAAAAAAAAAAAAAAAAAAAAAAAAAAAAAAAAAAAAAAAAACAAGGAAATTCATATTAAGTCTGCACAAAGGCTGAAGGCCACTCGTGTATTCTAACTTGAGCAAAACCAGACACAAAATCATTGATCGAATGAAAATGCAAATAATAAATTTACACTGAATTTACTCGAGTTCTGCAAATTAAGAAATACTTCGCCTCGCATAACGAAAGAATTACTCAAAAAACTATCACTGTAAACCAAGACTGTTTGTTCACAAATCGAAGTCTTAATAGCATGCCTTTCCCTTAGCACGATTCCGTGGAGTACTTACTTCGTTAGTCATCGGAACCAGAATGAATGAAGACTAAAGCTTTAAGGCCTCTGAAAAACCTTCTCCCGCCGTACACCGTGCCGTGGCGCGCAACGGCAACAGACAAAAGTGCGCCAGTACACGCGCCACAGCGCAACATTGTCACCGAGCGCACCCTGCTTAAACCCCGCGCCTCGCCTCGACTCAGCTACGTCACGAGGCACGCAGGCCAGCCGTGGCCGAGAGAAGTCGCAGGGCCGTTCCCGCCGGGCGCCGGTACAGTATCAGCGACACCGCGGACTACTCGACGTGAGGGAAGTAGACACGAAAGCGGCCTATCACAGCATGCCGCGGACCGCCGAGCAGCTTCGAGTGTTTCCTTCCGCGCCGCGTTAAATACCGGCCCTACAGCCTTGATGTCTCTTATTCAGGATATGCCAGAAACTCCTATTCTCCCCAATTCGGTTAAGTACCTCCTCATTAGTTACGTGATCTACCCATTTAATTTTCATCATTCGTCTGTAGCACCACATTTGAAATGTGTCTTAATTTCTTATAGTCCACGTTTCACTCTCATACAATGCTACATTCCTGACAAATGCTTTGAGAAAGCATATTGGATATCAACAAATTTCGTTTCTTCAGAAACGCTTTTCTTCCTATAGCCATTCTGTATTTTATATCTTATTTACTTCGCCTTCAGAAGTTACTTTACAACTCAAATGACAAAAGTCATTTGTGACTTTTATTGTCTCATTACCTAATCTAATTCTTTCAGCATCGCCTGATTTTCTGACATTACATTACGCTCGTTTTACTCTTGTTGATGTTCATCTTATATCTTGATTTCAAGACACTGTCCATTCAATTGAATTGCTCTTTCAGATCCTTTGTAGGTTCTGACAAAATTACTATGTCATCTGCAAACCGCTAAGTTTTTATTTTTTCTCCTTGAACTTTAATTCCAAATTTCTCCTTCTGTTCCTTCACTGCTTGCTCAATGTACAGATTGAACAACGTTGGGGAAAGGTTACAACCCTGTCTTACTCCCTTCCCAACCTCTGCGTGCCTTTCTTGTCCTTCTACTCTAAGAACTGCTGTCTGGTTTTTGTATAGGTGTAATATTTGCCCCCTATATTTTACCCCTGATACCTTGAGAATTTGAAAGATTTTATTCCAGTCCGCATTGTCAAACGCTCTCTCCAAGTCTACAAACGCTAAAAACGTAGGTTTGCCTTTCCTTAACCTATCTTCTTAGATAAGTCGTAATGTGAGTATTGGCTCCCGTGTTCCTACATTTCTCCTAAATCCAAACTGATCTTCCCCGAGGTCGCATTCTACAAGTTTTTCCATTCGTCTGTAAATAGTATTTTGCAACCATGACTTATTAAACTGATCTGTAATTTTCACATTTGTCTGCACTTGCTTTCTTTGGAATTTGAATTAGTATATTCTTCTTGAAGTCGGAGGGTATTTCCCCTGTTTCATACATGTTGTATACCAGGTGGAACAATATTTTCATGACTGGCTCTCCTAACGATACCAGCAGTTCAGATGGTTAAGGGCTACGTAACAGAAATATTGTGCCATATCGACACTGTTATCTGGTAGAACATGCGGCAACCTAAGATACTATTTTCTTTTTAATTTAGACGAACTGTTTCTGTAAGCACATCTTCTGCAACGACCTATAACTGTTAGATGATTCCCAACATTAGTAAATTGCCGCAATGATCTTATAGCTGTGCCACCCTTCTTTTTTATCTTGTAACTCGAACATTTTCGGCTTCCCCCTTTCTCAACAGTGCTGCAATGACTTTCAATCAGCTCCCCTGCGATCAGCCTACATAATGTCAAATATATCATTGGTTTTTATCTACACATTGATAGTTGCATAGTTGTCGTGCGTATAATGTATCAGTTCAGAATAGCAGAATCAATCAGAAAGTCGAACAGTTTCATCCACCATCTGCTATACTTCTGTGCGATAGAATGAAAAGACATATGTAGGTCAATCAGTGCGATACTTTCCTCCCCATTTAAATGTTTCCTCATGTATCCTCAAAGGGCACGGATTGTCTTGTCCCGTGGCTTGTAGCACCTTTCGACAACTGTCAATGCACATGGATTGTGCATATTTGATATAATTACAACACATGTTTTGTCTCTCTTCTTACAACTTCAGACTGATATCTCTACTGCTGCAGCAAAATCATTCTATCACATTTTTACTTCAGTCATTTTGCACAAAATACCTGTTGGATAAAATTTTTTGTTTGTTTGCACAGTACCACCTGCAATCAAGCCCCGTGTGAGTACATTCTGAAACAATGTTTCAGATCAGTATAATCTGTCAAAGGAGACAGAGTAACCATTTGACTGGAACTCACTTGTCAATCAAAAGTGGCTACATGAATAAAAAGTTCTCGGGTTTCCGTCCGCGTCAGGTGGTTAAAACTCAACGAGCTTTCGGCCAAGCACTCATTGGCCATTGTCAAGTGGTACTGACTGCCTAGTGGCTGCAAGTTATCGCCGCAAGTAAATGCATTCTTAAAAATGTGGCTAATGTTCATCCAAAGAACGATCGGCTACAGTACTATGAACGATAAAGTTTCCTGTGTGCGTGCAAAGCAGTACTTAGTGCGAGTAGTACCTACAATTCAGCCGGCCGCGGTGGCCGAGAGGACTGAGGCGCTACAGTCACGGTCTGCACGGCCACTACGGTCGGCGGTTCGAATCACCCCTCTGGCATGGATATTTGTGCCGTCCTTAATATAAGGTAGTTGATAAGTAGTTTGTAAGTTTAGAGACTGATGACCCATTATTTTTCAAATGGCCAAAATTGAAAGATTACCGACTGCCAACGCTTTGTAACTGACCACTGACGCCAATAATAATAATAATAATAATAATAATAATAATAATAATAATAATAATAATTGTCACTGCAATTCTGGGCCTGTTTTGGGAACAAGTTGGAAGCAGTTTCATGAGACATACAAGTACTTGGGATGGATGGATGTCTGTTTTGTTACTGTACCAGACGCGTGGTACAAAGGTTGCATGTAATGTCTGGATTCTATGAGAAAGAATTTAATACATTCCGTCAAAAGTTGTAATTTCCATTACATTGAGACACGAGTACTTGAAAAAAGTTTACTAGAAATTAATATTACATTTTACTAAACAGTGGCGTGGGAAAGAATCTTTTAAAAATTAAATTACTTTCGTGAACATAATAAAATTCTAGTATTTGTTTTTACCAACCAGAAAATAACGTTTTGTTGCTAAGGGGTGTGGAAACATTGAGTTAGGCCCTACCGTAAACCCGTAAACGCGTATTCAGCTCTCAACATTGCAGCTTTCGCAGCGGTCTCCCAGAAAGCTGCTGATGAATTGAGCCATTTTAACCGACGCAATTAAACTTGCACATAACACCTTGTTTTCCAACTCTGATCGCAAATTGCCTGCCTGTCCCGTAAGCAGCTAAACTAATCAGTTTCTGTGTTCTTTCACCAAAATCACGTTTTGACCATCAGAAGTCTACATCCTGTAGCGCAGTAGATTTTTGTTTCAATCACGGGATGTAACAAACGCATTGCGTATTGTTAAAAATATACAACAGAGTCCTAAAGACACTGGAGGCGAAAAGAAGCGGATTGAGTTTTACACCATTTTTATATAGCTGACTAACTTCATAGTGGTTGAAACAACTGAAATTTTAGTAGTCACATTAGTAACTCCTCAGGAACTGCGTTAACTGGCAGGTTTCTGTAGATTTATCGTGAATTGTTTTGCAGATCGTATACAAATTCTTTAAGTTTATTTGGCATGCCAGATCATTATGAAATAATGTTTATGTAGCGAAATCGCCTGCAGATTTAAGTTAGAAAGATAGTGGCACGAAACTTCTTAAGAATCATGCCTCACAACCACTCGGTCTACCCACTTTAGAAACCAGCCTTAACTGCGCTCCCAACATAGAAAGACCAGAGGATTCCATAAAATTTGATCGTTGTTTTAGCACTGTCATTTAGAGGAGAAGTATACCGATTACGTTAGTAGTCCAGGACGAAAATTATAAAATGATAGACCTGATAGGATTCATTCTATTTGCTTAAGTTCAGTGAAATCATGTAATTTATGTAAGAATTAAAAGATTATTCGCAAGCAGATGACCAAACGTCGAATCCCCTTTCCTTTTTAGATACTTCTGATATCATGGAAAGATAGGATAGGTCGCAAACACGGAAAAATGTTTCAGCTGCATCACTACGCTATTGTCTGCAACGAAGGCTGTCAACACTGTGTTGCCAGAAGCCGACGATTTGGCTTCATGACGAGACCAGCTCGGGACTGCACAAAGAATGAAAATAGGAGAGTTGAAAAATCTTTTGGGACCGGAATTCGGACCGAAAGACTCCTACTTACTAGGATATTATGCTGACCGCTACGCCACCCATACACAGCGATCACACCTACTGCAGGCCACTAATTAAACCCAGTGTCTCAACTCATCCACAAACTACTAACGTGATCGCCTTGTTCTTTTGTTCTTCATCCGCATTACTTGCGGAATTTTCCCGATTCCTGTAACAGTTGTAGCGTGGTGTGCTTCTACACTGAAGGGATCCATGGTACTGAAGGGTTATATATATCTGGTATTCAATTTACCTGAAAAATCTGACATATATATAGATCTATAGACATCAGATTAAAAAAAATTTAATTGAATGTTTCCCAATACAACCTCCCCCCATCTACCACACAGAGAAGAAAGCAATGAAGGAAGGAATTATAGTGAGCGTTCCATCCACAGTGTGGTTAATTATCACGTGGTAAATCACGACGTACAGTGTCGTTTTTGACAGGAAATCCACTGACACAACTGTACTGATATTCCATACGCACGCAATTTTATTAGAAGACAGTTGTAAGGTACAGTGTCAAAAGCTTTCTGGGAGTTTAGAAAAATGGGAATAGGTTTGAGATCCCTTGTCGAAATCAGTCATTACATCACATGAGTAAAGAACTATCTACCTGTATTTCAAAAGAACGATACTTTCTGAATCCGTGTTGACTGTGGGTCAATAGGTAGTTCATGATATTTGAGGAAAGCATATGTGCTAAAATCCTGCTGCAAATCTAAGTCAATGATATAGGACTGTAATTTTGCGGATCTCCTCCTCGCAGGAGAGATTCTGTGAAGTTTGAAAAGTAGGGGGCGAGGTACTGATGGAAGTACAGTTGTGAGGCGGCATCGTGAGACATGTCGGGATAGCTCAGCCGGTAGAGCGCTCGCCCGCGAAAGGCAGAAGTCACAGGTTCGAGTCCCGGTTCCGGCACACAATTTTAATCTGCCAGGAAGTTTCATATCAGCGCACACTCCGCTGCAGAGTGAAAGTTTCATTCATTTCACATCCTATCCGGCACTGCACCAAGTCAACCTTATTGGCAACACAGCCATTTTGCCCCTATATATTGTGCACATTACTTTTTGTTTGCTTTTTCTACAACCGTCACTCACACGAAATTAAAATACATATACATTACATCCATGTCTGCAAACTTTAAACTACTTAATACACACACACACACGCACACACACACACACGCACACACACACACACACACACACACACACACACACACACACACACACACACACACACACACACACACGCACGCATGCACGTACAGCACACACAGCACTGGATTGTTTAAAATATGTCCCACCTGTTGATGTTGTGAGTTAGTAATGAAAGATATATTTACCGCAAGAGACCACCACTAAAAGAGAGCTATTTTACATTGTTATTAGGATTCCAGAAAATCACACAACACTCAGCAAAAAGTGAAAAGTAGCATTGAATTACTTTGCTTCAATCAAATGGTATACGAATATGAACGCCGAATCCCTAACCAATGAATGTAATCTATTTGATGCATAACCACATCCATCACACAGAGGACTGGCTTCTTTACAACATATCCCCTATAAACAACAACAACATTAATTAATTATCCAAACAGGAACTGTTAACAGTCAGTAATAAAACGCACCAGAAGAACAAATACAAAGTAGCTCCTCTCTCTCTCTCTCTCTCCATCTTCTCCTGCCTCCTCTCTCTCTGAACATTCCTCCCCTCTACTAACCTCTGTCTGCTCCTCCTCCTCCTGATTCGCTGTCTCCGCCACCACCACCCCCCTGCTTCTCGCCCACCTACGTCACAAGCTCCTTCTCCATCACCTCATCATCTGCATTCATCCGCCCTCCCCTCTCTACCTATTCCTGCTCTCTGCCACTTTCCTCCTGTCCCCTCTCTAGTCCCTAGTACATGTAAATTACAAATGTTTGCCAAATTCATGATGATCGGTCAAACGGTGTCGACGTCCAGAGTAAAGTACCCTCATCCATGCACTACACGAAACCTATTGTAGACAGTGATGTTTCTGTAATTTGGACGGTAAAGTGTGCAAAATTTCATCAAGATCGGAATCCAATTTTAGATTGGTTTCGAAATATGTTATAAAGTACCCTTAGGCATGCAACGTAAAAAATATGCGGACTGTCACATTTCTCTTGTTTTGAAGGTAAAGTGTGATTATGTCCCAATCATCGTGCACCCAGTGGCGTACGAACTATTTCTTTAGAGGAGGGGGGGCGCAAGAAAACCTGTTTGCTGACGTCGTCTTGGCTATTCCAGTACTTTGGTCTTGGAGGGGGGCAGGTCATAGAACTTTTATTTAGACGATGTGTTTTAGTTTTCGTTTTCTAAAAATAAAAGTAAAATAAAATAAAAAATGAGATAAAAAAGGGATGACTCGTCAAGTTGTGCTTGTGTCTCATTTTTATGTAATAGGAAACATGGGCGCCCCATCAGTAAAGATGTTGTCTCCTATTACACTCCTGGCCATTAAAATAGCTACACCACGAAGATAACGTGCCACAGACGCGAAATTTAACCGACAGGAAGAGGATGCAGTGATATGCAAATGATTAGCTTTTCAGAACATTCACACAAGGTTGGCGTCGGTGGCGACACCTACAACGTGCTGACATGAGGAAAGTTTCCAACCGATTTCTCATACACAAATAGCAGTTGACCGGCTTTGCCTGATAAAAAGTTGTTGTGATGCCTCGTGTAAGGAGGAGAAAAACCTACCATCACGTTTCCGACTTTGATAAAGGTAGCCTACCGCGATTGCGGTTTGTCGTATCGCGACATTGCTACCTGCGTTGGTTGCGATCCAATGATTGTTAGCAGATTATGGAATCAGTGTGTTCAGGAGGGCAATACGGAACGCCGTGCTGGATCCCAACGGCCTCGTATCACTAGCAGTCGAGATGACAGGCATCTTATGCGCCTGGATGTAACGGATCGTGCAGCCACGTCTCGATCCCTGAGTCAACAGATGGGGACGTTTGCAGGACAACAACCATCTGCACCATCAGTTCGACGACGTTTCCAGCAGTATGGACTACCAGCTCGGAGACCATGGCTGCGGTTACCCTTGACACTGTATCAGAGACTGGAGTGCCTGCGATTATGTACGCAACGACAAACCTGGCTGCACGAATGGCAAAACGTAATTTTTTCGGATGAATCCAGGTTCTGTTTACAGCATCATGATGGTCGCATCCGTGTTTGGCGACGTCGTGGTGAACGCCCATTGGAAGCGTATAGTCGTCATCGCCTATTGGCGTATCACCCGGCGTGATGGTATGGGGTGCCATTGGTTACACGTCTCGGTCACCTCTTGTTCGCATTGACGGCACTTTGAACAGTGTCCGGTACATTTCAGTTGTGTTACAACCTCTGGCTCTGCCCTTCATTCGATCCCAGCGAAACCCTATGTTTTAGAAGGATAATGCACGACCGCTTGTTGCAGGTCCTGTACGGGCCTTTCTGTATGCGGAAAGTGTTCGAGTGCTGTCCTGGTCAACATGTTCTCCACATCTCCACTGAAAACGTCTGCGAGCAACTGGCTCGTCACAATACGCCAGCCACTACTCTAGATGCATGGGCATCTTTACCTGTACATGCCATCCAAGCTCTGATTCAATGCACAGGTGTATCAAGGCCGTTATTACGGCCAGAGGTGGTTGTTCTGGATACTGATTTCTCATGATCTACGCAAACAAATTGCATGAAAATGTAATCACATGTCACTTCTAGTATGTTTGTCCAATGAATACCTGTTTATCATCTGCATTTCTTGTTGGTGTAAAATATTAACGGTCAGAAGTGTAGGAGTCAGACTGAAAAATAGGACGAAAGGAGAGGACAAAATGTAGTAGTAGTTACAAGATGCTTCAGTCCAAGGCAAAAATGGCTGCCATCAAAAATATTGAGGGGGGGGGGGCAGAAACCGTGCCTTTCCCCTTCAGAGTTTCAAGTGTGTGTGTGGTTGCCCATTCTGCCCTCCCCCCGCGGTTGATACGCCATTGGGTGCACCTTATTCATGAGCTCACTTACCAAAAAGAACTCACCACTTTATAGCTCCTTCACTTTCTTTTTTGAGTGTGTGAAGGCAGCGCTGGAGCACTGGAGTGCAAAGTCGAGCGCACATAGTCGTGCCGTCCTTTTCTCGAAACCATTTACAGCAGTTTCGACCCCTCGCCTCGCATCGTCGTTGAGGATAAAAGTGGAAGCTGTAATTTTTGGTGCCCGAGAGTATTTACTATAACTATTCGTAGCTATACTTACAAATTGTACTATTCTACACCGTGACAGAAGTTATTGTATTTGATAAAATACGCTGTAATTCGAAAATATTGCTCACTGAACTCTTTATCTGTGATTTGTATTGTATCTCTTTGGACATTGGATGTATTATCTCTGGTGGCACTAGGCGCCACTGCTGTAGATGTGACTGCGAGTTCTTAGTAGAGTTGTGAGAGTAACGAAAAGATCCGTAACTGTTTGTATCCGTTACTAGAAGAATCAGTACTCATTACAAACGTATCGTTACTCGTTATCATACCTACGCAGAAATACGGCCACTAAACAGTCTCTGAAACTGTGAAAAAATTTTAACTGTTACCGTTACTATTACTTCAACATTTAAATTTCCCATGTAGATACTGTATGGCTATTTTCTGACGCAATTGTACTACTGAGGGAAGGATCAGTACTGTCCATTTCCCTCGTGATTAAAATGCAATTGTCATACAAATTGATCAAAATCATCGAGATCCACTCGCGACCTCCATTTTAAGTACTGTTTCCGCACTTTACTTAGAGATTTGGAATGTCGAAATCAGTCGTAATATTTCGTGACGAATGCTAGTATCACCAATGATAGTAGTAGCACTACATTTCCGAGCAGCGGGTCCGTTGTACTGTATGTGTCATTAACAATTAAGATAATACTGTGGTTAATGAAAATGTGTAGATGATAACTTTTCAGTAGGTACTTAGTACAAAACTTTTTTATGGTAGTCGAGATCAAAAATAATTAACATTTAACCGAAACCTTTACATGTAAAAAAAAAAAATAAAAAAAAATAAAACATATAAAGATAAAGTACGTTAGCGTTAAAAGCGGATGTCAGATCATCACAACCTGCAAACACGGGCCAAGAAGTATAATCCAAAATGTTTAAAAACAAAAATAACCGGCTAAAATCGTAGAGGTACGCAATATACACTAAAACTTCGTCACGGATGTCTATATAAATTACTTGTCTCATAATAAATAGTATCACAGAATATATACATTCGCAGTATTGTATTTCGTTACAGAGTTCGTATGGATACAGTAGATGCAAATAACGAAATGTATTCATGAGTAACGATTGAGTATTTCGTATCAGCCAAAGTATTCGTTATTCGGTACCGAATACATACCGTTTGCTACAGTTCTAGTTCGCAGCAGTCGCTTACGAGGTGTTGAGCAGTATCTAACATAGGAGGAGGTAGCTTCTCAGTATCTAGAATTTGCTGTATAATGAGGCTCGAATAAGAAATGTTCAAATGTTTGTTAAGCTTATGGGACTTAGCTACGGGGTCATCTGTCCCTAAACTTACAAACTGCTTATGAACTACTTACGAACCAGGACGGCACAAATATCCATGCCCGAGGGGGGATTCGAACCCCTGACCGTAGTGGCCGTGCTGACCGTGACTGGAGCGCCTCAGTCACCTCGGCCACCGCAGCCGGCGCTCGAATAAGATTTATGAAAATTTTTGAAAAGGGCTGCCCAGATATTCAATTGTATTTATCATTCCCTTGTAAAGATTCTGTAAAGGTATGTATGGCAGCTTTTGCGAAATCTCTATCTATATAAAAGCGAAAGGATTTTCATACACCCACTCACTGACTAAACACTAAATCTCGAAAACTACTCCACATATGAATCAGCAATTTTGCAGGAATGTAGTTTATAGGTAACAGACGTCAGTTAAGTAACGATTTTACGATAGGACCGATAGTTCAGGAGATATGACGTCATAAAAAATGAAAACTTCCTCATCTTGCGGCACGTGGTACTTTGACCATCAGTCCACTATTTGGGAAGGCCAGCTCTTAGCAATTTGCAACAAACTTCATACATAATTTCAAACCTTTAGGAAACTTTTTCTGGCTGACAAACACAGCACAATGATGAAATAAAAAAGGTATCTTGCTTCCTACTTCTCCGCTATTCACGGAGTACAACTATGGCATTCGGTATAATGTCGAAATTTATAATTTCTGCACTACATATTGTACCTGCAGGAAATTTTACAAGCAGTATACACACATATAGTTGAATGTACCTTCTAAAATGTATCACAGTACGACACGTAGTTCATTAGAAACGAGCACATAAACAGCAACGTTCATGGAAAACCGCCCCATCACGCACCGTGTTTTAATCTATTACTTCTTTACTACTAATTACATTCGCAACGGATTTTGTTGCTGTTGAAAACTTTGAAGCAATTTTGAACTGTGAAGCGCTTACCACTGTAAGAAGAAACAATAGTTATCTATAGAGCTACAAGGAAAGGAAGAGAATGAAACAGAATACTTCCAACGAATATCCCATTATTTCCGACAGATCTGGCTTTTAACTGCAGTTTGCAGTGGGACTTGCATTTTATATTAAGATTAATAAATGACAGGACAATCTATTCAATACTGTGGAGTGTATTTGAAATCTCCATATTTCTCACATGGACAGCATTAGATCGCTTGCTCAGGCATAGGCTCTCCACAGAAAATATTCATATTATATCCTGGACAAGTCACAGTAAATATTGTTTTTGGTGAGGAAGGAAGCAAGGAATATTGGCGTTTAACGCTTCGTCGACAAGGTGGTCATTAGAGGCGGAGCTTCTGCTCGGATTGTTTAGGTAAGGATGGGAAAGGAAATCGTAATTTGATGTTTTTTGTGTATAATATGCCTTTAATTATGGTGTAGTACAGCAAATATCCAAGGAAGAAAAGATATCTTAATTTGAAGTTTTATTTGTATACTATGCTTATAAGGATGGTGTAGTATGTCCAATAATACTATACGAACTTTCATGGGGCTTCATAAGTCAACTGAGAGTACCTTGGGACAAAATACAGGCTTCATTTCATCAAAATCAGGGGAAGAAAAGTTATCGTAATTTCTAGTTTCTGGCGTACGATACGCTTGAATTGCAGCGTAGTATAGCAAAGATTTGATAGAGGCGCTGTTACATAGTACACCAAATAACTAATAAATGGCCATGCTGCGTTTTTCATTCACATAAGGTGTAATACACTGAAACAAGGGCTACGATTTTCCATATGGCAGTGGTGTAGTGTATTGATGTTGAATCCTTTTTGAAAAATCAGTAACGAACACTGAGGGGAATAAATATTCTTTCTGTTGATAATTAAAAAAAATAGTTAATTTTGTTCTGATCAGTAAATTAATGATCCCCTTAAAGCGAATATTTCGTTGCCAACGTTAACATACTAAGCCGCTGCCAATGCAAGTAAAATTTAACTCGGTAAGACACAAAATAATATTTTTTTTTATTAGCTATATCCCGCATGACTTGCAATGCCATGGAAAGTAAAAACGTGCGCCTTTCCGTGGGTATCATTTCAATTTAAAAAATAAATTTAAAACGTTCTTTTGCGTTTATCGATGTTTTCATTCACTAAGAATTCTTTGCAAGGAAACACGAATTTATGTAGTTTTCTTTCTGATTTCGGTTCATACTTATTACATATTGAGTCCATTCCGTTTAGGAATGCCTAGAAAACGGTGTAGTACAGCACAGAACAAATTGAGGCCCTTTTAGTTACGTAGTGCACCAAAGAACTAATAGTTGGCGCTGCTACATTTTTTTAATTTTTTATTTCTTTTCGATGCTTATGCCATAGAACAGTAACGCACCGTTAAAGGTGCTGTTGGTTTTGTATGCCGCAGAGAAACAATACATGATCGTGTTGTGCGTATTTCTCCAGTAACAGAAGTATTTTGAATTAAGAGCCGCAATCTTATCTCTGCAAATACAAACTAACATTGAATAGTGAGTTGCTGATTACATTTCGTATATTCACAGCTTAATGTCATTTCTTTGCTTCTTTTGACAGGGAACATTTGAATATAAAGCATGACATTCCTTCTCGTGTATCGATGCTCCAATTTCAATAAGATTTCTTTACAAGGAAAATCGTATTTATGTAGTACCCTTTCTGATTTCGGTGATTCCTCATTACATTTTGAGTGCATTCTGTTTAGGAATGCCTTGGAAACACCATAGTACAGGAAAGGAGAAAGTGGGGCGACGATAGTTACATAGTACACCAAATAACTAAATATGGCGTTGTTTTTTCTTTCGTTGCAACTATGGCATAATTGACTACAAGAAGGGGTACAGTTTTACTTACGGTGGCGGGGTTGTGTGCAGATGTTGGCAACGGTTGTTTAATGCTTTTTTCAAAAATCAGTAACTTAGAATGAGGGGAATGATATGTTCATAACGAAATAAACAATTTACGCTTCTCTGGTAAGTAAATTAATCATCCTCCTAAAGCGAATAGTTCGTTGTCAACGATAGCAAACTAAACCACTGTCACTGCAAATAAAATCTAATCCAGGTAGGACACAAAAAAGTATTCAAATGTTCAAATGTTTGTTAAGCTTAAGGGACTTAACTGCGGGGTTATCAGTCCCTAAACTTACAAACTACTTATGAACTAACTTATACTAAAGACGACACAAACATTCATGTCTGATGGGGAGGATTCGCCCCCCGACAGTAGCGGCCGTGCAGACTGTGACTGGCGCGCCGCACACTGTTCGGCCACTGCGACCGGCCCTAGCAGTATCCCATATGCTTTGCAATATCATGGAGAGAAAAGAAGTGGATCTTTTGATGGGTATAACTACTAAATTGTATATAGAGTAGAAATATCTCCGTCTCTAATGACCAAGCTGTCGACGGGACTTTAAACCCTAGGCTTGCTTCTTTGCTTTTAGAAATATCTATGGAGTGAGCGTTGTGTTCTGTGCCTCTTCTCAACATTAAGCTGGAATTACCATGTAATATTGAGACAAATCCACTCTTTCCACGCATTTATTTGCTATTACAATTGGTTTGTACCGCTTTGTCTGCAAACAAGTCCCACCTCCTTTTTGCAGAGCAACCACGTAACATGAAATAATACGTAAATAAATTTGTCACAGAAGCAACAACAAAGTTGAGGAAGCGTCGCTGAAAGGTCCATTGAGACATAGCCTCTTAACCGAACTAAAAGGGACCAAGATAAAGTAAGCGATTAGTAGATTTTTTACCAATATAATGTGACATTTCCACCTTAATGTTTAGGACACAAAACCTGTTCTGCGCATCTGAAGCTCACTTCAGAGATATTTCTGATCTCTGCCTGCCACAAGAGAATATATAGTTAAGTACTACAGAAGGACGATTTCAAATTCCTGCTTTTAGAAAGTAATCACTGCAGGATGTGGGGACATATATCAGCTGAAACAGTACCCGATGCTGTTATCACAGTCAAGACAATTCACTGGAAATACTATATTTAATGGAAAGTTCTATACAGACGATCATCTGACGCCATTCCTTCAACGATTACCCAGACTTACTTTATCGCACATTAACACCACCATGACGTCTTATTTAAACTGCTATGAACTGCGCTGTTGATTGAATTACCAGACTTTCAGCATTCGTCGTCTTTTCGTTAATAGGGAGCACTGCATACAGAATAACTATATTGTTCTCAGTGCTGCACTGTAACATACTAGTACTTCAGCATACAATTACTGTGAGAGATAAACAGGTGAGCACTACACCATAGAACCAATACATTGCGCTGTTATTACTATTAGTCATCTCAACGATATAAGTGATAGATATTTACAACAAACACACAATTACACATCGCAGTCTGAACTTTATGAACAAAACCTAACGTTGAATTTATATCTTTCCACAGTACGGACTTTAATTAATTATAGTTTTTGTATGACAAATTTTATGAACATTCATCGCTTTCGACAATGACTTATTTTTAAATTTGACATCTTGGCTATGAGAACTGAGTTTATTGACAGAGGGATCCAACAAGGATCCTGTTTTTGTTGACCTATGTCCGGAACCCTAAATATCTAACTATACATAAAAGCGAAAGGACATTCATTCGCTCACTCACTCATTCATTCACTCACTCACTGACTAAACACGAAATTTCGAATACTACTTCACCTATAAAGGAATGTATTTTATAGGTAGAAGACGGCAGCTAATAAAAGATTTTACGATAGGACCGATAGTTCTAGAGATATGACGTCATAAACAATGTAAACGTTCCCGTCTTGCGGCACGTGATACTGTGACTTTATCAGTCCACTATTTGAGAAGGAGAGCACTTAGCGACTTGCAACAAACTTCAAACGTAATTTCAAACCTTTAGCAACTTTTTCTCGCTGACATCATAGCAAAATGATGAAAGGAAAAAAAGTTTATCGCTTACTACTTTCCCGCTGTTCATTCGGAATAACATTGCAATTTATAATTCCTACACTACATATTGTACCCCCACGAAATTTTACAGACAGTGCACACACATACAGCTGAATGTACCTTCTAAATTGTATCACAGTACGACATGTAGTTCATGAGATACGAGCACATAAACAGTGAGGTTCATGGAAAATCGCCCAAACACACAGCAAGTTTTAATCTATTACTTCTTTAGTACTAATTGTATTCTCAATAGATTTTATAGACATACAGCACGTATACAAATGAATATGTATCTGAAATGTTATACAATTGTACAGCATATAGGAATAAATATGAGATAATATATGCTGTGATGAGTAAAAACTTTCCACAGCAGGCACCACATATTATTATATTTGTTATTGATTGCTAAGACACTCCTGTATTCCAGTGAGGTTAAGGAAATTCCTGGTAGATGACAGTGCAGTTGAGAACTTTGAAAAAACTTAGAACTTTGAAGCGCATACCGCTGTAGGAAGGAGCAATAGACTTCTATAGAGCTACGAGGAAAGGAAGAGAATGAAACTGTGTATAACCGACGAATACCCATTATTTATGACAGGTGGGGCTTATAACTTTAAGAGACTGCAGTTTCCAGTGAGACATGCATTTTCTAATATCTTTTATAGTAATAATAAATCTGTAAATGTAGGCCTGTCACTGTTCACTCCAATCTTCAAAACTACAGGACTAATCTTCATGCGGTTTTCACAGGAAGCATGAGAAAAGTTTGGGTTAACATATAGGCATAATTTTATCAAAATCGGACCACAGAAAAAAAGATATCGTAATTTTAAATGTTTTCATTAACCATTGTGTCTGTTTGTTCAACTATTAACAACCTCTTATCTCAAAAACTACTTCAGGAATGGGCACAGGGTTTTCACAGACAGTTTGAGCGTAACTCTGGACAACATACAGACTTCGTTTCATACAAATCGGATCAGGAAAAAAGAATATCGTAATTTGATATTTTTTATCTATGACCGTCATGTCAGTCTGCTTCTTTGAACACGTTTGTCTCCAAACCAGTTGACGAATTTTCATGGGGTTTTCACACGTAACTACATCTACATCTACATACATACTCCGCAATTCACCGTAAGGTGCGTGGCGGAGGGTACACTGTACCACTACTAGGCATTTCCTTTCCTATTCCACTCCCAAATTGAACGAGGAAAAAAAAAGAATGCCTATATGCCTCCGTACGAGCCCTAATTTCTTTTATCTTGTCTTTGTGATCTTTACGCGAAATGTAAGTTGGCGGCAGCAAGATCGTACTACACTCAGCTTCAAATTCCGGCCCTCTAAATTTACTTAACAGAAATTCACGAAAAGAACGTCGTCTTTCTTCCAGCGATCCCCAATTGAGTTGCCGGAGCATTTCCGTGACACTCGCGCATTGGTCGAACCTACCGGTAACAAATCTAGCTGCTCGCCTCTGAACCGCCTCTATGTCTTCCCTCAAACCAATCTACTGCGGGTCCCAAATACTTGAGCAATACTCAAGACGTGGTCGTACAAGCGTTTTATACGCGGTCTCCTTCACAGGTGAAGTACATCTTCCCAAAATTCTCCCAATAAATCGAAGTCGGCTGTCTGCCTTACTCACAACTGTCTTTACATGCTCGTTCCATTTCATATCGCTCTGCAATGTTACGCCTAGATATTTGAACGACGCGACCGCATCAAGAGGCTCACTACTAATGCTGTATTCTAACATTATAGGATTGTTTTTTTCTACTCATGCGCATCACCTTACATTTTTCTACATTGAGAGCTAGCTGCCATTCTTCGCACCAACTAGAAATTTTGTCTAAGTCAACCTGTATGCTATTACAGTCAGTTACAGACGACACCCTCCCATACACCACAGCATCATCAGCAAACAGCCGCAAATTACAACTTACTCTGTCCATCAGATCATTTATATAGATAGAAAATAATAGCGGTCCTATCACACTCCCCTGGGGCACGCCTGACCATACACTCGTCTCTGATGAACACTCGCCGTCGAGAACAACGTACTGCGTTCTATTACTTAGGAAGTCTTCCAGCCAGTCACAAATCTGTGAACCTATTCCATAAGCTCGTATCTTCGTTAGCAGTCTGCAGTGTGGCACCGTGTCGAACGCCTTTTTGAAGTCGAGAAAAACACAATCCGCCTGTTGCCCTTCGTCCATGGCTCGCCAGATGTCATGTGAGAAAAGGGCAAGCTGAGTTTCACATGAACGATGTTTCCTAAACACGTGCTGATTCATGGAAAGAAGCTTTTCCGTTTCAAGGAAATTTACTATATTCGAACTGAGAATATGCTCCAAAATTCTACATGAAACCGATGTCAACGATATTGGCCTGTAATTGTATGGGTCAGTTCTCTTTCCTTTCTTATACACGGGAGTCACCTGCGCTTTTTTCCAATCACTAGGAACTTTGCGCTGAATTAAAGATTCGCGATGAATGCAAGCAAGCTAAGTAGGGGGCGAATGCCGCTGACTAGTCTTTGTAAAACCGAACTGGTATTCCATCCGGACCAGCTGACTGTTTCGTATTTAGCTCTCTCAGCTGCTTCTCTACACCGGAAATACCTATTGCTATGTCCCCCATTTCGGAATTAGTACGTTGATCAAATGATGGTACATTTGTGCGGTCCTCCAGCGTGAAAGATTTCTTAAAGGTTAAATCTAGAACTTCAGCTTTCCGTTTGCTTTCTTCTATTACTGCCCCGGAATGATCAACTAGTGTCTGGACAGTGGGCTTTGACCCGCTTATCGATTTTACATAGGACCAGAATTTTTTCGGGTTCTCGGAAAGATCTTTTGCTAAGGTATGGCTGTGATAATTATTGTATGCTTCACGCATCGATCTTTTTATAGACGCACGAATCTCTACTAACTTTTGCCTGTCATCATTTGCGTGTTCTTTTTTGAATCGAGAGTGCAACAGCCTTTGCTTTCTCAGCAGCTTTCTAACATTATTATTATACCACGGTGGATCTTTTCCATCCTTAATCGTCTTTACTGGCACATATTTCTCTAACCCTTCATTAACAATGCACTTAAATTTAGCCCACAATTCCTCTACATCCATAGTCCCAGAATTAAACGATGCCCATTCATTTTCTAAGTGCGATCGTAACATTTGCTTGTCGGCTTTTCCCAACAAAAACACGCTCCTAGCCTTCTTGACTGGTTTATGACTTTGGTCACCATCGACGCTATGACGACATCATGATCACTAATTCCTGTCTCTACACAGACATCGTTAATAAGCTCAGGCCTGTTTGTGGCTATAAGGTCTAGAATATTTCCATTGCGCGTGGGTTGCCGGTTTAACTGCTCAAGACAGTTTTCGGAGAATGTGACCAAAAGTAATTCGCAAGACTGCTTGTCTGTACCGCCTGAAATGTAACTAGCGAGGTCCCAATCTATACTCTTAAGGTTGAAGTCACCTCCGACTAATATTACATGGCCCGGATACCTATGCACTACCTGGTGTAGACTTTCCTTGAATGATTCTAAAACTGCTACAGCAGCACTGGGGGGCCGGTAAAAACACCCAACTATTAACTTTACTTCTTTTAGACCTGTTATGCGTGCCCAGATAACTTCACAGTTACTTTCAACCTCGATCTCAGTAGAAACAATATCTTTGTTCACAGCGATGAACACTCCTCCTCCAGTTGTATCAGATCTATCTTTCCGATATACATTCCACGCTTCGCTAAATATTTCTGAACTTGCCACATCATCATTTAGCCAGCTTTCGGTGCCTAAAACTATCTGAGCGCAATAACTTCCATGCAGCGCTGCAAATTCGGGAACTTTGTTTCTAATACTCTGTAAGTTCGCGGCTAATATTTTTATGTTCGAATTTTTGTTCCGAACGTGGCCTGAATTCGCTGTTTGAATGCTTGAGCATATCGTGCGGTTACATAAAGGCTTCAATGATTGAAATCGGATCAGTGAAAATAAAATTATCACAATTTAATCAATTGTTTAAATGCCGTCCTGTATATCTTTTTTGTTGAGGATAATCTGCAAATGTACAGCACGAACTTTCATGGGTTTCCACATGTAAATTGAGAATAGTTTGGAGAGTAACATAGGCTTCATTTCATCAAAATCAGATGAGAGGAAGGAACTATATCTTAATTTGAAGTTTTATGTGTATAATATGCTTATAAGGATGGTGTAGTATGTCCAAGAATACTATACGAAATTTCATGGGGTTTCATAGGGAACTGAGAGTACCTTGCGGCAACAAAATCGGATCAGGGGAAGAAATGATATCGTAATTTGTAGTTTTAGGTGAATGCTATGCTTGAATTGCAGCTTAGTATAGCAAAGAACCGATAGAGGCGCTGTTTCTTACATAGTACACCAAAAACCTAATAGATGGCGATACTGCTTTTTTTATTCACATAACAATGCGGAAATATACTGAAACAAGGGCTACGATTTTCCTTTCGGCAGCAGTGTAGTGTATTGATGTTGGCAGCAGCCGTTGAATCCTTTTCGAATCATCAGTCACATACAATGAGGGAAATAATTCTGTGTTTTGGTAATGGAATAAATAATTAATGTTGTTCCGATCAGTAAATTAATGATCCCCCTAAAGCGAATATTTCGTTTTTAACGTTATCATGCTAAACCGCTGCCACTGAAAGTAAAATTTAACCCAGGTATGACACAAAAATACTAGCTGTATCTCGCGTGCCTTGCAATGCCATGGAGAAAAAAAAGTGCTTCTTTCTGCGGGTATCATTTGAATTTAAGACATAATGACTTTCCTTCGCACCTATCGATATTTTCATTTACTAAGAATTCTTTGCAAGAAAACAGGAATTTTTGTAGTTTACTTCCTGATTTCGGTGCATAATTATTACATCTTGAGTCCATTCTATTTAGGAATGCCTATAAAATGCTGTAGCACAGTACCGAAAAAATAGAGGCCGTGTTAGTTTTTTTTATATTTTTTATTTCTCTTCGATGGTTATGCCATAGAACAGCAACGAACCACTATAGGTGCAGTTGGTTTTGTAGTGCTGCAAAGAAACAATACAGGACTGTGTTGTACGTATTCCCTCAATAACAGAAGTATTTTGAATTAAGAGCCGCAATCTTATCTCTGCAAATACAAACTAAAATTGAACAGTGAGTTGCTGATTACACTTTGTATATTCACGGCTTAACGAAATTTCTTTGCTTATTTTGACAGAGAACATTTGAATTTAAAACGTAACGACTTTCCTTCCGTCTGTTGATGCTCTAATTTAAATAAGAATCGAATTTATGTAGTTCCCTTCCTGATTTCCGTGAATCATCACATTTTGAGTGCCTTTTGTTTAGGTATGCCTCGAAAACGCCATAGTACAGGAAAGGAAAAAGTGAGGTGACGTTAGTTACATAGTACACTAAATAACTAATTTTTGCGTGGCTGCGTTTTTTTCCCATTCTGATAATTATGGTGTAATACACTACAAGTATCAGTACAATTTCACATACGGCGGCGGTGTTGGGTGCTGATGTTGTCAACGGCCATTGAATGCTTTTTCAAAATCAGTCATGTGGAAAGAGGGGAATAATTCTTTATGTTCACGATGAAATAAATAATTAATGCTGTTCTGGTCAGTAAATTAACTATCCACCTGAAGCGAATAGTTCAATGGCAACGATAGCAAACGAAACCGCTGGCACTGCAAGCGAAATTTAACCCATGCAGGACAAAAAATTTCTTCCTATATGTATCCCATATGCTTTGCAATGTCATGGAAAGAAAAGAAGGGTATCTTTCGATGGGTATACTAATTAAATCGTGCACGTAGTAGAAATATCTATGGAGAAAGCATTGCCTTCTGCGCATCTTCTCAACAGAAAGCTGGAATTACCTCGCGATATTGAGACAAATCCACTCTTTCCGCTCATTTATTTGCTATTATGATTGGTTTGTAACGCATTGACTGCAAAGAAGTCCCACCACCTTTTGCAGAGCAACCACATAACATGAAATAATATCTAATTAAATGTCACAGAAGTAACAAGAAAGTTAAGGAAGCTTCGCTAAAAGGGCCATTTAGACATAGTCATCCGTCTTAACCGAACAAAAAGGGACCAAGATAAAGTCAGCGATTAGTAGATATTTTCTAATATTACGTGACTTTTCCAACTTAATGTTGAGGACAGAAAATCTGTTCTGTGCATCTGAATGCTCACTCAAGAGACATTTCTGCTCTTTGTCTGCCACTAGAGGTAATATTCACATGCAAGCGATAAACTCGCCAGAAACCTTTCTACTTTCATAACTGTTCGGTACAATATTGTGATTTAAATTTGTAATTACTTACTTTCCGGACGCGCGGGAGTCGCCCAGTCACGTTGCGGCCTCCCACGTCGGAGGTTCGAATCCTCCCTCTTTACTATAAGTTAGTTCATAAGTAGTTTGTAAGCTTAGGGACTGATGACCCCGCAGTTAAGTCCCATACGCTTTACAAACATTTGAACATTTTTGAACATACCTTTGGTGTGGGCTACATGAAGATAGAAAAAGACGTCTTCTTTTGCAGAGACAATCGTACTTAGTTATAATCCGACTTCTGAATATGTAGTTCTATTACACAAGATCAATTTCAACCTTGTGCTTTACGCAGTAATCATTGCAGTACGTTGAGACATGTATTAGATGAAAGAGTGGCCCATGCTGCTAACACAGTCATGACAATTCACTGCAAATACTATATTGTCGCGTTGAAATGGAAGCAGGCTTGACTTCGAAGGCAACTGAACGCAGCACTTATACTGAAAGCAGGTTTATTAGCAACTTACACGCAGCACTGACTGCCTCTCGGGCAGAGTGCTCTGCTATTTATACACAGACAGAATGTACCAGAAATTAGAAGAACAGTTAACATAAGAAACAACTAGAAATTACAAGTGAACATAAGAAAGATGTAGAACATTCTGGAATTGTTAATTACAAAGAAAAAAAATTTTGCCGTTGGGTGGGATGGAACCGGAGACCTTCAGCACCGCACTCAGTGACGCTATCCCCTGCGCCACGCTGGCAGTCGGAGTATGTGGTCGCTCGCGGCAATATTTTATTGAAGTTCTATACAGACGATCAGCTGAATCCATTCCTTCAACGATTACCCAGACTTACTTTATCGCACATTGACACCACCATGACGTCTTATTTAAACTGACATGAACTGCTCTGTTGATTGAATTACCAGACTTTCAGCATTCGTCGACTTTTCGATAATAGGAAGCAATGCATACAGAAAAACTACATTGTCCCCAGTGCGACACTGCAACCTACTAATACTTTAGCATACACTTACTGAGAGCGTTGAACAGTTTAGTTCTACACCATAGAACATGGTGCTGTTCTTTTTATTACTATTTCTCAGCCCAACGATAGCAGTGTTTTTTAGACGTTTACGACAGACAATTACACACCGCAGTCGTAACTTTATGAACAAATCTAACATTGAATTTAACTCATTCCGGAGTAAATTCCCTTCAGTGGCGTAACTATGGGGGGATGAGGGGGATAGAACCCCTCCCACAACCCGAAAAATAAATAAATAAAAATAAAATAAAAAGCGAGAGAGAGAAAAAAGAAAAAGAAATCCTATAATAGCAATCTGGTAAAGGTAAAGATTGGAAACTAGGGTTGTTTTACCATAAGCTTTCATTGGAAGGGAGTGAATTAGTTTCTTCAACGGGAGTGGTAGATGGTAGTCTGTCTGGAAACTGACTAAAAGTTTGCTCGTCAAGCCGATCTATCCCCCCCCCCCCAAAGCCAAGTCCTAGTTACGCCACTGATTCCCTTTTTATATGAAAAACTTTATGAACATTCATCGTTTTCGACAATGACTTAGTTTTAAATTTGACATCTTGGCCAGAAAAACTGAGTTTATTGACAGAGCGATCCAACAAGGATTCTGTTTTTGTTGACCTAGGTCCGGAACCATAAAAATCCATGATTCACACAGGTCCCTCTTTAACAACCGTTGCGAAGCACGGGCATATAAGCTAGTAATAATACTGAATTACTCTGCAATCATTGTTTTACTCAAGTAGTTAGTTTTGCAATCCCATCCCTCGAACTAATGGCATGCTTTCAAATGACAACTATATTGCTCAGTTAAAAGTAAAAAGAAAATAATATTAGACGCAGAATTATCTTTGGAAACGAGATCTTGTGATTGTTGCCTGCATAATAAGTTATATTTATTGTCGGTCCCGGTGGTCTTGAGGTAAAACGCTCACCTGGAAACCAAAATTTTTAAGGTATTTCTAGCAGAAATAAACAAGTCATATTTTATGTTTAGATAGTGTGTAACCTGTAATGGAAGGAAAGTTTCAAACATCAGTTAATATCTATCCAGCTTTTTAAAGCATTTTCTCTTGCCGAAAGAGAATCTTCTAGCTTGGCCATGTAATCAACTTGTTGCTATTGGTCTAGTGTTAAAAAGCTGGACCCGTGTCGGGTACAGAATTTTTTTTGTAGGGGTGTGTGTGTGTGTGTGTGGGGGGGGGGGGGGGGGGGGGGAAGGGGCACAAGGCTGAGGAGCGTGAACATATCCTTAAAGACGTTGTGAGGCTAATTTTAAAACACACGCACACACACACAATATATATTATTACGGTCATTATCACATATAACTGATACAGTAGGTACAGATAAGTTTGCCATTTAGTACCGCACATGATGCAGCCTCCCCAGAATTCGATAGCCTGCTTGCATTGACTGAGGTCAGTGAGGGATTAGGCCCCTTGGGTATATTTGTAATTATCACATGCTTCAAGCGAGAACCTATATCGAGCGAGATACGGAAAAGGAGGTTACGATTTGTTGGACACATCATCAGGATGGGCGATGAGAGGTTGATTAAGAAGATATGGAATGCAACATGTCATACGGCGAACAACTGGGCGAAGGGAGTCAGAGATGACTGGAAGACTGTAGGAATAAAAGAAAGGAATCTGCAGGCACTGGTGCAGGACAGGAAGAAGTATAAACGGTTGGTGAAGGGTCACAGGTGGCCGGACACCAAAATCAAAGTCATTATAACAGAAGGAGAAAGAAACAGAAGAAGCGAGAGGTGATCCCGAAGGGTCCTAACGAAGCAGCAGAAGAAGAACTGATATAGGAAACACGTAAATTATGCTCCAATGTATGTTTCTTATAAAAACGTTTTAATATACTTCAATCTAGTTATTAGTACTGTTCATGCACTATTAGTTTCTGTGCTTTGTGGCGTCAGTTTCAAATGCCCTTGATTACAAAAAATATTACGATGATTAAACCACATTAAATAGTGAAAAATCTTCAAAATTAACTACAAAATAAAATTCAGGGAATTTAGAGTCTGAAAGCCGTGTCTTCAGTTGTGAGCACATTTGTGTCATCCTTTATCATCATAATGGATGAAACACAACTGAACCCAGGGCATTCACGCTCTGAATTTAATTCCATTTGTAACTGTTTTCACCTTGGCCAGATGGGTATAAGCGAATTCCTATGCAGATGAAGCCATGCGAAATTTGTTTCGCCATATATTTACGACTTTCGAATAATTGGACTATAAGATTGAATAAGACTGACCACTTTAAAACTCAAACAATTGTACAATACGGTCGAAAAATAAGTTTTGTACAATGATGCCCACAGGATTACGTTATTAAATGTGTCAAATGAATTAATGGTGACTGTACATAAACCTAGGGCATATGGCACACAAATAATAAAACAAAGCCGTGCGGGAGTAGCCGAGCGGTCTAGAGCGCCACGTTACGGTTCGCGCGGCCTTCCGCGTCGGAGGTTCGAATCCTCTCCCGGTCTTGGATGTGTGCGTTGTCCTTAGGTTAGTTTAACTTAGTTTAAGTAGTTTGTAAATCTAGGGACTGATGACCAACGTAGTTTGATCCCACAGAATTACAAACATTTGATTAACAAAACAAAAATGTTCAAATGTTTGTAATCCTAAGGAACGAAACTGCTAAGCTCTCGATCCCTAGTCTTAGAAACTACTTAAACTGACTCATTATAAGGACAACACGGACGCCCATTGTCGAGGGAGGACTCGAAACCCTGGCGGGAGCGGCAGCATACTGCACGACGTTGCGTCCCAGATCACACGGACATTCCCCCGCGGCGCACATTGTTTGTCATTTAACCAGTGTACAGTTCAATACTTCTGATCCTCTTATTTTATTTTGTGGTAATTTTTTAAACTTTTCACTTTTTAATGTGTCTCAATCATTATAATATTTTTTTGTAATTATAGGAACTTGAGAATGATGCCACAGTGAACCGAAACTAGTAACTGCGTTGGTAGTTAGATGGAAGTATATTAATTCGATAAGTGAAACGATTTTACCTGGCGATGTCAGGAGCAGAAAACCATCTGCACTGGTTGTAGGACATTCATTTATTTCGGAGCGCTGTCAACGTTACGCTGCCCCTAGACACGAAATATTCCTGCACACATTGTTACGGGTAACGTTTCCAACGCTGCGACGCTGCCTTCCGCTCATTGCCTCTCGTCTCATGGCGGCAATGGTACAAGCCTCCTGCCGCTGCCAACAGCCAGCGCACGAATCGTCAGCTTACCGGCATTCCCGTATCATTATCAAAGAATTCACTGAACAGCAGTCAAACAGCTAGTAAATATGTTGCGCTAAGTTTGATATTCCCTCCAAACCTAAAATCAAATTTCCTGTGTCGCATTGTACTGAATCAATTTTTTCTTCGTGCTTTGTAAAATTACTACGCAAAACGAGATGAGTTTTCAAGAAAGCTTTCGCGATCAACAAAACTACACTTGATTGTGTTTGTAGAAGAATTTCTACTTTGTATCTGATGTGCGGGAAAATGCCATTGGGACTGATGACAAGATGTTTAGTAACCTTAAAACAACAACAACTAAATTTGAAAAATGCCATTGAAATTACTGATTTGCTCCAATAACTGCAAAATCGAAACGTGTAGCTTCAAATAAAACTGTTTATAATGCGTGGCAGTACTATTTCTTATTATCTAGGAAAAGAATCCAGAGTGATAAAGTGATCGCCGAAAACACTTGAATGCGCCAGCCTGAACACAACATTAGAGATTCACGACTTTCTTTCACATAGTTAAATTCTTTAACCTTATGTTCTTTGAATAAAACGTGCACAATATCTCATTTATCTGCCAAGCAATCACAAAACAATAAATGACTTTTATTTAGTTGTATCATAAATTACTGACAACAAAGGAAAAAGAAGCAATTACAAGGAAGCACAACACAAAAAGTCAATTTACGTTATGTTAATCATTGGAATTTTGCCTTTTTAAACTAACAGTTACATGCTCGAGATTATCTCACTCCCTCCTTCTCCCTCCCCCCCCTCTCTCTCTCTCATTTGTTTTTTCTGTCAGGCTGTCTGGGGTGAGGGGGGGGGGTAGGACACGTTCCCCTGTGCCCCTCCATAAATCCGCCCTTGTGCTGGACTCTTGCCAGAGAGATCGCAGGTTCGATTCCCGATGGATTTCACATACCCTAAGCTTTCTAGTATGTGAGGAGTCGGCAGAAATCACACGTTGTTCGAATTCCACTTCAAACTCTAGGTGCAATCGGGGCAATGATGGATTCTTTCGTGTTTACAACTGTACACAGCACTTTCGACAACAAAAGGTTAGGCGTATTACAAGTAACATATGTCGACTTCAATAGTATCAGAGCCCGATGTGAATTAAAATAATTAATTTGGAATTACTAATTGTTGTATGAACTAAAGTGATCATTCGATAAATGCCAAGCAAAATAACAACTACTACCTTCAAGTATAATGGTAAAATACGTTATCCGCAAGTCACGTGTATTCTGTAGTTCATAAACTGATTCGCAATAGAAGACAAGCTAGTTGATATTTTTATAGTGATCCCCCACATGTTTCAGTACGTGTACATGCTGAAAGGATTGAAAATTAACACTATAATTTTCTTTGCAAGCTCCCCAAATACTGTTACATTAAAGCTCCTGAGATAAACTGAAGGGGACAGGGAATGGGTTTAAAGAAAATCCGTTTCTGATGTCAAAAATCGTTACCCATTGACAAAGTAATGAAATCTTATAAAAATCGTAAAATGTACAATAATGCGTTTTGCGATGATTTTTTTCCATAATAAAATCTGCAAGATCTCATGGGAAACCAAGTCAGTTATTTTACTTAGTGCTACTGGAAGAATCTATTTACCATCTAGTCATAATTTGTTATCTAATTAGTTACCTACCAACATTTAAATCGACTATATCAGTATTATACATATTTACTTATGTAATGAATATAAAGACTTGACAATTGCACCATAATGTAAGCAAATAAGATTAAATATAGTGATTTGGCAATTGCACAACGAAATAATGACAAAACGGTAATTTATTTTCCATTATGTAACCAAACGTAATCACATAAGAATGAAGTACACTCACATACGCAAAGAAATATTTCAAATATTAGTTCATGTTGCCATGCAACTTCCAAGTCATTATATTTATGACAGAAATGAAGACGTGTAAAATCTATATAATAGCTATAAATATTGGTAGATAACTATTTAGATAACAAGTTAAGACAGTGCATTGAATAGGTGGTTCCATGAATACTAACTGAAATAACCGACTTGGTTTTCCATAGCTTTTTAGGGTTGAAGGTGTTCTTTACAAGACATGAATTTTAGTACATTTTATGTTTTTGATGGGTTAAAAGAACCAGAATATGCTTCAGAAAGTGCTAACTCAACGTGCTCTTGTCTGACGTATTCTAACATCTGAGTGTCGATGTTCTGTAACAGAAGCCGTTAACCATTTCGAAAATCAGGAAGAACAAATTTGGATTTACGTGGAAGAGAATTATCCGTCGCTCATCTTTAGTAAGATGCTCTAAACTTTTACAAAATAGCTGAGCCGCGGTGCAGTGGCCGAGCGCATTGAGGCGCTATGCTCCGATGCGCGAGGCCTTTACCAGTTGGGCATGGATGTTTGTATTGTCTTTAGTATAAGTTAGTTTGTAAGTAGTTTTTAAGTTTGGGGACCGTTGACCCCGCAGTTAAGCCCATAAGCTTAACAAACATTTGAATATTTATTGAAGATATTGAATATTCATTGAATGTCGCATACATTGATGGTTCCTGTTCAAAACAAATCCCCATCAATTCCAAAGTCTAAAAAAAATTCTGATTTTGTCATCTGTTGACTCCTGTGTCACCTGGTCGGCTACCAACAAGTATCCAGCCAAACTTCAGGGAGCTATTCTTAGTGTCGTGGGCTATTCGCCGGTACTGACTGGCTCCTCTATGTACATCAGTGGGAACGTCTGTATGTGTAGATATATGATCAGCTACTAATAGTTTATATGTCCGTTACATAATTGTAGTTTCTAGTGGTAAGGACCAGTGGATAGTGAAGGTATGCATTTTTATTTTTTTATTTATTTATTCAGAATGAAACTTTCGCTCTTCAGCGGAGTGTGCGCTGATATGAAACTACCTGGCAGATTAAAATTGTGTGCCGGAACCGGGACTCGGACCTGGGACCTTTGCCTTTCGCGAGAAAGCGCACTACCGACTGTGCTATCCCGACACGACTCACGATGCCGCCTCACAATTCTACTTCCGCCAGTACCTCGCCGCCTACTTTCCAAACTTCACAGAAGCTCTCCTGCGAACCATGCAAGACTAGCACTCCTGGAAGAAAGGATATGGTGGAGACATGGCTTAGCCACAGCCTAAGGGATGTTTCCAGAATGAAACTTTCACTCTGCAGCGGAGTGAGCGCTGATATGAAACTTCCTGGCAGATTAAAATTGTGTGCTGGAACCGGGACTCGAACCTGGGACCTTTGCGTTTCGCGGGCAAGCGCACTACTGGCGGCAGTAAAGTTGTGAGGCGGCATCGTGAGTCGTGTCGGGATAGCACAGTCGGTAGTGAGCTTTCCCGCGAAAGACAAAGGTCCCAGGTTCGAGTCCCGGTTCCGGCACACAATTTTAATCTGCCAGGAAGTTTCATATTTATTTATCATTTAACATGCCCCATTACATAGTAATATTACTGGTCGATGGTTATATTCAGGCGGTTACATCAAATATTTTTGCAAACACATCAAATGTATTGATAACAGTATATTCCTTATTCCATATAATTAGAACTTCTCCTCGATTAAAAAAGGTAATTGTGACTTGACTGCGTTAGAGTCCGAGAGTCAATTAATTATAATTCGATCTGGAGAGAAGGTAGACTGGCTGACAGCATTCAGAATACAATGTATTAGCTTTTCGTCGCCAGTCCATCAACCAGCCAAAATGCGGACTGTCTACAGATCCGCGAAGCCGGGTCATTGTATTTTACGAGGCGCGTCCAGAAAGTATGTTCCGTTTGGTTATATAAAACAAACGGGTACAGATACAGAAAAAATATTGATTGTACAAAAATCTACAACTGTTAAACTACGCCGGCCGCGGTGGCCTAGGGTACTGAGGCGCTCCAGTCACGGTCTGCACGGCCACTACGGTCGGGGGTTCGAATCCCCTCTCGGGCATGGATATTTGTGCCGTCTTTAGTATAAGGTAGTTGATAAGTAGTTCGTAAGTTTAGGGACTGATGATCCCGTAGTTAAGTCCCTTAAGCTTAACAAACATTTGAACTTTTTTTTTTTTTCGTTAAACTAATTTTCTACATAGCTTCCGAAATTTTGTAGGCAGTTGTCATAGCATGGCACAAGGTTTTGTGTGCCTTTATCATAGAATGTTGCCGCCTGTGTATTCAACCATGTGGTAACATGTTCTTTCAGCTCGTCATCATCGTTGAAGTGTTGTCCACTAAGGACATATTTTAGGTGTAAGAAGAGAACTACTGTCAAAAGTTTATTTTTCTTCACGATAATGCCTGACCTCCCACACCGAATGTGACCAAACAATTCTTACGGAAATTTCAATGGGACCTGTTTGATCATCCTCCATACAGCTCGACGCGCCTCCTATTTACATTAGCCACTGAACTAGATAGAGGTTTCATGTGCTGTAGGAGTTGCAGAGGCTTGTCGGTCACCAGCAGATTTCAGATGGATGCTTTTTCAGGTCGAGCAATAAGCTTTGCCTCTTTTCGTGCTATTTTTGTAAGTATGGCCTCGACAAGGGTAACAGTGGTTATTCGATTTCGGTACGTTGAGACGATTCTGTACCTCGAGTATGATTTGGCGTGTTAAATCCAAGCCGGCCGCGGTGGCCGAGGGGACTGAGGCACTTCTGTCACGGTCTGCACAGCCACTATGGTCGGGGGTTCAAATCCCCCCTCGGGCATGGATATTTGTGTCGTCCCTAGTTGTAGCTAGTTCATAAGTAGTTTGTAAGTTTAGGGACTGATGACCCCGTAGTTAAGTCCCATAGACTCTACAAACATTTGAACTTTTTTTTTTTTTTTTTTTTTTTTTTTTTTTTTTTTTTTTTTTTTTTTTACATCCAACAACCGCGTTGTGAGAAGAAAACACTGTAAGGTTCTTTCCGTTTGTTCTTGCATTTACAGCGAGAATGCTCAGACTGTATAATCTGTATGTTTTAAAGCTGAGGTTAAGGCTCGGGTGTTTTAATTGGATTTTACTCCTCACCGCGAATTTTATGAGCGTTGGAGCGATCTGTGTGCTCCTTCTGCTAGAAACTCCATTAACTTTAAAACAACATTCAGAGAAGTTGTATCTCTTTACACTGATTATCCAACGACGGAAGATTTCCTCTGGGAACGCGCATTATATTTTCGGAACTAAAATCCTCCTAGAGGCTGTAACGCCTTCCCCAATGGTTTTTAACGCCTTTATTCTTCGCTTACATTCTATGAAAGTTTAACTCAAAATATGATGAGATGCGAACTAAACAGGTACAATCACTTCCAAATAATCTAGAAGCGCCCAATATTATGGTATTATTTTCTCCGTATCGTTCCTGATGACTTTTCTTCCTATCCTCGTAAGCAGATGCGGTTAGGGCGGTACCGTACCAGAGCAACTAATGTTCGCCATAGAGATACCTTCGTAGGGAGACATGCTTAATACCAGTGAACAAAGAGAGGTTGCTATCCACTAGGTTTTCAGATTGTTCCAAAAATTTGCGCCAGATCTACACATCTCCTGAAAATTGTTACTTTCAACAAAGGGTAATTTGACTGTTGTAGTAAATGAGTTGGCCGGAGACACCGCACAATTGGTATTTAAAGTTAATATGGATTCAGCGACATTCTTTTAGATAATATTGGTTGCGATGAAATGGCCGTACTTCGCTTCATCAATAGAATCCCCACATACGCTTTGACAGGTAATGAAGTCGTTCTCTTATAAAATATCAATTATTTGCTCATCGAACAACATAACTGTCGCTAACGTTAATTCCAAACGATCCTTGACTTGTTTCAATTCAGGGAACTGCGGATAGGATAGTATAGGTGAGTTTAGGCGCTCGACAACTAGGTCTTTAGCGCCCAAGAGTCCGATGTCACAGTGAGAATCATCGGTTGCAGTAACGGAACAATCACTGATGAGTTATTTTTCTTTTTAGAATAGGTAGTTTTCCTTCAAACATTCTTAGTGAACTGTCAGACTTAATAATCTTCATAAGACAGTAGTTGTGTACAAATTAATACAAATAAACGAAAGTTTATAGCTGATAGTGACAAAAATGCTGATAGTGTGGAATGCAACCAGAGATAATACTCACTACCATGAGTTATAAGGAGGATCGATGGCACTACAGAATATCGCCGTACATTGTTTCGAAGCAAATGGGCTGGACCTACAAACTCTTAAAATCCTCATAACGTTTTGTCCACGAAAACTAAGTTGACACTCCGTGCGGTGAATGACGGGAGCAAATGTAAATGGAAAAAGCATTAACGATCACTGCCATCAGCTCCGCATCAGGTACGAACTTGGTTTATGCTGAAAACAGTATGGTGTTATTTATGATTGTCTAATGTTCTTAACTTCTACAATGCACTGACGACAACCGTTTTGAAAAACTAAATGTTAAATTGCAAAAGTGAATAATACAGTATCAGGAAAGCAATTTCAAACGTCTGTCTCCACTCGAATGCGAATTTGACCCAGTAATACGTACGACGTATTTGGCTTCAGTGAGGTGACTATTTTTGTGTTTACATTTCTAATAGTCAAGAAGAGAAGTACGTGATATGTTAAATATGCTCCTTAATAATTTTAATTTCTGTCTTACTGAATCTGTGTTGATCACTGATTTTTCAACTTTAAGTTCATTTGGAAAACAATTTTAGTGTTCACAATTGCAAAAAAAAAAAAAAAAAAAAAAAAAAAAAAAAAAAAAAAAAAAAAAAAAAAAAAAAAAACTACGTTTTCCTTGCCAGCCTATTAAGTATGTGGAAAGAGCCAATACGAAAGGCATGCTATCACTATTTGTGTCTAATCCCTGTACGAAACGTGACTTCTTTCAGCTACAGTACTGCGATCATAATGATTCGTACGACTACAAGCTGCAGTTTAATGGAATAACTACGACTGTAACCAATCCACGCGCTAGGAGCTAAATAACATACCGTACTTCTTTTATTAAATAATAATTGAAGGGACTGTAATTGTTCTCGGAAGGCAGAGTAATGCGAATTGTGTAACAGTCGCGAAACAGTCTCTTCCCACAAGCATGAATATACAGCGAAATATTCTTCATCATACCTTACTTAATATGATTACGTGGCTGCTACTCCGTATTAACGGAGGCGGAACTGTTATAGCACAGAAATTCATTTCTCCCGGGTTATGCAGCTAAATATTCGCTGTAGCTCTAAGTAAAACAAGTAAGACGCTGCTTCCTCAAATCAACAATAAAACGTCCATTAATCTCAAAAAGAAAACAAAAACAGTTTCATACAAAAATGTTATAATACTGATACTCTGCCTAAGTCAAAGACAATACGAAAGAGTTTCACCATTGATGTGAGCACGCCAAACATAGATGTTCATTTTTAGTTTCTTGCCCAATTCAAATATGGCTCCTACGAAGTGTTACTAGAACAAGCAATTAAAATACTTTTCGATTCCACTACCATACCAACCCATTACAACGTATGTTGGCGTAAAGTTCAAAACAAGATGTATGAAAGAATTCTTTTCATGTATAAATTGGTGGAAATACGTTGTCCATATTTAAACATGATGGACACCGGGAAATCTTGTTGAAAACATATGAATGTGCAGGCACGCTGCAGTTGTGTGCTCAGAGACCACAGGTGTATATCCATGTAGTATAGAGATGACCGAATTTCAACATAGAGTTAGGGCTGCGTTTGATAACGAACTGATCGAACAGTTCGGGAAATCTAGGGATCTGTTCGATTTTTCGATGTGCCTCCTATCTAATGGCATATATTCGTATTGTAGTATCGCAGCGTTCTGTCTTAGGGTATTTAATACACCATGGATTTTGATAAAGCAGTCAATGCGGCCGTATTTCATGTGAATTTATCCATTTTATAAGTTCAATTTCACAGCCCCATGTTCCGGTTCTTTTTCATTATGTTATCATGATGCGTATGTTGTTTCGCCAATTAGCTTGTTATAAAACGGTGTACAAGGAGAGTTAAAACCTGCAATAATTTAAAATTCACATAAAGTTCTTACAGTCGCGATCGTGTATGATAAGACCTCACTTTAAGTTATTTTGTAATCTGCTTTTACGTAGGTTTTTGAGGGGTGACCTACCTTACTTTTAAACACTGACGCTGCCAGGCTTTGTGGGAAATCCTTTCAAGGCTGACAAAGGTAAAGTATTATTTAAAATTCATAAAATTTTAAACAATTTATTTAAAGTTAATAAAATAGCCAAGACCACAAAGCGAAATTTTTTATTTACAAAGTGGTGACCGGTTTAGATTTTTCAGTCATTTACGATCCACAATTTTAGACTGAATTTTTAATTGATGGAACTGACATTGTTGACTGCTCAAATTCACTCCTGGCATACATATTCAGTCTAAAATTTTGGTTCGTAAACGACTGAAAAATCGAAACCAGTAACCACCTTGTAAAAAAATTCACTTTGCGGTCTATGCTATTTTAGCAATTTTAAATAGATAGTTTAAAATTTTATGACTTTTAACTAATCCTAAGGCCGCCCAATCTCCATCCCGACAATGTCAAATCTTGCGGTAAAGCATTATTATAAGGTCTGTAATATTCTGTTTTCTTATTATCGCCGTGCGTGCTAAGAATAGACCTGTAAACCTTTCCCAAACGTATTTATTTATTTTTAAGTTTACATCATTTCTTCTTGTTTCTTGCGTTGAATTATCAGAAAATATTCATATATGGAATGTCGGTTTCCATCCATATGAAATTTCCCAGGTGTGTGCCTTTCAATAAATTATGTAAATTGAAGTAATTTCGAGATGCTGGCTCTGTGTTAGATAAAAGTAGGGCTATTATCTAGTATTTGAACCGAAATTAAATTAGAAAAAGTAGAAGAGATATTGGAAAGAAGTCCGAGAAAGTCACTGCGTCAGCTGAGACAGCTGTGCTCTGGCGAAAATGTGATGAAGTATTAAATATTCATCACGCAGCAATTTGGATTACAAATGATCAATGTTTTAAGCCATTATGTTTTAATTAAATTATTGGGCTCAGTTGGTACATGGCTGAACGATAATAGTTAGAGTTGTATTGCAAAAGTGAAAGTGGCATGCCACAGGCTACGCAAAATGTTACATTATATTTATTTTGGGTGAGCATCTCAAAATAAGAATCATTATGTTCACATCATTCACACGTTCTGAAAATATTTTTCGGAAAGAACATTTTTCCTAAATGCTTCGATGCAAAGGATACTTCACTCAACATTTTAATGACTTTCCTTTGATGCACACAGGATCATTGAGCTCAAAATGAGCACTGAAAATTAATGCTGTCAATTAAATGTGTTTTAATTGTATCTCCTCTTGAGGCTTACTTATTGTAGAATTCAGGAGCACTAATATGCAGAAGTAAAATTAAATTTTGTTATTATAGTGAAATAATATAAAATAAAAATTGGTAATATCCACGATCGAACCCGGGTCGCAAAACTGACTCAACATAAGCTACTATTCTAGGCAGACATTATTTGACAGGTTATCGACACGTGCTTACACTTATTGCATACTGTTCTTCTCACACAGTTTGAGCCAAATTGTCCAGACTCATCCCGCAACTTCGACTGCTAAGACTGTGCAATATCATTCTTTTATATCATCAGCAACTTATGACAAAAAGTACGCAAACTGTTTGCGAAATAATAATAATAATTTCCGAAAGCGACTGTTTTATTCTCATAGCGATATTACAGGGTGTCGTCTGCTCCAGCCTCAAAATGGCGGCTCCGTAAGGAACATTGGTGTCCAGACGTCTCCTCTAGAGGCATTGTTGCCGAGATTTCGCTCGTCCTGCTATCTAGCGACGTTCTGATCGAACTACATGTAAGGCAGGCCTATCCGCTGCACTTTATTACAGTGATAAAAATTGTCATCTACCCACAACCTATTTCATTGATTTTTTTTTTTCATTTTTCCTTGTTTCATCTCAACATCGTCTTGCTTTCAAACTAATTAAAATCTGGTAAATATTTAACCTATTATTAAATGAGCAGATATGAAACGGCACATTTGCAACACAGTAGGTAAATAATTACAGTCTGTAGCTAGAAAAGTAAAATATCTTACTGGTTTCCAACAAAAATATTTTGCTATTTATTTTTTAATAGAAGCAAAAGTATTATTTTATTTTTTTTTTTGTTCAAAAACTGTCGGAATTGGTACAATGGTCGTACTTAATTCTGTTTTACAGGAAATTTTCCGGGAAATTTAAACAGCGATAGAGCCTGTTATTGTGGTAAGTTATTAATTTCTCGCATATACCGTTCCCCCTTGCATTTGCGCCACGCAAATAAACGTTATATGGTTGTTCGAACAAGCTCGTTAATGTATCGAACGGCTAACGGAAAATCTCAAGCCCTTTCGAACGCGAGTATCGTTTGCCCAACCCTACATAGAGTAGAAATATCTCTGGAGAGAGCACTGCGTTCTGTGTTGGTTGTCAACACTGAGCTGGAATTATCAGCCCACACCTAAACCTGATCGCTGAGTGGGAGGATGATGGAAGCGGAAGCCTGCGATCTGCTCGTATGGTCGGTCCACACATAATTATCTGTTTGCACAGATATCACCGCGAATGACTATGCAGACAGATCGTTGCGTGTTGACTAAATTCATATGACAAAAGTTCCTATCTACTAACCACCACCTGTCGGTCTAGAAAAGAATTTCATGAATTTTGTGGAGAATGAGTAGGCTACACTACTCTGTCCTCAAAATTCATTTCAATTTTTATAACTAATGTTGCAAAAATTAGAAGAAACTGAAAGACCGATCAACATTTTTCAGACAACGGCTGCTTACGGAAGACAGTTTTCACACATAAATTGAATTCGTGAGTTTGCATGGGCCAATGATTATTGCAAGATATATGCAGAAATGGATTACTATCTTTTGACGCTCATAACTCCTTGTACTTCGAGTGCCAGATTTTCGACGATCTATCCACGGGTTGGAACGTAGATTTGAGCAATTTCGATCAAAACTTCCAATTTCTAGGTTTGCGCACATATATTATCTGCTGCCCACATGCAACTATCTTGAGCGCTGTTATTTGCACCGACAAATAGTTACGTGCCGACCTGGCAGTAGTGCATTGTCTGATGAAGCGGTCCCCACCTAATATTCGCAGAGTACCCACTCTCCAGCTTTTAAGAGAAACGAACATCTAATAGATAAATAAAATATAAATTTAAAACTTTTATTTATTTTAAATCACTAATTCCACGTTCCGTGTACATTAAGTCGTACGGTGTCTCTACCGTAAATTGACAACTTCACTGGTGATTAAGGGAATGGATAACATAGGTACCATTTGAAATATAATCACCTTTCTCCTAGTGTTTTGAACGGTTATTGAGTTCCATAATTATAGAATCTATAAGAACGCATCTGAATCCATCTTCTTGGGTAGTTTTCTTGTGAAAAAGCTACGACATATTGTCGCGTTGAAATGGAAGCAGGCTTGACTTCGAAGGCAACTAAACACAGCACTTATACTGAAAGCACTATTATTACGAACTTAACATACATGCAGCACGGACTGCCTCTCGGGCAGAGTGCTCTGCTATTTATATACAAACAGAATTTACCAGAAATTAGAAGAACAGTTAACATACGAAACAAGTAGAATTTACAAGTGAACATAAGAAAGATGTAGAACATTCTGGAATTGTTAATTACAGAGAAATAAATTTTTTCCTGGGGGCGGGATTGAACCGGCGGCCTTCAGCACCGCAGTCCGTCACGCTATCACCGGCGCCACGCCGGCACTCGGTGTACGTAGTCTCTCGCGGCAATATAGTTACATTTCGCAAATTGCTTTCTACTAACTTACGATTTACACCACGACTTATTTAGGTGCACAAAGGTTTTCCTGCGTAAAGAGATCCAGGAATCTATTAGATATACTTCATGATGCACGAATTGAAAACAGGCCCTACGACCATCCCCTCCTTCCTCCCACTTACAGCCACATAAGTAGACGCAATGAAACTTACAATGAGAAATAATTTTTTTTTTAGAAATACTGTTCTGAAAGTCAGTATTTCAAACCATAATAAAATAATAATGTCACAAGGTTCAGAATAAAACAGCTGCTACGCCTTACCGGTGTCACTTTGCTCCCTGTGTCTGCTTCATACGTATTGGCACAATAATTATTTTAACACCAACTGCAGAACGATTTGAATAAGATATCAGTATGGTGTAAGAATTGGCAGTTGTCTCTAAATAATGAGAATTGTTAAGTCGTCCACATGAGTACGAAAAGAAATCCGTTACAATTTGTTTACATGATAAATCAATCAAGTTTGAAGGCCGTAAACTCCACTAAATACCTAGGAATTACAATTACTTCTGACTTAAATTGTAAAGAACCCGTAGATAATGTCGTGGGAAAGGCGAACAAGAGACTGCGTTGTATTGGCAGAACCCTTAAAATATGCAACAGAACTACTAAAGAAACTGCATACACTACATTTGTCCGTCCTTTTATGGAGTATTGCTGCCCAGTGTGGGATCCTTATCAGGTGGGTTTCACGGAGGACATCGAAAGAGTCCAAAGAAGGGCAGCTCGTTTCGTATTATCACGATACAGGAGAGACAGCGTTACGGAAATGATACAGGATCTGGGATGGGAATCATTACAACAACGCGCTTATCGCTGCGGCGTGGGCTACTTGCGAAACTCAAATCGCCAACATTCTCCGAATGCGAAAATATATTGTTGACTCCCACTTACATAGGCAGAAATGATCATCAGAATGAAATACGAGAAATCAGAGCCCGAACGGAGAGATTCAGATGTTCATTCTTCCCGCGTGCTATTCGAGAATGGAATGGGAGGTAAAATAGTATAAGGGTGGTTCGATGAACCCTCTTCCAGGCACTTAAATGTGATTTGCAGAGTATCTGATGTAGATGTAGATGTTTTCAACTAAAGCCTTATTTTGAACTGCTGCCAGAGGAAACGTTCGAACAGTTGCTTCGTTGCTGCTCTATGAAAATGTGTTCAGTATTAATGAACAAGGCATTCAGCGGTTACTGACAGGAAAGGTATCCCTGATCGCCAGCCGCGGTGGCCAAGGGGACTGAGGCGCTTCAGTCACGGTCTGTACGGCCTCTACGGTCGGGGGTTCGAATCCCCTCTCGGGCATGGATTTCGTGCCGTCCTTAGGATAAGCTAGTTGATAAGTAGTTTGTAAGTTTAGGGACTGATAACCCCGTAATTAAGTCTCATAAGCTTAACAAACATTTAACATTTTTTATCCCTGCCCCATCTGGATCTCGTACAATTCCGATTCCCCTCTTCACAAAATGTTACTTCTCTGTGCCTCTTTTACCATAGCAGCTGATCGTTGCTTTGCGCCTGAGCGGATAAAAATGCAAGACGTTCATGAAATAAAGCTAAGAACCATCGCTATTAAACCAGGTTTAAATTAAAAAGATACTTCAAAACTGGAACTCTCGTTTGGGAAGATAAGCTGAGCGTGCGGGGCAGGTAAATGTTGAAAGGTGACGTTTGCCATGAGCAAAGGGACGTATCAGCTCGAAAGGCTGCCAACATTTAGTCACACGTACTCCATACGCACAGTGTTCAAAAATGTTCAAATGTTTGTAGAGCTTATGAGACTTAACTACGGGGTCATCAGTCCCTAAACATACAAACTACTTATGAACTAGCTATTACTAAGGACGGCACAAATATCCATGCCCGAGGGGGGGGGGTTCGAACCCCCGACCGTGCAGGACGTGACTGGCGCGCCGTAGACCGCTTTGCCATGGTCACCGCGGCCGGTTACGCACAGTCTTCAGCAGCTGTGACATAAATTACGACGCCGAATTAAAACATTTAGTGAAAACACGTTATAAAGACGCTGATATTCAAGCACGTCTTACATTGTTTATTTCACATTGACGCACAAAACATGAGACGTTGCCCGGATATTACATCGATGTCCATCGCATCACGTTTGCGTCTCATTGACACGTTCATTTGTTCACGGCAAATAACAGTTATCCAGTGACTCAATACACGTGCACTGTTTCAAATCTCCTTTGCCAACCTGTTAAAAAGGAGAAAAAGATAAATACGATTTTAAAAAATAATTAAAAAGAGTCTGGGAGATGCCGCAACGCGTTCCTGCCGAAATTAAGCCATGCTTGAAAATAAGACAAAACTCATAAATAATTTAGCTGAAAACCGCATTTAATTTCCTTTTGAAAGTTTCTCTTAGAATAGAATTGTTAATACATATAATTTTTGAGCTTAGAAAATGTTTTAAAATTTCTGATTAGTGTTTGTTTTTGTGCATATACCGTTTACTTTCCTTGAACCTCACCAAAATACCAAAGTGGTCCCTGGTCTAAAACAGTTTGCGAGCCACTGCTCTAGAAACACCGCGAACAGCCGGTTTGCATATTTTTGTAAATAATTTTAACAATCCCAACAATTACTGATCAACACTATATTTACAACTGATACCTATTGTTTTGTTTAATACTAAGTAGGTATTGTAGGCAATATTGAGCTACCGACAGTTAGTCGACCTAGATCACAGTAGGGCGATAAAGTGTGCGATCAGTACTTTTATCCTAATTTTACGTGACAATTCCAGCTCAACGTCGAGAGCACAAAATTAGTTTTGTGCTTCTGAATACTCACCCCAGAGATTTTCCTACTCTATGATTTCATACTGAGATATTGTGATATACGCCTTATGACCGGTGTCATCATTCACAGCTCGCAGAAGCGCTTGATGATAATACAGGGTGCTGCTAAAATGGGGTTATTATAACACACGATACTATCATTTCAAAGGTGCGATTCCAGCAGGATACTGACCACCCACAGACGACTGCTGCGGCGTAACGCGCTCGTCATACCTTATTAAAACTGTCTTCACCAGCAAGATCACCAACAAGTTTCCCAATTACATCTGAGCACTGGATTTCATTCACCAACTTCATGAACTTTTGCATACGAAATATACGCCTGTATTACCGCCACTTTATCTCTTTTTCATTCTCCACTCCGAGGAGTGGAGCAGCGGGCTGTTTGAGATCCGGCCCATAAAGAGTCGCGGTTCTATTCAGCCAATATCAGACAAGCTGATAATGGGGCAAAGGGGGATCCCAATTGGGAATAAGTGGGAGGGGCTTACCAGCTCCGGCATACGCCTTACAACCAAGAAAAACCTCCCGAAAACCTTGGTCGGAGCCGGGGGATTGGGACCAATTTAATTTATCTCCGGAGCTTGCCCCGGACAAAAATGGATTATCGAGAGGACAACCCCGCCACTTTGCGTGGCCCTTATATATATATATATAAATATAGGTAACACACATATGATACTGCGAGAAAAATTTGACAGAACGCTGAAGAACTTGAGTCGAAACAAGGCCCCTGGAGTAGATAATATTCCGTCTCAACTACTGATATCGTTAGGAGAGCCAGCCGTGAAAAAATTGTACCACGTGGTATGCAAGATGTATGAGACAGGGGAAACACCCTCCGACTTCAAGAAGAATAGCGTAATTCCAATTCCAAAGAAAGCAGGTGCAGACAAATGTGAAAATTAACAGAACTACCAGTTTAATCAGTCATGGTTGCAAAATAGTAACACGAATTATTTACAGACGAATGGAAAAACTTGTGGAATCCGACCTGCGGGAGATCAGTTTGGATTTAGGAGAAATGTAGGAATACGGAAAGCAGTACTCACATTACGACTTATCTTAGAAGATAGGCTAAGGAAAGGGAAACCTACGTTTTTAGCGTTTGTCGATTTGGAGAAAGCTTTTGACAATGTCGACTGCAATACACCATTCCAAATTCTGAGTATAGGAGGGGTAAAATATAGGGAGCAAAGAGTTATATTCAACCTATACAAGCCGGCCGCGGTGGCCGAGGGGACTGAGGCGCTCCAGTCACGGTCTGCACGGCCACTACGGTCGGGGATCCGAATCCCCCCTCGGGCATGGATATTTGTGCCGTCCTTAGTATCTGGTAGTTCATAAGTAGTTTATAAGTTTAGGGACTAATAACCCCGTAGTCAAGTCCCATAAGCGTTATAAACATTTGAACATTTTTTGCAGGTTGCCGAAAGTATTCTCAGATAAAAAGGCTGGCACGGGACCGGGTAGCGTGGAGAGCTCCATCAAACCAGTCTACGGACTGAAGGCCACAACAATAACAACAACAACAGGTAAAACACAAAATAACTCTTTTTCCATAGACAAACCAACTTTGTATATATCGTAGTCACTTCATATATATCCTAGACATAATTCAGGAAGGAAGGAAGGAAGCTTAGGGTTTAAAGTCTCGTCGACAGCTTGGTCATTAGAGACGGAGCTAACGCTCGCCGCGGTAGCGTAGCAGAGTGGTCTAAGGCGCCTAGCTGCGGATCGCGCGGTTGCTCTTCGTCGGAGGTTCGAGTCCTGTGTTGTCCTTAGGTTAGTTTACCTAGGTTTAAGTAGTTTGTATGCAACGGACTGATGACCACGCAGTTTGGTCCGATAGATTTACAAACATTTGAACATTTTGAGCTAACGCTCGGAGATTTGAGTAAGGATGTGGAAGGAAATTGGCCGTGCCCTATGATCGGAACCAGCCCGGCATTCGCCTGGAGTGATTTAGGTAAATCACGGAAAACCTAAATCTGGATGGTCGAAGGTGGATTTGAACCATCATCCTCCCGAATGCGAGTCCAGTGCGTTACCACTGCGCCACCTCGCTCGGTTCCAATAACAGCTATTGGCCTCCCGAGTCATAGTTCATTATTCAGTCTGCTCAAGGCAACACCTGCAGCGCTGCCGAAATTGGGCACCGACTAACATCCACCATTCGAACGGCGCCGACTCACGACGATCTTACGTGTAACAGAAATTACTTGCACAATCAAAGCACGTTGCAGGTCTCCTATAAAACTGCATCTGGCACAGAGGGGTTGGGGTGCGCAAATAACCCACCTGCGCCGACAAGTCACATGACATTCACTAACTCAGTGCTGTTTCCTTTCTGCTTACTCTGATATGTTTGGAAACATGTGTGTGCATCGATATTTACTTCTGAAAGTTATACAACTTTCATGTTCGTTATTATATTTTAATAATAAAAACTGCGCCATGCAAGTTTTTGATTGTTCACCTGAAATTCTGTTAATTGTGAAGGGTATGTGTGCTAGTCCGTTTTCATGTATACCTTTTCATGATTTGTCATTATTTAATCTGCAAAGAATAAGA
Organism: Locusta migratoria; assembly: GCA_026315105.1. NCBI lineage: Eukaryota > Metazoa > Arthropoda > Insecta > Orthoptera > Acrididae > Locusta > Locusta migratoria. The sequence goes on from CM048749.1 coordinate 216,097,773, forward strand.
CATTAATTTTGAAATTAAAACTCTTGAAGAAACTTCTTTACATTAATTTTCATATGAGATATTGTAAGACGATGAATAAAAACAATTGCAAGCTGACCTAGAGAAATCCACTTGCGTGATAATAATTATAATTTACACTAAGCAATCGAAACGAAGAAAAGGTTTCATCACACAGTTTTATACTTAAAATTTGAAAAACATTTTAACTTTGAGAAATATATTTACACAGATTAACAGAGATTCATAGAAGGTGGCTCACAGATATCTAAGGCCCGTTCTTACAATGTCCAGTAAAGACAGAGTAAGGATTAACCGCTAGTAAATTTTACGATCAGAGTAAACTTCTAGGAAAAGCGCTTTGGTTCTTGCCATCTAACGGTTAATTTTTACTGATAGTTAACAAATTAGTACAGAATTTGAAGCAGTTGGTAAACATGTGTGTGGCAATCGTAATATCGTTTATAGGTCGTTTTCAATTTTTTGAAAGTTTTTGTGAAGGAAATTCATCTCTTACGCTGTCCGAACGATGGCGAATAGTAAAGAGGGGATACAGCAGGTTAAGAAGAGATTCTACTTAAAATTATAGAGGAGAAGCGTCATATCGTTGAAAATAAGAAAACCGATTCTGTAGCATGAGAGCAAAAAAGTAAAATATGTAACGAAGTCAGTAAACTATTTGAAGCTCTGAGTGGGACCAAAATACCTGTAAAAAATTTAAGGGACAATTATGAAAACATGAAGAAAAAGGTTATAAAGGAATTAGCGGGTGAAAACAAAGAACTTTTCGTAACAGGACGTGGTAGTAGACCAGCCTCAAAGCATGAGAAGAATACAGAAACGCTATTGCGCTTAATGAATACTTTCGCCATTTTAAGTATCTAGAACAGTTCTCATTCTCGCCGGTGGCGGTAAAATTCCATCTGCTGTACGGTGCTGTCATCTCTGGGACGTATTGATAATGAACGCGGCCTCATTTTAAAACAATGTGCATATTTCTATCTCTTTCCAGTCCGGAGAAAAAAAAATCGGAGGCCTTAGAACTTGAATGCACCTCGTACAATTGTGGGTCTGTTTAAGCAAACTTTGACATCGTCCTATTTCACCTATTTCATGTATGGCGGCCAGTATTTCGCACAGACGGCGTGGCAATGGGCAGTCCGTTAGCTCCATCAATTGCAAACCTCTTTATGGAGAAATTTGAGGACACTGCTTTGAACACTGCTCCTGCGCAGCCAAGTTGTTTTTACCGCTACGTCGATGATACATTTGTCATCTGGCCTCATGGACGTGAGAAACTGGAAGAACTCTTGGATCATCTGAATAGGGTTCACGACCACATTAAATTCACGATGGAGTTGAAAAAAGACGGATGTTTACTCTTCCTAGATGTCCTCATTAGCCGGAAAACCAATGGTCACCTCAGCCACGGTGTCTACAGAAAGCCCACTCAAATGGATCGCTATCTGAATGCGCTCAGCCATCACCACCCTGCGCAAAAACGCGGCGTTCTGAACATTCTAGTTCGTTTCAGACCCTGAGAGTCAGCCACAAGAGCTAACCCATCTCCGAAGGGTCTTCAGGGATAACGGCTACAGTCACCAACAAATAGAACAAGCAATTCCTGGCGATACAGCAGTCATTTTATCACTAGACAATGGTCAAGGAGTGCTTAGCCGAAAGCTCGTGGGTTCACAACCACTTGACGCGGCTGGAAGCTCGAGAGGTTTTTATTAACACCTCAAATCTGTTACAAGTCCTGAACTGGCGGTTGAGGGTTGGCACAAAAAAAGAAAAATTGAAAATTCTAATAAGGACGCTTCATACACTAGAACTGTTTTACACAGAGGAAGAAAAGCGCACTAAAGAGAGACATGGGTGGGGTAGGGAAAGACATGAGTGGAAAAGAGGAAGCCATGAGTGGACTCGGTTGCAACATTAAAAGAAAATGGAATTATAGAATGTGAAAACACAATTTGAAAAAATGACAATGATTTTATAAGTGAATATTTTTTTAAATTTTGTAACAAATTACTGCTGCATTTAATTTTTAGTTGAATATACAGGGTGTTACAAAAAGGTGCGGCCAAACTTTCAGGAAACATTCCTCACACACAAAGAAAGAAAATATATTAGGTGGAGATGTGTCCGGAAACGCTTAATTTCCATGTTAGTGCTCATTTCAGTATTTCTCTTTAAATGTAAATTGAAATAATTCGTGCAGATAATTGTCAAAATATCCAATTGTTTCGTTAGTATGTGCTGTACTTCCTCGACTCACTGCCAGTTGGCCCAACTGAAGGAAGGTAATGTTGATTTCAGTGCTTGTGTTGACATGCATCAAGCACATCAGTACGTAGCATCAACTGGTTAGAGTTCATCACGAATGTGGTTTTGCAGTCAGTGCAATGTTTACAAATGCGGAGTTGGTAGATGTTTGACGTGTTCGTAAGCTTCTCAACAACAGATTCGGTGATCGATGTATTAGTAGAGGCGGACCAATTCCATAGCCTCTACGCTCTCCTGATCTCATACCTCTTGACTTTCATTTATGGGTGCATTTGAAAGCTCTTGTCTACGCAACTCCGGTACGAAATGGAGAGACTCTTCGTGCTCGTATTGTGGACGGCTGTGATACAATACGCCATTCTCCAGGGCTGCATCAGCGCATCAAGGATTCCATGCAACGGAGGATGGATGCATGTATCCTCGCTAACGGAGGACATTTTGAACATGTCCTGTAACAAAGTGTTTGAAGTCACGCTGGTACGTTCTGTTGCTGTGTGTTTCCATTCCATGATTAATGTGATTTGAAAAGAAGTAATAAAATGAGCTGTAACATGGAAATTAAGCGTTTCCGGACACATGTCCACATAACATACATTCTTTCTTTGCGTGCGAGGAATGATTCCTGAAAATTTGGCCGTACCTTCTTCAAATGTTCAAATGTTTGTAAATCTATCGGACCAAACTGCGTGGTCATCAGTCCGTAGCTTACAAACTACTTAGACCTAGGTAAACTAGCCTAAGGACAAACACACATACCCATGCCGCAGGGAGGACTCGAACCTCCACGGCGAGCAACCGCGCGTTCCGTAGCGAGACGCTTTAGACTGCTCAGCTACTCCACCGCAGCCGTACCTTGTTGTAACACCCTGTATAGAAGTACAAATATCAAACACTCTATTCTGTTATAGCAATATGTGTGTACAGTTTTGGGAAGCAGTGGCTGTTATAACACCTATGAAATCAAGAAGTGCAATTAGCATGGTTCCTAGAGCGTAAAATCGCAAGGTGAGAAGTAGTTAATTCATAGGAGACTCAGCGCGAATCCTGAAATGGAAATGCAATGCATGACTTTAGTCTTATCTTCTTTAATATTTTAAGGAATAATTTAGAACAAGCATGGCCAAACACCGCCCCGCGGGTGCGGGCGCCATCGCCTTGCCTTTGCTTCACCCCTGCCCCGCGCACTGTGCGCAGCGGCGTGTGGGGCACTAGCGACACACGGTCGCGGCGGGCGGGTCAACTACTGTGTATTCCAGTCGAGCGCGCGGGCGCGCCCGCCGGACGGAAATGTTTCAAATAAATGTTCAAATGTTTGTAGAGTCTATGGGACTTAACTACGGGGTCATCAGTCCCTAAACTTACAAACTACTTATGAACTAGCTAATACTAAGGACGGCACAAATATCCATACCCGAGAGGGGATTCGAACCCCCGACCGTAGTGGCCGTGCAGACCGTGACTGGAGCGCCTCAGCCCTCCCCCCCTCTCAGCGGAAATGTTTAGATGATCCGTAAAGAAGATTAGATAAACTGTTCCAGAATGAAACTTTCACTCTGCTGCAGAGTGAAAGTTTCATTCTGGAAACATCCCTTAGGCTGTGGCTAAGCCATGTCTCCACCATATCCTTTCTTCCAGGAGTGCTAGTCTTGCATGGTTCGCAGGAGAGCTTCTGTAAAGTTTGGAAAGTAGGCGGCGAGGTACTGGCGGAAGTAAAGTTGTGAGGCGGCATCGTGAGTCGTGTCGGGATAGCTCAGTCGGTAGAGCGATTGCCCGCGAAAGACAAAGGTCCCAGGTTCGAGTCCCGGTTCCGGTACACAATTTTAATCTGCCAGGAAGTTAGATAAACTGTTGATTTTGTCAGACGGAATGGCTTAAAAATTCTCGATTTTCCATCGTTTCAAAATAGTTTGTTTTTCTTATCATTAATTTAGGTCTTTTGCCTATCGTAATTCGACCATCATCGCTATTTTCAGTCACTTTCAAAGAACTGTATGTAATTCCTTTTTGCCATTTGTCACTTTGACCTTAAAATACGCCTCCGTAAAGGGTATACTGGAAGCTAATGTTTCGGTAAAGATAACTGCCAGTTAACGAATAGTTTACGGCGAGATGCCTCGTAACTAGACCTTATAAAATCAAACTATCAGTAAAGTTTCCGTAAAAAGTTCCCGTAAACAGTTTATTGGACATTGTAAGAACGGGCATTAAGTAAGCAAAAAAATTAATACGTGGGTTTTTACAGAATACTGACTTGAAAATTCAAAAGATATCTTTCATTTTACTATATAAGTCGTCCACCTTTCGAGTAGTCACGTACGGTTTCACACCTTTCTATCTGCCTTACAACATTCCAGTGATACTGTTTTGCAGTTTCTTTCATTCTCAATTTTTGGGCGCCTTTATAATATTATGCTGTATTAGTTTTCTCTACTCATCACTTCTGTTTAAAACCTCATCTATTAACCGAGGATAATTCTTAGAACTTTTAAATTTCTTTATTTCTTCCAATGATACTTACAATTTCGTTCAAAAAATGTTCAAATGTTTGTTAAGATTACAAACTAGTTATGAACTACCTTATACTAAAGACGACACAAACATCCATGCCCGAAGTGGGATTCGAATCCCGACCGTAGCGGTCGTGCAGACTGTGACTGGCGCGCCGCAGACCGCTCGGCCACTGCGGCCGGCTACAATTTCGTTATCACAAAATGCTACCTATTCACCTTATATAATTTTTAATCCTAGTCAAAGTGCTTTTCTTACTCTTAGCCGTCTCTGAATGGTTCAGCTGGGTCCCGTCCCTTTATCTTCGCGCTTTCCAGCTATAACTTAAACTTCAACTGACATTTTACGGCTAACATGTTATGGTCACAGTAGAATCTGCTCGTCGAAATGCCTTGGCGGAATAGCCGTGCGCACTGAGGCGCCGAGCTGGGGTGCGCTGGGCCTCAGGCATGGATGTGCGTGTTGTCCCTACGTTACTTTAACGTAGTTGAAGTAGTTTGTAAGTCTAGGGAGTAATAACCAAGCAGTTCAATTCTATAAATTTAAGAACATTTGAACATTTGCTTGTCGAAATGACCTATTTAGCCTAATTTCTATTTTCTTGTTCATACTTATGCCCATCTCTGGAAGACGGTTGTTTCATTTTCAAATGTTCAAATGTTTGTAGAGTTTAAAGGACTTAACTGCGGGGTCATCAGTCCCTAACCTTACAAACTACCTTATGCTAAAGACGGCATAAACATCCATGCCCGAGGGGGGATTCGAACCTCCGACGGGGAACGGCCCCGCGCATCGTAGCATAGCGGCTTCATTTTATTGTCATAACCCTCTACGTATCGGACTTTATATTCTGTTCTTTTCAACACTGCAAACACTTATTTGTTGTTGTAGTTCTATTATCTGTCTGTAGGATTAAGAGATGTAGCATTACAAACTCTATAGGACGCTGGGTATGACTGTTCTGGTAACGACGTCCTACTGAGGAGACCTCGTGAGAGAGCCAAATAAGGGCAATATATCACTCTGAAACAATTTGTCGGGGAGGTTGCCGCCATCATTATACCACGTAACAGAGGTGCGCGCCCTCGGGATATATGACGCCTATTTGCTCCCCCGTTATTTCAGTAGCCTGTAGCACACCACGGCGTGGGCGTGTTGAATAATGTTACAATGCCGGATTTAATAGTAATGCAAATGATATTCATTTGTAACTAGCAGAAATCACGAGAAAATCTTGCAGACGGAAGAAAGAGAGTGACATTTTGTGTTCACAGAGGTAGGTGCGGAGTATCACAAAGCAAGTTCAAATGTTCAAATGTTTGTTAAGCTTATGGGACTTAACTACGGGGTCATCAGTCTCTAAAATTACAAACTACTTACGAACTAACTTGTACTAAGGACGGCAGAAATATCCATGCCCGAGGGGGGATTCGAACCCCCGACCGTAGTGGCCGTGCAGACCGTGACTGGAGCGCCTAAGTCCCCGCGGCTACCGCGGCCGGCACAAAGCAAGTCCTCTCTCACAAACACCCGTAACTAAATGAACGAGGGGCGTGCAAAAATAAAAACTTCTAACTTGTTTGCGGAAAACCATTTTTATTTTTCGACATAGTGTTCTTTCAGACTTATACTCTGCGTCCAAATCTGTTCTAATTTGTTGATCTCATACCAATAATTTGAATCCTCCAAGTCTGCAAAATAGCTATTTGTTTCTGCAATAATCTCCTCATATGAATGACATTTTCGTTCCGTCAGCCATCCTATCTCTATATATAAAAGTATTGTGTTGGTATGTGTGTGTTTCGAAATCTCAAAAAGTTCTTCACCGATTTTCACATTGTAAAATTTATATAAATTTGTATATGATATATATTTAAAACATAGGTAAGTAAAACATGCGAGGTATCCATTAGTACATTGTACCAATATTTCAAAGCATTCGGTCAAGAACTTTGGGAGGTATAAGATTTTGAACATAAGACTAAACATGGTTCTCAGGTAGATTTCTAAGACGAGATACAGGAAGGGTAGGCAATGAAGAAGAGGGGGAACGGAGATATACGCGTACTTTTTTAAATTGTAACCAAGACTCCAAATACCAACTTCTGTAGTTCAGGCTTTTCAAAAATCTTTTCACCCTCTATTTCACCCCCCTTAATGGCTGATTTTCAGAAAAAGACGAAATACCCCTTTTTGAATACTAACCAAGAATCCAGATAATAATTTATGTAGGTTAGGTTCAAAATTGTGTGGATAACAGCGTATTTTCAAAAACCTTTTCATCCACTATTTCACCCCCTTCGGGATGGAATATCGAAAAATCGCTTTTTAAAGACGCAAACGGTGTTAAGATGTACAGCCTCTGCAAATTGCAAGTGCAATGAATCATTGGTGATACTGGATAACACGAACCTCAGGGATATGGATGACCTCAGGGATATGGATGAACAGATATCGTCACCTTTACAGTTTTTAGGTGACGATTAAATTTTACCTAAGGCGGCAGCGTAGTGTGCTAATGTTCGCAACGGAATGTTCGTTTCATGAGGATAAATACCTTCTCTCACGACAACCTGTCAATCAGAGAAGAAGGGCAGAGAGAATTATCTTTTAAACTGTAAACACAAAAGAATGTTCTCCTCAACCTCTGTTATTGGTTGCTAGGCTAAATTTCACTTAAGGTGTCAGCAGTGTAGGGGGAGTTGGAAATGGGCAAGTAGAGCGGTAAGATTGGACGAACAGAGAGAGAAGGAAAGAGAATGTGGACAGACAGAGAAAAGGGAAGGAGAGATGGACTAACTTAGATACCGCCATAAATAAGTTCCCGGGCGACGCCGGGTTTTCAGCTAGATGTAAATATCATTCCGTATTGTCTTTTAAACCGTAACTGTAGCTTTGCACGAAGAATGTGCTCTCACGTTAGTTAATTACCTATGTTAAACACTATAATTGTACTGGGTATTCTAAGAAAGTTAGTAGTAAATATTGTCTTTGACAGAGAGAGAGAGAGAGAGCAAGCTAAAACGCAGAGCCGTCTCAGGTAAGGGTGTGTGGCGCTGGAAAGTGTATGCTCATGAGAACTTATCTGACAACAAAGCAAGCTCCCGTGCAAGAGCTCGCAACATGGTTGCTAGAATGCATTCTGCTTAGTAGCTATGCTTTGAACTGAAAGATACACCGTTAGGATGGGCGACAGTGAGAGAAACCACTTAATGGATCCAGGACGCTTGAGTTTCCCTCATCTTCTAATAGACACACCACGTGTTTTTGTTGTTTGCACTTCCGTAAATCTGTGGCTTGATTAGGATTCCCACAAAATCGTCGTTCACTATCACCTGGTAAATTTATTACTTATATCGTGTTGTTAAATATCGTTGCCGTGAAGTGATACATTATTATTTTGATAGTGCTTTCTAAAACAGTTGATATTTAACTTCTATAAAACCAGTACGACTATTTATACAGTAAGTTATAATTTTTATAATAAAATATAGCAAATGTGCTAGCAATTGATTTAAGAGAAAAGTAATCTTTTGAACCTCGCCACACCGTTGGTTGAGGAATGTTAAATCCTCGCTTGCTCGTATCGCAGATATGTTTGGCTCCTTGTTCAAATGTTTGTAAATCTATCGGACGAAACTGCGTGGTCATTATTCCGTAGCTTACAAACTACTTAAACCTAGGTAAACTAACCTAAGGACAAACACACACACATGCCCCAGGGAGGAGTCGAACCTTCACGGCGAGCAACCGCGCGCTCCGCTGAGAGACGCTTTAGACCGCTCGGCTACTCCACCGCGGCTTGGCTCCTGGCCTGTAGTGTACAATTACATTCAACGTGCGTGGATGTTCCGTGTTTTTCCCTTTACTGCGAACGTTCGATGCGACTGAATTATTTTATTTGAGCTTATAGGGCCGTGGAGGGGGGGGGGGGGGAGGGGGCGGAGTGGCCGTGCGCATCGATGCGCTATGTTGCGATGCGCTAGGCCGTTCTCCGTCGGGGGTTCGAATCCTCCCTCGGACTTGGATGTTTGTGCTGTCTTTACTATAAGTTAGTTTATAAGTTGTTTGTAAGTTTAGGGACTGATGACCCCGTATGTAAGTTCCATAAGCTTAACAAATATTTGAACATTTTTTGAGCGGAGGGGGGAGGGGGGGGAGAGGAGTAGGGCACGCAAACAATGATTTTCATGGAAAGAGGTCGCTTACTCAAAAAGGTAGACTTTTACTGCAGCACAGAAAGTTAATTAATGAATTAGAGAGGAAGCGCGTCAAATGTTACCTTTGTTAGGCTCAATACTATTGGAACGATCTAAGATCAGACGAAAGGAATTGCAAATGTAAAGGGAGACAGATTAGAAAAAAAAAAACTAAAGAGCTAAAGGAGAAACAGTAGAAAGACGAACTGATTAATAGCGTTCGGATACAGACCATTAGACAGATTATGATTCGTATTGTTGCATATGGATTAAATTGAAGTTTCATCAGAAAAAAAGGAGCGGAATTAAACGGAACAGATTACTTACGTATTAAAAGCAAATTCAGAGGCGACGATTCCGCCAGTTAGCTGCGGTAGTATGACGAAGGTCTAAGGCGCCTTGCTGGGGAGCATATGATTGGTCACCGTCGGAGGTTGAGTTTCCCGTCAGGCATGGGTGTGTGTGTGTTGCCTTTAGTGAAGGTTCGTTTAAGTAGTTTCTAAGTCTAGGGACTGATGACTATAGCAGTTTGGTCCAATAGGTTCACAAACATTTGAGCTAAGCCAGTTTAGAGGTTCGAAATAATGTAGAGAAACCGATGTAAAAATGTATCTTTGTTTAAATTTGCAAAGAAAAAAAATTGGCAGATGAGTTCACGTTGGAACCCTATTTAAATACAAAAGTAATCATCAAACTCACGTAGTACTCAAACTAATTTTAACAATCTCGTAATAAGGACACCACGCACACTCATGCCCGAGGATGCACTCGAACCTCCGGCGGCGAGCAGCCGCGCGCCCCGCAGCAAGGCACGTTAGAGTGCCCGGCCATTCCACCGCAGCTATTCGGAATGTGATCATAGATTATTCTTCAGATAAACTTTGGAAAACACGCAAAGGAATCTGGGACGTCAGCTCCTAGTGGGCACTGAAATAAACGTTCAAATGTTTGTTAAGCTTAAGGGACTTAACTACGCGGTCATCAGTTCCTAAACTTACAAACTACTTATGAACTACTTACGAACTAGGACGGCACAAATATCCATGCCCGAGGGGGGATTCGAACCCCCGACCGTAGTGACCGTGCAGACCGTGACTGTAGCGCCTCAGTCCCCTCGGCCACCGCGGCCGGCTGAAATAAAGCATTGGGTTAGTTGAAAACTTGTGCCCAACCGGGACTCGAACCCAGGTCTTCCTGCATACTAGCCGGTCCCACGGATAACTACGCCACTGTAGTCACAGTGATGAGCAAGGACGCACGCGGCCTGTGCACGCCTCCTGTTAAACCCATATTGGTGACGTACGGTAGTGGCCATGCACATTACCGCTCATTACCCGCGTTATTTCGCCAATTCCGGTAAGAGCTCAGGCCTAGTGTCCATCCGCACTGATAGAATCGATGGCCATCTTTGCCTCAATTATATAGATTATGGATATTGCACCTGAACCAAGAAAAGATATGAACAAGGTAGTCACGAAAAGCAAAGAGATATTTTATCACAAATAAGAGCTTTTACAGAGCGTTACAGTGTCTAAAAAGTAAAGAGGCTGTACGAAAATAGAAAAAAAAAACAGTGTTGTGACCAATATATTCACATTGGACAAAGAGAAATACACTGACCAAATTGCATGACTGAAGTATTACAAAGATTCAATAACACGAAGTATATGCTTCGGCTCGATCTGACGCCTAGTTACTGGTAGATTCATCTCAAGGTAAGATATCTGCAATGTACAAAAATTAGCAATTGACCCTTACTTAATAATGATACGTGTGAGGTCATCCATACGACCACTAAATGAAACAGCTGAACTTTAGTTACACGGTAAATCAGTCAAACTACAAGCCGTCAATTCTACTGAAGACCTAGGAGTAACAATTACGAACAACTTAAATAGGAAAGAACACACAGAAAACCTTGCAGGGAAGGAGAACCAAATACACCGTTTCAGTGGCAGAACACTTAGAAGATACAACAGTTCTACAAAAGAAACTGCCTACACTACACTTGTGCGTCCTAATTTGGAGTATTGCTGCGCATCGTGGGATCCACAAAAGGTGGAACTGACGGACGATTTAGAGAAAATTCAGAGAAGGGCAGCTCGTTTTGTATTATCGCGATATAGGGGAGAGAGTGTCACGGAAATGATGCACGAGTTGGGATGGAAATCATTGAAAGAAAGGTGTTATTTGATGCAGTGAGATCTATTTGCGAAATTTCGTTCACCAAATTTCTCTTCGGAATGCGAGCATGTATTGTTAGCTCCCACCTACATAGCGAGACATGACCATCATTACAAAATAAGAGAAATGAGATTGTAAACAGAAAGATTTCGGTGTTCCTTTTTCTCGCGAGCTATTAGAGAATGGAACTATAGGAAGGAAGCTTAGTTTTTAACGTCCCATCGACAGCTTGGTCATTAGAGACGGAGCTCACGCTCGTTGTTTTTGGGTAAGGATGGGGAAGAAAATCGGCCGTGCCCTATGAAAGGAACCATGCCGGCATTGACCCGGAAAACCTAAACCTGGATGGCTGGAGGTGGATTTGAGCCACCATCCTCCCGAATGCGAGTCCAGTGCGTTACCACTGCGCCACCTCGCTCGATAGATTGGAACTATAGAGATTTATTATAAAAGTGGTTCGATGAACCCTCTGCCATGCACTTCAATGTGACTTGCAGACTATCCACGTAGATTTATAGGAAAAATAAAAAATAAAATAACCAAATAACCGTCACACACAGAATTTCTGTTCGTGGGATTATGCTACATGATGCAGAGCTAAGTAGATTGAAAATTTCTGTTCCTACGTATATTGATCTGAATGCTTGAAGCTGTATAAATCAATGTGCATAGTCAATGATGTGTTAGCGGCAAAACAGAGTGACAAGAGCCACATAAGATAGAAGTAATCAAGAATTGACGTGTCCCTAAATTGGGGAAACAGAGTTTTATTGTTGTTAATAGGACTCTATCGTAATTAGTACAGAGGCAAGCGTTTCGACTTTTATCTGAATGCTTGAAACTGTGTTAATCACTGTGCTGAGTCAACGGTGTGCTGACGGCAACAACATGCGACTTTACGGAAGTAATGTCAAGAGAGTCACACAGTTAGTATAAATAATCGTATTGTCTGGAAAGATAAAGGACTGGTCGGCAGTGGACCGCAGCAAGCGGTTGGAGCAGCTACCAAGACAGCCCAGGTATAGAGAGGTAGCGGGTTAAACCAGCAGCCGGTCGGAGTAATGTGCAAATCGGCCGGAATCTGGGAAAGGCCATGCTTTGTACATGGGCTCGAAGAAACATATTTTATGAACGTTTGGTTACAGGATCTCTACGTACACCTCAATGTGCTGGTGGGTGTCGTTTTTCTGCAAAGCTCTGCATCCATACTCTAGATAGCTCAAATAATGTTCAAATGTTTGTTAAGCTTATGGGACTTAACTACGGGGTCATCAGTCCCTAAACTTACAAACTACTTATGAACTACTTACAAACTAGGACGGCACAAATATCCATGCCCGAGGGGGGATTCGAACCCCCGACCGTAGTGGCCGTGCTGACCGTGACTGGAGCGCCTCAGTCACCTCGGCCACCGCGGCCGGCCTCTAGATAGCACTGTAGATGTAATTGTAGACGCCATACGTAATGCAGATATCTTAACTATAACTTACGTAATAATCATCGTACATGTTCTCTAGCGAATTGTCATCAAAAACCGTGATGATAGTTGCAACTTTAACCTTCTTCCGAAAGACTGTTGGTATTCACTGCCACTGCTCCCATCGCCTCTTCCCGCACTTACCGTAGCACTACCGCTTGCAATGAATTGTTCGTCATTATCATCCCTATTATCATTATTATGAGTTTGTAACAACAGTATCTAACTCATATTTCTGTACCATAACAGATACGAGAAAGCATGCAAATGATTCATCTTCTACACTAATACCATCTTCACGAAGAAGGGTTCTTCGTAACTTCATCTCAACTAATCGCAATACATTAGCAGGATTGATTAGCAATTGCCGCGGTGGAGTAGCCGAGCGGTCTAAAGCGTCTCGCTACGGAGCGCGCGGTTGCTCGCCGTGGTGGTTCGAGTCTTCCTTATGGCATGGGTGTGTGTGTTTGTCCTTAGGTTAGTTTACCTAGTTTCAAATGTTCAAATGTTTGTTAAGCTTATGGGACTTAACTACGGGGTCATCAGTCCCTAAACTTACAAATTACTTACGAACTACCTTACACCAAGGACGGCACAAATATCCATGCCCGAGGGGGGATTCTAATCCCCGACCGTAGTGGCCGTGCAGACCGTGACTGGAGTGCCTCAGTCCCCGCGGCCACCGCGGCCGGCTTACCTAGTTTGTAAGCTACGGACTGATGACCACGCAGTTTGGTCCGATAGATTTACAGACAGATTAGCAATCGCCGCCCCATATGATGCTTCACCACACAAATAAAATCACAAAACGCAACTTCGGAGGCACACTGCACCGTCCCTACTGGCGAACCGGCAGGTCAAAGTGCAATGCAGCATGGCACACGCAGAGGCCTCTAACGGACGACTGCACAGTTTTGCAGATGCTGGAGTATCATTAGTGCAATAACGGATCTTTACATTATCTCTCATACGATTTTGGTGTATATGTGTTTGTTCGAGCCCATGTATTTTCCTTGTCAGAACTAATGAACACTGGCTGTCAGCCGAGTGTTTCTTCAGGGTGTGTCTAGAGGACACCTTTCAGTTCCACACTCCAGGAATTCAGAATAAAATAAAAGAATCTATAATTATTTACTGCCAACATTCTATGATGTCAGAATAAATACGCACACCTCACGATTATGAAAAGAATTTCAACAGCTCAGAAATTACAAATGTGTATTACTATTATATCGAAATATAGAAAAATCAAGTTTAAAGCAACCAACTTTCAAATGCGTCATGCAATTTCAACAAACTCTGGTTTAGATGATAGTTTATTGTCTCAGCCTATCATCTTGAAAGAGTCACAATAGTATTTATTTAAGGACTCAACTGATATAAATTTATAATGGAAATATAAACAGATCATGATATCTCCACAGTAACACTGAAAATTCAATCACCATTATTTATCTCTCTTATATTTAATTTAGTGTATCAATTTATTGTACAATTCGCCAATAATTTACGTATGATTGTCTGGCATGAACGGTCAGACCTTACGTAATACTAATTAATACTCCTCAGGCGACTGAACATTGATATTTTGTGTATTTAAATACTGTTTAGTGGCTCTTCCGTCGGTTCTTGATGGAACATAGACTTTGATAATAGGAATACTACTGCCAACTTGCTCTTCAATAGCAAAGACAATTTTCCACCATTGGAAAGGAGTGGCATACATAGCATCTCTTGCAATCTTCCTGGCAAAGTACATGTTGGTCAGTCAGGTAGGGTTGTAACTACTAGACTGCATGAAAATGAGGAGTTGCAGACTAAAAAGAGAGATTCCACCTATTCAGAACATACCTTCAATGAATGTCATGCTTTTGGCGTTAAATGTGATGTTCTCCATAGAGTGAATAAAGGCAGAAAGGAAGATATCTGTCAACAAGCACCCAGATTAGAAACCAAACTTAAATCTCAATGAACAAACCCAATTTCAGTATTCACCCTTATTAAAGTAACAGCTATTAGGTATAATCCTACCACCATGCTTGTTGAAATCTTGTAATTTTTCTCACCCAAATCTCAATGTATTCCCTTCCTTGTGTTACTCTCACCATTCTTGTGCAAATGCAGTGAATTTTAATATAGGTTATATACTTTAATATGCTCCTTTGTTTCATATCCGCATATTCCAAACATATGTAATTTCCCCCTCACAATTTTAATATTTATGTCTTCCTCACTCACCTGTTCCTCCAAGCCGACTGCGGTGGCCGAGGGGACTGAGGCGCTCCAGTCACGGTCTGCACGGCCACTACGGTCGGGGTTTCGAATCCCCCCTCGGGCATGGATATTTGTGCCGTCCTTAGGATTAGCTAGTTGATAAGTAGTTTGTAAGTTTAGGGACTGATGACCCCGTAGTTAAGTCCCATAAGCTTAACAAACATTTGAACATTTTGTTCCTCCAAGTCCGTATATATAAGCTATATATAATTGTACTTACTGAGCCATATGTTTGTTTTTCCTGTGTATGGAAATTTAATTTATAGTTAATTCGTAGTTACTGTTATGCTTCAATTGGTTTGAGCGTCTCTCTTCCTTATAAAATACTTAAAGGTTACATAGCTTATGACTGGATACATATCTTTGTAAAATATCTGTGCTCCAAACACAGTAGCTGATGTGATGTGGATAATCTGCAATATTAAGTTGTCTGAAGATGGCCTAAGAAGCCGAAAGCTAGTTTGCAACAAAATAAATATTATTATAGAACAAATATATAATGTATCACAGTTATTTAGTATTTAAATAATAATATATTAGTAAGGAAGTGGTTCCAGGTGGTTAGATTTTATTTAAAGAAATATCTCTTGATAAGATGTATGTGATTTTGGAGGGAATGGCAATCGGCCAATGAGTAAGTGGCCAAGGGACTGAGCTGGTGTGGTTTATTTTGGAGGGAGGAGGTGAGTGAAGGCACGCGGAAGAAAAGAAGAAAACATGTCTAGTCTTGGCAGAGGAAGGACCCTCCTGGATTATACGAGTGACGCGACTGAAGAGTTTGGTTAGATTTGTGCAGCTAACAGTTGCTTCTCGGGACTCAAAATTCGGCGAGATCCATTGTGCACCATTGCAGTTGACGTATGTTTGTTTTTCCACAAGAACTTACGATTGTAGAAACGGTGTTCGGCAAACTTAAACTATTTTGAACTGTTGACAATTTCTTGTTGAGTGCTCGCGAAATATACAGAGTTTCTGTATTCCTGAAAGTTATGACTACTTAGTTGGGAAAAGTGATACCAATTTATTTTCATAGACAAAGCAACTGTTTAACCATATTATTAAACTTATGGTTAAAATTTCATGTGACCACTTCCAAAACCTTATTCAACTCAATCTTTGGCTTTGCCTATATAATTTGCAAACGTTAAAATAAAATCATTTTTTATTATTGATTCAGTTATTTATGTAATATTTAATATTTATGCATATGCATAGAGTGTTTTTAACTGCATGATCACAGGTTATATCTACAACTAAGGTAGTTGCTGGGGCATGAAAAAAGTCGTGTACAGTTCGACCTTAAGATAACATGGAGCCAAACTTATAAATCGGAACGGTAAATAGCCCAATAAGAAGGTTCTTACAATATATTGTCACATTTCGTTTAACTTAGCGGAGAAAAATGCGGAGAAGGAAACAGCGTAAATCCGCAAACAACCTGGAAAGAGAAGTGATAAATCGCAGAAACAATTATATTGTACAAACATCGCTGGCTGGAGGTCAAAGAAGACGTTAGTTCAGAAATTAAATTCTGGTCTACTCTCCGCTCTATTGTATAATGCTAAACCTTGGAATGCCGAGGCTGGTACAACGTTGACCTTAGTCAACATTCAGAATGCTTCGCAACACCGCTTAAATCGGTTATCGATACGATTATTGCGCCTCGAGCGCTGATATTACTGGATACACATTATTTGCTATCTAAGCCTTCATGGTGTAAAGATGGAGGTAACTAAACAGGAAAAAGAGCTACACTGAAACTTCTCCAAACACGAAACAGATTTTCTTATCGAAATCGTTTTGGGGCGATATAAGGCTCCAATAGAAAGAAAAGAAATGGGTAAATTAATACTGTGTAGAAGGTACAGGCATGGAAAAAAGTTTCTGTTGATTTTAATTCACGCAATATCGGAAGAGATAGAGTTTGAAACTGTTATGAAAATATTAAGAAAAGCCCCAGGAAAGCACTTGCACGAGAACAGATATTATTTTAGACTATTATTGCGGAACATTTCATCTTTCAATAACCCTACATATTCGGAAACTATCATATGAAATAGTTCTGTTGCCCAAAAGTAGCAAAAATTCAAAAAGGTTCAAATGTTTGTATAGCTTATGGGACTTAACTACGGGGTTATCAGTCCCTAAACTTACAAACTACTTATGAACTAGCTAATCCTAAGGACGGCACAAATATCCATTCCCGAGGAGGGATTCCAACCTCCGACCGTAGTGGCCGTGCAGACCGTGACTGGAGCGCCTCAGTCCCCTCGGCCACCGCGGCCGGTCCAACAGAAGTTTAGAATGCTCTGAGAACTGACAGTATGCTTAAGTATAGCGATGTTGTGTTGTGGTTTGGTAGTGTTGTTCTAATTATATTTGATGACCGATGCAGTATCTTCCGATCTCATGTAAGTGCACGCTGGAGGCTTCATCGAACAGCTTTTATATTTCTCTTCCGCTCCATTCTCTAACAGTGCCTGGGGAAAAAAGAACACCTGAATCTTTCCATTTTCGATCTGATATCTTCTATTTTACTAAGATGATCTGCCTCCCTATGTAAGCGGGTGTTAAGAAAATAAGTTCGCATTCGGAACAGAAAGTTAGGAATTTCGCAAAGAAATCTCGTTGCAAATAGTACCACCTTTCTTTTAATGGCTTCCACCTTAGCTCGTGCATCATTTCCGCCACACTCTCTCTCCTACATCGGGATAATAAAAAACGAATTGACCTTCTCTGCAATTTTCTCTATATTATCAGTCAGTCCCACCTCGGCGGGATCCCACAATGCGCAGCAATACTCCAAAATAAAATCCACAAGTGTAGTGTCGGCAGTTCCTTTAGTAAGACTGTTGCATCTTCTAAGTGTTCCGCCAAGGAAACGTCGACTTTGGTTCGGCTTCCCTACAATACTTTCTGTGTGTTATTTCAAAATTCAATTTTTCCTAATTGTAATTCCTAAGTATTTAGTTGAATTTACGGCCTTTATATTTGACTAATTTATCGTGCAAATGAAGTGTAACGGATTTATTTTAGTGCTCATTTGCATAAGTTCACACTTATTATTTAGGGTCAATCGGCAATTTTTGCACCATGCAGATTTCTTTTCTAAATCATCTAGGGACAACTCTTGATGAGGGAGGAAAAAAATGCAGCGTATAAGTAGATTTGAACATGAATACGTTTACATGAGAATCTCCGACCCAACAAGTTTTTTTTTTTTTCTTATTTTTATTTTATTTATTTATTTTCTTCGTGTTGTATAGGTAGTTTGGTTCCTGGCGGTCGCTGACGTGTCTGTTCGTTGTTATTCGACGGGTTCTTGGCTCAACTCTTTTATTACAGTGAGGCTTTCAGCCTTCTGACCGGGCATGCTAAGCCACGGCGCCCAGCGAACCACTTAGCTACCATTACATTCTGCTGTAGTGTACTAAACAGTGTATCCGTGAAAGCTTTGCTGTGGTTATGCACGCAACTGACATCGGACGATGTGATCAGTAGTAAAAAAGAGAAGCAAGTCATTACAAACTGCACAGTAACTGCTATTCCAGCAGAGATATGAGATGTTGAGTGCTGTTGTAATTCATGAACTTAACAGTTTACGTCAAACATACACCACGAACAGTCGCGGAAACGGCGCTAGCACTCCAAGCGGCAGCACTGTTGTTATAGAAGAATGGCAGTTGGCTCTTTCTCATTAGGGGGACCAGTGGATCACTGTCCTTCCAAATGCTAGACGTACACTTTTACGTATATTAAACATAAGGAGAGGCATTCAATTAAAATTTATGGTGTGGCTGGGATTCGAACCCGGGACCTCCTACTTACTAGATAGGCGCTGTAGACCACGTTTCCTTTTTTATTTTTTTTTTTTTTATTTTTTTTTTTTTTTATTTTTTTTTTTCTATGGGTAGTTCTGCTCATTGCGGTCGCTGATCTTGATTGTTCGGTGTTGTTCTATTTGTTGTTGGCTGAGCCACAGCGCCCGGCAGACCACTCAGCTAAAACAGCGTTGTAGCCAAAGCGACTACACGGACTGTCTTAAAGCAAGTCTCCCTCAGGCCGAGGTGATATAAATATCAACAAATAATACAATTTCTTGAGACAACATTGTCTCGTTATACCTGAGGAACAAGGCGGCATAGTTCCTATTCGCGTTCTTTGCTGGGGTGCTATTCCAATGTAGGAGAGCCCTGGCAATTTGATACGCATTTCACAGGGAACATGAGGCAGAATTAAAGTATATGGTTGGTGGGAGACGTGCTTTAATACAGTCCGTGTAGTCGCTTTGGCTACAACGCTGAGTTAGCTGAGTGGTCCAAAGCGCCTACCTAGTAAGTAGGAAGTCCCGGGTTTGAATCCCGGCCAGAGCACAAATTTTAATTCAATGCCACTCCTTATGTTTAATACCTTTGGTATAAAGAGACAATGTTGTCTCAAGGAATTGTATTATTTGTTGATATTTTACTTATATGTTAATAAATATCACAATCCCATCCCTACCAAACCTTACAGGATTACCCGCCTGATTAATCAGAAGATTTGCTGAAGATTTCATCAAAACTGAAGCAATCGTCTTGGAGTCTGTAGGGAAGATATATACACTCATTCATTTTTATGAATTCTCTTTCTCTTGGACATGTTCCCGCACATGCAGGGTCGGCTCGTTAAATTCGGATTCGGCGTGTGTTAATATTTACAGGGTGGCCGGGATGCCCTTCCTGTCGCAACCCCATGCTCCCCCGGGAGGAAATGTGTACCCCAAATGTCTGCGTGTAGTGTTATATGTGTGAAAGTGTTAAGTGTTACGAAATGTTTCCGAATCGTGAAACTGAGGCGGGACTTGGGGACCAGCTCGGTATTCACTTAGGGGGATGTGGAAAACTGCCTGAAAACAACATTCAGGCTGGCCGGCACTCCGACACCCCTTCATTAATCCGCCGGGCGTGTAACGATACACTTAAATTTTATTTATTTTTTTGTTTATCTTTGATCAGCGATGCTTATCGCCTCCCGTTCCCTCTGACTCGCAATGCAACTAATTTAATTTCGTTCGTCATTTTTTACTCCCAAACAAGCGAGAAGACGGAACCGAGATAGTAGTTTTACTCACTCTCTGGTCTGTATCTAATCGGTGTAGACGTCTTTCATACCTGTATCCACTAATGTAAGCAATGCAAGCTGTTGCTGAAAATATATTATTTGAATTTAAAAGCATTCCCTCTCCTTGGTTTTGATTTAAATCAAAGTCCTCCACGCCAAATATTTAATTTCTTAATATTTTCAGCTCCTTCGCAGCCGTAATAGTTTAATGTTCAGACGCCATTACAATCGCTTCGCATTGTCTGCAAAATTTCAATCAATCAATCATCCTTATACAATACTTTGCTAGATTTCAGAACCTGCAGTCATTTATTTTGTAATTTCACGAAGTCCGATCATTTTTTAATTATTTTATCATTACCAGTAACTTCATAATCCACCCACGGTCACACAACAATGAAAGGCGAAGTGAACAGTCTGAACATTGATCTATTACGAAAAGTATCTTCAACGGTCAAATATTAAATTAAAAAAAAAAAAAAAAAAATGTTACCATTTACAGCATCTACAATACGAAGCGCAGGATCCATCTAGATGCTTTCCGTAAGTCTTATAACGTGCTGTTGCTTGTATGGTGCCCGACTTTAATATGCAACCCGCGGTTTATTTGCTTTAATGTTCATTTTGTGCTGTACTTTAACTTATTCCAAATTCAAACATACGGTACCATCAATTCCTTGTCCAAAAAATATAATCGCGGAACCTACTTTTAACAATTATGGCATCATATGAAGCAAGGGCAACGTTATAAGCGGATTCGAGCCGTGGCCAGTACGCCCCTCCATCTCGTGAAGCGGTGCGTTAGAGCATACGGCTAACCGAGCGGGACATATCCATTTTTATGAATAACATACTACGTTGTATCTTTACGTTAGTCAGGTCTGTAGACACAAACAAGGAAAAGTTGGGTTTAATTGTAGGTGTATGTTTCTCTAAATCCGTTTTCACCTTACTTATTTCCGGCACAAAAAAATAAGTGTTAATTTTGAGAAACTGAGATACCATATGCTCATCAACTATTGTACTGCGTATTGTGAGGCAACCAAAGGCTACTACACCAAATTAATATGACCGTGAAATGCTGTCAGTTGTCACTATAAGATCCTACAATCCCGAAAGAGACCGCGCATCATGAACTCAATAGTGTCTGTGAAACCAGGCCGGGTGAAGAATAATTATGAGAGAGTGCGCAAGAATGTACCTGGTAGGAGTTATGTCAGGTGTGCCACAGGGGAGTGTCGTGGGTCCGTTGCTGTTCACGATATATATAAATGACCTTGCGGATAACATCGGAAGTTCACTGAGGCTTTTTGCGGATGATGCAGTAGTGTATAGAGAGGTTGTAACAATGGAAAATTGTATTGAGATGCAGGAGGATCTGCATCGAATTGACGCATAGTGCAGGGAATGGCAATTAAAGCTCAATGTAGACAAGTGTAATGTGCTGCGAATACACAGAAAGAAAGATCCTTTTGTCATTTAGCTACACTATAGCAGGTCAGCAACTGAAAGCAGTTAATTCCATAAATTATCTGGGAGTAGTCTTTAGGAGGGATTTAAAATGGAACGACCATATAAAATCAATCGTCGGTAAAGCAGATGCCAGACTTAGTTTCATTGGGAGAATTCTAAGGAAATGCAGTCCGAAAACAAAGGAAGTAGGTTACAGTACATTTGTTCGCCCACAGCTTGAATACTGCTCACCAGTGTGGGATCCGTACCAGGTGGGATTGATAGAGGAAGTGGAGAAGATCCAACGGAGAGCAGCGCGCTTCGTTACAGGATCATTTGGTAATCGTGAAAGCGTTACGGAGATGATCGCTAAACTCCAGTGGATGACTCTGCAGGAGATACGCTCTGTCACTCGGTACGGGCTTTTGTCTGGTTTTTGTACAAGTTGTAAATAACCTTACGCTCCCTATATTATACTCCTGCTTGCTTCAGAACTTGAAAGAGTTTATTCCAATCAACAATGTCAAACTGATCTTCCCCGAGATCGGCTTCTACCAGTTTTTCCATCCTTCTGTATATAATTCGTGTTAATATTTTGCAACCATGACTTATTAAACTGGTGGTTCTGTAGTTTTCACACCTGTCTGCACCTGCTTTCTTTGGAATGGGGATTATAACATTTTTCTTAAAGTGTGAGGGTACGTCACCTGTCTCATACATCTTACACACCAGGTGAAACAATTTTGTCATGGCTGGTTCTCCCAGAGACTTCAGTAGGTCTGAGGGAATATCATCTACTCCAGGGGCCTTGTTTCGACTTAGGTCTTTCAGGGCTCTGTCCAATTCTTCTCTCAGTACAGTATCTCCTATGTCATCTTCATCTACATCCTTTTCCCTTCCTACAATATTGTCTCGAAGTTCATTTCCTTTGTAGAGCCCCTCTATATACTCTTTCCACCTTTCAGCTTTCCCTTCTTTGCTGAGAACTGGTTTTCCATCAGTGTCCTTGATATTCATAGAGCTGTTTTTCTTATTTCAAAATGTTTCTTTTATTTTCCTGTAGGCGGTATCTATTTTTCCCCTATTTATACATTCTTATACATCCTTGCATTTGCCTTCTAGCCACTCTTGCTTAGCCATTTTGCACTTCCTGTCAATCTCATTTCTTAGTCGTCTGTACTCCATTTTGCCTGTTTCATTTAATACATTTTTATATTTTCTCCTTTCATCGACTAAATTTAGTATCTCCTGTGATATCCACGAATTTTTTGAAGGTCTTGCCTTCCTACCTATTTTGTCGTCTGCAGCGTTCACTATTTCATCTCTCAATTTTACCCATTCCTCCTCTACTGTTTTATTTTCCCCTGTTTCTGTCAATTGTTGCCTAAAGCTCCCTCTGAAATTCTTAAGAACCTCAGGTTCCTTCATTTTATCCAAGTCCCATCTGCTTATTTTCCTACCTTTTTGTAATTTCTTCAGTTTCAGCCTACAGTTCATAACCAACAAGTTATGGTCAGAGTCTATATCTGTCCCTGGGTATGTATTACACTTTAAAACCTGGTTTAGAAATCTATGTCTTACCATTATAAAATCTATCTGGTTTTTCCCTGTGTCTCCTGGTCTCTTCCACGTATACAACCTTCTTTTGTGATTCTTAAACCAGGTGTTTGTTATAACTAAATTATGTTCTGTGTAAAATTCTACTAGGCGGCTTCCTCTTTTATTCCTTTTGCCCAGACCATATTCACCTACTATCTTCCCTTCCCTTCCTTGTCCTACTACCGAATTCGAGTCTCCCATAACAATGAAGTTTTCCTCTCCCTTAATTGTCTGAATAATTTCCTTTAGCTCCTCATATATTTCTTCGATTTCCTCATCATCGGCAGAGCTAGTTGGCATATAAACCTGTACTACTGTTGTCGGTGTTGACTATCTTGACAATGATAATGAGATCGCTGTGCTGGTCGCATTCCTATTTTCTTATTCATTATCAATCCTACTCCTGTGATACCTCCAACTGATTTTGTATTTATAATTCTGTACTCACCTAACCAGAAATCCTGTTCATCCTGCCACCGAACTACACTAATCCCCACTACATCTAACTTCAACCTATCCATTTCCCTTTTTAAATTTTCTAATTTTCCTACTCGATTAAGGGATCTAACATTCCACGCTCCGACCCGTAGAATGCCAGTATTGTCTTTCCTGATGATCACATCCTCCTGAGTAGTCCCCGCCCGGAGATCCGAATGGGGGACTATTTTACCTCCGGAATATTTTACCCGATGCCATCATCATATAGTCATAAGTAGAGCTGCATGTCCTCGGGTAATGTAACGGCTGTAGTTTCCCCTTGCTTTCAGCCGTTCGCAGTAGCTGCATGGCAAAGCCATGTTAGTTGGTGTTACAAGGCCAGCTCAGTCAATCATCCAGACTTTTGCCCCTATAACTACTGAAAAGGCTGCTGCCCCTCTTCAGGAACCACACGTTTGTCTGGCCTCTCCACAGATACCCCTCCGCTGTGGTTGCACCTACGGTGCGGCTATCTGTATCGTTGAGGCACGCAAGCCACCCCACCTCGGCAATGTCTGTGGTTCATGGGAGTGGATGTGTTATATATAAGGTACGAATATTTAATATGTAAGTTCCAGATCTGTGATGAATAAGTTTCTCAATTCATGAATTTTATGTGATATTGTTTCCTAAGTCACAAATTTTACGTGATATGAGTATTCTTTAGTCTCTAATCTAAGTATATGTTTACAAATGGCTAGAATATAATACTGAAATAATTGTTTTTAAGTTATTTTATTTCATTTGTGTTTCTTCTTCTTTTTCTTTTTTTATAATGTCTTACTATATTCGAAAAGACTGAAACATTTCTTTCAGGTGCCTTAGTCATTCATTACTTTGAATATATATAATAGAATGTTAAATAAACTGTATTATATATGAAACTATGTGCAATATTGATTCTCGTACTCAGAAATTGCAATTATGAGACAAGAGGTCTGATACGACCCAATGTTTATATTTGTGTGGTCACCAGCAACGTTTATAGAGGAGGGTTAAGAAAACTTTAATTTCATGGTCGAGAGGCTGCCCATAAGCCACACATAACGAAAATCACTGCCAAACGACGCCTCGATTAGAGTAAGGAGTTTATATTGGACGATTGAAAAACGTTGTCTGGAGTGACGAATCACGGTACGGAATGTGGCGATCCGATGGCAGGGTGTGGGTTTGGCAAGTGCCCGGTGAGCGTCATCTGCCAGCGTGTGTAGTGCCAATAATGAAACTCAGAGTCGGTAGTTTATGGTCTGGTCGTATTTTTCATGAAAGGGACTTGCACGCTTTGCTTTTTGCGTTGCACCTTCTTGCTTTAAACTGTTGAAGAGCGATTCGGAGATGGCGGCTGCATCTTTCAACACCATCGAGCAACTGTTCAAAATACACGACAATAACATATCTGCAATAGAATGAAACTTTCACTCTGCAGCGGAGTGTGCGCTGATATGAAACTTCCTGGCAGATTAAAATTGTGTGCCGGAACCGGGACTCGAACCTGGGACCTTTGCCTTTCGCGGGCAAGCGCACTACCGACTGTGCTATCCCGACACGACTCACGATGCCGCCTCACAACTTTACTTCCGCCAGTACCTCGCCTCCTACTTTCCAAACTTCACAGAAGCTCTCCTGCGAGCCATGCAAGACTAGCACTCCTGAAAGAAAGAATATGGTGGAGACATGGCTTAGCCACAGCCTAAGGGATGTTTCCAGACTGAAACTTTCACTCTGCAGCGGAGTGTGCGCTAATATCAAACTTCCTGGCAGATTAAAATTGTGACGGGATAGCACATTCGGTAGTGCGCTTGCCCGCGAAAGGCAAAGGTCTCAGGTTCGAGTCCCGGTTCCTGACCTACATCGATTCCTCTCCTTAGTGCAGCACTCCGTGAAGAAAGGGCTGCCATTCCCCAAGAAACCTTTCGGCACCTGATTAAATGTATGCCTGCGCGAGTGGAAGCTGTCATCATGGCTAAGGATGGGCCAACACATGTTCAATTCCAGCATTACCGATGGAGGGCGCCAGGAACTTGTAAGTCATTTTCATCCAGATGTTCGAATACTTTTGATCACATAGTATTCAAATTTCATAATTGTCTCATGTGTTAGCAAAGTTGAGGACTTTCTCTGATAAAGTGTACGTACACTTCATCAGAACTTCAAAGTAGATGGACGTCTCATCAACACCATCAAGTGTGCAGACGACCTGGTAGTGCTCGCCGAAAACCAGAGACAGCTGCAACACATAATGAACCGTTTGGTGGATTGCCGCACAGATTACAAAATGGCAGATATCGAAATAATTGACAGAGGGATAGAAAAACAAAATCGCTCAAAAGAGGAAAGGCCGCAGGACCTGATGGGATACCAGTTCGTTTTTACACAGAGTACGCGAAGGAACCGCCCCCTCTCCTCGCAGTGGTGTATCGTAGGTCTCTAGAAGAGCGTAGCGTTCCGAAAGATTCGAACATGGCGCAGGTAATCCCCGTTTTCAAGAAGGGTCCTCGAACAGATGTGCAGAACTATAGACCTGTATATCTAACGTCGGTCAGTTGTAGAATTTTGGAACTTGTTTATGTTCGAATATAATGACATTTCTCGAGACTAGGAATCTGCTCTGTAGGAATCAGCATGGGTTTCGAAAAAGGCGTTCGTGTGAAACCCAGCTCGCGCTATTCGTCCACGAGACTCAGAGGGCCATAGACACGGGTTCTCAGGTAGATGCTGTTTTTCTCGACTTCCGATAGGCGTTAGATACAGTTCCCCACAAACGGTTAATGAACAAAGTAAGAGCATATGGTCCATCAGACCAATTGTGTGATTGGATTGAGGAATTCCTAGATAACAGAAAGCAGCGGTCATTCTCAATGGAGAGAAGTCTTCCGAAGTAGGAGTTATATCAGGTGTGCCACAGGGGAGTGTCGTGGGTCTGTTGCTGTTCACGATATATATAAATGACCTTGCGGATAACATCGGAAGTTCACTGAGGCTTTTTGCGGATGATGCGGTAGTATATTGACAGGTTGTAACAATGGAAAATTTTATTGAGATGCAGGAGGATCTGCATCGAATTGACGCATGGTGCAGGGAATGGCAATTAAAGCTGAATGTAGACAAGTGTAATGTGCTGCGAATACACAGAAAGAAAGATACTTTATCATTTAGCTACACTACAGCAGGTCAGCAACCGGAAGCAGTTAATTCCATAAATTATCTGGGAGTAGTCTTTAGGAGGGATTTAAAATGGAACGACCATATAAAATCAATCGTCGGTAAAGCAGATGCCAGACTTAGTTTCATTGGGAGAATTCTAAGGAAATGCAGTCCGAAAACGAAGGAAGTAGGTTACAGTACATTTGTTCGCCCACAACTTGAATACTGCTCACCGGTGTGGGATCCGTACCAGGTGGGATTCATAGAGGAAGTGGAGAAGATCCAACGGAGAGCAGCGCGCTTCATTACAGGATCATTTGGTAATCGTGAAAGCGTTACGGAGATGATCGCTAAGCTCCCGTGGAAGACTGTGCAGGAGAGACGCTCTGTCGCTCGGTACGGGCTTTTGTCGAAGTTTCGAGAACTTACCTTTACTGAGGATTCTAGCAGTATATTGCTCCCTCCTGCGTATATCTCGCGAAGAGATCGTGAGGATAAAATCAGAGAGATTAGAGCCCACACTTTCCGCGAACAATACGTGACTGGAATAGGAGGGAAAATCGATAGTGGTATTCAAGGTACTCTCCGCCACACACCCCCGGGTGGCTTGCGGAGTATGGTTGTAGATGTAGATGTAGATGGAAATAAATATCGAAAAATCCAAAGTGATGCGAATATCAAAACGTGAGAAACACTTGAATATAATTGTTGACAATCGGGAACTGGAAAATGTCAATCAGTTCAAGTACCTGGTATGTTTTATCACAAAGGATGCCCACTGCACCAAAGAAATCCGAGCAAGAATCGCCATGGCCAAAGCTGCTTTCAACAAGAAGAGGACTCTGCTGACCAGCAAGTTGAGCTTGGCATTAAGGAAGGAACTGCTAAAGTGCTACATATGAAGCATTGCACTGTATGGAGCAGAGACGTGGACCATGAGAAAGAAGGAGAAAAAAATACTTAGAGGGCTTTGAAATGTGGTGCTGGAGGAGAATGGAAAAGATCAAATGGACAGATCGCATGAAAAATGATGATGTACTGAGAAGAGTAGGAGAGAAGTATTCTGCATACAATTCTGCAGAGAAAGGCCAACTGAATTTGAACACAGACACGAGGGACTCCTACGCGATGTCATCGAAGGAAAAATAATAGGAAACACAGGACAAGGAAGAAGGAGGATTCAGCATCTGGACGACATGAAAGATGGAAGGAGATACAACAGACTGAAGGAAGAAGCTGAAGACAGGGAACAATGGAATCAGAAATTCTCCGTACGAAAACATGGACCTGCCACTAGACAGAATACTACATAATAATAATAACACTACCTCCCAACACTCCCACATTATTAACTTTCGGAATGTTACCACAACCAGCCGTCACAAAAGTTTTATGCATTCGCGAGTAAAAGTTCTTAATAGTTCTTCCATCACAAAAAAATATAAACATTATTCAGGATAAGTAAGAAAGAATCTAATAACTTTCGGTTAACTATACCACGCGTACAGTTTCGGCTTTTCCGTGTGGTATGACTTCACCAGAACCTTAGCCAATACCAGATATGTTTCGTTACCTGACCTTCTCCTGAAAGCTTTTATTACAGGTAAATAGCAGATTTTTGTAATAACAGTGACCCGACATGCTATTTGAACATAATAATCTTTGAGAATAACTCACCACAATCAGACAGAAAGGCCTTTACTCAAAAATGACAAATTAGGGGAAGCATTTGGTACTTCAGAAAGTAGTTAGTTCTCAGTCTGCTGTACCAGTAACATCACTGACAGAGATCTGCACATACCTAGAAGCAAAACTCCAAAAATAACAGTATTGCATCTACTCACCGGGTCATATAATGTACGTCGAGGTCAATTTAAGTTCGTGAGTAATGTAAAAGGTGATCTTTTCTGATGTAGCACTGTTAGGTTTATCTAACTATGTACACTCGCGGGCCAGAGATCGCTGCAATAGTGAAGTTAATCAATTACAAAGAAACGCCCCTGCATTAACGCGAACTATTGCTGTATAAATAATAGAATATTGGCTTTGGTTCTCGACATTGCCAGTGTATATATATAGACAGCGGTTTTCTCTTGTTTCGAATGTTTAGTGTCCACTATTTCATCAATATTGCTTACAAAGAAACAAAACTATTTCATGTGTATTGTTAAGGAATCGTAAGAAAAGTAATGCTGCTTGTCAACCAGATAGACCACTCCTCCTGTGCAAACTAGGATCTAAAACCGTCACAGTACAACAAAACCATTCTTTCGCTTAAAAACTGCAGTTCTCTTGATTTTGAAAACGTCAATATGTGTAAAATGTAAACTTTCACGGCCGGAAAGGTCAATATTACTAAAAGTTTCCGGGCTATTATGCCGTGGTCTAGTGGATTTATTATTGAAACCCGACGTTTCGTCCCCAACTGCGGAGGACATTTTCAATGGAGATCGTGGCAGACCCTGCCTCTGTCCAGCGTGTGCATCGGACATTCAAAAGTGCCACGACCCCTCTTGAAAATGTCCTCCGCAGTTGGGGACGAAAAGTCGGGTTTTAATTATAATTTAATTGTAAATACATAAGACAACGGAATAATAGCCCGGAAATTTTTAGTAATATTAAAGTCAATATGTGTCATCTGGGTACATGTAAAACTGCTGCAACCAACGCTAACACAAGTTCTTTATTTTTTTCGTTCTCTGGGGCCCGCAGTGTGGAGTATGTCTTCGATTGACATGTTCAATACCATAATAATTATAAATTATTTTAACACTGCTTTAAACTTTATTAACTCACTATAAGCTTTTTTCGGCCTTAGGCCATCATCAGGTGTTCTGTAATACAAGTAATATAGAAGAGTTGTTACATATATTCTTATAAGATAATTACATAAATTTTTTACAAAGTTTTACTTACATTACTTATAATATTGTTATTGTTTATTTGCTGCCCAATTGATTATAGAAGCTGATGTAATGCTTATCTGTATATGTGCAGCAGCACTGGTTATATGATTAGATTGTTTATCAGTTTTCCATAGTGGCAGTCTGTGGTGGCAGCATCCAACGATATTATAAGTTTACATGGTTACCAGTAATTTATACATTAATATCTTTGGTTTTTGTATGGAATCCATAGTAAAACTCCAATACAAAAAAGCATTACATCAGCTTCTATAATCAATTGGGCAGCAAATAAACAACAACAATATTATAAGTAATGTAAGTAAAACTGTGTAAAAAATTTATGTAATTATCTTATAAGAATATATGTAACAACTCTTCTATATTACTTGTATTACAGAACACCTGATGATGGCCTAAGGCCGAAATAAGCTTATAGTGAATTAATAAAGTTTAAAGCAGTATTAAAATAATTTATAATTATTGTGGTATTGAAAAATTTCTTAAGGTTAAATAAAAGACTATTGTTAAAAATTACGCGACATTTCCAGTACAAAGGATAACAAGTGCAGCTCGCAGCTCCCTTTCGCCTTGCTCGAAAATAACGTTTTCCTGTCCCTAGTCGGGTGACTTAGATGTTGGTTTCAGTATAATGAGGTCACGCGCAGTCTAAGTTATGTTTGGTCTATGTCTTATTGCACGAGGGTCACTCCAAAAGAAATTCACACTATTTATTTTTAATTACAGTTTTTATTCTACAGGTTTGGAAGTTTCACAGTGTGTAGATACATCCTTTATATTGATATTTTCTTGTCTCCACATAATCCCCATCCCCCTCAACGCACATTGTCTTGAGGGTGCGGCTGCGAAGAGGATGCTAGCTTTCATCACGTAACCTCCTTCCCCTCCGACTAACTGTACTGCGATCGACAGCAGCATCTCAGTAAACCTTTCTCAATCTCTTGTGGAGGTCTCCCACTGTCTCGTTTTCACAGCACAAGGAATTCATTGACAGCACGTTCCTTCTGACGAACGTCAAGTGTAGCAGCCACCTTGAAGACATGATTTGACGGCTCCACTCTCAGGAACAGGTTGAACTAAGTTTGAAAACAAGCGGAAGGATGTATCTACACATTGTGAATCTTTGAATATGCAGAATGAAAATAGTATATATTTCTCTTGGGGAGACCCTGGTATAAGTAGCTTTACTTTGATTTGGTTTTTAATCTTTGTACCTTTGTTGATTGTCAGTCGAGAGTTAATTACTATAAAGTCATATTTTTACGGAATGTATGTCATTAGGTAGTGATGATGTTACTTTTCACAGGTTTTATTTTGATGTGGATTATCTTTGGTTGGTATATTTTCGTTTTCATATCTATTTATTTTCGTGCTGTAATATGTCAGTAACAAATTATTTGTTAGTATTTATGATTAAAGTATGTGTGTCCGATATTTTTCACTTTTTCATTTTACATAACTCTTCGACATATTAGAAGAGAATGCAGGGTAATTTGCTGTTTTACTCGCTATTTGGATTGTCGAGAATTAAGCTGATGTTCAGCCTCTGGCATGTTGTCTCGCATGGTAAAATACAGTAAAATGTGTGACGTTGATGTTCTTGTTTCTGAGTTCAACGATCGCATATTTTTGTATGGAAAGTGAAGGGAACCTGAACGAAACTTCACTCTGCAGCGGAGTGTGCTCTGATATGAAACTTCATGGCATATTAAAATTGTGTGCCGGAACCGGGACTCGAACCTGGGACCATTGCCTTTCGCGGGCAAGCGCACTACCGACTGTGCTATCCCGACACGACTCACGATGCCGCCTCACAACTTTACTTCCGCCAG
Source organism: Locusta migratoria (assembly GCA_026315105.1). Taxonomy (NCBI): domain Eukaryota; kingdom Metazoa; phylum Arthropoda; class Insecta; order Orthoptera; family Acrididae; genus Locusta; species Locusta migratoria. The sequence continues at coordinate 216,129,232 of CM048749.1, forward strand.
TACCTCGCCTCCTACTTTCCAAACTTCACAGAAGCTCTCCAGCAAACACGCAAGACTACCACTCCTGGAAGAAAGGATATGGTGGAGACATGGCTTAGCCACAGCCTAAGGGATGTTTCCAGAATGAAACTTCACTCTGCAGCGGAGTGTGCGCTGATATGAAACTTCCTGGCGGAAGTAAAGTTGAGAGGCGGCATCGTGAGTCGTGTCGGGATAGCACAGACGGTAGTGCGCTTGCCCGCGAAAGGCAAAGGTCCCAAGTTCGAGTCCCGGAAGGAAACATGTTGATCTAGACTGTGGCCCCGCGGTGGAGTAGCCGAGCGGTCTAAAGCGTCTCGCTGCGGAGCGCGCGGTTGTTCGCCGTGGAGGTTCGAGTCCTCCCTGGAGCATTGGTGTGTGTGTTTGTCCTTAGATTAGTTTACTTAGGTTTAAGTAGTTTGTAAGCTACGGACTGATGACCACGCAGTTTGGTCCGATAGATTTACAAACATTTGAACTTTTTTTTTTTTTTTTTTTTCCTAGACTGTGGCGTTGCCTCTGTGGCGCGGCCGCCTGTTGCTGAAGGTTAAGGTCAGACTATTTTGGCTGCTTTCAGACGAGGAAAAGAGAAAACCAATTTGTAAAGAAGGGCCGATACTCCCTCCTTCTACAAATTCGCCAGACATCCGACAATGCCCAACACAGGCTGTGCTTTTCATCGCATCAGAATTGATCGCTGCTCTTCAGGGAACACTCGCTCCCTCGAGTACATTGTTCGAATGAGGGCCAATCCGTCTCCTAGTAGTGGCTCTCTCACTAACTAATTTCTACGGCCGCCGTGTTCGGCTGTCCGTTACACGAGAGGGCTGCTGCCCTTTTGTGCTGTTATTCTCGCAAACGGCTTGGCTTCGGTGAGCGTTCCAGGAACGACTCCAACTTCGGCGCCCAACCGTGTCTCACGCTTATACACCTGACAACTTTAACTCTTGCATCGCTAATTAGAATATGAAGGAGGTTATTCGAGATTGCAGCCACTACTATCATCCAATTATGCATCAAAGTATCTATTGCACTGTAGACGTATTTAACGAATGTTAATCATTTTTGGACACCAAAAGAAAAGAAATAAAAAGTGATTGGCCAGGAAAGCCTTGACGATTCGAAAGTTTCTAATAGCTTAAATCCCAACATACGAGGGTAAGTCAATTATTATGAGCAAAGTAGTTATGAAATTTTATTGTAATAAAATACGAAACTTACAAGAACATCATTTTTCGACATAGTCTCCTTGCTTTTCAAAGCACTTCGTCCATCGCTCTACAAACTTCTTTATGCCCTCATAAAAGAAAGTTTTCGGTTGAGCTGCGAGCCAGGAATGCACCGCTTCCTTCACTGCTTCGTCCGAGTCAAATCGACGGCCCCTTAATGCCTGTTTGAGTGGACCAAACAAGTGATAGTCAGAAGGGGCAAGATCGGGAGTATAAGGAGGATGATCCAGTACGTCGAATTTGAGTTTCTGGAGCGTTTCAGCAGTGTGGACAACAATATGCGGACGGGCATTGTCGTGCAATAACACAACGCCTTCTGACAACAATCTTCGGCGTTTGCTTCGAATTGCAGGCTTTATCCTGTCAGTAAGCATCTCACTGTAACGTACACTGTTTATTGTTGTGCCCCTTTCATCATAATGTTCCAGTACAGGACCTCGTGCATCCCAAAAAAACCGTAAGCATCAGTTTTCCTGCGGACGGTTGGGTCTTGAACATTTTCTTGCACGCGAATTTGGATGTTTCAATTCCATACTCTGACATTTACTCTCCGGCTCGTAATGATGGATAAATGTTTCGTCAACAGTAATGATTCTGTCTAAGAAGTTGTCCCCTTCGTTACCACAGCGATCCAAATGATTTTTGCGGATGTCGAGGCGCGTTTGCTTATGCAACTGTGTGAGTTGTTTTGGGACCCATCTTGCACAAACTTTACGAAACCCAAGTCTGTTGTGCATAATTTCGTAGGCAGAACCATGACTAATTTGAAGACGATAAGGCACTTCATCAATAGTTAATCGTCTGTCTAAGAAAATCATTTCACGTGATCGCTCAATGGTTTCTTCATTTGTGGCGGTAAACGGTCATCCGGCTCCTTCATCGTGCTTAACACTCGTGCGATCATTTCGGAATTTTTCAATCCACTCGTACACACTTCGTTGTGTCAAAACACTGCTCCCGTACTGTACTGAAAGTCTTCTATGAATTTCGGCCCCTAATACCTTCCGCCCATAAAAAACGTATCACTGAACGTTGCTCTTCTTTGGTGCAAATAGACAGCGGAGCAGCCATGATTAACAGCACGACAGCGACAACGAAACTAACGTAGCATCTTGAAAATAGCACAAAGATATAACAACAAATAAACAAAGCATGCGTCACCAACGTAAAACGACAGTACTACCAACATAAGAAAATATAACTAAATTGCGGATAATAGTTGACTTACCCTCGTACATAGAAAATGTAATATAATAATATCTTAGCATTATTTGCTTTCAGTTTTTGGTTGTTAGTGTCTACTAGAGTAAGAATGTAACACACAGACAACTCAATACAGAATTTACAAGATTTTCAAAATTAGAACACCATTTAAATTTTCAAGTCCAATTATGTGATAAACCCAGTTAACCCAAGATTTTATTTATGACCGGTTCGGTGGACCTGTGCTGACATCATCACATCTTTTAAAATACTGACGGAACTCACAATATTGCAAGTCACAAACGGATTTTGCGTTAGGAGCCACAAAAATCAGAACGTCAAATATAAAATTCCATAAACGTAAACTACACATCATGCTGATGTTCCATCAAACTCTTCTACTTAACATTAAAATGGTGACCCTAACCACTATGATCATTAGTAAAGAATCACCGCACTTGACGATTTGCTTCGACAACTAAAACTTCGCCTGCGAGCAGATTTTTCTACGGAATTTCGGGACAACTGATTTATTTCAGTAGTATCCTACTATGACATTGCAGAACATGTGAAGAGCATAGGACTGTTAGCCTAATTTTTCATGCAGCTAAAGTACTGCTGAGAGTGCTTAGTAGAAGACAGTATGACAAATTAGATAATTGGATCGCAGAGCAACAGACCGGATTTAGTATAGGCAAAGGAACAAGAAACGCCATTGGCCTTTTAAGAATGATAGGAGAAAGAGACATGGAGAAAGGTAGAGAAGTGTATGCCACGTGGAGTAACCGAGCGGTCTGGAGCGCCACGTTACGGATCGTGCGGTCGCCCGCGTCGGTGATTCGAATCCTCCCTCGGGCATGGATTTGTGTGTTGTCCTTAGGTTAGTTTAATTTAGTTTAAGTAGTTTGTAAGACTAGTTTGATCCCATAGCAGTACAAACATTTTAACACTTTAGAGAAGTGTATACTATTTTTATTGACCTGAAAAAAGTTTTCGACAGAGTTCAGTGGAACAAACTGATGAATATGTTTAATAAGAAGGGAGTAATCGGAAGGACAAAAGGGCAGAATGTAAGAGTAAGGATTGGAAATTAAATTTCGGAACGAAGCAGCATTGGAAGAGCTGTTAGACAAGGTTGTTGCCTCTCTCTTTGTTGTTTAACTTATATTTGGAAGAGATTATTCCGAAATGCTTACACTGAAAAAAGAGGAGTACCTATTGGTGGTAAGAGAATAGAATGCCTGGAACTTGTTGATGACATGGTGTTAGTGGCGAAAAGCGAGACCGAGCAACGTGGCGCAGGGTAACACACTGCACTCACATTCGGGAGGACGGTGGTCCAAATACACCTCCGGCCATCCAGATTTAGGTTTTCCGCAATTTCCCTAATTCACTCCAGGATAACGCTGGGATGGTTCATTAGAATGGGCTCGGCCAATTTCCTTCCCTGTCCTTAACCAAAAGTCGGAGCTTGAGCTCCGTCTCAAATGACCACACTGTCGACGGGTCGTTAAACCTTAAGCTTCTTTTCCTTCCTTCCAGAAAGCGAGAAAAGTGCAAATAATATGATAATATGCTGAAAGATTTGAATGAGGCTTGTGTTCAATATTGGATGAACATCAACGAAGCAAAACAAAGGGTATGGTGATCGGCAAAAGAAGGAAACTGGCAAATATTAAGATCGATCAAATAGTCATACACCAAATCAGGACTTTAAAATACCTTAGGAGTACGATCATCAAAATGTCACCAGGATGTCAAAACCTGCATTGCTATAGCAAAGGAGGCATTGAACAGAAAGAAAGTAGTATTATCTGACAAACTGGATAAAGACCTGAATATAAAGCTCGACAGGTGTTTTGATTGGAGTGTGGCACTGTATGAGACAGAAACATGGAGACCGAGACGAAAGGATGGAAAAAAATACTACAAGCATTTGAGATGTGGATGTGGAGGATAATGGAGAGGATAAGGTGCATGGCAAGATTGAGCAACGAAAGAGAACTGGAAAGGGTTTGAGAGAAGAGAAGACACCTGCATTTATAAGAGAAAGGAAGACGAACTGGATGGGATATCAGTGCATACGAAATTGTTCAATAACCGATGCTTTAAAAGGACTAATTTGTGGGAGAAGATTGAGAGGAAGAAAGACATTGAAGTTGATAGACGACATAAGGGGAAGAAGAAAATACGCAGACCTGAAGGCGATGGCGGAAGATAGAACAGCGTGGAGAGTGACGTTGAAACCTGCCTCTGGGCAGAACACAAATGATGATGATGACATTCTGGTGCAGAGATTTTCCGTCAACAACAGGTCTACAAAATTAGGGATACAGCGTCCTTTCAAAATATCGTGGCAGGAAGTTACCGGACTGTGATCTAGTACAGTGATTTTGCCGGTACAAGAGAAAGTGGAGATTGCAAGTATAAGTACTGCACAAACGTTTAATTAATACACATGAATGAAATGAGAGAATACGTTATTGGAGTGGATGGGTCGTTCGTTATATCTGTGCAATAATACACGAAGATTAATGTACTCATGCAGTACAGTACTATACTGCTGCCATAGAAAATGCAACACCAAGAAGGATCGAAGGTATCAGGGACAATTGATTTGGGAAATAAATAGTTGCACAAAAATGACGTGATTTGAAATACAGCAACAAATGAAGTGAGGAAGATGATGATATCACTATTGAATACTACGGTCATTGCTGTTTGTGTATGTCTCTACACGCCTCGGTATTGAATCAAAGACTACCTGGCCGTGTTGGGGTAAAGTAGACCTAGCTGCTTTTTTGTATTCGAAAATCTAATCTGGTGTTGCTGCGGAGCCGTGCGGGAGTAGCCGAGCGGTCTGGAGCGCCACGTTGCGGATCGCGCGGCCTTCCGCGTCGGAGGTTCAAATCCTCCCTCGGGGATAGATATTTCTGTTGTCTTTAGTGTAAGTTAGTTCATAAGTAGTTTGTAACTTTAGAGACTGATAACCACGCAGTTAAGTCTCTTAAGATTTACAAATTTTTGGACATTTTTGTAGCAGCGGAAGATGTAGAAAATAACGAAAAAATACATAACATGCAGATTTCAGTGAAAGGCAATGTCAGTATCGCTATAGCAAGCATCATAATTCAGTACATGTTAGCTATGTTGTCCATTTAGTGCAGTCAGTCGATTATCTCGCGCTAATAACTCAATTTACAGAATAATTTGCACGTATCTAATTTTCATTTAGTTTGTAAGTGCAATGTTAGTAGCGCTATAGCAAGCATCAAAATTCAGTACATGTTAGCTATATTGTCCATTTAGTGGCACATATTTCTCTAACCCTTTATTTACAATGCACTTAAATTTAGTCTACAATTCCTCTACATCCATAGTCTCGGAAATAAACGATGCCCATTCATTTTCTAAGTGCGATCCTAACATTTATCGACTCTTCCCAACAAAAACACGCCCCTAACGTTCTTGATAGGTTTATGAACTTTGGTCACCATCGACGCTATGACTATATCATGATCACTAATTCCCGTCTCTAGACAGACATCGTTAATAAGGTCAAGCCTGTTCGTGGCTATAGCCGATCGCGGTGGCCGAGGGGACTGCGGCGCATCAGTCACAGTCTGCACGGCCACCACGGTCGGGGGTTCGAATCCCCCTCGAGCATGGATATTTGTGCCGTCCTTAGTGTTAGCTAGTTCGTAAGTAGTTTGTAAGTTTGGGGACTGATGACCCAGTAGTTAGGTACCATAAGCTATACAAACATTTGAACATTTTGTTTGTGGCTATAAGGTCTAAAATATTTCCATTGCGCGTGGGTTGCTGGTTTAACTGCTGAAGACAGTTTTCGGAGAACGTGTCCAAAAGTAACTCGCAAGACTGCTTGTCTGTACCGCCTGAAATGTAACTAGATACGTCCCAATCTATACTCTTAAAATAGAAGCCTTCCCCGGCTAATATTACATGGCCCGGATACCTACGCAGTACCTGGTGTAGACTTTCTTTGAATGATAATAAAACTGCTACAGCAGCACTGGTGGGCCGGTAAAAATACCCAACTATCAACTTTACTTCATTTAGACCTGTTATACGTGCCAAGATAACTTCACAGTACCTTTCAACCTCGATGTCAGTAGAAGCAATATCTTTGTCCACAGCGATGAACACTCCTCGTCCAGTTGTATCCGATCTATCTTTCCGATATACCTTTCACGCCTCGCTAAATACTTCTGAAAAACATTTGAACAGTGCTTATGGGGAAATTAGCCGCAGCGTGTGTTTCATAATTAAGAAACTAGTTCCCGTATATATCCCAAAACGAGGAGGATTGTCTGAGTACTTTTGTCTTATCGTACTCCATGACGTGGCCAGTCTTCATACAGTGATCGTCCACGGCTTCTATCTAGATACGAGTGATTCGCAGTGAAATGTTTGCGAAAGCTGATTCGCTTGTCTTCGATTCAATTCTCTCCACTGTAAAATCAGACCTCAGGTGCAAACGTAGGCTTCCGCGGCTGTTGTCACTATCAATAAAATTCTTCCGGGTACGAGACCGCGTCGTCATTTTATAAACTATACCGACGTTTCGGCCACTGTTGCAGGCGGCCTTCATCTGGGTCAGTCAGACCCTGATGAAGGCCGCCTGCAACAGTGGCCGAAACGTCGGTATAGTTTATAAAATGACGACGCGGTCTCATACCCGCAAGAATTTTATTGATACAGACATCAGGTGCACACTTGACCCAGCTGAGGTCCACGGCCTATGCAGTTCAGCGCACAGAGCATGCAGCACAGGCAGAGGGGAGCAGCGCGAAGCGCCCACACAACACGACACGTGCTGCGTGTCCGTTGCAGACCTCTCGACGCAGCTGAATTTAAATCCCCAACCGGATTCAAAAGAGTAGTAATTTATTTGTATGTGAGTGTGTGTGTGAGTGTCTCTGTGTGTGTTGAAGTAAGAGCAGTGAAAGGTGTTTGCTTAGCAACAGCAGCGAAATTGTGTTGTGTATGGAAGTTCCTTATCAACTGCACAGGGAATGATACCGAATAAACAGACAAAAGTTCAAAGACAGGCACACACTGTCAGAGGAAGATTAAAAGGGATGCAAATTAGCATGTGAGACGCCATACTTTTTAAAAATAAATTAGGCGTTTTTTGGTATGTAATTAAAACCAATTTTTTCTCAGTTATTTTATTATTGAAAACAAAACGACACTGTTAATTCAATAACTGAAAAAACCGTTATACACATGACATATTTAATCATGAATGTGGTGCAGATCATATCAGTGGCTGTTCTTATACATCTAGTATTTCATTAATTAGTGTTTCTGTGACGTTACGTTGAAACACGTCGAGAACTGCCCGCCAACTTTATTTTAACTAGTATTGCCTGTGGTCGAAAATCGACCAATTGTATTTACAATGGTCAATAGGGGGTAAAATTTTACGTATCATGTCGGCGGCCTCGCGTGATTATGTTGGCAACATCAACAACACGATAGAAAATCTTTGCCCATTTGTTGGAATCACATAGAATGACTCGATTAGTGTATCGTATAGACCATGAAGTAAACAAATAATGCTGTTCCTGCTTTATGGTTGACAGGTTCTAGTATGTACTCTCGTCCGCTCAGTAAAAATAATTGCCCTCGTAAAGTGAAGATTCCATGAGAAAACATAAGCTTTGTCAAGCGATTGGCTAAAATGAAGACTCACAGGATTCTCACTATTCAGCATCTGTTCCCAACATCATCATACGAAGCCGCTGGGATATTTGGTAAAATTTAACCGGCACTGGGAGGTATGAAACGGTACATTTTACTTGTTAAGGAAAATGCCTGACAGAATAACAACAAATAAAGACTGAAGTATATACTTCTCATGCCATTGTAGAATTATATAACTTTCATTAGCCTAATATTTGAAATGGAACTACAATTTCGGTATTCGTATATTTATAGAACGCCAAGAAATAATGCTATTTCAATACTGCGATATTCAGAATTCCAGAGCTGACAACATGTCGACTTCATAGTTCCACCCGTGCACCGCTACATGCCTCTCCCGGCGCATCATCATTTATATCGGCATTCTCGACTTCGTAGTTCCACCCGAGCACCGCTAGATGCCTCTCCCGGCGCATCATCCTTTATATCGGCATTCATATGAAAACATCCATTTCCTGACGGCCGCGGTGGCCGGGGGGACTGAGGCGCTCCTGTCACGGTCTGCACGGCCACTACGGTCGGGGGTTCGAATCCCCCCTTGGGCATGGATATTTGTGCAGTCCTTAGTGTTAGCTAGTTCATAAGTAGTTTTTAAGTTTAGGGACTGATGACCCCGTAGTTAAGTCCCATAAGCTCTACAAACATTTGAACATTTTGAACATCCATTTCCTTTAACCACTCTTAATCACTGCGAAAATGAAGCATTTGAACGGAACAAGGAAGTGAGTTGGGTGCACTCCATGTTTCGATATTCACTTGTTTTAATACGCTATTTTAATACTGCAGATGCGCCGCATTACAGCGTCTTTGGTCGAGGTGAACAGACAATCAGTGAGCTGATTGTTGGAGAATGTAGAAGCTGTACATAGGAAAATTTCTACTTCCTTTTACCACTTTTAATGGCTAAATGCACACATAATATTTATATTAGTGAAATCTAAGACTAACAATCTTTCGAATTATGTAACTTTCATTGGCCTTCTTGTACGAATAAATCAGTACCATAATTTTCGTGTTAGCGTATTTATATAATGATTTTTACGGGTTATTGATATTCTCGTTCAGTTTAGTTCCATGGGGAGGCCAAGCCAGTTTGGGTGGCACCACAGTGAGATAGACGTGCCGAGTCCATGTGAGGCGGAGGATGAGCCTTTGGGGAAGATACCCAAATATTACAAAGTCCCAGGGGCGCTCGGTGGTGGTCAGCAGACGCCGTTGCGTTGGTACCTGAGGCAGGACCTTGGCCTGGGGAGCATGGTGACGTCGTGGTGAGCACCAGGGGTGCGTCGAAATTTGTGTTATGATCGCCCTGGGAACGGCAGAGCCGCGCCAGCACGTAACGTTAGGTTCAGTTCAGTGACCGAGCTGTGGATGAATACTTTCCGCGCAAATGGCTAATGTGGGCGTGTTGCGCGGGACGGTCGTCATTGGACTGCACTGAGCGGGAGGACTGTTTTTCGAAGCTATCTTGGCGCTGGGTCCGCGCATTGGTGGAAAATTGGCGCCTAGTGATCGACTGGCACTTGCTTTCTAGTGAGGGGATAGCCTCGCCTTTTTTTGGGCAGGGTGTGGAGCAGCGCTCCAGAAGGGATTCAGTCTTAGGCAGCCGACTAGTGCAGTCGGCTCGACTGAGGTGCTTATGTGTTTTGAGACCGGTTATTTTTCCACCTATTGCGCTTTATGGACTTGGAGTTTCAGATCCACTCTTTAGACACCGTCTGAATCTTGTGTCTGTCGATCTGAGTGTCACTAAAGTAATTCCGTTAAACTTCGTTACCCGATAAATCAGTCAAATCTAAAGGCAGTAAGTCCTACTAAATACCTAGTAATAACAATTACAAAGAAGTTAAATTGCAAAGAACACGTAGAAAAAATTGCAAAACACTTCGATGATGCAACAGTTCTACCAAAGAAACTATCTACACTACACTCGTCCGTCCTATTTCTGAGTATTCCTACCCATTTGGCAGCCACAGATTTAAGTCAAAGAGGCTAACAGGAAATACAATGTACATGAAATGTAGGTGGAAATGAAATTAAAATATCGGGAATAGACTCATCATACTCTTATCGTTTCAAGTGAGTAATGAGCTAGCTGTCTTACACAAGAACGATATCTTCTGAATCCGTGTTGACTATGGGTCAATAGGTAGTTTTCTTCGAGGTAATACATAATGTATGAGGAAAGTATCTGTTCTACAATCTTGTTGCAAACCGACGTCAGTGATATAGAGCAGTAATTTTGGATCATTCGCTGAAGTTTAAATGAGTTTTACCCACCATACTGTTTGTAATTCACAATAAAAAATACATTCGGTTTGTTGGGACCCCAGTGTGAAGTGTGAGGGTTAATCCCTACGCAGTGGTGCCAACTTCCAACAACATGTAGTACACTGCATGGTGTTCATGTCCTGTTTTTCCCCAGTACACGAATAAATCGGTGACACGTAGATGAAATGCCAGAATACAAGTTTATCATCCTTTAGTTGTACAGCAGTGACGGAGCATCGTAGAAATTTGCTCTCTTATGAATAATCCAGCCGCATTCGCCGTACAGCAAAGAAGACAGCGAGGAGAAACTTCTTTAGCAGAGAGAAGGTAAAGCTGAGATTATCATCAGGCAGCAAGAGAAGACAGCTGTAGCCAACCACTGAAAAATCATCGTGAGCAATGGCGCACTAGAGGCAACGGCGGTTTTTGCGAGGTTTCAGCTCAGAGGTATCACCCTGGCTGAGTCCGGGAAGACACGAAGCGGACGAGGCTGCTGCCACGACAGGACAGGCCGCGGAGAGGAATTGCCGCTGGGCTTCCCCCCCCCCTACCCACTGGGCTTCCACATCCTACCCCCTCCCCTTCCCCACCAATCCACTGCTTTTTGCGGCATTCGCGTATCTGGCCCTGCGCTGCTGCTGTTCTGGCTGCCGTGCGGGCGACCGCCTAGCTCCTACGCTCTCCGCACAGGTCAATAGAGATGGAACAGCGATAAATAACAGCACAATATATCAGCACCGTTACATTTGGTATTAACAGTAAAAGTGGGTCTTTGCGATCACCTTTTGACAGCTCGAAATTTGAATCACAATAAAGGCTTAACCGTTCATCAAAAGTGAAAACTGAATAAACGAATTTCTAGAGCAGAAAATTGTCTACAACTTTGCTCTTTTCCGTTTTTTTTTTTTTTTTGTTTTTTTCCATATCTAACACTGTTACAGAGATATTTGCAAAAATTACGGAGATTTGACATCGCCTCTTGATTTTACGTAGACCAGGCGTTAGGAAAAGTCACGTGACATTCCTCGCCCAGAACTCTCTCTGGCATACGCCATTAGGAACTTCCAGCAATAATAGGCTTAAGAGAATTAATAGGTAAAGTCGTAGTTTTTGCCGTGGAGTACTGGGTTATGTAATGATGCACATGGTCGATAGCTCAAAACCTATCGCTACTGTTTTTTTCGCTTTGGCTCCTAGTAGTGTTTCCGGCACTCTTATTAATTAAATAGAGCTACCTTCTGCAATGTTTAGAGTTTTGCAGAGGTAAGAGTGCTCCCTCTAAATTGTGCGTTTGTTCTATTTCGTAAATATGCCGTGAAATACGTAACAACGATTTGAAAACTGCTCTTCTGAAGCATTTGCACAACAACGACGAGGATACTGCGATTATGAATATTCTAAACGACGTGCAGATATTGGTAGTTACATATATAAATGTTCTACCAGATTTCTGTGGCAACTGTCGTTCGTTAATGAAACCGAAGGGAAATGCATATATTGCAACATTACCCGTTCTTTCAATGTTAATCGAATATCTTGAATGTCATTAATTAGAATAAATGCGTCTACGGAAATGTTTGTCTTCTGCATGGTTGATACGGACGCTTTTAACGTAGATGGCTTTTCTTTTTCTGTAGATCAGATGGCTTTGTTCATGTTACTTTGTCCTGCGCTAAAATATTCTGTTGCAGCCCGTATCTAAATTTTCTTTTATAGCTAAAATAACACCATGATTAAGTGTGATAATGCTGAATACCACAAAGCTCTAGTGCTTAATCTATATACAAAGTTGCTATTATCATTACGTCAATTACAACAGTCACTGAAAAAGTATCTCCCCAGTTTGTGTAGATGTGATAAAGAAGTCTATGTTTGCAATTCATTGGTATGCATTTCATGATATCTTCACAAAATAGAACAAATGCACTTTTCAGAGAAAGTGCTGTTTTCTTTGTAGTCTACAACTCAGAATGTTGCAGGATATAGGTGTGTTCAATTAACAAGTGTGTGGAAATCTTTTAGGAAAGAAGATGAAAAAAATGAGAATTGCGGTTCTTGTTTATTTTTATCTACATATTTTGTTCTTCAGGTAGATCAATGCTTTTTAGTTGTTTGTTCATGTTTGTTCTGCGTTGTTCATTGTGAAATTAGATGTTTTTTTTAATTGTATATGGCGTTGAGCCCTCTTTATTTTTCTCTTTTTTGATTGGTTCTTCGGTTTGATCGGTCCTTTGTGGACGTTTTTGTGTAATTCTGATCCTTGACTAAGTTTTTTCGTTACAGAGGGCTTCGAGAACTCTGGTAGAGTTCTATGAGCCACCACGCCCAGCAAGTTTCTAACCACCGTCTAACATTTTCGTGCATCACAAACTAATTTAGGGCCATTACGCTACGCCGAACAGCTACGAGAATAATCCGTAATTCTCGTACCATCGACGGCAGGTGTTATCTGCTAATTTGGCATTTTTAGACATTTGATTGTAAGTCATTGTCCTAACAACGACGTATTTTTGATCATTTTCAGTGTGCCATTGCTTTTAAATAACAACGCTTGAGTTATAATAAGAAAATCATCAAATACAGAAAGCAAGATGGCGAATACAAAAGAGTGTTTCGGGCAAGGTTTCTGGCGAGACATGTCACGTGACTTTTTCCTGACGCCAGATGTTGAGCACCTACATAAAACCAACCGGACATGTGCACTGTGGTGATTATTATTTCATGTATATTTTACTGTTTTAATTTTGGCCAGCCATCCATTTTGTATGTGACTATCCACCAGCACATGATTTTCTATACAACTATCATCCAGTACACCTACCAGATTTTATGTGGAGCACTATCATAAGCAGTTTAATGTCAATCAGATGAGATTATGACACCACAGAGTGTCGAAACCGGTCGTCTCGAATAAAAGAAATAATATTTGCGATCTTGACATCTATCATATTTATAGAATAAGATTGTTCCCTAAGATGAGTAGATTTAGTGATAGTGGAAATGTGGGAGAAATATTAAAATAATAGTTTAAAGAGGTAAGAGTTCAAGAAAGAGTATATTTGTGAAGTCTGAACTCATTTATCAAATAATTTTGGCTGTTTGTTAAAATACGATCGGAAAGAATGTTACGTGTTGGGTGCATAGATATTATCAAAATAGTAGAGCCGTAATCGTATCGTCTATAAATTTTTATTATCTATATTTTTTATTATTTATGTCCGAAATGTTTGCAAAAAATCATAAAACTACAAACAGATCTGAAGTGGGCGGTACAACACGTCAGTAGGATTTTTTTTTTTTTTTCATGGTGTGGTAAGTAATGAAACTCAACATGCACAGTAACAAGCGGACCTTCCGGTCTCGGAAATTCCGTTTGGAATGAGATTTCGCATGTTAGTAGTGGACGTCAAGGGTGTCCACTTATAGAAGTTTTGAAGCGCTCTGTCCAGAAAATTCCGAGAAAAAGGAGTCAAAAAATTTCAAACGCAGCGCATGCAGACCGTATATACTAGCCAATGACGCCCACGTAGCAGCATGGAGGAAAAGCTGAGGCAGAAGCGCACCGAATTCTCAGGTGGACGATTAGAGTTCGACCCTTTCTTCACGGAATTATAAATTTTTTTAATAAAATTGTTTGTAATTCAGTGATCATCACAGACGCGTTTATTACATAATTTTATTGATTCCGCTACCAGTTTCAAACTTTACTCATTTTCAAGCAGTACCTATAAACAAGCTGTTATCAGTGCATAAATCTATATAAAACTAGCTGTAAAACCTGACGTTGCCCGGGCATTTTATTTATTTATTTATTTATTTATTTTTTAATCTTCAAATGTTTGTAAAGCTTATGGGACTTAACTACGGGGTCATCAGTCCCTAAACTTACAAACTACTTATGAACTAGCTACAACTAAGGACGTCACAAATATCCATGCCCGAGGGGGGGATTCGAACCCCCGACCGTAGTGGCCGTGCAGACCGTGACTGGAGCGCCTCAGTGCCCTCGGCCACCAGGCCGGCAATTTTTTTATTATTATTATTATTTTTTTTTTTTTTTTTTTTTTTTTTCCCAGCCTTGGATTGGTACGTTTTCTATCCCTTCTCTCTGTCAATCTCCTCTTTTCTAAAAACATGTTACATTTATGGGAGAATACTCCGCCAAAAATACAGTTCATTTCAAAGATAAACTGGAATGGTGTTATTAGCAACCGATGAGAGTGTTCGCCGCGAATGATCTGGAAATTAACTTCTGATATTTACGTGTGTTCGTAAATCATTGAAAGCAGAAAAAAGAAATCGTTAATAAACGATTGTGAGTTGCAAAAGCCACAAATCATGCCAGTTCGTAAAACATGTAACTTTTCTGTTGGCGCCTTTTATCTCTAAAAAAAGTAAGCTTCTGCAGAATACTGATAATATTTCGTGTTCTTTTATTTATGTTGTAGTGCGTAATTCATTAAACCCGTCAAAGTGAATGAGTTGTAGAGGCTGACATAGGATGAAGCCGCCTGCGACACTGCAGCCAATGAGGTCGCTCCGATAGTAGACGTTCGCCTTGAGCACCATCATCGCCCTCATCTACATACATATTCCGCAATCTACCATAAAGTACCACTACAGGGCATTTCCTATCCTATTCCAATCCCAAGGGAAAAAAGAATGTCTATATGCATCCGTAGGAGCATTAAATTTCTCTTATCTTGTCTTTGTGATCATTACGCGAAATGTAAGTAGGCGGCAGGAAGATCGTTCTATACTCAGCTCTCTAAATTTCCTCAACAGAATGTCTCGATAAGAACGTCGTCTTTCCTCCAGCGATCGCCATTTGAGTTCCTGGAGCATTACCGTGACACTAGCGCAATGGTCGAAACTAACAGTAACAAATCTAGCTCCTAGCCTCTGATCTGCTTCTATGTCTTCCTTTAAAATGATCTGCTGCGGGTCGCAAACACTTGAGCAGTACGCAAGATTGGTCGTACAAGCGTTTTGTACGCGGTTTCATTTATAGATGTTCATGTTCATTCCATTTCATATCGTTCTGCAATGTTACGCCTAGATATTTAAATGACGCGACTGCATCAAGAAGCTCACTACTAATTCTGTATTCGAACATTATGGGATTGCTTTTCCTACTCATGCGCATCATCTTACATTCTTCTACATTGAGAGCTAACGGCCATTCTTCGCACCAACTAGAAATTTTGTCTATGTCATCCTGTACGCTATTACAATCAATCAAAGACGACACCCTCCCATACAACAGAGCATCACCAACAAACAGCCACAAATTGCTACTTACTCTGTCAGTCAGATCATTTATACCGATAGAAAATAATAGCGGTCCTATCACAATCCCCTGAGGCTCACCTAACGATACACTCGTCTCTGATGAACACTCGCCGTAGAGAACAACGTACTGCATTCTATCACTTAGGATGTCTTCCAGCCAGTCACAAATCTGTGACCCCATTGTATATGCTCACATCTTCGTTAGCGGTCTGCAGAACACAATCTGCCTGTTACCCTTCATCCATGGATCGCAAGATGTCATGTGAGACAGCAGGGACAGAGGGCGAAGCATGAGTCACCTGAGGTGTCCCACTCGACGCTCCAGACTTTTCACCGCCGCTGCACCCCGAGACAGCAGCCTGAAGACGGCTGACGGTAGCCAACAGCACGCTCAGCTATTCGGGAACTGCGGGCAACTCCTGCGTCCGCACAAAGCAGGCACACATCCTATCCATCCTATCGATACAATTAACTGAGAAGAGTAGAAAACTAAATAATCAACTTTTTTACTATGTGATTCCTTAATTTCTCCTGGTGAATAACAACTTCGAAAAACTTACGGGTATGCAGTCAGATATGAAATTAGACGTCGGCCGATATTTCGGCAGCAGACCAACCTGCTTTATCAAGGCGAAACTGCAGTGAGGAAGCAATGTACAACGATCTTCAAAACCTAGATTTTTAATGCGTAAACAGGAAAGACAACACACACCGTGCAAGCAAGCACACAGCGCCGACACGAGCAAAGATGAAAATGGTCAGGATATCGATAATAAACATGATGTCGGATTAGTTTTGTCCCTCTGTTTTTTTTATAAAACACACTTGCTTCAACCAAAATCGCTAGTTTTTATTTATTTATTTTATCGGTTTCGACGAACTATGTCACCCCATCCAGATTTTTTTTTCACTGCAAAAAGTTATAAAGATTGTTAAAATCTGTAAAGTCCTTGTTTGTATACAAATAACATAAAAGTTTTTTGACAAGTGAGATAGCAGAACCTCATGCTGAATTTAAGCCGAATCCTCCATCCCTATTCATAAGGTTGTAAGCTAGTTTTACTTCAATCGCTTCCTTGATCACACAGTCCCAGTAGCTGGAAGTGCATGCCAAACTCTCCGTTTTCTTATATTCCATAGAGTGACCTGTGTCAAGACAATGTTCGGCCACAGCAGATTTGTTTGGCTGTTGTAAACGTGTGTGGCGTTTATGCTCAATACAACGGTCCTCAACAGTCATAATAGACTGACCAACATATGACATGCCACAACTGCATGAGATGCGATAGACGATCCCAACAGTGCCTTAATTTTAGATGGTGGACGAAACACACATTTCACATTGTTTTTATCCAAAACGCGGTCAATCTCGTTGGAAGTGCTGCCAACGTATGGCAGAAAGACCAGTGACGTGGGTGCCAATCTGTGCTATCATCACTAGCCCGTTGCACATATAGTCGATAGCGCAACGCTCTTCACTGTAGACATTCTGGCAAAAAGTGACCTCCACATGGGACAGCTCGGTGGGCAAACTTACCGGGTCTGAGCTTGTGGAATTTTCTTTGGACTGGTGGGACGGTGCTTACTGGTCACAATCCAATCGGGAATTTCAAACTAACGCTGATAGAGGTTAGTAATATCCCACATGTTGGCAGCCTTTTTCTGTTAACGATTGTTTGGACCAAGTATTAGCCTTTTTCCTGGATAAGTTTTGGTATAGAAAACATTTTCCTAAAAGTAATCCTCGTGAGAAGAAGAATCACAATGATCGCAATCATCTTTCGTGATGGATGTTGTTTATAGGGCACGTAATGTTGCGACACAATGCACTCCGGTGTGTGAAGGGTTGCAGTATTCATAGGGGCACCGCGCATCTGATTGTGGTTATTGCGAATATGAACTTTATTCCAGTAAGACCCAATGTAGAATAGAATGTGTGTTGGCTGCGAATAAAAAAGTAGAGAGTCCTTAATTTCAATTTGTAATTAGGTTCAAGGAATGAAGTAGTCTACACTTCACAATTTGTATTAAGAGCTCTCACGCATCTCGCGTTCTCGCACGACGTCAGCAACTATATTCAATGTGTCAAGTAGCTCAAATGTAAAAATGTCTGTAAATCTATCGGACCAAACTGCGTGGTCATCAGTCCGTAGCTTACAAACTACTTAAACCTAGGTAAACTAACCTAAGGACAAACACACACACCCATGCCCCACGGAGGA
The DNA here is from genome assembly GCA_026315105.1 of Locusta migratoria. NCBI lineage: Eukaryota > Metazoa > Arthropoda > Insecta > Orthoptera > Acrididae > Locusta > Locusta migratoria. The sequence continues at coordinate 216,147,197 of CM048749.1, forward strand.
CTCGAACCTTCACGGCGAGCAACCGCGCGCTCCGCAGCGAGACGCATTAGGCCTGTAACGCACTAGGCAGCCAGGCTGTGGCAGCCAATGAAACAGTGGTGGTAAAGGGCAGGCCGCCATCAGCACTGGGCAGCCAGGAATTGGTGGCTGCGGCAGGCATTAAAACGCGGCCGACTGCACGGCAGTGGCAGCACAGAGCAGCTGGCTGCGGGCAGCCAGTGCCAACAGCGAGCCTCGCAGTGAACGCGCGTGGCTGCCAGCAGTCTCCGCGCACTTGACGAAGCAGCCACACCTTGTCTCCAAGTTGTCATGACGTTGCACACAGAGAAATGTATTCATGAAATTCAAAGACGAAGATAAATCTGGGATGTGTCTTGTGAGCAATATAGTGATCGTGGAGTGAAGGAGGTGGGAGGAAATAGCAAATGTAATGTGTCAGGAGAACATGTCTGAAAATGAAAAGAATGAATTCGGTAAGTTATTTATTACATAGAAAAAAGAATTAACTTACGTAAGTTTTGATTGCCATATTACCCCCTGCCCAATTATTTTCAAATATTATTAACAAACAATTATCATATTTGTTTCAGACTCACCTGAGAGTAATCAACAGTTTCTCTTCCGGCATTATACAAGCTCACATACGAGTATCAGTACCCGTAATGGACTTTCTTATATTTTCCAGAAGGTTATCAAAAGATTCGACTGACATCCTTGTATAGTTAAAAAAAGCGATCTGGGTAGTATCGAAGATCCTTGAAGTATTTTTTAAATAAAACCTTCGAGTGCCGCTCCGCAAGCATAGGATCAATCCAATACGTCTTTTTTACTTTGCGTTTCCTTTGAGAGAACAGGTGGACGATTATCGCATGTTCCACGTCCATGTGGCTCGGCCGATTGGACACAACTGGCCGTCAGCTGGCTGCCAACGCTGGCTGCCACCAACTGGCTGCCCAATATTTTGGCTGCCGCAGCCTGGCTGCCGGAGCCTGGCTGCCTAGTGCGTTACCGGCCTTAGACCGCTCGGCTACTCCACCGCGGCTGTCAAGTAGCATCGGCAAGCCGCCTTACTGGGGGGGGGGGATGTCGCTTCCCACCCCCCTCTCTCGCTCGGGAGACACACCCGGGGATTGGGCACATGCTCCCTTGCGTGGAGCCCTATAGTAGGTGTGGTGGTGAAGCGCTGCGATGGGACAGTGTCGCTACCGTCGAGGCGACACACCCTCCCAAGACCGACGACCACTATGTCTGCAGATCAAAAAAAGACATAACACCTGTTTTAGCCTTCAAGGTTTTTATTTGTCGAGGGTGTGCTTTACATCTGCAGTTTAGTATCTTAAAAAAAATTGAAAAAATATGTTCAAATGTTTGTATATCTTATGGGACTTAACTACGGGGTCATCAGTCCCTAAACTTACAAACTACTTAGGAACTAACTAATACTAAGGACGGCACAAATATCCAAGCCCGAGGGGGGATTCGAACCCCCGACCGTAGTGGCCGTGCAGACCGTGACTGAAGCGCCTCAGTCCCCTCGGCCACCGCGGACGGCGTGGATGTTTCTTTTACGATGTATTAGTTATTATCTCGGATAATACTGTGTGATACACAAAACAGTTTAATGGCTCTAATCGAGGGGGGGATTTATTCTAGACTCATGTCTGTAGATCAAAAAGACGTAACACCTGGGTTTAGTATTTTAAGGATTTTGTATGCGTTTGGTGTGATTTACATCTTGCAGTATCTTATAGGAGTGTGACGCGCTTTGTAGGAAAAAAATTACACCGTCGTTAGCCCTAGAAGTGGATAATAAAATCATTTGGTGCAGTTTCCTAAACGCAATCATCCAGTGTTGCGTGTACTTTGATCGAAAGATACCATTGTCTGTATAACAGTTACAAGCGAGAGCCTAAAGCAAAAAGTGTGCTGCGGCGGAATATCCGAGCGCACTAAGACGCCTGGGAGCGATGCGAGCGGCAGTTCAAGGTACCTGACGTTGAAAGTCGTTAGGAATTTCCCGCGTGTTTGGTGTTTAATGCGTTAAATTGTTTTGACAAAGTGTTTGCCGTTTTCTTGGGATAGAAAACAGTTTCTCATGATAAGAAGAATGAAAATGATCACAATTCTCTTTAAGTGATGGATGTTGTTTATAGTTTGCCTAATGTCGTATCACGACGCACTCCGGTGTGCGAAGGGCTGCAATATGAAGGGTATGACATGTCTGTGTAGGGTACAGCTCCTAAATACACGGGCTGAATCGTCCGCCATGTTTTCCCAACATGGTTGGAATTGCGCTGCCCCAACAGCATAGAGGCACAAGTCCTGCCATCTTTCACAAACGATTTCGCGAAAACTAATTGGTAGAAAAATATAATTTTTTCGCTACTTAGATATTTATATGTCAGCATTGCGACGAAATCGGAATAATTTTGTGAATAGCCATAGTTAGTAAGCTATTGGCTTTGAAATAAGACACCGCTAGGTTACGAAAAGTTTGCAGTAAAAAATAAGGGCTGCTATGATATTTCGTTTGGTGCATGTTACACCATATGTTGCTGCGGATGAAATTGTACTGATGTATTGAAATTTATTTTAAATTTAGCAGGAGATCTTTACCTTTCACTCAAGTTGCTAAAATTTATTTTATGTAGCGAACTCATTTACGATGGCGATAAGGCCAACATGAAATATAGTGCGTCTCATACACCGTTAGGGGTATCAAAATGATATATTGGAAAATGATAACATGCAAAGAGGGTCGTATTTTGCCATATGGTTACTATGCAAACCTCCATTAACTGTCGCGGTATTCAAGGAAATGTAGATTTTTTTGAACGAAGAAGAGTACAGTTAGGGATTTATTAATCAGTGTACAGGTATTCCTTCATCAGTCCCAAATGTTTTTCTTTGCTTGTTGTTTCAAAGTGTTTCAGACCTACTACTCTGTTCGCAAAAACTAATAGGAGTTAACGCCTAACAGTAATAGAACCAAAGCTACTAAATCTAATGTGGATTTTATGCGAGAATACTAGAAAATGACAGATACCATGAATCTCTACACTACCTAATGAACTGACTTGTTATTTCCTCATATAATAAAGCACTCTGTTTTGAGATATTTACAATGTCCTTTTCATATAACTGAAAAGTTGAAATTGAATATTACATAGATACACAGTACTTTTGTAGTTTGCAACTATTAAATTTAATGGGTTAAGAAGTCAGTAACAGTATCTTCAGGTAAGGATATTATGCATTAACAACCTGTGCCTCATTATTAGTAGCTCTAATACTGAAGACGAGGTATTACTAGACGGATGAGCGGATCCCAATGCTGCATGTTTAACTGACATTATCTCAAGTTATTCATTTGTCACATAGTTCCTGTTTGGAGAGGATGAAAATTTGATGTATTTTGAAAATTCGCTTCGATTAATGTGTTCACCTAACTTCAACAAAATGCTTGTATAGCTTATGGGACTTAACTAAGGGGTCATCAGTCCCTAAACTTACAAACTACTTACGAACTAGCTAACACTAAGAACGGCACAAATCCATGCCCGAAGGGGGAGTCGAACCCCCGACCGTAATGGCCGTGCAGACCGTGACTGGAGCGCTTCAGTCCCCTCGACCACCGCAGCCGGCTAACTTAAACAGAAAGTAAGTTCTTCGAAAATTCCGTAACGTCGTCAGTAAGTGCATGTTCGTAAACGGCCAGTATATCCTCTTAATAAACTATTACCGCAAATGCAACTACAATGAAAATGTAGTGTAGTCCTCCACGAACATGAAAATTGCAGGTTCGTACAGTGAGTAGTTTCCGAATATGAGCGAGTTGAATGAAACGCGAGATATCGCGTGAGCTTCGTTCGGAACGTGGCAACAACTACAGCATAGGGAAAAAATGGCGAACAGTTCAGCTCGGGTTTATAGAAGTCTTAGCGTAGGGTTATTCCGAATGTGAACTTTATTACATTGAGACTCATTACAGAAGAGAGTGCGAAAAGTGTGTGTTGGCTGAGAATATAAAAGTTAAGAGTACTAAATTTCAACGTGTTTGGAATTTTGTTCGAGGAATGAAGTTGCACACACTTATATTTTTGTTTTAAGAGCTCTCGCGACGTGCATTCTCTCTCGCAAGCCCGAGTTCGTGTTTCTGACCGGCAAGCCGTTACGACGGGCAAGTGGGTTAACCTTCCGGTCGAGGAGAGACAGTCCCACGACACACCCTCACGGCGCGGGCTTACCTGTCTCGCCGGCCACGGTGGCCGAGAGGACTAAGGCGCTCCAGTCACGGTCTGCACGGCCACTACGGTCGGGGGTTCGAATCCCCCCTCGGGCATGGATATTTGTGCCGTCCTAGTTCGTAAGTAGTTTGTAAGTTTAGGGACTGATGACCCCATAGACTATATAAACATTTTAACATTACCTGTCTCTGGCAGGTGGTTCAAATGTTCAAATGTTTGTTAAGCTTATGGGACTTAACTACGGGGTCATCAGTCCCTAAACTTACAAACTGCTTATGAACTACTTACAAACTAGGACGGCACAAATATCCATGCCCGAGGGGGGATTCGAACCCCCGCCCGTAGTGGCCATGCTGACCGTGACTGGAGCCCCTCAGTCACCTCGGCCACCGCGGCCGGCCTGGCAGGTGGCTATGCCCTCAAGACCAACAGGGCTCTGCCTACGGCGGCGCGCTCCTGCAACGACAGGAATACGACAGCACTGCAGTCTGAGTTGAACTAGTAATTCTTATACTCTCGTCTTTCATGTCCTCGATAGTTCGTTCAGTTATCTGCTTCTCTGTGTATGAGTCATCGACCGATGCACTTCATAATGTTTACTAGGTTCCTAAGTAATTCCATTCCACCACTATCAAACATAATACTCATCTGAAACTTCCTGGCAGATTAAAATTGTGTGCCGGAACCGGGACTCGAACCTGGGACCTTTGTCTTTCGCGGGCAAGCGCTCTACCGACTGAGCTATCCCGACACGACTCACAATGCCGCCTCACAACTTTACTTCCGCCAGTACATCGTCTCCTCCTGCAAGTTTCGCAGGAGAGCTTCTGTGAAGTTTGGAAAGTAGGAGGCGAGGTAGTGGCGGAAGTAACGTTGTTAGGCTGCATCGTGAGTCGTGTCGGGATAGCTCAGTCGATAGAGCGCTTGCCCGCAAAAGGCAAAGGTCCCAGGTTCGAGTCCCGGTTCCGGCACACAATTTTAATCTGCCAGGAAGTTTCATATCGGCGCACACTCCGCTGCAGAGTGAAAGTTTCATTCTGGATAATACTCATCTTTTCAACATTACGATGTATGGGGGTTCCGCTCGCTGCAGCATTATTCTCCTGGGGCGTCGTGGTAGAAATAAATACTCGTGGGTACAATTTTTCACTTCTTTAATTTGCAATCAAACTGCTTCTCCACCAAAACATTACAACTTCAAAACATCCACAATGCAACAGAACTTAGTTGATAGTACTTCCATTTTAAAACAAAGACTGACACAGATTCCAGAGCACATAACGATCGCCAAAACTCGAACTCCCCCACACAAGGCGGTGAGGCAAATATATAACATCGACAATAATGACATTACATTATGCATTGTTCATAACAATTGAATATACTGATTTACAATTACCGAATATAACACTAAAAGATTTCATGTATACAAAAATAATCACAATATAAAATGAAAACTATAAATACAATAATTTTAGATGGCACATATCTTTTTAAGACGAAGTCGTGGTACTTTTTGTTTCATAACAAAGAGTAATGTTAAATGTCAATTAATTTGTTAATGGGTACATCATACATGTTCCTAACATATACTGAACTATCAAATATCTTGGCCATTCTCAAAATTTCACGTCAATCAATATATACAACGAATCATAATATTTAAATCTTGACTATTACAATAATTAACATAATTAAGTGGTCAACACAACTTGTTTATGAGCCTAACATATATACAATGCTATTTATTTTCTATTACATAAAGTTTCTAAAATTCATCTATCTAGTTCTTGAAATAATGTACAATGACAAAACTATTGTTTATAGAACTGTCTGGAAAGCATCTAATCGAATCTCTTAATTAATGAAATCTATCACTTGTTTTAATCATAGTATCACTGAGACACTGACCTACACTGATTCCTACGCTGGGTATTTCGTCTGTAACTTCACACGCAAAATATATCACCATTACACCACACGATTCCGGATCCGACGCAGATGGTATCGTACAATAACACTGAGATGAGAGGGCCAGCAATATCGTCACAACTTGCACCTTTGTATGGGCAATTTGATTGATGGCTCAGTCAGTTGTTGGCTTCTTTGGAGGGCTCCAGGGGTGGTTGATATGATAATTTGATTGATGACACAAAGTGATTCATCACGACTATCCAAGGTGGTGGGGGGAGATGGGGGGGGGAGGAAGGAGTGTGCCCGGACAATACATGAAGTTGCGTTCGAAATGGCTTTTGCACATTTGGTTGACGACTCAGTTATAGATCCCTTTGTGGATGTGTCAGTGATTGAGCGATAGTGGCACAGGTGCATCACGACCACCCAAGATGAAGGGAGGGGGAAAGGTTCAAAAAGTTCAGATGTTTGTAAATCTATCGGACTTAACTACTGGGTCATCAGTCCGTAGCTTACAAACTACATAAAGCAAAACTTCCTGGCAGATTGAAATTGTGTGCCGGAACCGGGACTCGAACCCGGGACTTTTGCCAATTTTAATCTGCCAGGAAGTTTCGTATCAGCGCACACTCCGCTGCAGAGTGAATAGTTTCATTCTGTAAACATCCCTAGGCTGTGGCTAAGCCATGTCTCCACCATACAATTTCATCCAGGAGTGATAGTCTTGCATGTTTCGCAGGAGATCTTCTGTGGAGTTTGGAAAGTAGGAAGCGAGGTACTGGCGGAAGTAAAGTTGTGAGGCGGCATCGTGAGTCGTGTCGGGATGTCTCAGTCGGTAGAGCGCTTGCCCGCGAAAGGCAAAGGTCCTAGGTTCGAGTCCCGGTTCCGGCACACAATTTTAATCTACCAGGAAGTTTCATATCAGCGCACACTCCACTGCAGAGTGAAAAGTTTCATTCTAATTAAACTAAGTTAACTTAACCTAAGGACAAACACACACATTCATGCCCGAGGAGGATTCGAACCTCCGACGCGGAAAGGCCGCGCGATACGCAACGTTGCGCTCCAGACCGCTCGATTATTCCCGCGCGGCTGGGGAGGGGTGAGGGAAGGGGACTTTCATCCCCTATGATAAGTTATGGCTTGGAACCCCATTTTCACTCTACTCACAGTCTTCATGAACTCAGCAATGACAATTCAATCAGATCCATATAATTTGCAACATCGAAAGGGATATTCATAAGCAGCACAAAGTTACAACGCAAGGATATATATATATATATATATATATATATATATATATATATATATATATATATATATATATATATATATAAAGTAACTTGGATATCGCCAGATGGTAAAACAGTTAATCAAATGGACAACATTGCAATAGATATCTAACCACAGAACTGGGTGAGGAATATAAAGACATCAATGGGGGCAGAGTCCGCGAGTGATCATTTCCTAGTAAACAGCTGCATCTATGTACAATCCACACTCAAAGTAAGAATAAACCTTACGAAATTTGTACACTATAACATCGATGTGCTGAAAGATACCACAAAGAAAGCAGAATTTATGCTCCAGCTCAGCAATCGTTTTGAAACTGTGCAGAAAGAGTTTTCACTAAAGAACCCAGATGAAATGTGGCAAAAAGTTAAGGATGCCGAAACTGATGTGCCAAATATAGTCATTAGGAAGTGGATCATAGGCAAAAAGATTTGGTTTTGGGGATGAATGGATTGAAGCATTAACTAAGAGAAGAGAAGCCAAGGAGAGCTGGCTACAAGGAGCTGATTTTGTACAAGGCAGAGCACAGTTCAAAGAAGTTCGGATAACTACTGAAGCAACTCTGAGGAGATCAAAGAGAAGCAAAGACAAGGCTGAATCATATATCTTGCGGAAATAGGTGCGAAAGATGTATCCGGAAGTAAAATTCTTCAAGACGTGATACCATAGCGAGCAAAAATTCATCAAGGACGATAATGGGAACATACGCTGCAATGAGTTGGTCATTGCTGAGAATGGAAACAATACTTCAGGGAACTCTTCAACTGTGATGAATCTAAGGATCTGCTTGATTTTCAGTTTCCTGACTTTGCAGATTTAGAATATCCTCCAAACGCACTAAAGGAAGTAAAGAATCAAGTAAGGATTCCAAACTGCAATCATTCAAATTGGGGGGATCGGACTACACAAGAAAATTCACGAATTAATCAAGGGGACCTGGATTCTGGAGGAGATCCCAGCAGATTGGAAGACAGCCGTCATCTGCCCTGTGCACAAGAAAGGTGACAAAATGAACTGCATTGAATACAGAGGAATCGCCCTACTGAATGTCTACGACGAGATTTTGGCCGGCTGCATACTGGATAGAATACCGCCGTTTTCAGAAGTGATTGGTGAATATCAGGGGGCTTCGGAAACAGTCGTCAAATTCGTAAGCGAAGCCTGGTGAAATTTGTTATTAGAGTGTGAACTAAATATTGTTTCAGACACGGTATGTATCCAGGTCACAAAATGTTTGCAGATTAAGGCAACAGACATGAAGTTATAGTTTGAAGCATGTTACTACTGTGCAAAGGGTAATCCATAAGGAAGAAAATTTAGTATTTATTGTTATAAGAAAGAGTGAACATACGACATATTTTTAACAATGTTAAAATGTTTGTAAGCTTATAACATACCTTTATGGAGGCACAAAGTACGTACATTTATACATGTAACATCTAGTTCATTGTATATACAAATCTTTATATATGGCGCAACAATCTTAAAAATCACTTTCTTTCCAAACCCCGTAATTGGCCTTCATTACGAGGGAGAAATTAGAAATTTGACTCAAAAGTGGCTACGGCCTTCCACTATAACGCGGCCTGTTTGGGCCGAGGAAAACCGTTCACCAACATCGCCGTTCAGAATCGCCGCGGAAAAGTCTCTGGGTGGCATGCAGGCCGTCAGTGAAATCACTCGTTTCTGGCGGCATTGATGCCCACACATTTCGGAGAAGAAAACTGTCACCCACAGAGCAAAAAGAAAAAAAGGGCTGCGTTGATGACGGCGTGAAGGGTGGCAATTTTTTTTTTTTATTTTTTTTTCGTCACTGACATTGTTCAGCGATATTGGTAGCGACCGAGTGGGTTTATCTGCACACACTGAGGGACGGCCGTAATCGGTAGTATAGGGTGGAAGTAGGAGAGTGTGGTTCTGTTTGTTGTAGAGAAATGTGGAACATTGGCATTGACTTGGAGACTGTGAAGATTTTTGTATAAAACATTTATTCATGGAAACATTTGTGAAAACGAAATCTTTTACATAATAATACTGTGGAGGCATATTGTGTAAATTGTCGTAAGGTAATTTCGTTGTCTTATTCTAGTCTTCTATTGTACTTTCGCCACATCAGTTATGAATAATAACTACTTCAGTTGCCCAATTTCCGTCTTTTATTGTTTCTATCAGTCAAGATCACTTTTAACTCACTATTTCAAACGATAGTTGCATTTTCTTTTGGACTTAGTCAGTACTTTTAGAGTTGTTGCACTCAGATGAATGACAATTCATTCTTTTACGATTTGCAAAGAATTTTTTTTCGTATGTTCTAAAGATTATTTTTTCTTACAGTATTCATGAATTCCATAATTAATGACCTATAACAGTCATGGCAGTGTAGTTAAAAGATTTGACCTTATTAAACAAATTTCATGATTACATATGACAAATAATTTTTACGAAATACACATTTTGCTAATGCTCTACCTGACTTTTGGCGGCAGTGAACAGGGAAGGTTAGTGAATTTAAATATGTTTGAGATTCAGAATAGGAATACAGATTCTGTGTCGTTTGGTCATTTTGCATGTAATTGGTTTCCCGTTTATTCTGCTCCTACTTGCCTTTAGAAAAATCGTAACCAACTGGTTTGTCGGGTAGACACCATTATTGTCGGTCAACTGTGGAAAGCGCTAGAAACACTAAAATTAATTACACCACTTTATCACAATACTATAATTGGTCTATTCATGAAATTAAATGTTCATATCAGCATGTGTCTGGCCATACAATCAGGCCTTCACGCATTTGGTGATCGTAGGGAGGAGGGGGGGGGGGTGGCACAAATGGCCCAGGGTTTCCGAAATGTTTGGACTTAAACTAGATATAAAGGAATTTTTGTACTACTTATACGAGTTCTTAAAATTTTTATTATTATTCTCAATAATGATGCTTAGTAATATTCATTCTTTATTATGAGTAAACATGCAGTACAGAGGTTAAAAATTTTAGAAACTGAGGAGGAAAATTCATGTAACTATTATGTGGTTACAACTCTTTTAAAGCACATTAGGTGGTGAAAACTTTAATAAAAATTCTATAAAAATTTCCGTGCAGTTTAAAATAGGTCACCAAAATACAGGTTTGAGCTAATTACACTTAGTGCCATGTTAAACCATCAGAGTAGAGATTTAGGTGTAATATGGCTGTGTCTGGGTTTTTTTGCAACAGAAAAGAATACTCTCAATGTTGTTGTCTTTGTTCGTAAGTTTGTAAAAGTAAATAGATACACTGAATGATTATATCAGACCGCAGTGGCCGAGCGGTCTGCGGCGTGCCAGTCACGGTCTGCACGGCCGCTACGGACGGGCGTTCGAATCCCCACTAGGGCATGGATCTTTGTGCCGTCTTTAGTATAAGCTACTTCATAAGTAGTTTGGAAGTTTAGGGACTGATGACTCCGTAGTTAAGTCCCATAAGCTCTACAAACATTTCAGGATGCATGAGAGGGAGTTTAGTAGACTCAGAGCCAGTTTAAGGGTTTCAATAGAACCGCAGCTGCTGGGGACACCAGAATTGAGGGAGAGGGTAAGGGCACCGGGAATGAGGTGGGAGCGAGATTGATGGGGCGGGAATTGAGGTGAGCAAGAAATTGAGGGTGATCGTATATTGATTACAGCAAGTATTGTACTTTACGTAAAGAGGTCTGGTTTCTCCGTAAAAAAAAAATTTCATTTGTTAATACGCAGCCTTCACATTAGTCTTTCTCTTAAATGCATCATAACTGTTGATTTTACGTATCCTTCTACCGGACAGCTTTGACGAATACCGCACCAGTCATACTACAAGCGTTCTAGCGACAAAACAAATTCGCATTTCCTCCTATAGCACTAGACGATGTAAGGCGTATGATGCAATATATACGCATACACTCCTGGCCATTAAAATTGCTACACCACGAAGATGTGCTACAGACGCGACATTTGACAGACAGGAAGAAGATGCTGTGATATGCAAATGATTGGCTATTCAGTGCATTCACACAAGGTTAGCGCCGGTGGCGACACCGACAGCGTGCTGACACGAGGAAAGTTTCCAACCGATTTTTTATACACACACACCAGCTGACCGGCGTTGCCTGGTGAAACGTTGTGATGCCTCCCGACTTTGATAAAGGTCGGATTGTAGCCTATCGCGATTGCGGTTTGTCTTTATCGCGACATTGCTGCTCGCACTGGTCGCGATCCAATGACTGTTAGCAGAATATGGAATCGGTGGTTTCAGGAGGGCTGCAATACGGAACGCCATGCTGGATCCCAAATGCATCGTATCACTAGCAACCGAGATGACAGGCATCTTATCCGCATGGCTGTAACGGATCGTGCAGGCACGTCTCGATCCCTGAGCCAACAGATGGGGATGTTTGCAACACAACACACATCTGCACGAACACTTCGACAACGTCTGCAGCAGCATGGACTATCAGCTCGCAGAACATGGCTGCTGCTACCCTTGACGCTGCATCACAGACAGGAGCGCCTACGATGGTGTATGGAACGACGAACCTGGGTGCACGAATGGCAAAACGTCATTTTTTCGGATGAATCCAGATTCTGTTTGCATCCGTGTTTGGCGACATCGCGGTGAACGCACATTGGAAGCATGTATTCGTCATCGCCATACTGGCGCATCATCCGGCGTGATGGTATGGGGTGCCATTGCTTACACGTCTTGGTCACCTCTTGTTCGCATCGACGGCACTTTGAACAGTGTCCGTAACATTTCAGATGTGTTACGACCCGTGGCTCTACCCTTCATTCGATCCCTGCGAAACCCTACATTTCAGCAAGATAATGCACGACTGCATGTTGCAGGACCTGTACGGTCCTTTCTGGATACGGATAATGTTTGACTGCTGCCCTGGCCAGCACATTCTCGAGATTTCTCACCAACTGAAAACGTCTGGTCAATGGTGGCCGAGTAACTGGATCGTCACTACTCTTGATGAACTGTGGTATCGTGTTGAAGCTGAATGGGCATCTGCACCTGTATGCGCTATCCAAGCTCTGTTTGACTCGATGCGCAGACCTATGAAGGCTGTTATTACGGCTGAGGTGGTTGTTCTGGGTACTGATTTCTCAGGATCTATGCACCCAAATTGCGTGAAAATGTAATCATATTTCTGATCTAGTATAATATATTTGTCCAATGAATACTCGTTTATCATCTGCATTTCTTCTTGGTGTAGCAATTTAAATGGCAAATGGTGTACATTCGGTGACAGGTTTCAGCCGTTGCAATATCTGTAGGAATCTGTAACAAATTATAAAAACGGAACATACTTTTTAGCTGTTAAATTAGGACTTATGACATTATATGTCATTTTGAGTCCCGACATACTTCTCGGGGATCATTTTTCAAACGATATTGGAACAATGTAGTTCATAACATAATGTGAGAGATAGGAAAGTTTTGAAAAAATATTTAGTAATTTTCCGTTGTCTGACAAATAAAATCACAAATGATTTGGTATTATTGTAATTTTAGAAACGCCTAGTAAATTGTTTGTTTCCTGTTTCTACGATTCTATTTTATGCCGTTTATAGGTACAGGTTCGTTCATTCCTCATATATCTGGAACATATTTCTTTGTATTCTGTACAGGACTTTTGTGGGTATTTTGATGCACGCCTTTAACATGACTAAAATCTTGAATCGAGCACAAACAAACTTGCTTCTGTCGAATGATATTTATTGTCTAACGTTTTCAGCAAATTCCTTGAGATTCTCCTGTCTGATAGCTGTCCACTAGTATCACTAGATTGCCTACAAAGGCTAGGAAAATGATTAATACTTCGTCTTTCAGTCATCCAAATAGAGTGTCTTTGTAGTAGTTGTCATTTTTAAGTTCTTCCTTGCATTATCTAATGACTTTATCAGAGCTGAAGGGTAGTCATCTTGTCGGATGCTGATCATCTCTAAAGGTTTTGATATAAAACAAATTTCATCGGTAAGATTCTTTTGATGAGTAGTAATGGCTTGTGTGAAGTCAACGTTACTTTAGAATCTAGGATATTGACGAGTGAGTGTCAAATGATGGCATCATACGTCTTTGGGAAGTCCAGAAACAAGCAAACGAGAGGACAGCTTCGAGTTACCTTATATACTTGTTTTCAGATTGAAAATGTGCTGTGCGCGGAATGACTGTGGTCTGGATTTCGCTTTGTATTATCCAATCATGTGTTCGAGCTGTCGAGCTGCTCTTCAGTACTCTGACGAAAACAAGCTGAGAAGGTCTAGGAAATGATTTCAACTATGGAGTAATCAGCGATGATGATGCCCTTTTGACCCGTGTTTGGTTTATAAATATTTTGCTACTTCTCTATGAGGATCTGCCTTGAGCAAATTTTTATAATGTTTGCCATATTTCGGGGAATTTATTACATAGAACAGACAAGACCGCTTTTAATTTTGGTTTCGGCGGTTTCACCAAATTATACTGTCATCTCCGGATCTTTAATTCATTTGTATGAGGTTGCCCGGGTATTAATTTACATCGACATTTTGTCAGTCTATCACCCGTCCTGTTGCTGTTTATCTCCTCATCTCCTCCTCCCCACCTCTCGACCCATCCCCTCTTCCTCTCTTTCTCTCCCTCTTTCGTCCATTCCATCCTTCATCTCCTGCTTTACCTTCCTCTCTTTGTCCGTACCCTCCTCCTCTCTATCTACCACCACCTCATTCTGCTCTCCTGATCACCATTTCGTCCTCCCCCTCCTCTCACTCTATGCGCCTACAGCCCCTTGCCGCTATTCATCTCGTCTTGTCCTACCTCTGTTAAGAATGATGATCTATGTAATACAGAATAACCAATAATATTATATTTATATATAATGACAGTTTATAACTAACCGCAACGACGTGGCGACGAGCTGCGGCACATACAAGAGACACACACATACAACACTTTTCAGCCATAGGCCATGGCCTTCTTCAGAAAATAGAACATTCACGCAATCGCACAGGCATACAACAGGCCGCGGTGGAGTAGCCGAGCGGTCTAAAGCGTCTCGTTGCGGAGCGCGCGGTTGCTCGCCGTGGAGGTTCGAGTCCTCCCTGGGGCCTTAGGTTAGTTTACCTAGGTTTAAGTATTTTGTATGTTACGGACTGATGACCACGCAGTTTGGTCCGATAGAATTACAAACATTTAGTAAACATAGTCATCTCTGGTGCCCCTCTCTCGGCCCATCCTCTTACCTTCTCTAGGCACATCTTCTCCCCCTCTCGCGTCCCAATTTCTCGTCCACTCTGTCCCACGCCAGTCGCTTGTCCCCATGTGTATGATTGATTAGATATGACTGCTGACAACATTCGTGGTGATCGATGAAACGGTGCCGAAGTTGATTTGAAGATCAAGTATTAAAAAAAGAACCTCGGATTATAAAAGAAAACTTGTTTCCACGGGAACATATATTCATGTGGCAACTTTCACGGTGACCGATCAAACGCTGTCGATGTATGCTGCCAAACATCTTACGAAATATTATGAACAAAGTAGCTGTCTACGTTGTTTGGAGGTACAATGTGCAAGATCGGAATAAAACTGGAGACTGGACGTACAACTCTGCAAATAAATTACCCTTCTCCAGGCGCCATATGGAATTTTATGTGGACAGAGAATGTACTCTTGTTTCGAAGGCAAAATGTACGGAAATTCATCAAAATGGGAATACAATTATACAGTTTTATGAGTTACAAACTAAGAAACGGACACTTTTCTTATACAGAGCACAACACCAGTAAAACTTTATCAGGCTTGATTCCATGGTGGAACTTATGCTCAATGACTATTTATTTGTTTTTTAGAAATTGTTATCAACAATTAGTCGTAAATACTAATTTATTCATAGATCTAGACTTCGACCACTGTGTGGTCATTGTCAGTGCTTAAAACAAAACGATTAAAACACGTGAAACATTTCGGAGTATGAACGAAACATCCAACATGGAGGTCGAGATGCATTACGTTTTTTAACCGCTTTATCGTTCGCAGTGGTAATGACCACACTGTGGTCCAAATTTATATCTGTGAATAAATTAACATTTACGATTGATTCCTGAAAAAATTTCTACAAAGGAATAAAATAAGGTACAGGAAAAAAGCCGTGGTTATGTCCTATGTAAATTTGGAAAACACATGTAATGTGAAAGAAATTGTACAACCAAGGAAATGTTTGATATCGAATGTAAAAAAATGTTCAAATGTTTATAAACCTACGGGACTTAACTACGGTGGTTACAGTTCCTAGGATAACAAACTACTTAAACTAACTTAAAGTAACCAAAGGACAACACATACACACACACACACACACACACACACACACACACACACAGACAGACACACACACAAGCCCGATCGAGAACTCGAATCTCCGACGGGGAGCAACCACTTGTTCCGCAACACGGCGCCTTCTTATGGCTCAGTGGGCTGGTGTAAATATTTCAATTGCGAGCCAGTTCGGCGACTTACATGTCCATCACCTACCCCGGTTATCCAACTGGTTAAAGGGGATCTACAGTTTAACGCCGAGTCCGCACCTCGAGTTGTTTTTGGTGACTCATCAGATGATCGAGAGGTACATGCTGCGTCAAAACTCATTATGGGAAACTCCTTGATCCCAGTGTGTTTCAAACCTGGACCTTTCGCTTTCCAACAGAGCTCTTTGCCGCAAAACCAGAGTGCAGGTTGAGCATCACTCCCAGTTGTTGGATACTTAGCAAACGAATATAGAAACACTTAATATAGAAACAATTAATTTACAATAAAATTATAAAAAGCAACCTATCTTTTAAACTGAACAAATACATACACTGATACACACACTGTGATATATATTATTAAGACCATTTGAGTAGTTTCGGCGCTCATCTCGGACAAACGCCGTGACGATGGCGCGTGCGTGCATGCGCACGCGCGCGTATGTGTGTGTGTACATTGCATCAGTAGACATAAAAGTTTTCTGGGTATGGTACCGCGTCATGATGTAAGGCTATTACTTAAATAACCAACGTTTCGGCCAACGTTACAGTGGCCTTCATCTGGGTAACTGGTGTGAGCTGGTTGTTACTACACTTTATATTACTATCATTTAGACATTACGTCATAATTTTTTAAAATAAGCGATGTTATTGGTGAATGTATTGCGGAAGAGTGGAACTTTATTTTTGATAGGATGCTGAGGTGGAAGGGGTGGGGGTTAGCCGTTGCCTATTGCTTCTCGCATAGCGAGACATGGTTGGTGTTCATCGGCGAATGGGGTGAGGGCTTCCGTTTCTCTCCTGCTGGCCGTGGGCCGCGCGGCGGCAGTAGCTTACTGGTGACGCTCGCGTGTTGTGATGTCAGTGCGGCCTATTACGCTGTGATGGCCGGTAGCCAAGAGGGGGCAAGCCTGAGTCCATCTTCTCTATTCATGTTATTGGGGTGTTTAACAATTTCGATGGCTTCCCTTATCTTACGTTTGACCATCCCTGGTTGCTTGGCGAGTATTCTGGCATCGTTAAATTTTATCTTCCTGCTGCAATCTTGCTGGTGTTCGGCTACTGCAGATTTATTGTGTTGGCCTAATCGAATGTAGCGTTCATGTTCCCGTATGCGTGTTGCCACTGCCCTCCCTGTCTCACCTATGTACACTTCCCCAGACTCGCATTCCACCTTGTATACTCCTGATGCATGTAGTTCGTCTATGTTGTCCTTTGTGGAACCAAGAGCATCCTTGACCTTGCGACTGCTGTAGAAGAAAGGCTGGATTCCTACCCGGCGAAGATGTTTGGCAATGCGATCTGTGACGTTTTTTTACATAAGGTAAGCGTGCTGCTGGCTGCTTTTTGTTGACAAATTGCACAAGAAGATCCAATTTACATTAGAGATCGAAAAGGATGGCGCTATTCCATTCCTAGATGTGGAAATTTATAGAACTAGGCAAGGCACACTTGGGCACAGGGTATATCGGAAGCCTACACATACCGACAGGTATTTGCACGCTCAATCAAACCACCATCCAGCACAGAAGAACTCTGTTATCCGCTCACTGACGATTCGCGCGCAACGACTAAGTGATGAAGACAACAAAACAGCTGAGCTCAACAAACTAGAAACAACATTTCTGGCCAATGGCTACAACCATAGAGTGATCCACACCGCCATGGACACAAATAAAAGAAACATCAGTAGGCAGGAAGTCAACAAAAAGCAGCCAGCAGCACGCTTACCTTATGTAAAAAACGTCACAGATCGCATTGCCAAACATCTTCGCCGGGTAGGAATCCAGCCTTTCTTCTACAGCAGTCGCAAGGTCAAGGATGCTCTTGGTTCCACAAAGGACAACATAGACGCACTACATGCATCAGGAGTATACAAGGTGGAATGCGAGTGTGGGGAAGTGTACATAGGTGAGACAGGGAGGGCAGTGGCAACACGCATACGGGAACATGAACGCTACATTCGATTAGGCCAACACAATAAATCTGCAGTAGCCGAACACCAGCAAGATTGCAGCAGGAAGATAAAATTTAACGATGCCAGAATACTCGCCAAGCAACCAGGGATGGTCAAACGTAAGATAAGGGAAGCCATCGAAATTGTTAAACACCCCAATAACATGAATAGAGAAGATGGACTCAGGCTTGCCCCCTCTTGGCTACCGGCCATCACAGCGTAATAGGCCGCACTGACATCACAACACGCGAGCGTCACCAGTAAGCTACTGCCGCCGCGCGGCCCACGGCCAGCAGGAGAGAAACGGAAGCCCTCACCCCATTCGCCGATGAACACCAACCATGTCTCGCTATGCGAGAAGCAATAGGCAACGGCTAACCCCCACCCCTTCCACCTCAGCATCCTATCAAAAATAAAGTTCCACTCTTCCGCAATACATTCACCAATAACATCGCTTATTTTAAAAAATTATGACGTAATGTCTAAATGATAGTAATATAAAGTGTAGTAACAACCAGCTCACACCAGTTACCCAGATGAAGGCCACTGTAACGTTGGCCGAAACGTTGGTTATTTAAGTAATAGCCTTACATCATGACGCGGTACCATACCCAGAAAACTTTTATGTCATCTGACTCTGGCCGCGGAAGCCTACGTAATTATATTGCATCAGTACTTTAGTGTGTTGAATGGTACGTAAAATGCTATTATATACTCTGAATTCAAATATTTGTAAATCTGTGGGACTTAACTGCTCTGGTCATCAGTCCCTGGGCGTACAAAATATCTAAACTAACATGCTAAGGACAAAAGTATACCCACACCCAAGGGAGGACTCGAACCTCCACCGGCAGCGAGCAGCGACGCGCTAAGCAGCTAAGCGCCTTGGATCGCTGCGGCACTCCACTGCGGCTATTACCAATAAACGACGAAGATCTGCCACCTTTGTTGGTGTCGCATTGTGTGATGAACTCAATGTCACGGATACACAATGTGTTTCAAGAAACTGAACAAGCCCGTGATAATACGGAAAAATAGCTATGTGTCGTACTTTGTCCGGCAGCTCATCCAGAAGAAAATGTGAAAGGTTAAGGATTTAATTTTCAGGCTTGATTCCATTAAAGCTTTTGTGCTCAACGACTGTTTTTTGATTTGTAGAAAATTGGGAGCAATAAGTCATAAGTATTTTGTGTATTCACCATCTGTAGATTCGATTACTGTATAATCATTCTCAAAGCTAAGACAAATACAAAAGAACCAGTTAGAATTAGATAACATACATGTCAAGTTATAAACCAGTTGTACAAGATTTCAATTATAGTCAATGATGAAACACATACCTTAATACAAACAGTTGAAGCATATAAAACTTTTCGACCTCCATGCTGGAGGTTACGCTCATACTGATGCAACTATTATAATTTTTACACAGCGGATGTCAGCGTTCGTCATTGGAAACTGTGACGTAAAGGTTCATAAATGATTTGTATTTGTTGTATATTTGTTACGTTACAGTAAAGGTTATATTTAATTCTAATGGGCACTTTTTACTTTCCTACAATTTTAATTTGTAAAAGTGACATTATTTAATTTTATTATGTAGACTACGAACAAAATTATTTACAAGTTATCTAATTAAAAAAGTTTTTTGAAACTGTCACAACAACAATCTAAGACACAACCTAGTATATATATATCACTACCCCCAATACTGTATAGCTGATAAATAATATTTATTAATAAAATTTTGTTAACGTAACATGTATTCTATTGTAATTGTCTTAGCATTGATAATGATCACACAGTGATCGAAATCTACATCTGGTGAATAAACAAAATATTTACGACTCATTGCTGACAATATTCTACAAATTTAATGTTCAGTTCACAACGTGTCATTCTAAACAGAGCACAATATAACATTCTTTTCTCTGTCTTTTAAGTATACAGAAATAAATCGGCAGTGCCCTTTCGAAGGACCATACCAGCACTTTACTAGAGCTATTTCGGAAGTTGTAGCTCGTTTTGGGTACTTGTTAGATAACCTCATTACGGAATTACCTTTATATTTTCTTTTACCCAAACTATTGCCTATACGAGTGTGGATATACTGTGATCCCTGAAATCTAATCCATTCACTGAGTAAAGTCCGTCATAGACAGTCTATGACCGTCTTTTACAGTACACATAAATAAGGTAGATCATGAGATTTTTGTTCACTGGCAGGGCCGGCCTTAGGCATATGGGAACAGTGCAGTTGCACAGTGGCCCGCTCATCTAGGAGCGCCACGCAAAACATTGGAACATAATATGAAAACTGTCGTGTGTTAATTCTGCTGTTGAAACTACTTTTACTGTAAGGTAATGTAATTCAACTACATACCCATTCTGACATGAATTTGATACTGGAGTACATCTCTGATTTAGGCAATTATTATCGAAGTCGGAGAAACAAGAGGTCATGATAGAGTCCGCGCAGGATATGGTGGGCAGTGTGTAGAGAAGAGTTTTCATCCGCAGCGCCGGGCGAATACATTCCTTCGTCCAGAAGGGAAGGCTACGTCAGTCCACTTCCGCCTGCAGGCCAGATAGCTGGCCACTTCCTCTCCAGCGCTCGCTCACCGCTCCGGCCACTACCCTCACCACTACCGCTCTTCCCACGCTTGCCCAGCCGACTGCGCATCTACCCGCCAATTTATCCTGCATGTACTCTAGTAAAGCATTAAAGCAGCGTTTTTCAGGCTGTATGTTGCAATCCCCAGGGGAGTCGCAAAGTCTTACTAAGGGGGAAGTGCTTGCACCATATCATATAACTAGGGGCTCAGTAAGCGTAAGTGAAATATATGTAATATTTTCATACTTCATTGAGTAACAATCATTCCAAATTGATTAAATCATAGATTGTTTTATAATACACTGTGTTAATGATGAATAAGTGCAAAGCTAGGAAACATTTTTCAGGAAAAAATCGGTAGGTAAAAGACCATTGTACAATAAGCAATTTTGAAAAATTCGGAAAAAAGATCAACTTCTTTAAAAACGGTCTATACAATAGGACCTTTCTTAATTAACATAATTAACTCCTGGGTCTGAAATGTGAAACAGTCATTAAGCAAAATATATTTCTCTACTGGAAATCAATTAAGGAAATAGCATGTTTTCTATTCAAAAAAAAAAAAAAAAATACACAAAATTACTCACAAAAAATTCGTCCAGTAAATTAAGCAAAGCTGTAGCAAAAGAAATATTAAATTTGTTTCCTTTTAGATAACATTGTTTAGTTATGGTAGGTCAAGACAGGACTAACCAGAATATTTCAATTTAGAAGGGGCTTGCATATTCGAAAAAGTTGAAAAACACTGCATTACAATAATATCTAGTGTCTACACATGACTGTTGTTCATGCATGCATCAAGAAGTACGCAATTCATTTTTTCACAGCGCTTCTCCATGCTCTACTCATCGTTGTAATAAATATTGGCCGGCCGCGATGGCCGAGCGCTCTGCGGTGCGCCAGTCACTGTCTGCACGGCCACTACGGTCGGGATTTCGAATCCCCCCTCGGGCATGGATATTTGTGCCGTCTTTAGTATAAGGTAGTTCATAAGAAGTTTGTAAGTTTAGGGACTGATGACCCCGTAGTTGAGTCCCATAAGCTTAACAAACATTTGAACAATTGTTTTTTGATGATGAAAGTGATGATGACGGCAAACACACAACACCCAGTCCATTTCCCAATAATTATATTACCTACAGAATTCTGCTAACCATGCCAGTAACTGTCACCTCATCTTAAAGCAGCTTTTTACATATAAAGTTTATCAAGAATTATTTCAGAAGCAGCATCTTGCAAGTACCCCTGCCTTCTCTTGCCATGTTGTCAGTAGAACACGACGTTGTTGCAAGATTGAGTTTTGAAGATCTTATTGATGAATTTGCTTGACAGAGCATGTCAAATGCTGAGAACATGTGAGTGTATATCCTGAACAGCAGATGTGAACCTTTTTCGAATTTGCATATCATTAAATTGGAAGAAGTCCTATAGCTTACCTTATTTATTACTGTTAACATTTCAGTAATTGCCCTGCTTATTAAAATTCCTTTCCAGATAATTATTTCCTATTATAACAATCTTTTGATACATTTCAAATCAAATGCTCAAATGTCTGTAAATCTATCGGACCAAACTGCGTGGTCATCAGTCCGTAGCTTACAAACCACTTAAACCTAGGTAAACTAACTTAAAGACAACACACACACACACATGCCCCAGGGAGGACTCGAACCTCCATGGCGAGCAACCGCGCGCTCCGCAGCGAGGCGCTTTAGACCGCGCGGCCACTACACTGCGGCTTGATACATTTCGAGTATGCCAGTCACAAAAGTTAGAATTGTTTTAATCTTGACGAAGGTGTATAAACTCGACACCAGCTAGAGACAAGGCCTCAGAACAGCCTGTGTCACGTCACAACGGCCAGGTCGCGACCGCCAGCTGACTGGCTGGCCGCTACAGAGCAGTGGGCTGTGCCCAGAGATGAGCAAGTCAGCAGGCGATCGCGACCAGGTCACTGTGAGGCCTTACAACTGGGTGGTGTTGATTAACTCCGCTGCGGGGGAGGGGGGAGGGTAGGATGCGGGGGAGTCCCGCGTAGAAGCTTTGCAACGGCTCCGCGCAAATTAGGGCCGGCTCTGTTTACCTCCACCACTAATATACCACAATCTGTCTAGGTATATATAAAGCGGTATACGTATGTTTGTGTGTACGTATTACATACAAATCTACAGTTTTGTTCCAATCTTTATGAAATTTTGTAAGCGTAAGCTTCAATCCATGAGGACGGTCGCCGTAAGTGTAAGAATCACATAAGATATACAGTCACGAAATATGACGTCATAAATAAAAACTGCTGAATTGTACGACAATGCTGCTCATTTTCTCCTAAACCATTGGACTGTTTTCAACCAAATTTGGTTCACACAATCCTTACCGTGAGGTAACAAATGCTGCATGGTTAAGAATGGTTCAAAAGATACTACGTCATAACCAATAGAAATCGCAAAAAATGTCATATAATGCGGCGAGTCTTTCGAAATACACTTTATGAGAATGACAGTACTTAGCGACTTGCAACAAACTTTAAACATAATTTCAAACCTTTATTAAACTATTTCTCGCTGGCAATCATACTAAAATGATGAAAGGAAAAAAGTTTCTCGCTAACTACTTTTCCGCTGCTTATGGTGTAAAACTACAGCTCTCGGTATGGCGTTACAATTTATAATTTGAAAACTTCACATTGTAGTCGCAGGAAATTTTACATACAGTATACACGCAAATAGTTGAATGTACCTTCTAAATTGTATCACTTTCTGGTGCATAGTTCATGAGATATGAGCACATAAACAGTAACGTTCCGCTGTACGTGGACTAAAACTACGGCTTTCGGTATGACGTTATAATTTATAATTTCTTCACTACAAATTGTAGCCACAGTAAATTTTACAGGCAGTATACACGCATATAGTTGAGCTTACATTGTAAATTGTATCACAGTACGACACGTAGTTTATGATATATGAGCAAATAAACAGTTACGTTCATGGAAAACCGCCCCTTCCCGCGCCAAGTTTTAATCTGTATTTCTGTACTGATAACTGTATTCGCAAGAGATTTTACAGACATGCAGGCCTTACACAAATAAATATATACCTGAAAAACGGCAAGAATAAATAAATAAATACCCGGGCAACGCCGGGATTTCAGCTAGTCTAACATATAAATCAGTGTCCGTATGTTTGTTTGTACGCATTACATACAAATATACAGTTTTGTTCCAATCTTTTTCAAATTTTGTACACGTAAGCGTCCATCTATGTGGACGATCACCGTAAGTGTAAGAATCACGTACAACTCATAGTTCACGAGATATGACGTCATAAACAAATGAGATGTTCGGGAAACTGCTGCATTAAGCGACAATACTACTCTTTTTTTCACCTAAACCATTGGACCGATTTCAACCAAATTTGATACACAGTTCCTTTCGTTAGATAACATACGACAATCGGTTCAGGAGATATAATGACATAAGCAATAAGAGTTGCAAGAAACTGGCACATGATGCGACGAAACTTTATAAAAACACTGTATGAGAATGACTGTACGTAGCGACTTAAAACAAACATTAAACGTAATTTCAAAATATATGACTTCAACTGCGACTGTGCAAAGCTGAAAATGTGTACCCAGCTGGGATTCGAACCCGGGTCTCCTGCTTTCTAGACAGTTGCGCTGACGCTACATCACTGGGGAAACAGTGATCACCGCACCTGCAAGGACTACCTAAGTACGCCTCCCGTCATACACAAATTTCTAGCCGGCCGCGGTGGCCGAGGGGACTGAGGCGCTCCAGTCACGGTCTGCACGGCCACTACGGTCGGGGGTTCGAATCCCCCCTTGGGCATGGATATTTGTGCCGTCCTTAGTATTAGCTAGTTCATAAGTAGTTTGTAAGTTTAGGGACTGATGACCCCGTAGTTAAGTCCCATAAACTATACAAACATTTGAACATTTTTGAACACAAATTTCTAGCTTTACCCTGCCCACAGTACTCAAACCGTTGTCTTACGGGAATTAGTACATAGTGACTACGAGTTTGAGTACTGTGAGCAGGGTAAAACAGGAAATTTGTGTCTGACGGGGGGGCGTGCTTAGGTAGTCCTTGCAGGTGCTGTGATCACTGTGTCCCCAGTGATGTAGGCGTCAGCGCAACTGTCTACAATGCAGGAGACATGGGTTCGAATCCCAGCTGGGTACACATTTTCTGCTTTGTCTATTCGCAGTTGAAATCATATATTCTGTGAATATGAAAACAATAACAACTGCAGGATCAGAAGTGAAGTCTGTTCTTTCGAAATAGACGCCATGTGCATATATAATTTCAAAACTTTATTCAACTTTTTCTCGCCGACAACCACATCAAAATAATGAAAGGAATAAAGTTTCTTGCTTATTACTCTTCCGCTGCTCATGAACTAAAACTACGGCATTCGGTATGACGTAACATTTTTGATAATTTCTACACTATAAAATTGTAGCCGCAGGAAATTTTACAGACAGTATACACACATACAGCTGAATGTTCCTTCGAAATATTGTATCACAGTACGATGAGTATTTATGAGATATGAGTACATAAATAGTAAGCATTATGGAAAATCGCCTCATCACGAACCAAGTTTTAATCTTTTGATTCTTTGCTACTAGTTGTATTTGCAACAGATTTTACAGACATACAGCACTTATACAAATGAAAACATACCTGAAAAATCACACAATTGTACAACATATAACTCAATAAATGTGATATATATATATATCGTTTGTAATTTGATTACTTTCTTTGTTTGGATACTGCAACTATAATTTTGTACGTTATGCGATACAGCTTTATTTCTTAAGCCCTTTCTATACGATACGTACAACACGCACAAGGAAATCGTTGTCAGCTGCAGCGCCCCTTACGACAGACCGTCGAACTACAGAGAAGCGTTCAAACGGTACGCATTTGCTGAGTCGCCTGCTTCACGCGTCTTCTTCGTTTCTTTTCAACTTACAGCAGATGAATCGCTGCGTTAACATCACTTTTCTAAACTGTATGATATATTGTGATGATTGAAACATTTAATTGTGTTTTAGACTGCCACTGTGAAATTGAATTTAATTGTTTTCGTGCAGTTCTTGCGTAACTACATCGCTCACATGTGTTAACCTCCTCATTATAAATTCGATTACATATTCCAGCTCCTGCGGTTTGAGGCGCCTATGTATTTGATGAACAAGCTCAGGTGTCTATACATAGACCTTTCACTTTGATAAAGCTTCATATAATATTTCATCTGTTAACTACAGCTTGTTTCAGGAAAAAATAGCAAATATTTCAGAAGATTGTGATAAAGACGATTTGCGGTTAAAATTTCATATAACGTGTGTCCAATTTTTATTGGGTACATAGATACAGTTGTTGGTATGTACAACAAACTGATTTGGATACTTTGACTGATTCTTTAGTCGGTTGTTGGTAGATCACCATATTGACTTTTATTTAAATAACCGGTTTTCGACGTACTTTAAAGTCTGAATCTGTCCTAGTAAGCCGAAAACCAAGTAACTAAGTGGAAATGAACGTGTAGAAGATACACAAAATTCTCCTTTTAAGTAAGTGTGATGTACTACCAAGAACCGACCGATAAATCAGTGAAAATTTCTTGATTTAAATTTGCTCTACTTTTGTTTGGATTTCAATTTAACAGCTATAACTCTGTATTCAATAAAAATTGTACACAGGTATATTAAATTTTTAATGCAATTCCTCTATAGTATCACGTCCTAAAATACGACTGAGTCGAAAAACTATGTTCCTCTGAGAAGACAAGTACACATTCTCAAACAAATTCCCGACTTGGCTTCGTTTGTCGGCTGGGTTCCCCACTCGGTCGTCTGCGCATGCGCGAAGCACTTCCGTACGCGTTAGAATAGTACCCACCCTATTCCGTCTACTAGCGATCGTATGCGTGCATCTTGTGTAAGCGGACACGTCTACACGGTACGCGGACGGCGTGGCCGGTGCATCATGGGTAATCTCGTAAGCTCTCTCTTCCCGTGTAGAAAGGGGTTTACATATTCCGATAATATAGCATGCTGTTAGAAAAAAGAAACGAGATTTCACAGGCAACATTGAGGCAGAATTAAAGTTTGTGGTGCGGAGGGAGACGTGTTTGAAGACAGTCCGTGTAGTCAATTTGCCGATAAAGCTCCTTTTTACACGAGCGACTTTCTTATATCGGTTGACTAATCGAACCGCGTGTGTCGACTGCAGCGCCCCTGGTTATTCTGTGTTTCATTTGTTTTGCATGATCGTTTGCGTTTATACGATAGCTTCGAAATTTGTGTGTGTGCTGTCTGCTGTGCGGTCTTTTCGCTGTGGTTATCGTCGTAATACTTCATGTGCTGATTTGCATTTTAATCTCAACCTTTTATCTAACACGGCGAAATCGATCAAAATCTTGTGTTACTGGCTGCAGCAACGGTAGTAATTGCCGCCGCTTTGTAGGAAGTCGAAGAAAAGAAGAACGCAGAGGCAGGAAGAGAAGCGATCGTGGCTGCATAGACGAGAAGAGGGAAGGGGGATATACGGAATGCTCGTGAACGAATTGCGACCTGAAGACACAGATGCTTTTAGGAACTTCCTGTGAATGAACAAGTCGTGTTTAGACAAGTTGTTGTTAATTATAAATGGTATCTAAGAGGGCTCTTCATAAGGTGAAATAAGAGCCTTACCGCTATCTTTCGTCCACTCCATTTTTACAAAAAATGAAAAGTAGTACACATCAACATGCTTTGTATTATTTCTATGGAAAACGTGAAATAACAATGCCAGTGATGGCTCACTAGATTTTTATTCCGTACTATACTACTTACCACGTCCCTTCGTTGTTTACAAAAGAGTACCTCGCGTCTTCTGCTGGGCAATGCAGCCGTTGCTTTTATTTTTTTTTTTTTTTTTAAACCGACGGAACACGCGCAAAAGTTCGTGCAATACCGGCAGTACACAACAGTGGACGGCATGCACCACCGGTAGTGCTGGTCTGCGGATGCGGTTAACTGGCGGGTAAATCGAAGGTGCGACTAGCGCGCCTCATCCGGTGATGTCCGGTATTACCGCAGGAGGCGCCAGTGTAACCGGAGGCTGGCCGGAAGAAACGGAGGCGCGACGGAATATCGCTGGCCAGAAGGCGCATCCGACGAGTGCGCGCCACACAGGCATTTCTGGTACTACCGCATAGGCAAAACAAGTGAGGCGGTGTTTTGAACTTGCGGGAACGTGTCTTTTCATATTTTTATATTACGCGAGACTTAGAGGGCCATAGACACGGGTTCTCAGGTAGATGCTGTGTTTCTCGACTTCCGCAAGGCGTTTGATACAGTTCCCCACAAACGTTTAATGAACAAAGTAAGGGAATATGGTCTATCAGACCAATTGTGTGAGTGGATTGAGGAATTCCTAGATAACAGAAAGCAGCAGGTCATTCTCAATGGAGTGAAGTCTTCCGAACTAGGAGTTATGTCAGTTGTGCCACAGGGAAGTGTCGTGGGTCTGTTGCTGTTCACGATATATATAAATGACCTTGCGGATAACATCGGAAGTTCACTGAGGTTTTTTGCGGATGATGCTGTAGTATATAGAGAGGTTGTAACAATGGAAAATTGTATTGAGATGCAGGAGGATCTGCATAGAATTGACGCATGGTGCAGGGAATGGCAATTAAATCTCTATGTAGACAAGTGTAATGTGCTGCGAATACACAGAAAGAAAGATATTTATCATTTAGCTACACTATAGCAGGGCAGCAACTGGAAGCAGTTAATTCCATAAAGTATCGGGAGTAGTCATTAGGAGCGATTTAGAATGGAACGACCATATAAAATCAATCGTCGGTAAAGCAGATGCCAGGCTTAGATTCATTGGAAGAATACTGAGAAAATGCAGTCCGAAAACAAAGAAAGTAGATTACAGTACACTTGTTCGCCCACAGCTTAAATACTGCTCACCGGTGTGGGATCCGTTCCAGGTGGGATTGATAGAGGAGTTAGAGAAGATCCAACGGAGAGAAGCGCGCTTCGTTACAGGATCATTTGGTAATCATGAAAGCGTTACGGAGATGATCGATAAACTCCATTGGAATACTCTGCAGGAGAGACTCTCTGTCGCTCGGTACGGGCTTTTGTCGAAGTTTCGAGAACATACCTTTACCGAGGAGTCTAGCAGTATATTGCTCCCTCCTACGTATATCTCGCGAAGAGATCGTGAGGATAAAATCAGAGAGATTAGAGCCCACACAGAGGCATACCGACAGTCCTTCTTTCCGCGAACAATACGTGACTGGAATAGGAGGGAAAATCGATAGTGCTACTCCGCCACACACCGTCATGTGGCTTGTGGAGTATGGTTGTAGATGTAGATGTAGAAGCAGGTATTTTGAAAATAATTAATGTTCGCAAAATTATCTTGTGTGATAAATCTTTAACTGAGTAGAAATTTCAACTTCAATCATAAAATAATGTTTCTAAATATGTTAAAACGTAGATCCAATGTGTGGTAGTTCTCTGAGAGGGCGGATGATGATATCAAAAGGCTACATGTGAGTTGTGTGGACGACTGTACGCCACTAGTAGTGGAACATCTAATCTTGAAGACAATTTAAAAAGATATCATGAAGATTCCT
Organism: Locusta migratoria; assembly: GCA_026315105.1. Lineage (NCBI taxonomy): Eukaryota > Metazoa > Arthropoda > Insecta > Orthoptera > Acrididae > Locusta > Locusta migratoria. The sequence goes on from CM048749.1 coordinate 216,176,414, forward strand.
ACAGTACCAAGGGCAAAACAATATGAAAGTTGATAAGAATGATAAATAAAGTGTCGATAAAAAAAAGATGATACCTTAAGCCTTGGCACATTTCATTATTTCCACAATAAAATATTCGTAATTGTTGAAGACATGCCGAAGTAGCTGCAAAGCATTTCTTCAAAATATTACGTTAAAACTAGCACAAGCAAAGCGACAAAAAAATCGACGATAAAACAGAACACTAATACCACTCCGTTCTTTGGTGCTTATATACAGTTTTTGAATTATTTTTGTGGACAGACTATTCGACTACGTAAGAGGTCAACAATAGCTTGCAATATGATAGTTCCGGTTTTAATATTGTTATGTATAGACGCTTGTCTCCAGTTACGCGGTCATGACATTACACTGTGTTCACTGCCTTCAAACTGATATAATAAATCAAGAGCCAAATTTATATGAAGATGGAACGACACTGTGTATACATTAACAGATTCGTGAATTTTCGACGGAAAGATATATGAACACCACTTGTTAAATATATGATATGTACGAATGTATTACCTCAAATAATAATAACTTTGTTTGTATTATGAGGAGGCGATCCAATTATGATATGTTCAAAAAATGTTCCAGCCAAGGTCGCTGTTTGACTTTATAAGATGATGGCTATGTAAAAACAATATTTGGACCAGGTGATGCTGGCAGAGACCAGTGAAGCCGGTCGTCCAAATAAAATTGTCTACCAGAGATCTTGGCTGTAACATTTTTGGAACAATAATAACTTTTGTAGCAGAAATAAGAACGGAAAGCACATTTTGAACAGTTACGGAGAATTAAAAGGTTCGCACTTCTTGGGAATCTAACACAGTACTTGCTATTCAACAAACTAACATGCTACTACCTGACCTATGCTGCACTCAACTACAGGCAGTGACGTAGCCAGGATATTGTCAAAAAGGGGGGGGGGAGGGGTCGAATGGTTAAAGAGAAATTTACAAAGGCTCATGTTTTCCATTTATTCTAAAGACAAAGTTAGGCTAAGATATTTTTTTATGTTTTATGCACATAGTTTGCGTTTGTGAGACCTTCTTATAAATACTGCAATATTTTATATACAAAACTGAGGAAAACATTTCTTAAAAATTGTTTCAATATACGCCAGAAGAACCTTCAGTTGTTATTCCAAATGAAGTCAGATTATCAGAATGAGAAGTGTTTCTCTGTATTCAGGGCCGGCGCAAGGCACCTGCGAAACGTGCGGCCGCACAGGGCGGCACTTACCGAGGGGCGGCAAATCTGACGCCCCCCCCCTTTTTTATATTTACTTAGGAGAAACAAAATTTATGCCCAAGAAGGGATTCGAAACGAAACCTCGGAGGGAGCGCCTTTGGGAACTGTGGCATGGCGCCTCGACTACCTGCCGGCCGCCCCTGTTCAACAAGGGGAGGCAGGAGGACTGATTTCTTGCTCGCCACTGTGGCAGCACCGTCGTGTTTACGCCGGAGGAACAGAGTGGGGAGCAGTCTGTCGTATACGCCAGTATTCGTTTGAGTAGAGCGCTGCCAGCCTGTTATGCGGATTGCGTTTACTCACAACTAATTTTGCAGAAGACATCTGATTTGGAAATTCGAATGCAATGTTCGATACTGCGATTACCTGTTAAGCCTGAAGCAATTTTGTTAAGCCCTTCAGTGGCAGTTCCCGAGAGTTTTATTCTTCCCGTTTTATGGAAAAAAAAATCGTTGAACATTAATACAGTCAAACTTGACCAACACCTACAATGGCAAGAAGTATTCCGAATGGGTAAATATGCTGCGAGTAATTATAAGGGAAATGACATTGGTAGTAAGCGTGGCATAAGTTCTGTTTCGATGTATTTTTCAAAATTTTTGCTAACCGTTTCTGAGTGATAGTCGGACGTTTGGTTTTTGAGCCATGCGCCTGCATGCACAACAATTAAACTCTGACCGGCACTTTTGTTTGACAGTGCTGCTCGCACACTTTCACTTTGCCAACATTTATTTTCTGTATACTGCTGTCCGTTGAATACATTATCTGTTCACAACCATTGAAAAATGTTTACTTATGTTAACTGTAAGTTCTTGCTGCGCGGGATTAGTTGAACGGTCTAAGGCGCTGTAGTCATGAACTGTGCGGATGGTCCCGGCGGAGTTTCAAGTCCTCCCTCGGGCGTGAGTGCGTATGTGTGTGTGTGTGTGTATGTTATGTCTTTAGAATAATTTAGGTTGAGTAGTGTATAAGCTTAGGCACTGATGACCTTAGCAGTTATGTCCCATAAGATTTCACACACATTTGAACTTTTTTGTAAATCAACGGCTTATTAAAATTAGCTAGATTTCTTCAATCAGGTTTGACTCCATTTTTGAGATGGTGCCCAGCGACTGGTTTGTACAAATTCTATCGGACCAAACTGCGTGGTCATCAGTCCGTAGCTTACAAACTACTTAAACCTACGGACAAACACACACACACACACCCATGCCCCAGGGAGGACTCGAACCTCCACGGCGAGCAACCACGCGCTCTGCAGCAAGGTGCTTTAGACAGCTCGGCTACTCCACCACGGCTTCCAGATCTCCAAAGATTTCGGTTACAGTGTGACTAGTCTCATGACGGTTCCTAGGTAGACCTAAAAAAAGATTTTAAAAAAAAGGAGGGCGGCAATTTTAGCAGCTCGCACGGGGCGGCACTTGGGCTTGCGCCGGCTCTGTCTGTATTTGAACACTGGCAACGACACGGTTGCACGTCACCGAGCTCGCTGCCTGTCAGCCACGACTGTAGCTCGGTGTTTCGCATTAATTTTTGCATCAGTATAAATACTTTGCATACTGATTTAGGAAGCGTAAATCTACAATTTTTTCTCCAAGATTGTTGGTTCTTTTACTCTTGTTGGCATTGCAACATATCCATCCTCTACATAAAATATTACTCTTAAACCTAACTTTAAAAAGTCTTACATGTACTGAGTGAGGTGTCTTATGATATACTGAAATATTGCCATTCCAAATAACGACTCCACTGCTGTTAACAGATAAATAAGCTATTGTAGTATGACGTATTTTAACTTACCATAACGCTAGTCGACAAATGAAAGTCGGTTTTTTTTCTTTTTTTTCTTGTTATGAACTTATTTATAATTGGAAGCTTATCTTAACACTACAAAAGAAATAAACGGCAGTGGCAGCATTCCACTGTAGTGATTAACATAGCTGTAATGGAGCAAGACCCAGAATGGACAACGGCTAAAGAAGAACTGGGCAATACAGTGTTGAAATGTTTGTTAAGCTTAAGGGACTTAACTGCGGAGTCATCAGTCCCTAAACTTACAAACTACTGGTGAACTTCCTTATATTAAAGACAGCACCAACATCCATGTCCGAGGGAGGATTCGAACCCCCGTCGGGGAACGGCCTCGCGCACCGTAGCATAGCGCCTCAATGCGCTCGGCCGCTCCGCCGCGGCGACTGAACAAATAGCCGAAGCTGTTATCGATGTATCGATAGTTAAAACCTATAGATGGCTTTGTTGACTGTCGATAGTGCGTATCCCTTTTTCGGCGTATGACTGATAACAATATCATTCAGTTTCACTACGCGGCAGCTAGGTCGTGTCTTACTTCATTTACTCTCTTTGGAGGTACGAGTCCACCATCAAGAATGGGAGTGTGTGTTGCCCTAAGCATAAGTTTGAGTAGTATTTTATCGTTTAGGTGATAGGGGAGTACGGACCTCCAAGCCCCCCCCCCCCCCCCGCTTTGGCTACGTCCTTGCTACAGGCGATCTAAGATTCTGTACTTAGTGAGTCTTAGAAGGCCAACGCTAAACTTGCATCAATAATTGAAAGTTTACACAAGTTTTATTATAACAAACTCGTATTGAAAAATTGCGATTTTAGTTTATATTTACGGAACTGTTGCTGGGAAACAGCATGTTTTCGTGCAACACTGCCAGATGAAACAAATACGCAAGATTCTTCTCCAAAATGGCGTCTGCTCAACAAACGAGGAGGGGGTCTTGGTTGGGTGGCCTCGAAAGCAAGTTTGGTACCTCGTTACTGGGGCCTCCAAATCTCGAAAGCTATTTTTTTTTAGACTGTTCCGTGCCTCTCACCCTGAGGGGCTTCCAAGTCTCGAAACTTACTCCTTTTATAGTAACATGTGTATTTCGAAGTAGACCGGAGGGGGGGGGGGCATTTTCTTTCGCCACTGCTCGATTCGAGATGTCCATCCTGAGGTAGTCGGAGGTTCCGAGTGAAGTGGCGCGAAATCTCCGCCTCCGGAACAACCGCTCTATTTTCAGCACTAACTGCCGGGATTACATAAAGCTAAAGCAATGGCGGCCAGAAATTCTGCACTCGTGCGATGCTGCTGCACATGTATAACTTCCGGCTCACAGCGTGCACGCCGCTAGTGTTTCCGCTCACGTAATGCGTGTTTCTACCCACATGGTTCACCAGGGGTAAACGAGACTGGCTGTGTTGCTTTCTTGCGTGTACCGCATAAACTAGGACGTGTAACCGCCGCCGCTCATTATATGCTCCTGTCTAATAACAGATGTCGCTGCCGCTCGCCGCCTCGCACTTCCGCACCTGTGCACAGTGGGCCACGTTTCGCCCGCCCGTCATAAAGGGATCAACGTCCTCCACTGCGGAGCCCTGAGGTATTGGCAGCACGGGCGAGCCGCGTGCCGTGCCGGTTAATCCCCGCAAAGCAGCGGCCGGCGAAAATCTGAAGCTCTCTGTGCTGTGTGTCAGGGCTGCCAACGTCGAAATGTGCGCCGCTCTAAACTCTCGCTGTTCTGAGCCCTGCTGCCTGCCACCGCGGCGGCAATTCCCTTTGCAACGCTCCATTTTAATGCCGGTTTTAATCTCGCTACCTTGTCTCTCTGATTTATCAGTACAAATTTTGCAACTGATTTTAAAGTAACAAGGAGACCACGTGGGTATCGGATTTGAGATTTATTGTGGTTGTACTGGAAGTTCAGAACTGAAACAACAATCGACCAAAACTATTCGACGCTACTCTAAAATATTCTCGATCAATTCGACTATTGACGTTTTGCAAGTATATGTAAGTACCAAGAATTAACGCAACTATCGGTGTTGCTCAGGTGGTAGCATTCTGGTTTTACAACACCAGGGCTAGGGTCAGTGCATCGAATCCCGCCGTCGAAGGTTTTTTTTCCCGTTGTGTTCTAATACTTTCACAATTTTAATAAGTAATGGTAATTTTTTACGAAAAATGCACGTACTGTATTTACATCTATTCGTAATTTTCTGTATTTTTAAAAGTTGTTAAAAATGATAGCTGGCCGCGGTGGCGGAGGGGACTGAGGCGCGTCAGTCACGGTCTGCATGGCCACTACGGTCGGGGGTTCGAATCCCCCCTCGGGCATGGATATTTGTGCCGTCCTTAGTGTTATCTAGTTCATAAGTAGTTTGTAAGTTTAGGGACTGATGACCCCGTAGTTAAGTCCCATAAGCTATACAAACATTTTTTTAAATAATAGTTTCAGTAAGAAAAACATAACAAATTACATTTTTTGCATTATTGGCTTTACTAATAGCTGACGACTGTTGTTTTTGATTCTTCAGTTTGTGTAGAGCTACGTCGCTGTTTTGGGAAGCTCATATGCATAGCTACTACTGGCTTTCCAAGCAGATACTCAACCATCGTTTTAGGTGACGACAAGGTATTCAGCTCGTCTACATACACATAAACAAAAACCGACACAACATGTGAAATTAGAGATCCGAAAATATTTCGTATAACTCTATTTGAAACAGCGTAAACTTACTCCATGAAGTTACTCCTCACACTCGAGTTCGGTAGGTTTTATTAGTTTCTGTTAGGTTACGGTAGTAACACTAAAAGTCGGCCTCCGCGATCGCCTTTTTACGGGTCGAACTTTAAATGAAAATAACGGCTTAACCATTCACCTGACTGAAAAACTGAATAAACATATTTCTAGAGGAATAAATTATCTACAACTTTGCTCTCATATTATTATGTTTTTCATACCTGACATCGTTTCAGAGATATTTGCAAAATAACGGCGATTTGAAGGTGTCTGTCTGTCCGTAACACTTCTTAAGTCGAAACATTCAACCGATCGGGACCAAATTTTACAGACATAAATTATGGCGACAAGAAGCCAGAACCTCCCTTATTCGAGTATTCCGCACAAAAAATACGTTAGAAACACTAAAAAAGGCCGTCTGTGATGGCCTTTTGACAGCAAGAAATTTAATTGCAAATAAAGCGTTCATCTGAGAGGAAAATTGATAAACGAGTTTGTAGAGGAGAACATTCTCTATAACTTTGCTCTATTTTTTTTCCCATAATTTGCACCTTTACAAAGATGTTTGCAAAAATAATAGCAATTTGACACAGTCACTTGATTTTACGTAAACCAGGCGTTCGGAAATGTGACGTGACATTCATCGCCCAGAACTCTTTCTAGCATATGCCATCTCGCTTTCTGTATTTTATGATTTTCTTATTATAACTTACGCGTTGTAATAGGGCACTGAAGAATTAACAAATACACGTCGTTCTTAGTATGATAAATTATTATTATAGTGTCTAAAACGCATATTAGCAGTTAACAACTGCTATTAATAGTACGAGAATTAAGGAACAGTTTCATACGTTGGTTTATTTTGTTTCAATTTGATCATTTCGTAGTTGACTCAAGTTTTTCCGTCACAGGGGGCGTCGAGCACTTTGAACGTTATTTTTTGAAGTAACTGATACAAAAATAATATTTTTGGCTCAAAAATTGGCGGTTCGAGCAATATATGGCGTAAGTTAGCAAACGTCGCGTCGACTTCTTTCCAGTAATCTTGTTATTATAGGATTGGCGTCACAATACGTATTTTCTTTATTGTCATTCGTTGTTATCAGTATCAGCTTATTCTAATGAGTTAGCAGATATGACTCGTTGAATATTAGACATGAATCGCATCTACATTCGGATCACACCTCCTTGACTGTTGTGCAGAAAGGTGTGCAGTATTCTGCAGCATCCATTTTTAATAAGCTGCCACAAGACCTCAAGAATATTAGTACTAAGCCACGCGCATCTAAATCTAAATTGAAGAGTTACCTCATGGCTCACTCCTTTTACTCTGGCGAGGAATTTCTGGAAAAATTAAAAAATTAATCTAATTCGTTTTATTCGTTATTGATTATTTTTACTTAGGCTTAAGATAGTTATGTGCATATGACTTACTCTAAGTTTTTATATTACGTTTGTTGTGTTAAACTTGTTCCATGACCATCGAGTCTTGCTCTTCAATTAGATCCCACGGAACCAAAACCCATACTATTATTATTGTGGGTGGCAACTGTGGGCTGCTGGTATGAATGCCATTTATTGCAGGAGAAATATCATATTTTTTAGGACGTGGAATTACAATAAAAATGTCATATAACGTGTAACGAATTTTTATTGAGTAAGAACATACAGCTGTTAGTGCTTACCGCAAACAAAAATAAAACAAAGCAAATGAGGACTTTTCATACACTAACTCTGGTGTATGAGCTACAAATTTTTTTTTTTTTTTTTTTTTTTTTTTTTTTTTTTTTTGCTTTAAAGACTGAAGATGGCCTTGTAAACTGAAATCCGGTTAACGAAATAAAGATAAAATTGTAGAACACAGACAATATTAAGTTTTAAAGTCAGTAGGATGATGTTCTACGAAGAACTGACGGTAAAATACTGAAAATGTCCTTATTTGCCTTTTCTTAAAGTTTGTTTTGCTCACATACCAGCATCTGCATATCTGTATTCAAGAAAGTTGGAAAAATGTTAAATGTCACGTTGATCGCAGTTCGTCTCTACTAGCGCCTCCTAAGATATTTACTATTTCATCAGAAACACCAGTACGCCTCTGTATTCAGTGGAAAGTGTGGTGGGTAGCCAAGTTGGGGGCCCGGGCCTGATTCCCGGTCGAGCCGGGGAATTTCTCCCTTCGTGAACTGGGAGTTGCGTTGTCCTCGTCATCATTTCATCATCATCGACAATTCTCCTTCGTAGCGTCACCTAAAGACTTGCACCTGGCAGGCCAAAAAACCTACATGAAATCCTCACAGAAACACCGATTATATATATATATATATACACCGTTTGCCATAGTGCAGCTATTATCGATCAACACATAAAGAAATTGATGATGTTACCTAGCAGCGGTCTTTGAAACAATTCCGTAATGTTCAAATCCAGCATTAGTAGTGTGCTGCTTGACAAAGTCGCGTCAATTAAATATCTAGGCGTAACGCTGCACAGCGATATGATATGGAACGAGCATCGAAGGACAGTCGCGGGGAAGGTGCATGATCGACTTCAGTTTGTTGGGAGAATTTTGGGAAGATGTAATTTCTTTGTAAAAGAGACCGCATATAAAACGCTTGTGCGACCTCGTCTTGAGTATTCCTGAAGTGATTGGTATCCCCAACTGATCGGTTTAAGGGATGACACAGACGCAGTTCAGAGGCGCGCGGCTAGGTTTGTAACTGATAGATTCGATCGATGCGCAAGTGTTACTGAGGTGAAAGGCAGTATTGTTTGGAATTAGTGAAAACAGCGAAGTGTAGCACTTTCTACGGCAGAGGGAGAAAATATGGCGATGGCGGTAGGAGCTCAGAAAGCTATGTGGCTTCAGCAGCTACAAACTGAACTCGGTCAAGAAGAAAATGGCGCGCAAGATAGACACTGTGACAACCACAATGCAATAAATCTATGGAGTGCTATCATCCGAAGACGAAACACTGACATACGTCTGCGATTTCTGAGGTATAACCTTAAGGTCGCGGCGGATTAGTGCGTACTGGGGCGCCGTGCAGCGGTGCGCGCGATCGTTCGGCGTCGGTGGTTCGAGTCCCCCCTCGGGCACGGGTGTTTGTGTTGTCCTTAGGTTAGTTTACCTTAGTTTAAGTAGTTAGTAAGCTACGGACTAATAACCACGCAGTTGAGTCCGATAGATTTACAAACATTTGAACATTTTTTAGAACCTTAGGAGGAAGAAAATAAAGTTTGTGTTTATTAAAGGATGTGAAATGGCAGCTAACATCTTGATCAAGTGAACTATGTGTGAGAAACACTTTCATTGTGTTAATAAAATGGTTTGCATTCTTGTGGGAATGTTGGTAATTAGAATTCAAACTATTGTGTGATTTTGCGATCTTTTTGACATCGCAGAGTGTTTATAGAAGTATTCTCTGACAGTCCTACGTTCGTTATCTTTGTACAGTCTTTGCGTAATAAAATTACGTTTGCCTGAGTTACATTTGACAGTTAAATTGTTTTCTATGATAAAATCGGAAAAAACCCTATAAAATGTTCTACAGTACTATCCGTTATAAAGTGAAGATATGAACTGTAAGATGCTCAAAAGTAATTTTTTTTCACCGAATAGTTTTCTTGAAACCCGTCGAACACCATCTCTCTGCATAGGCAGCAGCGTAAGAACAACAAAAGCGTGCTCAGCACTTAAAAGTTGACAGAAAGCCTGAAGCAGAATCCACAGCTCGTATAGATTGAAAACCACCACACATTTAACGACGTACTCATGTTAAATTTCGAGTTTTATTTCATTTTGTACAGCCTATCAGGCCACATAAGTGACGGGAGGAGCCAAATTGTAATGCTGTAACATACGGCTATGATGCACATATTTCCTTTCTTATTTCTTTTTATAGCTATAAGTTCCTCTTATTATTCTTACTCGCGTATGAAACTTCCTTCTTCTGTCACTGTCTATCGATTTTACTTTCTGTCCATTTCAGTTCCGTTTCCATTAAACTCAATACAAGGAGCATCTGAAAAGTTCGATGAACGGTCCCATATTTTACAAACCGCGCTGGCGAGAATGAGATGCCCGCGTATGCACAATGAGGAACATGTCAACCAGCGCCCCCTGTCGTACAAAGCACTATAGTGAATCGGCAGTACGCGCTGCGACCCAGCTAACAGGGTTTGTGTGAGAACTTTTGTATCCCATCCTCGTCGCCACTTTTGTGTCTCTTTTCCGCCGGTTGTCCTAAGTGTCGGTGGCCGAGCAGAGAGAGACTGACACAGGTAATTAGGATGCATGCGTGTGCAGGTACGGAGGTGCCCAGCCAGTGGGACAGCAGAAACTAGAAACACTAAGCTAGATTAGTATAAGAGATATATTTCATAGAAATAATACATTACTTAACTTTGAGAGCAGCAGACTAGTAGAATGTTGATACATAGTTTGGATAGAGGCCTGCCTACTGATGATTCCTAGTGCCTATCCGATAGCCAAGTCTTAACTGGTGCCTATCTGACTCCCATGTGAACGATGCAGTTCAGTGGTGGCCACGAGCGGAGTTGCAGCAGAGGGCGCTCGTGGCTGACGTCGTAAGAGCGCCGCGCCGTGCGTGCATGACAGCGCGCGGCGAAAGTACGTGGCGCGCACTTCTTACTTGTGCGACACCACAAGAACTTGTGCCACTACAACATGGAGCGCATTATTGGTTTAAACGCTATAGATATGGAAAGGAAGGTGTCAATGATGAGCCACTTTTAGGTCAGCCATTCACGATCACAGTCCCAAACATCGAACAAGTGCGACGGATGCTTGCGCAAGCTCGGAGGCTGTCTTTGAGAGTGGTAGCAGACTGGTTGACCATCAGAACAGACTATTGTGATCAATCAAAGCGTGACCTCAATGCTTCGAGGGTTTCCACAAGATGCGTTGCTGACAGTTCCAACATCTGTACAACCAACGTCAGAAGTATACTGTAACTGTAGGCCAACTCCAGTACCCTGAAGTATGAGTCCTAGAACGTTTTAATTTTCCAGGTTCGTGGAGTTGAATATTAAGAAAGTATCTGCGAAATGTGCTGAGAATGGAGTTGGTAATAGAAACCTAATGTATTACAAAGCTATGGATATTAGTGCATCTCATATGCACTTCTTTGTTTTTAAAGTCGTACCTCCTGAACTATATGTAGTACTGTGATATTGCAATTAGTGGAATGGAAATAATAAATTTTAACGTCATAACGAATGTCTTAGCGATATTGCATGAACAGCGGTAAAGTAGTAAGCAACAAACTTCTTTCCTCTCATCGTTTTATTGGAGTTAACTCTGAGAAAAAGTTTCCCTTAGGTTTGAAAATATGTGTAAAGTTTGGGCATGTCAGTAAGTACCCTCGTTCTCAAACAGTTGATGAATAAAGTCTTGTTATTCACGCTTTGCATGCTGTGGCATGTTTCATCGTTTATGACTTCATATCTCGTACACTGTGGCCATTGATAACGACAGGCCTGAGTGGACTCGAAGGTGTCGTCTGCAGAGTATGTCTCATAGCATCAGACATGATGTCATTAAGACGTACCTACGCTGCTTGTGTATCCCTTAATTCCCCCTTAAAATATTTGTGTTAAATAAGCGATCCAACAATCGGTAAAGCCGATACGACCTCTACCGTCTTTCATACAGTGTGCATAACTCATTATGAAGTAACAATGACGCTAAGGGGATCCATTCTACTCCCTGTATTAATTGTTGGCCATGTCATGAACTATTTGCCGTAAGTGGTTGTCACAGCGTCATAGCGGTAACTTAGTTCTATTACGGTAAGGAATGTGTAGACCAAATTTTGTTGAAATCAGTCCAGTAGCATAGGAAGAGATGTAGAACACACCCACCCACCCAAGACACACACACACACACACACACACACACACACACACACACTTACATAAAAGATAGATACATCTTTAAAATATGTACTAGCTTAATTCCCGCCGCTTAGCATGCGTAGACTGGATGGTGATCTTCATTGGTTGCTTCTACATCTAAACATAAATTTTCATAGATTTAGCTTTACAAATGCTTTCCTAATCAAGTAATACGATACTACATGCCACCTCCTACTGCACTATTAATGGCAGAATTCAAAACATTCCGAAACAGAGTTTTTTAAATTCTAGCCATGGTTCCAAATCGAAATGTTTGCATTTCTAGCATCAACAAAGTCTTAGTAACATCCTAAAAAATTTATCCTTATTTCACCCATTTAATAGTTGAATTTCCAAAAATTATCGAAAAACTTGTTTTTAAAATTCAAATAAAACATCTAAATTCGAAGTTTTGTATTTCTTCCTTCAAAATTGCCTCAATAGCAACTTATTTTCACAAAACTGTCCATACCCTATTCACTCCCTTAGGTATGGGAATATCGAAAAATTGCTGATACCTACAGTGTAAGAAGAACAACGTCTACAAATTTCTAGTTTCTATAGTCTGTAGATTCACTTTTCAGCGCCGTTTTCTGTCTTTCGGAAACAGATCGAGAACGCGAAATTTCTTTCTTACGCTTTGGTATCTTTCTTGGTAGTTTTACTTTTCAAACTACAATATTTACTTATATTTCTTTATTCGTACGCTTGTTGCAGAAAAACAACCGAAGAATCTGCATCACGTTTCGCTGTATATAAATTATTTTGGGGCGCCGTGATGTGGCGCGTGCGGCAGTTCACCGTCGGGGGTTCGAGTCCCCCCTCGGACGTTGGAAGCTTGGCGTTTAACGTCCCGTCGACAGCGTAGTCATTAGAGACGGACCTTACGCTCGGAGTATTTGGGTAAGGATGTGGAAGGAAATCGGCCGTGCCCTTGTAAAGGAACCATCCCGGAATTTGCCTGGAATGATTTAGGAAAATCACGGAAAACCTAAATCTGGATGGCCGGAGGTGGATTTGAACCACCATCCTTCCGAATCGAGTCCAGTGTCTTACCACTGCGCCACATCGCCCGGTGGCGTGGGTGTTTGTGTTGTCCTTACGTTAGTTTATCTTAGTTTAAGTAGTTTGTAAGCAACGGACTAATAACCCAGCAGTTGAGTCCGATAGATTTATAAACATATGAACATATAACTTCTTTGCTGTTATTGTGTCAAAGTCATCGCTGGCTTAAGTCCGAATTTTATATAAGATGACGACTTTTAACCACCATATCTTCCACCTTTTTATAGCTATCGACACGGAACTGCTATGGTGTGCAGTGGGAGACTTTGTACTACAACAACACAGAGAGATCGTTCTTCTCCATTGTGTAGTTTTTGCTGAAGAGCAAACTATTGACACCTGCACGTAGAATCTTATATAATTCGTCAAATTTCAACTCCCATATCTTCCAACCCCTTATCGTTATCAACGCTCTACCACCATTGTACACAATGAGAGACTGATACCTACCACCACATACAAACATTATTCGTTTGCGATGTGTATTTTTGGCTGCAGAGTGAAAATAGGCACAAACACCCAACTTTTTATATAGCTCCCACTCAACTGTTTCACCTCAGATGTCTCTGGAACTGCAACTGATATTGAAAAACGACTGTCACAGTCATGAACGTATGGCAGGGGCTTATGAAATTAGGTACTATGAGACAGTCTAAAACGTAAATAAATATTATTTTCAACACAAACTTACGTTTTTTTACAATGGATACCCTGTATTAATTTTTAAGCAATCAGTAGCATGAAAAATCACAAAAAGAATGACGTTCATTGAATCGCAATGCGTCAGTTACACCCGGAGAAACAGCGAAGCGAAGTTGACGTGCCGCGGTGGAGTAGCCGAGCGGTCTGAAGCCGGGCGCTGTGGCTCAGCGCTCCCGGTAAGGGGGCTGAACGCCCTCTGTAATAAAAAAGCTGCGCCAACCATTCAACGAACAACCACGAACAAACTGAAAGGACGACCGCGAATCATAGAGCTACCAGATGAAAAATTTTTTTTTAAAAAAGGGCGCTTCGCTACGGAGCGCGCGGTTGCTCGCCGTCGGAGGTTCGAGCCTCCCTGGGGCATGTGTGTGTGTGTGTGTGTGTGTGTGTGCGTGTGTGTGTGAGTGTGTGTGTTAGTCCTTAGGTTAGTTTACCTTAGGTTAAGTAGTCTGTAAGCTACGGACTGATGACCACGCAGTTTATTCCGATAAATTTAGAAACATTTGAATTTTTTGAAGTTGACGTTTGAGACACGTGAGGCGTGATGCTAGCGCGTCTCCTAGACTCAAGCGAGATTCGCGGTTGAGTGTCGGACACGCGCTAGCAGCGCACCTGATGTGTTTCAAACGTCAACTTCGCTTCGCTCTTTCTCCGGGTGTAACTGACGCATTGCGATGCAACCAACGCCATTCTTTATGTGATTTTTCATCCTATCAATTGCTTAAAAATAATATGGGGCATCCATTTAAAAAAGGTAAGTTTGTTTTGAAAATAATATTTCATTACGTTTTAAACTCTCTCATAGTACCTACTTTCATAAGCCCCTGCCGTACGTTCATGACTGTGACAGTCATTTTTCAATATCTGTTGTAGTTCCAGAGATATCTGGGTGAAACAGTTGAGTGGGACACCTTGTATATTAAGATTAAGATAGGTTAGTTCTTCGCATACTCTTTGTGGGTTGGGATATCTCCTAAGCGCAGTTCTTGGCGGAATTGAGCAGTGAAGCACAAATCTCACATTCTCGGCAGCTGGCAGTGTGAAATGTTGGCCGCTGGTCTGACAGCGTGAATAAAAACTGACGACGGACGTGACCGCCATCCCGATGAGGCGCTGTCACTAGCAGAACAGCTGCACGTCGGCAAGTAAAGTGGCTAGCAGGCAGTCTGCTGACACCTACTTTCGACGAGATGAATGGTCGGGATGGCGTCTTCCACCGTCTGCTCAAAGCAGGCTGCTACGCGAGCGAAACTGAACAAAATTCTCTCATGTTTCGTTCTATTGGCTCTGTTGTGTTACCGAAGGGCTTGCCGCACTTTACTCTGGGGAGGCCTTAAGCCCTGTTACAACGGAAAGTAAGAGCTTACGAGATTACCCATGATGCACCGGTCACGCCGTCCGCGTACAGTGTAGACGCGTCCACTTGCACAAGATGCACGCATACGATCGCTAGTTGACGGAATAGGATGGATCCTATTCTCACGCGTATATAAGTGCTTCGCGCATGCGCAGACGACCGAATGAGGAACCCAGCTGACAAAGGAAGCCAAATCGGAAACACAGCTTTTAGACTCAGTCGTAAGTATTTTAGGAGGTGATACTATAGAGGAATTGTATTAAAAATTTAATATAACCTGTGTACAATTTTCATTTAATACAGAGATATAGCTGTTAATATTGTCGCGTTGAAATGGAAACAGGTTTGACTTCGAAGGCAACTAAACACAGCACTTATACTGAAAGCACGTTTATTACGAACTCAATATACACGCAGCACTGACTGCCTCTCAGGCAGAGTCCTCTGCTATTTATACACAGACAGAATTTACCAGAAATTAGAAGAACAGTTAACATAAGAAACAAGAAGAAGTTACAAGTGAACATAAGAAAGATGTAGAACCTTCTGGAATTATTAATTACAAAGAAATAAATTTTTTCCGGTGGGCGAGATTGAACCGGCGACCTTCTGCACCGCAGTCCGTGGCGCTATCCCCTGCGCCACGCCGGCAGTCGGTGTTCGTGGTCTCTCGCGGCAATATGAAATCCAAACAAACGTAGGTTTTTGGTAGTGAGACATCACACTTACTTAAAAGTGGAGTTTTATGTATATTTTACACGTTCATTTCCACGTAGTTACCCGGTTTTCTGCTTATTAGGATATATTTAGACTTCAAACAGTTGGGAGTAATGTTGCCCCTTGTGGGACCCTCACCAGGTGGGATTGACGGAAAACATTGAGAAGGTTCAGAGAAGGGCAGCTCGTTTCGTTCTATCACGTTACGGGAGGGAAAGCGTCACGGAAATGTTGCACGAATTGGGGTGGAAATCATTAAAAGAAAGACTTTATTCATTGCGGCGTGATGTGTTTGCGAAGTTTCAATCACCGACATTTAGTTCTGAATGTAAAAATATTTTGCTAGCACCCACCTACTTAGGGAGACATGACCATCCCAATAAAATAAGAGAAATCAGATCGAAAACGGAACGATTTAGGTGTTCTTTCTTCCCGCGCGCTATTAGAGAATGGAACGGTAGAGAAAAGTTATGAAAGTGGTTAATGAACCCTCTGCCAGGCACTTCAATGTGATTTGCAGAGTATCTATGTAGATGTAGATATAATACACAGAATGTTGATGTGGACTACTTTTTATTTTTTGTAGAAATGGAGTGGACGAAAGAAAGCGGTAAGGCACTTATTTCACCTTATGGAGAGAGCCCTCTTAGATACCATTTATAATTAACAACAACTTGTCAAAACACGACTTCTTCACGAGCACGAGCATTCCGTATATCCCCCTTCCCTCTTCTCGTCTATGCAGCCACGATCGCTTCTCTTCCTGCCTCTGCGTTCTTCTTTTCGACTTCCTACAAAGCAGCGGCGATTACTATCGTTGCTGCAGCCAGTACCACAAGATTTTCATCAATTTCGCCGTGTTAGATAAAAGGTTGAGATCAAAATGCAAATCAGCACATGAAGTATTACGAGGATAACCACAGCGAAAAGACCGCACAGCAGACAGCACACATACAAATTTCGAAGCTATCGTATAAACGCAAACGAGCACGCAAAACAAATGAAACACAGAATCACCAGGGGCGCTGCAGTCGACACACGCGGTTCGATTAGTCAACCGATATAAGAAAGTCGCTCGTGTAAAAAGGGGCTTTATCGGCAAATTGACTACACGGACTGTCTTCAAACACTTCTCCCTCCGCACCACAAACTTTAATTCTGCCTCAATGTTGCCTGTGAAATCTCGTTTCTTTTTTCTAACAGCAAGCTATATTATCGGAGAATATGTAAACCCCTTTCTACACGGGAAGAGAGAGCTTACGAGATTACCCATGATGCACCGGCCACGCCGTCCGCGTACCGTGTAGACGTGTCCGCTTACACAAGATGCACGCATACGATCGCTAGTAGACGGAATAGGGTGGGTACTATTCTAACGCGTACGGAAGTGTTTCGCGCATGCGCAGACGGCCGAGTGGGGAACCCAGGTGAAAAAAGAAGGCAAGTAGGGAATTTGTTTGAGCATGTGTACTTGTCTCCTTCTCAAAGGAACATAGTTTTTCGACTCTGTCGTATTTTAGCAGGTGATACTATAGAGGAATTGCATTAAAAATTTAATATACCTGTGTACAATTTTTATTGAATACAGATTTATAGCTGTTAATATGAAATCCAAACAAACGTAGAGCAAATTTAAATCAAGAAATTTTCACTGATTTACCCGTCGGTTCTTGGTAGTATATCACACTTACTTAAAAGAAGAATTTTGTGTATCTTCTACACGTTCATTTCCACTTAGTTACTTGGTTTTCGGCTTACTAGGACATATTCAGACTTTAAAGTACGTCGAAAACCGGTTATTTAAATAAAAGTCAATATGGTGATCTACCAAGAACCGACGGAGTCAGTCAAAATATGCAAATCAGTTTGTTGTACATACCAAGAGCTGTACTTCTGTACCCAATAAAAATTGGACACACGTTAAATGAAATTGAACTGTAAATCGTCTTTATTATCATCTTCTAAAATATCTGCTATTTTTCCTGAAACATGCTGTAGTAAACAGATGAAATATTTGTTTTTGGTGAACATTATTTGAAGCTTAATCAAAGTGAAAGGTCTATGTATAGACACCTGAGCTTGTTCATCACATACATTGGGCCTCAAACCGCAGGGGCTGGAAGTATGTAATCGCATTTTATAATGAGAACGTTAACACACGTGAGCGACATAGTTACGCATGACATGCACGAAAACAATTAAATACAGTTTCACAGTGGCAGTCTAAAAGACAAATAAATGTTTTAATTATCACAATATATCATACGGTTTCGAAGAGTGATGTTAACGCGGCGATTCATTTGCAGTAAGTTGACAACAAACGAAGTAGACGCGTGAGGCAGACGACTCAACAAATGCGTACCGTTTGAACGCTTCTTTGTAGTTCGACGGTCCATCGCAAGAGGCGCTGTAGCTAAAAACGACTTCCTTGTGCGTGTTGCACGTCTCGTATAGAAAGGGCTTTAAAGAATGTAGAGGCACGGGGAAAGGCAGACGCGTGAGGCAGTAACATAGATCGTAAACATTTCAGCCAGTGCGTATCGTCAGCAGCTGTAAGCGAATAGAGCCGAGGAAGCGAGGCGGTACACACATGCTTGGTCAGCGATATCATGTAACCTATGTCATGTACAGATGTATGACGGCAGAGTGCTGGCCGAAGCCCATCGTTGGGAGAATATCCAAACCAGCGAGCAGAAGCGATATCGGGCAAGACTGAGGGTGAAACGAGGTTTGTAATGTTTAATGTAACAACAGAAACATTAACAGCAAAGGAGTCACCAGACACTGTAAATACTCCGGGCTGCGGCACCAGGAGGGACTTAAGGTAATTGTAATTTGCGGCTGTTTGCTGATGATACTGTGGTGTACGGGAAGGTGTCGTCTGTAACTGACTGTAATAGCATACAGGATGACTTAGACAAAATTTCTAGTTGGTGCGAAGAATGGCAGCTAGCTCTCAATGTAGAAAAAATGTAAGGTGATGCGCATGACTAGAAAAAACAATCCTATAATGTTCGAATACAGCATTAGTAGTGAGCTTCTTGATGCTGTCGCGTCGTTCAAATATCTATGCGTAACATTGCAGAGCGATATGAAATGGAACGAGCATGTAAGGACAGTTGTGAGTAAGGCAGACAGCCGACTTCGGTTTATTGGGAGAATTTTGGGAAGATGTACTTCACCTGTAAAGGAGACAGCGTATAAAACGCTTGTACGACCACGTCTTGAGTATTGCTCAAGTATTTTTGGACCCGCAGCAGATCGGTTTGAAGGAAGACATAGAGGCGGTTCAGAGGCGAGCAGCTAGATTTGTTACCGGTAGGTTCGATCAATGCGCGAGTGTCACGGAAATGCTCCGGCAACTCAATTGGGGATCGCTGGAAGAAAGACGACGTTCTTTTCGTGAATTTCTGTTAAGTAAATTTAGAGGGCCGGAATTTGAAGCTGAGGGTAGTACGATCTTGCTGCCGCCTACTTACATTTTGCGTAAAGATCACAAAGACAAGATAAGAGAAATTAGGGCTCGTACGGAGGCATATAGGCATTCTTTCTTTCCTCGTTCAATTTGGGAGTGGAATAGGAAAGGAAATGCCTAGTAGTGGTACAGTGTACCCTCCGCCACGCACCTTACGGTGAATTGCGGAGTATGTATGTAGATGTAGATGTAGAAGGTCCGAAGTATCGACGCACATGTGCTGCGCACTGGATCTCCGACTAACACTGATTGACAGCCTCTGCAGTCTATTACAGTCAGCTGGAACTTCCACGGTGCAGGTAAAGGCAGTCTCTGCCTTCCTATGACTATCAATGGGACATAAGCTAACACCATGTAGCGATACATTAATATTTTTTTAAAATTATATCTGCGACGCTTGTCGCTAGCATCCGTTATCTCTGCCAATAAATCTCTGATTATCCTGGTTTCAAGTAATACATTCAACTATTTCAAACTATCTGGAGAGAAAACGGAATCGCTTGTCGTCTTTCGTTTTTATATCTTTATACTGAGCGGACGTATTTTACTCGACCTCCCGAATTATGTAAGTGTGAGTCTTGGTTAGCATCCTTTAACGTAATAAATTAAATAATGACTATTTCTCCCCATCTTTCATTTAATTTATGACTTGATTTTCAGCAATATTAGTAAATGGATGCTTGGTCATTGTTGCCTATTGTTTCATGATGACGAAAGAACATTCTTGATGCAAAATTTATTTACTCTCATTTTATATTAAAAATTGAATTCAATGCCTGCAGGAAATCTTCAGTCTTTTAAAAGCGAAGTCCGATAATTTCTTTAACTTTCGATAACCATAGTAATCAAAATTGCACACAGTCTTAAACTTTAATAATTAATAGTCATACAGGTTCAACTGCAGTGTCACGGCTTCCACCAATGAATGCATACCAGGTATCTGATTCCGCTATTTTCTTATTAATGGTGCTTTCTTGTGTTGTCTTAATTTTTTTTAACTTACATCGCTACTGAGAACTGACGGCGGAATCTTTTGTGGTATTTTCAGTGTATTAACCATTTCAAAAATTAATACTCATTGCTGATCTTACGGTTAGTTAAATTTCAACTCCGGTTTTGAACTTTGATCTTGTGACAACAGCAGCTATAAAATTCAGAAAAAAGTATCATTACAACCAGCAGCATGTTGACTGAGATGAAACTAGGCACGGTTCACACCTGCGACATCGAGGCAAGGAGACTGGTCGCCCAGTCGTCCACCGCGAAACCAAAGAGAGGTTAGCCTAGCCAGCATACACGAAAATGACCTCAGCTCAAGTGTGTCCACAACAACGTCCATCTTCCAGGCTGGGCAACAGTGCCTCGACAAACGGCCGAGCTCCTGACCACACATCACAGCGTCTGAGGGAAGGCGTGGCGAAGCACCGGCGACGTGGAATCCGCGCTACCGTCACTGGGGTCTCACCTAAGAACTTGTAACCGCCATCCGGGGCATGTAGCAAGAGCATCTCGCATTCAGTGCAGCCAATGAGAAGGAAATGAAATTGGAGGTTACACCTACAAGCCAGGATCCCTTTACAGCTCTGTTACATGTTCTATTTACATAGCTTTCACGCATATGCAACTGACATTACGTCAGTGCCTTATGGGTCAAATAGATGCAGTAGCACAACTGATAGAATGACCAGCTGCAAGTGTTGCAAGGTTATGTCTGTACCACTAGATGGCAGCACACTGCAGCAGACGTTTACATCCCATTCAACTGCAGGGGACCCTATATCCTGCTCTGTCCATCACAAACTACTGAATCTAACTACTCAGTTTGTTACATAATGGATTATGTTCGGCAGGATTTCTTATAATTAAAGGTCAATCGATGACACATTATCAAGAAATTCTGACAGCATATTCTAATGTCTAATGTCAATAGTTTGAATAGCAGTCTTCAACATCGCCGTGTGTTTGAGGCAAAAATAAATAAAAAATAATTTAAAAAATACCATAATTAGCGTAACGACCCCCTCTCCAAAAAAAAAAAAGTTTGTAAATCTATCGGACCAAACTGCGTGGTCATCAGTCCGTAGCTTACAAACTACTTAAACCTAGGTAAACTAACCTAAGGACAACACACACCCATGCCCCAGGGAGTACTCGAACCTCCACGGCGAGTAACTGCGCGCTCCGCAGCGAGACGCTTTAGACCGCTCGGCTACTCCACCGCGGCACCCCCTCTCCCAAAGTGGCATCCGACCATCCGTCTCCATCGATGACCAACTCCTGCGCCTCATCCACATACTTTCCATCCAGATGAACTCCCGTCCTGCTGCTATCTTCATTTCTTTCCACATCGAAAAAAGCCTATGACTGCGTGTGGCATTCTGGTCTCCTTTCCAAACTCCAACTACATGCCCTTCCTGTTAATTGTGTCTGCTACATTGCATCCTTTCTCGCCTGCCACCACCCGTCCTATGTCACTGTCAATAATTCCAAATCCCGCTTGTTGTACCACTCTGCCGGAGTGCCCCACGGCTCCCTCCTCTTTCCCCTCCACTACCTCATATACTCGGCTGACATGCCACAACCCCAGCCTCCTGTCCACCGCCTTCCTTGCCCTCGCTCCATCCCTCGCCCGATCTCAACACCTTCTTCATACCCATCTCTCTGAATCATCATAGGTCACACCACACCTATACCTTATGCTCCATGACCATCCCATCCCACAAACCAAAACCCTCAAATACTTATGCCTCACCCTTGACCGATCCCTCTCATGGAAACCCCACCTTGAAGCAATTCCTCGAGATCCTTGAACGCTACGCCCTCCGCCTTAATTGCCGCATCCGCCTCCCATCTCCCATGCAGATCCTGTATGACCTTATTCTTTTCCCACACCTGCTAAAGTTCCTTGAACACCTCCGCCTCCATAATCACCCAAAAACTCGATTCCCACCATCCACTTGTTTCCCACCTGTTGTTGCATCCTGGGCCTCTTCCAGGCCGTTACCTTGTTATCTCTCCCTCCCTTCGTCTCCACACTCCATATCCTCTCCGAGGGTAACTTCCGTCACGCCTCCCTCCCGGATGACACACTCTGTCCTGTCATCTACCCGTCCTATCAACCTTAGTCCCCATAACTGTACGCCCCCCTCTCCTTCCCTCTTCCACTCCACTCCCTCCCACGCTTGGCTTCCCCCTCCCTCTCCAACCCCTGGAGTCCTTGCGCCTTCCTGTCCCATCATCCGACCCCTTCACATCAAGTCCCTTCCCTCCGCGCCTGCATATCCCCTGTGGGGTATGTGTGCCCTGTAATTTTAACAGTGCGCCGTTAGTGTTGTGCCAGTGTCTGTATTCCGTGTTACAAGTCTCTTTTTAAAACGTAAGCGACTGACGAACAGGCAGAATATTCGCGTTGCCATGTGTTTTTAAACAGTGCCTTCGTCGTCGTCCTGTGTGCTCTAACATTGTGTTTTTAACCGCCTTGGACTTTAAACTTTCACTCGTGTGTGATTTTTAACCACCGGGGCTGTTTTAATTCTGAATATTTATCTTTCCACTTATTTGATTTTGTATGTTATCTGCATTTTAATCTCCTTCAAGGTTTTTTAAATTCTGCATATTTTATGACCATTCTATGTTTTTAATATCGAATTGGCAAATCTGTAAATTCGATTGGCTGAAGAGCAGCAATCAAGCTGCTGCCAACCTGCCACCACAGGTTGCTTTAAAATATCAATAAGGGATATAAAAGCGTAATAGCTACCATGTGAGAAACGTTTAGCTATTTTGAGAACAATGTTTTTTCTACCGGATTGGCGGAAAATCGGTAAACAAGTCGGATCCAGACACTCTGTGAGCTTAATGGTGTTTAAACAGAGGATGACACACAAAAGGCCGAAATCTTAACCCTAGAACCACACTGTGACGCTTCATAACACAAATCACACTGTGGGGTCACTTGCGTCCCATTTGAGATTGTATTGAATGAATGTAATATAATTTTAAAATAAATTTATTTTGACGTTTTCTTGATTATCATTGATCTAGAAAGTCATATAAATTCTTTCCTTTATCATTTATGGGTTTACACAAGCGTAATGGTTTTAATATCACTCCTTTGTTAATGTTACGCAACCTGAAGGTAAACAGAAGAACAGGTGGCTAACAATAAATGGCGTATCCGCAGCGAGGATAATAAAATGGCGGGGGCGCGGGTAACCCCACAGTGTTGTTCTAGGATTAAATATCTTTTTCCATAGGTGTTTCGTAGAGGAAGATTACTCGGTAGTTCCTTCTCTAAATTATCAAACGAACGACAAAATGTCAGATGTTCAAATAAGTATCAGAGAGAAAAGCTGTTGCAATCGCTCAACTGAGGATAAAAGATGTTCAAATGTTTGTAGAGCTTATGGGACTTAACTACGGGGTCATCAGTCCCTAAACTTACAAAATACTTATGAACTAGCTTATGCTAAGGACGACACAAATATCCATGCCCGAGGGGGGATTCGAACCTCCGACCGTAGTGGACCTGCAGACTGTGACTGGCGCGCCGCAGAGCGCTCGGCCACTGCGGCCGGCGCATTTTTTCCGTAAACTTTGCAGATTTGCTTATGAATTTCCTTTAGTTTAACGTTCTTTGCATTTATAAAACGAATCACAGATAAAATTTCACATGCGGCGTCATTTTCAATTGCGGCTGGCATTATAAAGAAGCTGTACAAAGCACAAGTCGGCAGCAGCGATCTGAAAATGGCGTACATGTCTTCTCCTTGAGTCGGAGTAACTGCCGCGCATGCCTCGAACTGCGATCGTAGCGGTGTTGCAGATAGAATTAGAAACGGAACTTACATTTTGCACGACCCTCGTAAAACAAAATAATTCAGGTAATTTTACATAATGTACTTTGCATTTCATAATTACTGTACAATATTGTGCTGCAACGCTGCTATCGGAAGACTGTGCATTGCTACGTCTTGACTGTGAGTAGCCGAGGCAACATAGGACACACATTAATACGCTGGGCCCAATTCCTCCGCAAACGCGGGAATTGTTCAGACGTGATTCGAGGTGCCTCTACCGTGTGGCGCTGTTTGTAGATAACAGCCATACGTTTGGTACGTGGTACGGTTTTACGTTAAGTACCTTAAGATCTGACAAACCGTCGGTGGCGATGGGCCCTGTTGAGTATGGCGGGGAACAGACAGAAGGATGTGCTGTCGACAACCTCACGCGACATCATCAACTGACTACCGATCAAATCCAGATGGTACTGCCTTACCACCACCTCCTCCAGGAATTATATTGGACAATAAGACAAATGTAATTTACTCTATTGAAATAGCTGTGCTAGAATCTGCAACACACGTGGCAGAAGAAGAGATGCATGTATTGCTTTCAGCAGCTAAATCATCAGCCCACACGCAATGAAAATATTTCGGCATTATAGCTAGAAACAGGCCGCATCTTGTAAGTGATGTCACTGTAGAGACAGAGGTTAGTGGTCATGTTGTCATCATAGCGACAGTGGCCACAATAAATAGGTCGTGAAGGCTAGGAGAGTGTTTCTGCTATAAAGAGAAGCAACTGTTAGCGTCCCACTTAACGAATGAATGGACATCCTTTAATTTCGGTACTGTGGACGTTGATGAATTAGCGGCAAAATTGAAATGAATTTTTAATTAAGCGCTGGAGAAACATTTTCCGACAAACTGGATTAAGGATGGGAAAGACCCACCGTGGTTTAATAATAATATTCGAAAAATTCTGAGAAATGAAAGGCAGTTAAACTCTCAGTACAAAAAGGTGAAGTAAATCAAATTGGGAAAAAATTAGTAGAGATTGGCACGTCTATAGAAAGAGCTGCGCACGAAGCATACAATAACTACCACCGTCATACCTTAGCAAAAGATATTTCTGAGAACTCGAAAACATTCTGGTCCTATGTAAAACCGGTAATGGGATCAAACGCATCTCTCCAGTCACTCGATGATCATTCTGGGGTGCTGATAGAAGACAGCAAAATGAAGGCCAGTTAACGAAGGTATGAGCATATGGAATACGCAACCAAATATGTGAGTGGCTCGAAGACCACGTAATAGAACTCGATTACGATTGTGCATCAGAGATTAGGAATACCCCAGGGAAATATGATAGAACTGCTATTATTTTCCATCATTGTAAATTATCTGACAGACTGAGTGAGTTTACGACGGGGTCGGAGGTAAAAAAGGTGGCTAGAGAGTTTGATAAAAGTGACTGGAATGTTATATAATCTACCTCTGTCTCTCTAACACTTTCTCTGACACTTTCCCTCGCAGGTGTTACTACCCCACGCGTGCTAATGTCAAAAGGTTTAAATATGTAGCACTGCACGTGAGGACCGTAGGAGTACATGCAGTCGGCCGCGGTGGCCGAGGGGACTGAGGCGCTCTAGTCATGATCTGCACGGCCACTACGGTCGGGGGTTCGAATCCCCCCTCGGGCATGGATATTTGTGCCGTCCTTAGTCTTAGTTAGTTCATAAGTAGTTTGTAAGTTTAGGGACTGATGACCCCGTAGTTAAGTCCCATAAGCTATACAAACATTTGAATACATGCGTCGTCAGTGCGTGCAGTTAAAGTCTTTGTTCACTAACCTGGATTCTTCTTTTCCGTTGTCCCCACGCAGAAGCAATCCACAGTTCTTCGATACTTCTACCTTGAGGTGAAATGCCGTGAAACTTCCAAAACTGTGACTACGTTTCAAATAAGAAGACATGCCAGTTGTTTCATAATATTTATTTGTATCTCGTGAAACAACAAGCGACATATATAATTCTGTCCATGATCTTTGTACACTTGAATTCTAATTACAGAAGTTGAAAAATATCATGTCTGAACTGCCTGACAGACATTTTGAGAGCGCGACTGCCATAGGTCTCAACGCGAGAGCCGGCTGTGTTGCACTACCTGCAACTGGGAAGTGCTGTCCCGCATTCCATCAATTTTGGCGCGAAGCACACTTCCTAGAACTTCTACATTTAGTTAGTTTTATTAACTAGAGCATAATTAGGTAAATAAAACATACCACAATAAAGCTTCATGTAAAGACAAAGCTTCATGTAAACACAAAATCACGTTAAGTTCTATACAATAGTTTATCTAATATTTATAATTAAAAATCATAGAGAGGTCTCATACAGAGGTGGGGGCAGCCAATCAGAATACGTCTGGGCAGTATTGGCGCAATATCTCGCGTGAATGCGCTATATTGCACCGTATTTCATCTTTTCCCACCTATTCCACCTATGGTGAATCTACTAGCTATGATAGCCATGAACCAGCCATCCTGCACATTCCCCTTCTTTTGAAAATTTCACATTAGAAAATTCTCGAAAGCAATTGTTAATGTTAAATTTAAAAAAAGTAAAATTAAAAAAATGAATACAGTATTAACTGAATATAAAAAGTTACTGACTAAATACGAGAAACTTTCCTAAGATTAATATTACTGAATATCTCATAGAGCTAAGTCCACAGGATTTCTACACAATATGAACATAATTTTTGTGAAAAATTCACTATCTCTACCACAGTTAGTCTTTTTATAAATATTTACAAATTTTTCAAGTAATTCTCTATAAAATTTACAGGACTGGAATAAGACATCAGAGAATCCTTAATGTACAGAAACACTACTCTCACAGCTTTAAAACACTTCTTTAGCACTCACATATGTCTTACGTTTGGTAAAGCGGATAATAAAGAATTTCCATTACTAGCTACCTCCGCCAAAGGTGTCCACCTCTCATGCTGCATACTAGTCTTGTGTAGTTCGCGAACGAACTAGTTCGGAAGAGCGCTCCCACAGGCGAGCTACGCGAACTAGTTCGCAGATCCCTCGCCTCTTAGTTGTTGTTTGTAAATCTAACGGACCAAACTGCGTGGTCATCAGTCCGTAGCCTACAAACTGCTTAAACCTAGGTAAACTAACCTAAGGACAAACACACACACTCGAACCTCCACGGCGACCAACCGCGCGCTCCGCAGCGAGGTGCTTTAGACCGCTCGGCTACTCCACCGCGGCACCTAGTTCGTCAGCTCCTTTTCCGAAGACTGACGGGGAACAGCGAGAGGACTGCGACAGCGCGCAGCATCGCGTGATTTGTAGGTAATGTTCCTTCAATGACCTATTAAATAAATAAAGAAATTCATTTAAAAAATAAAATACTACGAGTTCTCTGTATGCACAGTAGTTGAATATCATTTTATCACCCATTCGTGTAAATAACTGGATTATTTGCTTAAGTATTTGATGCCTAATTGCCCAAAAATACGGGTAATAGCACACGCTTGGGCAACACTGATCATTATGTAAAAAAGCTGTCATAACAAAAGAAAGAGCACTTTTAGTAGCGGTAGCAAAAGCCAAAAAGAGCGGACGAACTAAAAACAGAGACAGACTTCGCGGCCGAGCTGCGAACTAAAACGAGAGCTACCGGTCGCGAACTAAAATATGCGCGATCGGTCAGCAACTAAAATATGCATTACCGGTCGCGAACTATTATGCCAAACGTATCTCGTTTCTTAGTTCGTTGGATTCTTTTCCGAAGACCGACGAGCAATAGCGAGAGGGCGCACAGCAGAATTAAAATTTACGTGTTTCCCTTCTGATGATAAGAGCCATTTTGAGCTAAACGTCTGCCTGCTAGATTACATAGTTCGGTGCTACAAAATTTCTGATTTGAAGTGTTCTGCACGCTACAATATCTGACTAATAAATTCCATAATGCCAAGATATAGAGATAACTCTAAACTGAAAGGGAGAAATTATCCACAAACTGTTTCTTTTGGTTTGCGTGACATCGTTAGCGGCTCACGCAGCAAGCGCATGAAGCAGCTAGGTGGGGGAACTTCTCCCTCCAACTGCCTGCGCAGACCACGCCGCTCAACCGTCACTGGGTGCGGACGAACTAAAAGAACGAACTAGTTCGCGACAGAGCCGCGATCTAAAGTGAGCGCTCCCGATCGCAAACTATTATGCGCAAGTCTACTGCATACAGCAAATTACATTCCTCTCCATTCAATGCGCCTCCTCAGGCAGCAAAATCCATAATATACATGAAATACAGAGATAAAAAACATAAATCAATGCCTTCAACTGAATATTTAATGAGAAAAAAATAAAGAAACATATATGTAATTGCGAAAGTCTATAAATATCTACAGCACGAATCTTAATATTTCTACAGTCGGCCATTTAAGCAGTTGGGCTCGACTCGGTTCATGCCGTGCCAGCTGACGCCTTTCCCACTACCCTACTAAACGAACAGCTGCTGCGACATCGATCGATATGTTTGTTTTGGCTGCCTGTATCATCTGATCGGGTTCAGTGCACTCTCACACAAAACCAAAAACTTTTCAGATCCAGATATGCTACATTTCTCGTCAACATAAAACTGTTTCTTGCAAAGATTACCTTACTTATGGTTCAAGCGCCTTAATTCATATACTATTACGTAAACATACATCAATATTTTAGCCAAAGACGTGTAACTGTGATTGATATGTCCACGTCCATGTTTGATATTTATATAAAAAATCATATCCTCGTAATTCTACGGCAGGGAAACTACTTGACCAGAAATCTGAACACTTACTGCTTTGATATGACAGTATGACAGTGCATTCTTTTGTAAAATGACATATTTGTTTGAATGAAACTGACAGTTACTTCTTTAGTATAAGATCATAATGTCACCCATCAGCACGGCTGTTTTCATAATATGCATATAAAGATTATCAAATTCTGTCCCTGTGTAAAAATAGTATTTGAATATTGCTGCATAACAACCAAGTATTTACCCTCTCAGAGTGGTCTCTTGAGACAATATTATCTACGGCTGTGTGTTGCTGGTCACATGTACTCCTGTTCCTATGTATAATTTTGAATATGTGTGGGCGGAAACCACAGCACCCTAACAACCACTTACTTTATAAAACATCCTTAAAACAGTGTGTTAGGGTGGAACTACCATCACCTCTAGTCACCATATTTTCAACGTATGTGTGCACTTTCATGAACGCCTTACAAATTTCATTAGTTCGTCTACAAAAACATCATTACACCATACGAGGCGGTTGTGGTGTCGCACAAGTCCAAAGTGCGCGCCACCTACTTTCGCCGCGCGCCGCCATGCACGCACGGCGCGGCGTTCTTACGACGACAGCCACGAGCGCCCTCTGCTACAACGCCGCTCGTGGCCACCGCTGAAAGACATCGAGCACTTGGGACTGAGATAGCAACCAGTTAGGACCTTCGTAATCAGATAGGCACCAGTGAAGACTTTGCTATCGTACAGGCACTAGGCAGGCCTCTAACAACTATGTATCAACATTCTGCAGTACTATGTAAAAGTTAAGTATTGTTACATTCTGTGCAATATATATCTCTTTCTAATTTACTCTAGTGTTTATAGTTTCTGGCTGCTCCCCTCCGTACCTGCACCAGCGTGCTATTTTTGTTCCTGTGTCGGGCTCATTCCACTCGGCCATCGACACCTACGACGAAGCTGGGACACAAAAGCGGCGACGAAGTTGGGACACAAAAGTGGCGACGAGGAGTGATAGAACCTTGGACCAGCCCGCTTGCAGCAGCCAGACAGCAGCAGTCGGAGCACACAGAAATTGCTCCCGCCCACCCACCCTTATTCTAAGATTTTTGGGGGAACATTTTCAGTTACGTGTTTTGTGGACTTTTTTTGTTGCAGTGCGTCCTCATTCATATTGCATTTAAGTTTTGTTATAATTTACTTGTATGCGCGGCGCCTAATCGGTCAGCATGGCCACTACCCCGAACCCAAACTTAATGGAAATTATTCAGTTACAGACGGCGCAAATCACTCAACTACTGCAGGCCGTGTCGCAGTTGACGGCACAGGCTGCTCACCAACAACAACAGCCGTCACATCAGCAGCCCACACCTGCCGCTGCACCGCCTCCTACATTTCGCCAGTACAACGAACGTGAGGAAGAATGGAGCGACTACTTCGCACAGTTTCAAGAACTCGTCGCAGTCTACTTCCGCCTCCCGCGGAGTCCGGACGCGTTTACTGCTGCGCTCTGTGCGGTCGCGCTTTGTTTACGTTTCGCGGACGAGTGTGGTGCTACGTACTTATTCTTCCGTGCGTTTGTATACTCGTATCTGCCTTTTCGGGGAGAAACGTTCACGTGCAGAGTAGTGCGCGCCGGAATTGTGTGTGTTGTCTCAACCACACGTTCGTGGTAGCAGTACTACTCAGTGTATCTTCGAAATGGCCGACCCACCTAATACGGGTCAGGTCATCCAGTCCGCCATGGAAATATGTAATCAACCTGCAGCGATGGCTATCCCGCTGCCGGTGATGTCCGACAACCCTGCTGACGTACAGCAGAGTCAACTACCAACACAGGACCTACAATATGCACAACAACAAGGGCCACAGCAGCAACAGGAACCGCAGCTTCTACACCACCACCACCTACAATTCCAGCAGCAACTGACCCAGCAGCAACAGCTTCAGTTACTGCAGCTGCAACAACAGCAACACCAGCAATTCCTCCAGCAACAACATCAACAACATGAGTTACAACAGGTTAGTCAGCACCTCAGCCATTCCTGCGACCCCCCAGCATATTACCTAGTGGCGATACAGCTGCACAACCGCAGCAAGAAAGTGGTCCCCATAGTAAACGACTGTGTGTCGATTCTCCTTCAGTCACGGACTGTGAAATGAGCCAGGTACCGGTTTCCCACGCGTCTTCTACCGACGGCACCGGACAGGCAAACACAGAACGCACGCCGGTACAGACTTCTGCTTCTCCTGCCGCCGTTACTCGACCGAGTGTCAATAACCGATACAGTCGGACAGATGCAGGCCCCTACATTGTCTTCGTGGAGAGCTTAGATAAAAACATTGGCAAACTCCATCCCATGTCAGTGGGCAAGTTATTGTATTCCTATAGCTCTCACCTCAAGCACGATATTGTTGACATTAGTTCCTCAGGCAAGAACAGAGTTAAGATAGAACTGAAAACTGCTGCAGCTGCTAATAACTTACTAAATGTCCCTGCTTTCAAAGATCATAAGTTCGATGTTTACATCCCTAACTTTTTACTCCATACGTATGGCATTATCCATGACGTAGAGACCAGCTTAACGGACAAAGAGATAATTGATGCCATGGAAAGTGTTTATCCTGTAACAAGTATAAAACGATACACGAAGAAACATCCTTCCAATCCTGAGCTCACAGTACCCATTCCAGTCTGCATGGTGGTGTTTCGCTCTCAGACATTACCCTCTCATGTTGCTATTCTGGGGGCACGCTGCCCAGTGGTACCGTACGTTGCCCCAGTCATTCAGTGCACAAATTGCTGGCGTTTTCATCATCGGGCGAACCAGTGTCGAAGCCATACTCGTTGCAGCAGATGCGGCGGTCAGCACCAAGCTGATTCGTGCCCGGCGACGATTCCGACCTGTTTACATTTCTCTGGACAGCACCCTGTCACTGAGAGGTCATGCCCCATTTTTCTCCACCAGCAAGAGCTGCAACGTGCAAAGGCGTACGCCACGGCAGGAAGGGCACTCAGTGGCCCGCACCCCACATATTCAGCGGCCGTACGGAAGCCTCCTAGCCCTCAGAGTTCTGCGGACTTCCCGCCCCTACCTCCAAGGCATTTACAGCAACCGCAAGTCGCCGTACAAGAGCGTTCTACGGGGCCACCAATGCCGCCAGTGGCGCCCCAGCTGCGTTCACCCCCTAAGGAAGACAGGTATCAACGGAATGATGTTCCCATAGCAGACAGGGCGGGTGTCAGCTCCGTCATGAGCGGCACGGGGAAAAAACAAACTTCCAGACCCGCCTGGCGTCAGGGATTTTCAGACGTTAGTCACGAATATTCTATCTCCCAACATCTACCACAGGCCCCTTTACCACCCAACCCGTATCCTCCTCAGTACGGACAACAAGCAGTGCCACCACGTAACAATAGTGAATACATCGTAGAGAAAATTATCTGGTTTATCCTTCATCTCATAGAAGACGCGAAAACAATGCCACCTGGAACTTTGCAGATACAGCCTATTCGCCAACTATTAACGACTCTCCTTACTTCTAACAATAATGGCGAAATTTAAGATACTGCAGTGGAATGCGCGATCTGCGATTGCCAACAAGGGTGTACTTCAACGTGAACTTTGGATGCGGAAGATAGCAGTGGCCGCCATCTCTGAGACATGGTTTCAACCAGATACCATCGTACGCTTCCAATGATACCACGTTTACCGCCAAGAGAGAGATGATGGTCGAGGAGGAGTCGCCCTCTTTATCAATAATATGCTGCATCACACCCCTGTTCTGATTTCTCATGACGATATTGAAAGCTTTCAAGCGATAGCAGTAAACTTCTCATCTCCAATTGGTCGAATAACTATTGTGGCCCTCTACAGCCGACCACGGTCATACATTACCATTGAAGAGTGGTACGCTCTGGTACACCAGTTGGAACCTCCATTTCTGTTCTGCGGGGATTTTAATGCACACAACAGATTGTGGGGGTGTGCATATAACGATAGGCTGGGTGATGGCATTCTTGATATTATCGACGAGTTCAATCTTACCATCCTCAATGATGGATCCCCTACGTTACTTCCATTACCCGGACAGAGACCATCAGCCGTCGATTTGACTTTGTGTTCAGCGTCTGTTTCTTCATTCTTTACATGGTCTGTACTTTCCTATCCTATGGGTTCCAACCATTATGCTATTCTGCTCTCTTCACCAACCTCGTCACCGAACACGGCCTGTCGGCCGTCTCGCAAATGGAATGTCAGGAGGGCAGATTGGTCTCGGTATGGTGCCATCATGGATACACAACTTTCGTCGTTCCCCACCGAGTTGTCACTGCAAACAAGGTACGCTCATTATAGGAATTGCATCAACCTAGCAGCATCGCAGTCAATCCCACAGACGAGGGTGGTAACTGGCAGTAGACGTCTGCCGGTTGCCTGGTGGAACCAAGAGTGCTCGCGTCGAGTGGCGCAAAGGAGACTGGCATGTAGCCGTTTTAAACGGGAAACCACATGGGAAAACTACCTCGCCTACAAACGTATAGATGCGACCACCAAACGCTTTCTCAAGACTTGTAAGAAAGAACATTGGAAGAAATTTTGTGAACAGTTATCCCTGCATACTCCTGTCGGAAGGATTTGGTCAAAAGTTAACTCACTCAAACGAAAACCAATGCCTCCCAAGCGGTTTCAGACCTGGATAGACGAGTTTGCCAACATTGTAGCACCTCTTACGGCCATGCCAGAACCCAATGATCCCACCACAAATATCGCCGTTGAAGATCTTCAAGATGATCTCACCTCACCGTTCTCCCTCGCTGAACTCAACAGTGCGTTGCCGCCCTCGACCGATACGTCGCCTGGGCGTGACCAGATACATTACTCCATGATACGCAATTTGTCTGATGATGCAAAGCTTATTCTTTTGAATATCTTTAATGACATCTTGAGAGAGGGGTCTGTTCCAACCGACTGGACCACTCAGGTATTGGTTCCTATATTGAAACCTGGAAAAGACCCTGGTCAGGCAACGTCGTATCGCCCCATTGCATTGACGTCATGTGTGTGCAAGACCTTTGAACGTCTCCTCAAGGTCCGGTTAGAATGGTGGTTAGAGCATCACGATCTGTTCCCACGGACACAATACGGTTTTCGCAAGGGGAAGAGCACTTACGATAATATAACATCTCTTGCTATGGACATCGAAAGAACATTCCTGACAAATGGGTATTTGACGGCTCTTTTTCTTGATTTTTCGAGGGCTTATGACAATGTTTTGATACATAAACTTATAAATAAATTACAACTTTTGCATCTCCCGCTAAAGGTGTTAAGAATTATATACAGATTACTTTGTTGCCGCACTGTTTATATCCGTGACCAGGACAATGTGTTACATGGCCCACGAATCGTTTCCCGTGGCCTCCCGCAAGGTGCGATATTAAGCCCCTTGCTATACGCCTTGTATGTTGCCGACTTAGACTCTATCTTTCATCCTACTGTCAAAGTTCTACAGTACGCGGACGACGTTTGTATTTACGCCCACTCGCCGTGCTTTTGGGTGACAAACATATGGCTTACTACTGCATGTGAAAAACTGGCTGAATGGGACTTAGAACACGGACTCACGCTGTCGCCTGAAAAATCTACTGTGGTGATATTCACGAGGAAACGACAGAATTCTTTCTCTCCAGACCTTCAGCTCGGTCCATACAAACTGCCTGTTCGGTCATATGCTAAGTTCCTTGGTGTTTACTTCGACAGCAAACTGACGTGGACGCGCCATGTTGAATACCTCTTGGACAAAGTGGACACTACTGCAAATATCCTGCGTATGCTTGCCAGAGTTTGGGGGGGAGCCGATCCGACGGTACTCCTTACTCTTTATAAGGTCTTGATCCGCTCCGTTTTGGATTATGGCAGTATCGTCTACGCTACTGCAGCGCAATCGACCCTGCGCAAACTTGATGCCCTCCAGTACAGAATGCTTCGTCTTGTTCTCGGAGCTATGAAGTCAACACCCACCAACGCCTTGCTCGTGGAAGCGTCTGAAATGCCGTTAACTATACGTCGACAGATGCTGTCCGAAATTTTCCTCCTCAGCCGAGCGTCAATATGTGATAGTGCCTCTCTCAAAACGGTGCACCAATTTTGGAACCACACAGAAATGCATCACAGAAGAGGCGTGACCCGAGTTCCTTTACTGGTTCGCAGCTACGAGAAATGGAGACATCTCTTCCCACTCATCATACAGGACACCAAACTTCCTTGTTTCCGTTATTCTTATCATCTGTTTTTCAACCCAGTCCCGGTGACACACTTGCCATCAGACTACACAACGGGGACCAACATCACTCTCGACGTGGAACAGTTTCTTCTCCGCAACTGGCCACAGCATGCTCACATCTATACTGACGGCTCTAAAACTGAAGCAGGGGTGGGATACGCCTTCTTTTGCCCCTCTAACGGCACCTACCAAATGTTTGCGCTTCCGCCTGCGTCATCTATTTACACGGCAGAGTTACTGGCCATCAGGGAGGCCATTTATTACGGCACACGAACATTTAACTCTATATTGATCCTCACGGACTCCCAAAGCGTGCTGAAAAAAATTACAACATCCGACGTTTGACAAACGAACGAATAGATATATATTGGACGTCTTGGAGGCCATAACAAATGCACAGACAGTGGGCATAGACATCCACTTACTTTGGATTAAAGGACATCAAGGTATACCCCATAACGAAACAGTAGACCGCCTTGCCAAGAGAAGTATTACGGAAGGACAACACCGCCCCACGCCGATTCCATATACAGACTTACGAACGACGATTCGGAAAGCTGCCTATCGCACTTGGGACCACGAATGGCACCTCTCTCAAGCGTTTAAGGGAGGACACCTGGCAGCTATACAACCAAATGTCTCCTCACGACCGTGGTTTTCATCGATGACGCTTAGTAGACGTCATGCAACGTCTATCATTCGGATGAGACTGGGGCATGGATGTTACCCTGCCCACCTACACCGTTTGAAAATCATCGCTTCTCGGTATTGCGACAAAGATGTAACGGCAGTGGCGGATCTCAACCACATCATACTGGCATGCACCAAGTACACGGCCGCACAAAGTGTCTTCTACCGAACGCTGGTTGCGAGGGGTTACCCCCTCCCCACAAGTGTCACTGTCCTCCTTCATGGATTCGACAAGCTTAAGTACACTTTACTGAAGGACTACCTCAAAGTCACTGGCATACAGCTCTAATTTTAGAGCTAGTGTGTTTACCTTGAACATGCTCAGCGGGAAACTGCATAAGTGATTTTATATTATATTTTGACTTTTATTTGTCTTTGCACCTCTCGTATGGTCCTATGCTTTTTGCACTTTTGTTGTATTACAAATATCTGTCGTACTGTTAAATATGAATTGTTTTATGTCTTTACATGTGATTTTTCTACTTTTATTCTAAGGCTGTATGATGTATGATACTTATTAATATTGTGTTGTACATTGTAAGAATCTCAATTCTATTGTAATGTTGTCAATGTAATAACCGCTGGCTGTATGGTCACTGTCACCAAAAGCCATAATAAAGAATAAAAAAAAAAAAAAAAAAGAACTCGTCGCGGCTCATCAAATTACAGGTCAGAGAGTGAAGAACCTTTTCTTATCGATTGTGGGCCCCCAGACCTTCGTACTATTGCAAAAACTTTTCCCTCTCGCATCTCCTCGTGATGTAGACTTTGAACAAATTGTAGATGCACTGAATGCTCATTATGAGAGAAAAGTTCTTGTAGCCGCTGCACGATACCGATTTTTCAGACTTAAAAAATTTCCGCAGCAGTCACACCAAGAGTGGATTACGGAATTGAAGGGCTTAACCCGCAAATGTAAATTTACTTGCTCTTGTGGACTTTCGTATAGTGACGTGATGTTGAGGGATGCGATTACGCAGAATATTCAGGACCCCAGAATTAGAGCAGCAATTCTGAAACAGTCTGACTCCTCATTAGACAGTGTACTGCAGCTTATAGAAGCGCATGATACTTTTGACTTAGCAGATGTAGAAATGCAAAGCCACAGTGTAAATTCAGTGCGCCGTAACGGACGCTTTCCTAGCCGTAGTTCTCAGTGTAGCACTAGTGATTCTTACAATAGTACAGGCCGTGCTGAACAGACAGTGAACAGTAGCCAGTGTAAAAGTGCGACACAAAGGTCGCCCCGTCGTGTTAGAAACAGTGATTTGAATAACGGGCGCCAACGCTCATTTCAGAAAAATGTACGTAAATCTTGCCCCCAGTGTGTGTCTCGCCACAAGCGTGCTCATTGCCCTAGTCGCAACGCAACCTGTTATCAATGTGGCAAATCGGGACATGTGCAGTCTGTGTGTATGCAAATTAAAAACTCAAAGAACAGTAACGTTAGAAACGGTGCTTCGCAAAGTGCGAGAGCAGTGCATACAGTCAATGTCATAGACGCTGTGGAATTGAACAGTGCTTTACTTGGATCTCAATTGCAAGAAAGTAGTTCTGCGCCTATGGCGAAACTATATAGTGCACCACGTAGCAAGCGCCGACGAGCGCGTAAAACAGTGCAACGGCAAAGGGTTCGGGACAAGCAAAATGACTATGAACAGTGCATTCCTGTAGTGAAAATAGTGCCTTCTGCAACTGCTCCTTGTAATAGTGCCCAGTACTGTGTAGCTAGTGACAGTAGACATCAAGTAGCTACTCAAAAGTGTAGTGCAGTAGTTAGTGACTCTGTAGTAGCCTCGCATGCTTGCGCGGACGCCGATCCGGCGGTAGTGCCATCCAGTGACAGTGTTGTTAATCCGCTGCGTACCGAGTCTGCGCCGCTTACTTCACTACGCGGCCCGCGCAAGCGCAGTAAACAAACCGTAGCAGACGTTGCTCACATTCGCGCACCTGTCGAGCGCCGCAAGCAAAAACTGTTTGTGACTCTCTTCATAGAAAATAAGACGGTGCAATTTCAGCTTGATACTGGTTCCGCTGTTACATTAATTAATAAAGACACTTATGAACTTCTGGGTTCGCCAAAATTGTCGCCGTCACAGCAAGTGTTAACAGCTTATACAGGTCAAAATATTCCCGTGCTAGGAACGTGTAGCCTGCCCGCCTCTTTTCAAGGTGTAACAAAAACAGTTGCTTTTGTAGTTCTTCAGGCCAAATCGACACAGAACATTTTTGGTCTAGATGCTTTTGACTTGTTTGGTTTATCAATTCAAAGAGATGTCCTTCAAATTTCGTCAATAGTGCCTCAGGATAAAATCAATGCATTGTGTGACAAATATAGTGACTTGTTTTCGCCGGAACTAGGTTGTGCTAAAGACTTCGTGGCACATGTAACTTTAAAAGAATCTGCAGTTCCAAAATTTCGTAAAGCTAGACCAGTGCCTATCGCCTTGCGTGATACAGTTGCCGAAAAACTTAAACGTTGGCAAGATAGTGGGGTGATTTCTCCTGTTTCTGCGAGTCAGTGGGCCTCGCCTATAGTAATTATACCCAAGCCGTCAGGAAAACTTCGTCTCTGTGCGGACTTCAAATCAACAGTGAACAGTCAAACAATTGTAGACACTTATCCCCTGCCCAGACCTGACGAACTAATGGACAAATTAGGACAGTCTCGTTTCTTTTCTAAGATTGATTTAGCAGAGGCATACTTACAGATTCCACTTGATGACGAGTCAAAAAAGTTTTCGTCATTAATACTCACATGGGCCTTTTTCAATTTCAACGCCTACCCTTTGGCAGTTCTTCCGCTCCCGCTATTTTTCAGCGTTTTTTGGAACAGCTGACAGTTTCTGTACCGTGTTGCACGAACTACTTAGATGATATAGTGGTATCCGGACGTACAGTTGAAGAACATTTATCAAACCTGGAGTGCCTTTTCAAAGTGTTGACTGTAGCAGGTCTACGCTGTAATAAAGCAAAGTGTTCGTTTTTTCAGACTGAAATAGAGTACCTAGGCCATGTGATTAATGCCCAAGGAATCCATCCCTTACAGTCACATCTTCGAGCAATCAAAGACTTGCCTCCTCCTAAGAATGTGCACGAACTTCAAGCAGTAATGGGAAAGCTTAACTATTATTTCAGGTTTATTCCCAATGCCTCTCAGATTGCAGCTCCACTGCATCACTTACGTAGGAAAAATGTTCCTTTTGTATGGTCTAAAGATTGTCAGGTTGCCTTTGACAAACTAAAGTCTGCACTACTCAGTGATGCATGTTTGATTCCCTTTGACCCACAGAAGCCTGTAGTGTTAGCAGTTGATGCCTCGTCGTACGGTCTGGGTGCCGTTCTGTCGCATCGTATTGGTTCTTACGATCGTCCTATTGCCTTTGCATCCAAGCTACTGACGCCAACGCAACAGAATTACAGTCAGATAGAAAAGGAGGCCTTAGCAATCATTTACGGCGTCACAAAGTTTCATCATTATCTCTATGGCAGAAAATTCTATTTGTTGACAGACCACAAGCCTCTCACGTCGTTGTTCTCACCCACAAAGCCGATTCCGCCCCGTACGGCACAAAAGCTTCAGAGATGGTCCTTGATATTGTCTAATTATCAGTATGAGATTTTGTACCGACCTACCACTAAACATGCTAACGCGGACACACTTTCCCGACTTCCGGTTGGCCAGGATGTATCATTTGATTCTTCAGAAATGGCATGTTGTCAGATACACTCCAGAGATGCTTCCGCTGTCGCAGACTTTCCTTTGAACTCTCGTCGGGTTGCACAGGAAACAGCTGCGGATGCAGACCTAAGTGTGGTAGCACGTTTTGTTCGCTCAGGGTGGCCTGCCAGAGCCAAAGACATTGATCGGCCTCTGGTTCGACGTTATTTTGCACAACGTCATGCATTGTCTTTAAGTCAGGGTGTACTGTTGTTGCATACCGACAACGACCAAGCAAGAGTGATTGTTCCTCGTTCCCTGCAACGAGAAGTGTTACGCCTCCTGCATCAAGGACATTGGGGCATTGTTAGGACAAAGCAACTGGCCAGACGTCATTGTACCTGGGTTGGTATGGACGCTCAGATAGAGAGCATGACATCACAGTGTACAGTTTGTGCGGAGCATCAGGCGGCTCCTCCACAGCGTTTCTCAGACTGGCCACGCCCCAAGGGACCATGGCAACGTTTACATATTGACTTTGCCGGACCTTTCTGGAATACGCGCTGGTTAATTGTTGTGGACGCTTTCAGCAAGTTTCCTTTTGTGATTGCCATGAACTCAACGACAGCTTCTAGTACAATCAGTGCCTTAACATCAGTGTTTTGCATCGAAGGCTTGCCTGAAACTATCGTCAGTGACAATGGACCTCAGTTTGTTAGTGCGGAATTTCAACAGTTTTGTCGTGTGAATGGTATTCAGCATATTACCACTGCACCTTTTCACCCTCAGTCCAATGGTGAAGCAGAACGTTTCGTTCGAACATTCAAGTCTCACATGGACAAGATGAAAGGTCAGCACTCCAGGCAGCAAGCTCTTCAAATTTTCCTGTCTACCTATCGGTGCATGCCACGTGACGGCCCGTCTCCTGCCGAGCTGCTACACGGCCGCCGTCACCGCACTCTCCTTCACCTGCTGCAGCCTCCCACGCACCGAGTCGGTTCGTATGGCGCTACGCGTTTTCAGGTTTCCACGCCAGTGCTGTACAGGGTGTTTGCTGGAAACAAGAAGAAACTATGGATGCCGGGCATCATTCAGCGCGTGCTAGGTCGCAATATGTATGTTGTCCGTTCTTCCACAGGGTCGGAGCTTCGGCGCCACGCAAACCAATTGCGTCTGCATAGGCCGCGCGATCCTGTCTCCGGTTTCTTGATTCCAGACCCAGTTCACCGCCAGGGAGCACAACCACATCGTTCGTCCCCGGACTACGAGATCGTCCCGATGGAGATCGACGCGACGCCGCCGCTGTCGCCGCCGCAGATGACAGCGTCACCGAGAGGGACTCCGGGACCGTGCGGGCTCCCTCAGCTTGGGCCACGCACCTCAGAAGAAGATGACCTGCTGGGCGGGGGTGTGCGCCCTTCCCCAGGTTTCGGTGGGTTTCCTGGAGGATCGCAAGGCGGATGCCGGGGCGCGGACGGCGTCTCGATCCCAGCCTCAGCTACGACGCCCGTCCCACCAGTAACGCCCCCGCCCAGGCCCTCCTCCCAGTGCCGTCGCCGTGGCCCTCAGCCCTACGCCACGACGGCGCGGCGGTTTGGGGGGGAGGGGTGTGGTGTCGCACAAGTCCAAAGTGCGCGCCACCTACTTTCGCCGCGCGCCGCCATGCACGCACGGCGCGGCGTTCTTACGACGACAGCCACGAGCGCCCTCTGCTACAACGCCGCTCGTGGCCACCGCTGAAAGACATCGAGCACTTGGGACTGAGATAGCAACCAGTTAGGACCTTCGTAATCAGATAGGCACCAGTGAAGACTTTGCTATCGTACAGGCACTAGGCAGGCCTCTAACAACTATGTATCAACATTCTGCAGTACTATGTAAAAGTTAAGTATTGTTACATTCTGTGCAATATATATCTCTTTCTAATTTACTCTAGTGTTTATAGTTTCTGGCTGCTCCCCTCCGTACCTGCACCAGCGTGCTATTTTTGTTCCTGTGTCGGGCTCATTCCACTCGGCCACCGACACCTACGACGAGGCTGGGACACAAAAGCGGCGACGAAGTTGGGACACAAAAGCGGTAACATCGCTTCCAAATTAATAACATAGGATGGGCTACCCTTATTCATTTTGCACCATAAGCTTCCAACAATGTCATCCACCTGACAGGTAATCATTCATATATAATCATGAATTGTTTCAGTAGCTTGTGTATTACATAATGTGTCAGAACTTACCCTGTTTGTGTTATCCTCTATTTCAGCTGCTATGACATATCTTATACTAATTATAATAAATATGTTCTATAAGACATAATTCAAAATAATTTGAAACCCTCAAGTGGTCATACCTTTCTCTTTCCAAACAGAAACTTAGACTTATGAGATCCTCCTGATTTTGCAAATTATGGTCTGCTACATTCATGTGATCATTAATGACATCATTTACATTTTCAGTAACATTTTTCTCTACCCCATTATTTATTAAATCTATTTGATCTACATGATTAGGTTCATCATTATACGACCGCACCTCACCAAACTGCTCATGATTGTTACTTTTTGTTTGCTCCCTTTCCATATTTCTGAGCATAAACCTTCTCTCATTATAGCTAGCCATTCTAATATTTATATAATTTAATAATTTATTACAGATCTGATTTAACGAGATTGTAATTCCACCTTTAAAGGTAAAGCAGTCAACAATCCGAAGATTGGTTTGAACACCAAAGTGCTTTACTAGGCATGGTCCTGTTTGGAGGTGGTATGCCGTTGCCTTCCTCCGACCTT
The DNA here is from genome assembly GCA_026315105.1 of Locusta migratoria. Classification (NCBI taxonomy): domain Eukaryota; kingdom Metazoa; phylum Arthropoda; class Insecta; order Orthoptera; family Acrididae; genus Locusta; species Locusta migratoria. The sequence goes on from CM048749.1 coordinate 216,218,463, forward strand.
CGAACTGACTTACCCAGCCAGTTATAGGGGGACCTACAGTTTACCGTGGGTTCCGAACCACGGTGCTACTCGGTATTTTTCACATGAGCAATGCTGCAGAGGTGAAAGTAGTGGAAAGTGACAAAATTACAGGCCTATCTCATTGACGTCGATTTGCAGTAGGATTTTGGAACATATACTTTGTTCGAATATTATGTACTACCTCGAAGAGAACGACCTATTAACCAATAGTCAGCACGGATTCAGAAAGTATCGCTCTTGCGAAACACAGCTTGCCCTTTATTCACATGAAGTGTTAAGTGCCATCGACAAGGGATCTCGAATCGATTCCATATTTCTGGATTTCCGGAAGGCTTTTGATACTGTACCCCACAAGCGGCTTCTAATGAAATTGCGTGGTTATGGAATATCTCCCTAATTGTGCGATTGGATTCACGATTGCCTGTCAGAAAGGACACAGTTCGTTGTAATTGACGGTAAGTCATCGAGTAAAACAGAAGTGATATCTGGCGTTCCACAGGGAAGCGTTATTGGTCCCCTACTCTTCCTCGTGTCTATAAACGATTTAGGAGATAATCTGAATAGCTCCCTTAGACTGTTCGCGGATGATGCTGTCGTTTATCGGTTAGTGAAGTCAACAGAGGATCAAAAGCAACTGCAAAGCGATTTAGACAAAATTTCTACTTGGTGCGAAAATTGGCAATTGACACTAAATAAAGAAAAGTGTGAAGTAATACACATGACCACTAAAAGAAATCCGCTGAACTTCAATTACGCGATAAATCAGTCAAACCTTAAGGTCGTAAATTCTACCAAATACCTAGGAGTTACAATTACGAACAGCTTTGACTGGAGAGAACACATAGAAAATATTGTGGGGAAGGCGAACCAAAGGTTACGTTTCATTGGCAGAACGCTTAGACGATGCACCAGCTCCACCAAAGAGACTGCCTACATCACACTTGTGCGTCCTCTCTTGGAGTAGTGTTGCCCCTTGTGGGACCCTCACCAGGTGGGACTGACGGAAGATATTGAGAAGGTTCAGAGAAGGGCAGCTCGTTTTGTTTTATCACGTTACGGGGGGGAAAGCGTCACGGAAATGTTGCACGAATTGGGGTGGAAATCATTAAAAGAAAGACGTTATTCATTGCGGCGTGATCTGTTTGCGAAGTTTCAATCACCGACTTTTAGTTCTGAATGTGAAAATATTTTGCTAGCACCCACCTACTTAGGGAGACATGACCATCCCAATAAAATAAGAGAAATCAGATCGAAAACGGAACGATTTGGGTGTTCTTTCTTCCCGCGCGCTATTAGAGAATGGAACGGTAGAGAAAAGTTATGAAGGTGGTTAATGAACCCTCTGCCAGGCACTTAAATGTGATTTGCAGAGTATCTATGTAGATGTAGATAAAAATCCTAGGACCTGGCGGGGATCGAACCCGCGACCTTTAGATTTGTAGTCTGGCACTCTACCACTGTGCAACCGAGGCGCACAATTGCACCTTTATAAACAATAAATATTGAATAATATGTACAGAGTAATCCTATGTTGTTACAATATAATCTGAACTGTTCTGGGTTTACATTTACATTTGTCGATTTACTACCGACGAGAAGCTCTTCCTCGTGATGCTGAATTGACGTTCCGCTGCTTCAGGACCCGGTGCAGCTGCTCACGTCGCGTCGTCCAATCCGCCCGACCACCTGTCGTTGCTGTTACGTTGCTTGCCGCTGGCGCTGCGCCGTTGCCTCGTCAAAATGTATAATCCTTCTCCCTGGAAATTAACGTAATCACACGGACGGCGCACACGAAAACTCGTTCACCGGCAAATCACTGTTGCTCGCGGAACCTATAGCCACTGTCAAAACTTCACTTTAAGTCCAGAATTAATATCATGCAGCACAGGTTAAATACTGATATTACGTTCATCAGCAGAGTTAAATTTAATTGTTCTGCTCTTAATTAATTCTCGCGCTCTAGCACTGTTCTTAGGCAGTTGCATCACAAAACTTTTCCGAGTTTAAACTTTGCTGTTATTCCAAAGCACTCAAACTTCGAAGATTTTCCCACCAGGGATGCCATGTACGGCGGGGTCGGAGATAAATAAGGTGTATAGAGAGTTTGATAAAAGTGATTCGAATGTTATATAATCCATCTTTCTAATACTTTCTCTGACACTTTCCCTCGGAGGTATTATCACATTTCGTGTGTCACTATCACAGGGTTTAATTTCGTAGTACTGCACGCGAGTGCCGTAGAACTACATGCATTGTCAGTGCGTGCACCTGAAGTTTCTTTTCACTTACCTGACATCTTGGCTTGACAGCGCACAGTTCGTTGTTCCTACTATCTAGAAGTGAAGTTTTGTGTAACTTTCAAAATTGTCGCTACTTTTCATACTATATATTTGTATGTCGTGAAACAACAACGGACATATGTAATATTGTCCATGACCTCGTACACTTGAATTCTAATCGCAGTTGTTGAAGAATATAAAGTCTGAACTGCCTGACAATTTTAAGAGCGCGATTGTCTTGGGCCTTAACGCAAGAGCCGTCTATGCTCGACTGCCTGCAACTGGTCAGTGCTGGGAGAACCAGCCATGACAAAACTGTTTCACCTGGTGTGTAAGATGTGCGAGACACGCGAAGTATCCTCAGACTTCAAGAAAAATGTTATAATCCCCATTCCAAAGAAAGCAGGTGCAGACAGGTGTGAAAACTACAGAACCATCAGTTTAATAAGTCATGGTTGCAAAATATTAACACGAATTATATACAGAAGGATGGAAAAGCTGGTAGAAGCTGACCTCGGGGAAGATCAGTTTGGGTTCAGGAGAAATGTAGGTACACGGAAGGCAATACTCACTTTACGACTTATTGTAGAAGATAGATAGGCAAACCTACATAACTAGCTTTTGTAGATTTGGAGAAGGCTTTTCAAAATGTTGATTGGAATAAACTCTTTCAAGTTGTGAAGCAAGCAGGAGTAAATATAGGAAGCGTAAGGTTATTTACAACTTGTACAAAAACCAGACAGCGGTTGTAAGAGTTAAGGGGAATGAAAGGGATGCAGTGGTTGGGAAGGGAGTAAGACACGGGTTTGTAGCCTTTCTCCAATAAAATTCAATTTGTGCATTGAGCAAGCTATAAAGGAAAGCAAGGAGAAATTTGGAGAAGTAATTAAAGTTCAGGGTGAAGAATTAAAAACATTGTGTTTTGCCGACGACATAGAAATTCTGTCAGAGACAGCAAAGGACCTGGAAGAGCAGTTGAACGGCATGGGCAGTGTGCTGAAAGGTGCATATAAGATAAACAGTAACAAGAGCAAAACTAGAGTAACGGAGGGCAATCTACGAAAATCATGTGAAACTGAAGGAATTAGATTAGGTAACGAAAGAATAAAGGAGGTAGATGAGTTTTGTTACTTGGGCAGTAAAATAACAAATGATGGTCACAGTACAGAGGACACAAAATGCAGAATGACAATGGGTAGAAAAGCGTTCTTGGAAAAAAGAAATTTGTTAACATCGAATATTGATTTAAGCCAAGGGAAGTCCTTTCTGAAGGCATTTGTGTGGAGTGTTGCCTTGTATGGGAGTGAAACATAGACGATAAGCTGTGCGGACAGGAAGAGGATAGAGGCTTTAGAAATGTGGTGCTACAGAAGAATGCTGAAGAGTAGGTGGGTAGATCGCATAACTAATTAAGAGGTACTGAACAGAATTGGTGAGAAAAGGAATTTTTGGCATACCCTGACTAAAAGAAGGGATCGCTTGGTAGGACACATTCTTAGACATCGAGGAATCGTAAATTTAGCATTGGAGAGAAGTGTGTGGAGTAAAAATCGTAGAGGGAGACCAAGAGACGCGTATAGTAAAAAATTCAAGTGGATGTGGGTTGTCGTTCTTATGAGGAGACATTGCTCAGGTTAAGGTATTAGGGATAGCTGCATCAAACCAGTCTCCGCACTGAAGACCATAACAAGATAACAAACATATATATTTCTTTTGGAGTGACCCTCGTATATCAGCCTACAATTATGACAAAGAAAGCTGCAAAGTTTTTCCTAAGGGCATAGGTTACAAGCGGCCTACGTTTTTGTGCAACTGTTCCGTGTAAACTACGTATGGCCCCAGTCTGTACCTTTTCAAAAAGTTGAGAGACCTCTGAGAAAGTGCATTTCCCACAGGTGGCTAATTATTCGCAGAATGGTGTTTAGAAGTTGTCCAGGAGCAGTCGTAACAGGAGGATCACCTACATTTGAAACAATAGCAAGCAAAACTTTGTCACTTGTTTCCCGCGGTGATGGAGCTAGAGCTGCTCTGTCCGTCAACATCTACATACATATCCCGCATTGCACCCAAAGGTACGCCGCAGAGGGTACTCAGTACCACTACTAGTCACTTACATTTCTGTTCCACTTGTGACAAGTCTGATTTTATATCTTCATTGGTTTAATAATAGTATTCAGAGTTTTCGTATCTTAGTTTGGACTTGTAAATTTTCTAGAAGCCAAGTAGCTGGCTGGCAGTAGAGAAAGTGGCATGATGCAAAAGATGGAAGGGGTGGGAAAAAAATTACAGATGGCGCAGATCATGTTTGGACCGTGAGAAAGCACGGCAGTGTAGCATAGACGTGATCTGATTGGGTGCCGCCTTCCCTACCGGTGCTACCATTAATACATTTCGTTTATTAATATTTAAGAAAGTAAACATTAGATAATAGCGCAATTACACACTTTTTTGAAAATAAGCGTTCTTTTGAAACGATTTGAGACTTTGTTCATAGTAATTTATATAAACAAAATACTAGCTACGAATCTAGAAGGTTCCTTTGGTGCCAAAAAAGACAGAGGCAGCAACTAGCAGTCACGCCTGGCCGAGCATAGTCCAGTGCCGACCTTCGAAAATCTAACTTGTAGCACCTTGTCTCACTACGGAGTATATTAAAACTTGTACATTTATCATCGTGGCACTATTATTTATTGTGATGTGACTATCGTTCAGTGTACCGCTTATATTTGTGGATTTCGCTGAGCGTGTGTAAAAGCTGGAAGAATATATTTAAAATCCACTGGCATCCCGTGTTTTATGAAGAATATCGTAGTTAGAGCTCTTAAATCATTTTCGCAGCATTTTAGCTTCAGGCATCATGAATCTGCGACCTGTGTGCTGAAACTGCGTGAGACTTTACCTACTTCGAGATCTAAGGTCGGTAATATATATTTTTTTGACGACGTTACAGCGTTCAGTGAATGAAATAAATCGCAATTTGCGATCAGTTATGGCTTCACCGTACCAGGTTTAAATGGAATATACAAGCTGAGGCTGGGCTCCTGACGACAATCAATTATATCTTGATACCTCCCTGATGCGGAAATACAGGTTTCAGGCTGCGAGCATTACAGAACAAATAGGCTGTGGTAATAGGAAAGAGACAGCTTGGCGAATGGAGATTTGGGTGTGGCGGGAGACGTGCAGGGAAGAGTCTGCTTACTGTGTCCTTGGTGGCGGCATGGTCAACGCGTCTGCTTAGTAAGTAGATCTCGGTTTAGAATCCCGGCCGGGCACAAATTTTCATTCGCCGCAATTTGGTATTCCATCTAAACCTAGTACAGTGAAGCCATAACTGTTCGCAAATTTCGATTTATTTCATTAAAAGAACTTTGTTTCACCAGTCTGAAGAATTGGTGGATCTACAGCCCCTCATACAATATGCGTTACCTAGTGCAAATAGGGCCATAAGTGCATGCATCCCTAGTAATAGGAATGAGGGTAAAGCAGGGGAAATTTATGAGAGGGTGGAAGATTGTGCTGAGAGAGTGTAAGGAACTTTACAACAAGACGGTGTTAACATCTTTTAGAAAAACTTGCTCTCGACCAGTGACTATTTTCTTTCCTCTTGATGAACTATTTTATTTCATTAGAAAACATATTTAAATTGAATTTCTACCAGGCAAGCTGTACACTCCTATATAGAACTATGGAAAAATAAATGCTTTTATGAATCTGTACGAGTCCTAATCTCTGTGACCTTGTCTTTGTGGTGTTTACACGGATTGTTGGTTATTGGCAGTAGAATCGTTCTGGATTCCGCTTCAAATTAAAACAAAAAATAATAAAAAACATAAAAAAGAAAAAAAAATTCAATTGTTTGTATATGTATGGGACTTAACTGCTTGGTTATTAGTCCGTAGCTTACAAACTACTTAAAATAAGTTAAACCAATCTCAGGACAATACATACACGCAAGCCCGTGGAAGGATTCGAACCTCCGACGGCAAACAGCCGCGCGCACCGCAGCACGGCGCCTCAGTACGCACGGCTATTCCGCTGCGGCTCCAAATCCCGACCCTCTAAATTTGTTCAAGAGTGTATCTCGAAAAGAACATCGCCTTTCCTGCAGAGACTCCAATTTGAGTCCTCGAAGCATTTCAGTAACACTCGTCCACAAGGGCGGATTCAGGGAGGGGTGGCACAGGGGCATGTGACCCCCCTCCCCCCCCCCCCGGTCTCCCGACGAAAAATGAGAGAGAGAGAGAGAGAGAGAGAAGGAAAAGAGAGAGAGAGAAACGGAGGAGGGAGAGAAGAGAGAGAGGGCGAGGAAGGGAAATAATATCAGCATCAGATTAATTAACTTCTACTTACGGGCAGCATGTAATTGTGGGTTTAAAATGAAAATTCCCTGTAATTAACATAATGAAATTTGAGGTTTTTTGTTATGCTTCCATTTAATGGCTTCTTGCTTATTTTCTCAGTAATTTACGATAAAAATAAATAAAAGTTGTTTATTGTTTTGTGATTGCTTGGGAGATAAATGAGGTATTGTGTATGTTTTACTCATACTCATTTGAGGTTTTTTGTTATGCTTCCATTTAATGGCTTCTTGATTTTTTTATCAGTAGTTTACGATAAAAATAAATAAAAGTTGTTTATTGTTTTGTGACTGCTTGTGTATGTTTTACTCATACGTAACTAAAGGATTGAACTATGTGAAAAAACTGTGCATTTCAAGGGCTGTGTTCAGCCTAGCGCGTTCAGGCGTTTTCGGTAAACGGTTCATCTCTCTGGATTCTTTCTCTCGACACTGAGAGAGAGTACTGCCTCCCATTATAAAAAAGTTTTATTTGAAGCTAGACGTTTCGATTTTCCAGTTATTGGAGCAAATTAGAAATTTCAACGGCATTTTTCCAAACACTTAAGCTACAAAGGATTTTCATGGTAGTAGAAATTCTTCTTGAAACATAGTGAAGTGTAATTTTCAGAATGAAATTTTCACTCTACAGCGTAGTATGCGCTGATATGTAACTTACTGGCAGATTAAAATTGTGTGCTGGAACCGGAATTCGAACCTGCGATCTTTGCCTTTCGCGGGCAAGTGCTCTACCGTCTGGACTATCGCGGGACACGTCGCAGTCTGCCCTTACAACTTTACTTCTGCCAGTGCTCACCTCCTACTTTTCAAACTTCACCGAAGTTCTGCAAACCTTGCAGAATGCAGGACTAGCACTTCTGGGAGAAAGTATATGGTGGAGACATGGCTTAGAGCAGCCCAAGGGATGTTTCCAGAATGAGGAGTGCTAGTCCTGAAAAGTTCACAGCAGAACTTCTGTGAAGTCTGGAACGTAGGAGACGAGGTACTGGCAGACGTTCTGTTGACGGACTGTGAAGCGTGCCGGGATAACTCATACGATAGAGCGCTGCCCGCGAAAGGCAACGGTCCCAGGTTGTAATCCCGTTTCTGTCACACAATTTTGATCTGGCAGGAAGTTTCAAGTGTAATTTTGTTGATGAGGTAACTTTCTTGAAAACCTATCTCGTTTTGTGTAGCCACTTTACAAAACACGAAGAAGAAATTGATTCAAAGCAACGCAAACACAGAAAATCTGATTTCAATTTTTTGAGGGAATTTAAAACTTAGCGCGACATATTTACTGGCTGTTTGATTGTTGTTCGGTGCATTGTTTGATAATGAAACAGCAACGCCGCATACAGTATTGTTTGTCCACGGTAAGCTGACGATTCGTGCGCTGGCTGTTGGCAGTGGCAGGAGGCGTGTACCATGGCTGCCGGGAGGCGAGGAGCAGTAAGCGGAAGGCAGCGTAGCAGTGTTGGAAACGTTACCCGTAACAATATCTGCAGTAATATTTTGCGTCTAGGAACAGCCTAACAGCTCTCCGAAATACATGAATGTCCAAATAGTGCAGATGTTTTCTGCTGCTGGCATCACCAGGTAAAATCGTCTTCACTTGTCAAATTAAATACTTCCGTCTAATTACCAATGCACTACTCGTTTCCGTGCACTATGGAGTCATTCTCAAGTTCCTATTATTAGAAAAAGTATTACAATGATTCAATCACATTCAACAGTGAAAAGTTCAATAACTTACCACATAATAAAAAAGTTTCGGAAAACTACATTTACCAAAAAGACAGTCAAACCATTTGCGCCGCACTGAAAACGCCGTGTGATCTGGGGCGCAATGTCACGGCGTACGCGGCCTCTCTCACTAGAGGTTTGAGTCCTCTCTCGGCCATAGGTGCGTGTGTTGTCCTTAGAATGAGTTTGAAATAGTTTGTGAGGCTAGGGACCGAGACCATAGCAGTTTGGTCCCTTCCGATTACAAACATTTGAACAATCTTTTTTTTTTATGGATACCATATGGCCTAGGTGTTGGTTCAATCACCATTACGTCATTTGGCTCATTTAATATCATAATCATTGTACAAAACTGTTATTTTTGACCATATTGTACAATTTTGTTTAAATTTTCAAGTGGTCAGTCTTATTCACTCTTATAGTCCAATTATTCCAACGTTCGTTTTCAGCTGTTTGCAAGCGTTTCATCCTTTATGATAATGAAGGGTACTACAAGTGTGACTACAGCTGAACACGGGGTATTCAGGCTCTAAATGCTCTGTTATTTATTTATTTATTTTTTTTTTGGGGGGGGCGGTAATATAGAAAATTTGCACTGTTTAATGTGACTATGACTGTAATAAAATTTATATATATATATATATATATATATATATATATATATATATATATATATATATATATATATATATATATATATGTTCACCCTCCTCAGCCTTGTCACCCCCCCCCCAAAAAAAAAAGAAAAAAAAATTGTATCCGCCCCTGCTCGTCCACTGTTCCAAGTAACCAGCAACAAGCCTAGCCGCCCGCCTCTGAATTACTTCTGTCTTCCTTTAAAACCGGTGTGGTAGTATCACAAACATTTGAAGAATACTCAAGACGAGGTCGCACAAGTGATTTATATGTGTTATACTTTAGAGGCGAATCACAACTTTCCAAAATTCTCAAATTAAACCGATCATCCGCCTTCCCCACGACTCTCATATGAACGTTCCATTTCATACCGCTGTGCAGTATTACGCCTAGATATTTGACGCGACTCTGTCAAGCTGCACACTACCATTGCTCAATTCGAACATTACGGCATTGTTTCTTCTGCTCATCTGCATCACCTTATATTCTACATTGAGAGCTAGTTGCCATTCCTTTCACCAGCTAGAAATTTGGTCCAAGTCATCCTGCATCCTACAACAGTGATTCAATAACGACACCCTCTTGAACACGACAGCATCAGCAGCATCCAACCGCAGATAGTAACTTGTAGGATGGCTGGCTCATAGCTGTTGGTACTGAGTTGCTAAGAAATTTCGTAGGTCGTAGATTACATCATAGGGGCAATGGGTGGGAAAAAATGACATATGATGTTGTTGTTGTTGTTGGGGTCTACAGTCCGGAGAATGGTTTGATGCAACTCTCCACAATACCCTGTCCTGAGCAAGGCTCTTCGACTCCACATAAGAACGGCAAACTACATCTGTCGGAATGTGCTTACTGTATCCATCTCTTGGTCCTCCTCTGCGGTTTTTACCCTAAACACTTCCCTCCAATGATACATTCACAATTCCTTGATGTCTAAGAATATGTCCTACCAATCGATCCCTTCTTTTAGTCAAGGTATGCCAGAAATTCCTTTTCTCCCCAATTCTCTTTAATACCCCCTCATTAGTTACGCGATCCACCCACCTAATCTTCAGCATTCTTCTGTAGCACCACATTTCAAAAGCCTCTATCCTCTTCCTGTCCGCACTATTTATTGTCCATGTTTCACAAATGCCTTCAGAAAAGACTTCCTTACACTTAAATTAATATTCGATGTTAGTAAATTTCTCTTTTTCAAAAATGCTTTTCTTCCCATTGCCATTCTGCATTTTATACCCTCTGTACTGCGACCATCATTTGTTATTTTACTGCCCAAGTAACAAAACTCATCTACCTCCTTTATTCTTTCGTTACCTAATCTAATTCCTTCAGTTTCACATGATTTTCGTAGATTGCCCTCCGTTACTCTAGTTTTGCTCTTGTTACTGTTTATCTTATATGCACCTTTCAGCACACTGCCCATACCGATCAACTGCTCTTCCAGGTCCTTTGCTGTCTCTGACAGAATTTCTATGTCGTCGGCAAAACACAATGTTTTTAATTCTTCACCCTGAACTTTAATTACTTCTCCAAATTTCTCCTTGCTTTCCTTTATAGCTAGCTCAATGTACAAATTGAATAACATCGGAGAAAGGCTACAACCCTGTCTTACTCCCTTCCCAACCGATGCTTCCCTTTCATGCCCTTCGAGTCTAATAACTGCGGTCTGGCTTTTGTACAAGTTGTAAATAACTCTCCTTTCCCTATATTTTACCCCTCTCTGACTTCAGAATTTGAAATAGTGTATTCCAGTCAACATTGTAAAATGTTTTCTCCAAATCTACAAAAGCTAAAAATGTAGGTCTGCCTTTCCTTGATCTATCTTCTAAGATAAGACGTAAAGTGAGTATTGCCTCCCGGGTTCCTACGTTCCTCCTTAATCCAAACTGATCTTCCCCGAGGTCAGCTTCTACCAGCTTTTCCATTCTCCTGTAGATAATTCGTGTTAAAATTTTGCAGCCAAGGCTTATCAAACTGATGGTTCTGTAATTTTCACACCTGTCTGCGCCTGCTTTCTTTGGAATGGGGATTATTACATTTTTCTTAAAGTCTGATATATGTTGAAAGTTTTACAATGTGTAGATACTTCCTATAGGAACAACATTTTCATTTCTCGCATAATCCTCATCCCTCCCAACTGCCTTACGTCATCTTGGAGCCAGCGCCTGTATACTTGCACGGTATACGGAGCCACGTTTGGCAGCGTGCACAAGGGAATCATCATATTCAAATCTTGTTCCACGAAGAGAGTCTTTCAGTTTCCCAAAGTGTTAATAGTCACATGGAGCCAGGTAAGGACTGTAAGGCGGGTGTTTCAGTGTTGTCCATCCGAGTTTTGAGATCGCTTCCATGGCTTTTTTGACTGACATGTGCCCGTGAATTGTAGTTCAACAGCAAAACATCGTGCTTTTGCCGACGTGGTCGAACACGACTGAGTCGAGCTTGAAGTTTCTTCAGTGACGTCACATATGCAACATAATTTGTGGTGATTCAACGTGGCATGATATTTACAAGCAAGAGTCCTTCGGAATCGAAAAACACCGTAGCCATAACATTTCCAGCAGAAGGTGTAGTTTTGACTTTTTTCTTTTCCTTGGGTGAATTTGCATGATGCCACTGCGTTGATTTCCTCCTCGTCTCTGGTGAAACATAATGGAGCCATGTTTCATCACCTGTCACAATTCTTCCAAGAAATACATCACCACCATTCCCGTACTGTTTCAAAAGTTCACTGCATACCGTTTTCCGCGTTTCTTTGTGATCCACTATCAACATCCTGGGAACCCACCTGGCACAAACATTTTTTAATGCCAACACTTTCAGTATTCTGCAAACAGTTACTTCCCCTATCCCAAAGTAGCGCGACAATTCGTTCACTGTGATGCGTCTGTCAGCAGTCACCAATTCGTTACTCTTTGCTCATTGTCTGGAGTGTGCCGCTGCGAGGACGATCCTCAATATTGCCGTGTCCGCCGGCCGCGGTGGCCGAGGAGACTGAGGCGCTCCAGTCACGGTCTGCACGGCCACTACGGTCGGGGGTTCGAATCCCCCCTCGGGCATGGTTATTTGTGCCGTCCTAGTTCGTAAGTAGTTCATAAGTAGTTTGTAAGTTTAGGGACTCATGACCCCGTAGTTAAGTCCCATTTATATATATATAAAAAAAAATAAAAAAAATAAAAAATAAAAATTGCCGTGTCCGCTTTCATCACGTAACCTGCTTGCCCACCGACTAACTGCACCGCGATCAGCAGCAGTATCTTCATACACCTTTTTCAACATCTTGTGGATGTTGCTCACTGTCTCGTTTTCACATAAGAATGAGAAATGTTTGTTAAGCTTAAGGGACTTAACTGCTGGGTCATCAGTCCCTGCCGGCCGCGGTGGCCGAGGGGACTGTGGCGCTCCAGTCACGGTCTGCACGGCCCCTACCGTCGGGGGTTCAAATCTCCCCTCGGGCATGGATATTTGTGCCGTCCTTAGGATTAGCTAGTTGATAAGTAGTTTGTAAATTTAGGGACTGATGACCCCGCAGTTAAGTCCCATAAGCTATACAAACATTTGAACACTTGAACATCAGTCCCTAAACTTACAAACTACTTATGAACTACCTTATACTAAAGACGACACAAACATCCATGCTCCAGGGGGGGGGGGGAGATTTGAACCGCCGACCGTAGCGGCCGTGCAGACTGAATGGTGCGCCGCAGACCGCTCGGCCACTGCGGCCGGCCTCGTTTTCACAGTACAGGAATTCAATGACAGCACGTTGCTTCTGACGAACGTAGAAGGTAACAGCCACCTTGAAGACATGCTGGCCGGCCGCGGTGGCCGAGGGGACTGAGGCGCTTCAGTCACGGTCTGCACGGCCACTACGGTCGGGGGTTCGAATCCCCCTTCGGGCATGGATGTTTGTGCCGCCCTTAGGATAAGCTAGTTGATAAGTAGTTTGTAAGTTTAGGAACTGATAACCTCGTAGTTAAGTCCCATAGACTATACAAACATTTGAACATTTGACTGAGGCGCTTCAGTCACGGTTTGCACGGCCCCTACGGTCGGGTGTTCGAATCCCCCCTCGGGCATGGATATTTGTGCCGTCCTTAGGATAAGCTAGTTGATAAGTAATTTTTTTTTTTTTTTTTTTTTTTTTTTTGAGGAATGCTGTGACGGCGCCACTCACGGAAACAGGGTGAACTACGTTTGGAAACAAGCGGGAAGGATGTATCTACACACTGTAAAACTTTCAAACACGGAGAATGAAAACCGTATTTAAGAAAAAATAGTTTTCCTTTCTTTTGGACCTACGTACCTATCATTGGACCCTGTTAGAGGGTTTTCACATTCCGCGGTGAACGACTGACTAGTTTTTGTGGATTATGGCTTCAGGGTGCGCATATGAGGCGTTCGAGGCCGGGGAGGAACTTAGGGTGGTTTCAGGCGGCACGGCAAGTGGCTCTACGCGAACAGTAAAACCGTCCTCACACGGAACGTGTTGCCCTAACGTGGCGCAGGCCAGACGTGCTGTCTACCTAACTACAGCACGCTCTGAAACGACCCGCTACATCCCACGGAACACAACGTGCTGCTCATCGTGATCTGCTTTGCGACCGCAGCGCTCTCCAGCGACCGTTGCGGGCTGCCGCGTAGATCATTGTCTTTACAAAGATGGATGTGCGTAAAATTACACGGTACCTCTGTTAGCAAATCAAAATGTTCAAATGTTTGTTAAGCTTATGGGACTTAACTACGGGGTCATCAGTCCCTAAACTTACAAACTACTTATCAACTACCTTATACTAAAGACGGCACAAATATCCATGCCCGAGGGGGGATTCGAATCCCCGACCGTAGTGGTCGTGCAGACCGTAACTGGAGCGCCTCAGTCTCCTCGGCCACCGCGGTCGGCCCTCTGTTAGCGATCGTCGGGGGAAAAAAACCTGCTTGTACGTGACATGCAATACTCTTCCAGAAATGTATTTTTTATTATTATTTATGTATTTATTTTTTGAAGAAACACAAGGATGGTACATTTATCTGAAAGCAGTTGATAATGATAACAAAATATAGCTGGCCGCGGTGGCCGAGGGGACTGAGGCGCGCCAGTCACGGTCTGCACGGCCACTACGGTCGGGGATTCGAATCCCTCCTCGGGCATGGATATTTGTGCCGTCCTTAGTGTTCGCTAGGTCACAAGTAGTTTGTAAGTTTAGGGACTGATGACCCCGTAGTTAAGTCCCATAAGCCATACAAACATTTGAACAAAATATTCGACCAAATTACTTTTGGCAAAAAATAATTAAAAATTGTCAACGGTGAAATAAAACTGCACCAGCTCCACTAGTCTTGCTCTCTTATATTTCCATTTTCCACGCTGTACATATTCTGCATATTCAAATGTTTACTTTGGCATTCCTTCGGAGATCATGGGTTCAGCCTGATACATTTTACTTGTTAATACACGCGGGACAACGCATCAGCTCGACAATGGTCGTTGTGTTAAATTTTGATTTTAGTATTGTAAATACTGTTTCTTCTTTATTGCATCTGCTTACGTGACCACGCTCTACCACGTTCTGTTTGCACAATGTAACTGAACTATGCCAGCACGATACTGAAGTGCAACAGGATTCGAACACCGTCGGCAAAACCGAGTAACGCAGGGTACTGTATTGAAGTTTATCGGTTCCTGTGCCCCGGCACGAAAAACTCAATTAATTATCTCGTGGTCAGAGTTAGTTCTTGCTCCTAATAAATGATGCCGAAAACAGGATATTGTATTAAATTAACAAAATAGTTACATTAACGGTAATTAAAAATAACTGAGACAGTGTAAATGCAAACCCATTATTTACACCTCTTTTCCTTCACCGCTCGTGACGCTAACCACCACGCTAATACGCCTTTTAAAAAAATGAAATAACAAGGAATATGGGATATTAAATTAACATCAAAGAACCAGAGACGTTAAGGAAACAAGAGAGGAAAGAAAAAAATCAGACACATGCAGACGGGAAACCGTCCTGCTGCACCACATCTTGCGACGCTACCTACTACGCTATTTGTGTACTGTTCCCGCGTTACCTTGATTCAGGTATACTATGCACTTAAAACATGTTGTAATATTTTGAATAAAACAATTCTCGGTATTAGGCCGCGCCATTTTGAAAACAACAGATGAATTGACGACGTGAAGAGGAACACTGTACAGTGGTGGAAACGTCGGCAATTCATTTACTAAATGTTTAATAATGACGCGGCTTAATACCCAGAATTGTTTTATTCAAAATTTCACCGGCCGTGGAAGCCTACGAAATTATACGTTTTAATATGTTATTCATTTATGACAAAGTATCACAAAGACGCGCTTTCAATAAAATGGCGTTACACCGTAGCATAGGAACTATACTCACGGTATACAAATTACAAAACTGACACACCTTAAATACGATAACCTTTAAAACTATGAAAAAGTAGTTTCCTGTAATTTATTGTAAGAAATCAGATCTAAAATGACGCGTTTTCAAAAGTTCCTCAATTTTCTGATGCTTTAAATTCAAATGTTTGTAAATCTATCGGACCAAACTGCTTGGTCATCAAATGTTCAAATGTTTGGTAAGCTTAATGGACTTAACTGCGGGGTCACCAGTCCCTAAACTTACAAACCACTTATGAATTACCTTATACTAAAGACGACACAAACATCCATGCCCGAGGGGGAATTCGAAGACCCCCTCCCCCCAACCGTGGTCATAAATCCGTAGCTTACAAACTGCTTAAACTAAGGTAAGCCGGCCGCGGTGGCCGAGGAGACTGAGGCGCTCCAGTCACGGTCTGCACGGCCACTACGGTCGGGGGTTCGAATCCCCCCTCGGGCATGGATATTTGTGCCGTCCTTAGTATAAGGTAGTTGATAAGTAGTTTGTAAGTTTAGGGACTGATGACCCCGTATTTAAGTCCCATAAGCTTAACAAACATTTGAACATTTGAAACTAAGGTAAACTAACCTAAGGACAACATACACACATATGCCCCAGGGAGGACTCGAACCTCCGACGGCGAGCAACCGAGCGCTGACACTTTAAAAAAGATTATAGTCATTCATATTACGAAAGGAGGGACGAAATACGGAGTTCCGTTTGCAATATTGCAACTCAAAAGTTGTGCTTATCACGTGGAAACCATTTCATGGCCACGTACCACTCCACGAAGCATGAATCTAACTTGCCTTTTCCTTCATTCAGGTTAGTGGAACGTGGATTTCCACGCTGCGACGTCACCACTTCCTCCTCCACGTGCGTTTCCACGTCTCGTAAGAGGACGGCGTAAGAGGTAGCGAGCATAACGAGCTTTGCGGGGATGGTGGGGACAGATCAGCGTGCAAATGGCGGCACACGGCAGTATCCACAACGAAACACTGTCACTTAATTTGGTAGCGAATCCTGCAAAATTCTGGTCGTCTGTAAAATAAACTAGTGGGGGAACACAATCAGTACCTCCACTACACGACAGCAATGGTGGTGCTATTGGTGACAGTTCTGCTAAAGCAAAAATGCTTAACACAAGTTTCCGAAATTCCTTCACGGACGAAGACCATGCAAACACTCGACAAATCGTATCAAGAACAGCTGCCATAATGCATAAATTAGAAATAGATATCCCAAAAGTATTAAAGCAACTTAAATCACTTAACACAAGTAAGTCTCCCGGCCCCGACTGTATATCAATTACGTTCCTTTCAGATATGCTGTTGTAAGATCCCAATACCTATCATTTGGAACCGCTGGCTCAGCGAAAGATCCGAACTCAAAGACTGGAAATTTGGACAATAAATTCCAATATTCAAGAAAGGCAAAAGGAGTGCCGGCCGCGGTGGCCGAGGGGACTCAGGCGCTACAGTCACGGTCTGCACGGCCACTACGGTCGGGGGTTCGAATGCCCCCTCGGGCATGGATATTTGTGCCGTCCTTAGTAGTTGTTACTTTATAAGTAGTTTGTAAGTTTAGAGTCTGATGACCCAGTAGTTAAGTCCCATAAGCAATACAAACATTTGAACTTTTTTTTTTTTTTTTTTTTTTTTTTTTGCAAAAGGAGTAATCGACAAAATTATAGGTCGGTTTGCAGCAGGATTTTAGAACACATACTTTCCTCAAATATTATGAACTACCTCGAAGAGAACGACCTATTGACCTATAGTCAACAGGGATTCAGAAAGTATCGTTCTTGTAAAACACAGCTCTCTTTACTCACATGATGTGATGAGTGCTATCGACAAGGAATGTCAAATAGATTCCATATTTCTAGATTTCTAGAAGGCCTTTGAAATTGTACCTCACAAGCGTTTTCTAATCAAATTGTGTGCATATGGAATATCGTCACAGTTGTGCGTTTGGATTCGTAATTCCTGTCGGTATAGTACGTTGTAATTGACGGTAAGTCATCAAGTAGAACAGGAATGATATCTGGCGTTCCACAGGGAAGTTTTAGGCCACCGACTGCTCCTTTTCTTTGTAAACGATTTAGGAGATAACCGGAGTAGCTCTGTAAGGACCGCGGATGATGCAATCATTTTTCGGTTAGTAATGCTGACAGAAGATTCCAGGCAACTGCAAAATGATTTAGATAAGATGTATGCATGGTACAAATATTGGTAATTTCCCCTTCATGTAGGTAAGTGTGAAATCATCCATATGAACAATGAAATAAATCCGTTAAACTTCTTTTACACGATATATCAGTCAAAACTGCAGGTCGTGAATTCAACTAAATATCTAGGAACAACAATTAGAAATAACGTAACCTCGAAACAACAAATAGAAAATATTGTAGGGAAGGCGAACGAAAGGCTACGTTTTATTGGCCGAGCAGAAGATGCAATAGATGTACTAAAGAAACTGCCAACACTACAGTTGTGCGCCCTATTTTGCAGTACTACTGCGCATTGTGGGATTCCCACAATGGTGGAACTGACGGACGATATAGAGAAAGATCAGAAAAGAGCTGCTCGTTTTGTATTATCGCGGTATAGGGAAGAGAGTGTCACGGAAATGATGCACGAGTTAGGATGGAACTCATTAAATGAAAGGCGTTATTCGTTGCGACAGATCTATTTGCGAAATTTCTTATCAACCTTCTCTTCCGAATGCGAACATATTTTGTTAGCACCCACCTACATCATAATAAAATAAGAGAAGTCAAATTAAAAACGGAAAGATTTAGTTTTCCCTTTCTCCCGCGAGCTATTAGAGAATGGAACTGAAGAGGAAAATCATAAAAGGGTTCCATGAAACCTCTACCATGCACTTCAATGTGACTTACAGAGTAACTATGTAGATGCAGATCACACTGTCAGTAGTTCTGAGGCGGAACGGGACACACCGTGGTAGCCATCCTGTGTAGAACATCGACATATCGCCAATGGAATTTTCGAAATATTTCGCCAGTTAAAACAAGGGATTGAGTTTGGCTTCATCGAACGAAGTGATCTTGTTCTATAGCCTTGTAGATGGTATGGAGCTGATCTTCTAAGAAATGAGAAATGTGTAAGGCGTCGTTTGGTGGAAGAAGGAACGAAATGTAGTGTTCCTTATTAGGAAAACGACCTTCTGATATGTCTGAGAAGCATAATACGTGTAGTAAAAACTCACTATCGTTCTAATGTGTGCGTATATGTTAAGAAAAGTTACTTTGCACATGACACACTTGATGCAGGTTGTCTTTTCTTTTACATCTCCCTGTGCAATGTTGTTCTGTATTGCACTGGAAGTTGCCTTGTTTGAAGGATAGTGTCTATTAGCGCAGTTTAGAAGCTAATTGCCGGAAATAAAGGAGAGCTCTGTAGTTAATATGTTGGCAACTGTTGTTCGTTAACTGAATTTTATAAACTGCAATTCCTTTGGTTAAACGTGACAAATTTTCCTGGTGATTTTTTTTTCTTTTTGCGTGAGGAGCGATTTAAATATCACTTACCAAGTGCACTTGTAAAAGCTTTTTCTAGACCAAATTAGTGTGTGAAAATTAAATGGCAAATATCCTCTGTGAACGGTTAGTTTATGAGTTATTGTAAAAGAACTCTCTTTGTAAATATAGCCGAAGCACTACAACTTTGGGGAACAACTGATAATATTGCGAACTGAATCAAGACTGCAAAAGGTGTTTACGGGCAATGTACACACTAATTCGTTTGTTCCTGATGTTGTATGTGTATTCTTAAATAAATTTTTAACTTAAGGGGTCGAAATGCCACTTTGTTTAATGGAGGTTGTTTTACAAAATTGTCGTAGTATATCTGCTTAAATTCTGTTCTTAATTTATCATAGCATAGGCTGCTGTAAGTGAAGGTTACAAAAAGAAAAAAAAAAAAAAAAACTTTTCAGTATAATGAGAAACTGAGTAACAAATGAGTATTATCTTTAACAACATAAATAAAAAGGTAAAGCTCGCTGTTGTCTGTTCAGTAAAAAAGAAATTTATTTAGGCTTTTCAACAAAAATCAAACTTGTAACAAAGAGTGTTTTTCTACAACCAGTCGTTTCCACTCCTCAATAAATCCGTGTCTGTGCCTATCAAGCAACTCTTCAGCAGGAAAACCAAAGGTGTAACTGAAAAAACAACAGACAAGACTAATATCTTGGATACCAAAGAGAAATCTCTGAAAATAATGAAGTTTACATTCCTTCCTTTGTCGTCCAGAAAGTAGACAGCAACGCTCAAGAAGCGGAGATTCTGGAAATCGCACTATCTCCCTTCCCTGGTGTATGAGTTCGGATGTTTACGAAGAGGAATTGTAATGACCAAATCGTTGAACTTCAGACCTACTTGCTAAGTTTCCCCTCTCATACCTCAACAGAAGTTGCTCAGTGACCGGCGGCCAGTGCACACGTGACCAGCAGCAGCTCTAGATTTTACGGTAACCGGCTTCTTAATAGAAGCGACTTATTTACATTTCGTGTGTGCTTTCTTTTGCAGCTATTTATACTTTAGTGTGCTCGCATGTTTGTTTATTAAGAATCGCGTTTATTTGTCAGTTCAGTTACTGATTTTTTGATTTATTAGCTCGCGTATATATTTTTCAGATTCGCCGTTAATAAACAGTTCAGCGTTAGGTTTATATTTTGCAAAGCTTACTGTTTATCAAACTACTGTGTCCTCTGACGTACTTACTTGGAAGAAACAAAGGTTTTTAGAATGGCTAGGAACTGTGATTGCTGCGAACGGATGGAGACAGAGTTGGTGACTCTTCGCTCGCAGCTTCAGGCGGCGTTGGCTTCACTGGCAACGCTTGAGACTGCGGTGGGTGGGCGCCGCTGTTTGGGCCGCTCACGGGGGTACAGCAGACGCCCTGTGCGACTGTCGTGCCCTCCGATCGGCCTGCGGCTGTGGCCAGCCCGCTCACTGCTCGCGAGGAGGTAGCCCCCCAATCCGTGGTGGACTGGGAGGTCTCCTCAGCGCGTGACACGCGGCGTAAGACTTCCCGAGGGACCGAAGTGGAGGCCTCCCGGTTAGTCTTGCCAACAGATTCGAGGCGCTGTCTGTGGCAGGGGATGTTCCTGACGCAGATGGTGTCGCTTATCCTGTACTCGCCCCTCTGCCTTCAAGATCCGGGCACTCACAGAGGGTGGGTTTGTTGGTAGTTGGGAGCTCCAACGTTAGGCGGGTAATGGAGCCCCTTAGGAAAATGGCTAGTAGGGAGGGGAAGAATTCCAATGTGCACTCCGTGTGCATACCGGGGGGAGTCATTCCAGATGTGTAACGGCTCTTTCCGGATGCCATGAAGAGCACAGGGTGCAGCCAGCTGCAGGTGGTGCCTCATGTCGGGACCAATGATGTGTGTCGCTTTGGATCGGAAGAGATCCTCTCTGGTTTTGAGCGGCTATCAGAAGTGGTTAAGACTGCCAGTCTTGCTTGCAAGATGAAAGCGGAGCTCACCATCTGCAGCATTGTCGACAGAACTGACTGCGGACCTTTGGTTCAGAGCCGAGTGGAGGGTCTGAATCAGAGGCTCGGACGGTTCAGCGACCGTGTGGGTTGCAGATTCCTCGACTTGCGCCAAAGGGTGGTGGGTTTTCGGGTTCCGCTAAATAGGTCAGGAGTCCACTATACTCAGGAAGCGGCTACACGGGTAGCGGGGGCTGTGTGGCGTGGACTGGGCGGTTTTTTAGGTTAGATGGCCTCGGGAATACACAAAATGGGTTTCAGTCTCAAAGGGGGCAGGTCAGACACGGGAAGAAAGCAGACCTAGAAACCATTGGTATAACAATTGTAAATTGTCGTAGCTGTGTTGGGAAAATTCCAGAGCTCCAAGCGCTGATAGAAAGTACTGAGGCACAAATCGTTATAGGTTCTGAAAGCTGGCTGACGCCTGAGATGAATTCGGCCGAAATTTTTTCAAAGGGCCAAATGGTCTTCAGAAAGGATAGAATAAATAAAACAGGGGGTGGCGTGTTTATTGCTGTTACAAACGGTTTATCCTGCAGCGAAATTGAGGCAGATACTTCCTGTGAATTGGTCTGGGTAGAGGTTATACCTGACCACCGGAATAAATTAATAATTGGATCTTTTTATCGGCCCCCTGACTCAGACGATGCGGTTGCAGAAATGTTCAAAGAAAGCTTGAATCATATTACAAATAGGTATCCAAAGCATACTGTTATAATCGGTGGCGACTTTAATTTACCCTCTATATTACGTAATAGAGTGTTTTTCTACAACCAGTCCTTTCTACTCCCCAATAAATACGTGTCTCTGCCTATCAAGCAACTCTTCTGCAAGAAAACCAAAAGTGTAACTGACAACTCCAGACAATACTAATATCTTGGATACCAAACAGTAATCTCTAAAAATAATGAAGTTTATATTCCTTCCTTTGTCGTCCAAAAAACTGGAAGTAATCAGGAAAGTAGACACCAACGCTGAAGAAGTGGAGATTCTGGAAATCACACTTTCTCCCTTCCTTGGTGTACGAGTTCGGAGGTTTACGAAGAGGTATTGTAATGACCACATCGTTAAACTGCAGACCTACTTTTTAAGTTCCCCTCTCATACCTTAACAGAAGTTGTTTTTATCCTGGTAACAAAGTGTTCTACAGAACGTTATGTGCCAACCGTTGGGCAGTTTCCACGGGAACAAAGTTCCATAAAATATTTAGTTTACATTGTCTTCGATGCAGGCACATGAGCAAACAATGCCACTACCAGATTAGTTGCATCAGTTATCATAGGCAACATTCTGTTGAATCCTTAGTCTCGCTTGTAATTAATTATAGTCATTGCCAGAGACAATACCCATCCACCATGAGCCGTGCCGGCTGGCATATATTGCTGGCGCCACGGCCGCGCTACAGCATCGGGCCAACGGCATCTGACCGCTATCGACCTTCGCGGCCTCTGACATGCTGTTTGTCTGTGGTTTGCCCAATGGGAATTCCAGGGCTGCTGTGCGAGAATACCAGCAACGATTTCCGAATCGCAGAGTTCCAGATAGCAGGGTGTTTACCAGGATATTTTACGCATTACGTGAGGGTGGTACGCTTTCCAGCGTAAAAGTTGTCTCCGAGCGTCCCGTACAACAAACTCCTAAAGAACTTAAGAACATTCTTCAAGTAGTGGAACGCAAAATTCAAATGTTGTTCAAATGTTTATTACGCTTATGGGACTTAACTGCGGCATCATAAGTCCCTAAAGTTACAACTACTTATGAACTGTATACCCATTATATTTCTATCTGATTATGCTGAAGCGATAGCCCCTTACTTAACAGCCGTATACAACCACTCTCTCAAAGAAGGATCTGTACCAAAAGATTGGAAAGTTGCACAGGTCACACCTATATTCAAGAAAGGCTGTAGGAGTAACCTACTAAACTACAGGCCTATTTCATTGACGTCAATTTGCAGCAGGGTTTTGGATCATATCTTTTATTCAAATATTATCAATCACCACGAACAGAATGATCTATTGACCAAAGGTTAACACGGATTTAAAAAATACCATTCATGCGAAACACAACTAGCTCCTTATTCACACGAAGTGGTGGGCGCTATCGATAACAGTACGCAAATCGATTCCGTATTTCTTGATTTCCAGAAGGCTTTTGACACCGTATCTCACAAGCGGCTTTTAATCAAATTGCGTGGTTATGGTATATCGCCTCAAATTTGCGATTGGATAGGGGATTTCCTGTCAGAGAGGACACAGTTCGTAGTAATAGATGGTAAGGCATCGACTAAAACAGAAGTGATATCGGGCGTTCCACAGGGTAGTGTTATTGGTCCTCTGCTGTTCCTTATTTACATAAACGATTTAGGGGAAATCTAAGTAGCTCTCTTAGGTTGTTTGCAGATGACGCCGTCATTTACCGTGTAGTAAAATCATCTGAAGATCAAAACCAACTGCAGAACGATCCGAATAAGATATCACTATGGTGTAAAAATTTGCAATTGACTCTAAATAATGAGAAGTGTGAATGAGTACGAAAAGAAACCCGTTAAACTCTCTTTACAAGATAAATCAATCAAAAGTGAAGGCCGTAAACTCCACAAAATACCTAGGAATTACTATTACTTTAGACTTAAACTGGAAAGAACACGTAGATAATGTCGTGGGAAAGGCGAACCAGAGACTGCATTTTATTGGCAGAACCTTTAAAAGATGCAACAGAACTACAAAAGAAACTGCATACACTACGATTGTCCGTCCATTTTTGAAGTATTGCTGCCCAATGTGGGATCCTTATCAGGTGGGTTTGACGGAGAACTTCGAAAGAGTCCAGAGAAGGGCAGCTCGTTTCGTATTGTCACGATACAGGGGAGACAGCGTTACGGAAATGATACAGGATCTGGGATGGGAATCATTACAACAACGGCCCTTATCGCTGCAGCGTGAGCTACTTACGAAAATTCAATCGCCAACATTCTCCTCCGAATGCAAAAATATATTGTTGACTCCCACTTACATAGGTAGAAATGACCATCAGAATAAAATACGAGAAATCAAAGCCCGAACGGAGAGATACAGATGTTCTTTCTTCCCGCGCGCTATTCGAAAATGGAATAGGAGATAAATAGTATAATTGTGGTTCGATGAACCCTCTGCCAGGCACTTAAATGTGATTTGCAGAGTATCCCATGTAGATGTAGATGTAGATGTAGATGTAGATGTAGATCTAACGTATACTAAAGACAACACAAACATAATGCCCGAGGGGGGATTCGAACCCCCGGCGGGGAACGGCCCCATTCATCGGAGCATAGGGCCGAAATGCGCTCGGCCACTCCGCCGCGGCTAGTGGAAGGAACCCCCCTACCTTGGTGTTTGACAAACACAATCGGTAGAGTGTATAGCATCTTCATGAAGCAGCTGGTGCCGCCCGGGAAGAATTCTGTCACTACATCATTGCCAATGATCGATTAATTCCACGTATTCTGTTCACTGAAGAGTCAATATTTATCCGCAACGGAATCAACAACACGTACAACTCTCACATATGGACAGATGAAAGTGTGCACGCTACTGAAAAAACAAATTTTCAACGACGCTTCTCAGTCAAGGTTTCTTCTTGTTGTTGTGGTCTTCAGTACACAGTCTGGTTTGAAGCAGCTCTCCACGCTACTCTGTCCTGTGCAAGACTCTTCATCTGAGAGTACATTTGGCAACCTACATCGTTTTGAATCTGCTTACTGTATTCTTCCCTCGTTCTCCCTCTACAATTCTCACCTCACACACTTTCTTCTAACGCTAAATTGACGATTTCTCGATGTCTCAGAAGGTGTCCCAACAATCTATCCCCTCCCTTAGTATATATATCAGAAACTCCTTTTTCCCCAGTTCTGTTGAGCACCTCCTCAATAGTTATGTGATCTACCCATCTAATTTTCATCATTCGTCTGTAGCACCACATTTCGAAACCTTCTATAATCTTTTTGTTTTAACTCCTTATCGTCCACGTTTCATTCCCATACAATGTTACACTCCAGACAAATGCTTTCAGAAGAGACTTTCTAACATTCAAACTAATGTTGGATGTCAACAATTTTCGCTTCTTCAGACACGTTTTTCTTACCACAGCCAATCTTCATTTTATATCTTCTTTACTTCGGCCATCATAAGTTATATTGCTACCCAAATAACAAAACTCAGCTACTATTTTTATTGTATCATTACCTAATCTAATTCCTTCACCGTCGCTCAATGTACAGATTGAACAACATTGGAGAAAGGCTACGACCCTGTCTTACTCCCTTCCAAACCTCTGCGACCCTTTCATGCAGTTCGACTGTAATAATGGCTGTCTGATTTCTAAAGGTAATGCAGTCAACAATCAGAACATTGGTTTGAACACCACAGTGCTTTACTAGGCATGGTCTTGTTTGGAGGTGATATGCCGTTGCCTTCCTCCGACCTTCGAACTGACTTACCCAACCAGTTATAGGGGGACCTACAGCTTAATGTGGATTCCGAACCACGGTGCCACTCGGTATTTTTCACATCAGCAACACTACCAGAGGTGAAAGAAGTGGAAAGTGACAGATAAAAATCCTAGGACCTTTGGATTTATATTCTGGCACTCTACCACTGTGCTACGGAGCCGCACGTCTGATTACTATACCAGTTGAATATAGCTCTTCGCTCCATACTTTTTGATTCTACTACTTTCACTATTTGGAAGGGTGTGTTCCAGTCAACATTGTCAAAATCTTTCTCCAGATCCACAAATGGTAAAAACGTAGGTTTCGCCTTCTTTAACCTATTTTCTAAGATAAGTCGTTATGTAAGTACTGCCTTGGTGTTCCAACATTTCTTTTACATCCAAACTAATCATCCCAAAGGTCGGATTCCACCATTTTTTCCATTCGTCTGTAAATAATTTTGCAACCATGACGATAGTTCTGTAATTTTCAAAATTGTCCACACTTGCATTCTTAGGAATTGGAATCACTATATTCTTCTTGGAATCTGAAGGAATTTCTTCTGTCTCATACATAATGCATATCAGGTGGAACAATTTTTTCATGAGTGGCTATCCTAACGATAATAGCAATTCAGACGGCACATCATCTACGTCAGGGGCCTTGTTTCTACTCAAATCTTTTAGTGCTCTGTCTCGTATCTCACCTACCTCTACTTCGTCTTCCATTTCTGGAACACCGCCATCAAGTTTATTTCCTTTGTACAGGCCCTCTGTCGCGGCGGAGCGGCCGAGCGCATTGAGGCACTATGCTCCAATGTGCGGGGGCGTTCCCCGTCGGGAGTTCGAATCCCCCCTCAGACATGGATGTTTGTTGCTATCTTTACTATAAGTTACTTCATAAGTAGTTTGTAAGTTTAGGGACTGATGACCTCGCAGTGAAGTCCCATAAGCTTAACAAACATTTGAACAGGCCCTCCATGTATTCCCTCCACCTTCCAGCTTTCCCATCTTTGCTTAGTACTGATTTTCAATCTGAGTTCTTGATATGCAAAGCTCTGCTTTTCTTGTCTCCAAATATCTCTTTTAATTTCCTGTAGGCGGTATCTATTAGAGGTCTGCAAATAGCCGGTTTCGCTCGCTCGTACTCGGTCGAGTGCGCAACGCTCGGCGGTGGCGCGGCGAGTGTGTTTCGCTCGCAGCGAGCGTGTTTACACTCGAACGAGGCTACGTGGGTCGGGGCGGGCAGAGGCGCACAGCGCGGTGCTGCCGCTGTACTCACAAGAAAACTTACCCAAGTCACTCTCCGATTTCTATGAAATTTGCATATGTTATAATACATGAAAAACAATGGGACACGCATTATTTTTTAGCGGCGGAGAAGCATATTTAAGGGGTGAAACGGTCCCTCCAAAATTGTCGCTAAAATAGAAACATGGCGAAAACTTAGAGACCAGAGAAGCGATTTTAATGATGTTTGGTATGAAAGTATCTTTTGATAAAAGACAAATTCCATAGATTCAACTTCGATAAAATCAAAATAATTTTTTGAGCTGTCCCCCTAATTCTCACTCCCCCTGCAATGTACCTAGGCCGATCTCTTATCAAGACACGGAAGAAAGCGAGGATCCTATATATTGCACAAAAGCATGCATACGTTCTTTGTTACGTAGATAAGAAAGACGACAGTGGCAGTGGGAGATATATGAATGTTGCAACTGGAAAAATTCACGTTAAGGGCTCACTCGGAAAAGGTAGAGGCGCAGCAACCACGCACAGTGTCAAAATGCTACGGAAATATATATTAACGAGGTGCAACAGAGAGAGAGAGAGTGAGAGAGAGAGATGGAAAAAACTAACCTAAAGGGTGTACATCAATATCGTGTATTTAATATCAATATAAAAGACGGAAACAGTATTCCAGGACTTGAGAGTGATAAGAGGAATGTATATAAAATACAATCACCTCCTCGTTAGGACGGCAAGTAACACCTACCACTAAACAGGCACTAACAGTCCGCAAAATGGGAACAAGAAAGTAAGAAAGATCCTGGAAAACTCATTTAGTAAATGATCTAAGCACAGAAACTTTATGTCAATCACGCATAATAACATGTATGGTAAAGTATAGAATGCGAAACTGAATGGCTAGTTCAACTGGATCGAGAGAACAGCTTTCGAAGCACCCGGGAAAGGAAAAAATACCAAATTCCTCAGTCAGGATGTATTCTCAAGCATCGAGTTTGCTCCCGACACTCGCCTTGCATTCGAGTGGCGCTGTGGTGGGCGACCGAGTGGCGAGCGGGCAGTGTGGACGGTCGGGCCAGTCGAGCGTGCGCCGCTCGAACGAGCGTGGAGGAAGTCGAGCGCAGCCACACGCCTTGCCGCAAGCTGCAGCACCGACACCTGTCGGACTATCATAGAACGATGTGTATCACGCGATTCGAGCGAGCAACCGAGCGAGGTGCAGACCTCTAGTATATATCTTTCCCCTAATCATACATTCTTATACGTTCCTGCATTTCTCCTCAAGCTACTAGTGCTTAGCCAATCTGCACTTCCTGACAAGCTCATTTTTCAGACGTCTGTATTCCACTTTGCCTGCTTCACTTGATGAATTTTTATATTTTCTTCTTTCGTCAACTATGTTCAATATCTCCTATGTTATCCAAGGATTCCTATTAGGCCTTGTCCTTCTGTCTATCTGATCCTCAATACTCTATCTCTTAGAACTACCTCATCATTCTACTGCATTACTTTCTCCAGCCAACAGTAAACCAGATATTTACTCTCCAACAAATAATAGAAAAGACCAGTGTATTCTATGTTGGCGTGCACCATCTTTTCTTTGACTTTATATCCGCTTATGACACCATAAAGTGGGCCAATGCGAACGCAATACGAAATTTGGAGTACCTGGAAAACTGGTGCCACCCTAAAGTCCCCGCAGTATACCGTGAGAGTGCAGTCCAGGCTGTTACCTCAGTGCCGGCCGCGATGGCCGAGGGGACTGAAGCGCTCCAGTCACGGTCTGCACGGCCACTACGGTCGGGGGTTCGAATCCCCCCTCGGGCATGGATATTTGTGCCGTCCTTAGTCTTAGCTAGTTCACAAGTAGTTTGTAAGCTTAGGGACTGATGACCCCGTAGTTAAGTCCCATAAGTTCTACAAACATTTGAACATTTTGTTACCTCAGTTTCCTACTCGAACTGGACTAAGGCAGGGAGATGCCTACAACTCAACCTGGCGCTTGAAAAAGTGGTCCGTGAATTGGGTAGTCATACGAGGTACTATCTACTATAAGTCTGTACAATTGCTGGGATTTGCAGACGACTTGGATCTAATGAGCACACTTAGAGATGTACAAAGTGCATTTTCATCTCTAAAACTGAGTGCAGAGAGGATGGGCTTAAAAATTAATGAAGGAAAGAGTATATGTATAATGAAACTTACCTAACCTTACAGCCCACAATAACCCTCGATGGAATGACATTTGGGCGAGTGGAATGTTTCACCTACCTAGGCTCAAAGATAGAAGTAAATGGCACCACATCTACTACAATTATGGCTTGCATAATTGCTTCCAGTCGATGCTACATTGGAATGTTGTGACATTTTAAATCTAAGCTTCTATCACGAGGGACTAAGTGCAGACTCTACAAAACGCTGATACGTTCGATACTTAGGGCTCAGAAGAGTGGACATTTACAAAGTAAGATGAAAACAAACTGAGATCACATGAAAGAAGCATACTGAGGCAGATTTTTGGATCTGCATGTGAAAATGGCACCTGGAGAAGACGAAGGAATGACGAACTTTACGACTGCTATAAAGAGGATGATGTGGTAAAGTTCATAAAGCTGTGTAGACTGAGATGGGCTAGACATGTAATGCTATTCGATGAGACAGATCCCGCAAAGAATGCAGTGAACCAGGAGGAAGGAGAGCGCTCAAGATGGGCTGACGAGTTTGGAGAGGACGCTGCTCGAGTTGGTTGCCGTAACTGGAGGTTCACGGCGAAGTCCAAGGAGGAATGGCGGAAAATTATTGAGGAGCCAAGTCCCACCCCAGGATGTAGTGCCAATAGAAGAAGAAGATTATTTTCCTCCGTTTCAGATAATCCTTGCCTAATACTCCCTCTAAAACGCTCAACCACTTCTAGTTCCTTCAGGTTTGTCCAGATTCAATCTCCTTAATTTCCTTCCTTTTTGCAGTCTCTTAAGGTTTAATCTACAGTTCATAACCAATAACTTATGGTCAGGGTCTACATTTGCCACTGAATATGTATTACAGTTTAAAAACTGGTTTCTAAGTCTTTGCCTTACCATTATAAAGACAATCTGGTACCTCCCAGTTTATCCTGCTCTCTTCCATGTATATAACCTTCTTTCATGATGATTAAACCGTTTTGATCATTAAATTGTGCTCTGCACAAAATTCTACCAGACGATCTCCTCTTCATTCCTTTTCCCCAGACCCTATTCACCTACTACATTCCCTTCCATTTCCATTTCCAATAACGAGTTCCTGTCCCCCATCACTATTAAGTTTTTTTCTCCATTAACGGTCTGCATAATTTCTTTTATCTCTTCATACATTTCTTCGATTTTCTCATCATCAGCAGAGCCAGTTGGCATATAAACTTGTACTACTGTGGTGGGCGTTGGTTTTGTGTCTATCTTGGCTACGATAACGCGTTCACTATGCCGTACATAGTAACTTACCCGCATTACTATTTTCTTATTCATTATTAGACCTACTCCTGCATTACCAGTAACTGATTTTGTATTTATAACCCTGTACTCACCTGACCAAAAATCCTGTACATCATGCCACCGAACTTCACTAATTCCTACCATACCTAACTTTAACCTATTCATTTCTCTTTTCAAATTTTCTAACGTACCTACCCGATTAACGGATAGAATATTACACGCTCCGATCCGTAGAATGCCTTTTGTTTTTCTTGATGAAAATATCCTCCTGAGTAGTACCCGCCCAGAGATCCAAATGGGGAACTATTTAACTTCTGGCATATTTTACTTGAGAGGATGCCATCATCATATATTCATACAGTGAGCTGCATGTCCTCGGGGAAATTAACGTCTATAGTTTTCCCTTGCTTCCAGCCCTTCGCAGTAACTGCATGGCAAATCATGTTAGCTGGTGTTACACGGCCAGGTCGGTCGATCATCCTGACTTTTGCTACCGTATCTACTGAAGAGGCTGCTACCCCTTTTCAGGAATCACACGTTTGTCTGATCTCTCCACAGATACCCACCTGCTGCGGTTGCACCTATGGCGTGGCTATTTGTATCAATGAGGCACGCAAGCCACTTCGACAATGTCTGTGATTCATGAGGGCGGCAGTCAAGGTACGATGCGGTATTACTGATGACCAACTCATCGGTCCAGTTGTTTCAGATTACCATCTTAATGGGACACGGTATCTTGAGTTTCTTCAATATGTGTTACTAGAATATGTGGAGAATATCTCTTTGTCAACACGAGTTTGTATGTACTTTCAGCATGATGGAACTCCTACAAATTCCGTACGACCAGTGACACGGGATCACAAAACAAAGCAAATTGGACGTTGGATCGATCGCCGTGAAGTGATTACTTGGCCAACGATGTCACCTGATCCCACTCCACTGGATTACTTACTGTTTGTGGGGGTACGTGAAGAGCGAAGTATACAATCGCAAAGTGGATACAAGAGGGGAACGTCTGCCTCGTATTTTACGTGCTTGTGCTCAAGTAAAGTAAAGCAGAACTGAGTTCCGATCGGCAACACAGCACCTGTATACAAAGGCAGCAAACTGTTTTAAAATTGACGGTGGACTGTTTGAACATCTTATATATATTTCTGACGAATTACAGCGT
Source organism: Locusta migratoria (assembly GCA_026315105.1). NCBI lineage: Eukaryota > Metazoa > Arthropoda > Insecta > Orthoptera > Acrididae > Locusta > Locusta migratoria. Next base: position 216,249,774 of record CM048749.1, read on the forward strand.
TCAAATGAATGAAATAAATCGCAATTTGCGATGTTATGGCATCACTGTATTAAGTTTAGATGGAATACCAAACTGTAGCGATCCCGGGGTTCGAATCCCGCCCGGGCACAAATTTTCATTCGCCACAGTTTGGTATTCCATCTAAACTTAATACAGTGATGGCATAACATCGCAAATTGCGATTTATTTCATTCATTTGAAAGCTGTAATTCGTCAAAAATATATATAATTGTATACAAGCCGAGGCTGGGCTCCTGACGATAATTAATTGTGTCTCGATAGCTCATGGACTATTCTTCCTGATGCGGGAATACAGTATTGTGGCTGCGAGTATTATAGAATAAGTAGGCTGTGGTATAGGGAAGAGACAGTATGGCGAATGGAAATTTGTGTGTGGCGGGAGACGTGCAGGGAAGAGTCCTCTGCAGTCGGGCTGGTCACTGTGTCCTCGGTGGCGGAGTGGTCAACGCGTCTTCCTAGTAAGCAGGAGATCCCGGGTTCGTATCACGGCCGGGCACAAATTTTCATTCGCCACAAAATCAAATCAAATTTTCAAACGTCTGTAAATCTATCGGACCAAACTGCGTGGTCATTAGTCCGTAGCTTACAAACTACTTAAACCTAGCTAAACTAACCTAAGAACAACACACAAACCCATGCCCCTGGGAGGACTGGAACCTCCACGGCGAGCAACCGCGCGCTCCGCAGGGAGACGCCTTAGACCGCTCGGCCACTCCACCGCGGCCATTCGCCACAGTTTGGTATTCCATCTAAACCTAATACAGTGAGGCCACAAGATCGCAAATTGCGATTTATTTCATTTGGTTGAACATCTTCTGTTATGAAACGTACACAATTAAACAAACCATAACATAACCAATCCCTAATGTACTATCTCTTACCCTTTTACGAGTTACTAGTTCTTTTCGATGGTTTACTCGGAAACGGCACAAGTTTATTAGAAGTTTTATGTTCAGAGTCACCAATATTATATACCCTCGAGCATTATCTTTTTTCCTGACTCACCCTATATTAAGGCGAGGCCGCACAAGCAGATTGTTGGCGCAGCTGACGATATCCTAGCAGTGAGAGATTGAGTCCTGTAGCCATGTGGAACAAAATACGGAGAGCCAAATATCGAGTTATATAAGGTGCCTCTAAAGCGATTGCTTTATGTAAAGGACATTAAGTCTACATCCGTCACTATAGTACTCGTGTAAAAATTAAATAAAGTAAATAAATAAAATGAAAAATATATTTAAAAATTCGCAATATTGGGATTTACTGGTGTTCTGAAACTGTTTTCACTGCAATGTTTGCAAATTATTTGTTCAAAATAAGCTATTGCTTCAGATCGTTTAGGCACACATAACAGCTTCACAATTAACCTATTTTAGTTTCGTTATTGCCCACAATTAATGTGATGTTTCAGAAATTCATATTCGTGATTTACCGTACATTAAGCAGTATCTGCCTTCCCCACCACCCCCCTCCACCCATAATTTACTTGGGCGTCTTTATTGTTCACAACCCGTATCTTAGAGATTTGTATGGTAGATCCACGTACTCTGCATCTTGATAAAGCGGGTAGGTAATTCTGGGATCCAAGAAAACGGCAATGGCCATACTGTGATTTAGTTCATTAGTTCGTTTAATCCACACCGTTTCTTCATCTCTCACAATGAAACGTCCTTCCAATATTTTACAAGTGGTGAGACTGGTCTGTTACTATAAATTTCTGGTGACATTACAATTTCAGATACTGGAACTTGCTTTTGTAAAGAGGGTTCTTTTGTGATATTTTCAAAAGCTGTAAAGCTCTAAATTGTTTCAAATGTTTGTATAGCTTATGGGATTTAACTACGGGGTCATCAGTCCCTAAACTTACAAACTACTTATAATCTAACTAATACTAAGGACGGCACAAATATCCATGCCCGAGGGGGGATTCGAACCCCTGACCGTAGTGGCCGTGCAGACCGTGACTGGAGCGCCTCAGACCCCACGGCCTCCGCGGCAGGCACTCTAAATTGCTTGAGTGTTTTCATCACTGCAGCTGTTGGCCACTCAGGTGCTTGAAACACTGTCAGCCAGGATTCCCAAATGTAAGAAACGGTTCGAAAATGAAAATGCGAAATTGTACCTAGTTTCATGCCAGCAACAAGCTGCACAGGCTATTTTGCGCAATGTCTTTCTACGTATCTCCATACGTACTCCGCAATTCAACCAATGGTGCGTGGCGGAGTGTACTGGTTACCATTATAAGAAATGAAAAATTTCTGGCCTGCTTGCATGCCATTTTTACGTACAGAAACGAAACTGTTGCAGTATTCTGAGTAATTTGAGGCCCCACACGTTTATTTTTGTTGATACTGTACTTGCAAAAGGCAGTGCATCTAAGTATTCTGTATGTATGCTGAATGTAGGAAAATGTAAGGTCATGTGCATGAGTAGGAAAAACAATCCCATAATGTTCGAATACAGCGTTAGTAGTGAGCTTCTTGATGCGGTCGCGTCGTTCAGATATATAGGCGTAACAGTGCAGAGCGCTATGAACATGCAAGGACAGTTGTGAGTAAGGCGGACAGCCGAATTCCGTTTATTGGGAGAATTTTGGGAAGATGTACTTCATTTGTAAAGGAGACCGCGTATAAAACGCTTGTACGACCACGTCTTGAGTGTTAGGGACACGCAGCAGATCAGTTTAAAGGAAGACATAGAAGTAGTTTAGAGGCGAGCAGCTAGGTTTGCTACTGGTAAGTCCGACCAATGCGCGAGTGTCACGGAAATGCTCCGGCAACTCTATTGGGGGTCGCTGGAGGAAAGACGACGTTATTTCCGAGAAATTCTGTAGAGGAAATTTAGAGGGCCGGAATTTGAAGCTGTATGTAGTACGATCTTGCTGCCATCTACTTACATTTCGCGTAGTGGTCACAAAGACAAGAGAGATTAGGGCTCGTACGGAGGCATACAGGGATTCCTTTTTTTCCCTCGTTCTGTTTGGGAATGGAAAAGGAAAGGAAATGCCTAGTAGTGGTACAATGTACCCTGTATGTAGGTGTATATATTATGAGGCTGCCGCCAGACAAACACTTTAAAACTGCGTGGCGTAGTATGGGAGCCCCATGTTTGTTTTCGAAAGGGAGAACTTACTCGCTGGGAAATTACCGTGGTTGGATCTCTCACAGCAGGTAGCAAAGTAAAAGGAAGGCTTCCAACAGACAATGAAGTCGATCCAGAGAATTTAGCATGTGCGGTCACAGGGCACCATAAAGATTCACCCCACGCCCACAGTTTCCAGAAGTAAAAATCGGTGCATATTGAGTCAGCTTTTAAAATGAACCTAATAAATTTGTAACATTAACTCATATAGGAGGAACGCGTTGTCAGGAGGCGAGTGGCGTTTCGCTACAGCGCTTCTGATTGGCAGCCTACAGCAGCTGCACTTGCACACAATGCTGAAAGATATGAACAACTGACGGTGCTATGAAGAAACGCCTTTTTCTCGTGGTGATTGTCACGGGCAGGACACTAGCCGTCAGTGTGTCGATTTGGGCGACCAGATGTTGCGCTTCTGTGAATACTTTGTGATCCACTGCGGCTTTGCCTAGTCGCACACACAGCAGTATGCGGTGCTAAGTGTTGATCTACAGGCTTCACCTGTAATAATGGCTCTTTCACAGAGAGAGCAGTGAACATTTTTGCCCATCCACAATAATTAGTTAATATCTGTGGACACATGCGAGAAGGCACATCGGTGGGCTCGTTGCGGAATAAACATATTCTGCCATATGAATTTTTGACTATACTACGTTCACCGAGACGAGAGACGAACTGTAAACACACCGAGGCGCGTGACCAGGGGTGGACAAAACAGAGTCGCTCGCTCAATTTCGCTGCATCCGTTTCAGGTGTAAGGTCGTTGTGTGTATTGTTATATAGCAGTGCTATTAGAAGCCAAACATTTAAAATTCATTTCTTTTAATACTTTATAAGAAGTTTTTTTCTCAGAAAATTTCACAAATTTGCATCTTCGCTTACCACAGGAAGCAAATTGTCAAATATTGAAAATGTCTTATGAAAAACTTTCCTTCGTATCGCGTTTCATAGTCATGGAGATCGTTCTGAAACCTTCTGTTGTACTCCCATTTGTTTTTCTCCCTTGGAGGCTTCAAATAGTGTGTGGCTTTCTATTGACTGTTTTCATAACAATATCAGTTCATTGACTGTTCTGCACACAACAGCTGCGTTTTATACACTCTAGGAACCATGTGTTTCTCTAAAAAAACTTTATTACTTCTACTTTGAACGCTTCTTGGGTCGACTCAAATTGAAGGACGACATGATGAAGTTACTCTTACGTTATACCAATGACAGAGAAAAGATACACATAGACTATGAGTACTGAATGTTATTGTGAACACTAACGTTACTATTCAGCAACTGGTTCCTTGAGTTGAAGTCGACAGTCAAAACCCGTTATCACTGCTCTATAATAACACACATAACGACCTTACACCAGAAATGGATGCAGCGGAATTCATCGAGCGTCCCTGTATTGTCCTCCCCTGGTGACGCGCCTCCAAATAATAATGTTCAAATGTTTGTAGAGCTTATGGGAGTTAACTACGGGGTCATCAGTCCCTAAACTTACAAACTACTTATGAACTAGCTAACACTAAGGACGGCACAAATATCGATGCCCGAGGGGGGATTCGAACCCCCGACCGTAGTGGCCGTGCAGACCCTGACTGACGCGCCGCAGTCCCCTCGGCCACCGCGGCCGGCCACGCACCTCGGTGTGTTTACAGTACCTCTCTCGTTTCGGTGAACGGAGTGTAGGGATGTTAGTGGGTCTACAATTCATCAAGATTAACTGGAAGTTTTGGCTTATTCAGTTCAGCTACAGATTTAAACACATAGTTTCATGATAGGATTTCAGAGTTGCAGCCGACGCCCAACTCAGCGAATGGGAAACATGTACTAGAGCAAGGATAATTTTTGTTTCTGCAATGTCGATTCTGTGCAACGGCACCAACAACAGCACAATATTATACTCCATTTACCGTGACAGCCTCTGGTAGTTCATTTTTTCCAATTGTACATTCAAGTGGTGACACGGCCTCAGCCACACTCTGGTAACTATTTTCTTGGTGGTAACTGTTTTTGTTTATATTTGCAGTTTAGATTATCAAAGCAATACCATTAACATTTGAACCCCTTGCTTTGTCATTACGTTGCATAAATTAATTTATTCCAAATTTATTTGGCGTTGGTTTTCCAACTTTTTAAGATAATAAACTATTTTTTTTTATCTTTCCGTAGAACAGCAATTTCATTTTACTGAGACGCTACTTAAAACCACACTCCTGTATCCAGTGAAGGTCATTTCGCAGTAATTATTTACTTTTCTACTGACTGGAGTGATCGTTCGGTTCATTGTGAGTGGAGTTAAGAACCTCTTACCTCTCTTGGATTGAAACTTACGCTGCTTTCTGACGTCTGAGCCTGTACATTGCGGTAAATGCGTTGCACTTGCAAAACCAGCGATTTAGCGTAAAAAAAAAATTATTTCAGACCAATCCTTGTGTGCAATACAAGGTGGAAGAAATAGTCTGTTCAGTGTTTTAAGACAAGCCAGCTGCACATAAAATGCAACGGCCATTCAAAAGTAACTGAGTTAAGACAGAGGGGGTCACACTTCATGACATATTGTGCGTATTATTGTATTTTTGAGTTCTGCATGTTAACTGCCACGATTGGCTTTGACCGTTTGAATCTGATTCAGTTAAGATAGTGAGTGTCTCGCATTGTGTTGATGAAAAGTAATTTTTGAATTCAGTAAGAAAAAATGAATTCGCCTGCAGTCACAAATTGTGTTTTATTTTACACGCTGCATTTTGAGTCCTGAGGGATCATCATTGGATGCTTTTATGATTTATTATACATGTTTAAAAGCCTGGGCCTGTTAAGATCAAAACATAGGTTTATCAATATAGAAAATTTTAAAAAGTGTTTAATATAATAAAAGAGCTTTAACTTACTTATTATAAAGTGGTGCTCAGATATGTCTGGTGCAGCATGATAACTGCAGTACATTTGTAGGTATAAATTATCACTAACACAAACACTTTTCATCTTGACACACATTGTGGAATAACAAAACTCAAAGACTTATAGCTATGAAGATGTTCCACTTCTTTATTACGAAGATTCTCTATACAAATCCAGCTGTTTAAGTTTATATACATAAAGATGATTTTACATTACATTTTCACATTATAAATTTATAAATTGTTATTATTTTATAGGAGGTTTGTAGAAACATTGATTATGGTCGAAGGTTGGTAATTTCTTTGTAATGCTAAGTATTTGTGTTACTAGGAAAAAATATACTTTTGAAATTACTGAAACAACAGTGGCAGCTAAATTCTGTTTGTTCATTTAACATGTTTTCAGTATATTTTTCTTTATCGACTGTGTCACGGCAGTACCACATATCTGCTAAACCAAAATTTTACAGGAGAGACAAAATACAGTTTATTTATCATAATAATGGCATGAAATGTTGATATATAGTACAAGAAAACTGAAAACAGAAAACTGGAAAAGTAACACCATGCAATAACTTTAAAAGGGAAATATTGTCAAATTACGTTTTCACTGCAGATACAAGGTATTGTATCAATTTTTTTTTGCAGATACTTGCTGTTACCACTAGAATGAATACCATGTAACTGAAACGTGAACCTACATAATTACCATTATGTCAGATACTTGATATTACCAAAGAAATTTAAAATTAGTTGTAAAGAGGAAAATTATAAAAAATGAAGCTGTAAAAATTTTTACTACACAAAATTTAAACTGTACTAATTTGTTGTGACTTATTAAATATTGTTTTTCTTTTGTGACAAATTTAGTTGCATGTGAAAATGGATCGTAGAATGCACGTGAATCTTGTGACAAAACTTTCTTCAGTTTTTGCAGACCTTCAAATTTACTCATTGTGAAAGGAAGTTGAGATTTTTACAGAGGTTTGAAATACTTTTTTGTTACGTTCGATTTTGCTTGCCTCTGTGGTAGTTCCTTATAGTGATCATCGAAAGATAATTTATATTCTATCCCTTGTAGCTCAGGGTTGTATTTCAGAGCTCGTATGCCCTTTACTTGAGGAACTCCGAGACCTTTTCCAGGTCTTATTCTTTTGTATATCTATGAAGTTTTTGCCGAATAGTCCAAGAAGTATGAGTGGTGCAAATGGTCTGAATGATAGTAAGGCTTGGTCTTCCTGCATTCTTTTGCTGTTTTTACATAGTCCGACGGCAAATAAATAACTTTATTTTTTACACTTCGTTCAATAGGGCATGAGCACTGTCGCATTCCATTTACGAATGCCCTTCCACCAAATATTTGTGTTATATCTTAAGACCATATTCAAATTGCCCCTCTTTATGTGGAAGTCCATGATCAGTTTTTTCAACCAATTCTTAACCACACCGTCGTTCAACCCTAATGTTCCCAAAAACAGTGTTTTACAAACTTGTTTGCTGTAATTGTTTGCATATTGTAAGTGGTACTCCAATGTAAAGTTACGTCTTGATTCATCAGTCCCCGCAGTTTCACGCTTTTTTACATTTTCTTACTATATCTATAACATACAATCTTTCCTCATCCCATGTGCATTTCCAAAAATGTTCAAATATATGTTTTCTGTTTTCTTCAGTACGCGAAGAACAGAATTTGTTTTTTGAAATATTACATTTTTTAGAATTAAATGTTGGCTTTGGTGTCCTAGGCCCTCGCTCAACGACATGGGTTATCTTAGAATTTTGTCTTTTACACCCAACATATCCCTTGCCCAACATTCGACATTCTTTCGTTCTTGCACGTTTCCCTATCTTATTGTCATGTCCATTATTACTTTCTTCAATATGACGCTTTCTTTTAGTCCTATTGGCAGCTTCTTCATGTGGAATGTTTTCATTAATTGTGGGCATCAACTGAACTGCATCTACTTCAGCTACCTGCATCTCTAAATTGACATGATCATTCTCGCTGTCCTTTTCGTGGCCAAGGTCATTAAAAATGCCACTATTTTCTTCAACTACAGCTTCTTCAACTATATCGCCATCATCAAATGAAGGCTTTGGCTGAACTGAATCTACAATTACTTACCCGTGTCACTGACGTCAGTGACATTTTACAAGTCATGGTCATTACTTACGAATTCAATTAAATCTGACGTTTCCACATTGAGTGAAAAAGAAAGATCAGCTGGGCATTCTTCAGCTGGATATTCCACATTATCAATGATGATTGGAGCTGAAATAATGTTAGCTGTATTGAAAATTAGCCTCTCTTCAACAACATTCGAGAAAATACTCTCTTCTTCGTAGACATTATCTTGTGGGTCTGATTCGATTTCCGCATTAATAGGCCTAAGCTTTTCTTGAATTTTGTTATGTTTCTTAAAGAATTGTAAAGTCTTCTTACCACGGCTTTCCATAATGGTTAAAACTGAAAAATAAAACGATACATTACCATTCAACATTGAAATCAATAGGTGAAAGCATGAATGGTAACACCAAGTAACTGACACGTCTTGGGCAATCCTAACCTGAAAATATAACTTGCAACACCACGTAACTGAATGCAAACTAAAACGTTCAAAAAATACTTAAACTTTAAAGTGAACTTAGAAATATTTAATAAGTTATATCCAGCAGTATTCTTAATATAATAATCGACTTACCTTCATATTAATAAAGACTCAATTCATGTATAAAATTAAAGAAACATGAGCTGCCACACAGACGTACACTAACACACAGAACGTTCCTATGCAGATAACTGTTGTTGCCCAGCAGGTTAGCCACCTGTAGTTAAGACGTATTGCTAAAACTGAAATTCCCCAGTGGGAAAAAATTTTCCCCCAGTACTGATGCTGCTAGGTTACAAAGAACGTCACATCACGTAACTACACACAAAACAGTAAAATCCCTATGATTTGCAGATACGTGCTATTGCCGTTACACAGTCGTTAGGTAACATGATTTATAACTGTTCAAGTAAAGCAAGTTTTTTTGCCATTTATTTGTTTGTGTAGTACAGTTAGATTACTGTGGATGTGGATTAGTTTGTGTTTATTAAGGTATAGATGGTTAGCTATTGCAGATTTGTCAAAATGATTAAAAGCATCGGTGTGTTCTTTGTAACGTGCGTGAAAAGTTCTTCCAGTTTTGCCTATGTAAAATGCATGGCAGCTGTACATTGTAAATTATATATCGAAAGGGGTTCTGTAACAGGAGTGTTTTTGTTCACTGTTCAAAATATGTTTAAATGTTTCTTAAGCTTATGGGACTTAATTGCGGGGTCATCAGTCCCTAAACTTACAAACTACTTATGAACTACCTTATACTAAAGACAACAGAAACATCCATGCCTGAGAAAGGATCGAACCTCCGACGGGGAACGGCCTCGCGCATCGGAACATAGCGCCTCAATTCGGTCGGGCAGTGCGCCGCGGCTTTGTTCATTGTGTGTGGCAAATGGACTCCTAGTTTGTTGTTAGTAGAGAAAGATATTGTAATGTTTGCGTTCTTGAATAAGTTGTCTGCTTTTTGTGACACTGTAAAAATTTGTGTTTTGTGTTGAGGTTTTATTCACTGCTTTTTTGTTAGTGCTGTTAGCTTGTATTTTTCTTGATAGTTTGTCGATTAATTTTTATGAGTATTAGATGCAACTTTTTTTATTCTATCAATTTCTTCTTTTAGTGTTTTAGGTTTCAAAGGTACTGTGTGTACTCTGTGTAACATGGATCTGAAAGCGGCATATTTGTGTATATTTGCATGGTGTGACGATTGGTGTTTTTACATATTAGTGTAAGTTGGTTTCCTGTAAATGTAAAAGTTATGTTCTTGTTGTTCATTTGCAATTGTTACGTCTAAGAAATTTTGAATTGTTGGATTTGTGACTTTTGCATCTTAATTGAATAGGCTGCAGTCAGTTTGAACCCGAATTAGTAAACGTGAGAGTCGAATATTATCCTACTGATAAATATTTTTTGAATTTTCCGAATTTTGTACAATAACAAAGTAGGTGCTATACACACACACATCCGAATTGATGTCAGTGACGGTCACATAGTAGATTAGAATTTTTTTTTATTAATTTCATAAATTCTGGTGTAGTTCTAAGTTTATATACGTATTTTTCTTTCTGGTGGTGCACAGATGCAGATGAGACTGTTATTTATCGTTGCTTTGTTAGTTCATCCAACTGGTAAATTGCTTGACAGTTTTGTAGAAAGGTGTTGGGTGTTGAAATCTGCGACGGTCGTATGTCGACTAGGTTTCAGGCACAAAAGTTACGTGAGTCTCAATGTCGGGTCGACAATATCGTGGCTAATATAAAAAAAATGAAGGAAGCTTAGGGTTTAACGTACCGTCGACAGCTCATCCATTAGAGACGGAGCTAACGCTCGGAGTTTTGGGTTAGGATGGGGAAGGAAATCGGCCGTGCCCTTTGAAAGGAACCATCCCGGATTTTTCCTGGAGTGATTTAGGGAAATCACGCAAAATCTAAAGCTAGATGGCTGGAGGTTGATTTGAACCACCGTCGAATGCGAGTCCAGTGCGTTACCACTGCGCCACATCGCTCGGTGGGCGAATTACAAGGGAGGTAATGGGTTACAATATCCGGCAGATTTAGACAGAATCAAAGCTGATTTAACAGGAGGAGGTAGATTGGGGAAAAAGATACCTTAGCATAGAGTGACACGAAGATCATATTCTGAGTCGGATATTGATACTTCAGCGGTTGAATTCGACAGAGAAGAAACAAGACGGGATGGCGAAAATGATGCACGTTCCCTATATTCAAGTACAGAATAGGCGTCTGTCCAAGCCACAAGAAGTAGAGTAGAAAATGTAGATACGGTGGAAGAACAAACGGGAAGAATTCAATTGCAATATTTAGAGCCGAGTGTTCGATTCACCAAGCGGAGCTACTAGCGCCACTCCATAGCTCTGTAACCAACGCAACTGCTTCTGCACACAGTGGAAATGTAAAGCAAAAACATACGGATTTACGAGCGCCGCTGCATGGCTCTATAATAGCCGCAAATCGCAAACTTAGTAATGAAAGATCGCGAACAGAAGTGGCGACGAATGAGGAAGTTGAACCTGTTGGCATTGCGGATGTTTCAAGTGATGATGAAACAGATGAAGACACAGAATCACGAATTAAAACTAAGTTTTTAAACACAAAATCGAGATGTAGAGCAAAGGTTAACGACACGGTTTAGAGCACAGAATCAAGAGCTTAGAAAAGACATTCGAACACAGTGTAAAAGCACACAGAGAGAAGAATTAGAATAAAGTTTAGTGGCAAGTTTTAAGGCACAAATGAGTGAACTTAGAAAAAAGAAATGGAGTCCGGTATGTCTAGTATTGATGAGCAAATTAAAAAGATTAATGATGACGCGAAGAAATCACGCGACGTCATTGAAGCTTTAATGAAAAGACGCGAGGACTTACGTACAGATGTTGACAAGGTCCAGTTGGAGGTAATGAATGTGAATCAGAAGGCTGATGAAATATAAGGAAAGGCTAGAGGAAGAGTACAACAGATTTGCAGATTTGTGACGAACAGTCAAAAAAAAAAAAAAAAAAAAAAAAAAACACATATTGCGAAAATCACGTTGATCGTTCAGCGCATTAACAATATATAGACAAAAATCAAAGATCAATTCGAGAAGTTACGGACAGAACTCTTAAAAACAGTTGGGTGAAAAATAGGAATAGACGGTGCTAGTTCTGATTCAACAGATTCGTCCAGTGCTAACATAACACAAACTGTTGTATCACCAAATAAGAGCACGGAAATACATGAAACAAGCTCAGCTACGCCCGCAGTTGGTCGCGTAAACAGTTAATTACACAGCCGGTGGAGACTGTTGAAACAATGGCGACACAGATTAATTATGCCGAACACACGTAGAGCCTCTACCGATTTCAAACCAAACCACAGTGCCGGTACCGCAACAAAAGAATTTTAATAGCCAAACATTTCGAATGCCACAAGAGGCGAGAGAGGCAGAGACGACAGAACAAAAATTTTGTACGCCATTACAGCGTTTTGATGCAGTGGTAGGACCGGCGAGCACAGAATAACATGGAGGCCTAATAGTGACAGAGAAATGAAACAAGCTGAGAGCGCGACACCCAACCAACATGGCGGCCGAGCACAAGCCGGCCACAGCTGCGAGCACAGGGTAGTTCATTCAGTTCGCTGTCTGTTAATTCCTTTTTCATATATTTTAAGGCGTTCCTTTTTTGACAATCTATTTTTACCATATATAATTACAAATTTCAGGTAGGGATAGAGGGATAGCAAGACGTACTATTATATAAAATAGAAGCACATTTTTCCTTTGTCTGTCCCTTTGATGCTTATAAGTCGAGGAGTTCTGGACGTATCTTCATGCGGTTTCTTTTAATTTCTTCTTTCTAATTCTGGGATAATCTTAGGCTATTTTTAATGTCAATACGAATATGTGAATAAAACTAAAATAAGAATTACAACATAGAATCGTTTACCGCTTCTGTATAACTATAAGAGCTAGGTCAGTGTACATAACATATACTTGCAGAACTCACAAACATCTAAAACAAAAAATTCGCGAGTGCATGTGTCTAACTTTTACGAGTGAACCAAATTTATCATTTTCTCTTCTAAAGCGCTGGTGTCATATTGCTTAAGACTAGCCGGCCGCGGTGGCCGAGGGGACTGAGGCACTCCAGTCACGGTCTGCACGGCCACTACGGTCGGGGTTTCGAATCCCCCCTAGGGCATGGATATTCGTGCCGTCCTTAGGATTAGCTAGTTTGTAAGTTTAGGGACTGATGACCCCGTAGTTAAGTCCATAAGCTATACAAACATTTGAACATTTGAGCTTAAGACTACAAATGTAGTGATTGTGGAAGATCTGTAAAAGTTAGACATATGACCTCACGGCCTTTTTTTTTTTTTTTTTTTTTTTTTTTTTTTTTTTTTTTTTTTTTTAATCGTCGTGAGTTTTGTAATTCTATACTATGTACTTTGGCGCAAGTCTCATAGTTTACGCTATAAAGGTCACGAAAGCGCGGAAGTGGTAAACCATTCTACGTTATTACTCTTATTTCAATTATTTCTCATTTTCGTATGGGCATTTAATACAGCCGACACTGAACTCAGGATTATACCGAAGTAATTGAAAGAAACCGCATCACGATACGTTGCGGGGTTCTCTTGTTAAAGTGGTTTAAAGATTACACTTGCAAAGCCGGGGCGGCTCATCTAGTCTTCTAGATAGTAATAAAATAAATAAAAAGTGTGAAGTCATAATTATTTTATACTGAAAATTTTTGCTCATATTTAAAAACGTTTATCAAACTTGGTCACAGAGTACAAGGTGTGAGTAGGCAACAGAATCCGTACTCGCTGATGGGCAATCTCGCTGAAAGTAACGAGTAGATGTTGAAAGGTTCCACCGGTCTATTCTATCCAAATTTGTCAGAAAACCAGGTGAGATATAAAAAAGTTGTTGAAATAAAAAGAAAAGTTCATTTCATTATCTACAACTTTCTCGATGACGAAAATTTCCTGAACAAAATAAATAAATAAATAAAATAATAAAGCAGGCAGCTAGCTTTTTCATATCGCAATTTTTATTTCATATAAAAGTAATAGCTTCAATTATTATTTTTATACAAAACAATACGTATTGTACTTGCTAAGAACACGGTTGCATTCCTTCAGAAATCACCTGTCTGCGTGAAAAATTTGGTAATTTTTTACCTATCCCAAAGGGTTAAAATGACAATGTAACTGAGGTGAGCGCCATTTGAAGAACTACGCATTTATCGGCCCAACTGCGTCGGAACACCCATCCAAGATGGCTGTCGTGCTTCACTGCATGTACGCTGATGTAGGCGGTATAGCCTTTCTATGTTATTCTGTGCTCGCTGGGTAGGACACAGTTTGTATGAATCACAGCCACGGAGGGGTGCACGACAAGATGGCGGAATGTAGGGTAGACACTTTAGGTTTGTGGAACAACCATATTACGGTATGATGAGACGGTACGACACAGGCCATTTTTCTCACAATGCGTAAATTTCAATATTATCGCGAGGAAGGCAATTCGCTTCTAGCTAGGACATTTATCGACCATTTTAGAGTTGGTATACCGAAACACTGGAGCTCAGTACATAAACTAGATTTCATTTGCTCATATATGTCAAGAGCTGCGGCGGAAACAAAGCAAAAAGTAAAATACAACGGCTTAGACCAATACTATTTATTTGCTTTTCTCTTCCACCGCCATAGAGAACGAGGGTATAACAAATGCTTGTATGCATCTCAACGCGCTCTAATGTCTTTGATCTTACCTTTGTGGTCTTTACCCACAATCGTTCTGCAGTTCGCTTGAAATTCTGGCCTTTTAAATTTGTTCAACAATGTTTCTCGGAAAGAACGTCGCTTTTCATTCAGCGACTCATTTGAATTCCCGAAACATTTCAGTAGCACTCGTGCATTGATAGAACTTTCAAGTAACTAACCTAGCTTCCGGCCACTGAAATTGCTTTTACGTCCTATTATTTGTAGTAATAATAATGTTTATTAGCCAAGATCACCTCGTATATTAATATTTTCTGTTATTTCAGGTTTTGAAAGAAATTAGCATTTATACTCAGATCTTGTAGAATAAATGTGTACTGCATAAAATTATTCCACAAAGTTTGAATATGAAAGCCAGTTCCTGCATTTTTGGAATTAAAGGAAATATAAATACACAACGTGCTCGTGGCATTACGGAAAGCAAACAAGTTTGAAGGTGACTACGGCAGAAGAATTCGTCTGAATAGTTCTGTTCATGATTTTGTATGAATCTTGTCATGTAAAACATTTTGAAAGGAATTCACCGTCATTTCACTGAAATAATTGTTTATTTCCACAGCAGGCCGCGGTGGCCGAGCGCTCTGCGTTGCGCCAGTCACAGTCTGCACGGCCACTACGGTCGGGGGATCGAATCCCCTCTCGGGCATGGATATTTGTGCCGTCTGTAGTCTTAGCTAGTTCATAAGTATTTTGTAAGTTTAAGGACTGATGACCCCGTAGTTAAGTCCCATAAGCCCTACGAACATTTTATTTCCACAACCAGGTTTCGGCCTAGGCCATTACAGTGGCGTATCCAGGATCGTCGTCTGGTGGGGACTGAGGTCATTCCGAGCTTGGAGCCTCCAAATACCCAGAAAGAAGGTTTGTTTCTTATTTTTTTTATATATATATATATATATATATATATATATATATATATATATGTGTGTGTGTATGTATATATTTTTAGTTGGTGCTGTCTTCGCCTCTCGTCGTGGGGGCCTCCGAATCTGGAAAGCTATTTTATGCAGACTGGCCCGTACATTATATTTTTATATAACTGTTAATAAATTTCATAAATAATTATTTGCGATGAACTTTCCTGTGATGTATCGATTGCCTGTGATAACATGTGTACTACATTCAGTTGTCACCTGATGATGGCCTAAGAAGCCGAAAGCCGGTTTGTGACCAATAAAAAAAGTTTTGCAGAACATCAGGAAGTTGTTCCTTTTTGATATTATAATTTATCTTAATGTTAGTTAGGTAAGTATCGAATAACCTATACCACTTTTGAAAATTTTTGTATGACTTCAGAAATGTCCCCTTTTTTTGAAGGTCGTCATCTGGTAACCCTACATAAATATCAAAAATATTCTAAAATGTGGTCTCGTTGTGAGTGCCGTCTGCCAACCGGCGACAGCGTCGCTCGCCCCCCTGGCTGCCTGCTGTTGGTCCCTCTTCGCCCGCCTGCCGCAGCGCCCTTGTGGACTGCGTAATCGATTCTCGCCACACACAACTGTAGAATGCCGCCTCGCCTCGCCGTTTCCGCCTCCGTATGGGCGATTCCTCTGACAGGCTGCGAAATTTCGCGCTGGAAGTCTGCATATTGAGAGTACTGGTCGTTTGTGCTCTTTCGAATGGGCCTCGCTCGGTTTGGCTTTTTCGAGGAGTATGAATGCTCAGAGCGAACAGGCTGTGCTCGGTAAAGGTGACAGGGACCGCCAGGCGTGGCACACTCGCCACTCTGCTGTGTGGTCCGCAACAGCAGCCCTTTGTGCCTCCCCGAGTGCTCATGATGCTTCCGATACACCCCTGGAAATAAAACGCGCCGTGGAAAAAAAGTAAATAAATAAAATGAAAGTGTACTTCAACTATTATTCTTCTCTTAGTGATCATATCACTTTATGTCCACATTCAAAGTATATTTATAGCATGAGAAAAATTTGACGTCGGTCGCGGAGATAGCACATAAGCGGCACATAACTGTCTTGAGCAACCAACGGACCTCGCTAGTTACATTTCAGGCGGTACTTTTGGGCACATTCTCCGAAAACTGTCTTGAGCAGTTATACTGGCAACCCACGCGCAATTGAAATATTCTAGACCTTATAGCCACAAACAGGCCTGACCTTATTAACGATATCTGTGTAGAGACAGGAATTAGTGTTCATGATATCGTCATGGCGTCGATGGTGACCAAAGTTCATAAACCAATCAAGAAGGCTAGGAGCGTGTTTTTGTTGGGAAGAGCCGATAAGCAAATGTTACGATCGCACTTAGAAAATGAGTGGGCATCGTTTAATTCTGGGGCTATGGATGTAGAGGAATTGTGGGCTAAATTTAAGTGCATTGTTAATAAAGGGTTAGAGGTATATGTGCCATTATAGACGATTAAGGTTGGAAAAGATCCACCGTGGTATAATAATAATGTTAGAAAGCTGCTGAGAAAGCAAAGGCTGTTGCACTCCCGATTCAAAAAAGAACACGCAAAGTTAGTAGAGATTCGTGCGTCTATAATAAGATCGATGCGTGAAGCATACAATAATTATCACAGCCATACCTTAGCTAAAGATCTTTCCGAGAACCCGAAAAAATTCTGGTCCTATGTAAAATCGATAAGCGGGTCAAAGCCCACAGTTCAGTCACTCGTTGATCATTCCGGGGCAGTAATAAAAGAAAGTAATCGGGAAGCTGACGTTCTAAATTTAACCTTTAAGAAATCTTTCACGCAGGAGGACCGCACAAATGTACCATCATTTGATCAACGTACTAATTCCGAAATGGGGGACAGATCAATAGATATTTCCGGTGTAGAGAAGCAGCTGAGAGAGAGCTAAATACGAAAAAGTCTGCTGGTCCGGATGGAATACCAGTTTGGTTTTACAAAGACTATTCTGCGGCATTGCCCCTTAATTAGTTCGCATTTATCGCGAATCTTTAATTCAGCGCAAAGTTCCTAGTGATTGGAAAAAAGCGCAGGGGACTCCCATCTATAAGAAAGGAAAGAGAACTGACCCACACAATTAAAGGCCAATATCGTTGACATCAGTTTCATGTAGAATTTTAGAGCATATTCTCAGTTCGAATATAGTAAATTTCCTTGAAACGGAAAAGCTTCTTTCCATGAATCAGAACGGGTTTAGGAAACATCGTTCATGTGAAACTTAGCTTGCCCTTTTCTCACATGACATCTTGCGTGCCATGGATGAAGGGCGACAGGCGGATTGTGTTTTTCTCGACTTCAAAAAGGCATTCGACGCGGTGCCACACTCCAGACTGCTAACGAAGATACGAGCTTATGGAATAGGTTCACAGATTTGTGACTGGCTGGAAGACTTCCTAAGTAATAGGAGTGATAGGACCGCTATTATTTTCTATCTATATAAATGATCTGATTGACAGAGTAAGTTGTAATTTGCGGCTGTTTGCTGATGATGCTGTAGTGTATGGGAGGGTGTCGTCGTCTGTAACTGACTGTAATAGCATACAGGATGACTTAGACAAAATGACTCGTTGGTGCGAAGAATGGCAGCTAGCTCTCCGTGTAGAAAAAAGTAAGGTAATGCGCATGAGTAGAAAAAACAATCCTATAATGTTCGAATACAGCATTAGTAGTGAGCTTCTTGATGCTGTCGCGTCGTTCAAATATCTAGGCGTAACATTGCGGAGAGATATGAAATGGAACGAACATCTAACGACAGTTGTGAGTGGCAGACAGCCGACTTCGGTTTATTGGGAGAATTTTGGGAAGATGTACATCATCTGTAAAGGAGACCGCGTATAAATCGCTTGTACGACCACGTCTTGAGTATTGCTCAAGTGTTTGGGACCCGCAGCAGATCGGTTTGAAGGAAGACATAGAGGCGGTTCAGAGGCGAGCAGCTAGATTTGTTACCGGTAGGTTCGACCAATGCGCGAGTGTCACGAAAATGCTCCGGCAACTCAATTGGGGATCGCTGGTAGATAGACGACGATCTTTTCGTGAATTTCTGTTAGGTAAATTTAGAGGGCCGGAATGCGAAGCTGAGTGTAGTACGATCTTGCTGCCGCCTACTTACATTTCGCGTAAAGATCACAAAGACAAGATAAGAGAAATTAGGGCTCGTACGGAGGCATATAGGCATTCTTTGCCGCCCGCGGTGGCCGAGGAGACTGAGACGCTCCAGTCACGGTCTGCACGGCCACTACGGTCGGGGGTTCGAATCCCCCCTCGGGCATGGATATTTGTGCCGTCCTAGTTCCTAAGTAGTTCATAAGTAGTTTGTAAGTTTAGGGACTGATGACCCCGTAGTTAAGTCCCATAGACTATACAAACATTTGAACATAGGCATTCTTTTTTTCCTCGTTCTATTTGGGAGTGAATTAGGAAAGGAAATGCCTAGTAGTGGTACAGTGTACACTCCGCCACGCACCTTACGGTGAATTGCGGAGTGTGTATGTAGATGTAGATGTTGATGTAATATGGACGGCAGTGGCCGCAACGTTGCAATGCGCATGCGCGGCTGAGATTCCGATTCTCTTCTGAACCCCCTGGAGGCAGCGTATGGGTACTCCCGCGGCAGCGAAGGAGAGGGGAAACGCCCCTTTTAACATTGGCGTTGGAGCTGGTAGAGACAACAGCTCCTGGCTGCTCGAGTTCTGGCAATTACGTACGAATGGTCCCGAAGCAAAGGCAATGGAGCTACTGCGCACCACGCTTCGCGCATGTGCAAATCTTCCATGAAGGCAACGTCCGCCTTTAATATTTGTTTTTGGCGCGTTCAAGATTCATCAAAAAACCTCATATTTAGTATAATATCTTATAAATAGAAATTAAAGTCGCATCAACTGTAAAAGCATTCAGAAGATAAGATAATGAATAATAATAAAGTCGCTACTCCCCGCCTAGCAAAAACAACCGTGTGGTTAGGGGTATCGCACTGTGCCATCGAAAGTAGTGGGTTTCAGACCGACTGCAAGCAATTTTACTTAAACCGAGTCTCCTTTTAATAGATATGGGAACAACAGCGACTTTTGTATTGTTACTTGCCACATATCTTTGGACGTTGTAGCGATTTTGAGGGTAAATAACATTTATACTCTTCGTTGTAACATTATTTATCTTATACATTGACAAAGAAATGTGTGGCTAGTTATAATTTTATATATTTTGGCTAAATTCATCTATGTAGTCTTTTCATTCGCTATCAAAGACGGGTGGAGCTGGCAAAGGGGTGGAGCCTCAGCTATTTAAGAGCAGCAAACCTTGCTCCAGCCAGCAGTGACACACTAGAAGGCTCAAAGTTTCCTGCCAACATCATTGGGTATAACATCGTTTTATTTCTCTTTATTAAGTTAGTTTAAGTCTGACACTAATGTATATTGCTGAAAGTCCTCTAAATGTAATTATGATATTTTTCAGAGCTTAATTTCCTGAAGATGGTCTAAAATAGTCGAAATATATATATATATATATATATATATATATATATATATATATATATATTTTGCACTCTAGACTGTTCTTTATATATGAAAATATTTAACTGTTTGAAGAGATGTAATGGAGAGCAGCCTTTGCGCATGCGTAAGGTTAGTAGGGGTGCTGCTTACAGTATCACGTGACCCTAAGGTAGCTTGTCTTTTCATCGTAACATATTCATTTTGTTACAGTCATTTAACAGTGTAATAATCAGTTACTTACTGTGTTTTAGTGTTCATGTGAATATTCATATGTTCTTGATGTTGATTATCAGAGAAAAACGAAAACCGTGCAGTATCTTTCAGAAACAAATTACTCAGCTTTAAGCTTGGAACAAAAGTGTGAAATGAAGAAGCTTGGTAGGCCGACGCCTCAGCTCGACGTGAAGCAACCCATAACAAGCCGAAGTAAGTGTTTCATCCACGAATTAGTGGTTGGCTCGGGGGGAGATCGGCGGTGAGTCTCGTAACAAAGTGTGTGGTCACCGGCGTGCCGTCGTTTGGTAAACATTCGCGAGCGGCTGAAGCACCAGATGGGAAACCTCCGTAAGGGCCTGGTCCCACGCTCAGTGGTGCGGAGAGGGAAGGTTCCATAAGATGTCCCATGATGGCGCTGCGGTCAGAAGCAGCCCTTTAAAACTGGCCATAGCAGGTGGCAGGTAGCGACTATCCCCACCACCACCTCCCCTCAAACGCTGGCATGCCGGACACAGCCGTGGCCTCATGGCAGGCGGCACGAGCTCTCCCCTCAGCCTCCCCTCTACGCTACCCCTCAGAAGCGCCTCTAGTGTGGTCTACCGGTACTAAGCTGGGGAACCGCCTGACACCTACTAGCATCTTGCGGAACTACGAGGGGAGCGTAGGACAGTGGTTTAGGGGAGGGGGGCTGCTTCTCTGTATATGTTACTCTGGCTGAAGGAACAGCCTTGGAGAATAAGCAGCTGAGGCAGTGACAAATACCGGCGGGGGCCGGTCTGTTGCGTCAAGAAAGCTGTGTGACGAAGCGCGCTGTGTGTGTGCGACAGAGAGGGTGGCACAGTGAAGTAACCACATTGCAGGCAAGTGGCAATTACAGCCGAGCAGTGGTATCCTGAGGCTGGGCAGCGGGCAGCACTGATCTCCTTTATTTTAGAATAAATAGTGGATGAACGGCGCTACTGGCAGTAGACTTGCGCGAAATAGTTCGCAATCGGGAGTGCTCAATTTAGTTTGCGGCTCTGCCGCAACTAGTTCGTTCTTTTACTTTGTGACGGCTGAGCGGCGTGGTCTGCGCATGCAGGTGGAGGGAGAAGTTCCCCCACCTAGCTGCTTCATGCGCTTGCTGCTTGAGCTGCTAACGGTATCACTCAAACCAAAAGAAACAGTTTGTGGACAATTTCTCGCGTTTAAGTTTAGAGTTATCTCTATATCTTGGCATTATGGAATTTATTAGTCAGATATTGCAGAGTGCAGAATACTTCAAAGCAGAAACTTTGTAGCACTGAACTATGTAATCTAGCAGACGGACGCTAACCTCGAAATGGCTCTCATCAGCAGAAGGCAAACACGTGATTTTTAATTCTACTGCGCGCCCTCTCGCTATTGCCCGTCGGTCTTCGGAAAAGAATCCAACGAACTAAGAAGCAAGATACGTTTGGCATAATAGTTCGCATGTTTTAGTTCGCGACCGGTAACGCATGTTTTAGTTCGCGACCGATCGCGCATATTTTAGTTCGCGACCGGTAGCTCTCCTTTTAGTTCGCCGTTCGGCCGCGTAGTAGGTCGTTCTCTTTAGTTCGTCCGCTATTTTTGGCTTTTGCTACCGCTACTAAAAGATCTCTTTCTTTTGTTATGACAGCTTTTTTATGTACTGATATATTCGTCCTCTCGCTGTTTCCCGTCAGTGTTCGGAAAAGAAGCGGACGAACTAAGTGGCGAGGGATCTGCGAACTAGTTCGTGTAGTTCGCCCAGACACCTGGAAAGCTAAACTGCGAAAAAATGAGGTTGTTCCCTCGGTATGGCGAAAGCTGCGAAAGCTTCCGACAATACTTTTTAGCTTCCTACTGGTCCGAGAATCAGCAGGATCATGTGCTCCACAACATCCAAATGATGCCCCCCTTCAGACGGTCGAACTATGCCAGTCTGGCCGTTTTCTTCCGAGATATTTTGAATAAGAATTAGCATTTTTTTTTTTTTTAGAATTTGTTTTTGTAAGCTGTCACAATATCTGATCAACACTCTCCCAGTAGAGAGATGCAAAGACGACGTGGAACTGTTTGAAGCCCTCCTAGAAGATCTCAGTTTTGATTACGACACCCCGCAGAATAACTTTCAAGCCAAACAGCGAAAGGGGAATAATAATTCGAATGAGGTGCCGGAGAAGGAACAGAATAATGTTCTAATGTTCAAATGTTTGTATAGCTTATGGGACTTAACTACGGGATCATCAGTCCCTAAACATAAAAACCACTTATGAACTATCTAATACTAAGTACGGCACAAATTACATGCCCGAGGGGGTGATTCGAACCCCCGACCGTAGTGGCCGTGCGGCCGTGACTGGTGCGCCGCAGACCGCTCAGCAACAGAATAATGGCCGGCCGCGGTGGCCGAGGGGACTGAGGCGCTTCAGTCACGGTCTGCACGGCCACTACAGTCGGGGGTTCGAATCCCCCCTCGGGCATGGATATTTGTGCCGTCCTTAGTTGTAGGTAGTTGGTAAGTAGTTTGTAAGTTTAGGGACTGATGACCCCGTAGTTAAGTCCCTTAAGCTTAACAAACATTTGAACATTTGAACAGAATAATGGTTCTAATTGGCAGTCCTGGGGAAACGGGCAGAGAACACAGCAAAACGGGCAATGGCATACCAAAAAATGAGAACGACGATAAGGGTGATCATTGTGGGAAGAAAAAACGCAAGTGGAGGAACGGCAATAACTGGCACTCCAATAACAATGAACCGCGTGATGCAAATTCCAAACGCATTCACGGGGAATGGACAAACATGCCTCGGCAGGGTGTGAAAGTGCATTCACCCGACCCAAAGCATAACAAGCCAGACGCGCAACCCGGACCATCAACGTTGAAACAATGACGTTCTTACTAGGTTTTTCCCTGCTCGTAGTATGACAACGAACAGGAGATGGAACACGTCAGACGGATAAAGTTTGTAATGGAATAACTGTTACAAGGGGAGGCCGGCAATTGTGAAATTCAGATTCGATTCATACTGCGCATAATGAAAGCTCATGGCCAGAGGTGTAATTTGGCAAAGCACCAAGATGCACTTCTCATCCATTGTCGAGAAAATCGACAGTTAAAAAAAGCCATTGCGGTGAAATACTCTCGACGATCTCTACGATAAGTAATATTGTACAGAGGCGTGGCGGAGCGGTAAGCGCTGTGGTTGCCAATCCGAAGGTCGCCGGTTCGAATCTCGCGGCGTGCAACTTTTTTTTTTTTTTTTTTTTTTTTTTTTTTTTTTTTTTTTTTTTTTTTTTTGTAATTCAAATATATTTATATCTACAAGGGAATCTTGTGGTTTAACGTCCCGTCGACAGCGTGGTCATTAGAGACGGAGCTTACGTTCGGATTTTTGGGTAAGAATAGGGGAGGGAAATCGGCCGTGCCCTTTGAAAGGAACCATCCCGGCATTTGCCTGGAGAAATTTAGGAAAATCACGGAAAACCTAAATCTGGATGGCCGGAGGTGGATTTGAACCACCATCCTTCCGAATAAGAGTTCAGTGTGTTACCACTGCGCCACCTCACTCGGTATATATACAAGAACAATTTTTTTTTTTTAATTATCTGTTGGGAAACACACCTGATTGACATTCTGAAAAATTGTTCTATCGTTCCTCAGGTTTGACTTACACTATACGTATTCGTTTCGTTAACTATACGTGGTAAACATTACGAAGACAATTAATAACATTTGTCAAATACAACTGTGTTTGCGGAAAACATAATGATGTTCGAAGTCGCCAGTTGCATATAATAAGTTGTTTGAAAGTCGTTTGTCGAGGAAAAACTGGCGACTTCTAACATCAAACGTTATTAATCAAATGTTATTAATTGTGTGTGTGTATATACATTTTAATTACAAAAAACAAATAATAAAAAAGTTGCATGCCCGGAGATTCGATCCGGCAACCTTCGGATTACCAAGCGCAGCGCTTACCGCTACGCCACGACTCTGTACAGTATCACTAATCGTAGAGATCTTAGAAACTATTTCACCGCAACGGCTTTTTTTATTGTCGATTTTCTCGACAACGGCTGAGAAGTGCATCTTGGTACTTTGCCAAATTACACCTCTGGCCATGAACTTTCATCATGCGCAGTATGAATAGAATCTGAATTTCACAATTGGCGGCCTTCCCTTGTTAGAGGAGGATCCCGTGTGTATTTACTTTTCTTGTGTATTTTCTATAGGTTATAGTTTCCAGGTTTTTATTGTCAATTTTGTACGTGTTTTCCATTGTTACTTGGTGTTAGAGAACGCGCCGACAATGTGTCGCGCAGAAGATGCATTTGTATTATTTAATATCCTGCATATGGGTATATGCAGCGCTGGGTGAGATACGTTGAGTTCAGAGCAATCAGCTTACACGTAAGGCCTGCGGATTCGGTGCATGCACTTAGATGTTGTAATGTCGGTTCTACTATACAGACGTTTGATTGTTACTTCACCATGGAGCGCCTTTGTAACGGGTAAAATTTGGTTTAATTTTCCGTCGTTCGTGTGTGTTATTCAACTGCTCCACCAGATATGCGATCTAAGTATAATTAGGACCAAAACAAAGTGCAATATTTTAGGGTGTACCCTTCTTTTCAGCTGTGCTACTTAAATTTAATGTTTTTTGGTTGTATTGATGTCCAGTACCGTCAGTGAGTGAATGGGAAAGACGTGTTTTTCCAGAGCAGGGAGGACGGTAATTAGTACTGCCACAGCCAGTATGTGTGCGCCCTGTGTTTTTGAAATCACCAATGTGTTCCCCTTTGTAAGTCGCCGTAACGGTGCCGCCTCCCAGGCAGAAACAGGTTAGCGCTTGGTGAAGCGAAGAAGCTGTTGCGGAACATGTTGTGTGTCCTTATAACAAGGTTTTGTAATGCCAAGTACGTGGTGTATCTAATTTACCAATTGATCAAGAATCCATAACGCAACCTTTAACCTGACGATCTTAACTGTGTGCATCCCTAACCGAATTTCCGCGTTGTATTTTACAGGAAACTGTTTGACGCAATATAATAGGTGAGAAGGACGTGTTGAAGAATCTAGCTCACCAGGCCCACTTGAATTTTATTGATGGTAAAAAGTACACAGCCCAGTGTACAATGACGAGCCCATGATTAATGTGACCAGAGCGCGAGACGAGTGCTCAAATTTGGAAAACCATAAGTGGTATAAATTAGAAATGTGTACTCTAAAATGATTTTCCTTTTGTAAATTTTAGCTGTAACCTAGGTAACATGTTTCAATCTTCAAGGTGCTCATTTAATGAGAAGCCTTGGACAAGGCCATCTAATTATTAGTGTGTCTCTTGATTTATGTTTTTACAGACAGATTGAGATTTGTATGTTTGACTTAATCAACTGTGAGTTTTTTAATTGTTCCAGGTGTTTATGTATTTGCATGTCTTGTATTTGTTATTTCTCTAATTATAGGATTAGTATGTCAATTTATCCATTTATTGATTTTAATACCGAGCTTACTTTTTAACGAGAATTAATGTTTTTTATGTATTTTGAGATCTTGTATATAGAATGTTTTAAGGAATCGAGTAATCCTTGCTGCAGTCATCATACGAACACACAAGTTCAGTCACATGGGTGGAAACATATATAAACATGTGCCATTGATCATTAATAAAGGAATGAAATAATTGACATATAAAGAAACAGTATTAATGGTGGAGTAACACTTTAGAGTAATGAATAACTCAAAATGGAACATGACCACATATTCAGTGGACGTGTTTCATCCCCTGCGCTTAGGGGCGATAAATAGTTTGGAAATAATCGTGTTATACTGGATTGGATCCAGATTAAAATTATGTACACACAAAGAAAAAAAAAAAAAAAAAAACAGATCTGTTCTGGCCTTTGTGGGCTATTATGGGCATCCGTTGTCAATGAAAAAAATGATAAATTATGAATCTTTTTAAACAATAATAATGACTTTAGCAAACATTTTAAATTATTTAAGCAAAATTAGAAAATAGTAAAGAAGGTGGTGCATAAAAAGGCTGGTCAGTAATACTGGATGGTAACAATAGATGCATAAACAAAAATTTACAGATTTATACAATTTACTTAAAAAAAAATTCTTGCAGGATAACCAAGACATTTACAATGAACTTCTCACTCCTGGGAGTGTCTTAAAAAATCAAGTTTGATTCACTATGGTGAGTGTTACCTTTCTTGTAACAATTTTACGATTAAAGATTCACCACACACTTAGTGGCATCGATGGGGAGGAGGTACTCTTCGGTATTATTGTGTGTAAACTACAACCGGCACTTATTTAACACTTTACTTCTGCCAAGTTGTCGTTCAGTTGCCATGGTCGTAGTTCCGAATGGACAGTAAGCGAGTGAAGAGGCAATAATTACACAAAACTTGCCTTTGGGTCTACAAAGATTCTTCAGGTACTCGATGGAGAGCCAGAAACAATCCAGTGATATACAAGGGGTCGGAAACTAAATAGCAGCCAATATATATATATATATATATATATATATATATATATATATAACTATTACGTTGGGCCCAACATTTAGTTTGCGTAGTAGACTGCAGCAGCGCGACCATGGCCTGCTGCCAGGTCAATTTAATTTGATTTTATACAAATGTTGCCCCACCGCGCTGCTTCTGCAGTCTGCTTCTCGCTAACGTTATGCCGCTAGCGCCTCCTGTGTGTGTGGCTGTGAGTGTGTCTCTGAGGATAATGAAGCCACAACGTCGGACATACTAAATTAGCCTTATTGAAGTCCCTGTGATTGTACTATGTAATTTCTTAATCATTTCTCAAATGTTAAAAATGTTCTTTGATAAGTATTGGGCCACGTTTTGTAAAGCCTATGTACACAACATATTCTTGTTTATTTAAGGTTTTGTAATTTACTTTAATATTCTCAATTATTTGTTTATAAATTATCTATATAATTTTATATTTCTATGTTGATGTGACAAAGTTGTAGCAGCGTGATGAACGCACTGGATAACAAAATATGTCTTGACAAATTGAAGTGTTCTCTAAGTGCCAAGGAAATTGTCTGAGCATGCCACACTGCTGCAAGAAGCACGAGAACCGGGGGACATGGGATTCTCGCCTCCTACTTCACAAGGTCGCTGATCCGTCCCGCCATCTTTTCGTGCAGGGGCCAGACAGCAGGCCGCCGATGGCCCTAAGCACAGACAAATATATACAGATGGGAAACCTCTGTAAGGGCCTGGTCCTAGGCTCAGGGGTGCGGGGCGGGGGATGCTGAAGCAGTTCCGTAAGATGTCCCATGATAGCGCTGCAGTCAGAAGCAGCCCTTTAAACTGGCCAGAGCAGGTGGCAGGTAGAAACTGTCCCCACCACCACCTGCCCTCAAACGCCAGCAAGTCGGACACAGCCGTGGTGTCATGGCAGGTGGCACGAGCTCTCCCCTCAGCTTCCCTCCACGCTACCCTCTGATGTGCGAGAGGCACCCTCAGTAGTGCCTCTAGTGTGGTCTACTGGTACTAAGCCAGGGAGCCGCCTGACACCTGCTAGCATCTTACGGAACTACGAGGGGAGCGTAGGACAGTGGTGTAGCAAGGGCTGCTTCTCTGTATATGTTACTCTGTGCCCTAAGCCAGCTGGCAGCCCCAGTCTGCACGCGTCGCACTCCAGGCGGCTGACATCACAAGGTCACTGGGCCACCCCACCACACTTCCGTGCAGCCAACAGGCAGCGGTCAGCTGCCCCACCGCCAGCCACAGGTCCTGCCCCCGCTGAGTTGGGCGTGCCTTGCACACCTCGCGACACCTGTTCTGATGGCGAAGAGCATGGATGACATGCACTCCTGTTAATGCGGTAAGCAGTGCCCACCTGATGCAGCCAGTGGCTACAACTCGTCCACCCTAGGAGGTGAGGCTGGCACAGATCTGACGTCAACACACACCCTGCTGTGCACCACTCAACGAGAGCAGCAGGGACATAACACAGATGTCTGGCGTCTGTCATATTCCGGCCAGTTGCTGCAAGTATTGGGACATCGAAGCTATGGCATCACACGCCATACGTCTCCAAGCTTTCTAGTGATCTTACCAATCTCTTATTTGGATCATGACATCGGAAAACATTAATTTTGAGTTCCTCCTAACATTCATCTCCGCACTTCTGAAACTTCGTGAGTGACGGAAGGCTTAAATGAACATCCTTGCTTAACACATTTCTATGCTTTTGCACTTGGGAATTCCACATTCTTGGCTCCTGCTTGGATGTCGGAACCTCATAAATCCTATGCCGCGAAGGCATAGCACTACCACTTGTGATCGCTCGCCATTGAAGGTGCTCACAAAATTCCTCTTCCTCTGAGCCTAATGCAAGATGATGACGGATCCAACCATTGGTACTTGATCAATGCGGAAGATACGTCGGCGAGGCAAGATGCATCTGGGG
Organism: Locusta migratoria; assembly: GCA_026315105.1. Lineage (NCBI taxonomy): Eukaryota > Metazoa > Arthropoda > Insecta > Orthoptera > Acrididae > Locusta > Locusta migratoria. The sequence goes on from CM048749.1 coordinate 216,278,296, forward strand.
CTGGAAAGAGGGACAATCAACTACAATCATGGGCATTGAACGACAATTTGGCAGTAGTAAAGTGTTAAATAAATGTGGGTTGTATTTTATACACAATTAGCCCAATGAGTATCTCCTCCCCGTCGATGCCCCTAAGTTTTTATTGAAGTGTGTGGTAAATCTTTTTCGTAAAATTCTTAAAAGAAAGAGAACACCCACCATAGTGAATCAAACTAGATTTTTTAAGACACTCCCAGGAGTGAGAAGTTTAGTGTAATTGTCTTGGTTATCCTGCAAGTTTTTTTTGTAAATTTTATAAATATTTAAATTTTTGTTTATGCATCTATTGTTACCATCCAATATTACTGACCAGCCTTTTTATGCACAACCTTCTTTACAATTTTTTTAATTTTGATTAAATAATTTGAAATGTTTGCTTATGTTATTATTATTGTTTAAAGAATTCTTAATTAATTAATTAATTAATTAATTTTTATTTATTTATTACTTTATTTTTGAAAAAGGATGCTCATAATAGCCCACAATGCACAGAATAGATTTGTTATTTGTTTTATTTGTGTGTACATAATTTTAATCTGGATCCCATCCAGTATAACACGATTGGTTCCAAACTATTTATCGCTCCTAATCAGAGGGTGATTAAACACGTCCACCATTAATACTGTTTCTTTGTATTCTAATTATTTCATAACTTTATTTATGATCAATACCCCGTGTTTATATATGTTTCCACCCATGTGACTGAACTTGTGTGTTTGTATGAATGTGAAAGGTTGCTTTTAATATTGGCTGAGTGCCGCACAATGCATTACAATTGCCCCTTCACAGTTTAGGCCTCATTTACTTTAATTAAGAACGCATGGCTTTGTATGTCATCTGACGAAAGAGGTGACAAAACAGAATTCTCTGGAGCTTATTATCTCCTTCAGGTAGCGAGGGTTGGTAGACAGTAGGCTCTCAATGCACTCTGCATCGCTTTGAACGTGCCCAGCATTTGGTCTGGAGAGGGGGAAGGTTTGCATGTACCTGAGGCACCACTTTTGCTGCGAGTGCCTTAGTGAGTATTTCATTGAATCATGCTGAGGGGGTGGCACGTGTTAGAACTTTTCTTTATTGGTGATCAGGCAGTCTTGGTTTCTCACTGATAGTTTTCTTGAGTAATTCTTTCGCTATGCAAGGGGAAGTGTTTCTTAATTTACAGAACTTGAGTAATTCAGTGTAAAATTAGAATTTGCATTTTCAATCTGGTGATCATTTTGTGTCCAGTTTTCTCAAATTAGAATACATGTCTGTGGCCTTCAGCCTTTGTGTAAACTTAGTATGTTTGAATTCCTTGCCATTTTAACTAACATTTTCATATGGTGTCTGTTTATGCGAGCATGTTACATTCTGTCACAGAATTTCTCGATTGATTCCATCTGTACTGTCTTGGTATGACCGATACCACAATGTGATTTCATAACGGTCATTACTTCGGCCTTTAGCCATGCTTTTACTGATACTAGCTTCTATATTAATCCTCGTGTGTGCTTTACTTGCATATTTTAATTAATTTCTTTTTGTAAATTCACCATGGTCATACACCACATTGTACTTAAGGATAGCATGCCGCTGCCTCCCCACACATAAGTTCGTTTGGTGCATAGTTTGATTTTAATTGTGCTTGTAGAAACTCGCCATTTCGCCAAAATGCCGCCAATGCTTCATTTTGCTGCTGCTGTGAAGTGTTCCTGCTTCAGTAATGTATCACAAGCATTATGTATCTGTGAGGGAATGAACGTGCTTTCCTATATCCACTGTGTATTTGCAAATTTCCCCTCATGTTAACTCCATATTCATAAAGGAAGAAACCATTTTACTACAGGCAGTAACCTAATAATCTTCACTGTTGTACAAGGTGTGTGCTTAATTGAAATTACTTGGTCCTCCACCATTTTGCTTGTTCATTTTTTTAAATATGTAATCATTTAAGTATCAAAACTCTGCTTTATAAATGCATGCTCCCCATCTCATGTTTAATTATCTATTCCTTTTTATTTTGTGTTTGTTAAAACATTAGCTGCTCCCTTAAGAAGTGAGCAGTTAGATAAAGTTCCATTGTGCAAGTACTGTGACCACTCGTAAATCAATTTAGAGCAGCAACGAGCGTTTTAACTTGCATTTACAGACCTCTACTGCCGGAGATCGTACATAAAAAATTTAAAAAACCACTTTCACAGTGGACCAAACTACTAAGGTCATAAGTCCCTAAATTCGTAAACTGCTTAAACTAACTTACGCTAAGGAAATCACAGCCCCCATTGGCGATGGAGGACTCGAACCTCCGGCAGGAGAGGGCGTGCAGTCCAAGACATGATGCCTTAGACCACGCGCGACAAAAACAATGAATACACAAGATTTAACCTAATCAACAGGTGCTACGTAGTATACTCAGAAAGTTTCCCTATTAGCAATGTTGGCTGTATCTCATTTATTGGGGCATGCCTGTATCTGATTATGTCCCAGTATACCACCTACATTTCCCATTACTGATAACAAAGCAGAAATAGGAAGTTTGAACTAAAATACTCTGTGTCTACTTTCTGTTTCCCCTCTCCACTATTATGTTCGCTGCGTCAGTTCGTGTTAACAAAGGTTCATTGTCCAAATGATTATAAAGCTGTGGGACCAAAGAGCAGTGGTCATCAGTCTCTAGACTTACAAACTACTTAAACTAACTTATGCCTAAGGACGACAACACACACACACACACACACACACACACACCAGAGGAAGGACTCGAACCTCCGGCGGGGAGCATACACGCACTCTGCAGCAAGGTGGTTTAGAAAACACATTACTCCCGCGCGGAAATAACAAAGACAAGCGAGAAAACACACTTCTCCTGTCTTAATGTAGTACAATAGTAAACAAAACATAAAAAATGAACGCAATCTGTTCTTACTTATTTTTACTTCTGCTAGGGTTATAGAAGACCTAATTTATGATGTTTATATAATTATTTCCATTTTCGTAATCACAGAGTGCCAATAGAAACAAATCCAAACAATACTGTCAATTAAGTATAGAGCAGGCAATGGAGTGCAGACAGCCGCGGTGGAGTAGCCGAGCGGTCTAAAGCGTCTCGCTGCGGAGCGTGCGGTAGCTCGCCGTGGAGGATCGAGTCCTCTCTGGGGCACCGGTGTATGTGTTTGTCCTTACGTTAGTTTACCTAGGTTTTAGTAGTTTGTAAGCTACGGACTGATGACCACGCAGTTTGGTCCGATAGATTAACAAGCATTTGAACATTTGGAGTGCAGACTAACAGCGTACTCAAAAGGAACACCTTTCACCCCGATCGCTCGGAACCGCACGAAACCATGCTTAGAATAACAAGCAACCATAAAACTGCACTAACCAGTGATCCAGTTGCGTGAGTGGTATAGCTGCAGTACTTTCTAAAGAGAATTAATCCTATTCAGGTGGTCCAAATATTTGGGACCAAGTTGCAACGTGCTGAATATGGAAATGACATCGGAGATGGGGATATGGAGTTCACGAATATGTTGTTGTTGTTGGTGTGGTCTTCAGTCCCCAGACTGGTTTGATGGAGCATTCCAAGCTACCCTGTCCTGTGCAAGTCTCTTCATCTGAGAATACGTTCTGTAACCTACATATTTTTGAATCTACGGTCGAGGGTTCGAATCCCCCCTCGGGCATGGATATTTGTGACGTCCTTAGTGTTAGCTAGTTCATAAGTAGTTTGTAAGTTTAGGGACTGAAGACCCCTAGTTAAGTCTCATAAGCTCTACAAACATTGGAACATTGAATTGGAATCTACTTGCTGTATTCGTCCCTTGGCCTCCCTCTACGATTTTTACTCCGCACACTTCCTTCTAATACTAAAAACATGATATTTCAGAAATATAATTGCAACTACACAGAAATACACGAGGTTAAACTGGATAGTTACGGAATTTGAAGGACAAGAGGAACCTAAACATGAAGGTCACTCTTCAAGCAGTACACGACATTTATCTCCAGAGCAACAGAAACAGTCAAGTCACAGTCAAGCGTGATTGAGAAAGTGACCTGGAATGTGAAAACGTGGCTTTAATGAGGTGTGCACATTGATCTCTCCCACTCTGTTTTAACTATTTTATCGGAGTCCCGCATCTGCAATTTGAGGACCAACAAAAGTACTTTCAAGTGTGTGATACTGCTATATATAGATGTGTGTTTTTCCGCTATTATGAGTACATTAAGCAGAGAGTTTTTGGAGATCCAGATTAAATATGTAATGATACACCGACGCCATTAACTTCATATAATTTCCTTCCTATGGTACTGATATTTTGTTACTTTGTTTCTCTGTGTTAAAATGTTACTTGAGATGCAATGCAAAAGCCGGCCGCGGTGGCCGAGGGGACTGAGGCGCTCCAGTCACGGTCTGCACGGCCACTACGGTCGGGGGTTCGAATCCCCCCTCGGGCATGGATATTTGTGCGGTCCTTAGTATTAGCTAGTTCATAAGTAGTTTGTAAATTTAGGGACTGATGACCCCGTAGTTGAACATATTTTGCAATGCAAAGTTTTGCATGGAAATGTCGCACATCACTGCCCTGTTTACGAGTGCTTGTTATTCTAAGCATGGTCTCGTTCGGTTCCCACTGTTCGAGGTCAAAGAACTCCCTTGTCCGAGTGAGTGGTTGTTGGCAACACGAAAATTTGTCACGGTGGTAAATCAGAAGAGTACTGCGAACTCGGGGTCCACAACGCTGTTCGCAGATCAGAGTGAAGTGCTCACTAAAAATTCACGCTCACTTGAACCCTGCTCGGGGCAACGTATTTTTTTTTATTTAGGCTCTAGTTGAAAGTCTGGCGTCGGCTGGCAACTTATTCCTGCCTAAAGTCGGTACATTTTCCCTTTTCTCTGTTCACTTTCTCTTTCCATCTCTCTCTGAACCATGCAGTATTTTACGTGGACAGCAACATTTTCTGAAGAGTCAAGTAGAAACAGTTTCATTGCAATTGGGCGAATGAAACACGGCAGTGCATAATGTATGAACAAACATAATGTGTCAGTTTTACATGCATCAATGTGTTTACGACGTTTTATATGCTTAACTTTAAGTCCTACTACCACATAATTTCGTAGTTACATTTATTGGCATAAATTGATACTGTTTGCAAAGTATATTGCGAATACATTTAGTAGCAACGAATTAATGAATTTAAGCGCCGTTCACTAAAAAAATTAATCTGTCATTATCGACTTTAGGGACATTTAGGAAGCTTGAAGTTTGTATTGTTTCTCTGATATAAGGTACATGGTGCCGTAAGCAGCAGACTATCCACTTAAATCTCTCATCGCTAAGGGAAAAATGCTTGTTCAGTCGGGCTTAGTGGTCTTGGAATAAAGCTATCTCCGCGAAACAGAAGAGTCAAAAAATGTTCAAATGTTTGTTAAGCTTATGGGACTTAACTACGGGGTCATCAGTCCCTAAACTTACAAACTACTTACGAACTAGGACGGCACAAATATCCATGCCCGAGGGGGGATTCGAACCCCCGAACGTAGTGGCCGTGCTGACCGTGACTGGAGCGCCTCAGTCACCTCGGCCACCGCGTCCGGCCAACAGAAGAGTCGCCGAAACCCGGACAAACCTCGGTTTTTTTTAGATTGCGTATTAACTCATACTTCACCTCTCAATGATGTGAGGAGTCGCCAGAAACGACACATGGTTCGCATTCCACGTTAATATGTAGGTCCCCTTTCCCCGGTTGGATAACTGTGATAGGCTAGGGACACCAAGTCGCTTAAGTGGCGTCCAATTGAAACACTAGCACCAGGCCAATGAGCCACATGAAATTATTATCTGAAACTTGGACGTTTACAATTACGCGACTGTCAGAAACCATGTTCCTTATTAATAGCTATCAATTCCTTTTAGTCTCTTTCATTGCAATTGCAAGAATGGTCACGCATTCTGTCATTGGACACAGATGACATTTATTACCTCTCCATTTTATTACTTCCTGATTCCAAATATGAATATTTTTTCGGTGCCTTTATCCATTTTCTGGCTGGTGGTCATGATACAGTGTGCCGTGCCCCAGGGGATAGCCACTCGGCCAGTAAGCTACGCTATCGCAGCCTCCGCCCCCGGAACTTTGAAGGGTTGTAGCTCCCAAACTAACAGTGATAGGAATGTAGTTTAAATTGATTTGAACGCAGCTGGTTTCAACGAGTCCAATGCACGTTAGAAAAAAACTATTGTTCCATTCAAAAAATTATATCTTTTTGCTGTAACTCTTTGGAAAATGATACAATAAACTGTGTTCATAGCTGCGCAGAATGTGTAACATTTCTTGTGTTGACCTACCGCATTAAAATTTCCCGTCACCTATTATTTTATAAGTTACAGAGGGAAACACACTTAGTGAAACATCCGGTATATACAGGGTGTCCCAGCTATCTTGTCCACCCAAAATATCTCTGGAACAATAACAGCTATTGGAAAACGACTTTCACCGGTATCAATGTACGGCTGGGGCCCATGAATGTACATATTTGGAAACATTCTAAAACGAAAGCAAATGTGTTTTTTTAACACAAACTTATGTTTTTTTAAGTAGACACCCTATATTTTTTTTCTTCCGCAATTCATAGCATGACAAACCACATAAACAATGGCGTTGATTGCATCGCAATATTCCAATTACATCCCGAGATATTGCGACGTGAAGTTGACGCTTGAAAAACCCGAAATGCGTTGCTAGCGCACGCCCTGAGGCTCAGGCGTGAACCGCATGCTGCCCGTAATCGCGATGTGATTGACATGCGTAATCTCACTTCCATACTAACCAAGAGGTCCGAAACGAATAATACGGTCTGCTGCCATCCTGCATTAAAGTCGTACATTCCAGCAGGTATTTATCCCATAGGCTAGGGGTGATGCGGTTCTATAACATATCTGTGTACCGCAACGTTAGTCACGAAGTTAACTTCGCTTATCGTTAATCCGTTACTAAAAAGGTAATGCCGTTCAACGTTGAAACTTTACTGCAGATCTAGCGCAAGTGACAGTGAATCATTCACTCATAATAGTAAAATTAATGTTGATGGTTTTAGTGAAACGAGCAAGTGGACTAAAAGTTTTACCGTTGTTTAGGTAAAAATGTTTTGATTTGGGAAGTTCAGGCAAGACATAGAAGATGAATGTAAACATGTTTAACCAATTAGTTTTATTATCACATAATTATTAATGTTATGTTTATCCAATGCGTTACATGACAAATTGTTTCAAACAAATGTTTCTGAACATCACTGGGTAAAATGGCCCTTTGTAGAAACTTGCACTGTGATACCAGCACTACATACACATATCATGCTCAAAGTGATAGCCATTGGCTTACATACATAGGGTCACTATGCGGATGAAGGATGCCCTACTTCGTGCTAATGTTTCCTCTTTTATGGCTGTACAAGCATCAAGAATGCGTTGCTTCATGTCGTCTGGTGTAGTTGGTTCATGTTGGTAAGCAGCATCCTTCACTGCTTCCCAAAGAAAAAAATCCAGCGGTGTAAGGTCCGGAGATCGGGCAGGCCACCTAACTTTCGTCTGGTGTAGTTGGTTCATGTTGGTAAGCAGCATCCTTCACTGCTCCCCAAAGAAAAAAATCCAGCGGTGTAAGGTCCGGAGTTCGGGCAGGCCACCTAACTGGGCCACCACGTCCAGTCCACCTACCAGGGAACTTACGGTTCAGAAGTCGTCGTGCTCTTAAGTCGTTATGTGCAGGGCATCCGTCATGCTGATAACACATGACCATTCTCCTGTTCAGAGGTAAGGTGTCCAAGAGAACAGGAAGATTGTGTCGTATAAATCTGGAGTACTGTCTGCCATTTTGGACGCCATTTACAAAAAAAGGTCCGATAATGGTATCTCCAATAATCCAACTCTAAACATTCACTTTCCACGAACGTTGATGCTCTACCTGACGGAGCCATTTTGCATTGTCTGCGGACCAATAATGCATATTCCTCATATTGACAATTCCTTTATTGGAGAATGATGCCTGGTCGGTAAAGAGAACATCTGCGAAAAAATTTGGATTAGTCAGAAGTTTTTGCTCAGCTGACCGACAAAATGTTACCCTGTTGCTGAAGTCATTTCCATGAAGATACTAGTGTAAATGAACACGGTAAGGATGAAATTTATGACGTTGAAGAATACGCTTTGCACTTGATTTCGACTCACCAACTTCACGTTCAATTTGACGTGTGCTGATGTAGGGATTCACAGCTACGGTACCGAGCACAGCAACTTCAGTACGTTCATCTGTGCGTGTTCTATGACGATGTCTAGGTCTTGGATTTAAGCTTCCCGTTTCAAGTAGACGAGATGTGAGACGACCAAACATCCGGCGCGAAGGCGATGGCTTCTCAGGGAATCGTCTTCTGTACAGTCGTTCTGCCTGAACAGAATTTCGCCCGCCTACAACAGGGTACAGTAAAGTTATGTAGAATAGGGTATAAAACAGATATATTAACGTAATAATCATAATGTTCTCTAACAGTACTATAAACAAACAAGCAATCTAATAACGTATTTCCCGTCAAGGTACATTCTTCATAGATCAGCAGCATTTCTACCATATCTTCATGTGTGTACATAATACAGTATAAGTTCCACAATACAACGTTTATTCACAATGTGTACTACCTCCGTGCCGTCACTAGATTACTCTGATGCACGACTACACTGGCAAGCGGTGTACTGCACGACAAAGCAACAACAAATGTGATGCTCGGAGGGTGGTGGAGTACAGGAGTTTGCATGGGTCGCAAATCACAAACAAGGCGAAGTGGTAACTCTGGCTGCAGTTGGAACTACGTTGGACACGTGTCTAGGTAGAGCTAGGCCCTGGATGAACGAGTGCGCGAAAGGCACAATGGGTCATTTAACGCATTCGATAAACCTTATTTTGGGTGTGCAGGATAAATAAGACTACCTGACTGGTGTATACCAATCGGTACTGGTTCATATTGTGTAGGTAGACACATAAAACGTGCCAGAGGGAAACCATTATGTGCTTATGAGAGTTGATTGCAGCAGACCGTATTATTCGTTTCGGACCTCTTGATAAGTATGAAAGTGCGATTACGCATGTCAATCACATCGCGATTACGGGCATCATGGGGTTCACGCCTGAGCCTTAGGACGTGCGCTAGCAGCTTATTTCGGGTTTTTCGAGCGTCAACTTCGCGTCGCAATATCTCGGGATGTAATTGGAATACTGCGATGCAATCAACGCCATTGTTTATGTGATTTGTCATGCTATGGATTGCTGAAGAAAAAATATAGAGTGTCCATTTAATAAAACATAAGTGTGTGTTAAAAACCACAGTTGCTTTCGTTTTAGAATGTTTCCAAATATGTACATTCATGGGCCCCAGCCGTACATTGATACCGGTGAAAGTCGTATATATATATATATATATAGTTTCTGTGATATAAGGTACGTGGTGCCCTAAGCAGCAGACTATCCACTTTAATCTGTCATCGCTGAGGGAAAAATGCTTGTGCAGTCGGGCTTGGTGGTCTTGGAATAAAGCTATCACCGCGAAACCGAAGAGTCGTGGCTTCGAAACCCGGAAGGACGTCGGATTTTTTTAGTAGTGTATTAACCCAACCTTCAACTCTCAATGATGTGAGGAGTCGCCAGAAACGACGCGTGGTTTTTATTCCACGTTAAGCTGTAGGTCTCCTTTCCCCGGTTGGATAACTGGTGTAGGTTAGGGACACGCAAGTCCCTTAAGTGGCGTCCAATTGAAACACTAGCACCAGGCCAATGAGCAACATGAAATTATTATCTGAACCTGCACGTTTACATTTACGCGAATGTCAGAAACCATGTTCCTTATTAATAGCTATCAATTCGTTTTAGTCTCTTTCATTGCGGTTGCGAGAATGGTCACGCGGTCTGTCATTGGACAGGGCTTAAATTTATTACCTATCGATTTTATTACTTCCTGATTCCAAATATGAATGTTTTTTCGGTCCCTTTATCCATTTTCTGACTTATGCAAAACTTGCGATTCTTTATGTATTCCACTTGTGACACCAGTGTAAAGGGGACGGCCATAGCGGATTGGATGGGTGTGGGGTAGTGGAAGGTTGAGACTCGTGGTGCCTGGGAAAATACAATTTATTGTGTTTGTTAGTTTCTTGTGGTTGAATGCCCCCCTGCCCGTAACTCTGGTAGGCGTTGCGAATGGTAAGCGTAAGCGCCAGCTGCGGCGCTAGCCAGGCCAGCGAACGCAGCTCAGATTCCGCTGAGTTGAGCTGACAGCAGACCTTGCCACACCGCGCCACACGGCATGCCGAAGGAGACCCGCGCCACTTTGCTGTACGCCCCGGGGTCGCCGACCCCGCCCAGATGTAGGCTGCTGACGTCTCGCTGCCTACCGGCGTCGTGGTGACTGGCGGCGCCCGCTGAGGGAACCCCTCCTCCGGCCCGCGTGATGACGTTGGAGAAATCCGGCCTACCAGAGCCGCGCTGACTGAAGATCCTTACTTCGACGCCCATTGTCGGTGGCGTGCTGCCCTGTTAGGTCGCGGCGGCGACATTCAGCGTAGAGACGTTCCAGTCAATGCATTCTGCGACAGCGAACCGAACGCCCACTGTCCAGTACAGAGAGTTTAAATATTGATTTCCTGCTGAGGTGTTGTCAGCAGGTCTCACTTGCTTATACCGAGCTCCGAGGCTCTGTATACCATCGGTCAATGGTCTCAGGGCGACGACCGCGACGTCTCAGTTTCCGAGTTACTGTCATCAGCAGACCTGTTTCAACACCTTCTGCTTTTGCCGCCTTCTGCTGCTAGAACATGTACTCGCGAAAACCACAATATAACTTCACTTGTTAACTGCTAAAATTGACTGCCGGCGTGGCGCAGGGGATAGCGTCATCGATTGCGGTGCTGAAGGTCGCCGGTCCAATCCCGTCCATCGGCGACCTTCAGCACCCCAGTCGGTGACGCTATCCCCTCCACCACGCCGGCAGTCGGTTAACGGGGCGTCCCACGGCATTCGCAGATACGGGGCAACTGTGCTGAAGGTCGCAAATGGAAAGTACGTCCAGTCAGCAGGAACTTGTGTCGCAAGAATAACCATCAACAAAGGACCCAGCCGTTTGAATTTGTCGTTTTAACAGAATCTAGTCATAATGTTATCATCGGATGGGACTTCCTTCAGGCATCCAAAGCTATCACTGACTGTGGAAGAAAAAAATCTTTTTATGAAACGTCGGTAGTATAAGCACAGCCCGAGAAAACTTCTCACATCACGAATGTGCTGAGGAGTTGGAAATTCTGTGACTGCTCTTACTTTATCTGGATCAGGACGGACACCTTCTCTGTTGACTAGGTGCCCCAGGATTTTTATCTCTTTGGCGACGAAGAGGCACTTCTTTGGATTGAGACGGAGTCCTGCAGCCTGAACACACTTCAACAAAGTTGAAAGGCGACTCAGATGTTCTTCAAATGTTTTCGAGAAAACGACGATGTCATCTAAGTAGCAAAGACACGTCGTCCACTTAAGCAAGTTGTCCATCATGCGTTCGAATGTGGCCGGAGCATTACATAATCCAAATGGCATTACTTTTAATTGATAGAGACCGTCAGGTGTAATAAAAGCCGTCTTCTCTCTGTCAGCTTTGTCTACCTCGATTTGCCAGTAACCTGTCTGCATGTCCATAGTTGAGAAGTATGTAGCTCCTTTTAAGCAGTCTAAGGCGTCGTCAATGCACGGCATAGGGTAGACATCTTTCTTCGTGATTTTGTTCAGCCGCCGATAGTCGACACAGAATCGCCACGTGCCATCCTTCTTCTTTACAAGGACCACTGGAGACGACCAAGTACTCCCCGAAGGTTGAATAATGTCATCGTGCAACATCTTCTCCACTTCCTCCCGAATTATCCGTCTTTCAGCTGGCGATACTTTATACGAACGCTGGCTAATTGGTGGATGATCCCCAGTATTGATACGGTGTCTTATCGTGGGCCGTTTCGTCTGACTTTTTCACTGTTGAGGTGTGAAAGCACCCGAAAATTGACGTAGTATAGCCAACACCCGTTGGCGTTGTTCCTTCGTCATTCTGGGCCCTATTGGCAGTTCCACGTTTGTTTCCTCTAGTGTGTTGTCTGTATTAACAGCAAAGCATGGGTCTTCGTCGATGACGTTGAGATCACCGTCCTGGATTGGTTTAGCTGTCCCGACACACATTCATTTGGGGATAAGTTGCGACTGCTCGTGACATTTAGTGATCCAAATCTCTCCTTGACATCCGGTCATATAGCCGCTGGTATGTAAATTTCTTTGGTGAGCCTGATAAACCTTTTACTATCGACAAGCACTTCACAATTTAATCGTTCATCTGTGTGTGTGACTGCAACTCTTCTCATCGTCAACGGTGGGATCGTCACATTGTTAACGGCAAGTAACTTCCGAGAAAATTCTCTATTACATGTGCCCATCGGAACAACTTCTTCAATTTGCAGCTCAGATCTTCCACACTCAATGATAGCTTGGGATGCCTGAAGGAAGTCCCATCCGAGGATGACATTGTGACTACATTCTGTTATCACGACAAATTCAAACGGCTGGGTCCTTTGTTGATGGTTATTCTTCCGACACAAGTTCCTGCTGGCTGGACGTAGTTTCGATTCACGACCTTCAGCACCGTTGCCCCCGTATCACAGAACATTGTCTTCTTTATTGTGCGGCGGTAATTATCCGACAATACAGAAAAAGACGCTCCTGAATCAACAAGTAGCCGGACAGGTTGGCCGTCGATTATGACGTCGATGAGATTTCCCGACATCTTAGCGACTGTCGCCCATGGAGGATTTTCATCTGCGGCGGCCTCACCTCCGTAGATGGTCGCCTCGCTTAGTTTCGGCTAGGGGAGCGGCTGGTACCTCTGTACGGCGACGGTGAACGGCTGCGGCGCGTCGGGGAGCGACCTCGTCTAGGGTAGGGCGATGGGCTTCTTCCCATAGGTCGACTGAACTCGTGCTCATCTTCCACAACGGCCATAGGGACTACATTGGGGAGTCTGTCATACTTCTTTCGGCCAACTCTCCTTCCTTTGTTGGATCTCCTCAATACGCTGGCACCACTTGATGAACTCTTCCGTCGTAGCGACGTCTTTTATCAGAAGAGCTTGGTACATGTATTCTGCAATACTCTTCATCAGGTGCGTGATTTTGTCAGCCTCAGTCATATTCGGATTGACTTTGTTACACAGGGCCAAAACATTCTGTATGTACGACTGTGTCGGCTCACAATGTCGTTGGGCCTGGTTCTTCAGTTGTTCTTCCGCCGAGCGGATTTGTCGCTGGCAGTCTCCAAACGTCTTCTTAAGTTCCTCCTGTAACGTCTCCCAGTCATTCAACTTGTCTTCGTTGTTTTCAAACCATTGATGGGCTGTTCCGTCCAGGTAGAAATAAACGTTGGCCAAGCACATCGTATGATCCCACCTGTTATACTTGGCGACTCGGTCGAAGCCTTTTAGCCATTTTAGCTAGCGTCTCCAGAGAACACCGACGGGTGTCTGATGTGCAGCTGGCTTACTGCTGGTTTCGTGTCCATCGTTCTTCTGATAATACGGACTTCCGGAAATATGTACTCGGTATATCCCTTGTATTCCGGTAGTAGTCCGTGTAAGCGACGGCTTTTACGTTGCCTAAACGGAGCCACGGTGATGGAGCTGTTGCACAGGATACCCGACGCCTCCAGAAAACAATGTCGCATTGAAAGGGAAGCAGGCTTGGCTTCGAAGGCAACTGAACACAGCACTTATACTCAGAGCAGGTTTATTACGAACTCAACATACACGCAGCACTAACTGCCTCTTGGGCAGAGTGTTCTGCTGTTTATACAGAGACAGAATGTACCAGAATTTAAAAGAACAGTTAACATAAGAAACAAGTAGAAGTTACAAGTGAACATAAGAAAGATGTAGAAACCTCTGGAATTGTTAATTATAAAGAAATAAATTATTGTTGATGGGTTGGATTGAACCGGTGACCGTCAGCACCACAGTCGCTAACGCTAACCCCTGTACCACGCCAGCAGTCGGTGTAGGTGGTGTATCGCGGCAATATCTTATATTTCTTATTAACGTGTCAGTCCGCCTAGCGTTGGATTCTGTGACTTTATATCACTGAGGTGCACCCATTCCTCTTCCTAACGCGCTGCGGTTCACATATTCGTCTTGTCACCTTACGAGGGAATGAATAATATGGTCGTAAAACGTGCAACACAAATGTATGAGTCGCAGAAACTCAGACGCGAGACGCAACACCCAGAAAGTTTATTTTGTTCTCAAGATATCGTGTTTCATATCCCAGTCAATGGTCCGCACATTTTGCCGTGTAGTAAGTCTCTATGTGGACTTGGCGGTGTGAAGTCAGTCGATTTTGTGAGGTGGTTTGTTGTTATTTTTGTTTTCAACCCGTAGACTGGTTGGTTGCAGATCTCTAGGCAGCTCTGTCATGTGTAAGTCTCTTCATTTCGGAATTGTAATGGCAGCCCTCAAGCGATCGACCTGCTAGATTTACTCGTCTCTTGGTTCTCGCCGAGCGATCTAAGGCGCCTTGCAGCGGGGGGCGCGGATGCTCGCAGTCGGAGGTTCGAGTTCTTCCTCGAGCATGGGCGTATATATATATATATATATATATATATATATATATATATATATATATATATATGTGTGTGTGTGTGTGTGTGTGTGTGTGTGTGTGTGTGTATGTGTTGTCCTTAACATAAGTTAAAGTGTTTTGTAAGCCTAGGGACTTGGATTTACGATCATTCGGTTTTTTCCGTCTTCCTTTCAATGTTGCAAAGATTTAAAAACTTTCATGAAAATATTTAAGAAGAAATGTAGTAAATTCACTTGCACTTAGAGTACCTTGCGAAGATAAAACGCCCACGAACTTTGACAAAAGTCACAATGCACTTAAATAGAAAGCAATATGGCAGTTGTTGTTGTTGTGGTCTACAGTCCGTAGACTGGTTTGATGCATCACTTCACGCTACCCTGTCTTGTGCAAGTCTCTTCATCTGAGAATACGTTCGGCAACCTACATCCTTTTGAATCTGCTTACTATATTCGTCCCTTGGTCTCCCTCTACGATTTTACCCCCTTCGACCCCCCCCCCCCCCACGCTTCCTTCTAATGCTAAGTTGACAATTTCTTGATGTCTCAGAATGTGTCCCACCAATCTATCCCTTCTCTAAGTCAGTATATCCCAGAAACTCCTTTTCTCCTCAATTCGGTTAAGCACCTCCTCATTAGTTACGTGATCTACCCATCTAATTTTCATCATTCGTCTGTAGCACCACATTTCAAAAGCTTCTATCATCTTTTTATCTGAACTCCTTATCGTCCACGTTTCACTCCCATAGAATTCTACACTCCAGACAAATGCTTTCAGAAAGGACTTCCTAACATTTAAATTTATATTGGATGTTAACAAGTTTCGCTTCTTTAGAAATGCTTTTCTTCCCATAGCCATTCTGCATTTTATATCTTCTTTACTTCGGCCATCAGCAGTTATTTTGCTACCCAAATAACAAAATTCATGTACTACTTTAATTGTCTCATTACCTAATCTGATTCCTTCAGCATCGCCTGATTCTCTGACATTGCATTCCATTACCTTCGTTTTACTCTTGTTAATGTTCATCTTATATCTTCGTTTCAAGACACTGTCCATCCAAATAAATTGCTCTTGCAGATCTTTTGCGGTCTCTGACAGAATTACTATGTCAACGGCAAACCGCAAAGTTTTTATTCCTTCTCCCTGTACTTTAATGGCCTCTCCATATTTCACCTTCCATACCTTCACTGCCTGGTCAATGTACAGATTGAACAACATTGGGGAAAGGGTACAACCCTGTCTTACTCCCTTTACAACCTCTGCGTCCCTTCCTTGCCCTTCAACTCTAATAACCGCTGTCTGGTTTTCGTATAGGTTGAAAATAACTATTTGCTCCCTGTATTTTACCCCTGATACCTTCAGAATTTGGAAGAGTGTATTACAGTCGTTATTGTCAAAAGCTTTCTCCAAATCGACAAACGCTAAAAACGTAGGTTTTCCTTTCCTTAGCCTATCTTCTAAGATATGTCGGAATGTGAGTATTGCCTCTCGTGTTCCTGCATTTCCCCTAAATCCAAACTGATCTTCCCCGAGGTTGGATTCCAGAAGTTTATCCATTAGTGTGTAAATAATTTGTGTTAGTATTTTGCACCCATGACTTATTAAACTGATCGGTCTGTAATTTTCACACGTATCTGCAATTGCTTTCTTTGTAATTGGAATTACAATATTCTTCTTGAAGTCGGAGGGTATTTCTCGTGTCTCATATATCTTGCATACCATGTGATACAATTTTTTCATGACTGGCTCTCCTAACGACAGCAGCAGTTCAGACGGAATATTATCTACTCCAGGGGCCTTATTTCGACTCAAGTCCTTCAGCGCTCTGTCAAATTCTTCTCGCAGTATCATATCTTCTATCTCATCTTCTTCCACTTCGCCTTACATTTCTAGAATACTGCTTTCAAGTTTAGTTCCTTTGTATAGGACCTCTATATATTCCTTCCACAGTTCAGCCTTCCCCTCTTTGCTTAGTACTGGTTTTCCGTCAGAGTTCTTGATATTCATACAGCTGCTTTTCTTGTCTCCAAATATCTCTTTTATTTTCCTGTAGGCGGTATCTATCTTTCCCCTAGTTATGCATTCTTTTACGGTTCTGCATTTGTCCTCTAGCCACTCCTGCTTAGCCAGTCTGCCCTTCCTGTCAATATCATTTTTCAGACGTTTGTACTCCCTTTTTTCTGTTTCACGTGCTGAATTTTTATATTTTCTCCTATCATCAATTAAGTTCAGAATATCCTGCGTTATCCAGGGATTTCTATTAGCCCTTGTCCTTCTGTCTATATGGTCCTCTGCAGCCTTCACTACCCTATCTCTCAGAGTTACCCATTCTTCTTCTATTGTATTACTTTCCCCCGTTACAGCCAATCCTTGCCTAATGCTCCCTCTGAAACTCTCAACCACCTCTGGTTCCTTCAATTTGCTCAGGTTCCATCTGCTAACCTTTCTATCTTTCTGCAGTCTCTTAAATTTTAATCTGCAGTTCATAACCAATAAGTTATGGTCAGAGTCTACATCTGCCCCTGGATATGTCTTACAGTTTAGGAACTGGTTTCTAAATCTATTCCTTACCATTATAAAGGCAATCTGGTACCTTCCAGTGTCTCCTGGTCTCTTCTACGTATACAGCCTTCTTTCATGATGATTAAACCAAGTGTTGGTGGTCATTAAATTGTGCTCTGCGCAAAATTCAACCAAGCGATCTCCTCTTTCATTCCTTTTTCCCAGTCCATATTTACCTACCATTTTTTCTGCTATTTGCTTTCCTACTGCCGAGTTTAAGTCCCCCATCACAATCAAGTTTTCGTCTCCCTTAACTTTCTGAATGATTTTTTTATCTTCTCATACATTTTTTCGATATCCTCATCATCGGCCGTGTTAGTTGGCATATAAACTTGCACTACTGTGGTCGGTGTGGGCTTCTTGTCTATCTTTACTACGATAATGCGTTCACTATGCAGTTCATAGTAACTTATCCGCATTCCTATTTTCTTATACTTTATCAGACCTACTCCTGCGTTACCAACAACTGATTTTGTATTGATAACCCTCTATTCACCTGATTAGAAATCCTGTTCCTGCGACCGAACTTCACTAATCCTTACCATATCTAACTTTAACCTATTCATTTCTCTTTTCAAATTTTCTAGCTTACCTACGCGATTAAGGGTTAGAACATTCCATGCTCCGACCCGTAGAATGCCTGTTTTGTTTTTCTTGATGACGACATCCTTCTGAGTAGTCCCCGCCCGGAGATCCGAATGGGGGACTATTTTACCTCCGGAATATTTTACCCTAGAAGACGCCATCACCGTATAGTCATACAGAAGAGGTGCATGTCCTCGGGAGACGTAACGACTGTAGTTTCCCCTTGCTTTCAGCCGTTCGCAGTAACTGCATGGCAAAGCCATGTTAGCTGATGTTCCAAGGCCAGCTCAGTCAATCATCCAGACTGTTGCCCCTGTAACTACTGAAAAGGCTGCTGCCCCTCTTCAAGAACCACACGTTTGTGTGGCCTCTCCACAGATACCCATCCACTGTGGTTGCACCTATGGTACGGCTATTTGCGTCGTTGAGGCACGCAAGCTACCCCACCTCGGCAATGTCTGTGGTTCATGGGTGGCAATATGGCTAACTGAACGGGTTTTGTGAATAATGAAATGCCAAGATCGCGGCATTTCGTCTTTATTTATAATAGATGACCGGTTTCGATGTACATAGACGTGATCTTCTGGTCTTTTCCCATGTAAATTTCGTTTCTTTGTTTTGTTTTATACCACATTTTATGGTTGCAACATTTATCGGATTTTCTTTGTCCATCTCAGAATCCAGTGACCGAATAGGACAGCAAATCAAATCTAAAACGAACTCAAATTACCGCGTTACTACATAATACGCAGACATCAACAGTTGATGTGATCACAAAATTTTTTCGGTCAGTGACGACCATTTTCGAGTGTACAGCAAATCAGAAAGACACAGTTACTAATAGACTACCTTATAGAACATAAATAATGCATTATAATCATCAATATATAAAAACGTGTTTAAAAATATTATACAGCATACCAGTTGTTACATTCCTTAATGTAATATAGCCATAATGGCAACAAAACAGCGTAAGTGTATTTTCATTAATGCGTCGTGATATACGTTTATGTTAAACATCGAAATGGGCCACATAATTGGTGACAACGCGTTTGCTACGCTACTGTGCAGAACAAACTGTAGTTCAGTAGCGGTGTACTAGTACTTTGGTCGTACTACAGCTTGGTGTCGTGACTGTGGTCCTTCATATATTCAGCTTTAATTTATTTATACTAAAGATAAAAATATTTTGCGAGAAAGGATGTCTTATGTTAGTTTATAAAAATGTGCAACGGAAAACTGTAATAAACTTTGAGTAAGAATAAAAATGTGCAGAAGTCTGAAATTTGAACAGGACACGCTGAATCATAAACGGATACTACATGCTTATATGAGGCACATTTTTAAAGCGCTAACACAGGCAACAAAACATCGTACAAACAGAGGAGGGTAAGTCAAATTGGAGAGTGCCCTCAGTTACATCATAAAATTAAAAAATTAAAGATCTTGATCACGACAATGCCAGTTATGCATCAGCGAGGCATCTTGTGCTTAAAGCAGGACATTGTCAAACAAAGCAATGTAGGCACTGGGTACAAACTTGCCCTATCCATTCAGCAATTTGTTTGGTTCTCGTTTTTGGCTCCATAAATTGCAAGCTCTTCTAAAAGGTCGAGAGTACGGCCTTTTTGTGCTTGGTACAGCATGTACATGCTATTCTCAATGCTCCATATAGTATGACCAGTCTCTGCAAAAAATTCACTCCTTAGAGCAGTTTTGTTGCTGAGCTGTAGATGCTCCTTAAACCGGATACTGAATGAACAGCCTGTTTGACCGATATTTTATTTATCACAGTTATTACGAACAATTTTGTACACTCCACATCTATCAAATTTGTAAAGTTCGCTTAACAATTTATGCTCCACTTAAAGTTTAAGGGTGTTATCGACTTGGAAACCACATCTAACTTTAGATTTCCTAAAACACTTTTCTATTTGTTGGGACACCTGCCATGATATTTCATTGGAATTGTTTTCATTCTTTCTTTCTTTCTTAATTGCTCTTACTGGGACTACGTTCCTGTGTCTGTTGTTATTTTGTTTCCTTTTGTACTTCCTTGTTATCCAAAGGTAAACTCAATAGCCTATGACTCATAGAGGTGAAACAACTTTTCTTATATTGAGGTGGATGGCATGAACTGGCACTGATAATAACATCTGTGCAATTGCGTTTTCTAAAAACCGAAAATGTTCAAATGTTTTTTTAAGCTGATGGCACTTAACTGTGGGGTCATCAGTCCCTAAACTTACAAACTACTTATGAACTAACTTACGCTGAAGAACACAAACATCCATGGTCCGAGGGAGGATTCGAACCCCCGATGGGGAACGGCATCGCGCATGGGAGCATAGCGCCTCAATGCGCTCGGCCTATCCGCCACTGCCCTAAAAATCGAAAATTTATGTTTGTTGTCGACCTTCATAATAATCAGGTCTAAGTGGTTAACCGCACTTTCCTCTTCTAGCTCGGTAGTAAAAGTTATTTTGGAGTGGATGCTACCTATTTCCTCGGTGAATTCTATAACCCGATTAGTGTCACACTGTATCAGCAATAAAATGTTGTCGAATGTTTGAATGTTTGTTAAGCTTGAGGGACTTAACTGCGGGGGCGGGGTCATCAGTCCCCAAACTTACAAATTACTTATGAACTACCTTATACCAAAGACGACACAAACATCCATGCCCGATGGGGGAATTCAAACCCCCGACCGCAGCGGCCGTGCAGGCTGTGACTGGCGCGTCGCAGACCGCTCGGCCTCTGGCGCGCAGGCCATATCTTGTCGAGATAAGCTTTATAATAAATTGTTTCATCTTAGAGCTGTGGAACTTTAGCAAAAAATTTGCATTCTAAGACATTCATAAAAATATCTGCTGAAGTATCTTCCAGACAGTTACCCATCCCAAGCCGATCTTTTTGAAAATATTTTTTGTTGTTGAAGGTAAAAAAGTAGTATGTTAAGAAAAGTTCCAAAAGTCCGATAAGTTCTATGCATTCTGCCATGCTGATCTTTTTATGGGATAGGAGATTACGTCTAATAATGTCAATTGTTTCTTTTATTGGGATGCTACCGTAGACATTTTTTACATCTTATGATGCTATGTGGCGTTGTCTGATATATCTAAGATCTTTGATTTCATTCGAGAGTTCAGACATGTTTTTTACCCCAAAATGGGGGGGGGGGCGCCATACAATTTTTACTTGGAAGGAAGTCACATATTCGAAACGGTTCTACACTGCTCTAAGGATATAGAACTTTTGGTAACGAACTGTCTGCCTTCTAGAGGTTTGTGTGTGAGAACAACACATACACCCATGCCCGACGTAGGAGGGCTCGAAATTCCGACGGAGAGCGGCCACGCAATCCGTGATATGGCACGTTAAACCACACGGACATTTCTGTGCTGCTGATAATTATAATCGTACGAGAGTGGGTATGCAGCGCATGTCGATTAATTTGATGATGTTAGGAGGCGAGTCGCTAGTTGTTATAATTACAGATTACATACAAGTGGACGTTTAGCTCTTTGAGTCGGCCGATGAGTATTTATTAGTAATTTTCCAAGAAAATATATTGTTTGAACGTACATAGCCGGCCGCGGTGACCGAGGGGACTGAGGCGCTCCAGTCACAGTCTGCATGGTCGCTACGGTCGGTGGTTCGAATCCCCCTCGGGCATGGATGTTTGTGTCGTCTTTAGTATAAGGTAGCTCAAAAGTAGTTTGTAAGTTTAGGGACTGATGGCCCCCGCAGTTAGGTCCCTTAAGCTTAACCAACATTTGAACATTTTTAGCTCTTTGCCCGAACCTTCTGAACCATCACAGCGCCTCTGGTAAGGTGGATGGGACAGTCATAGATGGTGACGAAAAAGTCGTTGAGCCGTAGGAGCGGGCGATGCATCTAAGGAGGTTAAAATAAAGGGAGATGGCGTCTGGGTGAGTTATGGAATGCTATTTTTCTGTTAAAATTACGCGTTAAATCGACCTTGCTGTTGTTAAAGTATTGAATTGACAGTCAGTGGAAAGTGTGTACGTTCAAATGTTCAAAAATGTTCCAATGTTTGTAGAACTTATGGGACTTAACTACGGGGTCATCAGTCCCTAAGCTTACAAACTACTTATGAACTAGCTAAGACTAAGGACGGCACAAATATCCATGCCCGAGGGGGGGATTCGAACCCCCGACCGTAGTGGCCCTGTAGAGCGTGACTGGAGCGCCTCAGTCCCCTCGGCCACCGCGGCCGGTTATGTACGTTCAAACAATATATTTTCTTGGAAAATTACTAATAAATACTCATCGTAAGATATTTGAAAAATAATTTTAACGGTAATTTTCAATCTTTTAATATGTTGTACCTCATGGCAAAACTACCGGACGTATTAGTCCTGTTTTAAGTAACACAGAACATCAGCTCTACTGTACGAAAACTTCTCCAAGACTCTGTAATGTGGCGGGGGCAAGCTTCACTTTTTCAGCGTGAGGGCGTCTCCTTATATTATAACCTCCTTGGATGCATCCATACCTGCGTTTTGAAGGGTTTTATCTTGATGAGCCATTGGCCACACCGTCCAGACACGCTTCCCGCACACAATCATTGCTGTGCAGCTTTCACTGCATACCGACAAAAGATCGGACATGTTTGTGCACCCGCACAGAAAGTGTCACTTGCCGCTTGTAGGCATACCTACGACAATAAATATTTCAATTTTTACTACCCACACAGGTAGTGTCGCTATCGAATGTCCTGCATCGTTACGTTGACAAGCTGATTTACTCTGTTAATGAAGTAAGGAACAGTGCGTCACATCAAATATTTGTAACTCTATCGGACCAAAGTGCGTGGTAGTCAGTCCGTAGCTTACAAACTACTTAACCTTTGTGTCCACATTGGGTTACCCGGGTAACCTTTCTAACTGTAACAGCCCATTTTTCACTAGTGGACACAAGTCTCAGGTTATTCCTGATTTGCATATTTATAAACGTCATAACAACAAGAAAAATTTAAATGCTTCGATAGAAGAGCATTTAAATGGGAAGCAATAGAACACATCCTCTAATCTATATTTGGGTTACCCAGGTAACGATATATCTCCATTATAACAGGTGCAAAGTTCATAAATGTAATACTCTAGTTTAAATAATATTTCGAATGTTTTATTATTTATTAGACAACCATTTATGAAGATTCGAATTTAGCATTTAAAAAATGTCAGATATCGCTCACTCCTAGTGTTCACATTGTCAAAACTTATAAATCTGCTTATCTGCCGAAACCTGTTGAGCGATAGGCTTGCACGATAGAATGGGAATGCATTTGTTTTCCACGTTTCCTTGGTGTGTTCATTGTTAGAGAATCTTACTCCAGCTGCAATCAGCGTACCAGTATATAGTATCAAATTCTTCAGTTATCAATGGCTCCCACACTTTCGCTGGTACTTCTGAATTGATATGATAGTCTGTGAATGCCCGATTTGCCTTCCTGTTGGTTTCATGCATTATTATATTACACATTTCTTCTATAAATATAGCTTTTATAGAAAGATAATAATGTTACACCAGCCCTTTGCCGCAAAAAATTATGGTTCAACAACTTTCTTGTACCGAAGGGTTTCTTATGCCACTTGGCTCCATCTTTGTCACGTAGAATGCCTGCAGAAAACACAGTTGCTTCACTGTTTTCATCAGCTCAATCGTGTTCATTACTACTAGTATCACTTGTCTCTGTTTCAACTTCAAGATCACTACAAGCACTAACAGCATATTCAATATCTGAAGCAGCAACATCCTCCTTTCTTAGAATCCATTCATCTATAGAATCTTCGTTGTTGAAATCTGAAGTAACATCCTCTTCTGTATCAATAGCCAATAACTTTCTAATATACCTCATAGCTTAAACTGCTGTATTTAGATTTGAAGAGTTCCAGCTTATCATGCATGATAATCTAGAAATGATGTACACAGTAACAAAGCTTACACAATACTTCACAGTTCACAACGCTGTGAAAGAGTAGCAACTGTAGTTAGAAACAATTAGAATACCTTGCTGCAACAGTTGTGTATATACCCAAGGCTAAGTGTTGCCAACCGTGACTGTACGACAATAAATTCATTGGGTTACCCAGGTAATCTGGTTACATAACAGGGTGTAAATTTTTGATTGCGGAAACAAGGGTTACACTAAGGTAAACTAACCTAAGGTCAAGTGAACGAGGTCATTTCCTTGCAAAACGTTATATTCTACCAGAAACAGAATTGTAACAGACAGTAACAAAGTAACGAAACAGGAATAGCGTAAGAGGAAAAGTATCCAAAATCATTTACGTCAGTGCATCGTATAATTTAATTCAATAATGATTATAACAGGGCGATATACACACATATACATGATGTTCATTCAAATGAAACCTGGTCTGTGTGTCCATCTGTGTGTTACAGGTAAGATGGCGTCACTGACATGTGGTACTGCTGCGAATCTGCATAGATCGAGGATGTCAGCAATAAGGGACTGATGACCCCGTAGTTAAGTCCCATAAGCTCTACAAACAAATATTTGTCAGCACATACGACAGACACCTGCAATATGGGGATGAGTGAGACAGTTAAAGATGCGGCGCATAGACGCCTGCATTACAGCTTGTGGTAGCCATTTCGAGCACCTTCTCTAGATAAAGGCACCTAGCAAATTGCACTATGTCAACACAAATGACCTACCTAAAATTTGTTGTCAATTAATGGTATTTACAAAGTCGCCATAGAAGATTAATGTCCGTTTGTCCTCATCTACATCTACATATATACTCTTCAAATCACATTTAAGTGCCTGGCAGAGGGTTCATTAACCACTTTCATAACTTTTCTCTACCATTCCATTCTCTAATAGCGCGCGGGAAGAAAGAACACCTAAATCGTTCCGTTTTCGATCTGATTTCTCTTATTTTATTGGGATGGTCATGTCTCCCTATGTAGGTGGATGCTAGCAAAATATTTTCACATTCAAAAGTAAAAGTCGGTGATTGAAACTTCGCAAACAGATGACGCCGCAATGAATAATGTCTTTCTTTTAATGATTTCCACCCCAATTCGTGCAACATTTCCGTGACGCCCCCCCCCCCCCGTCTCCCTCGTAACGTGATAAAACAAAACGAGCTGCCCTTCTCTGAACCTTCTCAATGTCTTCCGTTAGACCCACCTGGTGAGGGTCCCACAACGGGCAACAGCACTCCAGGAGAGGACGCACAGGTGTGATGTAGGCAGTCTCTTTGGTGGAGCTGGTGCATTTTCGAAGCGTTCTGCCAATGAAACGTAATCTTTGGTTCGCCTTCCCCACAATATTTTCTATGTGTTCTCTCCAGTCTAAGTTGTTGTAAGTTGTAGGTATTTAGTAGAATTTACGACCTTACGGTTTGACTGATTTATCGCGTAATTGAAGTTCAGAGGATTTCTTTTAGGGGCAGTGGCGGCGCTAGACGAAAACTGGGCGTCGGTGAACTCGTCTTTGCGAGGCCCCTTTCATTTTTTCATTAATGAAGAAAATGTTAAATGATCTGAATTATACATCAATAATCATTATACTAAAATTCTATTAGTATAATATACGAGTATTATTGAAATGACAAAAAATACAATAAACAAACACAAATTAGAGGAACTTTTCACCTTTTTGTCTCATTGAATTTTTTAAGACCACATCTTAATTCTAGAAACTATTTCGGCTTCAGTTCATAGTACTGACAACGCAGATAGACTTTCTTGGATCATTTTGCTTTTCAAGTTAGTCTTAATCAATTTTAATTTTGTGAAGCTTCTCTCGGCCGAAGCTGTACTGACTGGAACGGGGTATGATTCTGATTGTTATATAAAGATTTGGATATACTTCATCCAAACCGTTTTCTAAAATGTACTGTAGAAATTGTTATGTAAGTATTTAACTAAAAATTGCATCACTACTGCACTCATACATAAATGGCCGAGCGCACTAAGGCATCATACCACCGTGAGCGAGATCGCTCTCGCCGGGGTCGAATCCCACCCTTGGGTACGAATGTTGTGTTCGTCCATTGGTTAAGCTAGTGTAAATTAGATGCTACATAATCTAGCAGTTGGAATGCGCCGTTAAACATCAAATAAAAAAAAAGAAGAAACATAAAAACTGAAATTTTAACAATGTTTTGCGAGGCCCCGCAGGCGCGAGGCCGTCGGCGGTGGCCGACGTCGCCGACGCCTAGCGCCGCCACTGTTTAGGGGTCATATGTATTACTTCACACTTTTCTTTGTTTAGCGTTAATTACCAGTTTTCGCACCATGTAGAAATTTTGTCCAAATCGCTTTGCAGTTGCTTTTAATTCTCTGTTGACTTCACTAACCGATAAACGACAGCATCATCCGCGAACGGTCTAAGGGAGCTATTCAGATTGTCTCCTAAACAGTTTATAGACACCAGTAATAGTAGAGGACTAATAACGCGCCCCTGGGGAACGCCATATATCACATCTGTTTTACTCGAGCACCTTTTCTAGACAACTGCAGCTAGCAAACTGCACTGTGTCAACACAAATGACCTACCTAAAATTTGTTGTCATTTGAGGTATTTGCAAGGTCGCCATAGAAGATTAATGTCCGTTTGTCCTCACGGGTAGGTCTGTCCCGTCATATTCCCTCTCCCTCCCTATCGCCTCTCGAGCACAATTTGAGTTAAGCGTTCATAAAAAACACCTTGCGCAGGTAGACCCTTCCTCGATTCATTGAAATACAAGCAATCCTTAACTCACAAATAACGTTCTGAAGGAAGTGTTTGCTTACAAAGCACATACTGTTTACCAACTTAAGTATCACGCAGCAGTTGTCAATAATAAAATATATATGTCAACACGACATGTTTCGGGACGACATTATCCCATTATCAAGTCCTGTGAAACAAGGAAACGACTGTACTAACAAATATTACAATGAAACTAACCTACCTACCATAAAAAGTATCTGCTGCTAGGAAGCATCGTTAAACATAATAGCTGTTTATGTACACTGCCAAGAATAAAACTTTGCGCAGTGCCACATGTTTGTTTGATGGCAGCAAGTTGTGCACTAACGGACAGCTGATCTAACTTCCAAGATTGTCCATACGTTTAACCTCTGTCACTGATGGCCAAAGATATTCTAATCAAGATACCGAACATTATCCATTAAATCAATAATTAAATTAAAGGACTTTTTAAACGAAAATACCCTCCAAATTTTTCAGTGAAGTTAAGAGCACGAAGTTAATATTTAATACTTACACACACATCATTGTCTCTCAAGGAGGAGGTTGCTAAAATGTGCCCCGTAATGGTTTCTAGACAGTTCTGTCTTTTCGTTGAGCATGCTGCTGGAATCCTCTCTCAACGCACAAAAGATCTCAATTTCTTCGAGATTTGATAATAAGCAACCTTTGTCCTCATAGTGCATGATTTTCAAGCTATCATTTATGGAGCCCAATGCATGTCGTTCGATTTTCAGGTGTTTTGCCACTGTAGATGAACCACTCTCTCTATTACTGTGCTCTTTAAACCGCACCTTAAAATTCCTTCCCTTTTGCCCTATTTACTTCATTTCACAATCCTTACAATTTATTTGGTATATCCCCGCTTTCACCATCCAGCCCTCACCTGCAACAATCTTATGCTTCAACCTATGTTCTAATTTATTATCTGTTCTAAAAGCAATTTTAACGTCTCTCTTTTTAAACAGTCTCGCCAATTTGTAGGAGACGGGTCCCCAAAATGATATAACCCTGTATTTGTGCGAATTTTCTTCTCGTTGTAGATTCTTACGTGTTATCGTCTTTTTTAATCTCTCTACCAGATGATACCAACTTAAGATTGCAAGCCTGATTAAGACTGTGAATAGGATACTCCAAACGACACATACCACATTAACTCGTAGGCACAACACTGTAACAAAGTGACTACACGAACATTACAGTCTGCTTCAACTAGATGATACCACATTTCCTTGTCGTGTGACCCTTTGCCTCATGACCGATTGCCCCAACTCCAGCGGACGCGACAATTTTGATGCTACGATTTTATAGATTTTCTGTCACATACTTTAGCGGTCTAACAGCCAGATTAATTTAATAAAACATTCATCGGCCCCTCGGCACAATTATGTCAGCCGGTAATACAAATGAGTTGCTCGCCCGTACGACACCTGTCGATCCACAGTTTTTTGTTACAGGCAAAAAGTTTGCGCGATAATGGGCTATATTAAAAACGTTATCGCCCTCGTTTTTCAGTAGCGTAGATCGTAGCTTTAGACTAAGCACACGTAGGTTTCTGTGTCAGACAATGTGCTTTTTGAGTCAGTGAAACACGGAATTTGGAACACGAGCTACGGAAGCGATTTAAAAATTAAAAACCCATACGTGCCATTCTATATCCATGAAAATGCAGAGCTGGTTCTTTTTGCTGATGATACAAATATAGTTATCACACCTGACAGACAAGAACTAACTAAAGAAATTGCAAACGACGTATTTCAGAAAATCATTAAGTGGTTCTCAGCAAATGGACTATCATTAAATTTTGATAAAACACAGTACATACAGTTCCGTACAGTAAATGGAATGACACCATTAATAAATATAGACTTCGATCAGAAATCTGTAGCAAAGGCAGAACATTCAAAATTTTTAGGTGTATGCATTGACGAGGGTTTGAACTGAAAAAACACATTGAAAATTTGCTGAAACGTTTGAGTTCAGCTACTTATGCTATTAGGGTAATTGCAAATTTTTGTGATATACATCTCAGTAAATTAGCTTACTATGCCTATTTTCATTCTCTGTTTTTGTATGGCATCATTTTCTGGGGTAATTCATCATTGAGTAATTAAGTATTCATGGCACAAAAGTGTGTAATCAAAATAATTGCTGGAAAACATCCAAGATCATCCTGCAGACACTGATTTAAAGAGCTAGGGATCTTCACAGTAGCTTCACAGTATATATATTCCCTTATGAAGTTTGTTATTACCAATCACACCGAATTCAAAAGCAATAGCAGTGTACATAACTACAATACTAGGAGAAAGAATAGTCTTCACTATTCAAGGTTAAATCTAGCTTTGGCACAGAAAGGGGTGTATTATGCTGCCATAAAAGTCTTTGGTCACCTACCAAACAGCATCAAAAGTCTGACAGATAGCCAACTAGCATTTAAAAATAAATTAAAAGAATTTCTGAATGGCAACTCCTTCTACACTATAGATGAATGTTTAGATGTAAATTAGTAAATCTAAAAATAAAAAAGTAAATAAATAAATAAATGAAATTAAAAAAACAATTAAAAAGTTGTCATGTAATATTTAGTACAAAGTAATAATTTGTAAAGACACCTTTCATTAACCTGACACGTTTCACATCATTACGAAGTGTCGTATTCATAATCTATGGAACAAGTACTAATCTAATCTAATTTCCGACAGCATGATAGATGATAGTCACGGGTGGCGAAGGCTGGGATGTTAAAACCCCTTTTCCACGGAAAGTGATACTTACAAGATTACCCATGATGCACTGAATCACGCCGGCAGCGTACCGTGTAGATGCACCCACTTGCACAAGATGCACGTATATGATCGCCTGTAGACGGTATAGGATGGATCCTATTCTCACGTGTTTGTTTCAGAATGTGTAGTTTTCTCCTGCTCAAAGGAACGTAGTTTTTCGACTAAGAGAGAGAGAGACAGAGAGGTAGCAGACGTAAATATTGTAGGTGATACTACAGAGGAATTGCATTAAAATTTTATACGTGTACAATTTTTATTTGGTACAGAGATACAGCTGTTACTTCGAAAGCGAAACATACTTACAAGGAGACCATATGGGTATCGGATTTTAACATTATTTTATAACATTGACGCAACTCTCAAAAATACTCGAGAAAATCGACGTTGAAGTTTTGCAAGTCCACGGAAGTACAAATAATTGAAACAGTCGCACCGTCTGTTTGTGTAGCTCAGATGGTAGCATTCCGGCATCACACCCACGGGGTCGCTGGTTTGAATCCTGCAGTAAATGAATTATATTTTTATTCTTTTCGTTGTGTTAGAATACCTGCACAATTTTAATACCTAATGGTAATTTTTATAAAAATTCGCGTAGTTTTGTTTACGTAATTTTCTATATTTTATAAAATAATAATGGTTTCAATCAAAAAATATACGTTACATTTTTACATGTTGTGAACAACTACAACGCTGTTTTTAGAATGTCTTGTCCATAGCTACTACTAGCATTCGAAGCAGCTAACCTTCTCGACCGCTGTTTTAGGTGACGACAAAGTTTTCAACTCGTCTACATATACATAAACAAAAACTGACGCAACACATGGAATTAGAGATCCATAAATGTTTTAGGTAACTGAATTCTAAAACAACGAAAAAATAGCTCTTCACAAACTTATCAATCAAAGATTACCGTCGTCAACTAACAGTGAGGCCGATACTGTAAAAAATGTTTTATTTTTATTGAAACCATTACTGAATAAAATATAGAAAATTACGAATAAACAAAAATGCGTGCAATTTTTATAAAAAATACCGTTAGATATTGAACTTGTGTAGGTATTCGAACAAACACAAAAAATATGTATACCGCAGGAATCGAACCACTGACCATATTGTTGTGAGGTCACAGCGCCACCACTTTTTTTTCCTTAATATGTAAAATAAACTGAAATTCAAATTTTCTTCCATTTCTTGAGCGGTGAAAAGAATAGCACCTTACTGCTACATTCACTTGCCTAACGATTTAGCAGTTGAAACTGCTTTGGCGTTGTGAAACGTAGACTTTGGATCGTCTCTAAAGTAGTGATTAAAAACTAGCAGATTAATACCTGCTTCCGTTATTTTACATATAATTTATTTTTATTTTGTGTGTGTGTGTGAGTGTAAGTTTTCCACGCTACTAAAGGCTTCAAAATTCCACCTCTCATTTTTTTTTCTTTTTTTCACAATGCTTCCGCAGTGTTTCCACAATCTTATTTGAATGTATTCACTTTTTTTCCAGTTTTCAAATTACCATAACTTTCTGGTCATAATTTGAAAGCGTCTGTCACCGGTACACTACACTTTCATTTTATTTTTATAGTTACATACTCTTACATAAATTAAATATTTTTTTCTTGAAATTATTATAACTTTTAAAACTAAAATGCCTCTCCTGTGGCTTATTCTGGGAATTTAACTTCAGCAACAGAATTTTTTATTATTAATTGCAAAAAACGTATAGAACAAAATTTTTTTCTACACCTACTACCATTCTTCTTGATTACCATTGACATTTCAAAATTTGGACGGCCTCACTTCAAGTGTCTTTGTTATGCACACTCAATTTATTAGGTTGCACTGCTGTTTGAGGGTTCTGTTGAGGCCTTCACGGCTATCGCAGCGGCCACGGGTCCCACGAAGTCCCCACCGTACTTCACCCTCAGCAGCGATCCCCTTCTTTAGCATTGCAAAACTATTTCCAATCTTTCCAGCTTATAATAAATATAGTGTGCAGCATTGGTCGTTTTTATTAATGTTTTTGCAGATCGATTTCGATCGCATAATGATCATCCTTAATGCAGCGTTCATCGTAATATCAGCTATGCATAATCATGTGCCATATTAGCTGAATGTAACAGATTTTTTTAACATATCACTGTAGTGTCCATCTTAGTTTAAGCGGTTACGCTATTTTACCTCCTTGAAACAAAATTTTTATCATATTTCCAAATTTTTTTCCAGTATGTAATCTTTGTAATCCAGTAGATCGCCATTTCCGTTTTTCTGGATGACGTAATATACGTAATTTCCTAATAACCAATACACCGCATTGTTTTTTTTTTTTTGTTCTGGAAAATAGACATCTTCCGGGTAAAATATGTTTGTCAATATAATTTCTCTACCGTCGCTGCGTGTAAAAAAGGCTGTTTGTTTCTTCACGGCATTCCATATATCCCGATCAGCTTGATAGACAAAACGATGCATTAAAATATCAGTTTCCTTGCATTTTTGACAGGTGCTTATGTCACATATACCAATGGCGTATAATTTCTCATTTGTACTAACTATGTAATTTATAACGCGGTAACATGCCACTTCAATACGTGTTAAGAGAACTTTGTTAGCGCTATTACGCCATATCATTTTCCAGTATTTAGAAGGATTCTGAAATTCCAACTTACTACTGGCGCCTTATGAGAGAGTGCTTCCAATATGAATTTACTATTGCTTCTGTCTTTCTCTGGCACAGTGCATTCCAGGTAACTCAAATCAAGATAAAATTGTCTAATATGTTTCATTTTATAATGTGTTCTGCCATTATTTATTGGGGACATCATGCTTTCTTGTTTAAGTATTTTAAACAGTTTTGATGTGATGCTGTACTGCGAACAATTTATGAGTTGACTTGTCTTTTTAATAAATAAAGCCATATTTTTTCGACGGATATCAGTCAGACCAAGACCTCCTTCTTCAGGTTTCAGAGTAGCAATAGTCACTGCCACTCTAAAAATTTGTCCCTGCCAGGTATACCTACATATGTCACTCATGATAGTTTTTGCTATTAGCTTTGTGATCGGAAGAACTTACCTACATATACTGCTTGGAACAAAAATACGCTGTTGATTATTTTAACCTTCTGTATAATATTCAGGTCTCTGATTTGATTAAGTAGTAAGGAGCTCCTAATTTCGTTTGACAGTTTCCGCCAATTAAAAGTTATGGTCACGCCTAAGGCCGTATGTTGATCCACCGTTTTCGCCCAAACTAACTGCACATTTTTGAAACCATTTAAACGTAAAAAGGAACTTTTCGTTTCGTTTATCTTCGCACCAGTTGCTCTGCAATAGATTTGTACAGTTGCAGTTAGCTTCTGACGACCACTCCGACATCATCTGCATATGCAGTGGTTACTCTACTATTCCCTGATATATGCATTCCTTCAAATTCGTTATTTAGAATTCTCAAAAGCGGTTCCAATGCTATTATAAATAGTAACATCGGTAAAGGGCTGCCTTGTGGGACACCGTTATCAATATTAATTGATCGAGTAGGGCGCCCATTTATTTCAATAGTCGTTTGAATGCCTTTCACAACATTTGTAAAAACGTTCACGTTATTTTCATTTAAACCCATACCTCTTATATCCGTGTAGAGAAATACTTGTGATTTACCCTGTCAAAGGCCTTAGAAAAGTCTATAAAAAGACCTGCTTTGGCCGTGCTCGTGGAATATCGCGATATTCGCTTAGTGTCTGGAAGATACTAGGGAGGCATGTCTGATGACTACCGATTATCTTTTGAAGTATGGGCCGGAATCTTTCTTTCAATGCCCTTGCTACGAATTTATAGTCAGAATTCATGAGGAATATAGGTCTCATTTTTGAGAGGTCTTTCATTTCGGTATTTTTACCTTTAGGAAGAAGGGCAGTTACACTTTCCACTCTTTCCTTAAAGTCTGCAGGTACAGCCTCACCTTTCAAAACATGGTTTATTGCCTCAGTTAGTTTATCTCTTATAAGATGCCAGAAAGTTGTATAAAATTCTATAGGCAGTCCATCCGGTCCTGGTGACTTCCTGGTAGGGGAATTTTTAATGATATCGAGTAAGTCATCAAACGTTATATCTTCACTGAGAAGCCTGTTTTGCTCTTCCGTTATTATGTTTTGCAGACCACTGTTTTGCAACAGGTCCGTAACTAAGTGCATTTCAATCGGACTTTCACTGTATAAATGATCGTAGAACCTATGTGCCTCCCTCACAATGTATGTTTGTTCCGTCAAAATTCCGTTGTGGTCTGATCTCCAACGGTTGATGAAGGTTTTCTGCCTATTCCTTTCATGCTGTATTAAATGGAGGAGTGACGCAATTTCTTCCTACACCTTTGTGGACTGCTGTCTTTTCAGGCTTAACAATCTAGCTTTTACCGTTTAATCTTTACCCTATGACATCCTGTGTCATTTTCTGTTCATATATTTCTCGCAGACTTGTAGCCTATAGTAAAATTCTATGGTCTCATTTCTCCACATCGCTCTTTCTTTTCCATAAGCGATCAATGGGATCGATGTTTCTTCTTTGCGCACAACGTCCACCATTCTATAGGCTACAGCTACTAAATTTGGTGCGAAATCTTAGAGAAATTTGTCAAGCGCAGGACATCCTCTCAGATAAATCATGTTCCTTCAACGTACTGATGTTTAGTTTCCAAATTGGACGTCTACAATGTGTTTTCTGCTTAAGAAGTCGGACGCTATATTTGTCTGCTTGGTGGTCTGAAAAAAATTGCAAGTACCGTGTCTAAACCATTAATTCTGTTCGTTAGGTTTTCAGTCACGTATAATCTACCAATACGGCTCTTCGAAATTGCGGTACGTACGGTGCGTACGTAAATTTCACTGTAGAGTGGGATATACTTGTTCCCAGCATCCTTCCAACCCATATTTTTTAACTAAATGATCGAGTTGTTTAGAAAAATTAAAATTTGGCGATTGATCCTTTTTGTTGAGAACACTGTCCTAATCGCCACCTATTAAAACTTGTGAGGGGTTGTCCTTTAGCAAATATAATATCTCAGTTAACAAAAAAAAAAAAAAACAAAAAAAAAAAAAAAACAAAAAAAAAAAAAAAAAAAAACTTGTCTCTTTTTTCCCTAAGATTATTACCAGATGTAGCATAAACATTTATTACAATGGTGTTAAAAACTCTACAACTAATACCTCTTCCAGATTCTATGTATCTAACGTCTTTAACTTCAATCGCATCTTTCACAAGAATTGCAGTACCACAGTCGTTTTCTCGAGCTACATTCAAAAACAGTTGAAAACCGGAAACTTGAAAATTTTGAAGTGTGACTTCCTGAAGGAGAGCAATGTCCGATTCTGACTTATACAAAAATTCTTTCAAAGCAGACACCTTGGTTGCGTTTTCTATTCGGTTAATATTTACGGTAGAGTTGAAACATGTCTGTACAAATTCATTAATATTGTTTCGTCTGTCTTGTATCGATATTTATATGTAAAAGGTTATATGAACTTCTTTGAATAACTACGTCTATGGTTGACTCCGTTGTGTAACATCTCTGTAAAAGACTGTGCTAGTGAGTAGTAGCTGAACAGAATGAGAGGGAGTCAATGTGTAGCTCTGGTATTGAACAGACGTGATTTCGTTCGCTGCTGAGGCAGCAAGTCTTGTACGAGCTGTTGGAATAATTTTGAAATCTGATTTTCACTGACACACTTTCTGTTCAAAAAATGTTCAAATGTTTGTAAATCTATCGGACCAAACTGCGTGGTCATCAGTCCGTAGTGGTCATCAGTCCGTAGCTTACAAACTACTTGAACTAAGCTATGGACAAACACACACACACACCCATGCCCCAGGGAGGACTCGGACCTGCGACGGCGAGCAAACGCGCGCTCCGCAGCGAGGCGCCTTAGACCGCTCGGCTACTCCACCGCGGCAGTTACGTCTTTATAACATTTTGTATCATTCATATACGTATCAGTCTGAGAAGATTATTGTTGTTCTCCAATCATAAGGTAATGTAATCATTATTGATAATAATAATTGAGAAAGTCAAACGTCTTTACTGTTTCACTTTTGTAGTTAGAAAGCTAACCCTCTTCCTTTCATTGAAAGTTATTGACTATTAAAATCAAAACATAGTATTAACTAAGCTGAGTTTGATTAACAGATATCTTTACTGGTGTGACGTTTAATGATAATACTGATTGTTGTACAATACTGCACAGATGAACAAGATACTATGTTTCTGCAATCAGGTCAGTTAGCGAAATAAATTCCTGCAGTTGCATTATTAGAAAGTTTTTGTTTTGTTTTTGTTTTTGTTTTGTTATATATATATATATATATATATATATATATATATATATATATATATATATATATATATATATATATATATCGCAGTTAAATTTATTGTGTAGTCAGTGAGCCTAATGCAGACTACGTATTGTTTTTTGTTCAAAATATCCGTTGCGCTTTCAATCAGTTTAGATGCACTGTTTCTTTATTAACTGTGCAGGTATTAATATTATTGCCATAACCAAACAGAATTATAGTGTTGATGAATAATAAATATATTCAACAAATCTTTAATCAGCTTGATTGTAAAGTTAGTTATCGTGAGTGTTAACTACCAGCTGATGAAAATTATAAATGCTGCATTTAATATCAGATCAGTTTTGAATGAGTAGCTTTAAGGCAGAGCTCAAAATCCCAAATCCCTGTAGCGACCCTGCTTTTCCTATCAATAGAACAGCCTTACCATTATCCCACCAAACAACATACAAGTTTTATATTGTTCCACTATTAGTCAGTATAGTAAGTGAAGCGAGTCGGCAGATGGTAGGCCGGCTCTCCTGTTTGCCTACTACGCCACTCTTTGTTGGTATCGGCGCCGTCATCACGCCTGTTGGCGGTGTCTTGTAGCTATTCCATTTCCTCGACCGTCTGTTAAGCATTGTCGTCCGCCCAGTTCTGTCCGGAAGGAGCACAACCACGATCAGTTGCGCGAGCGTTTTATGTTGAGACGTGGTTCGTCCATTTGTCAGTGCCTGCCTGACTTACGTTTATCATTTTCATTCCCTTATTATTTTTCCATTTCATGAACGTCAGTCTCTATTTCGCCCCTGACAATTTCTCGTAACCTCTCTCTCTCTGATTGCTGGAGCCAGGCTCTCGGCCGCTGCGTGCGCGAGTCTCCTCTTTTTGTTGCTACGCGACTTCTTTGGGGACCGTGTCGGTGACGCTGTCGGCGATGACAAGGGAGATGTCGTTGTCGACATCTTCCCTTCTTTCGTGACTCTAGTCGCGGCACTGCTGGTCTCGGGAACAGTATTGTCAATACTATTTACTGTTGCCACTCCGCTTTGTCCGGGCTCTTGTCCAAACATTTCTCGTCTCTGTTCCTTTTTCTCCGGTTCTTCGGATGTCGTGAGAGTGTTACGTGAATCGAGCTCTACTGGGTGTTCAACGCGACCGCCAGAAAATTCGGGTCTGACATCATTTGTACAAGCTACTTCCACACCAGACTTGCTACTTACAGCGCCTTGTTCAAAGGGCTGTTGCACAGTCTCAGATTCGACAGACGGCGATTCTCTGCAGTCCATTTCGCTTAGAGGAGAAACTGCATTTTCATTTACGTTGATAATATTCGGGGTCTGTTCTACATACGTTTAAGTCGCACTCTGTCGCTGAATTTTCCGTCTGTTTCATAAATTCTTGTCCAGGGAGCTCGCGGGTTATCGCTACGTCTGCATATGTTAATTTAATAACAGTTACGGGATTCGAACTCGGCTCCTCGCCGACAGGAGTCGGTAGTTCGCGCCGTTTGCTGCACTCGGCACGGACGTGATCTGGAGAATTGCAGAGGGGGCGGGCACGGTATCCACATATATTTATAAAAGACGGAATATGCCTTTACAGTTTACAGTTCTAACCCCATTTAGGACAGGGAACATATACGGTTCTGACCATTTTTCAGCTATATTCGAAATAACTCGACCGTAGGGTTTTAGGACAGAATTGATCTCATCAGCACGTATCTCAAAGGGCAGCTCGAAAATTCTAGCAATACGTATTCCAAATCCAGCATAAGAGACAATTACTTCATTAACTGATCCGTCAGAGTGATTAAATTTCTCTCTATCTATACATTTTTCAACAACAGAATGACATAATTCAGCAGTTTTCATCTTAACAAACACAGAGTTCGTCACAAAAGACAGGTAAATGCAGACAATATAGTCTTCGCGAATTCCTATTTTTTCTTAGAGCCACATTTTAACTTCTATTGCTTTAGGTCTAATAAAACTTCGATCAAAAAATCGCACTGACGTGTTTTACGGCCCACTTTAGATTTGTAGTTTTATAAGTTTTATAATCTAAATAATAAAAAATTAATTGACAACAGTTTCTGAAACCCTTGTAGGAAAAAAAATTAGGTACTGGCGGGTTCCGAACCACTGACCTTCAGCGTCACAGTCCAACACATTGCAGTTGTGTTCTTTAGTCTCATACTATTGTTGGCCGTTGATAACTGATGTTAATATGGCATTTGTAGACACTAGATTATCGTTTATCGTACGAAGAACTAAGTCTTTCTGTTAATCCTTCAGTGGGCCATTGATTTGAAATGACAACGTGTAAGTTACAATAAGAAAATAATCGAATACGCAACGCAAGATGGCGTATTCCATAGACAGTTCTGGGCGAGGAATGTCACGTGACATCTGCGAAAGGCTGGTTTTCGTTAATTTAATGGAGGGTGACGAAAAATGTTCAAATGTTTGTATAGCTTATGGAACTTAACTACGGGGTCATCAGTCCCTAAACTTACAAACTACTTATGAACTACTTACGAACTAGGACGGCACGAATATCCATGCCCGAGGGGGGATTCGAACCCCCGACCGTAGTGGCCGTGCTGACCGTGACTGGAGCGCCTCAGTCCCCTCGGCCACCGCGGCCGGTGGAGGGTGTCAAAACTCCGTTATTTTTGCAAATATCTCTCAAACGATACAAGATATGAAAAAACATAAGAGAACAAAATTATAGAGAATTTTCTCCTCTACAAATTCGGTTATTTAATTTTAGCGTCAGATGAATGGTTTATACGAAATTAAAATTACATTAAAAACGGCTTTTTTGGTATTACTAACGTATTTCTTGTCCGAAATATTTCAAAAAGCGAGGTTCTGGTCTCTAGTAGCCACCAATTATGTCTGCAAAATTTGGTGCCGATCGGTTGAACGGTTCGACCGAAAAAGTGGGAACACCTTACAGACAGACAGCCATCGTCAAATCGCCGTTATTTTTCCAAATATCTCTGCAACGATGCAAAGTTATGAAAACAAAACACAATAGAGCGAAGTTGTAGAGAATTTTCCCCTTTACAAATTAGGTTCTCTACCAATTAGGTTATTCAATTTTCGTGTCTGATGAACGGTTCGTTTGCAATTGAAATTATATTACAAACGGCTTTTTTTGGTATTACTACCGTATTTTGTGGCCGAAAAATTTGAGAAAGGGAGGTTCTGGTTTCTGGCGGCCTACAATTATGTGTGCAAAATTTGGTGCTGATCGGTTGAACGGTTCGTCTTAAAAACAGGGAACACGTTACGGACAGACAGACAGACGGACAGACAGGCATACATCCCAAAATCGCCGTTATTTTTGCAAATATCTCTAAAACGATACGAGATATGAAAAAAAAACATAAGAGAGCAAAGTTGTAGAGAATTTTCTCCTCTACAAATTCAATTTATTCAATTTTCGTGTGCATGGTTAAGCCGTTATTTCCATTTAAATTTCGAGCTGTCAAAGGCCCACTTTTAGTGTTACTACCGTAACCTAAAGTAGGCCAATAAATCTAACAGCATCCTTTCTCATGTAGTTTGGAAGACTCATTTTATCTACTGAAACAGAATACGTGAATTGAAGAAAGCGCAAGCAGCTAGCGGCTCAGGCTGACCTGATACGCAGCGACACTGGAGGAACGCTGAGCCCCGTCACACGTCCGTCCCGCATCGCGGCTGTCACTCATCTACATCTACATCTATACTCTGCAAATCACATTTAAGTGCCTGGCAGAGGGTTCATTAACCACTTTCATAACTTTTCTCTACCGTTCCATTCTCTAATAGCGCGCGGAAAGAGAGAACACCTAAGTATTTCCGTTTTCGATCTGATTTCTCTTATTTTATTGGCATGGTCATGTCTCTGTTGTAGGTGGGTGCTTGCAAAATATTTTCACATTCAGAAGTAAACGTCGGTGATTGATATTTCGTAAATAGATCTCGCCGCAACGAATAACGTTGTTCTTTTAATGGTTTCTACCACAAATAGAGCGACATTTCTGTGACGCTTTCCCCCTGTAACGTGATAAAACAAAACGAGCTGCCCTTCTCTGAACCTTCTCAATGTCTTCTGTCAGTCCCTCCTGGTGAGGGTCCCACACTGGGCAACATTACTCCAGGAGAGGACGCACAAGTGTGATGTAGGCAGTCTGTTTGGTGGAGCTGTTGCATCTTCGAAGCGTTCTGCCAATGAAATATGTACTATGTTTCTCTCCAGACTAAGTTGTTCGTAATTGTAACTCCCAGGTATTTGGTAGAATTTACGATCATAAGGTTTAACTGATTTATCGCGTAATTGAAGTTCAGCGGATTTCTTTTAGTGGTCTGTGTATTACTTCACACATTTCTTTATTTAGTGTTTTTTAGTTGCTTTTTATCCTCTGTGTACTTCACTAACTGATAAATGACATCTGAGCTACACCACCTGTTGGAGCAACTGTTTTAATTATTGTTGTTGGGATGTTTTAGGGGGACAGAAGTACAAGGTCACCAGTCCCCCACAGCTGTTTTAATTACTGGCACCTATGTATACCTGAAAAACTTTAAAGTCGATTTTCTTGAGAATTCTTTAGAGTTGCGTCGAATGGCTTTGGCTGATTGTTAATTAAGTTCTAAACTTCACGTAGCATAAATATCAAAAAATTATAAAATCCGACACCCATGTGGTCTCCTTGTTAGAGCAAATGTAAATGAAAACGTTTTCACTGATTTTTCCCTCGGGATCTTGTGAATGTTCGACAGGTTCAGTTCCACTCAGTTACCGCGTTTTCGGCTTACAAGGTCATATTCAGACTAAAGTACGTCGAAAACCGGTTAATTAAATAAAAGTCGATATGATGATATACCGAAAACCGGCGAAAGAATCAGACAAAATATCTAAATTTACATGTGCTTTCAGTTTGTCTGCTTTACATAACAAGATTTTTTATCTCTCTGTACCCAATATAAAAAGGACACACGTTGTATGGCATTGGAATCGCAAATCGTCTTTATTATCATACCCAAAAAGTATTTGCTTTTTTTCCTGAAACATGCTGTAGTTAACAGATGAAATATTCGTTTCTGGTGAGCATTATTTGAAGCTTTATCACAATGAAAGGTCTACGTATATACACCTGAGCTAGGTCATCATATACATAGGCGCATCAAACCGCGCAACCTGGAAGTATGTAATCACAGTGTATTATGAGGACGTTTACACATGTGAGCGAAGTAGTTACGCATTCCGCGGCGGAGTAGCTGAGCGGATTAAGACGCTACGCTCCTATGCGCGAGGCCGCTCCTCGTCATGGGTTCGAATCCTCCCTCGGGCATGGATGTTTGTGCTGTTTTTAATGTAAGTTAGTTCATAAGTAGTTTGGAAGTCTAAGGAATGATGACCCCGCAGGTAAGTCCCATAAGCGTAACAAACATTTGAACATTTTCGTAATATAGAAATGCAAGTTTGCTGCTAACAATAGCCGGCCGCGGTGTCCGAGGTGACTGAGGCGCTCCAGTCACGGTCAGCACGGCCACTACGGTCGGGGGTTCGAATCCCCCCTCGGGCATGGATATTTGTGCCGTCCTAGTTCGTAAGTAGTTCATAAGTAGTTTGTAAGTTTAGGGACTGATGACCCCGTAGTTAAGTCCCATAAGCTTAACAAACATTTGAACATTTTGCTAACAATATTTATTCAGCTTGTGCAAATTGACTTCACTACAAGCTTGTTTCGGCTTATGCCATTTTCATGTGGGCCTTGTGATGTATAATGAAATAATTACCTGCGGTTACAATATACAATTTTGCATAATAAATTTATAAAAAATTATTTCATTACAAATTCACTTACGTTTAAGTTGGTCTGACGTCCATAAAGCATATTAAAGTGAGTGTCTTTTTGTGACAAGATGGTATAGTCACGTTTTATCTCTTTAATTTTTTTATTTGACAGATATAGACACTTTTTACTCTCTTGATGCTTTATGTTTACTGTAAAATATATCTGTGCCAGTCAGTGTGTGTATTCGAGTGTCATGGATAATACAATAGCAGAGAAACATCGTTTCTTTCTCGTGTGTCTATATCTGTCAAGTTAAAAAAATTAATGAGATAAAACGTGAGTAAAACCATCTTGTCATAAAAAGCCACTAACTCTAATATGCTTTATGGACGTCAGTCCAACCGAAACGTAAGTGAATTTTTACTGAAATAATTTTAAATATTTTTTATACAAAATTGTATATTGTAAACGTAGGTAATTATTTTAATATAGATCACCAGGTCCACTTGAAAATGGCATAAGCCGAAACAAGCTTGTAGTGGAGTCAATTTGCACAAGCTGAATAAATATTGCCCGCGGTGGAGTAGCCGAGCGGTCTAAAGCGTCTCGCTGCGGAGCGCGCGGTTGCTCACCATGGAGGTTCGAGTCCTACCTGGGGACATGGGGGCATGGGTGTGTGTGTGTGTTTGTCCTTAGGTTAGTTTTCCAAGGCTTAAGTAGTTTGTAAGCTACGGACTGATGACCACGCAGTTTGGTCCGATAGATTTACAAACATTTGAACATTTGAAATAAATATTGTTAGCAGCAAACGTGGATTTCTCTATTACGATAATGTCATATTTTGATCTTATATATGCTGCGGGCCCAGTAGAGAAGAAAATATTGGAACATTTTTTGAGTTAGGCATGAATTGCACGAAAACAATTGTGTACAGTTTCACAGTGGCAGTTTAAAACACAAATAAAAGTTTTAATCATTACAATACATCTGTCAGTTTCGAAAAGTGATTCATTTGCTCTATGTCGACAACAAACCAAATAGACACAATGAAGCAGATGACTCATCAAACACGGTCTGTCGCAACGAGCGCTACAGCTGACA
The DNA here is from genome assembly GCA_026315105.1 of Locusta migratoria. Lineage (NCBI taxonomy): Eukaryota > Metazoa > Arthropoda > Insecta > Orthoptera > Acrididae > Locusta > Locusta migratoria. Next base: position 216,320,913 of record CM048749.1, read on the forward strand.
ACGACTTTCTTGTGCGTGTTTCACGTCTCGTATAGAAGGGACGTAAAGCGAGTTGCCTGAAGACGCCATTTCTCGTGTCATGTAATCCAGAAACGTTCCTTGAGGCTGTTGCCGACTGAACAAAGAGAGCTGCCGAGAAATATGTGAAAATAACTGCACCTGGAAAGATGACGCAGATTTTGTTCCGTTGGCGTCTGATGACCTCTGGAGGAAAGTAGATGTAGAAATCATGGTTTCAATGTATTCCGCCATTAGATAGCGTACTGACATAGTTTCCAGAGGTACATGTGTCCGCACCATTTCATAGACTGTGTATACAGCCATGAAGCTTGGAGTCCTATCACTGTGTGAAGGAAACACGTGCCATTCCACGGAGACGCAGTCGTGCTGCCTATAGCCCAGCAGGCTGCTCCAAGAGCAGGAGCGCCCATGAGCGCTCACTACGCCAGCTCGGAGCTGCGGTGGTGGGGGAAGGTAACGTCATGGCAGGAAACAGACGTACTCGTTTTTTAGCGGTGGCATGATGCATACTTCCAAACGAATGCGTTTGAATCTGTAAGCAAACGATGTCCCGTCGAATTCTTGACATTGGTGCTGATTTGGAGGCTGTAAAATTCATATTGTCATATTTACGACTAACACGGAGGAAATTGGGATGCGGTTAGAGTAATAAATCAGTCGTAATCTGTCTTATAAAAGAATTGCTGATATATGAATTGCTGTTCGTTAGTCTCGCGAAAGCTCCAGAACCGATTTGGCTAATTTTAGTCTTGAAATATTCGTGTAAGTCGTCCAGGGAAGGTTTAAACGGTGATAAAATATGGGAAAGTTGTCTGTAAAAGAGGAAAATCTTGAAAAACAGAAACAGATTTTTCCAGTGAGTTATCAATACCGTTCGTCCAATTGCGATATAATTTTGTACATTACATGTTGAAAGCAAAATAAAAATTTGGGAAAATCGGCCGGAAAGTAGGAAAATTTAGGAAAAACCGAAAGAGATTTTTTTTCTATGAATAGAATGAATTGCCATATGGTTGTAAGAGCATCACTTGAGTACGGCTTGGCAGGACAAGGTTTCTATGAAATAAATTTTTTGGAAAATTTGAGAAAAACTTAAAATGCGTTTTTCAATGCGTTTTCGATTGAATTCAGCACTATAAATGACTATTCTCACGATGGAGAGGGGGTAATTTTTTGTTTGTTTGCTCATTATGGTCTTGGAAAAGTTTTCAGTAAAAATAAATGAATAAATAAGGACAGTTAAAAGGGAAAGTCGCAACATTTACAATTTGTTTCTAAATGTACTCAACACTATATTCAACGTTCAAGCAAGAGTAACGTTCTTATGAAATAAAAATTTGGAGACGTTTCCCTGAAAATTGGAAAATTCTGAAGAAAATAGAAATATATTTTTCTATGACATATCAATACCATTCATTTGATTGCGATAAAATTTTGCACATTCGACATCAAAGTTAGAGGAAGTGAAGTAAAAGTTTGGAATAGTTGGCCAAAAAATATAAAAATTTGGGAAAACTGAAAGAGCTGTTTTATTTTGGATATCGATTGCGATAAACGTTTGCACATTAGACGTTTACCGATACTTAGACTATCTGATGATGCCTTTATAAAACTAATGGGTCTAAAATACATATGATTTAAATTAATATGGTTTATTCTAAGAGGTAAGTGATGTGAACTTCACCGGGTCATCTAGTTAGTAATAACTTCTAAAATCAATGACGTCTTCATTAAAAAATAATGGCAAAATTTGTGGCATATATCATAAAAAGTATTCCTTGTATTGGTCACATGACAACAGGAATTTAAAAATGTAAAATTATGCCACAATAAACATTCCTTATTGAATTACAGTCACGAAATAATATCAAAAATGTTTGTATAGTCTATGGGACTTAACTACGGGGTCATCAGTCCCTAAACTTACAAACTACTTATGAACTAACTAAGACTAAGGACGGCACAAATATCTATGCCCGAGGGGAGATTTGAACCCCCGACCGTAGTGGCCGTGCAGACCGTAACTGGAGCGCCTTAGTCTCCTCGGCGACCGCGGCCGGCGAAATAATATCGTTGATATTCAGAATCACAGAGCTTTTACATTAATTATAATAACGAAACACACAATATTATCGCTGAGGTTTGACCTGGTGACAAGTGTCCCGCATTTTCACGGATAGAAATGGTAGTCTCAAATGTTTGTAAATCTATCGGACCAAACTGCGTGGTCATCAATCTATAGCTTACAAACTAATTAAACCTAGGTAATCTAACCTACGGACAAACTCACACGCACCCATGCCCCAGGGAGGACTCGAACCTCCATGGCGAGCAACCGCGCGCTCCGCAGCGAGACGCTTTAGACCGCTCGGCTACTCCACCGCGGCGATGTTAGTCTCAGTTGTAGCTACTGTGCCCGTGGCGGCCACAGTGCCTCGTGACGTCACAGCCCAGATTGCTGCTTCACTTGCAAATGCCCTCGCCGCGGCCGTGTACTCCATGTAACCCACCGAGGTTAAATTTCATGTAGTGGATAAGACCATGGAGGTAAGAATAAACGGAGGCGCTCTGACGTGACAGCTGTGAAGCCACGTGTAGCCATCTTGATCCGACCAAAATACTGTTGTGTTTACCTTGTTTGCGTACGCTTGTCGCTCGTTTTTGGAAGGATTTTGCACTGTTATGTGGACGACTCGTTCTGATTGTGACGCGAAATCGAAGGAAAAATACCACTTCATGTGTAAATTGCCTCGCTAACGTGTTATTTTACATCTTTTATTGTGAACGAACCTATGCAGCGTATTTTTCTCTTATGATTTTCGATTTTCTATAGACGAAAGTTATTTCCCCCACTTAATATACTATTTACGAATGAATAAGATATAAAATATAAATATGATTTTTATTAAGTCTATGATTTCGAAAGCAAAACCTAGTTTCAATATTAATGAAACTTACTACACAAAGGAAAGATATCGTCACAGTGCTCGTAAATCTGGCGTCGGTTCACTCAATCGAAATTTTTATATAATAATTAACAGATTAGCTAAAGAAAGAACCCACGTTTGTGATTCGTAATATTGCAGTAACGACTATTTTTAGACAGAATAAAAGATAATTTTTTTTCGTTTTTTAAGATTTTATTTTAAACAACATCTTGAAACAACCAGTTTGAGGACGTTTAATGCGTATATGATGCATTTAGCTACTGTAAATACAGACACAGCTATAATACACTATCAGTGTTTTGGACGGAGTGTCATGGCGGTCGTGGCTTCAAAGCGTAGTCCGACTGGGATAGGTAGCGCCACCTCCCTTTACTTTTACCACGAGATACAGCGCTCTTTGCGACAACCTGTGTAAAAACAGCCGCCATATTGGCGTGGTGAGTACACTTGAGAGCAGTGGCGTAGCTATCATAGGGCTAGGCGGGGCAGTGCCCCGGGGCCCCCGAGCTCCAGGGGCCCCTCGGCCTTCGTGAACAACGACCGAAAAAAGTTACAGTAGAGCGCCGAATTTTTTTTTTCCTCCCACCCTACCGTCCACTCATATCTCCTTCCCTTCAAACCAAGTTTCCGACAGTAGCCGCACTGGGCCACAGAATAAGGAGCATACAGAAAGGAAACTCCCGCTGCAGTCAGTCGTCCAAAATTTAGTGCGCATGCGCGGAATCGGCCATCTTGAAAAGCAGTAAACGTGTGATCACTCCCTACTCTGTGGCGTGGTAATGCGCCGTCTTTGTTTGTTAATTGTGTATTTTAACAGCCTGAATCGCATAAAAGTAAACAAGTATTTGGTACAGTGAAAAGAAAGAACTGTGTGTCAGTAGTTGGAGCTGTTCCGTTTTTATTATGAGCATCAATATAAGAAAAGGCGGCCGATGGTGTTCAGCACATAATTGCCGCAATAATTCGAATACAAATAAGGATAAAAGTTTCTTCACCTTCCCAAAAGATGCTGAGCAGCAAGTGAACGTCACTATATGTATAGTGAAAGTTAAATTTTATCAGTTTCGAATGAGAGCAATGTGTGCGTAATTATTAAAAGTAGCCTCGCTTCTTCTCTTGACGATAACTCTCGCTGTCGCTGTTGCTGCAGCAGTTCAACAGCATCGAAATGTTGTTGTACATTTATATTTTACAAGTTTAACGTTGCAGGGAATAATATAAAATGAATGAGAAAGGATAGTGCGTAAGTAGGCAGGTAAAATTTTACTTACGGCACTGGAGGCGTAGTGTGCTAATGTTGGCAACGAATGCTCCTCGGATACTCAAACAAATAGATTAACGGGAATAATTATTTTATGCTGTTCCTGCTCTGTGGTTGATAGATTCCTCTATATGCCTTCTCCGATCAGTAAATTAATGACACTCCTAAACCAAGTACATCTTTTATATATGCCCAGACGTCATTAGTTCTGTGTAATCACGTTGTACTGCTAAGTCTGACTCAATGTTTTGTGCGAATTTATTCGTGTCAAATAAAACCTGGCAGTTGTATAGTCACTTTCTTGTTTACAACTAATTTCCCACACATAACTCCGCGTTATTTGGAGTTTGGATCATCGATTCCACTGTACATTTTCGTAGTTGTATTAAAATTTATGCCTTTTTTTTTTCTTCGTTGGATTACAATTAGGTGCAAGAAGATGGCGCAAAATAGATGAAAGCCGTTTCCTTTCGTAAAAGTCGGTGAGATTAGCTGCTGTTCGTAAAAATTCCATTTCCAGCCAAAGTACTAAGTGGCTAAAGTTCCGCGTTTACTGCTTTTCAATATGGCGTCGAGCGCAGCGCTTGGTACCATACAGATCAAAGGCGCCGGCCCCAGCTTTCCCTTCTGTATGCTCCCTATTCTGTGACTGGGCCACCGGCTCGTGGAACAATGCTTCTAACTGGGCCTTCACAAGACCCCACTAGTGGCGCTGCCGACAGGCGAAGCTGCCAGTCAGTGTGTCCAACAATCGGCAGTCGGCACACTTCAGTCGGCAGAAGTAGCGGCAGCGTCAAAGCTGCTCACAGCAACAGCTGCGTCTTCCAAGTGTTGCGGCGTTCAGGCTCTGCGCAATGTGAAGGATCGCACTCCTCCAAATACAGTATAAATACATTTACTGTACAGTACTTATTATTGGCAAATAGAAGTGTACAGTTCGAATATCCGAATGAACCGGTTTTCCGAATATTCATGTCCCCAGATTACTTCGGATAATAGACGTTATACTGTATATAATATTTTAGTTGAATGAAGGAACTTCGACTTTTAATTTCTCCTGCCGAAATTGACCCCAACATGGACAGTTCGCCAATTATGTAAGGAAATTATAACAAAATATGTATTAGCAGAATGTGAGGTTATGGAAGTTTTTACCGCAGTTTTATTCTTCTGCAGCAGCCGAAAGGTCGTTCAGAAAATTCGAAATTACCAAAACGCATCTGAGGTACAGTATGGCTCAAGCTCGACTCTGACATTTGGCACTCATAGCAATCGAAAACAAGGCGGCGACAAGTCTAGATTTAACAGACCTTATTGATGATTTTGCAAAAACCAAAGCCAGGAAAAGATTTTTTTTTTTTTTTTTTTTTTTTTTTTTTTTTTTAAATTGGGCGTATGATTTGTTGTGGGGATGTGACAGGTGACAGCAGGAAGGGGTGAGGGGGGTTGGAGGACAGAAGGTGCGGAAAAGGGCAGACCGCTGGAATGGTCAGGCATTGCCGTTCTTTGTGCGCCTGCAAAACGAGTACCGAGACCCCCCCCCCCCCCCCCTCTGTCGCAAAAGGAAATTACAATCATTACAAAGTTATACCGAGCCTTCCACAGAGCACCTCATAAATCACAGATGACGTACTTCGCAGACAGACCTGGAGAGTGCGCATTTTTCACAAAATGCAATGCGCCAGGAAACCATGTTTATTTTCCACAAATGCGTTAATACTGAAAGGAATACCGAACAGAATCTACAGACATTCCTTGCAATGGTAGGCGGGAAATGGATACGGCATTATATGTCTTTTTTCTGGGTACGGCGCCTTCACCGTGTTTTAATGGTGAGAATTCAGCACTTCGCGCAATCTTTTAAGGTACCGGTATGTTTCTACCCGCACACTCTTTGTTTATTCTGCCATTTAAATGTTTAATTACATTCATGGATCAGAAGTTTCATGTAATAACTACTTTGTCTCAATACTGAATTGTGCATCAAGGCGATGCACTAACATGTACTTCAAGAAGCCTGGTAGGGGCACGGCTCAATCCAAAGTGTTTCATCATACAAAATTCGCCAACTTACTTTTGATGAAACCATCCTACTCGAATATTTCCCCTATTTTCCTTCTTTGACTGGACTATCAACGAAATGAGCTAACAGCACAGTAGTTTAACGAGAGTGAGTTGTCGGCACTGGCAAAAGTCCGCATGCTGTCACCGCTGACGACAAATATCCCATGGTCCAACTCTATCCCTCTAAAAATTTCATCTAAATCACCTAGTAATTTTTGCGTGAAAGCATAAAAAAAACACTTTCACAATTATATTAGAGAGTACGATTAAATATTATGTGCTGCGTGAAACATAATATTATGTCTTCCTGTGGGCGTTAAGGAGCTGATGATGAAGTAGTTTTGCATGTGAACAGTATTAGTGTAAAGAGGGCCCCAACGTGATTTTTGCCCTGGGGCCCTTGGTGACATAGCTACGCCACTGCTTGAGAGGAGTCTGTGCATCGTATGTTGGTGTTTAAAGTGAGTGCTGTATTTGGTGAATATTGTATTTAGTGTATATTTTCTATACAATTTTTGTTTCCGCAATATGCATGAAGTGTGTTCAGCATTTAGACAGACAAAACGAAGTGTTGAAACTACAAATATTTGAGCTAATATTTGTTTTGCTTTGTTTGATCTCTGTCCGCCAACACACGAACAAAATTTCTGACTAATGACACGTAGCTTCCCCAAGAGTGAAGCTTCAGATGACTTAACTTGCATTTCCCTTGAAGTAAAAGAGAAATTTTGTTAACATCTAACATAGATTTAAGCCTAAGGAAGTCCTTTCTGAAAGCATTTGTGTGGCGTGTTGCCTTGTGTGGGAGTGAAACATGGACGATAAACAGTGCGGACGGGAAGATGATAGAGGCTTATGAAATGTGGTGCTACAGAAGAATGTTGAAGATTAGGTGGGTGGATCGCGTAACTAATGAGGTACTGAAGAGAAGTGGGGAGAAAAGGAATTTCTGGCATACCTTGATACCGATTGATAGGACTCATTCTTAGACATCAAGGAATTGTGAATTTAGCATTGGAGGGAAGTGTGTGGGGTAAAAATCGCAGAGGAAGACCAAGAGATGGATACAGTAAGCAGATTCAGACAGATGGAGTTTGCCGTTCTTATGTGGATTTGAAGAGGCTTGCTCAGGGTAGGGTATTGTGGAGAGTTGCATCAAACTAGTCTCCGGACTGACGACCGCAACAACAACACAACACACCATTAAATGGCTCAGTTTTCTTCCTAGCGTCTGTATGTTTCTTCTTCTGTTGCTGCTGCGACTGATGAAAATCTCATCTGTTCAACAATAAAATTAATACTTTTGTGTGTCTACGTCTTATTTACAAATAGATTTCACTTGTTGACAATACTTGATCAAGCATGGTTAACATATGATTATTGCAAATCGTGGAAGCAATGGTAAAATCCGGAATATTTTCACTTGTTAAACGTCTGTGGTCTTTGTAACAAATATTTAAGTATATCAGCGTGGAAAGTTAATAACGATACATTGTTTCGTTGTAGAATGCTTTTGTGTCACTTGGCTCAGGCGCATTTTTGATTGCAGTATTCTGTTGTTACTTTCGTTTTTGCATTCAAATTTGTCCCACCAAAGTTCACTTGTTCCAGCAAGACAACAACGAAAGTTATTAAAGTCGCCTTATTTCGGCGTTTAATGCTTTTGTGGCAGCTGACCCAGGCGCATTTTCAACTGCAATTTTTGTTGTCACTTTCATCTCTGTACTCAAATTTCGTCAACCAAACTAAACAACCAAACCCTTTAATAGCAATTTTATGAGTATGTGGACTTTCTACGTTTAATAAGCACCAGAATTTATGAAAGAACTTGATACAATACATTAATAACAGTTGCAAATCCATGATCATGATTAATCATAAAAATTACTGTTCACTGTGTAAGATTCTCAACACTTTTAGACTATGAACTTGCATTTTAACTACCACAGATATTTCCAATATGCCACTTTCGTTGTTGGGTCAAACCTCAGCTTACTATTATATTTGAAACCGGAAAAGTATTACTGACAGCATCGTGAGATTTCATTACCGCATTTTTAGGAAATACACTATTTGACTCATCAATTTGCAGCTTTGATAAACTGGAGACAACCACGGAACTTTATGCACATGTGTACTCTATAATCAATCTCTATTTAAAACGTGCAGCTGTTGTAAGATACCGGCTATGGGAAGGTATACATTTCATATTCAAATGTACCGCGAATTAGAGACCAGTGTCAAGTTAGTCAGGCATGGGTCATTTATCTTCGGTTGCAGGCTTATTTTGCGATGGCAGTACTATCGATATTGGAGACGGTTATAGTATTGTTAATGGGAAGTAGAGTTGTGATTATTGAGAGTGTAGACTTTGCTAGGCACGCGGATGAGATTGCAGAAGCTTGGGGACCGTGGTTGTGTGCAGTTGTCGTTCCGGCGGGATAGCCTAGGAGATGAGATTTTGAGACTTGAATGCTGAGCCCAGCTGTTTGTTTCAGATATGGAGACAAAAGGTATAGATGACGCTGGAGAAACGATCTTTTGAAGTTTTTAAAAGGTAAAGTTTTTCATGAAATACTTGGCATGTTTGTATGGCACGACTTCGCATTGTTAGGCTGAATTGATGGTAACAGTAACGGTCGAGAAAGATCTTGCTGTTCGCTTGTGCGCTCACGATTCATGTTAGGGATCCCTTTATGTGTTAGGAAAAGTATTTATTGTAATAGTTTAGTTTTGCAATTGCTTCTTTTATGAAATAGGAATTTCATGGGTAGTGTTATTGAAATATGGTATTGTTGTAACATTGTTTGTGAAAATCGAGTTAAATTTATTAACAGAAAAGAAATGTTTATCTTTGTTTAAAAAATAATTTTGTAGGCAGATTAAATATCTGAGTTATATTTTTCTCTGGAAAATTTTAAAATCATAAACATGACATTGTTAGTAATTTTCATGAAGTTACATCAGTTAGAAAATAAATCAGATATTTCATTTTTAATAATTAGTTCGGGTTTCTTAAACAGATTACCAGTTTATCCCTCCTCACATTTTTATTAAAAGTGCCATAGATGTTTTCTGTAATTTTCCAGTAGTTAGTACAGCAGGTAGCAGTTTGGTGTTGCGCAAATTTGTGCAGTAAATGAAGGTGAAAAAGAATCAGTTTTTGTCAAGCTTACAGTTCAGTATGCTTTACAGATTTCAGGGTAGGTCAATTAATACAGTGTTCAGGTTAACACTAAGTCAGTTTGCATTGATAAATATTGTGTTCGTTACATTCCGTTAAAGATTGTTAGTTCAATCAGAAACAAGTTTGTAGGGCCAGAATTATTAACACAGTGATACTTATTATCAGTAATTTTCAGACAGTTAACTTTGTTACGACATTTTCATACAGTAACAATTAGCAGTTTATGTCTCATTATAATAAACATTACGCAGTCAGATAGGTTTTGCAATACCTTTACATTCACATAGAATACAGTTAAAAATACGCAGTCAGATTAACATAACGTTGTAAAAAGGCATTCAGCTAGAACAAGTTTAAACACACAGCAGACGAAAATTTTGTAAGAGAGAAGGAGAAGCGAGAAACTTTCACTGTGTAGAAAGGTGCAATTCTCTACTGGGTGTTCCATATCAGCTGTCTTCCAACGTCCCAAGTAACATGGCGGACGCCAGCTCCATTTACCTCAAACTTGGGGGACCTATCGGCACTATGAAATTCGAGCTCGTCGATGTAACCACAGCTCACTTCCGAGAAGCGGTGCCCCGCGAGCAAGTTAGCGCTACCTAGTTCACGGGGGAGCAGGAGAGCTGGAACAGTCAGTGCTATAAACATTTGAGCGAGTTGGAAAGGAGTCAAGTCGTGAACTTGCGAGTTGCGGGATGGTCTGTTCGGACAATTGCCACACAAGTAAGACGTGTTGTGTCAGCTGTGTAACTATGGTGGTTGCAAAGGTCACGTGAACATTCCCACAACGATGGACTAGGTTCCGGAAGTCCACACAGCACAGACGTCCCCCGAAATCGTCGTGTTGTAAGGGCGTTAGAATTACATCGTACAGCTACCACAGCACAGACAAGACGGTTAGCGAGGACAGAAGTGTCTGCACGAACTGACAGCAAAAGGTTACTGGCCGAGAATACCATGTCTCGTCATCCACTCACGTCGCAGTATCGACGTGCACGGTCGGCTGATGCCGTCAGAGGAACATAAACATTTATTGGTAGTTTTATTAATATTGTAATACATTTTCTTTCTTTACTTATATTAATTATTATTTTTCTTGTTGAATTCGATCATGAGTATAGAAATCAGAAAATAACAGCAACCAATCACCTTTCTTACGTATTTATTTATCACGACCGGTTTGGAACTGCCTGGAAGTTCCTCATCAGGCGTTATACATGTTTTACATGTTGTTCACAACATTGTGGAACTCATTTGGAGTTGGTTCACACTGCTGTTTCAGATAGGTTATTTGTCAGGCATTGTAGTGCCAAAAAGTTGCCTACAAAACGCACACTTCGCCACAGCACTCGCTTTCCACATGTTTTTCAAACATAAACAATATGTCCACGGACTAAAACTACTGCATTCGGTATGACGTTACAATTTATAATTTCTACATTACAAACTGTAGCTGCAGGCAATTTTACAGACAGTATACACGCATACAGCTGAATGTACCTTCGAAATTGTATCACAGTACGACACATAGTTAATGAGATATTAGCATATAAACAGTAACGATTATGGAAAACCACCCTATCATTCACCAAGTTTTACACTGTTACTTCTTTACTACTAATTGTGTATGGAACAGACTTTACATACAGCACGTTTACAAATGAATACATACCTGGAAAATTATAGAATTGTACATCATATAACTCAATAAATATGAGATCGTACGCATTTTATATGTCATTTGTATTTTGATTACTATGTTTGTTTGGATACTGTACTTATAATAAAGTTATGCGAGACGGCCTGATTTCTTGTTTATTCTCCGACAAATATAGCATTTTTTAGAAAAAATCGAACTGACGTGTTTCACGGCCCACTTTAGATTTTTAGTTTTATAATTTTTGCAAACATTTAGGACAAAAATTATCATGTAAATAATAAAAAATTATAGTGACATGATTACTATTGTGATAATATCTATGCACTCTACACGTAACCCTTTTAGGAAGAAAGGAGAAAAAAATTGGTAGTTGCAGATTACGAACCACTGACCATGTGCATTACAATCCAACGCGCTGCCAACTACAATACGGCGAACAATTACATGATCTGTCTATTATATTCGTAAAATTGATGGTAGTTGTTAACTGATGCTAATAAGGCATTTTCAGACACTAGGTTATCATTTATCGTACGAAGAACGACGTGTTTTTGTTAATTCTTCAGTGCACCGTTGGTTTGAAGTAACAACGTGTAAGTTATAATAAGAAAATCATCAAAGAGAGAGTTCTGTGCGTGGAATGTCGAGTGACATCTGCGAACGGCTGGTTTTCGTAAAATCAATGGACAGTGTCAAATCGTCGTTATTTTTGCAAATATCTCTCAAGCGATACGAGATATAAAAAAGCATTACAGAGCAAAGTTGTACAGAATTTACTCCTCTACAAATTCCGTTATTCAATTTTAGTGTCAGTCGAGTGGTTTATTTGCAATTAAAATTATATTAAAAACGGTTTTTTTGTATTACTAACGTAGTTTTTGTCCGAAATATATGAAAAATCCAGGATCTGGTCTCTGGCGACCAACAATTATATCTGTAAAATTTGGTGCTGATTGGTTGAAAGGTTCGACCTAAAAGTGAGAACACGTTACCGACAGACAGACATCCATAAAGCGCCGTTATTTTTGCAAATATCTCTGAAACGATGTGGGATATGGAAAAAACACAAGAGAGCGAAGATGTAGAGAATTTTCTCCTCTACAAATTCCGTTATTCAATTTTCGTCTGATGAACGGTTCGTTAGAAATTATAATGATATTACAAACAGCTTTTTTTAGTGTTACTGGCGTATTTTTGTCAGAAAAATTTGAAAAAGGGAGATTCTGGTCTCTGACAGACTACAAGTATGTATGTGAAATTTGGTGCTGATTCGATCAACGGTTAGATTTAAAAAGTGGGAACACGTTATGGACAGACAGACAGACAGACATCCCAAAATCGCCGATATTTTTGCAAATATCTCTGAAATGATGCCAGATATTGAAAAAAAAACCATAAGACAGCAAAGTTGTATAGGAATTTCTCATCTACAGATTCATGTATTCAGTTTTCGTGTCAGATGAACGGTTAAGGCGTTATTTTCATTTAAATTTCGAGCTGTCAAAAGGTCGCAGCCGGCCGCGGTGGCCGAGTAGACTGAAGCGCTCCAGTCACGGTCTGCACGGCCACTACGGGCGGGGGTTCGAACCCCCCCTCGGGCATGGATATTTGTACCGTTTTTAGTATAAGGTAGTTGATAAGTAGTTTGTAAGTTTAGGGACTGATGACCCCATAGTTAAGTCCCATAAGCTTAACAATCATTTGAACATTTTTGAAAAGGTCGCAAAGGCCCACTTTTAGTGTTACTGCCGTAATCTAAAGTGCGTCAAAATGGAACTGGACAGAGAGAGAAGAGATAGGAGCAGAACTAACTCAAGGCAGGAATAAATAAATACCCGGGCAACGCTGGGACCTAAGCTAGTTTGGTACATATAGATTAGTATCAGGTAGTGTGGCGACTCACCAGTCCGGCGGTCCAGAAGCTGTAGATGTGCGAGGGCAGCGCGACGCCCACCAGCCCCAGCACGATGGCCTTGGCGCGAGACACGGTGCAGACGCGCGGCCGGTGCAGCGGGTACTGCACGGCGATGAAGCGCTCCACCGTGAACGCCACGATCAGCCACACGCTCAGGAACGAGAACACCGAGCTCATGTACACCAGGCCCTGGCACCAGCCGTTCCGGTTGAACACCTGCCGACACACAAGCACCCTCAACACCTGCTGCTGCTGCCGACACAGCACAGCTACATTCCATTTCTCTCGACCTCCATGGTGGCTGGAGGCAGTCTTAAATAACAGAAAATTGACAGTATGGCAAAAGCACCTTAAGAAAAATTCTTCGTTTGAGTGGCCATGATGTCCGTAGTTGCTTTCATAATTACGAACAACAGTGTGATTCTTCAGTTTCTCCCGGCGTATTTGATAATCAAAATATCCACGGATGTACTGCCGGTCTATAGTGTCCAACGGGCACAATATAGCGGCGATCATACATGTCGCTATTATCAGGTGAACTGACGGACTGAGCTCCTGGAAACGCGCCGGCACGGAGATCCGCACGCTACGGTCCCCATCAGAGCACGAATTTTATTCGGCGGACAAAAAAACAGTTCCAACCTGGTGTTTCTTTTTCAAAATGCGGGCGACCTTCCCCGAGAGTGCGCCGGTATATGGAACGAACGCAGTGCCTACATCCTCCCTCGTGTTTCCATTCCGTTTCTACAGGCTGTGATGTAGTGGTTGGGCGGAGAGCCCGCTGAATCTGCCACTCTGAGTACCCATTTCCACGAATAAAATTCGTGCACTGGTGGGGAGCGCCAAAGATGATCTCGGTTTGACGAAGGCCGGCGTGTACCAGATTTTGTGTCATATATTGGACAGACGATGCGCACCGTCGAGGATCGATGCGTTGAACACCAGAGGCACACACGATTGATGTTTCCGAGCAAGTCGGCGGTCGCTGAACATTGTTTGTCGGAGAATCACGCGATGGAGTATGAACGCACTAGGATTCTGGTATAGACATCGAGATACTGGGACTGCATCGTTAGAGAGGCCATTGAAATTCGCACAAGTGACGACCTCATAAACCGTGACTGTGGCTATAATCTTAGCAAAGCTTGGGAACCAGCGATTGGGTTAATTAAGAATAAATCTAGCAAACGTAACTAAGTGACGACTACGGCGGACAGAGCCCTCACACCAACGTCATCTCAGACGCCGTCGCAAATCTGTTCCACTGCGCGACCGCGGCGCGGGGCGCGGACCGCGGAGGGGTCGCTCCACGGGACGAGGGTATTTAAATGGCCCGCTACCGGGCTAGAACCCAGTTCCCTTCGAGCTGCCGTAGCGTGCGGATCTCCGTGCCGGCGCGTTTCCAGGAGCTCAGTCCGTCAGTTCACCTGACGATGGCGACATGTATGATCGCCGAAATATTGTGCTCATTGGACACTATAGACCGGCAGTACACCCGTGGATATTTTGATGAAAGCAGTGTTTGTCCGTCTTTGCAACTACAATAAAAATGCGATTTTTTTCTCACCAGACGCGTTTCGTTTTAATGTCAGAAAAATATCTTCAGTGGTCTGTAATAATAGAAATCTACAGTTTGTTCTGTTTTTAGATGGAAAACAGTTCGTTAACGTACCGTGGAAAGCAGGCCTAATGTTTGTTACTTACGGAAATTTTGTCTTCTTTTCGCTTCACATCATGGAATGCCGGTCTGTGCAGTACCGCTGGTTCTTCATGCTGTGTCGTTTTTTCCACTACTTCCACTGTCACTTTTCCACTTCCCTGACAAACACTGCTGTTCATAACCTTAAGAAAAATTTTTAAAAAATCCCATGGAAAACATAAAATGTACATAAATGCAAATCTCGCGACGAATTCCTTCCATCATAAAAAGTCGTCAGATCTCATGGGAAAGCAAGTCATCTCCATCTACATCTACATACATACTCCGCAATCTAATGTAAGGTGCGTGGCGGAGGATACACTGTACCACTACCAATCATTCCTTTCCAGTTCCACTCCCAAATAGAACGAGGGAAAAAAGAATTCCTATATACCTCTGTACGAACCCTAATTTCTCTTGTCTTGTCTTTGTGATTATTACGTGAAATTTAAGTAGGCGACAAGAAGATCGTTCTACACTCATATTCAAATTCAGGTCCTCTAAATTTCCTAAGCAGAATTTCTCGAAAAGAACGTCGTCTTTTCTCCAGCGATCCCCAATTGAATTCCCGGAGCATTTCCGTGACACTCGCGTATTGGTCGAACCTACCGGTAACAAACCTAGCTGCCCGCCTCTGAACTGCTTCTATGTCTTCCTTTAAACTGATCTGCTGCGGGTCCCAGACACTTGAGCAATACTCAAGACGTGGTCGTATAAGTGTTTTATACGCGGTCTCCTTTACAAATGAAGTACATCTTTCCAAAATTCTTCCAATAAACTGAAGTCGGCTGCCCGCCCTACTCACAACTGTCCTTACATGTTCGTTCCATTTCATATCGCTCTGCATTTCTTACACTTAGATATTTGAACGATGCGACTGCATCTAGAAGCTCACTACTAATGCTGTATTCGAACATTGTGGGATTGTTTTTCCTATTCATGCGCATCACCTTACATTTTTCTAAATTCTTTGCACCAATTAGATATTTTGTCTAAGTCGTCCTGTATGCTATTATATTCAGTTAAAGTCGATACCCTCCGATTCACCAAAGCATCATTAGCAAACAGCCGTAAATTACAAGTTACTCTGACCATCAGATCATATATATATATATATATATATATATATATATATATATATATATATATATATAGAAAATAATAGTGGCCCCATCACAGTCCCTTGGGGCACACCTGACGATACACTCGTCTTTGATGAACATACGCCGTCGAGAAGAACGTACTGCGTTCTATTACTTAGGAAGTCATCCAGCCAGTTAGTGTTAATGTTCATGGAAACATCTATTCAACACCTTGTCATAGTTTTTTTATGTCATTAGGTATCTACCGACATCAATATCAAAATTATACATCTATTGTCGAGATGTAATTTCCCGATATGGTTCTGCATTCTGATGTTAATATTAAGGTGAGACTGCCAAGTCATTATATTTATTATACAAATAGAGATGTATAATTTTGATATAGTTACTACAGATGTTGGTAGATACCTAATTACATAAAAAATGATGCGGTGTTGAGTAGGTGGTTCCATGAATATTAACTAAAATAAACTACATGATATTCAATGAGATCTCACGACTTTTTATGGTGGAAGGAATTAGTCGCGAGATTTGCATCTTCTTACATTTTATGTTTTTCATGGGATATCATTTCTTTTTTGTAGGAAGATAGCCTAAGATGCCAAGCCATAAACAAAAATGGATGTTCTGTTTTGAATACTGTAGCTGTCTTTGTCTAGTACACGATAGAATTTTACTTACGGTAGAGGTGGCATAGTGTGCTGAAGCTGGCAACGATCAACAAATAAGGTACTTCGTAAAATGGGGGCATAGTGTTTCGTGTTCACCACGAAGTAAATAATTAATTCTGTTCCTGCTCTGTGGTTGACAGGTTCTTCGATGTACCCATCATAAAGCGAAGATTTAGCTGGTAACATTTGCACACTTCGCCAGCGCCGTACGTAAAATTTGGCCTTTACGTCGAAACTCTAAATGTGGCGAATTATGTGAGTTTATCTCTATTTCTTACGAATTTTGTACACAATTAATTGTTGATGTGTTGTTTAAATTGACAGGGAGACCTTAATACTGTATTTATTAGATCCATTCTAGTGATGTGTGTTAGTGACTCTGCCGAGGATTAATTGTTTTGAAACCCAAAACATTATTATTCATCGACGTCCATATTTTCCTTCCGATGTTCATCGCACATCGATTTCTTGAATTGATGTCAACATTGATGTTACTATCGATGTTTTTGCAATATCGATCATCCCTAGGACAGTAGGCCTAGGTAGTAGAACTTCAATTTTTGACGTTCACTTTTTATTACAATTGGCGAATTTAAATCTTTATCTGAGATATGGGTTTGGAAATACTTCTTTTTACCACTTTTATGCGCTGCTATGTACGCTGAGGATTATTGTATTGTGCACATCTAAAGCAGACCATCTTACGAATTATGCAAATTTCATTGGCCTCCTGATATAATTATCGTAGAAAATCGGTACTTCAGTTTTCAAGTTCGCGTATTTATATAATGATATCACGTGACAAGCTCAGCTTTGAGCTTAATTTGATAACATGAGCAGAACCAGCAAGTCATAGAGAAGACAGAACGCAGTACTCACTCCAGAGAGTTGCGCTTTTTTTCTTTATTCTGACATCAAAGAAAAGCAACAATAAGTAATGGAAACTCGAGGTTTTTGTGTCTAATCCCCATATCGATGTAAACAAGAGCGGAATGCAAGTTCAAAGTAGCACGTTCTAAGGCCCTATGCCGAATATTTCATAATGTTTAATTAATCTTTAACAACAGTGTTAGAATAAGCTACGTGTTGTGTTAGGCATACGCAGGGAATGAAAATGGCGGGTGCGCCTGACTGTTTTTAGGATCTCTACTGTAGCCATTGACGTGAAACTTTAGCAAGACATGGACTCTTTTAACTGCGTGGTTAGCGCGCGCGCCCCTTCCTCATCAAATAATATGTGCCGGCGTCCCCTGCCGCTGTGATGTTGCATTCTTTCTCCATACATAAGACTTTTCCTTCATATTTTCGTTTTCGAATTTCTCTTTGAACATAGATCTTTTGTTCTAAAAGATCTTTTGTTCTGCTTTATGAACAATTCCTTCGAGAACGATAATTTCAGTATCGTGGCAACTGCGGACACTGGTGCGTGGTGCGAAATTTGGACGATATGCTATGAACTGTTGTGCGTGTAAGTTAGTCTCTTCAGCTGTTATTTTACAAAGAAATCATCACGTCATATTGTTTCAGAGGTATAACTGTACCAGTACTGTTGTTGTCTTTAGTCATCAGACTGATTTGTTGCATCTCTCCATGCTAGCTGTCCTGTCCAAAAAATGTGCAAATGTTTGTAGAGTGTATGGGACTTAACTACGGGGTTATCAGTCCCTAAACTTACAAACTACTTATGAACTAGCTAATACTAAGGACGGCACAAATATCCATGCCCGAGTGGGGATTCGAACCCCAGACCGTAGTGGCCGTGCAGAGCGTGACTGGAGCGCCTCAGTCCCCTCGACCACCGCGGCCGGCTGTCCTGTCCAATCCTCTTCGTGTGATAATACGAAAGCAAACTTAATCCTTTAGGAACTGAACATAAATCTCATCTCCAAATTTCTCCTTGTATTCCTGCACAGCTTTGTGCCGGATATCACCAGGTTTTTCATTCGTCTGTCAACAATTCGAGTTAGTATTTTGCAACCATGACTTGTTGAACTTATAGTTCTGAAATTTTCACATTTGTCTGCACTTTCTTTCTTCGGAATTGGCATCACTATATTCTTCTTGAACTCTGAGGGTATTTCCCCTCTCTCATACATTTTGCATACCAGGTGGAAGTTCCTTATGACTGGCTCTCCTAACGATAATGGCAGTTCAGACGGAAAATCGACTATTCCAGAGTCCAGTACCACCATTGAACAAATATTGCTTATGAATGGAACTAGCACGTACAAATGCACTAGGTTCCGTCTATTTCAGAAGTGTCTCGTCGTGAATTTTTTCTGAATCGAAGTCACTTTCACTAGCCTCGACATCCGTGTATTGAAAACTTTCTGAAGTGCCACTGAAGTTAATGTCACTTTCTAAAAGAAGCGGCACTATCTCTCAGTCTGATGAACGCCTGGCTTTCGCCATTGAATAAGGTCACTCAGTAACGCGGCTGCTTCACTGGACGTAAACTGTTGACTCGTGGCCTAGAGCAAACTGTTATAATTAGCCCAGAATATGCTGTGTTGCATGGGGAGACTGCAGTGTAGCGGACGAAGCTCATGTACTATCACAGTTGCTATGTCAGGGCGATATTTCGTCATTGCCACAGGCTATTAGCCACAGAACAAGGCGGACGGATATATCCGTCATTCGCAATCAAAGGGTTAAACTGTATGTTCTGCGTCTAATGAACTACAATAATTGCATTTCAGCCACTGCTTAATAACTTGGTTGAAATTTCGGTTACTTTTTAACGTTATATAAATAATTTTAATAATACATAACATTACATTCTTTTTTTTTGGTCCACTTTAGGTTACGGTAGTAACACTAAAAGTGGGCCTTTGCGATCATCTTTTGACAGCTCGAAAATTAAATGTAAATAACAGCGTAACCATTCATCTGACACGAATATGGAATAAAAGACTTTGTAGAGGAGAAAATACTGTACAACTTTGCTCTCTTATGTTTTTTTCAGAGATATTTGCAAAAATAACAGCGATTTTGGGATGTCTGTCTGTTTTGTCTGTCCGTCTGTCTGTCCGTAACGTGTTCCCTGTTCTTAAGACGAACCGTTCAACCGATCAGCACCAAATTTTACAGACATAATTGTTGGCTACCAGAGACTAGAACCTCGCTTTTTCAAATATTTCGGACAAGAAATACGTTAGTAATACCAAAAAAGCCGTTTGTAATGTAATTTTAATTGCAAATAAAACGTTCATCTGACGCGAAAATTGAATAACCGAATTTATAGAGGAGAAAATTTTCTACTACTTTGATTCCTTATGTTTTTTTTTCATATCTCGTATTGTTTGAGAGATATTTACAAAAATAACGGAGTTTTGACACCGTCAATTGAATTAACGAAAACCAGCCGTTCGCAGATATCACGTGACATTCCTCGCCAAGAACTCTCTGGCATACGCCATCTTGCGTTGCGTATTTGATGATTTTCTTATTGTAACTTACACGTTGTCATTTCAAAGCAATGGCGCACTGAAAAATTAACAAAACCACGTCGTTCTTCGTACGATAAATGATAACCTAATGTCTAAAAATGCCTTATTAGCATCAGTTAACAACAGCCATCAATAGTGTGAGATTCAAGAACGTAACTTCTAATTGTTAGCTGTAGCAATGTTCAAATGTTTGTATAGCTTATGGGACTTGTGCTATCCCGACACGACTCACGATGCCGCCTCACAACTGTACTTCCGCCAGTACCTCGCCTCCTACTTTCCAAACTTCACAGAAACTCTCCTGCGAACCGTGCAAGACTAGCACTCCTCGAAGAAAGGATATGGTGGAGACATGGCTTAGCCACAGTGGTAAATATGGGTCCGAAACGAGCCGTTTGCGAGATAATTACGAATTTATAGTTCCAGGTTGCACGATGACGTCATTGTAGAATAAATACTCAGAGTTTACTACTAGGTTTTACGTCGCATTAGTTCATGTTTCACGTATAGGTTTCCTGTTAAAGGAGGTGTTCGAAGTGTCTTCCTTGCATCTGGATACTATACTGCGCCCATTCGGCAATTAATTTCAAATTCTTTCGAAAACTCCTGGATTATTTCGGAATTTTTGACAAGCGTTTACGCGTGTACAGCTCTCCGCTCTAGTGCAGTACACTTCGTTTTTCAGGTGATCCCACAACAAAAAACCAAAGGATTTGGATCAGGTCATCTTCGAGGCCAATGTACAGGTCCGCCTCCACCTATCCATCTTTGGCCGTGTCTGCGCGTTACCTGCAACCTTACAGCAGCAGCAAAATATGCCGGAGCTCCGTCTAACTAACTAGGACGGTATTTCTAACAAAATCAGCAAAAACCATATAAATCTTAATTAGAAATGTTCAAATGTTTGTAAAGCTTTTGGGACTTAACTAATGGAACTAAACTTACAAACAACTTAGAAACTAGCTTATATTAAAGACAGCACAAACATCCATGCCCGAGGGGGATTCGAATGGGAATGGTCTCGCGCATCGTAGCGTAGCACCTCATTGCGCTCGGCCACGCCGCCGCGAACCTAAATTTCAAAATAACGTGTACTAACTAGGACGATGTTTACAATGACGTCAGTGGAGGCTTGGAACCATACATTTCGCAAGAGGTTCTTTTGTGGACTCGTGTTTACTGATGCATTTTTGCTTCTATTATGTACTTTCAATCGTGTACGTTTACGCCATCCTCCTTGATACATCCTTCCTATGCTTCATTTTTCTTATTTTTAGTCACTCAGAAGCACCCCGCACTATAATGTATATCATGCTCTTGATCTTCCTCCAAGTTTTTTCTTCTTTTCTTCTTCCTGGACTCCTTAGTGCCTACCTGTGCTGCATTCTCTACTTTTTCAATGCGAAAGTTGTCCATGTGTTCAAGTTCTCTGATGCAGTTTGCTCCATGGTTAATTACCATATTCTATGGCACTTTCACCCTACCAATGTTGCCACCATTAAAAGCAATAACAACAACACTTGCCTCCAACTTTAGAGTTTTCACTCCAACTACAAATTTTTTGGTAAAAGAGTCCATATATCACTGAACGACTCATTGGGATTTCTAGTGTGACCACGCAGACACGCAGACACTTCTTCAGTAATTCATGATTTCCTAGGTCTCTAAATAGGTTTTATGATATACATGAATACTGTTGGGATGTAATGTATGAATTGTTTCTGTACTGGGCATTGCGGTAATTGCACCATGAAATAAGTCCAGGACGACAATGGCTGCGTACAGGTTTCTGTTAAGTTGACAGTCTGTGGAAGAAGGTAGCCCATACTGCCTGTTTCATTTTCAACAAATCCCAAGTATTATTCCTATGGTCATCCCATAATAGTGCTGTAGTGCATTAGTCACTTTGGCTGCCAGCCTGCCTCGGAAAAACTGTTAGCACTTCTATATACAACGCGCGTTCATACTATGAAACAGTACTATACTGTTTTTGACAGTGCTAGCAATACAAAAACGTAATTTAACCTTTATAACACAGCAATCCACGGACTTCTACATAAAAAAATGCTATTTTATTAGATCTTGAAGTAAAAAGGTAAAAACCTTTTTACTTCAAGAAATAATGAAATCGCATTTTTACTTTATATTTCTGTTTTTTTTTTTTTTTTTTTTCTTTTTTTTTTTTTTATAAAAGTCTGTGGATTGCTCTGTAATAAACGTCATTAGATCTTGAAGTAATGCAGGTAAATATTTAAACATTTTCAACCGGTGCATGTTTATGTTGCAAATATACTCAGGTGATAAAAGTCATGGGGTACCTGCTAATACATTTCATGTCCGTGCAAAAATAAAAACTACTGACTTGTTTGGGAAAACCATTTTTATTTTTCGACATCCCTTACTTTTTGACTTATAGACTTCGTCCAACGCTGTTCTTATTTGCTGATACCTTCCGAATAATAGGAACTGTCCAAGCCTGGTAGCAACATTGCTATTAGTTTCTGCAATCACCTCCTCGTTTGAATGAAATGTTCGTCCCACTAACTAGTTCTTCAAATTGGGAAACAAATAGTAGTCCAAGGGAACCAAATCTGTAGAACAGGGATGGGGATGTGAAACAAGTTGTAATCCTATTCCCAATAATTTTGCGACAACAGCTGCTGAGGTGTGTTCTGGTGCATTGTCGTGATGAAAAACTAATTTTTTGAGTGCCAATCTCAGGCGTTCTCTTGCATCTCGGTTTTCAAACGGTCCAATAACGATGAATAATATGCACTTATAATAGTTTCACCCTGCTCCAGATAGTCGATGATTATTATCCCTTGCAAATCCCAAAAGACCGTCGCCATAACCTTTCCGGCTGAAGGACCGGTCTCCGCATTTTTTTGTGCAGATTCTCCCTTGGTAACCCATTATTTAGATTGTTGTTTGGTGTCAGGAGTATAGTAATGGATCCATGTGACGAAACGACGCTTAAAGTCCTGCGGATTCTTTTTGAACAGCTGCAAAACTTCCTTGTAACACTTCACACGATTCCGTCTTTGGTCAAACATGAGCAATCGCGTCACCCATCATGCGGATAGCTTTCTCATGTCCAAATTTTTATGCAAAATATTAAGTGCCCGAACATTCGAGACGCCCACAGCACTAGCAATCTCACGCACCTTAACTCTTCTATCATCCACAACCATGTTGTTGTGTTGTTGTGGTCTTCAGTCCGGAGACTGGTTTGATGCAGCTCTCCACAACACCCTATCCTGAGCAAGCCTCTTCATCTCCACATAAGAACGGCAACCTACATCTGTCTGAATCTGCTTACTGTATCCGTCTCTTGGTCTTCCTCTGCGATTTTACCCCACACACTTCCCTCCAATGCTAAATTCACAATTCCTTGATGTCTAAGAATGTGTCCTACCAATCTATCCCTTCTTTTAGTCAAGGTATGCCAGAAATTTCTTTTCTCCCCAATTCTGTTCAGTACCTCCTCATTAGTTACGCGATCCACCCACCTAATCTTCAGCATTCTTCTGTAGCACCATATTTCAAAAGCCTCTATCCTCTTCCTGTCCGCACTTTTTATCGTCCATGTCTCACTCCCATACAAGGCAACACTCCATACAAATGCCTTCAGAAAGGACTACCTTAGGCTTAAATCAATATTCGATGTTAACAAATTTCTCTTTTTCAAGAACACTTTTCTACCCATTGCCATTCTGCATTTTATATCCTCTGTACTGCGATCATCACTTGTTATTTTACTGCCCAAGTAACAAAACTCATCTACCTCGCCGGCCGCGGTGGCCGAGGTGACTGAAGCGCTTCAGTCACGGTCAGCACGGCCACTACGGTCGGGGGTTCGAATCCCCCCTCGGGCATGGATATTTGTGCCGTCCTAGTTCGTAAGTAGTTCATAAGTAGTTTGTAAGTTTAGGGACTGATGACCCCGTAGTTAAGTCCCATAAGCTTAACAAACATTTTTTTTCATCTACCTCCTTTATTGCTTCGTTTCCCAATCTAATTCCTTCAGCATCACCTGATTTTCTTACACTGCACTCCATTACCCTAGTTTTACTCTTATTAATGTTCATCTTATATGCACCTTTCAGCACACTGTCCATTCCGTTCAATTGCTCTTCCAGGTCCTTTGCCGTATCTGACAGAATTACTATGTCGTCGGCAAAACGCAATGTTTTTAATTCTTCACCCTGAACTTTAATTCCTTCTCAAAATTTCTCCTTACTTTCCTTTATAGCTTGCTCAATGTACAAATTGAATAACATGGGAGAAAGGCTACAACCCTGTCTTACTCCCTTTCCAACCACTGCATCCCTTTCATGCCCTTCAACTCTGACAACCGCTGTCTGGTTTTTGTACAAGTTGTAAATAACCTTACGCTCCCTATATTTTACTCCTGCTTGCTTCAGAACTTGAAAGAGTTTATTCCAATCAACATTGTCAAAAGCCTTCTCCAAATCTACAAAAGCTAGAAATGTAGGTTTGCCTTTTCTTAATCTATCTTCCAGGATAAGCCGTAAAGTGAGTATTGCCTCCCGTGTTCCTACATTTCTCCTGAACCCAAACTGATCTTCCCCGAGGTCGGCTTCTACCAGCTTTTACATCCTTCTGTATATAATTCGTGTTAATATTTTGCAACCATGACTTATTAAACTGATGGTTCTGTAGTTTTCACACCTGTCTGCATCTGCTTTCTTTGGAATGGGGATTATAACATTTTTCTTAAAGTCTGAGGGTACTTCGCCTGTCTCATACATGTTACACACCAGGTGAAACAGGTTTGTTATGGCTGGTTCTGCCAGAGACTTCAGTAGCTCTGAGGGAATATCATCTACTCCAGGGGCCTTGTTTCGACTTAGGTCTTTCAGGGCTCTGTCAAATTCTTCTCTCAGTACAGTATCTCCTATTTCATCTTCATCTACATCCTCTTCCCTTCCTACAATACTGTCTCGAAGTTCATTTCCTTTGTAGAGCCCCTCTATATACTCTTTCCACCTTTCAGCTTTTCCTTCTTTGCTGAGAACTGGTTTTCCATCAGTGTCCTAGATATTCATGGAGCTGTTTTTCTTATCTCCAAATGTTTCTTTTATTTTCCTGTAGGCTGTATCTATTTTTCCCCTATTTATACATTCTTCTACATCTTTGCATTTGCCTTCTAGCCACTCCTGCTTAGCCATTTTGCACTTCTTGTCAATCTCATTTCTTAGTCGTCTGTACTCCATTTTTCCTGTTTCATTTACTGCATTTTTATATTTTCTGCTTTCATCAATTAAATTTAGTATCTCCTGTGATATCCAAGGATTTTTTGTAGGTCTTGCCTTCCTACCTATTTTGTCCTCTGCTACCTTCACTATTTCATCTCTCAATTTTACCCATTCCTCTTCTACTGTTTTATTTTCCCCTGTTTCTGTCAATTGTTGCCTAAAGCTCCCTCTGAAATTCTTAAGAACCTCAGGTTCCTTTAATTTATCCAGGTCCCATCTCCTTATTTTCCTACCTTTTTGTAGTTTCTTCAGTTTCAGCCTACAGTTCATAACCAACAAGTTATGGCCAGAGTCTATATCTGCCCCTGGGTATGTCTTACACTGTAAAACCTGGTTCCGAAATCTATGTCTTACCATTATAAAATCTATCTGGTATCTCCCGGTGTCTCCTGGTCTCTTCCACGTATACAACCTTCTTTTGTGATTCTTGAACCAGGTATTTGTTATAACTAAATTATGTTCCGTGCAAAATTCTACCAGGCGGCTTCCTCTTTCATTCCTTTTGCCCAGTCCATATTCACCTACTACCTTTCCTTCCCTTCCTTGTCCTACTACCGAATTCCAGTCTCCCATCACAATTAAGTTTTCCTCTCCCTTAACTGTCTGAATAACTTCCTTTAGCTCCTCACATATTTCTTCGATCTCCTCATCATCGGCAGAGCTAGTTGGCATATAAACCTGTACTACTGTTGTCGGTGTTGGCTTCGTATCTATCTTGACAGTGATAATGCGATCACTGTGCTGCTCATAGTACTTTACCCGCATTCCTATTTTCTTATTCATTATCAGCCCTACTCCTGTGATACCCCCAACTGATTTTGTACTTATAGTCCTGTACTCGCCTGACCAGAAATCCTGTTCATCCTGCCACCGAACTTCACTAATCTCCACTATATCTAACTTCAACCTAACCATTTCCCTTTTTAAATTTTCTAATATTCTTACTCTATTAAGGGATCTAACATTCCACGCTCCGACCCGTAGAATGCCAGTATTGTCTTTCCTGATGATCACATCCTCCTGAGTAGTCCCCGCCCGGAGATCCGAATGGCGGACTATTTTACCTCCGGAATATTTTACCCGAGAGGATGCCATCATCATATGTTCATACAGTAGAGCTGCATGTCCTCGGGAAAGGTAACGGCTGTAGTTTCCCCTTGCTTTCAGTCGTTCAATGAAGCTGTGTGGCAAAGCCACATTAGCTGATGTTACAAGGCCAGCTCAGTCAATCATCCAGACTGTTGCCCCTGCAACTACTGAAAAGGCTGCTGCCCCTCTTCAGGAACCACACGTTTGTCTGGCCTCTCCACAGATACCCCTCCGCTGTGGTTGCACCTACGGTATGGCTATCTGTATCGTTGAGGCACGCAAGCCACCCCACCTCGGCAATGTCTGTGGTTCATGGGAGTGGATCCACCACCATATCATGGCTTTTATCAACGATTTCAGGGCATCCAGAACCTTCAGCGTCACTTGTGCCCATGTTAAATTTTGAAAACACTTATAAACTGTTTTAATCCGAGGTGCAGAGTCACCATAATGTTTATCCAGCTTCCCTTTGGTCTCCTGAACGTTTTGTTTTTCATAAAGTAATGTTAAATCACTACACGAAATACTTTCTCGTCCATTCTTTGACACTCACTGTACTTTCTTGGTTCACACGAATGCCAAACACAAAGAAGTAGATCAATATGGCTGAAACTTGGTGTGCGTTCTTTCCAAAGATGCTACTAACTAAGAATGACCTCGTTAGGCGACGGTGATGCCATCTCTTGGACTTTCCACGGACTTCCAAACGCCCCTCGTATGGTGTCGGACCGCTGTTTTGCCTGGTGAAATGCAACAACTCAAACTGGCATGGAGTCAAAAAAAAGTCATTGGTATCCCCATAGCAGCGGTCGGCAACTGGCGGACCGTGGTCCAGGTCCGGACCGTGGAAGGTCAAAAACTGGACTGCCAAAAATATTTTAAAAATATAATTGTAGACTGACTATAAAATCCGTGCTAAGTGCCAAAATGAACGTTTTGAGTAAAACGCAAAAAACCTCCTAAAATGAACAGTTTGTCTTTATGAGCAATTTTTTTCGCTTTAATTTGTGTCTACCGTTAATCTTTAAAGACTTATTACAGTTGAATAGACCAATCAATTTCTATCTTTATGAAAAAAAATCCTGATAAAAAATAAGAATAGAGCTATGTGCCAGATCCTCTACTGTAAAACCCGGGCTATGTGCAACATTCGAGTAAAAGGAAAGCTGTATTAGACTTTGAGGTCTGGATGAAGGTCAACAAAGGCGTCATACATCCTATGATAATTCAAATCTTGGCTTAAAGACATAAGTGAACTTTTAGCCCTTGTGTAATGACTTTCCTCTTGGGGGAAAATTGCTGTGTGTTCAACTATACTCTGTGAATAATCACCTGTGCACTTCCTCTCTTTAGTTTTATTTCCCCTATGTTCAAAGTACGTAATGTCACCATGCTTTTTCGATTTAACAAATGTTTCACCCTTTCACCATTTCCATAAATGTTTGCTTGCACACTTGTTTATGATCACCTTTGCCATCAGGAAACGTATAAAATACACTGGCCTGCCTTCTACTTTCTGTCGAATCTGTGTAAGACCCATGTCGCCTACGTTTAATACTTATGTTTCCCATTAGATACGAATTTTGCTTGACGTTATCTCCTAGTTCATAAAACTGATAGAAGATGTTTAGTTTTTGTTTGAAGGCAATGCTTCTTCATAGATATGTGCCTCGCCATGAAACCTACATAAAAGATTGACATTAGAAGTGTAAACACTGCATCCAATAACCTGTTTTTCAGTACTATGCACTCAGAACAAAAACGCACATACAAACAACTGCGACATTAAAAGCCGAAGGAATACAACTTAGACCTATTAATAAACGACAACCTAGAGGTATTTAAACCTACCGCAACAGGTGGAGGTTGTTTCTCAGGCACAGTCACATTCCGGCTGTTCTCGTAGGACTTCCCTTCTGCTCTAAGCTTATTTACCATTTCCATTGCAGAAAAAGCACAAAATTAATAGTTACTGCTTGCTACACAACGGAAACTCAACTCAAACAGTAATAACGAAGCTCACACGCACCTCTGGCCACTGGGACATAGGCCAGATTTTACTTCACAACAGCTGGCACATAGATAGTCCGGCATTCTTGTGAGAAACATTAGAACTACTTCCACATCGAATAACAGATAGTCCGCTTTTTACTGAGTAGTGTTAGGCATGTAGCCCACATTTTCACAATAAAACAAAATTTTTCATTTTTGGCACTTACCACGGATTTTATTTTCAGTCTACAATTTACGTACTAAATTATTTTTAAAAATATTTTTCTATCGATACCACTTCATTTGACCGCCACCCTTACAATTTTTTTCAAGTAATTTAGGATTAACTGCTGAATAAATATAATTGTTAATGGCTAGTTATAGGTTGAGTAAATCGGACAAGATATTTTCATGTAAACAGTATTTTTGTGCTCGTAACTGGAACAAAAGGTTAAAGCTGCGGTGCGTCGGCACGTGCTGTGTGCCGGTCGCCAGTACTTTTTATACAGAACGGCTGCAAGTAAATTGCACCACTTTACCCGCCACTTTGTCAGTAGTCGTTGCTATCTCGTACAGAGTTTTTCATCATTGCCGAGGCTTATAACGTTTCTTTTGCGTCAATATGGATCCTAAAAAGCGTACAGTTGATATTGAAAGTAGGAAGGTTTTGACTGAGTGGACTGAACAATACTGTTTCACGCTGCCTCATAGGCCAGGAGCTGTTCCAGTTTGCCTCATATGCAACAGAAGTGTCGCTCTCGTTAAAAGTGCCAATTTAAAGCGACACTACGAAACAACTTATCAGCAGTTCCATAAAAATTTTCCTTCGGGTAGTGAAGCCAGTCAAGGAAAACTCCAGGCATATCTAGCTTCTTACAAGAAAAGCGCAACCTGAGCGAGCAAGAAAAATCTGGAGAAGCAACGATGCGTGTGTGTTGAACGCTTAGTAAACACCAGAACCCTTTTTCATGCTCAGTAAAAGAATGTATGTTGGAAGTGGACAAGACAATTTTCAAAGAGAAAAAGGATGTTGTTGCAGCAATTCAGGGCATTCCACTGTCGGTAAGAAGTAATACAACGAGAACCGCAATTACTAAGGAATGTGCGCTTACTATCTGCATTTCTAATACAAATCTGCCTATCTGTACTATTTAATATTGTTGTGAGTGAATATTACAATACAAATTAATAATAAATGTGATGTTTTTCTTCTGGACCTCAACAAAAATTTTCAAAGGTATCCGGACCCCACCTAAGAATACCTACCGACTCCTGCCCTATAGGAATACCGAGCCATGCTATCTCTACGGCTGTCCGTAACTGCAAACGTGTTTCCAGTGTACGGTTTTGTGCACAAAATTAACCTTCTAGTCCCATAACCGTTTCCGGCCAATGAGCCATTCAGCCGGATCAGAGGACCCAGTCAACTCCATGTCAGAACACCCTACACTATCATCGAGCCATCACCTGTCAGAGCAGGAAGTCTGTGCCGCAGTACAGTTGTTCCCTCAGCTCTTACTAACTGAGGTCAGGAGTCATGACCGCGGCGGAGTGGCCGAGCGCATTGAGGCACTATGCTCCGATGAGCGAATCCGCTCCCCGTCGGGGGTTCCAATCCTTCTTCGGGCATTGATGTATGTGGTGTCTTTAGTATTAGATAGTTCATAAGTAGTTTGTAAGTTTAGGGACTGATGACCCCGCAGTTAAGTTCCATAAGCTTAACAAACATTTGAATTTGAACAGGAGTCATGTGACCAAGTCACAGTTCGTCCAGGACAGATGTGCCACACCCACAGGCCGCGAACGACTTGCTTGCCACATGAGGCGTGGCTCTGGACCGCGAACTCTAGTCGAGATTAAAAGAAGATGTAAACACTGCCGACAGCTTCACGGCTTTCAGATGTCATTAATCATAGTCAGCGAGTACACACGAGTTACAACGGCCTGTCACTATCCAATAACATTCATAAAGTTTTGAAACCTGCTTACACTTTTTTTGCGCTATCGAGCTGACGTGTTGATAAGTGTTGATTATAATGTAAGGACAGAAAAGTTTATATTTTTCCGCGGACCAGAGTTGTTTACAAGAACAAAACTCTTCTTTTTTTTTTTTTGTCCATTTAACATCCACATAAAAGAAGTAAGAGAGGAATATTTGTGGGGTTTACCCTACATGCAGCTCCGATAACCGACACAACTTCTTTCATCTTTATGACTGCTGGAGGTCAAGGTAACAAGGAACCATCCAGGCATTCTTTAGAGTGATCTCGTTGGCTGCATAAAACTGATATCTGGATGGAAACCCCTGAAATGAACTCTTTCTCTTGAATGCACTTATTCTTCGTGGAGGTATCCTGTAGTTAGTATTTAGGAGTTTCCTTCATATATAGCAACTAAAAGAATTTGTGTTTGTTGAGTTTGTGGAAATTATACTCAGACATTGGCGTTGTGGCATATACAATAAATTTCTTCTACAAATTTCTCCTTGCTTTCCTTCATAGCGTGCTCAATGTACAAATTGAACAACATTGGAGAAAGGCTACAACCCTGTCTGACACCCTTCCCAACCTCTGCATCCCTTTCATGCCCGCCAACTCTGATAACTTCTATCTGGTTTTTGTACAAGTTGTAAATAATTTTCTGTACCCTATTGTTTACTCCTGCTGATTTTAGAATTGGGAAGAGAGCATTCTAATCAGCACTGTCAAATGCTTTATCCAAATCTACAGAAGCTGGAAATGTAGGTTTGTCTTTTTTTAATATATATTCCAAGATAAGCCGCCAGGTTGAGTATTGTCTCCTGTGTTCCAACATTTCTCTTGAATTCAAACTGGCCGGCCGCAGTGGACGAGCGGTCTGCGGCGTGTCAGTCACGGTTTGCACGGCCGCTGCGTTCTGGGGATCAAATCCCCACTCGGGCTTGGATATTTGTGCCGTCTTTAGTATAAGCTAGTTCATAAGTAGTTTGTATGTTTAGGGACTGATGACTCCATAGTTAAGTTCCATAAACTCTACAAACATTTGAATCCAAACTGGTCTTCCCCCAAGGTCGGCTTCTACCAGCTTTTCCATTCTTCTGTAAATAATTCGTGTTAAAATGTTGCAACCATGTCTTTTTAAACACATGGTTTTGTAATTTTCACACCTGTCTCCACCAGCTTTCTTTGGAATGGGGATTATTACACTTTTCTTAAAGTCTGAGGGTATTTCACCTGTCTTGTACATCTTACGCACCACATGAAATAGTTTTGTCATTGCTGGCTCTCTCGGAGACTTCAGTAGTTCTGAGGGAATGTGTCCACTCCAAGGACCTTGTATCGACTTAGATATTTCAGTGCTCTGTCAAATTCTTCTCCCAGTATAGTATCTCCTATTTCTTCTTCATCTACATCCTCTTCCTTTCCTACAATACTGTCTTTATGTTCATTTCCTTTGTAGAGACTCTTATACCTTCATTCCAGCTTCCAACTTTCCCTCTTTTGTGAGAACTGGCCTTCCATCTGAGTTCTTTATATTCAAACAGTTGCTTTTCTTGTCTCCAAATGTTTATTTTATTTTCCTGTAGGCAGTATCTATTTTTCCCCCATTTAGACAATCTTCTACAGACTTGCATTTACCTTCTAGCCACTCCTGCTTAGCTATTTTACACTTCCTGTCAATCTCACTTCTTAGTCGTCTATACTCCATTTGGCCTGTTTCGTTTACTGCATTTTTATATTTTCTGCTTTCATCAATTAAATTTAGTATCTCCTGTGATATCCAAGGATTATTTGTAGGTCTTGCCTTCCTACCTATTTTGTCCTCTGCTACCTTCACTATTTCATCTCTCAATTTTACCCATTCCTCTTCTACTGTTTTATTTTCCCCTGTTTCTGTTAATTGTTGCCTAATGCTCCCTCTGAAATTCTTAAGAACCTCAGGTTCCTTTAATTTATCCAGGTCCCATCTTAGCCATTCCTCTTCTACTGTTTTATTTTCCCCTCTTTCTGTCAATTGTTGCCTAAAGCTCCCTCTGAAATTCTTAAGAACCTCAGGTTCCTTTAATTTATCCAGGTCCCATCTCCTTATTTTCCTACCTTTTTGTAGTTTCTTCAGTTTCAGCCTACAGTTCATAACCAACAAGATATGGTCAGAGTCTACATCTGCCCTTGTGTATATCTTACTCTTTAGAACCTGGTTCCCAAATCTTTGTCTTCCCATTATAAAATCTATCTGGTACCTTTCGGTGTCTCCTGGTTTCTTCAACGTAACAATCTTCTTTCGTGATTCTTAAACCAGATGTTAATTATGTTTAAATTATGTTCCGTGCACAACACTATGAGGCGATCTCCTCTTTCATTCCTTTTGCCCGGTCCATATTCACCTATTTTCCCTTCCCTTCCTTTTTCTAATACTGAATTACAGTCTCCCACCACAATTACGGTTTCCTCCTCCTTAATTGTCTGAATAATTTCCTTTACCTCGTCATACATCTCATCGATCTCCTCATCATCGGCAGAGCTAGTGTGCTTATAAATTTGTACTAATGTGGTCGGTGTTAGCTTTGTATCTATCTTGAGTATGATAATGCGACCACTGTGCTGCTCATAGTAGTTTACCCGCATTCCTATTATTCATTGTCACACCTACGCCTGTAATACCCCAACTGATTTTGTATTTATAATGCTCTCCTCGCCTGACCAGAAATCCTGTTCCTCTTTCCACCGAACTTCGCTAATCCTCAATATATTTAACTTCAACCTATCCATTCCCCTTTTTAAATTTTCTGACTTCCCTACCCAATTAAGGGATCTGACATTCCACGCTCCTATCCGTAGAATGCCAGTGTAGTCTTTCCTGATGACCACATCGTCCTGAGTAGTCCTCGCCCGGAAATTCAAATGGGGGACTATTTTAACTTCGGAATATTTTACTCGAGAGGATGCCACCATATATTTATACAGTAGACCTGCATGTCGTGAGGACAAGTAACGGTTGTTGTTTCCTCTTGCTTTCAATCGTTCGCAGTAGCTCTGTGGCAAAGCCACATTAGCTCATGTTACAATACCAGCTCAGTCAATCATCCAGACTGTTGCCCTGTAAGTACTGAACAGGCTGTCTTCCCTCTTCAGAAACCACACCTATGTCTGGCCTCTCCACAGATATCTCTCCGTTCTGGTTGTACCTACGGTACGGCTATTTGTATCGGTGAAGCACGCAAGCCACCCCTCCTCCGCAAAGTCTATGGTTCACAGGGGTGGAGAAGAGAGGAAGGAAGTATAAATCTATGTACTACGTAGAAGTTAAGTACTGTGTGTATGATATATATGAAAATAAATGCGATATGTATGACTTTGATTATTATGTTGTATTTTTTAATTGTGATTTCATTTGTGCACTTATTTTTTATTTGTACCAGTTACAATAAAAATGTAAAAATGTCTGTACGTGATAAAAAGAAACCGAAGTTCATACTTTGATTTACCAACCCAAGAAAAGTCTAAGTTATACAGAAAGTTTTTTAAAACAATTTTCTTGTGGGCCTGTGTAATTCATTGTTTTACCTGTCAGTCAGTACTATTTGCCAAAATTGCAACCTTTCAATCATTAAGTTATGTTTGTTATGAAGAATAATTACCTGCTAATATTTCATAACAGCATACATAAAACGGTATTTTTTCCTCGGGTTTTACGTTTGAAAGATCTCAGATTCCTAATTTCATTCCAAACCACTGAACCCAGCAATACTTCTCATTTTCTAATATACGCACCCTAATCTCAGCGATTCCTCTGTCTCTCTCTCTCTCTCTCTCTCTATCTATCCCTCACTCCCTCTATTTCTCAATCTCCTCCATGCCGTCCCTTTCTCCACCTCCTCCTCCTGCCCTCCAACTCTGTCCCTCAGCTTCCCCCACTCCCCCTTTTCCCACTCCAAACTCCTCCTCTCTGCGTCTACAGCATACTTTCCCTTCTTCATTTCTACCCCCCCCCCCCCTTTCCACATTTTCTCTTCCCCAGCTCTCTGATCTATTGCAGTCGGAACCCTGATGGGGAATTGTAGTGGGACAAACATTGATGAACCCCACTTTCTTACATAAGCCCTGTTTTGCAGGATACGAACAAAGTTTAGTCGTTGTATGTAAATACCATGAATTTGTAAATATTTGTATATAAATGTTGTAATGCTTTGTTGTGATATTTAAAATATTTTTGTTCGTTTTCTTTCTGTTTCATGTTCGATCGAGGTGCCGCAATGAACAAGGGCAGCGTCATCGCCGCCGCAGCCAACATTGCTGTATTTGGTCACTAGCGACATTCAACCGATGGCTACGGCGCATCGATCATTTGCAAAGAAAAAGAATAAAATGTTCTTACTTCATTATTGTCTGTCGTTATGAGTTGACGTTTCATATGAGCATTGATCTAGCTGACATGTATTATATCAGAAGGCAATAAATGTGAAACTGTTATTTTAGAAGTAATTTTGAGTTTATTATGAAGTCCTATCTAGTGTGTGTAATATTATTGTAGAAAGATGAGTCTGATTTATGGAAATCATCAAATTCCATCAACAGGATAATTGAATGGTTTACTAAATTTTAACATTGACTTATCCTCAGTTGAGGTAAGATAAAGTACATTAACTATTAATACGAAACTGGGATTTAACAGGCAGTGAACTTGGATGTGTGAGTTTAAAAAAGCTCGATAGCAGTTCACGGTGCCTGTGACTGATCTTGTAAGTGGAATTACAGTAACAGTTAAATATTAGTTCTCGTGCCCCGCTTATACAAGAACCTGTTATTTTATTTTATTAAAGAGAATACTTTTTTTTTTCAATCGTGGTGGTGGTGCGGGAACTTCAGATAGACGTTGATAATTTTCACGGCCAAAATTGACAGTGTCAATGTCTGCACTTTCTATCATAGTTAACGACGAGAACGACGTAATTATTTCCTTAGACTGATGACTATCTAATTTGGCGCATTTCTCTAACTTTAAGCGAAGGTTATCGGTGTTCAAATAAAGTGTTTGTAAATGTATGGAACGTAACTAGTCTGGGCATCAGTCTCTAAGCTTACAAACTACTGAAACTAACTTATTCTAATGACAACAAATACACCATTTCCCAAAGGAGGACTCGAATCTCCGACGACGGGCAACGAAGCACTCCGCAACTAAGTGACTTGGAACGCTCGGCCACTCCATCGTGTCAGTTATTCGTATAATCTTGTCACTGAACAACACTCTGTTCTGGTGATATGACGTCATGCACACATAGATGCGTGAAAAAATACCGCATTATCAATGACGTTTAACTTTATTGGCCCACTTTAGGTTACGGTAGTAACACTAAAAATGGGCCTTTGCGATCGTCTTTTGACAGCTCGAAATTTAAATGAAAATAACGGCTTAACCATTCATCTGATACGAAAATTGATAAACCGAGTGTGTAGAGGAGAAAATTCTCTACAACTTTGCTCTCTGTTATGTTTTATTTGTTAATTCTATGTTTTCATATCATGCATCGTTTCAGAGATATTTGCAGAAATAACGGCGATTTGACACCGTCACTTGATTTTACGCAAGCCTGTTGTTCGGAGATATCACGTGACATTCCTCGCCTAGAACTCTCTATGGAATCCGCCATCTTGCTTGCTGTATTTTATGACTTTCGTATACGTTACGAAATTCATTTCAAAAACACGTCATTCTTAGTACTATAAAATGCCATCAATAGTACCAGAATTAAGAAACCGTTACATAAATGTCGGCCATATTACAGTGTGCAGCGCGTAAGGTTGTGATGCTGACTGTCGGTAGTTAGATACCCGCCACTGCCATTCATTTTTGCCTTGGCTCCTGAAAGAGTTGCGGGCACCCTTATTAATTAAAAAGAGCTATTTTCTGCAATGTTTAGAACTGTGTACATGTAAGAGTGCTCCCACTAAAATGTGCGTTTATTCTATTTCGTGAACATGCCGTGAAATACGTAACAACGAATTGAACAATGGTCTTCTGAAGCATATGCACGTGAACTAGGAGGATACTGTAATAATAAACATTCTGCACAAAGTGCTGATACAGTTAGTTTATATAAAGGAAGTCCCAGATTTCTGTGGAAAGTGTAGTTCCTAATCAAACAGAAGGTAAGTGTATACAGTGCAACAAATTACCTTGTTTATTTCTTTTTTAAGCGTTTATTCACTATTTGTGGAATATATTGAAAGTCATTAATTACAACACTTGTCCGAACGCCAAATGTACGCTACGTTCGTTCCAGCCTATAGCCATTCGTAACCAGTACAGGGAAAGAAAATAAACTTTGAACTACCAAGGCAAGACAGGTGATACTATTTTAACGGAAAAATATAATGGAAATGCGGGAGAGATATTAAAATTATAGTTCAGAAAGGTAAAAGTTCAAAAAACGAGTATGTTTGTCAAAGAAATTCAAACTTCATATAATTTTGGCTGTTTGTTAAAGCCGCGGTGGAGTAGCCGAGCGGTCTAAAGCGTCTCGCTGCGGAGCGCGCGTTGCTCGCCGTGGAGGTTCGAGTCCTCCCTGGGGCATGGGTGTGTGTGTTGTCCTTAGGTTAGTTTATCTAGGTTTAAGTAGTTTGTAAGCTACGGACTGATGACCATGTAGTTTGGTCCGATAGATTTACAAACATTTCTATTTTATTTTTTTTTATTTTTTTTATTTTTTATATTTTTTTTATTTATTTATTTATTTATTTTTTTTTTTTTTTTGTTAAAATACTTTCAGTAAGAATATTACGTGTTGGGTGCATAGATATTACCACAATAGTAGAGTCGTAATCCTATAACCATAATTTTTTATTATTTAGATTGTTATTTTTGTCCAAAATGATTGCAAAAACTTATAAAACTACAAATCTAAAGTGGGCCGTAAAACACGTCATTGCGATGTTTTTTTTTTCTTTGCCACTAAATATAGTGGCAAAATATTTTGCGAACAATATATTTGTGCCAGTGAATTTACCTACAAGATAATTGTAAGACTAACAGAACCCAACGGCAGTGCCGCAGTTGACGACACCGCTCCCCACAAGCTGACCAACGTTAAGCACTGCCGTGCTTGGCTAGCACTTAGATGAGTCACCGCCCGTGTGTGCTGAGTGCTGTTGGCAAGTGGGGTGCACCCAGGCCTTGTGAGGCTAATGTTCAAATGTTTGTATAGCTTATGGGACTTAACTACGGGGTCATCAGTCCCTAAACTTACAAACTAGCTAATACTAACGACGGCACAAATATCCATGACCGAGGGGGGATTCGAACTCCCGACCGTAGTCTTGTGATGCTAATTGAGGAGTTTATTGACTGACACGTAGCAAACCAATACAGCGGTTTGGAGTGCGGTACACTCACCCCTCCATACGTATGACACGGCGGTCCGTCGGCACCAGATGGCACTTTGGAAGCCTAGTGACGGAGTTCGGTCCTCTTTTACGACTTATAGTT